>CM060988.1:85535064-90535064 GCA_030765065.1 Deroplatys truncata | reverse complement strand
GTTCGTGTGTGTGTGTGAACATCATAAGCAAAAAACAAAATGTCGCATAAATAACAAACTTGGTATTTTAAGTTTAGTATCTTGCAAAAAACATCCCCATTTCAAAATACCTTTCAAGTGAAAAATGTTTACATATTTTTTATTTTGATGTAAATAATATATATTTAACGACTATTTTTTATTTTCTAAAGGTCCCTCAAACGAATTTGGATTAAAATTTCATATATTTAACATATTTACATAACAAATAAAATGTATGTCTTGAATTTTCTGGGAACAGCATGTGAAGTCCTCTTCATTCGGAAGGAATTTTGTATAGTGTATAACCGGTATACGTTAAGCGATAGACGAAAACGTACTATACAAAAATGTATCTCTCTTTAAAGCACTCAGTTTATTCCAAGTAAACTTTTTTTGTGGCACCAACATCTCCAGATATCCGTTATTAATGGTTCGTATTAGCTATTTTTTAAAGTCCTGTCGATTTCCAATTGTTTCTGACGATGTTATGGAAAGGGTATGGAATTTTAAGGCCAGAGTTAGCGTTGAGTTCCAAAAGGTTTGACTCTCACTATTCACTTTGTATCTATAACGAAATGTGTTTTGTAGCTACTTCTGCAGAAGTTTATCTCTAATAAAAATGAAGTACATCAGAAAATAAACGTTCGCAAGAATAATTTGTATACCTATTAAAAAAAATAGAGGGTAGAAAAGTCTAATGTGAATTTATCGCATCATATCTTTTAAACTCAGGATGGCTGAACTCTTAAGTATTTGTTAAGAAGTTACTGGTGAGGTTGATCATGTGAAAAATGACCTAACCGAGTTTCACGTTAAGGGGCGTTTTCACCCCAGCTGTTTTGTTAATTTAATCGTCAAAGATCCTTGAAAACATTCGCATAGTAATGTTCATTAATATCTTGTCCTTTTAATAGAGGCGGATCATAAATTCTGTCTTATCAGATGCGAATTAATTTACTGCTATCTTGCTGAGGCACTTGTTATGCAGGCAAAAGCCTTGCGGAATATATCACATGCTATCAACTTGATGGCCGAAACCAGAGACACTTAAGTAGTTGATGTATTACCAGTGAAAATTCATTAAAATGAAATAACGTCATTGTTATTGAATATGGTTTCCTAGCTTCTGAATTTGGTCATGTTTTGTCAATTAAGGGGTACGTAACCTCTCTGACACTTCCAAACGTATATATTTCCCTCCCGTTCCTCTTAGGGTTATTATACTGAACGTTTGTGCATTTAAAATTGAAAAGCTGCTTTTAAATACGCTCGAAACATTGCAAGTTATTACATATAACATTTCCAATGTTAGACCTAAACCCAAAGAGTAGTTTAAATATTATTTCCAAGTTTTCAAATTTTCTGAACAATTCTTTATATATAAAAACATCTTTCAGTCTATAGGTTCGAACTCTAGAAGTAAAAATCTGAATGTGTTACACTCACATGACTTTCTCTACTCTTGTACAAACTATTTTTACAAACGCTTTTTCTCCATATGCTTCACGTTAATCGAGATATCGAGATGTTAACCTTATTGCTAATTTTCTTGTACATGCAAGGGGAATTGGTAGGCTTTAAGCTATAGTCAAATGTTTTAAGAGCTGGTTGCTATGTGGAGTATTCCATTCTCTTTGCATTACCAGGACAAAAAAATGAATAACGAATTTGAGAAAAAGTATAAGTATTGGAAAATTTAAGGGAATAACAAGCAATATCTCGAAAAGGGTTCACTAAACAAAAAAAAAATGTAGGTACATGACATAAATTGTGTATTTTAATGCGATATACATTTTTGGTGTAGTAAAATTTTGTCTATCTCTTATGGTTTACCAGTTATGCAATAGTCGTTCACAATGAAGAATACTTTTGGGGACATTCCCAGAAAATTCGAGATATACATTTCATTTGTCATGAAAATATCTTAAACATACGATATTTTAATCAAAATCGTTAGTCATTTTTGAGAAAATAAAATTTTCGAAAAATATTCCATGCAAAGGGTAATCTGGGGTGGGGGGATTTTCTTGAAAATCTTGTGTCGCCATCTCTGGAAGATACTGAACATAAATACCAAGTTTGGTGTTTATCCGACTGTACGTTTCTGTGTTATGCTGTTCACAGACACACACACACACACGGACATGTTTCCAAAAATGCTTTTTTCGGATTCAGGGGTCTCAAAACATGTATTTCGGGTGAAATCTCGGTATCGAATTTTTGGGTGGAATACAATACTTCCTACTTACTATACGTAGTAGAGAAGGTAAAAATGTGTACATACTATAGAGAAATGCTTTCGGAAATTACAATTTTAATAATTTCTCCAAATTGAAATTTTCTAAAATGCCTTATATTTAGGAAGTTTTACAAATTGATGGCTATATTGAAAAAATGTCTGAGCGAAACGGTCTTGCAAACCGTAGAAGCTATATGTAATATTAATAGTGTTTAAACTTACAAATTTGAGAAAAAGAGGAAGAAACATGGCGAACTAATAGTCTCTAATTGCATGCACGTTAGAAACATTTCAAAACATAATGTGACAAGATATATGGCACCAGCATTAAGGGGAAAGTTGAAATTATTATGAAAAAAAAGAGAAATTTACTGAACATGTCTATTAATTTTATTATCAACCAACTCTGGTTCACTGAATATTTATTTCAATTTATCACCATCGTTGGAGGACATTCTTCCCAATCCGCGTTTCCCAATGAACAGTGTTTTCAATGACAGTTTTACCAACGGACAAATTTCCCAAAAGCAAGTATTTCTAAAGAATAAAGTTTCCAAAGTATTTATTTCTCAAAAGCACATGTTTCCAAAAAATATATTTCTCAAAGTTATTCACAATTTACATGGCAATATTGTGGCCAACAATTCGGAGATATGTTGTGATGTTCGTTATTATTCTTGCATTGTTCATATTTTGAAACAATATTAAAAATGCGTTGCTTATATTGGTCCTGAGTTACACTTTGATTTTTTTTTTTAATTTTCTGACCCATTTCTTGGAATGGTTACTTGAAAACGGTTATGCCACCCTTCAGATAAATTGTTCATTCTTCATGATTTCTGTCATACGAATTCCTATTGATTCCACATCTGTGGAAGAAATCGAGCTGGAATAGCTCTTCGACGGCCTCTTGTCTGTCTGCCTTTGATGTAATTAAATTCAAAGTATTCGGCTACCAGCTGAAATTCTTCAGTAACATCTTCAAACCCAATTACTAACTGTTGTGTCACGACTTCCGCTGGCACAAAAGCAAGTGCACACATCATTTGTGCAGCTATCTTAATGCTACGGTCTTCAGGATTGGCATATCGTTTCTCCAATCCTTCAGACTGCACGCGCCGAAAGACATTCTGATTTAAATGAAAAAAAGCAACCTCGGATTCTTTCACCAAAATTATTATTTGCGGCACAATGGTTAATTGTCAATACAAAATCTGTGATTATTATTTCTGGTAATATTATTTCAAAGCCAAATTTTCTGCCGTTTTGAAAACTTGATTGTATGCTGCTTCCTGCTTATTCTCCAAAAGCGCAAACACCAAGGGAGCGCTAGCTGCTGATCATCACCTTGCCTGTTAGGCTGAGTAAAGAGGCGAGAATAGTGATTAGCTGCAAAAATATTTGCGAGCTGCACTGAAATAAACCAACTACGTATCAGTAAAAATTTGGCGCAAGTAGTAGATGCTCGGATTCTTCTGGACCTTTTAATAGCGATGTGTCGCTTCCAATACTTCTGGTTATAGCTCTAGCCGGGCACTCTTTCTTGCGTCTTCAGTTCCAACATAATTATCTTTCCATTCCTTTCTGAATATTTATGGTGTAAAAATCCATTTATGTGCAAAAGGTTTAACCTACCACTTGAATTAATAGTTTCGCCATTTTAAATACTCAATTTCCCAACAACTTGAAATTTATATTCAACTACATTTCCTTAGAAACGATAACAAATAAATGCTGTACATCCAATCACGAAACGTTGGGAAAATTAAGAAGAAAATATGGGTTGGTAATAAAATTCCTTGGGAAAAACGGAGTGGGATATGTGGATCTGGAAAAGCGGTATTTGCGAATAAAAGTCTTTGGAAATTTTAAATTTTGGGAAAGTTGGATTGGAAAAATGACCTACAAACTTTCTTTTAGTTCTTTCAATGTATGTTATTTCTCCCTACACTTTATTTTTCAAGTTCAGCCATAGCTTAAAACAGTATACAGTTAAATCAGGGAAACTTGGGCCATACTCCTTTACTGTTTACCCTATCTTCAAACATTTTCTAAATTAAACTTAGTAACTCATTAGCTGTATGCGAGGCAGCAAGTCAGTCTTGTTGGAAAAACCCAGACTGATATTCAATATCAGTCAGCTGTTGCAAAAGTTATGTAAGTCATTTTTGTACCTCTCTGTATTTATTGTTTGTTAAGAAAATGTAGGTCCTATTATGCATTTACTTACACCACACAACAACAGCAGGTTTCCTAGGCATCGACCACTACTTCCCTCTGTACTTATTTGCGGCTGCGTTAACTTGCTCTCAAGATTCCGGAACCACATTATAAGTTGAGATAAGCTTTTCTACGTACAAATCAGGTCGTGTACTCGTATGGCAGAATGAAATTTTGAGGCTCGCTAAAACTAAGACTGATGGAAGAACTGAGAGTTCCGGGGATGAAGAAAACTCTGGGTTTCCCTATTATTGCAGTGTGCACTTGCAAGTGGCAGTAGATAATATTATTTCAGTGCCTAAAACTCAAACTACATAAGATTTATAGGCACAAAGGAAATCTTTTTTTCCTCTGTCCCTACTGTCGTAGCTAGCAAGTAGACTTGTAAATTCAAGGTCCCGAGTTCTGTGGGGAAATTTATCTTTAATTGAAATTATTCATTATCCTTAGAATTAGAGGTAAAAGCGTGAGTATGTTTAAGTAGAATACAAAAAGTAACGCAATACATATATATGGAAGCAAATTTTGTAAATGTCTAACTTCTAGCACCAACCCTGAATTAGAAAATCTTGTGATCGAGGGGGAATTAATCACAAATAGATTTAAATTTGTATGGTATTTATATATAGTGAAAGAAGCGTCAGCCAAAAAGAGACAACAGGACAAAAGAAAGTGAAGGACTATAGGAACATTACATGAACAAAAAGTGAAGGACTAAAGGATCGGTGTACAGTGTTGAAGTCAGCCAAACTAACAAGAGATAACAGGGGAAAAAAAAGAAAAGTGGACTAAAGAACCAGTGATTTAACCTATAGTGAAGGACTAAAGGATCAGTGTATAATGTTAAAACGCATATATAGGACCATAGGTAACTGATTGGATTTAAGAATAAGGAGGATCCTCCTTGTAATGGCTAATCGGGATAATCAAACCAAGCCACTTCTCCAAGGAGAGAGGTCCATGCCCCTGGGGACGTTATGGGCTAATATTAATACCACTAATATATTGTAACGAAAAAGAAAAATAGAAAGACGAAAACGAAAAGCCGGATAAATATCAAACCTGTATTTAGGTTCAGTACCTTCCAAACTTCCGACACAAAGATTTTAAAGAAAATCCCCTCAACCCAGACTACCCTTTACATGGAAGATTTTTCGAAATTTTTTATTTTCTAAAAAATACTATTTTATAAGATTGCGATAAATGCGCTTTCATAAGGCTAGAGTGTTTAGAACAAAATTATAAGAAAAGAGGAAGGATGAAATTAGTTTTAGAAATTCTAGCAAGTTATTTCCCGGGTCCTTATGTGAGCAGGGGTTTCACTACATGATCTTAAGGGGAACGTTTTCCGATTGTTCGCGAATATACCGACACGTGGGTTGATTCTGCAAATGCTGCTGACACCGCTTACATCAGTGCTGTATGAAGCACAAGATCAGCATTTCCTGATGGTATTTAAAGTTAAGTTTTTATGGCTCTCTCTCTCTCTCTCTCTCTCTCTCTCTCTCTGTTAGACACGTGCTAACAGGAATGTGCGGCACTCAAGTTTTTTAATCTTTAATCTAATCTTCAGGTACACCGCAAGAACGCCGGAACATGGAACGTCAAATCTTCATCGCACCCCAGGTAATGACTAATACTGTAGTTTATTAAACTAAATTTGGACATGTTTGTTGCAGTGCAGAGTAGTACTCTAGTTAATTAAACTAAATTTGGAAACAGAGTCACAGTAATTAATTTGCTATCCTTCACCACTGCTCTTCCCTGTCCCTCTCTCTGCCAAGCTTAGCTCTCTCGCATGGAAACCTGAAGTACAGCCCTTTCCTCGTCCCATTTAATGAGGGTGCCAATGGCGTCGTTACAACTGGTGTAAGGCCCGGGTTCCGTCAAATCTGGTGTCAAATAGAAGCGTCAACATAATATACGCTTTAATGTTTTACTAAATGTACACACACACGCGCGCGCACGCGCGCGCACACACACACACACACACACCCATGGTAAAGCATTTAACAATAATGAACTAAATTAGTATTAGTCACGATAAAATCAGCAACATAAAACTTACTTTGAAAGAGCTAAATTTACTATACAAATGCTCAAGCTTGAAAGACAAGAAAGAATATTGTGCTTAAGTATTTACAACTGACACTAATACAATTAATTCAAGGCATACCAATATAATGTTCGTTATACAGCTGTTTCCTCATAACGGTTTTAATTGTGCTTTTATTTAAAAATACTGTATTGCTTCAAAGCTGGATACTTTTATTAATAGATTGTATAACCTTGTACCAAGATATCTACTATGGTTGAAGGATGCTATTTAGAATAGCTTTCTTTTAGGAACAGATGGGCAAGTGCATTTTGTTTTCCGGTGTAAATCTTTACACAAATGAAAATAATCCTAATTTTCAAAACGATTAATCATAATTTACAAAAAGCATAACGTGGTTGTTTTGTTAACACATATTTAACGATATTGATAAACAAACACAGAAATACATAAAAGTAGCACACAGTCTGGAATATGATAAATCTGTTTATATACAAGTATACATCTCGTAAGTGTAAGATATTAAAAAAGCTGAGGTGTTGCATTTGCATGAGTTTCTGTTCACTCTTCTATAAAATGTTGTTACAAAATCTTATTCCTCTATCTACCTCTTCCTAATACAGACAAATCTTCATTACTACTTGCGAATTTCGATGTGGGTATAAGAAGAAACAGTAAACTAAAGCGATATTCAGCTATTTTAGAAGGGTCGCTGTGTAATGGCTTTGAAAGTAATTAAAAACTCAAACCAATGACAAAGAATATCTTGAAATTGGTTAACGCAAAAACATAAATAAAACAAAATAAATAAAATTGACATAAAATTTGCTTTAATGGGATCTACATTTTCTGTCTCTCTCTTACAGTTTACCAATTCGGAGCTATTCGTAGAAAAATCAAGATATTAATTTTATTTGCCGTGCAAATATTTTAAACATATGGTATTCTAATCAAAATCGTTAGTACCATTTTGAAAAAATAAAATGCTACTTATTTTCTCCATGTAAAGGGTACCTTGGGGTGGAGCGATTTTCTTGAAAATGTTCACAACGTATCCTTGCAAGTCACTGAACTGAAATACCAAGTTTGGTGTTTAACTGACATTCCGTTTTCGAGTTACGATGTTCACAGACAGGCACACACACCACAAGACCTTTTCTAAAAATGCTTTTATTCAGGGAGTCTCAAATCGTGTATTTTCGGTAACATCTCGGTATCGAATATTTGAGTGGAATACACTACTTCCTTCACTTTCTATGGATAAAGCACTAGAGACCGGATACATACTCCGAATGTGATATTTCACGCAACTGACGCCATCAACAGGAACCGTGCATATTCTAACGTGCACAGTAAGTAACGTTTAACCGTCCTGAAAGGCGCGGCCACCTTCGTCTAAGCAGATTATGACCAATAAGATCGAACAGTGATACGAATCAGCAATTATTTTACTTGTGGGATCAAGTTTAGGAAACTGGTAGGCGGCCTGAGGAAACGGTGCGCAGGTGCGGCTTCTTTTGATATGCTAAAATTTGTGAACCCACCGCATCATTCAATACCTTCTCATGAAGTCATCTTATCGATTTTTCAGGCCGCGAGAGGTCGATGAGTCGATGGCGACTCGACAACGAGATTCATAAAAGCTGATGCTTTTGGAAACAAAACAGAAACCTGTTTTTCAGCTCGCACAATATTGCTTCACGCTGGATTTATTCCGCATCCACCATTTTGGCACGCCGTTTTCACAATTTAGAAGCCTACTTTTCGTAAACAATGAAGTGGACATTTTCTAACCGACTTCTCTTCCGTGAATTACTGCAGTTGCAGCAGTTAAATTCGTGTTTGCTATAAAATTCTGCATAACATACATTTTTTAAGAAAGAAGCGTGCAACAAAAGCTGACCAGAGAAAAAAGTATGAACACGCAGCACATAAGGGATACGAAAACACAAAAATAAATGATGTTTGCGTGTTTTCTGTTGACCACTTGACAGAAAGCACAAAGCCCGTCGTTGGTTGAATTAACAACAAAAAACAAGACTTTATTTACTCACTCTTTCAAACTATTGTTATAAAAGCTTATTTGTTTACCTTCTGCTGACTAATTCAGATAGAATTTCAGTTCACATTTTCGCATTTTGTTATAGGATGCAATAGGTAAGATTTTTAAAGAACGTATTGCTATGTGACGACTTTGAAATTCCATGTACTTTGCATGACCATGAGAAAGCATTGAATAGGGACTTCTCAGTTGAGAAAGGTATTTGAAAATTCAAACAAATAAAAAGGAATATCTCGGAAATAGTTAACTAAAAAAAAGTAGCACATAAATTGTGTGTTTAACGAGAACTATATTTTCTGTGTAGTAAGACTTTGACTATCTCTTACAGTATACCAATTATATAGGGTTATTCAAAAAGAAGGAACAGATTTTAAATATTCATTTTTAATGAACGACAATACGTAGCGATACATATGACACAACACTGAATAGAGGAAAATTCAAAGTTTTAAGTCCCACCTATTAGTTCCATTCAGTGTCTACAGCAGCGCTGTGTTCGTTTGCGAGAAAATGGCGACGCCACAGGAAAAGTCGTTTTGTGTGCTACATTATGCAAAGAGTGAATCCATTGTTTCATTGCAGCGTGCATTTCGTTGTAAGTTCATAAAAAAATTACAATTGATGCAATAAATTGGTAGAAGATGGTTGCGTATGCAAACGGAAAAGCACTGGTCGTTCTCACATAACAAATGGTATTCATTTTGAGCACATAAAATAAAATTTTGAACTTTTCTCTATTCAGTGATGTATCGCATTTGTCGCCATCTATTGTCGTTCATTATAAATAAATATTTAAAGTCAGTTCCTTGTTTTTTAATAACTCTGTATACAAGTCATTCAGAATGAAGGGGACTTCACAGGCTATTCTCATAAAATGCAAGATATACATTTAATTTTCATGCAAATATCTTGAACGGTATTTTAATCCAAATCGCTATAGCCTTTTTTGAGAAAATAGAAAGTAACGAAAGTTTTTTCATTTAAAAGGTACTTTGGGTTGGGAGAATTTTCATGTTGCATCTTGGAAGACGCTGAAGTTAAACACCAAATTTGGTATTTAAACGACTTTCCGTTTTTGAGTTTGCGATTCACACACAGACATACACGCAGGCGCGTGAACATTTTTCTGAAAATGCGCTTTTGGATTCAGGGGCTCTTAAAGCGTGTATTTCCGGTAATATATCGGTATCGAATTTTTGAACGAGACTAAAATGGTATTATATTTTTACATTAATTATAGTTCTTTGTATACAGACTCTCCTTTTAAGAGGATTACATCTATGCCCCTTCTATGCGCATAATTTACTATCAATTTGTATGAATGCGACACCTTGATGCACACGTAAACTAATGGCACACAAACGCACGATTCTTAGTAGGTAATTTATAAAGCACAAATACGAATATTTCTTTTAACCACAAATCAGGAGTATTAAGAAAAGTTCGTTGCAAAAGAGTATTTCGTTTTGCTGTATGATCAACTCCAAGTAAGATATTCCAACAGTGAAATAAGTATTCTTTGCTGCAATGATTCAAAACTTGTCGCATGAAACGGTAACTTTGTTAGAAGTACCAGTCTTTTATTAATTATAATTTTATTAATAATAATATACATGTAAATATTAAAAAGCCTTTAATATTCATCACGCATACATCATGCTTAGTCTCAAAAAGACCAGAACAGGGAGAAAGTTTTATTAATCATAAGCATTTTTATACATATTATGGTATACGTTGTATTGCAATTTTAAGATGCTTAATTCTAACATGGACAAGGGAGAGGTAATAAGGAATTTGATGTGTTACACTCGCATGACTTTCTCTACTCTTGTACAGACTATTTTTACAAATGCTTATTCTCCATCTACTTCATGTTAATCGATATAAACGTTTGCAGAAACTTATTGCTAATTTTCTTGTAGGTGCAAGGGGAATATGGTAAGCTTTAAGCGATAGTCAAATATTTTAAGAGCTGGTTGCTATGTGGAGCATTCCATTCTCTTTGCATGTCCAGGAGATTAAAAAACAAAATAAAAGAAAAAAAATAACGAACTCCCATTTGAGAAAAGTATAAGTATTGGAAAATTCACACAAATAACAAGGAATATCTCTGAAAGGGTTCACTTGACAAACAAAACGTATATGGCAGAAATTGTGTGTTTTAACAAGAACTACATTTTTTGTGTAGTAAAATTTCATCTATCTCTTACGGTTTACCAGTTATGCAAAATTTATTCAAAATGAAGACGACTTTTGGGGACATTCCCAGAAAATTCAAAATATGGATTTCAGTTGCCATAAAAGTATCTTAAACGAATGATATTTTAATCAAAATCGTTAGAGCCATTTTTGAGAAAATCAAAATTTTCGAAAAATGTTCCACCTAAAGGGTAGTCTGGGGCAGGGGGATTTTCTTGAAAATCTTCGTGTCGTATCTTTGAAAGATACTGAATCTAAATACCAAGCTTGGTATTTATGCGACTTTTTGTTTTTGAGTTATGCTGTTCACAGATATACACACACGGACCTTCTTCTAAAAATGCTTCTTTTTGGGGGGGTTCAGGATACCTCAAAATATGTATTTCGGTGAAATCTCGGTATTGAATTTTTGGGTGGAATGCAATACTTCTACTTACTATAGGTAGTAGTGAAAGTAAAAAAAGGTTGCTTGCGCAGTAAGAATCTTGGCAAGGGGACGATTTGGGAAAGGACATTGAGAAACTTTTGTTAAAGCTACCAAACTGAAAATACTGTGAAGACTGTTGGTTTCTCCAACGGAACGTTGGGAAAGTGGTGTAGGTGTATCTGCAAATCAGATTCAAACATAACCGACAGTAGCCAATGAAAGAAGATTAATGCATGGTGGGGTACAATTTTAAACTTAAGCGTATATGACGCCAATCCAAAAAGATAGTGTCATGTTAAAGTAGTTGGCTGTGAGATGAGTTAGAAGTCACACTTATCTGCGTGGGTCGCCTAGTGGTGGATTTCAATGTAACGTTTGTCCACGCAAGTAGTTCGCAGTGTTTATTCTGTTTATTTAGTGTACTTATTGCAACTACGAAATTATAAAGCACTTTCCGTAAGACTGCATCCTGAGGTATTTATTTATATAATTTGCCACCACTTTACATCTGCAGCAGCAGAGGGCAGCGTTCAGAGAAGACGTTTTTGGACAACATATTAAAATTCATAAGAAGATGGTTTAAGGTGTAGCTATAATTAATACCGCTACAAGAATAATAAATTATAAAGAACATAAATTAACATTAACAACAAATTATATTAAAACAGACTAGTTGAATTTCTATTCATTCAGACGGCCTACCCGTCGCTGAGCCGGAAAGTGAAAATAAAGGTATATTTAAGAACTCTTTTTAAGTTTCTGTCTCTTACGTTGTTCGCCCTACATTTCTGCGCATATGTCCTTATTTCTGTACTGACTCACTTGTAGACTAATTAAAACATTATACTGTAACAATGTAAGATTTCTCTCTGTGATACTAGAAGTCAGTGCAATATGAATAAAGCATGCGTTATATCTGATTGAAGATTATCAAACTCAGAAAGCACATCTCTTCATAACCTTTACCAACAGTAAGTAAATTTGAAACCAACGTTATCCTACTATCCACACTCGCACATTTTACAAAGTCGATTGGGAATATCTATATGTTTCGCAACAAATGTAGACGATTTAAACCCATATTTTTTGCGAATTTTCAAGAATTTCTCGTTTTCTCATGAAAGTATTTATTTGCGCGATAACCACGAAAATTGAAAAATTTTAAGATTAATTAGAAAACTTACATGTTGACGATATAAGGTAATCAAAACAATTAATTTTATTTTTGAGTCAACATAATAAATTACGAAATATTTTACCAATCTCAATTTGGTAAAGATTATGTTGAAACAACTACCTAAATTTCAGAATGAAAATAATATGCACTTTTATGTTATGAATCCCGTGTCTGAAATTTGTATCAGGTTAGTGATAAAACTGTTTAGTGCATACTCTATTGACATTTAAAGCGTAAGGTAACCACTTTCATGGATTTTTCTGAGATATCCATTCAAGCCTTATGACTACCATCAAATGCATACAGCGAAAGATTCTTGTCGCACTATAGTTTTGTACAGACGGAATCTTCAACGGCCTGTAAACATTCTAACTTGTGTTGTAATTTGGTGTCATGGAATAAATAGTTGGTCTAAATCATATCCAATTTAATATTTCCTACCAAACATTAATATCCTTTCAAAAACCACTTGCATTTTCGTTAAATTTCGCATAAACTACTGGTGGTATTAATAATTCAATTCTACGGATAATAATACAATATCAAGATTCCAATCACGATTTCCTCAATTACACCAAAAAGACTTGTAATGATCAATGAATCAAACATGAAAAGCCACATCTAGACGCAAATTACATGACGTCTAGAGTCCAGACAGACCCTATCATTTCAACCGCAAAGAGTTAAGAGTTAAGTTAAGCCGACTACGTACTGGACATACGTGTGTTAAAAAAAAAAAAACCGAACTTTTGCTATAACAATTTTATTGCTCATTGTACAACTTTTAAGCATTGTCCCCTCAAAGTGATCCCCTCTACTGGCAATACACTATTCCCATGGTTTTTCCATTCTTGGAAAGCTTCCTGGAACATACTTTCTAGGAAGGCGCGCTAGAAAGGTCTGCTGCTCTTTCCCTTAAATACTGCATAGCAAACAACTTCATGTTGGAAGTATCCCTTGACAATTTCTTAGCTTGTACAAAAATATATCTATAATTTTTTTATTGCTACTAAATAAAGACATAGATAATTAACAAAAACATTTTTGTTAATTATCTATGTTTATTTTTTTCTGCATTCATTCTGATTTGAATGAAATAATTGTTGATAATTAGATAGGAAATTAACATAAGTGGTGCAATTTTTTTTGGATCTCTTGTCGCATTGTCCTAAATCTCCTCTATGGTTTGGAAACAACGTTCTTTCAACGTGATCTGCTGGAGCTAGATCCGGAGAACAAGGTGGATGGGGTACAACGTGAGTCAGATGTTTTGCCAGATAGCTGCTGACAATTAGCGACGCATGAGCCGGCGCATTGTCATGATGCAACATCCAAGTCTGGATTTTCCACAATTCCGGCCTCTACCTGAGCACAGCATCCCTCAAATGCACTAAAATTCCCTCGTAGACTTCCTTGTTTACCTCTGACGACGCGGTACAAATTCCTGGTAGACAATGCCTTTGCAGTCAAAAAATACAACCAACATCACCTTGATCTTTGACCCACGAAATATAGTCCTACCGTATGCTTGCTTAATCAATTGCAACGTCTCTATAAACGTTTTGCCAAGTTTGAACAAAATTTCACACAAACACGTTCTTTTACATCCGTCAGTGTTCCATCGACTGCCCCTCCACACCAAGACGTCATCAGTTTCATTAAACACATGTACATGCAAAAATGGAAATTGAAATGGTTATCATCCTGAAGCTCGCTCAGGCTGCACACATCCTTTTCTGCATTCCCGAACTCTCAAAAGAAGAGATCAAGTTATCATCGCTCGGCTTAGAACTGGGCACTCCTAACTAACGCAGTTCTCACTAAGGACCAACCTCCAAACTGTACCAGCTGTAGGTATCATTCCTCTAACCATTCTGCACATCCTTATAGATTGTCTACAGTACAGTAGATGTAGACAAGACCGCATTTCCAGTCTTCCCAATCCAGTTAACACACCCAATATGCTCAAGAAGACGCTACAGCTTCTAATGGATAGCAAACTCTCTGATTTACTGTACATTTTTACCTAATTCCATTTTTATGCAATTGTAAATTAATGTATATCATTATGTGTATCCTAACGGTCATAGCGAAACAAGCAAATGTTTGTTGACTAAACCCGCCGCTAAAAGCGCGCTCTCTGTGCCGGTTGACAGCTATTTCAAAGGCTCGGTCTTCTTTTTGAACACACATCGTACTTCTATTACGCAACTCCTGAACCGTGACCGTCTTCCAGATCTAACTTCACAATTCATCCTCTCGTTACAGCCTGCTGTCGCTATGTACAACACAGAGAAAGATGTGACATACCCAACAGCCTCCAGACGCCCTAAATATAGCACAACAAAGAACTTTAAACTTCATAAAACGATAAAACTGCACAATAACGTATAGCATGTTTATCTGGTGCAATTAATGTTGAACGTATTATTGTTTCAAAATATTGTATTTCTGATTGTAATTATGTCTTTTTTTTAAGTAAACCCGATATGATTTTATAGTTGAGGCGACAATAAACAAATAAGAGAAAAAAGCTGTACTGTGTTAGATACGTTATTTTTTGTGTCCAAATGAATTTCAAAGTCGGTTATTATGGGAACCACACTGTTTTTTTTATTAATTTTTTCTCACTAAATTATCACGAAATTTTTTTGTATTATTAACACGAAAGTTCAAAAATTAAAAATGAAACGCCAATTCTTTAAAAGATTATCACCACTAAAACTTGCCGCCCTCCTACTATCATTGCAAAAAGTCTACTTAAAAGAGCGTACAACTTCAAACGAAGTCGTGAACCATGAATTTGAAACTCAAAGTTGTGAAGAGTCCGAAGACTCATTGTATACCCTTCACGAACGCAGTATGTGGTCATGGCTGAGAGAAAACAGGCTCCAGAGTATTCTTGTACCCTCCAGTCCCTTCCGGACACGTGCAGCAACAGAAGTGACGATGCATGGTTCACAGATGTGATGGCTCCTACCGCCTTCTGAAAAAAACTGGCTGAATTACTGCCCAAAACAGGTTGGGGTGACTAAATACCGTGTTAAGGCACTACACCGAGCCGAAATCATCCAACAATAAATTCTGCCCTGTAATTTCAAGACTGTCTTCGATATCTATGAACGAATAAAATACGCTAGAGTGCCTTGAGATTGACTTAGGAAACGACATTTTTGTGAAAGCCGAAGGCTGAATTCTAGTCATTCTTTTCCCTTCAAAATTACATTAATGTTTTAGTGACTTAGACTGGACACAGAGCCGGATCTTCAGTATGCATTAAATGCGACTCAACAGTTTATCGCACCTATGAACTGCAGACCACTACAGGTTTAACGAAACGGCGGAGAAGGAAGGAAGAAAGAAAAGAAAAGAAGGGGGGAAGACAGAAATGCTCAAATTCGCGCTGGAAATGTTATTGCAGACAATTAACAGTGTTCTTTTGTCCCAACCCTAAATCCAAAAATGGTGTGCAATTAATTCTCACCCCCTACACGACATTCCAAGAAACATCGTAGCATTATAACAAGTGTGAGTTGCTTACACACGCATTGAATCATGGCCTCCGACGATTCAATGCGGAAGCTCTCTGCTATTTTACTGCTGGTGTTGGTCAGTGTAGTTTATTTGTTTTTAAAATGTCAGCGAAAAGAAAGCATGTTGTAATAAGCATTGAACGGAAACTCGAAGCCATTAAACGACAGCGGACGAGGGATTCAAAGCATTAGAGGCAAAAAAGACTGCAAATTCGTATTCAAACCTTGACGGGAAGTATTTTATTACGGGACTGTCAGTAATACAAAACTTTTAGTTTTTAAGTTACCTTGCGTTTTGTAAAATAACGCAATGAGTCAATATCAACGGATATAATGCTTATCAAACGGTGGCGGGATATAGCAGGTGGCAAGCGTTGCGAAGAGAAAGTTCAAAAAAGAATAACTGATTTTATGAAAGTCTTTGTAAGTGCTGTAATGAATACTGTATACAGTAGTAGTTTTGTATTTAATACTGTTACATGCATTTATGATAAAATTATTTTTTCCTTTCTACCATTCCGTTACCACCCAAAATCGGAAGAAAGAAAAAAAATGTATTTCCGAAATGACTCTACTCTCTTCAGTTAGTTTAAGAGGGGTCTTACTTAGCAAACTTACGGATAATTTTATACAATTAGCAGAGGTAAGACCAAGAAATAGTTTGTATCTTATCTTCTCTACCAAGTGGAGCAAGTACTGCATTCCACCCAAAAATTCGATACCGAGATTTAACCAGAAATATAAAGAAGCTCCGTATATAAACATCTGATATGATACATTCACATGACTTTCTCTACACTCTATGGTTTATTAGTGGGTATACAAACTAGTGTTAATAAAGCTTATTTTTATATCTACTACATTTTAATCCAAATAAACCTTTGCAGATATAGCTACATTGCGCATTTCGTTATATAGATACAAAGTAAATAGCGATAGTCAAATGTTTAAGAACTGGACGCTACACGCTGGCCTTAAAATTCCATGCTGTTTCCATGGAATCGCAAGAAACAACTGAATGTGTACTGAACAACTCTTAAACATTAATAACGAATATCTCAGAAATGGCTGATACAACAGCACACAGGTTATTTGAAATAAATTGTGTGTTTTAAAAAGATATACATTTCTTGTGTAGTACGTTTTCGTCTATCGCTTAACGTTTACCAACTATACAAGATTATACAATATCCCTTCCGAAAGAAGAGGACTTCACAGGCTATTCCGAGAAAATTCAAGACATACATTTTATTTGTCATGTACATACATTTAACTAATACATCGCATTTTAATAAAAATCGTTAAGAGCCATTTTTTTTAGAAAATCAAGAACTCCGATGTTCCATATAAAAGTTAGTTTGGAGTAAGGGGATTTTGTTGAAACTCATCGCGTCACGGGTGTCTTATCTGTGTGTCTGTGAACAGCATAACCCAAAATCTAAAATTCGCCTAAATATCAACTTTGTATTTAAGTTCAACATCTTCCAAAGATGTGACTCGTAAATGTTTAATAAAATCCCTCCACCCCCAACTACCTTTTCATATGGAACATTTTTCGTTGTTTTTGATTTTTCAAAAATGGCTCTAGTGATTTTTATTTGAATACCACATGCTTAAGATATTTGCATAACAAATGAAGTCTATATTTTGAATTTTCTGGTAATAGACTGAAGTAAGGAAGGAATTTTGTATAAGTGTAACATTAAGATCCCGCGCCGCGGTGTAGTGGGCTGGAGCGTGATGGTCTGGCTCCCGGCCACGAAATGTGTCCGGATCGAGCCTAAACGTGGTGGTGCAGATTTTAAGTCCCAGGTATAAGACCGGTGCCCATTCAGCTTCGTGAGGAAAGTGAGGAGCTGCGATAGGCAACATTTCGGCTGGGGGATGCGTGATGCTGGCCCCGTATCGGTTGGATGATCCCTACCTTTGCCGTACGTATGTGGGCGTGAGGCCGGCAGTCGAGTTGGCAGGATGGGTCGTAGCGCCATGGTGTTTAGTAAACGTTAAGAGATAGACAAAAACACACTACAAAATAAAAATAGCTCTCGTTAGAGCACACAATTTATGTTAAATAGAATTTGCTTGTGGAGTCAACTATTTCCGAGATATTCCTTCTTATTGGTTTGAATTTTCAAATACATTAGCTGGTAAGTCGCTATTCGTTTTTTCCTGGGGTCATGCAAAGACCATGGAATTTCAAAGCCATCACTTAGTGACATGTTGTTTAAAAATCTGACTGTCGTTTTACCTACTGTGAATTGAAAGTTTATCTCGATTAACAAGAAGTAAAAGAATAATAAGCTTTTGTAAGAATAGTTTGTAGGAGAGTAAGTGAAAGTCGTGTGAATGCAACACATTATGTTTAAAAAAAGAGAAGCACTTTATCTATATAAACACATCAATATATGAAGATAATGTATGACTTTTTCCACTAATTCATACTTTTCTCTGCATTTCTTAAACTTTAGAAATATTTTTACCTACAGTTAATGTCCTTAATTGAAAGCTGTATAAATAGTCTTAAACACTTGCTTTCAGTATGAAATATAGCCTTGGTTATGTCGCCATTTTGAGGTTAAAACGAGGTCCTACATGCAAATGAAGGCTTTAGCAGTCTCTCCCTTTAATGAAATCTGGGACAATTTCGTTTTTTCCGGGACTATGGGAACCTTAGTATGTGTAATCTAATTATTTTTGCCTTTTTTTCACAGCCCTTCTTAGCTTGCATGTAAATCTTGTTGAGAACAAGTTGAACAAGGTAAAAGTCTGTTGAGAGTTTAAAGAGACGCCGCAGCTGCGAGTGTCATTTTTTTCTCCCTTCTTGTAATGGTAACACGAAACCTTCAGGGAAAAAATATTAAAGAGCGATAGCCAGTCCGCATAGCACTCACTTGAATTGCTTCCCTAAGGGCACTTCTGCGTATCGTGTTTCAAGACGGAACAGCCACCTCTTTTAGGTTTCCACAGAAACAAGTCGAGTTTCAATATCGTGATGTATCGAAAGCGTTGCGAGTAAATTAATTTTCGGGATGAGATATGCTTGTTCCTGCAGAGCGTTGTTGCATAATTTGCCTAAAGCAAATAACGTGGCCAAGATATCTTTCTGCTTGTGAAGCTGATCAATTTGAGATTCCTCGATTTGAATGGAAGATACACCTGCGCTTATGTACCGAGCATTTCCTGACGAATATTAATATTTTAAAAGAATATTTTTTAGGACAGTAGAAATAGCATATTGCGATACGTGCATCATTGGAGAACGAGATAGAGTTTGAAAATGGAGAGGAAGCCGAGTATTTTCTACTTACAAAACTCCTCAATGCACTTAACATATGTGTATTTCATATTATGTTTTTAAAACAGTGAATAATAATATAGTACTCTTATGGAAATAAAATAAATAATTTACTGACTGCTGTTGCACATGGTGGTTCCAGTAGCACGGTTGCAACATTAAACTTGGTGTCAATGATTATCCACGCCTGGTAGTTGACCTTAATTAAATCTGCAGCTCATACTTTGCTGCTGCAAGTAGTTAATTAATTAATTAATTATTCATGGAATTGACCTAACAATTGGTGATACTATGAAGCCCAGGACTTAAAGTACTTACAGCATTGTAAGTCGCCATTGGGGTATTTGATCTCAATACAATTTAAAATTTCCTTGTTGTTTACCGGGAAAAATGCGAAATAGTTGGGGAATTTAATGTCGTACCGTCATGTTGCCATGGTAGCTCAGCGGTTACAGCAACCGGACGCAAACCACAAGATCCGTGGTTCAAATCCTGGTGATGGCATTAAATTTTTCAATCCTCTGATTCTATCTTTCCAATGTTATTTTAAATCAATTGTGTATTTTAAAGAGGGCTAAATTTCTGGGTAGTGCGTTTTCGTCTATCGCTCAGTCATTACCAGTTATAAAAATTATACAAAATTCCTTCAGAATGAAGAGGGCTTTACAGGATATTCCTAGAAAATTCAAGATAAATTTTAAGATCGTGTAAATATCTTTAATAGGTGCTATTTTAATCAAAACCGTTAGAGCCATTTTTTAGAAAATCAAACATTACATGCAAACGGTAGTTTGGGGTGAGGGACTTTTCTTGAAAATTTTCATGTCGCATCTTAGGGCGGTACTGAAGTTAATTCCTAATTACTTTACATATCTAAACATGATTTTATATTCAGAGGCCTCAAAATATGTATTTCCGGTGAAATCTCGGTAGAGAATTTTTGGCTGGAATGCAATATCTTCTCTACCTACTATGTGCGTGGTAGAGAAAGCAAAATTCAGTGTCACAGTTGTGCTACCAACTGTACTGAGTTCAAGAATCTCTCATCATTATTGACATCACTCCAAGAATTGAGTATGCTGCCCGTTTTGTCTTCACAATGTTCAGGTCCACTTTTCTTGGTCTTCCTACACCTCGTTTTCCCTTTGGGTTTATATTTAGATATAATTTTAATTCGGATTTTTACTTTCTCTACTATGTGGAATAAGTAGGGGAATTATTGTATTCCACTCAAAAATTCGAGATTTCACTGGATATATATGTTTTGAGGCCACCTGAACCTTCCCAAAAAAGCATTTTTAGAAAAGTCCCATATGTGTGTGTCAAACAAATATTTTGTTTGTTAACGGCGTTGCCAATTGCCAGGATCATATCAGCGCCGTCGATGTGCCGAAATTTCGTCCCGAGTATTCCTTTTACATGCCTAGCGAATCTAGTGACATGGGGCTGCGCTTTTAAGCATACTTATAAACCATCGGTCTGTGTGGGATTTGAACCCGCGACTATGGGATCAGAAGGGCAACGCCTAACCAACTGAGCCATCCAGAGCGGCATTGTGTGTGTCTGTGAACAGCGTAACTCAAAAACGAAAAATAGTAGGTCAATACATAACTTAGAATTTAGGTTCAGTACCTTCTAAAGATGTGACACGAAGATTTTTACGACAATCCCCCACTCAAACTACCCTTTGCATGGAATTTTTTTTTTGCATATCTTGAATTTTCTGCGAGCAGGTGTAGTCCTCAAGAAATTTTGTATAACTGGTAAACGTTAAGTGATAGACGAAAACACACTGCACAAAAAATGTAGATCTCTTTAAAACCACAATTTATTTCATATAACTTTTGTGGCATCAATAATTTCCGAAACATACGCTAATTCTTCGAATTGATTACTACTTAGTCATTATTTCTAAGTTCTGTTGGTTTTCAATTGTTTCTCTCTATGTCATGGAAAGAGTACGGAAGAGCGTATAGCGTCCAGTTCTAAAACATTTGACTATCGCTATTGCCTTTGTATCTATAACAAAATATGTAATGCAGCTATTTTCGGAAAGGTTTATCTCGATTAAAATAAAGTAGATAAGAAAATAAAATTTCATAAGCATAATTTGCATATACAGTACTAAGCGAAGGGGGTAGAGAAAATTATATGAATGTAACGCATAAGATTTTTTCTTTGTCCATTATTACTTCTCTACTACGTATAGTAAGTAGGGGAAGTATTGCATTCCACATACAAATTCGATACCGAGATTTTACGGGAAATGCATGTTTTGAGGTGCACTGAATGCATATAAAGCATTTTTGGAAACATGTCCGTGTGTGCCTCAAAAATTGTTCTAACGATTTTGAATAAAATACCATATGTTTAAGACATTTTTATGACAAATGAATTGCATATCTCGAATTATCTGGGAATGTCTCCAAAAGTATTCTTCATTGTGAACGACTTTTGCATAACTGGTAAACCATAAGAGATAGATAAAATTTTACTACACAAAAAATGTAGATCGCGTTAAAATACACAATTGCTTTGTTTAGTGAATCATTTTCGAGATATTGCTTGTTATTCCCTTAAATTTTCCAATACTTATATACTGTTTCTCAAATGGGAATTCGTTATTAATTTTTTTGTTTGTTTATTCTGGTAATGCAAAGAGAATGGAATACTCCACGTAGCAACCAGCTCTTAAAATATTTGGCTATCGCTTAAAGCCTAGCAATTCCCCTTGCATCTACAAGAAAATTAGCAATAAGATTAACATCTCGATATCTCGATTAACATGAAGCATGGAGAATAAGCGTTTGTAAAAATAGTTTGTACAAGAGTAGAGAAAGTCATGTGGGTTTAACACATCAGTTTTCCTTTTGTGTGTTTTCATCTTACGCATATTCTTCCAGATTATCAATTAAATTACAGATACGTAGCTCTTCTCTAATAGCTTCGTTTCTTGTACATTCTTCTTCAACTTTCTTAAAAATCTTATTTCCTTTGCTGTATGCTGCTTTTATCCTTCTACTTAATAATCCAGAATCACTTGCATAAGCTGTGACCGGTACTGCCATTATCTTATAGAGCTTTTATTTTCGTTTCCTTGGGCTTTATTTGTTAATGTTCTATAGATTGCGCAATACAGGCTGGACCATTTAAGTTGAGACTGTGCAATATCTCCAAAACTAAACGTTGTAGAAAGAAATGTGTTGAATAAAAGTTGCTTGATATTATGGAGGAAAGTATATGCCATTAGTCATGTTTTATTTGGAGGACGTTGTGATGGTCGTTTTAGGGTCAATTTAAGTTTTTTTTAAGTGGGAACCTACTTTTTTATATTGTTTTCTCACTCCTCATTAAAAATTAAACATTTGTATAAAGCACTTTGCAATTGTTCTTACACCAACGTAAATAACAACGAAAATTCCGAATGGTTGAACGCAATGAATGGTTGTAACTTCCATGGATGGTCATTTGAGGGTCAAGTTACGTTTCGTAATTCGGAATCAACATTTTTTTATTTTGTTTCCTTATTCCATATCACAAAATAAACAGCTTTTTATGAAACATTTTCTAATGAGAAAACAACATACAAAATGTTGTTCCTATTTACAAAAATTAAATTGGCCCTAAAATGACCATTATAACGCCCTCCAAACACAACAAGACTAATGGCATTTACCGGCATTTACCTACTTTCCCCCATAATACCAAGCAACTTTTATTCAAGAGATTTCTTTCTATAACGCTTAGTTTTGGAGTTATTTTACAGTCTCAGCTTAAATGGTCCACCCTGTATATTGATTGGAATTTACATGAATTCAATGAAAGAATTAATACACGTTTGGGTGTCTTGACAGGGTTGCTCTAGGGTAACGCGGAAAGCCCAAGACACACGGTTCGAGTGGCGGCATTACCTTTAAACGGCCAGTATTGGCAAACATTAATTATTAACGCAAAATTGTGGTTGGCTAGAAACCGATTAATTAAATGCATTTTCCTTGAAGGAACATCTCTCGGAATCGTTGAAGGTTCACTGGACATTGGTATCTTGCCTCTGGACTAAGGGAGAGAGTGTTGACACGGAAAGTTCCGGTAATGTCTGTTTGCATTGAATTTTGCAAATTTGAATGAAATTTCGAAATTTAGGCTACGCATAGCCAGTTGTCAGATATAAATTAACACTGATCTCGTCTTATCTGTTCCGATACAGTTTTGTGTCATTTACTCCGAAAGCAATATTGCGTTATCAGTATGTTTTGAACACCAGTTTCATTATGCCTGTATCCTTTATCTGCAGTCTCATGGCAAATACTGATTCAAAATTTTCTGGTACTAAAAGCATTTCCCCTAAAGTAATATATCTCCTGTGAGGATGATTGTTTTTTGAGGGAGGAGAGGCCTTTGTTTTCATTTACTTACATCAACCCTGGCAAACCAATTCACCCACATAATGTGCTAGACTGTTTCAGTTCCTTTCTTGCATAATCTGCAATCTAAATTAACAGTGATGGTGATTAGATAATTAGAAGCCTGAAAATATTTAGGTACACACTTTTTCGGGTAATCATGTGGTTTTTTAATATTTAAAAGGATACATGACACAGATGTGAGAAAATGTAGTATAATTTTAACAGTAATCGAACGTTAAAGTGTGACCATGATCATTTTTGAACCGAAAGAATAAATTTGGACATTTTCTACATCCGCTGTCATATTTTTTTAAGAATTTAATGTTACAATCAACTGGAGGAAGAAAAGCCTTTAAGTGCTTTCAGCCCAACTGTAGTTCGTTCAGTCATCCACAAAAACAAATATTGACTTGCAAGTTTCCTGGACACCTTAAACTACTAAGGTATAGAGTGGAATTCTGTGCGCTACCTAACGGCAATACGCAGCATGCTGATGGATGGAGATGCCCCATTGTTTGGAGCCTATCGCCGCCTTTGTTCTTCCCCGGAAGGGCCATTAAAGTAACGGTGACTTCGTTGTCGAACCTCGCGATAACCAATCTACAAATATTGATATTGTTGGCAAATTTCTAACAAGGAGTTATACATCAGTCAGTTTCTAATCCTCTCTTGAAATTCGAGGCGTAAGCGGATCTGAGGCAAAAGACAAAGCAGCTCTGGTCCAACCTGTAATTTATCTTTGTGTAGTGACAGACAGCGCTGAGTTGAACATCTTTACTAATAGCTTCAGATATCTTTGCTAATGATACCTATTTACACCGATGGCTCAAAAATAGACAATGATACTGAACTGTGCTGTTATCAACGACGAGACATACATACCAATTAAGTGGTTTATATTCTATCTGTAATTGGAAACTCCAAGCAATCGATGTCATTTCAATTTTTTTCTCTCTCTAAAACGTACATAGTGGTGACGCAGCCACGCTACGTCCTCCAACAATGAAGCAATACCTTTGCCTCACGGTTGCTGCTTTTCTCCTCCTAGTTGGTTCTTTTTATACTTTGCCACGGCTGCTCGAACATGAGATCTTAATCACTGGGTATGTGTGAGTGTATGTACATAGAAACACGAACGCTTTCTTGTAACACTTTTATTCACCATTAAAATAAGACTTAAGATTTGCCTATCACTTTTAAATTCTTACGATGTTACTGTGTCTTTTCCAAGACCGAAGATTATTAATTACATCGGATCGTCCGACCCTCTTGCAAGTTCGCACCCAGTTTTTGGACCTCGACGAGACCGTTGTTCCGCACTCCAAGAGTGCCCCAGCGAGAATGACCTCACCACACGCGCGATACAAAGAAAGGACTCCTAACTTCCCCTCTCTCCCCTTAAAATTCTCCTCAAACTTAGCGTTATGAAGCCTCTAATGACCTTCACATCCCGGCCAGTGCAACTGTACCCATTAATTCCAAGAGAAACTGGCTTCAGCTATTTTACCCTTTATACCTGGCTGGGGCTGGTCCCTAATTAGCTAAATTGTGCCTGTCTGGTCTTTCTGTCGCTTTTAACAGTCAACAATTTTCACAATGCTTCTCCTTTTTATACATACACTGAAATTAAATATTTTATTATTTATTTTATATCACTATCCTTCTCTAATTATTATGATAATTATTCACTTCATAATTTCGGCTTCAGTAGGCAGAGAAGGTTTTGATTTTCTTAAAAATTCGATATCGAGATTTCGCCTTCCGTGGCTTCTTGAATTAAAAAAAAGAATTTAAAAAAAAAGGTCCGCGCGTGTCTGTGTCTGCCAAAAAAGAAATGTCGATAAATACAGAACTTTGCATTTAGGTTCTGCTTCTTCCAAAGATGCGTGACGAATATTTTCAAGAAAGTTCCCCCACCCCAAACTACCATTTACTTGGAAATGTTTTCGAAATGTTCTTTTATTAAAAAATGATTAATGATTTTGATTAAAATAATATGTTTAAAAGCTATTTACATAACGTATAAAAGATATATATATATATATTGAATTATCTGAGAAATTCTTCTAAAGTCCTCTTTGTACAACTGGTAAACCATAAAAGATAGACAAAGCAATCCACAAAAAAAAGATCATATACATTTTTAAAGCTATTCACACCAAAAATTCAGCTTTTACAGTAGATGAGTTTACAAACAGATCTATAGCATAAGATTTTTTATATTAACTGCTAATTATTGTAGAAAAGTTATTACTTTTTGCACTCTGCAAAGTTCTTGATTTTTCAAGTTAATAAATTTATTTCTCAAATTGGAGCATTATTATAAAAAGTATTTAATGTACTTTGAGAGACAGCGCAAAAATGTTGATGCAAATTAGTAAAAGCTTGCATCGTGTGGAAATATTGTTGAAAAAAGTTGACTGTGTCTATTAATAAGCAACATTTCCTTTGCTATTTTGTAAGGCCCTTAAAGCCTTGTTATTCTTATGTTGGCAATGTGCTATTACAATTATCGTTGAGAAAGATATAGTCTTACGAGCTTTTGTAGGCACAGCTTAAAACTGAATAACTAATCGTGTGAAATGGAGCAGAATTTCGAATTCCAAGCTAGACAGTTATTTTTGCCTTGTGTCAAAGGTTTCTGTACCAGGTTGGTAGAAATCGCTGCAACGATGTAGAAGCTTATAAGGAACACACACACACACACACACACACACACACACACACACACACACACACATACACACACACGCGCGCGCACACACTGACTTTTATAAATTAAGATCAACAACTGGGAAGATTATTGTGCTAATGATTATATGTGAGGTCCAAAATTCTTGTTCCGTTGCTATTAGCGAGGGAATTTTCACATCTGTCAGTTTATGTTTTAACTTTCATTAACAACAACAAAAAAGTCAGTTTTATTACCAAGATATTAAAATTCATGTCCCGTGTATTCGCACAGAGAAGGCGAGAGGGACAGCACTTGGGAGAGAGCGTGAGGGGAGTAACAGTGAGAGGGAAAGAGAGTGAGAGAAGGGAGAAAGAAGAGCCTCTTAAGTTAACGCAAACAACGTCAGCAGAGCTGCGGGTTCTTCTAGTGTTAATTTAATATGCGAACGTCAATTTAATTATGTAAGAGCAACACGAATTATATTGCATTACCACAATCGCAAACCACGCGAAAAGACGTAGTTGCCAAATCGGCAGTGATAGAATACTTATAAAGCGATGAGTGTAGTGCGATTGGCCTATAATGTAAAAACCGCGAAAGCTTCACTAACTGACGTTCTCGACTATTCAGTTACGTATATGTAATAATTATATGCAACTATGGAACTGAAAATAATTCTGCAAGTTCCGCAAGAATTCATGAAGTTATATACATAGGTTAAAAAGACGAACAGTTTTACATGATTTCAGAAATGAAAATGCTATCTAGGTTATTTCTGTGATGAAGCAAGTTTAGTTATTCTTAATGATAGTATGAATTTTGAAATGTTTTTAATTCCTAAGGTGATCAGCAGAATAAACAGGAACACTATTTCAATCTTGTCACCATTATACTTCACAGAAAGCACATGCTTTTTAACGAGAGCTTTTTGTTATCGTTCTTATAAACCAATGTTTCCAAACCAGCAGTGCGTCTCATTATGGTGGGGTCGTGAGGGATTTCCACAATCATACAGTGTATTCGGAAAAAAATTAAAAACTTTTTGATGTGTTGAATTAATAAATTATAATAATAACAATGGTTTTACAAATTTTGCTACACTATCAGTGATTCTAGTAACTACCAAATCATCCATGAAATACGCAGATTTGTTCAGTATGCATTGTTTTGACTTTGAGCTATATTTCTTTGTTTCTTCTCTATACCTATTTGTTTACAATTTAATGAATACAAGAACCGCATTAACATTAAGTGTCTTTGTAAGGAAGGGTTATGTATGCAAATTGTATTTACTCCTGCTGTTATACACATGAATTCCACTTAGTTCTGTTTAGTCTATTGCTTGATAGATAAATTAAATTTTGTAAACAGGAAGCTTTATCATCTTTCTCAAATAATTTCTGTGTTATCCTGGGATTCGCCATATTATAAAAATGGTCACTTAACGAAAAAAATGCTCCTGCAATTTATTAATGTAATGATAAACAAAACCTCCCTCTCCAAGCCAACACTTTGAATTCGGAGCACCAAATTTACATTGAATATTTAGTGACATGAACTTATTCTTATATTTTTCGATTTACATTCTTGACCTAAGCCAATGTGTTGTAATTTTCTGTTAAAATTGTTTTCTACGGTGAATTTTGATGTTTTCTCTTTATTTGACATTATTCCCAAATATCTGTGAATATCAGAGAAACATATTAAGGAAGCTGGGAAAGATTGGGAACCACCATTATAATGTATATGCTACGAGGGTCATTCCAGAAATAATGTACATCAGTGCGAACTATTCTGAATAAATACGTGTATATAATCATAGCTACTTACAATTTATTTGTCTACAATCTGAAATGGAAAAAAGCAAACCGAATCTGTCAGATCTTGTTAGTGTCTTAGATCTTTTATAAAAGTTGAAACTATTCGCCGATTGAGATTTATGCATTGCTTCGGAATTTGTTTACAATAGATCGCAGCATCATTTCCTGGGGGTCTAAACGTTTTCGTGAAGACCGTATTATTACAAAACAGGACAAAAGACAAACAACGCTATAGAAGACTGAGATTATCCACAAATTTCACTGCGGAGGTCACTGTTGTCGATGTTTTAGAGCGACAAGGTTGCGAACATCATATAACCAAATCAATCACAATCAAATACATGTATTTTAACGCAGTTTTCTAAAGAAAAGTGTAATTGACATTTAGTTATAATACATGACCGAATATTGACGTGTGGATTACAATTGGAAAACGATCCCTCGCCAAATCAACAGTCCATACTGGTCCTCTTAAATGGCATTTTCCCCATACTAAAGAATCTTTGGGATCAGAGATTAAAGGAGAATAACGGCATATACAGCCACTCCAACATTAAACACCATGATTTTCATTTCCAAATAAATTGGGTTGATCAGATAGAAAATAAATATATGAGAGTAACGGAAATCTATTTTATTTCCTGTGTTCTTTCAAGTACTCCTGAATTATTCCTTAGAAACAATAATCTGAAATGAGCCAGGTTCTTCGTGATGTCGCATTACGGTGATCATTTCAGTCTATGGATGTACAGTTTATGAAGAAGCCGGAAAAGAAGTTATTGAAGTGCATACAACATTCCTGCTACGTTCGTGTTCACAGTAGTATGTGAATAACGCCATCAGAAAGCAAACAAGGCAAGGACCATCGTAAACACTGAACGGAGAACGGAGTACCTTTAGAGTTATGTTAAGAGGCAAGTACTTCATTTGCCAGTGCCTTTTTATCTTGCGGCGCTAATTATACAGCGGTTCCTGCGACCGCCCGGGTAGACGCCCTTATCAGATCCGCAGTGCAAACGGCCCACACTTACCACTGTCGATAAAGCAGACTCTTTCTTTATTTACGAATGACTCTTTAAAACATGCCGACTCCGCCTTACCAGCCGATCTAAAAACCTAACACAAACCCTTAATTCTTAAAATCAGTAACATACTAGTCGAACCGAGAGAAGTAATTACGTAATTTTTAAATATAAGGTGATGGCGATGATGATAATAATAATAATAATAATAATAATAATAATAATAATAATAATAATAATAATAATTGTAGTAAATGTTAAGCGACATACAGGATGTATCTTTAATGGTGTCATATTTGGGGGCGTGTTCCTGACATCAAAACAGTAAAAAAAGTTCATATGTACATGGGTCTGAAAACCAATCGTTTCGTTGTTATAGGTCAAAGAAGATGTATTCCATAAGTGAACAGATGGATGTGCACTACACGTATGGCCGTGCAGACGAGCACGTAAACTTTATGCAGAAAGATACCCTGACAGGCCGTTACCATGTGCAAGAACATTCGCACGAACTCACCAACGCTCGAGAGAGAATGGCGCATTTGAGAGGAGTACTAAGGATGTTGAAAGACCAAGAGCGGTACGAGGCATTGAGCTTGAAGAACTAATTCTTCGTGCTGTGGATGCAGACCCATCACAAAGCACAAGTCGTATAGCTGTAAGGGAAAGAGTTAGTCATATGACTATCTGGAGAATGTTGCATGAAAATCTTCTGTACCCGTATCATCTTCAACGTGTGCAAGGATTAAATGAGGCGGACTTTGAGCCAAGAAAACGTTTCTGTCAACGCATGTTACAGCAGTGCGCTGTGTTCATCAATTTCCGAGCCTGTATCTTATTCACGGATGAGGCTGGTTTTACTCGCGACGGCATCTTCAATTTTCATAACACTCATTACTCGGCATTTGAAAATCCTAATGAAGTACGACAGGACAACCATCAACAGAGGTTCTCTCCCAACGTTTGGGGTGGAATCATTCATGATCATGATCTTACCTCCGCGTCTGAATGGACAAACTTATTTCCAGTTTCTCAGAAACGAGTTGCATCACTTAACTGATAATGTGCCTCTGGACATCATCCAACGAATGTGGTTTTTACACGATTGTGCTGCAGCTCATTTCAGTATGATAGTTCATAAGTTTTTGAATGATCGATTTCCGCAAAGATGGATTAGTCGAGGAGGACCCATCGCATGGCCTGCTCGATCAACTGATTTGAATCCAATGGATTTCTTCGTCTGGGGACATTTGAAGTCCTTGGTTTATGCGACTCCTGTACCTGATGTTGGCGTTTTGAGAGGACGTATCCAAACTGGATTTGACCAAATACGAAACATACCAGGAATTTTCAACAGAGTACGCCAGAGCATGGAACGCAAACTTACTGCATGCATCGAAGCAAGAGGCACTTCGAGCAATTTTTATAACTTTCGATGTTGTGTCGTAACTCTGAAATAAATGATTTTCAGACCCATGTTCATATGAACGTTTTTTACTGTTTTGATGTCAGGAACACGTCCCCCACCAATAAAGATACTCTCTGCATAAATATTGAAGATAGTAGTTGAAAATCGATACAAAAAGGTGTTATAGTTCATTTTGTAACTTACCAAACCAAGGTACGAATACAAAATAATTACAACAAAACTCTGGGAAAGTTTAATCACATTTTCAAAAATCAGTGTCAGAACAGAATTCGAACCGCGGGTCTTTGGTTTCCTGTGCTGATGCTCCATCCCTAAGCTGCCACGATAGGCATTAAACTTCCTTCGTCTGATTCATGCATACTGGAGAACTTCCAGGTTGTTTAAATTACTCCGAGATGTCACCACAAAGATGATTTGCAATGCTGCAAGTACTTTTAATCTGCAGCCTTCCAGTTAATTAAACTAAGTTCATTTATTCATAATAAAGATTGTACTTTCACAGTGACCACGGGAAAGCTAAGGTAGGAAAGCTGAATCAAACCTCAAAAACTGAATGCCATTCTTGAGACACAAACCAGAGTCTTCGATATTCGTATGATGTCCTGCCCCTAAGTCATCGTGATGAGATGCACATATCGGCATTAAAATGGTTCAAAATACGTACCTTTTCTTCCTTTTTTCAATTATTGTGATAGTGTTTTGTTTTTAAAATAAATAAATAAATAAAGGGTTTCTTCGAAATTAAGCGTTTATTTTTTTAGAGAAGTGTATCGCTTTACACTATATGACACTGACTAAAGTAATCAAAGTTATAGCGAGGATAAACTTGAATAATTAATCCTTTTTAGGAGTTATACTTTGTGAAGGTCATGCAACTGTTTTTGTTTACGCAATTAGATTTAAAACATGGCAAGCTTATTACACAAGTCATAACTTAAAAGATTCATTAACAAGGGAACTTTTTGCTTTGAGGTCACGTTATGTATCCTTGTTAGATGAATTTAAATGCAGAACTTCGGTTACTATTGATCAACACAACCGCTTTGACTATGCGTCAACAAAACTGGTGGCGCCAAGCTTAAAAGGACAGACTAGTAGACGGAAAAGAAGGGCGCACTTGAGCGCCGGCAGTCAACCTTGCTAGTCGTATGACTGCAACCGAGTTGTTTGCTTCATTTGGAAGTATAACACCTTTTCGTTTATTTGTTGCTATGTCACTAAGGTCATTCAAATTAAATAAAACAAAAAGTGAATTCAAGGGAACGAACTTTTCTGATGCTCGTGAACAGTAATATTTTCATTCGATGTTCTTGTGCCATTGACGTTTTATACTCTCTCCGGATGATCATTTTACCAAAACTGAGGTATTGCCGGACTACAGCGAAGATTGTAGTTCTGAGATGATCATCCATTAAAATACCTCACCACCAGGCAGAGGGGTTTTAGTAAGTAAATAGAGCAATCGTGTTACCGCAAGGAGTATAGGTGACGTCAGGTACTGTGACGGACACACTCCTCCCCTTCCCTTCACAACAGCCGATTTCGTTGCGACTGTTCCTTCAATGCCGCTACACCTGAAGTGAAGGAAATAATTTCACCAACTTTGTTTTAGGATCTTTCATATATTCAGAACAATTTCAGTATTACTGCAACTACAGTAACAATATATGTACAAGTAAGGGCACTAAAAATACTAGAAGCTCTTGAGGCAAAAGAACAGGTCTAGCTTATGATTTACTCACTGAAACCCCTTTGTCTGCTCATCATCTAGGCGTCGAACAGAATCTCTATTCAGAGACCGTATTTTACCACCATGTAAATAATTTTATCACATGTATTTTATTGTAAGGTTCATTTATATACACAGACAGCTATATGTGTTATGCAATACACTATTGTTAAGGAACGGCTATGATAGTTAATTTTTCATATTTGTAATATTTGCCCACATTAAAATGTTCCTGGTTCTTTAGCTTTAGGATGTCTTAAAAACGTGTCTTTTAGGCGTGTAGAAGTTTCTAGTACCACCAGCTCGCAAGACCTTTGTATTTTGAGAGTTCAGAGGGAATTAAACATCCTACCCCGCCAACGCTGAGTCTGATAAGTCCATGATCCATTAACTCAGAAACTATTTTATACAGAAGACTGAAATTTTTACGGGATGTAGATACACGCCTTCTAAGTTAACTAATCTACGCTTTTCCAATAATTCTTTTGGTTCATTTTCATAGTCCCCTTCAACTGCTATGGTTATATCAGCGGCTTTGGCTGAAACATGTGGTGCTTTTACTCTGAACTTTTGCGAGTTGCAGCTGTTTCTTGCGGAGCAGCTCAAGTATTCAAATTTTATTTTGTTTAGGTATACAAAAATTACTCGTCTTAGCCCTTATGAATACGATATCCGGGGTTAATAACACCTCTTAGATTACTGCTATTAAAGGTCATCACAAGCGGGCTGTTGTGAAGTTGCCGGAAGTTTTATGAAGCAACAAGTCGCCCACATAAAGCCGACGCTTTAAAACCTTAAGTGCTAATTTCCTGCGCCAGGTCTTCAGCGTGCTCTGTGACGCTGATTTATCTTCATTTGTTTTCATGCTGTCTAGACCCTTAGACTAAGATTAAATGCCAGAGACATCTTATGTCACCTCTGCAACTGCTGTCTGTTGTATTGGCTATTAGTTACTCTTACAAGGGATTCAGATGGGTACCTACTTTAAAATGAAAAATTACGATGTGATATATTCACATGACTTTCTCTACCCACTATCGTTTAGTAGTGGGTATACAAACTATTTTTACTAAAGTTTTCTATCTACTACATTTTAATCCAAATAAACCGTTGCAGAAATAGCTACATGACACATTTCGTTATAAATACAAAGAAAACAGCAACAGTCAAGTGTTTAAGAACTAAAAACGAATTGAGTTTTATCTATGGACGAATTTAACTGCTGTAGTCCTTAGCGTCCCATTCTATATTGGGCGTGAAAGCCCGAAAATTTTGGTCACAGGTCTATTTATCAGGCTTGAGGTTCTTTTACGTGCCGTAAATCTACGACACGAGACTACCGGCTTTACTTCCCTTCCGAAGGAAGCCGTGCTAAGAATTTTTATGCTCGAAAAACTCCATCACCCTCCGCCGGGTTTGAACCCGCGACCTTGGGAACTGGAGGCTAGCATGATAATCACAACAAAGGAGTTTAAGAACAGGTCGCTATATGCTGTCCTTAAAATTCCACACTGTTTCCATGCAATCGCGAGAAGCAACCCAATGTTCACAGTTGAAGAGAATGACCAAATAATGAACAATACTAACCATTAACAACGGATATCCCAGATATCACCTCAGACACACACACACACACACACACACACACACACACACACACACACACACACACACACGCAACTTATTTGAAATAAACTGTGTGATATAAAGAGATGTATATTTTTTGTGTAGTACGTTTTCGTCTATCGCTTAGCGTGTACCAATTGTACAAGATTATACAAAATTCCTTCCGAATGAAAAGTTCTTCACAGGTTATTCCCAGAAAATTCAAGATGTATATTTTTTGTCATGTAAATATCTTTCATATATGACATTTTAACCAAAATCGTTATAGTCACTTTATAGAAAATAAAAATTTTCAAAAACATGTTCCATGTAAGGGGTAGTTATGGGTACAAAATTTTCTTGAAAATCTTTGTGTCGCATCCTTGGAAGATACTGAACTACAATACCTAGTTTAGTACTTATCCGACTTTTCGTTCTTGAGTCATGCTGTTCACATACACACAGACACCATACACGGATTCTTTGCTAAAAATGAATTTTTTAATTCAGGGGGCCTAAAAATTTCGAATTTTGGTATCAAATTTTGGGTGGAATGCAATATGATCTGCTTTACCTACAATGTCGTGGTAAAGAAAGTAAAAATCTGATATGGTACGTCATTCAACTTTCTGTACCCGTTGCCATTTCACTACATACCTTAAACAGGTGAACAGACCACCCGTAATAGTAATTTATTTCGGAAAATACGATATTAAATTTTTCGAGCAGAAATATGCATAGTTTAAGTACTTCGAAATTTTCACTTGAGCTTGATTTCATCAATCAGCCAATACGGAAAGGGCCAGTCGGTATCGCTTTATTAAAATTCGAAACGGGAGTGGGAGTTAAATAGGTTATCATAGAGCTCTTCAAAACAAACAACTTTCGTAGGAAATAGTTTTACTTTCTCTATTACGTATAATAGGTAGGGGAAGTATTGCATTCCACCCAAAAATTCGATACCGAGGTTTCATTGGAAATACATGTTTTGAGGTCCCCTGAATAAAAAAAAGCATTTTTAGGAAACATTACGTATGTGTGTCTGTGGACAACATAACTCAAAAACGAAAAGTCAGATAAATACCAAACTTGGTATTTAGGTATAGTATCTTTCAAAGATGCGACACAAAGATTTTCAAGAAAATCCCCCTACCCCAAACTACCCTTTACATGGAACATTTTTCGAAAATTTTGATTTTCTCAAAAATGGCTCTAATGATTTTTATTAAAATATCATATGTTTAAGACACTTTCATGGCAAATTAAAAATATATCTTGAATTTTCAAGGAATGTCCCCAAAAGTCTTCATTTTGAATGAATTGTGCATAACTGGTAAACCGTGAGAGACAAAATGTTAAAACACAGAAATTGTAGATCTCGTTAAAACACACAATATATGTCATATACATTTTTTTCCGTTTGTTTGGTCAAGTGAACCATTTCCGAGATATTCCTTATTATTTATTTTAATACCTTTTCTCAAATAGGAATTCGTTAGCAACCAGCTCTTAAACAATTTCACAGTCGGTTAAAGTCTAGCATATTCCCATTGCACCTATAACAAAATTAGCATTACGATAGTTTCTGCAAATTTTCATATGGATTAACATAAGTATATGGAGAATAAACGTTTGTAAATATAGTTTTACAAGAGTAGAGAAAGTCATGTGAGTGTAACGTATCAGATTTGTATTAATAATTATAAAATTAAACTGAGTTTATTTATGGCCACCCTTTAACTGCTATGATTCTTAGTGTCCCATTCTATATTGGGCATGAAAGACCGGAAATTTTGCTCAGAGTTTTTATTTTTATATTTTTGCTATGGCTAGGCTGGAGTTGTCCAGTTGCTTGTGCAAGAGGAGCAAGACACACGACGAACACAATATATACTCTCGGCAGCACGATATTCGCCCAATACCATCAGCATATTAAAAAAGTCCTCATTTGTGAAAACCATCACTATTTGCAATAGAATAAGTATTTGTAATCACTGTTAACGTTTATATTTATTTTATTACCGCAAAATATAGAAAACAAAACACTCGATTGTCATTGCAATGTGCGAAGTCATCTGAGTTTCCTTTGACATCATTTTCTTTTTGTAACATTTCACAATATGAATGACATTACTATTTGCATATCTGGGGTTCGGGTGCGGGATCTTCCTACAAGATTCATTTTCACCGCCGCTCAACACCGGTGGCCTTACGTCCCGGGGACCTACAATGCTGATTCGCCTGGTATTTGCTGATCCGGCCGACCGTGAGGCCTGCCCTTGTTAGCACAGGTTCTTCATGTTGAGGCTACCGAGCGGAAGGCCATCAGCCATGCCGCCGCTGCTACTGCTATGGACACGAGACATCAACCTGCGCTGCGCCTCCGGGGTGCCACTACTGCGGTGCGCCAAACCTGAGCGCAGTGCACCAACCACTACTTCCGCCGACGCCGCCGGTACTGCGCCTCCTGTAACGGCCATGGCCACTTCACGGGCAGGCGTAGTGCCCCCTATATCTGAGAAACCGTCGGTCTACTCCGGCCTCAACCGTAAACGCAACTCCAGCTCCTCCTCCGACGTCAACACCCCCACCACCTCCAGCACCAGCCGGAAGAGACACCACTCTGAGGGATGCGGTCGAGGATCTCCACTCTGAGGTCCTCAACTTATGCACCAGCGTCTCTCAGCAAGAAGAAACGCTCGCTTCTCTCATCTCCGCCGTCAACTCATCCAACACTGAACATCATCTCCGCCGTCTTGCCGCCTTGGAATCTGCTATCCAGGACCTTCTCAACTGCCTCCCAAAGCGATTCGACAGCGCCGACTCAGCCATCAGTGGCCTGGGCAAATCCATGCCTGCCTGCCTGCCACAGACGTCACCACCGCCAGCCCCAACAGATAGCCTGGAGGGGTTTAGGCTCACTCTGACAGGAAAAACTTCGCCTACACATGCTGTCCCAACAAAGTCACATGATATATGGTACCAGACCTTACACACACAACTGAGCGCACCTCTCGGGGTCGCTCAACCATACCCAAATTTCTGCAATAAAGTCGAATATAATCCCTTATCTAATCAACTCCCCGGGGGGTAGTCAGGGCCCTGGCACGGTCATGGCTGTATCCCGGTCATCTTCCTTCACCCACTGCCAGCGCAATAAGCTGGCAGTTACCTTCCGCACTATCGGGGTTGCTCAGCGGAACCCCACCACCTTTCCTCACTTCTCCTTTCAATTCCTCTCCATAAATTCTCCTTCCTACTCCCGTCACTACTCCAAAGAAAAGAAAGAAAAATAAAAGCGTTATCCTAAGTATACTTTTCTCAAGTACTATGGGTTCGATACATAGCCGGACCACTGTTCGCTTATATGCGTAGTTCCTTTTCAGTGCAGTGACGTCGGTATTTTTCCACTAGCGGTGAATCACCCGCTCAAGGCTATGTTAATATCTGTGTTGTGCTGCCCTCAGTTCGAGCTGTAAACACTAATGTTTGTTCATTGTGTATCTCAAAAAAAGAAAGTTTATTCAGGAAATCTGTGTTGTGTTTGAAGTACAAAAAATACTGCATTATGTACCATACTTAAAACTCCTTGAAGTACTTTTTTTGATGACAGGATAATTTCTAAAGTTATATGGCTGCTCCCCAGATCTTACTGTGTGCGACCTCTATTTGTAGAGAACCCTAAAAAATACAGTTTATAGGAACAATCCCCTAACCACAGACGAAGAACAATATAAGACAATATAAAACAGAAATTATGAAAATTACGTAAGATGAACTTATGCGTGTGAATGGAAATTTCATCCGAAGATGCCAGGAAAGTCTTCACCCAGATGGATACCATTTATAATAAGGTTAGTATTCACTATAGTGCATGTTACTATCACGAGTGAATAACTAACCGGGAGCTTTAGACCGGAAAATCCCCCAGTGTAACAGACAGTGTGCGGAGTTCGCATACTCGCGATCCACGGCCTACAATATAACGAACGCACTGTATAAGCTAATTAGAACGTTTCCCGAAAATGTGTTTTGAAGAGCTCTCTCTTATGGTATACTATTTAACACCACTTCTGGTAATGGTTGATTGATGAAACACGCTCAAGTAAAGTTCACATATAATTTAGGTATAGATATTTGTGTTTCGAAAACTTTAATGTCGTATATTTCAAAACTTACGGGTAGTCTGGTTCACTCTGTATATTGTATCACTCATTAAAAGGTGTTCTTCCATCCGTGTTGCGTTATTCACGATACATCTTTGTCTAGAAATGCTTTCAAATTAAGCAACAAGTAATTAACTACTTACAAGATGGGGAAGCAACATTCAATTAATGTATATTTGAGGCAAGGAGGAATATTTCATGTCCTAGTAACGAGCTCTTGCGAAAGAAAAGAAATAAACGAATCGGGGACTCAAGCATTGTCCGTGAGATGACGTAGTTCTACTTGGGTAAATGCAAACATTTTGAAAACAATGTTACGAAGAAAGAAAAGAAAAAAAAGATTTCTAAACAAATTGTATATTTTAATGATCTCTGCGTTTTTTCTCGGATAAACTTTTACCATCTCTTATAGCTTCCATGCTATATAAAATTATTGAAAAAATAATTCAAAGTTTTACTTCACAGCGTATTCACAAAACAATGCGCATGTGCATTTTATTTCTCGTATGACATTTGAATTAAAATTGTTGACATGTTACATTCACGCGAATTTCTCTACACAGTATCCATTATTTGATATACTTTTATTCCCCTATATAACCTGCTCTTCCAAAAACTTGTTTTTTATATATTGCATGCTACTCGAGATAAGCGTTTGCAGAAATTGTTTCATTACCAGTTTCATTGAAATAGAAGGGCAGCTAGAGTGATAATCAGATCTTTTAAAAAACAGATATTTGCTGGCTTTGAAATTCAATACTCATTCCACATCACGAGAAATAAAAGAATGGTGACCAAGCACTTCAAAAATATAAAGCATTAAAATTCAAACTTATAGCAATAATACCTCCGAAACTGTTGGTGGCATAAAGATATTTTACGCAAATTATGTGTTTCAATCAGATCTATATTTTTTGTGCAGTAAGCTTATGCAGATCGATGCATAAGACATTTATTCAGAATGAACAGGATTTCACAATCTATTCGCACAGAAATCAAGTTACATTTTATTTGTCAGACATTAGTCACACATCTTAAACATCTGGTATTTTTTATCAAAATCCTTTGAACCACCTTTGAGTAAACAAGAAAATAACGCAAAATGTTCATGTAAAGGGTATGTTGCAGTGGAGAGATTTTCTTGAAAATTTTGTGAAAGATGGCGAACTTAATTTCGATGTTTGGTATTTTTACGATATATGGTTTTTCAGATGTTTCCTTCTACTGTCCCCTCTTCCCACTACATAGATAGGCATATTTTTCTAAAGACACTTTTTGTAGGGTTAAGGGGATCTCAAAACTAACTTCCTGTAAATCAAAATATTATTTTTGGGTGAAGTACAATATTTCCTCTACCATAGGTATGAAGTAGAGAAAGTGAAAGATAGTTTGGGATGAGGGAATTTCGATTTTGAGTTATGGTGTGTTTTCTCTCCCACACACACATATAAACTACCTTTAATAAAAAAATGGATATTTTGGATTCAGGGGATCTCAAACTACGTATTTCGGGAAAACTACTGATTATGAATTTGAGTTTGGAGTTACTATAGGTACTCTCTCTGCCTATCATAACAAGCATAGGAGAAAGTAAAATATTTTGAACGTTTCTGGTGTTATTTAATGTATTTTATTAACCAGAAAGGAAACTATTGCTTTTCACAAACTAGGAAAAGTTATGTATTTTCAAGTAAAAGAAAGCTTTCCGTTCATCTTCGCCATAGAAGAAGGGTGACTTATGAGGTGAATTTTCACTAAGGTAAAACTTTAACTGATGGAGGGGTATGCAGTATGCTGAACTTGTGCCGCGCATAGCATGAACAGTGGAAAACAGCCAACAGTGTTTCACTATCGCGCGTCTTTACTCACCACTTGCCCCAGACCAGTTACACACTACATCCTTCCTGCTTGGAGGGGTTTTCCTGCCCCGTCGCTGCACATACAGTACAATGGAATTTCTTCGGTAGTTTGACCGAAAACATTTTAAATATTTGTGACAAGCCATGATAAAATCAATGTCAATTAATTGTTCTTCCACACATGCCGTGTATATGCTAAAGTTGGAAAACTAGAATCACACTGTAATGCGGTAGCCGGTATTTGAATCACAGAACTCCGGTTTTCCATTCCGCTGCTCTGATCAACTGAGCTATCATGGCAACATACTGGCAGGGTATTAAAACCTCCAAATGACTGACATTTTTCCGGTAAACCACAAATCGTTCTCAAATTCATTTTAAGATAACACACCCCAATGGCGACATACAATCACGTAATTTAAGTTCCGGGCTTTATAGCTAACTACTAATCAATCAATGTTAACAGCAGTGGCATAAGAACCATATATTATGAAAATACAGAAATTTAAAGAGATATGGTGTAATATTCTGGGGAGGGAGTAGAAATAGCCACTTAGTATTCAAAATTAAAAAAAAATATTATAAGATACATCATGTATATGACACGTGGATATGGATATATGACACGTGCAGAAACTTTTTTAGGAACTAAAAGTCTTAACTTTACCAAGTCTGTACATATACTGTTTATTATACAACACAAAATAAAACTGTGGAAACTTCACCACAAATAATCAAATACATAACCATAACACCAGGAATAAAACATATTTAGGAACAATATCACATAGAACTGTGCTCTATTCCAAAGGGGTTAGATATAACGCAGCTGACCGGTTGGGTCTGTGGCCCGTATTCTGGAGGTCATGGATTCGATTCCCGTGGCCAACCTTCCTGACACATGGGGTTTTTCGGGGTTTCCCCGGGTCGCTAGGAGCGAATGCTGGGAAGGTTCATTACATCCCCCGAATTTCCTATCCCTCCATTTCACCTCCACTCTCGTTTCCTCCACCTTTCATCTGCTTGGTCTGTTTCTGGGTTGAAAGTGTCGGCGGGAGTTTAGGCATTGCGTGGCAGGAGAAAAGGATGCTCTGTATAAACCTTCGTCCCCCGGAATGCGGGGAGGATCTCCGGTTCCTGGGATACCCTACAGGGAAGAGGGGGGTCGGTTGCACCAGCTGCCATCGGGACCCTGCCCTCTGCCCTACCGTGTCTTCATGTCCGGCCGCTCTCTGTCTCCTCTCAGCCCTTCTCTACCTCCCGGGACACCCCATCAGGGGCTAGGCACAAAAGATCTGGTAGGTGAGGTGCTAAGTCCCCCCTCCGTAGGTAGCCCTACTCCTACTCCTATCGCCCTATATAAAAAATTGCCAACCAGTTTGAAAATTTTAAAATCCATGCGATGTTTCAAGATGTCCTGAAGCAAATGTTACTGAGAGATAGAATTTATGATGTGAATGAGTGTTTATGGAGGCATTGTAATTGTAAACTCAAAGCAGTGTTTATTATATAGATTATTATTATTATTATTATTATTATTATTATAGACATTTTATTTAGCTTTATGATTACTCCTGATATTCTATTATTTTTCATAATTCATGTGATTGCCATCATTATTTAAATTTATTTTTGTATGATATATTAAATGTTAAACCTACCAGGGCATATTGTAATAGTATTGTAAATAAGATTAATGTAATGACGTAGCCAATGTTGTACTAACTATTGGATACATAAAACTACTACTACTATAATTGTTCTTCTACACATGACAAATCAGCTAGAATTTGTAGGATCTCTTTAATGTGTTCAGTAGCCTGCTCTTTGCAGCTTGAAACGCCTTGACGAAGAACCAAAACAACAGCACATATATTCCGAATACTATTTGGTACCACACCGGCCGGTTCGTGAACATCGCTCCTTGTGGAAGAATATCCCCCTTAATCGTTACGCTGGGATGGGCGGGGCTCCGCACCCAATCGAACAAAGGCATCAACAGTCCATTCACATCACGTCTTTGTTAAACTTCAGCTCAGACCTACTCCTTTATCCCTCAGTTGTTTGGGTTAGGGTAGATGTAAGGTTCCTTTGTTCCGGCGTTGCCAGCCAGTCCAGTAGGGTTCACACATCCACAAATGTTAAGAAGCGCAATTTCTTCCTAAATATTGACAGGAAATAGTTATTTATTATACAAGTGTTAAAAGTGGAATTTTATTTTCTGAGTAGGAATACTTACAGGAGGCTGCAAGTCGAGTGTAGCAATCTTACGAGTAAAATAAAATCACGTGTTGCCAAATACTATTTTTTGGTTGACCACACTATAATACGCCAATTACATGTGACGTAGCTAAACTAGAATGGCATCCATTAAGGCTGGTTCACAACCAACGAGAACGACAAAGTTGAAATACATGTATTCAAATAGGAGCGTTCACAATCTACGAGAAACCTTCCCGGTTCCCGTAAACGGGAAAGAATAGTTGCCCAACTTTTACCGTTCTCGTTCTCGTTCCCGGGCACGGCATGTTAAGATCCATATTGTGCGTATTAGACTCTTCATTCTAGAGGTTATTCTAGGCGGCTGTGACATGAAACAGCTGTTAGTGCTCTCTATAGTCGCAAGCTGTAAGAAATTAGTAGTAAATGTGGTTCCTAACCTCATCCTGGCACCCGCAAATCCAATGAGCGTTGGTTCCTCTGGTGAAAGGGTCAAGGGTCATCTGTAGTTTGTTTATATGCAACTCAAAACGGGCTGTTACCTAAAAAACAACGGCAAAAGCTACAAAGAACAGCAAAACCTGGTGGAAATTAAAAAAGAACAATAAACAACTTTAATGTATGCCATTAAATAAAGGAATGAAAGCTTGGCACAACTAGAGGGATCGGAAATGTAATGGATATGCATTTAGATAATGTTTGCTCCAGCGAGGTTTGGCGTGGGCTAACTCGCGTTATGTTGGCTAAATTGGAAGTAGGTGAAAAAAATATCATTGGTCAGTTAAAAATGAATGAAATCCCAATGCGCAAAATCGACTTTCACTTTGTGATCGATATGATCATCGATATACATTCCCGTTCTCGTTACCGGGCTGTGAACCAATATCGCGTATAGTGTATTGCTTCCCGTTCTCGTTTACGTTCTGGTTACCGTTCTCGGCCGGTTATGAACCAGCCTTTACTCCCTCCATAGTCAATTTAATCCAAGTGAATGAAACATTTAACAAGATCTGGAATGCTAACCAGTGCTACCAACATGGAATGAGAAAATCACGTCATTTGTGAACTCACGAAGAAAGAATTAAGCCATTACTGAAGTATTCAACGTGGCCCTGTAAAATTCAAAAACTTTCACGTTGCCACAAAGCGAGAAATGCCGATTTGGATCCAATTAAGTATGGGCATGGAAGAGAATGGAACGTCAAAATAAATAATAAAGCAGATTTAGAAAGAGTAGGTGAACTAAAAGCTATATTGAAACTGATGGGATATTAAATGAGAAGAATCTGCTGGCTAAGAGATGCAATGGAAGATGTGGTAAAACGGGAACATTTCGGGGCAAAATAGGATGCCAAAGTCAAGACGAGGTAGAGGAAGTCTGGGTGTGTTTCTAAGGATTTGCCAAAGAGTAGATTAATCCACGAATTCTTACTGGAATTTATCATCTGATTCACAACACAAGAAGCTGGAAGACGGCCTCAGTTTAAGAATAATTTCACTTTCATTCCGTTTCCTTTTCGTGTTTCAGGTGTGCTTATAGGTTTCGTGGTGCATGGCGGTGCCGGGCAGATGGCGCAGGATTGCTTGGTAAAAGGCTCGTTCATCGCCTTCTCTGGGCAATCTCCAGCAATGGGAGCTGGAACTGTTAGGGACTTCCGCGCGTCTCTGTGGCTGTCTGACTGTGACCTGTAGCCTCCTGTGGTTCCTTTATTTCATTCCTTCCTCCCGAGGTATTAGTCATAATAGTTCTACTAGGTCGCAAATGAGGGGTGTCCCCCTCAGTTTAAACTAATCATTCCATGAGTGAATTAATGACACCAAAATTTATAAACCGTTTAACCTATACCTAACCTAAATTGCCAGGAACCGGCACAAGACGTATGGGCGAAGGAAATACTTAAACCTTCCGACTGCGAAATGATCAATTAAAATGTATCAGTTGATTTCAATGGCTCCGAGACCGAAGGTCCAGAAAGTTAACACTAACAAAAGACGCGCAAAAAGCATTTCTATGGCAACGGCGTGCTCTGGCACTCATAGCAATCAACTCAACTGTACTGTCGTCAAAAGAACGCCGCTAAAATCTGTCAGCAGCTATTAGAAACAAACGCAGGACAAGGTTGGTTCATGAACGGCGCACTGATCCATGAAACAACTGCCGCCTTCTATTGTACACCACGCAAGTAATGCGTGCCTCATTTAGTTTCCACGTCTGCAGACCACAAACTTGACATTCGTGTTCAAGCAATACAATGCATCTCGGTACAACAGAAACAAAACAGCTGTTGCTATTTTAAAACAGTTAAACGTGTTTACGTGGAATGTCATTTGAAAATCTTTAATGTTTTAACGAAAACTACCTTCTTGAACTACCGAGTACTTCCTTTGAAGGCTCCCTATGGCTTTCAGTGCTAACCAGATGTGAAGTACAGGTGGGTAAAATAGTTATTTTTCGGTAATAGTTTCAAACGTTCCAGGTGCACAAAATAAGGAACCAAATGACCGATTATAAAAGTCAAGTAATTATATACACAAGTATTTGACATTTACGCATAATCGTGACGGCATGATACATCGGATTCTTTCGCATCACGTCGGATTCTTCGTTCCGTGACGAATATTGTCAAGCAGCAAGACAATGCTCCTCTCCCTCCTTCCAATTCTAAATGCAGCCATGCACGCGTGAATTTACATCGGACCGTTATCGTTATCAACAATACATACGCCGAGTTATATCCAAATGTATTATAATCACTGCTCACTTAACTTGCATTAAAGGAATTCACCTCCATCATCACCACCACCACCACCAACACGTGTAGCCGAGGTCGTTAAGCCACGGACTCATACACTCGTGAACGGGAGATCTGTGGTTCAAATCCCACGAGGACCATCCTCCATAACCAAGATGTTTTTCCAAGTTTTTCTCAGACATCGTAATGGCAAAAGCCGAGGAAGTACCCTAAACTTAGGCTTGTAAGATTTCCTTCCCAAATTTCCTTTCCCAATTATTTTATTTCATGTACCATTAGTTGCACCGCCTGCAGCGCCGAATAGGCGTTATAGACTACTTAAAAAATCACCACCACCACATCAGTTTTCATGACGCGTTTTGGAAGAATAGAAAATGGTTTCTTCATAGAAAGTGGCAAGTCATTCTAAAATCTTAATTGGGAGATAATAAATAAAACTGTTTTCTTCTTACAATTATAACACGCTCGTTATACATATTTTGTTTTAAGTGTATGAATAATAACTAATAAGGTATTATAAAATATGCTAGGTATAGGTTCTCTTAATTGGAAAAAAACCTAATATGAACCGTATCTTGCAATCAGTTTTACTTTGTTTGCTTACTTTTATGTTTTGTAGGCATTTTTCTTTCTTCATTCCAAAAAGGACGATGCCATTGGCTAAAATACAACAAGCTGGAAATATCAATTTGGTTTGAAAAGTTCAAAGCTGCCTCCTGGACTTCAATTATGCTTCTTCTATTTGACTGGCACCATTGATCTGTTGTCTATTAGAAATCGTAACGGGAATTTTTCTTATCTTTCAAGATGATTCGGAAGCCATACGTTTAATAGGCTGTTGGCCATTGTCTACTGAAGATGATGTTTACACACGAATAGAAGTTTGCAAATTTAAATGAATGCTAAAGATTATATATCTATATAGCTTTTCTTATGGGGGGGGGTACCATGTAGACCATCTATCCCTAGTAGCAAACTCGCATTCAAAGTATACAGTGCAAGCTGAAATTTGAAATAGTTTTAAACTGTCAACGCACCAAATAAATGGGATCGCCTGTAGTATACGCAACAAGCTAAACGTAGTGATTAAGTCTGCATGTCACCCTATATAATCAACTACATTAAATACCGAAGCCTACACTTTCATTTGCTATCTATGCCATTTGAAACGGCAACTCTAGGCCGGGCCCGAGAACAGTAATTCTAGATAACTTATTAATTAACTTTTAGTGATGTTAAATCGTATTATGTAAATATCTTTTTCTCATACTGCTTGTATATTTTAAGAAGGGTGATTTAACGTTATGTATCTATCTAGGTTATTAATATTAGTAGAGTTATAAATGGTTTAATGTGAATAATTTAAGCGCTATGTTAAAATACTGTCCACGGTGGAATGTTTTAGCTACAGGAATAGTGCTTTCGAAGGCAGAAAACCTAGTTTTATTACCTCTCTCCGGTCGCCGTGCTATTATTCCTACAGCGAGGGTGTAGAGCCTTTGTCCCATTATTTGATAATTCGCCGTGACCAAGTGAGTGAGACAGACAACCTTAACGGTAAATGTAGGAAAAGCCGCGATTTATATTAAAATTGGACCAATGAAATCCCTGGAAGTTTATTCGAAATAGTTAGACGCGTCGAGTCGCGCTAAAAATGTACCAATAGGAAAGGAAGCAGCCTCAGGAGCCTGAGACTATAAATGGATCTGTTTAGGGAAAATTCGGGGCAGTTTTTGTCATGTGTGGTCAGGGAGAGATGCTGCAGGATGTGTGAGATATCGCGCCAAGACAGGGAATCCAAATAGTTTTAGCAACACACCTAAGATCCGCTACTCTTAAAGCGACAATAAGAATATTTAAACTTCAAGTCATATCCGCGCCATAGTTTAACAGCGGTGGACAGTATTTTACAGCGGCAATACCAGTTTTGTATACTACGAGTGTTAATTAAATAAAAAAGAAACGGCAGTGTCATCTTTTCGTAAACAAAACAAGTCTATGTCTTCCTATATCACCACCCGAGATCTACGTTTTCCTTTACCGAGGATAAGTCCATGCTCCCATATAATTTAAGGAAAATTACTGCAGCTAGCCGAGGATAAATTGAAGAACCAACACGCTGAGAACTTCTGGAAGCAACGGGAGAAGCATCAAGGTAAGCTACAGCAACGGATGAGGAGGTGATCGCCGCAAACTGGCGCCATAACGTGGAGCTCGAAGGGAGGACCAGCTCGAAGGGAAGACCAGCTCGAAGGGAAGACCAACATAAACGGAGGACTAGAAAACAACGAATAGACGAAGAATCTTCAGAGGAAAGGGGCACAGCAGAACAAAATTACAACGCGAACTTCTAATCTACCTACGTGGGACAACAAAACAGCTGAGAACATCGCTTCTAGAACTTCACCAGGATTCGAACCCGGAACGCATCAGTTAACATTGAAAAAAGTACAGGTTAGAACATTTATTCAAAAACAAACAAAAAGGCATGCAGAGTAGTGACTCAGTTTTGTGAACACATGTTATTGAGAGGGGGTAAAGTCATTACTAGGGAGGTAGAACTTGCTAACGGAACCATGAGTAGGTCAAGGGAAGATTTGAAAGAATTGAATGGGGAGGCTATTGTCAGCATAACAACAGATGGAGAAAATATGGGCGCAGCAGAAGTAGAAGTTAGGCTAGAAAGGCAATCACCGAATAAGCAGGTCATTGACGCAGGTCAAAACCAGCTGCTAATATTGCTTCAACAGTTGAGCGCAATAATAGATGAACGGGGTAAGATCTTCAATGAACATAGTAAAAAGTTAGAAAGCATAATAGATGAACGGGGTAAGATCTTAAGTGAATATAGTAAGAACGTAGAAAGAATCGGAAGTCAACTAGATAAGAATTTAGAAGGGGAATCAAATGGGCATAATAAGGACGTAGAAAGAATCGTAAGTAAGCAGAGTAAGGGCTTAGAAAGAATCGTAAGTGGACAAGATAAGAATGTAGAAGGTGAATCAAATGAGCATAATAAGGACTTAGAAAGAGTCGTAAGTAAGCAGAGTAATGACTTAGAAAGAATCGTAAGTGAACCAGATAAGAATCTAGAAGGGAAATCAAATGAGCATAATAAGGACTTAGAAAGAATCGCAAATGAGCAGAGTAAAGACTTAGAAAGAATCGTAAGTGAACAAGATAAGAATGTAGAAGGGCAGAGTAAAGACTTAGAAAGAATCGTAAGTGAACAAGATAAGAATGTAGAAGGGAAATCAAATGAGCATAATATGGACTTAGAAAGAATCGTAAGGGAACAAGATAAGAATGTAGAAGGGAAATCAAACGAGCAGAGTAAGGACTTAGAAAGAATCGTAAATGAGCAGAGTAAGGACTTAGAAAGAAAATTGAGTGAACAGAAAAAGGATTTCGAAGGGAAATTAAGTAAGCAGAATAAGGACTTAGAAAGAAACTTAAGTGAACAAGATAAGAATGTAGAGGGGAAATTAGTTGAGCTGATGAAGGGGAAGCTAATAGAAACACTTGAAGGGAAATTACTACAGATACTAGAAACTAAAGAGCCGAAAACACTAACGGGAGAAGAGACGTTAAAGAAAGCTTTTGAAAGAATGTTAAAAAGGGCGCAGAAAAGAAAGCAGGAATTTAAAACAAGGAAGCGAAAGAAAGGGTTGATCGAACTTGGAGAATTAGTATGGGTATAAAAAAAAAATCCAGCATTCAAATTAAAAAAAAAAAAAAAAGAAAAGAAAGACATAATATCATTGATCCTGACTCTACAGTGCCTGGAAAGGAGAGCTTTCACATGTGAATTAATGAATTATCGTAAGCAGTTGTGCAGAACATTTTTTTTTGCATTACTAAAGAGACTTGAGTATTAAATGCTCATTAGTGATAGTGAAGAAGAACAAGAAACACCTTTGCCATTAATATGTTTCAGTTTCTTTCTGCTTGAATAAGTTTGTCTTAAGGTTGAAACAGCTTTTATTGTCAGAATATTTATTATATTTTTTTTGATATTTAGCAATATTTGTAAATTATTAATTGGTTGGTATGCTAGCAATATGCTGACAGTTTTCTTTAAACATATAAATTAGTTTTATTAATTATAAAAAAAAAGGTATCATAGAATGGAAAATTTATTTAAAGGTCCATACAGGGTGATTTACATTTGAGTTACAAGAAATAAAGAATTCCAAGATCGTAGGGAGATACCATAAACAGTTGCTCAAACCGTACAAATGTTTAGAGAATGAGAAGGGTGAAGAATGTAATGAAAATAGTCAGGTTAGTTTACTCGAAATGAGGTAGCAACCCTATGAACAAATAGTAAAGGTAATACACCCGATAAATAAGGAGGTAAAGAAATAAATAAATGCATAATAATTATGTATCAATATGTATGTAAATAGATTTAATTTTAGAACTTGATTTAGGTATTAGCGTATTTCTCTCCACCACAAGTTATTCGTGTGCGCGAAATGTATTGTGTAAGAATGTCTCTCGGAAACCTGTTTTTAAATGGTGAGAGGGGATCAACCATAACAAATGTGGAGTGAATGACCCAAATATAAACACCACTGGTGTGGCAGAACCCTTGTGAAGAAACAGGTATAGCGAAGGGTCTCTGTCAACAAAACAAACCTACAAAGGCCATAATCAGAGGAATTATTCTGGAAAAGAAAATTGTATCAAGTGCTGAAAAATTTATTCTTTTCCAGAACAGGGCAATTTGAAACGGCAACTCTAGGCCGGGCCCGAGAACAGTAATTCTAGATAACTTATTAATTAACTTTTAGTGATGTTAAATCGTATTATGTAAATATCTTTTTCTCATACTGCTTGTATATTTTAAGAAGGGTGATTTAACGTTATGTATCTATCTAGGTTATTAATATTAGTAGAGTTATAAATGGTTTAATGTGAATAATTTAAGCGCTATGTTAAAATACTGTCCACGGTGGAATGTTTTAGCTACAGGAATAGTGCTTTCGAAGGCAGAAAACCTAGTTTTATTACCTCTCTCCGGTCGCCGTGCTATTATTCCTACAGCGAGGGTGTAGAGCCTTTGTCCCATTATTTGATAATTCGCCGTGACCAAGTGAGTGAGACAGACAACCTTAACGGTAAATGTAGGAAAAGCCGCGATTTATATTAAAATTGGACCAATGAAATCCCTGGAAGTTTATTCGAAATAGTTAGACGCGTCGAGTCGCGCTAAAAATGTACCAATAGGAAAGGAAGCAGCCTCAGGAGCCTGAGACTATAAATGGATCTGTTTAGGGAAAATTCGGGGCAGTTTTTGTCATGTGTGGTCAGGGAGAGATGCTGCAGGATGTGTGAGATATCGCGCCAAGACAGGGAATCCAAATAGTTTTAGCAACACACCTAAGATCCGCTACTCTTAAAGCGACAATAAGAATATTTAAACTTCAAGTCATATCCGCGCCATAGTTTAACAGCGGTGGACAGTATTTTACAGCGGCAATACCAGTTTTGTATACTACGAGTGTTAATTAAATAAAAAAGAAACGGCAGTGTCATCTTTTCATAAACAAAACAAGTCTATGTCTTCCTATATCACCACCCGAGATCTACGTTTTCCTTTACCGAGGATAAGTCCATGCTCCCATATAATTTAAGGAAAATTACTGCAGCTAGCCGAGGATAAATTGAAGAACCAACACGCTGAGAACTTCTGGAAGCAACGGGAGAAGCATCAAGGTAAGCTACAGCAACGGATGAGGAGGTGATCGCCGCACATAGCAGATCAAGGTAAAGAGACAATTTTACATGTAAATTACGAGTAATAGCATCCAAATCTCAAAATGAATTACAACGAAAATTAATAAATTAAATAATAATTGCAAGAAATATAATTTTAAGAAATTCAGCAATAAAACGAAAGTAATTGCATTCCATGGGAAATACCCAATAAGAAGTAAAATAAAGCTAGATAGCGCCATCATAAAGAAAATAATTACTTTTCGTCGAAAGTACTTTTTGATCCATTGGCGTCCATGCTGTTATGTTGGCAAGCTGAATTTCCAAGGTTTAGTATGTAAGTACATGAACTGTATTAAATCCTCTAACTTTTCATATATTTATTATTCGAGGCATAGAATATAATTGTCTGATAGTTAAATTTTACCGTTTAAAGCTTACCTGGAACTTTACTTCCTGTTTATTTGTTAATATTTACGTAAGATTTATTCAGGCAGCAACTAAGTATTAGCTGTAAGTCATTTTATTTAAGATTAAGAACCAGGTGTAGATAATCTATCACCACTTCGTCACCAAAGTTAATGTTGAAGACCTTGCTATTGGAACCACATGTACAACAGCTGTTAGTACATTATTAATTTTATTTTCAACTAATTACTATTTATGCATATTATTCACTACCCCGAAAAAACAGTGCAATGCAGAATCTCGGAAGTAGAAAATATTCCACTTCGTATCATATTTTCATACTCTTCCTCGTTCTCCGATGATACGTTTACCGCACTTGTATCGTAATGTATTGTTATTATAGTATCTGGGTTGGATACCTGTTATAATTATGATATTCATATTAATATGGGCAAATACATATGTGCGGGACAATAAAAAGAGTCCGACAAAACATAATATAAAGTTTTGTACGTTTCGATATTGTTGAATGGAAGAAACACATGTACTTATTTATATATTAACGATAAAAAAACAACAAACGGGATGGCTCAGGCTTACCATCTGTGGGCCGCATTTGGGAGTCGTGAGTTCAATTCCCGCTGCCGAGCTTCCTGACCCATGTTTTTTCGGGGATTTCTCCGAGTCTTTAGATGAATGCCGGGAAAGTTCATTACATCACCCGAAATTCCTGTCCCTCCATTTCACCTCAATTTTCATTTCACTTCATCTTTCATTTACTTGGCCTGTTTCAGGGTTGAAAGCGGGAGTCTCGGCGTTGCATGCGAGGGGAAAAGGATGTTGTATGTCACCTTTCGTTCAGCAGAGTCCCAGGCCCCCTAGTGGGAAATGCAAGCCTGCAGGTGTGGGGGGGAAGCCGGTTGCATAGCTGCCATTCGGGGAGTTTTAATCTGTAAGGCTAGGAACCTGTCCTCTGCTTTGTCGTGCTTCCTGATCCAGCCACCCTCAGTCTCCTCTGACCTCACCTCCCTCTCGGGGCACCCCGTCAGGGGTTCAGGCACAAAAGTTCTTGTAGGTCGAGGTGCAATATGCCCCTCTGTATCCAGCTTTACTTCTACTTCTAACGATAAAAGAAAATGTCATTTGAGGCGAGATTCTTACGACCAGGGAAAGGATGTAAATTAGAAAATTGTCTGACGATAGAAGTAGTAAAAAGATAAAATATGACCAGAAGTGGATTAATTTGTTCTCAGTTTGATAGGATGAATGCAGCCTGCAGAAACAGCAAATTCCAAAATATTGTGCTGCTAACTTAGTATAAGACCTTGGGAAAGAATTTTAAGCATTTGCAAGTCATGTCGTCCTCGAATATGCCACCGCATTTCGCAGTTTCTTGGACGAAGGTCTTTTCGCGACATCCTGTACAATCTGCTGACTCACGGCCCGATTTCAGTCCACCAGATGTTACGAGGCCTATACCAGTGTTGGTTTTATTTTAGCACCAGCAAATTACTAACTCGCCTTTCCTCGCAAAACAAGACGTGAGGTAGGTTTTCAAACAAATAAGTAATAAAAATTAATTACTTAATCAGTTGAGGAATATTACAACGCTCTGTCAGGGACTGGGCAGTTACGCACAACGTCTTCAGTGAGTGCAAGGGTGAAATTATGCGAGGTAAAAAATGCGAAGCAAACAAGCAGGGAGACCTTCAGAACCTGAGTGCAGCTAATTTCCAATTACAGGGCAATTTCCCGCTCAGGATATGCCCATAATGACGGACAATCAGGGTTGAAAGAATTGCACTTGCAGTAACGGAGAAGGTTGTAAAAGCATCCCTGTTGATCTGATTATGGGCTTGTCGGTCTGACTAGTCGTGACAGAAAGATTGAACCCTACATAAATTCCTTTGTTTCTGGAGTGTAAAGTAATACCATTCTGTCAATAAATTTAAGGACTGTTCTTTAAACACATGAACAAAGAGAGGGGTCACTGAAATATTTCCGAGGTAATGTAAGCACATAGGAGCGGACACCTCGCGCACTGCGACCAGCTTGATCCATTGTGGCTACTGCACACCCGGAATGCAGAGATAAGGTGAAGGAGCCGCAGGAGGTCTCAGGTCCTCAGAAACATCATACTCCGTGGTGTAGTGGTTACCTGCTAGCCTTTAGTTCCCGAGGTTGCGGGTTCAAACCTGGAGGAGGGCGATGGATTTTTTCGGCGGTAAAAATCCTTAGCATGGCTTCCTTTGGAAGGGAAGTAAAGCCAATGGACCCGTGGCGTAGATTTACGGCACCTAAAAGAACCTCAAGCCTGCTAAGGAAGCCTCTGAGCAAAATTTCCGTCCATCACGCCCAATACAGAATGGGATGCAGTTAAAGAGCGTCCAGAAATAAAACTCAATTTAATTTTTCACTAAGAGACACGCAGAAGTCCCTAATATTTCCAGTTTGAACACCCGCACACCAGTAGAGACGAGGAATCCCGAGAGAGAGCGACAAAGCGAACCTAGCAAGTTGGCCAACGCACCCTTGTGTTTTACGGGGAGAATTTTTTTTTCAAGCGCAGCAATCGTGCCATCTGCCTGACAGCAGTCGCACTACGGAACCTGGAGATACTTTCTTAAATATGAAAGGAAGAGATGAAACGACAACAACTGAGGGAAAGGAGAAATTGCGGTAGAATACACCACCCCAGCATTCGCCTAGGCGACCAGGGAGAAACCACGAAGAACCCCAGGGTCAGAGTACGCGGTCACAGAATCGTACCCGGGACTCCCGAATGCGGTCACAGATGCTGCTGCCTGCGCCATCCCGCTCGGTTAAGAACTGGAAGTATTGCATTTCAGCCAAAAATTCGATACCGAGACTGTCTGTATGTGAACAGCATAATCAAAGAACGAAAAGTCGGTTACATACCAACTTGGTAACCAAGATACCAACTTCAGTATCTTCAAAGGATGATACACAAATATTTCCAAGAAAACTCCTCACTCCAAACTACCCCTTACATAGAAAAAATTTCGTGATGTTTTATTTTCCCAAAACTTGCTCTAACGATTTTAATTTAAAGACCATATGTTCAAGAGATACTTGTGTGATACATAAAATGTATATAATATTGAATTTTTCGGATGACTTGTGTATAACTGGTGAAGCGTTTGTGATAAATAAAAATGTTTATGACGATACACATTTCCGAATGCTTTTTGTTATTGATTTGAATTCTCAAATACCTATACTTCTTGCAAGTAGTAAGTTGCATTCGACTTTTCTTTTTCGAATGGAATTTCAAAGAAATCATACAGCAATCCGCTTTTTAAAATCCTTAACTTAGTTTTGACACCGTTATTATTGATAGGAATATATATATATATATATATATATATATATTATATATAATTAAATAAAGAAATGATAGTAAAATACAGAAATAATTGCAATAAATAATTTCCATATATTAAATCAATGTATAATGAAATAAGCTTGAGTTAAAAATACTATATCCGGAGAAAAAGTCATTAGCGGGTTATGTAAAGGAAAGTTATTAGTAACAGCCGAGTTGCGTTAGTACAAGATTTCTGGAATGCAGTTAGACTTAAGTTCAGTACGTTTGCAAACCCACATAGGCAGGAATCCTGTAAATTATAAAGGGAATGAAACTATGAGATTCGAGCACCAGTATAGATACGCATACGTGGAATTTTAAGATTGGCCTGCATAAGTAGGAACGTTGTTAGGTGTACTGGTATGAGGGCGGAGCTTAAAGTTAAGAAAAGTTTGTGCATTCTAATCAAAGAAAATTCGCGCATACATTCGAGACATATTCATGAATCTCCTGTGACTTACTCTCGTGTGTAATTTCTAAGCTGTGTACTCACATGAAAGCGCCGGTGTTAGGAAGATTCAGCGGCTATTGAAAAGGATCTTTCCGAGTATAATTTATGCGACTTACGGCAACTGACGCTTTGCTTAATTATTATCCTAGAAGTAATTATTCAACAGTTAGGAACTTTTCTCAAACTGAACATTTTAAGTCAAAATGAAAATTTCTCAGCTAACTAAACCGTAGTTCTCCTTCCACAATACACTGAAATAAAGAGCTCGTTGCTATACCACTGGAGCAGCTGGCGAACGAGACAACGCAGAACGAGCTACGAATGACGACGTCATAAAACTCATCAACAGAGAAGGTAACATTAAATGTTATCAACATTTGAAGCAAAGGTTGCGGCTTCGAAATTGTCGCTTCCACGAACGGCTTAAGTGTTATACCTATAACGAAATGTGTAATGGAAGTTTATCTCGATTAACAAGAAGTAGACAGAAGAATATGTTTTGTAAGAATAGGTCAGTAGAGACAGTCAGGTGAATACAACACACGAGATTACTATTGGCTCCAGAAATAATGCATTAAAATATTTAATTTAAAAGAGTGGTGTCTGAACTCGGGGTATATTTTCTCCAAGAAGTTAGGGAAATGTTATTTATTCTTTAGCAAACCATGCATTCTTGCATTTTAACTCATTGCTGGTGAAAATTGTAATTATAGAAAGGCCGTAAAATAAATTAAAATGCTGAAAAATAGCTATTATGGTGGCCCTGAAGTAAGACAGATTGAGAAAAACACTACTTCAACCCTTGTGCGTCTCAGTAACTTAGTTTAGATGCTGAGCTGTTCCAGAATCACTACGGAAATGCTTCTTCATGGTCAAGTCATTTCAGCATTGTTAGTGCCCTGTTTTTTGCTACCATTAAGAGAAACGCCTCACGCACAACAAACATATTCCGCAAGGCCAGCAATAATTTTCCTTTACACGTTTCAGAGATCTAATTGACCAGAACGATGTGCATATGCAATCCCTTCTTTTCATCCTCGGCTTGCCATTTGAAACGTTTTAAGCGAAATTATATATCCTTTCACTTACTCCTTTTTGCTATTTTTGTTCCAAATCGTTTCTTATTAAACGATGGAGTTGGCCAGCTATTTCCCTTCTATTAAGTATGAAACAGCTCACAAAAAATTACCTTTGCAACAGCCAACTTCTCTACGATAAAGTTTATGAACGTAAAAAGTTTCAATAGAAAGAGAACGCAATTTTACAAATACCTTAAGTATTTCAGATAGTAATGGATTTGAAAAGTTGAAGCTAAGATACTGTAACAAATGAGAACATCAGTTACTGCGAAACTCAATTTATCACTCAGGCACTCAGCACAAAGGTTACACTAGAGTCACCTTTGTCACACACTCGGAGCTCAACACAACTGATCCGTCGAATCATAACTCACAAATGAACTGCTTAGACACAACTCATAATTAAACTGGCACTGTCCACTTTTAACTCCGCAAATTCTTGTCTGATTCAACTCAACTCAACTGAGATCCCGGGCCCCTTATACAGATCCGCATACAAAGCGAAAACTTCTAGAAGCAGAACCTACTCGAAGCGGCCCAAAAGAATCCTTTAGAGCGAGAAGCGGCATATAATGGCTATTGTTCCGCACGTCTATTGTTCTCGAGGGGACCGACCATTAAACCCGCCCGCGGCCAGGTAGACGAGCCGAGATGCACTCGCACCGCAGGCCCTAGATAACACGCGCGCGATCTTAATATTAGGGAAATTAACAATGGTATTAATTGTCCTTGTATGCAGAGGATAGAAATGAAAGTTTTATTCATGGATAAAAAGGTTTAAGTGGCGCTAGTAGTCTCCAGTTAAGTTCACAGACCAGTGAAAATAACATGGCCTCAAAAATGAAATTTTCTGTATTTAGATATGTATTATTGGTCCCTGATTACTTATACTGAATAACCGACCTTTAAATGCTTATACTTATTCGTTTACTTGTATCCAATACACATTTTCTCAAGTTATTCTCGGCGTTTCTGTTTCTTTGCACAAAATAAACTGAAGACTAAACTCCGCCTGTCATTGCCCTGCTGTTTCTGCAGAAGTTGGTCTTTCTTTGAATTCTATTATGTGCAAGGCAATTTGAAGTAACGAGCATAGAAAATTCTTGTAATCAGTGAAAATATACAAATTCGCCGTTAAGTAATATGAAATAGGTTCCTATTTACATTGTAGCGGTGGAACAATAAAATATATTTTCTCTAAAACTATGCCAAAATGCTCTTTCTCATCTCTAGGTCTCGAACTTCATGTTTAATTCCTGTAGAGCAGGCATTTCCAACCTTTTGCCCTCGCGGAGCCCTTCTTAGGATCAATTCCTATGGCGAAGCCCCTTAAGGCACGGTATAAGGTAGAAAATAAAAACATGTCATCAAAATTTACATTCTTGCAAACTGTGGAAGAAATTCTTCAAGAAATTCCTCGGCGGAAAACATTTCAACGACGATGATGTTGTTAAACAAGAAGTGTAGACTTGGCTTTCATCAGAGGAGGCATCATTCTTTGACGAAGGCTTACAAAAACTGGCTTCCCGATACGACAAGTGCCTGGATAACGGTAGTGACTACGTCGGGAAGTAGTGTAAGGTAATGAATAATAATAAAGTATTTGGAAAATAATGTTCTGTTATTTCTTAAAAAATTATCGGCACTAACTATAAGAATACGACTCGTAATTTAAACATTTTCTTCGTTATAGTAGCTGTAACCATTTTATTTAAATACATTAAATACATTAGCACTGGGTGAATTATGGAGGGAATGGCGAAAGAAAGGGTAAATATGCCAGAAAAGAAACTCAAGACTTTGATTTTTGCTTTTGAAACAAATTTAGCTTTTCAAAAAATACCTTATTTTTCCCTTCGACCTTTTAAAGTGTTTTACTGTTAATTAAATATAAAAGTGCGCGCAGAAATATTCCATATTTGAGTTCGAGCCTATAACATCAACGTTGTTTTAGCCAAGTTTTAACAGAAATTTCGAGTAATCTTGATGGTATATCGTGTTGCTAACTACGAATAACATGCTGAACTTTACAAAGATCGCACTGAAAAATAAAAACATTTTATAGCTTAATTAAAAATAACGACTAACTTTGTGGGTAATTTAATAATTTTTAGACTGTGCTTTATCATACCTAAAATTCCATGGTCTACTAATACCAAGAATTCTTTCGCGTGTATAGCTCTTCCCTGCTTATCAGTATTTACGCTTACAGCCACTTGGAGAGCGCATTAACGAAGTTACATTGCACAATAAAATCTGCTTGGGATAAGTGAAAACCTCATCGTTGCATAGTAAAAAGTAACATAGTAAACTTGTCTTGCAAGAATTAATATCTCGATTAGTCACTAGCTATGCACATTGAAACCATGAACGAGACCTACGTAACCTACGCCTTGATGCGAAAAACAATGGAAGATTATAGATTACCTCAGCTTTACATGATGAGTCTTTCGGAGAAGAGTCATGATGCTAAAGTCATCTTTCTTGAAGAGGTCATCAGAGGCTTTCGAAGGCTAAGGCTCACTTTTTGAAACTAATATAATGTGAATAACGTTGCGTTTGGAGATTATAACTCAATTGGTAGAAAAATCTGATTCTCTCTGGTAATTATTTGTACCTTTTCTATAATAAAATGTCTCACTCGTTTTCTCGTATAGATCTGAATAGTTCTTCATTCGCTATCGAGCGAGATGGTTCCACGGTAACGTGTAAGACTCGCATTTGGGAGATCTCGGGTTCGATTACCGACGGGCTGGCCCTTCTGACCATGAGCTTTCCGTGGTTTCCCAGGATCGGTAGGCGAATGCTATGGTGGTTCCTATGAATTCCCTGTTCTCATTATTTCCTTTCATCTGTTTCAGGATTGCAGGACCAGGCAACGGCAGTTGGTGTCTTACTGCAGGACGGTGGAATTTGCGCTATGGAGAGATTTTTCTGTGGGCTTGGTGGGGCTGTTGGGACCCCCAGATTGCGGGTGGCTAAAGCAGGGTTACCCGGCGTCAGGGTTGGTGTCATGTTGGAATCGTAGGGACCCTCCTTGCTAGCGCACATCGTCGTTCACATCTGGGCGCCTTTCGGAACCCCTTTTCTTCATTTCTTCCTTCCAGGGTAACGTTCGGATCACCAAAAAAAAAAAAAAAAATCACTATGGCCTACATGCGGTGCTGTGCTCCAGTTACCAAAGGCCCCTCCATCTGTTTCTAGCTCTACATGAGAGTGAGAGAGATCTACGTTTTACGCCTGTATAAATGCTCCATATCTGAATCCTTAATCATATTACAATTCATTACCTTAAGGAAGGAACACTGCATGGCTGATTCTCACTAACAATTTCAATCCCTGCTCATTATTTGATTGAGCATAAATGTGTATTTTATCTAAATTTACTTGAAGATTTGAAACCCTGTTACTAAATTATCTTAAAAAAATATCATCATTGCCTCGCATACCCTAATGAATATTTTCAACATTATGCTGCACCTGTGGTTATGGCAGATAGAAATTCAACCTGTAATTATATTTTAAATAGTAAACACAACCTAAAGTATGCATTTCTGAATGAATAGCCAAATTATGAATAGTGAATCATTTAGTTTCCGTGTGACATGTTTCTTACATGAGGACTGACTTTTTTTTCTTTTTGTCACACTTAATTTAGCCCCACTATAGCCAGAGACTGTAGGGGAGTTTAGTTAATTATTTCTGCAGAAAGAGGAATAACAAAAGCTGCAGGAATTTTTGAAGTGGTATTTCTCTCTTGAATTATTTTATAACAACGGGCAAATGTTTAAACTATGATACCGTATTTACTGACAGTAAGATATCAATAATTAAATAAAGAAATAATAGTAAGATAAATAATTGCAATAAATAATTTCTGTATATTAAATCAATGTATAATGTAATAAACATGAGTTGAAGGATTTGTCCGGAAAACAAGGTCATTAGCGAGAGCAAAGCCACTAGTAACAACCAACTAAACGTGTTACTATAAAAGCTCTTGGAATGTAGTTAGACATTGTGTTCAGTACGTTTGCAAAGTCGCGCAGGAAAGAATTCTGTAAATTAGAAATTCTGAGATTCGGGGAGGTTCCGCATAGGAACAACGTAAGAGACCCACACGTAGGATTTTAAGATTGGACCGCGCGAGAAAGAACGTTGGTATGGGGTATTGATATACAAGTTAAGAACAGAGTAGGCATTCTAATCAGACACACATGCGTGCATACATTCGTGACTCTACTCAGATTCTTGACTCTCGTGTATAATTTCTAAATTGTGTAGCGCACATGAACGTGCTAGCAAGATTTACCGGCTATTGCGAAGGATCTTTCCGAGTGAGATTTCTGCGACTTACGGCAACTGAAGCTTCGCACTATTATTATTATTATTATTATTATTATAGAAGCAATATAACTCGTTAATTCAATAATAATCGGCGAATAGTTCAGTCAAATTGACATTTCTCAGCTAACTAAATTGGTGTTATCCTTTCAAAATACACTCATGCATACTGCGATAAAGAGCTCATAGGTAACCAGTAAAGCAACTGGCGGATCATACAGCGAGCTACGAGCTACGAAATAACATAAAAGCCATCAACAGAGCAGGTAACGTTAAAAGTTATCTAAATTGTTTCAACTACGAGATAGCATCATCAAAATTTAAAGGAAAAGGTACAGCATCAAAATTGGCGCACCAAGAACGGCTTAAAATATCATTGTTGGCAACTATAAGCTCCCAGGGGGTATAAATATTCTCTTATTTTAAAGAGAATGGATACGTTTAGAAAGCAAGACCTCGGTGTGTTTACTAGGGAATAAGAAATCATTCTCTCGGTAGTCATTCTGGCTTGTGAGGACCAGGGTAATGATTCAGGTACAAGGTGTAACCAATATTTTGTCAGATGCCCTACAAAAATAATTATTTTGATTCACCCTATGGTGTCTGATTGTTAAACTGAGTTACACCATAAAGGATTGCATTATCCATTTACTGAGATCGAGATTTAAGTCGGGGACAATACGTAGGTCGAGTAGTATTTTGTCATGTGAGTCATTATAATCATAACATATTTTGCATTAGTTTACAGCCTATTACGTTTTATTTGAAATTCGATAGTTAAGCATTATTATTCTGCAGTTGCATTATTTGTCCTGGAACCTATATATTGAATAATTCTTACCCTACCAATTTACCAGTAAATAAGTTGTTGAATATACCTATACTGTTAAAACATTTTTCAATTTGAAATTTGTGAAGTTTTGTGACAAGTATCCATACTTCCACGTGATAAAACACAGCACTCTTAACTCCCAAAAACTAATGCCGGGTTAAAAGGCATTCTTAGTATTTGGAGGAGCCTTTTAAAATTATAAATTTCTCATATTAAGAGTATTAGACTTAAGGGGCAAAGCGAATCGGTCTAGAGAGCGTGTTTAGCTGTATAAATACAAAATACTTTCTTACTTATCTACGTCGTAATGTAATATATTAAGTTAGGAGCCAACTCCTTAATCCATCATTGTTTTCCATTGTAATTATTTATCAGGCACATATTTTATTGCACCTATTCCTTTGTTTTATTTATTTCGTTGTCATATTTTGAATACCCTTTTTGTATTTCAACAGTTGTGTAATATAAACTTTTAATAAAGGTTTTCAGGCGGTAGGGTGAAACAGAAGACCATTTGTCAGGATAAATAAACAGGAGCACGTCTTAACGTTATCCATTTAGGGATAAAATTCTTCCTGTGTCTATAAGCTAAATAATAAAAAAACAAACCCTGATGTGTTACACCCACACTACTTTTTCTACTCTTGTACATACTATTTTTACAAAGACTTAATCTCCATCTACTTCATGTTAATCGAGATGAACATTTGCAGAAAATCATATTGCTAATTTTCTTGTAGATGCAAGGGGATTTAAGCGATAGTCAAATATTTTAAGAGCTGGTTGCTATGCGGAGTATTTCATTCTCTTTGCATGTCCAGAAAAAAAAAAGAAAAAAGAAAGAAAAAAAAATGAATAACAATTCCCATTTCAGAAAGAAATAGAAGTACTGAAGAATTCAAACAAATAACAAGAAATAGGTATCTCAGAAATGGTTCACTCGACAAAAAAAAATGTAAATAACATGAATTGTGTATTTTAACGAAATCTACTTTTTTTTCTTTGTGTGGTAATATTTTGTCTATCTCTGGCGGTTTACCAGTTATACAAACGACATTCAGAATGAAGAAGACTTTTGGAGAAAATCCCAGAAAATTCATCATATACATTTCATTTGCCATGAAAATATCTTAAATATTTGATATTTTAATCAAAATCGTTAGAGACGTTTTTGAGAAAATCAAACATTTCGAAAAATGTTCCATGTAAAGGGTAATCTGGGGTAGGGGGTGTCGCATCTTTGAAAGATACTGAAAGATACTAAGTGTGGTATTTATTCAACTTTTCATTTTTGAGTTATGCTGTTCACAATCACATAGACAGACATAGACACACACAGTACCCTTTTTCTAAAAATGTTTTTTTTTTATTCAGGGCATCTCAAAACATGTATTTCCGGTGAAATCTCGATATCGAATATTTTGGGTGGAATGCAATATTTCGCCTAGTTGCTATCTAAGTAGTAGAGAAAGTAATAAGTTAAATAGCATTTTAAAGCAGTCACTTATTTTCCAGTGCCACTAGTCTCAACATTTAGATTTGGTTTAAGATTTAGACCACATACGAAGACCATATGACTATCTGTGTAATTTGACAACAAAGAAAAAGAAAGCTTGCCTTTAAATGGTGAGAGACAGAAGGTTATGGGACTTGGGAACTAATACATACGCTACGTGATCAAAAATATACGGACACAAAGTTGAAAATTACGTACAAGTTCGTGGCGCCCTCCATGGTAATGCTGGAAGTCAATATGGTGTTGGCCCACCCTTAGCCTTGATGACAGCGTTCACTCTCGCAGGCATACTTTCAATCAGGTGCTGGAAGGTTTCTTGCGGAATGGTAGCCCATTCTTCACGGAGTGCGGAACTGAGGAGAGGTATCGATGTAGGTCGGTGAGGCCTGGCACGAAGTCGGCGTTCTAAAACATCCCAAAAGTGTTCTATAGGATTCAAGTCAGGACTCTATGCAGGCCAGTCCAATACAGGGATGTTATTGTCGTGTAACCATTCCGCCACAGCCAGTGTGGTATAAACAGGCGCTCGATCGTGTTGAAAGATGCAATCGCCATCCCCGAATTGCTCTTCAACAGTGGGAAGCAAGCAGGTGCTTAAAATATGAATGCGCGTGATCGTGCCATGCAAAACAACAAGGGGTGCAAGTCCCCTCCAGGAAAAACACGACCACACTATAACACCACCATCTCCGAATTTCACTGTTGGCACTACACACGCTGGCAGATGACGTTCACCGGGCATTCGCCATACCCACACTCTGCCATTGGATTACCACATTGTGTACCGTGATTCGTCACTCCACACAACGTTTTGCCACTGTTCAATCGTGTAATGTTGACGCTCCTTACACCAAGCGAGGCGTCGTTTGGCATTTTCCTGCGTGATGTGTGGTTTATGAGCAGGCGCTCGACCGTGGAATCCAAGGTTTCTCACCTCACACCTAACTGTCATAGTACTTGGAGTGGATCCTGTTGCAGTTTGGAATTCCTGTGTGACGGTCTGGATAGATGTCTGCCTATTACTCTTTACGACCCTCTTCAAATGTCGGCGGTTCTGTCAGTCAACAGACGAGGTCGGCCTGCACGCTTTTGTGCTGTACATGTCCCTTCACGTTTCCACTTCACTATCACATCAGAAACAGTGGACCTAGGGATGTTTAGGAGTGTGGAAATCTCGCGTACAGACTTCTGACACAAGTGACACCCAATCACCTGACCACGTTCGAAGTCCGTGAGTTCCACGGAGCGTCCCATTCTGCTGTTTCACGATGTCTAATGACTACTGAGGTCGCGGAATATGAGTACCAGGCAGTAGATGGCAGCACAATGCACTTAAGATGTAAAACGTATGTTTGTGGGGGTGTCCGGATACTTTTGATCACATAGTGTATTAAGGAAATATCAGTTCAACTGAGAAAACTTTCAACATTGCACCAACTACAGCGAAAACGTTCCTTAAGCTATAAGCATCTAGCTGCAAAAGAGATGGATATGGTGGAAAGTACTTAAATGATGAAAAATGAATTGTTAGCTTATTAGATGATGGCCAATTTAGCTTTGCACTCCATTGTATTTTGTGTATAGGTTGTAACTACCGTAAAATGGCTCAGCAGTACATAAAGAGAGAGAGAGAGAGACTGCTCTGCAGGACGCCTTTGCCCATCAAGAATTTTGAAGGCTACACTTATTCTTATTTATAACGTGCAAAATGGGCTTTTGAGTACGGTAACGCTGGTGCCGCTTTAATCTTATGACAAATGACAGCTATTCCTAAAACTATGATTAAATGAATGCATTTACTGGGAAAGCCAGTCATTTCTCACAGTTTGCAGGTGCAATGCAACGCTTTGGCTGTAATAAAATTAAGATATATAAAAATGAATCTTATTGACTAAAGTAGTTTCATAGCTAGTTTAATGTGTTTCTGGAAATAACATTTTAGCTGCTTCAGATCCGCTAATTCTTTGCTTTGAAAAACCTTAGTTCGAGTGAATACTGCGTCAAACATGTGTCTGCTTGACAAGTCTATTTTATTAATCACAATGGGATTCTCCAAGTGAATGTGGCTCATCATTTTGGTTTTAAAAGGGTGTACTTTGAAGAAGTTATTTTGTTGGCTTATTATTTGTCCCACGCTTTGGGAGCCAATTTGAAGAAGGTTTGTTGCTGCTACGTATGGAAAGCCAGTTTGAAGAAGGTGTATTATATTTCGACTGTTGGGGAGCGGAACTTGAAGTAGTTGCAACCGCACGTATGGTAAAAAGTTTCCGGTGGCCTTTGCCCCAAAATGTTTAAAAAATATTAACTTTGTAATTCTGACTGTTTCTTTAAATATTATATATTTAGTTTGCCTCGGCTGCGTCAGTATTTATATTTTTTTTTTTAGAGACATGAATGTCTTAGCAGGAAGTGGTGCGACTGAAGAATGTAGGCTTACAGAGGTTATAATTTTACTTCACTTCTTTTATTAATGCTTGACACAATTTCAATAACACTTCACTGATATAAAGAGCTGTGAGATTCTTTTATTAATTACTTGCACTTTTTAACAAAAACTTTTAACTATTTTTGTCTCACACAAATACGTATTAAATTTCTCGAGGACGCATCTCGCGTCCGGTTAGGAACGCTGTCTACAAACAACTAACTTCTGAATTTGTAAATTTTGCTTCATTTTAGTTTCTGATTGGCTAATCCTAGTCTAATAAAATACCTTCATTTAACTAAAGCTTTTTCTGGTTGTTGATTGGCTATTTTATAAACTGTCACAAAAATTACATTATTGCTTCAAAGAATCACATGTAGCATTATTAAACTTACAAATTCATTATTGCCTCAAGGTTACCTCATTGTTAGCAACTTTTAATCTATTATTCTCACAGCTCCTACATTATTAAATTACGTAATACATTCGCATAACATTATTGAACATGTACACAATAATATAAACATATACAATGACTGTAATATACACTTTTTATATATTGTTACATACACATATTGCTTTAAGGCGCGCTGTTATTGAATTTATATGTTATATAATTAAACTGAAACCATTTAAGTGCTAAAAATACTGCCTCAACCTATTGAATAAATTATCTTTTTCTACCACATAATTATGTAATTTACAACTTGTAGAAAGAATCACACTCTCAATCAGTGGCGTAGATGGTCTAATCTCATGACCACCACCACCACCACCACATCGGGGTTGTGACCCGCAGAGCGCGGTAGGTTACGCGAGAAAGAGACCGAATCATCGTGCCTAAAATGTTTACTGAACACAATAATAATAATAATAATAATAATAATAATAATAATAATAATAATAATAATAATAATAATAATAACAACAACAACAACAACATACTAACCTGTGTTACAAGCTATATTAAAAATGTTGTCTCTCAGCAGCAATAAATCGGCGACATCTGTGCATGAACTTCTCGTTCACTTCCATTAGCATAATTGTATCAATCTGTTGTGTGATATTTGCTTTTACTCTGCCTTTAGCTATACCATGCAATACGAGTTACAAAATCTGACTCTAATCTCACGATCGCGGGGTTTCAATTCGTGGGCGACGTTATTTTATATGGTTTTTAATGTAATTTGGTTGTATTCCTGGCAGAGGATATTCACACCCCGACTCCTGAGCAAGAAGACGGAGTGATTCTTTCGGCCACTGTTCGAGACGTTCCCTTAAATTCTCCTAAGCAAGAACACGGTGCCTCGTAACCTGTTTGCTATCAATCCCAGATCCTGTCTATGACTTTGTAACAAGTTTTCAAACAGTTTCTCTATTTGGAACACTATTACCGGTATTCTCTTGGAAAGCGCCTTGTCACTTCTCTGCAAGAGTCACTTTTCACGTAATTATCGCATATAAACACTCTTTGTTTAACACTGAATGGTGGCATAATTGACAAAGAACAATAATAAGGCTAGGGAACACGGCTAGACCTTGAGAAACGTCCAATGACTAGTTAACCGGACACCCGGCACCAGCAATGTCAGGGGAGACAAACATTTCACGGGGAAGTAGGCGCACTCCGCCGGCCACTAGTTATAATTCTAATATTATATATTATATTATAATTGTATATATATATAGAGAGAGAGAGAGAGAGAGAGAGAGAGAAATTTGACACTGTAAATCATGCGTAACCAATGACGTTGTCTCCGGTTGTCTTATTACCTAGTAGGTTAAATTTTATTTTAAATAATATCCATTAAAATTATTGGGTAAGAACTAAACCTCGTGAACACACAAAAGAATGAAACACAAACTTAATGCCCCTAATCTTAATTCAAACTTATTGAGTGATTAGACTGCAAGATTTCTGACAGCACGACCACTACAAGCAATTCGGTTTGCCCAGGCTTTCCACCCATCTATACATCCAAACCCACAACTTTCGCAAAAAAAAAAAATTGTTACATCAGCAGGTCAGCATTACACCTGCCAGTAGTATTTACATTTATCGTCTCCTGTGGAACTTTACATACAGTTCGATCTACTTTATGTATATAGTACATTGTGGCATCTGCATTTTTATTACGTATGTCGGCTGTTTATTGTGACGTTCTATATCCGCATTTGTTATTTCGCACCTTGGGTTTTTTGGCTATACATATCAAGGTGTGTGTATATATATATATATATATATATATATATGTATATATATAGCAGACTTCACCCTACAGCTATTTTGATTTTTGTTCGCATTTTTATTTATTTTTTTATTTTTCATATTTCGGGAGTGTGCCTCCTGGACACCCTGGATACCCCCTTATCTACGCTACTGCTCTCAACACAGCTTCCCTCTAGTCCTATACATTGTGCCATGCGAGTGGCAGCCTCTCCAGAGGTCCTGGAATAATCGTAAGAAGTCCTTACAGTTTTTATAAGTAAAAACGCGAAATATCCGCATTAAATTTAAGATTGGTGAAGGTAACGTCATTTGCAATCATGTTAATCCTACACAACGGCGTTCCTCTTTTTTCTGCCCCTCAAAGCAACCCATGTTTATAAAACATCGTTAGTTAGCATTCAATAAAATGGCAACTATTAATTTCATACTTTGCAGCTTATATTCTCTCTTATTACCCCAGTTTCGATCGGAATGCTATCTGATGTAATGCCCCACATCTAAGACCTTGAGCGAGGTAAAATATTTGCCCTACGCGGAAGCAAGGCAACAAAGGCCAACACAGTAATTTGTCAATGGTTGCGAATAAAATGCTGAGTAACACTTTCTTACATCAAATTACCTGATGAGCATTTTTTTTAAGTTTCCAAGAACGCGTTATTTCCAAATCGTTGTTTTTTGCACGTCTCCCTTGATTTTGCGTGTTTGCTTTTGCGCTTTCCTTTGGTAAGAAGCAATCCAAACACACGTCTTGCTACTTTTCTCAATTTCAAGGACACGTATTGAAACCGCCAAGAGGAAAATTTCAAACATGAAAACAAACCACAACTCTAATGCAATAGAATTGTGAGTTGGGGACCATGCTGTAAAAAAGGCGGCTGGAAGAACAATCACAAGACCGGCTTGCTATGCAGAAATTGGCGCAATTATTATTCAATTATTTTCTTTAAAACCAGACGATTCGGGGAACTTAGATCACTTAAGTGCCATTGACATTATAAAAGTTAGGACTTACTTGTAAAGAGAAGCAAATAATATAAAATGCGTACATGGTTATTAAAAAGCATTTATTTTACAATAAGAACTAGAATGGAAATCTTCCTTAAAAATTTGTATATCGGCCGTCTTCTGTCTTCTGAAATTAAGGTTAAGATCTATAAAATTACTAATACACAGAGTGTATTATGGTGAAGATACAGAGCAAAAGAACCCATTTTAAAATGGGTTACACAGGAGAGACGCCAAATATCTACACTCTTGAAATTGGGATCAAATGTCACCCTAAAATTCTGCATCATTATATCAACTACTTAGTTTTTTCCATCTTCATCATGAAACTGAAGTAGTTGAGGATGAAAAGTATCATATATGCATGTTAGCATATTTTAATATTTACACCAACTGATAAGGTCTCTAAAGCTTCAACGGTGAAACAGAGAGCATTTGAATGGATCTTCCAAATCTGATCGGGTGACTTGGCTGAACGTTTTTCGTTGAATATACTTAATACAATACTAATACAAGTTGCACTTAATACAAGTTCAGTTCACTCAAAATATCTACAATGCATTTAATCGAATTGTTAATCATCCCTCATCACAAAACATTAGTTGAACATAGATATGGAATTGATGACGTTATCAAAGATTTCAATTTGTAACCTCGTGAATTTCGAAGCGGCGTCTGGGCGGGTTTTCTCCGGGTTCTCCGGTTTCCCCCGCCATTCATTCCACCAACTGCTCCATCATCACCTTTCCTTTCATCCATTTCACCAACATTTCGTTTCATCTACTTCCTTCATCCCATACCAGGCATCGGGCTGATCACCCATCCTGGATGCTCTGTCTGATCCATGAGTGTCTGCTCCTCGACGGGCCTCTGACCCCAGGCACCCGCTTGTAAGTCCTGGGGGGTGTAAGTCCTACATAAGAGGAGGGTAAACAGATAATGAATGAATGAATGAACCTCGTGAATTTCAGCTGGTACATCAGCTGAATACAGAATTAAGGTATGCCATTATTTAAAAGTATTTTTCAGATGAATGTATCAAAACACTTTTTGCTTCATACCAAAAGGTAAACTGGATTAATGGGAATTCAACCTTTAAAACCAGGTGAGTAAGGTACTGACATAATAAATAAATTGAGTTTTATTTATGGACGCTCTTTAACTACTATGGTTCTTAGCGTCCCATTGTATATTGGGCGTGAAAGATAGGTAATTTTGCTCAGAGGCCTCTTTATCAGGCTTGAGGTTCTTTTACGTGCCGTAAATCTACGACACGGGGCCACCGGCTTTACTTCCCTTCCGAAGGAAGCCATGCTAAGGATTTTTACCCCGAAAAAAACCATCGCCTTCCGCCGGGTTTGAACCCGCGACCTTGGGAACTAGAGGCTAGCACGGTACCACTAGTCCACGAAGGACGACGGTACTGACATATCTCGAGCATTCAGGATTATTAGCTGTTTTTCTCTTTTAATATACAGGAACTGATATTTAAAGGGAAATTCCGAAATAAGAGCCAAGAACCAGGAATGATGCTGATATTTGCCCTCCTAATAAATATCCTCAAGACGACAATGTACTTACAGTAAAGATAACCACATGGCTGCCAAGAATAATCACCATAATGTGATAGGCTGAAACGGGCTATTGGTAATGTATGGCATCGTCATACCGCCATCACCAGAATACCGAGATGGTGGACTGACGACCAGCTTGAGTGTGTTTGCTAGGTACCTACCCTTGATAGCTTTAACCGCGAATTGGATTGGATGAAGGTTGTAGGTGATTGGTATGATCAAAGTAGGTCGAAAGTAAGGAGGCAGCATTCGTTTCTAAACGGCTGCCTGTTAGGATGCAACCACTGGTGTCAAAAGTTTGAAAAACGGAGCTGTGTTTTTGTTCAAGGATAATGGTATATTTGCCACTGCAGCGCTGCTGAGCATGCGCCATCACTTCCCCATTCATTAGAAAGCCAGACACAGCTGTGAGCGATCGTCACTTTGTATTTTCTTATAGTTAGAGCGTTTCGACATGTTCAAAACAATCGAACGACTCGCTGACTATGAAATCAGATCAGTGATTCGTTTTCTGAATGCGAGAAATGTTACGGCAGCAAACATCCATCGCCAATTGTGTGAGGTTTAGGTGGAAACAATAATGAGAGACAATGTCCGGCCCCACATAACCAAACAAACTCAAGATCTGATCGCATCATTTGGTTGGGAACAACTCGACCCTACTGTTTGGATTTGGCCCCAAGAAATTTTCATCTGTTTCTTAATCTGAAGAAATTTCTTGGTGGAAAAGATTTCAGCGATGAATGTTGTGAAACGTGAAGTGCAAACGTGGCTTATATCACAGGCGGCATCATTCTTTGATGGAACACAAAAACTTGTTTCCCGTCACAAGTGCCTGAATAATGGTGGTGACTATATGGAGAACTAGTGTAAGGTGTAAGGTACTAAGAGATAATAAAGTATTTGGAAAATAATGTTCTGTTATTTTTTTTAAAAATATCGATACTTGCTTTACAATTATGCTTCGCGTATTTCAAGAGTGTTGTCAAATCTCAGTCGATATCTCGTCTGCGAAATGTACAATTTGAAGATTACTCTGATGTCTCTTTTATCTGTGTGGCCAAAACAATCCAGGGCAGTCGCTTTATATGTATATGACTTTCACCTACAAAGATGGCTCACATCTAAACTAAGAAAGAAAGAAAGAAAGAAAAAAAAAAAAAGGTCGCGGGTTCAAACCCAGCGGAGGGCAATGGATTTTTTCGGGCGTAAAAATCCTTAGCATGGCTTCCTTCGGAAGGGAAGGGAAGTAAAGCCGGTGGTCCCGTGTCGTAGATTTACGGCACGTAAAAGAACCTCAAGCCTGATTATGAGGCCTCTGAGCAAAATTACCGATCTTTCACGCCCAATATAGAATGGGACGCTAAGAATCATAGTAGTTAAAGAGCGTCCATAAATAAAACTCAATTTCAATTTAACATGTAAACTAGTGATGGTCTAGTCTCGATAGTAGATACGCAATACCGATGCTAATTTACCGATACCGATACTCGATACTCACATTGTAAAAAATATAAAATCTTGTTCACTGAATTATGTTTTTATTAGTAGTTATCTGTGTATAAACGCATGCAACCAATTTTGTAATGTGTGCTAATTCGAAAATTGTTCCAGATTGACATTCTTCAATTGGCAGCAATTTTTACTTTCTCTACTACGTATAGTAAGTAGGGGAAGTATTGCATTCCACCCAAAAATTCGATACCGAGATTTCACCGGAAATACATGTTTTGAGACCTCCTGAATCCAAAAAAAGCATTTTTGGAAACATGTCCGTGTGTGTGTCTGTGTGTGTGTGTGTGTCTGTGTGTGTGTGTGTCTGTGTGTGTGTGTGTCTGTGAACAGCATAACTCAAAAACGAACAGTCGGATAAGCACCAAACTTGGTATTTAGGTTCAGTATCTTCCAGAGATGCGACACGAAGGTTTTCAAGAAAATCCCCCCACCCCAAACTACCCTTTACATGGAAGATTTTTCGAAAATTTTAATTTTCTCAAAAATGGCTCTAACGATTTTGATGAAAATATCATATGTTTAAGATAATGTCATGAGAAATGAAATGTATATCTCGAATTTTCTGGGAATGTCTCCAAAAGTATTCTTCATTGTGAACAACTTTTGCATAACTGATAAACCATAAGAGATAGACAAAACTTTACTACACAAAAAATGTAGATCGCGTTAAAATACACAACTTATGTCATATACATTTCTTTTGTTGAGTGAACCGTTTTCGAGATATTGCTTGTTATTTCCTTAAATTTTCCAATACTTATACTTTTTCTCAAATGCGTTATTCATTTTTTTTATGTCCTGGACATGCAAAGCGAATGGAATGCGCCACATAGCAACCAGCGTTAAAATATTTGACTATCGCTTTAAAGCTACCATATTTCCCTTGCATCTACAAGAAAATTACCAATAAGATTGACATCTCGATATCTCGATTAACATGAAGCATATGGAGAATAAGCGTTTGTAAAAATAGTTTGTACAAGAGTAGGGAAAGTCATGTGAGTGTAACACATCAGATTTTTTTATCTTGATGTCACGGGTTATATATCTCTATTGTTAGTGAAATATATTATTATTAATAATAATAATAATAATAGTAGTAGTAGTAGTAGTAGTAGTAGTAGTAGTAGTAGTAGTAGTAGTAGTAGTAGTAGTAGTAGTAGTAGTAGTAGTAGTAGTAGTAGTAATGGATTGTCTATCCATATTATCTAAATTAGTTGTACAGTATCCTGTAAGCCATGCTCGTGGCCCGAGTTTGACCTGCGTAAAGACAAACTAACAGATGTAAGGTAGGAACAAATATTTTCATGCGCTGTATTATCCTATGTTCTAAGTTCTGATTTGTCAACTGTTTTGGTCACCTGAGTAGGTAAATATAATGGCTGAGAGTGGGTTACCAAGGCAGGCTATTGCAGAAACGTGATTTAATACATCAGCTGCATTCACAATTCAGTTAACGTTACATATTGCATGAGTACCTCTACTCCTACCCTCATAGTTTTACATGCTTTTATTTAGACACAAAATCTGTGGAAAGTTGGATTGATTCACCCACAAGAAACGTAGTCAAGTTCTGTCAAGAACTATAGTCCAGCAACTCAGTATCGAAAAAATATCGAAGGTTTATGTCTTAGACATACTTCAATAACACCAAATATCGAGAGTATCGAGGTATCGACGGTATCGAGGTCTCATCCCTATACTATACTGTTTACTCAGTCGGATTTTGCAGCCTTTTCCAGCAATGTAAGGTATACCCATGTATATCCAATTAATACAACTTTTTTCAGCCGAAATCCTTCGCTTGTTTGAGAACATCCCTACCGCTAAAGGCCAATAACATGGCGAAGTGTCATCGCCTCAACAACAATATGGAATGTTCCGCTGCGTCAATACAGCTTGCTGTTTTACCATCTCTCGAGCAAGTATCGACTCATGTTATAAGATTGCTATCGGCTGATTTGCTAGCTGCCTTATCTACCTATCGATTTAAGTACTGGTTGTTATGCGGCGTGACTCACCTTCGTACGAGATGAAGCGGAAGTCTGCAGACCCGGAGCCCCAAGGCCACGCCACCACGGCAAGTAAAACGAGCGGCAGTAGTTGGGGCGTCGACGTCATCCTGGTCCTTACCCTCCGGCACCTGTTCCAAACAGAAATAATGTCGTTACTAAACAATAACACAATAAATCCAACAATTGTTTGCTGCTAGAACTTCTGCATTTGAGCAGAGTAGATATAGCCTGGGGCTGTGGTAATCCTAAATCATGTAATGTTCAACCTAATGTATTCAAATTTTTGTCTTAGACTGCTGTTCTATCACAATGCGTGATGCAGAAGTTTGAATTTTATATATTTTAAAGGCAAACGAGAAAAACTCATATACCACAGGACACAAAACATAATTTTTGATCAAAAAATATAACTCACTGATTTGAAGCAAAGAAACAAATTTGTCATACACTATTATGGTGTCTATAAAAATTCCTAACTTAATTGTTAAACTTTCTAATATGTAAAAAGCAATTAACATTTTTTTAAAACATTTTGAACTGAATTAAATCTGAAGCACATAAAAGTATAAGGAAAGTCATACGATAAATATTCTTCTCTCTATTATATTATTATTTATGTTTTTCTGGTCAGACGTTTAATACAATCCAATAAAACTCATTCCTTTTTGAATGCACTAAAATGTAAAAAACGAGGGGATGTGTAACTCACTAAAGTTTCCCTATATATCACCAGTTCAGAAATTCTTCGTTTCTCAACTAGAAAAACTGTTTCAAAAATCCAACTGACGGTGAACTCAAGAATCAGCGTTGTGAGTTTTCGGCTTTTGCGAACAACTGCGGAATTATTTATTACAAAGGTGGCTGTCATTTGGTGTTAATGGGGTCGTCAGAGTATGGGCAAGGAGGTTTCAACTTACTCTGGAAAAACAAACAATATTACTGATGCAATATACTTAACACTGTTGAATTTACGATAAATGATGTATTTTCAATTTAAAGGAAAGGTTTACAGTTCTTATTACAGTGCTTAAAACACAAAGAATAATAAAATGGAAGATTGTTATCATACCACCTCTTTCTTTAGCTATCCAAGGTAGAAAAGGATGTACTGCATTACTGCATTCGACACAAAAATTCAGCATCGAGGTTTCATCGTAAGTTCACGTTTTGTGGTAGTCTCAACGTTTATGTGTGTGTGTATGTGTGTATGTGTGAGAGAGAGAGAGAGAGAGAGAGAGAGAGAGAACAGTATAACTCAAAAACTAAAAGTCGGATGAACACCAAACTTGGTAATGCCTACCCCCAATTTACCGTTTACATGGAACAAGTTTCGTTATTTTTTGTTTTCTTAAAAACGGCTCTAACGATTTTAATCAAAACACCATATGTTTAAGGTATATAAATAAGATGAAATGTATATCTTGAAGTTTTTGGGAACAGCCAGGCCTCTTCATTCTGAATATCTTTTGTAAATCAACTTGTAAGCATAAAAGTTAAGACAAAAACTACACAAGAATAGAGACCTGTTAAAACACACAATTTACGCAAAATAAATTGTTTTGCTGCCTTAACCATTTCACAAATATTCTTTATTATTGCGTTTGTACTTTCTCTACTGTGTTAAGCAAGTAGGGGAAGTATTGTATTCTACCCAAAAATTCGATATCGTGATTTCACCGGAAGTAATTTTTTTAGGCCACCTGAATCCAAAATAATGCATTTTTAGAACAAGGTGTGTGTGGGTTCAGTGTCTTCCAAGATGCGACACGAAGATTTTCAAGAAAATCCCCCTCACCTCAGAGTACCCTTTACATTTATGAAATTTCTGATTTTCTAAAACATGGCTTTAACGATTTTGGTTAAAATACAACATATTAAATATATTTACATGGCGAAAAAAACGTATATCTTGAAATCTTTGGGAATAGCCAGCCCTCTTAAATTTGAATATCTTTTGTAAATCAACTTGTAGATCATAAAAGTTAAGACAAAAGCTACATAAAAATGCAAACTTGTTTAAACACACAATTTATGCAAAATAAATTGCTTTGTGGCCTTAACCATTTCAGAGATATTCTTTATTATTGCTTTTTTACTTTCTCTGCTACGTTAAGTATGGGAAGTATTATATTCTACCCCAAAAAATTCTATATCGAAATTTCACCGGAAGTACATGTTTTGAGCCCCGTGAATAAAAAAAATTAGAAAAAAGGTGTGTGTGTGTGTGTGTGTGTGTGTGTGTGTGTGTGTGTGTGTGTGTGTGTGTGTGTGTGTGTGAACAGCATGGCTGAAAAATAAAAAAAGTCGGATAAATACCAAACTTGTATTTCAGTTCAGTATCTTCCAAAGATGCGACACGAGGGTCTTCAAGAAAATCCCCCCACCCCAGACTACCTCTTACATGGATGATTTCTCGAAAATTTTTACTTTCTAAAAATGGCTAACGATTTTGATTAAAATACCATATTATTAAAGATATATACATGACAAATAAAATGTTTATTTTGAATTTTCTGGAAGTAACCTGTGAAGTCACTTCATTTGGAAGAAATTGTGTATAATCTTGTATGACTGGTAAACATTAAGTGATAGACGAAAACCTACTACACGAGAAGATGTAGATCCCTTTAACACACACAATTTATTTTTTGTAGCATAAGCCATTTCTGAGATATCCGTTATTAATGGTTGGAATTGTTCATTACTTGGTCATTTTCTAAAGTCCTGTCAACATTCAGTAGTTTCTCGCGACTGCATGGAAACTACGGATTAAGTCCAGCATATAGCGTCCAGTTCTTAAACATTTGATTATCGCTGTTCTCTTTGTATCTATAACAAATGTGTAATGTAGCTATTTCTGCAAAGATTTATTTGGATTAAAATATACTACGTAGAAAAATAAGCTTTAATAAGAATAGTTTGTATACGTACTAATAAAAATACAGGGTAGAGAAACTCACGTGAATGTAACATAACTTTTTTCTCGTAGCAACCGACTATTAAAATATCTTAATAGTGGGTTACTACGTGATGGCTTTCAAAATTTCGCTTAAGATTAGTGTATTCCCGTTGTACTAACTATAACGAAATATGTAATAAAACCATTTCTGCAACTGCTTACCTCAATTAACATGAAACACATAAAAGAATCGGCATTAGTATGAACAATTTATAGAAGAGTGGGAACAGAAACTCATGTGAATGTAAATATCAGACTTTTACATTATGCTGGAGCAATGTGCAACGATTAGGCCATGACTACTGTTAGTCCTGGACGACCGTCACAAATTCCTTCTAGTAAAACGTTCTTCTTCCCTTGTTGCTTTTTCAGGATATGTTAAAATTAAGTTATTCCGGTCTGATGCAACGGATGCTCTTGGCATAGGTGACAGGTTGGTATCTTGTCCTTGCAGCTTATTGACTTATCGCAGCAGCAAACTTTCAACACACTGTGCGACATTGTAACTTGGTGTAACATTGTTAAAGCTCATTAACAACCTTAGAAGTACGAAAGATTCAATAATAATGATCATGATGATAATGATGATAATTTTATTCCCCTAAAGTTTTTCACTACGCTTTTAAACAGTGTATATCCTATGCCCTTATTTCCTGTACGTTAACGTTCTTGCTAATAGTAGCTGGAGTTGAATTCAGCTTTCCCACAGCATGAAAAGAAACATTGGATAATTCATGTAGCTATTTTTTTGTTTACGCCGCGTCATGTTTACCCTCACTGACGTTTCGACTTCTTGTTGAGGCCGTCTTCAAGGCTGCACACTGGCAGCGGATGACTAGATAGATTCTGCATTTCTTCCTCTCTGCTTGTGAGAAGTTAAAAGCAAACTTTCACCGCTTGAACGTACACTGCCATGCATAAAAAGCTGCCCGTTTCCCTAGATCCCAATAGTGTTTTTCCCTCCGTAAAGTTTCCACCTTCAGGTATCCAGCCTTTGACTCCACCCAGCCAGTATTATATGTATGTAACTGGCCTGAAAAACAATTCAGGGGCATAAAAAACTAACCAATGAGCAAAGTTTATAATCTATGTGAAATGGAGGGATAGTTCGGATATCATCTCTACGAAAGTTTTGCTACGAAGGAATGCTTAAACCAATTACAATATACCTAACCTTCTAGAGGATTTGCACGTGTGGTTAAACTGAACGATAGCTACGACATTTACATATATGAGAGCTTTCATCAGCGACTGGAGACGAAGGTTAAGTTGTTGCTGCTACTAAACGGCAATAAGAAAAACAGCATTAAGAAAACGGAGGTCTAGGCTGAAATTACAAGGTTTAACTTAAGTTATCCTTCGACAGTTCGGGCATACTTTGGGAGAGGTAAAATACCCGGAGTAGAATTATGTTCGAAAAACAGAGATGGTTACACGGATAGTAAGGTGATGCTATATTTTGTCCGTACCAATATAAACAGCTCCGTTTCATTATGGGCCACATTTTATGCACACCAGTATACGTACCAATGATGTAATATAGCTATTTTTGAACGCTTGTGCCTAACTGAAACAGAAAGCTATTAAATAACATATTGTATAACCGTGCAGCTCTGCAAGAAGATATCTTAAGCAACTAAAGCATCTTTCTGCTGTACAACCTTGGCATTTGAGTTAAAAGCTTCCCCTAACCTACAAAAGAGAATTTTAACAGACACTTTGGAAAACAATTCCGTTTCAACAGACATGTACCGAAAGAAATATAATGAAAAGGAGGAGAACAAGCAAGCGCTTCATTACCCGTGGACAGAGCTGCAGGTGCTGTTAATTTGCCAATAAAACCGCCCTCTTTCCCAAGTCAACTGCAACTTCATTATACACTTTCTTTTCTATTTTTTTATGATGCACGGAAACACTTTTATTTTTCCGGCGATATAATTTCTTCAAGGAATGTGGAAGTAATAAACATAAACATCCCAGAACGTACACCGGTTTGTCTCGCAAGCGTGTTTCCCGCCGAACAAGCTTTCCGCTTAAGGCTGGTTCACAATAACACGAGAACAGGAACCAGAACGGAAACGAGAAAAGAATGCACATTGATGCCCATATCAATAACAGAATAGAAAATCGGTTTTTGCATTGGGACGTCATTTGTTTGTAGCTTCCCAGGGTTTTTCACCTGCTTCCAATTCAGCCAACATATGCAGGTTAGCCAATGGCAAAATTCGAAAGGTTAAACATTTTCCAAATGCTGATCCATTACTATTTTCAATTCTTCTAGCTATACCAAGGTTCATTCCCATATTAATAACATACAGTGATGTTCTTTGTTAATTTCTGTCAATTCCTGCTGTTCTTCGTAGTTTTTGCTACTGGTTTTGAGAGAAAAGCCGGTTTTGAGTTGCATATACACAAACTATAGATGATGCGTTCAATAGAAGAACCAACACAATACATACCTTCTACTCAGTGAGTTTTAGCTAGGGGAGTGAGGTAGCTTATCTCTCGGGTAAAGCTTTAGCTGGTGGGAGAGGTACACAGTATGCTGAATCCGTGCCGCGCGCAATACAGTGGTAAACAGTTAAGTTGAAAGGAGAAGTAAACAAAACTTAAATGTATCACTCCGTCGAGCACATGGTAGCACCACGTGGAGGATGACGGAAACGAAGTACCCTGAGAGGAAATTGCTTCAGACAGAATACAGTACGAGCAGCTTGGGGATCATTAGCTTTTAAACATTGTATGTCTTATTCCTATATTTTGCTTAACATCCCAAACTTCTAACATACAATGCTAAGAACAGACAGATAAAAGTTGCACCTGCATCTGTGGTTAAAAGTACTGGATTAATGCTCTTAACTTCAGGCTTTAGAAATCATTCATTTAATGACTAATATAATATACCATTTTTGCTTTAAATTTTATGAGTCAACAATTTAAGAAAATGATTAGCATTATAGGCTGGAAAACATAGGGACCCAAGCAATCCGAGCAACAATTCTGCATCACTAACAAAGAAGGTCAATTATTGCTAAATAATGATCAATAATAGTCATTGTCGATTAAAGGCAGGTACGTTTCACAGACTCTGTTAAAAGCATTCAATGCAATTGACTTCTTTCCATTTCCCGCATTTATGTTTTCCAGTAGTGGAGGATCTCAACCATGACACTCATTTTCTCAACACACTGCAAAAGTACTCTGGTGGCTTATCCGGAAATGAACTGCAGTACCTGCGTATAGCCTTTTAAACCGTCTGCTATAACGCTTCATTTAGTTATAGCTGAATAAACACGTTTTATTTCATAAATTGTACTGTTACAATAATGCTTTTTTTAATTTCTCTGCAGGAAAATAACTACAAAATGTTACGATCTGAATCGAACCGTTTTATGTAGAGGAAGAGACGACATGCTAAGCGGGAAAAGTTGTAGTTTGCCCATCAGACAATGCGGTGTTCTCTTCTCACGTGGTTTTGTTTACAACTTCTTTAAACTTAAAGTGAAGCCACTTTAACAGTCTTTCACTATCCCGCGATTTTACCCCTTACTTGCTCAGGCCAACTAATACTATGTCCTCCCAGTAGCTAAACCCCTACCTGCCTGGAAGGGCTCCTCGAACCACTGCCTAAAACATCGCTGAACAGACAGTAAGTTATAAATTTAATGCATAAGCTTATGTCTTGAGATCATAAAAGGATTCAATTCTAATCCCTTATTAACTGTATATTTACTCAACTAAAACTGTAAAGAACATTTTCAATCCCAAATAAATTTAAAGATAAAGATAAATATCTCTTTCACTCTCTCAGTGGCCTTGAGAGAGGATCTGTGGTCAGGACGCACATTTGATGGAATTTATTTCAATTTCATTTTCCCAGTTTGTGGCTAAAGCGGGATTTAGCGGCTGTTTCCATTCACGTTGCTTTGAATATTTTTGTAATGATATACATACAGTGTGGATCTAAAATACTGTGCCCGGGATCGAGAAACTTAATAATTTTCTTTCCCGTTCCCGGGACATAGGAAAGCTTACCGCTAATTGTGAACGCTCGCTTTATAAGTATGTATTTTAGCATTGTCATTCTCGTTCTGGTTACTGTGAACCATTTTTTGGATTGGATCGTGAAGCGGAGGGGATTCGGCACCTATCCAGGAATGAGGATATAGTAACGACGTCCATGAGGGGGCATTCCCAGGAGGGAGGGATGAGGCGAAATGAGACACCGGGCGGCCGGAACCAGCAGTGACGGCACAGCAATGACAGAATTCCCTACAGTTTCCAGATGGAGACGCCCCGGTAGTCGGGCAGGCAAACAGGGGACCCCAAAGAGGCGGGCCTTATACATCGGCAAGCAAACAACTAAAGGCCGAGGGAAGGTTCACAGAGAGCATCCTTTTCTCCTGGCACGCTGCACCGAAACATTAATGGAACGAAATGGAGGGACAGGAAATTCGGGAGACGAAAGAAATCACTCCCGCATTCGCCTGAGGACCCGGGAAAACCCCGAAAAAACACTTGAGTCAGAGTGGGTGTCGCCGGGAATCGAACCCGGACCTCTCAAATGCAGGCCTTTACTTGGAAATCCTCGACTGTATGCTAAAAGAAGTACTCACCATCTCAATACACTCAGATCGTATCCCAAGCACTGGAGCTTGGGTCAAGATTTCCTTCCCTTTAGCAAGGTTGACTCCCACCTGCCTAACAAGGAGAGCGGGAACCACTCTGTTCCGAATCACTGTATGAAAGGGCCGTCCATCAATCGGCAAATTGAACAAAACTCCTGGTAAGAACTCGTGATGTAGTGGGCCGTTTAAAAGGACAAGAACAAAAGAAGGACAACACTCGTTTAACTCTGTAACCTTTTCCACGAGAATACCGTAAGCAACAATACAATGTTGCCGAGATGCCAGCCGTCAATGAATGTATAACTCATAGTGTTCGATAATATATGTGTGTGTGTGTGTGTGTCCTGTGCTTGAGTGTTTCATCAGTCGCACTGTACCGCTTAGGGCGAGAGGTCACTTGAAATTGGAGAGAAATTACTAAAAATCGTTACGTTACAGCCATATGACTTTCTCTATCCAGCATTGTTTATTTTTATACATGTCTATAAAAGAATCCCTACTAAAGCTTATTACTTCTCTATCACGTACCTAGTAAGCAAAGAAGGTATCTGCAAAATTCGATACCGAGATTTCATGGAAATACATGTTTTGAGGCCCCTGAATCCTAAACGCATTTCTAGAAAAAGCTCCGCGCGCGCCTGCTTGCCTCTGTGAACAGCATAACTCAAAAACGAAAAGCGGATAAATACCAAACCGCCCGAAAATACCCTTTAAATGGAACATTTTTTGAAATTTAGGTTTTTCTAAAAAGTGACTCATACGATTTTGATTAAAATGCCATATATTAAAGATATTTACATGAAAAATACAATGTATATCATGAATTTTCTGGGAACAGCCTGCAAAGTCCTCTTTATTCGGAAGGAATTTTGTATGACTGATAAACATTAAGGATAGACGAAAACGTATTACACAAAAAATGTAGATCTATTTAAAACACACTATTGATTTAAAATAAGTTTTTTGAATCATAAGGCATTTCCAATATATCCATTATTAATGGTTCGATCTGTTCCAATACTTTGTCGCTCTTTTGAAGTCCTATCGATTTTCAGTTGTTTTTGGCGATTGTGTGGAAACAGTATGGAATTTTGAGGCCAGCGTATAGCGTCCAGTTCTTAAACATTTGACAATCGCTATTTCCTTTGTGTCTATAACGAAATGTGTAATTTAGCTATTTCTGCAAAGGTTATTTGGATTGAAATGTAGTAGATACAAAAATAGCTTTAGTAACAATAGTTTGTATACTCACTAGTGAAGATACAGGTAGACGTCTTGTGAATGTATCACATCAGATGTTTTTGTAACTACTTCATATTAATCGAAATAAACCTTTGCAGAAAAAGTTTTATTACATACTTTGTTGTAGGTACAAGGGCGATAGAGGAAACCAGTTAGACAAAGTTCCTTGCTCCACAATTTCCAGAAAATTCCCGAAATTAAAACGAAAACTTGCGTATGCTCTGCTTGAAGTATCTGTTAATCAGTTAACAAATAGCAATTCATTTTAGGCGCATAAAATATGCAGAAGGACGTGGAGTAGAAAGGCATACCAAAATAAGCATCGGATCATAAATGAACAGTTTTCGAAATGACAGTTATGTCTAACTGAAATAAACAAGCCAAGAAGTCAGCTTTGCAAGAAAATAAGCACCTGATACAGCTGCAATTACTTCACTTCTGCCGTATGGCGGGATGGTATCTGAACTACAGAATATTAAGAAACAGGGCTCATAGTTTTCGGTCCATCCAGGATTAGCTACATTGAACAGAATGTACAATTAATGCCAAAGATCTAGTGATTGTATTACGAATATGTAGCCTTTTGCCAAAGCACCTTGGGAAGGTTAGAAATTGTAAATCCACCCCAGAACACAGCAAGAGACGGGGAGAGAATCCGCATGCGTAAACAAACAAGTGGATCACAACTTCGTAAGTTATACTGCGATATCCGTTAGATATTTGGTAAATAAACAAAAATAAATATTAGAAAATATTTACCCTAATGATTATATTAAATATTTCTGAACAATATTACTTTGAGCTTTTGTTTAATTATCTCCAGGTCTTCTTGTAAGCTTATCGTATTCCTAGGATGTGACTGAGTGATGTCTTTCTCCGCGATGCGCGGAAGATGGATGAGTGGAATATATGCTTCACAGCTTCACGTTTGATCTGTGTTCCTGCTGGTCATGATCATAAATCTATCTCGCGGATTACGAAACCAGACTCACCGGTGAGTAAATACTCTTCGGCCACCTTCGCGGTCGATTGGATCGACCTTGGCGAGGAGAAAGACTGACAGCCTTGCAATTTTAACGAATTTCCTGTGGCGAAGAACGTCTGCATTGCTACACGTACAGCAATCCGAGTTCTGCTTGGAAATCAAACAGCTCAGAGCTCTGGATGCAAAGCAGGAACACAGAGAATAAGAGCCATTGTTCCTCATCGGCTATTAGTCTAAATTGCAATAATCTATTCTTGACCTATTTAAACATTTGTGGTTACAGATTGGAGTGGTAGTATATTTTCTTATGATTCATATTGCATTTTATGAGAACAAAATCTGTTATATTCACATGACTTTCTCTATCCTCTATTGTTTATTAGTGGGTGTATAAACTAATATTACTAAAGCCTATTGTCTATCTACTTCATTTTAATCCAAATAAACCTTTGTAGAAATAGCTACATTACACATTTCGTTATACATACAAAGGGAACAGCGTTAATAAAATTTTTAAGAACTGGACGCTGTATGCTGGACTTAAAATTCTGTACTGTTTCCATGCAATCGCGAGAAACAACTGAGTGTTGAAAGAACTTTAAAGAATGACCACGTAATGAAAAATTCGAACCGTTAATAACGGATATCTCGGAAATGGATGACACAAAAAGTTATCGCTTAACTTTTACCAGTTATCAAGATTATATAAAATTCCTTCCGAATGTAGAGGACTTCAAAAGCCAATCCCAGAAAATTCAACATACGAGTATACATTTCATTTCTCATGTAAATATAAATAATACATGGTATTTTAATCAAAATCGTGTCATTTTTTAGAAAATAAAAAATGTCTATAACTGTTTTCCGTGTAAAGGATAATTAATTTTGTGTGAGGGTGTTTTCTTGAAAATCTTTGGATCGCATCTTCAGAACCTAATTCAAAGATTGGTGTTTATCCGCCCCTTCGTTTTTGAGTTATGCTGTTCACAGTCAGACACACACATACGATATTTTTCTAAAACTTTATGTGATACACTCACATGACTTTCTCTACCCTCTATCTTCATTAGTAGGTAAACAAAATATTCTTATTAAAGCTTATTTTTCTATCTACTACATTTTAATCCAAATAAACCTTTGCAAAAATATACATTACACATAAAAATACAATGAGAACAGCGACAGTGAAATGTTTAAGTCCTGGACGTATACGCTGGCCTTAAAATCCCATACTGTTTCCATGATATAGCGAGAAACAACTGAATGTTGACAGGACTTGAAGAAAATGACCAAGAAATGAATAAATCGAACCTTTAATAACGGGTATCTCAGAAACAGCTTATGCCACAGAAAAACTTATTTGAAGTGAATTGTGTGTTTTAAAGGGATTTACATTTTTTGTTTGGTACGTTTTCGTCGATCCCTCAACGTTTACAAGTTAAACAGGATTATACAAAATTCCTTCCGAATGAAGAGGTTTTCACAGGCTATTCCCAGAAAATTCCAGATATGCATTTTATTTGTCGTGTAAATATATATAATATAATATGATATTTTAATCAAAATCGTTTGAGCCATTTTTTAGAAAATCAAACTTTACAAAAAATGTTCCATGTAAAAGGTGGATGGAGTGGAGATTTTCTTGAAAATCTTCGTGTCGCATCTTTAGAAGGTACTGAACCTAAACACCAAGTCTGGTATTACCCAACTTTTCGTTTTTGAGTTATGTTTTTCACAGACAGACAGACAGACAGACACACACACACACACACACACGCACGGATCTTTTTGAAAAAATGTTTTTTTTTAATTCAGGGAGCAATAAAATATGATTTCCTGTGAAATCTCGGTATCGAATTTTTGGGTAGAATGCAATACCTTCTCTACCTACTATGTACGTGGAAGAGAAAGTAAAAACATTTTTTGTTCAGGGGCCTCAAAATATGCATTTCCGGTGAAATTTCGGTATCGAAATTGGGTGGAATCCCCAATACTTCTCTTCCACTATATACGTGGCGGACAAAGTAAAATAGATACAATTTTCTAATCAAGATGAGGCAAAACTGGTAGAGAGAGTATTGTATTCTACCCAAAATTTCGATCGAGTGCTAAACAATATTTTGAGGTACACTCACATAGAAAACATTTTTAGAAAAACATCCTCGTGTGTGTGTGTGTTCACGTGAGCAGCATAACTCATAAATGAAAACTTGGCATTTAAATTGAGCATCTTCCAAATATGCGATGCAGATTGTCAAAAGAATCCCCAACTCCAAACTATCTTTACAGGTACTTCTTTTTAAACTTTCGATTTTCTGTAACAATTTTTATTAAAGTACGTGTTTAAGATACTTACAAATCAAAATATATCAAGATATATAAGGCTGTCCTCATAGCTTAGTCCGTAGAGCGGTTGCCTGCAGTTAATTAGGGGGCCGGGTTCGAATCACCGCTGGGGGATGGGAATTTTTCTCTGATAATGTGAAAAACCGGAAAACTAATGACAACTGTATACGAGTCATTGGAGTTAGTGGTAAATTATAAGAATTAGATCAAATTTACCACACAAAAAGCGTAAATCTCGTTAAAACACGCATTTCATGTCTGAGACATTTTTTGTGGCATTAACCATTTCTGAGATATTCGTTACTATTGGTTTGAATTTTCCAATGCGTTTACATTTTACTTTCTCTACCACGTATGTAGTGGGTAGAAAAATTATTGCATTCCACTAAAAAATTCGAACCGAGACTTCACTGAAAATACATGTTTTGAGATCCCTGAATCTAAAAAAGCATGTTTAGAGAAAGGTCCGTTTGATATTTAGGTTCTTTCAAAGATGAAACACGAAGACTTTCAAGTAAATGCCCCCACTCCAAACACCCTTTACACGAAAGATGTTTCGAAATATTTGATTTACTAAAAAGTAGCTCATACGACTTTGATTAAAACACCATATATTAAAGATATTTAAATGAAAATAAAATGCATATCTTGAATTTTCTGAAAATATCCTTTGAAGTCCTATTCATTCGGAAGGAATTTTATATAATTTGTATAACTAGTAAACGTTAATTGATATAGGAAAACTACTACACAAGAAATGTAGATCTCTAAGACATACAATGTATTTCAAATAGGTAACTCCTTTTGTGGCAACAGCCATTTTCGAGATATCTGTTATTAGTGGTTCGAATTGTTTTCAATACTTAAGTCCTGTCGATTTTCAGTTGTTTCTCGCGATGTCATGGAATGAGTATTGATGGAAGAGTGTCCAGTTCTAATAAAAAATTACTATCGCTATCGCTACCTTCGGTCTCGAAATAATTTATCTAATGACAACAAACGTTTGTGCTGTAAATTAAATTACCAAAAAATTAACAACACTCGTGGCATTATTGAAGCAGAAGATTTGAAGCGATTTTTGTTGCTATCAGTTAACATGGAATGGGCACTACTGCCAAATTTCTAGTTCTGTTTTTTTATAGTGAGTGAAGCAGAATGAATTAAGTTGCTCGTGAATTAGGTACAAGTTTAACCTGGCGAGCTTCAGCACTTCATTATCGAACTACTTACTTCATTGAAATACGTGATATGTGAAGTAGTTCAGAGAAATGAACTGGTACGGTCCGTCACTGATTACTTTGCAATAAAAATTACTACCTTCAGAACATTTTACGTTAAGTTGGACGTATTGACCAGCTAACTGCGCGCTCATGGCATCCAAGTCTCCATCGGTAGCGAATTATTGCTCACGGCACAGATACGTGACTCGTAATAAATTTCTTGATTTCGAGTCCAGCACATGTTTTTGTGGAACGAAGCTGCTGAGGATGTTTTTGCTCGCCTACACATATTTGCCCGTTTGGGGTTGTGTGTGAGTCATGCAAACATGGCGCTCCTCCCAAAGTGCTGTTGTTTTAACACCTCGCAATTCATGTTTATGATCCCGACTCGTAAACTAAAGTGAATTCCACTCATGAAGAGCAGTAGGAAAAAAGAACAGTGTGTCGGCAAGTGAATGTTTGTGTTGCTTGAGCGCTTGCCTTCGACACCAGTACAAATTATACGCTCGTTCAACACCTCCAGGTATGCGCTCTTTGTAATTACGACCCTAGTGCACTGCAATTAAATGCCTTTACCACACTAGAAAACAGTCCATTTTCTCTGCACGACAGAAATATTTACTTACATAAACTGCTTGTCACGTTGCTTTAATAACCAATTCTAAGAGTTCGAGAGTAAGAAAACCCAGTCTCATTTCAACATAATATAACCCTTAGTAAAAACAGAATGGGAATAAAAGTTAAAACTCACAATGTTACATTACTGTAATAACAATCCTGGGAGTTCAGGAGTAAGAAAACCCAGTCTTATATCATCAACATATAATTCCTGATGAAAACAACCTGGGAATAGAAGTCAAACTCGCAACATCACGTTGGTGTAATAACCAATCCTGGAAGTTCAAGAGTAAGAAAACCCAGTCTTATATCATCAACATATAATTCCTGATGAAAACAACCTGAGAATAGAAGTCAAACTCGCAACATCACGTTGGTGTAATAACCAATCCTGGAAGTTCAAGAGTAAGAAAACCCAGTCTTATATCATCAACATATAATTCCTGATGAAAACAACCTGAGAATAGAAGTCAAACTCGCAACATCACGTTGGTGTAATAACCAATCCTGGAAGTTCAAGAGTAAGAAAACCCAGTCTTATATCAACATATAATTCCTGATGAAAACAACCTGGGAATAGAAGTCAAACTCACAACATCACGTTGGTGTAATAACCAATCCTGGAAGTTCAAGAGTAAGAAAACCCACTCTCATTTTAACGTAATATAACTTCTGGTGAAAAACAAAATGGAAAAAAAGTTAAAACTTACAATGTCACGTTGCTTTAATAACCAATCTTGGGAGTAACAAAACCCCCTCTCATATCAACATAATAGAATTCCCGATGAAAACAAAATGTGCAATGTATGTCAAAACTTACAACTCTGCATGTTTTGTCAACTGCTTGCCATAAAACACTGTACCAAAAGAGCCATCAAGTACAGAACAACTCTAACAGCAGTGTGCGAAACTTTTGGAAACTTCAGCTATGTTTATATAATATTATTTAATAGTATGGCAGGTTATCAGAATGAAAGCACCCCCTTAAAAGACTCTTCTGTACACAAAGGGCCTAGTGCACACCTGAATGCAATTGCAGCAAACAAAGGCATTAAAAGTTTGTGGAATCTTACTATACTTACACGAATGTTTAAAGTGTATCCATAACTAATGCCAAGCATGTGTTTACGTAAAATAGCTGCGTGGATTAGTGCTGCACATATTGTATTTCTCGTTCAAGAAAAACGCGAGTAAAATATGATAGTGGAAATGTAAATTTAACTGCTGCACAATATACTGAAAATAGTTTTTAAAAGAATGGTGTTGGGTTTAAACATTTGGTCAGAGTGACACCAAGTGATTTTAAGCACTGATTCAAATGATAGCTTTGAAACATCCACTGTACTTGTCGATCAAAGTTTACTTCATTGTTATCATCAACATATCCGACGATCTGCTCTCTCTAGACTCAATAGACTTGGAGCTAAAACAGCAGCTTTTCATTTCAAAACTATTGCTCTTTTTTTTAGAGAGAAAAACCACATACATTGTTTGCAGACATTGGGATTCTGTTCACAAACAAATGTTCCCAAACAGGTTTATGCAGAGTTTTAAACAGTTTGCATACATTGGTTTGTGGGCAATTGTATGCAGGTGTGGACTACGCGAATACCTTTTGAGGAAAGGTCTAGATGAATATGATCTGCTTACATTTCCAAAAACACAAGCACCACATAGTCTTGGGTTTAATTTTCGTTGCCAGACTCTTAACTTTACCGTTCTTAAACACACCCACACTAGAAACTGCAAAAATAAGCCTAGTGATTACGCCTAAGAATAAATAGTAACAAAATCCAAACGACAGTCCCATAGTACAACCAAACACAGTCAAAGACCGATTACATCAAACTGAATAAATGTGCATGCTAGGGTTTTCTGCCTCTGACGGTGGCGAGAGGAATTAGGCATTAACATAATGACGTAAAGCGCATAACTTATGATAACTTATGCTTACGATATGTTTTCATTCACAACGACAAATGGAAACACAAACAGCAGCCAATCGTAGGAGAGCATGAAATAGCGGAACTAAAATGGCGGTCTGCAAAACGCCCATGGGCAGTGTAACGACAAAAGAGGTTATGTACTTACTACATGTATCAAAATGAACAAGAGAAATGAACTGAGAATAACTGAACATACAACATATAGCTTCCCATTTAAAAAAAATAAATTGACCCTAAAGTAACCATCAACGTCCTCCAAACAAAACACGACTAATGTCATTTACTTCTCCCCATAATATCAAGCAACGTTTATTCACGACATTTCTTTCTACAACGCTTAGTTTTGGAGATATTGTACAGTCTCAACTTAATGGCCCACCCTGTATACTGGCATGCACAGGGTGTGGCCCATAATGGAACGGAGCTGTTTATGTTGGTACTGACAAAATCTATCCCCGCCCCTACCAGCGTGACCACCTCTGTTTTTCGAACATAATCATAGCCACGGGATTGGCAGGGTGATTTACCTTCCACAAAGGGATGACCGAATTGCCGAAGGGTAACATTACAACTTAAACCTTATATTTTCATGCTACACTGTTGTTTTCTTAATGTCAGTTTTCTTATTGCCATTTAGTAGCAGCAACAACATTAACTTTCGTCTCCATGTCGCTGATGAAAGTTCTTATATATGTAAATGTCGTAGCTGTCGTTCAGTTTAAACACATATGCAACTATTCTTCTCCCCTTCCTCTAGGTCGAATTATTTGTAATTGGTTTAGCCTTTTCTCGTGCACCAATCTTAACCAAACTCTTTCATAGATGTGATATCCGAATCACCCTTCATTCCACATAGATTACAAACATCGTTCCTTGGTTAGTTTGTAAGCCCATGAATTGTTTTTCAGGCCACTTAAATAGAGAACTGATACCTACTAGGTGGTCAAACTTTGGTTACCTGTAGGTGGAAACATAACCGAGGGAAAAACAGTATGTCGATCTAGGGTATAGCCCACCTTTCATGCAGATCAGTGTACATAACCTCTTTCGTTGTGTGTACGGTCAATGGTCACTTCGCAAACCGTCGTATTAGCTGAGCTGTTTAACACTCTCTTGCGATTGTCTGCTGTTTCCAAGTTTCACGTTGTTATATTAGTGCTTAAGTTTCATTATGAATGGCCCCTACAAGCTTCTAAGTTTACGCTTAATTCAGTTTTACGTCCACGTGATTCATTGTGAATAGTTCCATTACACTACATATCATCTAGTTTTTAAGTTTACGTTATGCTTGCGCTTAATTTTCATTGCGATTAGGGCCTTATGCTTAAGCACCTAAGAAAGGTTTATCATTTTGCCTTACGTATGGAAGCCAATTTGTAGAACTTTGTTTCTTTACGTTATTTGCACCACGCTTTGGGCGTCAACTTTGAAGTAGGTTGTATTGAAGGAGTTGTATTGTATTTGAACTGTTGGTGAACCGAACATGAAGTAGTTGCAACCGCAAGTATGGTACCCGGTAGCCTTCACCCCCTAATGTACTTTCCAGTGGCCATTGCCTCAAATGTTTAAAAAGCATTATCTTTGTAATTTTGACTGTTTCTTTAAATATTATATTTATGTTTGCCTCGGCTGCGTCAGTATTATTATTAAAGGCATGTTTCTCTTTGTAGGGTTGTAGTGAGACTGAAGAATGTATGCTTACACAGATTATAATTTTACTTCACTCCTTTTATTAATGCTTGACACGATTTAAACAACACTTCACTAATATAGAATGAGCTGTGAGATTTTTTTATTAATTACTTGCACTTTTTAACAAGCAAAACTATTTTCGTTCCACACGAATACCTATTAAGTTTCTCGAGGACGTGTCTCGCGTCCGGTGGAACACTATCTACAAGTAACTGACTTCTGAATTTGCAAATTTTGCTATATTTCAGTTTCTGATTGGCTAATCCTACTCCAATAGAATACTTTCATTTAACTATTTATTAAACTGTCTCAAAAATTACATTATTGTTGCTCCAAGAATTACCAGTATTATTATTACTTCTAATTAATTATTGTCTCAAGGTTACCTCATTGTTACCAACTTTTAACCTATTTTTCTCGCAGCTCCTACATTATTAAATTACGTAATACATTCACATAACATTATTGAACATGTATACAATAATATAAACATATACAATGATTGTAATACACATTTTATATATTGTTACATATACATATTGCTTTAAGGCGGGCTGTTATTAAATTTATATATTATATAATTAGACTGAAAATCATTTAAGTGTTAAAAATACTGCCTCATACTGTAATGCTACGCCTGCTAAGGTCTGCAACCGTCACGTGTACTAGAACCCTCTCAATGGCTGCTGTCGTGGAATAGGTTGTTCGATACAAAATAGTTCCTTATTTAACAATCACCAAATTAATATATTCCAAGGCAATTGTCAAATTTACATTTTCATAACCGTACGAACCAAATATATTATATGACCAGAGTTAGTACATCAGAAATTCAGGTAAATTCTCATCAACAAATAGATAGGGGGATCCTTCGATTTAAACCTGCATGTGTATCTATCAGACAGAGTGTTAATATTGCCTTTTTATCGGCTGACCTTGCATTGCACAGGGCTTGTGCATCGTCATTCAAAGGTGTACATTAGTCAATCTGGGGAAAAGGTAAGGAAATTGATCGCGGAAGAATACATGTAAACGGGGCAAGGTTATAAGAAACAGGGTTTAGCTGTATTAGTATGATATGCCCATCTTTCTACAGCGACCGATTTGCGATAGCTGGGAAGACCAATGAAATGAGGAGGTGCGGGATTTTAGAATAAGATTTACGTGCCAAATTTATGAAAAACAACCTACGGTTTAGATACGGTTGAATGCAACCACTGTATTTTATGATACAGAATAACACTTGTTCTTCATTTCGAGTTGTGCGTCTCAAGTGGAATATAATACCACCTAATCAGGAAAGCTTTGATAAATACTAGTATGCTTTTGCTGTCATGTTTCCTCTCTGGTTATAATTTATTTGCTTCTCACTTAAAATCGCAGAGGTTTAAATGAATGGATGAATCAAATAAATAAAAGAGTTTGCTTTAAGAGTTGACAAATTCAATTGAGTGTATGGTCCTCTTTCTCGTTTCACTCTTCTGAACCTTTTAGCATCATGTAGGCGGAAATTAAAAACCAGCTTCTGATAAATAATTTCTGCTACATGGTCTATGGGAAAGTATGACAAATATGTATTGTATGAGAACCCCAGAATTCCTCTTCCCACCTCACGCACTCATATCGTGGCCGTCTAGTGCTTTCACCCAATGTTTGTGAACATCAGTTTGTCATTACCAAATGTTCTCAGTAAACGAAAGACACAGTTTGATCCCGAGATATACACACAAGATTAACACAAACTAGCCTATGCATCTCTGTCAAACTAAAATGTCTAGAACAGTGGTTTGAATCCAATGAGCTCAGTGATGAAAGGCAGAATGCAATTGCTAGAAGAGCGCAGTTTTACAGAAACTAGCAAACGTTAAGGTACAAAGATCTACAAATTCTACTGTATTAGGCTGCATACTTTAATAACAGTTTTGATCTGCGAAAGTTGGGTGTATCTCCAACTTCATAGAACATAATTTCGAAACAATTACAGCTTCACATATCCTTGTATGATGCAGTGCACTTTGTGTTTAGCAAACAATGAAGAACGTGGGATAACTATGTTTCTAGTAATAGCAGCCTTCGATCCTCGAATGCAACTCCTCACTACGTGACTTTCCAATCTCTCACGAAGCACTTGATCGGGTCCTTGAACCTTTATATTAAAATATGTAAACTCATGCGCAGTGCTGTATGTAATTTACTAGGCCTTTCCTGCGTTCTGCTTTTTCTCTCCAAGCAAAACATTTCTGTCTGCGTTGAGCAACCGACAAAAAATGCTAAGATTTCTCTCTGCAACAGCAAACTCCACAGGTAAATTCTTTCTATTCAATTATAGATCATCGTCATCATCATCAGAGGCGTATACCGAGAGTGGATTGGGGAGGGGATGCTGATATAGAGGGAATAATTGAAACACACTATGTAAGCCGTACTTTCATTCCGTGTTCACTTTTAGGGATTTGCCCATTTGGGGGGATACCGACTGGATCACTGAACAGGGCATATTGACTAAATAAAGGATTTCATGGGTCAGCATGACCAACAAACAATTTTGAGTATTTATAGGACCAAAAGTCAAACAGGAGCACATAGAATTAATTCCCCAAGCCATGCTTAGCTATACCTAGTGAAGTGTAATCATGCAGTACACACCAGCTACCTGTGAGCAAACCTAAGTGGATACTAAAATGAGTGGAGTTAGCGGTTTAAACAATTTTTTCAACTCACACATGCAATGATAATTTTTCCAAAATAACCAATTAAATACCTCAACACTTACCACTGTGTTAATATATATAGTATTTTTACTTTCTCTTCTACGTATAGTAAGTAGAGGAAGTATTGCATTCCATCCAAAATTTGATGCAGCTATTTCATTGAAATTACATATCTTGAGAACAGCTGAACCCAAAAACAATCTGAAGTATTGCACTCACATGACTTTCTCTACTCTTGTACAAACTATTTACACAAACGCTTACTCTCCAACTAGTTCTTGTTAATCGAAATAAAAATTTCCAGAAAGTACCTTATTGCTAATTTTCTGGGAAATATGGTAGGTTTTACGCGATAGTTAAATCTTTTTAAGAGCTGGTTGCTATGTGGAGCATTTCATTTTCTTGGCATGTCAAGGGCATAAAAAAAGAATAACGAATCGTCATTTAAGAAAACGTATAAGCATTGGAAAATTCAAACAAATAACAAGCAATATCTCGGAAATGGTTCACTCCATAAAACGAAACGTATATGACAAATTGCGTAAGGCATTCGGAAACAAGGGGTTTTGGGGACATTCCTAGAAAATTCAAGATATACATTTCACATGTCATGAAAATATGTTAAATATATAATATTTTATAAAAATCGTTAAAGCCATTTTTAAGAAAATCAAAATTTTCAAAAAATGTTTAACATAAAGGGAGTCTGGGGGGGATTTTCTTGAAAATCTTTGTGTTGCAACTTTGGAAGATCTGAACCTAAATATCAAGTTTGGTATTTATTCACTTTTCGTTTTTGAGTTATACTGTTCAGAGAGAGAGAGAGAGAGAGAGAGAGATAGAGAGAGAGACAGAGTGAGATACACACACACGCGCGCGCGCGGGGACATGTTTCCAAAAATGTTTTCTATGGATTCAGGGCGCCTCAAAATATGTATTTGCGGTGAAACCTCGGTATCGAATTTTTGGGTGGAGTGCAATACTTTCCCTACTTACTATATGTAGTAGAGAAAGTAAAAAAAAGAACAAAAAAAAAGGAAAAGATCCCTGTGTGTGTGTGTCGGATAAATACCAAACTTGGTATTTAAATTCAGTATATTTGAATAATGCGACAAGAAGATTTTCAACGAAGTTCCCCCACCCCAAACTGCCCTTTGCATAAAAATGCTTTTGGAATTTCTGATTTTGACATAAATCGCTTTAACGATATCTATTAAAATACTATTATTTAATATTTTACATTACGAATAAAATGTGTATGTTAAATTCTATGGGAATAGCTGTAAACGAATTTTATGTAATTTCGTATGTCGGGTAAACCACAGGATATAGACAAAACCTAACTACACAAAAATATAGATTTCTTTAATGTACATAATTTGCTTCAAATAATTTTTCCTGGGGCATCAATCATTTCAGAGATATCCGTTATTATTGGTTTGAATTTTTCAATATTTTGAAATTTTTATAAAGCTGTCCTATTCACTTGTTTCTCCAATATGGTGGAAAGAGTATGGAATTTCAAGGCCAGGGTATAGTGTGCTATTTTCTGTTCTTTGTATCCGCGTGTAACAGAATATTTAATGCAACCACTTTGGAAATTTTTATCTCGATTAACATTAAGTAAATAGAAAGATAAGCTTATAGACTGTAATAGCCATATAAAAAAACGATATTCCATGTTAATGTAGCATTTATATTTTTTACGTCTACTTCAAACAAACTTAATTTATTCTCACTTAATGAAAACCTGAATCAGAACTACATAAATATGATAAACACTACAATTTCACTTAACATGTTGAGCTATTTGGGGCAAATTACTCAAATACACGGTGATTACTAATTCTGTATGACGGTTACAAAAAACAAAGATTAACAAATACGCAAGAGAAAGCTTAAGAATCAGGGTCTTTATACCGGATGTTTCCAATTGAATAATTTAGATCGGTGTTCAGATTTAAAGTTTAAAAGTACCGCACGAAAGTAAACGCATATTCCGTCGGATCTCATTTTGAAACCGAATCTGTTAGAGATCCTTAGCGAGATACCGCAATGGTAAATATGGATGAAATAGAAAACAGAACATTAGTATCGGCTGACCTTCGGCAGTCGTGCTATGCGGCTGTGAACAAATGGGAACGTGATAACACGTGTTCGGCTCCCAGCTACAGCCCTTGTATCTCTCCACCGTGAAAGGAAAACCAGATGTAGATAAACTGAACGTGCTGGACCAGGTAGCGATAGCCAGCCGAGTTCATAAGCCTCTTTCACACCGATATGAAACAGTTCACTGGAGATTGTCAAGTTGTTTCGTTTTCGTTGGCTGTGTTTGCTGAAAAATAAAAATTAGTGCAATCGAATTTATCCAGCATAACTCAAAAATGAAATTTTACTGCAGAGGTTGACGATGTTAATGCGCAATGTCGGGTAACAACTGTAAAGCGAAAAAAAACAAAAAAAAAAAAACGCTGCCGCTATACTAAACACTAAAATGGTTGGTAGAGTTGCCAAATCTTATACGCTGCGGTAATGTAGAAAAGCGCGAATCAGTAAATGTAATTCAAATACAGGGTGAGGAAAACATGTATGGACAACGACGGTGGCCAGTTTCAGCATCTCCTTTCATAAAGTTGGCAAGTAAAGCCTTTAAAAGTACTTTTAAAAATGTATGGTTTCATTCGCGCCTTTCTATGATAGCTGCAGACGGCAACGAGCGCCGAGGACGCGGACAGAAAAAACACCGCGCAGGCGGTTCGTAGTTTTTTGGCTCTCCCTGTAAATGATTACCGCGAAGTAGTAAACAAATACAATACAAGTGAATAGAAATAAATGTTTCTGTAATTATGCCCAAGGGCATACTTGCTCTTTCGTGATGCAATTGTTAACCTTAATAAAGGCTGTTTTGCATTAATGCATATAAAAAAGAAAGGAAGGTAAGAGTTCTGGAAGACTTTGTAGAAGAAAGATGGAGTTCTGGAGGAGAGAACAGACATTGAAGAAGTAACGCCAGATAACAACCTGAATCCAATAAAGCGCGCCAGAATATGTAATCGGAAGTGGTGTTCGCGTAAAAATTCGCGGAATTTTAGCGATGTTTATTCCTACAAGGTAATCTACCTGACGTTGCGCGGTGCCCGCCATGACACGCCGACCTCTGCCGCAACATTCCCTATGAAACTTGTTTTTTAAGTTCAGCATCTTCCAAGGATACGACACAAAAATAATCACGAACTCCCCCATCCCAAACTACGCTTTACATGGAAAAGGTTTCCTTATTTTTGATTTTCTCTATTATGACTCTATTTTTATTGAAAAGGTTGTATGGCAATTAAATGTATATACTGAATTTTCTGCAAATAGTCTGTGAAGTCCTATTCATTACGGCTGATTGTTTTGTGCAACCGTAAGAGACACACGGCAACTTCTTCACAAAATATGCAAAGCTCTGAAGAAAAATTTACTATGGGTTGATTTAAGTCGATGTGGCAAAGTGGAGTGTCGTCGCTGGATCCTGGTAAATGCTCGGAAGTTCTTGAAGATACAGATGCTGTGTTTTCTGAAATGCCGGTTTGAGTTTACGCGCCTTTCACACTGTTGGTATGGCAAGTTTATGTCTAGCGTAATGGAACTGGCGTCCTGGCGAGTAATTTTTATTTAGTAATTGTTGTGGATTCTATCCATGTGTAACGCGTAGCAAAATATTTGAAAGTTCCTTTTTGTCCGTTAATTTTAAGATATACCTACTTAAAATTCTACTACCTCTAAGTCGTAGCAATATGGAATCTTATCTCAGGTTTTTCGTATTTGGAAGGTAAGATATTTGTTATATAAATAATAAATACAAAGCGAACTTTCAATACAATGCGATTTATTCTTTTGCTCAGGTGCTTTAAAGATGAACAATGTATGACAATCGAATCAAAGAGTTACCTACATATATTCCTTACTTTCTTCTAGACTTTCTTTACATTACAAAAATCAATTCTTTCCTCCTTCTTGTTAATAAAATTTTATAATCCATGTTAAGTTAATGCGTTGCTTCCGCTTTCCCTGTAAGCATCTCCTATTTCAGTGAAAATTTTCTTAACAATCATAATAGTTGAGCCTTATTTTTTAGCCTATTGTCTGGTTGCTATCGATCATAAAACGAGTTCAGATGGTTTAAAAATTATTGTATGGAATAAATAACATATTCATATGAATAGCATATTTACAATCATATTACCTATATATATATTTTAGATAGATAGATATATTAGATAGATAGATATATTTAGATATTTTAAATTATTAATTAGAATATATATATATATATTATCTCTCAGCAATTCTAATTAATAATTTAAAATATCTAAATGCTCAAAACAAAGTTGAAGACACAAAAGATGTTTTAAAATAATAATACATTCTTGATACAATAATATATACATACAATGCATACATAAATAATGATACAAATTTCCTCATCCATATTTCGGTTTTACCTTAGGAAGTTCTACAAATTATTTTAGATAGTTTTACTAATATCTGCTTCAGTCGTTGAAGCACACAATTCATTTCAAATAAAATGTTTTATCATTAAATTTTCCGAGATATTCTGATTTGAATCATCAAAGCGAGTAGGTATATATAGAGAGAGCGAGGCCACTTTTTTGCGTTTATATGGGAAAGGATAGGGAAAACGAGGCTAGATGCGACGGTTCAAGGAGGAAAATGCGTTTATATGGGTGAGATAGGGAATACGAGGACTGACGCTAGGCTAGACAGTGGTAGGAGGGGGAGTGTGCTTTATATGAGACAGATAGGGAATACGTGGAGAGGTGCTAGGCTAGACAGAGGCTGAGTAAAGTATGGTTTATATGAGCGGTATAGGAAAACGATGAGAGGTGTTAGACTAGACAGGGCTTGAAACGTAGTGCATGGTTTATATGAGAAGTATAGGAAAACGCGGAGAGGTGTTAGGCTAGACAGAGGTCGAGGAGTAGAGTATGGTTTATATGAGAGGTACAGGGAAACGAGGAGAGGAGTTAGGCTAGGCAGAAGTCGAGGAGTAGAGTATGGTTTATATGAGAGGTATAGGAACAGGAGGAGAGGTGCTAGGCTAGACAGAGGCTGAGTAAAGTATGGTTTATATGAGCGGTATAGGAAAACGATGAGAGGTGTTAGACTAGACAGGGCTTGAAACGTAGTGCATGGTTTATATGAGAAGTATAGGAAAACGCGGAGAGGTGTTAGGCTAGACAGAGGTCGAGGAGTAGAGTATGGTTTATATGAGAGGTACAGGGAAACGAGGAGAGGAGTTAGGCTAGGCAGAAGTCGAGGAGTAGAGTATGGTTTATATGAGAGGTATAGGAACAGGAGGAGAGGTGTTAGGCTAGACAGATACTAAAGGAGTAGCAATATGGACTTATATACAGGAGAGATAGGGAATAGGAGGTGCTAGACTTGAAAGCGACTTTAGACGTGAACTTAGTGGAAAACTGTTTGATGTCAATGTTAGACCGCTAATTCTAGACATGCCCATCACGTAACCTATTCAGGGAAAAGGTGACTCGTTCAGGGGATAAAGGTGACTGCTCAGGGAAAAAGGTGACCCACAAAGGGAAAAAGGTGAGCAACAAAGGGAAAAAGGTGACCACCAAAGGGAAAACGGTGAGCCATAAAGGGAAAAAGGTGACTGCTCAGGGTAAAAGGTGACCAGTAAAGGGAAAAATGTCACCAGCAAAGGGAAAAAGGTGAGCAACAAAGGGAAAGAGGTGACCACCAAAGGGAAAATGGTGAGCCATAAAGGGAAAAAGGTGACCTGCAACGGGAAAAGCTAACCCGCTAACACTAACAGGTAAGTAATTCAGCTAGTATTGCAAGAGGCTGAGTGGATCATAGCAGTGTATGATTTCACAGGTAATTCAGCTAGTATCGTATGTATTTAAGCTAAGTCATCTAGTATCACAGGATAGATTCCAGAGGCTAAATGCATCATGGCTCTGCATGATTTCACAGGTAATTCAGCTAGTATCGTAGGTATTTAGGCTAATTCAGCTAGTATCACAAGAGGATAGATTCTAGGGTTGGGTATAGCATAGTTTCATATTTCACAGGTAATTCAGAGAGTATCGTAGGTATTTAGGATAATTCAAGTAACATAGGTGTTTAGAGTAATTAAGCAAGCATTACAGGAGGGTAGGTTACAGGGTTGGTTATAACCTAGCTTCGTATTTCACAGATAGTTCAGGTAATATCGTAAGTATTTGAGGTAATCGACATAGCTTCACAGATATTATTGATAATTTCGATCAGAGATTTGTATCACAGCTATTTAAGGTAAATGCAGGTGATTCAGGTTGTATCAATGGTATTCGAGTCATTTTAACAGGTAATTCAGATAGTATCACAGGTGCTCGTGCTAATTTAGAGCAGGAATTCGTATCAGAGCTAGTTAAGGTAATTTCACATGATTCGGATAGTATCACAGGTATTTAAATCATTTTCACAGCGAATTCAGCTAGTATCGTAAGCATTTAAGCTAATTCAGCTAGTATCACAGGAGGCTAGATTCCAGAGGCTAACTGCATCATAGCTATGCATGATTTCACAGGTAATTCAGCTAGTATTGTAGGTATTTAGGCTAATTCAGCTAGTATCACAGGAGGTTACATTCCAGGGCTGGGTATAGCATAGTTTCATATTTCACAGGTAATTCAGAGGGTATCGTAGGTATTTAGGATAATTCAAGTAACATAGGTGTTTAGAGTAATTAAGCTAACATTACAGGAGGGTAGGTTCCAGGGGATGGTTATAACCTAGTTTCGTATTTTACAGATAGTTCAGGTAATATCGTAAGTATTTGGGTAATCAGCATAGTTTCACAGATGCTCGTGATAATTTCGATCAGAGATTTGTATCACAACTATTTAAGGTAAATGCAGGTGATTCAGGTTGTATCAATGGTATTTGTGTCATTTTAACAGGTAATTCATATAGTGTCTAGGTATTTGGGCGATTCAAGCATCATAGGTGTTTAGAGTAACTCAGCTAGTATCACAGGTGCTCGTACTAATTTAGAGCAGGAATTCGTATCTGAGCTATTTAATGTAATTTCACACGATTCGGGTAGTATCACAGGTATTTAAGTCATTTTAACAGGCAATTCAACTAGTATCACAGGTACTCATGGTAATATAGAGAGTAATTCGATTATAAAACTTTTCTCATCCAACGTTACAACAATTTATATACTTTTTTCTAAATCTTACAAACTTATTATATGTTAAACAGTTATTGTACGATGCAGAGAGGGATAAACTGCATATTGGTTCACAAATTGAAAAGCTTTACGTCAACATACCTTTATTTTAGTTCGTTATAGATGTCTCTCCCCTTTTATCTAGGCTTGAGACTAGCACTAGGATTGCTCCTAATGGCAGGGTTACCACCTTCCCTTCCATCTTCTTCTTTCTTCATCAGGCGTCAGCTATCTGCATATACAGCACACAGATACCTTCTTTTTTAAGATTGTAGAATCACGAGAAATTCTTTATCTTTAACTTACATTCTTTTAAGCACTGTTTGTAATGGCGTAATGTCCATACGCATATGTCGTTATCCCATCCTCAGCAATAATTCTTTTATCATCAAACGGAGTCAATGCAATTTTATTCACTTGTACTGTAGCAAGGGCATGCTTTCGTGATAGGATCAGATTCATAGGTGTTCTGATGATTTCACTGGTTTTAAGACAGTCTGTATAGCTGTCAAACGAAATGTACTGCTTAATAGCGCTACGTTTTATACCTTTAATCTTTTTTATCATTGACCCTTGAATATCTAAGGCATACATCTTAGGACGTAGTCCAACAAAGCGTAGGATGATTTTGCTATTAGCCTCATCTTTAAATTTTCCCAATACCTTCTTGTTCTGAGTAGAGTAACATATATGGTTGACAGGGTAATCAGCTGTATCGAGATGCTCAAGAAAACGTAGCTTGTCCTGGTACACATCTTCAGTTGTTACACGATGAATGAACGAATCAGTGTCCATATACATAAGCTTCAGGTTTTCAGCTCCATAATAAGGCAACAAAACGTCGTAATGATAGTTATACATTAATGTCTTGGAGATGTCCAACACACTCATACCAATGTATATAGGCTTGTTGAATACAATCTGACGAGAGGCCATATGTACAGCAGCTAGATTATCAGCATATATCGTCCTGTCGATAAACGTAGGCTTGGCGATCAGCTTCTCTAGAGTTTTTTCATTGGTCACCAGTCGTATATCCATACGATTACGCAGGTTCTCCATAGTTTTTCCAAACATAGCGTTGTTAAAGAGTTTGTAGAGATCCTTCTCGAAATCATTTGCAGCTTGTTGTCGTAGCCTGTTGTTAAATTCCACATAAGGTTTCAACCACTGAGTCTGTCGGAATTGTAGCACACGATGGATTTTTGTTAGTCGTAGTCCATGACTAAGAGCTTGCTTCAAAGCCATGTAATGCACTACATACTTCTTTCGAGGTCCAAGATGAGGTATCAGTTTCTTTGTAGATGATTCCAATGGTTTCATGCACTCTGGCAGGAAAGGTAGATCGTTGTGTAGATCGTGAAGTTCTGCAGGATACTCGATGTCGACTTCTAATATGTAGCCGTAAGGATCATCTTCTTGTAGTGTTTCTAAGTTGATTTCTTCAGTTGACACCCACTGAAATCCACCAAAAGGAAGGGCGTGACACATTGCCCACCCATATTGGTTATTTGCGTCCTCGTATGTGATAAATTGGGTTGGTCTCGTCGGATCAAACTTCTCCATATAAGTGTTATTAGCCTCAGCATACCGATGAGAAACTTGGCATAAACCTCCTCTTATACCTGATTCCACCATGAGTAATTGATCATAATCTTGTAACAGCTCTAACTTAATTCCAGTATACAGTAACATAGCGTCCCATGTTAGACCTGGAGAGGTAAAATAATGGGCGGGATCGACTTTGTGTGTTTTAAGGGTTTGCTCTCTGAACGTCTCAAAGACGTCAGCTAGAAGAAGTACATCCGAAGTTAAGTAGAGATCGCTGTACTCTCCCAGGTTTCTCACATTAAACAGCTCCCATACATTTCTAGCATGATCGTAGTCAGCATCAGTAATTTCTTCTTCATTTAATCTATTGTAGAAGGAGTCCTTAGGAGGCAAGCAGGTCTCGTTCAGGGCATCCCATGACGTAACAAAATCATATGGAAATACACCCTTACGGGTCATCAACTTCAATTTGTCTTCTCCAAAGTACTTTAGCGTTTCAGGATACGAGGTTAGATTTTTTACCAACTTATCCAAGCTTGTACTGAGGAATCGGAAGCTATCCACAAATCGAAGCTTTATATCTCCTACATACTTGGTGAATGAGATATAGCTTTCTTCAGAGTTAGGAATTACCTCCACACGTTCACTTGTACAACCCAGCTCCTTAACAATGAAATGAGAGTCATATCCGCTAAGGTTATGCATGAAGACTGGTATATATTTAGGTGTTTTGCAGGCTAAATTACATTCATTATGAAGACTTCCACGATATTCACCGCTGATGTGATCATGGTCGCGTGCTTTATAGTTCTCTTCTGTAAAGGGTTTTCTACACAAGTAGCATGTCGTAGAAGACTCGAAATCCTTTTGCTGTTGATCCGTAAGTTTCAGAGGCTTAGCAGATTTGTATATATTACCAATCATTTCTGCAAGAGATGTAAGGTACAGCATAAACTTCTGAGCAGCATCAGCACCACGATACACATAGGGCTGCTTAGGAAGACCAGTTTCGAGATGTTCAACACCAGATGTAGGCTTCACGTAAACACAGAAGCTCATTGGTGTGTGCTCTTGATAAGGGGTTGTATAGGAAGTTTCAGGATTGGGTATACACGTATGGCATGGAGTGAGAATACTCTCAAAATCTGCATAGATGACATAAGGTACTTTCAGCATCCTCTCAACATTTTTAAACTGTACAATTGCTTTCTCCTTGGTAGGCATAACTACCCTCGCAACACCATGTTGAATACAGACGGCTGCATGTTCTTGCAGTTTTTCCTGTCCACTTCGTCCGCTCTGGTCATCAAAATGTGTAAAGCAGCGCTTACAAGTATAAACCCGTCCATTATGGTTAGTTTTCTGACGTCGAACGAGCTTCTCAAAATTCTTTATATACACGTAGTGATGTTTTCCGCTGCTGTCATTCAATAGTAGCAGGTCGCGATGTTCAGGTAGTTCAATGTCAGCAACCTTTATTGGATACACTTCATGCTTCTCATCCAGCCCGAAAACGTTAATGGATATCTTGTTAAGCTTCTCAAATTTAGGTATTTGAGAAAGTGGAGTAGGGTAAGAAACACAGCTGAAGTCATACTTATCTTGAAGTTGTTTGTATTTGCTGACGCGTTGAGGCTTGATGCTCACGAATTTGGCCAGTATAGAGTACATGAAACATTTCTCGTCGATAAAGTTCTGGATGTTTATACACGCTTCTTTAGCTCCGACAGATGGTGGTAATGGTATGTAGCTACTTCCTCGCAACGGATTGTACTTGTTGATACGAAGTCGAAGTCCTTCCACAGCAAGCAAAGCCCAGCTGCTACCCTTAAGCTGAGACTCCTCCATTTCAGTCACCAATTTCTTGAATTTCACTTCCATCGCTGACTCCAGATCAGTTTCTAGAAACACAGCTTGATTCCGTGTTTTAAATGTTTTGTCACAGGTTTCTCCAATACTGTTAACAAATCGACACTCAGCCAGCAGATTAATTTTAACACTCTTATGAATACTAAGCTCTTTATGCACAGCCTGGATTATACGTTGTTTTGCCTCTTGCAGATACATATTTAGGTCCTTAGCTGATTCGCATCGTATAAAATACGATTTCAATCGTCCTTCGAATGAAGTTTCGTATTCTTTCATATCACAGTCCTCCATTGTTGACAGCAACTGATGTTTAGTTGGCTCCAATCTTCTTTTCTTCTGAGGGCTGCTTATTTCACATATATCTTCGTGTCGCTGTCCCTTATAACCATCTTTGAAGGTTACATTACAATGTTTACATTTGAAGAGCTTCTTACAGCTCATCTCGTGTCTTCTCTTGTCATAACCTCGGAGGAACTTCTTCCCACATTTTCCGCATGCATATCCAGTAGCGCTTGGAATAATATCCTTATACGCTGAGTTATTCATCTTTATTCTTGATGTAATAACGTATTAATCACTGATCAATGAAATGTAGACCTCTTCACCTTGACACCACTTTAGAAAGCTGATTATTCTTGGAGAGAACACGATGTTAACACCTCAAGACTAATTAGCACAATGAAGTCCAATGCCCTAGATCACCATATTTATAGAGGGAGCACGAACCTTTTTAGATCAATCATAAACTCGCTCCATAACCACCTGTATATGATCGCTCAACGTGTACTAACCCCCCAGCCATATAACCTCAAGTCTAGAGACAGGATGTTTATGACGTCACACCCAGAGACAGGATGTCTGGCAGCATCAAACACGTTTAAACTCGTCTCATAACTACCTGCTTATGCTGTCACACCAGCAAGAGAAGTATTCCCACACGCTCATTCAGACATATATTTCAAATTCAAGCCCACCACCACCATCACCACCATATGGGCGGAGCTTGCCGGCATAGATCAAAAGAACTTTATCAGATGTCGGCATCTCTCTGTGTGCTGGAGTCGCTATGTTATATCTACTGTTTAATCGCTTATATCTCCTGAATGACAAGAGATAGAACATTGGGATAAAAACTAATCAATTCTTTGGAATGCGCCGCGTCATTAGGACATTGTTGCAAGTTGACCGGGATGCCTGGGTTCGAATCCTAGGAGTGAATGCAAATTCATCTTCTAATAACTCAGAGACTAATTAAGATAAAGACGTCAAATAAACTTTATTACATTAATGTCATTAGATAGTTTCTTGTGGATGTATATTTTGGTACCTGGTGTCCTGGGTTCGATCCTTAATTTTAAAAACTCCATTATCTCGGAAACTAAGAAAGCTAGAGGAATGGACCAAAGCATGATTGATAGCTGTTATAATGGGTAATTAATACTGTATATAATTTCCAATCAGTTGTCCCTAGTTCGAATCCCGATTTTTTAATGACTTCCTTAATTTTACTCTATACTCTAGAAAATATCAGTTACATTGATGCTGTAACTACATACAGCACCTTTAAGCATACCAAACTCATATTGTAAATTATTTTGTTCTTGGTGTTCTGGGTTCGAATACTGATTCGATGGAATTTACTTATAAATTTAATAACTCCTAAACCAATTAAGATAAAGACGGCAAATAAACTTTATTGCGTTTATGTTATTAGGTAGTATCTTGTAAATGTGTAATTAGATACCTGACGTCCTGGGTTCGATCCTTAATTTTTAAATTTTCATTATCTCGGGAACTAAGTAAGGTAGAGGAGTGCAGCAAAGCATGATTGATAGCTTCTATGATGGGTGATTAATGCTGTATATAATTGTCAATCAGTTGTGCTTGGTTCGATTCCCCATCTTTTAATGACTTCCTTAATTTTCCTCTGTACACTAGAATATATCACCTAGATCGATGATGTAACTGCATACAACTTTGTTTAACATGTCAGACTAATATTATAAATTAGTTTGTTCCTGGTGTTCTGGGTTCGAATACCGATTCAATGAAATTTACTTGCAAACATTTAATAACTCGTAATTTAATTTAGATAGACATGTCGAGGTAAACGTAAACAGAGTATCTAGTCCTTAAATATCGTTATCGTGACAAAAATTACTTTAAAGTACTTAGATCGAATCCTGAAGGGTGATTTCATATATCTTCAAGCTTATGGATCATATCAGGTTCGAGTAAAGATTAAATGGTAGATGCTGATATTGGGGAGCTAAAATACATTTATTAAAGTATTACCGGGTTCGATTTAGAAGCTTAGAATCTGTGTAACTCTGGAAAAATTGCTTTTCTCGTGATTGTAGTGAAATGTAATGGTCTTTCTGTGAGAAGATGGAAAGGAAGAATTGAAAAGGGAATAAAAACATGAAATAAGTAAATAAGGGGGAAAATCTTCTAGGTTTCCTTTTAAGCTTTTACTTTTAAGTATTGTGATAATACAGCTTGAATTAACCTTGGTACAATAGGTGGTGATGGTGGTGGTGGGCTTGAATTTGAAATATATGTCTGAATGAGCGTGTGGGAATACTTCTCTTGCTGGTGTGACAGCATAAGCAGGTAGTTATGAGACGAGTTTAAACGTGTTTGATGCTGCCAGACATCCTGTCTCTGGGTGTGACGTCATAAACATCCTGTCTCTAGACTTGAGGTTATATGGCTGGGGGGTTAGTACACGTTGAGCGATCATATACAGGTGGTTATGGAGCGAGTTTATGATTGATCTAAAAAGGTTCGTGCTCCCTCTATAAATATGGTGATCTAGGGCATTGGACTTCATTGTGCTAATTAGTCTTGAGGTGTTAACATCGTGTTCTCTCCAAGAATAATCAGCTTTCTAAAGTGGTGTCAAGGTGAAGAGGTCTACATTTCATTGATCAGTGATTAATACGTTATTACATCAAGAATAAAGATGAATAACTCAGCGTATAAGGATATTATTCCAAGCGCTACTGGATATGCATGCGGAAAATGTGGGAAGAAGTTCCTCCGAGGTTATGACAAGAGAAGACACGAGATGAGCTGTAAGAAGCTCTTCAAATGTAAACATTGTAATGTAACCTTCAAAGATGGTTATAAGGGACAGCGACACGAAGATATATGTGAAATAAGCAGCCCTCAGAAGAAAAGAAGATTGGAGCCAACTAAACATCAGTTGCTGTCAACAATGGAGGACTGTGATATGAAAGAATACGAAACTTCATTCGAAGGACGATTGAAATCGTATTTTATACGATGCGAATCAGCTAAGGACCTAAATATGTATCTGCAAGAGGCAAAACAACGTATAATCCAGGCTGTGCATAAAGAGCTTAGTATTCATAAGAGTGTTAAAATTAATCTGCTGGCTGAGTGTCGATTTGTTAACAGTATTGGAGAAACCTGTGACAAAACATTTAAAACACGGAATCAAGCTGTGTTTCTAGAAACTGATCTGGAGTCAGCGATGGAAGTGAAATTCAAGAAATTGGTGACTGAAATGGAGGAGTCTCAGCTTAAGGGTAGCAGCTGGGCTTTGCTTGCTGTGGAAGGACTTCGACTTCGTATCAACAAGTACAATCCGTTGCGAGGAAGTAGCTACATACCATTACCACCATCTGTCGGAGCTAAAGAAGCGTGTATAAACATCCAGAACTTTATCGACGAGAAATGTTTCATGTACTCTATACTGGCCAAATTCGTGAGCATCAAGCCTCAACGCGTCAGCAAATACAAACAACTTCAAGATAAGTATGACTTCAGCTGTGTTTCTTACCCTACTCCACTTTCTCAAATACCTAAATTTGAGAAGCTTAACAAGATATCCATTAACGTTTTCGGGCTGGATGAGAAGCATGAAGTGTATCCAATAAAGGTTGCTGACATTGAACTACCTGAACATCGCGACCTGCTACTATTGAATGACAGCAGCGGAAAACATCACTACGTGTATATAAAGAATTTTGAGAAGCTCGTTCGACGTCAGAAAACTAACCATAATGGACGGGTTTATACTTGTAAGCGCTGCTTTACACATTTTGATGACCAGAGCGGACGAAGTGGACAGGAAAAACTGCAAGAACATGCAGCCGTCTGTATTCAACATGGTGTTGCGAGGGTAGTTATGCCTACCAAGGAGAAAGCAATTGTACAGTTTAAAAATGTTGAGAGGATGCTGAAAGTACCTTATGTCATCTATGCAGATTTTGAGAGTATTCTCACTCCATGCCATACGTGTATACCCAATCCTGAAACTTCCTATACAACCCCTTATCAAGAGCACACACCAATGAGCTTCTGTGTTTACGTGAAGCCTACATCTGGTGTTGAACATCTCGAAACTGGTCTTCCTAAGCAGCCCTATGTGTATCGTGGTGCTGAAGCTGCTCAGAAGTTTATGCTGTACCTTACATCTCTTGCAGAAATGATTGGTAATATATACAAATCTGCTAAGCCTCTGAAACTTACGGATCAACAGCAAAAGGATTTCGAGTCTTCTACGACATGCTACTTGTGTAGAAAACCCTTTACAGAAGAGAACTATAAAGTACGCGACCATGATCACATCAGCGGTGAATATCGTGGAAGTCTTCATAATGAATGTAATTTAGCCTGCAAAACACCTAAATATATACCAGTCTTCATGCATAACCTTAGCGGATATGACTCTCATTTCATTGTTAAGGAGCTGGGTTGTACAAGTGAACGTGTGGAGGTAATTCCTAACTCTGAAGAAAGCTATATCTCATTCACCAAGTATGTAGGAGATATAAAGCTTCGATTTGTGGATAGCTTCCGATTCCTCAGTACAAGCTTGGATAAGTTGGTAAAAAATCTAACCTCGTATCCTGAAACGCTAAAGTACTTTGGAGAAGACAAATTGAAGTTGATGACCCGTAAGGGTGTATTTCCATATGATTTTGTTACGTCATGGGATGCCCTGAACGAGACCTGCTTGCCTCCTAAGGACTCCTTCTACAATAGATTAAATGAAGAAGAAATTACTGATGCTGACTACGATCATGCTAGAAATGTATGGGAGCTGTTTAATGTGAGAAACCTGGGAGAGTACAGCGATCTCTACTTAACTTCGGATGTACTTCTTCTAGCTGACGTCTTTGAGACGTTCAGAGAGCAAACCCTTAAAACACACAAAGTCGATCCCGCCCATTATTTTACCTCTCCAGGTCTAACATGGGACGCTATGTTACTGTATACTGGAATTAAGTTAGAGCTGTTACAAGATTATGATCAATTACTCATGGTGGAATCAGGTATAAGAGGAGGTTTATGCCAAGTTTCTCATCGGTATGCTGAGGCTAATAACACTTATATGGAGAAGTTTGATCCGACGAGACCAACCCAATTTATCACATACGAGGACGCAAATAACCAATATGGGTGGGCAATGTGTCACGCCCTTCCTTTTGGTGGATTTCAGTGGGTGTCAACTGAAGAAATCAACTTAGAAACACTACAAGAAGATGATCCTTACGGCTACATATTAGAAGTCGACATCGAGTATCCTGCAGAACTTCACGATCTACACAACGATCTACCTTTCCTGCCAGAGTGCATGAAACCATTGGAATCATCTACAAAGAAACTGATACCTCATCTTGGACCTCGAAAGAAGTATGTAGTGCATTACATGGCTTTGAAGCAAGCTCTTAGTCATGGACTACGACTAACAAAAATCCATCGTGTGCTACAATTCCGACAGACTCAGTGGTTGAAACCTTATGTGGAATTTAACAACAGGCTACGACAACAAGCTGCAAATGATTTCGAGAAGGATCTCTACAAACTCTTTAACAACGCTATGTTTGGAAAAACTATGGAGAACCTGCGTAATCGTATGGATATACGACTGGTGACCAATGAAAAAACTCTAGAGAAGCTGATCGCCAAGCCTACGTTTATCGACAGGACGATATATGCTGATAATCTAGCTGCTGTACATATGGCCTCTCGTCAGATTGTATTCAACAAGCCTATATACATTGGTATGAGTGTGTTGGACATCTCCAAGACATTAATGTATAACTATCATTACGACGTTTTGTTGCCTTATTATGGAGCTGAAAACCTGAAGCTTATGTATATGGACACTGATTCGTTCATTCATCGTGTAACAACTGAAGATGTGTACCAGGACAAGCTACGTTTTCTTGAGCATCTCGATACAGCTGATTACCCTGTCAACCATATATGTTACTCTACTCAGAACAAGAAGGTATTGGGAAAATTTAAAGATGAGGCTAATAGCAAAATCATCCTACGCTTTGTTGGACTACGTCCTAAGATGTATGCCTTAGATATTCAAGGGTCAATGATAAAAAAGATTAAAGGTATAAAACGTAGCGCTATTAAGCAGTACATTTCGTTTGACAGCTATACAGACTGTCTTAAAACCAGTGAAATCATCAGAACACCTATGAATCTGATCCTATCACGAAAGCATGCCCTTGCTACAGTACAAGTGAATAAAATTGCATTGACTCCGTTTGATGATAAAAGAATTATTGCTGAGGATGGGATAACGACATATGCGTATGGACATTACGCCATTACAAACAGTGCTTAAAAGAATGTAAGTTAAAGATAAAGAATTTCTCGTGATTCTACAATCTTAAAAAAGAAGGTATCTGTGTGCTGTATATGCAGATAGCTGACGCCTGATGAAGAAAGAAGAAGATGGAAGGGAAGGTGGTAACCCTGCCATTAGGAGCAATCCTAGTGCTAGTCTCAAGCCTAGATAAAAGGGGAGAGACATCTATAACGAACTAAAATAAAGGTATGTTGACGTAAAGCTTTTCAATTTGTGAACCAATATGCAGTTTATCCCTCTCTGCATCGTACAATAACTGTTTAACATATAATAAGTTTGTAAGATTTAGAAAAAAGTATATAAATTGTTGTAACGTTGGATGAGAAAAGTTTTATAATCGAATTACTCTCTATATTACCATGAGTACCTGTGATACTAGTTGAATTGCCTGTTAAAATGACTTAAATACCTGTGATACTACCCGAACCGTTTGAAATTACATTAAATAGCTCAGATACGAATTCCTGCTCTAAATTAGTACGAGCACCTGTGATACTAGCTGAGTTACTCTAAACACCTATGATGCTTGAATCGCCCAAATACCTAGACACTATATGAATTACCTGTTAAAATGACACAAATACCATTGATACAACCTGAATCACCTGCATTTACCTTAAATAGTTGTGATACAAATCTCTGATCGAAATTATCACGAGCATCTGTGAAACTATGCTGATTACCCAAATACTTACGATATTACCTGAACTATCTGTAAAATACGAAACTAGGTTATAACCATCCCCTGGAACCTACCCTCCTGTAATGTTAGCTTAATTACTCTAAACACCTATGTTACTTGAATTATCCTAAATACCTACGATACCCTCTGAATTACCTGTGAAATATGAAACTATGCTATACCCAGCCCTGGAATGTAACCTCCTGTGATACTAGCTGAATTAGCCTAAATACCTACAATACTAGCTGAATTACCTGTGAAATCATGCATAGCTATGATGCAGTTAGCCTCTGGAATCTAGCCTCCTGTGATACTAGCTGAATTAGCTTAAATGCTTACGATACTAGCTGAATTCGCTGTGAAAATGATTTAAATACCTGTGATACTATCCGAATCATGTGAAATTACCTTAACTAGCTCTGATACGAATTCCTGCTCTAAATTAGCACGAGCACCTGTGATACTATCTGAATTACCTGTTAAAATGACTCGAATACCATTGATACAACCTGAATCACCTGCATTTACCTTAAATAGCTGTGATACAAATCTCTGATCGAAATTATCAATAATATCTGTGAAGCTATGTCGATTACCTCAAATACTTACGATATTACCTGAACTATCTGTGAAATACGAAGCTAGGTTATAACCAACCCTGTAACCTACCCTCCTGTAATGCTTGCTTAATTACTCTAAACACCTATGTTACTTGAATTATCCTAAATACCTACGATACTCTCTGAATTACCTGTGAAATATGAAACTATGCTATACCCAACCCTAGAATCTATCCTCTTGTGATACTAGCTGAATTAGCCTAAATACCTACGATACTAGCTGAATTACCTGTGAAATCATGCAGAGCCATGATGCATTTAGCCTCTGGAATCTATCCTGTGATACTAGATGACTTAGCCTAAATACATACGATACTAGCTGAATTACCTGTGAAATCATACACTGCTATGATCCACTCAGCCTCTTGCAATACTAGCTGAATTACTTACCTGTTAGTGTTAGCGGGTTAGCTTTTCCCGTTGCAGGTCACCTTTTTCCCTTTATGGCTCACCGTTTTCCCTTTGGTGGTCACCTCTTTCCCTTTGTTGCTCACCTTTTTCCCTTTGCTGGTGACATTTTTCCCTTTACTGGTCACCTTTTACCCTGAGCAGTCACCTTTTTCCCTTTATGGCTCACCGTTTTCCCTTTGGTGGTCACCTTTTTCCCTTTGTTGCTCACCTTTTTCCCTTTGCTGGTCACGTTTTTCCCTTTACTGGTCGACCTTTTCCCTTTGTGGGTCACCTTTTTCCCTGAGCAGTCACCTTTATCCCCTGAACGAGTCACCTTTTCCCTGAATAGGTTACGTGATGGGCATGTCTAGAATTAGCGGTCTAACATTGACATCAAACAGTTTTCCACTAAGTTCACGTCTAAAGTCGCTTTCAAGTCTAGCACCTCCTATTCCCTATCTCTCCTGTATATAAGTCCATATTGCTACTCCTTTAGTATCTGTCTAGCCTAACACCTCTCCTCCTGTTCCTATACCTCTCATATAAACCATACTCTACTCCTCGACTTCTGCCTAGCCTAACTCCTCTCCTCGTTTCCCTGTACCTCTCATATAAACCATACTCTACTCCTCGACCTCTGTCTAACCTAACACCTCTCCGCGTTTTCCTATACTTCTCATATAAACCATGCACTACGTTTCAAGCCCTGTCTAGTCTAACACCTCTCATCGTTTTCCTATACCGCTCATATAAACCATACTTTACTCAGCCTCTGTCTAGCCTAGCACCTCTCCTCCTGTTCCTATACCTCTCATATAAACCATACTCTACTCCTCGACTTCTGCCTAGCCTAACTCCTCTCCTCGTTTCCCTGTACCTCTCATATAAACCATACTCTACTCCTCGACCTCTGTCTAGCCTAACACCTCTCCGCGTTTTCCTATACTTCTCATATAAACCATGCACTACGTTTCAAGCCCTGTCTAGTCTAACACCTCTCATCGTTTTCCTATACCGCTCATATAAACCATACTTTACTCAGCCTCTGTCTAGCCTAGCACCTCTCCACGTATTCCCTATCTGTCTCATATAAAGCACACTCCCCCTCCTACCACTGTCTAGCCTAGCGTCAGTCCTCGTATTCCCTATCTCACCCATATAAACGCATTTTCCTCCTTGAACCGTCGCATCTAGCCTCGTTTTCCCTATCCTTTCCCATATAAACGCAAAAAAGTGGCCTCGCTCTCTCTATATATACCTACTAAAGCGTTTATACATTCTGGGGTGTTAAGTCGCCATTCATTTGTTTCAAAGATGTCTACCTACAGCTTCAGCCTCTATCCCTCTTGCATCTACAACGAAATGCGTAATGAAGCTATTTCTGTAGACATTTATCTCTATGAACACGAGTTAGAAAGAAGAATAAGGTTTTTGTAGGAATAGTTTGTTGAAAAGGTGGGTAGAGACAGTCGTGTGATGTAATCACAATAGATTGTCTTTAAAACAATATTTGTTCAAACGGAAACAAAATCTAGGAAGCGACAATGATTGCTACTCATGCTGGTAATGAATTGCATTCCTAAACAGTTTAATGCCTTCTTAAAGAAAATCCTCCAGAGTTTTTTTCCCCTAACTTAAAACAGCGACAATGACATGCGTGTCTTTTACTGTCCCAAAAACGCCTCAAACATGTAAAATTAGTTATCCAACCACCAGCTTTGGAACGTACGAGGGTCATCCAGGTAACGCTGACCATTTGTCTTTTGTATATTTAGAAAAACAAAATTAAAAATGCCACTTACAAAATTGAAGGTTACTTTATTTCTCCACATAATCACCTCCGTTACTTGAGCATTTGTCATATCTGTCCACGAGTTTTAGCATTCACGTGTTGTAATCGGCTGCCACAACTCCATTAAGCCACTATATTCGGATAAAATCTCATCAAGCAAAGAACGAAAAATGTTTGATAAAGAAATCTGTGATGAATGATGAGCTTCGTCATGCATAACTTAATATCATCATGCATATTTTTGCGTCCATTGTTGAAAATTTCACATCGCTTTCTCACATTTCTTTCGTTTATTACTGCATCACCACACACTTCCTTTAACTTCCGAGCATTCAAAAATCCAATACCCTCACCTCAGAGTCGGCAGAACTTTATTTCACACAGTTCATTTTAAACAATCACAGAATTCACAATAATGACCTATTTCGACCGAAACTTCCACAACGCGGAAAAGAGGCCGAGGAAACCATTAAACCGTGGATAGAAGCCCGACAGCGATCTGCAAAGAGAGAATGCCCCAGCGGTCGTTATTTTCTGGATGACCCTAATATAGAAAGAAGTATGCCGTATTGTCTAAGGAAAACGTTTGTTGAAGTTGTAACAAGTAGAGTAAGAGGCTCTGAATTCTATTATGGGACGAATGGTTGGACTGGTCCCACACGCTAGAGAGTATTAGTGCTATAAGTACATCATTGGAGGAGGAAGAACTTGAAAACACGAGACGAAGTCGAGTATTTGTATTTCCGAGATTCTCCAATGCACTAAATGCGTATTGCATACTATTTTTTTCGCCGACGGTGAAAAATAAAAATACTGCTTTCATGAATATAAAATTAATAACTTACTAACATGGAGGTTCCAGTAGAAGGTCACTAACATTAACATCGGTGGCAAAGTGACGATCGATTACGCGTCTGGTTGTTGGACTTAAGAAATGCTCAATGCTTGCAGCTCATACATAGCTGCTGCATGAATTAAATCTTAAGTAAATAATCACAAATAAAAAGAAAATAAAGGTCCAGGTAAGATTTAAATGGTAAAATTTAACTATAAAATATAATCACATGCGATGTCAGAGGATTTAATATAGTTCATGCATATACCTACGCTCAGTAAACAGGCAAAACACACACGTAGGTTAGGTTATCAACACCGAATGCAGAAAAGTCAAATTTCCCTATGAAAACATGAGCGGCAAGAGGTAGAAAAAAAGAAAGAAAGAGAAAAAAAAGCTATCGTCATATTTATCTACTGCAGCATATGGTGGCGTTGAATATAAATTATTCGACTCCAGGATATGATAGCAGTGGTTTAATATGAGGTTTTTTCTAATTAATCTGTGTAATTAGGCACCTGACTTAAGCGCTGTAACCCCATGTTCACCCTTAAACCAAAATGTTATAAAAGACAAGTCTACCATGCTGCTTTTCTTGCACGGCCACTACATAATTATTCTACCACTGTGGATTTTCATTCCATACTTTATAGTGCAATGAACTACTGGGAGGGAGACCACCATGTTGCTCGCGATATCTGCATAGAGACACTGCACATTAACCGCGGTTTTTTCCGACAGGAAATGAGGCATGTGAGTGACTTGGAAACCTTCTTGCATCTACATCGAGAAAGGCCATAGCGGGCACTGCAATCAATGGTAAATTCTCTGGTATAGCTTGCTTATCACTATAAACAACTTACTTTAAAAATTATGTACACTCAAATTATGATTTTGCTATATTTGTATCCTCTTCTGGATAAATAATTCTGCCCGAATATCTTCGAGTCCTCCTCCGTGGTCTAGGGATACCACCACTTGTTCCCGAGATCGCGGGTTCATCGCGGAGGGCGATGGATTTTCTCGGGCGTAAAAATCCTTAGCATGGCTTGTTCGGAAGGGAGGTAAAGCCGGTGGTCCCGTGTAGTAGATTTACAGCACGTAAAAGAACCTCAAACCTGATAGATGCCTCTGAGCAAAATTTCCGGTCTTTAACATCCAATATACGAGGGCTGATCAACAAAGACAGACTGATTTTTTTCTGTAGCTTCCGTGATAATTTCGAATCTGTAACAAATATTTGAAAAGAGCGGGTTTTTATGTATAATGTTGGTAGGCGGCAGCACTCACGTATTGGTAGGTTGGTAGTAATGCTCTATTTTGTAGACCCTACGTGCATTTCGCATACCAGACAATAGAGGTGATGCATTTTTTAAATCGATTATCACCGGTGATGAGTCATGGCCGCATCATTATGATCCTGAAGGAAAACAAGCCAGCACAGTGTGGAAATCGCCAGGTTCTCCAACACCAAAAAAGGCAAAAGTTGTTCCATCTGCAGGGAAAGTGATGGTGATCACATTTTTTGACTGTAATGAAATGTTTTGCCAGCATGCAGTTCCCCCTCACACTACTGTTACAGCAGCATACTACATGTCAGTATTGGCTACACTGAAGAAGCACATTGCAAAGAAACGACCAGAGCTTTCTCAGACTGGGTGGCGACTTCATCATGACAATGCACGGCCTCACGTCGCAAATCAAGTCATGCAGTTTCTGGCTCGATTCAACATTACCTGTGTACCACATCCACCTTATAGCCCCGATCTTGCACCCTGTGACTTTTTTTATTCCCATCACTAAAGGCAAAGCTTAGGGGTATTCGATTTGAGAACTCTGAAGCAGTGCTCAAGAAAAGTGAGGCGATTCTCAAGGACCTGACAAAGAATGGTCTGCAGCACGTGTTCAAGGACTGGCAGAGACGGTATAAAAAGTGCATTGAAGTAGGAGGGGACTACTTTGAAAAAGATCATGTAAACATTGAATTGGAGTAATAAACATCTGTGAAAAAAAATCAGTCTCAGTCTTTGTTGATCAGTCCTCGTAGAATGGGACGCTAAGAACCATAGCAGTTAAAGAGCGTCCATAAATAATACTTAATTTATCTTCACTGGTATCCACTATGCTGATCCGAAGCCTTGCCTAAGGCACTAAACCTTATAACCAGGCATAGGAATTTCCAAGCATTAAAGACAGGACAAAGGAAATTAGGTTGAACTGTTAACGGACTTTACGCAGGTTAAAGACAACATACCATTCCATCCCTCGTAGTCTGTTGGGGTGTGTTGACCACTCACGAGACCATGTTTTACCTACTGTTGTGTACGTTCTGTGCATTGATGAGGGTTTGAGTGCGGCTAACTTGAAGCCAACTGCTTAAGAATTCCTATGCTTGCTTTATAACCTTACCCCGCTGGCATGCATTTTTCTGCACTCAATTTCCTTCCCCATTTCCCTAATTGGCTAATGTACACCTTTTAGGCCCTGTGCAGTGCAAGCTCAGGAGATAAAAGCTATATATACATTCTGTCATGACATGCACGTGCTTTCATCATCCTGAGAGGCAGGTTTAAAACGAAGGATACTCTTATTTGTTGGTAAGAATTTGCATGCATTTCAGATGCATTAACTCTTGTCACATAATATGTTTGATTCATACAGTTATGAAAATGTAAATTTGACAATTCTCTTCGAATACTTTAAGATAAATGATCATTTTAAATAAAAAAACTATATTGTATCGCATAACTGCCTATTCCATTACAGCAGCCAATGAAAGGGGGCTAGTGCACAGTTAAGAGATACGGCGCAAATTTATATGGAACAGACCTTAGTAATATGAGGAAATATTGCCACGTTAAAAGGAACAGCGTTTCCTGTCAAGCTCTCATTGCTATCAAGGAGTAATTTTGGTATTATTTTTACAAAAATGATTAAGTTGGGTTGTAGAACTGGCAAAAATTATAAAATAACCTTCACCTTTCGAAGCTTTCCCTACCTTGATTTGCGATCCTACTTTCAAACCTTAACTCACAAATCAGCACTTTTGGACCTCCTAGGCAAAACATTTATTATAATAATCAACTCTCAACAAGTATCCCTATTATATTTTCGACCCCTTATGTAGATATCCGCATTGTTTAACCTATCTGGTCAAAATATATAATTAAACTAGGTTTATCTTACATCTTCCAAAATCTGCTCAAGAAATTGTTGACCACTATATTGCACCATAAGAATTCTTTTCCATATTCTTTGTAAATTTCTTCATTTTCACTTTTTGGATTTGGCAACAGGAACTAAAAAGCCACGCTTCCAGACATGCTGCTTCGAATACAAACAGAAATATACGCAAACAAATGAACTACTGAGGAACTATCGACAACGACGATGATAATAATTTGCAAAATACACTTCTGTGCCCATAGGCAATTGAGGTGTATGTAATTTTGTTTACATTACATGTCGGAGATCACGATTTGCCACTGACTCCAATTGGAATTACAGATACCCTCATTTTTTTGTTGAGAGAATTTGGATTTCAGCCGCTGTCATATATTTGTGTTTCCTCAAATCTTTTTGGACCGATCTACATTTTAAGAGAAAATTAGCTTTTTAGGACATTCAGAACTAAAACGAACTGACAGGTTTCCATATGAACAAAGCTTAAATCAGCAATACATTTCGCAATATATCGAATTCTTCAAAGTTAAAGCTAATAACAGGGCACTCTTGAAGTTTGCAAAGTAACAAACCTTCCAGAAATTAATTAGTTTGGAATGCTTGATTTGAGGATTCCACAATCAATTTTTAAGGCAGGTCTTGCTTAGGATGCTAGAAGGTATGTTATAATAACACCGCAGCTGCTCTTTTCAACGACGTTATTATGTCTAATAAGGAAAGGGATATTACCAAGGTTACCATTCGCCAATCTCAGACAGCCTGGCTCGTAAATGATCTATTGACAAAACGTGATAAGGAAGTTATGTAACATATCTACATCCCACATTGCAGTATGTATTTGCTTCGTATTTAGCGGTAGTAAGTAAACACATTCCACCTGGGAAAGGCCAAATCTTTCTCAATGAAAATACATCATGGATACAGATTTCCCGGTTACTTCTCGTCCTTAAGGGCAATTGTTATTTGTTCGGAACAGATCTGAATAAGTTGCAAAAATCAAGGCCCGGATTTTGATGATCTAAAATGCTTGAAAAAGATCTATGAAATTACTAATAGTTTTAAAAATGACATAATAGTTACAAAAATACCTAAAACTGAGATTTATTGAATTTATTAAAATTACTGCATAGAAAGTTATAAATTCATTTATACAGGTGTATAACCTTTATACAAGCAGAAAAAGTGGGTATAATAATGACATAATTTAGAAATTAATTAAAAACACATATTTGTTCCATATTCTTGTTTGAAGGATCTGAAAAGAGATATAAGAAAATTTGTTTTAGAAGCAATTCTTACAAAACCGTAGCATTAACTCTGAGACGGAGGATTATACAAAATCCATAGCCAACGTAAAGGACTTAAAGCCTATGATGATACACTTAAGGATAAAGACAATAGCAACCTCACTGTACGCCTCAACGAAAACGAAAAACTGATCTGTCTCATCCCTAGTTTGGGATATGCATTCATAACCGTAATGATACCTCCTCCTCTGACAATAAGACACCCACAAGCAACCCTTTCCAAACTAACCATTAAACAGGAATGTGATTTTTTCCCGAGATGCGAATAAGGGATGTAGGATGTGTTTATCGGAGGGGGACACTTCGCCACTGCGACCAGCATGGCCTACTGTGGCTATACCCTCCTTGGGCAGAGCTGGATGAAGAAGTCGTAAGAGATCTTAGGTCCGCAGACAGACAGGCCTGCATAAACCGCAGAAGCTCCTTATATTTCCAGTTTGAGCAGTCGCGCACAAGAAAAAACAGAGGCCGACGAAGCACCCTAACGGGCGGGACAACGCACCCTGGCGTTTACAGGGAAAAATCTTGACAATGCGCAAGCAACTATGCCATCTGCCCGACACTGCTAGTACAGCAGGATCCGAAGATACACCTCAAACGTCAAAGGAAGAGATAAAATAAGAGGAAAAGGAAGAATCGTGGTAGAACACAACACCAAGCGTTCGTCTAGGCGACCAGGGGAAACCAAAGAAAACAAAATCCCATGGTATCAGAGTAGGCCGTCCCGGGATCTCCCGAATGCGGGAGTATATGATACATGATAAGGATTCATGTATACGTTAGCAATGCCTACTATGGAGCAATTATATCGTCAGAATCCGGGGACCGGCTTGCAAAATTAAGTGTGCTAATTCTGGGTATTCAACAATGGCGGCGGCTGCTGCATATGAGCACAAGAGCACGTGAACTACGTAATTTTTGACACCTTGCAGACTTATTGGTTATTTTGATCTCTGAACGCTATTAAATGTAACGTATATGCGGCAATTCAAACTCTACGGCATTTAAATTTATCGCGCTATTCTTCTAAACTCGTTGAGGCATGGCAACACAGTCATTAGCACATCTTGACTTGTGCACGTTTTAAGTAGCTTCTGCTTATGCCCAATTGGTATGACGTAATTACCGTGCAGACGTGAAGTGCACTTGCACGGGAAGTTTTTTCCGCAATATGTTTCCCTATTGCCACTATAATTTTACGTCAATGCCACTAGTGGTAGCACAATACGGCAGAAATTGGAGTCACTGTAGCAGAAGTAGCTAAAGTGTACAAGCGCGGAAACTTCTCCCGGTTTCTTTATAACAGCCATAATCTCAACTACATTTTAATCTACACATTAGGGTTATAGTTAAAAATAACATTTGACTTGCACTCAAAAAGTATTGAATATCAATTTTCTTCGTTCTTGCCCTGGCAGTATGCTTAATGATGCACACAACAAACATTAAAAAAAATCGTCAAACATGTCATGCATTATATTATTAATATTGTTAGGAACGGCTGTAGTTGTGTAAATTTCTTCATAATAATAACTATTATGCAGATGGATTTTCACATTTTCAGGGCCGACTGAAATTTTGCAAACACCCAAAATGTATACTCAGAGCCAGTACTTGTACGGAATCCAAAACTTATTTGTTTTTCTCTATGACTTACCATTTTAGTATGAATTGACATATTTAGTAAAAAGAATGTGGCCTTATTGAATCTAATAGGAAGAAGTGACAAAATGAAACATAATAAATATATGGAACAAATATTAAGGTAGATATTTAAAAAACTATCAAATTGAATTAACCAACAATTTACACACAATGAAATATCTTGTACTGCCTTTTCCTCGTGAAGGTTAAACTGCACTTGTTACTTATCTTGAATGTCATGGTATGCATTCAGCAGTAATTTTACATCATATTAGCCTTCCATCAACCTTGGTATTTTCTCTTTACGTCCTTAATCTTGCATTGGGAATGTTCCCATTACTTCTTGATCAGTGTACTAAGACTCTCTGTCGAGTGAACATTCAGAAAAGTCTGTTTATACCTATATGATGAGACTCACAGACTTTATATTATATTCCTAGGGTCACTAACAAGTAATAGTCTAATAGATATTAGTCTCTTAATTAGATATTATTTTATGGGCGCCGGGTTAGCGCAGTAGTTTCGTTTCCGGTACCCGTACTGAAGGTCCGATTCGCGACTCCGCGTGGAGATTTTAAACCAGCCCTATCCATGCCTTCACCTCTGACTTGCTATTGTGAAGTGTCCCTAAGGTTCAACGTGGTTCGGAGCCCACGGTAAAGCTGTAGGTCCCCCTCTCCGGGTACCTCCACCTCAGAAATGGGTGCAGTTATCGCTTGGTGGAATGAGCTATTGCCAGAAGGTCATAGGCCATATGAGAAGCGTTAGAAACGGTGAGATATTATTTTGTGAAAAATACTGAGCGATTTGCCATTAATGTAACTTTTTACTTCGAGTCATAAAAATACATAAAGGGGCTTCAATTGCTCATTTCATGATAACGGAAGAAGCTGAAAGCGTCTTCTATGCAGATAAATAGCATTTGCGGGACCTATAAACGTAAGGGAGTGAGTTAGGACTGGAAGGGAGTAGTCTTTCGCTTAAATCCGCCGGTGCCTTGCTCTTCGTCTGTTTTTGGATGCGTCAATTTGCTCTCAACACAGTGGACATCCATAAATATTTTAATAAGTACTTTATCGTAATATTAAACTCACAAGAAGGAAAACTGTTACAGAGGAATAAACTCAAGTAGGCTAAATGATAAAAAGTTGGGTTTAGTTTTTTAAAGCGCGAGGCCGAATTTGCAATCCTTGTAGTTTCATTAACTTCGAAATTTGGTATGTAGTTACGTGCTTACTAGTCCAGTGCAGGGGCGATATAGTGATTAACACTGAATATCTGAAAGTATTATTATTAGCCTGCGCTGGCGCTGTGGGCTCTAGCGTGGAGCTCTGCTTCCCGGTCACGCAATGCGCCCAATTTGTAACCACCCGGGGGTGCGCATTTTAAGGGGTATAGGGCCGGTTCCATTCAGCATCGTGAGGAAAGTGAGGAGCTGCGATAGGCAGCGATCCCGGCCACGGAGGCCAACATTCTGGCTGGGGGATGTGTGATGCTGGCTACATTACCTCCCCTTACCGGCTGGATGATCCCCTATGCTACCTGGGCTTGAAGCCTGTAGTCGAGTTGCCAGGTCTAGGCCCTTCATGGTCAGTATTATTATTACTATTATTATCTATTAGATTTTATTTAGTTATTTAACGTAATGTCTACTACTTACCCCAGGTTTTATATCAAAATGTATTAAATTCTAATTTAATTTCCAGTAGCCCCGAAATAAAATGAAATTGTAATGTTCTAGTCACTAAGGCTTCATTACGTCTTTATCTCCTTCAAAACTTTTAAATTGGATTTTGTTCTCTTTGGAAACAATATCATTATGTGATTAAGCTATAGGTTTCGTAACACCAAAAAAGAAGAAAGAAAAACAAACGAGTAATCGCATAAAACATGCAAAGTGTCTCCATTCACCCTACTGACATGCTTCATAAAAGGTTTTTCTCGGCATATACCCTTACAAATATAAATAATAACAAAATAACCTCATTCAATCCTTAATAACAACTGAACTTTATAAGGCCAGTTAAAATAATTTTCGGTTGCCTCTGTGGTCGAATGGTCAGCGTTCTGGCTTATCAACCTAAAGATACCGACTTCAATTCACGACTGCGGTGGGGAATTTTTCTTTAATCAGAATCATTCCCAATCCTCCGCAGTCTGAAAGTATGAATCTATGAGTGAATGCGAGTGTGTTTCATAGTTAAAAGTGCTAAGAATCAATGTTCACAAAACCTACAATTCACTGAGTTAATAAACCATAAGTTGTTTCTCAAATAAAAGCCCCGGATATGAACATAGAAGTTATAAGGTCTTTATAAATGGGGGGGGGACATTTTTCGAGCAGAATATGTTTAACTGGTGGGTGCCGAGCTTCCCGGATTTCGTCCATGAATAATCGTGAGAAATCACGTTATGATTAACTTCCGTTTAACACGAACAGGACACTTTCTAATGGAAATAACCTTCTTTAATATCCTTTCAGTAGAGTATCCTCCGAGTCCGGGTGACCTTACTTGAGGTAACTATGTTAACCATGGCGTCATTTCCGGAGTTACAACAAAAGCGGCGAAATAAACTGTTCTTGAACCACCTCAAATCCCTTACAAATTGTAGCCTAAGGCAGCATTTATACAAAAACTACATGGCCTCAGGAAGCCGAAGCTTAGGACGAACTACTCCTCACGAAATAACTGCCACGCTGTAACCTTCACCATATTTTTCCATTCGCTTTTCTGCGTCCAGCTCGTCACAGTGAATGACACGAGCATTCTCACCTTGAAGCTCTGTTATGTCAGGCGTTTTCATTTCAAAACTCTTCAGTGAATAAATAAACGATACAGTTCTTGGCTGGTTACACGCTTGCACAATATGAGTGGAAAGATCACTATGGTAACAAAGAAAAACCTATTAAGCTGAAGGCTAGTAATGTTTGTCCTCTCATTTCACTCCGCAGCTCATTAATGGTCTTTTACTCATTAGCTGTAGCATAGGTAAACTTATTTACATTGTAATTGGCTGAAAGAGAACTAGTAACCTAGTCCAAGGAGTGTTTACGAAGACTTTAACTGTACTAACAGCCCACATTGATTTGCTTCTCTCTTGAAGCTTTATATAAAAAGCCTAGAGGCTACTTCATATACAGTCTTTGTATTATACCTACTTGTCTCCTTTCTATCGTTCAGTCAACTTACTCCAGGAGGCACTGAAGCATTCCAGTTTTCCATTTAGCCAAATCATAAACATCGGATTTCTATGCACTAAAGATATCTAAGTATGCTGCATTTATGCTGTCAAAATCTTTAAAATATGCTCCATAATGTCTAAAATAAGCACTAGGTAAGCACTAATATTGTTAACTTTAAGCCTACACTTTTTGGTACCTGCAATGTACATTCTTCTTTAAACATTATTTCGGTCTTTTTAATTTGATTTGCAGTACATGATGCTCATGCAAGGGTAAGTTTGACGTTTATAGGCTAACACAGGTTTATATACCGAAAATAACCTTTCCGCATCCACAGACGTTATTGGGAAAAATATGAAAGCAATTACTGACTCTGGGTAAAATTCTTCCGGAAGCACTACAGTTTTAAGCTTGATGATATTAGAAAATAGCTGGTTTCATTTGCTTTTTTATTTTAGAAAATTTGAAATAACACTAGACAACAAATAAAAAAATCTTGTGTGTTGCATATACTTCATGTTAATCGAGATAACGAGATGTTAATCTTATTGCTAATTTTCTTGTAGGTGCAAGGGGAATATGGTAGGCTTTAAGAGATAGTCAAATCTTTTAAGAGCTGCTGCTTGTTATGTGGAGCATTTTATTCTCTTTATATGTCCAGGATATAAAAGAGCGAATAACGAATTCTCATTTGAGAAAAATTATAAGTATTGGAAAATTCAAACAAATAACAAGGAATATCTCGGAAATGCGTCAATCGACAACAACAACAAAAATGCCTGTAACATAAATTGTGTGTTTTAATGAGATATAATTTTTTGTGTAGTAAACTTTTGTCATCTCTTACGGTTTACCAGTTATGTGAAAGTCATTCAGAATGAAGAGGACTTTTGGGAAAATTCCCAGAAAATTCAAGATAAAGATTTTATTTACCATAAAAATATCTTTAACATATAATACGTAAATCAAAATGCTAAGAGCCATTTTTGGAAAATAAAGAATTTCGAAAAATGTTCCATGTAAAGGGTAGTCTGAGTGGAGAGATTTTGTTGAAAGTCTTCGTGTCGCATCCTTGGAAGTTGCCAAACTCAAATAACAAGTTTGGCATTTATCCGACTTTTTGTATTTGAGTTATGCTGTTCAGAGACAGACAGACAGACAGACAGACAGACACACACACACACACACACACACACACACGCGCGCGCGCGCGCGCGGAAAGGTTTCCAAACATGCTTTATTTGGCATCAGAGCACCTAAAAATATGTATTTCCGGCGAAATTTCGGTATAGAATTTTTGGGTGGAATGCAATACTTCCCCTACTTACTATACGTAGTAGAGAAAGTAAAAATTACGAAGTAGTGCTTTGATGCAAATTCGCGATACTAGGCATTAAGCGGTTAAGGTTTTACCTTCCAAACGAAGGCATAAAGCTGACTACATTCTAGATTGTGATTTCGGAACTGCATTTATGCATTGTTAGCAGCTCTGTTCATGTTATTGCATTAATAATGGAGACGTTTCTCTCTCTCTGTTTCTCACGTCTTCTCGCTTACCCCCTTTCTCTCTTCGCCTACATCTCCGTCTATCTTACTCTCCCCTCTGTCAACCTACATCTGTGCAACTTGCATGTCACGTGATGTTTTAAAAAACGGCTGTAATAAACGTAATTATTCTGGCGTAAGGTTTAACAATACCTGACATTTGATTAAAACTGACAGCAAAATACATTTGTTTATTCGAAAAACTAAGAGGTTCATGAAGACGTTCAATAAAAATGCTGATAATTCCCGACAAGACATCTTTTTACCTCCTTCGAATCAAAACCTATTTCCACAGCAATTTCAGATATTAGGTATACAAAACATAGTTCTAATATTGTTGCAGTTTCCAAATATATAGAAAAAAATCTAGAACACGTGAGTTGTAATTGTTTTTCTTTCTGCATATTAAAACTTAAAATTGGCTATCTTGAATTACTCTGTAAAGATTCAATACCCTTTTTTTAAATTATTACGTAATTCTCTTAAACTAAGCAATGTGGCACTACATTGAGTTAACAACAAATAAAAAAAATGGCATTCAAAGTTGTGTATGAAAAACTAATGATTCAATTTTCAGCTAAATTGGAAACTTTTTAAAACAGACTTTTTTGTGGTGCATCATGGAAATGATAATCTTGCCTCATCTCGTTTGTTACGATATTTAGTTATATTTTTATTAAAATTTTAATTTCCGAAAAAAATAAAAATTCAAACGAACCAGACCTGCAGCATGATTTATTATGCTTCAATTTCCAAAGCTATTATATCACTTGGGAGGAGAGCAGAGTGACGCTTCCTGTGGATGACTTATTTACGACACTGGGCCTATCAATTTAACTTAACAAATACATTTTTAGGAGCCACACCAAAACATTCAGGCAGTATACATGGACACGTTAGGGCGTCTCCTTGTCCTAAACCTTTGCAATTTCAGGAACCATTATCGCTCTGCGACACACGCCAACAGGTTTCTCTAAAACGCACGCACCTGTGAAGAAACTCTGACGCCCCTTTTCTGATCGAAGCCTTCTTTCAGTTAAAAGAGCAACAGTTTTTGGGAGATACTCCGCTGAGATCTTCGATTGACTTTCTTATGCTTGTAAGTCATCTGTAACATTTAAAGTGGCAACGGCAGCCTTGACTTTGGGAACAATTACTGATCGACAGTAACGGCCACTGATTTACATTTCTGTTAGTATTTGGATACCAGCGGTTTTTGGAAGCGCGAGTAGATTACAATCTTTAAGTTGCAACGTATACTAAAAATTTCGCCAAAGCCTACAGCTTAAGTGTACAAATGTGTGCTCTGATTGCTCAAACGCAATAGTTTTGCTTATAAGCGGTTGAAAATAAACAAGTTATACAACGGAGGGTCCACCTCGCACACTGCGAACTACATAGATCTATTGTAACTACCACTTCCAAAAGTAAGGGATGAAGTGAAGGAATCACAGGAGGCTACAGACCGTTGGTAGATAAGCAGTTCCAGACTCGAAGACCCGTCTCACTGTTGGAGCTGCCTAAAGAGACCGATGAACAACCCGACGACCAAGCAGCCCTCGTGTACTACTCTTTCCTTTTAGCAAGCAGACACCACGACACCTAAAAGCACACCTGAAAAATGAAAGGAAACGATGGAAAGGAAATTGTGGTAAATGAAAATCTACCCCTGCATCGCCTACTAGGAAAACCACGAAAAAACCAAGGGCAAAGTGGCCGGACGACGGGAATCGAATCCGAGACCTTCCGAATGCGAGACTCACATGTTACCTCGGAGCCATCTCTCTCGGTAAATAATAAGGGTAGCTTTTGGGAGTTATAAGATATACATTATGATTTCTGCCATGTCCTTTAGCGTAATTACATATTTAAATCAGATGCGTTTAACTCCATGATAGTAGTTTTTGAGGGTTGGAAGGTAATCCAAAATCTTCGTTCGCTTCTATACAGTAAGTGTAGAAAGCATTGCCTGGATAAGCCACAGCGCTGATTTGTATCTTAGGGATTGAAAATAGGGACTGAACATAAGGATATTTGAAACTTATAAGGTAGTTTAACATATCTGCCAAGTATACCAAGCTTTGTCATGATCAGGCATAGGCATTTCTAAGCATGGTACTAGTACGTGAATGAATAGAATAAACAGAGAAAAAATTGCCAATATTTGAACTATTAGCGGATATTAGCAACATTTTAATATATAGAAAATACATTTTAATCCCAAACTTACTTTTATAGATACTATACCCCTACTTCAGGGGAAAAAATAAGAAAAAAGTTCCATGTATGACTTTTGCACCCATATCTCAAATTAAAATTAGTTTAAAAGCTTGAAATTTTTACCGATACTTCTTCAAGGATAGTTTTATTAAGTACACCAGAACCTTAGTGTTTCTGTCATTACTTTTGTGGAAATAAAACTTTAATATTGATTATAAAAATATCCTATAATTAAGATTCATAACTTCATATAATGTGCAAAATTTTTAAATAATTGTGCGCTCAAGTACCACACAAAGTTTCAGCCTTCTAATCCAAACAGTTTCTGAGTAATGGGTATTAAATTCATAGATGGGACTTTTTTCTTATTTTTTTCCACCAGCCATGCAATGGTATCTATATAAGTAAGCATGGGATTAAACATTATTTTACATATGTATTAAAATATTGTTGAATGATCAAATAAGAGCCTGTATAAATTACGTTAAATTCTAACAGCAAACAGTTAAAATCTTTCGGCTTTAACTTCTTGTTAAAACATACATTTTTGTACCATTAGCCGTTTCCGAGATACCCTTGCTCTTAGTTTTAACTTCCCTATACTTTACTTTTTTAAGTACTTGATCAGTATTCCATTGTTTCTCGTGATATAGTACAAAGAGTAGAATTTCAAGTCATGTCGTTCTTACACGCCAATAACTTTTCTTCTCCATTTTGGAATAGTATTGGGTCTTCGGTATAAAACCTGACCGCTCGCACGGTGCAGCAGTCAGAGCCACTCACGACAGGCTTTCTGTCCTTCAATTACCACGTAGTCATTAGCGTCAGTAGTCACCTTCATTTGAGAAGATGGGACGGCAATTATCTTTAAAACAACGTATATTTGTATGTAGATAAATGTTATTTTAAATACGAATCGGCTCGTCGTTCGTGGAGTTTACTGCCTCCTTCCAGAATTTAAATTCTGGATATTGTGAATAAATTTAAGAGTACTGGTTCTGTGCAAAACAAGAAACACATGCGAAGTAGTAATGTGTTAACAGAAGAAACATCAGACAAAATTAGTGAAAATCTTGAACGTTCGCCACAAAAATCACTATCGAGGTTTCGAGTTGAGGTTTCAGTGACCTCTGCACATACAGCATTTGTTATGAAGTAAGAATTAATTTTGTTATATTTTGTGTACAGGAATACAGATTTAGGAAGCGAAGACCAGAGTCTGGCACGGCCGGTTGCGGCATGTCGCGCTACCCAGACGCAAAACCCCATTCGAGCGGTCAGGTTTTATACCGAATATATTGTGACGTTATCGGCACAAGGCGCCGGCCGGGAAGAAAGAAGGGATAGCGCTCTCGCTCAGCGTAAATACCAGAAGTACTATCGAGTGATAACCCGAATCTTCTAGAAGTTTCCTTTCTACGCGCTCCAGGCGGAAAATTCCAGCGATACGATAAGCCAGCTCGTTTGCGAGGAGGTTAGTGCGTGAGTTGACGAGTGTGTTTCTGATGCAACATCAAGTGCGGTTCTACGATGTGAGTTTGTAACGACAATGTGACGCACACTGAGTGTTGCTTGCGCGAGAGATTAGAGACGTCTTGTGTTCGACTCCCCAGCAGCTGAACCGTCCAGAAGAAGATGCTGCGTCTTACGCAGAGATTGGTTGGACTCCCCTGTGAGTGAATCATCCTAAGAAGAGGTTGTTTCGCGCGTATTTCATTCCTGGCTACGTCACGAAGAATGGTGGTGACAATGTTGAACTGGACAAAGGCACAATGTGTTACGGTGTGTTTGAGGTATGGACGTCGTACTCCAAATTCGCACGGTATTTCATTACTGCCGCACCTTATAAACACAGATCATCAACACTGTGAGTAAGCTCGCAGGTGTACCAAGCAGACACAATGGCAGTCTCTGATCCTCCTGCAACTAGGAGTATCAAGAAACGCGATAAGGAGACTTAATATGCAAACACGAGGCGGCTCAATGTGACACCAAGTATATTACACGCCACAACACACAAATATAGTCAAGATTGGGCAGGGCAGCCAAAAAACAAACCCTCGCGTGGCTGCAAGTTTTACTGCCAACACTGACAGAGATAAGAAAAGAAATATACCTACCTGCTCCTAGCTTTAAAAGCAGGTGTAAAGTCTTCACTTTCCATTAGGATTTGAGATGTTTGTCATCTTTATCTCTGTGCTCTATGTCCATCTACAGGTGCATATGCAATGGCGAAATGGAAAAGTGAACCTTCGGATTTACAGGCATGATGTTCGAGGGCGTGAGAGGATTGTATGTTCTGACTTATGAAATATAACTGTTTTCCTGTATTTATGTTGGCAACTTCTCTTGCACTCAAAAATTAATATGTCGCTGTGAAAAAAGAATAGCTGATTTTAAAATGCATTACAATATGGGTATACCGATGTGGACGGATCCACACGTGTAACTTGAGGTCGTTAAGTAACGGACTCATGATCGCGAGGTCTGCGGTTCAAAACCCGCTAGGACCGTCCGTCCTTAATAAGGCTTTTACCAGGTTTTCTCTGACCTCATAACTGCCAAATGCCCGTGAGGAACCCTAACCTTAGGCTGGAAACGTTTCCTTCCCAAAGTTCCTTTCCCAATTATTACCTCATTTAATGTACCACGGTAAAAAGAAAAGTGGACTACAAAATTAGAAAATTGTAACATACAGCAGCGACTATTTTACTGTTATCGCACAATAAACATGTGTTAACCGCAGAGATTCTTTTTATTTAGGTTCAGTATCTTCCAGAGATGCGACACGAAGGTTTTCAAGAAAATCCATTACCCTTTACATGGAACATTTTTCGAACATTTTTATTTTCTAAAAAATGGCTCTAACGATTTTGATTAAAATAGCATATGTTTAATATATTTTCATGACAAATGAAATGTATATCTCGAATTTTCTGGGAATAACTCCAAAAGTATTCTTCATTGAGAACGACTTTTGCATAACTGGTAAACCATAAGAGATAGACAAAATTTTACTACACAAAAAATGTAGATCGCATTAAAATACACAATTTACGTCATATACATTTTTTTGTTGTTGAGTGGACCATTTTCGAGATTTTGCTTGTTATTCCTTTAAATTTTCCAATACTTATACTTTTTCTCAAATGGAAATTCGTTATTCATTTTTTTTGTCCTGGTAATGCAAAGAGAATGGAATACTCCACATAGCAACCAGCTATTAAAATATTTGACTATCGCTTAAAACCTACCAATTCCCCTTGCATCTACAAGAAAATTAGCAATAAGATTAACATTTCGATATCTCGATAACATGAAGCATATGGAGAATAAGCGTTAGTAAAAATAGTTTGTACAAGAGTAGAGAAAGTCATGTGAGTGTAACACATCAGATTTTTTATATCTCTACTTCTCGTGTACTCACCGTCCTTTCTCTGGCAACGTACGTGTCGTGAAATGTTATTGAAGATCGGCAATAACTGGTTTTTCTGGGTTGTAAATATAAATAAATAAAACATAAGTAAAATATTTAATAGTTCATTATTCTTAACATGCGTTTGGGGCTTTGTCATGGTAACCAAAGAAAGAAAGCAAAAGGTATCTAGAATTATGTATATAAATCGCAACATTTATTAGAATTTGTTAGAACTTCTCGATCTTTCACCCTATCTAAAGTGTGTAAATAGTCCAACTTATCGAGAAAAAAAATTAAACTCATAAATAGACATCGGTTCAGGCATTTTGAGTATAAATGTAAATACACACATACAGAATAAATTTAAAATGCAATCGTTTGCCATTAATCACGCTTGAACATCAATTATTATTATTGATCAAGAATAGAAGATTACCAGAAGGAATTTCGGTTAGAGCTTTATTGCACGCATAGATTTTAAATAGTTCTACATGTTTTGTGATAGGTTTACGTGCATCTTTCACGGTTTCAAACTTCAATAAGAATGAATGGTTCTGTTGAAATCTGCAGAGAATTCAAAATAAAGTTTATCGTCATGGGCATATCTGAAACTCACTATATTTTAATCAAAGTTGTTTGAGCCCTTTTGGGAAAATAAATAATGAAAACAAAAGTGTTTCATGTAAAGGAGTTGTTTAGAGAGGAGTGTATCGTCTCCCATCCTTAGATGATGTTAGGCATAAATAGGAGTTTTCGTATTCACCTAACACGTTGACAGGCATAGATATAACCTTTTTTCTTTTTAGAGGATTTTAAGGATTCTCGGTACTGGAATGTCTATTATCTGCAAATGTCAAAATCTGCAATTTAGTTGAAATATGTAATTTTTTTCAACTTTGTTACAATAAAAATTTTATATTGGTGGTCCTATTTACCTAATTTTCCAAGAAACGAATTTTCGAAGAATAAGAATTGAAAATATATGAAATGTCCTATTGTGAAAACTTAAAATCCGTATTATTTATGTATTCTATATTATTTCTCGAAGTTTATTACAATCAAACGGCTGTGTAACATTAAAACGTTTTCGGGTAAAAAAAAAAAAGCAAATGCATATAACACTTTTAATTTACTAAATATCAATAATGTATCTAATTATGAAAACCTTAATCAAAACTATGTTTTATATCAAGAAACGATTCTTTAGATTTTTTCATTGACCTTCCGTTATGAGGAACATTTTATAGTGGCAAAAATATGAGAAAACGGGATTAGGAAGGAAAATCAAACGTTATAATTTCAGACATATTTGTACACAGAACAAAACTGAAATCGGATCAGGATTCTCTAATGTTTGTGGATTTTTGTATATCTAACAGATTTTAAAGTGATTTTTTTCGAAATGTTGTTGAAAATTTGGTAGAGCATGTATTTTATACGAAATATCGAAGGACGACCAACTCTGCAAAGCAAACGATTCTAGGGATCAAAATTCTGTAGCAGTCATGTCAATTCACCAGGCAACTTTACAGTGTGTCTCAGATACATACCGTAATTAATTGTGTTGAAACCAGGTGAGATGGCTCCGTGGTAACGTGTGAGGCTCGCACTCGGAAGGTCCCGGGTTCCATTCCCTGCGGACTGGCGGTTCCAACCACGTTTCTCTTTTCCGTGGTTTCCTCAGGTCGGTAAGCGAATGCTGCGGTGCTACTCCTTCTACCACGAATTCCGTTTCCATAATCTCCATTTGTCTGATTCATCCCATCTGTTTCAAGGCTGTAGGACCAGGCGACGGCGGTTGGTGTATTGCGGCAGGACGGCGGAATTTGCATATGGAAAGATTTCTCCCTGGCGCTTCCCGGGACTACTTGGAGTGTCTCGTCTATTCCCGGACTCCCAGCTTGCAGGTGACTAAGACAGGGTTACCCTGCGTCAGGATTGGTGTCAGTTGGTAGCGTTAGGCATCCCTTCTTCGCTAGCGCACAATGTCGTCTGGATCTGATTGCTCTTCGGGTCTAATTTTCATTCCTTCCTACCAGGGGCACGTTTGGAAGCACAAAGGGCCCACTATGGCCTACACAGGTGCAGTATTCAATTACCGTCTGACTATTCAAGTAACAAGTGCTTTGGAGAATTATATTTTCTGTATAAACCCCTGATATGCCGACAATTTCTCTGTTTTAACGTGCATCTATTCATGATATTTAGGATATAGCTTGGTAAGTTTCGCCTTTTAGAGAATGCTCGTCCCGCAGCAGCACAGCTAAAACAGGGATGTTGCCGATGTATCAGGTTTAGACTACAAACCTCATCCCTCAAAGCATCCATTACTTACCGAGAAACGCGTGAATCTCGTTTTCGGAAGGTCCCGGATTAGATTCCCGTTGTGACGGCCACCCTGACCTTCGATTTTTTTTGCCGTTTTCCCTGGCTAGTTAGCGAATGCTAGGGTGGATTATAAAATACCGCGAATTTTCCTGTTATTTCATTTCCTTATCATTTTTCAGGGTCGAAGGATCAGGCGAGTGGACGGCGTATGGCGGTGGAGTTTGCTGTCTACCCTGGCGTTCGGTGTGTAACGAGCTCTCAGGAAGACCTCCCCATAGGGAAAGATAGGGTATGGGGACTCCGCCGGCGTCAGGATGTAATATCTGAAAATGTTACGGACCCCGTCTGAATCGAACCCGTTGCCCTCTCTGTCCCTTGCTTCACCCCTTTCTCCTGGAGGTTTAAATAAACACAATAGGCTTTCATGTGTGCTAAGTGTCGAAATACTCCTCCAACTCCTGATGACCATAACCATGTTACTTTATGCAGCATAAATGAGTAGCATGTGTCTGGATGGGGAACAAATCTTAAACCTTCTAAAACCAAACGACAACCACTCTAATCATTCAGCCTCAAAGGGTGCTGAAATAGTTCCTAGATGCAGTAGCCATGTGCTGATTTGTAACAAATTTGAAACAGACTGCTGAAGTACAACAATACTGGGAGTTTCTTCACCCCCTCCAACGCTTCGAACGTGATTTAAAAGCAAGCACGTGTGTACAATCGCTTTGGAACACTTCCAAAGTAGTTGCTGCGGTAACTAGCCACAATACCTTGAAACAAGAGTCAGAAGAACATGCTCCTGACAAACCAGAGGGACACGGTCAATGCGGTTGTGTGTGCTCTGGCCTTTTTGGGTGCAATGTGGACAATGAACCCTGAAGTGTAACTAAATACTCAATTTCATTTTGTTACATTCCAAAGGCTTCTGCTCTTTCTACAGCTGTTATGACTCCATCTTTTACACAGAAATTCTGAAGATATTGCATTGGTTGACATGAGATGTGAGCATTTCAGAGCCACCAGCGACAGCATCACCGCCACTACTGCTACCATCATCACCTGTTCATCTGTAATAAATCATTAAGTTTCTACTAACATTTTTGTTTTTGGTTGCTCCGAATTCCTACTTCCAACCGGTTTCTGGTATTATCACTACTGAGAAGAAATTACCCATACGCTTGTTCTATCATTTTCTCTATCAATTTCACCTTTTTAGGACGTTCATTGTCTCTTATTCTCCAACACTTATATATTAAATTTATCAACACTTCTTTCATTCATAGATCTATTTGTTATATACGGTTAAATTTAACTGCATCGTATAATTTATAAATTTCCCATTTTTTCTTGAACAACTTCGTTTTTTATTATTCTTTTAGAGTACAGCATTTGACCTACATTGGAACTTTCACTTTTCTCCACCATACAGGAGTACAGGAATCACCACTGTCTTGTAAATTTTAATTTCATTATTTACTTTTTTTTATTTATTTACTGTTTCTCATGCACTCATCACTTCAAAACTTATGTTACAGCCAAAATGAAGAGGTCATTTTCATGCGTATGCATATTTTTGATCGTATGTACCATAATTTTCTCTACAGAAACCTTTAAAACTATGAATTTTTTCTGGTGTGTTCTACAGGTGAAACACCGGAGGTTTCTCACTGGTTTATGTATGAAGATCTCTATTTTCCTCGTCCCCCTAAAGCACTGAATAGGACAAATCTAGATAGATATATAAAATCCAATCTCTGTTTTGAATATTGCAGGTAAAATTGGAATTAAATGAATGAGAACATACAGCTACTCAAAAAAGTGTTCGTCTCTATTTAAAACATTCAAGCAGTCAAACTAACAAAGAGCCTATTGTCAGAAAGAACAAATGGCATTACAATCTATTTGTTGTGGTCATTTTTTCTAGACTTTTCATCTCATTAGCATCACAATTTTATTGAAAGATTTTCATCGTTTTCGTGTGTGGACTCTACAAAATTATTTTCCATACAGCCAGAACATCATCTTCTTTTGTTTATCAGTACCTGAAATTGCGATTAGAATGATTTTGATCCAAGAAAGAAAATAATGTCAAAGTCAGCAATTATCAGCCTTTTTATAGTTAACTTCCACATTAAGCCTCCGTTTCTACAATTCCACATATGTCAGTGACATTGTGAAATATTATACTGAAAAATTGTTTACTAATAGAAAATAAGATTCATAAAGCGCAGAAATCAGTGCAATATTCACAAAACTAATGAAGTGAAAAATGTGGAAAAACCTCAGATCACGTAAACTGTAATATCGTTTGTATTTTTGCATATTAAAAATGGGAATTATCTCTTTGTTAATTTGGCTATTAGAATTTTCTTAAAATCAAGAGAAACACTTTCTGTAGTCGGTAGAGTTTGATAAAAAAAATTACAATCAATAACGACAATACTACTTAAGCATGAAATAAAAATATAGAATAAATAAATCTGATGTGTTAATGTGTTGCATTCACATGACTTTCTCTATTCACTCCTCTACAGAATGCTCTTACAAAGGTTTATTCTTCTATTTCTTAACCTGAATAATCTGTCATTATACATTACGTTTTAGTATCAAAAGGATACAGTGGACTAAGCGATTGTCAAATTTTTAAAACTAGATACGTTATTTGGTGGCTTTGAAATGCCATGCTCTTTGCATGACCGCGAGAAAAAACGAATAGCCACTGACATCTTGAACAATTTATACGTGTTTGAAAACTCAAACCAGTAACAGAATTCTCTGAAATGGTTAACACTACAAAACATATAACCCTAGATTAAAAAGGTTCTCGGAATTGATTATTTTCTCTTTAATGTATATAAAGTAAAGGATATTTTTATTAGGTGTTTGTAACGTCCATGTGAACACTCCATTTGAATTTTCATAATAATAACGATTGTTATCTTTGCATGGCAACCAGTGTTCAATGCTTGTGCATGTTAGTTTAATGTCGGCAATAGATCAACGTTCAAACAAAGTTTTGTTACATAAAAATCCGTCAGAGACATTGAGAATGCCAGAAGAAGGTTAGGCGAAGCAGCAATGAAATAAAACCTGAAATCTCTCTGAAGGGGCGAAGGTTTTCGAACGCTGAAGAAATTACTGCACATGCGACAAGAGCACTACGACAGGTATCTGAAAATGGCTTCCAGGATTGCTTCCAGTCTCTTTACATACGGTGGCAGAAGTGTGTCACTGCAGAAGGGGGCTATTTTGAAGGAAATTTTGTGTAAATTGCTTTAAGGTAACTTATTTTCCCGTTATTAAAGAATTTCGGAAACTTTTTAAATCTAGCACTGTGTTTCTCTGACGAGAATAAGGAATGTGTTGGCATCAACAATTCTAGCGCTTCTGAGAAAGATTACGGCACTACTTACAAAATATCAGCAAGGCTTAAGGACTCTTAGAAAACATACGCTTTGTGCTACTCTGTATTCACTCTTAGGTTGATCCGCGGCAAAACAAACACACGTGGTCAGTGCACCGTGGTGCAACACGGTAGCAATGTGCGCAGAAAAGTAGTCCCATGCTAATAATCTGTATTTTAGGATGAATTTATCCTTAAATAGTATAATATTCTATACAAATGCCTACGGTTTTATTTAACGCTGATTTATACCGTAAAACAGAGCTAAACGTCCCATGATGCAATTCGTATGAGTCACCTGACATCCGGGGAGGCGCAGAATATTGTTTACAGCCAGAAACCAGCAGTTGTGTTTAGTATCATGGCAGACGGTGAATTTGCCCTTGTGATTTCGTCGAATTACGTAAAGCATTAGCCGCGCAAACCATTAACAAGTTGAAAAAACAATAGTGCTGAATCTTTATTATAAGTTATGTGAGAAATATCCAACACTTTCCGCGAAAGAATGGTGAAATTAACTTCTGAACTCACCGGTGTTTCGAGTACAAGTATAAACAGTGCTTGTGCAGAAAAACGAGAAAAGTGTTTACACCCGGGGGAAAAAAAAGCATATAAAATACGCGATGCAAGAATGTAGTGATTTTGAGAAGAATGCAATTCGCGTAACAGTGCACAATATCTTTTTTTAAAATGAGCCGCCAACAGTTAATAAAGTGGCGCTTCCAGAGAGCGAATAAATTAAGTTAATGCATACCTGTTGCTTTATTTTTCGCTCATTTATTTTAGAATTAGCTATTATTATATGTGCAAACGTTTATTTTCGTTCCAATAATGTAAAAAAGCAACTCCAATTATTACAAAAATAAGTAAAATTAATCCCACTAATAATAACTATCAATTTTATCACCTTTAAGCCTTAACAGAATATGCTAGTCATCGTTTCAGTTGTCGAAATAAGGACTCTGTTCTTTTTTGCGCTACGTGCCGCTTGTACTGGCCACATGGTCTGAAAAGTGTGACAGTATTTCTAGTGCGAATGGCGGAAGGATACATTATAACGGTGCACTGGTCACCTGGGGTTTGTTTTGACGCGGATCAAACTAAGAGTGAATACAGTTTAGCAATGCTGAATGGCCAGTCGCTTTTCTTTGCTTTTCTCGTCATAGATTTTAACAAAGTTAGCAACTATTTCTCGGGCTTGAGTAGAGTTCTTCTTTTCTTACTGGGCATTGCAAACAGCGTAATAAATTAGTATAAAACATTTACACACTGCTCCAAGTGAAACACGCTATAATACTAACGTTGAGCGATGTTTTTAATGTAGATAGTACATGTATTTTAAATCATCGTGAACTGCCTCGTGGTACTGTCCACCCTTCACTCCTCCGCAGAGCAGAACACCCCGCAAACGTTTTCTCGTCAGAGGCCTCCAGTATGTATACTTGGCATACATTGTGTGCTTTAACAAGATCTACATTATTTGTGTAGTAAGAGCATGAAGAGGACTTCGAGGCTATTCTAAAAAAATTCAAGACTTTTTTTTTTGTTTTTAACAGACTTTTCGTTTTTGAGTTATACCGTTCACAGACACACGCGAACCTTTTCCTAAAAATGTTTAGTTATTTATTTGGGGACATCAAAACGTGTATTTCCGTTGAAATTTCTATATCGAATATTTGGGTGGAATGCAATAATTCCTCCAGTTCAGGTAAGCAGTAAATAAATAATACATTGTAAAGAAGTTGACACTATAATACCAATGCAGAAAAGGAGTGTCTGCCACCAAATACGTAATACAAAGCGCCAGAAGGAGCAGGACAAAGAACAGAAATGAATGAAGCGATAAGAGAGGTTACACCGGTATAGATCATGCAGTATATGATGTTGCTCTGACATGTTTTTTGTATTGCAGATTGTGGGGCAGCCCGTAGATTGAAATTAATGCAGAAACATCTGACAAACCTGCAGGGGCAGGATGTTTAAAGAACCATCAACACCGCTGTGGCACGTCATACCGAAAATAAACGTTACCACTGCAGTCCATGTTGCTGAACCTACGCGAGAAAAAGCAGTTAGGGGAGTTGACATTTTGCAAGGTCGCGCCGCGCAAACATCTCCCCTCCATACCCTACCTCCCACAGAACATGCTTGAAGTTTTTTCCTGAAGCTTATGGAAGAAGGGAAAGGGAAACTTCACAGACAACGAAACTAGCTGCGCAGATTTCTACTACATCAGGTGTTTGATTCCACGTTGATTTTGGTCCGGAAATAATTGCAGACCACACTGCTTTCAATGAAGAAATCAGACTGCAAAAACATAATGCCAGGTCCATAAACTTATTTCAGAAACTAGGACTTATATTTGATTAAAATGTCGAAGGCTACATATGCCACGAAAGTATAAAAGTATGCAGTGTATAAATACTCTCAATACAAGTTAAATGTTCAATCGTAAACATTCTCCATATTTTAAAGCTGTTGCGTTTATTATTATTATTATTATTATTATTATTATTATTATTATTCTCTCCCTTACAGATGTCCATCAGAGTTAGAAGGCTTGCATCAGCTCCGAAATCGTAGGTTGATATTGCTCTGGTGTTCTTCTTTGATTGCAACAGACCTAGAATGTTTTGGGTGTTCAACGTATTTCTTACTTGCTATTTAAGCTTCGTATCGATGTCATCCCAAACGAGATCTCGAGATATAAGGTCCACTCACCAGTTATTAATAATAAAGAAATTCCAGGACTATTGTTTGCAGATGACTTAGTAGTTGGGTCCATATACTACGGATGGCTGAGGAGGACAATCTAGGCTGTAAGGAATTTTTTGTAGGAAGTGGGGACTGGAAGTAGTGAAAAGAAAACGAAGATAATGGCTGGAAAGGTAGAATCAGATGACTGAAAAATTCAATGCCTTTGCCGGGATTTGAACCACGGATCTCCCGGTCTCCGTCAGGTTGCTCTAACCACTGAGCTACCATGGCAACATACCGACACGACATTAAATTCTCCAACTGATTCGCATTTTTCTCGGTAAACCGCAAGGAGATCTCAAGTTGTATTGAGATGTCATACCCCAATGGCGACTTACATTCTTTGTAACTACTTAAGTTCCAGGCTTTATAGTTTCAACCACTATTAGGTCAATTAATGGAATTAATTGTTCTTTCACACAAGCCCTGTCCAACACACGGCTTGTGTCAGGAAGATTATGGTTTTTAAAAAGGATTACATACTACGTAAGGATGAGAAATGGCAGATAAACGGAGGTGTTAAGGATATTTGATTACTTCTCAGCAAGTTCGTATGGAAGTTGGAGTAAACAAAAAAGATGTCTATAGGAAAAGGTAAAATGGACATGAGTGTTATAAGATGATGTTTTTAAAAGCTGCCAGATATAAACGTCAAATACTTGAAAGAATTTACACTGCCACAGTAGAAAACAAGATGTTTCATGGGGCAGAGATATGGGAGCAGAAGATGCTTGGAGAGAGGTTGACAATGTCAATAGATCTTTCTGCAAATATGTTTTAGGTCTACCGATAGCATCACCAAATGGGGCAGCACAGAAGTTGGTAGGTACTCCACCAAGATCAAAATTTTGCGCCGGACTCTTGTGAAGTGGTGTAATCTGTTTACGTACCTTGAAGAATAATCAGACGCTCTCATTTAATGTCTCTCTCTCTCTCTCTCTCTCTCTGTCTTCGTCGTGCCTCCGTCGTGGCGGAAGACTCTCGTAGATGCAGATGCTATAATTAAGGAACGATGCCTCGGCTGGCTGTTACGTAAAGCAATGAGAGATAATGGAAATCCAGGGTCGTCGTGGCACAAAAGTTACTTTTATTAAAGAATTACACCATAAATTTCTGTTAAAGAGACGTATATTTATTGAGTCTCCTTTGCTATTCAGAGTTTGACACACTTGCAAAATTAGAGATAAAGCTTAACACTTGTAAGAATTTGATTTCCTATCAGGGAAAAGCTTCCACACGTCTGAATATTATTAAGTATAACCATTCAAGTAACCCTCCATAACGAAAAAATTGGTGTATGGTGCGCCATGAGGGAGAAACAGTTTTAGGGACTTTTTTTCGAGTCAACAGTTGACGCCCCTACATACTTGAATACAACGTTGCTCCCCCCCTATTTAAAGAGATCTAACAGACAGGAAGTGGATTTTACATATTTTAACAAGACTCTGTCACAGCTCATACGGCCAATATTTACATGAGAACAATTTAAAACCGTGTTTGAGAACAAAATTATTATTATTAGAGATTTGTGCCTACCTCGGTCCCTCGACCTAACCCCCTGTGATTTCTATCTCTGGTGTAAATTAAAACAACGTGTGCAAGACAAACCCATTCACCCTGGGAGAACCAAAACAAAATATCCGCTAGAAAATTGCCAATGTGAACTACGGCAAGTAAGGAATAGTTTCCTGAAGACGTGCCAAAGATGTATGGACAACGACGGTGGCCAGTTTCAGCACCTCCTTAAAAAGGTTGACAAGTAAAAACTTTAAAAGTAGTGTTAAAAATGTTGTACGGTTGCATCCGTGCCATTCTACGATGTTCTTCTTCCAGTATATGCCTACACATACACTTAAAGATTCCTCTTACATATACAATTGCTGACAGATGCTAAATTAAACATTATTTATTAATTTGGAGTGGCAATACTCCATTCCTCTATGCATTAAGATTAAAGTTCCACTTCTTTCTCACTGTTAATCAATTTCCATTCAAGATTCTCGTTCCTGAACATAATGCCCAAGTACGTTTGGGCAATTTGGATATGTGTAACGTCAAACTTGAAATGTTCTTGCTGTTAACACAGTATGAGTCAACTTATTCCAGACCTTTGCTATACAATCTTGTAGATTAACCACTGAAATCACTACCGCTCCAAAGTTCAAATATAAGAATTTGAATCGCTCCAACCGTGCATGTTTCACTTCCAAAATTTCTTATACTCTGGAATACTTTTAAAAATCGGAATATATTTCGTAATTTTGAAAGACCTGGCAACACTGCTACAAATATGCCCAATGTATGGAGAACAAACAACAGAACAAGGAAATATGGGAAAAGCTCCAACTTTTGCAAGATCATGAATTAAAGGCATTAGTTCAGTACTAGCTATAGCAACACTTATTACCCTCGTGAAATTGTCAGCAGAAATTATACATGCCAGGGAACCGTGTATTAGGAATTGATCTTAGGCAAGAATGCGAAAAATGGTTAATTTCTTGGAACTAAACTCGGCCATTTCCACAGCCCAGTGGAGCTCCAGTTGTTGTCAGGTAATAGGGTAGTAGGTCGTCTTAAGATTTATCCAAAGAGTAATTTCTGTTGCACAGAAAGTACGAATCTCAATGTTTTCTTTGGAATACCCGATGAGGAAACCGAAGAAAAGTCACATCCATCACTTACTGCATAGGAAATGACGGGTCGCTATTCCAATCTGACTACATATACCTGAATGTACAATCTTCGAGCATGGGGTAGAGCCGTTGAGCTCTTTACATCTGGGATGGGAGAAATTTTCAGACATTTGGGGCTCTAGGGAAATGGAACGTAAGTTTAGAGTTTTATTTCAGTTTTAAAGAGAAGGAAAGGGAAGGGACCTCCTCCTTCAAACACACCAACAACCTTGTTTTCGGGCCACCTCTTTCAAACACATCGGCAACTTGTTTTCTAAGTAGGTACCTAGGGACTTAGAAGTGGTGTTTTTTACTGAATGTAAATTGAATGCAAGACACTGGCCACCCATATAATTTTTTGTCTACTAATGTGGCATGAAAAGAGTACCTTCACAGCAGGAGAACAGTAAAGGTGCAAATGGCTGGAGTGTTCCGATGGACATCTTAAATGGTCGGCGATTTTAGATTCAATTTAACTCGTGCTCCGGTATTTAAACCTTGACAGCACGCTTTGCGGACTCCTTTGTCTTTTCCTTTCCCTGACAAGCCAAAGATTGGATTTTAAGGTCTTGTACCATGAAAACGTTCCTTCTAAGTCACGGCTAGCGGCCCTATTATCTTGCAACACAATTTTATGTGCGTTACAGGTCGTGACCAGGGATATTCGATATGCTCCCATATTTGCCTGCCCCTTGCATACGTGCAACAATTACCTGATAAGATTCCAGATCGATGCTAATTTTTCGATTAATCTTATCATGTACTTAATGACGTGTAACCTGCACCAGCTAGAACTTTTGCAAGAGTCCCAGAACTTAAAATGTTGCGTGGTGGTTTAGAAGGAGGAAGTTTTGTTGAGCGAACGAAGATTAGATAATTTTTTAAGTCATTTTACTTACTGTCCACTCGGCCTTGCATGCACAAGTTTTACTTTGGTTAAAACTACTTCTACTTGTATTTGTTATACTTAATTAATGCTTTTGTTTGCAGATTTTTGTGACTTTTTACATTAAAAAATCTGCATGTATGGAAGGTTAAATTATGCATCTTGTAGTTTTGACTCGGCAATAATACAAGTTTGAGGCAACTACGAGTAATAGAAAAGAGACGAGAATATAACCTCGAGACACACACTGCTTTCATAGATTATGAAAAAGGCCTTCGATCGGGTAGATAGAAATCTATTATGGAATATTATGAAGAAAAGGAGATATCCCCTGCATATAATAAAAGTAATAAAACGTTTCTATACAAACACGAAATTATGATTAATATTGGTAAAGAAAAGACATAAAAATAAAAATCAATAGAGGTGTACGACAGGGGTGTACTTTTATCACCCACATTATTTTATAGTATACGCACATCTTTTGCAACATAATACAATATACACACTGCCTGAAAAAAAAGTTAAGCACCTGGAAGGAATGGAGGAAATGAAATGAAACGTCACGTGTTGGGGGGTTGTGTGACTATATTACAAAATAGAGTGACACATTCATAAATGTTGACAGTACAAGCCCACTTATCTCTATGATGTTGCACCTCCTTTGGCCTGGATGCATGCACGAATTCGGTTGGGAAGGGTGTTATATAGCCGGCGTATATTCTCCTGAGTCCAGTTGGCCCACAACTGTTGTAACTGGTCCTCGATATCCTAGATACAGCACTGGGACGGAGTTGGCGTCCGAGCTGGTCCCACACATGTTCTCTTGGGAACAAATATGGAGATCTTGGTGGTCACGGGAGTACCTCAACCCATGCAGGAGTTCATAGAGACACGTGCTATGTGTGGACGAGCATTGTCCTGCTGATAGATGGTATTAGCATGAGAGGTAACACATGAGGACACAGAGTTTCTGTGACGTACTGTTGTGCCGTCGAGTTCCCCGAATCACTACCAGCTGCTACCTAAATCCATATCCGATGGCTCCCCACACCATGACGCCAGGAGTAACACCTCTGTGCCTCTCCAAAACTTACGCAGAATGGCACCTCTCTCCAGGTCGCTGCCATACTCGCACACGACGGCTATCCGAAGTAATTCAGAACGGGAAACATCACTAAACACAATGCGGCGCCACTCATCAGCAGTCCATCCTTCGCGGGCACGGCACCACTCCAAACGTAGCCGTTTCTGTCGTGGTGTTAACGACAGCTTATGCATGGGAGGATAATTCCGTAGTCCGGTGGCTGTCAGTCTCCGACCAATGGTGCGGGAAGAAACGGGGTGTTGCAGTGAGTCGATTACATGTTCCCGGTTGGCAGGAGCAGATCTGAAGATGCTACACTGGACCCGGAACAGGAGATGGTGGTCCAATCTTGTGGTGTTTAGACGTGGTCCGGACCACTACGAGAGTGGTTGGCCTCACGTTCCCATTCAGCCCAACATCGGGCTACTGTACATCCGAATGCCCGACATGCCTGGATATTGCCCGATTCGAGCAAACTATTCCTTCATGGTGCTTAACTTTTTTTATGCATGTGTGTGTGGACGATATTTTAAGACAATGAAAAATAGAAGTAAATCTAGGAATAAGGCTATACCCCGGAAAACGATGTAGAAACACATTTATGTTTGAAGATGCCCAAGTCATTATACAAAAAAAATCCAAGTGCCCTGCAACAAGGAATATATTCATTTGAATTTATTTCACTTCCATTATACATGAGCTATTAACTATCTAGGACTATCCCTATTACATATACATATACCAACTCTTCCTTTCTAATATACAATATATATATATATATATATATATATATATATATATATATATATATATACACTTGAGTTGCACTTGGTGTAAATGTAGTAAACACTGCGGTTATCAATACATTATACACCAGGTTCACTAACTACCTACTTATAATACACACTTATTAATTAAATATACCAATTTAGTTGATAGGGATCCTGCAAAATATACAGATTTATAATTCTGGAATTCCTCTCTTATATTTTTCTTTGGTCTTTCCTAATAGTCTTCCAACTTTATAATCTCTTCTGCATTCTTAAGCTTTCCAATTCTCATTTTAATTATTGGTCTCGGTAATTTCAACCACCTAACTGGTACACATTGATCTCTCCATAGTTTAGTCTCAGTACAATCTTAAATAAAATGTAGGTCATTCTGCATTTCCCCACATAATGGACACTTCTGTGGATCCATTCTCCCTTTCATTCCCCTTAATTTCATTGCTCCAGATCTAAACCATAGCTTAAGCCAAATATGTAAGAAATATAATTTCAAAATATAATGTAAGAAAATTGAAGTTATGACATTCAGAGAAAACATTCTGTACGTTCCAAGGTTATAATAAATAATAATATAATTGAACAAATATCTCATTTTAAGTTTTTAGACTGCGGTATAAGCTACAAAACAGAAAATGACATATTAGTAAACTTAATAAATTTCAAACGATGCGTGGCAGAATTCATAGAACTCTAAAATTCAAAACAACGCAAGAGACAAAATTAAAATTCTATACGGTAATGGCCATATCAGTTTTAACCTATGGAAGTGAATCACTGACAAAAAAAATAAAAAATAAATAAAACAACAAAATATACAGACTGCAGAGATGAAACTTTTAAGGAAAGTATAAGGTTGTACCTACAACATTCGATCAAATACGAAACGAAGAAATAAGAGCAGAATTAAAATATTTCCCATTAATGAACGTATACAAAAAAACAAACAACAATGGACACAACATATTAAAAGAATGGGTATTGAAAAAGTAGTGAAGCAAATATAAAATACAAACCAGAAGGAAGACGAGAAACAGGACAACCAAGGAAGAGATGGCTGGAATGAAAACTAAACCGCTGCAAGCCTAATCCTTGGCAGTGAAGGAGAAATAGTTGTAGTTCTGCAAATGCGTTGGACCCAGGGCACTGGACGAAATCAAATTCGTTCAAGAAGCTGGAGCCACTAGCGTTGCATGTATTTGAGGCTGTTAAAGCTTGTCTCGTATAGACCTCATACGGACGCTCAAAGCCCGTATGCACAAACAAGTAAAAGTGTGACCATTTTCATGGTATCCTTTTACTATTTCAAGTCTTTTCTATATGGATATCATATCATATGTTGAATTATCGCACTCCGGATCAAGTGAAAACGTGTCAGGCAATCCTGATTTTTTATTTCTGCACACTGACAGAGTTTACCTTGTATTATAGCAAATCTTTAGAAAGGTCAGCAATCCCATTACGATTTTCCGTGTAGATAATGAATGTGCAAAAGCCTTTTTAATAATATGACATGTCAATAGGGGTCCCCTCAAATGATTTCCACGTTTCTTCACAAAAGCTCACGCCTTACATGATCCCGTATTTTACTATCATTCTGAAAACCTGGCAACCCTTGGAGGCACACACAAGCATTTCTTCTCATTTTTCAAATAAGTTTGCGTTTTTTTTGTTCTTCTCTTTCTTTTCGTATTTGGGGACTGCAACCCTGCCGGTAATGAGGAAGCTTCACCAATTTTACCCCCACCCCAAAAAAACAAAGATAGAAACAAAATTAACTCAGTTTGAACCAAAATCTTTATGCAACTAACATATTCTACGTATAGATCTATAATTAATTTAATACTACCACTTGAGTACATGTACCTCGATTCGTACTATTATACAATTTTATCCTGACATGTAGTAGCTGCGATTAAAACTTTTAAGTAAACAGTTCAGTTCCAACTATACTGAGAAACAAGAGAAATCCATTAAGTATATCCTCCGGAGCCCAGTTAATGAAATATATTGTGACTTTGTCCAGTTTTTAAATGTCACATCTCTGTTTTCAGTGTCACTGTTTACTTGTTTTATCTAGTTCAACTTCCACTGGAACTTCCCTTAGTTCAAGTTATGACTTCACTAATGTGAAGTAGTTCAACTTTTCGTCAATTCACGTCTTCGTGACGTAGTCTCTTCTTACGGATGGTTCACTCGCTGGGGAGTCCAAAACAATACTTCAATTTCTCCTGCAACAGCACTCACTGCACGCTACAGCAGTCGTCACCAACTCATTCGGAAAATCGCTCTTAATGTGGCACCAGAAACTCGCTCGTTCGCTCATTGACTGACTCAAGTCCACTGGCTACCCTCGCGAGAACGCTCCCTTATAATAGCCAATGGAAATTTCCATACGGTTCTCGAACGTTTGAAAAGGAGAAACATCCAGAACATTACGGTTATCTAACGATAGCGCTTACGGTGGCGAGCACCGTTTATCTCTGACTGCCCGGCGCCAACCTCCCGATTACCATGGGCCATAGCCGCTGCGTCACAATATCATCTTCGCTGTTGAAAATGACTTAAATAAATTTGGTGACAAAACAATGCAATTTCTAGCAGACTGTTCAATATTCTCACGGTCGTTTAAAAATAACCTTTTCCTGAAAAGTAGAATAAACCCAGCGGGAATAACTGAAGGGAAATACAGAGTGAGCCAAAAAACTACGAACTGCCTGCGCATTGTTTTTCCTGTCCGCTTCCTCGGCGCTCGTTGCCGTCTGCCGCTATCATAGAAAGGCGCGGATGAAGCCATACAACACTTTTAAAACTACTTTTAAAGGCTTTACTTACCAACTTTATGAAAGGAAATGCTGAAACTGGCCACCGTTGAGGTCCATACATTTTTGGCACCTCTTTAGGAAACTATCCATCATGGTTTCTAAAGAGGTGCCAAAATGTATGGATAGTAATGGATAGTTCCTAAAGAGGTGCCAAAAATGTATGGATAGATAGTTTCTGCAAATGTTTATCTCGATTAACATGAAGTAGATGGAGAATAAGCGTTTATAAAAATAGTTTAATAGAGTAGAGAAAGTCATGTGAGTGCAACACATCAGATTTTTTAACAACGTTTATTATTAATCCAGGGATACACTATCATCAATTCACCACAAAAGTTAAATCCTAAGAGCCTTGAAAGATCTTCGAGTTCTTCAAACAACCAAGCCAATTTTTAAATAAGGTGCAGAAAACCTGTTATCTCGCCCCCGGTGTTTATATGTTGTCCTGTCTAACACAAACAGAAAAAGAGAAGCACCTTTATAGTTCGTTAAAAATTTAATTTTTGCAAGCATATGCCGATCGCGTCCAAGCAATAAAGTCATTTTAATAGTCTCTGGTAAACAGTTTGCTCTTATTTCATATCTACCTCTTACTACATGGATTCTGGTGTTCAGTCTAATTGGGAATGTTAAAGAAATAATTAAAAGTGAGTAGGTGTAAAGATTTCCTGTACTGTAATTGACAAAACAAGAAACAAGTTTTTAAAGTATACCAACACTTTTTGGCGAATAACGGCTGCTTTTAAGGCAATATACGTGGGCTGTCCCAGAAGTATCCGAAGTAAAAAAGAAAACGCAAAATTTTTGGGAAAAAACATGTATATTTCTCTACGTAGTCTCCTTTCAGCTCAATACACTTTTCCCAGCAATGTTCAATAGCTTCCATACTCTTTTTATAGTGAGAACTGTCGAGTTCTGCAAAATAGCCATCAACTGCAGACTCCACCTCTTCATTGTTGGCAAATCTTTTACCAACAAGCCATTTCTTCAACTTTGGAAATAGAAAATAATCAGAGGGAGCTAAGTCTGGCGAATAGGGTGGATGTGGAAGCAATTCGAACGCGAACTCATTGGTTTTGACCATGGCGATAGTGGATGTGTGAAGTGGTACATAGTCTGATGAAACAAAACTTTCTTTTTTTGGTAAATGCAGCCGTTTTTGCTTGATTTCATCATTCAAACGCTACAATAACTTTGTATAATTCTCGCCATTGATTGCTTTTCCTCTTTGAAGATAATCAATGAAATTATCCCACGCGCATCCCAAAAAGCGAATGCCATTACCTTATCTGCAGATGGAACTGGCTTCGGCTTCTTTGGAGCCGATTCTCACTTTTCAGTCTACTGTTTTGACTGTTCCTTCGTCTCAGATGTGAAGTGATGGACCCATGTTTCATCCATGATTATGAATCGACGCAAAAACTCGCCTTTATTGCAGCGAAACATCGCCAAACACTCGACTGAAACATCCTCAAGACACTGTATTTGTTCCATTGTGAGCAAATGCTCCACCCATCTTGCACACAGCTTTCTCATGTCTAAATTTTCAGTTAGTATGCGATGTACAGCACTTTTGAAATGCTGACGATGTCTGCTAGCTCGCACACTTTCAGTCAACGGTCATCCTATACCATTTTGTGGATTTTCTTCACAATTTCTGGTGTGGCCACTCATTTGGTCGACCACTGCGATGTTCGTCTAGGCAGCTCGTAGGCCTCGCTTAAACTCTGCCACCTAATATTTTACTGTTGTAAACGAAGGAGCAGACTACCCCAAGGTAGAATCTTGCTCAGCTTTAATATTAGTTGGACTAAGGCCTTTCAAATGAAAGTATTGTATCACATAACAATGACCAGTTTTATCCATGTTTACAAATTCGCTGAGAGCGCTCACTATTGATGGCTGCCAAACAATTACTAAACAGTATAGCATTGTCAAACTTCAAACTTAAGCTTTAAAGGTTGGTACTAGTTATTTGTTTGAAACAACCGCTATCTATACGTCAGGTCGGGTACTTCTGGGACTGCCATCGTATGTGATATTTAATCCAGTAAACCTAAAAATAAATTACAATAAGGTCATAAAATAAGATTTATATTTTAGCATAGACCCCTAAGCTTTTAATATATCTGAAAACGGGTGTTTTGCCTCAACGGACCGTTTTCATGACGTTAACTTACCTTGTACTTAGCCTGTTTATTTGAAGAGAGGGCGAGTCCAGATGTAAACAACGGGCGCGTGCCTACAGTGCTTGCACAAGTTGTATCAAACGAACATGCGGCGATTGTCAAAGTGAACGTTCTCCGTCTCTCACGGAGCTATACCGTGAAAGACTCCTTTCGACATCGCAGAAGGTAATAAGTGCATTGAATAATAAATACACTTATATCACGTCTGATGCATTTCTTATTCTGTTTGCGAAGCGCAATATCATGCCCACTGCGTTATATTTCTCTATCACCGTCTGTACCCAGGGAACACGCGTCAAGGCATTATGCTCTCTTCAACGGTAACGAAATCATAGACCAGGTCATTTTAATTCGCCTTCTACTCATAAGTTTAATGAGGCAAATGACACTTGTGTTTCAAATTGACACTTGTATTTCAAATGGGAATTTCATCCTAGTGTTCTTAGTATGAGAACATGTGGGTGGCGATTTCAATATCACCACCCTTTCTCTCGCTTTTCTTTTTACTTTATTTTGGTATTTCTTTTTCAATACCTTATGCTCTAGTACTGATATGAAAATAAAGGATCCAGATTGCTTTTCGTTGTTTCATTGTCCTGTAACACTGCTTAATCACTTTAAGAAAAATTACATCGTTTATTTATTAATTCATTCTAGTGAGAGGCGTAACTTCTGGTTCAAGTGTACAAAAATTTCACATCTCTTAGACTAATTTAAAAAACAGAACGTAGGAACATTTTATTGAAGCGTTTATATGCAATACACTGCACATACACACAGCCAGCAAGCTGGATTGCCTATTGTAGTAGGCCTTTGATTAAAAATCATATTTTTCGTCTAAAGCCCAAGGTTTATGCAACTTCTACGGTTTAACTGCACACTTAAAGAAGAAACAGTAACCATTTATACTGCAGCTTTCTTCTTTAGGGTACAGCGGTAAATTGCATGCATATGGGGAGTCGAGACTAACCACTCCATTCACGCAAGGTTAATATTGAGTCAACTGAAAAATTCAATGCCACAGCCGGGATTTGAACACGGTTCTCCCGCTCTCCACTCTAACCACTGAGCTGCTGAGACAACATGCCAGTGGGACATTGAATTCCCCAATTGACTCAAATTATTCCCCAGATAGACCACCAAGGCATCTCACTAGAGAAGACAATCTCAATGGCGACCTGTCATCGCAAGTGATTTATTACTGGGTGATTATGACTTTCTTAAGGTTTTCTTGATTTTCTTTAAGAAGATTAAAGAAATTAAATCTTAGAAATTAGAAATTAAATCTTTGTAAATGTTGAGAGCAACCTCACGGAGAACGGGAGAACCGTGTTCGAATTTCGGCTGTGGCGCTGAATTTTTCAGCTGACTCTATATTAGAAACACGCCAAGACCAGACTAAGGTCTTTAAAAAGTATAATTAATTTCAATTAATTATATATGTATATATAACAATAATTTAAAAGGATTATCTAATAACGATTAAGGACCCTTGGTAGAGATCCTAGGGTAGGTTAACGCTTTTTCGCAATTCAAAGAAAGTCAGTTTTCTCTAGAATTACACCATCTAGGACTGACCTTTTTACTGCTTATAAATAAGGCTTAGTACACTGGTATCAAAAATTTTTATAGCTTTAAATCTTTTAATTATAAAAGTGTTTAAATATCGTAAAATAAAAAAAAACATTTTACTTTCACTTATAGGTACACCTTTCTCTGAAAGTAAAGATCAGAACGCCGCCAATTTTTTTATTATGACTTTTTACAGTTAGCTTGAGATAGCCGGTTAACTATTTGTCCATTTGAATGACTAATTTAATTTTTAAAAAATAAATTTTTGGTTAACTTTTTTATATTTATATTTCTTTTAATGGAAAGCCTGTAATTTAGAATCAAAATATTTAACCTTCTAAATGCACATTTTGTACAACCATAAACAATTTCAAAGTTCTAAGTTAAATAGATTTGGAGAAAAATGTTCCGGAAGTTTAAAAAAAAACTCCGGGAAATGGTAAAAGGAACAAGGTGAGCACATTGTTACATATCTATATACTATAACATCTCTGGACCATAAGAGCCCTTTAGAGGTCCAAATAAAAACAATTACATAGGTATATTTCTTATACCATTTATAATCGATTACAACAAAAACCAAAAAATCAATTCTTTGAACCCAAATCTCTACTAATTGTCCTTAACAATGCTTGGGATACCGATCAATCACTGTGCATAGTATGCTTGCACGGATGCGATTTTAACGATAAAACGTCAGTTCGTTAGTGAACCATGCAGTTATTAACAGGCTACACAATCCATCTTGTCGATTGTCAATTCTGGAGAAATTATGAAATCCTGCTACCTCAACATCCACTTCGGCTCAGCACACTTCAGTTTTCCATTACCGAAATCCAGCAGATTCCTTGAACTTTCAACCTCGACAATTGTGTTTTTAATCAATATGCATTCCTTTAATGCCAATTTAAAAAATAATACGTTCTAAGTGTCTCTAATGGTTTATGCTTTTAAATTTTCTTAATTTGAAGTTCACTATCTTCTCACTCCCACTGATGGTATCATTAGTTAATATTCCATAACACATTCGACTGTTCCTTCATTTAGTGTGCTGTGATCTGACAGCTGGCACACTAGTGATCTGATTTTAAACAACACAAGTATGAAAGTAATCGTTATTTTATAATCTGTTACATTTTATTTATGGATTAGTCTTAATAAATCCCATTCGAGGTTACACACTTCATCAGCGAGTGCTTCACGCTAGCGGATCTATGAATAATCTCAACATCTCGAGGGGTTACCAACGAAAATCAGTGTTTTTCAAGTCTGTAATAGTCTAACCAAACAAACTCGTATGCAGTAATTATATGCAACACATAGTACAACATTTAAGCACTGTAAAATATGATTGAAAGTAGCAATATTCCTCTTCTTCTTCGACACTTCCCCTTAGTTCTCAACCTGCACAAGCCTCTTTCATTCCAGTCACCAGATCCTGTTTCTATCTTCCGTTGCTTTCTGGATGTATTTTTTCACAACTTAGCGCCGGTCTTCCTCTTCTGCTTCCTGGTGGTTGCCACTTCAAGATTCTTGGTCATCTGTAGTTGGGCACTCTCTGTAAGTGGCCATACCACTGTTGTGCTCCATTCTCGAATGTTTTCGTTATGGAGCATGTTATTTCCTTTCATCTCCGTAATTCCTCATTTCGTACTTTATCCTGCCCTGTAAGCTGTAAAGCTTATCTGAGATAACCCATCTCCACTATTCTTTCTCTGATTTTTGTTTGAGGCCACGTATCAGCCTGTATAAAGCTACATTTTCCAAGTAACATGTTTTTAAAAGTAACAATCTAAAAATGATATATTATGGGATATGTATTCAGCACACTACAGGTAAAATTCAAATTGCTGTAAACCCTAGGTTACGTCTGCAGCAAACGCGCCGAAACACAGTGCCGCAAAGTGTGATTTCTGCATGGAAAACAATAAGCAGCCTTCAGGAAAACATGAACAAGATCGCCTTGTGCTCGGTGCACTACTCGGCGTTAATTTATGAACTCTCTTCTGCGACTGGCTAGTGAAGGTGTTCTAGAGCCGAAGAAAAACATTCTCAAGGATGTACATGCACGCAACGTGTCAACTTGACCACGATTTAGCTTCGGCAAGAGATTTAAATCGACACCTTTCCCACAATACTTCTAAAGTAGGCACAAGAATTAATTGCCCATGAAAACAGTTACAATTAAGGCAATGATGTGCTACTTTGAAAAAGGATCGCAGAACTTCTGGAGAGGATTGTAACTCTACATTAAACGTTTATGTTATTATGAAACGGAGAATCTAAACATTTTATTTCCATATTATTGATAATGTTAAAGTCGTAAGTGCTTCAACATAAGATCACACATTTATATTAATTCGTCAACAGAACGACTTCAAACCTGTTTGCATAACTCAAAAACGAAAGTCTGTTAAATAGCAAACTTACTCTTAAGTTCAGCATCTTCCAATGAAGTAACAAACATACACTATGTGATCAAAAGTATCCGGACACCCCACAAACATACGTTTTTCATTTTAGGTGCATTGTGCTGCCACTTACTGCCTGGTACTCATTATCCGCGATCTCAGTAGTCATTAGACGTGAAACAGCAGAATGGAACGCTCCGTGGAACTCACGGACTTCGAACGTGGTGAGGTGATTGGGTGTCATTTGTGTCAGAAGTCTGTACGCGAGATTTCCACACTCCTAAACATCCCTAGGTCCACTGTTTCTGATGTGATAGTGAAGTGGAAACGTGAAGGGACATGTACAGCACAAAAGCGTACAGGCCGACCTCGTCTGTAGACAGACAGAGACTGCCGACATTTGAAGAGGGTCGTAAAGAGTAATAGGCAGACATCTATCGAGACCATCACACAGGAATTCCAAACTGCATCAGGATCCACTCCAAGTACTATAACAGTTAGGGGCGTGAGGTCAGAAACCTCGGATTCCATGGTCGAGCGGCTGCTCATAAGCCACACATCACGCAGGAAAATGCCAAACGACGACTCGCTTGGTGTAAGAAGCGTCAACATTACACGATTGAACAGTGGCAAAACGTTGTGTGGAGTGACGAATCACGGTACACAATGTGGCGATCCGATGGCAGGGTGTGGGTATGGCGAATGCCCGGTGAACGTCATCTGCCAGCGTGTGTAGTGCCAACTGTGAAATTCGGAGATGGTGGTGCTATGGTGTGGTCGTGTTTTTCCTGGAGGGCGCTTGCACCCCTTGTTGTTTTGTGTGCTCAGACCTACATTGATATTTTAAGCACTTTCTCGCTTCCCACTGTTGCAATTCGAGGATGGCGATTGCATCTTTCAACACGATCGAGCACCTGTTCATACTGCACGGGTGTGGTGGAGTGGTTGCACAACAATAACATCCCTGTAATGGACTGGCCTGCACAGAGTCCTGACTTGAATCCTATAGAACACCTTTGGGATGTTTTGGAACGCCGACTTCGTGTCAGGCCTCACCGACCTACATCGATACCTCTCCTCAGTTTCTCACTCCGTGAAGAATGGGCTGCCATTCCCCAAGAAACATTCCAGCCCCCATATGCCTGCGAGAGTGAACGCTGTCATCAAGGCTAAGGGGGGACCAACACCACATTGACTTCCAGCATTACCTATGGAGGGCGCCGCGAACTTGTACGTCATTTTCGGCCAGGTGTCCGGATACTTTTGATCACGTAGTGTATGTTTAGGAAAAATCCCTCAACTCAAATTTTCTTTATTTTAATTTTCTCGAGTACCACATGGTTAAGATACTTGCACGTTAATGAAACGAATATCTTGAAATTTCCTTAAATAACTTGTGAGTCCTCTTCATTCCGGATGATTTTTTTAATTTTAGGGAACTGGTAAACCATTAAATATAGGCAAAACCTGACGAGAATCTAAATATTTTATTTCCATATTACTGATAATGTTTAAATCGTAAATGCTTGCACATAAATCACACACATCGATTCGTCAACAGAACGATTTCAAACCTGTTTGCATAGCTCAAAAACGAAAAGTCATTAAATAACAAACTTAGCTTTTAAGTTCAGCATCTTCCAATGATGTAACAAACACAGTTTTAGGAAAAAACCCTTCAACTCAATTTTTATTTATTTTAATTTTCTCGAGTAACACCTGGTTAAGATATTTGCACGTTAATTAAACGTATAGGTTGAAATTTCGTGAGAATCTTCTTCATTCTGGATGACCTTTTTAATTTTGTGGAACAAGCAAACCATTAGATATAGACAAAACCTGAGGACACAAAATAGTTAGAAATTCTCCAAAGAGTTATGTCAAATAACTTTTTCGTAAACTCGCCCCTTTTCGAAATGTTCGTTGTTGCATCTTTATGTTTTCCTAAATCGAACCGTATAACGCATCTTAGAAAATATGTGATCTTTCTTTTTCCCCACATGGTTTCATGGACAACAAAAAATTGATTACGATATACGAATAATTGTGTTTTGTTTTTCGTGTTGTTTTTGCAAACCAATAACTATTTCTTAATTTAACTTTATTTCGAGTCAAAAATTACTGCAGTAAAACGTTAACATAATAATAACGTATAAGGAATTACTCGTATGTGAAGTAATGGATAGACAAACTCGTGTGACACATCAGATTCTTTTAACTTTCTCTATTACTTAACCTATAATAAGTACAGGAAGTATTGCATCCAATTAAAAAGTTCGATTTGGAGTTTTCACCGAAAATGTTTTGAGGCCCTTTCAATAAAATAAAATTACAGAAATATACGTACGCACGTGTGTAAACAGTATAACCCAAAAACGATATGTCCGATACATACCAAACTTGATATTCGGGTTCGGTATCCTTCAAAGATACAACAGGAAGATTTTCAAGGCATTCCCCGGACACCAAATTGCCCCTTACATGGAAGATTTTTTGCAGTTTTCGACTTTCTAAAAACTGATCCAAACGTCTTTATTAAAATAGTATATTTTAAAGATATTTACGTGACAAAATGTATCCATTTCCTGAATTTTCTGGGAGTAACCTGTAAAGCCCTCTTCATTCGGAAGAAATTTTCTATAGTTACAACAGAGAGACAAAAACTTACTAAAAAGTAGATATCTTTAAAAAAACACAATTTATTTCAAATAAGCCTTTCGTAGCATTGGCTATTTCGATATGTTCGTTGTTATATAGCGATCCGTGTTTTAAACACCCGACTATCGATTTGGCATCCTTCACAGCCCTCTTGTACCTCCAACATGAAAGCAGATAGAAAAATAAACTTTCAAAGGAACCGTTTATAAAAGCTATATAAAAATACATGATAGTGGGTAGAGAAAGCCATGTGACTGTAACACGTCAGATTTCTTACCTCAATCTTGAGCTTTGCAACGATGATTATTCTCAACAAATCATGAAGACATTGGGAGATTATATTTCATGTTTTAAAATTTATAGCAAGAACCACAGATCAACCTGTTTTCGCCAAGCACAGTAAATCGTGTAACCCTTGAGAAGTTTCTCCGAATGCGCAATATATTTTGGAAACAAAACAGGTAGGGCCCTGTCACAGAGGAAATTGAGTAGAACACCCAACGACCGGCACAAACCCCGACAGTGTACGTTGTACGTGTCGCGCGGCATGCGTCAATAATCTTCACTTGTTTATGGCCGAAGCGAACTGCAGAATTTATGTTGCACTCAAAGGCCGTTTCTGCAACACCCGTTCAAGAAGTTACGACCCTACGTGGGAGTAATTTGTTACACGTAAGCACGCAATGTTCTTTATGCTTGTAACGGTAGAAAATGTTGCAAAACTACTCTCAAAAGACAGAAAAAATATACTTAAATTGTAAAGTAATCTACTGCAATGAGACAATAGTAGAAAAAAATTTGTTCAAGTGGCTTTTTCAACCCACTGTTCCACAAACTTTGCACCCAAAGCACAATTTTCTTTTCTGTTTCATGTCAATCGAAATGAAACATTTGCAGAAATTGTTTTATTAGATATTTTGTAGCAGGTACAAACGGAATACATACACGATAGTCAAATCCATTCCTTTGTGAGGGTTTTAAAGCTCAGTTCTGTTTGCATGATCACGAGAATAAAAACTAAAACTTCGTAGTTTTAAAAAGTATGAAGTAAAGAATATCTCGCAAACGGCTAAAGCCGCAAAAAAGGGGGCATAGTTAAGTATGTATTACCGAGCGGGATGGCTCAGGCGTCAACGTCTGTGGCCCGCATTTGGGAGGTCGTGGGTTCGATTTCCGCGGCGGACCTTCCTGACCTATGAGTTTTTTTTAGGGAGTTTCCCTGGGTCGCTAGGAGAAAGCAGGGAAGGTTAATTATATCCCCCGAATTTTCTGTTCCGACATTTCGCCTCCATTCTCATTTCCCTTCACCCTTTATATGCTTGGTGTTTCGGGCTGCAAATCTCGGCGTTGCATTGCGGGGGAAAAATATGATCTGTGGAACACTTCGTCCCCTGCAATGGGGCCTGTCTCCTAGTATGAGCCCCCCAGTGGGATGTGCAAGCCATAGGAGGAGGCCAGCCGGTTGTACCCGGGGAGTTTAAATCTGGAAGTGTAAAGACCCTGTCCTCTGCCCTGTCGTGCCTCCTGATTTGGCCGCCCTCTATCTCCTCTCACGTGATCCCTCCCCCTCGGGAGCGCCCCACTAGGGGCCTAGGCACAAAAGATCTCCATAGATCGAGGTTTTAAATCCCCCTCCGCTCCTAGTTCTAGTTCTAAGTGTGTGTTTTAAAGAAAACTAAATTTTTTGTGTATTAAGTTATCTATCTCTTGTGGTTTACAAGTTGCAAGAATAAGGAGAACTTCACAGGCTATGTACAGAAAATTTAAGGTATGCATTTTATTTGTCATACAAATATTTTCATACAAATTGCTAAGAGCCATTTTAACACAATTAAAAATAAAGAACTTTTTCAATGTAAAGGTTAGTTTGGGGTGTATCGCATCCTTGGGAGACGCTGACCTTAAATACCAAGTTTGGTATTTAAATAACTTTTTTATTTTAACTTGTGCTCTCCACAGGTAAGAGGTAAGTATGCTCTCTAGAGAAATAGCACAGAAAGAAAAAACAATAGAATTGCAAACCCTGGGAGTTTAAACGGAAAATATTTTAAAATCTAGAATCAAATATGTCAGTCTATGTGGGCTTGCATTACTTAATGACACAAGAATTACGTAAGACAAAATGAAGCTCAGAATTGTATTGTAAACAAAATTTTAAAAATGCCTTCTCCCATTATGGCATCAATTATTCACCTAAATTGAAAATTAGTAGACCAATTTTGGTTACAGTTTTATTAAACGTAGGTATAGATGTATTTTTAAGCTTTTTAACTTGTAAAGCATATAATTAGGGTATTATTTACGTTAATAGTTGTTTTCTAGTTATTTATCTCGCTAATATGGGCGGATTGCGCAATTCACAACGTGAACGAACTGGTGTAGTGTGTGGTCGAGTTATTATGAAAGCAAACATGAAATATTTCAGTAGGTTGCAGTTGTATTAATTACCATGGTATCGCAGTTTTCCATTAGTATGTACATGCTGGATGATGTTTTATGAGGAAACCAGTTTAAGTATACGTATGTCTCTGGGGCGTTTCCTCCGTAACGGGAGATTTATTTTGAGGCCTTTCTTGTGTCTCTTGTTCATCAGCTTCCTGCGCAACCTCCTCGCAAACTTTTCAATTAACTTCTTTAAGGAAGGATGATGTAGAGACTCCAATGTATTCAGGTGTTTGGTTGGTGTTGCTTGCAGATTACAATAAACTGCGTTGGAGTTCAACCTGTGCAATCACAACCACCTCCACCATCACACCTGGTTGCTCTTGTTCTTATTTTATTTGTTTTGGTATCATCTCTCTCCTTCCTCCCCCTCCCTATCCATTTCCATTCTTAGTCCTCTTTTGAACACCATGTGCAGTACACTCGCTTCCATTTAACCGTCACCGTAGCTTCAGGCGGCATTCTACTGCCCTTCACATGTGGAGTATGGTACATATAGCAAGGAGGGAGTGTGTGTATGTGTTTAGCTTTACGCGCATGCATTAATGTTCTGTTTTACGTGTACAGTTCTAAATTATTCGCATATGAATATATAACTTTGAGCTATATCTTTATTCGTCATCACTTAAAATAATAATATTTAAATATATAACTCATTAACATCTTGTTTTGAACAATATCTCCACGAACAAATATTTTTAATGGCAAAATAATGCAAATAATGAAATACTCTCAAAGAGGACACATTTACTAGACATTATTTTAATATTCTGTCCCTGCGAATGCTGCATGGAACTGCCCTAGCAATGCCTTAATATTGGCTAATTGACTGCCCACATAACAATTCTTCCCCAATGCACCTCCAAAGTATTTGCTATAGTTAACATACACCTTGGTCGAACAACAAAAGGCAGAACGCTCCAAACACACTCCTCCCTGCTATTACGCGCCCGCTGCGAAAGTTGGCAAAATGCTTCCCGAAGCTGTGATGAGGAAACAAATGGAAGCAAATGTACTTATAAATTTCACTACCTGCCCATTATGTTAGTCCGTTCTTAAGACGGTTTATATTTATCGTATTTATCGACGCTGAATATGCCAGCATTGTATCAAGACTGCTCTGAAACGGAAGACCTGCACTGCTATATACTTCAGTTCTTATTTTAACTGTATAAGCAACGCCTATAGGTGGTAAAGGGACGTAAAAACGAAAAGACCCCCACGAACGGTACATAACATGGCACTTAGATCCCCGGGCCTTTGCGCTTCCTCCGTGACCCCTGAGAGAGGGAGAGACCCAAAGGGCCACAAGATCCGGATGTGCGCAAACAGACGGGTTCCCTAACGCCTTCAGTTCGAATACATCCCCCGAAGAGGCCCACATTGTAGGCGGATCCTGACTGAGCAGTCCCGACCGACGCTTAGAAGAAACTTCCACAAAGCGCACCTTCACTGCCCAGCCGCAACATGCCAACGCCTGGTCCTATTATAGTGAAACAGATGACAATTAAGGAAATGAGGCACAAGGAGAGTAGTGATAGAAGAGGAGCCACCCCAGATTCGCCCGCCTACTCAGGGAAACCACGAAAAACCTATGGGTCTAAAAGGGCGGTTGCCGGGAATCGAAGCCGGGACCTCCCGAATGCCCAGCCTCACCTATTAGCGCGGAGCCATTTGGCTCGGTCCTATAGGTGTAGATGATACATTAAACTACTATTAAATAAGGGGAAGACGAAGTAAGCGGCTGTTTCATCAAATGCACATAATGTATGTAATTTCCCATGTAATCTAGATACTGTAGCGTGTATGTGTGTGCATTGTCGCGTCGGACACATTATTGCTTTGTAGAATGACATTGTTGAACTAATTATTTTGATTGGGGTTTGAATTTTGCCCGACGCGGCATCTCTTCTAGTAGTAGCGTGGGTCAGTCGAGTGTGTATCTTCAGGGCGGCTGGTTGTGTGTAAGCATGCGTGTTTTTCGTGTAAGTGTGGAGCATCCCCCTTCAATGTTTGTCTGTAATCTGTTGTGAACGATGTAGTGACACCAAAGTAACTTTATAATAAACCACAGTAAATGTGAAATTAAGTGTATTTTGTTATGAATATCCCACGCTTGCTTTAGAATGTACAGTTGAAGTTCCTGGTCCTCTCGCTGTCTCAGAGTCTACGTCCCCCAATGTTTATGCCGGGGTAACTAAATTTAGTATTTTAGCTACAAAACCTTTTGGCCTCGCCCCTAACATCCTAAGCATTAGACGAGGGCTCATTCACATAGGGTGACCACGTGTAAATTTTCAAATGGAACATTTTCTCCTCTAAGAAAGGAGGACTTTTCATATAAATAGAGGACAATTAAAGCATCAAGTTAGTCAATACATAATACCTTTCTATTGTGTAGATGAACATGCTAAAGTTGTAGCAGCCATTTTACATTGATACAGTTTAAAAAAGAAACAGTCGAACTGATTTTTACTTTCTCTACCCCGTAAATAGTAGGTAGAGAAGATATTTAATTCCATCCCAAAATTCGATTCTAGATTTCATCGGAAAAACATGTTTTGAGGTCCCCTGAATCCAAAAAAAAACATTTTTTAGAAAACGGTCCACGTGTGTGCTTATCTCTCTCTCTCTCTCTCTCCCTCTGTGAATAGCATATCTGAAAAACGAAAAGTCGGACAAGTGCCAAACTTGGTACTTAACTTCAGTATCTTCCAAATAGACATGGAGATTTTCAGGACAACCCTCCCACCCCAACTTTCCTTTACATGGTACATTTTTCGAAATTTTTATTTTCTAAAAAATGGCTCTGACGCTTTTGACTAAAATACCACATTTTAAAGATATTTACATGACAAATATAATGTATAACTTGAGTTTTCTGGGAACAACCTGTGAAGTCCTCTTCATTTGGAAGGAATTTTGTATAATCTTGTGTAACTGGTAACTGCGACTAACGTACTACACAAGACATGTAGACCTCTTTAAAACACACAATTAATTTCAAGTAACTTTTTTTTTGTGGCAGCCATTTCCTAAATATCCGCTAATGGTTCGAATTGTTCAGCACAGCCATTTTTTAAAGTTCTGGCGATTTTCAATTGGTTTTCGCGATGTAATAGAACGAGAAAGAATTTCAAGACCAGCATATAGCGTCCAGTTCTAAAACATTTGACTATCGCTATTTTTACTTTCTCTACTACGTATAGTAAGTAGGGGAAGTATTGCATTCCACCCAAAAATTCGATACCGAGATTTCACCGGAAATACATGTTTTGAGAATCACTGAATCCAAAAAAAGCATTTTTGGAAACATGTCCGTGTGTGTGTCTGTCTGTGTGTCTGTGTGTCTGTGTGTCTGTCTGTGTGTGTGTCTGTCTGTGTGTCTGTGTGTCTGTGAACAGCATAACTCAAAAACGAACAGTCGGATAAACACCAAACTTGGTATTTAGGTTCAGTATCTTCCAGAGATGCGACACGAAGGTTTTCAAGAAAATCCCCCCACCCCAGACTACCCTTTACATGGAACATTTTTCGAAAATTTTAATTTTCTCAAAAACGGCTCTAACGATTTTGATTAAAATATCATATGTTTAAGATATTGTCATGACAAATAAAATGTATATCTCGAATTTTCTGGGAATGTCTCCAAAAATATTCTTCATTGTGAACGACTTTTGCATAACTGGTAAACCATAAGAGATAGACAAAATTTTACTACACAAAAAATGTAGATCGCGTTAAAATACACAACTTATGTCATATACGTTTCTTTTGTTGAGTGAACCGTTTTCGAGATATTGCTTGTTATTTCCTTAAATTTTCCAATACTTATACTTTTTCTCAAATTCGTTATTCATTTTTTTATGTCCTGAACATGCAAAGAGAATGGAATTCGCCACATAGCAACCAGCGTTAAAATATTTGACTATCGCTTAAAAGCTACCATATTCCCCTTGCATCTACAAGAAAATTACCAATAAGATTGACATCTCGATATCTCGATTAACATGAAGCATATGGAGAATAGGCGTTTGTAAAATTAGATTGTACAAGAGTAGAGAAAGTCATGTGAGTGTAACACATCAGATTTTTTTATCTATAACGAAATATGCTACGCATAGGTTTATGTTAATTAAAATAAAGTAGGTAGGAAGATAAACTTTCTTAAGAATAACTTTGTATCCATTAATAAGCGATAGAGGGTAGAGAAAGTCATGTACATGTAATCATACGATGTTTTTTTTTTACTAATACATAACGGCTTGGTCGAATGAAATTTATCTACATCACATACTGGACCGTATGGACCAGTTACGTCTTCAACAAAGATTGCTCCCAATCATCTTTTTTTTTTGTCGCTCTATTTCCGGCTGGTTGTATTTTATTATCTATTTACTGTTCTATTGCTATACATTCGATTTAAATGAGCCCACCATTAATTTCTTCACTTTATTAGTATAGGCTTCATTTACACTCTCCACATTTAAAAGACTTCTCGTGTTCTCATTTTTACGTTCTATTCTATTTCTGCCTCCCACATTTCTTAAAAAAAACCTCACTTCTGTTGTTTGGAGTCGTCTTTCATCTGCAGCTCTGAGGGTCCACACTTCAGCTCCATATAGACATGCGGAAAGTGGAAGAATGTTGTATAATTTTATTTTTTCTCCTTCCTTTGTTAATTGCTCCGTTAATATGATTTATCCTGTTGATCTTTTTGTGGACATTAGTCTCAACATTAGGTATGTGATATACAGGTAAAAACCAAAAAGTTAAATGGTGTAGCTTGTTTTAATTATTACCGATAAGAATATTGCTTCTTCTTATTGAAGGTCCCCAAAAACCATTCTGAGAGGATATTCGTAAATTAAATGATTTGAATAAAATTTTCGAATTCAAATACTGCTCTGATTAATGTCATTTCATTTTCATAAATCTGATTATCCTAAAACATCACAGTAAAAATATTATTAAAGCTGTATTTAGAAAAACTCTTAATTTCATATTTCCATTCTCTTAGAATTTTGTCTATGTAAAACTTATAAAACGTGGTTGACAGGCTGCATTCCTGTCTTATACCTTTATTAACAATTAGGAATTTATAATCTATCTCAAACTAGAACGATCCTTCTAGTGAGACACAACACACTTAGGAAGGTGATTGCCGGAGAGGAAGTTCATGAAAGTTTTCTTTTATTTGTTGTACAATCACACTACTCAGCGCGAATTAGCTTCCGGGAGAGAAAAGTATACAAATGTTTAGATTAATTTCTCTGTACCCTGCACAAACACCACGATGTGCTCTGGGCTTGTGAAATCTGATATGAATGTTTACAACAGACGTACCTACATATAAAATAGTTATAAACAGAAGACATACGCAGTTATAGTCTATCTGCCGAAATTAAACCGCCGAAGGCTGGTTCCGTAGCTCAGTCGGTAGAGCACCTGCCTGCTGTGCGAAGGGTCCAGGGTTCGATTCCCAGCTGGGAGTGAGAATTTTTCTCCAGCCAAGGTTATTCCCTATCCTCCCCAGAGTCTGGGAGTATAAATGTATGTGTGATCTAATTATTAAAACTCATAAGTATAAGACAAGAGAATAAGAATCAACACCATCGCCTTAGGCAATAAGTTCCAAAGGAAAGGCCGCCGATAAGAATAATTTGGTTAAAGGCGGGGTATAAATGGGCGAGGGGGCAGCCGAAGCAAACCTTAATAAGTGGCGAGAGGCAAATGATCGCGCACTCTTTAGCGATCCTTAAGAAACAGAACTCGAAACGTAACTATCACACTACTATACATAAAGCTAATTCTGTAACACAAACAATAAATTTCTGGCAATGTCTTAATCGATTTATTGTCAAAAGTTAGTGCTGTAGGCCTATGATACGAGATATGCGCACATGTAGCGTCAAATACGTGGCAAGTTGAGTCCTCTTCGCCTTGTTTTTTACAACAGAATCGTTCTTGTTTGAGACAGAGTATTAACTTACTGTATCCATCAATTTTTAAAAATTGTTTATCTTATACAATTTCATTTGACGAAATATAACTACACCATTCTTCAAAACTATCTGTTTGATGGTTTCGATATTCTTTTTAGAATACCAGCGACAACACTTATCAGTTCCTTGTCCCTTTCTTGGAAATGAACATACGCATCTAATTTATTAAGTAAAATGTCGCTTGTGGATATGGACTAATATATATATATATATATGTATATATAAGCATCCTTTAAAAAGATTTTCCCTTTAAAAGTCAAGAAAATAAGATATTCAAATATTTAAATATTTAATAAATTATACTATCTAAATTAAATCTATTTATTAAAAAACTATATATATATATATATATATATATACAGTCTCTGCATTGCGATTTTGTTTTGTATTTGGTCAAGTTACGCAGGTATCTAAAATATAGCATTAGCGCTGCAGACCTACCGCTGCTTGGCACAAGAACGTTTGAGTGGATGCCATTGGCTTTACTTCTGATTATCAATACGTTTGGTGCTGTTCCAACTACAGGTAAAATCGATCACAATCGGTAAGTTTTCCGCCTACTCTTGAAGTTGTGAGTAACCGTGTAGTGTTGCCAAAGTTCTTGACCTTAGGTTCTTTAGATTTGGCTTGCAAAATTTGAACACACACATGCATGCACGCGCTTTGCAAATAATTGCAAATTCTGCTATTTTATTTAGTAATTAGAAGTTACATTAAAAGAATAGAAAATAATGCAGCGTTATTTTAATTACTTATTAAGGCTACTATGTTGTACTACACAAAACACAGAAGTTACATTTTTAAGTTCTCTGCTATGTATAGTAAGTAGGGGAAGTATTGCATTCCACCCAAAAATTCGATATCGAGATTTCACCGGTAATACATGTTTTGAGGCCCCTGAATACAGTAAAAAGCATTTTTAGAAAAAGGTCCGTGTATGTATCTGTGTGGATGTGTGTCTGTGAACAGCATAACTCAAAAACGAAAAGTTGGATAAATATCAAATTTGGTATTTAAGCTCAGTATCTTTCAAAGATGCGACACGAAGATTTTCAGAAAAAGTTTCCCCACCCCAGACTACCCTTTACTTGGAATATTTTTCGAAAACTTTGATTGGCTATAACTGTTGTGATTAAAATATTATATATTTAAGATATTTTCATGAAAAATGAAAGGTATATCTTGAATTTTCTAGGAATGTCCCCAAATTCCTTTTGCATAACTGGTAAACCGTAAGAGATAGATAAAAGTTTTGTACAAAAAATGTAGATCTTGTTAAAACACTTTTTTTTGTGGAATAAACCATTTTCGAGGTATTCCTAGTTATTCGTTTGAATTTTCAAGTACACTTTTTCTCAAATAGGAATTCCTTATTCGTTTTTTTATGTCCTGGTCATGCAAAGAGAATGGAATGCTCACATATCAACAGCTCTTAAAAGATTTGACTATTGTATAAGGTCTACCATACTCCCCTTGCATCTACAAGAAAATTAGCAACAATGTTTATCTCGATTAACATGCAGTAGATGGAGAATAAGCGTTTGTAAAAATAGTTTGTACAAGAGCAGAGAAAGTCATGTGAGCGCAACACATTAGATTTTTTTTGAAATGTTTCACTTATATGCCGCCTTTAACGTCTGAGGCTTTTTACCTTTGGAACAATTGCTAATCAGCAATGATGTTCACTCGCTTCCAGTGGTGTTAATCTTTGGTTTTGTATTACTTTTGGTTATTAAATACACACACACACACACACACACACACACACACATTCACACTCATTTATACTTCCAGATTCTAGGGAGGATGGGGAATAATCCTTGGCTAAAGAAAATTTCTCACCCTCCAACCAGAAATCGAACACAGGACCTTTGGATTTGGGATGTTAGCCTGCTAACCCCCAGACCGTAGGGGCAGTCTAAATATGTTTTATAGCTACATTAAGAGAGCTACAGAGTTAGAATAGAGTGCAGCCTGGGGTTTTCCTATTCTTTCCTCCCCTAGATCAGGTCTAGCCTGTCAAGCAGCCGTTGCTTAGTGTTGAAAGGCTTGAGCGATTAATTAAATCCAACACCATTATGAACTTCTGTTAGATTTTTGGCATACAGCAAAGTCTCGCTCTGTAAACTTTAATATCACTGCCCCTCTGATATCTTCTCATAATTGTAAACAAGATAATTTTAGAGAAATATAGCCTAATAAATAACATACCCCAAAATGAACTTCGATTCCAGGGCATCATAAAACAAACAGAAGTCACGTACCAGTACTAACCTATTTCTAACTTTGTTTGCACGAGACAATCTGTTTGGGTTTAAAGTTTCATTTTAAAATATACTAAAAGTATTTAAAAGGCCAGGATTGTGTTATTTTCGTAAATTTACTTTTTCTACCATGTACTTGTAGTATGTAGAGGAAGTATTGGATTCCACTGAAGATTCGTTACCGAGATTTCACCAGAAATACACGTTTTGAAAAAAAAATAAAAATGATCCATGTGCGTGGTGTCTGTGTGTGTATGTATGTATGTATGTATGTATGTATGTATGTATGTATGTATGTATGTATGTATGTATGTATGTACATATGTATGTATACAGCATAACTCAATATGCTATTGAATCGGTTAAACATCAAAATTGGTATTTCATCATCTTCCATGGATGCTAAACGAAGATTAAATCCACCACCCTAACTACACTTTACGTGGTACAATAGAACCTCTCAAACCTGGACACCTATGGTTCAATAAAAAGTTGTCCAACCTAACGGGAGTCCCAACGAAGAGGGGGTAGAATTTTTTTCGGGGGGAAGGCATTCAATGGAAAAGAAATGAGTGTAGGCTACATAATGCCAAGCAACTGTTGTATAAAACAAACAAAGGCTACAAAAATTGTACAAAAAATAACGTATGTGCTGTGTTACAGTTCTATACCTACATGTTAAATCACATTCAGTTGAAATACAGTATATATGTATTGACCAACTGCCACCGCTTTTTGAAAAAGTCCGTTAAATAACACTGCTTGGTAGTTTTAATTTTTCATAATACCCAGTGTTTCTCAATATCTCGTTCAAGTCTAAATAAAAGTTCAGTCATTTGTGACTGAGCAAGTTCAAAAGCATTGTTCTCCAATTCCTTAATGCACTCAAGAGTTCAATGACCCCTGGGGGATTTTGAACAGAAATCACATCATCTTCATCTGAAGATATTTCTTCATTCTTGTCATCGGTTGACCTTCTCTAGCACTTCTTCGAGTGGTAGCAGGAACATCTTTATGGACCTCTAATATATGGCTGAATATCACTTAACCCTAACAGGTACATAATTGTCCAAGATAGAACCATAAGGGGTGTCCAGCTTCCGGGGTGTCCAACATACAGAGTCAATTGCACATGTAAAAACATAGGAGTTTGTATGGTTCCAAGAAAGTATGTCCAACGTGATGATGTGTCCAACGTACAGGTGTCCAAATATAAGAGGTTTTACTGTAAAAACTTCTTTATTTTTTATTTTCTTAAACGATTTTGATTATATCACATTATCAAGACATTTCGATGACAAATGAAATGTATATCTGGTAAACCGCAAGAGATATGGGAAAAAAATCCTAGGTCTTTTTTCTTTCTTTGGAGTTAACGATTTACGATATTCCTCGTTATTGGTTTGAATTTTCAAATACCAATACTTTTCTCAAATTGGAATACTTTTCATTTTTTCCTCCTTCTTTCTTGTGGTCATTCAAAGAGATGAAATTTCAAAGCCATCACATAGCAACACGCTATTTAAAAATTTGACTATCGCTTTACCTATTGTGTGGTATAACAAAATGTGTAAATGTAAACCGAAAGTTCATCTGGATTAATAATAAGCTTTTTTTAAGAACAATTTCTATAAGAGTGAGTAGAGAAAGTGATGTGAGTGCAGCACATAAGATTTTTTTAAGTAACTGAACATTATTGCAGAAAAGAATTTGAAGGAAAGTAAAGTTTGGTGTCTGATATGAACAGCAAACTTTAAAAACCGAAAGCTTGCACATATCAACATTGGTAAAAATTTTCAAAAAGATTTCTTCCGTTCTAATAATACAGGATAGAAACTGCTGTTTTTTGTGGTTTTCTTTCGGGTTAATTTTCTCTAAAACACCCCTTAACATGTTCCATTCAGTCCATCTTCATGGTGCGAGATTAAGCGTAACTTCGTCATCTCCTGGAGGACCAGAGCTCCAATCGCGACTAGATTGAGCTACCTGGATGAGGTTTCTTTCTGGGTTTATCCCCCAATCCTGAGCAGACATAAGTTCAGTTATTTCCTTCGTTTCTCTCTTTGTTTCTTTCTCTCTTCCTGTTTCTGAATTCCTATTTTTTGGCTGGTGTTCTGTTATTACCATTTTTTGGAATACATGAAATCTAGAAAATAACTTTTGTTTAAATGTGATGTATTTTAATGCTGAGTAAAGGTAATGGAGACAGGGCAGTATTATTTAGCGTTCAAGAGATGTATGTATATAACTGTTAATTCGGCAACAGCGTATTCAAAATGAAAACTTCCTTGTGATTCGTTATCTCAAAAATGAATTTGAGCACGCCTTGTGGCTTACCGAGAAAAAAATGTGAATCAATTTGGGAATTTAATGTCGTAGTGGTATGTGGCCTGCTGGCGCGGTTGGTTAGAGCAGCAGCACGCCAAACCGGAGTTCGGTGGCTCAAAATCCGGCTTTGGCATTGATTTTTACTTTCTCTACTACGTATAGTAAGTAGGGGAAGTATTGTATTCCACCCAAAACTTCGATACCGAGATTTCACAGGAAATACATGTTTTGAGACCCCCTGAATCCAAAAAAAGCATTTTTGGAAACATGTCCGTGTGTGTGTCTGTCTGTGTGTCTGTCTGTGAACAGCATAACTCAGAAACGAACAGTCGGATAAACACCAAACTTGGTATTTAGGTTCAGTATCTTCCAAGGATGCGACACGAAGGTTTTCAAGAAAATGCCCCCACCCCAGATTACCCTTTACATGGCAGATTTTTCAAAAATTTTAATTTTCTCAAAAATGGCTCTAACGATTTTGATTAAAATATCATATGTTTAAGATATTCTTATGACAAATAAAATGTATATCTTGAATTTCCTGGGAATGTCTCCAAAAGTATTCTTCATTGTGAACGACTTTTGCATAACTGGTAAACCATAAGAGATATACAAAATTTTACTACACAAAAAATGTAGATCGCGTTAAAATACACAATTTACGTCATATACATTTTTTTGTTGAGTGAACCATTTTCGAGATATTGCTTGTTATTCCCTTAAATTTTTCAATACTTATTTTCTCAAATGGGAATTCGTTATTCATTTTTACTTTCTCTACTACGTATAGTAAGTAGGGGAAGTATTGCATTCGACCCAAAAATTCGATACCGAGATTTCACCGGAAATACATGTTTTGAGACTCCCTGAATCCAAAAAAAGCATTTTTGGAAACATGTCCGTGTGTGTGTCTGTGTGTGTGTGTGTGTGTGTGTGTGTGTGTGTGTGTGTCTGTGTGTGTGTGTGTCTGTGAACAGCATAACTCAGAAACGAACAGTCGGATAAACACCAAACTTGGTATTTAGGTTCAGTATCTTCCAGAGATGCGACACGAAGGTTTTCAAGAAAATCCCCCCACCCCAGACTACCCTTTACATGGAACATTTTTCGAAAATTTTAATTTTCTCAAAAATGGCTCTAACGATTTTGATTAAAATATCATATGTTTAAGGTATTTTCATGACAAATGAAATGTATATCTCGAATTTTCTGGGAATGTCTCCAAAAGTGTTCTTCATTCTGAACGACTTTTGCATAACTGGTAAACCATAAAGGATAGACAAAAGTTTACTGCACAAAACATGTAGATCGCGTTACAATACACAATTTATGTCATATACATTTTTTTTGTTGAGTGAACCGTTTTAGAGACATTTCTTGTTATTCCCTTAAATGTTCCAAAACTTATTCTTTTTCTCAAATTCGTTACTCATTCTTTTATGTCCTGGACATGCAAAGAGAATGGAATGCGCCACATCGCAACCAGCGCTTAAATATTTGACTATCGCTTAAAACCTACCATATTCCCCTTGCATCTACAAGAAAATTACCAATAATATTGACATCTCGATATCTCGATTAACATGAAGCATATGGGGAATAAGCGTTTGTAAAAGTAGTTTGTACAAGAGTAGAGAAAGTGATGTGAGTGTAACACATCAGATTTTTTTGTCTTGGATATGCAAAGAGTATTAATCTGTGGCAAAGAGAATGGTGCTGCACCTAGCAACCAGCTATTAAGAGATATGTATGTGCTTAAAGGCTACTGTATTTCCAAATTGCTCTTGTAAATATATATTCCCCTTACATCTACAAGAAAATAAGCGATAAGATAAATGTTTATCTCGATTAACATGAAGTAAATGGAGAATAAGCGTTTGTAAAAATAGTTTGTACAAGAGTAGAGAAAGTCATGTGAGTGTAACACATCAGATTTTTTTAGTCTGATTCTACCTTCACAACGCTAAAATCTGTTATCCAAAATCGAAATTCCCAGAAAACGTTTGACTATAGGTTTATCACAAATATAAGCATAAATTACGGAAACGTGTACTGACTCTATGGTATACGACAAAGTTACTTTGAAGTACACGCACTCTCTGTATTCTCCTATTACGTACAAAGGAGCCGATAAAGCCATTACCCAAAATGCACATTAATAAGCAAAGTACAAGCAGAGCCGTTAGACTACACAAGTCGGCTGAAGCCGCACGTATAAAGTTTGTAATAATTTCCTGGCTTTATTATTTAACCCCCGCTAATTTTTTAATGGAAAATTACGCCGCTGGCGACATCTGCTGCGGCGGCGTGTTAATAGATGGCTTTATTTTCCAGTCGTTTTGTTTATTGCGGCCATTACATGGAATTCCTACCTTGCGAAACTCAATTTAGAATCGCTTAATTGCATATTCCACACACGAAAGGTTCAAGTTATAAATAATATTACTACGGCAGGCACAAAGAATGGCCTCGCAGCTTAGAGCTCCTGGGTTGAATCCGTCGTATGGAGATTTATGGCTTTTTATTTTTGCAGCGCTGGAGCAAATCTCGCCTAAGAATAGAAAACATGGGCGGGACTTAATACTAACCTGCTTTGTTAAATTAACGTGCTTCGGAGTATGTAGGTAACGGCGTCATATCACGCGAGTGCCAATACCGTAATGCGAACAAACACAATACCTACAGCTTACGAAAACTTCTGTTGTTTAGATACTTATGAAAAACCAGTTGGCATGTCAAAGCATCATTTTTACTTTATCTACCACGTACCTAGTAGGTAGAGAAGGTAGACATAGAATTCCACCCAAGAATTCGATATCGAGATTTCGACGGAAATACATGTTTTGAGGCCCCTTAATAAACTAATGTATTTTTAGAAAAAGGCGTACGCGCGCATGTGTGAACAGCATAACTAAAAAATCTGATGTATTACACTCACATGACTTTCTCTACTCTTGTACAAACTATTTTTACAAACGCTTCTTCTCCATCTACTTCACGTTAAGCGAGATAAATCTTTGCAAAAACATTTACAGAAATTATTTTATTGCTAATTTTCTTGTAGGTACAAGGGGAATATGGTAGGCTTTAAGCGATAGTCGAATATTTTAAGAGCTGGTTGCTATGTGGAGGAACATTTCATTCTCTTTGCATGTCCAGGACATACAAAATGAATAAGGAATTCGCATTTGAGCAAAAGTATAAGATTTGGAAAATTTAAACAAATAACAAGGAATATGTCGGAAATGGTTCCTCGACCAAAAAAAAAAAAAAAAAAAAAAAAAGGATATGACAAAGTGTGAGCTTTAATGAGATCTTTTAAGGTTTATCAGTTATGCAAAAGTCATTCTGAATGAACAGCACTTTTAGGGACTTTCCCAGAAAATTCATGATATAGATTTCATTGGCCATCATATCTTAAACATATGATATTTTAATCAAAATTGCTAGAGCAATTTTTGAGAAAATAAAGACTTTCGAAAAATGTTTCATGTAAAGGGTAGCCTGGGGTGGAGGATTTTACTGAAAATCTTCATGTCGCATCTTTGAAAGATACTGAACCTAAATACCCGGTTTGGTATTTATCGACTTTTTGTTTTTGAGTTATGCTGCTCGCAGACACACGGACACAAAAACAAACATGCACCTTTACCTAAAAAAAAATTATTCGGGGGACCTCAAAACATGCATTTCCGGTGAAATCTCGGTATCGAATTGTTGGGTGGAATACAATACTTCCCCTACTTACTATACGTAGTAGAGAAAGTAAAAACGAAACTTGGTATAAGTTCAGTATCTTCCAAAGACACATTAAAAATATTTTCAAGAAAATTTCCCCACTCCAAACTATCCTTTATATGGAATTTTTATTTTTTTATTATTTTTTTTAAATTTCTGAACAATGGCGATTTTTATTCAAATGCTATATGTTTAAGATATTTACATGCGAATAAGATGTATATCTTGAATTTGTTGGTAATAGCCTATGAAATCCGCTTCCTACGGAAGGAATTTTGTACAATTTTGCATTACTGGTAAACATTAAGAGTCAGACAAAAACGTACTACATCAAAGATGTAGATATCTTTAAAACACACAATGTATTTTAAATAAGCCTTTTGTGGCATCAACCATTTCATTGATATTATAGTATTGGTTTCAATTGTACAATACTTTGCAATCTTTTTAAAGTACTGTCGCTATTCATTTGTTTCGCGCGAAGTCATGGAAATGTACTATGTAATTTTAAAGCCATAGCCACCTGCTTTTAAACACCTAACAATCCGGTTTCCTCTATCCCTCTTCTACCTACAACGGAATGTGTAATGTAGCTATATCTGTGAATGTTTATCTCCATCAACAAGAAGCAAATGGAAAAATAAACTTACGTAAGAATAGTTTGTAGAAGTTATATACAAAATAAATGCTAATAGGTAGAGAAAGTAATGTGAATACAACACATTTTTGTATACTGTAACGCATAAAGGTTAACTTATTTCAGGTTTTAGTTATTATTTCATTTGTAACGCCTTCTTTTGAGGCAAATCGGACTGGGGCTTTGATTTAAAAAACTGATGGTATGTGGGGTTTTTAACTTTCTTTTGTTTACAATTTTTACATCATAACTCTCACATTCATATTACCAGATTCTACGGAGGATAGGGGATGATTCTGGATAAAGATAATTCCCCGCCCCAGGCGGGAATCGAACCCAGGACCTCGTGGTTGAGAAGTCAGAACACTGGCCACTCGACCGCTGAGGCAGTACTATAATATATATCACTGATGCCGTAACAGGTATCAGCTTCGCATCTCATCATTTAGACACGCTTTTCTGATACAGTTTTGCTTCCAGGTTCTCCAATTTTACTTAATTACCGCTTACCTATGATGTTGGAAGTATTGCATTCCACTCAAAAATTTGATATCGATATTTCACTCCAAATACACGTATTGAGATGCGGGAATTAAAAAATTGTCTATCATGTAATGAAATGTCCGTAAATATGCTTGTGCCTGTGGAAGGAAGGGAGGGAGGGAGAGGGAGAGAGAGAGAGAGAGCAATATAACTAAAAACCCATGCTTGCTATTCACATTCAGGATGAGACAGGAAGATCTTCAATAAAAGGCTCCGCCTTCACACAGAAAATTCATTTTTTATTTGCAAAACTGCCTCTAACAACTCTGATTAAAATGCCGTATGCTTAAAATATAGGCATGATATAAAATGCCAAAAAGCTATATTCCTAAACTTTAAAAGTATATTCTCTATTCCTTTTATTTACATTTCATATAATTATATTCTTTTAATGTTCTTGTTTATTTAATAGAAAAACTGTAAGATATGTATTTTCGAGGAAAGCTAATCTGTTCTTTTCTTTTGGTTTATCCTATTTTTGCAGCGCAGTGTAATACATTCATGTTCGTCGAGTCTATGCAATAAGTACATAACGGCAGATCATTTAAGTTGAGACTGCACAATATCTCCAAATCTAAGCGTTGTAGAATGACATTTTCTTAATAAAAGTTGCTCGATGTTATGGGGGAAAGTGAATGCCATTAGTCGCGTTTTATTTGAAGGACGTTGTGGTGGTCGTTTTATCGTCAATATATTTTTTTTTTAACGAGAACCTAATTTTGTGTGTTGTTTTCTCATTAGAAAATGGTTTATAAAAAGCTCTTTATTTTGTGATGAGGAATAAGAAACAAAATAAAAAATGTTGGTTCCCAATTACGAAACGTAACTTGACCCTTAAATGACCATCCATGGATGGTCCAACCATTCATTGCGCTCTTCGTACACAACCATTCAGAATTTTCGTTGTTATTTACGTTAGTGTAAGAAAACCTGTAAACTGCTTTATACAAATGTTGTTTAGTTTTTCATGAGGAGTGAGATAACACTATAAAAAAATGTAGGTTCCCATTTAAAAGAAATTAAATTGACCCTACAATGACCATCACAACGTCTTCCAAATAAAATACGACTAATGGCATTTACTTTCCCCCATAATATCAAGCAGCTTTTATTCAAGACACTTTTTTCTATAACGCTTAGTTTTGGAGATATTGTACAATCTCAACTTAAATGGTCCATCTTGTATCTATATTATTTGCATAAGTTAGACCCATTGACTAAATTGTGTACGAGCCGCCACTGCATGTGCAGAACTTGTTAGCGTTCCGAGCAGAAATAACAAAACAAATATATGCAAACAATCCATTGAATGTTGTACAGTTTAACTCACTCTAGACACCAAAAAAGCAAACTTGCCAAATCAGAGTCGCTTAATGATGTACAATGCCAGAACCACTCATCTAAATCATTGTGGAATTTTTCAAAACGCTGAAATATTTACCTCCGCGCCATACTCTTTTGGAAGCGGTGGTAAAATGCACGCATTATGTCTAAAAGAAAAATATCGAAATTAAATGGGGCACCTGAAATTAATGTTGGTATATTAGCGAGATTAAAAACGAACTTACAAAGTGGAACCATTAATCAGTATTAAGAGAGTGCAGGTCAAAAGATATATTAGACAGTCCCGAATACTCCGGAATAGCCTAGTTTTTTTGATGTGTCAAAATACCTTAACATTTTTTAATAAATTTCAAACGCATTACAATGAAATTAGCTGATGCAAGGGTGCATCTACAAATACAAGATGTTTCAAAACTAGCATATTAACTTCAAAATAAAATAAATAAATAAAAACTAGCTGACGTGTTACATTCAAGTGACTTTCTCTACCAACTATCGTTTATTTTTATATAGCTTCTACAAACTACAGTTACAAAAGCTTATTTTTCAATCTACTTCATGTTAATCGAGATAAACCTTTGCAGAAATAGTTACAATACACATTTCGCTGAAGGTACAAGAATACAGCAAACGAATCGATAGATGTTTAAAAGCATTGGTTGTATGCTGGCCTTGAAGTTTCATGCTGTTTTCACTACAAAAACAAATGAATATTTACAGCACCCCCCAAAAAAAAATGACAAAATGAGTGAAAATTTTCAAACTAATTCAAACACGTAGTTATATCTCAGAAATGACTGATTCCACAAAAGTACTTTTCCTTTCTCTACCACGTACATATTAAGTAGAGGAGGTATTGCATTCCACCCAAAAATTTGATACCAAGATTTCATCGGAAATACATGTTTTGAGGGCCCCTATATAAAAAATTTAGAAAAAGATTCGTATATATGTGTGTGTGTGTCTGTGTCTGTATGTGTATCTTGTGTCTCTGAACAACATAACTAAAACACGAAAACTTACATAAACACCAATGTTGGTATTTAGATTCAGTACCTTCCAAAGATTCGACACGTAGATTTTCAAGAAAATCCCCCACCCCAAACTATCCATTACATGAAAGATTTTTCGAAATTTTTTATTTTTTAAAAAATTGTTCTAACGATTTTGATTAAAATACAATATAGGAGTATTAAAGATATTCACATGACAAATAAAATGTATGTCTTAATTTTCTGGGAGTGGCCTACGAAGTCCTCTTCATTAGGAAAAAATTTTGTATAATCTTGTATAACTGGTATATGTTAAGCTGTAGATGAAAATGTACTACACAAGGAATGTATATCTCTTTTAAGCACACAATTTATTTCAAATAAATTTTTTGTGGCATCAGTATTTCCGAGATATCCGTTATTAATGGTTCGAATTGCTCAATACCTAGTCATTCTTTTAAAGTCCTGTCAACATTCAGTTGTTTCTCCAGATGCCTAGAAAATAGTATGAAATTTTAAAGACAGAATATAGCGTCTAGTTCTTAAACATTTGACTATCTTATTCTATCTGCATGTATAAGGAACTGTGTAATGTAGCTATTTCTGCAAAAGCTTATTTGGATTAAAATGAAGTAGATAGGAAACAAACTTTCGTAAGAATAATTTGTATACCACTAGTAAACTATAGAGGGTAGAGAAAGTCATGTGTATGTAATACATCAGATTTTTATTCAGAGGGCCTTAAAACAAGCAGGTATTTCTGGAGAAATCTCGACATCCAATTTTTGGATGGAATACAATACTTCATCCTACTATAGGTAGGCAGAGAACCAAAAAGTAAAAGAGTTAACTCTGAAGGAGACAATGTCGGATAATGAAATTACATACTTATTTTAAAATGAAACAGGATTAGTTCATTTGTACATTGTGGTGATGAACAATCGTTCTGGAGTCCGTCGCTGACGGAACCTAATTAGATTATGCATTGTAGGCATGCCTGTTAACATCATCAGCAATAATTATTCTCTACATTTTAAGTATTTTATTTGTTTCTAGAAACTTTAGTCTGGGATGGGCATTAACCAAATTCAACAAGAAACGATGTTTGTTATTTTTGCAATATTTTAAATGCAATTTGTTCCTGAGTGGAGAAAGATGGATTATCACATTACTGTAAAATGAAATTGTAGTCACTATCTACACAGAAATAAACTTTCATTGTGGATCTAGAAGAACATTTTGTGGAAACTCTATTCTGTTAGAATCTTGTTAGCAACATTCTGCCTTTGCTGCACTGATAAAAAGTTTGAAGAAGTTATTTCACTTTTGTATTACTACAGAAATATAGATTCCATACATCTGTTAAAAAAATCTGGTGTGATACATTCACATGATTTTCTCTACCCTCTTATCTTTATTACTGGGTATACAAACTATTCTTACTAAAGCTTATTTTTTTATTTACTACATTCAATCCAAATAAATATTTGCAAAAATAGCTACATTATACATTTCGTTATACATACAAAGAAAACAGCGATAGTCAAATGTTTAACTGGACGCTATTTGCTGGCCTTAAAATTCGGTACTGTTTCCATACAATCACGAGCAACAACTGAAAATCGATGTGACTTTAAAAGAATAACAAGTATTGAACAATGCGAACGTTTAATAACGGATACCTCAGAAACGGCTTATACTACAAAACACTTATTTTAAGTAAATTGTGTATTGTAAAGAGATCTGTTTTTTTTTTGTTTTTTTTTTTGTGGTGCGTTTTCGTCTATCGATTAACGTTCACAAGTTACACAAGATTATACAAAATTCCATCCGAATGAAGAGGACTTACTAAGCTATTCCCGGAAAATTCAAGATATACATTTTGTCATATAAATAACTTTAATATATGGTATTTTTATCAACATCGTTAGTCATTTTATAGAAAATCAACATTTTCGAAAAATGTTCCATGTAAAGGGCAGTTGGGAGTGGAGACATTTCCTTGAAAATCTTGAAGTCGCAACCTTGGAAGATACTAAACTCAGTTTGGTATTTATCCGACTTTTTGTTTTTGAGTTATCCGTTCACAGACACACACACACACACACACACACACACACACACAGACATGTTTCCAAAAATGCCTTTTTTTCGGATACAGGGCACCTCAACAACATGTATTTCCAATAAAATCTCGGTATCGAATTTTTGGATGCAATGCAATACTTCCCCTAATTACCATATGTAGTAGAGAAGGCAAAAACAAGCCGGAATATTATGCCAGCCGTGATACAGTTGTACGAGCTCATTTGAAAGAAAACGATCACTTAACTTTCAACGTATGTTGCATAAAATTCGAGGAAACAACGAACATTTGGAAATGACTGTCAAAAACTTTCGATATAATTGCGTATCTTTTTCAACAATTGTAACTGGAGCCCTAAGTCTACCGAAGTGATTATTATAGATATTTTTTTCCACAAACCATGCCTTAAATCTACTTATGGAAAATTCAATATATTTGCCATGCCAGTACTTCAAACTTACACTTTAACAAAACATCTGAACTGTTCTTGAAGAAGTACAAATAACAGAAATTTGTCAATACAAATGTATTGTAACCACGCGCGCAAAGGTATCTGCAGGGCCGCCGGTAAGCGCATCCCGGCCGGCACCTATTGGGACCCTCAGCCATCCTTCAGAACAATAGTCATACGGAGCAATAGCTCATATGAGCCGCTTCCAGCTCCAGAGGATTCCTTTGGGCAGTTCGAGTAAGTTTCCTTTCTAGAACATTCCGTTTGTAAGCAGGGCATATATAAGGGATTGCTTTTGCCCTTGCGAGAAGCTCAATTAGTTAAGAAGTGAAAAGTGGACAGTGAAAGTGGACAGTGCCGGGGCAGTTCGGTTGTGAATTGTGATTCGACGGACCAAATCTGTTGTATTCCCAGTGTATGTGTGTTTGTGCGTGTGTGTCCAAAGTGACTCAACCGTAAAGTTTGTGCTACGCTGAGGGTCTAAGTGCTAAATAAGTGTGACTGGTCAAACAATTTAATGCGTTACACTTTATTGGTGTCACGCAGTAACTGGTGTTCTCATTTGTTTCAGCATTAGGATTGGGGAAACACTTTTTTCTAAACTTGTGTGTTTGTTTTCTACTGAGAGGACCTCTAAACACATACTTTCTGGTGAAATTTCGATGCCGCATTTTTTTTATTGAATGCTGTACTTGTCTACCTTGTTTGTCTAAGCGGTAGAGAAGCTAAAAATATTATACTCAGTATAATGTAGTCAATTTTAAAACAGCAAAATAATACATAAGCGTAGCAAAAATAAAAGCAAATACAAGTTAGAACAACAGCGTTGGTTTGATCCTGATTGGAGAAACGATGTCGAGAGAGAGAGAGAGAGAGAGAGAGAGGGGGGGAGAGGGGGGAGGGGAGACAAAATAAAAATCCTTAATGCAGGCTTCTGATATAGCCTTAAACTGACACTAAAGTCCTCATACAGCATCTTGGAGTTTACTATTTTCCTTAATCCAGAAACCTTGAGGAAGACTGGGCAGGGCACGGTACAGGACTAACACAATGACGGGAGGGAACATATGAACCACGTGTGGGACAGGCCCCCTACCATAAGCCACGTGCTGTCTCGTCTCCTGGCAGAACAAAAAGCAGCACACGCGTAACCACAAAAAGATCCTGGAAAATCTCAACATTATGAGACAGTAGTGAGGCAGTCCTCGTTATGTCAACATTACATCCCTGCCTATTTGTGACAACAGCCGTAAAACTTCATAACGATATAAGATACAACACTGTTGCAATAGGAAGGATTAATGCAACATAATGGGCGATGATCCATTCCAAAAGTATTCTGGAAGTCAGTTTGGAAAATTTTAATTTTCTCAAAAATGGCTCTAACGATTTTGATTAAAATATCATATGTTTAAGATAGGCGGCGGCGTGGCCGAGTGGTTAGACCGCTCGCATCCCACCGAGGCGGCCCGGGTTCAATCCCAGGGACCTGCAAGTGGGATTTGTGGTGGACGAAGCGGCGACTGGGCGGGTTTTCTCATATTTGTTATTCATTTTTACTTTCTCTACTACGTATAGTAAGTAGGGGAAGTATTGCATTCCACCCAAAAATTCGATACCGAGATTTCACCGGAAATGCATGTTTTGAGACCTCCTGAATCCAAAAAAAGCATTTTTGGAAACATGTCCGTGTGTGTGTCTGTGTGTGTGTGTGTGTGTGTCTGTGTGTGTGTGTGTGTGTCTGTGAACAGCATAACTCAAAAACTAACAGTCGGATAAACACCAAACTTGGTATTTACGTTCAGTATCTTCCAGAGATGCGACACGAAGATTTTCAAGAAAATCTCCCCACCCCAGACTACCCTTTACATGGAACATTTTTCGAAAATTTTAATTTTCTCAAAAATGGCTCTAACGATTTTGATGAAAATATCGTATGTTTAAGATAATGTCATGAGAAATGAAATGTATATCGCGAAATTTCTGGGAATGTCTCCAAAAGTATTCTTCATTATGACCGACTTTTGCATAACTGGTAAAGCATAAGAGATAGACAAAATTTTACTACACAAAAAATGTAGATCGCGTTAAAATACACAACTTATCTCATATACATTTTTTTTGTTGAGTGAACCGTTTTCGAGATATTGCTTGTTATTTCCTTAAATTTTCCAATACTTATACTTTTTCTCAAATTCGTTATTCATTTTTACTTTCTCTACTACGTATAGTAAGTAGGGGAAGTATTGTATTCCACCCAAAATTTCGATGCCGAGATTTCACCGGAAATACATGTTTTGAGACTCACTGAATCCAAAAAAAGCATTTTTGGAAACATGTCCGTGTGTGTGTCTGTGTGTGTGTCTGTGTGTGTGTCTGTGTGTGTCTGTGAACAGCATAACTCAAAAACGAACAATCGGATAAGCACCAAACTTGGTATTTAGGTTCAGTATCTTCCAGAGATGCGACACGAAGGTTTTCAAGAAAATCCCTCCACCCCAGACTACCCTTTACATGGAAGATTTTTCGAAAATTTTAATTTTCTCAAAAATGGCTCTAACGATTTTGATGAAAATATCATATGTTTAGGGTAATGACATGAGAAATGAAATGTATATCTCGAATTTTCTGGGAATGTCTCCAAAAGTATTCTTCATTGTGAACGACTTTTGCATAACTGGTAAACCATAAGAGATAGACAAAATTTTACTACACAAAAAATGTAGATCGCGTTAAAATACACAACTTATGTCATGTACATTTCTTTTGTTGAGTGAACCGTTTTCGAGATATTGCTTGTTATTTCCTTAAATTTTCCAATACTTATACTTTTTCTCAAATGCGTTATTCATTTTTTTTATGTCCTGGACATGCAAAGAGAATGGAATGCGTGACATAGCAACCAGCGTTAAAATATTTGACTATCGCTTAAAAGCTACCATATTTTCCTTGCATCTACAAGAAAATTACCAATAAGATTGACATCTCGATATCCCGATTAACATGAAGCATATGGAGAATAGGCGTTTGTAAAATTAGGTTGTACAAGAGCAGAGAAAGTTATGTGAGTGTAACACATCAGATTTTTACTTTCTCTACTACGTATAGTAAGTAGGGGAAGTATTGCATTCCACCCAAAAATTCGATACCGAGATTTCACCGGAAATACATGTTTTGAGACCTGAATCCAAAAAAAGCATTTTTGGAAACATGTCCGTGTGTGTGTCTGTGTGTGTGTGTGTGTGTGTGTGTGTGTGTGTGTCTGTCTGTCTGTGTGTGTGTCTGTGTGTGTGTGTGTCTGTGAACAGCATAACTCAAAAACTAACAGTCGGATAAACACCAAACTTGGTATTTACGTTCAGTATCTTCCAGAGATGCGACACGAAGATTTTCAAGAAAATCCCCCCACCCCAGACTACCCTTTACATGGAACATTTATCGAAAATTTTAATTTTCTCAAAAATGGCTCCAACGATTTTGATGAAAATATCATATGTTTAAGATAATGTCATGAGAAATGAAATGTATATCTCGAAATTTCTGGGAATGTCTCCAAAAGTATTCTTCATTATGAACGATTTTTGCATAACTGGTAAACCGTAAGAGATAGACAAAAGTTTACTACACAAAAAATGTAGATCGCGTTAAAATACACAACTTATATCATATACATTTGTTTTGTTGAGTGAACCGTTTTCGAGATATTGCTTGTTATTTCCTTAAATTTTCCAATACTTATACTTTTTCTCAAATTCGTTATTCATTTTTACTTTCTCTACTACGTATAGTAAGTAGGGGAAGTATTGCATTCCACCCAAAAATTCGATACCGAGATTTCACCGGAAATACATGTTTTGAGACCTCCTGAATCCAAAAAAAAAGCATTTTTGGAAACATGTCCGTGTGTGTGTCTGTCTGTGTGTCTGTGTGTCTGTCTGTGTGTCTGTGAACAGCATAACTCAAAAACGAACAGTCGGATAAGCACCAAACTTGGTATTTAGGTTCAGTATCTTCCAGAGATGCGACACGAAGGTTTTCAAGAAAATCCCCCCACTCCAGACTACCCTTTACATGGAAGATTTTTCGAAAATTTTAATTTTCTCAAAAATGGCTCTAACGATTTTGGTGAAAATATCATATGTTTAAGATAATGTCATGAGAAATGAAATGTATATCTCGAATTTTCTGGGAATGTCTCCAAACGTATTCTTCATTGTGAACGACTTTTGCATAACTGGTAAACCATAAGAGATAGACAAAATTTTACTACACAAAAAATGTAGATCGCGTTAAAATACACAACTTATGTCATATACATTTGTTTTGTTGAGTGAACCGTTTTCGAGATATTGCTTGTTATTTCCTTAAATTTTCCAATACTTATACTTTTTCTCAAATTCGTTACTCATTCTTTTATGTCCTGGACATGCAAAGAGAATGGAATGCGCCACATAGCAACCAGCGTTAAAATATTTGACTATCGCTTAAAAGCTACCATATTTTCCTTGCATCTACAAGAAAATTACCAATAAGATTGACATCTCGATATCTCGATTAACATGAAGCATATGGAGAATAGGCGTTTGTAAAAATAGTGTGTACAAGAGTAGAGAAAGTCATGTGAGTGTAACACATCAGATTTTTTTATGTCCTGGACATGCAAAGAGAATGGAATGCGTCACATAGCAACCAGCGATAAAATATTTGACTATCGCTTAAAAGCTACCATATTCCCCTTGCATCTACAAGAAAATTACAAATAAGATTGACATCTCGATATCTCGATTAATATGAAGCATATGGAGAATAGGCGTTTGTAAAAATAGATTGTACAAGAGTAGAGAGTGTAACACATCAGATTTTTTTTTTATGTCCTGGACTTGCAAAGAGAATGGAATGCGCCACATAGCAACCAGCGTTAAAATATTTGACTATCCCTTAAAGCCTAGCAATTCCCCTTGCATCTACAAGAAAATTACCAATAAGATTGACATCTCGATTAACATGAAGCATATGGAGAATAAGCGTTTGTAAAAATAAATTGTACAAGAGTAGAGAAAGTCATGTGAGTGTAACACATCAGATTTTTTTTGTCCTGGACATGCAAAGAGAATGGAATACGCCAAATAGCAACCAGTGCTTAAAATATTTGACTATCGCTTAAAACCTACCATATTCCCCTTGCATCTACAACAAAATTAACATTAAGATTGACATCTCGATATCTCGATTAACATGAAGCATATAGAGAATAAGCGTTTGAAAAAATAGTTTGTAGAAGAGTAGAGAAAGTCATGTGATTGTAACACATCAGAATTTATTTATGTCCTGGGCATACAAAGAGAATGGAATGCGCCACATAACAACAAGCTCTTAAAATATTTGACTATCGCTTAAAGCCTAACAATTCCCTTGCATCTACAAGAAAATTTGCAATAATATTAACATCTCGATATCTCGATTCACATGAAGCATATGGAGAATAAGCGTTTGTAAAAATAGTTTGTACAAGAGTAGAGAAAGTCTTGTGAGTCAAACACATCAGATTTTTTTTATAATTAAAAACGGTAATCTTTCTTCACTCACGCGGTTCGTGAACTGCTTCAAATTATGTTTACTTTATTAAATGTTAACATATAATATATAAATACGGAGTATTCAGTTCTTCGTCGTTTCGTTTCTTATTAAGACTAGTAAGTACATGCTTAGTTCTGCGTAAAAATTTAATTTCCGCTGTTTGAATTTTACTTTTGTCGTTTTGTTTTTTAATCCATAATTCGCTGCCATAGAGGAGCACAGGGACCACCATGGTCTTGTATAACTTAACTTTTAATACGTGTGGCATATACCATTTTTTAGAAAGCGCTCGAATTTATAAAATATCATTAAAATAATATTGTACTGATCCCTGAAACTAAGAGAAATCATTTAGGATGAAATCAACTGTGGTGTGCAGCGAGATGTCAGATGTTTTGATGTTTTGTCGATTTGCTAGCAGTCATTTTCAGTGAAATTATTTTCAACATGTTTTACCTTACACCAGACAATGAAGCGATTAAATGCTATATCAGATTGTTTTCTGGATTTTTTGGGGATAAGTAGTTCTAGTATTATTCTTTCTGCTGCCTCTGTAATTTCAGTTTCTTCTGAATTCATATTGCCGGCATTTAATCTTTATGTGGGTTATACTAGATAAAAGAATGACGTTTTAGATAAAAGAAAACACAAGGCTGCCAATATAAGGTATAGATTAACTCCACAACGAAGTGCAATGCCATTTAATCTTTATATAGGTTAAACAGATAAAAGAATAACGTTTTAGATCAAAGAAAACACAAGGCTGCCAATATAAGGTATAGATTAACTCCACAACGAACTGCAATAAGCATAATGATCAGTATTGTGAACAGATAGTGTGACCCCCATGAGAAATTAATAATGTAAAACGACATAATGAAAAGTAAAACCTAATCAAACCATTTCGAATTATTAAACATGTGCAAATACAAAGGATAATTGCCATTTGATTGGGCTTGAAACCAAAGCTCATTTTTGCTCAGATATTGATAATCTTTTATAATTCAATTAGTAAATATTTGTTTTTTAACGTATGGTTTAACATTTTAATTTTTTAATTTCTGTTAGTTTATATAATTCTGTTGAATTGGTATTGTCTTTGGCAGCCTACACTTGCGTTTATTTTATTTCAAAATAAATAAAATGGTCACTTTGGAGTGATAAAAACACTTTATACTCTAGTGCAATAATGGGTAGCTTTTAGTTCGTGTGCACTATGTTAAAGGTTCTACTTTTAAGCCATGCTGTCTAGAAATAACTATTTTATAATTATTAATACTTCTAATATGAATAAATTTCATGAATGGTTTGCCTTGGAGTGATACCAACTTGCGTGTAGTATTATGTGGTAAGATGGTGTTAAAATACTTTAATGTTTAAGACCCATTTCGTTATATCCAGCTCAATCATGGAATGTTTTAGTTGTTTACCTCAACACAACGTGGCAGTGTTTTTTGCATTAGTTCGCTGTAACCGAGCAACACTGTTTTGCCATTCCCTCCTCGTGTTTGCGGTCATAAAATTGGAAATAGACTTATCGAGAAAATCGCTTGTGTGCTGTGAGTGCGGACTGGCGCGCACATAAAAAGTGTTTCCTTTTTCCTTCTTGTTCTTTTTTCCCTTCACATGCTCCATCTGCCTCCCCTCCAGCGAGAATTTATGTCCCGGTGTATATGAACCACACTTTAACCTCATAATCCTGATGTCATGAAACATTTGTTACTCTTAAAAGCTTCCATCCCTCCCCTCCACATCTGCTAACAGAACGAGAAAAACAGCGCGTAACGCACAGCTATTAATGGGGCAGCGCATGCGCTTAGTGTGTTGTTTTGGCACGCTCGGAAGTTTGTCTCATCTGGTGAAAAAGGTTTCGTTAAGTATGGGAAATAAAATCTCACAGTCCCAAAGATCGTTATTGAAGATTTATGTTCTTCTACTAAACCGTTTGTTTTCTTCGTGTGTTTGTATGTTTAGATCACTGGTGCCCAACAGCTTTTACTCTCTCACCACTGGATATAATTTATTTTTCCGTTGTATTATTCGGTTACTGGCTCTTGTTTGAGTTATGCGTGTTGTCGAGTAGGTTTAGTTACATGAATTATTTTCTTCAGCTCTTAACTTGAAGTTATAAACGGTTTTGTTTCCCCTTGTTCTTGTGCGCCAGCTTTTCGCTTCTGCAAATCGCAGATAGCACAGTTGTCGCCTAGAGGTTATGTAAACATTAATATTAGCATAAGTAACACTTATAAATATCTTTCAAGTCATTAACGTTGTAAAAATGTTTTTTTACACTAAATTATTTGCTACTAAAGTGGTTTTAATTGCGCCAAGAATGCTGTCATGTAGTTACTAGGGAATGGTAAGGGCTAATTTATCAAATATAGTTGAAAATCTATCAATGTAGCCCTAAGCAACCGTAGATTTCAAGGCTGCCCCGTAGCTCAGTCGGTAGAACATATTCCTGGTGTGCGAGCAATCCCCAGTTCGAATTTTTCTCTAGCCAAGATTATTCCCTATCCTCCCCAGAGTCTGAAAGTATAAATGGGAGTGTGAATGATTAAAACCAGAACTTCACTAGAGACCCACCTACAAGCGAATACCATTAGCTATAGGCAATAACATGTTTCGAAGAAAAGGCCGCCGATAACATCATTGTACAGGGAGAGCCAAAAGACTACGAACCGGCTGAGTGGTGTTTTTCCTGTACGCGTCCTTGGCGCTTGTTGCCGTCTGCCGCTATAATGCAAAGGCGCGGATGAAACCATATAACATTTTTAAAACTACTTTTAAAGGCTTTACTTAACAACTTTATGAAAGTGTGTTTGAGGACAGAATTATTAGTAGAGGTTTGTGGCCCCCTCGGTCCACCGACCTAAACCCCTACGATTTCTATCTCTGGGGTAACTTAAAACAAAGTGTACAAGACAAACCCACACACCCGGAAGATTTAAAACAAAATATTCGCCAGGAAACTGCCATGATTTCTCAACGTGAACTACAGCGAGTATTGGGTAGTTTCCTAAAGCGGTGCCAAAAATGTATGGACAACGACGTGGCCAGTTTCAATATCTCCTTTCATAAAGTTAGTAAGTAAGGCCTTTTAAGTAGTTTTAAAAATGTTGTATGGTTTCATGCGCGCCTTTTTATGATAGCGGCAGACGGCAAGCGCCGAGAACACGTACAGGAGAAACACCGTGCAGCCGGTTCGTAGTTTTTTGGCTCACTCTGTAGTTAAAGGCGAGGTATAAATGGAATTTAAAAAAATTTCAAATAATCAGCCATTACGTTAATCGATGTAGAGACTTCACTTAATATACATATAATTTTCAGCGCTAAAAACAAGTGTGGTAACAATGGAGTGCTATAAAAATACTATTCCACTGACTGTCATAATCTTCAATTCCTAGCATGAGTGGCTCGTGTTAAAATTTTACTTTTAGTGCCAGTTGTTTAAAAAAAATCAGATGTGTTACATAACTTTCTCCACTCTTGTACAAACTATTTTTACAAACGTTTATTCTCCATATGCTTCATGTTAATCGAGATATCGAGATGTTAATCTTATAGCTAATTTTCTTGTAGATGCAAGGGGATTTAAGCGATAGTCAAATATTTTAAGATGTGGTTGCTATGTGCAGTATTCAATTCTCTTTGCATTGACAGGACAAAAACAAGCAATATCTTGAAAATGTTTCAATCAACCAAAAAAAAATGTATATGACATAAATTGTGTATTTTAACGCGATCTACATTTTTGTGTAGTAAAATTTTGTCTATCTCTTATGGTTTACCAGTTATGCAAAAGTCGTTCACAATGAAGAATACTTTTGGAGACATTCCCAGAAAATTCAAGATATATATTTCATTTGTCGTGAAAATATCTTAAACATATAAGATTTTAATCAAAATCGTTAGAGCCATTTTTGAGAAAATTAAAATTTTCGGAAAATGTTCCATGTAAAGGGTAATCTGGGGTGGGGGGATTTTCTTGAAAACCTTCGTGTCGCATCTCTGGAAGATACTGAACCTAAATACCAAGTTTGGTGTTTATCCGACTGTTCTTTTCTGAGTTATGCTGTTCACACACACACACACACACACACACACACACACACGGATATGTTTCCAAAAATGTTTTTTTTTAATTCAGGGGGTCTCAAAACATATATTTCCGGTGAAATCTCGGTATCGAATTTTTGGGTGGAATACAATACTTGCCCTACTTACTATACGTAGTAGAGAAGGTAATAATCATTCATAATCCCTCAAGCGGTTGCGAATTTATCTAATGAAACTCGTAAACTCGAACGGGATTTAATAAGACCAGGGATGCCTAAGCTTGAGAGAGAGAGAGAGAGAGAGAGAGAGAGGATGAAGGAAGTTTCCTTTCCTACTCATTTCCACTCGTGCTGCCAAGGATTGAGACTTGATTGGTTTAGCTTGTCAGTCTCTTCAAATACAGTAGGTGGGGTGAACTATGGACGTTGAACCTTAGCTCTTAAGAAAACAGGTTCGGCTTCACTAATTAAGACTATTCCATGAATAAAATATCGCAGATTAAATAAGCAACTGCTTTCTTAGCCATCTTGTTTAAAATAAAATCACCATTGTCTCAGCTGTTATATCACGGCATACTAAATGAAGAGCAAACGAATGTATTACGGAATACTAACCAATGCTACCAACAGTGGAGATGAGAACATAGTTAACCTCAAAATTAAGATAAGCTAAACTCAGAACACAATAAAGACAGAATTTTTTTTTCAAGAACATAATTTATTGGAAAATTGGCACTATTTGAATGAGCAGTGATTAAAAACGATATTGAAAGTTGAAAGAATCTGATAATGTAAACTTAAATGAATTGGACTGAAGTGCGAACGATACTATTACGGTTTTAATGAGCCGACGTTTTAACCGATAAAATCGCGTCCTTGCAAAGCGTATTATAAAATAAACGACCATGGCTGATCGATATCTGAAGCACTACTAAATGTTATTGTTAAGTTTCAAAGACACTGAGGGAATGGAATAGTCTTGTTTAAAAATGTTAGGTGATTTTGAGAAAATTTCCTTTTTAAATTGATATATAGCTTCATTAGTATACGATATCTGGAAGATTTCTGCATATGGTTCCTAGCTTATTCTATAAGCACCTGTAAGATTGGGTGAAAATTTGGAAAAGAATTTGAAAATTAGGTTTTTTTATTTTTATTAAGCTTATATCTTGTATTTTCATTTGACGCTTTTGATTTAGTATATCGGCCATGTTTAAAACTCCTGGAACATATTGTTGTACTGTACTTTCCAATTTGATTCTAATTGAACATTTTCTTAACTTAGAATGCTCTACGGGTCAAAACTTTTGACTAATTAACCTTAAATGTTCAGTAAAAATTCAGGAATGAATACTAAAGAGGCTCACATTTCCATTTTTGAAATTGTAGGTTTAGGTTATTTATTCTGAAACATTGTCGTAGCTGGATTATTTGTAAAAATAAAAAAAATAGTTAATTATTTTTCTTTCAAGCATACTTTCATTAAAATTGTTAAACAAGTTGATTTTTTATAATGGTGTGTTAAGGGCAGAATAAAATTTTGAATAGAGAACGCAACAAACCATTTGAATGTGGAAACGTTTGACACGTGGGGCATTTTTAATCCACATATAACTATTGATTAAATCAAGAACCCCCAAAAAAATTGTATCTCTGAAACAAATGACCATAGCTCAATTGAAACTTTGTTTACTATCTTTAGCTACATTACATAACCATACTGTGATCAAACTTCAAATTGCTCAATAAAAACTATAGAACTTAAGGCTTTCCACAGGTGTGCTGCCTTAACCAAAACTTATTTGTCTCTAAGGTTTTGATTTAAATAGTCGTCACGGGAGAGAAAACCCTAGGACGTCTGTGGAGCTTAAAAGTTAGATTTCAAAATACGCAATACTGATAACACATTTAAATATCTGCAAATCTTATGCTAAAATCTTACTATAAGCTGTCAATCTTACCTGTGCGAGAACAATATCCGGGCTGTGGTATGCAAAGTAAATGCAATTTTTTTTGAGCAGCATCACTTACCTGAAACAAAGAAAAGTAAAATAAAATTTTAAGAGGGACAGTTATTAACTTACAGCCCTTTACTAAATCTACGAAAAGTAAAGACTGGAATTAGAATTCTTGTTTTTCAACTTCCCAATGATCCTTCTATGAAGAATTTTCATTTTTAATGAGTGATAATTGAATTATTAAAGGCACTAAACCCAGGAGCACTACAATCCAAAGAAAAAAAGTAAACTATTTATGAAAATGCATGCTATATAATGTTTGACTATACAATTTTTTTTAATTAAATCCAAAAACCCGTGGAAATTCGTTTAGTTATTTTCTCCCTTCTCTCCTTAGTGTTTTAACAACCTGCTGTGGAGTTATTTGTTTTAGTCAGATTTAAAAGTCATCTGGAAATACGTTTATGGCAAGTGTCCAAAGCATTTTCTCAATTCCAGTTCGCCCACCAGTATTTAACTTGCAATTTTCGAACTACAGAATGCTTGCTAAACAATTTCGTCCTCGTGCCATCTGAAGTATGATTTATTATGCTACAATTGTTATTCTACAAGAGCAGTTAAATATTTAACAGAGGTTTTCTAATAGAAACCAGCAAAGCCAGGCTGCGATAAAATTTGCGTAATCGATGGTTTATACTGAATACAATTCGTAGCTTTTAATACTTAAGAAAAATAAGAAACGAAAGAGTGGTACATCGTCAAGCTTCTGAAGGGCAAAGAAAAATGTGTAACGGTCATAGGATACATTTCATAACTTAATTAAGATCACGCCAATATACATTTTGTAGCTCACAGGAAAGTTAAAAGAGACATCTATACGTGCAAAACTGGAATTGAAATTTTCCTGGACATTAATACTAATATATAACGGGTCTTCAGATTTATTCGGCCTTTACCGCCAGTAGGTTTACATAAATGACGTCATTATGAGTTCAGCGAGCCCATTATCTAAAAGGGGAGGTGCAGAATTGAGCCTTGGACTGCATGCCTTTCCGACTTCGTAAACAGTAAGTACCGCGGCGGTGCAGAACTGCTTTTCACTATGACATTTTGTGCGTTCTTTGCACGTGAATGGAAGCGACCACCGATTACAATTCCTTACGAAATGGAAGGGTACGAAAGGGAATCTAGCCGCTATGTGGATGATTTTGATACCGTAAATTATTGATAAGAATATATCAATAATTACATAAAGAAATGAGAGTAAGGTAAAGAAATAATTGCAATAAATAATTTCTGAATATTAAATCAATGTATAATGTAATAAACCTGCGTTGAAATATTTGACCGAGGAAAAGGGTCATTAGTAACAGCCGAATAAAGAACACATTAGTTTAAAGATTCTTGGAATGCCGTTAAGGTTTATTTCAGTACGTTTGCAAAGTCACGTAGGTAGCAATTCTGGAAATTAGAAAAGCGAAGCTACAACGTAAGAGACGCATAGTAGGATTTTAAGATTGGATCGCGCGAGAAAGAACGTTGGTAGGCGTAGCCATAGGTAGGGGAGCTTAAGTTGAGAAAAATTCCGCATTCTAATCAGACACACATTCGTGACGTATTCGTGACTCTACTGAAATTCTTGGCACTCGTGTGACTTGCCCTCGCGTGTAATTTCTAAATATTGTGTAGCGCACATGGAAGATTCGGCGGCTATTGAGAGATATCTTTCGAGTAACATTTCTGTGACTTACGGCAACTGACGCTTCGCTTAATTATTACCAAAGAAGTAATTAATTCGCAAAGTTAACAGTCGGCGACTCTTCTCAAACTTAACATTTTAGTCAACATTAACATTTCTCAGCTAACTAAACCGGTGCTATCCTTTCAAAACACACTCACGCATTTCCTGAGATAAAGAACTCATAGCTATACCGTTAGAGCAGCTGGCGCAAGAGACAGCGCAGATGACATAAAACTCACCAACACAGCAGGTAACATTAAATTTTATAAACATTTGAAGCAGGGAACGGCATCAAAGTTCTCGCACCGAGAACGGCTTCGATTTTCTCCGTTCTTGGCCAGAATTTCATAAAGGCGGATATAAAATATGTTAAATAACAACTAAGAAAAGGAGAAACGATTAAATATTTAAGAATGTTTAAATAACATTTTAAAGGGTGCGTGGTTACAGATTACCTTTTAGGCAAAAACGGTCAAAACCATCGTTATGAAACTGGATATAGAACATACCTAGGTCCCACTTAGAAAATATATGACACCTTAATTACTTGTTCTTCAGGGGAGGTTCTAATGGGGCATAGCTGTTTCTGAAAAAAAACATAAAATTTATAAATGTTGTGTTTCCGAGAAGGCTTGTTTAGCACAACTTCGACAGGATGAATGCATAGGATGTCATACCAATTGTTCTTTACTATTAATGTGGTAAAAAAACTATTACCATAAGAAACTTTTTAGTCCGTTTGCAAGCGTAAGGAAGACACAAGTTAGCATAATGCTCAACCTTTCAACCTTTGAATTTATTTTTTTAACGTTTATTAAACTAAAACAAAACAAAAAAAGTTTATTACTGGTTTTCAAAACAATAAGGGTATGTACATTACGCAGAAAGAGGGTGAGAGGATGGAAAAGACAAACGAAGGAAGAAGAGAGTATGGGAGAGAGTGGAAAAAAGTGCGAGACAGTGAGAAAGTGGGTGAGGGAGGATAAGAGCCTTGGAGAGAGGGAGACAGAAAAGAATATCTGAATGTGATGCAATAACGCGAGCCGAGTTGCGGGTTCTGCTAGTTTATTTTTGAAATAACCATCACATGGGGAGAAACCACATCAATGATCACTTTCATCTCAAAGTATACAACAAAGAGGTCGTTATATGGACTTATCTTTCAACGTATAGGTACGGATAATTGATAACAGGATAGGTACCTGCTGTTCCATAATAAATATTAGATTACTGCTATATAAAATAACCTAAATATAAGGCTACTTAACAACAATTCTTTAAAAATTATTAGCTTGTAAATTTAAAGACACAATATTGTATTAAATATATTAGAAAGCTTTTTGCAACCACTGCCAGAGAATCAAAAGCTCAGCAATTTATACCTATTCGTGCTTTTAATATATCTTAGTTGTAAAAAAAATTAAAATATTCCTATATAACACACATTTAGTAGTTATATATCATATCAAAATATACCTTAAGAGAGAAAGGAATATTAAAAGAAAAAGCTGGATATTACTCACATGCATAAACATTGATAATTGTTTGTTATGCTTTAATTCAAACAAACAACAATTAGCGTTTCGGCAAGGTTAATCTCACCAGATGTTATTAGGCGTAAATGGTACGATATACAGTGTGTCCATAAAAATACTGTCGTACTCCAAACTGGCACCACGTCGCTTTGGATAATCGTATTTAAATGAAATTGGTGACATTCGAAAGAAAAACTCAAATATGTTTGTACATGTCAGCAATGGACGGGATCGAGGGAATGAAACACATGTGAATGCTTTTAAAATTGTGTTGTTATTGAAGAAGTTTTAAGGAGATATGGCGAACCCATAAGAACGTAGTTGCTGCGTTTTGGAATGTAATAGCACGCAGAGCCTTGTGCAGGTTCAGCGTGCTTTTAGGCGAAGCTCCTACACACACGTCAATTTTGAAGTGGTACCGTGATTATGTGGATCGTGGCTGCATATTATTAGCAAAGGAAAGACCATTCAGGGAGACCATCTGTCAATGTGCGGGAATTGTCGAACAAGTGCGGGAGGCATTTGTAAGTAATCCTAAGAAGTCTGTCCGTAAAGCTAGTCCGCAGTTAAACATCCCTAAATCCACCGTATCTAAGTTCCTACGTACGCAACTAAGTTTCACCCCTACAAACTGCAATTACTGCGTAAGTTGAAACCTGATGAGCCTGTAAAACGATTAGATTTCTCTGAACATTTATTGGTACTAATGGAGGATAATGAAAATCTGTCAGAAAAAAATAATTTTCAGTGATGAGGCAACATTCCACGTTAGTGGAAAAGTGAATAGGCATAATGTAGGATTTGGGGGAGCCAGAATCCACATGAAGTTGAAATACTCCCCTAAAGTGAATGTCTTTTGTGCCGTATCGAAACGTCAAGTCTATGGCCCATTTGTTTTTCGAGAGGCCACTGTCAACGTCTAACTTATCTTGACATACTCACTGATTGGTTATTTCCCAATTGGAAGAAGACAACGAATTTATTTTCCAACAAGATGGAGCACCTCCTCACTGGCATTTACATGTTCGGGGACATCTGAATGAGCGGCTTCCAGGAAGATGGATTGGACGTGCCGAAAATATGTCTTCTACAAGTGGCCGCCGAACTCGCCTGACTTGACGGTCTGTGACTTCTCTTTATGGGGTTACATAAAGGATATGTCTATGTACCCCATTGCCGCAAAACCTGCAAGAAGTGCATCTTCGTATCACTACTGCCATCCAGTTCCATGTCATCAGGTATATTGGAGCGTATGCGGCGTGAATGGGAATATCGCCTTGATGTCTCCATCGCCACTTGTGGGGGTCACATTCTATGTCTATGAGGTATAGTAAAAAAAATCGAGTTTTTCTTTCAAATGTCATCAACTTCAAATACAACTATCCAAAGCGACACAATAGCGGTTCAACGTATGACAGTATTTTTATGGACACACTGTATATATTTGTCCATCTTTTATGGTTTCTATATGACACTTCTGGAATGAAAAGAGCATAAAGCACTTTACACAAAATAAGTCACACTTTATCTAGCAAGTAATTACCTCAATTTATGATTCCAATTGATCCTCGGGAACAATTTTTTAATAAAATCGAAAATATTGATGTAACTTCCTGAAAATCTTTATCTGGTAACATCGAAATAGGCGATATGGACTAAATCTCTGCGATTTTACCTCAAAACTTACAATCATAGCGAAGTATCAATGCTGCACTTTTGGATAGTGCTGTACTTTTTCATGATCAGAAAAAAGTAATTAACAAATAAAATAAGTATGCGCTAAAAGGTTTTGTATAGGCACCGAAGGTGCATTTCGCATAAAATTCCAGTATCTTTCGGAAGATGAAAGGAAATAAAGAAAAGCAAACAAAAAACGATAGAAACGCAACTGACGGAATGCCTTAACTCTGAAGCGCAGCTTTTTTTGCTGATTTTATAAGCTGGAAAGAATTTTGTCCGACTGTTGGTGGCCAGTTGCAGACCAGAAGACACAAAGAAACATATTCATAATATTCCACTTGTGACCGTAACAGCAACAAGTATTAAAGCTCCATATTTGGGGTGGAAGGTTACATAAACTGCACGGGTCCTGTTCAGGTCAGGGTTGTCCACTTCTTGTAAGCGCAAAACAAGATATTACCTAGAATAGACTATGTAGAATAAGGAACAGAAAGAGTAAGTCTACCAAATTTTAAAAATCTGATGTGTTACATTCACATGTTTTTCTACGTACTATAATTTAGTTTTATACAGACACTACAAACCATTCCAACGAAAGCTTATTTTTCTACCTACTTCATGTTAATCGAGATAAATCACTGCAGAAATAGCTACAGTACACATTTCGTAAAGATACAAAGGGAACAGTGATAGTCAAGTGTTTAAGAGCTGAACGCTGGCCTTAGAATTCCATACTGGTTCCATGCAATTGCGAGAAACAACTGAAATTTGACAGGCTTAAAAGAATGACTTATTGAACAAATCGAACCATTAATAACGGTATCTCTGAAATGGCTTATGTCACAAAAAAGGTATTTGAAATAAATATGTGCTTTAAAGAGATCTGCATCTTTTGTGTAATACGTTTTCGTCTGTCGCTTAACGTTTACCAGTTATACAAGATTATGCAAATTTTCTTCCGAATAATAGAGAACTTCACAGAACATTTAAGATAAGCGTTTTATTTGTCATCTAGGCAAATATCTTTAATATATGGTATTTTAAACAAAATTGTTAAACCCAAGCTTTAGAAAATAAAACATTTCAAAAAATGTTCTATGTAAAGGTTAATATGGGGTGGGGATTTTCTTGAAAACCTTTGTGACGCATCCTTGGAAGGTACGGAACTTAAATAACAAGTTTGGTGTTTATCGAGATTTCGTTTTTGAGTTAAGCTGTTCACAGTCCGCGCGCGCGCACACACACACACACACACATACACACACAGACCTTTGTCTAAAACTGCCCTTTTTTAATTCAGGGTGCCTAAAAACACGTATTTCCGGTGAATCTCGGTATCGAATTTTTGGGTGAAATGTAATACTTTCTCTACCTACTATGTACGTGTAAGAGAAATTAAAAATGACTAAATTAGGTACTGAAAAAAGTCAAACCAATAATAACAGATATCTCGGATATAAATGTGCCACAGAAAAGGCTATTGGAAATAAGTTGAGAGTTTTAAAGGAATCGAATTCTTTTTATGTTTTTGTTCGGAAAATCAAAGTAGCAGACTGTTGCTTGCCACAAGCAGAGGAATTGGTTCCTGATTATCAAACTTTTATGCCATATGCAAATTTATGATAGGCGATTGTTTCTATAATCTACTGCAGAAGTGAGTTATTGCATTGGATTCACAGCACTTTTCCTGTGCTCATCATTTTTGTACACAAAACCATAAGCGCTTTATACCATTGAATGCAAGTTTTGATTCTATTTTTTTCAAAAAAAACCTTCAACTTCCCTCTATTCAGTGAGGTGCGAAATACACTTCTAACTTTCGTGGTTTCTTTCAAATAAAAATCTGAAATACGGGCATTCCTTTGGAATTATCCTGTATAAATGAGTTTTGCGCACAGTAATTGTGATGGTGTACCAAAGGCTAAAGCAAAAATCTTTTTCTACAACCAAAGTATTACAAATTCTACCTTAAGTAAGACAAAATCAACTTCTGTTTGTATTTTTCACTGTAGCTGTTAACAATAAAATATACTTTCTAAATGTCAAAATAATTTTCTCCGTTTCACAAACCACTTGTAGACTTAGTTTCACGGCATTGTACAACATTTATTTCTTAAATGAAATACGTTGTCGGTCTTTCTGGTTTACAAAAGAAAACTTCCTCCGCACTGTTTGCATGCATTATCTTAATTTTATTTTAACTGTCCCTTACATTATTTATTGCAAGGCTTTAGTATTTTAACTGCATGTGTAACTAATTCGCACGACAGAAATAATGTACAATATTTAATTTCATACATGTTGAATTTCACTACTTAAAAAATAATAAAACTAAGACATAATTCAGGACAGGACGCACAATTCAGTCGAAAGCATGCATGAGAAAAGCGATAGCATTCAACACTAATTCGATACGTATAATAAATAATAATTATGTAAGTATATAGCTAAACCTGGAAGTATGATGATTTATTTTTTTAAGTACTGGATTTATATTCAGTACTTAAAAAAAATAAATCATCAGTCTTCCAGGTTGCACCGACTCCGATTAAATTTTGCAAAGATAAACTTTGACACAAGGCAAAAAAAAGACTTCGAACTTAATATCTGCCACGCAGCATTCTCCACCCCCCCTCTCTCTCTCTCTCACTCTCTGGTCTTTCTTCGTTGTCTTTACCACTCAAAAAGCAGTATTACTACCGGTTTTCAGTTCTGAAATCACATGCAAGACGTACAGTGACAAGGAAAGGGAGGCTAACATTGGATGGGAGAATGAGAGAGAAAGGGAGTGTTAAAGACGGAGGTGAGAGGGTAAGAATTAGCGTGTGTCTGTTTGTGTGTGTGAGAGAGAGAGAGAGGAGAGAGAGAGAGCCTCAAATAAAGCGAGCAGAGCTACGGATTCTGGTAGTTGAGGTATAAAAAGGAGTATGAACTATTTGCTGTTGAAAAACAATGAAGGTCAAACAACTGAACGAAGATTATTAGTTTATATACTGGATTTATTAAGTGTTAATGGATTTATTGAAGATTAAAATGCAGGTCCTGTCAAGAACAAATCACTAGATGCCTCCCGGCACAACTAGATATTACGGTGGACTCTCCACACGACGTTGTGTATCCATCTGGTACGTATTTAAGTACGTATTGTCTGATTAATTAAGTCTCCATGTCGCCTACTTATATTCAGGAACACTCCGAGTTAGGAGGCAAATAACTACTCAGTTCGTATCCAATTGCTGTTGATGCGAATTGAACTGATGTGACAGCTTGGAAAGTCAAAGGTGAAGAAGCCGAGGACCAAGTTTGGAAAACTGTGCCTGCCACCAAATGGGGGACTTATAAATCATGATGTTTCCCAACTTTGGGAGATTACAGCTTTACTTAACCTTTCAATTACAAGCAATACCAGAAACCTTTACAGCGTGTCGTGATCCAAAGTCCGGACCTTTAACATGGCAAAAGAAGTGTGTCGCCACACAAAAGATTTTTCCCGTACAATTAATTTTCTTGCTATCAGGACTTTATGTCCATGCGATGTCCACGTTTATCCCAACATAAATCAGTGTTAATGATTTAGGCAAATTCCGCGATTATCACGGAATCACCTCTATTGCGGGCCTTGCAGCACTGACACGCGATGCTCGTTATTCGACTCACGTTCGGGAACGTGTTTCGGTAGTTTCCGCACGTGACGAGTGTTTCCTAACGCGGTCTCTCGCTAATCACGAGAAAACACCTCTTCACTTCCATGCTCTATTGGAACATTTACCGCATACAAGTGACAGGCCGCATTCGGATTGAATAATGATCATAGGATTTGAATAAATATTTTTAACGATCTTCCTCGCGGAATTCTAGAAGAAAACGATTTAACGTAAGCATGAAAGCGTATTGAGCTTTAATTCCATAAAATGAGTAGTAGAATGCCTTCTGAATGTTGATCCACGAGCAATTATTTGATTCTCAATGTCCATTGAATTTTTGCGCTTGAACAGAATTCACTTAGTGCTACGAGTACACCTTTCTGGTAGAATAAACACTGTATCAGTGCAAACAATTTATAATTAATGCTCCTCCTTCAGCATCGTATGGACCTCGTAGTTTTCCAGCTGCCAATTCCCCATCATCATTAACCCTATCATTACCGCTAGCGCCCGAGAGGGCCCAAGGCACACCTTATCTTCCGCCCCCACAGGACTTCTTTGAGCATAGTAATGATGCGTCCCCTAGGAGCGCTACTTATCCATCAAACAGCTCCTTGGTCTATTCATCAAGCTGAGTGCACGTTGAACCAGGCCATCTAGCACAAATCCACTTTTTCGGTACCGGGAATCAAACTGGAAACACCGAATTATATATAGCTAAATCTGGAAGTCTGATGAATGACTGTGTGTACATCCCCGCAGAAAGTCTCAGGAAGGATTCAAAATGATGGAACATTGATGTAAATGGTTCGAACTGTGTTTGTATAATCTATAGTTTAAGGACAATTAGTTTTGCTGTTGGGAGCTTGAGGATATAGGAATCGTTATCGTCGTTGTCTTCCTCACAATTAAAACAGAAGCCACTGGTTTTCTGAAATCTTCAACGAAATGAACAGCGTCCAAAATCAGTATCCCTTCCACTAGAATGGAAGAATGGTCGTGCTAACACAATGGCTGTTCAACAGACCTCAATCTCTTTTGATTTCTTCATTTTACAGACTTAGAGGAAAACAAATTCTAATGGTGAGACTCTTACAGGCATTTCTAGGCTGACAGGAAAATGTAGCTGGCAAAATCCTACAAGCTCTTCTTGAGATTGGACAGTTTTAGGATACGACAACATACTCACTCGCTATGTCTCTCGGTATGAGATCTTAAAAACAATTATCATATTAGTTTACTAAGTTCAACAGGTAGTTCTTATAAACAAGGACAAGTACACACATTTGCTACTGCTCAGAATTAAGTAAATTATTCCTAACAATGATAGATTTCCTTTACTTTCATGGTTTGGACTTTTCGACCCGTTCTATTTCCCCACCACCTGTCACTGTGGTATTTATGATTATACCAGGAAACGGAGGAGGATTTCGGCTCTAGAGCGCATAGTTGCGCCAGAGGAAGGGTGAAGCGAAGGACACAGAGGGCGACGTGATCCGAAGCGGTAGGCTCGGACACAGGCGAGGCTCCTAACGTCCCAATGCCCACTGGACCACCCACAGGACTACCTCTCTCCAAGATAGATCTCTCTGACGACTCGTACCACACCGAACGCCAGGGCCGCCACTTTATGCCTCGCCCGCCGTCCACTCGCCTGATCCTGACATAAAAGGAAGGAAATGGGACAGGAAAATTTGAGACATTGTATAATCCACTCCAACATTCGCCTTACAAACAAGGAAAATTGCGAAAAAGAAAACCAAGTTCAAGAGTGGCCGGTCCAACGGGAATCGAACCGGGACCACCCACATTTGAGCTTCATACGTTACCGTGGATGTCGATGTGGTGACTAGTGGATCTCTTTTGGCCATTGTCTTATCTATATGTCTTTTTGGTCTGTAGGTAACCAATTCTAACCAATTCATTTTCATTATTTTTACATCAGATTGTCATTTATTTCAGTTTCCTACTGTATTTTTTTTGTTAAATTTTTAAGCATCCTTTTTGGTTTATACGATAGTTAAAACAAATATTCTCTCGACCTTTGTTACGAATGGCTAAGAAACCATCACTCTAGAATATACCAGTAAATATCTGTATTGCGCAATCCCTTATTGCTGAATAAATGTAGGCTTACCACATTCTGATTTCCCAATTTCTTTGTTAAAGTCACTGCAACAAGCGCCTATAATCAGTTTTCTAGAAACAATTCGCTGGATGATGTTGAAATGCTGTTACCTATTTTCTGCTGATATACTAGAGAGATTACAGGCTAGATAAACCAGAAATAACATGTGAAGGAATGCCTGCTAACAGCAGCAATATAAATGGCCAAGGTTTGCTCACTACTGAGAAATGCCCACATCTTTGTTCTGTCCCAGTATAATTTTCCACCCTTCTGCGCTTTCTTGTTGGAGATAAGGTTTATCTGCAGAGATCGCACATGGTGTACAACAGGTTGCTTGACAAGGCGAACTGTTCCACTGATATCGCCTGCTAATTATAATACTGCATGAAGCGTGTGTGCGCGCGCGGGGGCGAGCGTCCGGCGCCGTGTGGGCCCCTCGACTGACCTTGGGGGGGCCACTTCTTGCTCACCTTCGCTGCAATCGGGCAATTTATTCTCCACGTGATCAGATGATGCTGGTTTTATTCTCGGAACTGGGCAGTCACTTTAATCAGCCACACTACAGCTTCCGCACTACCTGACTGAACCACGAGAAATAACCGGCAATCATATGCAGCGGGTAAAACTCCATGTTATATTTTAACAATTAATTGTTTTTTATTTCTCCACTACGTATAGCAAGTAGGGGAAGTATTGCATTCTATGTATAGCAAGTAGGGAAAGTGTTGCATTCTATCTAGTTTTCATCGGAAATACATGTTTTGAGGCCCCTGAGTAAAAATAACACTTTTAGAAAAACGTTCGTGTTTGTGTCTGTGAACACCATAACTCATAAACGAAAGGTGGGATAAATATCAAACATGATATTTGAGTTTAGTATCTTTCAAAGATGCGACACGAAGATTTTCAAGAAAATCTTCCCATCCCAGACTACCCTTTACATGGAAATTTTTCGAAAACTTTGATTTTGTCAAAAATAGCTCTAACGATTTTGATTAAAATATCATATGTTTAAGGTATTTATGGCAAATGAAATGTATATCTTGAATTTTCTAGTAATGTCCCCAAAAGTCCTCTTTATTCTGAATGACTTTGGCATAACTGTTAAAACCTAAGAGATAAGACAAAATTTTACCACACAAAAAATGTAGATCTCGTTATAACACACAATTTATGTCATATACCTTTTTTTTCCGAGTGAACCATTTCCGAGATATTTCTTGTTATTTGTTTGAATTTTCCAATGCTTATACTTTTTGTCAAATGGGAATTCGTTATTCGTTTTTTAAATGTCCTGGACATGCAAAGAGAATGGAATGCTCCACATAGCAACCACCTCTTAAAATATTTGACTATGGCTTAAAGCCTACTATATTCCCCTTGCACATATAAGAAAATTAGCAATAAGACAGTTTCTGCAAATGTTTATATCGATAATATGAAATATACGGAGAATAAGCGCTTATAAAAATAGTTTGTACAAGAGTAGAGAAAGTCATGTGAGTGTAACACATCAGAGTTTTTATACCTGCGTGTGTTGGGAAGGTAGAATCACACTGCAAAATTAATTGACATAGCCGGGATTTGAACCACGGATCTTCGCCTCTCTGTACCGCTGCTCTGAGCAACTGAACTGCCATTGTAACTGTCTGATTCTACCTTTCCAACTTTAGCTTACACACAACGTGTTGAAAGAACAAATGAATTATCTGATTGTTTAACAGTAGTTAACTATGAAGCCCGGGTACAACGAAATGTGTACATGAGCAATAAGGTTTATTCGTATCAACAAGACTAGATAGAATAATAAACCTTTTTAGGAATAGTTTGTAGAAGAGTGAGTAGGGAAAGTCATGCGGATATAACATATCCTATTTTTTACTTCTCTACTATGTATAGTAAGTAGGGGAAGTATTGCCTTCCACCCAAAAATTCGATACCAAGATTTCACCGGAAATGCATGTTTTGAGGCGCCCTGAATCCAAATAAAACATTTTTGGTAACATCCGTGTGTGTTCTATGAACAGCATAACTCAAAAACGAAAAGTCGCATAAATACCAAACTTAGCATATGTGTTTAGTATCTTCCAAGGATGCGATACGAAGATTTTCACAAAATTCCCCCACTTCAACTACCCTTTACATGGAACATTCATCGAAAATTTTGATTTTCTACAAAAACTGGCTCTAACGATTTTGATTAAAATGCCATATATGAAAGATATTTACATGACAAATTAAATGTTTATCTTGAATGTTCTGGGAATAGCATAGGAAATCCTCTTCATTCGGAAGGAGTTTTGTATTAAGCAATAGACGAAAATGTGCCACATAAAAAGGAATTTAGATCTCTTTAAAACACACAATTTACTTAAAAGAAGTTTTTTATGTAGCAAAAGCCTTTTCTGAAATATCCGTTATTAAAAGTTCGAAGTATTCAATACTGTCATTCTTCTAAAGTCCCGTGGATTTTCAGTTTCTTGCGATTGCAACGAAACAGTATGGAACTTTAAGGCCAGTACATAGCGTCAAGTTCCTAAACATTTGGCTATCGCTGTTCTCTTTGTATTTATAATGAATTGTGTAATGTGGCTATTTCTGCAAACTTTATTTGGATTAAATTTAGTAGATAGAAAAATAAGCTTTAGTAAGAATACTTAGTATACCCCTAATAAAAATACAGAGTAGAGAAGGTCATGTGAATGTATCACATCAGATTTTTTTAAACAGTGTAAGTACTTACGAGATCGTAAGTCGACAATAGGCTACGTTATCTCAAAATGATTTTGGAAACGCCTTTTTATTTACCGGAAAAAATGCGGAACAACTGGGGGATTTAGTGTCACGCCGACATGTCATGATAGCTCAGGTGGTTAGAGTGGCGGCTAAAAAAACCGAAGATCCGTTGTACAAATTTCGGTTATGGCTATATTATTTTCATTCTGATTGTACCTTTCCAAGAGTATACATATATATATATATATAAATATTTTATTTTAAGCTAGTTCCAAACATTAAATAACCATATAAAAATAATTTTCACAGTTACACTTTGTGTAGCTGTTTTATTTGCATGAACAACACGTAACAACCAATTTCTGATGTGGCATACCAGTTTACCATAGTTATGCAAATGCAATGTTTTTGAGCCAGATGTAGGTGTAGGAAGCTCGAAAATTCCCAATGTAAACCACGACTACTTGTAAAGGAGGAGTATATAAGGTTCTGAATATGAAACCGTGTAGTACCATTTGCGTGCTACAAGTACAATAATTTTAAACATGATATTCGAATCTCGACTTCCTGCTGAAAGGCTGGAATATATGCCACCCAACAACTACGTTTCTCGCAATGGTGCACCACCTGACTTGGTGGATAGGCCTTGGAGTTGGTGGATGACTGGATAGGCGAAGATGGCCCATTTGCATAGCCTCCACGATAGTCAAAATTATCACCAATGGACTTTTTTGTGTAGAGGCGTGTGAAAGGTGTACAAGGGATTCAGTAGATAAATCAAGATATGTTTGATAACTACAATGAAACAAAAAGCACCACTTTACTTTAGCATATTTCGGGTGAGCCTACCTTTTATCTGCAGTTAGAAGGAAAACTTGAAAACGCGCAAACATACAAATGTTACATATTTTAATCAATGTCATAAGGGGCGAGTAAATGATTGAATGACTGAGATGAATGTGCAAATTAACTCGGAGATCTATAGAGTTAACATTACAGAACACTCACCCCCAGAATCGGAGGGATCAGTTTATGAGATACAACAGGAGTGACGATTGCCCAGAGATTGAATTTGATGACACTTGTACGGAATATATACTTTTGAGAAACTACAGATTGGTCCTTTTGAATGGAACTGAATGTTCTTGAGAGTGCAGGGATCTCCTTTGATGTTGTCACGTTGGTTTATTTGTTAGCTATTTGCTTTGCAAAGCTATTTCTTGTACACAGTTGCGTTCAGTTGCACATTTCGTGCAGTTTATCGAGATTGGAAAGTAAAGGCGTTGTTGACTTGCACACGAAGTCCGTATATATTACACTGTACAGAATTATAAGACCAGAGCGAGACTGGCCCCGTAGCTCAGTCGGTAGAGCACCACTGTTGTGCGAGGAGTCCCGGGTTCGATTCCCTGTTGGGAGTGGGAATTTTTCTCTATTCAAGATTATCCCCTATTCTCCCCAGAGCCTGAAGTATGAATGACTGTGTGTGTGATCTAATGATTAAAACCCAAAAGTACAAGAGAATACGAGTTAACACCATTGCTAATAGGCAATAACTTCCAACAGAAAGGCCACCAATAAGACCAATGTAGTTAAAGGCGGGGTATAAATGGGACTAACCAAAAAAAACACCAGATTGGTAATATTGAACAAAGAGATCATTTTAAGTATCCTGCTAGAATATTAGTTACAAATACAAGGATATAGTCTCATATAAAGAGAACTTTGGAGACTTCATAGAAACAAAAGTAAAATTTTACAAAACTATGGCTACTGATGATTCTCTGCATTCAAGCAACTAACTGGATTACGAAGAGAGAAAACAGTAAAATAAAGGCAGCTGAAATTGAAAGAAATTTCAAGTGCTCAAGGAAAGAAACTGAAAATTCTTTCTTTAAATGAAGAACTGCTGGAACACAAGTAAAAAATGGAAAACACATTTAAAGGAATGGCGATGAAAGGCTACCTAAAAAGATCCTTACAAAGATACAGAAGGTCCATTTGAAAGCAGAGAGTAATATTTTAATTCTGTTATTAAGGTGGCAATCGACATCTAAGCCAAGATGAAAATCATTTCCATTTCTTGCATTGAATAAAAATACTCTAAACATAAGAATTATGTAGGGTTTATGTATTTCGATAAAATCTTAATTTCAGCGTGAAATTGACTGAAAATAACACAGGATGTATAAGATCCAAATGCTAACCCTGTCAGGCTTTATAGAGACCTGGCCATTACGTATACCTATATAAAAGACAGCTATGATTAGGTACAATTCTTTCTACACATTTAAGATATTTATTTTATATTCACTAGGAGTAGTTCATTTACGATTAACTTTTCAAAAAATTACAATCAGAAATAATATGTACGAAGTTTCAAATAAAAATGCTAAGTTAGTCAAGGGGGAAAAGAATAAGTAGCCTTGCTTGTCAACCCTAACGTGAAATTTGAGCTTGAATAATTCTTTCCTGATTCCATTACATGGTTCCACCACTTCACATCTTAAGTTGGTATTTTGTTCTGATATCTATGTAGTGGCGAACAGAAAGGGTAATTTCACCTTAGTATATTTCTGTGATAGTAAGTACATTTTGTAAATTCCTTTTAGTAATAATGGATCTTTGTTACCTCTGCAAGGATATTCAAAATTCAGCCAATGCCTTCAGAAGAAAATAAGTGAAAAATGGAAATGGATCTCAAATCTAGCAGGCATTGCTATCGGAACTCGTTGGAAAGTTATGCTGTACTTCAGCTTTAGCAGGTGTTCAACATTTAGTCCGACTTCATCGACATAATATATTGGCTACCCAATCATTCCAATACAAGCATGCGAACAGAATGTCATTTTGTTCTGATAGAAATGGTTACATGATCACGTGAGGTAGGTACGATCGACAGACAAGTGCTAATGAGCAACACGACACTTCGATACGCTTGGATCCGCTTGGGTGACACGAGCTCTCCAAGATCAAGATCGTCTCACCGTTAGGTGCGTCCGAACATCCAGATGCGCGTAAACATGCAGGACTGGATCCAATGCCATGGGTGTACGTGTGTACTTCATTAGAGTCAAGGTCGCTGTTTCCATCTGTAGTCGCTTCAAGTAATCTTCAACAGAAAACGGTGTATGGGTTTCTCCAGCACTTATTTATAGAAGCCAAAGGAAGTAGGATTGTTGTCCACCCAAAATTTAGATATCGAAATTTCACTATTATGTTTTGAGGTGCCCTGAATACTAAACACGCATTTTTAGAATAGGTCTGCGCGTGTGTGTCTGTAAAACGTATAGCTCATTAAACTCAGATAAATATCAAATTTGGTATTTAAATTATTATTATTATTATTATTATTATTATTATTATTATTATTATTATTACATCGCTTTAACTACATGGTCATATCGCGATGGATCTGTTAGTGGATAACTCTTAGATCGCTGTGTGGCGGACAGTTAGCCTTCTAGGTCTCATCCCTGTAACCACTTGCTTCGTCACGGGTCCACAGAGACCTCAGTGCATAGCAACTGGATCTTTTGCTGCGTGCCGTGTAGATGGCATTAGGGGCAAGGATAAGACACGGACATTTTTCAAGAAAATGAACGATAACTTGAAGAATACAGCTTCTCTGTTACCAAATGACGAGAGCCTACAAATGAAACGGGAATAACTTACTGGAATAAATAAAATCATTTCGAGCTACTGATTAAGCAACGTTAAACAGCAACAGCCAACTCTACTGCCCCATACATTCACATGTCTTTCTCTGCCCTCTAATGTTTATTTTTATATAGCTTCTACTAGGATGGGACGATACCACTATTTCTGGATACTGATTTTTGAGCACCAAGACTTGATACTCACTTTATAAAAAAGAGGCGATAGCTTGTTTACTGAATTATGTTCTTATTAGTAGTTTTCTGTGTATAAACGCATGCAACCAATTTTGTATTATATGCTAATTCCGACATTGTTCCGGTTTGATATTTTCCAATTGGCAAGAATTTTTTATCTTGATAATGCCTCAGGTTATAATCCTTTATTGTTAAGTAAGGTTAATAATAATAATAATAATAATAATAAAATCATAATTTATTTGCTACCCCTTTTATGTAATTATATTTTGTGCTGAAAACTTTCTTTTAAACGATTTTTATCCATAGAAACACAATACTAGCAATTCTTTATTCTGAAATTCTGAAAATTAAACTAGTATTGTGTTTCTATGGATAGAATATAAACTTATATACATTACACAAAACTCAAATAACTAAAAAAATCTTTGTGTTACGCTATTCTACCACTATTCACAACTACCACATAAGATATGTATTTTTTTCTTCCGATAATAAGTAATTAGCCATATTATACCAGTAACACTAGGAAAAATAGTAAGTTTGTGGATTAAGACTCTCTAGTACCCACCTTCATACATTAGCATAAGCATGTTTAATATAAAGGTTTGACTTGCATAAACAGAAACATAGAGATGGAAGGAAAGAACAAATATTTCCATGCGCTATATTATTTCACGTCTTAAGTTCTGATTTGTTTCTGCTGGATTCACAGATTTTGGTCACCGGAGCAGGTAAATGTAATGGCTAAGAGTTACCAAGCCAGGCTATTGCAGAAACGTGATTCAGTGCATCAACTAAATCAGCTTCATTCACAACTCAGTTAACGCTGCATGTAACTGAGTACCTCTACTCGAGTATTAGGCATACTTCGATACTACCAAGCATCAAGACTATTGAGGTATCGATGTACCATCTCTAGCTTCTATGAAAGCTTGTTTTTCTATCTAATTCGTGTTAACGGAGGTAAGTATTTGTAGAAATAGTTTCAATGCACATTCGAGAAGTACAAGGGCTAGAGAAAACTGAATCGATAGTCAAGATGTTTAAAACCAAGTGGCCATGCATATGGTCTTGAAATGCGTACTCTTTTCATATCGCGAGAAACAACTGAATGGCAACAACACTGCTAAAAAGATTACAAAGTATTGCACAATTCAAACCAGTAATAACGGATATCGATGAGATGACTGATGCCACAAAAATGTTGTCTAATAAATTGTGTGTTTAAAAGAGATCTATATTTTTTATGCAGTTCGCTTTTGTCTAGCTCTTAACGTTTACCAGTTACCTATACAGAATTATGCAACATTCCTTCAGAATGAAGAGGATTCACAGACTACTCCCCGAGAATTCAAGACATACTTTTTGAAGTAAATATCTTAAATATATGATATTTTAATAAACATGATTAGATCCATTTTTTGGAAAATCAATAATATTGAAAAGTTTTCTATGAAAAGTGTAATTTGGGGTGGGGTACTTTTTTGAAAATCTTCGTGTCACATGTTTGAACTTAAATACTTTTTGAGTTTATGCTGCATACACACAGACGGACCTGTTTAGAAAAATTCTAGTCTCAGGGGACCCCAAACATGTATTTCTGACAAAATTCCACATCAAATATTTTGGTGGAATACAATACTCCCTCTTACCTACTATAGGTAGCAACTAAAAAGACACACATCTATTCCCACTGTAAATATATGGTGAGCTCATACAACGAAGCCTAAAAAACCAATAGCCGATATAGCTCAGATTATCCCATAATTTCCAAAGGCTTCTTTTTTTCCTCTTTCATGGGAAATGACAGAGAAATTATACCAAATCCCGGTAAAATTAAAATGTACACTTCAGGATGTCCAAAAAAATCAAAATAGATGTTGATAGAGAATCTGTCTCAACGATTATGGAAGGGCACTTCTCCCAAAAAACACAATTGCAAAACAAGTGACTAACATCACACGAGTCAAGGACCTGTAACCAGCCCAGAAAGCAATACTCAGACATCCTAGCTCTAGGGAATTAAATGCTTCCCTTATAAGTCGATTTTCTGTGTTAGAGCCCTCTCTCATTTAACCTCGTGTGTGAAAATCTGAAAGAAGCGCCCAGATTTTAGGGCAAAGGAAATTAAGCACGTATAGTCTTGCTGCTGGCATTTATCCCTAAGGCACCGTGAAATTGCTAAAGGAGCTAACATTACCGCACATTAGTTCAAATTTTAGGAACATGACCTTCTAATATTGTTAGGGAACATGTAACGGAAATAGTTAACAGCTGCTTCGCCATACAGAACACGTAACTCCGTTGGCTTCGCTACAACACACCGTTTCTCATTTCAACTTCCGCGTTTCCAGCAACAAAGAAGGGGAAAAAACTCCCTAAAAAATCTATAAAAATAAGCTTTTTTGTGAAGCCCTTCAACTATGGAGTGTGTTGTCAACCGGGACTTCGACGACAAAGACCATTGATAGGTGTAAGAATGAAATGAGGCTGCAAAACTTGCATCTGCCCCACGTATTTGCAGCAGAGATATTCGAGGTATCAAAAATATTTTTGTAGACCACATTATAATATACTGATTACAGGTGACGTAACTGATCTGTTATGGTATCCATAATACTTCTGCGAATATTATCATCTTACTCGACGCGCGCGCAGCTCGCCTATCGCCCATACCCTTTAACACCTTCAAAGCAGCAGTCCACTGGAATCCATTTCCCAAAAATCAATGAAATATGTAGATTTAAAATAAAATACATTCTCTTCATTATGATTTTAATATTCGAATAAACTGAGTCATTTCCTTTACTTCAATATGTCTTGCTTTCACGTTACCTGCAAAAAATCAATAAATACTGCTTAGACTAAACAATGCTGCCATCTGTTGCATTACTCGCAAACACGCTCAAGGTCAGCATTTAATTACACGCAATTAACAAGGTAAGATATTTTTTTTTTTAGAACCTCAAAATTTTGAAATTATTGTGTGGTCGACCAAAAATAGTCGCACGCAACTGTATAATGGTAATTAAGACGCTCGTATGAAAATTATGCAAGTACCATTACAGCTTTTTTGCATAATATACTATGTGACACTTAAGAGAAATGCAATGAATTTGTCAAATAACGTGTGATACATTCACATGACCTTCTCTAATCACTCTTCTGCAAAATAGTCTTACAGAAGCTTATTTTCCTACTGGTTCATGTTAATGGAGATAACCATGTGAAGAAAAGGCTTTATTGCACATTTCGTTGTAGTAATAGAGGGATACAGCTGCCTTAAGCGATAGTCAAATCCTTTATAGCGGCTCCAGAATGTGTGATGGCTTTGAGATTCCCTTGCATGACCACGAGAAGAAAACCAATACTGATTTAGCAGTTGTAAGTGCATGAGAATTGAAACCAACAATAAAGAATATCTCGGAAATAGTTTATGCCCCAACAAAACACATATTTTTTTGAGTAGTAAGATTTTTATATATCTCTTACTGTTTACCAGTAAAACAAAATTCATTCAGAATAAGAGGTCTTCACAGATTATTCGCGAGAAATTAATAATATAACTTATATTTGCCATGCAAATATCTTAAAACAATGAAAATGTTTTCAATAAAGGTTAGCTTTGGGTGGGGCATTTGCATGGCAGACGTCTTAAAGTAATGAAAATGTTTCGATTAAAGGTCAGTTTGGGGTGGGGGACTTTCTAGAAAATCTTCGTGTCGCAACCTCGGTAAATGCTGAACTTAAATATCAAGTTTGGTACCTAACCGACTTTTCGCTTTTGAGCCACGCTGCACCGACACAGACACGCACACTCAGCTTTTTCTGGCAATGTTTCTTTTTATTCAGGGAATCTCAAAACACTATTTCCGATATCATTTTTTGTGTGGACTGCAACACTTCCTCTATAGGTAAGTAGTAAAGAAAGTAAAAAGTACCTAAACTTAATCGAAATCTTTTAAATGTTTACAAGGAATTTCCTTTACCTCAAACACATCGTCATTTTTACATTCTCTACTACGTATAGTATATAGGGTAAGTATTGTATTCCACCCAAAAATTCGATATCGAGATTTCACCGGAAATATATGTTTTGGACCCCCTGATTAAAAAAAAAAAAGGATTTTTGGAAACATGTCCGTGTGTGTGTGTGTGTGTGTGAACAGCATAACTCAGATACGAACAGTCGGATAAACACCAAACTTGGTAATTAGGTTCAGTATCTTCCAGAGATGCGACACGAAGGTTTTCAAGAAAATCCCCCCACCACAGATTACCCTTTACATGGAACATTTTTAGAAAATTTTAATTTTCTCAAAAATGGCTCTAACGATTTTGATTAAGATATCATATGTTTAAGATATTTTCATGACAAATGAAATGTATATCTCGAATTTTCTGGGAATGTTTCCAAAAGTATTCTTCATTGTGAACGACTTTTGCATAACTGGTAAACCATAAGAGATAGACAAAATGTTACTACACAAAAAATGTAGATCGCGTTAAAATACACAATTTATGTCATATACATTTTTTTTGTTGAGTGAACCGTTTTCGAGATATTGCTTGTTATTCCCTTAAATTTTTCAATATTATTTTCTCAAATGGGAATTCGTTATTCATTTTTTTGTCTTGGATATGCAAGGAGTATTAAGCTGTGGCAAAGGGAATGGTGTTGCACATAGCAACCAGCTATTAAGAGATATGTGTGGTTATATTGCCCTTGCAAATACAAAGCAAGGGGAACATAGTAGGCCTTAAGCGATAGTCATTATAACTGGTCGCTATGTGTAAAATGTAATTCTCTTTGCATGTCAAAAGATCATTTCTGCAAATGTTTATCTCGATTAATATGAAATAGAGAATAAGAGTGAGTGTAACGCATCAGATTTTTTTATTTTCCAAAGAGAGCTAAAATAAATTCATTAAAATACCAAACGTCTAGAAGAATTTTTATATGACTATAATAAGCACACCGGGCATCTATGTCATCCTCCGTGGTCTGGGGTACTATGCTAACCTCTAGTTCCCGAGGTCGCGGGTTCAAATCCGGCGGAGGACGACGGATTTTTTTCGGGCATAAAAATCCTTAGCATGGCTTCCTTCGGAAGCTAAGTAACGCCGGTAGGCCCTGTCATAGATTTATAGCTCGTAAAAGAACTCGAGCCTGATAAAGAGGCCTCTGAGCAAAATTTCCGGTCTTTTACACCCTGTATGGAATGGACCATAGTAGTTAAAGATTGTCCTTAAATAAAACTCAAGTTTAATTATGTACATCTGCTATACAGTGGCGTGTGAAACTTAAGCATTGGAATTGTTTCATACACTATTGTTAATTTAATACGTGTAATTTTAATTTTGTGTTCTATAAGGTTGGTAATATCGATGGTTTCTTGCATAAAATTAAATACTGCTGCGGTTTTTTTTTGTTTTTTTTACATTTTCAGCTAATTAAGCAGCCATTTTACCAAATTAGCATTTTATTCCAGATCTAAAAACAATAAAAAGTTTTAGTAGTACAGCAATATAGTTAAAACTAAGCCGCTATTCAAACATGTTTGCGATTAATCAAAACATACATTATATAAAAGCTGTTCTTCATAAAATACTGATACTTTAGAGAGGCATTTTTTCTCTTTCTTTCCTTTATTTGTTTTGCAATAGCTTTAACTTTTAAATATTCGTTGCCTCTTTAGGCCTGGCAGACGGCCTCATTTGTGTAGTCGCCTTCCTGCCATCTGTTTTGTTGCATTTGACTCAAATGGAATATGAACTTTATGAACGTGGAAGTGTTAGCTGTTTTCTGATTGTACACGTAGTCAGTGTGATGCCGGACAGATGGCCTGAGTTGCATAATCGCCTTCCTGTACCATTAGTTTGAGTGACTTTTTGAATGGTCTTAGCTACAATAATTGCCTTAGTTGCCTTACTAATATTTATTTTTTCTCTAGATAGAATTTTGGGTCGCGTTTAATCCGGCATTTACCTAGCGACTTTAGGAAAAAGGCGAAAAACTTCCACTTAGATAGCCCGGTGCATGCATTTGAACCCGCGACCTCCAGACTGCGAACCACAGTTGCTACAGCCCGAGCCATCTCGATTTGTGCAGACAAGATGTTTCAAGTAACCATACACTGTGATGATAGAAATGTACATTAAAAATACTGAAATAATAAGACCTTACATAAAACTTACAATTTGGGGGGGGGTGTTAGGATCAGGATTAGGATTCAACCGGAGTGGGTTGAATCCTAATCGACCTATACGATCTTTTATACCGCGTCGGAGGGATGAGAGGGGGCGGCCGGACCAGGGTGCATGACAGGCAGATGGAAGGGTCCGTAACATTTACAGATTTTAACTCCCCGGATGGGCACTGGTGAAGCCGGATACCCTCCCCCCTGTGGGCTTATACATCCCCTGGGGGTATGGACCCCGGAGACCGCCCCCATTTCGGTATACGGAGGTTTCCTCAGAGCATTCTTTTTCCCTGTCATACACACGACGAAACCTCCCGCCGACACGTACATCCCTGAAAGAGACTAAGCGGATAAAAGGTGAAGTGAAATGAGAATGGAGGTGAAATAGAGGGGCAGGAAATTCCGGGGACTCAATGCTACTTCCCTGCATTCGCCTAGCGACTTAGGGAAACTGGGGAGTGTTAAGATCTGTTATATTTTATTTCATGGGGACTTTTAACATATTTTTAAGACAAGAATAAACAAATAATACCTACATTTATACTCTCATATACGGGTACACACATTCATCTTCGGAAACTGTTCAACCTGCAGTGCACAAGCGTTAGTGCTTTTGAAGCTGAAGAATAAAGCTGAGTTCTAAGTATACACGACTGATCAAATCCTACGAAATGAAACAGGCTGCTCCTCCAAACATGTGATTGCTATTTTTTCTCACATGTGGTAGCCGCAAGGTTCTGCGTTGAGCTCATTCATAGCTATTGCGAGGTAATGATCCAGTTGGCAAACCTGGGAAGTCGAGACTGGTATCTCACTGCACTTGTTTCGGTTGCACCTGAGCGTGGAGCAAATCTCCTTGGCTCCAGGAAACCAAACGGGATGGCAGCCTCAACTTTGTGCGCTGCATGTCATTATGACGTTGATTACATGTCAATTAATGAAGAGTGTCGCAAAAAATGAAGGAATAAGGAAACAGGTGTTGAGGTCAACGGCACGTCCTAGCAAGGTAGTCTCGCGCGTGGGGAACTTTCGTAAGCGTGTGTCTGCTTGCTTGGCATTTACCGGTCTGTGTCCTCTGCCACTTTCCACTGTTATGTACGCTCTCCTGTAATTGACATACCTATACACTTTATGTCTCGTAATGTTATTGTCTTTTCCTTCTACGCAGATATTAAAAGCTAATAATGAATAACAGCTGTTGTAAATTATTAACTTCAGAAGTTATAGCGGCGTGCGAAATGTGGAAACATCAAATGAATCTGCCGGTGTAAAGAAAAGACAAGTGAGGGAGACAGAAGCAAAGGGTTACATATAAATGCAATTAAGTTTCTTCTGAGAAAACTCGAATGAATGTTTCTAATTTTTTTTTAATTTAATTAACTTTTAATGCAGCTAAGTTGTTAAAATAACCACTCAATTACTTGTTAAGAAATTATTATCCTCCCCAAATGCAAATAATCTGTTCCATTCACATGAGTTTCTCTAACCACTATCGTTTATTTTATATAGCTTCTACAAACTATACTTAAGAAAGCTTATTTTTCAATTCACTTAATGTTAATCGAGATAAACCATTGCAAAAATAGTATTATTACACATCTGGTTGTACGTACAAGGGAGATAGAGTAAATTGACAGTCAGATGTTTAAAAGCGAGTGACTACATGCTGGCCTTGAAATTCCATACTCGTTCCACGATATTGCAGGAAACAAGTGAACAGCGACAGCACTTAAAATATGACAAAGCACTGACAAATTTAACGGATATCTCTTTGCTGCCACAAAGAAATATTATTTGAAATAAATTGCGTGTTTTAAAGAGATCTACATTTTTTCAGTGGTGCGTTTTTGTTTATCTCATAACGTTTACCAGTTATACAAAATTTCTTCAGAATAACAAACACTTTATAGGCATTACAAGAAAATTCAAGATATAATTTTGCCATGCAAAGATCTTAAATACAAGCTATTTTAATCAAATTCGTTAGATCCATTTTTCAGAAAATGAAAGAAATTCTGAAAAGAAAATGGCATGAAAATTTCGTAGTAATTTTTAATCTCATACGCAATGGCTCTTGCGTGATGTGACGAGATGTTTTTGAAATTCGGAGACAAGCTTTAGTCATTGTTGTCGATTGTTGATCAAGTACACTACTTATGATCACATTTCTGTCAGTTTATTTCTTTCTGTTGTTTCAACGCGGTAAATATTAATTCCGCTGCAGCAATTACTTCAAGAACTTCAAAACCAAAGTGTTTCTAACGAAATGTCCTAAAAGCTCAGGAAAATCCTGTCAGATGATCCTGAAGGTCATAAAGTAGGATAATAACATAGTTTAAATTTGTGTGTTAATGCACCTTTCCAAATTAATATTAATCCCTTTACAACTAACATTAATACAATTTTTAAAAATGCAGTTTTAAAGCTTTTATTGTAAAAATAAAGATTTTCGCAGAAACGACCAATTTTCGCCAACATTCGCGACAAAATCATAGTCATAAATCGGTCACATTTGTCATAAATTGTGCACGTACTTCTTGCTTTATGTTAAACCCCCCCCCCCAAATAACCGGTCTTGCTCATGCTGTACACAGCCACAGGCACCTTTTTCAGGAGATCTCAAAGCTGTATTTCCGGTGAAATCTCACTCGGATATCGAAGTTTTTCCTCTGCCTTTTAGGTACGTGACGAAGTATCGTTTTTCTACAGATTCCGTAAGAGAGTAAGACATGTTTCAATATAATTTATCGTGAACTTATTTCCCAAGAATAGCATATTTTGGTGTCAGTTTCAATAATCACATCAGTAGGATGTGAAATTAAACTCCAAGTTGTTAAAAAGAGAGTTTTCTCCCATTTATAAACCGAATCCAAGAAGCCATTTTATTGGGCTCATATATTTCAGTCTAATCAGACCTATCTGGCTGTACTTATGGGGCTCAGCTTCCAAATCACAAATCAACAGAATTCAGATCTTCCACAATCGGGCTCTCCGGATCATAGCGGATGCTTCTTGGTACATCCGCAAAACTTCACAAAGATCTTCGTACTCCTAAAGTTGAAACTACTCTTCTGTCTTCATATACTGTACTTTTCACATCCTTCATTGACCATCTAAACTACTTACTGAATGAAATTCCCCAGAACATGCCCGAAGAGCGACCGTCACGCAGACTGAAGAGAAAACATCACACCGACCTTCTCCGTTCATAAACCTTTGTATTATCTTCCTTTACAAACTGTTGTTATTATTCTATTTTCTTAGATTCTGAGGGCAATCACTGGATTGTATCAACACAAGTGTTGTAATTATTTAGAATTATTTTAAATGCTATTAGCTCAACTGTAAATACTGATTTTGTATAATAAAGTTGACTGAATTAAAAAAAAACATTTTCATCATCTCTACTGCTCTGCTCGGAGGAAAGCCTTAGCAGTAGATGACAACTACGATTCTCCCAAGGTGATACTTAAGTGGTTTACCTGTTTCTTCAGCAGTTACAGAATGAAATGACATCATATAGTTGCAGTCTTGAGCATAGGATAGAAGTTGTTCAATGAAATAGAAAGATCCAGCCCGGCGGACAATTGGCAAGTTCCTCTGCAGGTGCACCACGCCTGGACACCAGTTTGAGTGATTTAATGTAAAGATACCTACCACTGTATGTCACATATTTAAATTTTCTGAACGTCTATGTATTTACCAGGATAAGCATAAAAATCAAGAAATGGGAGAAGCTAAATCAGAAGGATTTGGTTTATTTAAAAATGATGTACAGGTTTTGTTTCTGTAACCTGACAGCAAGTTCATTTTATTGGGTCTTTAGAACTTTAATTCTGAACAACATTTGATGTTTGGAGAATTTTAAGTCCCATATGGGACTTTTCACGCAAAATAAGATATTATAATCCTAAAGTGAAGTACCTTTATGGTGGCTATTTATTTAATGTGCAAACTGAATACCAATGTTCAATTACTACATACTACCAGTAGGGGAAGTATTGTATTTCACCCAAAAATTCGATACCGAGATTTCACCGGAAATATATGTTTTGAGACCCCCTGAATGCAAACAAGCATTTTTGGAATCATGTCCGTGTGTGTGTCTGTGAACAGCATAACTCAGAAATGAACAGTCGGATAAACACCAAACTTGGCATTTAGGTTCAGTATCTTCCAGAGATGCGACACGAAGGTTTTCAAGAAAATCCCCCACCCCAGATTACCCTTTACATGGAAAACATTTTTCCAAAATTTTAATTTTCTCAAAAATGACTAACGATTTTGACTAAAATATCATATGTTTAACATATTTTCACGACAAATGAAATGCATATCTCGAATTTTCTAGGAATGTCTCCAAAAGTATTCTTCATTGTGAATAACTTTTGCATAACTGGTAAACCATAAGAGATAGACAAAATTTTACTACACAAAAAATGTAGATCGCGTTAAAATACACAATTTATGTGGTATACATTTTGTTGTTGAGTGAACCATTTTCGAGATATTGCTTGTTATTCCCTTCAATTTTCCAATACTTATACTTTTTCTCAAATGGGAATTCGTTATTCATTTCTTTTTTGTCCTGGTAGTGCAAAGAGAATGGCATACTCCACATAGCAACCAGCTCTTAAAATATTTGACTATCGCTTAAAGCCTACCAATTCCCCTTGCATCTACAAGAAAATTAGCAATAAGATTAACATCTCGATTAACATGAAGCATATGGAGAATACGCGTTTGTAAAAATGGTTTGTGGAGTAGAGAAAGTCATGTAAGTGTAACACATTAGATTTTTTTAATTGGGAACCTGCAATTAGGTTCATATTAAATTGACCCTAAAATGACCATCACAACGTCCTCCAAATAAAACACGATTAATGGCACTTACTTTCCTCTATAATAACAAGCAAATTTTATTCAAGACATTTCTTTCTGCAACGCTTAGTTTTGGAGATATTGTACAGTGTCAACTTAAGTGGCCCACACTGTATAGTATTTCATTTACTTGTTTATAGACAAATGGTATGCTAAACCTATAAGTATACGTGAGTTGCAGAAAACAAAAATGATACTGCAGTTCTTCTATACTATGGTTTTGGATATTTGGGATGGGGCTTTGAATCCCGAATCCCCTCTGAGTATACCTCTGCTTTTATTCCATGATCAAAATGACTAATGTATTAGTTGAAAATAGTAGATGTTACAACCATCACTGCACTGCTTTGATACGTTAGGCAAAGCTATATAAATTAAACTAGCTTGCATAAAAGTTGAACGTCACTGCGAGGAGTATCAGGAAGGTTATCGTGGCCAAGGGCGTCTAATCCAGCTGATGCTATGGAAGCAGCCACCACAGAACAATGGAAACTAAAATTAAGGTTAAACAAAACAACAAAACCAAGTAGGCCTATTCCGCTGCCCAGCCCTCCCCCCTTTTTTTCCTAAGCCCAAATCTTCCACTTGCTTTCCCAAAAGATGGGAGTAGATCACTTTACGCCGGCGAGCAGCGGTTTGGTACAAGGGTCGCATTTGGGTAACATCATCACTCACATGTAACGTTATATTATAAGAGCGTGTTTACTTGTGGTTGAGCCAAGTTCCCGGAAATCGTGTCGATGATGCTGTGATGTAACCTCCGGCTCCTGCTCCTGGTCCAGAAACTGTCTTTAAATCCTTTTCTGGAGTAAAACTCTAGTACTTACACATTATGTCAGAACCTGGCTTTTCCTTTAGTTTCTGAAAACAGCTTTATAGTTATGTCCAGGGGCTTACGCAGCGGGGGGATCATGCCTTGTTGCCATGTTGCCATGGTAGCTCGGTTGGTTATGGAACCCGGAAGATCCGTGATAAAGATCCCGGCTATGGTACTAATTTTTCATTCTGAATCTACCTTTCAAACCTTGTGCTAGACACGGCTTGTGTTAAAGAGCAATTAATTACTATTATTACAAAAGGTTATCCCTTTATCTACTTCATGTTAATCCAGGTAAACATTTGTAGAAATTGTCTCATTGCATATTTCCTTATATACAAGCGGCTTGGGGGAATACACTAGGATTTAAGTGAATCAAATCTATTTAAGAGCGTGTCACTATGCGATGTCTTTGAAATTGCCTTCTCTTTGCAAGGCCAAGAGAGAAAGAAAAACAGTTTTCTCTTAAGAAAAGTATTTGAAAATTTAAAGCAATAAGAAAGAATAGCTTGGAAATAGCTAACTCCACAGAACGTTTTACTTGCTGTGTGCTTTATCGAGATTTCATTTTTATGTACTAAAATTTATTAGTTATGAAAAGTCATTCAGAATGAAGAGAACTTCAATAAAATTCAATTTGTTATAAATAGGCCTTAAACATATGGCATTTTAATCAAAATCGTTAACTTTTGAGAAAATCCAAATTTTCGAAACAATTTCCGTAAAAGGGTAGTTTGGGGTGGGGGAATTTTCTTGAAAATCTTCGCGTTAAACTTAAATACCAAATTTGGTATTAACAGGCTACTTGTTTTTAAGTTATGCTGTTCATAGACACAGCACACGCAGATCTTTTTCTAAATATGCTCTTTTTTGGATCAGGGGGCCTCAAAACACGTATTTCTGGTGAAATCTCTGTATTGAATTTTTGGGTGAAATACAACACTTCCTCTGTTTACTGTACTGCGTATTTACTAGAGAAAGTAACAAATAAAAGACAAATTTGGCCCAGATCTACATCTCTTATAATGCTGGACTAACATGTTTAATGTTCAAAAGTTGTAGAGACCTAATTGTTATAAAATGTCTTCAACGACTATTCTATTCTTACGCCGCATATTTGGTATGGACTAATAACGTTTAGCAATGCTTCGGGTATCGACTTTTTTATCTTACAATATGCTTGCAAACGTGCTATTTTATCAGATAAAGCATCAACTAGTTACTGAACCGTAATAGTATCAACATGCAGTGATTAATGGGGTATGTCATCTCATTGTGTTTTTTACTAATGCACAATCAAATAGTTATCAGGGTAAATTCAAATGCCTTAATGCATCAAATGAAATAATAAACAAGTTGAGTATATTTCAACAGATGTGAGACAAATAAAATATCATTAACAAGAAAATTAAGAAGAAAAATTCTGTTGAAATTTTACAAAGTATTAGCGGAACCGTGCTGTTATGTGGGTCGGAATGCTGGTTTATAATAAAAAAAGCTCTCGAAAGAAGCAAAGGTATCTGAAAGGCGATTTTTAAGATAAAGACATATACTTTATTGGATAAAAAGAAAAACCAAGAAATTTGAAATGAACTAAAAACTGTTAGTGTAATGAACAAGATTTAAGAATATCGAACAAATTGGTATGAACATGTATTAAGGATGGAAAAGCAACGTATACCTCAATATATTGACATAACAAGAGAAGGATTCACTAGTTAATTAATTTAAATGGAGCCGGAACAGATGAATAATAATCTACTCCGTGAAGAATGATGATGACATTTAAATATATCAATTTAGAAATAAATTATGTTACTAAAAAAATGTGTCTTTATTGTTTTCAGTTTAGCTTATTTTGAGGTTAATTATTTTCTCATTTCCACTCTTGGTAGCATTGGTTAGCTGGTATTCTTAACGCATTCGACTGTTCATTTAATTAGTAGATATGCTGTGATCTGACAGCTGACACAATAGTGATTTCATTTTCAACTAATCAAGTAAGAAAGTAATTACAGTAGAGCATCGATTATCCGAATACCGATCAACCGAATCATCGGAACCGAAAGCGTTCCCATTGGCAATATCAAATTTGCATGCGCGCCACGTAGTTCTGATCGAGGAAAAAACGATTCAGCAACTGTTTAAAGAAACTAATTTGGTGAATACTATGTAAATGGTAGTGGAAGCTTGGGATACTATCAAAGGCACTACATTAGCAAAAGCTTGAAATAAGCTCCTTCCATGAAACGAGTCTGGACTTGAAGAGCCAATAAACAGCCAAATTGTATCAGAAGTGGTTGGGCTGATTAAAGAATCTTCTGGATTTGCAGAATGCGGCCAAGAAACTTTCAAAACTGGCTCGAATGTGATGTTGATGACTGGCTATCAAATATAGACGGACCATGAAATCATTGCCAGTGTCATTGATGACCAAGACACTTGCGACGACGAGGAGAAGCCTAGCAGCGACGTCGACGACCACACTGAAAGAGCACATCCAATGAGGAAGCTTTTCACTGCCTTGAGACGGATATGAAATGGTTAGATCAACACGATTGCTGTCTTTAAAACGTTTGCAAGGGTTAGCACCCTCTCAAAAAAGTCTTAGTTCTGAAACCCCCCAAAAAGAAACATGATGAACATCAGGCCTATTTTAATTGTGATTTGGAACTTGTCAAACTAGGTTAGACAGTTCTCTGTGTTATTTGTAAGACGTGTGATACAAAACCTACATGCATTGTGTTTAATATCAGCTTTTCTTTGTTTCATATTGCTCATGTGACATCTAGTACAATTTGTTTTCATAAATGATCAGTTATCCAAAAATCAGTTATCCGAATACCCCCCGTTCCAATTGTTTGTTAATCGATGCTCTACTGTATTTACATAAACTGTTGCATTTATTAATGGAATAATCTTAATGATTCGGTCTAGAGTTTCATCAGCTAAATTCAGGAAATTCTATTTCATGTTTTGGAGGGGGGAAGAGCAGTTTACGGAAAAGGGTACAGATGCGCTTCCTACCGAAACGCAAGTCCCCTACTACGTTGTTTAGCCACAATACCTCAAGTATTTCCTGATTCTGTAGTTCTGCTCTCCCAGGTAGCGTGTTAAAGGGCCCCGAAAAAAACTCCTCGACATTCAAAGTCTAATATTAAACATCTCGCTCAGCGTTGGTCTTCAGAGGTAGATACAAGGATCTAAGACAGAGGGTTTTAAACACGAATAAAGCATGTTCATTGGATTCAGCCGAGTTTTACTACAGCTTATGTAGGTACCTCAATTAGAAGAAGCCAGATTTTACCGGAAGAACACGTATTAAGGCCCATTGAATCTAAAAACTGAACATTCTTTAGAAGAAAAATAAATAATCTGCGTGTGGGGACGGATATGTTATACGTGTGAGGGAGGGAGAGAGAGAATAGAGTAATAAATCTGACAAATGCCACATTTTATACTTAAATCAGGCATCTTTTAAGGGTTCAATTCGAAGATTTTCAGATAATTCGCACCAAAACAATACTTTAAGTGGAATCGGTTTCATGATTTGTTTTCTCAAAAATAGAACTAACGATTGTATTAAATATAACCAACCGAATTTTCTATAAATATTGTGCGAGGTTCTCTTCACTCTCATCTGATTTTGAATATTTGGGAAAACATAAATATTATTACAATATAAATTTGGTTACTCTTCAAAGAAGTAAATTGATACTCTTTGTAGGACTTACACACCCAAGGACTTGTAAACCAGTGTCCTGGGTCAATACCTTCAAGGAGCAAACAAACTCTGGATCATAGCATATCCAGGATGGGTGATCAGCTCAATGTCTGGTATGGAGGTGAAGAAGGCAAGAAATGTAGTGATGAAAGGGATGATATGAAAAGACGCGGATCGAAAACCAGCATTCGCCCAGCGACCGAGGAAAATCACGAAAAAACCTTCGGTCAGATTGTTTAATCCTGGGACCTCCCGAATGTGAGTGTATCAGTTTACATCAAATATAAATTCTGGGGTGCATTAACAATTTTCGAAACATTTACCTTTGTTTGTTTATAGCCATAGACTTAAATGGTCGTTGTGTCGTTCCCTATATGCAAACACTGTAAAATAGTATGGTTAGTATTTATTTTACAAATCGACTTACTCTTCTTAACACTTGACTGTTGTATGTATTTCGGTGGAATTATTAATTAATTTAAGCCATTCCGAATCTTTCCTGTGATTAACAGGAAGTAGAATGAAAACCGAGTTTTCTTGTGAATTGTCTATAGAATAGCTACAAAAGTAAACTATAACGTATAGAAAAATATTCCGAGAAATTCACTTCATTCTGATTGAATTTTATAATGTGGAGCTACAAGACAGACAAAGCTTATTGCGGGAAACATGCAGATGTCATTGAAATAGGTAGTTTATTCCAAAAACATTTTTTCTGCCTTTAAATACTTCCAAGATATTACTGTCGTTAGTTTGAATTTTCCAATACTTTGCTATGCACGTTATAAAAATAGAAATCACTTTTCTTTTGTTTCTCGTGAGATGTTCCAGTTCCGGAAACTTCCTGTGTAAAACAAATTGTATCGAAGCCATTTTGGCCGGCATTGTATTTTATCATGTTTAAGAGGAAGCAGTTAGAAAAATATGTGTTCCAGTCACATGACTTTTTCTACTCTTGTACAAACTATTTTTTACAAACGCTTATTCTCCATCCACTTCATATTAATAGAGAGACCTATTTGCAGAAACTATCTTACTGCTAATTTTCTTGTAGGTTCAAGGGGAATATGGTAGGCTTTAAGCGATAACCAAATATTTTAATAGCTGGTTGCTATGTGGAGCATTCCATTCTCTTTACATGTCCAGGACAAAAAAACAAAAACAAAATAAAAAACAAACAAACAAATCTGATGTGTTTCACTCACATGACTTTCTCTACTCTTGTACAAACTATTTTTACAAACGCTTATTCTCCATATTCATGTTAATCGAGATATCGCGATGTTAATCTTATTGCTAATTTTCTTGTAGATGCAAGGGGAATTGGTAGGCTTTAAGCGATAGTCAAATATTTTAAGAGCTGGTTGGTATGTCGAGTATTCCCATTCTCTTTGCATTAGTAGGACAAAAAAAAATGAATAACGAATTCCCATTTGAGAAAAAGTATAAGAATTGGAAAATTTATGGGAATAACAAGCAATATCTCGAAAATGGTTCACTCAACAAAAAAATGTATTTGACATAAATTGTGTATTTTAACGCGAGCTACATTTTTTGTGTAGTAAAATTTTGTCTATCTCTTATGGTTTACCAGTTATGCAAAAGTCGTTCACAATGAAGAATACTTTTGGGGACATTCCCAGAAAATTCCGGATATACAATTGATTTGCTATAAAAATGTCAAACTTGTGGTATTATTAAAATTTTCGAAAAGTGTTTCATGTAAAGGGTAATCTGGGGTGGGGGATTTTCTTGCAAACCTTCGTGTCGCATCTCTGGAAGATACTGAACGTAAATACCAAGTATGGTGTTTATCCGACTATTTGTTTTTGAGTTATGCTGTTCGCAGACAGACACACACACACACAAACATAAGGGCATGTTTCCAAAAGTGCTTTATATGCATTCAGTGCACCTCAAAACATGTATTTCCTGTGAAATCTCGGTATCGAATTTTTGGGTGGAATGCAATACTTCCCCTACTTACTATACGTAGTAGAGAAAGTAAAAACCGAATAACTAATTCCTATTTGAGAAAAAGTATACGTATTGGAAAATTCAAACAAGTAACAAGGAATATCTGTAAATGGTTCACTTGAAGAAAAAAGTGTACACGACATAAATTGTGTGTTTTCATGAGATCTACATTTTTTGTGTAGTAAAATTTTGTCTCTCTCTTACTGTTTACCAGTTATGGAAAGTCATTCAAAATGAAGGGGGCTTTTGGGGAATTTCTCAGAAAATTTAAGATATACATTTCATTTGCCATAAAAATATCTTAAACATATGTTGTTTTAATCAAAACCCTTAGAGCCATTTTTGAGAAAATCAAAATTATCGAAAAATGTTCCATGTGAAGTATAATCTGGGATGGGGATTTTCTTTAAAATCTTCGTGTCGTATCGTTGGAAGCTAGTAAACCCAAGTACCAAGTTTGGTGGCTGTCCAAATTTTCGTTTTTTAGTTACGCTGTTCAGACAGCATACATACAGACACACACACCCCGCATATGTTTCCAAAAATGCTTTGTTTGGATTCAGGACACCTCGGTGAAATCTCGATACCGAATTTTTGGATGGAACGCAATAATTCCCCTCCTTACTATACGTAGTAGAGAAAGTAAAAAATGGGGGTTTTATGAACAGTCTGTGTAATAATCACGAAAATAAGTTATATTGGGTACATAAAGTCGTTTGGTAACACCCATAATGTACTTTTAAGGGCCTATATCTGAAATTTGGTCAAAGTTTTCAAAAATTCTAAAATTAGCTTTTGTGTCAAAAAAAAAAGTAACCGTTATCTTCAATTACATACTATGGCTTACCTCTCAGACTTTTAAAGCTTAAAACGTGACCGTTTAAATGCCCAAGAGCACACGGCCTAATGGCCTGCATTAATTACTTCCAATGCCTTTTAATGGATTTCGATTTCTCTTAAACCTTTAAGCATTAGAAATGTTCCATACGATATAATTTGTAGGTAATCAGTCTTGCTTTGAGCAGAAACTCAAAAATGCCATATGTTTTTTCTGAATTGCTCGAAGTGTGGTAGAATTAATTCGACAACTGAGGAGATTTCTCTCTCTCTCTCTCTCTCTCTCTCTCTTCCCCCCTCCCTCTCTGTCTCTTTCTCTCTCTCTCTTTCTCTCTGAACAACCATAAGGGTGAAAAAGTTTCAATATGTCCGTTTAGTGTATGGTTCAAATAATGCCGTAATATTTTTACAAAATTGTAGTATGCAACACCTGATTAATTAGTATAATAAAAGTAAAATAAAATATTTTTCTCTAAGCCTAATAAAGCTATCTGCATGAAATTTAAACTACACTTTACTGCGGTACAAACAGAATATGAAAAATTGTGAAAACATTTAGATAAAAATTGCAATGTTTATAAATGTCACCTGTAGGTCCGCACGATAAACGAAAATATGATCTTGGAAGCGAAAGACAATGTGTTGAGCGCATCTGCATCAACTACATATAAAAACTAAGCAGTTTTAAATAAAAGCATGTCAAGTTGTATGTATGTCACGGTCTTTCTTAATGTAAGGGAGAGTGTTACATCCCGCGGAACATGAAAGCTTGTTATGTTGGAAATACTGTTCGACATGCATACCTTTAGAGGGCGCTCCACAGCAGACGCTTGTACCCAGCTGTGCCCTTGTTTGTTATGGAGTGGTAAATAGATCAGAACAAGGCTCGTTCTACACACACAGTTTAATTTTCCGCCGTTAACCCGATACTTGTCATTTCCCTCGATCTTCAAGGTAAGACACGCACATTTCATGTAGTACACTTCTTTTATTATACAGCAGGGAGTGGGCTACATGTCCTTTGACGATTGCACATCGCTGTTCAGCCTTTTGGTTTTGTTGCAAGAACACCAACATGATGTATATACAAGGCAATAATTCTTACGACGGTATCACATTACTTCCATAGTTTGTTTTCTACTTTCTCTGTCGTTTAGCAAAGGCACTGCATATGACCCAAGAATTCAATATCGACATTTTATTGGAAATAATCGTTTGAGATCCCCTGATACAACGAAAGCATTTTTACTTTATTTTCTACTTCCTTTAGTAATACACTTTTTAAGGCTCCCTGAATCCAGAACAACTTTTTTAGAAAAAGTCTTCTGTGTGTGTGCGCGCGCGTGTGTGTATGTGTGAAAAGCATAATTCAAGTTCGATGGCAAATTCAATAAATACCAAACTTAATATTTAAGGTCAGTAGCTTCAAAATATGCAACAATTCCCTCATCCAAACCAACCTTAACATGGAACATTTTTCGATATTTTTTTTTTATTTTCTCAAAAGTAGCTCCGCGATTTTGATTTAAATACAACATATTAAAGATATCTGCATGAAAAATCAAATCTCTATATTGAATTTTCTGGGAATAGTATGTCCATTATTGGTAAACCCTAACAAAATTTTACAAACAAAGCATGTCGATCTCGTTAAATTACACATTTCATGTGGAATAACATTTTATAGCGTTAACCACTTCCGATATATTCTTTACTATTGGTTTGAATTTTCAAAAACATACTTTTTTCAAGTGATAGCCGATATTCATTTTCTCTCGTGGTAATGCAAAGAGCATGGAATTTCAAAGCCATTATATGCGACTCGCTTTTTAAGAAGCTGATTATCGTTTTAGCTTATTATATGCTTCTTATACCTACAACGTGTAAATGCGCAATGAAAGTTCATTTCAATTCAGAAGCAGAGGATACAATAAGCTTTTGTAAGAATAGTTTGTAGAGAGTGAGCAGAGAAAACCATGTGAATGCAAAACGTAAGATTTTAAGAAAAGCGTTCGCAGTATTTGAGTGTGAAGACGTAAAGTCACATACACCACAAAGTTCATCAAGCGTCTTTTAAGGAATCAATGGAAAGATATTTCAGAGAATTTCCACATTCCAAACGCTCCTTCATGCAAGTAGATCTTCACTATTTTTCACTTTCTCAAAAATGGGTGTACTTGGTTTGTTATAATATAATGAGTTGGATATATTACTTTCTCTACCACGAATAGTAAGTAGGAGAAGTATTGTATTCCACCCAAAAATTAGATACCGAATTTCGCCGGAAATATATGTTTTGAGAGCCCTGAATCCAAAAAAAGCATTTTTGGAAACATGTCCGTGTGTGTGTCTGTGTGTGGGTCTGTCTGTCTGTGAACAGCATAACTCAGAAACGAACAGTCGGATAAACACCAAACTTGGTATTTAGGTTCAGTGTCTTCCAGAGATGCGACACGAAGGTTTTCAAGAAAATCCCCCACCCCAGATTACCCTTTACATGGAACATTTTTCGAAAATTTTAATTTTCTCAAAAATGGCTCTAACGATTTTGATTAAAATATCATATGTTTAAGATACTTTCATGACAAATGAAATGTATACCTCGAATTTTCTGGGAATGTCTCCAAAAGTATTCTTCATTGTGAACGACTTTTGCATAACTGGTAAACTAAGAGATAGACAAAATATTACTACACAAAAAATGTAGATCGCGTTAAAATACACAATTTCTGTCATACATTTTTTGTTGTTGTTGTTGTTGAGTGAATCATTTTCGAGATTTTGCTTGTTATTCCTTAAATTTTAGAATACTTATACTTTTTCTCAAATGGGAATTCGTTATTCAATTTTTTTTATCCTGGTAATGCAAAGAGAATGGAATACTCGACATAGCAACCAGCTCTTAAAATATTTGACTATCGCTTAAAGCCTACCAATTCCCCTTGCATCTACAAGAAAATTAGCAATAAGATTAACATCTCGATATCTAGATTAACATGAAGCATATGGGGAATAAGAGTTTGTAAAAATAGTTTGTACAAAAGTAGAGAAAGTCATGTGAGTGTAACACATTAGATTTTTTTCCTATTTATTTTATGTCACTTTAACTGCGTGGTCATATCGCACTGGATCTATTAGGAGACACCAGTTAGCCTTCTAGGTTTCATCCCTCTACCACCATCTTGCTTCGTCACGTGTCAACAGAGGCGTTAGTGCTAGGCAACTGTATCTCTGCTTCTATATGTGCCGGACTGATGGCATTAAGGTGCCGTCCTCTGTACCTTTCATTATCTGTGATATGATGGAACAGCATTCGCTATTACCTTGAATTTTCTTTTTTACTATTGTTTTAAATTTATGGTATGGTCGTGTCATTAAATATCCAATTCGGTATTTACTTTGGCGACTGAGGGAAATCACAAAAAAGAAACCCAAGTTCGATTGGTCTGCTCATAGGATTTGAAACTGGAACCTCACGAAAACAAACGTTAGGCCTAGGCCAGCCCTCTCGGTTAGGTATATTTGCATTTTAGATGTATTTGCATGGTGAATAAAGTGCTATTTGAATTTTCTGGCAAAGTCCGTGAAGTCAATTTATCCCAAATGAATTTTATGTAACTAGTACACCGTAAGAGGTACACAAAGTTTACACAGCAAAACATAGCTCTTAGGAATTAAACCAAAGTAATGCTTCAAATACGCAAAGAAATGGAACAATGCTTGAAATCTTACAATTTTGGGTAATGTTGCTCCAGAGGTCGACGTGTCATGGCGGGTGGTGCGCAACGTCAGGCAGGTGGTTATAACCCTATCTTTTACTCTGCCTTTATGGTTAAGATTCATAATTTTCGGTTGAAACTAATTACAATAGATTTCTTCTTACTTATAATAATACTTATAGATATACCTCTATTTAGTTTCAATTAAATAAGGATATAAATATCTTAACTTTTAAAACTTCAAAGGAAAGAAAACTTACCATTAATTTCCAAAATTAATATTTTATTATATACTATCCTGTAAAAAAAAACATGGCAAAAATTCCGCGAATGTGTGGCATTTTGGCTTTTAAATCCCCAAAGTTGTTTAAGCACTTCAGATTATGTATTCTGGCGCGATTTATTAAATTACTTATGTATTCTGGCGTGATTTTGTCAGCAGTCAACAATCAACATGGACAACATCGTTGCAGAAAATGAGAGCTTAAATAATGACGCTGTCCTAATGGAAAATTGGGACTTACAACTTGCAGAAGAGCTAGTATTTCGAGAGCTAGCAATGCGGTGGTTGGCACGTCGTCATGCTTACTTGCTTAATTACTTACGTCGTCGTAATTACTGCTACGCGATAATTATTTACCTCTATTACATTTGTTTACTGTTGCACGGTAGTTATTCAGTTGTATTACATTTGTTTACTAGTGCATGAGCGCTAATGGCTTCATCACTAAATGCCAAGCATTAGACAATAACAATATTTGTTATTGCTTCGCGGTTATTATTCAGTTTTATTGCATTTATTCACTATTTTTTCTATTACGACAACGTATAACAGTTCCCAACAATACCAAACTGTTTCCGTTTTTACTAACGCGGCAGTGTTTTTTGCGTTTAGCAGTTGGTACCTGGCATTGTGCATTTACATCGTCCGCTATGACACGTCGACCTCTGGAGCAACATTACCCAATTTTGTTTTGATATTCAACGCATCGTATTAGGTATAACTCACTTATTTCGTACACAGGAGATTCAGCTTTGCCAAGAAATATTGTGTAAGCCGAGAACATACGGACTTCTAATGCATGTAGATTTCAACACTAATCCTCGTAAAAATTAGCTTTTATGGACTGTGCTACTAGTATTACCTACAAGTATCAATGGCAAGTCCGCTTCAGTACTTGTTTTCTTGGCACCGCTCACTAAACGCGGCTTGGAAGTGGTCACATAATGCAAAACTCCATTCTAAGAACCTGAAGTATTTTTAGTTGCTTCACTGTTGGGGAGCCAAACTTGATGAAGTAGGTTGTAGTGTATTTGAAGTAAATGTTTATTATTTTTTGGAGTTGAATTGTTACGTTATTTGCACCGCGTATGTTACAAAGTTCCGGTAGCCTTCGCCCCAACTTTACTTTAACTTTGTATTTTAATGTTTCTTTAAATACTATATATATATATATATGTTTGCCTTGGCTGGGTCACTATTAATTTTGTAGAAACATGTTTCTCTTAACAGGGTGTGGTGCAGCTGAAGAATGTAGGCTTACACAAATTATAATTTTTACTTCACTCCATTTATTAATCCTTTACACGATTAAATAACACTTCACTTGTATAGAGAGCTGTGAGATTATTTATTAATTACTTGCACTTTTTAACACGTAAACTTTATATTCTCGTCGTAATGAATTTTCGTCTCACACTGAATACCTATTAAACTTCTCGAGGACGCGTCTCGCGTCCAGTTCGGAACACTGTCTACAGGCAACTGAACTGATTTCTACCGCCTGAATTATTTCAATCTCTGATTGGCTATTTCTAATCCAATAGAATACTTTTATTTAACTTTCAGGTTTTCTTGTTGATTGGCTATTTATAAACTGTCTCAAAAATTACATTGTTGTTTCCAAGAATTACTAGAAGCATTATTAAACTTTCCAATTAATTATTGCCTCAAGGTTACCTCATTGTTAGCAACTTTTGACCTATATTCTCACAGCTCCTACGTTATTAAATTACGTAATACATTCACAAAACACTGTTAAACATGTACACAATAATATAAACATAATACAATGATTGTTACATAATTTTATGTTATTTTATACAAATATTGCTTTAAGGCGGGCTGTTATTGAATTTATATATTATATAATTGGACTGAAATCATTTAAGTGTTAAAAATACTGCCTCAAGCCATAAATAGGACAAAAAAAAACTTCGACTTGTCTTCGTTTGCTCATGACAAAAAGGAAGAATCAGATTTTCGCTTTCTCTTCTACGTATAGTAAGAAGGGGAAGTACTGTATTCCACCCAAAAATTCGATGTAGAGATTTCACTGGAAATATATATCTACTCTGAGGAAGAGAAAATAGAAAAAAAAATGCCCTTTATTTGAAGATTTTTAAAAATTTATTTTCTAAAACCTGAATCTAATGATTTTTACCTAAAATACCATATATTAAAGATATTTACATGACAAACAAAATATGGATATATCTTGAAATTTCTGGGAACAGCCTGGGATGTCTTCTTTATTCGGAAGGAGTTTTGCATAATCTTGTTATAACTAGTAAACGTTAAGCGATAGACAAAACGTACTACCCACTCTTTAAAACACATATTTAAAATAACCTTTTTTGTGCCATAAGCCATTTCCGAGATATCCGTTATTAATGGTTCAATTGATCAACACTTTGTCATTCTTCTGAAGTTCCGTCGGCATTCAGTTGTTTCTCCCGATGTCATGCAAAGAGTATGGAGTTTTAAGGCCAGTATATAGCGTCCAGCTCTTAAATATTTCATTATCGCTGTTCCCTTTGTATCTGCAATGAAATGTGTAATGTAGGTATTTCTGCAAAGGTTTATCTAGATTAAAATTAAGTAGACAAAAAACACGCTTTAGTAAGAACAGTATGTATAGCAAGTAATAAACGATACAGGGTAGAGAAAGTCATCTGAATGTAAAACATCACAGATTGTTTTTTAAGGTTGCCATGTTTTCTCTAGAGGGATAACAATCAAAATTGTCTTTTAATGTTAAGCAATGTAGGTATACGTCCAGAATAAACGTACCTTAGAGCAGGACAATAGTAAACGGCATTAGAGAACTTTAAAAAATGTGATGTATTGCATCAACATGACTTTTTCTACTCACTCTTCAATAAATTATTCTTCAAAGGTTATTCTTCTACCTACTTCTAGTTAATCGAGGTAAATCTTACACATTTCGATATCGGTATAAGAATAAAATGAAGGGATAGTCAGATTTTTAAACAGCGGATCGCTATATGATGGCTTTGAAGTTCTATACTCTTTGCATACCCATAAGAAAAAATGAATAGCGAAAAAAGTATGTTTGTTTGTTTTTTTGTAGTAAAATTTTGTATATATTTTACGATTTATCAATTATAAGAAGTCATTCAGAATGAAGAGGATTCAAAGGATATTCCCAGAAAATACAAGATTTACATTTTGACATTAAAATACCTTAAATATGCCATTTTAATCAAAATCGTTAGAACCATTTTTGAGAAAATAGAAAAATAACAAACCATTCCATGTAAACGATAATTTGGTATAGGGGATTTTCTTGAAGACCTTCTTGTGGCATCTCTGGAAGACGCTGAACTTAAATGCTGTCTTTTCGTTATGTTGTTCACAGATATACACACACTGGCCTCGTTCTAAAAATACTTTTGGAATGTGTATGTCCGGTGAAATCTCGGTATCAAATTTTCGGGTGGAATGCAATACATCTACTTACTATAGATAAAGTAAAAATGTCTAAAACAAACAGTCTAGGAGAAACACCTGATAACATATTTCAACAGAAATTATTTCGGAATGTTTGTCAACAATAAACTGATGCAAGAATGTTTATTTAAATAGCATTAAAGAGGTAGGCAGTTTTGTCTTCGTCTAGTTGCAATATAATGTATTCTCAAAGGTGAATTCACAGCAAAAGACATTATCCACTGGAAGAATATACTACAGTAGCAAAGTTTTAAGATCGACGACCTTGACTTTGCTATTAGCAACATTTAAGACTTAAAAATAACATTCTAGAATGCCATGCTTATAAAACCAAATAAATTTGTTTATATTTCACAGCTACTTTCTCATGTTTTGCGAGTTGATTACCGTATATTTTGTTCGATTTGCTCTAATAGTTGTTAAATTATTATCATTTAAAGATCTTGTGTTCACCCAAAAATGAATCCAGCTAGAGAACTTTTTCAGGCTGTTTTTTTTTTTTTTTTTTTTTTTTTTAAGATTTTAAATCCCCATTAAGGCCTAAACAATGTGATGATCGGCTTGGAAATGCATTTGGTGAAGAAGCCCCATCTAAGGCAAAAGCAACAATTTATAATTGGTACGGCGAATTCAAAAAAGATCGACTTTTTCTTAGTGATGACTTTCGTGAAGGAAGCGCAAGAACTGCTGTTACTGATGAAAATATTGCCGCTGTTCGAGCAATGCTTGAAGAAGATCCACGGATATCTTATGGACCTATTAGGACGACATTGGACATTGCTATGAGTCAAATCCAAAACATTTTACAGCAACACTTAGACGTGAGAAAACTTTGTTGCCGATGGATTCCACATGGACTCACGATCAAAATCAACAACGGATTGATTGGTGCAGAAAAACTCTGAAAAAACTCCAAGGCAGCACTTCAAATTTGGTTTGGAATATCGTTACTGATACTGAATCCTGGGTTTATTGTTATGATCCTGAAAATGAAAGTCGATCGACTCAATGGGTCTTTCGAATAGAACCTAAGCCTAGAGAAGTCCTATGAATTCGTAGTGATAATAAGAAGATGGTTGCTAGTTTTTTTTTCCTCCCTAAAACGGGCCATATTGCTGCTATAGCATTACAAAATAAACGCACCGGCACCGTTACTGCCGATGGGTAAACAAATGTCTGTTTACTGCAAAGTTTTGAAACAAATTCGTGAAAAACGTCCAAAAGGAAAAATAAAGTTCCATCATGACAACGCATCGTCGCATGCAGCAAATCTAACTGAGTATCTGGATGTCCTAAAGGTCAGCACCATGGACCCTCTAACATACATTTTTTATTTTAAAAAATTCAAGACAAAATGCGCGGACCACCTTTTTATCATCAGATAAAGCTGTGAACATAATAAAAAAATGGTTCCCGAAATGCCTCAGGAAGAGTATCATAGTTGTTTTCAGGACTGATTTCAGTATTGAAGGGGACTATTTTGAAAAACAATAAAATCATATTTTTGAAAACTAATCCTGTTTGATTTTCTAAAAATGTTCAGCGATGTCCTCGTATATTGTCGTCCCTTTCTGAAACGTGTTTCATGATATTCCTCCCTGTCAGAGTATGGTTTCTTGACTTTTATTGTTAAAAGATCAGACCAAACAAATAAAAACTGCAGACATCTTTGAATTTCGGGGTCATTCATTGGCAGTATTTCTTTTTGCAAATAGGTAAGTGAAAGGTGTATCTTGTTTTTGTTAAACGCAATGTGTAATTTGTGTGTGTTTTGGGGGTACAGTATAACCACATCATGTATGTACATATTTAATATCCCTACGTTGCCATATAAATAACGGTGAAGAAGAAGAAATAATTACGCTCAATGATTACATAGTCCTAGATACTCTGGAACAAATCTCTTCCCTTATCCTGCTTGTTTAATCGCAAAAAAAGCACATTTCCGTTTCTAATGATGTCGTAGGCGCACATTACAAATGTAACTGCGTAATTTTCCAAGGTTATTATAAAAAGTGCACTTTGGCAAACGTCAGTGTTATTTTCTTCACAGATACTGATCCCAGTTGTCCTGTTTTGTTATTTTCTCCTCGTTCAGATATCAGATGTTACTTAAATAAAGTCATTATATGAATGTACTTAAAATGCTTAGGAATAAAGGAATGTCATTGGTTCTGTACTATTTTTCTGTACAGTTTTCTTTATTTTAAATTGAACATATTCCCCATTACTAGGACTAACCAGAGTCCGGAAAGAGTGTTTACAAAATAGAGGAATTGTATGTCATATTTCGAAAACACCAAATTATCAAATACCAGATTAACCGAGCGAGATGGCTCTGCTATAAGGTGTAAGGCTTGTATGTCGTGGTCCCGGGTTCGATTCCCGTCGGGCCGGCCACTTCGACGGGGCACGTTTTTAATGGTTTCCCCGGGTCGGTAGGCAGTTATCCTAGTAGGGTGGTTCCCCTCTATAACGATTTTTTGTCATTTCCTTTTCATCTGTTTCAGGGTTGCAGGGCGGGGCGACGGCAGTTGTGTTGCGGTAGTGCGGTGGAATTTGCGCTTGTGGAAACATTTCTCCCTAGCGCTTGGCAGAATGCTGGGGCCCCCTCCCTTCCTGGGTGTCTAGTCTCTTGCCGGGACTCCCAGATCCCGAGACGCCCCCTTGCTGTGGCTAAGGCAGGGCTAGCCGACGTAAGAATTGGTGTCATGCGGCCGGATCTGGTCGGGTATCCCCATCATCTCTCTCCTCCAGGGAGAGTTACTTCCAAACAAGAAACTGCGAAATATTATGTGGTCTATTATTTATTTGATCCCAAATATCAATTTTATAAGTGAACGAAACTCGTACTTTAAACGTATTCAAGTGGCGCGCGGTCTATATAACTGAACCTGCGTATCCATTTTAAACGTTCTTAAGAACATAGGAGCTACGAATTATTTTTGAATGCGTGGTGTTTTTATCTAATTCTTACACTTTTTACTTTCTCCACCACGTACTTAGTAGGAAGAGAAAGTATTGCATTCCACTCAAAACTTCGATACCAGGTTTCACCGGAAATGCATTTTTGAGGGCCCCTGAACCTAAAAGAGCCTTTTTAGAAAAAGATTCCTGTGTTTGTAATTTTTTAAAATGTTTGATTTTCTAAAAAAATTGTTAACGATTTTGATTAAAATTATCAAATATTAAAGATGTTTACATGACAAATAAAATGCATATCTTGAATTTTCTGAGAATGTCTGTGAAATCTCTTCATTCGGAAGGAATTTTGTACACTTTTGTATAACGCACTACATAAAAAATGTAGATCTTTTTAAATGCAAAATTTATTTTAAATATTTTTTTTGTGGCATCAGCCATTTACAGATATTCAAATTCTTCAATACTTAGTTATTCTTTTAAAGTTTTGTCGATTTTCAGTTATTTCTCGTAATGTCATGGAAAGAGTACTGAAGGTTAAGGCCAGCCTATAGGGTGCATGTCTTAAACATTTTACAATCGCTATTCCTTTGTATCTATGATGAGATGTGTAATACAGCTGTTTCCGGAAAGGTTTATCTCGATTAAAATGAAGTAGATAGGAAAATAAATCTTCGTAAGAATCATTTGTACACTCACTGATAAGTGATGGAGGGTAGAGAAAGTCATGTGAATGTACCACATCCGATTTTTTAATTCGCGGTGTTTCTTACTCTTCTTTTAGTTCTTTCCAATCTTTCCCACTTCGCGCTCCACAGCATGAGAACGGCTGCATTACCTCTCTCAGCGGCATCGAAGATGCGGAAAAGAGACTGCAGGAAGAACAGCATAATATGTAGGTTAGTTAGTTGTTGGCTCCAGAAGCCCCAACGTATCGAACTGTCATGACCATTCCGGTTGTCACTTTCACAATTAGCGTGTACAACTGGCCCTCCAAACAGTCTTCCCGCTGAGTACCACTTTCTATTTGGCATGAGTCCATCCCATTTGCATGTCTGCCAACTCTAGCACATATACATGCAAAAGTATTTCGCTGTGATTTCAAATGTTGCTGGCAGACATTGGATCATTAGTCTCTGAACAATGGAAGCAAACGTTTCAGCAAGCGTGTGACAAACTTAGTAGCTAATATTCAACGATGTTAAATAATAATAATAATAATAATAATAATAATAATAATAATAATAATAATAATAATAATAATCCTATTCCACCAATGTTAAATCTGCTACATCCATTAACCATTATCTCAAAACGTATTTAAGATAGACATTAGACTGAATTTTTACGGGATGTAGATGAATGTTTTCTTAATACACTGATCTACTTTTATTCAACAAATTTGTTTATTACGGAAGGTAAGACTTTTTGTTAATTATACCAACACAGCAGCACTTAGACTTTACCATACTAAAATTGAATTTAGCAAACTTCAATAGTTTGAGTAAATGGGCCAGAAAATGTCCTTCGCAGAAAAAGTTGTTCAAAACAAAAATGAAGAATACGAATTCCCATATATTTGCAAAGAAAGTAACCATATGATTTGGAGTACACGGAAGCTGCAATATTTAACAGTAGTAGTAATTTGTAGAGCAAAACTTCCGTTAAAGGATGGGCTAGAGTTTACCTCTCTGCTCCAAAATGTGTAGGCGTTATCATTTTCTTTTTCTGTGAAGCAGTGCACAATTTCACAGTACAAAATGATAGATGCAGTATATTTTAAAAATACCTTTGAAATATAAGTATATAGCCTACTAAAAAAATTATATGTTAAATTAAGGGCAAAATGCCAATATTTAAGACGTCTTAAAAAGCTAAAAATGTAATTTCTCGACAATTTTCGACGTTAATCTCTCCTTAAGCGCAAAACAACAAAACAAGATCGATTTCAGCCCTCAAGGTGCCCTGGTAAATAACCTACCTCTCAAAACGTGTACGGTTCTGAATGTTGTTGTAGTGGTAGTGGTAGTGGTAGTAGTAGTAGTAGTAGTAGCGTTTTGGCTGGTACAAAACTGCTGTGGTCATCAGCGCCACACTCTGGCTACATATTTATTTACATCCTGGTACAAAACACCATACGATTGAGGAAAGGAACAAAAATGAAACATACAAATTATACATTCTAATTCAGTACACAGTGCAGCAATAATTTACGAAAATTCAGAACAAGCAGACAACAATGGGTGAAAACAATGCGTTATTAAATCCCATCCAGCTCAGAAGTTTCTTCCGGAAAATCTCCAGTCAACACGTACAGGTCTGACAAGTCCACTAAACTTTGGCGGTTAGTCCAAGAATTTGTTGTCATCAACACTCCATCAGTCTTTTCCACTAGCCTAGGTTGATTTTACAAAACCTATATAGGTACTTTACTGTAGCTCTCCTGGTTGAATGGTCGGATACCCTCACTACACAACAAACACCAAGCTTTGCTGCCTCAGCTGCAACCTCATCCGCTTCTCTCTCTTTTTGGTGGTTACGTTTCGTCCACAGTGTATCTTCCCAGCCGATTTGAACAAGATATGCTCTAAGTCTTTTCGTTTGGTATATTCTTCCAATGACAGTTCTAACTTCGCTACTTTCGAAAACTCTTCCATTTAATTACGTAAAGCTTATCAGTTACATCAGTTGCATATCGTTCTCCACCAATTAGGATGCAAGCAGTGCATTGTCATCATCTAGCTTGACACCAAAGTTGTTTCTTTGCTGTACATCTCTAGCTTCATTGTAGCCGGAGTAGCTGCACTCAGAAATTCCAATTTACCTTTCAAATCAGCGACTGTCAAACTTTTCTGAAACGGTTGTCCACACTCAAAGGATGAAGAACGTTGCAGTTTTACGGGCAGGGCTGTTGATCTGAAGTTTTCATATGAAGCTTTTTGCCTCAGCGTAACGATCGGGAGTGAATGGCAGTATAATCAAATGCACTAATGCCAACTTAGTGCTTTAATAGTTCAGTTTAGCCCTTTTAAAGAGACAGTTAACCATTAGTTTGGCCTCTCCAAAAGGCACTAAATGCATATCCAGCTATTTACATAAAGACCGAGCCAATTTTGGCCATTTTTCAAATCTATTCAAGCATGTCTAGCCATTTTCGGTTTTCTTTGTCAGTTTTTAAATAAAAATAGTTAAAATTATCAAAGAGAAGTTGATTACATGTACTTAAATGAAAATTAATCTACCAGGTAAAACAAAATGTCTCACAATCTCTCACCTCCAAATTTACGAACTTTGTTGTCAGTGCAGAGGACTGAGGAATGGGAGGTTCTGAACTGAATAATTTCTGCTGAGTTGCATCCTACAGGCATTTGCAAGCTACAAGTTAGAATTTGTATGGATGAATGTTTATAATGTGGCATCTCATATAAAATCTCTATGGGGGAGAGCGTTGAATCCCCATGTTTCTTTTCCCTTCAATTTTGACTTTCTTTACCACGTACCCATTACGTAGAAAAGTAGGCATTGCATTCCATTCAAAAGTTCAATGTCGGGATTTGACTGGAAATATATCTTTTGAGGTACCCTGAATTCAAAAAAGCATTTTTAGAAGAAGGTGTATGTGTGTGTGTGTGTGTGTGTGTGTTTGTGTGTGTGTGTCTGTCTGTGAACAGCGTAACTCAAAAACTAAACGCCGGATAAATAACAAACTTGGTATTTCGGTTCAGTACCTTCCAAAGATGCGACACGATGATTTTCAAGAAAATCTCCCTACCCCAAATTACAGGGAGGATTTTTCGAAAATTCAAAATGGCTCCTATTTTGGTTGAATATCATACATTTAAGATATTTGTATGACAAATAAAATATATATCTTGAATTTTCTGGAAGTAGCTTGTGAAGTCATCTTCATCGGAACGATTTCTATATACCTAATTTTGTATCAAATGGTAAACCTGAAGAGGTAGAAAAATACGTACTACACAAAAAAGTGAATCTCTTTAAAACACACAATGTATTTAATAACTTTTTTGTGGGATCAGACATATTCGAGGTATCATTATTGATTTGAATGTTTCAACTCAGTCATTTTTTAAATTTCTGTCGCTATTCAGTTATTTCTCGCGATGTCATGCAAAGAGCATGGAATTTCAACGCCAGCATATAGTATCCCGCTTTTAAAAATCACACTGTCGATTGTTTCCTCTGTCTCCCTTTTACCTACCATGAAATGAATAATCGGGCTTTTTATGGAAAGGTTTATCTAAATTAACATGAAGTAGATAGAAAAATAAGCTTTCGTAAGAATACTTTGTGAAGCTATATTAAAATAAACGATAGTGTATGAGTATGAAATACTAGCATAAGGAGAATTTTGAGATGGACAGGCAAAAAATTACTCCAGAATGAAACAAATTTCTTTGACAAGCCAGGAACATTGTTTTACACGCCTGGAACATCCATGGCATCTCTATCATTAATGATTAGCACCCATATTTAGCCATTTTGAGATATGCGGGGGAGGTAATAAGACTCTTGGATAAAAAAAGAAAAAGGACCGAAGACTTCGGGAGATTTGAGAATCCAGTCTAAATGAAATAATAATGAATAGAGACGTAAATAGCATGATCATGTAAGTATATACAATGGATGAAGATCGAAAACCACAAATAATACCAAAGTATAAGCCAATAGGTAAAAGGAGTGTGAGATGGGCAGAGCTTTCTTGAAGACAGAACACGCCACAAATGTCGTACTGATGATGGTTTGCATTTCTGGACTTTCTGACAATCACTATCAGCCACTTTTCATCATCAAGGGTTAGCAACACAATCGAATGAGCCTAATGTTACGACGTATGAAAAGTTATTCAATAGCAATTCAATAAAACCGTGAACCGTACATGAACAGCGAAATCATCTTCCATTAGTTGGGCTGCTTCATCAGCGGCCCATGGGAAGAATTCGCCGTCATGCTTTTGTTTACATCCACTAGTTGGTTACTGCGCCTAGTGGCTGTTACCTCTGCATCAAAGAGGAGTGCAGATGTTGACGCCCCTTACAACCGTTTAAGTATCGCTGTTTTGGAACGGTGTTGTCTTCTGGAGCAAGGTAAAAAGTGTTGTGGCTAGGCGGGGGAAAAGAAGTTGGCAACGGACAGACTTCGTGACGTCAAAGGGTACACTGACCCCCAGAGTTGCTCTTTCCTCTTCAGATGGAGCAAATCTTGCTGGCCGACTAAGCAGAGGCCGCATCTCTGCACTGCCTAATCGCTATCACTGATTCTTGTTGAGGCATCTGTCATTTTAAACCGATTTAAAGCACTTTTTGGGAAGCTTCAACTATCTCTTTCCAGGTGATACGCAAACGTCTGCTTTGTGATTGCTTCTGGAGCACATGAGAGAATTTACAGAAATTACATCGACCTGACATCCAAACATCTTTCAAGAAAAGTTAATGCCATGCTCCTTTAACTTACTTCATAAAATTATTTCGCATCTATTTACATTTCTTTAAAACAGAAATATTTATTTATTATTGTAATCATGTACATTATTTGAGACCCAAGCTAGTAAAACTGGAGCTCTGGCAAATCGGAAAGTCCTTTGGTACAAGAAAGAAAAATATTTGATGTGTTATCGCTTACTTTCATACAGCTTCTAAACTATTCTTATAAAGCTACTTCATTTAATCGGGATAATTAGAGCTCCATCAAACATTTCGTTGTAGACAAAAGCGAATAGACAAAACGGAAACGATAGTCAAATGTTTACAAACTGGTCGCTATATGCTGGCATTGAAATTCCACACTGTCTCTACGACAAGGCAAAAACAACTGAATAGTGACAAAAGTATTGAAAAATTCAAACCAATAATAGCGAACATCTAGGAAATGGCTGCTGCCACAAAAGCAAAGTTATCTGAAATAAATGGTGTGTTTTGAAGAGATCTACATTTTTTGTGTAGTACGTTTTTGTCTATATCTATGTTTACAGATTATATACAATTATACTAAATTCCTTCGGAACGAAGAAAACTGTACAGGCTACTTCCAAAAATTCAAGATATATATTTTATTTATCATGTAAATATCTTAATAAACTTCGTTGAGTTATGTTTGAGAAAATAAAAAAATTCGAAACGATTTCTATGTAAAGGGCAGTTTGGGGTGGCGGAATTTTATTGAAAATCTCCGTGTTGCATACAGCCCAGCATATAACGCCTCGCTTTCTAACATCTGACTCTGAATTCGATTTTCTGCATCACTGTTATACCTACAACGAAATCTGTGATTAAACTATTTCTGCAAAGTTTTATTTCGATTACTATTAAGTAGACAGAAAAAAAATTTCTGAAGTATTACATTCACATGACTTTCTCTACCTAATATTCGACAAAGTATTCTTACAAAAGCTTATTTTTCTATCCACTTTAGGTTAATCAAGATAAACATTTGTAGAAATGGGTTTATTACATATTTGGATGTAGGCACAAAGCGACCAGGAGAATACGCACACCTTCCGGTACGTCTACTTTGTTACGACTTATCTCATTTTTATAATGAGAGTGACGGGGGATGTGTACAAATTATTGAGCTATTAATCATTTTAATAATCATCATAAAATTACAATTAAATCCACCTTCAAATTATATTACAATAATTATTTATAAAATTATTAAAATGCAAATCCAAAATCTTAATACAATTAAACCATATAAGTAATCATATCCAAAAATATATCTTAATCCCACCCAACAAAAAAAATCTATGTTAATTAAAAGTATCAATGATATAAAAACTAAAACTTTTGAATCAACCATAAACTTTTTTTTATAAAACATAACGACTTAAGCGATAGTCACATAGAGCTGGTAGCTATGTGTTAGCTTTGAAATTGCGTTCTCTTTGAATTACCAGAAGAAAGAAAAATTAAAAAGCATTTTAGAAAAAGTATAAGTATTTGAAAATACAGATGGTTAAATGTATTTTGATAAATTATGTGTTTTATCAATTATTTTTTGTGCAGTAGATTTTGTTTTTAAAAGATCTGGAGAGGAATATATAAATGAGAATGGAATATGGAGAATGAGATATAATAAGGGAGTATGCGATAGAATAAGGAAGAATGGCCGGTTTTAGGATCTGAATTATCCATTATTGTCAAATTAAAAAGATTACAGTTGGTAGATGTACATAGAATGGACGAAGAAAGCATAACAAAAGATGATGACGGGGATGATGTTTGGTAAAAGGCTGGCAGGTAAATCTAGGAAAAGATGGATGGGCTCAGTGAAGGAAGATTGCGATCAGATGTTAAGGTGGAGAAATTGGCAACAGAGAGCATTGTATAGAGAAGCTTGAAGTCTCAGACCAAGAAGGTCCGGGCCCGCTTTGGACTGCAGCGCCATTGGAAGAGAAACAGGAAGAAGACTTTGTCTATCTGTTACAGTTTACCAGTTACGGAAAAAGCTATTCAGAATGAAGAGGTCTTCAGAGGCTATTCTCAGAAAATTCAAGATGCAAAATTCATTTGTCATAAAAGTATCTTAAACATGCGGTGTTTTAAACAAAACCGTTAGAGCCAATAAAAATTTTCGAAAACTTTCCATGTAACGGGTAGTTTGCGGAGGGAGGATTTTCTTGAAAATCTTCGTATTCATCCTTGGAGGATGTTGAACTTATCTTTTGGATTCAGGGGATCTTAAAACGAGCACTTCCACTGGAATCTGCTTATCGAATTTTTGGGAGGAATACAAGAGTTCATCTAGTTACACAGGTAAGGAATAGAGAAAGTAATAGGCTTTCGTAGAAATAGTTTGTAGAAGTGCTATAGATATAAACAATAGTGGGTAATGAAATTCATGTGGATGCAGCACATCAGATATTTAAGTGTCAATCGAGTTCTTTGGCGTACTTATTGAACATCATTGGATGGATCTGAGAGGCGATTTTAATGAGACTTAGAAGATAACCAGAACGTTTACTACTGAGTGCAGACAGAAAGCAACTCACTGGAGGTTACTTAACCAACATTTTGTGTCTGTCGAACTTGAAGCAGGCTTGTTCTCTCTGATTATCTCAACTGTTAAGTAATGTTCGCAGTATCGGCTGTTGTGTAACCCTTCATTTTCTATAATTAATACGGTTCGAACATGTCGCTGTGATTTATTATATCACGCTTTATTTATGCATTATTCAGCACATGCATTGCTCAAGTATCGCGTGTTGACCGGTTCATTAAATGCGACTTAGCAGCTAGCCCTCAGGAAAAATTCAGGTCCATAATATCGCGACAGATTCGTGGTTTTGATATAACAGAACGTTTGAATTTAATAGCGTCACATTCACTAACAAGTTCGCCTAAGAAACTTAACGAGAAGTACTTTGATGCATTTTCTATATGCATCATCACACACTTTACAAGAAAACGGAATCGACAATCCAGCGTCACTGATTTGCATTGGCAGTCATGTCGTAACATCTGATTTCGCTTTTGACATATCTATTACCTTAACTGGTTGTTTTATGCCATTAATTAGGTAATAATAATACATGTGTATCAGGACTCTTGCTACGTTATTTGAAATGATTAGACCTAGTTAAAAATGCCATATTTTGAGTTCTTCAAAAGTTCACTATTATATGCAATTAGAATATGGGGAAATAGTTCAGGTGTATCTAATCTTTTCATTTTACAAAAAAAGGCATTAGATATATAATAACAGGCGCCCAATTCAATGCCCATTGCAAACCTTTATTTAAGGAGAAGGAGAAAATTTTGACTATTCAATTTAATTTTTTTAAAAGGGAACCTACAATTAGGTAATTTAAATTTACCCTAAAATGAGCATCACAACGTCCTCAAAAAAAAAAAAAAAAAAACACGACTAATGGCATTTGCTTTCCCCCATAATATCAAGCAACTTTTATCAAAGGCATTTTTTTCTACAACACTTAGTTTTAGAGATAGTGTACACTAAAAGAACCGCCAATAAGATCCGAATCAAGAAAGTTCTTAAAACTTTTCCACAAATTACTTCAGTGCGCACATGGCCTCAATCTATCAAGATTTATAGCCACTCTACGGAAATAGCTGATGGAGAACCCATTTTATAAACTGGAGGAATTATATGAGCAAGTAGGAACCCTAAATTTATAATATGTTCATTTTATTGGCCTTGACTATACGTTACATACATTTTGTATGCCTACGATTGTGTACATATACACATATCAATAAATCAATTAATATCCAATAGTATATATTTAAAAGATTAGAAATTATGAAATTGGCATAATGAATTACATCCAACCTCCCCATTCTTTCTTGTTCAGCTTTCTTTTATCTTAAAACAACATCTATTATTTCCTCTATCCCGAATCTTTCTCGTTCATCATTACTTCAGTAGATCAGCTGCAACCAATTTTTTCTCATACCGTATCCCAACCATTTTCTTTCTCTCTTCCTGATTATTTTAAGTTCTGCCTGCACCCACTCTTTCCAAAGAAGTTTCATTGCTTATTTTTCTCCGTTCTCTATATTCACATTTCAAGGCATTTCCTCACTTCGTCGCAAAGCTCCGCGTTATACAATGACACTCTCCGCATAAAGCATTTCACTAACACTAAGCTCTTTCTTCAAGTTTACAGAGAAAATTCTTGCTTGTCTGTTTAACACAAATTGTCAGCTGGATTGAAGTATGGTGAGGACGCATGTGTCCGAGATTACTACAACCATGAGGGTCCAACAGGAACCCAGAAAACTGGTAGAACATTCGATGGTTTGGTTCTCCAGATTGGGTGTTTTTCGCGTTAGGCCAACTTCTTAACCACGTAAAAATAGAACACTGCTAAAACTCGGTGAAATACCTCGGATTATAGATAAAGTTTATAGAAGACGATGGAAACGGAAATTGGCTTTGAATTTGAGTACAATGTTTCTGAAACAAGCAACAAGAAATTTTAGGAATAATCACAAATCATCACGGAGATGCAGATTTGTTAATAAAACAAAGAAAAATTGGTTACGAGTGACTAATGCAGCTGTAGCGTTTCTTCTTCTACTAAAAGCTTTGTTTGCCATTACCTTTCGTATGTCTTCTTCAGCATCTAATCTCAAGTACCTAAAGCTGCTTATTCGCTCCACTATTCATCTCTAATTAGCCGTAACCATTGTCTTTGCCCTTTTTATTTTCTCTACCACGTACTTAGTGCTGCATTCCACCCAAACATTTGATGTCAAGATGACACCGGGAATATGTTACGAGGTCTCCAGAATCCCCCACCAAATGCAGTTTTAGAAAATATGTCCGCGCGCGCGTTTGTAGCTTCGTAACCTTGTAACAGATAACTCGAAAACAAAAAGTCGGATAAATATCTTCCAAAGATGCACACTAAGATTTTCAAGAAAATACCCCACCTCTTACTACTCTTTATATGGAAACATATTCGATCATTTTTATTTTCCCAATGGCTCTACCGATTATAATTAAAATACCACATATTTCAGATATTTAAATAGGAAAAAAAATGTATTTCTTGATTTCCTGGGAATGGCCTATGAAGTCCTTTTTATTCGGTAGGATTTTTTGTATAGCGGGTAAACCATAAGAGACAGCCGTACCAAAAAAAATGGGCCTCCTTAAAACGTACAATTCATTTCCAATAATTTTTTGTGGCGTTCGCCATTTCCGAGATATCCCCTGTTATTTTAACACCCTTGTCATTCTTTTAAAGCAGTCTCTATTCGGTTGTTTCTCGCGATGCCACGGAAAGAGTGTGGAATTTCAAGCGACAGTGTTTTTAAGCACATCACTGTTCTCTTTGTATGTATAATGAAGTGTTTAATGATGCTACTTCCGCAAACGTTTATCTCTATTAACATGAAGTAGGAAGTAAACTAGTTTTGTAGTTTATATAGAAACTATATAAAATAAATGAAAGCAGGTAGAGAAAGTCATATGAGTCTAGATGTGCCGCATCATCAGAAAATATTTTGACCTTTATTATTCTTCCTCCTACTACCTCCTTTTGTTAGTAATTCATGGCAAAATTATCCAAGTACATGATGAAACATGGTTGAGTGATAAGCAGTATCCTTGTTACATGCCTCTCCCTGTTCTACTTCGGGCAAATCTTATCCTACTCCGGCCAACAATATTCCTCGGATGGAGGTGCCGGGGTAGCGCAGTGGTGTCGTTTACAGCTCTCATACTGGGTATCTGGGGTTCGATTCCCGGTTCTGGAGTGGCGATTTTAAGTGGTCCTACCACGCCTTCACCTCTGACTTGCTCATGTAAAGTATCTCTGAGACCCAACGTGGTTCGGAGTCCGCGGTAAAAGCTGTAGGTCCTCTCATTCCACCGCCATCCGCATCACCTTACCCTCGTAGGCAATGGATTCCGCCCGCTGGGTGCTTCCACCTCAGAAATCCCCAAGGTCATATCCCATAGGCGGAGCGTTAGAAACAACAACGATAATCAAACAGGAAACAGCCTTTAGATCTGCTTCTATAACTTAAACGTGTTTCGAGATACGTTTTCCAGGATGCTGGCCTTTAAATAAGTCGCTTATTTTATTCACAAAACAATACGTGCTGATCATTCAGAACCAGTGGCAATGATATTGCACATCCATGTCTCTCAGAGACAAGGAAAACCACAGGCCATTAAGTAAGTGGTTCGTATAACAGGAGTTAACATTCCTGTACATCATCTTAGATCATCAAGCCTTCGGTCAATTAGGGGGCCGTGAAATTGTAAATTACTTAATCATGGAATTAGCCACTCTGAATAAACATCAAGAAACACAGAGTCATCGACCTAGCGAGCAAAAAGTAAACGAAATATAGCAGTTTGTTTGTGGACAGAATATCGCTAGTGGCCGAGTTTAAATAATACCTTTTATGACCTGTCTTCCTTGTTAAACACGGCCGGTAGATTTATGTCGAACAAGAAGTATGTATAGACACCAGCAAGAAATTTAACAGCGCAGTTTGTCACATACTGCCAGGAAATAATTTTTGTAGACTTGAAAAGTGTAGACTGATGTAAACCAGGTTTAAATATATGCAGGCTAGTTTTATATTAGTAATAAATGAGTGTTAAGCGATAATTTACCTGGATGCGCACAAAAATATCAAAACTATCCAAAGTCTTCATTTAGCGCACATAAGTTAAATGTCCTTTTTTGCTCAAATATGCGAATCAGCTAAGCTTTTACTCCGTGATTCGTCCAAAAGGTTTTACACGATGCAATTTTTGTTCAATATTGTCCAAATTTGTCTACAGAATCCCAAAAGCAATGAAGAAAACAATCGAATGGGTGACAAAATGGAAGTGATTCCACGTTTTGGGTAAAGCAAACTTGGCCATAATTTTTTTTTTCCGCCAGCAAAACTGCACCCTTTGGAATGAAGAAAAGAAACGCTTCTCTGAGACAAAAAAAGAAAAAAAAAAGAGTTCTATTTATAGACGCTCTTTATATTCTGTGGTCCTTAGCGTCCCATTCTATATTGCGCTGTAAAAGACCAGTAATTTTGCTCAGGGGCCTCTTTATCAGGTTTGAGGTTCTTTTACGTGCCGTAAATCCGAAGGAAGCCATGATAAGGATTTTTACGCCCGAAAAAGTCATCGCCCTCTGCCGGGTTTGAACCCGCGACCTCGGGAACTAGAGGCTAGCATGGTAAGCACTACACTCGGAGGACGACTTTCTCTGAGACGCTGTAATGCAAAATTTAAGTTTTCTGAAAACATTTTATTATGTGCTATAACCTTGCAGTCTGTTGATGTTGAACAAACACTACCTACACATGGCTTGCTACTAACAAAATACTTAACAATTTACGTAATGATTTTAATAATTAATTATTAAATCAAGTACTTTTTGTCAGAATACCTAATTATTTTTTAAGTGAAATGTTTCCTCATTATTTATTTAATTGTAATTTTAAAAATTAAAGTATGTTACACTTATTTCTTGCAAGTGCAACTGGGATCCCCAACAGAAAGGTTCTAAGAAGTTCTTTATATAATTATACTTTGTTTAATCTTTCTCCATGAACATTGTCGGGGATATACAGCATAATTTTACAATAAGGAGTTTTTTGAAATAATTGTTACTCTAATTTTTTTTGTTTTTTTGTTTTTTGTTTTTGTATTTCCGATATTTAGATCTCGTAATATTTTACTTCTTGCTAGCCATTCCATTATCGTATGCTTCACTTAACACATTTATGTTACCTATTCCAGTAATCAGGAACTCAGTTTTACGAACTCTCAAGAAAGGAAATAGCACTGTATTAGTAAGCTTAGGAGCAATCAGAGAATTTGTAAAAGAGAAAAATCGAATGTGTTACATTCACATGACTTTCTTTACCCTGTATCCTATATTAGGGGGTATACAAATATTCTTACGAAAGCTTATTTTTTATATTAAAGCTTATTTTACTTTATTGTACTCGAGATGAACCATTACGGAAATAGCTGCATTACACATTTAGTTATAGATACAAAGCGTATAGCGACAGTCATGTTTTAGAACTGGACGCTATATGCTGGTCTTAAAATTTCATACCCTTTCATGCAAATGCAAAAAACAACTAATGTCGACAGGACCTTAAACGAATGACAAAAGTATTGAACAATTCGAGCCATTGATAACAGATGTCTCGGAGAGGCTGATGCCACATAAAAAGTTATTTGAAATAACTTGTGTGTTTTAAAGAGATTAACATTTCTTGTGCAGTAAGTTTTCGTCTATCGCTTAACATTTACAAGTTATACAGGATTATACAAAATTCCTTCCGAATGAAGAGGATTTCAAAGGCTATTCCCGGAAAATTCAAGATATGCATTTTATTTGCCATGTAAGTATCTTTAATATATTATATATCTTTAATCAAAATCGATTGAGCCATTTTTTAGAAAATCGATAATTTCGAAAAATGTTCGTTGTAAAGGGTAGTTTGGGGTAAGGGGATTTTCTTGAAAATCTTCCTGTCGCATCTTTACAAGATACTGAACTCAAATACCAAGTTTAGTATTGATCCGGCTTTTCGTTTTTGAGTTAAGCTGTTCACAACAGGCAGTCACATGGACCTTTTTCTAAAATGTTTTTGGGTTCAGGGGCCTCAAAACATGTATTTTTGATGAATTATCGATGTAGAATTTTTTAGTGGAATGCAATATATTCTCTACCTGCTATGCACGTGGTAGAGAATGCAAATAATACAGAAAAATCTATCTTTATTTTATTGCAACTCCACTTCGTCTCGTATTTTTAAACTCTTCATCCTACTCCAATGATACACTTACCACACTTGTATCCACTTTCTCATGGCTTATAAAATGTCAATGACAGCGTTAACAATGCTGTAAAAGAAATTGTGCAGATTTGGATAGGAATTAGGCACTCTTTTCCTTGAAACAGTTCATATATTCTCTACTGACAAGTGACAAATGCAATGACAGCAGCACGTGTGCCTTGCAAGTGTGAAACATCTTTGTTGACATTTGCTGTAAGATAAAAGTCGGCAGCTGAGGCAGTATGGTGAGCACACACACGTATGTTACGTAATAATGCCGTACTATGTCTGTCCACCCACTACTCGCTCTTGAGCGCGGGCCAACTGCAAGCTAGCAACCTTACTTACATAATAGCGTTTTGTTCCAATAACAGCTTCATTAGTGTCGGCATGCGGCTCAACAGTGCACTAAGTCAGCTGTGACACTTGTTTTGTTGACGTTCATCACGCTCCGCCGATAAATCATCTACCCGCACTTCTATTAACATGCTCTACTTTCTTAATACGTGATAATCAGCTGTTTCTGTTTAACGCGAGCTTCTCTTACAAGCAAGGGTACAGTCTCTCACAAATCTTTCATCCGAATTAGGAAATTTTGTTTCGCCTGAAACAATAAGCTGCCACGCTGTCCGGTCGGTCCCAGTCCACTCCATAACACCTGGTAGCTAAACGAGTGATGTGCATCACTGCCAACTGATACGTCAGGAATTAAGCTGCAAATTATTTCATTTCGAGAGATTTAGGATTATGAAGTTCAAGAATTACAGTGTGCAAATTAAAAGACCAGAGAAATGGTTTTATATCGAAGAAGCGTCCATTATATGGAGGGTAAGAAGACCTAAAGCACATAATATTTGGGTGTAAAGGAATTGAAAATTGGAGAGAAAAACTTAAAATCACAAGTTGTTTGAAAAGACAGATCAGTTTTAAACAGAATATTTAGACAGGAAAGCAAGAGTGTGGGTCAACATTTCTATCATCTAAAAAAATCTGATGTGTTACATTCACATGACTATTTCTACCCTCAATCGTTTAATAGTGAATATACTAACTATTCTTACTAAAGCTTATTTTTCTATCTACCTACATTTTTATCCAAATAAACATTTGTGAAATAGCTATATTACAGATTTCGTTATAAATACAAAAGGAACAGCGATAGTCAAATTTTTAAGAACTGAACGCTATACGCTGATCTTAAAATTCAACGCTGTTTTCATGGAATCGCAAGAAACAACTGGACATTGACAGGACTTTAAGAGAATGACCAAGAAATGAACAATTCGAACCTTTAATAAGGGATATCTCAGAAATGGCTTATGCCACAAAAAACTTATTTGAAATAAATTGTTTGTTTTAAAAACAACTGCATTTTGGGGGCAATATTCTTCATCTATTGCTTAAGATTTATCAACTAAACAAAATTATACAAAATTCCTTCTGAATGAAGAGAACTTTACGGGCTATTCTCAGAAAATTCAAGACATACATCTTATTTATTATGTAAATATCTTTAATATGTGGTATTTTAATAAAAATCGTTAGACATTTTTTAGAAAATAAAAAATTTCGAAAAACGTTCCGCGTAAAGGATCATTTGGTGTGGCAGGATTTTTTTGAAAATCTTACCTGTCGCATCTTTGAAAGAATACTGAGTCTAAGTACCAAGTTTAGTATTTATCCGATTTCTGTTTCTGATTTGTGCTGTTCACAGACACATATACACGGATCTTTTTGTAACATTGCTTGATTTTTATACAAGGGTCCTCAAAACATGTATTTCCGATGAAATCTCCGTATCGAAATTTTTGGTGGAATGCAATACCTTCTCTACCTACTATGTACGTGGTAGAGAAAGTAAAAATAGGTGAAAATGGATTGTGAAGACAAATACAGTTTAACTGTGGTAATAACATTTAGTTATTAAATTGACATCAAATTTAGTCGTAGTCTACTGAATGAGTGACCAGGAACAAATTTCAGTACACAAACTGTAATTTTTTCTTAGCACTTCTACCAAATACAAAAATAAATTGCGAAGTGTCATGTGCGGTAAAAATGTTTTTATTTTTCGGTAACACCCCAAATGTCACTATTGGGGCATTTTCTCGTACTTGCCCCACTTCTTATCTGCGGAAGAGGGATTATTGCATTCGATTAAAAGTTCGGTAAGATTTCACTAGAAATGATGCATCTAGTCCACTGGATAAATACCAAAGCGATACTTAAATGCAGGATCTTCCAAGGATGCCCTTTAAGATTTTTCAACATTTCACCACCCCAATCTACCCTTAATATGGAAATTACTTCGTTGTTTGATTTTCTCAAACACGGTTCTAACGATTTTGAATAGAAGATTGTGGCTTAATAATTTCATTGTATTTACCAGGCGCACTGTTGTGCTGTATTGTTGCTTGCTACAGACGTAGCATTATTGGGTCCCCACAGTTATATTTTGGCTTAACAGTCTCTCCTTTTGATGCGATCACGCCAAAGGGAGAGATCTATTTGAAATTGTCTGGTATGACGCCAGCCCTGTCTGGCTTTGGCTAGTCACGGTTGGTGGGGACAAGATAGCGTAACTCGAATGGAAGTGGTCGCTGGGACCAGACGTGTGTGGCCGGTCTACGGTCCGTAGCATCTCCCTCCACCCTGTTTCCTTTGTTAATTATGTAGAGAAGCCAAACGTTTTTTGTGAATGAATCCCAAGTAATGTGTGTTATGTAATCTTTCAATGTAATATAAAAACCCACGCCTTCCCCTTAATTTACACACCAAGGTCCCGGACTTTTTGCTGCCAGCGAGTTGCCCCCCCCCCCACCATATCGTGTTGTGGTGACGTAAATTAATCATTTTCTGGTAACCTTTTCGGCCTTCACCCCAACATGTAACAATATCACATGCTGGGCATGTTGAACTATGTAAAAATTGTATTTCTTGAATTTCTTTCGCGCTATTTGTGAAGACCTCTTCTGACAGGAATTTTGTTTAACTATGAAGCCACACAAAAGAAAAACTCACTTAGAAAAATGTAGAGGATTTTAAAACAAAATAATTTTGTAGCGGGTTCACACAGTAGCATAGTCGTAGAGCACCGGGGTCCCGGTTTCGAATCTCAGCTGGGGAAGGGGGGAATCCAAAATTAATCCCTATCCTCCCCAGATTCTGGAAGCAAGCATGAGAGTGACGCAGCCACGCTACGTCCTCCAAAAATGAAGCAATACCTTTGCCTCACGATTGCTGCATTTCTCCTCCTAGTTGTTTTTTTATACTTTGCCACGGCTGCTCGAGCATGAAACCTTAATCTCTGGATATGCGTGGATGTGTACAGAGAAACACGAACGCTTTCTTGGAACACTTTTATTTTCACCATTTCAAATAAAACTTAAGGTTTGCCGATCACTTTTAAGTGCATACGATGCTACTGTGTCTTTACCAAGACCGAAGATTATTAACTACAGCTGAACGTTCTACCCTCTTGCATGTTCGCCGCCAATGTTCACAACTCGACGAGAATGTCGTCCCGCTTTTCACCGATCGCTCAGGACAGACTGACTTTCACCACCGCGCTACAAAGAGGAAAAACTCCTAACTACCCCTCTCTCCCCTCAAAACTCTTCTCAAACTTAGCGTCATGAAGCCTCTAATGACCTTCACATCCCGGTCAGTGCAACTGTGCCCATAAATTCCAAGAGAAACTGGTTTCAGCTATTTTACCCTTTATAGCTGGGGCTGAACCCTAATTAGCTAAACTGTGCCTGTCTGGTCTTTCTGTCGCTTTTAACAGTCAACAATTTTTCAATGCTTCTCCTTTTTATACATACACTGAAATTAAATATTTTATTATTTATTTTATATCACTATCCTTCTCAGATTATTATGATAATTATTGACTTCAAGACTATGAATGTGCGTGTGATCTAATGTACAAAAGCCCAAAGAAAAACCAGAAATCCAACGACAACTGTATACAAATTAACACCATTGCTGACAGCCAACGTGTTCCAAGCTAAAGGGCCGCTGATGTGATCCTTTGCAGTTAAAAGCGGAGTATAATTTGAATTTAAAAACTGTAGCTTTAGTCGTTTACGAAGCATTTTCTACTGTTTGTCGGAATTTTCCTGTCTTTGAAATGTTATATTCGATTCCTCTGTTTCTCATAGGTGATGCCAAGAATATTTAAAATACAAAGTCCAGTATACATAAAGCGAGTTTTATTTTAAACCTCTGCGTCCCGCATGCTTCCAGATATGTGTATTAGCTATTTCAAAAATAGCATTCATCATAAGGAAAATGTAGAAAACCTAGCATTTTAACGAATAATTTAGACTAGATACGAAAATAAATATAGTGGGTAGAGAAAGTCATGTAATTGTAACACATCAGATTTTCTTTAAATATCCTTTAATTGGTTAGGTCATATCGAGTTAATTAGTGTTTTGCTTATTATTATTATTATTATTATTATTATTATTATTATTATATGCTTATTTTTTTAAAGTTCTTTTTTTTATCCTTAAAAATTTTACTCTTTGCCAGTCTTAAGCACCTACTTATTCAACTGATCTACTTTTACACGTATATTCAGTTGCGAGAAATTCCACCAGCGTTTGCATCGACTTCAGAAGCAACCGTGCACAGCAGTAGATACAGCTGTCACTTAGCGCATTCTTTTTCTTAGCAACTTAGATGCTAATGGTCATTAGTTTAGATTAACATGAGTTAAGGCCCGTTATATCCTAACAAGCCCGGCATGGGAATCTCTCATTACGTCAATCAAACTGAGCACTGCAAGTGGGAAGTAACATTTGGTTTTGTTCGACACTCCATCTCCTCATGAATATTGATGCCAACTGCACTTTCAGTAACTATTTGGTGAGTCTTATTGACAAGGGTTTCCAAAATAATTAACTGTGATCATTATATCGGGTGCTTAAAGGCATTAGTCACCTCACGATTACCTATGATATGTGTCTGGCCAGTGCTAGCCTTTTACACTGCTGATTTCAGAACGAAATTAATAATACTGTGCAACCCACACATACGAGATTACAACTTTAACCGAAATGTTTCTGTTAAGTTTCGATTGTTGGATCAATGACTGATACTAGCATGGAGCCCTAAAGCCAACGATTGGATTTTTTGTAATTCGCCTCCATTTATGTCGTCAACGCAGATGTAGGCGGCAGTCTACTGGCTTTCACAGGTGGAATAGGTATAGCATGGAAGAGGTGTGTAGCTGTTTACCTTTTCGCGCATGCAGTGGCGTTGTGTTTATGCGCCCAGTTCTAGATTATTCGGATGTGAATATATAATTTTGAGCAATGGCTTTACTCGTATCACTTACAATAACCTGTTGAAATATGCAATTGTTTTGCACAATATCTCCTCGAAAAAAGTATTTTTAATGGCAACACAATGCATAACTGAAATACATTATACTTTTTACTCTCAAAGCGGACACATTTATTAGTTATTATTGGAATCATTTGTCCAATCCAAATATACAATTAAATAAAACACTGTTTTGCAGAATTTATCCATCCTCTATGATATGGGGATGGTGTGTCTGCCTCACATTCAAGAGGCCCCGACTTCGAATCTCGATTAGGGCGAGTTACAGGATAAGGTTTCTTCCGGGGTTTTCTCTTATCCTGAAAAAACGAATGTCGGGTAACATTAAGCTCTTTGGTCGCCGGGCCCATTTGAGTATCGTTTCATTCATCGTCTGATGGTTACACGACTCTAAACTTAAAAAAGATCTCTATTAAATAGTATTTTAATGACTGTAATTATAATGTAAAACTGAAGTAAATTATACGTTTTACTCTCGAGGAGGACATATTTACTAGACATTATTTTAATAATCTGTGCGTGCGGATGTCTTCAAATTGGCTTCCCACATACCCGTAATTTTCCCCGATGCACCTCCGAAATATATGCATACATAGCGCGAGCTACAGTTAACACACACCACAGCTTGGTCGAACAATAGTACGCGTCCGCTGAGAAATTTGATAAAATGCTTCCTGAAGCTGTGGTGATGGAATAGATGGAAGCGAGTGTACATGATACCTACGATATCTTCCAACCGTCCCAACTTTAGTGCTTCCAAGTTCCAAAACACGCCAACGGCCACTAACAATCTTCCGGCCAATCGGATTTTATTACATTGTTGAACTCTTCCGATCCACTGCGAAAGGCAATTTCCCAAGATGACATTTTGGAGCATATCATTAGCATAGTGGAGGCTGATATATGACGGTTACTATGATGATGTGGTTATGAACTGAATCATGCACTTAGAAGGGAGAAGAGGGAAGGGAGCATTTTCGATACTCTTAAATCATGACCTAATGAGAAAAAGTCTGAAATAGGCAAGTAATAGTCGATCAAGGGTATCTTGCTGTTACAGTTATGCGTAAATACTCATGGATGTACTTTACTGTTAGTTTGCACGGTTATTTGGAAAACCGAATGTTTTTTTGTAAATGGAACGGTAGGAATACGAGTGCAGTCCCAGAAGAACCCGACCTGTCGTATATATAGCGGTTGTTGTTTCAAACAAATGACTGTGGTAGAAAGTACCACCCTTATAAAGCTTAAGTTTGAAGTTTGACGATGCTCCGTTGTTTAGTAATTGTTTGGCAGCCATTAATAGTGAATGCTCTCAGCAAATTTGTAAACATGGTCATCGTTATGTGATACAATACTTTCATTTGAAAGGTCTTAGTCCAACTATTATTAAAACTGAGCAAGATTCTACTCTGGAGGAGTCTGCTTCTTCGTTTACTACAGTAAAATATTGGGTGGCAGAGTTTAAGCGAGGTCGTAAGAGCTGCCAAGACGAAGATCGCAGTGGTCGACCAAATCAGTGACCACGCCAGAAATTGTGAAGAAAATCCACAAAATGATACTGGATGACCGTCGACTGAGTGCGCGAGCTAGCAGACATCGTAGACACTTCAAAAATTGCTGTACATTGCATACTAACTGAAAATGTAGACATGAGAAAGCTGTGAGCACGATGGGTGCCGCGTTTACTCACAATGGAACAAAAGCAGCGTCGTGAGGATGTTTCAGTGAAGTGTTTGGTGACGCTTTGCTGGAATAAAGCCGAGGTTTTGCGTCGATGCATAACCATGGATGAAACATGCGTCCATCACTTCACACGTGAGACGAAGGAACAGTCAAAACAGTGGATTGAAAGGGGAGAATCGGCTCCAAAGAAGGCGAAGACAGTTCCATCTGCAGGCAAGGTCATGGCGCCAGTTTTTTAGGATGCGTGTGGGATAATTTTCATTTATTATCTTAAAAAACGAAAAGCAATCAAATGGCGAGTATTATGCAAACTTATTGCAGCGTTTGAATGATGAAATCAAGCAAAAAGGGCCGCATTTAGCGAAAAAGAAAGACAATGCACCAGTCAACACATCCATTATCGCCATGGCCAACATCAATGAGTTAAAGTTCGAATTGCTTCCTCATTCACCGTATTCGTCAGACTTAGTCCCCTCTGGTTATTTTCTGTTTCCAAAGTTGAAGAAATAACTTGGTAGTAAAAGATTTGCCAACAATGAAGAGGTGGAGCTCGAAATTGATGGTTATTTTGCAGAACTCGACGGTTCTCTCTATAAACAGGGTATCGAAGCTATTGAACATTGCTGGGAAAAGTGTATCGAGCTGAAAGGAGACTATGTAATAAAGATGTTTTTTCCCAAAATTTTTGTGTTTTCTTTGTTAGGTCGGGTACTTCTGGGATAGCCCTCGTATTACTGTAAAGTAAAAATTTTCCCATTTCTGCGAGCAAAATCCGCGTATCTTTCCTTCTCTATAGTTCATATTTCAGACAGCTAACTATGGCTGCTCTATCACACAGAGCATAGTGCTTACCAGTCAGCCTGTGTAACAACACCATAATCCAATAATGTCTAAAGTTTATTTTCTACCGCAAAGAAAGCTGTTTGCTGAGACAATAGGATTTGAAACCATGTTTTTCTCGGTAGCTCAATCGAGGCAGTCAACTGAAACGCTATAACAACATGGGAGGTTTATTCTGAATGGGAAGAAAATAAAACCGGTTAACTTTATTGAGCATTACGTTCCCATACAATTTAGAAAAGAATTCTAGAGCCAGTTTTATTTCGCGGCGCCTTGTCGTAAACATTTCACAACTGGCACTGGGATTCAATAGGCAATAAAGTACGCAGATAAGCCTGAACCTAATCACATTTAGCAGTGTCCTCCCCTCCAATGGTTTCTTATTTACATAGAAAGCGATATCTAAATTTCCAGTTTAGTATTGTTTTCGAGAAACGCTGCCAGCTTTATGTTCTTCTGAATTTGTTGTTTGCCACCCAGCGCGACGAGATTTATTTCAGAAGGGTTTGGAATCAACACAATTCGAAACTTGTGATTGTCTAATACCAGTTCCCAAAAGCTGAGCAGAAACTTACCTCAGCGTGGTTTATAGGTACGTCTAGCAAATTTATGTTCATAAGGTCTCTTTCTTCCATTTTCTGTTTTCCAACCACAAAAACACCAGGATATGAGGCGTAAGTAAGTACTGATAATTTTTTAAATATATAACATTATTTTCCAAATACTTTATTATCATTCATTACACTACTTCTCCACATAGACACTGCCATTATTCAGGCACCTGTAATGGAAACAGTTTTTGTACGTCTTCGTCAAAGAGCGATGCCGTCTGTGATGAAAGCCATGTCTGCACTTCTTGTTTCACATCATCGTCGTTGAAATGTTTCCACCAGGGAATTTCTTTACATGAAAATCTCTTGGTGCAAAATCTGGACTGTAGGTAGGATGGTCGAATTGTTCCCAAACAAATGATGCGATCAGATCTTAAGTTTGTTTGGCTGTTGTGTTCGGATACTGTCACTAAACATTGTTTCCCCCAAAACCTCACATAATTGGCGATGAATGTTTGCTGGCGTAACCTTTCCTGCTATCACAAAAAGAATCACTGGTATGACTCCACAGTCGACGGGTTGTTGGATGATTTTGAACATTTCGAAACGCTCTAACAACAGGAAAACACAGAATGGCGATCGCTCAGCTACATCAGGCTTCCTAATGAATGGAGGAACTGGTCGCGCATGCTCAAAATCGGGACTGCAGCGGCAAAATATTAAAACTTTACTTAGGTACCTTGAAAAACATGCCTCGTAAATTATAAGCTCACTCACGTAAACGTGAAATATTTAACATTCGTGCAGAATATAAACAGAATCGAAGCTGAATTGTACAAATTAGTTCGCGATTATTAAATAACACGATCTTGACATGTTGTACCATTAATTCGTTTTGGTGTGAAATTACGTTATGAGATCCAAATTAAGTACAGGATAGAAGACATTAATATTTTCAACATTTAGAGTAATGAACCAATACATCTAAACAAAATTTCATTCTTGAAAACGGTTCATTTCACACTGATAGTACAGCGATAACCCTCGTCTCACCTGTGACATGCGAGTAGCCTCATCTACTGGGTATTTTATACTAAAATTGGTCAATTAATGGTTATTATAAGTTAAATTTTAGCTTTTTTTATTACTTCCTCTACCACTAATAAGCGCTAGAGGGTAGAGAAAGTCATGTGAATGTAACAATTTTCGGCTTTTAAACAATTCCTTTTGACGTTTATAAGCATTTTATGGCATTAATAGTCTAATCTCATAGGGACAGCATATCAGAAAGATTGGAAAGGTAAAATCAGACTGAGAAATTCAATGCCACAGCCTGGATTTGAACCATGGACCTTCGGCTTTCCATGACTCGGCTCTAATTGAGCTATAATGACAATATACACACACAGCTCTAAATTACTTCAACGGACTAACAAACAAGGGTAACTGAAAATCCTGAATCGTAGTTCTCAGTAGGCACGAAAGAATTGAACAAGACTAATCTTCTGGAACTAGAAATGAAATTGAATTGTATTGTATGCGGTCCAACAAAATCTGTAGACCATAGTTAACGTGAACATACAGAATGTATCATACGAATTATGTAAATGAAGTGAGAATGTAAAAAAAAAAGTCAAATATTTACATAAAAAGTTAAGGTAATATGTATACATAATTCCATCACACAAATATATGCATTCTTTCTGATGCAAGGATAAAACTTCCAAACATAAGCTCATGATCTGTTTTAAATTTGTTTCTTTAAGTGGAACTAATTGAGGCATCAAGGGGTAGAACATGGTTTGATCAGGACTGATGGTTCTAAGCTCTACCTGCAGTTCGAGCGGTAAGCAGGCTGTTTTATTTCGTTAACTTGAATCAGGCATGAATTTGACGTAGTTTTTACTGGAAATAAGCCGGAATGTGTTTCTTTAAGTGTTTATCAGTCCTCATACTAACAAATAAATTTTTACTGTAGTAATGAACCGAGCGGGATGGCTCAGACGATAACGTTTGTGGCCCGCATTTGGGAGGGGTCCCCTTCCTATTCCTGGTGTGCGTCCTCTCTGACTATAGGTTTTTCTGTGGTTTTCCCTGGTTGACAAGGCGAATTCTGGAATTGTGTCTTCTACCACGGCTCTCCTCTCCCCCAATTTCCGCTCATATCGTCTCTCTCTCTCTCTCTCTCTCTCTCTCTCTTCCACGTTACAGGTTTTCTCCGGGTTTGTGTGTTGGTTGGTCGGCGGCGGACAGATGGTGCCTTCAATGTTGGATCGAGCTTTCCCCGCTCCGCTGGAGGGGAGACCGTGAGACGCCCTTCAATGGCTTGGGAGGGTCGCCGCCGAGCGCTCTCCGGCCGGGTGGTCAAGCCAGTAACTCTTGGGAAACTGCGCATCTCTGTCGTCTGCACCGGCAGTCCTGCGGCCCACACATCTCCTGGGGTTCCTTCATCTCCTCCGTTCCTTCCGGGGTGTATGCATTAAAGATCCCTGCGGGTCTAGGTGCTAGGTGTCCCCTCTATCGAACTAATCCTAATCCTATTGTAATAATGGATACTAAAGGTATCTAGCAAATTGTCTTGTAAACCTCTAGTACTATACCAAAACCTGTGTCAAACATACAGGTATTTCATAAAGTATATTGAGATATGAATATGGGAAGTGCATTACAGAATCAAGGAATAGTCTGCAAAGACGAGACGAAGTCGAGTTTTTTTTTCTGCTTCCGAGATTCTGGTCTTCATTTCACACACATTTACTGCACACTATTTTTTGCACGATCGTGTTTTATTATTCTGAGTTACTTATTAATTTCAAAAAACATACATTTTCTAAAGAGCTTACTCATCGTCACCTTGGATTTCTGTTCCTATACTGCCAATTCAACGCTACAACTAATGCAATGGCTTAGTAAGATACTAAATTTAGGAGGCTTTGAGTCAGTTGTTTGATGGTTGATGCCGTGACTCAAAGCGTGTTGTTTGAAATAATAATTTGGGCGATAATAGAGATTCAGTAATTCAAGTAGAAGTTGAAGTCCGAGACGTGGATTGTGAACAGATATTGAAGCAGCATGGAAACTTGGGTGCGCGTCTTTGATTCCAGAAAAATCCATAATGAAGTACGAGTATAACTGTTCATTCACCTGAGTACAGTTAATTCGTCTTTATAATGTTCGAGTTAACATAAGTTATTCTGTTCGAGGGGTGCCATTCACTGTAATGTGTTATTAGTGATTATTAAAAATATGTAAATTAAGGCTTCAAGTGTATTTTAGTCTCCGTCACAGTAAAGTGTGATGCATATAAACCTGAACTACTTTTAATGTGCCATGATTTCCTTCTGAAAGCTCTTTGATATGTAAAAATTGTTTTAATGATCTAAGTGGCTCTGGGAGAACCAGTACGACTTCTATTTGTTGAACTATTTTGTTGATTTCGATGGCAATTACCAGCATTGTTGACATTGTAGACAGTCTTTAGTTTGCAGTCGTAACAGAAGCATGCAGTACTCACTTCGAGAACGTGTTTTAATTGTGAAAACCTATTGGAAGACAATTTCTTGATAACAACACAACGGGAAAATCGAAGAGAATTCAATGTCCGCGATGTTCCAACAAAGGCAACAATTTAATTGTTAGTAAGTGAGGCAGTATTTTTAACACATAAATAATTTCAGTCTTATTATATAATATATAAATTCAATAACAGCCCGCCTTAAAACAATATGTGTATGTAACAACATCTAAAAAGGTATATTACAGTCATTCCATATGCTTATATTATTGTATCCATGTGTAATAATGGTATGTGAATATATATTTCGTAATTTAATAATGTAGGAGCTGTGAGAAATAGGTTTAAAGTTGCTAACAATGAGGTAACCTTGAGGCAATAATGAGTAAGGGAGTTTAATAATACTACTAGTCATTACTAGAACAACAATAATGTAAATTTTGAGATAGTTTAAAAAAACAGCCAATCAACAACCAGAAAATGCTTTAGTTAAATGAAGGTATTCTATTGGACTAGGATTAACCAATCAATTGAAATACAGAAATTTACAGGTTTGGGCGGTTGAAATCTATTCAGTTGGTTCCAGACAGCGTTACTAAGAGCAGACGTAAAACGTGTCCTCAAGAAATTTTATACGGATGTGTGTGAGACGAGAATACTTTACGTGTTAAAAAGTGCAAGTTAATCTCACAGCTCTCTATATCAGTGAAGTGCTATTTAATTTGTGTCAAGGATTAATAAATAGGAGTGAATTAAAACTTATAATCTGTGTAAGCCTACATTCTTCAGTCGCACCACAACCCTACCAAGACTTCCATGTCTCTAACAATAATACTGATGCAGCCGAGGCAAACATAAATAAATAATATCTAAAGAAACAGTCAAATTACAAAGCTAATATTTTTAAACTTGGGGCGAAGGCTACCGGAAACCGGGTATTATACGTGCGATTGCAACGAATTTCAAGTTCGGCTCCCCAACATTTGAAATTTAATACATCTTCTTCAAACTGGCTTCCATACGTGGGGCAAATAAAAATAACACAATCTTACTTCATAAGAAAGGTAGAGACAACTGGTGTACTCGTCAGTGAGAGTGGAAAACAGACCATCACTGAGTGCAGAGTCTGTTGATAATGTTCGAAGACGCTTAGTGAACTCCCCAAAGAAATTGTTGCGTCGATTGAGCAAGGAGACAGGCATTCATATGGCACATGTCAAAGAGTTGCGAAGAAATCGGGATTGGCAATATATAGAGTGCATATGGTGCACCGATTGAAAGATGCAGATCATGAAAAACGAATGTATTATTGTCGATGGCTTCAGGGTTTTCTTACTCCAGTCCAGACATTCTCTCCATAACATGATTTACAGATGAGGCATGGTTTCATCTATTAGGCTACATCAACATACAAAATAGCAGATACTGGGCTACAGTAAACCCCATATCATCCACGAAACACCATGAGAAAGTAGGAGCATGGTGCGCGGAAGATGGCTTCCAGGATTGTTGGCCCCACTTTCTTTATATGACTGTAGACACTGCAGTTTATATGGGCATCTTCAATACATTTGTGAAGCAGCTGGATGATATCGAATTCACTGAAGGTTATTTCCAGCAAGATGGAGCAACGTGTCATGCATCTAATTCTTCCATGCATTTTGCAACCAGTTTCTTTGATAATCGAACAATCTCAAATGGTCTGTGGCCCCCAGATCACCTGACTTAACCTCGGGGGACATTTTTCTTATGGGGGTATCTTAAAAATAGTGTATAAGAATAGACTTCGGACAACTGCTGAACTCCGTGAATCCATTACTAACTAAATAAGCAACATTGGCGAGGATACTCTTCGTAGAACGTCATAGAATATGGTGAAACGAGTGCAGATATGTTTGGATGCCGGTGGAGGACACTTCCAACATTTGCTCTGAGGAACAATAATCAATGTAATCTCACAATAGGTATTATATTCTCCCAAAGTTGCACGAGTGTCCTATTATTGGTTAAGGAGTTATGGTCCATTAAAGTGGTTCAGGTTTATATGGATCACACTGTATATATTGTATGTTATTACAGTAAACAAATTTGTGTTGGTAGACATTGCTTTCCTTGGCAATACGTTTGTGTGCTGGAATTCTAAATTTCCTTCACGTAAATATTATCAGGAAGACGTAGAAAACATCCAATCGTGCAGAAATTATCATAATGATATATGTTATTATCTAGGTATTTTTTTTCTGAGATAGGAACTTCTAGTGTGAATATGAAGCTATTATCTACAGAAGTTCTTCAATATCCAATCTTTCATCTTCACCGCCAGTTTTTTTCCTTTAAGTATGACACATTTGATATATTTTGCAATAATTTACCGCTTCAAAACCGTAATTTATTTTATATCCTATCTCTACTAATAAGCCTAATCAAATTTTCAGTTTTTGACACTAGGACCTCGAATGGTGTCGCAACTGATCACTTTGAAGCGTCCCGATACACATTCCAATGGTGAACCGATTGCTAATATTTTGCCACTTTGCTTTGCTAAAATGTTTTGCCGCTTTGATTTATGGTCATGTTTACCAGCCAAAAGCTCTATTCCCGGTCATAAACACTCAGGCGTGCCATGCAGAAAAAGAAAGAAAAAACTGCGATAAGCATTTAGCCACAGTTGACCTTCTGTACGGTTTGTGACTCTGCGTTGTGAACCGTAAATGTAGCAGAAAGCTTGCTCCATTCATGGTTTCGTTGTTGCAACGAGTATTGCAGACAAACCATAATCGCCTGCTCACGTCTTAACTTCCGCAAGTAGAGTCCATGTCAGCTTCATCATACATCAACCCTCCTTGCAGAATTGGGAACATGCACAAGTGCTAAAAACATTTTTAATGAAAACTTTATCCTCAAATTAACAAGAAATTATATTACGTTGTGATGTTATGTTCTTTTGAAAGCAAGTAGGAAATCTTTTGAGTCCTTTTTCGCACGGCTCTCATAAGGCTGCCACGAGTTATGGCGTCCCTGTCTATTACACTGGCTTCCATTTATGCCGTTCCCGCAGCTTTGGGAGGTATTCTACTGGTCTTCACAGGTGAATATGTATAGCAAGGAGGAGGTGTGAGTATCTGTTTACATTTTCATGCATTCAGTATCGTCCTGTTTTACTGCACAATTCTAGAATATTCACATATAAATATATAACCTCGAGCATTAGCTTTACTCATCATCACTTACCTATTATAACCATGTTTAAATATAAAACTAAATAAGACTGTTTCGCACAATTTCTCCATTAGAAAGTATGTTTAATTGCAATATAATGTAAAACTATAGCATTTACTTCTAGTAAACGTGTCCTCTTTGAGAGTAAAACGTATAATTTACTTCATTTTTACATTATATTGGCAATTAAAAATACTTTTTCATTGAGGAATTCTGCAAAACAGTGTTTTATTTAGTTGCATATTTAAATTGGACAGATGATTCCAATAATGTCTATTAAATGTGTTCTCTTTCAGAGTAAAAAGTATAATATATTTCTGTTTTACATTATGTTGCCATTAAAATGCTCTTCGTGGAGATATTGTGCAAAACATAGTTTTAGTTAAATATTATTTTAACATTGTTATTATAAGTGATGAAGAAGCTATTGGAGAAGTGTGCAGTAAACAGGAAATGCATGCCCGAAAACGTAAAGGTAAACAAATTAACACCCCTCCTGCTTGCTATACATACTCACCTGTGAAAGCCAGTAGAATGCCTCCCAAAGCTACGGGGACGACATTAATGGAAGACTGTGTACCACGTATAGTCGTGTCATATGCTTAAATTGGTGGAAGTGTACTCTTGGTTAAAGCTTTATTTTTACATTTTTTTTCTCAAAATCAGGGATGGATGCTTTGAAAAGGCACAATCAGATAATCTGCCATGCTTGGATCCATTAATAGTAGCATCATATTGTGGCGTATTAATAATTTGGGGGTTACCTTATTGTCCTACATTGTCATTACCAGACACATTGTTGTTTACGTCACTCTTGGCTGGTAGCTTTACTAGCCACTAGTAGTGGGGGATAGCGTCACTCTCAGTTAGAATTCCGTGACTAAGCGTGTGTAAGCTGGGCTTTGGATCGGTGGACATCTCCTCCCACCTTCCATTTTTAACAATGTAGGAGCCCAAACGTTTGGGAAATAAATCTAGGAATGTGCGAGTAGATTTGTGTTATGAATTTTGTACAGTAAAAACCCACGCCTTCCTCTTAACCTCCACATCACGTTTCGGTCCTCCGCAGCCAAATAAGCATACGTCCCTTCAATGTACGTACTGGGTACTCAAAATTAATTTAATTTTCATGTGAACTTTTAGGCCATCTACCCAGCATGTAACAGTATTTCAGAAATAACTCGTGGGTCAAAAGCTTATTGTTAAGTAGCATGTATATACGCCTGATGATACAAGTTTGTTAAGTTGCAACAAATGTTTATGCTGAAAAACTTAAATGTTTTATTGATAAGTTTTCAGAGGTTAATAGGGAAGCATGGTAATCGCATTTCTGATTCGCAAACACCTATCTGGCTTAAAATTGTTTTTCATTAGACTAGCGATTTGTTGCCTATTAATTATTATTATATAAACATAACATTATATATAAATATAACATAATATTGGGGTGGAAATGAAAATAGCTGCAACATGATGACACTATGAGACACAAACGTAGATTTAAAAAGCTCCAAGACACCTTTAGTTATGCTGCAAGTTTAACATGAAGAAAAGAGCAAATAAACAAGGAAGGTTTTATTCTGTTACATAAAGAAGACGACTTATAATGACGAGAGCTTAATAGCTTAGCATAGAATGATCACATGTTTTGATTTTTACCCTATGATTTCTTAATTTGGCACGAGAAATGATAGGTTATGTTTGGCTAATATTGTATTCATTACTAGCTTTTATTAAACACGTACTAATATCACATGAAACGTTAAATGTAGTTCTTAAAGAGGTTAAAATTGGCAAATGTATTAGAAAAAAAGACGTTTAGCATAAAATAGAAAAATCGTAACGTGAATCAATACATTTAACTTACATTAAAGTGATCCCCACAAAAATATTGTTTAGATGTCTCCGATATATCGTTAAAATTTCTTCGCCAGAGCAAAATACTTTTGTTCCTGATTTCAAGTGTCTGTTTGTTTTTTCTAGGAGAATAAATAATTCAATGAAGGGATGCAATATATTGGTGCACAGAGGAACTATACACGATTTTAGCATTTTTTCCTTGAACATCTGGTCCAAATTCATGTTGATTTCAAAGCGAAGACGCTCTGCTACGTATACTACACAAAAACTACACTTAACTCACCATACGCTAAAATAAAAGCAAAATAAACACAGTGTGTCTCCGTTTCACGTAGCACTTGTAATGTGTTATTCTTTTTGCATCAAGCCCACGGTGACGTCAGACCAATAAGGATGCGTTAATGCCTCATATGACCTCTTTACAGATTAAATTGTAATTTAGTGATATTTAGAGCCACTGTTTTTACTTCCTAATATTATTTAAGGATTCTAAAAACTGTCAATCAGGATAGTTCTCATAAAAGGAGAATTATATTTTCGATCATATTCCCAATTTTGCTTTCTCTTTACGAAAAAAGCTGCACACTCCCAATACCATCTTCCAAAACTTACACATATACGGCACGAATCCGTTTGCATTTTATCAACTACTTGACAAATTAAAACTAGTTTTCTGTAGGTTATTTGCAAATACGTGGATTGCGCATTTCATTAGTGTTGAATTCAGTTGGTTATCAAACTATCTCTATCACGCCACAGGTGCACAGCACTAACACAAACACCATAATACTAAGTTGGCAAATACTGACTTTTTCTGTGTGGGCCCTCATAGTACAAATGCACCAAGTGCACTATTGGACACACTTAAGAGCAACTCGCATAACTGAATTTGACTTCAGAGCGTATAACATTAACATCTGAAATAACTATTACCTATCAACAACACATTAAGTTTTTCTATAATTACAAATTTCAACAGAAGTTTTGTCCATCTTTCTCTAAACCTCAACATACATTTCTTCCATCGTGTTCCGAATCTATGTGATACATTCATACGACTTTCTCAATGATAAACTAACATACATCCGTTATATATTATAGAATCCGTATAAAAAGTAATTCTTCTTTACAAGAGGTGCTCAGTTGTAACGTGCGGAAAGAAAATACACGTGCACATGCCACACTCAAATTTGTTTAGTCCTTCAGACCTGAGAGATGCTGCAGAAACAAAATGCAAGGACTCCGGAGACAGTAAATTCGTAATGTACCATAATAATATTGTGACTTAGTCCAGTTTTCTTAGTTCCCACTGTCACTGTTTAGTTTTTATCTGTCACTTTCGTTTTTATGTACTTCATTTTCACTGGGAGTTCACTTCACCAAGGTGAACTACTTCAATTCTCTGTCACTTTACTTCCTTTGTGACGTAGCGTCTTCACGCAGTTCACTTCACTTGGGAGTCGGGCAAAAGACGAACACAACCATTTGCTGCACGTCACAACAGTAGTTACCAACTCGCTCGGAGAATCGCTCTTGACGTGCATCAGAAACCTATGGCTAACTCGCTCGCACACTGACTCAACAACTCCCCTCACTCGCACTCAACTCGACTAACCCTCACGAGAACGCTCGCTTATACAGTCAGTTAAATCTTTCCACGACGTTCTTGAGCGTTCTAGAACTATTTCGACACACTTCCTGGAGAAGGAAGGGAGGTAAAGCTTCCAGACGGTTCTGTTTGTCTTCCGATATCGCGTCCTGTGATTACGCTTGCGAGCGGCCGTTATCGATTGTTTACTCGGACCGCCCGGCTCCGAACCTCCTGATAACATTGGGCGATGGCATTCGCTTAGTAATCAAAATAAAACCAAAGAAACATTCATGGTCACGTCAGTCGCTCATGGGATTTAAAACAGAGATCTGTCGTCAGTTTCACAAGAATCAAGTCTCTAAGTAAACGCAAAATAATTTATGAAACTCCTCAGTAGCAATTGTCAAAAAGGCTCGAAAACAAAGGCCGGCAGCATAGATAAAAGAGAAACAGAAAATAATGGTATAGTGTTACTGTGACGGAAGGCAACACAGTAACCCTTTGTAACTTCTATGTTTCAAGGAAATTTTTTATTTTCTTTAGACGTTTTTCTAACTTAGGTATTTCCTCACTGGACGAAAGCCTTTCCTCTAATAATATCACCAGTATAATTTCTCTCCATTATTCAAATCACGACGAAGAAGCATTAGTGTCAAAATTCCTTTGCCACCTTTCACTCTCACTTAAGTTACCACCTATTAACACTTGATTGACTATAAACTAAGTTGAAATTCAAACCAATTTTCCACGTGTTTTTCCATTAACCCAATACTCTCCTTTTGTGGACACAAGCCTCATTTCTACAAGCCCACACCCCAGGTTGGATGCTGCCTAGGCGTATAATTGGACATGCATTTGCATCTTGAGCATGCCATCTGCCCTGAGATGTGATGAGTGGGTGGCGTTCGCGAAGGCGTGATGCCAACCAAATTATTGATAATTTACCTCTTGCATCTCAATCCAAGCAGTTATTAGAAGTTGTACTACAACCAAACATTACGTGGTTTAAAGAATAATGATGTGTGTTCATGTTGCAAGAACGGCCCACAGGGTAACTTACTGCGTCCAATGAAGAAGCTGAGGAATTCGGGGCGTTGGAACCTGTAACGGTTCTCCTCGTTGACTTCAACATTTGTGGGGGCAGTACACAGTCACAAATCCGTTACTTTAGGACACCCATCTCTGAAATGTCTAAAAGCCACGATTCGATTCCTAAGTTTTAATACAGAAATCAGGGTTTAATGTTTAGTATGTACACCAAATTTCATGCATATTGCTTTCTCTACCACGTACTCCTCTACAGGTAGAGAAGGTAGGTATTGCAACACCCAAAAATTCCATAACCGAGATTTCACCGAAATACATGTTTTGACGCTCCCTGAATCCAAATAAAGCATTTCTTAGAAAAAGGACGCGCGCGCGCGCGCGTGTGTGTGTGTGTGTGTGTGTGTTGTATGTATCACAACTCAAAAAGAGAAATCGGATAAATTACAAACTTGGTATTTAAGTTCAGGCTGTTTCAAAGATTCGACAAGATTTTAAAGAAATTTCCCCTCATCCCAACTATTCTTTACATAAAATTTACTTCCTCAAAAATTACTCACGTAATTTGATTAAAATACCATATATATATATATATATATTAGTTATATATATGGCATTTGCAAGACAAATAAAATGCATATCTTGAATTTTCTGGGAATAGCCTCTCAAGTTTTCTTCATTCCGAAGGAATTTACAATTTATTTCAAACAGCTTTTTTGTAGCATAAATCATTTCTGAGATACCTGTCCATTATTAATGGTTCGAATTGTTGAATATTTTGTCACATTTCAAATTGGCTCTAACGATTTTGATTAAAATACCATATATTTAAGATATTTATAGGCCAATAAAATGTATACATTGAATTTTCTTGGAATAGCCTGTTAAGTTCACTTCATTCGGAAAGAATTTTGTATAACTTTGTACACGCTGAGACGTAGTATACAAAACTATTTTTGTGATCAGCCCTTTCTGAGATATCTGTTAATATTGTTTCAATTGTTCAATACTTTGTACGTTTTTTTTGTTTTTTCTTTCTTCAAATCCTGTCGCTATTCACTTATTTGTCGCGATGTCATGGAAAGAGTATGGAATTTTAAACACCTGTCTAACGATTCGGTTTCCTTTAACCCCCTTGTACCTATAACGATATATGCAATGAAACTATCTGCAAATGTTTATTTCGATTATGGTGAAACGGATTGAAAAATGATTTGCTCAAGATTAGTTTTTAGAAGCTATATAACAAAAAAGGTGATAGCAGGCAGAGAAAGACATGTGAATGTAACATCAGAATTTTTTGCAGTTACGCAGGTTCAGTTATAGGTATCTAACCGCGGTTAAGTTTCCATGTCTAACACCCAAAGCCTTTCCCCTCTGATCCAGTTGGCGAGAAATTCTTCAACGTCATTATCCATTTATCCTGTCAGTAAATGCTCCTGTAGGCAGATTTCTGGCTTCATTCCGATGGTTATTTACATAACAAGTTAGAGTTTTTATATATAAAATATTTTATGAATCCCTGACGACTTCTGATATTTTAAACGATAAGATCAAAAAATATAACTTCATTGACGCCTATAGGTTGGTTGGCTATCATCAAAAACCTCATAAATGCCTCATGCTGACAACTGGACTGCTGTCTCTGGTCCCAGTTAAGATGATCAACATTAACAACGGAATCGTGCTAAGAACGCTTCAAGGCAGATCGTGGAATACATTAGGATACTAGATAGATTTTTGACCTTAGAGAGAGGGAGACGAAAATGATTAAAAAGATCATCTTAGCTGATTGCTATCCAATGAGGTTCGTGAAGATTATGTTATAACAATATCAACCTTGGGTTTAGGGAAACAAGGCAATAATTTAAAAATTAATAACTGTCTTTCCTTCCGGATTCTGGGAAATTGATTTTTCCTTTTCTCTTATGAATATTAGTATTACTTTCTATTCTCTGACCTCCATTACTTAGTCCGTGTGCAATAATTGAAATGATGGATGGAATACGTAAACAAACGCCAGTCCCATCCGTGATACACTGAACGATCTCAAGGATGCTTGGTGGTATTGGTAAGCTTGTGTACAGTCGCTTAAAAGTGTTAATAAAATATCTTATGCATTTACATCCATATAACTTGATCTACTTGAGTTTATTTTCATCTCTCTAGAAACCACTACATAATATTACAAAGCTTATTTTAGTATCTACTTCATTTTAATCGAGTTAAACATTTGCCTTCATTAAGTTTTAGGTAAAAAGGATATACGAGTCTGGAGCGATAGTCAAATCTTCAAAAGCTTGCTCGCTTTGAATTTTCATGCTCTTTTCACATCATGCGCAACAAAGTGCTTAAGAGTGAGAGAGAGATTTTAAAGTTCAAAACAACAGCAACGAATATCTTGACAATGATAAATGTCATACAAATTTAATGACACAATTGTATGCCTTAACGAGATCTAACTTATCGTGCAGCAAGTTTTTGTTTCTCTATTATGTTTTACATAAAATTATACCAACTGCATTAAGAATGAAAGTTCAAAACGTACATGTTATTAGTCATGCAAATATCGTGTAGCATTTTAATAAATATCGTTAGAAACATTTTTGTGTATTCATTATAGAATATTAAGGATTTATCCTACCATTTTTGGTAAGGTAAAACTACAATTTGAAACTGATTCTACAAGGTTGAGGCATTTTGTATGGAAATCTTAAATGATTTTTTTTCCAAACTTTGTCGACTATTTAATATGCTTAAACACTTAATCTTAATATTCATATACACCCTACGTTGTCTGCTCGGTGGCGCTTAATCCTAAAAAGTTTATAATAAGTAAGAAAATGAAGTAACAAATGTTATTTTTTATAAATACACATACATTTTTATGTAAATGTACATTTTTGTTTGGTTTTACTTAGAATATGGAATTAAGTTTTGCAATGTATTACCGAGCAAGGTAGCGCTGCGGTAACGTGAGCTACTCGCATTCGGGAGGTCCGGGTTCAATCCTCGGCGACTGCTCACTCTGACCCATGGGTTTTTCGTGGTTTCCCCGGGTCGGCAGGCAGTGTTGGAGTGTTTCATTTTCTACCACGACTCTCCTGTACCCATCATCTTCCTTGTCATCTGTTTCAGGATTGTAGGACCAGGCAACGATGTTCGGCGGGTTGCAGTTGGAAGGTGCATATGCGCTCTCTGGGTTTCTTCCTGACGTCGTCCCTGGACCGCTTGGTTGGATATCCACTTCTGGATGCTTTCGGGCTGGCGCTCCTTTGGGGAGCCCCCGAAGTCTCGGAGCCCAATGATCGGGCTCGGGCGGCGTTGGAGGAGTTCAATCTGGAAACATTAGGAACCCCGACCGTGCTTGCGTACGTCCTCATCGGATCTGGTCGACATTCGGGTCTCTCCCCTCATTTCTCCCTCCCAGGGATCACAAGTGGTCGGATGACCTGCGTGCGGTACTCTGCACCGGTTTGGGCCCTTTCCGTTCGTCAGTACCATCTTTACCTTTTGCAATATATTTCACATTCTTATGTGGTTGCATGTTGTGGCGTATTAGTAGCTATTGTCATACCAGACACATTATTGCGTCGCATTGTCGACGGTATTATTGGGGTGATTTGTCATTTCTTTCGGCTTGTTGGAAGTTACGTCTGGTATGACACTCCCAGCTCTAGCTAGCGTGTCTAGCCAGGGGTTGTAGAGGCGGGGGCATAAATGTTAGCGTTACTTCTTTGTGTGTTTGAGTGTCACTTGTTGAGCAAGTGTGTAAGGAGTAGGTCGCGTGTGCGAGACATTTCCCCTCAATCCTTTAATCCCTGTGTGTAATGTAGGGCCACTGATTGTTTGCATATCTCTGATGTTACTGGATATTTCATCATTTTCCATACATCGAGATATACGTATAATGCATGTATATTAAATTTTTTAATTTTAAAATATTTAAACACATCAGTGACAAAATAACAAATTACCTACTACGGAGACACCCATATGGAGGTTCAGAGTAAGCTTGAGAGTGCTCCTTTAGAATATGCAGGAAAACTAAGCGGTAAATTGTGCTGTTTTTTAGAGAAAAAACCTGAGATTAAGTTTTTGTGTTCCCTGGTTAAATACATTCAAGATGGAAACGTAGTGCTTCTTCAAGAAATTTAGTAAACGCTTTCAAATTTTGCCCAATAACATCTGTAGACGTGGTAAGATCCCTCTCACTAAACTCCCCCCCTGTTTTATAGGTTACGCAACGGAGGGAAACACCTCGCGCACTGCGACCTAGGGAGATCTCTAGAGGCTACTACCTTCCGGTAGGAGGGATGACGTGAAGGAATCTCAGGGGGGCTACAGGCCACAGGTAGACAAGGCAGAGAAACGCGCGAAAGTCCCTCAAACTTCCACCCGTCAAAGAGGAGACGATGAACAACCCGTCAAATAATAGCCCTTCCACGAGGAATACTGTTTTCTTTGAGTAAACTTCCGCGACTTCTGTCCGGCACTGCCATACGCCTCGAAACCTAGAAGCACATCTGAAACATGAGAAGCAAACGGAATGAAAGGGAAAGGAAATCGTGGTAGATAAGAAACCACACCAGCATTTGCCTACCGAACAGGGAGAAACCACGAGAAACTATTAGAATCCAACCCGAAGCGTCCTAAATACGAACCTCGCTCGTAAACCTGTGTTAACGTCATTTGGGAAAAATGATTATTGTATACTGCAAATAACTTCAACGATCAGAATGATGACTAAGGAACAATGTGCATTTTAAGAATCAAAAGTATAAGCTTTAAATTAACAATTTTAGTGCATGATTACTGCACATTTTCAAAGAGCATATTTTAAAGACTATGCACAGCATAAATGTATGCATATTTCTAGCGCATACAAACCCGATGTTAGTAGTAAACAAGATTGGTTTAAAATGCATCCTTCTGTAACTTCAAACCTGTAATTTGGGGAATAAACCCTTCGGTCTAACTGCGCCATACTTTGGCAAGTTCAAACTGAACGAAATTTGCTGAGAGTTTCCGATCATCGACTTCGCTGAGTGTACGTGCTAATTTGCCTCCCCTGATCCTGCACTCTCTCCGGATCAGAATAACCTGTTTTTGTGCTTCATCCCACGGATACCTTGTTCGCGGAAGTTGTTGCACGCACATGTTTACCTGATCTTTGTTCCCAGAAGAAATCAGCGGGTGCAGGCGTTTCGGAGGTCAGCAAGGGGGTGTGAAACACCATCTGGCATCAAGATCAGGGGGAGAATGACCGTGACACTGTGGGAACATCTTTAAAAGGTGGTAGGTGGGCGTATGACCCGCTTTTGGAGTCTCACCTACTGACCTAATAGCCGGGTCACACCTTCTTATACGGTATTGTGCGCAGTCGCTTCTTTTCTCCCACAAATATGCACCTTTTACTTTTGGCACACCATCCTACGCATTCTTTTTATATAATGCCCGCCTTTGTCCTGCCATAAAACGTTTGCTCGTGATCTAGTGCTATATATTTTTTTCGCTAAAGCTATACGTAAGCAAAAAATTGGAGAGAAAAAAAAGAGGTCTGATGTGTTACATCTACACGTCTTTCTCTACCCACAACCGTTTTTAATTTTGTATAGATTCTGCAAAAATTGTTAGAAAACTTTTTTTTCCACCTACTTCAAGTCATTCGAGTAATAGAGATAAACTTTGCAAAATAGTTTCACTACACAGTTCGTTGTAGGTAAAAGGGGGGGGAGGCGGAAACCGAATTGATAGCCACATGTTTCAATACTAGTCGCTATATATCGGCCTTAAAATACCTTACTCTTTATACGACTTCGCGAGAAACCCTGAATAGCAACAATACTTCAAAAAATACTTCAAAGCAACAATAACGGATATCTGAGAAATAGCAGGACAGAAAAAATTATTTGAAATAAATTGTTTGTTTTAAAGAGATCTACATTTTTGTGTAGCGCGTTTTCATTTATATCTTAAGCTTTTACCACTTATATAAAATTATACAACATTCCTTCCGTATGAAGAGGACTTCACAGGCTATGCCCACAGAATTCAGGATTTTATTTGTCATGTAAGTAACATAAACCCAAGGTATTTTATTAAAAATCGTTATCAATGTTCTGAAGAAAATAAATCGAAACCTTTTCCGTGTAAAGGGTAGTTTAGTGTGAGGAGTTTCTTGAAAATCCTCGTGTCGCATCTTTGGAAGATACTTGACTTAAATAACAAGTTTTGTGCTTAACCGTCTTTTCATTTTCGAGTTATATTGTTTACACAGACACACACGCGCGCGCTCGGATCTTTTCCTAAAGTAGTCTTTATTGGCTTCAGGGAACCTCAAAGTGTATATATTGTTATACACCGGGGTATGGCCAAAAGGTCTGCAGCTAAAATATTAAATTTAGTTACCCCGGCATAAAAATTGAGGCACGTAGCTACAGAGGCAAGCGAAAGATACCAAGAACTTGCTGCACAAAGCTAAAGCGGGCGTGGAATAAATAATTACATTTGAATTCACATTTTGCTCAGGTTTATTATAAATTAAGGTGGCCTACATTGTACACAAACATACACTGGGGGAGATGCCCCACGCACACACATGCTAACACATTCGACTGTCACAACTATCTGGCTACAACTGACGCCCAAGCCCAGCCACCACACACAAAGAAGACTATTCCCTTGACTGCCTTCACCCCCCAAATAGAAGATGGGATTGCCGCGCCGGACAAGAATTTAATACACAAACACAACAATTAGCTCAACAATATTATAAACAGGAATAATGTGTCCGACGCGACAATACACATACGCTATAATATTTCCGGTGAAATCTCGATATAGAATTTTTGGATTGAGGCAACCACCTTCTACTTACTACAGGTAATTAATAAATCACCTGGACCTGCCAACAGCAGATTTGGGCGATCATCCAAACGATACGGGGAGGTGATGTGGCCAGCATCGCCCATCCCCAGTCGGAAAGTTGGCTCACGAGGCCAGTACCACTGCCTATCGCAGTTCCTCACTTTCCTCACGATGCTGAAAGGACACTGGCCTTACACCTGGGACATGAAATCCGAACCCGGGCGCATTCCGTGGCTGGGACCAGAGCACCACGCTCCAGCCCACTGCGACACGGCGCAGGACACAGTTAAGTTAATAGAGAAGGTAAACTCACTAGTACTAGTAGCTTCATAGGTTCCTTTGCTAGTTTATACGTTTCACTCACTATTTAGCAGCTCTTGACTCAAATGTAAAGCGTTAATATTAAGATCCAATATTTTGCACCTCCTCTATGAGTAACATTTTGGAACGACTGCCTTAAAGACCTCTCGAAGGCGTCTTTTATATGTACATACATTTACTTAACTATTACATTCATACATAACTGTTACATTAGGTGTGATCAATTAAAAAATGTATCATACATCACAAAAACAAATACGTATGTGAGAGCTTATACGGTACAAATTTCGTCCATGGGTATGTGAATGGAAAGTAGTTTACATTGAAAACTCCATGGTGTGTATGTTTCACATATTTCTTCTGCATCATAGTTTCCAGGTCCCAAGTAGTGGAGCCGTCCGGTCTGTGCATCCAGGTAACTCCCAGATGTAACCATAAATTCTGCTTTGCTTTGCCTCTCGGAGCAATATTTCGGTGTAACAAGTTCAGGTGTTGGCTTCCAAGCATCACTAGCCCAACGATAGAATTTGTGTAAAAGCTATGTCCATATTCCAGTTCTCACAGAACATTCCATTATGCGATGTTGGACAGAGCGGGCATAGAACCCATTATATCGATACAATCTGCTGACTATGATGTTGCTGTCCATTCTCTAGGTAAGTATGGGATAACGAAGTATTTTCACATCCGTTCCAATTTAATACCGTAATTATTGACAGGAAGATATACATAATTAAATAAAGAAATAATAGTAAGACAGAGGAATAACTGCAATAAATAATTTATTATATTAAATCAATGTACATATAATGTAATAAGGCTAAGTTAAAAGATTTGTCCGGAGAAAAAAGCCATTAGCGCGCTATGTTAAGGAAAGCCATTAGTAACAGCCCAGTAGTGAAGACGTTAGCCCAAAGGGTCATTAAATACAGTTAGGGGTTGCATTTAGTACGTTTGCAAAGTCACGTAGACACGAATTCTGAAATTAGAAAGGGAATGACATTCTTAGCTTTGAGCGAGGCTCCACATCCTATTAAATCGTGTGACTTATTCGTGTGAAGATGCTTGTGATTACTCATGAGGTATTAGTCCTGTTTTAAGTTGTGTAGCGTCTATTGAGCGCCTGAGTTTGAAAGATTAGCGGCTATTGGGAAGGATCTTTCCGAGTAATATTTCTGGACTTACGGCAAATGACGCTTCGCATAATTATTATTCTAGAGATAATTTAACGCTTTAATTTAACAATCCGTGGCCCTTTTCAAGCAGAACATTTGATTCAACATTAAAATTTATCAGCTAACTAAACTGGTATCCTTTCACACTACACTCGCGCATACACTGAGGCAAAGAACTCATAGCTATACCACTGAAGCAGGTGGCGGAACAGAACAACGCAGAACGAGCTAGGAGATTACGATATCATAGAACTCAAACACTAGGCAGGTAACATTAAAAGTTACCTAAATGGATGCAATTTCAAGATAGCAGCATCAACAATTTAAGAAAGGGTACGGCTACAAAATTGTTGCACCAAGAACGGCTTTACAGGCTAAAGTGGGATACTTATTTTGAATGTGTGGAATGTCTTAAACGCACCCATTTTATTACAGAGGTCAAAGGATGCAAACCGTTAAAAACTACAAATGTCAAAAGATGCAAACCGTTAAAATGGATTGACTTAGGCTCTTTGCGCAAATATATGTAATGTAGTTTAAAACAAGGCAACATCCACAAACATCACTCTTTCCACAAGTCACAGTAACTGCATTCATCAGTACTTGAGTGCTCGTCATCTGTTTCGATCTTGTTACAAAGATAGCCTTTTCTTCCAGCGTTTAGTAAATCATTTGTTTATTCATTGCGGAGTGTTCGACGTCAGTTATTTAAAGAGATGGACATGAAGTACTCCATTGATGCAGTAGATTTACTGCCTTCTGCTGTTGTGACTGTTTTATATTATGGCCTTGTAACTCTGTCCAGATGCGATCAGTCCTTGAGACAGTTTTAACATACACTTCATCATAAAATTATCTCGTTTCATGGATGGGTGGCGTTTGCATCAGATGCTTTGTTGATATGGGGATAGCAAAGTGCATCTGAACAGCGTGGGTGCTTATGTATCCACTTAAAGATCAAAGATATAATACATCAGCCTCGCAGTATAGCAACTAATGCTTGCATAATGGTTGATTCTTCACACCTGTCCCCAGATTTCAGGATATCTAGTCTGATTAACACATTACTCGAATAAAATCTGGTGTGAAATTCACATGACTTTCTTTATTCTCTATCGAGTATCAGTCTGCAAACAAATTATTCTTACTGAATCTACTTCATTTTGATCGAGATAAATCTTTGCAGAAACATTTCAAAGTTGGTAAGTAAAGCCTTTAAAAGTAGTTTTTAAAATGTATAGTTTCATCCGCGCCTTTTTAAGATAGAGACAGACGCCAACGAGCGCCGAGTACGCGGACAGGGAAAACACCGCGCAGCCGGTTCATAGTCTTTTGGCTCACTCTGTATATACAGTACTGTGTATATATAAAGTTGAGTTAACATTATTCAAGTAGAGTGCTCTCTCTCTCTCTCTCTCTCTCTCTCTCTCTGCTTCTGAAGAGAGGCTCTTGGCCGAATTATAACAATTTTTTGATAAGATAGTGCTTTAATGCTTTTGTTTTTATAATTCGACATCCTAGTTCGTTTTTATGCTTTACACTTTGACTCGAGATTACAGTTTTCATTAAATATCTCAAGCATGAATATTTTAATCAAAATCGCTTTAGCCATTTTTGAGAAAATAAAAAGTATTACAAAAAGGTTTCAAAAGATGATATTACATCTGGCTTCAAGATTACACACGTTTCACACTTCATTATACATGTTAAAATCTGCAATTTATTCAAAATCTAAAATTAACCAAAACATTTTCGTCACGAGGTTACTGACATTATGCACATCTCGGTATTTCGTCAGACCTTCCAGCACTGCAACAGTGAGACACACCTAGTAACAGTGTATCTATTTTAAAAACAATGTTGGTTACCTTGTTTCACATGTACTTCGCCGAAAAGCTATTTAGCAGAGAGGGATGGCGCCAGACTGCAGTTCAAGCAGCTTGTTTATGTAAAAACCAGTAATTGTAAGTATACGAGCTCTCGAAATCTCCTTCAGGGTACTATGGATACATGTCATTTAGTTGGGTGTACTCGGCCCTCCACTATACCCTTCAAGGAAGCCACGTCCATTTCTGACATATGTAAATACCAGGCTCCGAAGGCCACTTTTGACAACTGTACCCTTACCTCGACAGATTGAAAGTCACGCTGCTGTGTACCAAAGGACATAATTAATCATAGGAGCACAAGTCGAAGCCGTGTAGCATTCGCAGCTGACAAGGAAGCAGTCTGATATGTTGTCCCACAGATTTTATTCTAATACTGTATACACACTGACGAGAGTATTGCAGGTGGCGCCGAATATGATTCGGCAAAGAAAACCCTGTTAACTTCTGAGGTTTTCTTGAATGACATATTGAATAGGGATGCAATGGAGGTACTTAGTTACAAATAATCTCTTTATAATTCAAGTTCAACCCAGAACACCTCTGTTTAACGCCTACAACACGTCGCAACGTCTCCTTCTCACCGGAGGGACTATTTGAATCTTGGTAGGGTGAGTTACCTGTTTAGAGACAAGAATTAGAAACGGACTTTAAGGCTTACGAATTTGCTTTCTTTAAGTATGCGCTTTGCTTCCTGGGTAATATTCAGGGTAATAGTCGTGGATATCACCCAGGAAGTGGCATTAAGACGCACTCGCATGCAATGCAATCTAGCATCTATTAGCAATCGTAGACTAACCGGAGTGTTTAAGCGGGACCCAATAAAGCCACGTGATAACAGCATAGAACCCAACGTATTTAACTTATCCTCTGCTGTGCATGTAGCATGATTAGATACACTAACAGCATGCGCATGGGGAGGCGATATAGCTCCTGGAGATGATCGTCAACGGGGCGTGGGGGTGTAGGGTCGCCCTTATATACAAAATTAAAAACGAAGAAGAGTACTGCGGTCAAGGCTAGGCCTATTACGCCTAATAAACCTCCGGAATGATAGGATGAAGCGATAGAGCACGAAGGGCGGCTAGATCTGATGGCAACAGGCGCAGCGAAACGGCGTTGCTTATGTTTCCAGACTGAACACCCTTTTTCCACTTCCCCTATTCTAAAGGACAGGTTCGGAAAGAAGGTTACATACCAGCGAAGAAACAGTTCTCTCCTCAAAGCATATTCACCGTTGCACACTACGTCCTGGCCGCCTGCAACCCCCAAAAGATAAAAAGGAAATGAAATAAGTAATAACGGGCAAAAAATTCAAGGTAGTATATAATCATTTCATATTCGCTTACCGACCTGGGAAAGCCATGAAAAAAAGATACGGTAATTTAAACCCAGGCCTCCAACCCGCTCGGTGAATTACCTCGACAAGGCGTTATTTTCGGGATCCCCTATTCTGAAAGGAGAAAAATATCTTAAGTACATTTAAGCATATTAAGTACATATTGAGTACATTTGGGCATTCATTTCATCACAGACGATCCTTCCAGTAAAATGACGTTAAATAGCCTGCAGGAAAAGCAATACTTTTAACATTATCTTATGTATGCCGATTATCTCGGGTAAACAGATTGTCTTGAAATTCCCAATTCTGAGACTTCAACAATACTCCTTCTCTCGCTACTAAAATAGTTTGACATTAAGTTTTAAATATTTTTGTTTTAGTGCTAGAATGAATTATATGTTAATTTTTACTGCTACAAAGTTGTATGATTTGTTCTCCATATCATTGTATTAGTGATTTGGAGCAGATGCACTGAAGCAAGTTCTGCTAGTATTATGCACAGCGTCAGAGAAGATCGCGATTAAAACAGTGATCTTTTTGGTAATTGTTGCTCTGTTTGTGCAACTTATATAGCAGCGGAAAAGTGCAAGTCGTTTGGTACGAGTCGAACTGCTCTCTGCCGATAATGCAGCCTCTATTTCACGGCCGGAAGTATGCTGTTGGGGGTGTGGCTAGGCCTGCTAGGTGCTGTGGTTTAGGATGGGGTGGGCCCAGCTTAAATAATCAGTGATACGGCATGCCTGGATGATGACGGGTCAGGTAGAAGCACCCAGTATGATACTTTTCATGCACAAAAATTCCAGATTTTGTTCGTCTCTGGGAGTTTAAAAGTTCTATGTATACTTAGAACCCTATAGCAATAAAGTGTTAGTGTGTATGAATTGACAAAGTTGTATGTATATGATAAATGTACATTCCTTAAAATAATATAAAGGTTTATTTAAGTGTGAGAATCAAGCTAGCAAGCATCCAAAACATAACTATGAAATTCTGTACTCCTGGAAATTGACTCCGTTCACAGCTGCCTAAAAAGAAGTTTATCAAAAAGAGAGTTTTATTCACCAGTTTCCCTGTTGCGCCTACTCAAATCAGCCTGTAAAAGGAAACCATACAACATTTTGCAGATGCAACCCCATGACTTTTATAACTTTCAAGTTTGCTCCAAGCTTTTCAATTATAAAAGTGTGCCATTTATAAAAATGACATCTCTTAAATTCCCTCAGTCACTCACATGGTTACAATGGAAACAGAGTCACAGCCAGAAAGAATATATTAGCGTTAATTTGAAATATTTATCAATCATTTCAAGAAAGGCCACAGAATTTGGTGAAATACCAATACAAAAACCAGCCAAAATCTTAACAACAATCCCACCAAACAAGATTAAGTCTTTCTTTGAAGCCTTATTAAGAAGAGGCCAAAGAGAATGAGTGCAAGAGAAAATATAAGCAATAAAAGCATTTTTGTTCAGAATTGGAATAATATTTATATATTATATTTCATTTGCATATTTTGTGTTATCAATTTAGCACATTTAGCTAAACCAACACTATTGAAAGCTGGTTTTTTATTTTCTGAACGAATAGCTGTGTTATATTTTAGTTCTGTAAAAATGTATAAGGATGGGGAAGCTATTGGACTATGTATGTTCACTTCACATTACTAAAAATTAGTGATTGTATTATGATAATGCTGTAAAATATTATTTTCACGCATTACTAAGAGCAGAATTCTTAAGTAGGTTATTTGAGTCAGCTTGTTGAGATGTTATTTTTTATTATTATTCTGCACTTTGTGTCAACCTATTATATAAATTTGAACTGGTATTATTAAAATATGATTCTATGTTGTCTTTGGGTCACAATATGAACTATTATTACTATTATTACTATTATTATTATTATTATTATTATTAAATGAAATCTATATTGAAAGCAGAGCTGATTATTTTTCAGCAAATTTCTTGAGTAAGTTTAGTTATTTTATAGACTGTATTTGATAATAATTAAAGCAAAATGCGTTATGGTCGTATTTTCTATGCAATAAATTATATAACATGAACAAATTCCTTGTTTTACCTACTTATTCTCTATAATCCTATAGTATTATCTCAGAGTATTAATGCAGAATGCTTACATGCAACTTTGTTGTTTCATTTATACATTATGGTTTGTGTTACAAGGTTCTATGTAGAAATATAACATTAAATAACTTCTTAAAAATAATAATATTATGAAGTTAATATTATGTATAATGTATATTTTATATCTGTTTAGGAGATAAACGAAATAATGGCCGGGTAGTATCAACACACTGCTCACTCATAATCTGAAATTTCAAACTCTTGTTTCTCAAAAGTTACATGCTACTACATACAACCTTGTAATTACTGAGCCAGGGATATGCTAATGGAATATAATCTGCTACTACGTATTATGTGGCCTAACGTTTAACATGGAGAGCTATACATAAGGAAACTTTCAAGAGAGAAGGGAGGTGGTGGGTGGGTTAACACCGCGAGGAATGCAATAAGAGCTCATGTCATCGTACTCCAGAGAATTTATAATTGTTTCACTAGAGAGAGGAGAGGTTTCCGCTTTACAAATTTGCACCATCATGGCTTATTTATTCATAGCATAGAATTCAAATAAAAGGCTTTGCAGAAAGAGCAAATAATTAATAGGCAGGCTGTGAATGGTCAGTTCCTTTTCAAGCACGGAAGTGTCGTTAACGTTTTAAGTACGAATCCCCGTTACTAATAGGATTATGAAATAATCTCTTAAGTTCCTGGAACAGACGTTAAAACTTGCCTCCTGCCAATCAATCATAGAAACGCGTTTCTTAATCGTCTTTTTAAAACGTGAGGATTTTCATTTTATACAGAACGGCCTTCATTTTCAAAAAAAAAAAAAAAAAAACTACATAAGAAATGTTATACAATGTTGCTAAAATTAAGCTGCATTAAGGGACAGTACACAAAAAACATAATATAAGGTATGTCATCTGAATGGATTTTATTTGAATTAAACGAGTAGAACAAACCACTAGAGAACAAAAGCCAAAGTCGTAAAATACGAGTATACTTCGATTTTTGCCATGAAGCACGCAGATAAAATTTGATGTACCAGTTAGTACGTTTTAACTCAAAACATCCCAAAGCTTTTTGTTGCTTATATTATTTCGTAAGCTCTTTTCGTTAATACCGACAAAAGTTTATCTGATTTGCACTCGAAGCTACACTATTTTCTACAGTGGTTGGTAAAGATAACGGTAGGCGTACTGTTTAAGAGCAACTAGTAATAATAATTCCTTAAATATTTAGTCTTATCGAAATTCTATACAACAAAAAACTAGAAAAAATACACTGATAAACTTTATTTATATATTTTTCAGAAAGTATTTTCATTTGTTTACATCGTGCTTCATTCTAAACCTTCTATTATACCATATTCATGAAGTGGACTCTAAAGTAGCCAAGTTGCATACTAATAACTATGTCTTTCTTCGTTTAAGGATAGCAAATATACATAATTAAATAACTAAAATAAAAACCACTTTTAGAAACCTGCATTTGAAAGCTTGAGCACATGAGTAAATTTTGATTCTCAAAATGTCCTTTCTTTTCTTTCTCAACATATGGAGTAATAACCTACTCACGTTAGTGTTTCATTGGATAGAGAATCTTTGTCTATCTCAGTAAAGCCAAATTAAAAAAATCCAAATTTTAATTTCCATGGTTTTGTCTCGACGGAACAACACACATTTACAAGCAAAATTTTAAAAATATTGTCCACTACACACGTTAACCACCGTCGACTATTCAAAGTCGAAAATTACTACAAAAGTTTTGGTTAGTACCAAAAATCTTAGTAATTGTAAAGGAAAATACAAGAAGCACGAGTCTGCAGAGTTAGAATGAAAATATAAATGAGAAACAAACACTTGGGTTTTTATGAAACCTATGACTATTTTAAAAATTGCTTATTTCGACAAGTTACCACTGTGAAGGCAGTAAGAGGAAGAAAAACAAGCAAGTCAACGGAGAAAGCGTAATCATTTCATACACATTTTACACAGTGCGCAATTCTGATGAAAGCAGATTTGTCACAGTTTTCTCAGAAATGCTATTTCTTACTTGCATTTAATTTAGGTTTCTTGGAATTAAATAACGTGTGATTCATATTTCAAGCCTTGCCATTTTGTCTATTAATGTTGCTTGATTTCTCTCTCGACCTGGAAACCGCCTGTTTACCATTCAGTCCCACACTCTTTAACGATCTCTGTTAGTACACTTCCACGTGGTAGTAAAACATTTCCAATTGCTTGCGAAACTAGTGAAACTTTGTTATTGTGGTGTATCTATCCCTTAAATAATATGTAAAACTGTGCATAAACTCAGCATAGTTCCCCTCCAATCGCTTCCCCTAAATAAAGTTTCGGGACGGAGGAAATAAATGATAAAGATTCTCCATGACATGCAGCAATATAACAAAATAAGTGGGAATATTAAATGCGTTTTTAAGAAGTGATTTATTTCCCTGGCACTTCTCCTGTTGTAATCTTAATTTATAATTAGTATAAAATTACTCCATACTATTTCTCCACTGAGCACATATTCATAGTTTGTAATTAAAACATCGGCAGTATAAGAAATTCGGAGCGACTACGGTAATCCTTGATAGAGAAAAAGGAGAAAAATGTGGTTCCTTCAACGTTACTCGATGCAGCACCTGAACTTAACACATATCTGAGAATTCCTAAAATTCCTTAATTTTGAGGCAGTATTTTTAACACTTAAATGATTTCAGTCAAATTATATAATATGTAAATTCAATAACAGCCCGCCTTGAAGCAATATGTGTATTTAATAATTTGTAAAATGTATGTAACAGTCATTGCATATGGTTATATTATTGTAAACATGTTCAATAATGTTATGTGAATGCATTACGTTATTTAATAATGTAGAAACTGTAAGAAATAAGTCAAAAGTTCTAACAATGAGGTAACAATGAGGTAACCTTGAGGCAATAATGAGTTTCAGAGTTTAAATGTTACTTGTGATTATTGGAGCAACAATAATGTAAATTTTGAGACAGTTTCAAAATAGCCAATCAACAACCAGAAAAAGCTTTAGTTAAATGAAGGTATTCTATTGGATTAGGATTAGCCAATCAGAGACTTGAAATACAGAAATTTACAAGTTTAGACGGTTGAAATCAATTCAGTTGCCTGCAGACAGTGCTCATAACTGGGTGCGTTGCTTGTGCGTCCTCGAGAGATTTAATATGTATTCGTGTGAGACGAAAAACAAGCTTACTTGTTAAAAAAGTGTAATTAATTAATAAAAAGAATCTCACAGCTCTCTATATCAGTGAAGTGTTATTTAAATCGTATCAAGTATTAATAAAAGGAGTGAAGTAAAAATTATAATCTGTGTAAGCCTACATTCTTAGTCGCATCACAACCCTGCCAAGAGAAACGTGTCTCTAACACATACTGACGCAGCCGAGGCAAACATAAATATATAATATTTAAAGAAACAGTAAAAATACATTTGGGGTGAAGGCTACCGGAAACTGTTTACTATACGTGCGGTTGCAACTACTACAAGTTCGGCTCCCCAACAGTTGAAATATAATACAACTCCTTCAGTACACCTTCAAATTGACGCCCAAAGCGTGGTAAAAAAATAACGTAACAAAATATCTTCTTCAACTTTCCCCTTGAAACACATCCATCCATATTCCTCCTTAAACCCTGTTTCTTGTAACTTTGCTCCACTACTACGTATTCTTCCATGCCCCCTTTCTCCTGATTGGATAATGTGGACCTCTGAATGACAATGTATTACAAAGTCAGTGATAAAAGCAATAAAGACACTGTCGTGATATGCGGACGTGCTTTCATTATCATGAGAGACAGGTTTGAACCGAAGGATCCTCCTACATCTGTTATATTTTACATGCGCTCCAAATGCATTAATTCTGCTGCGTACTATATGTGATTCATACAATTATGAAGATGTTAATCTGACCATTCTTTTCGAATATACAAAAATGAATTATTATATTAAATCAGGAACTAGTTTGCATAGCACTTTAACCCATTCCACGACAGTGTTCAAAGGTGATTAGTGCAGTGGCAGTTAAAACATGGAACACGGTTTAGAGTAACATATTCCCCCAAAATGTAGAGGGGGAAAAATCCTTAGCTGGCAACACTGACCATGTCGCTACTACTAACTCGCAAGGTATGATGAACCCAATTCAATCTATTTTGTTTGGAGAGCAAGAATGAAATATATATCTTTCAACCTTCATAAGCACTGCTATTTGTGAATCTATATAGCCGTCACATGTGGTAGGTAAACAAACACCAAACATTTGTGTGAATGCATTACATGACGAAAGCCGCCCACTGAGTGTAGCTCTATCCACGATTAGAGTAATCCGTTTTAGAAATGAGCTGCAAATAACACCCAAAAATAGCTGCTAAGCGTAATATACCCACCAACCATCCCTTCCGATTCCAAAACGACATGCAGCAAGCAAATGGTTCCCTAAATGGGTTACACCCGAAGGCAAAACCGCTCAGAATTCTCCATCATTCACTGCTATCAACACAAGACAATGATCACTTCAAAGACAGAAAAGAAACACAAAACCGCTCCCGCCACAAGGCCATCCCAATTTGGGAAAACTACACACTCCCTTCAATTATCTTGTACGCGGCTCACCCTAAAAAGCCCGCAAGGAAAAACTGGAGTTCGTTGAAACCATCAGACTCCAACAGAGAGGCATGTGTCAGTATCTTAATACGATGTCAAGACTCGGTAATGTCAAACTGAGAACTTCGGTTGTTTCATTTACTGCCACGTGTTAGGCATTCACAAAAACGCACGTGATGTAAAATGTGTATTTCGTGTACTTCAGTAGCGTTTTACAACAATGTGAAAATGAACTGTCCAGCTACATCAATCAAGCCTATCGAGAAACATTTTTACTTTCTCTACTACGTATAGCAAGTAGGGGAAGTATTGTATTCCACCCAAAAATTCGATACCGAAATTTCACCGGAAATATATGTTTTGAGGCCCCCTGAATCCAAGAAAAGCATTTTCGGAAACATATCCGCGTGTCTGTTTACAGCATAACTCAGAAACGAACAGTGGGATGAACACCAAACTTGGTATTTAGGTTCAGTATCTTCCAGAGATGCGACACGAAGGTTTTCAGGAAAATCCCCCACCCCAGATTACCCTTTACATGGAACATTTTCGAAAATTTTATTTTTCTCAAAAATGGCTCTAACGATTTTCATTAAAATATCATAATATCTTTAAGATATTTTCATGACAAATGAAATGTATATCTTGAATTTTCTGGGAATGTCTCCAAAAGTATTCTTCATTGTGAACGACTTTTGCATAAGTGGTAAACCATAAGAGATAGACAAAATTTTACTACACGAAAAATGTAGATCGCGTTAAAATACACAATTTATGTCATATACATTTTTTTTGTTGAGTGAACGATTTTCGAGATATTGCTTGTTATTCCCTTAAATTTTCCAATACTTATACTTTTTCTTAAATGGGAATTCGTTATTCATTTTTTTGTCCTGGTAATGCAAAGAGAATGGAATACTGCACATAGCAACCAGCTCTTAAAATATTTGACTATCACTTAAAACCTAGCAATTCCCCTTGCATCTACAAGAAAATTAACAATAAGATTAGCATCTCGATATTTCGATTAACATGAAGCATATGGAAAATAAGCGTTTGTAAAAATAGTCTGTAAAAGAGAAGAGAAAGTCATGCGAGTGTAACACATCAGATTTTTTCAATATGGAAGAATGTAAACAATTGTTTCAGAATGAGAGACTATTACGATACAGTTACTGGCGAAAAAATCTGATATGTTCACATGACTTTCCCTAATCATTCTTCTACAAAGTATTCTTACAAAAGCTTAGCGTCTATCTACTTCTTGCCATTCGAAATAAACTTTTACTACACATTTACTGATTTCGTTGTAGGTATAAGAAGGATACAGAAAACTGCAGCGATAGTCAGATTTTAGCCTTTGAAACTCCATGCATGACCATAAAAGAAAACGAATACCAACTTAACACTTCAAAAAAAAACGCACTCGAAAATTCAAACCAATGACAACGAATATCTCGGAAACCGCTAACGCCACAAAAATTGTGCTTTATGTGACATAAACTGTGTCCATTAACGAGATCTATATTTCTTTGTGTAGCAAGATTTTGTCTCTCTTCTACAAAGATATTTACCAATGAACAGGACTGCACAGGATATTCCCAGAAAATTCAAGATGCACATCTTATTTGTCATGCAAATATCTTGAAGCTATGTCATTTGCTAGTTTTGATAAAATAAAAATAAGCGTATTTTGGGGTTGGGTGATTTTCTTGAAAATCTTGTAGGACAAGACACTGAGCTTAAACACAAAGTTTGGTATTTAACCGATTATTCGTTTTTAGTTATACTGCACATACATACATACACACACACACAAACACACACAAACACTCAAACTAACTCGCGCGCGCATGCCTCTTTCTAAAAATACTTCTTTATTAATTTCATGGTGCCTCCAAACGTGTATTTCCAATAAAATCTCGGCACCAAATTTTTGGGTGGGAGGTAATACCTCCTCTACATACTATAGGTAAATAGTAGAAAAAGTAAAGAGATGTGATTTCTATCGTTTCACTTGTACAATCACAAGAATCTAGAATTTGAACTGTAAAAGTTACTTATTATTAAGAAATTTTTTGAAAATCTAATCTAATTGCATTTAGATTTCTTACCTTTTTCTAATTTATTCTTTAAGAAGTTAGATGTCTCCCTAGTTCTGCACCGTGGCGATGTGGACTAGAATATGGAGCTGTTCCACAGAATGCGCCCGGATTCGATGCCACCCATGCGGTTGCGGATTTTAAGTCACAGGTATAGTACCGGAGCCCACTGAATATCGTGAGGAAAGTGAGGAGCTGCGAAAGGTGGCGATCCCGGCCACGGAGGAACTTTCTGGTTGGGGGATGTGTGGTGCTGGGCTCATCATCTCCCCGTATCGTTGGATGACGGCCCACCTCTGCCACACCCGGCAGTTGGGTTGGCAGCTCTAGGCTCTTCATGGCCTGTAGTACCACGGGATTATTAACCTCTAACTCTAAATACCAAGTTCGATATTTAACATACTTTTCGTTTTTGAGTTATGCTGTCATACACACGCGAGCGTGGACCTTTTATTAAAATGGTATTTTTGTATTAAGGGACTCTCAAAACGCGTATTTCAAATGAAATCTCGTATCGAAGTTTTGGGTGGATTACAATCTTCCCCTGCCTACTATAGGTAAGTGGTAGAGAAAGTAAAAAAGACCATAGACTGGGCATTATTATTAAAAAAGCAGGCATAAACGTATGTACATTTTTAAGCACCTAAACGTTTGTTTGATTCTAAATCCCAAAACACAATGCTAAGGATTTGCCGCATCGTTTTGGAAATGCTAATATCCAGTGTCGGAACGCTTAAGCGGAAAATCCCCCGTTATACACTCACTCACCTGTGGTGGTATCAGGTATCAGGCAGGTTTGACCATCGTGGTTAATGTTGTAACGAGTTTTGCGGTTGGCCAGCTCGTTCCAAACTGTCCTCTGGAATCTGGGAACCAAATGTGGTATGGACTATTTCACAAAATATCGTTACAGCGAAATAGATTGCCTCTAAAATTAGATGATGGAAACGTTGACAGTGGCAAGGAGGAAGCTTTGATAATAGCTTTTGCAGCACCACGCTTAGTCCGTTATGCTTTCATTATCAGATTTGAGTTAAACTTGATTTTTTAAGTTTGTCCACTTGGTGCCAAGCCAGGGTGTAAACAGCATGTTCAATGAGCTCTCGATGTGTACCCGCATGCATAAAATGTGACCCAAAATGGAACGGAGCTGACCAACCTCTGTTTTTCGAACATAGTTCTAACCTGGCGGGTACTTTACCTCCCCCAAAGTATGATCTAACTGCCGAAGGGTAACATTACAGCTTAAACCTTATATTTTAATGCTACACTGTCATTTTCTTAATGTCTTTAACGTCCGTCTCCATGGCGCTGATGAAATCTCTCAATATGTAACTCTCGTGCCTCCAGAAAGCTGAATTATTTGTAATTGGTTTAGCCTTTCCTTGTGTACCAATCGTAGCGAAACACTTTCATAGAGGTGGTATCCGAACCGCCCCTTCCTTCCTAATATATTGTGAACATCGTTCATTGGTTTGTTTGATGTCCCTGTATTGTTTTTCAGGACAGTCACATAGAGAACTGATACCGGCTGAGTGGAGTCAAAAGTTGGTTACCTGAAAGTGGAAACCTTACGGAGAGAAAAACACTATGGTGATCTAGAGGAAGGGGCCACTTTTTATGTACGACAGAGTACATTTAATTGGGAGAATTGAGTATCTACTTTAGGCGACTGGGCTGTACTAAAGGAAGGCTGACATGTACGGGAACAGAAGTGAAACGACTACGGTAGTGGTTCTCAATCAGACGACAACAAGAAGAAAGGGCGCAGTTATTTTGAGTCACGCAGTATGTCAGGCGATTGTCGTCGACTGCGCAGGTCCCGGATCAGTTCGAGCTTTCTTCAACGTTCTGTCCACAAGGCTGATCAGTCTTTCTTCGACGGCGAGCTAGGTTACGAAGAACACAACAGGACAACGTTTAGATAGAAGGCATTCTGGACGGTATTTCTAAATTCATTTTTGCTTAACGTATTCAAAATTCTCTTTGAAAAGATTGATCGTCTGAAATATATCGGTAAATGTGTGAGCAGGAAGCAATTCTGTAATTATTGTAATTTAATTTAAAGCAGTGAAGCCGTAAAGAATGGTGAACGAATAAGGGTTTTTTAAATTGCAGTTATCTATGTTATTGAAGTGTGAGTTTATTAAATGGAAGAAATTCGGTTTATTAATTAATTTATGGAATATATTTTCAAGTAGGAATCTACCATTATTCCTAATTTAATCCACTTCCTCTTGGGTCAAAAGACCACGTTTCAAAATGGTAGTGGAAGAGTGCTGGGCCCATAACCCAGAGGTCCGTGGATCGAAACCACGCTCTGCTATGCGTAACAGTAACAAATGTGTAGATTATGGCGGATTAGGACTTTAATCTCCTCTTAAAGGTTTTACTATGAATATTTTTCCCTAAAAAATGTCAATTAATTTCGAAAAATCATGTTTTTGAAATTCTGTTGAAAACCCCCATTCATCGATTGATTGTTAGGCGATTGGTTTTGCAATAAGCAGCTTCAGCATTTTTTAAAGACGTAATAAAGCAGGCTTTCTTTGAAATTCATAATCTCTAGTTAGGTGTAAAATTGCGGCATTGTTACCATAGGCTTATAAAGGATAATCTGTAAAATACAATGCAGCCTTAGAGAGTAGAAGGATATGCTCATTCTTTTCACAGTAACTCAGGTATTTGCTATGGAATAAATTCTTTTCCAGATATTGCATTGAAGACACCTGCAGAAAAGGCGGCAAGAGAAAGGGGAGTAAATTTACGAGCTAGATGAATGTAAAGCTTCAGAAACTCTGACAATGGACAGCCACAAAAGAAATTTTATAAGGAAAGACTCACGTAGGACTGTGGCACCAACGTGATGTATGTGTTTTAAAAAGCGGTCGTGCTACAAATCAAACACATCTGTAGGTAATTACGCCATGACAATCTGTTTTCGGTTTATTGTAGCTTAATAAACAAACTTGTGCACTTGACACACTAACCTAGAGCCATTTCCCTCCATTTTGTTCTGCAAGGATGCCTGCCCATTATCGCAATTATCCTTCCGGATCATGGATCTGCTGGGTACGCAAGCGATAAAACACCACCATTAGTTCAACGGAAGTAAAGATCCACATCTCGATCCGGAAACTAAAATTACTACTTCTTATGCTCTCTGGTGTTAGTTTTTATCATTTGGATGTCGTTTGATTACAGACTGTTACAAAATGAAGTACATCTAGACTTCACGTGAGGCAGTATTTTTAACACTTAAATGATTTCAGTCTAATTATATAAAGTATAAATTCAATAACCGCCCGCCTTAAAGCAATATGTGTGTGTAACAATATATAAGGAGTGTATATTACAGTCATTGTATATGTTTATTTTATTGTATCCATGTGTAATAATGCTATGTGAATATATTACGCAATTTAATAATGTAGGAGCTGTGAGAATAATAAGTTAAAAGTTGCTAACAATGAGGTAACAATAAGGTAACCTTGAGGCAATAATGAGTTTGAAAGTTTAACAATACTACTTGTGATTCTGGAAGTAATAATGTAATTTTAATGACAGTTTATAAAAATAGCTAATCAACAACCAGAAAAAGCTTTAGTTAAATGAAGGTATTCTATTGGATTAGGAATAGCCAATCAGAGACTTGAAATGCAGACATTTACAAGTTTAGGCGATTGAAATCAATTCAGTTGCCCGCAGACAGCGTTACTAACCAGACGCAAAAAGTGCCCTCAAGAGATTTATTACGTATTCGTGTGAGACGCAAAATAGTTTACTTGTTAAAAAGTGCAAGTAATTAATTAAAGAATCTCACTGCTCTCTATATCAGTGAAGTGTTATATAAAATGTATCAAGCATTATTAAAAGGAGTGAAGTAAAATTATAATCTGTGTAAGTCTACATTCTTAGTCACACCACAACCCTGCTAAGAGAAACGTGTCTCTAACAAAAACACTGACGCAGCCGAGGCAAACATAAATATTTAATATCTACTTAAAGAAACAGTCAAATTACAAAGTTAAAATATTTTTAAATTTTTGGGGGCGAAGGCTTCCATACGTGGTGCTAATAAATAAAGTAAAGAAAACACCTTTCTCACACGGCAGAAGAAAATGCATTATTGGTATCCTGGTTTCACGGGGAACTGAATTTGGTGGTGCGGAAATCCGAATTTCATAACAATTTCAGAAAACAATTGTTGATCTGATGTCCCCAAAACAGGCGGCTCATTATTTACATAATATGTATCCTTCAAGAACCTTCCTTACGTATGCGTGAATATCCCCGAAGAGGTTATCAAAGCTCATTTTCAATACAGAAACTTTTGCAATGTAAGGTTTTTTTACAATTGGCTACAAATATACCATTGCAAAAAATGTGGTAGGTAGTACACTGCAAAACGGACCTTAATTTAAAAACCTGATGTGATACATTCACATTACTTTCTCTTCCGTCTATCGTTTATTAGTGGGTATACAAGCTATTTTAGTCAAATGTTTAAGAACTGGACGCTATTGTTGGCCTTAAAAGTTATACTGTTTCGAAGCCATCGCGACAAACAACTGAATGTTGACAGGGAATAAACAGTGACTAAGCAATGAACAATTCGAACCCTTAATAACAGATATCTCGGAAATGGCTGATGTCACAAAAAGTTATTTGAAATAAATGTTGTGTTTTAAAGAGATCTACACTCTTGTAAAGTAAGTTTTCGTCTATCGCTTAACGTTAATCAGTTATACAAAATCATACGCACTAAACTGCTTCCGAATGAAGAGAATTTCATAGGCTATTCCCAGAAAGTTCAAGATATACATGTTTATTTGTCATATCTTGCATATATGGTATTTTAATCAAAATCATTAGAGCCTCGTTTTAGAAAATAAAAAATTCTAAAAAGTTTCCATGTAAAGTGTATTTAAGAGTGTGGGGATTTTCTTAAAAATCTTTGAGTCGCATCTTTATAAGATACTGAACCTAAATACAAAGTTTTTATATTTTTGAGTTATGCTGTTCACAGACACACACACAAGCTGACATTTTTTAAAAATGTTTTCTTTGAATTCAGGGGGCCTCAAAACATGTATTACCGGTGAAATCTCGATATTGAAGTTTTGGGTGAAATGCATAACTTCTCTACCTACTAGGTACATGATAGAGAAAGTAAAAATAGGCATGGTAGCTACACCTGTGCATACTTAGATGGCGGTTTAAAACGAAACAAAAACCAAGTACTTATATGCAGTCTGTTCTTCATGGCATCCAGCGAATTAATCCAAATGCAGCACGGTTTACTTTCAGTGCCCTTGTGGTATGGAAATGATTACTAGCTAACTACCACGCTTTCTAGCAAGGCTAAGTCAACGAACTTGTCATTTAAAATCCAGTTTATAAAAAAAAGTTGCTCATGCAGTATAAGGAGAGGCAGAAGCTTTTGACGGAGGCGTGTCGTGCGGGACACGTGGCGGTGCGTATTTTAAGACTGGCAACTTTTTAAACACAAAGTCTGCAACGAGCGTTTGATCAAAGCTTTCTCTGTTCATCTCTTTAGACACTTGTATGCTGCTCTCAGATTATAACCTCCTTAGACCACACAAATAGTTTCAAAATCAAACGCTTTCCTCAACACCGGCAATTTCATTTGACCCTTCAATCACTGCTATAGATAGAATTCCGACCGTAACTTTAATTTCAGCTCCCCTCTTGTCAAGGGGAAATGTAGATGTAGATCTTTGATACCTCGCTGTGAGCCATAACCTAGCGTGAATAACCCCTTCCCCTGAAATCCCTTATGACAACAGGCCTATAAAATATTCTCAAGATATGTGATACATGCACTTGCATCTTATACTACAGTAGGTACTATGTTGATGTACACAAATGTATTTTTACTCTCCCTATTACGTACATAGTAGGTAGAGAAAGTATTGCATTCCATCCAGAAATTCCATGTCGATATTACACCGAAAATACTTGTTTTGAGGCCCACAGAATAAAAAAATCTTATGTGTTACACCCACATGACTTTCTCTACTCTTGTACAAACTATCTTTACAAACGCTTATTCTCCATATGCTTCATGTTAATCGAGATATTAATCTTATTGCTAATTTTCTTGTAGGTGCAAGGGGAATTGGTAGGCTTTAAGCTATAGTCAAATATTTTAAGAGCTGGTTGCTATGTGAAGTATTCCATTTTCTTCGCATTACCAGGACAAAAACATTAAATAACGAATTTGAGAAAAAGTATAAGTATTGGAAAATTTAAGGGAATAACAAGCAATATCTCGAAAATGGTTCACTCAACAAAAAAAAAATGTATATGACATAAATTGTGTATTTTAACGCGATCTACATTTTTTGTGTAGTAAACTTTTGTCTATCTCTTATGCAAAAGTCGTTCACAATGAAGAATACTTTTGGAGACATTCGCAGAAAATTCGAGATATACATTTCATTTGTCATTAAAATATCCTAAACGAGCATATTTCACCGAAAATACCTGTTTTAAGGCCCCTGAATTAAAAAAGCACTTTTGGAAAAAGGTTTGTGTCTGTGAACAGCATAAGTCAAAAACGAAAGGACGGATAAATACCAAACTTGGTATTTAGGTTCAGCAACTTTCAAAGATGCGACACGAAGATCTTCAAGAAAACCCCTTTACCACATACTAGCCTTAGATGAAGCAATTTTGAAAACTTTTATTTTCTCAAAAATGGCTCTAACGATTTTGATTCAAATATATGTTTAAGATACTTTCATGGCGAATGAAATGTATATCTTGAATTTTCTAAGAATGTCCCCAAACTCCTCTTCATTCTGAATGAATTTTGGGTAACTGGTAAACCGTAAGAGATAGGCAAAGCTTTACTGCACAAAAAATGTAGATCTCGTTAAAACACACTATTTATGTCATATAAACTTTTTTGTCGAGTAAACCATTTCCGAGATATTTCTTGTTATTTGTTTTAATTCTCCAATACTGTGCTTTTTCTCAAATGGGAATTCGTATTCGTATTCGCATTTTTTTTTTTATGTCCTAGACATGCAAAGGAGAATGGAATGCTTCACATAGCAACCAGTTCTTAAAATATTTGACTATCGCTTAAAGCCTACCGTATTCCCCTTGCACCAATAAGAAAATTAGCAATACGATAGTTTCTGCAAATTTTTACATCGATTAACATGAAGTAATAGAGAATAAGCATTTGTAAAATAGTTTGTACAAGAGCAAGTCATGCGAGTGTAACACATCAGATTTTTTTTTTCCATCTACTACATTTTAATCCAAATAAACCTTCGCAAAAATAGCTACATTACACAGTACGTTTCAGATTCAAAGGGAACAGCAATGTCAAATGTTTAAGAACGCTGACCGTAAAATTCCATACCGTTTCCATGCAATCGTGAGAAACAGCTGAATGCTGAAAGGACTTTAAAGAATGACCAAGTAATGAACAACTCGAACGTTTAATAACGAATTTCTCAGAAATTGCTTATGCCACAAAAAACTTTTTTAAAGTAAATTGTGTGTTTTAAAGAGATCTACATTTTTTGTGCAGTACGTTTTGCCTATCGCTTAACGTTTAGCAGTTGTACAAGATTATTCAAAATTTCTTCCAACTGAAGTGGACTTCACAAGCTACTCCCAAAAAATTCAAGATATACATTTTACTTGTCATGTAAAAATCTTTAATGTTTTGTATTTTAATGAAAATCGTCAGAGCTATTTTTGTAGAAAATCATAATATTGAAAAATGTTCAACGTAAAGGGTAGTTTTGGGTGAGGGGATTTTCTTGAAAGTCCACATGTCGCATCCTTAGAAGGTACTGAACCTAAATAGCAAGTTGATTTTCTTTCTAGCGATTGCATGGAAAGATTATGAAATTAAGGCCAGCCTATAGCGTCCAGTTCTACAACATTTGACTATCGCTATTCCTTTGTATCCATAACGAAATGTGTAATGTAGTTCTTTCCGGAAAGGTTTATCCGATTAAAATGAAGCAGATAGGAAAATAAACTATTGTAAGAATAATTAGCGATAGAAAGTAAAGTTATGTGAGTGTAACATGTATTATTGTCCAGGTATTCATTTATACTTTCTCCACTGATTACCCATAGTAAGTAGAGGAAGTATCGCATTCCACACATAAATTAGATATCAAAAATTTCAAAGGAAATGCATGTTTTGAGACTACCTGAATCCAAAAAAATCTGATGTGTTACACTCACATGACTTTCTCTACTCTTGGACAAACTATTTTTACAAACGCTTATTCTCCATATGCTTCATGTTAATCGAGATATCCAGATGTTAATCTTATTGCTAACTTTCTTGTAGATGCAAGGGGAACATGGTAGGCTTTAAGCTATAGTTAAATTTTTTAAGAGCTGGTTGCTATGTGGCGCATTTCATTCTCTTTGCATGTCCAGGACATAAAAATAATGAATAACGAATTCCCATTTGAGAAAAAGTAAATATTGGAAAATTTAAGGGAATAACAAGCAATATCTCGAAAATGGTTCTCAAAAAAAAATGTATGACATAAATTGTGTATTTTAACGCAATCTACATTTTTTTGTGTAGTAAAATTTTGTCTATCTCTTATGGTTTACCAGTTATGCAAAAGAATACTTTTGGAGACATTCCCAGAAAATTCGAGATATACACTTCATTTGTCATGAAAATATATTAAATATATGATATTTTAATCAAAATCGTTAGAACCATTTTTGAGAAAATTAAAATTTTCGAAAAATGTTCCATGTAAAGGGTAATCTAGGATGGAAGGATTTTCTTGAAAATCTTCGTGTCGCATCTCTGGAAGATACTGAACCTAAATACCAAGTTTGGTGTTTATCCGACTGTTCTTTTCTGAGTTATGCTGTTCACAGACAGACACACACACGGACATGTTTCCAAAACTGCTTTTGTTTTGATTCAGGGGGCCTAAAAACATATGTTTCCGTTGAAATCTCGGTATCAAATTTTTTGGGTGGAATACAATACTTCCCCTACTTACTATACGTAGTAGAGAAAGTAAAAAAAAAGTATTTTAAGAAAAAAATCTGTGTGTGAATAGCATAATTCCAAAACAAATTTCGAATAGATACCAAAATTTGTATATAAGTTCAGGGTTTCAACTAAATCCCTCCACCTCAAACTTGCCTTTGAATGGAACGTTTTTCACTATTTTTGATTTTCTCAATAATGCCTCTAACGATTTTGATTAAAATACATATGTTTAATTGGAAGCATTGTACGAGTCTAACTGCGCTGATAAAGGGTAATAATTGCATTGACACTTGTAGGAGTACGAGACAAATAACCTCTTCAAGGAACCAGATCGATTCTGGTATGAACTCGAAACGTCTTCATCGCCGGTTTTAGAAACGAGTAAAGGTCAAAGATTTAAAAATTAGACACAATGTAACTTCTGAGAAATGAGGGTCAGCTTATAGTAAACATAGCCATGGTTTTGTTACGGAGAAAAGTTAATTCGATAATAATCGATGTTAACTGTATCTGATTCACAAACTTTCACCCGGTGCTCCTGATTTATCTCGAGTTTAACAAAGATAAAGCTGACCTGATGACCCCTTCCTTTTATGGTCTACACATGCTCTGTGGTCTGCATTCTCTGGACGCAATCAGTGGCGTACAAAAGACGGTGTCCAGTATACAGTCAGGGACGTACGCATAGGAGGCTCAAGCCCCATCCCCAGATGTCCAAAACTGTAATACCAAAGCACTGAAGTCTCATTTTTTGTTCCTATAACTCTCGTATACTTACAGGTTTAGTATATCACATTGTACCTGTTAATAAACAAGTAAATAAAATATTGTGCGCATTAAAAATTAAAACAATGGTAAATAGTAGGGAATTATTCTTCTTTTGGAAAATTATCATGTCATATGTTGGTTGGCAACATTGATTAAACACCCTTCTCCGCTGATTTTACTGTCTGCCCAAGTTTAGTCACAAGTAGCTAAAGTAAGTGCAAAAGTTAAAGGCATATGAACGCTGACCAATGCTCAGGCAGAGCGCTGTTGCCAAGCGTAGTAGGCGTGTACCGGCGGTAAGTCTGTACATCAGAACACATTAATTTTCCTTAAAACATTAAACCTCTTACCTGGTGGTATTAAACCATGGCTCACTTGGATTGGAGAGTTTTTTAAAAAGCTATATACATTAAGGACAAGTTTCTGCCCTGATCATGAATCACTTCACGTTTCTAATGGAAAAATCACTTTGACGACGTGTTCACACACTCGTATCACAAACACAGGGGAAAAGAGAAGTATAATAGGTCTCATATATCAGCAATGCTCGAGTTTCAAAACACGACTTAACTCTGTCCAGTCACTTTAATAATAAAATAACACACCACCACCCTGAAATCAAACTAGTAATTAAATCATTCCTTTTCAAACTGCATGGCTTGTATTCTCATAGCATACTGTATGTTTGTATTTGCGATAAAGTTGTGAAGCAGGAATGGTTGTTTTTCAGGCTTTTGAATGTTGAATGAATGTTGAGTGACAATAACCATGTAAAGATAAAAGGTGCATAGCTAGCGTTCTAAGTACTGTAGACACAGGATTTTTGTACAGCCATGATCAGAAAATAAACCTCTGTCAAATTATAATATTGGCATGTACCTTTCTAAAATATTTATACGAACATAATTAATGAAGATCGTGCTCTCATTATCAGTTCAAACGCTTAAGGGGACAAGGTACTCTGAAATGGTCAAAAATCACATTTCTTGTTTTAAGCACTAATAAAATCTCTATTATTTTCAGTTTCAGATAATATAAACTTTGACGGTTAAGAGGTTTTTAATACACTTGAATACAATTTAAATGCTAGTCTGCATTCCTTTAAAGCTGTCATGCAACGCCGCCCCTTTTTAGAAAATTGTTGTATCTTTTAATAACGAACGACTATATCATGGCCAGCGAGCAGTTCAGCAATTAACAAAAGAGGCCAGGACCAAGAGAAGGCAATCAGAAAAGCTGAAGCAATCCAGGAATGAAGGTGCAGATTATTATGACCCTGGAATGTACTGAAGTGCGTCAGAATTTTAATGTTCAAACTTTAAATTCAGTTTTCTCAAAACAACGTTTTTGGATACTTATGTACCTTTTTCTCAGAAAGTATGAGAGGTAGAGAGCTTAAATCTTAAGTACATGTATAAAACACATAGTTAAACTTTCTGAAGCACAATCATAATTTTATAATGTATATTAATGATATTAAGAAAGCAACAACATTGCAAATTTCCACATTTTTACTTTTTTGACTTAGGAAATAATTTTGTTTTCAATTTATAGTGAACTAATATACACAACTAAATAATCAGAAGATAGCTGATTACACTAAGAACAGGCATGCAAAAGTGTGATTCTGTATTGCAAGTAGTATCAGAGAAAAAGGTAATGAAAGAGGTTTTAAGAGTACATTTTATTATTTTTCTGCTGAATGAAATAATGTTTACGGACTAAAGAAGATAAGCTATGAATGCAAACATTCGCTTGAAGTAATTGTCATGATTTATAGAATAATTCAAAGAAACGTCAGGAAACACCATTGAGAACTTTAAGAGCAGTGGTAATTTAACACACCTAAGGTGTAATTTCCATGTTCAGACTACCTTGTCACCTTAAGATGCGCGTACCGCATTTGGCAGCGCTGGTAGAAGCAACAAATATATGATTCGCTGGAATCTACAGTGGAGCACGCCAAATTTTGCACCTACTCTAGTACTAATGGTTACATAGCACCTCCTGTAGTTGTGAAGTGTACGGGGAACTTTTGAATAGGTCTCCCCGTACTATGTGAGTCCTGCCTGGAGAGTTTAGTCTATACGTGCTCCTGTTTGGCTTTTTGTCCTACAGATCCTTAAAAAATTGTTTGTTGGCCATGCTGACCCATCAAATCCTTTATTTAGTTCATACACCCTGTTCAGTGAACCCAATTGATAACCCCCTCACTTGGATATACCTGTAAAAGTGGTCACGGAATGGAGGTATGATTGGCATCGTGTGTTTCAGCTATTCCTGTTTCGCAGCCCCAGATGTACTCTCTCTTTAAGTCCCTGGATGCAGTAATAGTATGAAATAGTAAGGAGAAATATGTATATGTAGCTATTTGCTTTCTGATTCTACCGTTCTCGTACATACATGAATTTCTGACCTTATGAACTGTAATAACTTATGGCCTGAAGCAAAACGTTCGGAGACAAGACTTTTAAGAAGCTGTTGTTCAGGTACCTTGTTGTGAGCTGACAGGTGAACCATTTGTCTCTCTTGCCCTCAAGCCAAACTGTTTCACCCCTCCTCGAAACCATTTGCTTTCGTTTCAAATGGCAAAACGAATCCTGAGATAGCTCCCTCATTAATTACCTGACTCGTTTTAGCAATTTTTAAAATACTTTCGCAAGCTAAAGCTTTTCGTTGACCTCCCTTAAATTATCTGACGTCACTTAGCAACACCACAACTGGTTGTTCATCTATCATCGCGAAAAGATTTACCTTCCTAGGTTACTTTGCTGCCTGCTTCGCTTGGGTTCCACGTTGGTAACATAGCTCTGTTCTATCACGTTATTCTTTTCTAGTGTTCAGGACATGCTTCTTAAACGTATGATTAAGCCTGTTGCGTACACATAACAAAAACTGAAAAATCCTATACAATTCCGTAATTCGAACAAACAGCAACTTCCAGAACAAATGACGACCTAGGTAGCGCTGAGCATTTTCCACCCGATTTCCACACCCGTTTATATGCTTAAAATTGCGACTTTTTAACTATCGGCTTCGTATTAGCATTGGTACTGCCCTGGTATAAACATTTGCTTGTGAACTGTATGCTTTTACGTTGTATTTGCAGAGACATTGATACCGTAATTACTGACAAGAAGATATAAATAATTAAATACAGAAATTATAGTAAGATAAAAGAAATAATTGCAATAAATAATTTCCGCATATTAAATCAATGCATACTGTAATAATCTTAAGTTTGAAAGATTTGTTCAGAGAAAAAGGTAATTAGCGAGTAACGTCACTAATAAAATAGCTGAGGACGAACGCGTTAGGGATAAAAGAGTTGGATTCTATAGGTTTGTAGAGTCACGTAGACAGAAATTGTGTTCAGATTGTAAAAGTTCAGATACGCATACGTAGGAGTTTAAGTTGGCCCAGCGCGAGAAGAAACCTTGGTGGGGGTAGCGATGGTAAGCGGAGCTTAAATTAATAAAAGAGCATATATTAACAAAGTTGGCGTCTCACCTTTCATTTCTTCGTGTACAGCATTATGAGCTTACAGTCTTTTACAGTGTTCGATAGTTCGCAGCGCTAAGACCGCTCAGTTACTTAGCGGTAGCCGCGAGGGGTTTTGCCGGTAAGCATTTTAACAACTCACGCAATTACACTTCTAATTTATTTTATTGCAGAAATAATTATTTTAAACCGTAAAATTCATAATCAGTTTCATGCTTTATCTTCAAACGATCGGCAACTAGCCTCAATAGCTCAAGTGTTAGATCACATTAAATTTCTCAGCCAATTTAAACGGGTGTTATCCTTTCAAAATATGCCCACGCATATCTCGTAGTCAACCACTGAAGAATCGGCAGCAGATATTGAAGCAAAGCGTACGGCTTCAAAAAGTAACGACCATCGCCCGGCTTTAACATTCATTCCTCAATCAGTCAATAAGTTATTATAACATAAATAATTAAAATACTAGTTGAAATCCAATCTATAAAAAGATCTCATCAGGAACTACAGCTAAATTGCTTCCACAGACTTATGGAGCATACAATGAAAGCCTTAATCATCCATTTCAATTCTCGTCAAAACGGGCTTTTGATATTCTTACAAGCACTGCACTAGAGCTATGGCTATTTCAAAGGATACAATTTTTTAGAGATATATAGGGAAGGGATGATTACAAAACCATAGCCACAGACAATCACGAATGGTTGAAATTCAACCTCAACTTTCAACTTTATTGACTGAAAGTATATGACACTCCAAAAGTGAAACAATCCAAAATGAATAAGCAGTTGTTCTCGTGTGTAAAGTCAGATATGAATTGTACAGAGTGAGCCAAAAGACTCCGAACCGCCTGCGCGTTGTTTCTTCTGTCCGCGCCAAAAAGGTATGGACAACGACGGTGGCCAGTTTCAGCATCTCCTTTCCTAAAATTGGTAAGTAGTTTTAAAAATGCTGTATGATTTCATCCGCGCCTATCTATGATAGCAGCAGACGGCAACGAGCGCCGAGGACGCGGACAGGAAAAACACCGCGCAGGCGGTTCGGAGTCTTTTGGCTCACCCTGTATAATGTTGCAGATTAATCGCAATACTCTTTATGACATTATATTGTGTGATATTACTACAGAAGTTATTGCAATCCTTCGGGTGTCTCCAACAACGCAGGACATGTTTAATTCTAACATTCAGTGGCATATTAGCTTTATAAGGAGAAGAAAGGATTGCCCTGTTGTTATATCGTCACATTTTCGTGTTCCAAGAAGTTTGACGAGTTCTTTGAATCAAGTTCTGTTCTTTGCGCACAAGCAGAAGGTTCATCAAACAGGCTGATTAAAATCTCATTGTAGTATTAGGTTGAACATTTTCTTTCTGCTTTCGGAGGTGGGAGTGGCCTATTTACCATGCCCTGATTGAATGTAATCACGTGCATGGTTCCCCACGCTCAAAGTCATGTCAGAACCTCTTTTGTTTTCTGTTTTTGTTTTGTTTTCTGTTGCAATTTTCTGCCGCCCAATGGTTAAAACAAGATCGATTGAATCAGTCCGCAGAAGAATTAAATCATCCGTAAGCCATTAATAACGAAAATTTCTTGATTAACACACGCCTATACCGCGAACTGAATACAATACAAAATACAGCAATTGGGTGTCACATCGCCGTGACATTCTAATGAAGGATGCACTTATTGAGACATGACTGAAGGGACATTTCAAAACACCTTCCCGATCCAATCGTAAATTTTATAATTTGGTGCCAAACACCACCAGACTTCAACAAGCACGGTTGTCATATCCAGCAATTTTACAGAATTTTCACGCTTTTTTATATTTCGGACGTGGTTAGGGGCTAAACAGCCCCCGAAAATTATATCAAGAAGGGTTTAAATCCCGGTACTTCATCGCAAAGGATTCTGACATATGGTATAAGGCCTTGCATATGCTGTAATTAATTAAATATTCATATTCTTACTTTCTTTACCACATATATACGAGGGCTGATCAATAAAGACAGACTGATTTTTTCCTGTAGCTTTCTTGAGAGTTTCCTGTCTCTACCATGAATATTTGAAAAGAGCAGGGTTTCATGTATAATGTCCATAGACGGCAGCACTCTTTTATCGGTAGGTTGGTAGTAATGCTGTATATTGTTGACCCTACTTGAATTTCGCATACCACTCGACACGAGAGGAGCAATAAAATTTTGTTTTCGTTTAAACCATACAGCCTCTGAAACTTTGGAAAAGCTGAAGCAAGCATACGGTGAAGATGCACTATCTCGTGCAACAGTGTTTAGGTGGTTCAAGGACTTCAAAAAAGGGCGAGTCCCCTGTGCTAAGCAAGCTGGGCCTGGTGCTTCGGCTTCTACTATGACTGAAGTCAACATCAACACAGCTGCTGTGATTGTTGTTCTTCTTCACACTACTGTTACAGCAGCGTACCACACGCCAGGGAGCACATTGTAAGGGAACATCCAGAACTTCATCAGAATGGGTGGCGACTTCATCACAACAACGCATGGTCTCGCGTCGCAAATCAAGTCCAGGAATTCAACATCACCTGCGTACTGCATCCGCCTTATAACCCCAATCTTGCCCCCTGTGATTTCCTTTTGAATTCCCATCACTAAAGGCAAAGCTCCGGGGCATTCGATTTGAGAGCACTGAAGCGTGCTGAGGAAAAGTGAGGCGATTCCTAAAGACCTGACAAGGAATGGCCTGCACCATGTGTTCGAGGACTGGCAGAGACGCAATAAAAAGTGCATTCCAGTAGGAGGGGACTACTTTGAAAAAGATCATGTCAACATTGAAATGGAGTAATAAATACTGTGAAAAAAAATCAGTCTCAGTCTTTATCGATCAGCCCTCGTAGTAGGTAGAGAAGGAATTGCGTTTCACCCAAAAATTTGATACCGAGATTTTACCGGAAATACATGTTTTGAGGCACCTTGAATCCAAATAATAAAGCATTTTTAGAAAATTGTGTGTGTGTGGTACATAACTCAAAAACAAAATTTCGTATATCTTCCAAAGATGCGACACGAAGATTTTCGAGGAAATCTCCACCCCAAACTACTCTTTGCATGGATTATTTTTCGAAATATTAAAAACTGGCTCTAACGACTTTGATTGAAACACATCTACTAAAAATGTTTACATGACCAATAAAATGTATATATTCAATTTTCTGAGAGTAATCCGTAAAGTCCTCTTCATTCGGAATCAATTTTGTAAAATCTTGTATAAATGGCAAATGCTAAGCAATAAATGAAAAGGTATTACATAAGAAAATGTAAATCTCTTTAAAACGCGCAATTTATTTCCAGTAATTTTTTTGTTATGTAAACCATTTCCAAACTATCCATTCTTATGATTCGAATTGTTTAATACTTAGCCATTCATTTAAAGTCCAGTCGAGTTTCAGTTATTTCTCGCGATGTCATGGAAAGAGCACGTAATTTTAAGGCCAGCGTATAGCGTCCAACTCCAAAATAGTTTACTATAGATGTGAAATGCAGCTATTTCCGGAAAGGTTTGTCTCGATTAAAACTAAGTAGATAGGAAAATAAATCTGCGTAAGAATAGTTTGTATAAATAAGTACGAAGGCTTTCACGGCCGGAGTTAATAGATAAAACATTAAAATCTTCCAGCCCGGAAGATTTTAATGTTTTATATAATAATTTGTATACTCACTAATAAACAAATGGAGAAAGTCATGTGAATATAACATATTAGATGTTTAAATAACAAATCCAGCTAGAAAAATGATACGTATCAGTTTTGTTATCTAAACCGTAATCGTCATTTTTAATAGTGTCAATTGAAAAATTCAATGCTATAGCCGGGAATTGAACACGGTTCTCCCAGTCTCCGTGCGAGATAGCCATCTCAGTGGCGACTTGTAGTCACAAGCACTTTATTACTGGGCACACGGATTTCTTTCTTTTGTTGGAATATTTTTATTATTATATAATTAAGTTTAATTCATTACAAATAATGAAATTAATGAAATAATCGTGTTTTATTTAGACTCACTTATAACCTCTTTTAGGGAAGAAATCCAGACAAATGCATTACTCTGTGACAAGGATTGTTATGTTATTTACCAACAATCGAAAATTATTATAACAGTTTTGATAGATTATTATTACTATTATTTTTGCTATTACCATAATCACATTTTCATTATACCCATGCACTTTAAGTTAATACTGAAATAAAAATGTCCTGCATTAACTAGAAGTGTGTGACATATTATGATCCTTGGTGTGTGGCCAGCAAGAATGGGAGAAATGGGAAGGAAGCTATGTTCTGTTCACAAGTATATCTCTTAGGCTTCATGTTCAGTGTTGGCTCAAGCTGGCGCTCCTTTTACCAGCTCTGAAAATCTCACGCACCCCTACATGGTTGCAACAGATATTGTTTCTCAGAAATACTTAATTTTGAGAATAATGTAGAATGAATCGGAGGATTTCAATTTTACAACAATACAGTAACTTCTTTGACTTAAAAGATGTGTAGAGAAAACAAGAATGTACACTGAAATATAACAACCAGAGGTCAACAAATTGTCAATAAGTCGGTATTGCTTCACATCCTAGTGTTGGACGGATTAGAAATTTAAACCAATCTGTAGTCAAAATTACTCAGTTCCACTAAGTCTAATTTACAATGTATTTGTAATGTAGATTAATCCACGCTTTTAGCAATCACTTGTTTTTAACAGTATCTTGTCAAAAAGCTATAAGAGAAACAAAACTAATAGTGCAACTCATGCCTATAGTGACAGAAGTAAACTTACTTCCATTGTGAAGCCTATGACCCCAAAGGATCCTTATGTAACTCGGGAGTTTCTGTGCCAAAAGATAATTTCCGTTAATTAAATTTTCGTCAGGTATTATAGTTTCCCAGTTATATCAATGTACGTACTACTCAATGGGAATGAAAATGACTTCACAAGTCATTTACAGACAATTCAAAACATATATTTTATTTATTGCCTTGATTCTTAGACATAAAACATTTTAGTTAAAATCGTTAGAGCCATTTTTGAGAAAATAAAATATGACTAATCATTTTCCATGTAAATGGTAGTTCAGAGAAGGTGCGAGTGTTTCTTGAAAAATCTCCGCAAGAGATCGTTAAACTGCATTTGAATCAAGCTATTTATCCGATAGATGCTGTTTGGATCAATGTGAATTTCTGACGAAATCTCGAATCAAATTTTGTGTGGAATGTAATACGTTTCTACATACCGTAGGTAAGCGGTAGAGAAAGCAAACATTGATATGTAGCATTCACATGACTTTCTCTGCCTAATACTTTTCTTCATACGAATTCTTTAAATTATTGAAATCAAAGTTTATTTGCCATCTACTTCCGGCTTATCATTCATCACTGAGCTATAAAATACTATGTAATATAAATTTTTACAACACTTATCTCAAAACCTATGTTCCTTGTGCAAACTTAACATCTAATTTTTGAATGGAACACAGAAATTCCTCTAGCTTAAGTAAGAGTTAAAAACAAATCTGATGCGTTGCACTAACGTGACTTTCTCTACTATTGTTCAAACTATTTTTATAAACGCTTATTCTCCATCTACTTCATGTCAATCGAGATATCGAGATGTTAATCTTATTGCTAATTTTCTTGTACGTGCAAGGCGAAAATGGTAGGCTTTAAGCGATAGTCAAATATTTTAAGAGCTGGTTGCTATGTGGAGCATTCCGTTCTCTTTGCATGCCCAGGACGTAAAAAAACGAATAATGAATTCGCATTTGAGAAAAAGTATTATTGGAAAATTGAAAGAAATAACAAGGAACATCTTGGAAATGGTTCACTCCACAAAAAAAATGTATATGATATAAATTGTGTATTTTAGCGAGACCTAGATTTCTTTGTGTACACAAATTTTGTCTATATCTTTCGGTGCACCAGTTATACAAAAGTTCATTCACAATGAAAAGGACTTCTGGGGACATTCCCAGAAAATTCAAGATATACATTTCATTTGTCATGAAAATATCTTAAACATATGACATTTTAATCAAAATCGTTAGAGCGATTTTTGAGAAAATAAAAATTTTCGAAAACTGTTCCATGTAAAGTGTAGTCTGGGGTGGGGGATTTCGTTGAAAATCTTCGTGTCGCATCTTGAAAGATACTGAAACTGAATACCAAGTTTGGTATTTATCCCACTGTTCAGTCACACAGACCTTTTTCTAAAAATACTTTTGTTTGGATTCAAGCGGCCTCGAAACATGTATTTCCGGGGAAATATCGGTATCGAATACTTGGGTGGAATGTAATACTTTCCCTACTTACTATACGTAATAGTGAAAGTAATAAAATTTGCACAAGTCGAATTTTCTTAAAGTTTAAACCACGGCCATTTTTTACAGATTTCTAGGGGCCTTTTTCGGTCCAAAAATTTCTAAAAAGTAGCAGAGGTTCTTGGTGACAACCAATGCCCTGACAGTTGAACCCCAATGGAAAGAAACACAGGTCAACGAGGGGAAGCAGCTGATGAGGGTGAAGAGTGAGGAAAGATGTTGAACAGCAGGAAAGGAAAGATGGCAAAACAACTTAGGAAAATAAGAAACAGCTGTCCGTTGCATTCATCACACGCCTACAAAACCTTAACGTCGGAACTCTAACGTGCATTTCTTCCCGTCCAGCGAACAACGATAAATTAAAATCTCCAAACGTCAAAACTTGGAATGTCCATCCTTCGCTGAGGTCAAGTGAAATGCAGAGCAAAACGAAAAAACAAAAGGAACTCTCCTGATGAGTAATCTAGCCAGTTCTTCCCTCCAGGTTCCCGCTTGGTCGACTACTAAGTAGTCTTGGGGCCGTAGGCGAAACTACACGCTGAGTAAAAAAACCCGCTGCGTGACTGAAGATGATCGGAAACACATGCAAAGGTCTCAAGCCTTGAGACTTTCGCTCTGGAGGCCACTGTCTCCTACAGCTTCAAATGTTAAGGTCTTCCCTGTCACAACTCGCATTATTAATGGTCATTCTGCTTAATAACACGGAAACGCTCATAAAAATTTTATTTTAAGTCATATAACTTATAACAATTTCATTGCAACTCTACACATTATTAATCATATGAAATGTACTCGTAAAACGCTGTGAAACACTACTTAAAAGAATATGATGTGATACATTGAAGAACTTTTATTTTTACGTTTTTTATAAGCCCCACGTTTTTGGGAGTCAATTTGAAGATAGTTTGTCTTTACGTTGTTATTTGCCCCACGCTTTGGGAGCCAAATTGAAGGAGGTTTGTTGCTGCTACGTATGGTAAGCCAGTTTGAAGAAGATGTATTATATTTCGACTGTTGGGGAGCCGAACACTTGAAGTAGTTGCAACTGCACGTGTGGTAGAAAAGTTTCCGGTAGCCATCGCCCCAAAAATGTACTTTCCGGTGGCCTTTGCGCCAAAAACGTTTAAAAAAATTATTAACTTTGTTATTTTTACTGTTTCTTTAAATATTATATATTTATGTTTGCCTCGGCTGCGTCAGTATTTATATTTTTTAGAGACATGAATGTCTTAGCAGGGAGTGGTGCGACTGAAGAATGTAGGCTTACACAGATTATAATTTTACTTCACTCCTTTTATTAATATTTGACACGATTTAAGTAACACGTCACTGATATAGGGAGAGCTGTGAGATTTTTGTATTAATTACTTGCACTTTTTGACACGTAAACTATTTTTGTCTCACACAAAATACGTATTAAATTTCTTGAGGACGCATCTAGCGTCCGGTGAGGAAAACTGTCTACAAGCAACTGACTTCTGAATTTGTAAATTTTGCTCCATTTTAGTTTCTGATTGACTAATCCTAGTCCAATAGAATACCTTCATTTAACTAACGCTTTTTCTGGTTGTTGATTGGCTATTTATTAAACTGTCTAAAAAAATTGCATTATTGCTGCTCCAAGAATTACCAGTATCATTTAAACTTTCAAATTCATTATGCCTCAAGGTTACCTCATTGTTAGCAACTTTTAACCTATTATTCTCACAGCTCCTACATTATTAAATTACGTAATACATGCACATACATTATAACACATGTATACAATAATATAAACATATATAATGACTATAATATATACTTTTTATATACTGTTTTACACACATATTGCTTTAAGGCGGGCTGTTACTGAATTTATATATTATATAATTAGACCGACATCATTTAAGTGTTAAAAATACTGCCTCAACATTCACATGACTTTCTCCACGCTCTACCATTTATTAGTGGGTATACAAACTAGTCTTACTAAACCTATATAACCTTTGCAGAAATAGCTACATTACATATTTCGTTATAGTTACAAAGGAAACAACGATTCTCAAATGTTTAACAACTGGACGCTGTAAACGGCCTTAAAATTCCATACTGTTTCAATAGAATCGCGAGAAACAAGTGAATGTTGACAGGACTTTGAAAGAATGGCTAATTATTGAACAATTCCAACCATTAATAAAATATATCACGGAAACGGCTGATACCACGAAAAAGTTATTTAAAATAAATTGTGTGTTTTAAATTCTTTCCGAATGAAGAGGACTTCAAAGGCTATTCCCAGAAAATACAAGTCAGACATTTTATTTGTCATGTAAATAACTTTTAATATATGGTTAAGGCCATTTTTTAGATATATAAAATTACGAAACATGTTCCATGTAAAGGGTCGTTTTGAGTAGGGGAATTTCTTGAAAATCTTCGTGTAGCATGTAGCATCTTTGGAAGGTGCTGAACTTTAAATATCAAGTTTGGTGTTGATCCGAATTTTCGTTTCCTGGTTATGCTGTTCATAGACAGACGCGCGCGCAGGCGGACCTGTTTTCTAAAAATGATTTTTTTGTATTCAGGGGCCTCAAAACTGCATTATGTACTAGGTAGATAAAGTAAAAAAGAACCACAGGTGTTCGGCTTTCATTGCAGTTGCTGTGTGTTATCCACTCTTTACATTTTCCGATATTGTTTCATTTTTCCAAAAATGGGTTAACTTTGTTCGAAACGTTCGCATGATAAATAAAAGCTATATCTTTAATTTCCTGTGAATAGCTTTGAAGTCCTCTTTATTCTCATTTAATTTTATATAAATGGGAAACTAAGAAATAGACAAACAAGGAAAATGCATTCCGTCCAAAAAATTAACATTGGGATTTCACCGGAAGTAGACGCACCGAAAAAGAGAAATTCTCTCACTCAAAAAGCCTGTTACAGAATAGTCCGCACGCGCTGGATAGATTGTGTGTGTGTGTGTGTGTGTGTGTGTGTGTGTGTGTGTGTGAGAGAGAGAGAGAGAGAGAGAGAGAGAGAGAGAGAGAGAGAGAGAGAGAGAGGAACAACATAATTCACAAAGAGTTGGATAAATTTCGAATTGTACACTCGAGTCAGACAATATTTAAGCATACCTGACAAAAAGAAGTATTCTACGAAATTACTGAATAGATGTTAAAATAAATGATACCGGGCACAGAAAGCATGTGATTGTAAAGAATTTGTTTTTCTCTCCATTGGTTTTTATCACCACAAATACGTATCTGCAAAGAAGCCTTCAATAAGAGATCACACACTTTGATAACTGGTATTGCTGGAAAATGATTCAATCAGCTGTTTATAAGCAGTATAAACCAAATTTAGGCTCGTAAGGAGCAAAAGGATGGTCATTTAATCTTTTACAGTATACTGCTAAAATACGGGAGCATTTAAACTTCAAAACATAAATATTCGGAACAGTGATCAATCACTGTACAGCGAAAGTACCTGTTCATAATCACTACTTTTATTGAAAACGTTACGTTTTGATATTTTGATCCGACTGAAGAAGTTTGAAAATATACCGTTTTGATTCAGCATTCTTAACTTTTACGTCATCTAAAACAACCTGGATTCAGCACCAATAATATCCATTAGCTTAGTTCTCCTAGTACTCTAGATCAAGGGTGGCGAAAACGACTTCCTTCCGCGAGTCACCAAATATGCAACACGCACTGCATCACTCAGCAGCATGTGAAAAATAAACGGACGTTTGCAGAGAGGGACCGCGCCTGCGAGTCAAAACAACTTGGGAGTCACGTTTTCGCCACCTCTGCTCTAGATTAAACATCCACGTAAACGCTGGAAGCAAACTGAGTTATCAGCTCATATACTTGAATTAAAAAGGCTTAAAGATTAACTAGATAAGACACATTACAAAGGTGAAAGTTGAATTTATTTTTCTGAAATTCACCGTCATCTTTTCAAGGTTCTTTTCTTTTTCCTTTCTTTATTTCCTAAAAATAAAGATATCTGATTATTTCATGAGAGACGAGTGTAAGCAACATATATTTTTTTTCCTAAAAGCATTATTGAATAATCCTGTCGTGAACATTACTAGACTAGACCAATAAACTGAATGTACAAAATTCACAAAACCTTCAAGCATTTCGAAAAATCTATGACCTATGATACAAGAAAGTTAATTTAAACAATGTATCTACGAGTAAGTGGGGTGCAACTATAAGAGATAGTCTTCTTGGAATATTTAGGTGCATTTTCGGGAGGAGATATCTAAGTTACAAGCTCATTCGCATCTTAGTAAGATTAATACTGACCATAAAAAAGCTTCTATTTATTTGTTTAAATTACTCACTCCTTGGAAGCATGTGAAAACTTCTTTTAGGTGTTGATACATGTTTCACTTTAATAGTATTGAAAAACTTAAATTTAATGAACACTTATGCACAAGTAAAATTGCTTTTTTTTAATGTAATGTTAAAGTAAGTAGAGGCATTCACATTTTAGCAAAAGAAAATAATGAATAACACTGGTGTTAACATATCTACTAACATTTATTTGCGAAGTAATTTTCTGTACTAAAGAAAAAAAATTCTTGATGTTATGCCAAGTGCTATCATTACATAGTTCCTTTTCTCAAAGATATGTACTACTTAACAGTTCAAATTAAGTATACGCATAAATACGCTATAACAATTTTTAAAGAAGACGCTGGCCTGAAAATAACCCGTAATTTCATAGCAATATAACTTTTTGTTCAGTAATAATGATTTACATTTAATGCACACGTGCCTAAGATGAACGCTTAACGCATAGGATCTTAAAACATTTTGAACAGAATAAAAATAAGCAGCCATGAAACAGCAAAAGATTCAAACTGTGAAGAATAGACAACATATACCTAGACAGCGGGATGGCTCAGGCGATGTCAATGGCCCATATTTGGGAGGTCCAGAGTTCAAATCCCATGGACCGACAAATATGAGTTTTTTTTTTTTCTTTCATGGTTTCCCTCGAAGTCAAAGTAAATTACGGGTTGGATAGTTAACACCAGGGCACAATGTTTCACCTTAAGTCTAAAACAATAGTAAAACATACAAAAGTAGAAGTAAAAGAATATTTCCAAAGATAATGACAGGTAGACTGAATGGCACCTTACTGACATCTGCCCGGTTCGTGTGGAAGCAGAGGTACAATTGCTGTGCACATGTCTTTGTGGACATGTGTCGAGGCTACCATTTGCTCATCACAAAGCAGAGGTACTGTTGCTGTACACATGTTTCTGTGGGCATGAGACGAGGTAAGGTGATATGGTACAGGGATGAGAACTAGAAGACTAACTGTCCGCCACACAAGGTATCTCCTCACAAATCCGTCACATATGGCTACGAGTTAAAATGACGTCTAATAATGATAATAATAAACTTATTATTGGATAATAATTGTTTTCATACAGGAATGATAGTGCGAAAATGAAGAATGTAGTTAAAATAAGTTTGATCTATTTTGGGTATTCCTCAGTTTGTTTACGAATTTGAGGGCGAAATTCATCTTCAGACCTCACACGTTGCAGAAGCTTGCTTCTGGTCTTCTCTTTTCTACATTCCGAAAATACAATCTCGCTTTCCCTGCGGAATAAATGCTGCTGTTGCCAATGAATGTGAAGATAATTGTTCTTCAAGATGCGGCTTGCCATTCACCTGAAATGGAAGGCATGGTGAATGGTAATGCGCTCGATAGAAAGGATGTGAAATGATAAACAGTTCATAAAAGAGAAATAAGAGGTTTGCTGAAAACATGGAATAGTGGAGGAGGCTGGATTAGATGGGACTATCAGAAGACTTAGAAGAAGACAACAATTGATTTGATTGATAATAGGCAATGATGTATTGATTATAGGGAAGAGAAGCCAAAAAGAAAAAGCTCCACAAAAATGTAGCATTTTCATAAACTTAGTTGGTTGAAGCAGTTTTACCACGCTTAAGTCGTTACGTATTAAAAGGGTATTAAAACGTTACGTGGACGGAGTAATTTCAAAATGTACAAGAAGTTGATGGTATGTTGGCCAACCTGTGTGTGGTTCTCAGAAAATGTTTCAGTTGCTCCCACATACGTCCAGCATCATTATTTCGTCTCTCCCCGAAGGCAAATGAGGCTTTGGACTTTTTTGTGGCTGGCATGACGCGTTTAGAGCAGCAGAGATGCAGCTACAGCTAGCGGCTTGAAGAACGTGTTTTCCTTGCGTTTGAGGTCAGTAGGTGTGTAAGTGCTAGCGGCCAAGTGTGAGGTACAAGGCCTGCACTAAACCATTTCCACATTAGCCACGGATGTAAGCAAGTCGGAAGAGTATTCTCCCACACTGCGGAATATTTAGGGACAGTAGGGTCACTGACAGGTCATCAATGGAAAAAATACACGAAACTCATCTTAAAACAAAATTCTTATGATTTTCACGGAAGTCACCAAATACGAAGGTGAAAAGCCTAATAGATCACCAAGCAAAGCAATTCTTAAGCAGTTGGCTTCAATTTATCTATCAAATCATTTTATCAAAACAAAGTATGTAATCAACAGCGGATATGACTCACTGATGTAAACACGGGCCTGTGTGCACTCAGCAAACCCCAAAAGACATACGAGGTATGGGGGGGCGGTGATTTGTACCCCGCGAACGTCACTACGTAAAGCCCAGTAAAAGATCAACTTCAAATTTTTTTGTCCTTGCTTTAATACTTAGAAATTCCGATGCCTGCAGATCACATTAAACAGGAAATTGACCAAAAAAGAAACGTCTACGCTCCCAAAACATGGAAGAAAAGTACAGTCTTCAAAAGATATTAACGCACCCAAATTAAATTAACTATACTCATTTACCTACAATTTTACAATAATATATTACATTGATAATAATAGCACTGTTTTATAACAAATCAAAGAACTTAAGATTATGTTATGAATAATACTATGTTATTAAGTTATGAATAAAAGCCTGTCAGGCATGTTGCCCCAATCGGGATTCGTAACCGATTTCAGCATCAGAGGCACAAAGTTTACTCCTACATCACCGCGGTGGATAAACATGTGCAGATGTCTTCTTCTTCTTAGGATTACCATCCTCTTTATAGGATTAACACCCCAAGGACTTACATACTCATGCTTTGGGTGTTAGCCTGTCGAAGGGCAAGCAAACTAGATATAGCATACATATCCAGGATGGGTGATCAGCCTGGTATGGCGGTGAAGAAGGAAATAAATGTAGCGATGAAAAGGTGTGATAAGAAAATTCGCAGATCAAATTATCCAACCTAGCATTCTCCTAGTGACAGGAAAATCGCGAAAAATCCTTCGGATAGCTTGCTCGGCTCTCGAGGGTTTAAATCCGGGACCTCCAGAATGCGGACCACAGACGTTACCGACGAATCACCCCGCTCCGTCATGTCCAAATTTAAATAATAAGATTTAGATAATTCTTTGGGCTTAATTACGCAAAAATTTTTGCGTAATGTTTTTTACTTTTTCCTTTTTTAATTTCGCAGAAAAGAGTCGGAATTATGCATTACAGAAGCCTTTGGAATAGTGACTTGTTCCCATGCTTTCCGCGCGGAGAAACGCGGCTGGCACAACGGCAACGTTTTCGAAGGTTTCCAGCACTCGAAGCAGAGTTCAGCTCAGTTTCGGCAGCAATAGATGAACCATTGCAGTAAACACAAAAATACGTTCATCGAGACAATCTGAAAATTTTGTTTTATTGATTTACCGTAACGCAAAAGAAAAAGTGTGTGTTTACATTCACATAACTTTCTCGATCCATTGTCATTTAACTTTATACAGTTTCTACAAACTCTTCTTACAGAAGCTTATTCTTCTAATCGAAATAAACATTTGTAAAAACACTTTCATTGCACATTTCGTTGCAGATAGTTGGGTAAAAGGATATAGGAAACCGAAACGATAGTCAGGAGTTTAAAAGCAGTTCGCCATGGATTTAAAACTCCGTACTGTTTCCACGACATCGCGAAAAACAACTGAATGAACACGGCTTCAAGAAATTACAAAAGGGTTGGAAAATTCAAACCAATACAATGAATATCTCGCAAATGGATGATGCACAAAAAGTTAGCCTGTGTACACAAAAGTTAGCCTCTTTATACACAATTGTGTATAAAGAGATTTACATTTTCTGTGTAGCAAGTTTTTGTCTCTCTCTTATGATTATCAGTTACACAACATCTTAATGAATGCAGAGTCCTTTGCAGACTAATTCCGTATTATTCAAGATATACATTTTACTGTCATTTTTAATATCTTACACATTAGTACTTCAATTAAAATCGTTAAAAATCGAGAAAATAAAAAATTTTGAAAAAAAAAACTTCCATGTAAAGGGTAAAACGGGGTTGAGGATCTGATGAAAATCTTCACTGTTCAATCTTTGCAAGATTCTAGACTTACGACTTTTCATTTTTTGAGTTATGCTGTTCACAGTCATACATATAGATACAAACAAAGAGCTTTTTCTAATTTTGTTTTATTCTGGTGGTCCCAAAGCATGTATTTACGATGAAATCTCGATATCGGATTTTTGGCTTGAATGCAAACCTTTTCTTCCTTCTAGGTATGTGGTAGAGAAAGATAAAAAGAGAAAGGGTTTTACAGTGCTTTAATTTATTTACTAAAAAAAAATCTGCTGTGTTACATTCACATGACTTTTGTACTCTCTATCGTTGATTAGTGGGTATACAAATTGTTCTTACGAAAGTTTATATTTCTATCTACTTCATTTTAATCCAGATGCAGAGAAAAGTGATAATCAAATATTTAAGAACTGGACGCTATATGCTGGCCTTAAAATTCCATACCGTTTCCAAGCAATCGCGAGATACACTGAAAATCGATGGGACTTAAAAAGAATGGCCAAGTATTGAACAAATCGAACCATATATCTCGGAAATCCCTGTTGCTACCAAAACAGTTATTTGAAATAAATTGTGTGTTTTAAAGAGAGCTGCATTTTATTTTTTTTTTTTTTTTTTTTTTTTTTTTTGTAGTACGCTTTCGCCTATCGCTTAAAGTTTACCAGTAATAAAGATTATCAAAATTCCTCCCGAAAAAAGACAAATTCATGGCCTATTCCCAGGAAATTCAAGCTATACATTTTAATTGCTATCTAAAATCAATAGTGCTTGGTATTTTAATCAAAATCATTATGAACCATTTTTTAGAAAATAAAAGTTTCGAAAATTTTCCCATGTAAAGTGATAGTTTAGGACGGTGGGATTTTATTTAAAATCTTGTGTTGTATCTTTGAAAGGTAATGAAACTGCCTTTTGTTTGGTATTTATCTGACGTTTCGCTTTTGAATTTAAGCTGTTCACAAACCCCACCCCCACGCACGTACCTTTTTCTAAAAATGCATTTTTTTAGTAGATGAATTCTACATGATAAGAATTTGAATTGAGAGTCGAGTACAGGCAAATTGTTGTAATAATTATACACTACTTTATAGCCGGCATACTTCCCTTAAATTTTCCTATACCGCGCCAAAAGACATTCAGCTGCAAATGTGACATTATTAATCCGGAATTAACCAGAACATCGCTAAAAAGGAATTCATTACAATGATTCATCTAGAGATGAAATGATCCCACACTCTAAACATTAACCGGAACAAACTATTTTCAAGCACAATTTACAAGATAGATTACAATGCCTAGTGATCCCACGTTCAAAAGTATGGACACTTCGTGATATAAAATGCTTGTTTAGAGCTTACAGTTGCAAAAATTTAAAGTGTAATACAATATTATGTATTTCAGTAAGGTATTAAAACGTCTACGTAAGCAATATTTCGACACTGCCGCAAGCTAAACATTTCATGTGTGCGCAGAACTGCAACACATGCGCGAAATAATCCTGACGTTTCAAATGCTACAAGTTTATCAGAACGTTTTCATCTACCGTGGGACAGATTCCTTCATTTTCATACTTCTATGTTGTCAGATTTTAATGTCTCCAGACTGTAAGAAATTTATAAACCCAAATTTTCCCAATGTGCTTGAAATTCTCGGTTGCTCTCCAAGAAAGCCATTAATTTTGACCGTACATGGTAGGTAGATAAGGTATTGCATTTCACCAAAAAATTTGATACCAAGATTTAATCGAAAATGCACGTTTTGAGGTCACATGAATAAAACAAAAGCATTTAAAATGTTTGTGTGTGTTTGTGAACAGCACAACTCAAAAACATACATTCGGATAATACTAAACTTGTATTTAAGTTCAGTATCTTCTGTAAAGGCAATATGAAGATTTTCATGCAAATCTCCTCACTCCTAACTACCCTTTACATGAAATATTTTTTTAATGTTTTTATTTTCTCAAAAATGACTAACGATTTGGATTAAAATAGTATATATTTAAGATATTTACGTGGCAAATAAAATGTATATCTTTAACTTTCTGGGAATAGCCTGTGAAGTCCTCTTCATTAGAAAAGAATTTAGTATAATCCTGTATAACAGGTAAACGTTAAGCGATAGACGAAAATGGACTACATAAAAAATGTACATATACTTGAAAACATGCACTTTGTTTCAAATAACTTTTTTTGGCATCAGCCATTTCCGAAATATCCGCCGTTTAATGGTTTGAATTAAACAAATAAATATGTAAATAAATAAAATCCGTAATACTTAAGCCTGGTACCTAATTTTTTAAACCAGGACCTATATTCCAGATCTTTACAATTTATTCACTTTTCAAAATAAGTTTACAACACAGTATTTACATATATATATATACAAAACTAATAACTAATTCTAAATTAAGTAGCTAAAGTAAATAAGTAAAACAACATTTGTATAAAATTATAAAATAAAATAATTAAAACTGATTTAAAAAATAACAATTAAACATATATAATAATATAAAGTAAAAAAACAAAATATGAATACAATATTGATAAAAAATGAAATAATGGTTTGAATTGTTAAATTCTTTGTCATTTTTTTAAGTCCTGTCGACATTCAGTTGTTTCTCACGGTTGCATGGAAAGAGTATGGAATTATAAGACCAGTTATATAGCGTCCAATTCTAAAACATTTGACTATCACTATTCCCTTTGCATTTAATGCGAAATGTGTAATGTAGCAACTTCTGCAGAGGTTTATTTCGATTAAAAAAAAGCAAGCTTTCGTAATAATAGTTTTTATACCCTTAATAAATGATAGAGGATAGACAAGTAATGTGATTATGTCTCACCAGAATTTTTTTATAGGGGCTTTAGGGAAAGGGGAATTTTATTTAAATATTAGTGTGCTACAAAGCCTGAAATAAGATTTTCAACAACTATTCTACCCCGGATCTTAATTTGGACGAATCACAGTTGTCTAGATTACCACTTTTATCGTTTTACGTTTATACTTTTACACTTTATCATATCTGCGTGCAATTGTTTCTTTTCTTACTGCCACTAAACGATTTTTTTCTTTAATTATTAATGGTTTATATTATTTTATTCCCTTTAGGAATAGTTAATTATAGCTCCACATCCATATCCTCTCAAAATAAATTATCTGGCTCCTGTTATATTACGGATAAATACATTACATATATTTTATTCGCAAATGTAGCTACGTATTTTAAATAAAAACTCGTGGAAAAAGCACGACCTAAAAATTAAGACACATCAACAGCGCTAACATCCCACAAAGCTAAATAATGAAATCTGCGACCACCTCAATCGAAATGAAGACGTTTTATACAAAACATATAAGGTTACCAAAACAAAAGCATCAATTCTATGAAAGGATGCAAGATACGAATGAAAGATGGAATAACGGGTAACGGAATCTGCCAGGCAATTCTGAATTCATTCAATTGAGTTTCTTACGGTATTTCCCCGTACTGCACGATAGCGCTATTTATTCAGAGTAAGCATTTATAACGTCAGTGTTTTGTTTTTCCTACATATAAGAATTTTTTTCACTGGTAACAAAGAGGCAAACAGCCTCACAATACCACTATAGGAACCACTTTGCTCGCAACAAAGCAGAATTTAAATCTCTCCAGGTTTACGCATAAACACGTTTCGATAATCTTTGTTTTCAAGGCCAGAGGCAGCGTTATGTAACGTGCTTTTATTGATGCATTTCCACATGGGTAGTCTTTTGTTTATGCTGTTACGTTACACTACTTCTTATCTTTTTTTTGGTAACCAGGTAACGTGTAATCAGCTGTTATACGAACAAAAGGCTCAATGCATTGTGTTATAGCCATACACGTAGAGCTGTTTCTACAATAGATTGCATGGTTTATCCAACGAAAATTATCTAATCCGTCGGTGTACGGGCAGTGCTTTCATAGAATACGTTTTATCAGGAACGCATTCCGCATATTTTTAATTTCTCTACCTCTTACTTAAGAATATACAAATTTCAAATTTGTATCAGACACGATTTAAGCCAGGGGAAAGTTTTCGGAAAATTTCCGCAACCCAAACTACCCTTCACGTGAAATTAATTGTTCTTGCACACAAGCCGTGTGTTGGACAAGGTTGGAAAGGTAGAATCAGACGACTGAAAAATTCAATGCCATAGCCGGGATTTGAACCAAGATTTCCCGGTCTCCGTCCTGTTTCTCTAACCTCTGAGCTCCATGACAACATGCCGGTACGGCATTAAATTCTGCAACTGATTCACATTTTTCCCGGTACACCACAAGGAACTCAAAATTGTATTGAAATGACATACCCTAATGGCGACTTACAATGTTGTAAGTCCCGGGCTTCATAGTTTCAACCACTATTAGTTAAAAATAATGGAATTAATTGTTCTTCCACACAAGCCGTGTGTGAACAAGGTTGGAAAGGTAGAATCAGACGACTGAAAAATTATCCTTCACATGGTGAATTTTCGTTATTTTTCATTTTCTATAAAATGGTTTGGGGTATTTGCATGATTAATAAAATTATTAATGGAAGATTGAAAGCCCTATCCCGCCAGTGTTAAATTTGCGAAATTCATGATCCATCATCTCAGAAACTATATAATACAACAGAATGAAATTTTTACAGCATGTAGATGCATGCCTTCTACGTACATTGGTCTAGTTTTATTCAATCAGTTTATTTATTACAGAAAATATGATAAGTTTCTTCGCATGCATCTACCACACCACTTTGAGGCTCTTAACTTCAATAGTTTCCGAGAAAACGGATTATTTATACCAGAAATATCATTCACAGAAAAAGCTGTTCAAAACAAACAAAAAATTGACAAAACAAACACCCATATATTTGCAAAGAAAGAAAGAAAAAAAAACACATGGCTTGAGTACACAGAAGCTACCATCCTTAACAATAGTACTAATTTTTTGAGCAAAGGTTCCCTTAAAATATGCGCTAATGCTTACCTCCTTTCTCCAAAGTGTGTAGGAGTTAGAAGTGGTGGAAAATTTACAGTAAAACTGGCATACGCATTACCATTTTAAACATATATTTAAAATACAAGTATTCTGTCTACAGTGATTATGAAATTAAAAAGGGAATTTTAATGAATTTTGTTTAGCTGGTAAACCATACGAGGAGACAATATTTAGTTCATTAAGAGTGTAGAACTCAGTGAAATATACAATTATATCGAATAATTTTTTTCGGCGTTAGCAGTTTTCCAAATATTTCTGGTTACTTAAATCTTTAAGTTTTACCAGGTTGAATTGTCATGTCGCAGATATAAAACAACTTACGTGATTCTTCTTTCTTCTCAAGAAGGTTTTCTACCCGAATAGTTACAAGTGATACGCTGTAATATGCTTAAGCATACCTGTCTCTGTAATTCAAACAAGCCATCCTTACCAGTTTTGTTTCCCGCATATAGGTGCAAAAGAAGTTGCCGCATCAGTGCTGTTCAAAGGGGCAGTGCAGGTACAAAGCGGAAGGTCACCGAGGTAGCTGCTATCTGCAGGTGTTTACGTGTAAACACGTCGTGTAGTGCCTGCATGCAGTTAGAGCTAGGTCGTTCAGACAGAAAGGTAACGAATTATGTTTACGATCTGTGAGGAGACACACCAAAATGCAGCTGAGGCTCGAAGGCTGTGTTCTGAGCATTTTCAGACGTGGCATATGTCTTCTGTGCACTTTTATTTTTAAGTATAGAAATAATATTAAGAAATGATGGATCATTCCACATAGAACGTGGGCCTATCCAGCAAGGCGGGCATGTTTTTGCGCATGCTTATTATGAATAATGTACTAATAGAAAATAATTTAATTCTAATGCACTTTTAAGGGTGCATTAATATAATAAAAATATAATTTTGTTTAATCTTGCTAACTTTGCGACACCAATTGGTGCCATATAGTTGTACTGATTGTAGATTAACTGTCATGGAACTAAATGACTTAAAACGTCAAGTGGCAATCCTGAATTCTTGTTAATGAGCGAATTGTTTATTAAATAACCAACAGAAATTTCCCCCAACACACAAACGTACACAGGTACTCTCACTTTCAAATACCAGACTCTGGGCATACCGTGAAATGTTTTTAAAGACAATTTTCTGGAGCCCAGCCGAGAATGGAACCCGGAATACCTCATATAACAGGTAGTTTCTCTACCGAATGAGGTCTGGGACCAGTGATAGCAGTTAAAGTGTTCGTTTTCAAGCATTGGACTTTCATTTAGAGGTCTCCTTTCTGTCGGTCTGGAGTCCCCTTTGCAGTTTTGCTTAGGCAAACCTTTTGACATCCGCGCTATTCGGTATAAACTAACTTCAACTAAGGACGGCTTGAGTGGGCCACCTAGTGTGTACATATGTACATGCATATATGCTGGCAGAAGTTGTCCTTTTTTAATTTACTGCAAATAAACCGAGTTAGGTGGTTTATTATCAATTTGTATACCATTCGTATTCAGTAAGCAACAGAGCTAATTATGAACTACTCTTTCTGGTATGTCGTATATGTTATAAAGATAGTCTCGATTGACTTACGTAGAAGGATTCTTAAAGCTATTAGTTCGTTAATTAAACTTGCAGGAGCTGAGTGTAATAACCAACTTTATTCAATGCGGAAGACAGAACATTTAATGTTTTCATAAAAATGCATTCATTATTTTTTTTCAGATAATAACACACTTACTTCAGCAGTAGCGCAAGGCGCATACCATGATCCCTGCTTCAAGTATCTACCTTACACTTTTTCTAGAAAATATTTCCTAAGGAAACCGTAATTAAGCATTATCGGGCATTTCATGCCTGGAATTTTCATAATTAATGTTCAGAAAATCCAGGCTGTTAATCTCTATTTACTTCCCTAAAGAAGTAATTATCCATCATTACTTGCTTCTACAAATGACCAGAAAATGGAATGTTAAAGCATTCCATACGAACGCACCTAAAAAGCAGCTACCGCACAGGAGGAAAGGGAAGGCGGTACCCAAAGATCGTGACCTGTGTCTGCACGTAGCACTAGTAGCGACATCATACGTGTTCCGGTTTAATTACTGGCTACTGCCTAATGATGGCCAACTCCCTCATCCTGCCAGAAATGATTTTCTTGACTTTTTGCTACATTATCTCGGGAGGGATAATTATCCTGCATCGCAGCAAAGGTTTCGAACCGCAATCTCCGAAACAATGAACACAATCCGCGTACAAGTTCGTTTAGATTCTATCACTTGCTTTGTATTACGTGTATCGTCCATATATGTATCATTCGCACAGAAGCATTGGACTGAACAGCGCTTTTCCAAAACTGGAGGGTGCGTAACCCTTAGAGTTGGCGGGAGAGATCTGTAGGTAAGGGCAGAAACAATTACTCTAGAAGAAAAAGGAAACGTAGGATACGACATAGAAATAAACTAAGGTATTAAAAGTAGCAATACATTTTACAATCAGTGACTGATGGAAGCTTTCTGACTTTCTCAAGTATAAGGTTCTTTAAATTACATTAAAATGTATATTAACTAGTGGCTAAGCTGCGAATAAAAAACTAATTGTTGAAAGCTATTTATTAAGAATGCTCATATACTTAATTACACATAATTTAAAACACAACATTGTGAGTAAATTTCCACTCTGCAAAAGTGTTTTCATTTTGAATTGTGTTGCCCTAGGGGACTTGCACCTCTTTCACGAATATTTTGTGCCATCATTCGTATTTTGGGTCGTCCTCCGTGGTGCAGTGGCCTCTAGTCCCCGATGTCACGGGTTCAAACCCGGCGGGGGGTGATGAATTTTTTTCGGGCGTAAAATCCTTAGCATGACTTCCTTCGGAAGTGAAGTAAAGCCGGTGGTCCCGTGTCGTAGATTTATGGCATGTAAAAGAACTTCAAGCCTGATATTGAGGCCTCTGAGTAAAATTACCGTCTTCCATGCCCAAATAGAATGGGATGCTAAGGACCACAGCAGTTAAAGAGCGTGTCGTAGGTCCCGTGTGTAGATTTATGGCATATAAAAGAACTTCAAGCCTAATAAAGAGGTCACTGGGCAAATTTACCATCTTCCACGCCCATATAGACTGGGACGCTAAGGGCCACAGCAGTTAAAGAGCGTCCATAAATAAAACTGAATTCATTTATTTATTCGTGTTTTGGTTCTTACTGTTAAAGAATCAATTAGCGCTATGCTATTCCGCCTAGGATGTCCTCTTAAATGATGACTCACAATTAAACCAGGATAAAATAATAAACAGAACGAAATAATGTAACAATACTTTTATGCTTATGGCACCGTCTTCTTTTTAGTGGATAAACATTTGGTGATATGTTTACCAACGCTGCAATCAACATATCAGTTAGAATTTAATATTTTTGCGATACTGTAGAGACTGAACAGTTTCGATTGGTATGCTAATCTTAATCGGGGCTTAGGAGATTAAAAAATAAAGCACATAAGCAAATATAACAGAACGGTCAGAACAAAATAATTTAGCTTTAAGCTGTGCCACCGTTTTCTTTTTAGCGGATAAACATTTGGTGACATAGTTACCAGCGCTGTGATCAACCAATCAGTGGCAAATAAATACTTTCTTCTGATTGCAACAAACGTATAGCTTATCTCAACCTTAAAAGGCAGTATGGAGGTAAATGGGATATCTCTGTCTCTAACTTATATACGTTACCATTAGCTTCGTCCTCTCCTACTCGCGCTTTCGCCAAGTTGCTAATAAATGGTGTGTTTTCAATTCTTATAAATTTCAGCCTTGAACACATTATCCTATGCAGAACATTTTTCTTTATCAGAGAAATAGCCTTTGTAGATTTCTGTGGAGGCAAATTTCTAAACAAAATTAATTTTTCAGTAAAAGTCTAATATTTGCTGCTTCTATGCTTATCACACAGTAACTAATGAACTAAAACGTAGAACGCAAGAATATATTTTTCTTGGCTAGAGTAAACAAGAGTCTGATACCTGTCGAATTTGAATTCTCTAGCTTTAATAAAATAAGCGTTATAATTTTTAAAATTATATATTTTCGGGGAATTCCATACCTATGCAGTAGAAAATATCAGCCGTGAGAAACCTTTTTGTTATTGGGTTTACAACGGGGACCAAGCGGCAGAAAGTTTTGAGGTGGGTTGGAGACAGTTTTTAAAAGCAGCCGAATTCTTGTAACTTCTTGTATTCATTGTGCAGCACAAACAAAAGTCATCCATCTATTCAGACAACAGGCGCCAGGCACAAAGGCAGGTAGGTTAACATCAGTTGTAAGAAAGTGTGTACGTTTCAGTGTATGGAATACTATGACGTATTATGTATGTTATTTATTTAAGATTTTACGTAAATACTTATGGTTATGGAGGGGGAAGCTAGGAAGAGATAAATGCTGATAAACTAAGAAGAAACGCAAATTAATAATGAACGTGTTAAGGTTATTTTAAAAGTAAATTCAATATGACTAAGGCAGTAAAAGTAACAGCTAAGGCTACCGGGTGTTCAGAAACACATATGATTAAAAAAAACTAACACATGACAGGATCTCTAAGGACACATAAAGAAGAAAGCAAAAAAGAAAAAAAAAATGGGAGAAACAAAAAGCCGCTAGTTAATGCAATATGATGGAATGGCGCAAAACGGAGTGTACGCGTGGTTCATGCTTTAAGTTTGAAAACATTATATCCAATGTTGAATGTGATTTTTTCATGGGTAAACAGTGATAATACTCTGCTAAATTATAGGTTTTATCATTTTATATTTCCAAATTTCTTTGATAATGCATATTTATATGCCTGTAAAATCGTATTACGAAGTACTAAAAATACAAAGAGACAAAGTGCAAGTGAAAATTAAATGTCTTACAACAGTCTTAAATCGTATTACAGATATTTCACTATTTGGCGATGTATCATTCACAAGATAACATTAAACTGATAGAGCAATCATAGCTGGGCGCCAAATTTGCGAGCGTACATATGGTACTCATACATGTGGCAACAGTGCGCTCCATATTTTAACCTGTACTTTTAAGCGCGAGATGTGATATAGGTGGCCATGAGCCTTAAAACAGCCAATCATTATCAAATTGACACACATTTTGCAGCAACACAACGAGCAAAACAAAATAATTTAATTTTAAGCTTGTGTCATCGTCTTCTTTTTAGCGGATTAACTATTGGCAAGATGAGCAACGTTGTGATCAACATATTCTTCTGTTTGTTTGCAACAAATATAGGTGGCAACGAATTCAAAACACTCAATTGTTGTGAAATCGACGCATATTTTGCATTTATTTTGGCAATTTATGAAGTAATATTTAGAATTTTATATTTTTGCGACATAGTAGACACTGAACAGTTTCAATTGGTATTATACTCTTAGTACGTTCTTTCAGGATTAATGCGTAAATTTATGTATAACTTCAAAGTTTAGATATATTCTAATTAGTGACAGCCTACCAGCTTATGGTGCATGGCAGCATGCAGTCAATCGGCAGTTCAACAGATTAACGAATCCCCATACAGAACTAAAAGAAAACATGAGGCGAGAAATTCACTCAATTTCAGATATTGAACTTTCTAGTGTAAATGAAAATTTCCTGAGAAGATGCCAGATATGTGTGGATAGAGGACAACATTTCCAACGTCTCTTATAAGTCACATGCTTATTATCACTGCACTGTTTGTTCAGTCTTTTGAGACAGTGGAAGAGGAGATAAGGACGTCGCGCGGCCGGTGCGGTAGCTATCACTAAGAGCCGCCATACGAAGCCGACTTGGGCACGAGCAACCGATTTCCTACCTTCTCCCATCCAGTCTCAAAGACTCTGAACAAAGGATAATTGTAACTGTATATATGAGTACGTGAACCCGCCAGCGCCATGCAGTGGCCGCTGTGTGGATGAAAATCACTGTACGAGTGGCTTTTTAGAAGAGCAAACAATATTTGGAGGGATGGGAAATGAGGAGCATACAACAGGATGGCACCAGCTGGGAAACCTTGGGGGAGACTGGTCTGTAACGTTGAACTTTGTGAGAACATCCTAAAGGAAGACACATAAGTTTATATCTCAGCATCAGCGACACAGATTAATTAATTGTACTATGATGCGCGTTATTGCATTTCTGAGCAACTGTGAAAGCCTTTGTCCACAGGAACGGCAAGTTGTCGGTACTTACCCTTGATTCCTTGCATGTGAATAAAACACAATCGCTAATATCTTAAGGGGATATTTGGCTAAAATGTTCCCCTTTGTATTTTTCAAAAATAATTCCACATTTTCATAATACAGGGACAGCCAAAAGACTACGAACCGGCTGCGCGGTGTTGCTGTCCGCGTTCTAGACGCTCGTTGCCGTCTGCCGCTAACATAGAAAGGCGCGGATGAAACTATACAACATTTTTAAAACTACTTTTAAAGGCTTTACTTAACAACTTTATGAAAGTGTGTTTGAGGATAGAATTATTAGTAGAGATTTGTGGCCCCCTCGGTCCCCCGACCTAACCCCCTGCGATTTCTATCTCTGGGGTAACTTAAAACAAAGTATACAAGACAAACCCACACACCCTGGAAGAATTAAAACAAAATATCCGCCAGGAAATTGCAGCATTTCTCAACGTGAACTGATGGATAGTTTCCTAAAGTGGTGCCAAAAATGTATGGACACGACGGTGGTCAGTTTCAGCATCTCCTTTAATAAAGTTGGTAAGTAAAGCCTTTAAAAGTAGTTTAAAAATGTTGTATGGTTCCATCTGCGCCTTTCTATGATAGCGGCAGACGGCAACGAGCGCCGAGAACGCGGACAGGAAGAACACTGCGCAGGTTGTTCGTAATTTTCTAGTTCTATCTGTAGTTTTATGTTGCTGATATGTGCTGTAATGAGCTATATGTGGTGTCGCTTCATATATACCATGAAACTTTTTAAAAATACAATTTAAAATTCTAAAACCGTTTTATTTTTCTGAAACACTTCATGAACATTTCATGCAAGTTGAGTATTTAACGATTTCTCTTGGATTTGCTCTAGTGATTGTACTTAAATATCAGAGCAACTTTTATTCCTTACACCCGTAATGAGCATTTTATTAACCTAAGGATCATAAAGGTGTAAAAACAACTTTTAAAGTTGTAAAATTAAGTACTGATCTCTGAGCAGGTTTACACCGCAATGTTTACTCCATCAGACTCCTCCTTTTCACGGGCTATTCCGCAATTTGCTGTTGCTTCTGTTCTGGTTGTTCATTTCTGCTTCTTTTTTACTCTGAATGCAACAGTGTATAAGATTCAAGAAAGGCAGCACGCAACACCTAGGATTAAAACATCAGATGTGATACATTCACACGAGTTTCCATGCATCACGAGAAACAACTTAATGTTGACAGCTCTTTAAAAGAATGTCCAAGTACTTTATGAAAAATTCAAAACTTTAATAATGGATATCTCAGAAATGGCTCATGCCACAAAAAAACTTCCTTGAAATAAATTGCGAGTTTTAGACAGATGTATACTTTTTATGCAGTACGTTTTCGTGTTTCGCTTAACGTTTATCAGTTACACAAAATTATTCAAAATTCCTTCCGAATGAAGAGGACTTTACAGGCTATTTTCAGAAAATTCATTTTATTTGCCATGTAAATATCTTTAATATGTGGTATTTTAATCAAAATCGTTAAAGAGATATTTTTTAGAAAATAAAAAAAATTCGAAAAATGTTCCATGTAAAGGGTTGTTTGTGGTGGTGATTTTCTTGAAAATCTTCGTGTAGCATCTTTGGAAGGACTGAACCTAAATATCAAATTTGGTGTTTCTCCGACTTCTCGCTTTTGAATTATGCTGTTCACAAAACACACATTGGCCTTTTTCTAAAAATGCTTCTTTTGTATTCAAGGATCCCAAAACATGTATTTCCGATGTAATATTGGTATCGAATTTTTGGGTGCAATGCAATTTCTTCTTTACCTACTGTGCAGTCCAAATCTGGTCCCATGTGACTTTTTTCTATTCCCCAAAATGAAAGAAAAAATTCGAAGTGAACAATTTGAGACACCTTAAGTCGCAGTAGTTGTTTACGAAGAATGTATTTGGCACTCTCTCCAAAGAAGAATGGCGTTCAGCATTTGAAAAAATGGTTTGAAAAGACGAGAATGCAAAGAGAGAATGCAATATAGAATGCAAAGGAGAATATTTTGAAAAGGTGCAAAGATCAGATCTAAATTTTTAATATTTTACTACGTGCATTCTTAAAACCTTTAGAATGACCCTATGTAGTCGCTGTAGAGTTAAGAACAGTTGTAAGCTGTAACTACTAAATTACACAGAAAGCTTCGAAAAAATATACACGTGAAAATTAAAATATGATGCTTTAGGCCAAAATAGCTTATAGATGTGGGTCAAGTATTATTTGTTTATCTCAACGTCACTCCCTTAAAGTGCACTTGTGTGCAGAAAAACTGACCCAGTCTCCAAGATCGATAATGATTTTCACTCCGTAGGTTTCCAGACTTGTAACACTAGACTCCGACCAGGTTTATCACTTCTCTGACTGTGTTGAAACAAATTCCAACATAAATGACCAATTCCCATTCGGTGTGAAACGAAGGAGGGAGTCGGAAGTAGTCAATGTTTAATGGATTCAATTGCAATTGGTGTAAACAACGAGAGGCTAGTCCAAACCGAGCGGGATGGTTCAGGTAATAACTTTCGGAAGGTCCCAGGCTCGTTTCCCGTTAGACCGGCCAACCTGACCCAGGATATTTTCGTGGTTTTACCAGCTCGGTAGGCTATACGCTACCACGAATTACCCTATCAATCATTGCTTCTCATTTCATTACCTTTCATCTCTCAAGACTGTGCGATGGTCGGTGGTGTCTGTTGCATGCGATGGATGTGCTTTAAGCAGAAACCTGTTTCCTTCCGGATATGGGGCATCAAAGGGACACCCGGAGACGCTTAACCTGGAAACGTTAGGGGCACCGCTGCGGTGAGCCTGTCGCCATCAGATCTGACTGTCATTAGGGCTCTCTCGCATCACCCTTCCTGTCATCTCGTACTAACATGCAGCAAGACCATTTCTGTCGAATGTTTCTCTACATTAGACATGAATATGGAGTCTAATGGACTATTATTGTCACTTATTATGTGACGCATTAATCACTTAAGGGTCTTCAATCAGCAAGAACGTAGTCAACACCTTGGCAGTGTTACTATCGGCCCATATTTTGAGATGACGTAAGTAGCTTGCCACTCAAATTCCTAGAATTGTGCAAGGGGGCGGGGAGTAACGTTTGGAGAGGTTGCAGCTGCATATTTCATTGCCAACATAGACCACGGGCCACTTTTGCATCTTAGATTGTTGAGCATACGTTCCAGACTCGACACATTTGGAAATGTTACTTTAGCACACTCAAACTCATCCAGGGGCCTCGAGAATCGTGCAATACACTTAGAAATAAAAAAATACCGAAAGCAAAATTAAACGGAGAATAGTTTGGAAATAACAGCGACAGAATGATAGTGTGAAGTTATTGTTAATTAATTCACTTAATTTGTAGGATGCTCAATAAATGTCACGTAATTTTAGCCACTTATTTCATTTGTATATGTCTCCAAATAATATTGAAGGCGAACTCAAGATAATTATATATATATACATATATATTATATAAAACAGCACCGCTTCCGAGTTTATTTCATATTTTCAAAGCAAACTCACCTTTGACACCCATTAGTTCTCGGAAATATTTTGAATCTTACACGAATTCAAGAAAGTTCTTTTACAGATCCTAATGGTCAGGTTTTCGCATGTAAGTTACATTGGCAATGACTTGTTCTATCAATCATATTCATTCTTTTATATTTTTCTTCGTACAGATGCAATAAACGTTGCAGAAATCTCGTGTATCCGTCATGATGCAACAATTACCATGACAACCCGGACCTTGAAACCCCGCATCTCCCTGTGGTTATAGTAACAGGTGGGCACTGTTACGCTCTACAGGTACTAATCTAATAGCTCAGCTATTGTGCAGGATCCCTCGGCATGGTTTTGTCACTGACAATACTTCACCTCTGTGTGGCAGCCGGTTTGGCTAACGCCGTGGGAAAAGCATATTTTTTGTACTGTTGCCCGCTATGAACGGCTCATTTGCAATCTTCACAACCTGGAGGGTTTCGTAATATAGCTTTGTATGGGATGAGGGTTTACAGATTGTTCTCTTTTGCAATTTAAATGTTATATCTTACAGTTTATTATGTTCCTGAATCCATTCACACCTTGTAAACTACCATTTAACAGTCCTATTGAGTGTGTAATCTTTTGCTGTTGTTAGGGCACTTTTGAATGCCAAACAAACGACAATGCAATAACTCCGGCAAAAACCTACCTCAAGAAAGCAGGTTTACTAGCCTGCCTGCTTCTAATAAAAAAATCAATAATACACTCCTCTGTCACGGCCTAACAATATGTTATTGTTTTCGCCTATTTCATTACGTTTTATGAGGAGATTTTAATTTGGTCCCTGTATTTGAAGGATACTAGAGTGGAGAACAGACGTGAAGACGATTGAGTGCAGGTTGCGCAGTGGCATTGCTCTGCCACTGCATAGTGAGTCCCCTTCGTCGTCTAGGATTAGCAAGCTAGCCTCCAGTTCACGAGGTCGCGGGTTCAAACCTGGTAGAGGGCGATGAAATTTTAGAGCGTAAAAATCCTCAACATGACTTGCTTCGAAGGGAAGTAAAGCCAGCGGTCACGTGTCCTAGATTTACGACATGTAGAAGAGCCTCAAGCCTGATAAAGAGCCTTTGAGCAAACTTTTCGGTTTTTCTCGCCCAATATAGAATGGAACACTAAGAACCGCGTCTATAAATACATTTTGTTTTCTGCATAGCGAGCGAGGATGAAAGAAAGAGATAGTGTACTCTCTCTGCGCAGTGGCTTCTCCCACCCGCCTCCCGACTATACATAATGCTAATATTTAACTCCCCCCTTTATATGTGGCCTTTAACTTCCCCCTTTATATGTGGCCTTTAACTTCTTAGATTATATCGTCTTTGCCTTTGGAACAATTGGTGATGGTAACGGCGTTCACTCGTTTGCTGTTTATGTTAATCTTTGAGTTGAGTTTAAATTCACAGACACATACACACACACCCACACACACACTCATACGTCTCTTTATACAGAGTGATCCAAAAGACTCCGAACCCCTGCGCGGTGTTTTGTCCGCGTCCTTGGCGCTCGTTGCCGTCTGCCGCTATCATAGAAAGGCGCGGATGAAACCATGCAACATTTTTATAACTACTTTTAAAGGCCTTACTTACCAACTTTACGAAAGGAGATGCTGAAACTGAAACTCGCTCGGAGAATCGCACTTTTTGTCGCATGGAAAACTCACTCAACAACTCGCTCGCTGCTGACGCAACTCAAATCTACTGCTCAACTCGGGAGAACGCTCGCTTATATAGGCAGTGGAATCTTCCACAGAACATTCTAGAACTATTTCCACACATATTTTGGAGGAGGGGAGGAAGAAACTTACAGAAGGTTCTGGTTATAGATAGCCGGGCCGGTGTTTACACAGGTGAGCGGTACTTTTTACTGTTTATCTCCGACTGCCCGGAGCCGACCTCCCGATAACCTTGGGTCATTTCCTTAAGGAAGTAACTATAAACGCGAATTTTTCTTATAAAATAATAATGCGATAAACTATCAGTAATAATAACGTCCTAAATTAATGTCAATATTTTTAAAACTATAGGATTTTTAAATAAAAATTATTTCTCATAACCATCTCGTAGATATCTTGCTTCACCATACGTGTGTGTACTGACAAACTGTCACTTTACCTGCAGCAGTGAAGGAGTTGCTCCCGCGCTACTGCACAACTTGCTGTATGGCTGTGAATACCATGCTCTGAAACTACGAGGGTCTATTTTTTAAAGTAAGAACCGATTTGTTATAGCACACGAAATATTTTATTTATAAATATAACTTTTATAGGAAATCACAACATGAAGATTTTGTTTTTCCACATTATCACCATATGTCTAAACATTTGTTCAATCGTGGCGCCAGCTTTTGGATTCCGTCATAATGAAACTCTGCCGCCCGTCCATCTTGCACACATTAAATTTTTTTTCTGGAGTATTGAAGTATGTCAGCAACAATTGTACAAATTACTGCCCTTGAAACTTGAGGGAAATGTTGATGAAGCTTGTCAATATTGAAGCACCTTTTTTCACGAATCTTCTCATCAACTTTTTGTGTCAATTCTTCACTGATTACCTGGGTTAGGATTTTTAGGTGCAAATTTCAGATGAAAAAAGAAGGGAAAAGGTGCTCAAGTAAGGTGAAAAGAGGGACAATAAGGTGCTGGTTTATTTAAGGGGATGCACAACTGAAATTGCTATTTTCTAGACTATCCATTCCATTGGGCTGAAATTTTAATCACATGTCGGTCTTCTTTATATATAATTGTTTTGTGAATTTCAGTCCAAAAGCTTAATTAGTTTTCAAGTTATTAGTTTTCAAAATATACAATTATGGGTATATGCAAAATGCAACACATGATCATTTTACAAAAAAAAATCTTATGTTGTTTCTATCTCAAGGAACTACAAATCTGTTATATAATTTTTTCTACCATTCTTAGTTTAAGAGAAAAAAAAGTTTTGCAGTTTTGTATTTGCATTTTTTTTCGTTTTTTTTGTATACATTGTTATCTTCAAAAATTAGTAGCGCAAAAACTATTCATTACACAAAAGGTTATATGACAGCTTTATTTATTTGGGTTTTTGAAATAAGCATAAAAAATGTCAATATGAATGGATGAAAACTACATCATGTGGAACATTTTGAATATGCAGAAATGCTGAAAATAAGAAACGCCTTAAAATGAAGTTTTAAAAATATAAACAGCAGCAACCAAATGCGCAATGGTATTTAAAAAGTTTCGTAACGATCCTGAAGCTTTCGCTAGGCCAAAAATAAAAGTGGATTTTAAAACTACAAGCAACAGAGAATTTTTTGGGAACATAATTTTTTTTTTTTTTAGATTTTTTTAAATTTTGGGTTAATTTCAGTTGTACATTCCCTTAACTAATTCAACGATTTCTCTTTCCTCTATTCTAATTTATTGAACTACAAACGAGTACATCAAATTATCAATCATCAAAAGAAGAGGAAAAAAAACGAAGCTGTTGTACTTCAAGACATTAAGCATCTCCAAATTTTTAAAAGTAAGTCTGTTTCTATTAGGAGGTAGAATGTCTTTGTAGATGCTAAACCTTCTTTCAACATCCACAGAAACCAGTGAGGCAAACCTTGTATTCACTCGGAATGGCAACTCTACAGATGTGGCACATTTCTCAATGTCTGGAGTCTTCCGATTCAAGTTTGTCTTAGGCAAAGCCATCTATCTGCTTCCTCACGGAAGTAAAAATATCCCATTGTTTTTCCTTTTCTAGACCTTGTTCTTCCAATCGTTTAAAAGCTGCAGGCAGATACTTGTTACTATGGACACAATATAGTTCTGACTGCAAATTATGTATTTTCTCCGGTAACACAAGTTGCTGTGCCTTAGAAATTGCACCTGCGTCAGATGGATCCAAAGAAAGCACAAACTCTTTAATTGTGTCAAAATTCTCACACAACATAGCAGCACACTCAATCCAAGATCCCCAGCGAGTAATGATCGGGAAATTTGGAAGGGGCAGGCCAGTGATTTCCCTGTAGTAAACAACACGGCTCGGAACTTTCAGTAGAATCTTCTTCAGGGCAGAGATGAATTGATTTGCGATGTCGTATTCGTTCCTTATGGATTCACAAACCCTGTGAAGGCCATGAGCCAAGCATGTCACATGGTTCAAGTTAGGAAATAAAGGTTTCAATTGGTTAACAGCTAAAACCATGTATGGAGCCTGGTCCGTAACCACAAGAAGTTTTTCAAACTCGATACCAGTAGGCCAGAGTTTTTGGCAAAAGTCCATAATGGATTGCATTACTGTATTGGCATAGGCTTTCTACAGCTCATACATTTTTAACAACATGGGCTTAACTTCTCCCCTACTAAGGGAAAAACTAAAATGTTCAAAACATATCGTTCCATTGAGTCTATGGTTTCATCCACAAATTTTCACACTGTGATATCTTTCACTTAACTTAGTCTAAGAAAAAAGGTGCGCACCTAAAAATCCTAACCCTGATTACAGTAGGTTGTCCAAATCGATCCTCCTCATACAGTTCGTCCTTCCTTCATCGAACAGTCTGCATCACTTGCGCACATGTCCATCATTCATCACACCTTCCCCATACACTGCAACAATTCGTCGATAAATTCCAGCACGACGGACCTTTTCTGCGGAACGCACCTCACAGTCGGCGGGATTATTATTTACATGGCGGCATATAATGCAGCACAACTAAACAACCAGCACAAAGAGTTGATACTTGCTGGCAGAGTAGTGGAGGACCGGTCGAGAGTGGCTGACCTAATCGGCGTTACCACTTGCGCGAACACTTTACGTAATCAGTTCTTACATTAAAAAAAACAACCCTCGTAAACTGAAAGTGCCTGCCATACATAGGCTTATTTCTCGTCGCAAGTGCGCCATGTTACTGTTCATTCTATGAAGCATTCGGACTTAACTATCATCACCATCATCATTATGTATTTTCATCTACGAAGAAAAAAATATCACGCAGCGTCTGGCTATTTGGAAATAATTATTGGAACTTACTTTTTGGAGAAAAAAATTCAAGAAAATTACGGTCCACCTTTATTCGGAGATTATAGCAATCAAGTAAAAGTCGAAAACAGGTTACCTTCTCAACGTTCCTGTCAGAATTATAGTCTGTAGTTTTCTCAACAGAACATGGTACACAAAGAGTTTGTTTTATTACATTTCAACCACTTCTTCATCAATCAGCATTCAAAAAATATATACACTTCAGTCTACGGCGACGATTTGCTTTGTAAATGCCGAGCATCTCCAGGCGCCACTTTCGTCTCAGGCGAGATGAGTGTTAGGTGATACAGAAATATGGTTTTATGACGGGAGTTCATTCCGTTTACGACGCTATAAAACAGGTGTATAATCATCATTATACAAAGATTAGATCTTCCCGCGTTGCTTTTGTGCAGTATTTAATTGCTTTTATTCTGAAAGTTAGGGCGCTTTACTATTCACTGCTTCTCACTGCTTATACATTATTTTAATGAAAGACTTCTGTGCTCTTGGGAGTATGCTTTTTACACATCAGTAGGATATATAGGAGAGAGCTGGCGCAGTTTTTTGCGTTTATATGGGAAAGGATAGGGAAAACGAGGCTAGATGCGACGGTTCAAGGTGGAAAATGCGTTTATATGGGGGAGATAGGGAATACGAGGACTGACGCTAGGCTAGACAGTGGTAGGAGGGAGAGTGCGCTTTATATGAGAGAGGTAGAGGAATATGAGGAGAAGTGCTAGGCTAGACAGAGGCTGAGTAATGTATGGTTTATATGAGCGGTATAGGAAAACGCGGAGATGTGTTAGGCTAGACAGGGCTTGAAACGTAGTGCATGGTTTATATGAGAGATATAGGAAAACGAGGAAAGGTGTTAGGCTAGACAGAAGTCGAGGAGTAGAGTATGGTTTATATGAGAAGTATAGGAAAACGAGGAGAGGTATTAGGTTAGGAGAATTGAGTTTGTGTTTATAAGGAGAGACGAGAAAACGGAGAGAGATCCTATGCTAGGATAGACAGGTGTTAAAGTTAGGTTAGATAGGAAACCAAGGAGTGATACTCAGCTAGAGGGGGGCAGGAGGGAATGAGCTTTTGAGAGGTAGGGGATACGGGGAGTGGTGTTAGACTAGACAGAGGTTTAGAGTATGCGTTTATATGTATGCGAAGTATAGGAACAGGAAGAGGGGTGCTAGACTAGTCAGAGGTTGAGGAGTAGAGTATAGTTTATATGAGAGGTATAGGGGAATATGAGGAGAGGAGTTAGACTAGACAGAGGTCGAGGAGCAGAGTATGGTTTATGTGAGAGTCATAGGTAAACGAGAGAGGCGTTAGGCTAGACAGAGCTAGAGGAGTAGAGTATGGTTTATATGAGAGGTATAGGAACAGGAGGAGAGGTGTTAGGCTAGACAGGTAGTGTAGCAGTAGGAATATGGACTTATATACAGGAGAGATAGGGAATATGAGGTGCTAGACTTGAAAGCGACTTTAGACGTGAACTTAGTGGAAAACTGTTTCATGTCAATGTTCTAGACATACCCATCACGTAACCTATTCAGGGAAAAGGTGACTCGTTCAGGGGAAAAAGGTGACTGCTCAGGGAAAAAGGAGGTCCACAAAGGGAAAAAGTTGACTAGCAAAGGGAAAAACGTGACCAGCAAAGGGAAAAAGGCGACCAGCAAAGGGAAAAATGTGACCAGCAAAGGGAAAAAGGTGAGCCATAAAGGTAAAAAGGTGACCTGCAACGGGAAAAGCTAACCCACTAACACTAACAGGTAAGTAATTCAGCTAGTATTGCAAGAGGTTGACTGCATCATAGCAGTGTATGATTTCACATGTAATTCAGCTAGCATCGTATGTATTTAGGCTAATTCATCTAGTAACACAGAATAGATTCCAGAGGCTAACTGCATCATGGCTCTGCATAATTTCACAGATAATTCAGCTAGTATCGTAGGTATTTAGACTAATTCAGCTAGTATCACAAGAGGCTAGATTCCAGGGTTGGGTATAGCATAGTTTCGTATTTCAGAGGGTATCGTAGGTATTTAGGATAATTCAAGTAACATAGGTGTTTAGAGTAATTAAGCAAGCATTACAGGAGGGTAGGTTCCAGGGGTTGGTTATAACCTAGCTTCGTATTTCACAGATAGTTCAGGTAATATCGTAAGTATTTGAGGTAATCGACAGAGCTTCACAGATATTATTGATAATTTCGATCAGAGATTTGTATCACAGCTATTTAAGGTAAATGCAGATGATTCAGGTTGTATCAATGGTATTTGAGTCATCTTAACAGGTAATTCAGATAGTATCACAGGTGCTCGTGCTAATTTAGAGCAGGAATTCGTATCAGAGCTAGTTAAAGTAATTTCACATGATTCGGATAGTATCACAGGTATTTAAATCATTTTCATAGCCAATTCAGCTAGTATCGTGAGCATTTAAGCTAATTCAGCTAGTATCACAGGAGGCTAGATTCCAGAGGCTAACTGCATCATAGCTATGCATGATTTCACAGCTAATTCAGCTAGTATCGTAGGTATTTAAATCATTTTCATAGCCAATTCAGCTAGTATCGTGAGCATTTAAGCTAATTCAGCTAGTATCACAGGAGGCTAGATTCCAGAGGCTAACTGCATCATAGCTATGCATGATTTCACAGCTAATTCAGCTAGTATCGTAGGTATTTAGGCTAATTCAGGTAGTATCACAGGAGGCTAGATTCCAGGGTTGGGTATAGCATAGTTTCGTATTTCAGAGGGTATCGTAGGTATTTAGGATAATTCAAGTAACATAGCTGCTTAGAGTAATTAAGCAAGCATTGCAGGAGGGTAGGTTCCAGGGGTTGGTTATAGCCTAGTTTCGTATTTTACAGATAGTTCAGGTAATATCATAAGTATTTGGATAATCAGCATAGTTTCACAGATGCTCGTAATAATTTCTATCAGAGATTTGTATCACGGCTATTTAAGCTAAATGCAGCTGATTCAGGTTGTATCAATGGTATTTGAGTCATTTTAACACATAATTCTGATAGTATCACAGGTGTTCGTACTAATTTAGAGTAGGAATTCGTATCTGAGCTAGTTAATGTAATTTCACTTGATTCGAGTAGTATCACAGGTATTTAAGTCATTTTAACAGGCAATTCAACTGGTATCACAGGTACTCATGGTAATATAGAGAGTAATTCGATTATAAAACTTTTCTCATCCAGCGTTACAACAATTTATATACTTTTTTCTAAATCTTACAAATTTTTATATGTTAAACAGTTATTGTACGATGCAGAGAGGGATAAACTGTATATGGTTTACAAACTGAAAAGCTTTGCGTCAACATACCTTTATTTCAGTTCGTTATAGATGTCTCTCCCCTTTTATCTAGGCTTGAGACTAGCACTAGGATTGCTCCTAATGGCAGGGTTACCACCTTCCCTTCCATCTTCTTCTTTCTTCATCAGGCGTCAGCTATCTGCATATACAGCACACAGATAACCTTCTTTTTAAGATTGTAGACTCACGAGAAAATCTTTATCTTTAACTTACATTCTTTTAAGCACTGTTTGTAATGGCGTAATGTCCATACGCATATGTCGTTATCCCATCCTCAGCAATAATTCTTTTATCATCAAACGGAGTCAATGCAATTTTATTCACTTGCACTGTAGCAAGAGCATGCTTTCGTGATAGGATCAGATTCATAGGTGTTCTGATGATTTCACAGGTTTTAAGACAGTCTGTATAGCTGTCAAACGAAATGTACTGCTTAATAGCGCTACGTTTTATACCTTTAATCTTTTTTATCATTGACCCTTGAATATCTAAGGCATACATCTTAGGACGTAGTCCAACAAAGCGTAGGATGATTTTGCTATTAGCCTCATCTTTAAATTTTCCCAATACCTTCTTGTTCTGAGAAGAGTAACATATATGGTTGGCAGGGTAATCAGATGTATCGAGATGCTCAAGAAAACGTAGCTTGTCCTGGTACACATCTTCAGTTGTTACACGATGAATGAACGAATCAGTGTCCATATACATAAGCTTCAGGTTTTCAGCTCCATAATAAGGCAACAAAACGTCGTAATGATAGTTATACATTAATGTCTTGGAGATGTCCAACACACTCATACCAATGTATATAGGCTTGTTGAATACAATCTGACGAGAGGCCATATGTACAGCAGCTAGATTATCAGCATATATCGTCCTGTCGATAAACGTAGGCTTGGCGATCAGCTTCTCTAGAGTTTTTTCATTGGTCACCAGTCGTATATCCATACGGTTACGCAGGTTCTCCATAGTTTTTCCAAACATAGCGTTGTTAAAGAGCTTGTAGAGATCCTTCTCGAAATCATTTGCAGCTTGTTGTCGTAGCCTGTTGTTAAATTCCACATAAGGTTTCAACCACTGAGACTGTCGGAATTGTAGCACACGATGGATTTTTGTTAGTCGTAGTCCATGACTAAGAGCTTGCTTCAAAGCCATGTAATGCACTACATACTTCTTTCGAGGTCCAAGATGAGGTATCAGTTTCTTTGTAGATGATTCCAATGGTTTCATACACTCTGGCAGGAAAGGTAGATCGTTGTGTAGATCGTGAAGTTCAGCAGGATACTCGATGTCGACTTCTAATATGTACCCATGAGGATCATCTTCTTGTAGTGTTTCTAAGTTGATTTCTTCAGGCGACACCCACTGAAATCCACCAAAAGGAAGGGCGTGACACATTGCCTACCCATATTGGTTATTAGCGTCCTCGTATGTGATAAATTGGGTTGGTCTCGACGGATCAAACTTATCCATATAAGTGTTATTAGCCTCAGCATACCGATGGGAAACTTGGCATAAACCTCCTCTTATACCTGATTCCACCATGAGTAGTTGATCATAATCTTGTAACAGCTCTAACTTAATTCCAGTATACAGTAACATAGCGTCCCATGTTAGACCTGGAGAGGTAAAATAATGGGCGGGATCGACTTTGTGTGTTTTAAGGGTTTGCTCTCTGAACGTCTCAAAGACGTCAGCTAGAAGAAGTACATCCGAAGTTAAGTAGAGATCGCTGTACTCTCCCAGGTTTCTCACATTAAACAGCTCCCATACATTTCTAGCATGATCGTAGTCAGCATCAGTAATTTCTTCTTCATTTAATCTATTGTAGAAGGAGTCCTTAGGAGGCAAGCAGGTCTCGTTCAGGGCATCCCATGACGTAACAAAATCATATGGAAATACACCCTTACGGGTCATCAACTTCAATTTGTCTTCTCCAAAGTACTTTAGCGTTTCAGGATACGAGGTTAGATTTTTTACCAACTTATCCAAGCTTGTACTGAGGAATCGGAAGCTATCCACAAATCGAAGCTTTATATCTCCTACATACTTGGTGAATGAGATATAGCTTTCTTCAGAGTTAGGAATTACCTCCACACGTTCACTTGTACAACCCAGCTCCTTAACAATGAAATGAGAGTCATATCCGCTAAGGTTATGCATGAAGACTGGTATATATTTAGGTGTTTTACAGGCTAAATTACATTCATTATGAAGACTTCCACGATATTCACCGCTGATGTGATCATGGTCGCGTACTTTGTAGTTTTCTCCTGTAAAGCCTTTTCCACACAAGTAGCATGCCGTAGAAGACTCAAAATCCTTTTGCTGTTGTTCCGTAAGTTTCAGAGGCTTAGTAGATTTGTATATGCCATCAATCATTTTTGCAAGATATGTCAGGTACAGCATAAACTTCTGAGCAGCATCTGCACCACGATACACATAGGGCTGCTTAGGAAGACCAGTTTCGAGATGTTCAACACTGGATGTAGGCTTCACGTAAACACAGAAGCTCATTGGTGTGTGCTCTTGATAAGGGGTTGTATAGGAGGTTTCAGGATTGGGTATACACGTATGGCATGGAGTGAGAATACTCTCAAAATCAGCATAGACGACATAAGGTACTTTCAGCATCCTCTCAACATTTTTAAACTGAACAATTGATTTCTCCTTGGTAGGCATAACTACCCTCGCAACACCATGTTGAATACAGACGGCTACATGTTCTTGCAGTTTTTCCTGTCCACTTAGTCCATATCGATCATCAAAATGTGTAAAGCAGCGCTTACAAGTATAAACCCGTCCATTATGGTTAGTTTTCTGGCGTCGAACGAGTTTCTCAAAATTCTTTATATATACGTAGTGATGTTTTCCACTACTATCATTCAATAGTAGCAGGTCGCGATGTTCAGGTAGTTCAATATCAGCAACCTTTATCGGATACACTTCGTGCTTCTCATCCAGCCCAAACACGTTAATAGACATATTGTTAAACTTCTCAAATTTAGGTATTTGAGAAAGTGGAGTAGGGTAGGAAACACAGCTGAAGTCGTACTTATCTTGAAGTTGTTTGTATTTGTTCACACGCTGTGCATCCTTCCCTATGAATTTGGCCAGTATAGAGTACATGAAACATTTCTCGTCGCTAAAGTTCTGGATGTTTATACATGCTTTCCTTGCTTCAACAGCTGACGGTAGTGGTATGTAGCTACTTCCTCGTAACGGGTTGTACTTGTTGATACGAAGTCGAACTCCTTCCACAGCAAGCAAAGCCCAGCTGCTACCCTTAAGCTGAGACTCCTCCATTTCAGTCACCAATTTCTTGAATTTCACTTCCATCGTTGAGTCCAGATCAGTTTCCAGGAAAACAGCTTGATTCCGTGTTTTAAATGTTTTGTCACAGGTTTCTCCAATACTGTTAACAAATCGACACTCAGCCAGCAGATTAATTTTAACACTCTTATGAATGCTAAGCTCTTTATGCACAGCATGGATTATACGTTGTTTTGCCTCTTGCAGATACATATTTAGGTCCTTAGCTGATTCGCATCGTATAAAATACGATTTCAATCGTCCTTCGAATGAAGTTTCGTATTCTTTCATATCGCAGTCCTCCACTGTTGACAGCAACTGATGTTTAGTTGGCTCCAATCTTCTTTTCTTCTGAGGGCTGCTTATTTCACATATATCTTCGTGTCGCTGTCCCTTATAACAATCTTTGAAGGTTACATTACAATGTTTACATTTGAAGAGCTTCTTGCAGCTCATCTCGTGTCTTCTCTTGTCATAACCTCGGAGGAACTTCTTCCCACATTTTCCGCATGCATATCCAGTAGCGCTTGGAATAATATCCTTATACGCTGAGTTATTCATCTTTATTCTTGATGTAATAACGTATTAATCACTGATCAATGAAATGTAGACCTCTTCACCTTGACACCACTTTAGAAAGCTGATTATTCTTGGAGAGAACACGATGTTAACACCTCAAGACTAATTAGCACAATGAAGTCCAATGCCCTAGATCACCATATTTATAGAGGGAGCACGAACCTTTTAGATCAATCATAAACTCGCTCCATAACCACCTGTATATGATCGCTCAACGTGTACTAACCCCCCAGCCATATAACCTCAAGTCTAGAGACAGGATGTTTATGACGTCACACCCAGAGACAGGATGTCTGGCAGCATCAAACACGTTTAAACTCGTCTCATAACTACCTGCTTATGCTGTCACACCAGCAAGAGAAGTATTCCCACACGCTCATTCAGACATATATTTCAAATTCAAGCCCACCACCACCATCACCACCTATTGTACCAAGGTTAATTCAAGCTGTATTATCACAGTACTTAAAAGTAAAAGCTTAAAAGGAAACCTAGAAGATTTCCCCCCTTATTTACTTAATTATTTCATGTTTTTATTCCCTTTTCAATTCTTCCTTTCCATCTTCTCACAGAAAGACCATTACATTTCACTACAATCATGAGAAAAGCAATTTTTCCAGAGTTACACAGATTCTAAGCTTCTAAATCGAACCCGGTAATACTTTTAATAAATGTATTTTAGCTCCCCAATATCAGCATCTACCATTTAATCTTTACTCGAACCTGATATGATCCATAAGCTTGAAGATATATGAAATCACCCTTCGGGATTCGATCTGAGTACTTTAAAGTAATATTTGTCACGATAACGACATTTAAGGACTAGATACTCTGTTTGCGTTTACCTTGACATGTTTATCTAAATTAAATTACGAGTTATTAAATTTTTGCAAGTAAATTTCATTGAATCGGTATTCGAACCCAGAACACCAGGAACAGGATAATTTATAATATTAGTCTGACATGTTAAACAAAGTTGTATGCAGTTACATCATCGATCTAAGTGATATATTCTAGTGTACAGAGGAAAATTAAGAAAGTCATTAAAAGATGAGGAATCGAACCAAGCACAACTGATTGACAATTATATACAGCATTAATCACCCATCATAGAAGCTATCAATCATGCTTTGCTACACTCCTCTACCTCACTTAGTTCCCGAGATAATGAAAATTTAAAAATTAAGGATCGAACCCAGGACGTCAGGTATCTAATTACACATTTACAAGATACTACCTAATATCATAAACGCAATAAAGTTTATTTGGCGTCTTTATCTTAATTGGTTTAGGAGTTATTAAATTTATAAGTAAATTCCATCGAATCAGTATTCGAACCCAGAACACCAAGAACAAAATAATTTATAATATGAGTTTGGTATGCTTAAAGGTGCTGTATGTAGTTACAGCATCAATGTAACTGATATTTTCTAGAGTATAGAGTAAAATTAAGGAAGTCATTAAAAAATCGGGATTCGAACTAGAGACAACTGATTAAACATTATATACAGTATTAATTACACATTATAACAGCTATCAAACATGCTTTGGTCCATTCATCTAGCTTTCTTAGTTTCCGAGATAATGAAGTTTTTAAAATTAAGGATCGAACCCGGGACACCAGGTACCAAAATATACATCCACAAGAAACTAGCTAATGACATTAATGTAATAAAGTTTATTTGGCGTCTTTATCTTAATTAGTCTCTGAGTTATTAGAAGATGAATTTGCATTCACTCCTAGGATTCGAACCCAGGCATCCCGGTCAACTTGGAACAAGGTCCTAATGACGCTGCGCATTCCAAAGAATTGATTAGTTTTTATCCCATTGTTCTATCTCTTTTCATTCAGGAGATATAAGCGATTAAACAGTAGAAATAGAATGGGCGGAGCTTGCCGGCATAGATCAAAGAACTTTATCAGATGTCGGCATCTCTCTGTGCGCTCAAACCGGCTTTCTATTGCTACTGTTAGATCGATGATGTAACTGCATACAACTTTGTTTAACATGTCAGACTAATATTATAAATTATCCTGTTCCTGGTGTTCTGGGTTCGAATACCGATTCAATGAAATTTACTTGCAAAAATTTAATAACTCGTAATTTAATTTAGATAAACATGTCAAGGTAAACGCAAACAGAGTATCTAGTCCTTAAATGTCGTTATCGTGACAAATATTACTCTAAAGTACTCAGATCGATTCCGAAGGGTGATTTCATATATCTTCAAGCTTATGGATCATATCAGGTTCGAGTAAAGATTAAATGGTAGATGCTGATATTGGGGAGCTAAAATACATTTATTAAAAGTATTACCGGGTTCGATTTAGAAGCTTAGAATCTGTGTAACTCTGGAAAAATTGCTTTTCTCATGATTGTAGTGAAATGTAATGGTCTTTCTGTGAGAAGATGGAAAGGAAGAATTGAAAAGGGAATAAAAACATGAAATAATTAAGTAAATAAGGGGGGAAATCTTCTAGGTTTCCTTTTAAGCTTTTACTTTTAAGTACTGTGATAATACAGCTTGAATTAACCTTGGTACAATAGGTGGTGATGGTGGTGGTGGGCTTGAATTTGAAATATATGTCTGAATGAGCGTGTGGGAATACTTCTCTTGCTGGTGTGACAGCATAAGCAGGTAGTTATGAGACGAGTTTAAACGTGTTTGATGCTGCCAGACATCCTGTCTCTGGGTGTGACGTCATAAACATCCTGTCTCTAGACTTGAGGTTATATGGCTGGGGGGTTAGTACACGTTGAGCGATCATATACAGGTGGTTATGGAGCGAGTTTATGATTGATCTAAAAGGTTCGTGCTCCCTCTATAAATATGGTGATCTAGGGCATTGGACTTCATTGTGCTAATTAGTCTTGAGGTGTTAACATCGTGTTCTCTCCAAGAATAATCAGCTTTCTAAAGTGGTGTCAAGGTGAAGAGGTCTACATTTCATTGATCAGTGATTAATACGTTATTACATCAAGAATAAAGATGAATAACTCAGCGTATAAGGATATTATTCCAAGCGCTACTGGATATGCATGCGGAAAATGTGGGAAGAAGTTCCTCCGAGGTTATGACAAGAGAAGACACGAGATGAGCTGCAAGAAGCTCTTCAAATGTAAACATTGTAATGTAACCTTCAAAGATTGTTATAAGGGACAGCGACACGAAGATATATGTGAAATAAGCAGCCCTCAGAAGAAAAGAAGATTGGAGCCAACTAAACATCAGTTGCTGTCAACAGTGGAGGACTGCGATATGAAAGAATACGAAACTTCATTCGAAGGACGATTGAAATCGTATTTTATACGATGCGAATCAGCTAAGGACCTAAATATGTATCTGCAAGAGGCAAAACAACGTATAATCCATGCTGTGCATAAAGAGCTTAGCATTCATAAGAGTGTTAAAATTAATCTGCTGGCTGAGTGTCGATTTGTTAACAGTATTGGAGAAACCTGTGACAAAACATTTAAAACACGGAATCAAGCTGTTTTCCTGGAAACTGATCTGGACTCAACGATGGAAGTGAAATTCAAGAAATTGGTGACTGAAATGGAGGAGTCTCAGCTTAAGGGTAGCAGCTGGGCTTTGCTTGCTGTGGAAGGAGTTCGACTTCGTATCAACAAGTACAACCCGTTACGAGGAAGTAGCTACATACCACTACCGTCAGCTGTTGAAGCAAGGAAAGCATGTATAAACATCCAGAACTTTAGCGACGAGAAATGTTTCATGTACTCTATACTGGCCAAATTCATAGGGAAGGATGCACAGCGTGTGAACAAATACAAACAACTTCAAGATAAGTACGACTTCAGCTGTGTTTCCTACCCTACTCCACTTTCTCAAATACCTAAATTTGAGAAGTTTAACAATATGTCTATTAACGTGTTTGGGCTGGATGAGAAGCACGAAGTGTATCCGATAAAGGTTGCTGATATTGAACTACCTGAACATCGCGACCTGCTACTATTGAATGATAGTAGTGGAAAACATCACTACGTATATATAAAGAATTTTGAGAAACTCGTTCGACGCCAGAAAACTAACCATAATGGACGGGTTTATACTTGTAAGCGCTGCTTTACACATTTTGATGATCGATATGGACTAAGTGGACAGGAAAAACTGCAAGAACATGTAGCCGTCTGTATTCAACATGGTGTTGCGAGGGTAGTTATGCCTACCAAGGAGAAATCAATTGTTCAGTTTAAAAATGTTGAGAGGATGCTGAAAGTACCTTATGTCGTCTATGCTGATTTTGAGAGTATTCTCACTCCATGCCATACGTGTATACCCAATCCTGAAACCTCCTATACAACCCCTTATCAAGAGCACACACCAATGAGCTTCTGTGTTTACGTGAAGCCTACATCCAGTGTTGAACATCTCGAAACTGGTCTTCCTAAGCAGCCCTATGTGTATCGTGGTGCAGATGCTGCTCAGAAGTTTATGCTGTACCTGACATATCTTGCAAAAATGATTGATGGCATATACAAATCTACTAAGCCTCTGAAACTTACGGAACAACAGCAAAAGGATTTTGAGTCTTCTACGGCATGCTACTTGTGTGGAAAAGGCTTTACAGGAGAAAACTACAAAGTACGCGACCATGATCACATCAGCGGTGAATATCGTGGAAGTCTTCATAATGAATGTAATTTAGCCTGTAAAACACCTAAATATATACCAGTCTTCATGCATAACCTTAGCGGATATGACTCTCATTTCATTGTTAAGGAGCTGGGTTGTACAAGTGAACGTGTGGAGGTAATTCCTAACTCTGAAGAAAGCTATATCTCATTCACCAAGTATGTAGGAGATATAAAGCTTCGATTTGTGGATAGCTTCCGATTCCTCAGTACAAGCTTGGATAAGTTGGTAAAAAATCTAACCTCGTATCCTGAAACGCTAAAGTACTTTGGAGAAGACAAATTGAAGTTGATGACCCGTAAGGGTGTATTTCCATATGATTTTGTTACGTCATGGGATGCCCTGAACGAGACCTGCTTGCCTCCTAAGGACTCCTTCTACAATAGATTAAATGAAGAAGAAATTACTGATGCTGACTACGATCATGCTAGAAATGTATGGGAGCTGTTTAATGTGAGAAACCTGGGAGAGTACAGCGATCTCTACTTAACTTCGGATGTACTTCTTCTAGCTGACGTCTTTGAGACGTTCAGAGAGCAAACCCTTAAAACACACAAAGTCGATCCCGCCCATTATTTTACCTCTCCAGGTCTAACATGGGACGCTATGTTACTGTATACTGGAATTAAGTTAGAGCTGTTACAAGATTATGATCAACTACTCATGGTGGAATCAGGTATAAGAGGAGGTTTATGCCAAGTTTCCCATCGGTATGCTGAGGCTAATAACACTTATATGGATAAGTTTGATCCGTCGAGACCAACCCAATTTATCACATACGAGGACGCTAATAACCAATATGGGTAGGCAATGTGTCACGCCCTTCCTTTTGGTGGATTTCAGTGGGTGTCGCCTGAAGAAATCAACTTAGAAACACTACAAGAAGATGATCCTCATGGGTACATATTAGAAGTCGACATCGAGTATCCTGCTGAACTTCACGATCTACACAACGATCTACCTTTCCTGCCAGAGTGTATGAAACCATTGGAATCATCTACAAAGAAACTGATACCTCATCTTGGACCTCGAAAGAAGTATGTAGTGCATTACATGGCTTTGAAGCAAGCTCTTAGTCATGGACTACGACTAACAAAAATCCATCGTGTGCTACAATTCCGACAGTCTCAGTGGTTGAAACCTTATGTGGAATTTAACAACAGGCTACGACAACAAGCTGCAAATGATTTCGAGAAGGATCTCTACAAGCTCTTTAACAACGCTATGTTTGGAAAAACTATGGAGAACCTGCGTAACCGTATGGATATACGACTGGTGACCAATGAAAAAACTCTAGAGAAGCTGATCGCCAAGCCTACGTTTATCGACAGGACGATATATGCTGATAATCTAGCTGCTGTACATATGGCCTCTCGTCAGATTGTATTCAACAAGCCTATATACATTGGTATGAGTGTGTTGGACATCTCCAAGACATTAATGTATAACTATCATTACGACGTTTTGTTGCCTTATTATGGAGCTGAAAACCTGAAGCTTATGTATATGGACACTGATTCGTTCATTCATCGTGTAACAACTGAAGATGTGTACCAGGACAAGCTACGTTTTCTTGAGCATCTCGATACATCTGATTACCCTGCCAACCATATATGTTACTCTTCTCAGAACAAGAAGGTATTGGGAAAATTTAAAGATGAGGCTAATAGCAAAATCATCCTACGCTTTGTTGGACTACGTCCTAAGATGTATGCCTTAGATATTCAAGGGTCAATGATAAAAAAGATTAAAGGTATAAAACGTAGCGCTATTAAGCAGTACATTTCGTTTGACAGCTATACAGACTGTCTTAAAACCTGTGAAATCATCAGAACACCTATGAATCTGATCCTATCACGAAAGCATGCTCTTGCTACAGTGCAAGTGAATAAAATTGCATTGACTCCGTTTGATGATAAAAGAATTATTGCTGAGGATGGGATAACGACATATGCGTATGGACATTACGCCATTACAAACAGTGCTTAAAAGAATGTAAGTTAAAGATAAAGATTTTCTCGTGAGTCTACAATCTTAAAAAGAAGGTTATCTGTGTGCTGTATATGCAGATAGCTGACGCCTGATGAAGAAAGAAGAAGATGGAAGGGAAGGTGGTAACCCTGCCATTAGGAGCAATCCTAGTGCTAGTCTCAAGCCTAGATAAAAGGGGAGAGACATCTATAACGAACTGAAATAAAGGTATGTTGACGCAAAGCTTTTCAGTTTGTAAACCATATACAGTTTATCCCTCTCTGCATCGTACAATAACTGTTTAACATATAAAAATTTGTAAGATTTAGAAAAAAGTATATAAATTGTTGTAACGCTGGATGAGAAAAGTTTTATAATCGAATTACTCTCTATATTACCATGAGTACCTGTGATACCAGTTGAATTGCCTGTTAAAATGACTTAAATACCTGTGATACTACTCGAATCAAGTGAAATTACATTAACTAGCTCAGATACGAATTCCTACTCTAAATTAGTACGAACACCTGTGATACTATCAGAATTATGTGTTAAAATGACTCAAATACCATTGATACAACCTGAATCAGCTGCATTTAGCTTAAATAGCCGTGATACAAATCTCTGATAGAAATTATTACGAGCATCTGTGAAACTATGCTGATTATCCAAATACTTATGATATTACCTGAACTATCTGTAAAATACGAAACTAGGCTATAACCAACCCCTGGAACCTACCCTCCTGCAATGCTTGCTTAATTACTCTAAGCAGCTATGTTACTTGAATTATCCTAAATACCTACGATACCCTCTGAAATACGAAACTATGCTATACCCAACCCTGGAATCTAGCCTCCTGTGATACTACCTGAATTAGCCTAAATACCTACGATACTAGCTGAATTAGCTGTGAAATCATGCATAGCTATGATGCAGTTAGCCTCTGGAATCTAGCCTCCTGTGATACTAGCTGAATTAGCTTAAATGCTCACGATACTAGCTGAATTGGCTATGAAAATGATTTAAATACCTACGATACTAGCTGAATTAGCTGTGAAATCATGCATAGCTATGATGCAGTTAGCCTCTGGAATCTAGCCTCCTGTGATACTAGCTGAATTAGCTTAAATGCTCACGATACTAGCTGAATTGGCTATGAAAATGATTTAAATACCTGTGATACTATCCGAATCATGTGAAATTACTTTAACTAGCTCTGATACGAATTCCTGCTCTAAATTAGCACGAGCACCTGTGATACTATCTGAATTACCTGTTAAGATGACTCAAATACCATTGATACAACCTGAATCATCTGCATTTACCTTAAATAGCTGTGATACAAATCTCTGATCGAAATTATCAATAATATCTGTGAAGCTCTGTCGATTACCTCAAATACTTACGATATTACCTGAACTATCTGTGAAATACGAAGCTAGGTTATAACCAACCCCTGGAACCTACCCTCCTGTAATGCTTGCTTAATTACTCTAAACACCTATGTTACTTGAATTATCCTAAATACCTACGATACCCTCTGAAATACGAAACTATGCTATACCCAACCCTGGAATCTAGCCTCTTGTGATACTAGCTGAATTAGTCTAAATACCTACGATACTAGCTGAATTATCTGTGAAATTATGCAGAGCCATGATGCAGTTAGCCTCTGGAATCTATTCTGTGTTACTAGATGAATTAGCCTAAATACATACGATGCTAGCTGAATTACATGTGAAATCATACACTGCTATGATGCAGTCAACCTCTTGCAATACTAGCTGAATTACTTACCTGTTAGTGTTAGTGGGTTAGCTTTTCCCGTTGCAGGTCACCTTTTTACCTTTATGGCTCACCTTTTTCCCTTTGCTGGTCACATTTTTCCCTTTGCTGGTCGCCTTTTTCCCTTTGCTGGTCACGTTTTTCCCTTTGCTAGTCAACTTTTTCCCTTTGTGGACCTCCTTTTTCCCTGAGCAGTCACCTTTTTCCCCTGAACGAGTCACCTTTTCCCTGAATAGGTTACGTGATGGGTATGTCTAGAACATTGACATGAAACAGTTTTCCACTAAGTTCACGTCTAAAGTCGCTTTCAAGTCTAGCACCTCATATTCCCTATCTCTCCTGTATATAAGTCCATATTCCTACTGCTACACTACCTGTCTAGCCTAACACCTCTCCTCCTGTTCCTATACCTCTCATATAAACCATACTCTACTCCTCTAGCTCTGTCTAGCCTAACGCCTCTCTCGTTTACCTATGACTCTCACATAAACCATACTCTGCTCCTCGACCTCTGTCTAGTCTAACTCCTCTCCTCATATTCCCCTATACCTCTCATATAAACTATACTCTACTCCTCAACCTCTGACTAGTCTAGCACCCCTCTTCCTGTTCCTATACTTCGCATACATATAAACGCATACTCTAAACCTCTGTCTAGTCTAACACCACTCCCCGTATCCCCTACCTCTCAAAAGCTCATTCCCTCCTGCCCCCCTCTAGCTGAGTATCACTCCTTGGTTTCCTATCTAACCTAACTTTAACACCTGTCTATCCTAGCATAGGATCTCTCTCCGTTTTCTCGTCTCTCCTTATAAACACAAACTCAATTCTCCTAACCTAATACCTCTCCTCGTTTTCCTATACTTCTCATATAAACCATACTCTACTCCTCGACTTCTGTCTAGCCTAACACCTTTCCTCGTTTTCCTATATCTCTCATATAAACCATGCACTACGTTTCAAGCCCTGTCTAGCCTAACACATCTCCGCGTTTTCCTATACCGCTCATATAAACCATACATTACTTAGCCTCTGTCTAGCCTAGCACTTCTCCTCATATTCCTCTACCTCTCTCATATAAAGCGCACTCTCCCTCCTACCACTGTCTAGCCTAGCGTCAGTCCTCGTATTCCCTATCTCCCCCATATAAACGCATTTTCCACCTTGAACCGTCGCATCTAGCCTCGTTTTCCCTATCCTTTCCCATATAAACGCAAAAAACTGCGCCAGCTCTCTCCTATATATCCTACTCACATCTACTTCTGATATCTTCGTTTATAGGCGATTGACAATTTTTCCCCTCACTGGAATTCAACATCTCACAGCATACTTTTCTTTGTGTGTTTATTTACGCTTATTTAGGATCAGTCTAACTTTTTATGTCAGGTAATAACCGTTTGCTGTTAATGTAGGAAGTAATTCCTTACACTTTGGTGTTATCCTGTTTGCTACATGCTTATTAATACTATTAACAGATATAGCTTTCTAGTTCAGTTCTGTACCATCAAGCCATACCTTTTACTTTCTCTATTACGTATATAAGTAGGGGAAGTATCGCATTTCACCCAAAAATTCGATATCGAGATTTCACCGGAAATACATGATTTGAAGTGCCCTAAATCCAAATAAAGCATTTTTGGAAACATCCGTGTGTGAGTGTGCCAGTCTGTGAACAGCATAACTCAAAAACGAAAAATCGGATAAATACCAAACTTGGTTCTTGAGTTTACTATCCTCCAAGAATGCGACAGGAAGGTTTTCGAGGAAATCCGCCCAGCCCAGACTACCCTTTACATGGAACATTTTTCGAACATTTTTATTTTCTCAAAAATGGCTCCAACGACTTTGATTAAAACATCATATGTTTAAGATATTTCCACGGCAAATGAAATGTATATCTTGAATTTTCTGGGAATGTCCCCAAAAACCTCCTTCATTCTGAGTGACTTTCGCTAACTGGTAACGTAAGAGATAAGACAACGTTTTACTATATAAAAAATGTAGATCTCGTTAAAACACACAATGTTGTCATATACATTTTTTTTGGAGTGAACCATTTCCGAGATATTCCTTTTTTTTCCTTTGAATTTTCCAATACTTATACTTTTTCTCAAATGGGAATTCGTTATTCGTTTTTTTATGTCCTGGACATGTAAAGAGAATGGAATAATCCACATAACCAGTTCTTAAAAGATTTGACTATCGCTTAAAGGCTTCCATATTCCCCTTGCACCTACAAGAAAATTAGCAATGAGATTAACATCTCGATATCTGGATTAACATGAAGTAGATGGAGAATAAGGTTTGTAAAAACAGTTTGTAAAAGAGTAGAGAAGGTTATGTGAGTGCAACACAATTTTTTTATTGCCGCGTCGTGGAGTTCAGATTTGCTGATAACAAAAAACCATGAAAGGTGTGTAGGAACTAGGCGATTCAATCCAAACTAGATTGAAAGTGATTGGTGTATTCGTATTAAATATGTTTCCAAAGTTATTTATATTTTATATCGACATATCTGTAAAATATTGAAACAATTTGAATTTTTTTCATTTACCTATTATTTTCTGCAATTCCTGTGTCAAGAGGTTTTTGTCCTAGATCTAATTAACATATAAATGTTGTATTTTAGTGACAACATAGGAATTGACTTTTAAACACACTCAGCTGGGGAAAAATAGTTTGCTCCATATTGTTAATTAGTATTCAGCTCTTTTCTGCTTTTTATGTGACCCATTTATTTTAAACAGTATAGGCAGCTTCGATGTTGCTGTCCTGATTGCTAGTTGTAGTGGAAAATTTCAGTTTTGAGGAAAAAGTTACTACAAATGAATTTTAAAGAGAAAAAAATATAGATTCTTAGATTATCGGAATTAAAGCTAAGCGCCCATAACATCACAAATGAAAGCACATTTCTGAAAAGAAAGAGTACTTTTTGAGCCACTTTATCTAAATGTAATTTTCTGTATGTTTCTACGATTAATTTCCCTTGATTGAAACTAGACTTAGAAGTGTTAGAATTTTGTAGACGCTTCATAAACCCTATATTTTTGTCTCTATCTCTCTGGAGAAATCGTTTATAAATCTTGCATTCCGTACTGTATTTATGTATTTTAACGCCCAATAAATCAACTTTGAAGCTCTTTTTATTATAAATTCTTTATTATAAATTTTCCTGTTAGCAACTGCACCTCTTTGCAACACCCGGAAGAATGGAAAGCGGCTGAAAGTTTCAAGTATGGAGACTTTGGTCAGCCTGTTGAAAGACTCCAGTATGACGCCTTCCGGATAAGTCATCTGGCGCTATGAAGTAATCGTCAGACATGACTAAGTGTGTAATCCTAATTACAGCAAGGAAGTGGCATTATCTATCTGGTCCTGAACTGCATATCGCGATATGGGAGAAGCAAAACAGGGATTCCTTCTACAGCATGCGTTCCAAGTTTTCCTAGCGCAGACGTTGGTTTTCCCATCCTGGAAAATTTATCCGGATGTTTTAGTTCAGCGCAATCCGCAGCTCTTCTCGTGTTATTGCTTTCACTCTAGCGATCCTCTTTCCTCGCTCCAATTCTCTCCCTTCCTGTCTCTTTGTGTAGCGTATACATCTTGCAATATTCGAAAAGCAGGTGCTAACCAGAAAATTCTTAAGTTGAGGTAGTATTTTTAACACTTAAATTATTTCAGTCAAATTATAGAATATATAAATTCAATAACGATGATTATTCTCAACAAATCATAAAGATATTGGAACATTATATTTTATTTTGGGTGCATGGGCAAGAATATTAGGAACATCTTTAAGATGTTTAAACCCTTACGAAAGATTCACCCTATTATCAAAATTTCCAATAACGCCCTAGCCCACCTTAAAGCAATATGTGTATGTAACAATATATAAAAAGTGTATATTACAGTCATTGCATATGTTTATTTTATTGTATCCATGTTTAATAATGTTATGTGAATATATTACGTAATTTAATAATGTAGGAGCTGTGAGAATAATAGGTTAAAAGTTGCTAACAATGAGGTAACCTTGAGGCAATAATGAATTTGAAAGTTTAACAATACTACTTGTGATTCTTGGAGCAGCAATAATGTAATTTTAGTGGCAGTTTATAAAAATAGCCAATTAACAACCAGAAAAAGCTTTAGTTAAATGAAGGTATTCTATTGGGTTAGGAATAGCCAATCAGAGACTTGAAATACAGAAATTTACAAGTTTAGGCGGTTGAAATCAGTTCAGTTGCCTGCAAACAGTGTTCCAAACCGGACGCAAGACATGTCCTCAAGAAATTCATTACGTATTCGTGTAAGACGAAAATAGTTTACGTGTTAAAATGTGCAAGTAATTAATTAAAGAATCTCACAGCTCTTTATATTAGTGAAGTGTTATTTAAATCGTGTCAAGCATTAAAAAGGAGTGAAGTAAAATTATAATCTGTGTAAGCCTACATTTTTGTCGCACCACAACCCTGCTAAGAGAAACGTGTCTCTAATAATAATAATAATAATAATAATAATAATAATAATAATAATAATAATAATAATAATACCGACGCAGCCGAGGCAAACATAAATATATAATATTTAAAGAAATAGTCAAATTACAAAGTTAATATTTTTTTTAAAACTTGGGGCAAGGGCCACCTGAAAGTACATTTGGGGTGAAGGCTACCAAAAACTGTTTACTATACGTGCGGATGCAACTACTACAAGTTCGGCTCCCCAACAGTTGAACTATAATACAACTCCTTCAATACGACCTACTTCAAATTGACGCCCAAAGCGTGTTGCAAACAAGTTACAACAAAATAACGTTTTCAAATTGGCTTTCCAATCGCGGGGCTAATAAATACCTTCTTCAAAGTTCAGAATTATGTGTAAAAAAGGGATTTCGGTACACGAGGGATTGAACCAAATAAAATAGGCTTGTGCAGTTTTTTTACATATTAACCTAATCGAAATGTTCGAAATAGCGAACCTTTTCAGAAGCATTACCTATGTTTAAAAACTCTGCATACCCAGTTTTTTATTTTGTTTCCTCATTACTCACCACAAAACAAACAGCTTTTTATAAACAATTTTCTAACCAGAAAACAACATACAAAATGTAGATTCCCATTTTTAAAATTAAATTTACCTTAAAATGACCACATGCCGTCCACCAAACAAAGCACGAGATTTACTTTGGCATTTACTTTCGCCCATAATATCAAACAACTTTTATTATTAAAGACATTTCCTTCTGTAACCTTAGTTTTTGAAGATACTGTACAGTCTCAATTTAAATGGCCCACCATGTATAACGAAACAAAATCTTGTTTTGCACAATATCTCCACGAAAAACATTTTAATGGCAACATAATGTAAAACTGATGCATTCTACTTTTTACTCTCAAAGAGGACACATTTACTAGACATTATTTTAATAATCTGTCCAATCTTGATACTTGATTTAGCTGCCTAGGCATTGAATCACTCGTCGCCCTTTGGGAACAGTCATGAAATATAGGAACATTTGCGTTTAGAGACAAAGTTCTTGCAGCAATTAAGTAATTCAGCGCCTAAGCGGCAAATCAGGTATTGGATAAGAATGGAAATTGGACAGATTATTAGAATAATTCTAGTAAGTGTGTCCTCTTTCAGAGTAAAATGTGTGACTTACTTCAGTTTTACATTAGATTGGCACAAAAAATACTTTTTCATGGATAAATTGTATAAAGCATGCTTTATTTAGATGCATATTTAGATTGCACACATGATTCCAGTAATGTCTTCTAGTAAATATCTCCTCATTGAGAATAAAAGTACAGGGAGAGCCAAAAGCCTACGAACCGGCTGCGCGGTGTTTTTCCTGTCCGCGTCCTCGGCGCTCGTGAGATTTGTGACCCCTTCGGTCCACCGACCTAATCCCCTGCGATTTCTATCTCCGGGGTAACTTAAAACAAAGTGTACAAGACAAGCCCACACACCCTGGAAGAATTAAAATAAAATATCCACCAGGAAATGGTCAGCATTTCTCAACGTGAACTAGGCGAGTGATGCATAGTTTCCTAAAGAGGTACCAAAAATGTATGGACGACAGTGGCCAGTTTCAGCATCTCCTTTCATAAAGTTGGTAAGCAAAGCCTTTAAAAGTAGTTTTAAAACTGTTTTGAATGGTTTCATCCGCGCCTTTCTATGATAGCGGCAGACGGCAACGAGCGCCGAGGACGCGGACAGGAAAAACACCACGCAGCCGGTTCGTAGTTGTTTAGCTCTCCCTGTATATTCATTTGTGAATAACCTAGAATTGTGCTCGTAAAACAAGACGCCACTGCATGCGTGAAAAGGTAAACAAATGTACACACCCCCTCCTTACTTTACACACTCCACCTATGAAGGCTAGTAAAATGCCTCCCAAAGCTGCGGTGACGGCATAAATGTAAGCGAGTGTACGACGTCGTTGTAGATGGCAAGATAACCTCTGTAACATGGGTCTGGACGCCCATCTTGCAGATGTACTTATATAAACCCAAGGCGAACCTCGAACCGCAGTACCCTACACTACGGAACATTAAAAGGAAATGCAGTCACGGGGGCCGTCTTTCCCGATAAATGTCCTTGGCTACGTAGTTGCCTTCTTATACCATCTGCTTTATTTTTACTTATTTCTCTTACTCTGTGGGTGAAGTAAAATATCCAATCCTTTACATGGCAAATCTGGGGAATCACATAAAAAAGGTCAAATTGGCCGGTACACGGAATTTGAAGTGGGAACTTCCTGAATTCGTGCTACAGTTATAGTTGAGACATCTTGGTCAATTGAACATTATTCCTTCTCTTGAGTTTCTGTTCATGCAACAGGGTTCTATTAACTTTTCTTCTTGTCGGAAGCATCTTATAGCTCACGATCTTATGCTCACTGAATTATTATACGCTATCTCTCTCCTAATTCCACTTTCACTACGTTAGGAACAGAAATTACCTTCGTTTCCAGTTCTAAAATGACGAGGATCAATAAGTCACCAAGATAACCACGCAGTTTCCAGATGAACCTGTCGATGAACTTAACAATTCAACGGCATCATGGCAGGTTCAAAATGAAAGGCTTCGTTATCCAAGGCTTATCTTCCTATTTCGTCTGTCAACACTTTACGTGCGTTACGTAACACGGCTTAACTGTTTATCAACATGAGTGGCTTTTATTCAACACGTTCGTGCAGCATTGCCAACCGTACAATCTGGATTCTGCAAAATATTTACGGTTACATATTCTTTTAATCAAATGTACGAAAAAAAATATTTTAAATATCTGATCCTCTCGTACTAAAATATTTAACAAAATTAAAGATAGAAACCAACCTGGCTCACGGTTTAAACTCAGATCATGTAAGAATTTTAAAGTCGAACAGACCTAGTTATTAAACATCAGAATAGCAGTATAAAATGAGCGTCATTACAAAAACTGTAGAACACTATAGAGAATCTTCAGTGCAAGATCCACATGGCTTTTGTTACCCTCTATCGCGTATTAGTGGGCATACAAATTATTCTTACGAATGTCAATTTTTCCATCTAGGATTTAATTTTAATCGAGACAAATCTATCCGAAATAGCTACATTACAAATTTCGTTATACAGAGTGAGCCAAAAGACTTCGAACCGGCTGCGCGGTGTTTTTCCTGTCCGCGTCCTCGGCGCTCGTTGCCGTCTGCCGCTATCATGGAAAGGCGCGGATGAAACCATACAACATTTTTAAAACTACTTTTACAGACTTTATTTACCAACTTTACGAAAGGAGATGCTGAAACTGGCCACCGTCGTTATCCATACATTTTGACACCTCTTTAGGAAACTATCCATCACTAGCCGTAGTTCACGTTAAGAAATTTTCTGGCGGATATTTTGTTTTAATTCTTCTAGGGTGTGTGGATTTGTCTTGTACACTTTATGTTTTAAGTAATGAACAATATTACCGGCTACGCGGTGTCTTTCCACTGGGCGTGTGGAAATATGATAAAAACATGATAACGCACTGCTGCTACAAAGTCACGCTGTTGTGGTATTGCTCTGCAGTGTGAAGTGCAATTTTGAGTTGACGGTGATGTGATGTAGTTCAGATATTACGAGTTATTTATTATTTTGTCCTGTACTTTGTCACAAAGTATGTGGCTCGGTATATGTTTTCTACTACACAGCCTGTATTTATTTGATTCGTATGATTTAAGCTCGCCAAGGAAAGTGCGATTTACAGAACGATTTTCAGGTGTAAAAAATCCAGGCCGTACAACAATCCATGAACTTTACAGTAAATTTCAGGCCACAGGGGGTGTTCAGGTTAAGAAATCTAAAAAACAGCGCTCGGTTCTTACCAAAGAAACATTACACGACATCGATCATCGTTTGGAAAATTCCTCCCAAAAATTCCATGATGGATAGTTTCCTAAAGAAGTGACAAAAATGTATGGACAACGACGGTAGCTAGTTTCAGCATTTCCTTTCATAAAGATCGCAAGTAAAGCCTTTAAAACTTGTTTTAAGAACGTATGGTTTCATCCGCGCCGTTCTATTATAGCAGCAGACGGCAGCGAGGACGCGGACAGGAAAAACACCGCGCAGACGGTTCGGAGTCTTTTGGCTCAGCCTGTAGATAGTGATATTCAAATGTTTTAGAAGTGGATGCTATCCGCTGGCTTTAAAATTCCATACTATTCCTATGACCTCGCGAGAAACAAAGGAAAATCGACAGGACTAAAAGTATGACTAAGCACTGAACAATTCGAACCATTAATAACGGATATCTCGGAAATGGCTGATGCCACAAACAAGTTATTTGAAATAAATTGTGTGTTTTAAAGAGATCTACAGTTTGTTTGTGTAGTACGTTTCCGTCTATTGCTTAACGTTTACCAAGTTTATACAATTTTTTTCTGAATGAAGACGAAATATCTTGAGTATGTGGTATTTTAATCTCAAAATAAAAAAAAATCGAAAAATGTGCCATGTAAAGTGGGATTTTCTTGAAAATTTATGTGTCGCAGCTCTGGAAGGTGCTGAACTTAAATACCAAATTTGGTATTTATCCGATTTTTCGTTTTTTAGTTATGCTGTTTATAGACATCACATACACACGAACCTTTTTCTAAAAATGTTTTTATTCAGGGGACCTCAAAACATACATTCCTGCTGAAATCCCTGGATCAAATTTTTGGGTGAAATGTAAAGCTTCTGTACCTATTATGCACGAGGGGAGAAAGTAAATGTAGAAGATTAAACCCCAAACGAAAATTCACTGCAGCCTTCTATAAGATTTTAAGGAATATCCAACCATAAATTCTTAACTATAAATTTTTTTAAAGGCTGAAAACCTTTCCTTGCAAGAAATATAAAAATGTCCTATTTCAAACCGCTGTAAATCCGTGACCGACTGCGAAATTTCCTTGTTTACAATACGAAATTCCGGATTTCCCGTGTGCGCTTCCTCTTGATGTATAAACCAAGCCTGAGCAGCAAAGCATATATTTGAGCAGTTGTTTAATACATAGAATTGCTACCTTGATGCATACATTTGAAATAGCTTTTCCCTGCCTCCCTTATGCACACTAAAAGCGTTGCGTAACATATGCAGAACATATGGTTGTGAGCAAAGCGGGGAGTGGACACGGGGAGCAATTACATGGTTGACGTAGTGTGTAATAGCCGACATGTACTCTTTGTTTTGTAGGGAATTAAACTGCATGCTCAGTGCTATCATGTTTTTCTTTTATTCTTAAAGCAATCCTCTTGCTTTTATGATCTCTTTATGTGGTAAATATATGAATAATAATGCTATAAAACAGTGTTAGTTTTTAATTTGAAGAAGCGTTCCAAATCTTCTGTAAATCTTCAATAATCTGACACGGAAAAAAAATAAAATTATGTTTATCATTCTGATGCAGTGGCGGCTACCCTAAAAGGGCACAAGCAGTAGAAGAACATGAGAACTTCCTAACTTTTGACATCTTACAGATTTATTGCTTATTTTTTCTTTGAATGACATTAACGTTAGGTACCTACGTATATGCGCCAATTTAAAATCTACGGCATTTAAATCTACTGCGCTATTCCTCTAAACTCGATGAAACAGGGCAACAGGGTACTTGGAACATCTTGACTTGTGCACGTTTTAAGGAGCTTCTACGCATGCGCAACTGGTATGACGTAATTACCTTATGAGGCCAAATACATATGTGTCGTGCACACTAGAAGAAGTGCACTAGCGTGTGAAGCTTTCCTCATTGTTTCCATTCTATCAGTAGTAGCACTAGTGCTGATAGTTTTATGACAATTTAATTGAAATTAACCAATGCTTCTTTTCATGATAATTGTTTCGGGGCGAAAGTCCTGAAATAAGTATCTTATGAAAATATGCACGTGTTTGAAACCGAAATTAAATTGTAACGTAAAACTAGTAGCACGAGTGCTACTCGCTGGACACGAAATACTTATTATGAACTTATCTAGTTTAGCGACAATCATATTTGTTACTCACTGCAGTGTACTTTATGATGCACGGGATCTCTAAAATGATATGATTTTATTGAAACAAAAGATGAAACAATTAACCAGGTTACAGGTCACTGAGATTAGGGAATACATTTAGTAATAATAATAATAATTATTATTATTTATTTATTGAGCGGTTGTAATTTATAATTGATCCTTGGGTTGTTAAATTGACAGTTTGATTACTGCTACTGGTGCAATTAACGTTTCCTCGCAAATTTTCAAACATACTGGAGTGACGTTCCTTGCTTATGTTCAGATATGGTTTAATGAAACTCGCCTAGTATGTCCTTGATGAGACGATCTCACTCACTACATTCATACAAATTAAAAACAAGTGCACGACCATGAAATATTATCAAGTGTAGTAATCGAAGACGAATTACTATCAGTGTATTACGACTTGGTCAACTGACTAGCATACTCTACTTGTCATTGGCTAATGGCATATTGAGTGCGATTATCACTACAATTTACGTTAATGCCACTAGGCGGTAGCACACTACGGTAGAAGTTTAAGAGTGACTGTAACAGAAGTAGCTAACATGCACAAGCGCGGAAACTTCTTTCGGTTTCTCCATACCATCCATAAACTCAAATACCTACAATTTAATTTGCACATTACTTCGTTCTTGACCCAACACGTGCACTTAATTTTGTGCACAACAACACTTTCGTCAGACAAGTTATGCATTATTATTATTATTATTATTATTATTATTAGCTGCTGTAGTTGTATCAGTTTGTTTATAATAATGACTATTATGCAGCAGATACCATTTCACATTTTCAGTGCTGTCTGACTAAAATTTTATGAATACCAAAAATATACACTCACGAGCTGCCCTGATGATTCTGCTTTTACAGCTGTGCTCTTTTGATCGCTAGCTGTCGCCTTCAGAAAATGTATTTTACTACATATAAATCTACGAAACAGGAGTTTCCTCACTGGTAAGATTCACTTAACTGCAGCTTGGCTTACGGGAATATATGGAACAAATCCCACTGTTTCAGTTCAACTAGGGACACTTCCAAAGAAATTTCTAGAATATCCCAACAGTTTCTGATCCGTCAGGGAATCTTCTGTCATTATAACACCTTTACTAGCATTTTAGGTGTTCTTTCCATGCATGGGAGGTTGGGCAGTCTAGTGGAGATGAAGAGAGCCCTTAAACCTAAAGGGAATCAAGCTAAGCTGGCCGTAGAAATCGTCCTCATAAAAAACGAAGGCCCACCAGGGGATCAAACCGCGACACTGGGATACTCCGTCACTATCAATTTTACTGTCAGCTTATTAACTTCTACAATATTTGTGAGACCTGTGAATGTCACTAGCTTATTTTAAAGCCAAAAGCACGGCATTGCTTGAAACGATGGGAATATATCTTCAAATGAGACCAATTCTTTGATGGTCTGTTAGATTATCGTTTTTAGAAGACTCCTGACGTAGAGGATGTAAATACTTTAAATTTTGGTTTACGACATTCTCTGAAAACGTTTGGACAGTTTTATCTTCGTGTACAAACACCGGATATTAGTAATCTGGACGAATGACAACAGCTCTTATGAACGCAATGGTGCCATACTCCATTATATTTAGATTTCTCTAATGTATAAGAACTTCTCTTTTGCTTTGAAACTTAGTACTTTAATTGTATAGAACTTGTGCGCCGTATTACGCCACATACCTGGATCTCATTGTATTTTCTTCGAGGAGGTGTGAATACTGAATTCTATTTTGTATTTCTATGTAGTTTATTTAACAAACAGTAGAGATAAAATAATTTGTAAATGTTCTTCAAAGTACGATTTAAATGAGACATATTTTCTCAGAAACAACTTCTTATTACAAAGTACAAATTTAGAATTCGTTAAATAACGCTGAAGCTTCAATTAGTGCTTAAAAACAATAAGATTTAACTTTAATTATGTCCTCCTATAATATATTTACACAAGTGGCAGAAACATTTTCTTAGCATATATTACATCAGTGTAAACATTCCAAATTCTTAGATCTTAGAAGACTAATGTCGGTTTCACCAACCGCCGGCAAGCCTTTTATGCCAAGGCCACGAATCGCGCGAATGCATACTTCGCACCCGGTCTATTAAGTCACTGCGGAGTTTTCCGTCTCGTAACTGCCGCGTTACTTACCCACGAGTGTTAGTAACATATGTAATGAGTACCATTCCTCGTTATAAGTGTTATTAAAAGTAATGTCCATCTGCGCGTCGACATCTGCGCGCATAAGTTCTTCTTGCGTAATGTTCATAATTTCTGCTTTTATGGTGTCCATAAGTTCGTCTATAGTGTGGGGATTGTTCCTATAAACTTTATTTTTTTAGCGTTTAGCGATCCTGTTCTGAATTTATTGATCAAACATCTCAGTCTCTCTACACAGAACTGGATAACCAGATTGCTGCTGAAATTTTCTACACACCTGACTACATGATACCTAATAACCTTCCTAAAGAAATCACACACAACATACGTATTGTCGACACACTTCACAACACAAAGACAAAGCAACGACTGAGACAGCTCACAGCTGATAAACCTACCCTTGACAGGACCTGTACGCATATAAGGCAGTTGTAGCCTTGGTGTAAAGAGAAGGCACTGCAGCTTGAGGGTCGTCAAACTAAGGCTTCGTCAATTTCTGCCCTATCGCCAACGACAATCATATCAAAATGACGGTTCGTCAGCTATGATGACTCGTTACATAAGTTTGTGAAGGTTGGCAACAGTAATGTTTCTACGCCTCTTTTCATTGGCTGAGACTGTGCCATCAAAAGCAAAAGATATAAGCGAAGCGCGTATGTTTAAACCCGCGCCATGGCAGTCGATAACTCTTGTCCCCATGTACAGAGTGAGCCAAAAGACTCCGAACCGCCTGTGCGGTGTTTTTCCTCTCCGCGTCCTCCGCGCTCGTTGCCGTCTGCCGCTATCAGAGAAAGGCAACTACTTTTAAAGGCTTTACTTCCCAACTTTACGAAAGGAGATGCTGAAACTGGACACCGTCGTTGTCCATAAATTTTTTGACACCTCTTTAGGAAACTATCCATAACTCGCCGTAGTTCACGCTGAGAAATTTCCTGGCGGATATTTTGTTTTAATTTTTCGAGGGTGTGTGGGTTTGTCTTGTACATTTTATGTATAAGTTACCCCAGAGGGGTAATTTATCAACAATATTACCGTCTGCCATGATTTTCCACTGGGCGTGTGGAAATATGATAAAAACATGATAACGCACTGCTGCTATAAACAAAGTCACGCTGTCGTAGTTTTGCTCTGCAGTGAGAAGTGCAGTTTTGAGTTGACGGTGATGCGATGTAGTTCAGTTATTACGAGTTATTTATTATTTTGTCCTGTACTTATCCACAAAGTATATTAAGGCTCAGTATATGCTTTCTACGGCACAGCGTGTATTTATTTATGATGCGCATGTGTTAACTCGGTCAGCTCGCCAAGTGAAATTACGATTTGCAGAAAGATTTCCAGGTGTAAAAGTTCCAGGCCGTACAACAATCCATGAAATTTACAGTAAATTTCAGGCCACAGGAAGTGTTCAGGCTAAGAAATCTAAAAGACGGTTTTCGGTTCTTACGGAAGAAATATTAGACGACATCGGTCATCGTTTGGAAAATTCCCACCAAAAATTCCATGATGGATAGTTTCCTAAAGAGATACCAAAAATGTACGGACAACGACGGTGGACAGTTTCAGCATTTCCTTTCATAAAGTTAGTAAGTAAAGCCTTTAAAAGTAGTTTTAAAAATGTTGTATGGTATCATCCGCGCCTTTCTATGATAGCGGCAGACGGCAACGAGCGCCGAGGACAGGGACAGGAAAAACACCGCGCAGGCGATTCGGAGTCTTTTGGCTCACACTGTAGAATGTCATGCAGTCTTACTGTCTCGAACAACATTCCCAATCGACGGTTGTCAAATATAAAGCTGTCATAAACAGAAACTGGTTGGCAGTTTACAACACCGGTAATTAGTGAGTTTGCATTGGAAATAAGAAAAAAATATGACTTCCTGTTTCTATATAGGCACTACTGCATTATTACCTCAGGGTGACAAAATTACTTGTTTTGATATTTTGTAGCGGGTCACAAATTTTACGCCATTTATTTCGTAGAAATGGTTATTTCTATCGCGAATTAAACGTCCTGGACCCATACTTTCAATAAATTCGTTGAACATATCGTCCGTGGTGCAGTGGGCTGGATCGTAACGTTCTGCTTCCCGGCCACGGAATGCACCCGGGTTCGATTCCGCCCATGGTGGAATTTTAGGTCCCGGATATAGGGCGGGTGCCCACTCAGCATCGTGAGGAAAGTGAGGAGCTGCGATAGGCAGCGGTCCTGGCTTCGCGAGCCAACTTTCCCGTTGGGGGATGCGTAATACTGGCCACATCACCTTCCCGTATCGATTGGATGATCGCTCACCTCTACTGTGCGCACGTGGGCGTGAGGCCGGCAGGCGGATTGGCTGTAGCGCCACAGGATTATTTCATTCCGTTGATTACTTCAATATCGAAAATATCCATAGTCCACTTATGGAATGAAAGTAAAAATCGATGGCGCTTCTCAAAAGCTGGAGTACGTACATAACCTTTAAACTACGGAAAGTCAATTATTTGAAGGAAGGAAAATAGTGCCTAAAGTTTACCGGAACTTCGGCGTCATATTGATGAAACAGAACTTCCGCTTTGACGAGCCGTCAACAGTTTGACGATCTTCAAATGCCTTAACAACGGTTGGTGAAAATCGGCATTAAAGTTTCTGAGAAATACGTACTTACTTGAGATTGCTAAATGCATATTTTTGAAACATAATTCACAGGTACATTAACTAAAGGTCTCAAAGGTATTTGCGGGCAATTACATGTCCAAAAATTTATCAATACTACAAAATAGTACATTCTGTCCCGATTATTAATAATCCTGAGGAAGTGTTCTATAGTGTTGCAGTCAAATGCCTTTCTGTACTGACGATCGTTCACTATTCTTGTGAGTGTTTTTTTTTCCTGTGTACTTGTTATTTGTAATAAATCTTTACAGAAATAGTTTCATTACACATTTTGTTGATGGTACAAGGAGGAATAGAGGAAGCTGAATCAATAGTCAGATGTTTAAAAGTGAGCCATTAGATGCTGGTCTAGAAACTCAATTTCCCTTTCATGACAATGCGAGAAGCAACTGAATAACGACAGACGACAAAAGGTATTGAAAAATTCAAGCCAATAACAACGGATACCGTGGAAATTTCTGATGCCACAAAAAATTATTTAAAATAAATTGTATTTTAGTACGCTTTTGTGTGTTTCTTATGGTTTACAGTTATACAGGATTATAAAAAATTCCTTCCGAATGAGGACGACTTCAAGGTCATTCCCAAAAAATTTAAGACAGGTAGGTATTTTAATATCTTAATTATGTGGTATTTTAATCGAAATCGTTAGAACCGTTTTGAGTGAATCAAAATTAAAGAAAAGTGCTCCATGTAAAAGGTAGTTTGGGTTAGGGGGTATTTGATAGAAAATCCAAAAATTAAATACCAAGTTTGGTATGTATCGAACTCTTGGTTTTTTTTTTATTTTTTTAGTTATTCTGTTCACACACACCCACACACACAAACATATGGACCTTTTTCTAAAACTGCCTCTTTTTTTGCATTCAGGGAGTCTCTAAACACATATTTCCGGTAAAATCTCGGTATCGAATTCCTCAATCTTCCTCTGCTTAAGCACGTTGTAGAGAAAGTAAAAAAACCAAAACAAAGCATTTTTCTGGAAAATTATGAAATGTGGGTCATCTTTCCCCAGTTTACCTTAAATAGGTTCGGAACAGCTAACCAGTGAAATACAGTTAATTACCCAAGAGAAAAGTTATAGCCTTGCCATGCTCGCGGCCGTATAACAGGAGTTAATACGAAGAAACCTGTTCTATACCAATTTGGGAAATAAAATGCACTGCATTTCCATGTTATTTTGAACACCTCTATCCTAACCAACATTTTTAATGCTAAGTTAGAAAGATAGGACCAGACTGAAAACTTCAGTGCCATAACCGAGATTTGAACCAAGAATCTTCGGCTTTCCAAGCTGCTGCTCTAACCATCTCAAGTCAGTTGAATTTAACGTTACGGCATGTTGTCATGGTAGCCCAGTTGGTTAGAGCAGCGGTACGGCAAGTCGAAGGATCCGCGGTAAAATTCCGGCAATGGCATTGCATTTTTCAGTCTGACACTACCTTCCAACTTAGCCTACAACGGCATACGTGGCATTGTTAATTATCATAAACGCTCCTAGTTCAAAATATCAAGCACGCTTAACGTTTTAAGTGTGAGTGTTTGAGTCCGCTTGTGGCATTACTGGCAACCCTAAGTCTCTATCATAACTTCTAGTAAACGGTAAAACTTAACAGATATCGTCGAAATTATTTGACCACACCGCTGAACACGGCAACCTTAGTAGTGATCGAACAGTTGGGTAAACCTTTAGACTGGTCTAGATGCCGGAAATTGAAATTTATTCCACTGACACTGGCCTGAATGTCTTCGCTCTATGAGAGAACATTGAATTTGTGATATTACTAGGATGAAAGGAAAGTTATTCACCTACTATTGTACTGCTCTGTAGCGTCGATTTCACTCTCAAGGATGTATGGACTAATATTAATGGTATTAATTGTGAATTAAAGGTCTTTGATGTTGCCATAATTATTAAGAAACACTATAATTTAGGAAATTGTATGTGCAATATACAGAGTGTGTCAATGATACTTGGACAAAAACTGATGTCGGGTTCCATATACCAAAACAAGGAAAAAGTGCCATATATGCATATGTCCGGAAATGTTTCATTTGAGTTATTATTAAAATCATATTTTATAATGCTAATTTATCCGTTTGAAATTGTCAACTACAGAGTGAGTTCAAAATGACCTCCGTTTGCTTCTTCACAAGCATAAACTCATGGTTTTTGCAACTCTTCAAAGACTCAAACGGTGTCTAATGGTTTCACAGGTTCCATAATACAAAATAAAGCATCTCTGCATTTGTAACTTCCCTTGCATTAACTAATTCCTCCACTAAAGATAAAATCCAAAGGATTGAGGTCTGGCGAGCTTGTAGGCTATTACCTATACATTACCATTCGCGCGTGATAAACTAAACACAGTTTGACACAAATAATAAAAGTAAATACATGTGTCCCCATGATAGCAGCAAGCCATTATTTTCTGACAAAACGAATGACAAACAAAATTAAGTTGTTGGATTGTACCTGAAACAGATTAAATGTAAAATATGAATTATAAGTAACTTATAAACTGGATGACTTTTTTTTTTGTATGACCAACCCGCACTCAAAGCCTGTGCGTGTATTTTTTTTATTACATTGTGTATAAGCCATACAGCGGGATTAAAGCTGTATAACTCCTAACTGTACTTTTTACTTTCTTTGCCACCTACAGGCCATCAGATTAAAAAAATGTATGGATAATAAGGGTGGCCAATTTCAGCATCTCCTTTCGTAAAGTTGGTAAATAAAGCCTTTAAAAGTAGTTTTAAAAATGTTGTATGGTTTCATCCGCGCCTTTCTATGATAACGGCAGACGGCAACGAGCGCTAAGGACAGGAAAAACACCGCGCAGGCGGTTCGGAGTCTTTTAGCTACTCTGTTATTTACATCAGTTTAGAGATTGCCTAAGTGCTGAGAAATTATTTGCTTAGTGTTTACGTGTGTTTGAGTCTGTGTGTGTGTGTGTGTTGTGAGCATTTGCAATTGTGTCAACACTTTTAATGAATATTTAACAACATCCAAATAATAGTGACAAAGACAGCGAGCCAAACGAAAAACTGAGCGTACTCGATAACGGAACAAAACTTTATTTTGGTAAAGCTGTCTCAATTAAACGACAAGTGCAGGAAATAATATGCTCTTAGAGAGAATCAGCGGCATTTTCCCATTAGAATATCAATATTTCACAGGTATGTCTCCCTTGTTAACGCAGATCTTTACAATGATATATTCTGGCATGTTCTATTCTTTGCATGCAGATTCATTATTTTACAATTGTCTTCATATACGAACATAAATAATTGCCTACAATGCAGATGCAACCCAGTCGCCTTCGTACACAATTCTAACGTGCTCTCCACGTGGTCGCGATAAGCGCTAATGTCTCCTCTCTCGCGAAATGTCAATCCATTTCTTCTTTGGCAGCGAGTATAGTACCATTATTATTTCGCAAATTTTAGTATTGAATGTCGTTTACATTACTTAACTTTTCAAATAAGATGTTGGAAACGTTCTCCTTGTGCTCAAAAATAGGCATTGCAGCGTCTTAACAGATTATGTTTCACATAATACAACTCTTCTTGGGAAATGTTGGTTATTCCTTCAAGTATATTATTTTGCAGTTCTTGTAATATTTGGGAATTTTGGTTATACAATTTGTCTTTTAAATTGCCCCACAAGTAAAAAACCGCAGTTTGCGAGGTGTAGGGATCGAGTGGGTCACACCCCTACACTGATCATTCCGTCAGCAGTTGTATCCAAAGAAGTCCGAGTTGTATGAGCTGTAGCCCCGTCTTGTTGAATTACGCAGTGCATTTGCTCATCTGTCAATTGAGGGGAAAACTGCTCCATAATTAAGGCTTGCTACCGTGCAGCACTAATTGTTTCGTGAAAGAAAATAGGGTCAATTATTCTAGCTGAACTCATAGCACACCAAACACCGACCTTAAGATAATACAGTGGACTTTGATGTACGAGTATGAGGGATGCGGCGCAATAGCGGGGACTGGAGTCTCGAGTCAAGATTTCGCCTGAAATGTTTTGAGACTCTCTGAATTCAGAAATGCATTGTTAGAAAAAGGTCCGAGTGTGTGTGTCTAGGAACAACCTAACTAAAACACGACATGACGGATAAATGCCAAACTTGGTACACTCGTTTCCATTTATGACGTCCCCGCAGCTACTCGCCTTCAAGATGAGTATGTACAGCAAGGAGGAGGTGTGTGTGTGTGTGTGTGTGTGTGTGTGTGTGTGTGTATCTGTTTACCTTTTCGCGCATGCAGTTCGTCGTGTTTTACGTGCACAATTCTAGATTATTCACAAATGAATACAAGTGCCTTTGTTTTATGTCAAGGCCACAATTGCCCCATTTGCGTATCGGTCAGACGGCAGTGACCTCAGTATTATGCCACTGCGCAGGACGTGTCAAGGCTACGCTTATCAGCTTTGAGCTGTCTCAGTCGTTGCTTTGTCTTCGTGTTGTGAAGTGTTTCGACAATACATGTGTTGTGTGTGATTTCCTTAGGAATGTTATTCCCTTATTAGTCCACGCAAATGCCTGGCTACAAACTTACGTTTGAAAAATGTATTTTTATGTACGATGTATACGTGAAAGTTGAACCATGTAGACACCATTGACGAACTTGAGGACAATATAAAAGCAGAAATTGTGAACATTACGCGAGAAGAACGTATGCGTGTGAATGATAATTTCATCCGACTATGTCAAAAATGTCTTCGCGCAGATGAATACTATTTTCAACAATTATAACAAGGTTAGTACTCATTATATATATATATATATATATATATATATATGTTACTAATACTCGTGAGTAAGTAACGTGCAAGTTACGATAAGGAAAACCCCGTAATATAGAAGACTGTGTGCGGAGCACGCATTCGAGCGATCGGCGGCCTTGGCATAAAACCAAGACCTGTATAACTTTGAGCAATAGCTTCACTCATCGTCTATAACTAAATAAAACCCTGTTTTACACAATTTCTCCATGAAAAGGCATTTTTAATCGCAACATAATGTAAAACTGAAATACATTATACTTTTTACTCTCAAATACGACACATTTATTAGACATTATTTTAGTAATCCGTACAATCTCCATTCTTGTCAAATACCTGATTAAGCAGCCTAGACATTGAATCATTCGTCACCCTCTGGGAGACTCATGAAATATGGGGAAATATGCGTTTAGAGTCAGAGTGTTTCCAGCACCTAAGCTATTTGGTGCCTAGGCGGCTAGATCAGGTATTGGACAAGGTGATTGGACAGATTATTAAAATAATGTCTTTGTAAACGTGTCCTATTTGAGAATAAAAAATATAATTTATTCCAGTTTTACATTATATTGTCGTTAACAATACTTCTTACATGGGGAAATTGTGCAAAAGATATTTCATTTAGTTGTATATTTAGTTTGGACAGATAATTCCAATACTGTCTAGTAAATTTGTCCTCTTTGAGAGAAAAAAGCACAATGTATTTCAATTTTACATTGTTGGCATTAAAATATATTTTCGTGGAGATATTGTGCAAAACGTGGTTTTATATAGTTATGCATTATTTTAACATGGTTATTATAAGTATGAAGAGTAAAGCCATTGCTCAAAGTTATATATTCATATGTGGTAATCTAGAACTTTTCAGGTAAAACAGGACGCTACTGCATGCGCGAAAAGGTAAACAGATACACACACGCCCTCCTTGCTATACATACTCCCTGTGAAGGCCAGTAGAATGTCTCCCAAAGCTGCGGGAACAACATAAATGGAACCCAGTGTACATACAACGAAATGTGTATTGAAATTTCTCTAAAAGTTTAAGTTTATTAACATGAAGTACATAGAAAAATAAGCTTTCATAAGAACAATTTGTCGAACGACATGTGTTAGAGAAATAGTTCTGTGAACGTAACACATTGGATTTTTTTGGTATCAAAAATCGGATCTAAGGTTTGGCCAAATATTTTTGATACACTCTGTACAAGGCATTACAGGGGGTTAAACGTATCATTTGTAGCTGTATTTTTTGAAATAGTCGCTTTTAATCGCATTATTCCTCTCCCCTATAAATAAAGCTGTTCACATTCGGCTTAGTTATCATTAATACGCTAAGAAGCAGGAAGCAGGAGTGTTTAGCAGGTACGATAATACATTTCATCTCGTGACTTTACTTTTATTTTATGCTCTGATATTCCCAGCCTATAATTTGCAACGTTATGGGGGTCAGAGACATAAGGAGAGGCCGGCCGTAACTTGTATGTTGTGTAACCAATTACAGTAAACATTACACTTGATTAATATAAATGATTGCCTGACAGCTAGGTTAAGGAACGGCAGAAGCTGCAGTCGACAACTTATGGACTACTTGAAAGCAAGGCGTGTTAACATCTGTACAGTGACGAGCAACAATTTGTTACCAATACGGACGCTACTTTCTCATGTTGTTTGTCACCTGCAACTCGTTATTTTGGCACTGTTTCAGTACGCATCCTATGTCGTCCTCCGTGGACTAGTGGTACCGTGCTAGCCTCTGGTTCCCAGGGTCGCGGGTTCAAACCCGGCGGAGGGCGATGGATTTTTTCGGGCGTAAAAATCGTTAGCACGGCTTCCTTCGGAAGGGAAGTAAAGCCGGTGGTCCCGTGTCGTAGATTTACGGCACGTAAAAGAACCTCAAGCCTGATAAAGAGGCCTCTGAGCAAAATTACAGGTGTTTCACGCCCAATATAGAATGGGACGCTAAGAACCATAGTAGTTAAAGAGCGTCCATAAATAAAACTCAATTTATTTAGTACGCATCCAGTGAACAAACACCCTGTTCCTAGTATCAACAAGCAGTGGCGTACAAACCATCTGGCGAACAGTGGCGTAGGCAGGTGTTGGCGTCTTTTGTTCTGTTTATATAATGGGGCAACCCTCGTAAATAAACCTTACAGCAAATGGGGAGGTGACGAATCTTAAAATAAAGGGAAAGTAAACGCTTGGGAACTAGGTACGAAAAAAACCCAATGCATTCAAATAGGTAAAACAAACAACGCCCACAATTACGGCAATTTTGTTGGTGATAAATTTCTAAGAGATGGACGCAAAGGGCACACTTCTAAGCGATGAATTTGTAGCATTTTAGGGCGAGCATGTTTCTCATAAAGTAGGTCTCTCCAAACACGTCAGATAACAGTTATTAGCTTCTTTCCAAGGTAGCATGTCTTGTTCGAAAGTGTATTTCCTTCGATAAAACCATACGCAATTAAATATTGATTCATATCTTGCTTTAAACGCCTGATGTATGTTTTACACTTTACAGCAAAGTCGAATCAATCTTTTCGGTTTCAAGGCCTGCGCAGAGATTAAACTTGAAGTTTGTAATTCTCCGTTACCTTGTGGCTGTTTTTACTTTCGTTTTGGCGTTGTTTTATCTGACTTTCAGTTTTACTACTCTGTAACACATATATCGCAATGCCCCAGACGTCCTATTTAACCTCTTCACAACAATTTGAAGAACTATATTCATTCCTAGGGTTGAAGCTGCTGCATGACGTAAATGTCAACATAAGGAACACGAAAAGACAATAAATTGTTACCCCGGGCCTTGCCGTATTCCCCATTTCGACTTCTTCCCCCATCCAATCGGCCTACTTTTCTGGTAGGTACTTTGTGTCTTGTGTTGTTCATAGGGGAGAGCCGCCAACATCTGAACGAAAAACATAGCGGTGTTTACTCCAAAACACGCAAGCGAAACGGGCGTGTGTTTCTTAACGATGTTTATGATTCACTATTTATATAAGGTTAAGTTTCTGATTCACGGGAGGTTAGGTTAGGCTTAGTTCTTTTATATAAACTTAGGTTAATTAGCATCCCGGAAATTTTCGCTTGTAGTGCGTGTTTTGGAAAAAAGCGATGAACAACAATCGCTATTTTCGCGGATTTCGCTAAAACTCATGGGTTGGCACACGCATGCGCACTAGTAACAAACTGGAGCACATTGTTGACAATTTAGCGACTTATGTGGTATATAAGAAAGGGTTACCCTGATTTCGCTACCATTCATATAGCGACAACAACCACTGTTATCAAATTGATCTTACACCACATTGTGATTTTGACTATATGTTTACATTTGGTGAAATACTGGTTTTTAATTTCCGACAATCTGCTCTTAGTTCTCTTCCTTGGTGATGAAAACGTGTTATATGTCCAAAAGACGAATATTTAATGCCGCCAAAGCCGGTAAGATACTCAGCCTCAAGGCGTAGCCGAGGGATGTTTTTTAGAAAGAAAGCCGTGTAGCAAAGAGAACTAAGAGCAGATTTGCCTTAATTTCTTTCTTAACATTTAATTCGCTTACGTATTGTAAGCTTACGACTGCTTACAATACATTTGTATTGCTTACATTTCGCTTACGACTGAAATGTAAACTAATATTCAGCTCGAACCAAGTACCCATTTCGATTCTTATTGAGAGAAAGAATGGATTTGTTTCGATATTCGCCAGATCCTTTGTTTTTACGCTGTACCTTGCTGAATTACGGTTGATTTAGCTCTGACATGCCTAAAAGTAGGAATTTAAATAAGCTCATAAAGAATTTTGCATGCAAACGTAGTTCGTACTTAGCACACTAAAATATTCAGATATCAGTAAGTACCATGCAAACGAATTAAAACGCCTGGTTTAAATAGCCACCTTTAACTGTGTGGTCATGACAGCTTTGATTTTGTAAACAACTGCCGGTGTTGATGATTTGTTTACATCAGGCGAAACATTGGTCTCGATTGTTTCTCTTTTATTTAATATTTCATTACATTAGCGCTGCACTAACCTAGTAAAATAAATATTTCCAAGGAGGAAGAAAGCCCTGTATAACTTTGAAACAGAAAATACAGAAACAGATCAAGGAAAAGACCTCACAAATTTGGGCGAAGTCCAAGGCATTGATTATTACGACTGATAAGTAGTAATTGGACTCTGTTTTGGTATATCATTTTTCCCCAGTGACTATAAATGGAGTTCAAATGTTATACATAGAGTTTTAGGAAAATTTGTTGTCGGTGTTTTCAGTGTGGTTGGGATATTACCAATTTTAGGGTAGTTTATACGATGTATAGTACTAAAACATTTACAACTTTTAGGATTGTCAAGAATATTAATATTTATCGATATTACCGCACTATTTTCACCAGAAAAACAAAGCAATTAGCGGTTAATACATAGTATACATTTTGGATCCTGTTATTATTTACCTACAAACACCTGCAGCAGAAATATTGTGATAGGTCATATAAAGAGGTATATGTCAAAAAACGCAGTCACGAATCATTTAGTATATTGATTTAACTTTACCATACATTCAAGAAACCGCCGCCCAAGTTTCAGTGTCCGAACATCAGGTTGACAAAACACACAAAAACACTCCCGAAAGATAAACTAAACTTACCGCTGGTAGATAGTATCCCGCTACCGGTACTGGGACCACTGCTTCCGGAATGTCACCTTGATCCCATTTCCGGGAACACAACACTAACCTATTCCAGGTTTCGGCACAGAAATACGGAGTTTTAAATGCGGGTTTATTTCACTGTGAAGATTATACGCAAGTCGCAGTGCACACAGCCTTCGATTCCGTTCGTCCTTGAACGTAGACTGAAGTATCTTGCGACCGGTCGGCCGTAGTGTGGTGTAGTCCCCCCTCCTCTTTACCAACTTTCCCCTACTCATGCATGCTGTGTGCTCCAGCAAGGGACGCCACAACCCCTCCCACCTCCCGCTGCATCTAAACTCCTTGTATACCTTGCGTCCCTCCCTCCTGCTTTTCATCTTAAGAGTAAAGTATAAGAAGTTTCGGAAACAGCTATCCTATAGGCTTGCTTTTAAGAAGCCCATCCGCTTCTTTGTTCCCAGAATTAGGCCACCAGGCTTGCTTGGACTCCATGAAATTGAGCTAATTTTTTTCCTGTCTATGATTGTTCTAATGGCTGGTTTCATCAACCTTCATTACATCCCTAGCGTCCCCTTAGGATAGGTATTAACGTTTAAAAAGAAATTCTAGAGCTTTAACAAGCTTTTCAAATGTTTATAGGTAGAATAACGCAGTTAAACTTGGTAAAATTCTGATGTGTTGTACTGGCATTACTTTCTCTATTCACTCTAATACAAACTATTCTTACAAACGCTTATTCTATCTACTTCACGTTAATCGAGATAAATATTTACAGAAATTATCTTATTTCACATTTCCTTGTAGACACAACGGGATTAGGGAAATACAGTAGCCTTTAAGCGATAGGCAAATCTTTTAAGAGCGTTCTCTTTGCATGGCCGAGTGAGGGGGAGGGGGAGAGAGAGAGCAGAAAGGAAGGAAGAAAGAAAGAAAAAAAACATGACTTCCATTATAGAAAAGTAAAAAATTCAAATACCAATAACAAGTTCTTCACAGACACACACACTCGCACATACAGACACACACATGGACCTTTTTCTAAACCCGCTTTTTGTGTGGAGATTCAGGATACCTCAAAACATATTTCCGGTGAAATCTTCACATCGATTTTTGGGTGGAATACATTATTTCCCCTACTTACTATAGTAGTAGAGAAAATAAAAATAAAGATAATTCATATAATTGTTCGTTACCTACTTTATTTTCTGAACAAAACTTTTGTACACGGTATTTTAACGTTATTTCTGAAAATTAATAATAAACGTTTACAAAAATATGTTTCAAAGTAGTGGCAGTAATATTTCAATGGCACTTTAACAGCATAAATTCTAGACAATATAATCCTAGACAAAATATGTACTTGCTTTTTGCTCTTTAAAAGTCTAGAAAGCGTAGAAATTTTCATTTGTGGAAAATTCACGGTTCGTGGAAACTTTAAAGCATGTACAGTGTTATTCCGTCCTTGCCTATTGCAAGAAATACTTGTGCAAACCACTGGATGAGTTCTGAAACAGAACTATAAAGAAATATAAAAAATTATAACTATCTGCTGCATCTACCTTTCTGAAATATACATACGAAGTGGAACTTTTCTATTTAATTTATTACATTTATTGTTCGAATACTTAAACTAAAATGTGTAGGGTTTAAATACCAGAATTTTTATGGCAAATATCCGAAATGTGACATTTTCTAAGTAGTAGCAGTATTTAAATATTAATCTTTAGCTAAAAATAGTTATGAATTTCTAAAGCCATATTGTTTCATGAAACATCATACATGCTAACAGTTTTAATCATTAAAATGACTGGAAAACGCTTAACGATTCTTCTACCTAGAAAACAATACCGTGCAAGGTTCCGTCCATAAATTCGATATTTAGAATCTGTTGTACGAGTGACATCAGAACGACAATGATGTTTTATTGAAAATGATTCTGAAAACTGAATGAGTTTTCAGAAAAAATGAGCGTAAATCGTAACCAAGCTGCATATTAAATAATGAACTATTAAGAATAATTTTATGAAAAACTGAAGAGAGAACAGAATTTTAGAAAGTCAGGAGCAAGTATGTCTAGAATTGTGGAGATGAGTAGCCTCGTGGTGTAGTTGGTAAAATGTTTGTTTACATTTCCGTAATGCTGGGTTTAGTTCACTGTTAGATATCACTTTTTTGTTTAAATTACATTGATTCCAGAGCGATTAATACTCCCCTCCCCCTGTGTGTGTGTGTGTGTGTGTGTGTGTGTGTGTGTGTGTGTGTGTGTGTGTGTGTGTGAGCTTAAAAAAGAGTACACTCTTAAAGCGTAAATCTGTCTAAGTCCAAATCGTTTCCGCGGCCGGTTCACAATGGTGTCCCGTTACAAGTGCTTTTAGCTTCGTTCTATTGCCACCTTTAATATTGAGTGCCAACCCCTAAATGTGCGCCGACAGCCGAGCGGTTATAAGCCGGTTCGTAGTACTTAATGCCCACCGAAGTGTGTACCCGGAGAATAATTTTATTTTTTTTCTTCAGAAAAACGCAATGTTTATTATCCATACAATAATATAATTTCCATTTGGTAAGGCGTACCTGATTTTATGTTCACACATAAAAACTGAAACACTCTCCTTCTGTTTTCAAACTAAATAAGAGATAAGTAAATATTATAGTCTTAAATGAAAAATCTGATTATATATTCACATGACTTTCTCTACCCTCTATCTTTATTAGTGGGCATGCAAATTAATCTTACTAAAGCTTATTTTTCTTACATTTCAATCCAAATAAAAGTTTGCAGAAATAGCTGCATTACATATTCAGTAATAGATACACAGAGAACAACGATAGTCAAATGTTTAAGAACTGGACGCTATGCGCTGGCCTTAAAATCACATACTTTCCCATGCAATCGCAAGGAAACAGTATGGAATGAACTTTAGGATTCTCACTAATATGGCACTTATTTTGAAAATGAAAATAGTAATTTGTGTTTTTATGCATGAATGTCTTAAAATTAATAGTTACCTAATACATGGAAAACATAGACATTGCCATACATTTAACAAATTAAAATTTAAATAAAACAAATTTACGCCAAAGACTCGAAACCAGATTGCTCCAATTATTAAGCACAGCGTTTCACCGCTCGGCTACCACCATACAACCAAACTTTTTCTTTCTTTTTAAATATTCACACGCATTCATACACTGGTTGGCCTGAGCCCTATTGAAAGCTATACGCCAAACTAACTGTTAGACGAACGTTTTAGAGAGGATACAAACACCAAACATCCATACCCGAAGCGGGATTCGAACTCGCGACCCTTTCAGGATGGAACGTGAGTGCCAAACGCGCCAACGACCATAGTTACCGGGGCCGGCACAACCAAACTGAAAGGCACCTTCCTACTTATTGCATAGCTTTGAAATGAACCCAGGTGGTATTAAATCGTGTATTGTGAACGCAGCGTCAGCGAATGCTTCCGACGTTTTCCGAATCAAACTCCCTCTCTGGCTGTTGCTCATTTATTTTGTCTTAGGCTGTACTTAATATTATATTACGTCAAGCGTCTTTTAAGGATGCAAAGCTAAGGATTTCCCCCATCGGAAACAAATATCATACATTTCAGATATTGATGTGAGAAATCAAATATACCTATATGTTAACTTTTCGGGAAATATAGGGTAGTTAAATTATATTCGATCCCACTCGCGGCCTCTCTCTACTGCGCGAGACAGGTGACAGTCGCTGGAGAAATTACGCCGGCAGAAGCGGACTAAAATTCTTACCTTATAACAGATGCTTCTACTCTCAAACAGGCAGCATATCTCGTGTAAATATTCTCGCTCACTCTCCGAAACTCAGCAGCAGGAATTCTTATTCTTTCTTGCACAATGTTTTCTCTAAGTTCCTGTAGTGTGCGAGGATTGGAACGATACATCTTGTCTTTTAAAGATCCTCATAAATAAAAATCACAACTCGTTAGGTCAGGAGAACGAAGGAGCCACAAATCAACACTAATTATTCTGTGATCAAACACCTCTCTTATTGCATGTAATGATTCGGCAGGCGTATGTGCTGTTGCAGAATCTTGCTGGAACCAACCATACGATTTCTCTTCTTCTGTCAAGCGATTGCAAAATGAATATTTACACGAGATATGCTGCCTGTTTGAGAGCAGAAGGTCAAAATTTCCAGCATCTATTATAAAGTAAGGATTTTAGTCCGCCTCTGCCGGCGTAATTTCCCCGGCGACTGCCGGCTGTCTCGCGTAGTAGAGAGAGGCCGCGAGTGGGTTCGAATATAATTTAACTAGCCTATATCTTGTAAACGCACTTTAATTTTTACTGGAATTTGGACTATGATTGCGAAACCCTAAAATATAGATAAAAATCTACTGCAGGGAAAATGTAGATGTTAAAATATACAATTTATGTAAACATTTCTTTGTGGCATTAATAATTTTAGAAATATTCGAGGCATTCGTTTAAATTTTTCCGCAATTAAAGCAGTATACTGAAAATGTTAAGCGGTCGTTCTTTTGTATTTCATTAGCTCATGCTAACAGTAATATCTTGACTAGCACATAATTTTGCACTCGATTTTTATATACCTACTTTACTGTTGATTCAGCACACAAGCGTCACCATTTATCCCCAGTAGAAACATTATGTGAATAACTTGTAGAGCAGCTATGATAATGGGTGGAGAAGTTTGTGCGATTGTTACACCTCAGATTTTATGTAATAAATAAAAAATTAAATAAAGAGTATTTGCTGCCTACAATAACATCCAAAGTCAAAAAAGAAGAAAAGAAAAGAGGAACATAATATACTCTAGAATCGGTAGCATTTATAAAAGCTTTCGGTATTTTGCGTTGTCAAGCTTCTTGGATGCAAGAAGAATGGAAAGACGGAAATGTGTTGAATCCCCACCAAGCAACGTTAATGTTGCTACTGATGAAAGTTGTAGAGCCGGCACAAGAACCAATTGATTAATTAGTTGTTTATCGTTCAAACCGGTATTTGGAGCAACGTGATAACTAAACGTTATTTACAGCCGGTAATGACGAAATAAATTATTTAAATATATGCTCAATATTTCGGCAAAGTGCTGACCTAAATGTTGGAACAGATTTTCAAATTAGCGTTTACAATGTTTCGCTTTAATCCCCACGTGTTGCGAGTCACACTAAAACTTTCAACTATACAAAGAATAATTAAAACAGTTTTTTTTGCTCGTGTTAGGTGGGATATAGTTACAATGTTTACTTTCGTTATCGCTTTCTAGAGCAGAAGAATTACTACCTCTATACCGAGCGAGATGGCTTCTCGGTATCGAGTGAGGCTCGTATTTGGAAGTTCCCGGGTTCGATCCCCGGTAGCCGCCCACTCTGATCCCTTTTCGTGGTTTCCCCTGGTCGCCAAGGCGAATGGCGGAGTGGTGTATTCTACAGGATGGGCCAAAAGACTCCGAACCGCCCGGGGGTTTTCCTGTCCGCGTCCTGGCGCTCGTTGCCGTCTACTGCTATCATACAAAGGCGCGGATGAAACCACACAACATTTTTAAAACTACTTTTAAAAGCTTTACTTACCATCACCGTCGTTGTCCATATATTTTTGGCACCTCTTTAGCAAACTATCCATCATGGAATTTCCAAACTATGACCGATGTCGTCTAATGTTTCTTCGGTAAGAACCGAACGCCGCCTTTTAGATTTCTTAGCCTGAACACTTCCTGTGGCCTGAAATTTACTGTAAAGTTCATGGCTTGTTGTACGGCCTGGAAGTTTTACACCTGGAAATCTTTCTGCAAATCGTATTTTCACTTGGCGAGCTGACCGAGTTAACACATACGAATCCTAAATAAACACACGCTGTGCAGTAGAAAACATATACTGAGCCATATTTTTTGACTAAATACAGTACAAAATAATAAATAGGTCGTAATAACTGAACTACATTACATCACCGTCAACTCAAAACTGCACTTCACACTGCACAGCAAAACCACAACAGCGTGAGTTTGTTTATAGCATCAGTGGGTTATCATGTTTTTATCATATTTCCAAACACCCAATGAAAAAACACCGCGCAGCCGGTAATATTGTTCATAAAATACCCCTCCGGGGTAACTTTAAAAATAAAGTGTGCAAGGCAAAACCACACAAAATATTTGCCAGGAAATTTCTCAACATTAACTACGGCGAGTGATGGATAGTTTCCTAAAGAGGTGCCAAAAATGTATGGACAACGACGGTGGCCAGTTTCAGCATTTCCTTTCATATAGTTGGTAAGTAAAACGTTTAAAAGTAGTTTTAAAAATGTTGTATGGTTTCATCCGCACCTTTCCATGATAGCGACAGACGGCAACGAGCGCCGAGGACGCGGACAGGAAAAACACCACGCAGCCGGTTCGGAGTCTTTTGGCCCACTCTGTACTACGATGTTTCCTTTCTCCCATTTCCTCTCATTTCACATTTCAGATGTGCTTTCAGGTCCTATGGTGCTCGCCGTGTCGGGTAGATGGCATAGATGCATGTGCGTTGAAAAGATTTCTCTCCGTGAACGTCAGAGTGAGCTGTCCCGCCTCTTAGGGTCGCTGTGTTGCCCTCTTGGGATTCCTGGTGTTCAAACTGGAAATACTAGGTACTTCTGCGGTCTCCATGGGACTGTCTGCCTGCGGACCTGGGACCTCCTACGACTCCTACCTGCCTCCGGGGGGGGGGCGGTATAGCCACAATAGATCAAGATGCTCGCAGTGCGCGAGATTCTCTCGATAAACACATCCTACATCCTACTACTTTCGTTCCCGAATTTCTCTCTGTACCTCGTCTTTCCAGGAAATACGCGTTATGGCTGTTTTATTTACATAATCTGATGTGTTATATTCGTCTGACTTTGTCTGGCTACTATTGTTTATTTCTACACACTGTTCTTACGAAAGCCTTTTTTATCTACTTCAAGTTAATCGAAGTAGACCTTTGAAGAAGTAGTTTCTTTATACATTTGAAAGTATGGGGGGAAATAGAAAACTGAATCGATACTCAGGTATTTAAAAACAGGCTGGCCATACGTTCGCCTTGAAAATCCATACTCATCATCAAATACCTCAGGGTTTAGACAATAATGCTTGTTCCATTTCCAGGAATTCATAACTATTCCCTTCTCCTTTCTCTAGGCCTACCAAGATCTCTACCGAAACTGGTTGATAAAATAATATCTGTAATGGAATGCGATGTTTGTCCATTGCCATTGATCCATACTTTTACCATGATATCGCAAGGAACAAGTGAATAACGACAATGCTTAAAAAAGCTGATGTGGTGCACTCACATAAATTTCTCCACTCTTGTACAAACTATTTTTACAAACGCTTACACTCCACTTGCTTCATGTTAATGAGATAAACATTTGCAGAAACTGCCTTATTACTAATTGTCTTGTAGGTGCAAGGGAAATATGGTAGGCTTTAAGCGATAGTCAAATATTTTAAGAGGTGGTTGCTATGTGGAGCATTTCATTCCCTTTGCATGTCCAGGACATAAAAAAAAAGAAAAAGAATAACGAATTCTCAAAGTATTGGAAAATTCAAACAAATAACAAGGAATACCTCGGAAGTGGTTCACTCCACAAAAGTATATCACATGTGTATATCACATTAATTCTGTGTTTTAATGAGATTTATCTCTTAGGTTTTCCAGTTATGCAAAAGTCATTCAGAATAAAGAGCACTGTTGGGAACATTCCTAGAAAATTCATGATATATATTTCATTTGCCATAAAAATATCCTAAACATATTATATTTTAATCAAAATCGTTAGACCATTTTCGAGAAAATCAAAGTTTTCGAAAAATGTTCATGTAAAACGTAGTCAGGGGTGGGGGATTTTCTTGAAAATGTTTGTGTCATATTTGAAAGATACTAAACCTAAATAGCAAATTTGGTATATATCCGACTTTTCGTTTTTGAGTTATGCTGTTCACAGTTACATAGACGCACATCCACACACACACACACACACACACACACACAACCACACACGCACACACACACACACACGGTCCTTTTTCTAAAAATGTTTTTTTTGGATTCAGGGGCATCAATACATGTATTTCCGGTGAAATCTCGGCATCGAATTTTTGGGAGGAATGCAATACTTCCCCTTCTTACTATACGTAGAAAGTAAAAATGACGAAGTATTGAAGAATTAAAACCAATAATGATAGATATCTCGGAAATGGCTGATTCAACAAAAAGGTTATTTGAAATAAATTGTGTGCTTTAAGCAGATTTACATTTATTGTTTTAAGGACACCAGGAAGTGATTGCATTTCTGCCATACCCAAGTTATGCGTACAATTCAATCTCAGTTTTTGTTACTAAAATTTTCTTGATTAAAATGAAATTTGGGAGTCTTAGAGAACAAGGATTTCTGCATTTAATTAGTATATAATATTTGGGATAAATTCAAAAACGTTTAGGGAAAAGTGGTGTAAGTCACACTATGTTGTCTAACAAAAAAGTTTGTACCTCATAGTTCAGGTACACTTTTCTTCCTTAGGGTAGATTGTACAGTCACCATTTTTTTCCTGTGGTACTTAACATATAACTTGAGATTCTGAACTAAATTAAATGAATACCGTAAATATCAGAAGGGAAAGAAAATGTTTCATATCTAATGACACAAATGACCTACATTTTTTACCCGTTACTATTTTTTCTATCCATCTTAAACTTAATATTCCAAGAAAAGGTTAGTTCACTAGCTACATTAGGTAATTATACATGTACAATAAAAATTTCATGACAATACCGTTGATAGTTTTTGAGAAAAGTCTACCTGAAGTGTTAAAAATGAAGTAACGGGAAATTGAGTTGAAAGTGTAGTTTTTGCTTATTTACTCACTTTTTTTTTTTTTAGAACAAGCCAGCTCCATATTCCTCACCACTGTGGTTATTTTGAGCTCCTCTCTTCCTCTTCTTGGGCCTAGCCTTGTCACAAATTATTTGAGCTGCTTTTTTGCCTCTGAGAGTCGAAGTCTATCATTTTGTAAAGCTGATGTCTTCACATTTTGACCAGTTTTGATACTCATTTCTTGCATAACCTTAAGCCTACCACTAGATCCTTCATTAAGCCCTTCAAGGATACCCAATAAGGTGAGGTGTATTCTTCTTGGAGTAAGAATAAAAGTAAAAAAAAATGTTACTTTGGGGCGCGAACCTCTGACTATGTAATGTAACCATATCATGTCACATGATAGTTGCAGCATTTTCTGACCTCATTAATTAACTGCGTAATATTGTGTGTGCCTTTATTTTTTAACTTAAAATGGTAAAATGCATATGTGCATCCAATCGGAACCCGTCAGCATCCAACCATGCCATCACACCGCTTGCTTTAGTTGGGCCCTCATCATCCTTTACTAGAGTTTTAATTGAATGCAGAATATGCATTTTATCGGGTTTCGATCCTACGATCCTTGGTTTGATAGGTTAGCTACTCCTATTGTGCCTTAGAGCGCATGGCCATAAATCCCGATGTCGAAGTCAAGTTGCAGATGGAAGCATATTGCAGTGTATAGCAGAATGTTCAATGCACGAGCTAAAATTTACCCCATGTCAATCGGTGGGTTCGTTCAGAAATTCTAAGCGAAAGAAGTCTTCTAACTCATTGTGCACAAGGTTGTGGAAGGTTGCGCCGCCATATTTAAAGGGATTACTAATCATGTAACATACCATGTTATATATATATATACACACACATATATATATATATAATTTTAAAGCTAAGGAGTTGTACCTTTTTATAGTATGGAAAACAAAAAATCGATACTTTCGCGGAAATTCACTTCCCAGTGTTGTTAAGTTTTCTCTCTCTCTCTCTCTCTCTCTCTCTCTCTCTCTCTCTCTTTCTCTCTCTCATGGTTTATCAGTTATACAAAATTTAACATACCTTCTGAATGAAGAGGCCTTCGCAGGCTATTCGCAGAAAATTCAAGATATGCATTTTATATGTCATATAAATATCTTAAATATTGAAGTTGGTTGTTTGTTTGTTGTAGGAGTTGTACTGTAGTTCAACTGTTGGGGAGCCGAACTTGAAGTAGTTGCAACCGCACGTATGGTACCCGGTAGCCTTCGTCCCAAAAATTTAAAAATATTAACTTTGCAATTTGACTGTTTCTTTAAATATTATATAGTTATGTTTGCCTCGGCTGCGTCAGTATTTATGTTAGAGACATAAATGTCTTAGCAGGGCGTGGTGCGACTGAAGAATGTAGGCTTACACAGATTTTAATTTTTAATTCACTCCTTTTTATTAATTCTTGACACGATTTTAACAACACTTCACTGATATAGAGAGCTGTGAGATTCTTTTGTTAATTAGCTGCACTTTTTAACACGTAAACTATTTTCGTCTCACACTGAATACGTCTTAAATTTCTCGAGGACACATCTTGCGTCCGGTTACGAACACTGTCTACAACCAACGCGTCCAGTTATGAGCGCTGTCTACAAGCAACTGACAATTTCTACCGCTTAAATTTGTAAATTTCTGTATTTCAATTTCTGATTGGCTAATCCTAGTCCAATAGAATACTTTTATTTAACGAAAGCTTTTTCTGGTTGTTGATTGGCTATTTATAAACCGTCACAAAATTTACATTATTGTTACTGCAATAATGACTAGTAGCATTATTAAACATTCTTACTCATTATTGCCTCAAGGTTACCTCATTGTTAGCAACTTTTAACCTATTATTCTCACAGCTCCTACATTATTAAATTACGTAATACATTCAGCTAACATTATTGAATAATACAATAATATAAACACATCCAATCACTGTAATATACACTTTTTATATATTATTACATACACATATTGCTTTAAGGCATATTTTATATTACATAATTTGACTGAAATCATTTAAGTGTTAAAAATACTGCCTCAATAATGGGTCATTCAAAGATTAGTGGCAACAGTGTTTGTATGTGGCGTTATCAGCGTTAAATGATGCAAGCTGATAACAATGAAAAAGAGGAGTATCTGATGTGTGTTATCGGGGAGTTTAAAGACAGTAATCTTATTTAAATGTGTGGCGACTGTTATCTGTAGTGCTCTAAAACGTTTAGCAAATATGAACAAAGATGCTTCATTAAAATTCAGATTGCAAGAGGCAAGAATGCTCGACAATGCCATGCAGCATTACTGGAAGCTTGTGGACTTTAGCATAACGTACTGTGGCTAGATGGGAGCGCAGAGGTAGGAAAGATGTTCCTCAAAAACGTGGAGCTGGCAGACCGCAATCTGCAAGTGATGGTGTGCAGGTGAACGCTGTTAGAGCTCTGCTGGAAGAACACCGTTGTTGGACTTGTATTGAATTAGCAAGGGAAAATTGTTCCTGGTGCGATTCTTCACATACTTAAGAACAACTTAAAAGCTGAGAAAAATCTGCACTCGATGGGTTGCACACAATCTTGAAGAGGAAAACGTGACAGAGAATGGAAACAGCGAGATTGCACTTAGAACTATATGGACATGAAGGCGAGCGTTTCCTTAGACGTATCATAACTTTAAATGAAACCTGGGTTCGATGCTACGAACCAAATTGAAGAGACAATCAAATGAGTGGCGGCACAATGATTCCCCACGGTCATAAACGTATCGGCAAGAACAGCATCTACTTAAAGTCATGTTCACAGTTGATTATGGTTTTGACGGTCCTTGTCACTCATTCAGTTCCTGCGAGAAGTCGTGTGAAAGGTGCATATTACAATTACTTTCTGGAAAACCATTTACGACCAGCTGTGCATCGTAAACGTCCAAATCTCCTGAATTCTCATCCTATGGTGCTCGCTCCCACATAGCTGCTCCTGTGGTTAATTTATTTCGAGATGGATTCTGGAGTATCCTCCACACTCCCCAGACATGAGCCCATATGATTTTGACCTTTTCGCGAAAATGAAATTACCACTTAGAGGAGTTCGCTTTGGAACCAGACAGGCAATTATAGCAGCAGTCTTGTGTACGAAGAACAGTACAGTCTGTACGAAGATTGGTGTATTTATAGCAGCATTAATCACCAAAAAAAATAGGGATCAGCAGTCATACAATATAGCAATGGTAATTAAAATGTAGAAACAAATTTAAACTTATAATTCCCTTCTTTTTCTTACTTAGTTTCATTTAAATGCTATTTCTCTTTAATTATTTTCCTCGTGATATGCATAATCGGCTTCCTAAATCATTAATTTTCTATTTTTTTATTCCTGGGTAAAACTCGGTTATGACAATAAAATTTCGAATCTGGCGACTGAGAAAAGTTCACGAAAAATATAATATAGCCCATACAAGGAATTTTTGGCAGTTTTATTGTTATGAAAAGTTTATTTGATGTTATATATTTCATGTCACCTCTATAAGGCGAGACCATTATTCCAACATGAGTGAAAGACCATGGTACTTTTACCTATTTATCAAATTAAATTGAATTTTATTTATGGACGCTCTTTAATTGCTATGGTCCTTAACGTCTCATTCTATATTGGGCGTGAGATACCGGAAATTTTGCTCAGAGGCCTCTTTATCAGGCTTGAGGTTCTTTTACGTGCCGTAAAACTACGGCACGGGAACACCGGTTTTACTTCCCTTCCGTAGGAAGCCATGCTAGGGATTTTTACGCCCGAAAAAATCCATCGCCCTCCGCCGGATTTGAATCCCCGACCTCGGGAACTAGAGGCTAGCATGGTAACCACTGTACCACGAAGGACGACCCCTACCTATTTATCAAGACTGTGCGGGTAATTCACATGTATCTTTCAGCCAGGGGTAGCCAACCTAATTTGAGATTTATTTGAAGGACGGGCCATCTGACTAAATATACATAAGTAGCCATTTTGAATCTGAAAAGAAGGTATTACTCCTGTACAAGTATTCAGGTAAGTGTAGCCCTATGGGCCGGTTTCACAGTTTAAGCTTAAGCGAAGCTTTAGTTAGTTACGGTCGCCTCTTAAACAGGCTTAAGCTTTGGTTTATCTAGAACAAAATTAAAATGATCGAAAAATCAGAGTCAAGGCGTAGAACTTTACTTCTCAAGAAGTTAGCATTATCCTAGGATTTGTGACGCAGCATAAGCATGTAGCAGAGTGCAAGCAAACGGACAAATACGAAGGCCGTCCAGAAAGTAACAGACCTTTTGACCTATCGCGGCGGCGGACCGGGCTAGAGCCGCCATCTTGGTGTCAGAACGTTCCTACACTCAGTACGCATCTAGCTGTGTAGCGCGTAGACTATGCCTCCCTTACTTTGCTTTTTGTGACGTGTTAAAATATGGGCTACAATAGAAAATCCCACCACTTGTGAGGTGCGGTCTTGATTGGGCTTTTGTTGTAAAAAACCACAAACTATTGAAATGTATCGCCAACTTCGTGATGTGTTGTTTCTTCACGGCAACGCACGTCCATATACGGCCAGTCGTACCCAGGGCTCTTGGATGGTTTTGGATGGGAGGTTTCATCCACCATACAGCCCGGATTTGGTGCAGATCGACTGCCACCTCTTCCCAGCGATGAAGAAATGGCTCCTACACAACGTTTTGACACTGACGCCGAACTGCGTGCCGGTGTAAACCAGTGGTTGAAATCGGAGAAGGCAAATTTCTACAAAGACGGTATTGAAAGTTCCTTAATTTGAATGGCGATTATGTAGAAAAATAGTTTAAGTGTGTACCTTTTAAATGTATATAATAAGCTTTGGTTTTTTCATTTTCTTAATTTTTTATTTAAAAATGTCTGTTATTTTCTGAACCTCCCTCGTACTATGTAGTAAAAAGAAACAAGCGTGGGGGAAATAGTGATACGAAGGTTGGATTAGAATGTGTGAAACAATTTTGTTACCTCTGCATGCTGTGAGGGAGTATTTTTAACATTTAAAGATTTTAATCAAATTATATAAATATAAATTTGAATAACAGCCCGCCTTAAAACAGTATGTGTATGTAACAATATCTAAAAAGTGTATATTACAGACATTGTATATGTTTATATTATTGTATCCATGTGTAATAATGTTATGTGACCGTATTACGTAATTTAATAATGTAGGACCGTGAGAATAATAAGTTAAACATTGCTAACAATGAGGTAACCTTGAGGCAATAATGAGGAAGGAAGTTTAAATGCAACTAGTCATTATTAGAGCAGCAATAATGTAAATTTTCAGACAGTTTAAAAATAGCCAATCAACAACCAGAAAAAGCTTTAGTTAAGGATTAGCCAATCAGAGACTTGAAATACAGAAATTTACAAGCTTAGACGGTTGAAATCAATTCAATTGCTTCCAAACAATGCTCATAACCAGACGTGTTGCTTCTAAACAGTGCTCATAACCAGACGCGAGATATGTCCTCGAGAAATTAATTATGTATTCGTGTGAGACGAAAATAGTATACGCGTTAAAAAAAGTGCAAGTATTAAATAAAAGAATCTCACAGCTCTCGATATCAGTGAAGTGCTATTTAATTTGTGTGAAGGATTAATAAAAAGGAGTGAATTAAAAGTTAAAATCTGTGTAAGCCTACATTCTTAGTCGTACCAAAAACCCTGCCAAGAGAAACGTGTCTCTAACAAATACTGACGCAGCCGAGGCAAACATAAATATAATATTTAAAGAAACAGTAAAAATACATTTGGGGCGAAGGCTACCGGAAACTGTTTACTATATGTGCGGTTGCAACTACTACAAGTTCGGCTCCCCAAAAGTTGAAATATAACACAACTCCTTCAATACAACGATACAGCCTACTTCAAATTGGCTTCCATACGTGGGGCAAATAATAATAATAATAATAATAATAATAATAATAATAATAATAATAACGTAAAGAAAACAATCTTCTTCAGCTGTAAGTTTTGAGATGCCGGAAAAACCTCCAACTGCAATTAGCATGCCTCCTCTTCAATGTTTAGAGAAACATTGTTTCTGACGAGAAGGCTTTGTTATTGAAATATAAAGCAATACGTTATATGTAGATGTGACTTCAATGAGCGACAAAGTACACGTTAAAAGCATTAAGTTGTGGAGTTTAATCATCAAAAAGGGGGCAGCTGCTGCTATTTGAAGATGACATTGACATGCCCGGTCTAGCAAGCTTGTCCTCGCTGATGTCGGGTCCAGGTTCAATCTCAGGGCCGACCCTTATCTCCTCGGCTGCGATGAAAACTGTAACTGTGGGTAATGTCCAAGGATACGGGATGCAGGTATATGGTGCATCAAAGGAAAAAAAACGATGATTCACTTTCAGTGATGCTGTCAGAATCACTATGTCACTTGCAAGTTTATTATGCCGCACTAAAATATTCCCTTTGCTAATCTGCAGTTCTTTAGTTTTAACTTCCCCGACACACTTAGTTCTCGCGCCGCGATTTATGATCTATCGCTTGACTTCTTTTCAACGCCAGAATTAGCCATACACTTAGTAGTTCACTTGTTTAACTGTTTATAGATTACAATACTTTACTACGTGTCACCATCTTCTATCACTGATATACACTGCGAGGAATTAAAATCTCGTCTCGCAAAACATAACTGTTACATATTTCTGAGCGCCACGAGACTCAACTTGTTACAGGAAGATTGAGGCAGTATTTTTATAGCTTAAATGATATCAGTCTAATTATATAATATTAAAAAAAAACAGCCCGCCTTAAAGCAAAATGAATATAATATAATATATAAAGTGTATATTACAGTCATTGTATTATGTTTATTTTATTATGTGCATATACAGGGTGAGCCAAAAGATTCCAAACCGCATGCGCGGTGTTTTTCCTGTCCCCGTCCTCGGCGCTCGTTGCCGTCTGCCGCTATCATAGAACGGCGCGGATGAAACCACACAACAGTTTTAAAACTACTTTTAAAGGCTTTACTTGCCAACTTAATGAAAGGAAATGCTGAAACTGTCCACCGTCATTGTCCGTACATTTTTGGCACCTCTTTAAGAAACAATCAATCATGTAATTTTTGGGGGGGATTTTCCAAACGATGACCGATATCGTCTAATGTTTCTTCGGTAAGAACCGAACGCTGTCTTTTAGATTTCTTAGCCTGAACCCTTCCTGTGGCCTGAAATTTACTGTAAAGTTCATGGATTGTTGTAGGTCCTGGAACTTTTACACTGGAAATCTTTCTGCAAATCGTACTTTCACTTGGCGAGCTGACCGAGTTAACACATACGAATCATAAATAAATACACGCTGTGCAGTAGAAAGTACATAATATACTTTGTGACTAAGTACAGGACAAAATAATAAATAACTCGTAATAACTGAACTACATCACATCACCGTCAAGTCAATACTGCACTTCACACTGCAGAGCAAAACTACGACAGCGCGACTTTGTTTATAGCAGCAGTGCGTTACATGTTTTTCTCATATTTCCACACGCCCAGTGGAAAAACACCGGCAGCCGGTAATATTGTTCATAAAATAACCCTCTGGGGTAACTTAAAACATAAAGTGTACAAGACAAACCCACACACCCTGGAAAAATTAAAACAAAATATCCGCCAGGAAATTTCTCAGCGTGAACTACGGCGAGTGATGAATAGTTTCCTAAGAGGTGCCAAAAATGTATGGACAACGACGGTGGCCAGTTTCAGCATCTCCTTTCGTAAAGTTGGTAAGTAAAGCCTTTAAAAGTAGTTTTAAAAATGTTATATGGTTTTATCCGCGCCTTTCCATGATTGCAGCAGACGGCAACGAGCGCCGAGGACGCGGAGAGGAAAAACACCGCGCAGGCGGTTCGGAGTCTTTTGGCTCACTCTGTATAATAATGTTATGTGAATGTATTACGTAGTTTAACAATGTAGGAGCTGTGAGAATAGAAGCAAGCTGCTTTTCGTAGCAAACAGAATTACAAAATAGAAACCGAAGGTTGCTAACAATAAGGTAATCTTGAGATAACAATAAAAGGCTACTAATAGTTCTTGGAACAATATAATGCAATATTTAAAACAGTTTATAAATAGCAATCAAAAACTAGAAGAGCTAAAAGTTAAGTAAAGGTATTCTATTGGAGTAGGCTTAAGCAATCAGAGACTTGAAATAGAGAAAATGTACAAATTCAAACGGTAGACCCTACAACAAAGCGTAACCAAGCAGTTCGGTTCGGTACGGGTTCAGAGTGAGACATAAAAATTCATTGTGTTTAGAATAATATGAAGTTATCTGTTAAAAGTGTAATTAACAATAATCTCACAGCCCTATAGTAGGATACATCATGTAGTGTTATTTAACCGTGTGAAGGATCAATAAAGGGAGTGGAGTACAATTATAATTTGTGTAAGCCTTGTTCTTTAGCCGTACCAGGCCTGTTAAGAGATACATGTTCTACAAAATAATAATGACGAAGCCAAGGCATACATATATAATATTTAAATAAATATTAAAATAAAAAGTTGGTTCTTAAACGAGAGGCGAAGGCCACCGGAAAGTTTGTACCGTACGTGTGGCAAACACTCCTAGAAACTATCTCCCGCAAATTGCACCCATTAGTGGTATAAAACCTTGGTTTAAATTGGTTCCTAAACGTGGTGCAAACAACAATTAAACTCCTTCAAGATTTAGGCATCGAACTGAAGGAAACTGCACTAAACTGACTTTTTTCATCCCCTTACTAAGTTATACAGGTTGGTCCATTTAAGTTGAGACTGAACAGTATTTCCAAAACTGAGAGTTTTAGAAAGAAATGTCTTTAATAAAAGTTGCTTGATATGTTGGGGGAAAGTAAATACTATTAGTCTTGTTTTGTTTGCAGGACGTTACATTAACATTTTAGGGTCAATTTATTTTTTTTAATGGGAACCTACATTTTGTATGTTGTTTTGTCACTCCTCAAAAAACTAAACAACATTTGTTTAAAGCACCTTGCAATTGTTCTTATTAACGTAAATAACAACTAAAATTCTGAATGGCTGTGTACCAAGAGCGCAATGAATGGTTGGATCCATTTAACGCAGTATAGCATAATAACAGTAGGCGAGGAGGCAAAGAGACATTTAAAAAAATTAAATTGACCCTAAAATGCTCATCACAACGTCCTCCAAATAAAACATACTAGTGGAATTTACTTTCCCCCATAATATCAAGCAACTTTTAATCAAAACATTTCTTTCTACAACGCTTAGTTTTGGAGATCATGTACAGTCTCAACTTAAATGGTCCATCCTCTATATACCTACTATTAGCTGAAAACCTTCATGATTTCTGCACGTAGCCAATACTCGTAACATTTTTATTGGCTAGATTTCTTTCTGCTAACTTTTATCGGTTCCTCATTATCGAATTTTCAAACAGTTTAAATCTCAACTTTCCCCAAGAATCCGATGAATTCCCTTTCGAACACCAAAAACTCTAAGCGTTACCCACGCTGACATAAGAAAAGACATGAAACATACCCTAAGCTTTATTTTGTTGAAAGTCTTGCAAGTAACACTGCGTGATTGCGGGCTCATTTATTAACTGATATGCACAAGGATGATAACACTGTAGTCATTTTCCATGGGCTCTCCAATGATACCAATTCCGACAATCTAAGAACAAAACTGTGGAATTTTATCAATGTCGATTTCGATTTATGGTTAATAACTTCTTGATTAACGATATCTAACTATTTCTTTTTTTAACCCTCAGAACTATCGCCTCAAAGTATACATTTAAAATTAAGGTCATGCCAAATTAAGTTTTGCTTCTTACCAGTCCATTTTAAGTGTAATTATATCATCAATAATTTCTGGTACCATCATTGAGGACTGTTTATTTAATCGAAATCTCTCGTAGAATTCACGGTCATTCCGTACGTAAAAATGGTTTGGACTTATTATAAATATTCTGGATGTCTTCTGTTATGCATATGGGTTAAAATAACTTGCATTTCATCAATAATATCGCCATCTTCAGATAACATGGCAACGCTTTAGCTTAAACCTCAGTTCAGTACGGTTTAAGCCAAGCCACGTATAAGCTCAGCTTATCGCTTGAACTACGCACTGTAAGCCTCCGCTTAAACCCAAACTCGAAGCTTTAGCTTAAGCTGTAAAACTGGGCCTAAGTGGATATATAAAACATAAAAATATTTCAGTTATTCTTACTATTCGCATTTTATTTTGAAAAAAATTATAATTTTACACATGTTTTAAAAATGATCATAAAAAGTAACACACTGAATTATGTAGAACTATGTACTCTTTATTACATTAATCAATAAGAACATTGCTATGAATTTTGAAGCCCTGTAATGTTTAGGTGATTTTAAAGCTTTCTTCATTCACCACTTTCTCAGTATGTTAGCTGTAACTTTTGATGTACACAGAGCAATATGTAAGCACACGGTCTGAAGGGACATACATATTTCCAAAATGCAATCAAACTAGTAGAAGTGGGTGATCCACAATGCTATAACCTGAGCACAAAGCCCTGAGTAGTTTTGATTTCTGTTATTTCTGTTTGCAAGGATGGGGAGTATTCATGACTCTCAGACTAAATTGTAAAATTGACTTATAAATAAATCTATGTTACACTTTTCAGATTCAAATGAGGAACAGTTTATAACGACTATTTTACTCATGCCGCAAACGGGAGATAATGACCACTCACGTTTAAAGGAATCTTGTTTTTTAACCAATCACGGTCATTCTACTCAATATTTATCGAAATATCTTTATCATCCCTTTCTTTAGGCTGCTCCTATTTTTTAATACTCTGAAGAGGTTGTAGTATCATTTTGCAGTGACTCAGCTACCAACAATCAATGCCGCTACGTTTAACATAAAAATGGCAGAAACGAGATTTGGTAACGCTAGGTATGCCAATTCTAGCGCAGCGATAAGGAAGAACTTAATTTGTAATTCTTCAGGGATATTCTCATCACATAAATTGATCATCGTTTCATATTCTTCGGATTTTAAAACCATTGCACTAACCTTTGTTTTGTTTTTTTTGTAAGTTTTGTTTTGGAACAGTTTTCTTTTCGCATTCCTTGCATCTCTCGTCTTCTGAAACTCCTGGTCTTCAAATGGATCGAACTTTATATGATATTCCATAAAATACATTTCTTTTAGCATTTTAGCTGTAACATTCCACGTTGTTTTTATAACCAGTATGAGGAAATCAAATGGAGAAGAATACAAGGAATACACTATAAAATTAACGAGATAATTTTAAATAATATCCATAATAAACCAATGAAGTGTAACAAGTTAACATTTATCAGCCTTACTTCTGTAAAGAAAGTCATTATTTATAATGTTAATAATATAGGTTTTATTTGTTTCTATTTTCTCTACTAGGAGCATTCTTACAATCTTAAGAACAGTGAATCCCTACTTCAAGTTCCGCACGCCAGATGGCAGGAAATAGTACCTATATGATCAAGTTGCACTGAGCAAACAAACAAAACGTAACCATACGATTCTTACTTGTTTTCGAAAACAACGCCACTAATATTACAAATAAATATTAATATTTTATGATTTTATTATCATAATCGTGATTTTTGGGTAAATCACTTCATTTTATTCGTGAAATAGTCTTCGCAAATACCACTCATGATTTTTATTTCGATGATTTGGAAACTAGCCGTGTTATTACTACTGATAAACAGGTCCACACCGGATCTTGAGCTGTAGGCGAGTAATGCAAATGTCTTGATGGGCCATTACTTGGCCTGCGGCCTAGGTTTGACTGTCCCCTTTTTTCTGTGAGGCGGTAAATCCCAAAGATCCCCAAATTGCAAATCTGCTAAAATGGCTAAATTGTTCATAAACCAGTGAGTGATACCCGCTAATAACAATAAATATCGCTTAAGCATCAAAACACATTAGTTTCCGCAACATTAGGTAGACACATCTGACAAAAGAGTAACAGCGGGCGTTCGTGCCACATAAACGTCCAGTGCCTCCATAGCTTGTAATGAAGCTATATATATTCCCTGTTCTTTGAAACAATTAACTGTTCACGCTTAGGCGGTTTTTGCCGTAGTTCTTTACGCTTCAGATGGCCAGGTTTTGAATAATACATGAAATGCTTTTAAGGATTCTTTTAGGACCCTTGAGGAAGATTTGTATAGTTAAAAATGTGTTTCAGCTTTTCCAAGCCCAAATGACAGATGCCCCGGAAGTGCTTGGTAACAAGATCGCAAACGTACGAATAACATTTAGCGTAAATGGCTAAGGTGCTAAAATATGATGTTTTTAGTCTTTTGTGCATTTTTATAAATTGTAATTTCCTCTTTAATTTGATGTGTGTTTTATCATTCTAAGGTACAATACTTGTATTTTAAATGTATTTGTTAAAAAAACTACTGCAGTTGGTGTGTTGTACTCTCAATTCCGCACTTCAATAAAAAAAAAAGGATCATAACTTCTATACATTTTGAAGTAGAATAATAAACATTAGCCATCTTTTAGGGGAAGTTTTTCTCCACAAGTTGGTACTACTGTTAAGTATAGCAATTTTTGTGCGTTGAAGCCATGTGGTTTCTTTATTTCTTTGCACATATATGAGAGTTTGCTTCCTGTATTACTTTCTCTACTAGGTATAGTAAGTAGGGGAAGTATTGCATTCCACCCAAAAATTCGATACCGAGATTTCACCGGAAATACATGTTTTGAGACCCCCTGAATCCAAAAAAAAAGCATTTTTGGAAACATGTCCGTGTGTGTGTGTGTCTTCTGTGAACAGCATAACTCAAAAACGAACAGTCGGATAAACACCAAACGTGATATTTAGGTTCAGTATCTTCCAAGGATGCGACACGAAGGTTTTCAAGAAAATCCCCCAATCCCAGATTACCCTTTACATGGAACATTTTTCGAAAATTTTAATTTTCTCAAAAATGGCTCTAACGATTTAGATTAAAATATCATATGTTTAAGATACTTTTATAACAAATGAAATGTATATCTCGAGTTTTCTGGGAATGTGTCCAAAAGTATTCTTCATTGTGAACGACTTTTGCATAACTGGTAAACCATAAGAGATAGACAAAATTTTACTACACAAAAAATGTAGATCGCGTTAAGATACACAATTTATGTCATATACATTATTTTTGTTGAGTGAACCATTTTCAAGATATTGTTTGTTATTCCCTTAAATTTTCCAGTACTTATACTTTTACTCTAATTCGTTATTAATTTTTACTTTCTCTACTACGTATAGTAAGTAGGGAAAGTATTGCATTCCACCCAAAAATTCGATACCGAGATTTCACCGGAAATACATGTTTTGAGACTCCCTGAATCCATAAAAAGCATTTTTGGAAACATGTCCGTGTGTGTGTCTGTGTGTGTGTGTGTGTGTGTGTGTGTGTGTGTGTGTGTCTGTGTGTCTGTGAACAGCATAACTCAAAAACGAACAGTCGGATAAATACCAAACTTGGTATTTAGGTTCAGTATCTTCCAGAGATACGACACGAAGGTTTTCAAGAAAATCCCCCCACCCCAGGATACCCTTTGCATGGAACATTTTTCGAAAATTTTAATTTTCTCAAAAATGGCTCTAACGATTTTGATTAAAATATCATATGTTTAAGATAATGTCATGAGAAATGAAATGTATATCTCGAATTTTCTGGGAATGTCTCCAAAAGTATTCTTCATTGTGAACGACTTTTGCATAACTGGTAAACCGTAAGAGATAGACAAAATTTTACTACACAAAAAATGTAGATCGCGTTAAAATACACAACTTATGTCATATACATTTCTATTGTTGAGTGAACCGTTTTCGAGATATTGCTTGTTATTTCCTTAAACTTTCCAATACTTATACTTTTTCTCAAATTCGTTATTCATTTTTACTTTCTCTACTACGTATAGTAAGTAGGGGAAGTATTGCATTCCACCCAAAAATTCGATACCGAGATTTCACCGGAAATACATGTTTTGAGACCTCCTGAATCCAAAAAAAGCATTTTTGGAAACATGTCCGTGTGTGTGTCTGTGTGTGTGTGTGTGTGTGTGTGTGTGTGTGTGTGTGTGTGTGTGTCTGTGTGTCTGTGAACAGCATAACTCAAAAACGAACAGTCGGATAAACACTAAACTTGGTATTTAGGTTCAGTATCTCCCAGAGATGCGACACGAAGGTTTTCAAGAAAATCCTCCCACCCCAGACTACCCTTTACATGGAAGATTTTTCGAAAATTTTAATTTTCTCAAAAATGGCTCTAACGATTTTGATGAAAATATCATATGTTTAAGATAATGTCATGAGAAATGAAATGTATATCTCGAATTTTCTGGGAATGTCTCCAAAAGTATTCTTCACTGTGAACGACTTTTGCATAACTGGTAAACCATAAGAGATAGACAAAATTTTACTACACAAAAAATGTAGTTCGCATTAAAATACGCAACTTATGTCATATACATTTCTTTTGTTGAGTGAACCGTTTTTGAGATATTGCTTGTTATTTCCTTAAATTTTCCAATACTTATACTTTTTCTCAAAGTCATTATTCATTTTTTATATGTCGTGGACATGCAAAGAGAATGGAATGCGCCACATAGCAACCAGCGTTAAAATATTTGACTATCGCTTAAGAGCTACCATATTCCCCTTGCATCTACAAGAAAATTACCAATAAGATTGACATCTCGATATCTCGATTAACATGAAGCATATGGAGAATAGGCGTTTGTTAAAATAGATTGTACAAGAGTAGAGAAAGTCATGTGAGTGTAACACATTAGATTTTTTTATGTCCTGGATATGCAAAGAGAATGGAATGCGCCACATAGCAACCAGCGCTTAAAAGATTTGACTATCCCTTAAAGCATACCAATTCCCCATGCATCTACAAGAAAATTAGCAATAAGATTAACATCTCGATTAACATGAAGCATATTGAGAATAAGCGTTTGTAAAAATAGTTTGTCAAGAGTAGAGGAAGTCATGTGAGTGTAACGCATCAGAATTTTTTTGTTTTGTTTGGAGCAGCTTTTTCTGTGAGTGACATTTTCTGGTATTAATTAACCACTTTCTCAGAAACGGTAAGGATAACTAAATTAATTTTAGGGAGATTAAAACAATCAATCTTTTAGTGTTACTATGAACTTACTTTGGTATTAATAACATGATTGGCTATTAAAAAAATCGCTTATAAGTTTTAATCATCAAAAGGTGGTATAATTGCGAAAAATCCTATCTTCTTTAATAAACTAATTGGATAAGATAAGATCGATCAACTTAGAAGGCATGCATTTACATCCAGTAAAAAGTCTGATATCTTAAATGCTTTGAGATAATTGGTCATGAATTTAGCAAATTTAACATTGGCGGGGTAGGGCTTTTAATCCTCCCTTAAGGATTATAATAACTGAAAACGGAAACCAAACTAGAACGACCAAGTTAAAATTCACGTAAGCGCACAATTATTAACGGAAAGATTTTCCGGTTCCCAGGAATAGTAAAAAAACACTGGGTCAATATTTAACTTCCTCATACTCGTTCCCAGGACGGCATATTAGATCCATATCGTGCATATTACTCTTCACTGCAGAATTATTCAAGGCGGCCGTGACACGAAACAGCTACTAGAGCTGGGAAAATGAAACCGGAAGAAATTCCAGCTAAGGTGCGTCCTGACTTGCTTACATCCATTGGGCGTTGCTTCTTCTAGTTTGTTTATGTGCAACTCAAAACTGACTATTGCATAAAAAACAATAGAAAAACTATAAAGACAGTAAAACCCGGTAGAAATTAACAAAGAACAACAAATAACTTTAATGTACCTTATTCAAAACAATGATTAGAATTGGAAATGTATCTACAATCAGAAAATGTTTATATACTCTTATCGAATTTTGACATTGGCTAACGTGCATTATGTTGGTTGAATTGGAAGCAGCTGAAAAAAATAGCACTAGTCAGTTATGAACGTGACTACCGGTTTAGTTTTCCACACGTCCCTTAATTCAAACAAGCAGGACGAAAGGGTGCTGCAATGTTTTGGTGAAATAACAAGCAGAACTGGAAAACCATTGGCCTCACTAAAACAGTGTAAAACGGAAGGAATTCCTTCAGCGTGCAATAAGGACCTAACGATATAGTAGTTTTTTGTTTACATGTAAGAAAAAATGGTTTGTTTTATTGCGTTACAGCAGTATCAATTGCAAAACTTATTTAAGATTAGTGTTGAACTAGCTGATAAACTTTGCGAGTTCAGGATTCAGGATGCGTCATTGGAAGATTCAGATGCAATTATTAGAAGGTAGCAGACACGAAACGTTTGCTTTGTTTACGTTCATGAGATACACACCACTCTGAAAGCGAAAGTGAATCCTGTTTACGTGGTGTCCTCCAACTGGGTTTGAAAGTGAAAGTAAAACACCGCTAGCATGGAATAAAACCCCTGCGACGCTACCAGTATATCTATTTTATGTTCTCGAAAACCTTAAAATATCTCCTCAGGAAATGATCATTGGAAAAAAATGGAAGTTACAAAACTTGTTCCAAATAATGTTAACTCAGTTAACGCTGCACGTACATGAATACCTCTACTCCTTCCCCCATTGTTTTGCATGTTTTCATTTAGACACAAGAGGCTGTGGAATGTTGCATTGATTCATCAAAGGTAGAAAGAAATTTGTTGGTAGTTGGAAGATGCTTCATGTTTATCTGCACAACGTATGGTAGCCAATTTGTCGCGGTCACTTCGTGTTATCTTATTGCTGGGCGCCTGTTATTATTTTATTATAATGAATTTGGGTTCTTTGTCCTCCGGCTAGCTATTATTACTACTCAGTCGAGCATATGTCTTGAACAGGGTGTGTAAACGGAAAGGATTTGTTACTGAAAGATAACACTTATAAAAGAATTTATTTTTACACTTTTATTACCGTCTCAATTAATTAATTTCACATATTGACTCTTGATACACGCCCGACTGAAACTTATATTTTCTAATATCACTATAATCACTTATTTACTGCACATTATTAATTCGCGTATTTCACATTTATAACTAACTTTACAACGCGAGAGATTTTGTAGAATTGCGCGACGTATAACGCGTGAACGATTCTCTTAAACTGTGCGACGTATAACCTTTGTATGATTCTGTTGGACTGAACGACGTATTACCCGCGAATCCTTCTGTTGGACTGAACGACGTATTACCCGCGAATCCTTCTGTTGGCCTGAACGACGTATTACCCGCGAATCCTTCTGTTGGACTGAACGACGTTTGCCTTGTGAATTATTCTATCAAACTGCGCGTTACCCGTCTCTGGCACGGAATTTATACTCCCTCACCCTAATATGCCTAAACATTATAACAGAGCTGCTATTGGTTAATAAAGCGCGCCAACATTAGCGTCTATTTTTATATCCAATCAAAATTACGAACACATAGGGAAAATATTCCCTCCATTTCTAAGAAAAGCGCGCTAATCTGACGTCATTTGCTTGTCTCTTCTAATTAATAAACAACTCACCCCCTCGCTCATTGTTACCCGCTCCTATTGTCAGTTTCAGTGAGGTCGTATAAACTTATTTCCTAACAATGCTTATAATTAACAAACATCTCAAATCATTGTCATACAATAATGCTAATTTACACTACAATCACTCTGGCATTCAGTGTTGTGATATAAAATACTGCGTCATATGCCCCACTAGAAACATAATTATAAATATTTACAACTGGTTTGGAAATTTTATAATTGGGTTTTTAGTCTCCTGAATCTTGTAACTCACAGTATTTTACTTGCACTTAACACTGCACACGAATTTAACACACGTCATACATTTTTGCCTTTTTCTCGCCACTATTTACTGGCTCTGGTCTAATGTGTTTATGTATACATCTGACATTACAATTTTTATAGCAAATACTGTACCCTGAACTATTTAGTTACAAAATGTTTATATTTTCTTAGATTATTGACAGAAATTTATACACTTAAGATTTTTTAACCTGGTTCATCTTGTAATTATTGAATATATTTACCAAAATATTCATCCTTTACACAAATATATTTACATCTCTTAATTCTAGACACAATTTCACATTATCTGTGTGCTACATAAGTATTTGTTTTAATTATCTTTACCCCTTTTTTGTTGTTTTGTACTTTATATTGAAAATACTATTTGAATTATATCTACGTACTTTTACTTTAATATAACATTAAGATTTCATTATTACATGCTTCATTTCAAATGCTGTTACAGTTTACTAAGAAAATGTTCTTTTTCCCCTTTAAACATTTATTTTTGTCCAGAATTTATTTCTCTTTTTTTATGACATATATACATAGATAATCCTCTTACATTCCAATACTTTGCTCTGCAGTTCAGCTTTACTTATCCTAAATTTGCCCCCCTCTTTTTTAAGCGGTCATTGCTATTCCCTTTCCTGGATCAAACTGTCTATGGCTAAGCATTACTCGCAGCTGTATCGTAACCTTCCAAAATCTGTTCATGAATAGCCTCTTAAAGGATTCATATGAAATTTCGCCACCTAATACAGTTTTAACAACTGTCATTTTCAATTCTTCCGGTATCTTTGTAATTTGAGAGTACTCTGACAAGTCTGTAATAAACTGTACTGGATTGGAGTTTTCATTCTGAACAGCTTGGTGCTTGTTAATTTCAGAAGTTAGTTTTGACTCAAATTTATAGACAAAACTTTAACTTCTTCAGACAATTTATTTCTTTGTGTTTCCGGCTCCTTCTGCATTTCAGATATCTCCCCTCTGAAATTAACTTGCACCTGAATTAAATCTGCATTCGTAGCCTCCTTCATCTCTCTTAGCTCACTTGATATGCTACTCATTCGACTTCCTAACTCTGTACATTCTACATCAACATGTTCAATTTTAGTATTAACCTCACTTTTTACTTTCTCTACTACGTATAGTAAGTAGGGGAAGTATTGTATTCCACCCAAATATTCGATACCGAGATTTCACCGGAAATACATGTTTTGAGACTCACTGAATCCAAAAAAATCATTTTTGGAAACATGTCCGTGTGTGTGTCTGTCTGTGTGTCTGTGTCCGTGTGTCTGTGTGTCTGTGAACAGCATAACTCAGAAACGAACCGTCGTATAAACACCAAACTTGGTATTTAGGTTCAGTATCTTCCAGAGATGCGACACGAAGGTTTTCAAGAAAATCCCCCTACCCCAGACTACCCTTTACATGGAACATTTTTCGAAAATTTTAATTTTCTCAAAAATGGCTCTAACGATTTTGATTAAAATATCATATGTTTAAGATATTGTCATGAGAAATGAAATGTATATCTCGAATTTTCTGGGAATGTCTCCAAAAGTATTCTTCATTGTGAACGACTTTTGCATAACTTGTAAACCGTAAGGGATAGACAAAATATTACTACACAAAAAATGTAGATCGCGTTAAAATACACAATTTATGTCATATACATTTCTTTTGTTGAGTGAACCGTTTTCGAGATATTGCTTGTTATTCCCTTAAATTTTCCAATACTTATACTTTTTCTCAAATTCGTTATTCGTTTTTTTTTTCACGTCCTGGACATGCAAAGAGAATGGAATGCGCCACATAGCAACCAGCGTTAAAATATTTGACTATCGCTTTAAGCCTAGCATATTCCCCTTGCATCTACATGTAAATTACCAATAAGATTGACATCTCGATTAACATGAAGCATATGGAGAATAAGCGTTTGTAAAAATAGTTTGTACAAGAGTAGAGAAAGTCATGTGAGTGTAACACATCAGATTTTTTCGTTAGATATTTCCCTGCTCATGTCCGACATTTTCTTTGAAACTTTCCCTATCTCATTTGCTATCATTTCCTGATTTTCATTTCTCATTCTTATTATACTGCTATCTAGCTCCATAAATCTCTTTTCAATTTCTTCCCTGTTTTGTTCTAAACCCTTATTGAATATTTCACCAAAATTTCTCATCATTTCCATCATCATACCAGCATCAAAATTAACATTTCCTGCTATTCTATTCTGACTTTCTTCACTAACATTTCCTCCCTCAAATTCTACATTGTTTGAGCTATTTTCTGTAACCTGTATTGAATTACAGCTAACTGTTACATTATCCCCTTCCATAATTGTTTCTTCAGTATTATTAGTAGACATTGTTTTCTTAATCCTACCACCTCTTAATAACATTTTAATTCTCACAATTTTTTTAGGATAAAAAAATTTACAATTTTCTAACCTTTCTGATGCTATCTGATGATGTTGCTTTGATGTCAAGATTCCTGCCCCTCTCTCCTAGATGTATATGTTGCCTCTGCGTCATAGTACGATGGATGTGCGTCGTCTCGCTGTCTTTGTGTCCTGTAGTTGAATTCCCCTGTTGCCTTTTATTCTCGTAGTTACGATGTCCACTCATCCGCGTCGTCGGTCGTTCTTGTGGTTGTTTCTGGAATCTGCGTCTTGTAGTTAATTTCACTGCTCCATTCGCTCCACGTCCTGGTTCCTTCGTCCCTTCCTGGTTATTTGGTCCTTCTTGGTTAATTCGCCCCTTTCTGGTTATTTCGCCCCACATTGGGCGCCAATTTGAAGTAGAATATTTGTTGGTAGTTGGAAGATGCTTCATGTTTATCTGCACAACGTATGGTAGCCAATTTGTCGCGGTCACTTCGTGTTATCTTATTGCTGGGCGCCTGTTATTATTTTATTATAATGAATTTGGGTTCTTTGTCCTCCGGCTAGCTATTATTACTACTCAGTCGAGCATATCTCTTGTACAGGGTGTGTAAACGGAAAGGATTTGTTACTGAAAGATAACACTTATAAAAGAATTTGTTTTTACACCTTATTACCGTCTCAATTAATTAATTTCACATATTGACTCTTGATACACGCCCGACTGAAACTTATATTTTCTAATATCACTATAATCACTTATTTACTGCACATTATTAATTCGCGTATTTCATATTTATAACTAACTTTACAACGCGAGAGATTTTGTAGAATTGCGCGACGTATAACGCGTGAACGATTCTCTTAAACTGTGCGACGTATAACCTTTGTATGATTCTGTTGGACTGAACGACGTATTACCCGCGAATCCTTCTGTTGGACTGAACGACGTTTGCCTTGTGAATTATTCTATCAAACTGCGCGTTACCCGTCTCTGGCACGGAATTTATACTCCCTCACCCTAATATGCCTAAACATTATAACAGAGCTGCTATTGGTTAATAAAGCGCGCCAACATTAGCGTCTATTTTTATATCCAATCAAAATTACGAACACATAGGGAAAATATTCCCTCCATTTCTAAGAAAAGCGCGCTAATCTGACGTCATTTGCTTGTCTCTTCTAATTAATAAACAACTCACCCCCTCGCTCATTGTTACCCGCTCCTATTGTCAGTTTCAGTGAGGTCGTGTAAACTTATTTCCTAACAATGCTTATAATTAACAAACATCTCAAATCATTGTCATACAATAATGATAATTTACACTACAATCACTCTGGCATTCAGTGTTGTGATATAAAATACTGCGTCAACTTTTAAACACGCCGTATTGAATTGTCTCACACTGGATATGTATTAAACTTCTCGAGGACTCGTCTCGCATCCAGTTAGGAACGCTGTCTACTAGCAACTGCCGCCTGAATTTGTACAATTTGCTCTATTTCAGTTTCTGATTGGCTAATCCTACTCCAACAGAATACGTTTATTTAACTTAAGCTTTACCTGGTTGTTGATTGGCTATTTATAAACTGGTTCAAAAAATTACATTATTGTTGCTCCAAGAATTACTAGTAGCATTATTAAACTTTCCAATTCATTATTGCCTCAAGGTTACCTCATTGTTAGCAACTTTGGACCTATATTCTCACAGCTTCTACATTATTAAATTACATAATGCATTCATATAACATTATTAAACATGTGCATAATAATATCAACATTAATACAATGACTGTTACATACATTTTATACATTATATTATATACGTATTGCTTTAAGGCGGGCTGTTATTTTATTCTATATTATATAATTAGACTGAAATAATTTAAGTGTTAAAAATGCTGCCTCAAGCTAAACGCAACAACTTTCAATAAAATGTGTAAGGTATCGAAGATTTATCTCAAAGTATTAGACATACTTCGATACAACCGGGTATCGAGAGTATCGAGGTATCGATGACATCGAGATCCCATCCCTATATATAATAATTTTATGTGTTTATTACCGTATAGATGGGACTCCAGCATCTGTAATCACCTATAGTCTGTAGAATTGTCCACTGCAGGGATGTGTGTTCCTTTGTTTGAATTTGAGTATCTGGCAATTCTACCAGAAGGTGAGCTTCAAACCCACTGAGTCATCCCGCTCGGTTATCTTAACTTTTGTCAGGAGAAAAGCATCTGCACCTCTAGTCCCGGTCGGCGGTTGAACCCGGACCCTCTGAACGACAGGCGGACACGCTAACACTGGCATTACATCTAAAACAACCATACCATACATGGTAACAGAACCTGAAAGGACTTAACGCCAACTTTGCTACAAATAATGTCGTGAATAGCTTACACACACGCTTCGTCCATAAAGTGTTAAGTAATGAAGGACCTTTGTGACTTGTGAATGCGGTGAGGTAGGTTGCAGCGTTGAGATTGTTTCTGATGATAGTGATACAGAAACGTTTTGGAAAACAATTAGCTAGCGCCGCTATAATGAGAGACTGCAATACAAATCTGTGGGCCGCTGGGAAACCGTGAACAAGGATGACGTAACAGCTCAACATACAGGTGGGCGAGGAGGAAAAACACAAAACGTTAGTTGGTGCTAAATTTTCGAGCAGATGTCAAGTGAGTTTACAGCAAACGATGCTCAAGATCACGTAGTCCACTTCTTGAACTGAAATACATCTAAAATGTTTACAATAGACTTATGGAGGTATAAATTCAAGTCATGTAACGAACTCTTGCAAAGGAAAAGAACAAAATAAGAATCGTACACGAAAAGAGTACATTGTATGTTGAAAAAGTACTGCATTCCACCCAAAAATTTAATAACATATTTCACTGGAAATGCATGATTTGAGGCACCTTGAATAAAAAAGAAGCATTTTTAGAAAAAGGTCCGTGTGTACGACTATGAGCAGCATAAAAATCGGAAAAGCAAAAACAAAAATTCTGATAAATACCAAACTTAGTATTTAAGTTCAGTACCTTCTAAAGGTGCGACACAAAGACTTAAGAATATCTCCCACCCCAAACTATTCTTTACATGGAAGATTTTTAGAAATTTGCGATTCTCTAAAAAATGACTAACGATTAAAATACCACATATTAAAGATATTTGCATGACAAGTAAAATGTAAATCTTGAATTTTCTGGAATTTTCTTCTCCTCTTCACTCGGAAGGAACCTTGTATAGTCTTGTGTAACTGGTAAACGTTAAGCGATAGATGGGAAAGTACTACACAAAAAAACCGTATATCTCTTTAAAACGCACAATTTATTACAAATAACCTTTTTGTGACAGACCATTTCGGAAATATGCCTTATTGGTGGTTCGATTTGTTCAATACTTTAAAGTCCTATCGACATTTAGTTGTTTCTTGTGATTGTATGCAAAGAGTATGACATTTTAAGGCCAACATATAGCATCAGCTCTTAAACATTTGACTATCGTTTTTCCCTTTGTATCTGTAACGAAATGTGTAATGTAAAGTTTATCCCAGTTAAAATGAAATAGGAAAATAAATCTTCGTAAGAATAATTTGTGTACGCGTTAATAATCCATAGAATGTAGGAAAAATCATGTGAATGTAACACATAAGATATTTTTATTCTTGGGAAATATCTGCAACTTTTCTGTGGACTAAGAAGTTCCTCGATTTTTAAGAAGGAAGCAGAAATAAAAGGTATGAAGAGGCCAGGTGTGCAAATTAGGAATGAGCTATAAACTGTCGAAAGAGACGAGAAAAAAAAGTGTATAACAAAATGAAGAAATAAGATTGGCACAAAATCAGAATGATTAATAATAATAATAAAAAAGACGAAGTAAAAGGTGCCAAATTATCTGTTGTGTATCGCATTATATTCTGTTTCTGCTCTAGGCAAGCTAATTATCAGAAATACAAAATGCGAAAAAAGAATGATAATAAAAGCAGTAAATAAGAATCTGATGGATGTTCAAGACATCATCATTTAGCTGAAGAGAAAGCTGCAGGAGGAAGCAGCCACTTGAAGTGAGAGGCCTAGAACAAGAAGAATGCGGTACAATAATCTGATACGCAACAGGTCCGGGTTTGGTTCTCACTCCACGGCAAATTAGCAATTTGTCTCCAGATCTCCCGCAGGTAGCACATGAAATATTGCGCTATCTATACTCGACTACACATAGATATTTCACGGGCAAGAGAACAGTAGGATCTGCTAGTTTGAGCAACGGGACCATCTTTGATGCTGCTGACGATGTTACTCTAAAACAGACTTAAATGGTTAGAGGAAGGTTATACGGCAACTGTCGGGGCAAGGGGTGGAGATTTGGGAATGGAGGAGGGATGGAAAATATGGATATGATACATAGAAACTTCTGCAAACAAATTTTGGAATTCCCAAGAGCTTCACCCAATGAGGTGGCACAAGTAGAATTAGGAAGAATTGGAATTAGAGGAAGAATAGTGGAAAGAGTCTTGAAATATTGGACTAGAATAAGAAAGCTAGATGAGCATAATGTTCTATATCAGTGTTTGGTAGCACAAGAAAGACTTAATGGCCCGGTTTCACAGTATAAGCTTAAACTTCGAATCGGGCTTAACCAGAGAGTTAAGCTACAGCTGAGTTTTACAGTGCGTAGTTCAAGCGCTAAGCCGAGATTATACGGGACTCGACTTAAACCGTATTGAACTGCGGTTTAAGTTAAAGAGTCGCCATGTTATCTGAGGACGACGATTTTAGTGACGAGGAAATGCAAATTATTTTAAACCATATCCACAACAGAAGATGGCCTAAAGTGTTTAGAATGCGTCCAAATCATTTCCACATATGGAATGACCGAGAATTCTACGAGAGGTTTCGGTTAAGTAAACAGTCTGCGATGATGGTACTAGAGATTATTGATGATGCAATTAAACATAAAACAGACTGGTAAGTAAAACTAAATATTAAATTTATTCTTACACCTTTATAATATACCTTATCGCTCATAAGGTATTATTACTTTATATTTCAGGAACAAAGACCTCTCGTCAGAAGCGATGCTTCTTTTGACGTTGAGGTTATATGCAAGTGGAAGCATGCTAATTGCAGCTGGAGATTTTTCCGGCGTCTAAAAATCTGCAGCATGCAGGGTTGTGAAAATTGTTTCATATCCATCAATTTGGACACCAATTAATTCCTTTATTTCCTCATCGATTGGCGTAATTAACGATGGCACAGCTGGACCTCCACCTGTATCCTGAATAGCACATTTCTCGTCGGCGTATTTCTTTTTTGTAACCTTCTTCAAATTGTCATATTTCCTCTTCAACACGGTAGCACCTACGTATATTATTCCGCTCTTTGCATTGAATAACTCCGCAATTTTCTCCCACGTTTGGTTCTTCTTGCTCCACAGTACCTTATCAGATTGCTTGCACTCTATTATGTATGTATACTGCTTTACAATTTCTAACAGAATGCTAACATCTTGAGAAGTGAAGTTAGCATCACGTTTTGGCTCTGATTTTTCTGTCATTTTAATGTGTGTATCTGAATAACCTATAAAACCCTACTTTCAGGAACAGCGCCGCCATAAACAAATGATGGGAATTCGCTCGATGCGCATGCGCAATTGTTACCAACTTTTAAGTTCCGAGGAGTTGTTCAGCTCAGTAAAGCCAAACGTGGTTGCCCTACTGTAAAACTCGCAAAGCTTTAACCAAAGCTTAAGTTTTGTTTCAGCTGCGTCCATAGCTTAGTAAAATTTGACTTAAGCCTGAACTGTGAAACCGGAAGAAAGACATTTGGTTCAAAAAGATTAAGGAAGTTTTGGTGGAGACTGGTTCTGGATATATGTGGGGAGACAGGGAATGGTTTTTGGAAAGAAATTAGATTGAGACTGGAAGATATTGAAAAACAAGAAATATTCGCAAGTTTTAATAAAAGCTCTCCGAGAAGATACAGAGAAATGAAAGTGGATTGGATTATATTGATGAAATTGAAAGGTTTAAGAATGGGGAACGATTTAGAGAAATGAAAGATGATAATTGGCAAATAATTTAGGAATGTGAGGAAACCAAGAGCTTTAGGCAGAGAATTGAAAAAAATCTGATGTGTTACACTCACATGACTTTCTCTGCTCTTATACAGATTATTTTTACAAACGCTTATTCTCCATCTACGTCATGTTAATCGATATAAAAATTTGTAGAAACTATCTTATTGCTAATTTTCTTGTACGTGCAAGGGGAATATGGTAGGCTTTAAGCGATAGTCAAATGTTTTAAGAGCTGGTTGTTATGTGGAGCATTCCGTTCTCTTTGCATGTCCAGGTCATAAAAAAAACTACTTCCCATTTGAGAAAAAGTATAAGTATTGGAAAATTCAAACAAATAATAAGGAATATCTCGGAAATGGTTCACTCCATTAAAAATGTATATGGCATAAATTGTGTGTTTTAACGAGATTAGATGTTTTGTGTAGTAAACTTTTGTCTATCTCTTACTGTTTACCAGTTATGCAAAATTCATTCGGAATAAAGACGACTTTCGGGGACATTCCCATAAAATTCAAGAAATACATTTTCTTTACCATGAAAGTATTTTAAACACATGATATTTTAATCAAAATCGTTAGAGCGATTTTTTAGAAAATCAAAATTTTCGAAAAATGTTACATGTAAAGGTAGTCTTGGGTGGAGGGATTTTCTTGAAAATCTTCGTGTGGCATCTTTGAAAGATACGGAATCTAATTACCCACTTTGGTATTTATCCGACTTTTCGTTTTTGAGTTTATGCTACTCACAGACACGGGCCTTTTTCTAAATGTGATTTTTTTTATTCAGAGGGCCTCTAAACACGTATTTCTGGTGAAATCTTGATATCCAATTTTTGGGTGGAATGCAATACTTTCCCTACTTACTATACGTAGTAAAGAAAGTAAAAAGGAGTGGACAAATTTACCAAAAAGAAATTCAAGCAAAACGTTTATAAACATAAAATCGAGAAAAACCATAACAGAAGCAGGAAACATTTTAGGCAGAGTAACAGCCAAATGGTTTGAGGAAAATTGGCAAGCAAGAGGAAGAAGAAAGTTAAATAATAGTAGGTATTGAATTTTAAGCTAATAAGTAGACCCAATAGCTCGGCAACCACAGGGCTTGAGTCGTTTGGGTCCCAGGGTTTACAGTAACTCAGTGTAGAGATAAGAAGGTTAAACATGCAATTAAGCTGTAAATCTTGCATATGGTTTATGTTGATATCATTATTTTATTTGTATTAAGAAAGTATCACAATAAATTACTTACTAAAAACAGACTTTCAAGTATAATGTTACTGTTGACTGTGTAAAAGAATTTTCTTATGCATTTATCGATTATTTCTTTCTCTCTGTGCCAAAACTACAAGGGGTAGACAAAATATTTGAAATACCACGTTTCAGACATACTTGTAGATGAGGTTGTTCCTCCTGAAGTTGTAATGAGAACTGCATTCTTTTGTTTGTTTATTACGGAGTATATACAGGAGTTTTCCAGCATTATGAGTTTTTTTAGTTGTGCTGAAAGTATGAGCAACAGGACAATGAAAGACCTTTCACTTTAAAAGGAGTCAAATTTTAGTAGTAGGAGTTAGTGATGAAACTTCCAATTTATTAAAGATTTCAAGAAGTATACAGTTACTAAGTTTATGTCAGCATACTTGTCAGAAGGTAAAATATCTTCTGCAAAAAGAAATATGGTCGCAAATACTATACGAAAGAGACAGGAGAGCCTTAAAGAAGATTGTATCAAGAAAGCATAAAACTACTGCAGTTAAAGTGACTGCAGAACTGAACACATGCATCAGGCAACTGTTTCTACCAATTGTGAGGGGAGAGCTGCACAAGTTGCAAAGAGAAAACAATGGTGTCATGAGCATAAGACCTGGGCAGCTGATGACTGGAAAAATGTGATATTGTCTGATGAATCACCTTTCACACTTTTCCCTACCATTGGCAGAGTATATATTTGGAGAACACCTGAAGAAGCTTATGATTCTGACTACTTAATGCCTACTGTTAAGCATGGTGGAGGGTTAGTCATCGTTTGGGCTGCAATATCTTCGTTTTCTGTAGGTACTATCATCATACTGGCTGGTAAAGTGACTGTTAATGTCTACAGAGATACTCTTAGGGAGCATGTCCAGTCTATGGTGCAAACATTGTTGCAATATTTCAAGATGACAACATTCCTGTTCATACTGCTGGATGAGTAGCAGAGTGGTTTGGAGAGCATGAAGAAGTTGAACATCCTTCATGGCCAGCTCAATCTCCAGGTCTAAGCATCATTGAGCCGTTGTGGGATGAGTTGGAAAAAAAGGACAAGACTTTCTCCACCTTCATCCCTTAAGGAGTTTGAAACAAGTTTTCACGATGAGTGGTATAAAAAACCTCTAGAAAGAATTCATACATTATATAGATCACTTATAAGAAGGATTGAGGCTGTTTTGATAGCAAAGGGTGGTCAAAATCTTATTAATAAAGTGTACGTTCAGTTTAAGAGGCGTTTCCATTATTTTGTTTACGCCATATGTAGTGACCGTTGTCGATTCGGCTACTAATTTGTTAGAATTTTTTCTAATTATATTCCCCTAGGCGGCGCCGTGGCCGAGTGGTTAGACCGCTCGCCTCTCACTGAGGCGGCCCGGGTTCAATCCCAGGGACCCGCATGTGGGATTTGTGGTGGACGAAGCGGCGTCTGGGTGGGTTTTCTCCGGGTTCTCCGGTTTCCCCCGCCATTCATTCCACCAACTGCTCCATCAACACCTTTCCTTTCATCCATTTTGCCCTCATTTCGTTTCATCTACTTTCTTCATCACATACCAGGCATCTGTCTGCTCCATGAGTGTCTGCTCCTCGACGGGCCTCTGACCCCAGGCACCCGCCTGTAAGTCCTGGGGGGTGTAAGTCCTACATAAGATGAGGATAAACAGAGAAATGACTATTCCACTATTCTCTCTCTCCTAACTTCGAAGAGGAGATACTTACAAGAAAAAAATCGTATGTGTTGTATTCTAGTGCTAGCTCGTTTGCATCTGAAATGCACATGTCCTAGGCGTTTGCTAAAATCCGTTATTTCGAGAAGATTATGAAAAGCCGGCGTATAATGTAACTGTATTCTATACACCATCTGACGGGGCAGTTAGAGGCCAGCAGATAGCGAAAGACTTGATTAGGGTTGTATAGTGTTAGGTTAGTTTAAGTTAGAGTTACGTTAGACTTATACTATATGACTACTATTAGTTTCAAATGGGAAGAGTTCTGCTCTGCAGCGAATGAGGTGCATTTGCGTGCTCAGCGTTGCCGCCTCGTTACCCCCACTCTTTTCATATTTCCCTCTCACTCACACATCGGCCTGGCCTAGAATGGTCGACGTATAGCAATCCAAACTGAATTTTCTAAACTTTTATAATTCTCCTGGTGTTTAAAATCATAATTGGGTATATACTCGCATGTCACGTACATACTTTTTAAGTGTTATATAATTATAGGTTATGAATTACCTGTGCTTTTAATCCAATGGAACTGCCAGTGGCTCATCCGTTACGTGAAGAGGCAATTTGTCACCGTCACTGTCTTCATCGTCTGAGTCTTGCAAAGTTATGATGATAGGTTCCAAAATATCGTCACGGCCTATTTCTTTCCAAAAGTCGTCTTCTTGTAGTTTTTCTGCATGTCTCACGCAGGCTTCCCAGTCTTGTTAAATTACCTTGTCAATTTCTTCGTGAATAAGACGTTCAACGTCAGTCAGTTTAAAAGTGTTATTTCTGTTTGCAACCCCTCGTTTTATTTGAGCCCATACTAACTCAATTGGATTATACTGGCAGTGATATGGGGGGAGGCGGATTACCTCGTGTCCCATTTCCATTGCAAGTTTATCCATCTGATACACGTTTTCCTGGTTTTTAAATGGAATTACTCGTTGCAGTAACTCATTTTTAGTTTCTGTTGCCGAAAATTCAACCCCCTTTTTTTGCAACCATTCGACAATTTGGTTCTTTCTACGGGCAGTATTCGGTACTTTGTTTTCAATAATCGAATGATATGGTGCATTATCCATTATAATTATGCTTCCCTCTTCTAAATAATTTAGGAATCTGTTCAAAAAGCATTCTTTAAACGTATCAGCTGTCATCTCTTCATGATAATCTGAGGTGGTTTTGGACAGAAAAATCCATTTGCTTTCAGGTACAAATCCTATCTTAGCGGACCCTACATGACAAATGATAAATCGACTGCCTTTTCCAACAGGTACCTTCAGGCCACTCTTTTTTGAGGAATCTTGCCAGATTGAACTTTGAGTGTGGTTTTTACCCATGTCTCGTCTAAGTAAAATATAGGTCTCGTATCGCCAAAATTTCGAATTTCGTGCATTTTGCGTAAGAATTTTATTCTTGCCGCAACAATGTCACTCCTCTCCATTAAAAATTGTCGCCCATCATTTGTCTTTCTGTACCTGAACCCTAATCCTCTCAAAATTCTATAAGTAGATGAATTTGAACCAGTGTATGATATTTTAGTTCTAAGGGCACAAGTTATTTTCTGTATTGTTGGGAATTCACCTTGGTCATAAAACTCGAACACAGTCCTGCGTACAACGTCCTTGTCAAAGTCAGTTAAATTTGTAAACCTCTTCGGAGGTCCAATGTGTTTTATGGGCGATACAAACACTGGAGTACCACTGGGAACAGATTTTCTTGCCTCTCCGCAAATGCGAGACACACTTGCTTTACCGACACCACACGCTTTAGCAGTAAGCTGTTGAGGATTTTTGAAATCAAGTTGATTTCTGTGTTCCTCATTGTTGCATTTTTTAAAAAACGAGTAGACCCTAAATATAATACTTCGAGCCTGACTTCGCAATACCTGCCTCTTTGACTCGCCACTAAATTCACCACAATAAGCCATTGCACTATTTTACTCTTGCTGCTTGCTCTCTGAACAACAACTGCATACTGATATTAACTGTGTAGGGTAAATAAACTCCAACCCAGATTTAGAAACAATACACAATAATAAACATGTGACGGTTCACGTTCTGCAGATTCAGTATTCTACAAGTAACACAAGTGATCTGGGTGGGCTGTTTGCTCTCTCTCAGCTTTAACAAACGTCTTGGTTTTTCAACATAATTCTTTATCACCATCAAGTCAGTAGTTCTGTATAATTACAAATATATATATATACATATATATACATAATGTATACAATAATGCATATATACAAATAAATGTGATCATTACAGTGCTTACGTGGTTATTATTTAACATATGGGTATGTTTATTCGTTTGTATTATGAAAACTATTTGAGCTAAAAATATGTGGTTTTTACGGTTGTGTTACGAAAATTACTCCCTACCTTCTAGTGGGTTACTTTTTGCAAAATTTGAATTTTGTCTTAGCGCAAATTATATTTATTAGAAACAGATTCGCTTAGCGCGCGTCACGCTTAGCTTACGGCGAATGCAATATGACAACAGAGCGGAACTCCAATTGGTTGCCGCTCTGGCCGCGCTCAAGGACAAACATCATCCCATTTGAAAATCACAGTAATAAGCTCATTTCATGAAGAACCGGGACAGTACAGTACTTTCGTTTGTTTTCAGCATACACCGGATTTTCATGATTTGCTTAGAATCTTCGCGGATTTCAGCAAACGTCTGGGACACATACAAGTTTGGCAGATTAACAGTTATTATTTATTTATATAACCTTGTAATAAAGGTTTACTATGTCGCACAGAATAATTCACACATTGAGTTTTTAAATTACAATAAGAAATAAGTGTTATCGAACTGCAAATAAATAAATTTCAGGTAATTGTGAATTTTGACAATAAAGGTTGAATATTAAAAGATAAATACATTGTAGATTGAACTTATTTATGCTATACAATTTTTGCCGTATAAATGATTTCGGTAAATGATTACGAAGTATTTTATTGTAGTTACGACAATATCGTCCTGCAGCTGTTAGCGGATCTGGTATTTTTGTCTCCATTGTACACTTGCAACCATTAATGCCGTGACCGTGGCTTCAGACGGCATTCTACTGGTTTCACAGGTGGAGTATGCGAGGGATATGTGTCTGTTTACCTTTTCGTGCTGCAGTGCGTTCTAATTATTCGCATATATAACTTTGAGCAATGGCTTTACTGGTCACCGCTTATAATAACCATTTTTAAATATGTAACTGTTTTGCACAATATCTCCACGAAAAAATATTTTAATGGCAAACTGAAGCACATTATACTTTTTACTGTCAAAAACACGTTTACTGCACATTATTTTAATAATTTTTCCATGTGAATGCTGCATGGAATTGCCCTAGCAATGTCTTCAAATGACAAAAAGGCTTTCTACATACCTAGAATTTTTCCCCCATGCAACTCCGAAATATTTGTATGCATCGCGTGAGCTACAGTTAGCACACACCACTCCTTGGTCAAACAATAAAGGCACAACGTTCCAGACACACTCCTCCCTGGTATGTACGCGCCCACCGAGGCTTTCCGAAGCTGTGATAACGGTATAAATGAAGGGAGTGTACAAATGATTTTGGTACTGCGCCCCTGGCTTCGAAAGACAGGCCTGTGGCCCTTATGTTACAGATGTTGTATGAGGCACAGAAGAATGGAATTGTCGGTTCATATATGCTTTGCTTTATTCACTTTCACTGTCTGACTTGAGACGACTAAATGGTGAAAATTTATAAAAATTGACAATTTTAGTTTTAGTATTTTATGCAGTCATATAAATTGGAATGTTCTCTTTAAATGTATGTATATATCACAACACTTACATTTTAAATATAATTTTAAAAAGGTACTGTATCTGCCTTTTGCACTGTGAATTCTGCACCACTTCACAGATAAACGTCACAACTCTTACACACTGTTAGAGTAGAGTGGTAAACGTTAACCCTTCTTTTAGGGAAGCTTTTGCTGTTCAAATACGTACTACTATTAAGTATGACAGAAGTAGAATAAGAATACCGGTTCTGGCGCACAGAGAGATGCCGAAAAACTGATAAGCTTCTTTGATCTATGCCGATAGCACCGCCCCCTCCCTTTGTGCGCTACTATTTGCCGCCCGGTCGCGTGCCGCTAGCTCCGCCCCCTTCCCTTTGTGCGCTTACTTAATGCCGACAGGTTCTGTGCCGGCAAGTCCTCCCCCCTCCCCCTGTGGTCACGTGCCGGTGTCCCCGCCCCCCTCCCTCCCCCATACGCGTGTCCTCCCTCCCCTTTGTGTTCTGGTTGGTTCCCTGTGGATAGGTGGGAGAGTGTGTATTGTTCCTATACGGTGACTACATTCCCGCCCCTCATTGTGACTTGTCTAAATCCCTGCCGTGTGATTGGTTTGGGGTAGGGGATGTGCCGCTCGGGGTGAGGGGTTATATGTGAGGGTTCTCGGTGCGTGACGTTGGCGGTGTGGGAATGCGATTCTCGATGCCTGCCGCACATCGGCAAATCGTTTGAGTACATAATTGTGTCAATCAATTAGGTAATGCGTGTTATTGAAAAAAGAATCAATGTTTATATACTACTAATGCAATTAAACGCTATTCTTTGAGCAATTAAGTATTTTTTGATTGAATCGCGCACACCTGTCCCTAAACCGCCATTTATAACCTACTATTGTCAATAAATTACACGTCTAATAAAACACGGCTAGTCTGTCGATGAAAACAATTAAGTATTTTTGAATGATTAATTGACTCGCGCGCAACTGTTCGTTATCGTATATGTGTGGTAGCATGTGTATAATTATTACGAGTAATAACATTTATTTAATTCTACTTTTGAGGGAAAATATATTTTGGATTTATAAGAATATTACAACACATAGATGAAAGGACAGACTTGACGTAACACTCGTTATCGCGTGATAATTGAGGTGGAACACCGACCGCAACCTTCCACAGCGAGACGTTTCACACGAATGACTGACTCTCGATATTTGGACTGGCAAGTCGACTTCTGCATCCCCTCCACTCCCGTTTCAGTTCGCCAGCTACACTAGCGCACCAAGTGGTAATATGAGTGAAACTCCAGCGAGTGTTTGCTCACAGCGCCCCTGGTGGTCATATCTGAAAGTTGTGAATTCACCATATTTAAATTCGAGGTGTACGCAAGACGGCCATCTTAACTCTATATAATTCTGCGAAATATGATTCCGGAAAAAAAAATAAAGTCGAATTAACATGCAAGGGGCGTTCATGTTGGCTCCGGAGGAATTGATTATGAAATAAATAAAAAATAAATAAGACTCTCGCTGATCGATGAATACAATTAAATATTTTTAATAAATATTGTAATTGACTCGCGCGCCTAGAGATATCTCACCCAATTATTCATCTACCATGAATATCTCACTTCTAATGAAACGACGCAGTCTATCGATTAAAAACAATTAAGTTTTTTTTTATTGATTAATGTAATTGAATCGAACGCAACTGTTCGTTATCGTATATGCGAGAATATTACGCGTATATAACTATTACGGCTAATAACGTGTGTTTAATTCTTCTTTTGAATTGCGGGTTTATAAAAAATATTACATTGCTTAGATGAATTAAAAAGCAACTTAAAGCGAAATTGCAAATAGCTTGTATGAGACGTTAACACGAGAACCCTTTACGAAAAAACAAGACGCAATGTGACAGCAATGCCCCGTCCATCATGAGAGGCGGTTAAACCAGGACGCGTGGGTTTTCCCCACTACCTGCTCTTAATGGCTAGGGGTATCCAGCACATAGGAGTACGCTTCAACAAAGCCCGCTATGTCTCTTCTCACACGAGAGAAGTAATAATTACAATTCAAAACAGGCGTACCTGTAAGTAACACGCACGAAGACTACAAATATAAATTTTATATTCGTTTTAAATGTTCTTTCTAAAGACGTAGCGAACTTTGAGAAATTCAACGAATTATTCACTGGCGTACACTGCCTGAAAGAAATATGGTGTACACCCCTGAAGAATGCATATGTAGACCCATTAGCAGACAACGGCAAACTCTTCCGCAACATTAATTTTCGTCAGAAGAATGTAAAAACAAGGTCTTGTATAGAGCTCTTAGTGAACAATAACACCCGTTTCCAATTCATTAAACAGCCTAAGTGCTCTGAAAAACCACAGACCCTCGGGGTAAATAACAATTACCGGCACAAAAGATTTTCTTAAGAGCTTCCTCTGTCCAGAAATTCCATCATACACAGCGGAAAATCCTGTCTAGACATGTTTTAAGCTTACCACAAAAAATGTTTTCTCGATAATTAATATAATTCTACATGAAGAATATTAATGATTTAAGTTTTCAATTAAACGTATACTGTATAGATTCTGTACTTAAACATTCGATTGTATCTTTGTCATTATTTAAATACTCGCGTACAAGAAATGCAAACATGATATCAAAAAATTAAACTGATTTTTTTCGGAATGTTAAACAAAGAAATATGATTTGGTGAGAGTAATATGAAGAATAAAAAGTATTCAGAATGATAGATATTACATACGTTATTAAAATAAATAAGACTCTCGCTGATCAATGAAAACAATTAAATATTTTTTTATTAATTAATTGTATATGAATTGACTCGCGCATTTGCTTGCTGTCGTATGTGTATGATTATTACGACTAATAGCATTTGTTTAATTCTAAATAATGAAATATGGAGCCTTGCCTAAACAATCCTCGTTACTCTTAATTTATTCCATTTTAAAAAGATTGGGCTTAGTAAACATAGGACGAGTACGATTTTAAATACCCCGTCCATTCGAGAGATATTTTTTCGAATATTCCAGCATGTTAATATAAACTTAATACACACACACAAATTCATTTCAAGTAATCTAACGATATTGAATAAAATATTAAATGTTTAAGATATTGTAATGAGAAATGAATTGTATATCTCGAATTTTCTGGGCCGCAGGCTGCAGGATCGCTCATCAAATACCGTAATGATTCAGACACCCGAACACCCGAATGGTAAGCATTCTTCAGAGTTTTTAAATAAGTAATGTAACAATTCATATTAACTTCTTGTTCATATTCTTTATTATTATTTGTATTATTATTTCCAGGAAGTGGACTTTATTTTGGTATCGACCCTCCATCGAGCGCTGCACAGGCAGCGCCAGGCTTCCAAACCTTTCCTGGTACCAAATCATCATGGAGGCGGCTCTGCCATCCGTACATGCAGCAACACTCGTAAGGTGAGAATTTACAGACGGTTGTTTGAGGATTTGTAACTAAAAAATTACATGATAGTAGACATACAATGTCGATTCTGGCACACAAAGGCATGCCTCCGACAGCATAGAGTTCTGGATTGTATAAGGAGAAAAGGATATATTTAAGGGGAGTTTCTCACCCATATGCAGTCACATAACTCTTTCGGTCTCCCAGAATGCTATGTATTTTTCACGATGGTGTTTAAAACATGTATTTTTTTTTCACGTATAGAGTGTAGATTCTTTAGAACTCTGTACTTAAACATGCTATACTATTATTATTTATTTATTTTTTCCAGGAAATGGACTTTATTTCGGAGGCGGTATCGGTCAACATGCGACCGCTGCACCGGTAGCATCAGGCTTCGCGAGCGTTGTATCAGCAGGCTTCGCGACCGCTGCACCGCCACCTCCAGGCTTCCAGACCTTCCTGGCACCAAATAAGCAGGGTGGGGGCCCTGCCCCATACATGCAGCAAGCACCGAACGGTAAGAATTTTTTCAATATTTTATGAAGTTCTTTTTACACATTCTATATTATTATTAATATTGTTATTATTTTCAGGAAGTGGACTTTATTTCGGAGGCGGGTTTTTTCTGGGAATGTCTCCAAAGTATTCTTCATTCTGAACGACTTTTGCAAAACTGATAAACCATAATAGATAGACAGAATTTTACTACACAAAAAATGGAGATCGCGTTAAAATACATAATTTATAACATATACATTCTTGTTGTTGAGTAAATCGTTTTTCGAGATATTGCTTGTTATTCCATTAAAATTTTCCAATACTTATACTTTTTCTCAAATTCATTATTCATGTTTTATGTCCTCGATATGCAAAGAGAATGGAATGCACCACATAGCAACCAGCGTTAAAATATTTGACTATCGCTTAAAACCTATCATATTCACCTTGTATCGTCATGAAAATTACCAATAACATTGACATCTCGATATCTCGATTAACATGAAGCATATAGGGAATAAGTGCTTGTAAAAATAGTTTGTACAAGAGTAGAGAAAGCCATGTGAGTGTATCACATCAGATTTTTTGATATTGGTTTAAATTTTCAAATACTTTTAACTTTTCTCAAGCGGTAACTCGCTATTCGTTTTTTCCCGTGGTAATGCATAGAGAATAGAATTATAAAGCCATCACATAGCATCAGACGTTCTTTAAACATCTGTAACGTGTCTATTCACAATCGAAAGGTTGCTGGTTCGAGGAAAATTATATCTACAGAAACAATACATTATTTTCGCTCTGTGATTAATTTGGTAATGTAACAATAATTAACAATGAATTTTTAGCGGTAAATGTAAAAAATAAAATATATTTTTTATTTCCTAGCGTATTCACAATCGAAAGGTTGCTGGTTCGAGGAAAATTATATCTACAGAAACAATTCATTATTTTCGCTCTGTGATTAATTTGGTAATGTAACAATAATTAACAATGAATTTTTAGCGGTAAATGTAAAAAATAAAATATATTTTTTATTTCCTAGCGTCATACGCAGAAGCATTCCCCTTAAGGAACGCTGGCGTGAGCGATGGTTTCCCCCATAACGGGTTTAGACTTGCTTACGAAATGTCCCTGTGCGAGGCTAGCATTTCCCTCTCCTTCTCGAATTTTTGGAGTAGCCAATCAAAATTGCTGTATTATATAACGTCACACCTCTCACCCCTTCAGATTTTATCAGGCGAAGCGATATAAAAGCAGTAGCTTCCCCAGCGATTTCACTGTATTGTGACAACACAGCGAGCTAAGATCTCCGCAAACTTTTCTCATTCAAAGTGAAATTTCAACGAACATCATGTCTGGTAAGTTGTAACAAAACACTTCATTTACTTTAAAAGTTAAATTATTACTCTGTACATTTTAACTTATATTCGCGTTCTTGTTTTTAATGCAAGGCATTTATATGCGAATAGCTGAGCATTCTAAAAGTTAATAGCTAGACAAGTGAATTTTCTGAAATGTGAACAGTTTAGTTAAGTATTCATTTTAGGCAAGCTTATTCTACATTTAATAGCTAACTGCGCGAATTCTCAAAATGGGAACAATTTAGTTAAGTATTCACCTTGTTGAGTAATTATTATTCCAGATATTTAAATACAGGATTTCACAGAGTGAATTATATTCCTTTTTGGAGAAAATACAATTATTTGAATACCTTATTAACGTTTTTGCTTTAGAATATTACAAAAAGTCTGTTGCGCGAATCATTCGCTCTAACAAAGTAAATATCTACATTATATTAAAACATTTAAATTGAAAAATACAGTACTTAATGAACTTCATTAGTGAATCAGAACCTCAATTATATTTACACATATTATCATTTTCAGAAAAAAGTTAATAAGTTTGTAACTTTCAAATAAATGAAATTTTTGTTATGCAACACATTCTCTAATAAAGAATATGTTTTTTTCTCTTCCTAATGCAGAAAGTTTGACATCTCAACTTAACACATTGGCTGAGGGTAGCATTTACCCAGCCGTTCAAAGACTACAAGATCTTCAGCCAGAGGAGCCTTATAATATAAAATCCTTAAGAAAAATTGATACTCGATACGGTGCTAGAGTCGTTGCACTTTTAGAGAATAAGCAAGTGTTTCTCCCGACAAGATATTCAACCCTAACAAGCCAACAGTTGGAGGAAATGCCTGGGAAGTTTCAAATGGTATATCATGGAGTAGTACCAGCCGGCAAGTTTAAGACATGTAAATTGTCTTTTCTTCCTATTAAGGTTTGTAGAAATAATTCAGCTATCCTTTCAAAGCTTCATTTAGAGTTACATTCGTTGAGTTTATAAATTCGCACTTCAGTAGGATAACATTTGTCTAAAGTATACATCAATATGTAAAAAAAAATAACGTCCAGGATGTAGTCTGAGCGAGGATCTGCAGAAAGAAGTTTAATAGTCTATTCACTGATTCTTTACCTCAAAGCAGATACCTACAGTAAGTTTCAAATAATTTCCAGCACGATAGCAGTTGTCAAAAGCAGGCATCACTGTATTAAAAAAATATGTGTAAATAATGTCTAGATTGTACTCTGTGTGATTTCGTGCAGAAAGAACTTTAATACCCCTTGCAGTGATTCTCCACATCGAAGTATATACCTACAAGAAGTTGCAAATAATGTGAATGTGTGTTACAGGAATGCCCAGCTGAATGTAAATGAAGAGGAAGAACGAGATAGCTTAAAACATCATAAACAGAAATGTGATAGGAACATTCTCAACACATCCCAGTAACCTCAATCAATGAAGAATTGCACCAGTGCGGAACATACATGGAAAAAACATCCGCGTGTGTAGAATATAACAATAATATATATATAATTATGTACTCATTATTACTGCTATACCAGCCTATACCATTGATTTCATAAATAATTTCATAATTGTTTAAGGAGAATGCCTATCTTAAAAACATTGATGCTACATGAACTATTACTGAAAGAGACTTGAATAAATGGGAATCTAGAAGCCAGAACCATCTTAATATTGGGCTGTATGATATGAGGTGTATAAAAAGATTAATAAAAAAATGAGGTCTATGTAATATAAACAACATTTATTTTTTATAAACATTTTCCTATTACATTCCTATACAAAAAAACATACATATTTCCTAAAGACAAAGGTGATAGTCTAGACATTCTAAAACACTCAGTTATATACATCACACAGAAAGAGACCTGCATTATCCATAAAAAACTAAACATCTCAAGAATGTCTGGATGATGTATTTTATAAGTACAAGGTTTTGATATTTCAAAGTTCCTGTTAACCATGACTGTAATTGATTAACACAATTTCTCGATCCTGTCATGCTATAACTTTAGAAGCTTTCAGCTTACTTATAATCTCCTCAATCTCTTGTGTGTGACTATTATTACCAGCATTCCTCGATGCAATTAGTAACCTCAATATATTTACTAGTCTATTTGGATTTTCAAGCGTAGATATCACTGAATCATCATCATATGAAGATTTCATATTCTCGCGACTCCCGCTGTATCCAGATTTTTCACCATCAGTAGTCTCCAGTGAAGGACAGAGGCTTGATCCGGTATAACATCCCCCTCTATACATCTTCGGATCTTCGAGTGTAGGAGAGAGAGTCGATCCAGTATAACATGTTGCTCTATGAAGCTTAAATCTTGACAAAGAACGATTCTTAAAAATCCGCTCGCATATACAGCATCTAATGACGTGTTTTCCTCCATGTGTAATGTATGAAAAATTGAGTTTCTCATCCGCTAGTTGCACAGATTTTCTCCGGCAGGAGCTCATGCTAAAACTAAAAGAAATTAAATGAATACGGGAATGCTAACGCTCGAAGGAATTAAAAGCGAATGAATGAATTCATAACACGCAGCTATGTATATATTCAGTGTGAGGACGCCGGAGGGAATCGCAATCTTCGCATAGCAGCGGGAAAGGATGCTCTCTGGAAACATTTGTGGAGAAGGAGGCTCTCAACAGAACATGGCGAATGCGAGCATGGAAAAAGGATGCTCTCTGGGAACATTCGTGGAAAAAGGATGCTCTCAACAGAACATAACGAGTGCGAGCATGGAAAAAGGATGCTCTCTGGAAACGTTTGTGGAAAAGGCTGCGTAACAATGGAATCACGCTATGTAACAAAGGAATCACGTTATGTCACAAAGGAATCACGCTATGTAACAAAGGAATCACGTTATGTAACAAAGGAATCGCGCTATGTAACAAAGGAATCGCGCTATGTAACAAAGGAATCACGCCATGTAACAAAGGAATCGCGCCATGTAACAAAGGAATCGCGCCATGTAACAAAGGAATCGCGCCATGTAACAAAGCAATCACGCCATGTAACAAAGGAATCGCGCCATGTAACAAAGGAATCGCGCCATGTAACAAAGGAATCGCGCCATGTAACAAAGGACTCACGCCATGTAACAAAGGAATCGCGCCATGTAACAAAGGAATCGCGCTATGTAACAAAGGAATCGCGCTATGTAACAAAGGAATCGCGCTATGTAACAAAGGAATCGCGCCATGTAACAAAGGACTCGCGCCATGTAACAAAGGACTCGCGCCATGTAACAAAGGAATCGCGCCATGTAACAAAGGAATCGCGCTATGTAACAAAGGAATCGCGCCATGTAACAAAGGACTCACGCCATGTAACAAAGGAATCGCGCCATGTAACAAAGGAATCGCGGTATGTAACAAAGGAATCGCGCTATGTAACAAAGGACTCACGCCATGTAACAAAGGAATCGCGCCATGTAACAAAGGAATCCCGCCATGTAACAAAGGAATCGCGCCATGTAACAAAGGAATCGCGCCATGTAACAAAGGAATCGCGGTATGTAACAAAGGAATCGCGCCATGTAACAAAGGAATCGCGCCATGTAACAAAGGAATCGCGCTATGTAACAAAGGAATCGCGCTATGTAACAAAGGAATCGCGCCATGTAACAAAGGAATCGCGCTATGTAACAAAGGAATCGCGCTATGTAACAAAGGACTCCCGCCATGTAACAAAGGTCTCGCGCCATGTAACAAAGGAATAGCGCCATGTAACAAAGGAATCGCGCCATGTAACAAAGGAATCACGGTATGTAACAAAGGAATCGCGCCATGTAACAAAGGAATCGCGCCATGTAACAAAGGAATCGCGCCATGTAACAAAGGAATCGCGCTATGTAACAAAGGAATCGCGCTATGTAACAAAGGACTCACGCCATGTAACAAAGGAATCGCGCCATGTAACAAAGGAATCGCGGTATGTAACAAAGGAATCGCGCTATGTAACAAAGGACTCACGCCATGTAACAAAGGAATCGCGCCATGTAACAAAGGAATCACGCCATGTAACAAAGGAATCGCGCCATGTAACAAAGGAATCGCGCCATGTAACAAAGGAATCGCGGTGTGTTACAAAGGAATCGCGCCATGTAACAAAGGAATCGCGCCATGTAACAAAGGAATCGCGCTATGTAACAAAGGAATCGCGCTATGTAACAAAGGAATCGCGCCATGTAACAAAGGAATCGCGCTATGTAACAAAGGAATCGCGCTATGTAACAAAGGACTCCCGCCATGTAACAAAGGACTCGCGCCATGTAACAAAGGAATCGCGCCATGTAACAAAGGAATCGCGCCATGTAACAAAGGAATCGCGCCATGTAACAAAGGAATCACGGTATGTAACAAAGGAATCGCGCCATGTAACAAAGGAATCGCGACATGTAACAAAGGAATCGCGCCATGTAACAAAGGAATCGCGCCATGTAACAAAGGAATCACGGTATGTAACAAAGGAATCACGCTATGTAACAAAGGAATCGCGCTATGTAACAAAGGAATCGCGCCAAGTAACAAAGGAATCGCGGTATGTAACAAAGGAATCGCGGTATGTAACAAAGGAATCGCGCCATGTAACAAAGGAATCGCGCCATGTAACAAAGGAATCGCGCCATGTAACAAAGGAATCGCGCTATGTAACAAAGGAATTGCGCCATGTAACAAAGGAATCGCGGTATGTAAGAAAGGAATCGGCCATGTAACAAAGGAATCGCGCCATGTAACAAAGGACTCACGCCATGTAACAAAGGAATCGCGCCATGTAACAAAGGACTCACGCCATGTAACAAAGGAATCACGGTATGTAACAAAGGAATCACGCTATGTAACAAAGGAATCGCGCTATGTAACAAAGGAATCGCGCCATGTAACAAAGGAATCGCGGTATGTAACAAAGGAATCGCGGTATGTAACAAAGGAATCGCGCCATGTAACAAAGGAATCGCGCCATGTAACAAAGGAATCCCGCCATGTAACAAAGGAATCGCGCTATGTAACAAAGGAATTGCGCCATGTAACAAAGGAATCGCGGTATGTAACAAAGGAATCGCGCCATGTAACAAAGGAATCGCGCCATGTAACAAAGGAATCGCTCCATGTAACAAAGGACTTACGCCATGTAACAAAGGAATCGCGCCATGTAACAAAGGACTCACGCCATGTAACAAAGGAATCGCGGTATGTAACAAAGGAATCGCGCCATGTAACAAAGGAATCGCGCCATGTAACAAAGGAATCGCGGTATGTAACAAAGGAATCGCGCCATGTAACAAAGGAATCACGCTATGTAACAAAGGAATCACGCTATGTAACAATGGAATCACGCTATGTAACAAAGGAATCGCGCTATGTAACAAAGGAATCGCGCTATGTAACAAAGGAATCACGCCATGTAACAAAGGAATCGCGCTATGTAACAAAGGAATCGCGCTATGTAACAAAGGACTCACGCCATGTAACAAAGGACTCGCGCCATGTAACAAAGGAATCGCGCCATGTAACAAAGGAATCGCGCCATGTAACAAAGGAATCGCGCCATGTAACAAAGGAATCACGGTATGTAACAAAGGAATCGCGCCATGTAACAAAGGAATCACGCCATGTAACAAAGGAATCACGCCATGTAACAAAGGAATCGCGCCATGTAACAAAGGAATCCCGCCATGTAACAAAGGAATCGCGCCATGTAACAAAGGAATCGCGCCATGTAACAAAGGAATCGCGGTATGTAACAAAGGAATCGCGGTATGTAACAAAGGAATCGCGCCATGTAACAAAGGAATCGCGCCATGTAACAAAGGAATCGCGGTATGTAACAAAGGAATCGCGCCATGTAACAAAGGAATCATGCTATGTAACAAAGGAATCACGCTATGTAACAATGGAATCACGCTATGTAACAAACGTTTCCAGAGAGCATCCTTTTTCCATGCTCGCACTCGTTATGTTCTGTTGAGAGCATCCTTTTTCCACGAATGTTCCCAGAGAGCATCCTTTTTCCATGCTCGCATTCGCCATGTTCTGTTGAGAGCCTCCTTCTCCACAAATGTTTCCAGAGAGCATCCTTTCCCGCTGCTATGCGAAGATTGCGATTCCCTCCGGCGTCCTCACACTGAATATATACATAGCTGCGTGTTATGAATTCATTCATTCGCTTTTAATTCCTTCGAGCGTTAGCATTCCCGTATTCATTTAATTTCTTTTAGTTTTAGCATGAGCTCCTGCCGGAGAAAATCTGTGCAACTAGCGGATGAGAAACTCAATTTTTCATACATTACACATGGAGGAAAACACGTCATTAGATGCTGTATATGCGAGCGGATTTTTAAGAATCGTTCTTTGTCAAGATTTAAGCTTCATAGAGCAACATGTTATACTGGATCGACTCTCTCTCCTACACTCGAAGATCCGAAGATGTATAGAGGGGGATGTTATACCGGATCAAGCCTCTGTCCTTCACTGGAGACTACTGATGGTGAAAAATCTGGATACAGCGGGAGTCGCGAGAATATGAAATCTTCATATGATGATGATTCAGTGATATCTACGCTTGAAAATCCAAATAGACTAGTAAATATATTGAGGTTACTAATTGCATCGAGGAATGCTGGTAATAATAGTCACACACAAGAGATTGAGGAGATTATAAGTAAGCTGAAAGCTTCTAAAGTTATAGCATGACAGGATCGAGAAATTGTGTTAATCAATTACAGTCATGGTTAACAGGAACTTTGAAATATCAAAACCTTGTACTTATAAAATACATCATCCAGACATTCTTGAGATGTTTAGTTTTTTATGGATAATGCAGGTCTCTTTCTGTGTGATGTATATAACTGAGTGTTTTAGAATGTCTAGACTATCACCTTTGTCTTTAGGAAATATGTATGTTTTTTTGTATAGGAATGTAATAGGAAAATGTTTATAAAAAATAAATGTTGTTTATATTACATAGACCTCATTTTTTTATTAATCTTTTTATACACCTCATATCATACAGCCCAATATTAAGATGGTTCTGGCTTCTAGATTCCCATTTATTCAAGTCTCTTTCAGTAATAGTTCATGTAGCATCAATGTTTTTAAGATAGGCATTCTCCTTAAACAATTATGAAATTATTTATGAAATCAATGGTATAGGCTGGTATAGCAGTAATAATGAGTACATAATTATATATATATTATTGTTATATTCTACACACGCGGATGTTTTTTCCATGTATGTTCCGCACTGGTGCAATTCTTCATTGATTGAGGTTACTGGGATGTGTTGAGAATGTTCCTATCACATTTCTGTTTATGATGTTTTAAGCTATCTCGTTCTTCCTCTTCATTTACATTCAGCTGGGCATTCCTGTAACACACATTCACATTATTTGCAACTTCTTGTAGGTATATACTTCGATGTGGAGAATCACTGCAAGGGGTATTAAAGTTCTTTCTGCACGAAATCACACAGAGTACAATCTAGACATTATTTACACATATTTTTTTAATACAGTGATGCCTGCTTTTGACAACTGCTATCGTGCTGGAAATTATTTGAAACTTACTGTAGGTATCTGCTTTGAGGTAAAGAATCAGTGAATAGACTATTAAACTTCTTTCTGCAGATCCTCGCTCAGACTACATCCTGGACGTTATTTTTTTTACATATTGATGTATACTTTAGACAAATGTTATCCTACTGAAGTGCGAATTTATAAACTCAACGAATGTAACTCTAAATGAAGCTTTGAAAGGATAGCTGAATTATTTCTACAAACCTTAATAGGAAGAAAAGACAATTTACATGTCTTAAACTTGCCGGCTGGTACTACTCCATGATATACCATTTGAAACTTCCCAGGCATTTCCTCCAACTGTTGGCTTGTTAGGGTTGAATATCTTGTCGGGAGAAACACTTGCTTATTCTCTAAAAGTGCAACGACTCTAGCACCGTATCGAGTATCAATTTTTCTTAAGGATTTTATATTATAAGGCTCCTCTGGCTGAAGATCTTGTAGTCTTTGAACGGCTGGGTAAATGCTACCCTCAGCCAATGTGTTAAGTTGAGATGTCAAACTTTCTGCATTAGGAAGAGAAAAAAACATATTCTTTATTAGAGAATGTGTTGCATAACAAAAATTTCATTTATTTGAAAGTTACAAACTTATTAACTTTTTTCTGAAAATGATAATATGTGTAAATATAATTGAGGTTCTGATTCACTAATGAAGTTCATTAAGTACTGTATTTTTCAATTTAAATGTTTTAATATAATGTAGATATTTACTTTGTTAGAGCGAATGATTCGCGCAACAGACTTTTTGTAATATTCTAAAGCAAAAACGTTAATAAGGTATTCAAATAATTGTATTTTCTCCAAAAAGGAATATAATTCACTCTGTGAAATCCTGTATTTAAATATCTGGAATAATAATTACTCAACAAGGTGAATACTTAACTAAATTGTTCCCATTTTGAGAATTCGCGCAGTTAGCTATTAAATGTAGAATAAGCTTGCCTAAAATGAATACTTAACTAAACTGTTCACATTTCAGAAAATTCACTTGTCTAGCTATTAACTTTTAGAATGCTCAGCTATTCGCATATAAATGCCTTGCATTAAAAACAAGAACGCGAATATAAGTTAAAATGTACAGAGTAATAATTTAACTTTTAAAGTAAATGAAGTGTTTTGTTACAACTTACCAGACATGATGTTCGTTGAAATTTCACTTTGAATGAGAAAAGTTTGCGGAGATCTTAGCTCGCTGTGTTGTCACAATACAGTGAAATCGCTGGGGAAGCTACTGCTTTTATATCGCTTCGCCTGATAAAATCTGAAGGGGTGAGAGGTGTGACGTTATATAATACAGCAATTTTGATTGGCTACTCCAAAAATTCGAGAAGGAGAGGGAAATGCTAGCCTCGCACAGGGACATTTCGTAAGCAAGTCTAAACCCGTTATGGGGGAAACCATCGCTCACGCCAGCGTTCCTTAAGGGGAATGCTTCTGCGTATGACGCTAGGAAATAAAAAATATATTTTATTTTTTACATTTACCGCTAAAAATTCATTGTTAATTATTGTTACATTACCAAATTAATCACAGAGCGAAAATAATGAATTGTTTCTGTAGATATAATTTTCCTCGAACCAGCAACCTTTCGATTGTGAATACGCTAGGAAATAAAAAATATATTTTATTTTTTACATTTACCGCTAAAAATTCATTGTTAATTATTGTTACATTACCAAATTAATCACAGAGCGAAAATAATGTATTGTTTCTGTAGATATAATTTTCCTCGAACCAGCAACCTTTCGATTGTGAATAGACACGTTACAGATGTTTAAAGAACGTCTGATGCTATGTGATGGCTTTATAATTCTATTCTCTATGCATTACCACGGGAAAAAACGAATAGCGAGTTACCGCTTGAGAAAAGTTAAAAGTATTTGAAAATTTAAACCAATATCAAAAAATCTGATGTGATACACTCACATGGCTTTCTCTACTCTTGTACAAACTATTTTTACAAGCACTTATTCCCTATATGCTTCATGTTAATCGAGATATCGAGATGTCAATGTTATTGGTAATTTTCATGACGATACAAGGTGAATATGATAGGTTTTAAGCGATAGTCAAATATTTTAACGCTGGTTGCTATGTGGTGCATTCCATTCTCTTTGCATATCGAGGACATAAAACATGAATAATGAATTTGAGAAAAAGTATAAGTATTGGAAAATTTTAATGGAATAACAAGCAATATCTCGAAAAACGATTTACTCAACAACAAGAATGTATATGTTATAAATTATGTATTTTAACGCGATCTCCATTTTTTGTGTAGTAAAATTCTGTCTATCTATTATGGTTTATCAGTTTTGCAAAAGTCGTTCAGAATGAAGAATACTTTGGAGACATTCCCAGAAAAAACCCGCCTCCGAAATAAAGTCCACTTCCTGAAAATAATAACAATATTAATAATAATATAGAATGTGTAAAAAGAACTTCATAAAATATTGAAAAAATTCTTACCGTTCGGTGCTTGCTGCATGTATGGGGCAGGGCCCCCACCCTGCTTATTTGGTGCCAGGAAGGTCTGGAAGCCTGGAGGTGGCGGTGCAGCGGTCGCGAAGCCTGCTGGTACAACGCTCGCGAAGCCTGATGCTACCGGTGCAGCGGTCGCATGTTGACCGATACCGCCTCCGAAATAAAGTCCATTTCCTGGAAAAAATAAATAAATAATAATAGTATAGCATGTTTAAGTACAGAGTTCTAAAGAATCTACACTCTATACGTGAAAAAAAAAATACATGTTTTAAACACCATCGTGAAAAATACATAGCATTCTGGGAGACCGAAAGAGTTATGTGACTGCATATGGGTGAGAAACTCCCCTTAAATATATCCTTTTCTCCTTATACAATCCAGAACTCTATGCTGTCGGAGGCATGCCTTTGTGTGCCAGAATCGACATTGTATGTCTACTATCATGTAATTTTTTAGTTACAAATCCTCAAACAACCGTCTGTAAATTCTCACCTTACGAGTGTTGCTGCATGTACGGATGGCAGAGCCGCCTCCATGATGATTTGGTACCAGGAAAGGTTTGGAAGCCTGGCGCTGCCTGTGCAGCGCTCGATGGAGGGTCGATACCAAAATAAAGTCCACTTCCTGGAAATAATAATACAAATAATAATAAAGAATATGAACAAGAAGTTAATATGAATTGTTACATTACTTATTTAAAAACTCTGAAGAATGCTTACCATTCGGGTGTTCGGGTGTCTGAATCATTACGGTATTTGATGAGCGATCCTGCAGCCTGCGGCCCAGAAAATTCGAGATATACAATTCATTTCTCATTACAATATCTTAAACATTTAATATTTTATTCAATATCGTTAGATTACTTGAAATGAATTTGTGTGTGTGTATTAAGTTTATATTAACATGCTGGAATATTCGAAAAAATATCTCTCGAATGGACGGGGTATTTAAAATCGTACTCGTCCTATGTTTACTAAGCCCAATCTTTTTAAAATGGAATAAATTAAGAGTAACGAGGATTGTTTAGGCAAGGCTCCATATTTCATTATTTAGAATTAAACAAATGCTATTAGTCGTAATAATCATACACATACGACAGCAAGCAAATGCGCGAGTCAATTCATATACAATTAATTAATAAAAAAATATTTAATTGTTTTCATTGATCAGCGAGAGTCTTATTTATTTTAATAACGTATGTAATATCTATCATTCTGAATACTTTTTATTCTTCATATTACTCTCACCAAATCATATTTCTTTGTTTAACATTCCGAAAAAAATCAGTTTAATTTTTTGATATCATGTTTGCATTTCTTGTACGCGAGTATTTAAATAATGACAAAGATACAATCGAATGTTTAAGTACAGAATCTATACAGTATACGTTTAATTGAAAACTTAAATCATTAATATTCTTCATGTAGAATTATATTAATTATCGAGAAAACATTTTTTGTGGTAAGCTTAAAACATGTCTAGACAGGATTTTCCGCTGTGTATGATGGAATTTCTGGACAGAGGAAGCTCTTAAGAAAATCTTTTGTGCCGGTAATTGTTATTTACCCCGAGGGTCTGTGGTTTTTCAGAGCACTTAGGCTGTTTAATGAATTGGAAACGGGTGTTATTGTTCACTAAGAGCTCTATACAAGACCTTGTTTTTACATTCTTCTGACGAAAATTAATGTTGCGGAAGAGTTTGCCGTTGTCTGCTAATGGGTCTACATATGCATTCTTCAGGGGTGTACACCATATTTCTTTCAGGCAGTGTACGCCAGTGAATAATTCGTTGAATTTCTCAAAGTTCGCTACGTCTTTAGAAAGAACATTTAAAACGAATATAAAATTTATATTTGTAGTCTTCGTGCGTGTTACTTACAGGTACGCCTGTTTTGAATTGTAATTATTACTTCTCTCGTGTGAGAAGAGACATAGCGGGCTTTGTTGAAGCGTACTCCTATGTGCTGGATACCCCTAGCCATTAAGAGCAGGTAGTGGGGAAAACCCACGCGTCCTGGTTTAACCGCCTCTCATGATGGACGGGGCATTGCTGTCACATTGCGTCTTGTTTTTTCGTAAAGGGTTCTCGTGTTAACGTCTCATACAAGCTATTTGCAATTTCGCTTTAAGTTGCTTTTTAATTCATCTAAGCAATGTAATATTTTTTATAAACCCGCAATTCAAAAGAAGAATTAAACACACGTTATTAGCCGTAATAGTTATATACGCGTAATATTCTCGCATATACGATAACGAACAGTTGCGTTCGATTCAATTACATTAATCAATAAAAAAAAACTTAATTGTTTTTAATCGATAGACTGCGTCGTTTCATTAGAAGTGAGATATTCATGGTAGATGAATAATTGGGTGAGATATCTCTAGGCGCGCGAGTCAATTACAATATTTATTAAAAATATTTAATTGTATTCATCGATCAGCGAGAGTCTTATTTATTTTTTATTTATTTCATAATCAATTCCTCCGGAGCCAACATGAACGCCCCTTGCATGTTAATTCGACTTTATTTTTTTTTCCGGAATCATATTTCGCAGAATTATATAGAGTTAAGATGGCCGTCTTGCGTACACCTCGAATTTAAATATGGTGAATTCACAACTTTCAGATATGACCACCAGGGGCGCTGTGAGCAAACACTCGCTGGAGTTTCACTCATATTACCACTTGGTGCGCTAGTGTAGCTGGCGAACTGAAACGGGAGTGGAGGGGATGCAGAAGTCGACTTGCCAGTCCAAATATCGAGTCAGTCATTCGTGTGAAACGTCTCGCTGTGGAAGGTTGCGGTCGGTGTTCCACCTCAATTATCACGCGATAACGAGTGTTACGTCAAGTCTGTCCTTTCATCTATGTGTTGTAATATTCTTATAAATCCAAAATATATTTTCCCTCAAAAGTAGAATTAAATAAATGTTATTACTCGTAATAATTATACACATGCTACCACACATATACGATAACGAACAGTTGCGCGCGAGTCAATTAATCATTCAAAAATACTTAATTGTTTTCATCGACAGACTAGCCGTGTTTCATTAGACGTGTAATTTATTGACAATAGTAGGTTATAAATGGCGGTTTAGGGACAGGTGTGCGCGATTCAATCAAAAAATACTTAATTGCTCAAAGAATAGCGTTTAATTGCATTAGTAGTATATAAACATTGATTCTTTTTTCAATAACACGCATTACCTAATTGATTGACACAATTATGTACTCAAACGATTTGCCGATGTGCGGCAGGCATCGAGAATCGCATTCCCACACCGCCAACGTCACGCACCGAGAACCCTCACATATAACCCCTCACCCCGAGCGGCACATCCCCTACCCCAAACCAATCACACGGCAGGGATTTAGACAAGTCACAATGAGGGGCCGGAATGTAGTCACCGTATAGGAACAATACACACTCTCCCACCTATCCACAGGGAACCAACCAGAACACAAAGGGGAGGGAGGACACGCGTATGGGGGAGGGAGGGGGGCGGGGACACCGGCACGTGACCACAGGGGGAGGGGGGAGGACTTGCCGGCACAGAACCTGTCGGCATTAAGTAAGCGCACAAAGGGAAGGGGGCGGAGCTAGCGGCACGCGACCGGGCGGCAAATAGTAGCGCACAAAGGGAGGGGGCGGTGCTATCGGCATAGATCAAAGAAGCTTATCAGTTTTTCGGCATCTCTCTGTGCGCCAGAACCGGTATTCTTATTCTACTGACAGATTCTGTTTTCTCAAGCCATGTGCTTTCTTTCTTTGCAAATATATGTGAGTTTGTTTTCTTTATTTTTGTTTTGAACAGGCTTTTTCTGCGAATAACATTTTCAGGTATAGCTGACCCTTTTCTGACAAAATATTGACGATAGCTATCACATTTCAGGGTGATAAAAGCTACTTAGGTGCTGTTGTGGATCTCTGGTGTTACTAAGATGTTTGGTTATATTTTAAAAAAGTAATTGCTGCTGAGTTTTAATAAAAGCATGATATAACTGAGGAAAAAAAGTCTTATTTCATTTAAGAAACAAACACACTGGATAAAAGTAGATCCATTGAAGCAGTATTTTATGCTATATTAATGTCGTATCTGTAATCATACATATACTATATGTAATTCGGGTAATCATAGTGTTTAAATATGTTCTCTATGTTAAACAACATGTCCATTAGATATATTTTCTCATCTAGGACGCATATAATTTCCACTGTAACATATTCGATTCAAGGTAGCTGTTAACAAAGGCGACGGCAAACTGTCTCCCTTAACAAATGTCTTTTATGAACTATGCATGCTAGAAAGACGTAAGTGATTGACGCTAAGGGAATCCCAAACTTTTCTTGAAGCCGGGACTCCTGGTTTGTCTTAAACCATGTGACTTTTAGAGGACAAATAGGAAAAGCATAAACGCCCTCCAGATTTCTTTAAACTTTGAAATCGCGCTTATAAACAACTAATCAGAAAATTCAAGAGAAAATCTCTTTGCGATCTCGCTTGCGGAACAAACCCGTGACACTACGTTATAAAATTCCGCGCCAATAATTAACAATGGATTAATACAAATATAGTATTGTGGGTACGATGAAAATAACTTTCAAGTGAACAGTCTCCGTGTTAATCTAGTCGCGAATTTACAAATGTTACTAATACAACATAACATTATTATTGAATTCCGCGCCCTAAAGAACAGTGAAGTAAAATAAATTATCGTGCGCGCGAGGAAGCAGAATAAATATTCATGTGACAAGTGTTTGTAAAGTAGACTAAGTGAGAAATAACAGAGACAATATAATTACACGTCAATTTAAATTCAACAAAGTGGAAATGCGTCCGATGTAAGCAAAAACAAATCTTGTAAAGTGCTTATCATTTAACTTTATTTGGAAATAATTAAAGTTAAATATTACAATTTAATTTTAATCAGTGTCTTCAAACAATAATTTTCTTACGCTCCATACTCTTAAGATCTGCAACCCAGTCTCATGTTAAATTAATAATAAAGGAACCGACTGCAGCCTAGGACAAGAACAGAAGAGAAATAGGACATCGATGCGGCTACAAAATAGAAGTCACGAACTCTTATTTTGCAGGCCCAATAATTAATTCACTAAATATTAATTAGAGTCGAGCAACCACTACGTCGGGTCCTTATAAAGCTGCATACTTACAATAATAATAATAAAAAACGACGGGACCTGCGCAGTAGTTCCTTATAAATACATTCATTTACATCCTGTAAAACTTTCACTGTAATATCTTAAATAGTTTCCAGTTAACAGGTCAGAATTTAGCAAATTTAACATTGGCAATATAGTATTTTCATCTCCCCTTAGGGATGTCTCAATCCTGATTGTAGGAACTAAGATCTCACTTTCTTCCCGTAAAACACTTAACATACATTTGTTTATGTGTAACACAAAGGATTTATTGTGTTTTTTATATTACTTCGTATTATCACTGATAAGTTCGATAGCCCGCAGAACATGTTTGAGAAACAGAATTTAATAGTGCATTATATAAGTGACCAGCGACCCTTACCGTAAATCGAGTGAATCTACAACCTGCAGGTACGGCATTTTAATACTAGGACCGGATGAGGTCATTTGTGTTGCAAATTGTGCGATGCCTTTAAACGAATGTGTAGGTAGTTCGCAAAGTATTGTGCGTGAGTTGTTTTTTTCCACAGCCCACTACCAGATGTTTGTTGCCAAGCCTACGAGCAAAGGACCGTAATATCTCTTCTTCCCCCTTGACTGAGTCCCAATGTGAATAAACCCTCCTTTCAGACTCTCAGAGGCCTCCATTTCGTAGTGTAGTATTCTTCTTCTGTGTGGAAAGAATCGTAACTTTCTGGGAAACATCACAAATCACCATATAGCTCCATGCAAACATGTTTTGCACATCATTTTTGGGCACTATATGGTGTATATATATTATTAATCTAATAAACATTATCTTCCACCACATATCTATGGTAGACAGTGGAAGTATTGCATTCCACTCATAAATTCGATATTGGGACTTACAACAAACACACGTTTTGAAGATCACTAAGCCCATGTTTACTTTCTCTGCCACGTGCGTTGTAGGTAGGCAAGTATTGTATTCCACACAAAAATTCAATACCGAATCTCGCTGGAAATACGTGTTTTGAGACTCCCTGAATCCAAGAAAAGCATTTCTGGAAAAACATCCGTGTGTTTGTGAACAGCATACCTAACTAAAAAACGAAAAGTCGGATAAATACCAAACTTGGTATTTAAGTTTAGTACCTTCGAAAAAGCAACAGTAAGATTTTTAAGATAATCCCTCCACCCCAAAGTATCCACTGAAATTTTTTCGAAATTTTTTATTTTCTACAAAATTACTATAAAAATTTGGATTGAAATACCATATATTAAAGATACTTATATGACAAATAAAATGTATATATTGAATTTTCTGAGAATAGCTGTAAAGTCCATTTCACTGGAAAGGAATTTTGTATGATCTTGTATAACGTAATCCTTAAGCGATAGACGAAAACGTACTACACAAGAAATATAGATCTGTTTAAAACACTATTTATTTCAATTATTTTGTGGCGTCAGCAATTTCCAAGATGTCCATTGTTAAGTGTTCGACTTTTTTTTCTTTTAGTTCCATTTATACCCCACCTTTAACTACATTGGTCTTATCGGTGGTCTTTCCTTTGGAAGTTATTGCCTATTGGCAATTTGACAATGTGTTAACTCGTGTCGTTGTGTTTCTTGCACTTTCGTTTTCTAATCATTAGATCATACACACCTTCACTCTCTCATTTATACTTCCAGACTCTGGGAAAGATAGGGATTTTAATTACCCCCTGTCGGGAATCAAAACCGGGACCCCTCGCACAGCAGGCAGTTGTTCTACCGACTGAGCTACGGGGCTAGCCATGTTCGACTTGTTCAATACTTAGCCTTCTTTTAAAGTCCTGTCGATTTTCAGCTGTTTTTCGCGATATCATGGAAAGAGTATGGAATTTTTCCAGCATATAGCGTCCAGTTCTAAAACATTTGACTATCGCTATTTCCTTTGTATCTATAACGAAATGTGTAATGCGGCTATTTCCGGAAAGGTTTATCTGGATTAAAATAAAGTTGATAGGAAAATAAACTTCCGTATGAATAATTTGTATAAGGGATACAGGGTAGAGGAAGTCATGTGAATGTAACACATCAGATTTTTAGAAAAAGATCCTATGTTTGTATGTGTGCCTAAGAGCGTAACTCAAAAACGACAGGTCGGATAAACCAAACTTCATATTTAAGAACAGCATCTTCCAAGGATGCGACACAAAGATTTTCAAGAAAATCCCCCAACCCTATATTAATATATGAGACATTCACCGACCTTGAATAAAATACCACGTTTGACACATTTACGTGACTAATAAAATGTAAGTGATGCATTTTATGTGAATAGCCTGCAATATCATCTGCATTATGAACGTCGTTTGTATATAATGGTTTAAACCAGTTATTACTTACTTTAGGAAGATGTAGATCTGGTTAAAACACAGTTTATGTCAAATACTTATTGTGGCATTAAACATTTCCGAGATATTTCATGCTTTTTTTTTTTTTTTTTTTGCTGTGCCATGCAAATAAAATTGAATTTCTAAGCTCTCATAGAGAACCGCTTTTACAGTATTTTGTCTATTGTTTCTGCCTCCTGTATGCCCCTCGTACTTACAACGAAATGAGTAATGAAATCCTTTCTTAAACGTTTATCCCGGTTAACGAGAAGTATTTAAAAACCTAAGCTTTTGTAAGCATAGCTTTGCGAACATATAGAAGAGAGCATTCTGGGGATAGAGGTTGGAAAGTATATGATGTTGAGCGCGTAGGAGTTGTAGAGGAGTCGAAGTCAAAACTTTCAGTTGAATCGGGTTTGTTGCATTGTTTATTTGATGGTTCGGACGAGTCGAGCATTTCAGAAGAGGAGAAAAGAAAAATGCAAGACACATTGGAGAAATAACACTATCGTCGCATGCGGCTGAGACTTTGTAACTCGAAGAAGAAATCAGAACAATGATATCAAACTGTAGTCGGAAGTGTTATCTGAACAGCTTTTGCAATTGGACAATATTTGTAAATAGAAGAAGAATGCTTGGGTTAATGCAAACTCCTAAGTTACATTCTACAGGGAGAGCCAAAAGACTACGAACCGGCTAAGCGGTGTTTTCCCTGTCCGCGTCCTCTGCGCTCGTTGCCGTCCGCCGCTATCATAGAAAGGCGCGGATGAAACCATACTACATTTTTTAAAAAACTACTTTTAAAGGCTTTACTTCAGAACTTTATGAAAGTGTGAATTATGAAAAACAGAATTATTAGTAGAGATTTGTGGCCCCCTCGGTCCCGCAACCTAACACCCTGCGATTTCTATTTCTGGGGTAACTTAAAACAAAGTGTACAAGACAAACCTACACACCCTGAAAGAATTAAAACAAAATATCCGCCAGGAAATGGCCAACATTTCTCAAGTAAACTACGGCGAGTGATGGATAGTTTCCTAAAGAGGTGCCAAAAAATGTATGGACAACGACGGTGGCCAGTTTCAATATCTGCTTTCATGAAGTAAAGCGTTTAAAAGTAGTTTTAAAAGTGTTGTATGGTTTCATCCGCGCCTTTCTATGATAGCGGCAGACGGCAACGAACGCCGAGGACGCGGACAGGAAAAACGCCGCGCATAGCCGGTCTAGTTAAGAAACATTTCCAAACATTCCCTCCCAGTATCCTAACATTTTTTAAACACTTCTACCTAAAGGCTAATATGAGACTACTGTCCCCGAAAATTGAGCGGGATGGCTCAGGCGGTTACGTCCGTGGCCCGCATTTCGGAGGCCCCCGGGATCGATCCCCGGCGACCACCCACTCTAGCCTATGGGATTTTCGTGGTTTCCCCGGGTCGCAGGAATGCTGGGGTGGTTCATCTTCTACCACGACAATTCTTCCTCTTATTTCCTGTACACATGATCTTCCTTGTCATCTGTTTCAGGGTTGTAGGACCAGGCGATGGTGGTCGGCGCGTTGTGGCTGGGCGGTGGCTTGCGCTCTGTAAATGTTTCTTCCCTGGTGTCGCTGTTGTACCGCTCAGTTAGGTCTCTCCTCAGCGTGGGGCCCTGGAGGTTGGTGGCTTATAGGCAGGGACCGTGCGGCGTCGGATGCGTTATAACTGGAAGCGTTAGGGATCCCGTCTATGCTTGCTCCCGTCGGCATCCGGATCTGGTCGCCCTTCGGGTCTCTCTCCTTCCCAGGGGTCACGTTAGAAGCACAATGGGCCGACTGGCCTGTATGCGGTGCTCTGCCCCGGTTCTGGGGCCCCTCCGTGATACTACCTTTACGTTTACCATCCTCGAAAACAGTAACTCCCAAATTCGGTAGCATACCCAAAGTTTTATACGACAAGCCCGCTTCCCACCTCTAACATTAAGGTATTCTAAAAACATAAATCACTCTCCAAACATAATAAAATACAATATTATGACTAATGCTCAAGCAAAAAGTAGTAATTATTTCATTGTTCTTCATCCTCCCACAAATGAAAGTCGAAAAGATCATCGGAATGATAAGGCTATTTCGAACCCCTACAGCTACGGTTCTTTTATAGAGGGTGTGTTCCTTTCATAGCAATTTCATTTAATTTACTGCAGGGGGTGTTACTAAGGACTGAGAGGGGTAGAGTTGTTATTAAGAACCATATCCGATGTTTCCTTCATGAAAACCTTACACAATATGGGAACCTATTTGTTTATTCAGTTGAAGATCCGACTTTTCACCACCATAGACGAGATAACCGCAGTAAATTTTCTCGGATCATGTCTATATGGTTGTGTAGTTCTATTTTAATTTTGAAGTAACTCAGTACTATAATTAGAAAATGATTGAAAACTTTGATGCAATATACGATGTCAAATTATTTATTAGATATCTTCATAGATCATAGATGTTTCTAGCTCTGCAATAAGCTTCTTCACAAGATGGCAGTGTAGTAGCACATGAAAAGAATTCTTCTCCTTTTCGTAGACTAAAACATTTCGAATAAAATATACTATAGTATGTCATACATGGCGGAATCTAATTGCACACGAGTATCTAATAATACACTGGTGCATCGAAAATATAATTTCACAGAGATCCATTTTAATGTGGATTTTTAGAAAAAAGTCTTACATGCTCCACTAATATGGCTTTCCCTACTCTTGTGCAAACTCTTGTGCTTTTCCCCATCTGTTTAATGTTAATCGAGGTAAACATTTACAAAAACTACCTTATTGCTAATTTTCTTGAGGTGCAAGGGGAATATGGTAGGCCATAAGCGATATTCAACTATTTTAAGAGCTGTTGCTATGTGGAACATTCCATTCTCTTAGCATGTTCAGGACATAAAAAAATCAATAACAAATTCCCATTTGAGAAACAGTAAACGTACTGGAAAATTCAAACAAATAAGGAATATCTCGAAAAATGGTTCACTCGACAAAAAGAAAGTATATGACGTAAATTGTGTGTTTTTACGAAATCTACATTCTTGTGTCTTCTCTCTCTCTCTCTCTCTCTCTCTCTCTCTCTCTAACAGTTTACCAGTTATGCGAAAGCCATTCAAAATGGAGAGAACTTTTGGGAATTCTCAGAAAATTCAAGATGTACATTTCGTTTGCAATGAAATCTAAAACATGTGATACTTTGAACAAAATCGTTAAAGCCATTTTGAGAAAATCAAAATTTTCGAAAAATGTTTCATGTAAAAGGTAGCCTGAGGTGGGGGGATTTTCTTGAAAATCTTCGTGTTGCAACCTTGGAAGATACTAACCTGAAATACCAAGTTTGGTATTTATCCGACTTTTTGTTTTTGAGTTATGATGTTCACAGACAGACACAGACATACACACGTACATGTTTCCAAACATGCTTTATTTGGATTCAGGACACCTCAAAACATGTTTTTCTGGTGAATCTCGGTATCGAATTTTTGGGTGGGGTGCAATACTTTCCCTACTCATTATATGTAGTAGAGAGAGTAATAAAACATACAACTTGAATTTTTTGGGAATAGCTTGTGAAGTGGTCTCCATCAGGAAGGAGTTATGTATAGTAACTGGTGAACCATAGGAGATAGACAGAAACTTACTACACAAAAAGTAGATTCCTTTAAAACACACAATTTATTTCAAACACTCCTTTTTGTGGCATCAGCCGTTTTCGATATAACAGTTATTACTGGTTTGAATTTTCATTACCTTTGGTCATTATGTGCTCTCTTTCAGTTATTTCTCGCAATACCATGGAAAGAATGGAATTTCAACGTCAGCATATAGTGATCCGTTTTGAAACATTTGCCTATAGATTGGGTTTTCTCCATTCCCCTTGTACCTAAAACGAAGTCCGTAATGAAACTATTTTTGTAAAGTTTGTTGAAGTTATATAAAATAAACGATAGTGGATAGAGAAATTAATGTGAACTTTACAGGTCTGGAAATTAAATTAAATTGAGTTTTATTTATGGACGCTCTTTAACTGATGTGGTCCTTAGCATCCCATACCATATTGGGCGAGAAAGACCGATAATTTTGCTCAGAGGCATCTTTATCAGGCTTAAGGTTCTTTTACGCGCCGTAAATCTACAACAAGGGATCACCGGCTTTACTTCCCTTCCGAAGGAAGGCTTGCTAAGTATTTTTATGCCTGAACAAATTCATCGCCCTCCGCCGGGTTTGAACCCGCCACCTAGGGAACTAGAGGCTAGCATGGTAACCACTACACCACGAAGGACGACATGGGTCTGGATTTTAAGTATGCTATTTACAGAGAAATGTATGCGCACTGTGGACCTTGTTGCAAAGAGGTTTTATTTTTGGATTTAGGGAACCTCAAAACGAGTTTTTTGGCAGAATAAAATTTTCTTTGTCTAAAACAAGCAGTAGAGTCATCAGTATGATGCGAGTTATGGGAACTTCTACACGGACGATGCCTGGTGAAGGAATTACGTGTGTTAGGAGGCAGTCCAATTGGAGGCCCTTGCTCAAGACGTGGGTATTACTCGGTCTTTTGAGACCTGCCTGCCGCGTTTGTTGACACTGCAACAAAAACTTGTTCAAATTAGAAAGGAAAGCTGGGAACGCTTTACCAAGAAGCTATACAATTCTTTGAAAAATATATGTGACCGCTGACAAAAGTTATACGCAACTGCCTGGGACAAATGCAATGGAAGCATGCAGAATTCTTGAGTCTGAATGAAGCAAAGCCTGTTTTAGGAGCTGTGTGTGTTGAACATGTAGTTAGTTCTTGCTTGTGATTTTTTTAGAACATTTTACGGCTGACAGAGCCAGTATTTGTATGATTGTAACGTTGTAAAATGTCAAATGTTACCAGACGTCCCGTTCAGAGGGAGTTGTCCTTCAAAGAAATATCCTGATGTTCCTGAACATTTTATTGGCATGCCTGCTTTTATCTAATCTGAACTTTTAGGACTACACAAAAGACAAAAATGGATTGAATTTCAAAATGATTAATAATTCAGGTTATCAGGAATCGCAAGACGATTTCGGCACTTAAGCGCACATGAAGACTGCTAGAAACCTCTAGGTGGGAGGGGTGAATCGAATAACACAGCGACCAGATCCGGAAGGCAGGATCAGTCGCATGCGATTTCTCTATCGTCTTAATATGGCGCCGGCGGGACCTCTCACATAGACGTACCTCTCCACACGCCAGGGTAGACAGTTTCTCGAAGCAAACTCCACCGTCCGCCGTCCACTCGCCTGATCTTTCGACTGAAACATGATAAAGGAATGAAATGACAGGAAAATTCGCGACATTAAATAATCCACTTCAGCATTCGTCTACCAACCAGAGAAAAGCGTGAAAAAAAACCATGATCAGAGTGGCACCGCCGAATGCGAGCCTCACGCGGGGCCATCTCGCACAGTAAAATGGACAACAGCTTATCGAAATCCGTTAAAATAAACAAACTCAATGGCGGAACAACCCTTGAATACCAGAGGAAACGACACGGTCACTACCTGCACTACAGTGCTGACTGTAGTATGCAATTGTGGTTAGCTAGACCATGTGTATGAAAGCCAGACCTCCCAGCAGAAGAGAGATCACAAACCAGTACAGTGGATAGAGTTCGGGTCCCATTCGCGGCAAGCAAAACGTTGTCGTAATGCTGCAAAGATAATTTCAAAACCCCTTTCCCTTATTATTCACTGTACTATTTTTCCTTATGCGATTATTCGTATAGTCTGATGAACGTGAATATCCATATCTTTGAAAAAACACAATTTATTTCAAATAATTGTATTGTGCTATAAGCCATTTTCAAGATATCAGTTATTACCCTCCCGATTGCATGGAAAGAATATATATATATATATATATATATATATATATATATATATATATTGCCCAGTTCTTAAACATTTGCCTATCGCTATATCCTTTGTATGTATAACGAAATGTGTAATGTAACTATTTGTGCAAAGGTTTATCTCATTAAAATAAAATAGACAGAAGAATAAGCTTTCATAAGAATAGTATGTATACCCATTAATAAACGCTGGAGGTTAGAGAAAGTTATGTGGATGTAACATGCCATTTTTTTGTTTATTGTATCGCAAGAACTGAAGCTTGCAAAGGAATCGCTCATACAGATGATGTCGACAATTGTAATGCTTTGTAAATGGAGCAGTTATTAAAGCCAATGGATATTCGGCTGAACAGAGCATGTTAGTACATACTAAGTGCACCAACAACACCGTATGTCAAGTGTGCGGATATCCCTTCGTGCGTTGAAAGAATTGCAGAACTCAACGGGGCAATTCCAAATAAACACAAGCGCATTAGCGTGAGCGACCTTCCTTGTACTCTCCTTGCTTATCAGCGAAGACAATAAGCGGATCGCGCTCATTGAGATGAAGTAATTCTTGGACAAGAACAGCGTAAACAGCATTTAAAAAAATTGCCATGGGCGCACACTGATAAGTCAAATAAAAATATTCCATCAATCTAAAAGTAAGTTTATTTCCTTGAAAATACAGTCTCTGTAACTGAAGTGGAAAACATCCTAAGAATTTTTCGGTCTGTTTACATTGTTTGTATCTATCATCACGCACCGTACACTCTAGTGCAAGCCTGGCAACTGCTTCTCAATGAGCGCGATCCGTGATCCTTGTTCGCTGATAAAGGTAAAGGAACATATCTAGGAGACGCAGGAACCTAGGCAGAGAACCGCAAATAGGCCGTAACGGCCATTTTTGCTTCCAACGTGACCTCTGGGAGGAGAGATGAGGGGAGAGACCCGAAGGGCGACCAGATCCGGATGTCAAACGGGCGCAAGCATGGACGGGGTTCCTAAAGTTTCCAGATAGAATACATCCTACGCCGCAAACCACCAACGTCCACGGTTTCCGGGACAGAGCTCACTCGGAGCATAGACCTAACTGAGCGGTACCGCAGCGACACCAGGTAAAAAACCTTCACAGAGCCCAGCCACAACCCTCCGCTAGGTCCTACAACCCTGAAACCGATGACAACGAAGATGATGGTTACAGAAAATGAGAGGGAGGACAGTAGTGGTAGAAGGTGAACCAGTTCAGCATTTGCCTGTCGACCCGGGGAAACCACGAAAAATCTATGGACCAGAGTGGGCGGTCGCCGGGGATCAATTCCGGGACCTGCTACATGCGGGTCACAGACTTTGCTGCCCGAGCCATTCCACTTGGTTTTTCGCTTATAAGCAAGAGGAGTAGCACGAAGGACGCCCATGCTAACGCGCCAGTTCCCCACTGATCTGTGTCCACTTGGATATTCCTCTTGAGTTCTGCAATTCTTATAACGCACGAAGATGTATCTGCACACGTGCAATACGGCGCTCCACGTGGTACATTTAGCTGTAGAACTGTAATAAGTTACATTAATATTGTTTTATATAAGATAACAGGCCAATTAGACGAAACAAACGTTTTTACTTTCTCTACTGCGTATAGTAAGTAGGGGAAGTATTGTATTCCACCCAAAAATTCGATACCGAGATTTCACCGGAAATACATGTTTTGAGACCCCCTGAATCCAAAAAAAAACATTTTTGGAAACATGTCCGTGTGTGTGTGTGTGTGTGTGTGTGAACAGCATAACTCAGAAACGAACATTCGGATAAACACCAAACTTGGTATTTAGGTTCAGTATCTTCCAAGGATGCGACTCGAAGGTTTTCAAGAAAATCCCCCCACCCCAGAGTACCCTTTACATGGACGATTTTTCGAAAATTTTAATTTTCTCAAATATGGCTCTAACGATTTTGATTAAAACATCATATGTTTAAGATATTTTTATGACAAATAAAATGTATATCTTGAATTTTCTGGAAATGTCTCCAAAAGTATTCTTTATTATGAACGACTTTTGCATAACTGGTAAACCATAAGAAATAGACAAAATTTTACTACACAAAAAATCTAGATTGCGTTAAAATACACAATTTATGTCATATACATTTTTTTTGTTGAGTGAACCATTTTCGAGATATTGCTTGTTATTCCCTTAAATTTTTCAATACTTTTTTTCTCAAATGGGAATTCGTTATTCATTTTTTTGTCTTGGATATGCAAAGAGTATTAATCTGTGGCAAAGGGAATGGTGCTACAGCTAGCAACCAGCTATTAAGAGATATATATGTGCTTAAAGGCTGCTGTATTTCTATATTGCCCTTGTAAATATATATTCCCCCTTACATCTCAAGAAAATTAGCAATAAAATAGTTCTGCAAATGTTTATCTCGATTAACATGAAGTGGATGGAGAATAAGCGTTTGTATAAATAGTTTGTACAAGAGTAGAGAATGTCATGTGAGTGTAACGCATCAGATTTTTTTCCTGCAAATAGCGTTGCTAGCTGTCTCAAATACCGCGTATTTACTTAGTTATAAGCTGGTCTACATGGAATAATGAGTTTAAATAGCGGAAAGAAAGCGTAGCACAACAAAGTTTTAAAAAAATCCGGAATCTAAAATCGCATAAATAGTTGAAAATTAATATTACACAAGTAATAATATATTATAGCAGAAGTGAATTAAAGCACAAAACAAGAATATTAGGAAGATATTAACGATAATGGATTCAAACTTCAGAGCGTTAGAAGAAAATGTAATTATTTTTTCAATTATGAAAACACAAACTCAACAAATTATGTAATCATGTATCTCCTGCACTTCGACATAACCTGGCTTACCAAAGTATTCCGAGATATTTTAAAATTATTATTCCAATGAAACGCAATTACTTTAATCGGCGCACCGTAATAGCTACCTTGGTGTCAATATTTTGGTGAAGATGATCTCAAACAGAAGGAAGAGACATGACCTTCATCACAAGCGGAGCCATATTATGACAAAGAGTTACAAAAATTGATTTCCCTTTATGAGTGCCTCAATATTACATGGTGAAGTAGTTTGAGGTATCTAATGATAGTAAACTACTTTGGAAAAAACCTCATGTGTGCTTCACATGGCTTTCTCTACTCCTTCTACAAACCATTCTTCAAAAGCCTGTTTTATTGTCTACTTCCTGTTAATCGAGAAAAGCTTAAATTACACATTTACGAATCTCGTTGTAGGTATAAGAAGGATACAGTAGGCTAAAGCGATAGTTAGACTTTTAAAAAACGTGTCGCTATGTGACGGCTTTAAAATTCCATGTTCCTTGTATGACCACGAAAGAAAAACGAATAGTGACTTATCACCTGAAAAAAGTCAAAGTATTTGGCAATTCAAATCAATAACAAAGAATATCTCAGAAATGGTAAACAATATAACGCGATGCTGTAACTATGCTACAAACTTTTAGGGATGATAGATGAGACAATAATTATGATAGGAGTCCAGGTCAGGAAATGCTTCATAATGATAATTAACCTAAATCTTTGTATTTTTTTAAAACCTTTATTTATTGAATACAATTGAAGGTTATAACACTCACAACAACACAATTAAAATACCAACACAGAGTACAGGAACTGTTGAAAATGTCCCCAAAACAAGCATGGCAGCGCCGCACCATCGATTACCACACTCGTTCAAAGATTCCTGGCAGGTTCCTAATTGTGTCACAGCCAATTAGTAACCTTACTATTACGTCCTCTTCCGATTCGATCGGTGTGTCCTAAACAGGGACTTTAAGATGACCCCACAAGAAAAATCTATTGGTGTCAAATCAGATGAAGGGGCAGGCCAATGAACTGGACCACCTCTTCCGATCCACCTCGCCGGAAAACGTTCATGGAAAAGCTTTTGGACACTCCTGGAGAAGTGAGCGGGTGCGCCATCATGCTGCCTTCAGGTGCGCTGAGGAAGGATATATGGAATACCCTCCAGCAGCTCAGGTATTATAATCATATCAAGAAAGTTATGGCAAATTTGTCCATTTATACGAACTGGCAGTGAATATGGTCCTATCAAGTGAACATGCCAGCTTACACGTTGACTAAAAATGCGTATCAGAAAGTTCTCTTAATGTGAAACTTTCCATGATTACAGCAATCTTAACATACCAACATGTAAACATCACTTGGCCTACATTAAAGAAGACGCTACGATTTACCAGCCCCCTAGTCACTTTAGAATGAAAATCTTCACTCTAACAATATGTTATAGACAGCATTCTAATAACACGCATTAATGCTTGTAGCTATCAAACGAGATGTTTCCGGACGTGTTTTCCTGTATGAAAGTTGTTCATAATTGTCTCTTCTATCATTCCTAAAAGTTTGTAAGATAGCCATAGAATCACTCTGTATATATATTCCCAGAATATTCAAGATATACATTTTATTTGTCGTGTAAATATTTTAAACACATGGCATTTAATAAAAATCGTTAGAGCCATTTTTGAGAAAGCTTGAGTTGGGGGGATTCTTGAAAATTTTTGTGTCACATCCTTGGAAGACACTGAATTTGAATATTTGGTACTTTAACTGACTCTTCGTTTTTGAGTTATGCTGTTCACACATACACACACACACACATACACACACACACGAAGCTGTTTCTAAAAATTCCTTTTTTTATTCGGGGAGCCTCAACATACCTATTTTGGTGAAATATCGGTATCGAATTTTGGTTAAGTGCAATACTTTGTTTATAGGTAAGCATTGGAGAAAGTAAAAACTCTGTGCTTACTTTAAAAATGATACTCATGCAAACTCTTTAACAAAGAACTAAATTAGCAGTTTTTTTATATTTAAAATACAATAACTTATGTTGAATATAAGGCGAGGCCGAGAAATTCATTTGCTTTTCATTTCCATATTTTACCCTTTTGAACAGCTTTTGCAAAACAAAAGAAAAAGACACGAATGCCAGCTACATCATGATATTATGTAAGTGCCAATGCCTTAACAGAAATACTTGGTACCAGGATCTCCACGCCCATCCACGTCGATTAACGGTTCAATGCCACAAAAAATTGAAGTCTTCGAAGCTGCAAGGGAAAACAGTTTCAGAATAACAATAAACGTTTTATGTAAATAACAGTGACCAAACTTTGTCTACTATACTTGATTTCTGTTACCAAAATCAAAACTGTTTATTCGTACATAAATTTCATTAATATAGTCACACAACTCGAGAAACTCGCGTCTAGGGAGTGGATGCTTGCATTGCAACAAGGCTGAAACAAGTGTATTAGCCTTCAAAGAGATTACATTGTATGTAAAACACTAGTTAATTATATTTTGTATGTCAAGCCACGGACTTTTCAAAACTCCATGTAATACTTTTTCTCTGACCAAAAGCGGTAGACCTCCAGCTTGTACTGAACGAGGACAATCGTTATCAGCTCGCTGGACGACATTGGTTGATTAACCAGACAAGGACATATGGGGCGGGATGTTATATAGGAAGCGGCAACTCTGCTAACCTTAAGGACTATTATGACTCTTGTACCAAGGATGTAGTGGGGGAAGGTGGTGTGTCTTAGACCATTTCTTAGTCAGATAGTCAAACAAAGGAGGCCCCAGTCACTGGGACTCAGCACTGTATGCAGACCACTACTAAACATGTGTCTTACGTGATCCCTGAGAGGAAGGGATGAAGGGGAGACCCAATGGGCGACCAGATCCGGACACAAGATCGCGGTTCTTAACGATTTGAATGACACCAATCGAATCCTGACACCGGGGCTCCCAGTAACGAAGGGGCACCAGCCAAGTGTCAGGCAGAAATCTTTACACAGCGCAAATGCCACGGTCTCGCCGCAGCACACCAGTCGCCGTCGCCTGGTCCTAAAACTCTGAAACAGATGAAAGGAAATTATGGACGGATATTCCTGATAGAAGAGGAACCACCCCAGCATTCGCCTACCGACTTGGAAAAAACACGAAGAAACACAGAGTGGCCGGCCCAATGGAATCAAACCCAGGATCTCCCGAATGCAAGCCTCACACGTTATCGCGAGCCATCTCAAGCGGTGACCATTCCCTATGTTTTATTTTTTCTGAGATTCAGTGCTTTCTTTTTGTAAAATATAGTTTCAACTTTTAATGTAATACTTTTATAATATTTTATAACACCTTCTCTCCCTATCTCTCTCTCTCTCTCTCTTTCTCTCTGGTATTTTGATCTTTAAAATAATTTCTTTTCTGTTTCTAGAAATAAAATATTTTGATCAAAACTCAGTGCTGTACTGTGTTGTACTGAATTTTACGAGCTCAGGTTGCCTTCCTGTCGTGCACTTGCCGCCTGCGAGCTTTTTGGGTCACATTGGCTGGCAAGTAGCGGGTGGGGTCGTACAGAGTGAAGTAGTTGCCCCGATTGTCTAGTTGGGAGTTGTGGGCTCACGGTGGCTTCTTGGCCTATGGTGAGTATGCCGGCTTGCTCCAGTTAATTTGTTCAGGGATAAAAGGGGCATTTGTTTTTAACTGATCGTACCGTATGTGACCTTTATTGGTTTTAATGTGTATTGTTATTTCTGTTAAGCTCGAGGCTTCTTCAGGAGACTTCCACGGGGAGTTTGTTTTATTAGGATTTTACGGGTGAAACTGTATCGTGCTAATGGCGCGTATTGGGCTATCACGTCGGTTTTGGCCCATGTTTGCTGAACAGCCGTGTTGATGTTTCATGAATTGTGGGCTGCACCTTTGGCTTCTTACTCGTAAGAAACGATTAAGTCTGTGCCTTTGGTAAATTATTTTCTTTATACTCCATTAATGGTATCTACTTAGTTTGGTTGAAGTAAATTACTTTACAGTACATCTTGCTTAATTCGCTGAGGCAGAAAGCTTATGTGTTAGTTTACTTTTTGGAGGTTAAAGTATTTAGTGGCATTTGCTTAACTTTTCAATATAATTATGCTTAACAGTTGTTTATGCTGTAGTGTTACCCAGTTTAGGTAAAAAACTGTATACTATAAAATTGCAAAAGTAAATTCAATAGCACTTGCTTAATTTTTCAGTTTAGTACTGCAAACCAGTTCTTTTGCTGCAGTGTTAGTTTAGTTTAGGTGAAAACGTTACGCTATATTGCACATGTAAATTCAATTATATTAGTTTAATTTCTCAGCAAAAGCTTAGTAGTGCCAGCCACAGTTCCTTATCTGCAGTGCTACTTAGGTTGAATAAGGTGAAATACTTCATACTTAAAGCCTGCTTAACTTGATAAAGTTTATATTTTGCGGTTTTCTTAATAAGTTAATAATAAGGTACTTGATAATATTTTATTAACCCTTTTACACAACTTTAGTAGTGCAAAATCCTCTTATTTATGCTGCAGGGTTATTTAGGTTGAGAGGATTCGGTTCTTGAGAGTACGTCATGGTGGTGTTTTAAATTGGGTTTTGCTACCTGTTGTGTTTGTTTTATATTACATTGGGTTTATTGTACAAAATAAAAGTTCTGCCAAGTCAGGATCTCTTGGAGTTGTCCCGAATCCTGGTGAGGACCTTGTGGGCGTGCTATTCTCAGTGTATGTATCCAATGGCTCAGTAGCTCCTATCATAGATCTTTCCAGGTGAGGAAAGTGTAAGTAGTATGTCAATTAAATTCAACTTTATTGTATAATATACTTAAGTGACCCGAACAAGTAACATTATAAATAGGGTGATGTAATCATGGCTCCGCTCTTTAATATTTTGTAAAGGCATCTATTAAAACATATAGAATACTGTAAAACTTAGAGGGTCGTTTTCAGGTAAGTACTCCTTAAGACTACAGAACTGAAATGATACTGAACCAGCCGGCAAGAAGTGTCTGGTACAGAGTGTTACAACGTATCTGCCAGCGGGAACACTTTTGAACCAAAGAGTACGTATTGGCGTACTCAAACAAAGAGACTGAGTAACAGGCCACAGTGGCATCTCCCGTGCTAATGCTGCCAATATGCAACCTTGACATACCTGCTTTAGTATAAAAAACTACCTGTTCTCTCCCGCGTGGCGGTGAGATGCTAGGAATGATGACCACATCCCCGCCCCTACCTACTTTTATCACTTACTTGGTAGATGCAATAATACCAGTTTCAATTTATATAATAGGTTGACAAAAAGTGAAGAATAATAAAAAATAACATCTCATACATGCTGACTCAAATAACCTACTTAGGAATTCCCCTCGACGCGGATAGGTGTCTAAGCTTATTACATGCGTAAGCTGGAATTGGAAAAGCAGTTCGTGGGCGCTATTATAAGCATTGCGTGTTAGAAGTGTCATAATTGCGATACGCGAATAAGGGTTGTCGTCTAGTAGATATAAAATCATCCCATTTAAACAATGTTATACCGCACACCTAATACTCGCGCTCGTTGCCATTAGTGATTAACACTAAGAAAAAAAAATCTGATATCTTGTGTGCACATTACTTTCTCCACTCTCCTATTCTTCTATCTACAATTTATATCAACTAACACTTTTGTGGCATACACACATTTATTGAGTTTTATTTATGTACGCTCTTTAACTACTAATGGTTCTTAACGCCATATTCTATATTGGAAGAACAGTGATAATTAAAGACGTGGAAGATAGGAAATTTTGTTCAGAGGCCTCTTTATCAGGATTGAGGATCTTTTACGTGCCCACGGAAGCACCGGCTTTACTTCGCTTCCAAAGGAAGTCATGCAAGGATGTTTACACCTCAAAAAAATCCTACGCCCTCCGCCGGATTTCAACCTGCAACCTCTGGAACTAGAGACTAGCATAGTACACTTTTGTGGCGTTAACCATTTTAGAGAAATCCGTTATTATTGGTTTGAATTTTTCAATAAGCTTGTCATCTTTAAGGTGCTCTTACTACTCAGCTGTTTCTTGCAATATTATGGAAATAGTAAGGTATTTCAAGGCCACCAAACAATGACAAATTTTTAAACATTTCACTATAGCTATTCCCTTGGTACCAGTAACGAAATGTTGAAATGAAACTATTCCTGTAAAAGTTTATCTGGAATAGTATGCAGTAGATAGAAAATAAGCTTTCGTAAGAATAGTGTGTAGTAGTTATATAAAAAAATCTGACGTGTTACACTCACATGACTTTCTCTACTCTTGTACAAACTATTTTTATAAACGCTTATTCTCCATATGCTTCCTGTTAATCGAGATATCGAGATGTTAACCTTATTGCTAATTTTCTTGTAGATGCAAGGGGAGTTGGTAGGCTTTAAGCGATAGTCAAATATTTTAAGAGCTGGTTGCTATGTGGAGTATTCCATTCTCTTTTCATTTCCAGGACAAAAAAAATGAATTAGGAATTCCCATTTGAGAAAAAGTATAAGTATTGGAAAATTTAAGGGAATAACAAGCAATATCTTGAAAATGGTTCACTCAACAAAAAATGTATATGACATAAATTGTGTATTTTAACTGATCTACATTTTTTGTGTAGTAAAAGTTTGTCTATCTCTTATGGTTTACCAATTATGCAAAAGTCGTTCACAATGAAGAATACTTTTGGAGACATTCCCAGAAAATTCAAGATATACATTTTATTTGTCATAAAATTATCTTAAATATGTGATATTTTAATCAAAATCGTTAGAACCATTTTTCAGAAAATTAAAATTTTCGAAAAATGTTCCATGTAAAGGGTAATCTGGCTTGGAGAAATTTTCTTGAAAACCTTTGTGTCGCATCTCTGGAAGATACTGAACCTGAATACCAAGTTTAGTGTTTATCCGACTGTTCGTTTGTGAGTTATGCCTGTTCACAGACACACGGACACACATTCGGACATGTTTCCAAAAATGCTTTTTTTGGATTCAGGGGGTTTAAAAACATATATTTCCGGGGAAATCTCGGTATCGAAATTTTGGGTGGAATAGGTACACTACTTCCCCTACTTACTATGCGTAGTAGAGAAAGTAATAAAGGATAGTGGATAGAGAAAGTTATGTGAATGGAATACATACGATTTTTTCTTAGTGTACAAGTGTACTTAATGTACAAAAAGGAGTTATCCGGTACCTCGTTCTCTATTACGTAGCAATGGCACGAACTCAAACTGTGAGAATAAATTTGCTCACTCTGTGGTTATATTACGTAAAAGAGCAGGTTAGTATCACTGTTCAATAGAGTGAGCAATCGTACGTAACGTCGTACTGAATACTCGGATCCAGGGTTGCGTCAGTAGTTCGCTTGCGTTACTGCTATGGCAAGAGTTGCTCTCTGCGAGCTCCGTGTGTATGTTCTATTCTACCCCTGACATTTCTGTTTACAGTTCCAGGTTACCTATGGTACTCCTCGTCGCACTCTCGGTACAAATCCACAGCGTGCACACATTGTAAGCCAAAGGATATTTGTCCTAGCTCTACTGATCAATCATCACTTGGATACCATGAAAAGTATCTTAAAATTGCTAAAGGTTCTTTCGTATATTTTAGCATTCAAACAACACAGTGTTCCAAAAAGTTGTTCTTACCTGTCTAAAAAGTTTCACTTCTCTTTCTGAAGAATAAAGAACATCTTTTGTATACAACTTCAGTTATTCTTTTTTACTTTCTCTACCATGTATACAGTAGGTAGAGAAGGTATTCCATTAGTAGAATAAGAATACCGGTTCTGGCGCACAGAGAGATGCCGAAAAACTGATAAGCTTCTTTGATCTATGCCGCTAGCCCCGCCCCCTCCCTTTGTGCGCTACTATTTGCCGCCCGGTCGCGTGCCGCTAGCTCCGCCCCCTTCCCTTTGTGCGCTTACCTAATGCCGACAATGTCTGTGCCGGCAGGTCCTCCCCCCCTACCCCTGTGGTCACGTGGCGGTGTCCCCGCCCCCTCCCTCCCCCATACGCGTGTCCTCCCTCCCCTTTGTGTTCTGGTTGGTTCCCTGTGGATAGGTGGGGGGAGTGTGTATTGTTCCTATACGGTGACTACATTCCCGCCCCTCATTGTGACTTGTCTAAATCCCTGCCGTGTGATTGGCTTGGGGTAGGGGATGTGCCGCTCGGGTGATGTGGTATAAGGGAATGGGGTTCTCGGTGCGTGACGTTGGCGATGTGGGAATGCGATTCTCGATGCCTGCCGCACATCGGCAAATCGTTTGAGTACATAATTGTGTCAATCAATTAGGTAATGTGTGTTATTGAAAAAAGAATCAATGTTTATATACCGCTATTGCAATTAAATGCTGTTCGTTGAGCAATTAAGTATTTTTGATTGATTAATTGAATCGCACGCGCCTGACCGCCATCGTATATGTATAACTACGCTCACGGTCTTAACCTCTCTCTGGCAACAGCCCGACATGTAATGGAAAGCCCGCCAGCCGACTTCTGTCTGGTAATAACCCGTTTCACCCCCACTCCGCGACTGCGTGCGTGACGTCACTAACAAGCCTCGGCATGTAGACTAGCCCGGCTCCACTCTGTCGGCGTCGGTAAATCATGTTAAAACACGCTCGCCAAGGACTTTCCTTGGTATTCAAAAACAGACGGTTGGCTTCTGCCTGGAGGGTGAATAACAGGTCCCAACATGCATTCCACCCCCTCCACCGCCGAGTGACGTCACCGTCTACAGTATATAAGGAACGTAGGAAGCCGGAGCGATCATTTATTGTTTTTTCAGTGTTCGTTCAGTGATAATCGAAATGGCTGGTGATCATCGTGCATCTGATGTGAATGATTACTGGAGCGAGTGCGGGGAAGATTATTTTCACTACGTATACTTCCATACCGAAACATGCAATGGTTTAATGCATTCAGTGTTGTGTACTCAACCGTCGCATCATGATCAGATGACTACACTGGAAGTGTGTACAGAGAGTTGTCCTGTTTATCGAGGAGCGAACATGTAAGTAATATACATATTTCTATAACTCGGTAATATATTGTACGCATGTTAAATGAAATCTAACTTGAAATTATTTCATTCTTTCAGTGAAAATCACAAGGGTGTTGATGTGGAGGATCTTAGCGATGTCGATGAAGTTGACGATGTCTTCGTCTCGAAACATCTAGCTAAATGTGATACAGAGTCGTGCACCGGATACATGCATTCTGTACTTTGTACTAACCCGGCCCAGCATGAACGCATGACATCCTTCTTCCTATGTAACGACAACTGCGAGGTCTACCAGCGCAGGAAGAGAAAACTCGAGTAAGTAGAAGAAATGTTAAATTACATATTCATTTACTACTTCAAATGCTACTCTGTGTCTAACCTAAAAAATTAAAATTATTACAGATTGCGAATGACTGCGCCTAAGGTACCCGTGCCAATAGAGGAGCTGGATCCTGAGAGACGCGATGTCGATATAGTGGAATATCCAATCGCAGAGCACCATACACAGCCTATGGAGGAGGATGGCGATCCACTACCCGACATTACTACTACCCCTGATGATAAAGCAACGAGGATGCAGGAGTGGATAAATCAGACGACTCCAGATTGCTCGCCCGAGATACACACAGAATCGTGCAAGACCGTGAAGTGAGTATGACACTCTTTGATAATACTTTTTTTGTGTGACAAGGGGAGAGGATTTTTCTAATATATGTATTTTCTCTTTCAGACGTATGAAATCATTAACTAAACCTATTTCTAACATTGTTTTGAATATATGTTGCAGGGGTGTGAGGAGGGAGCGGAGGAAGAGACGGAACGAGACCGGGGAGAAAAAGCAGAAGAGACGGTGTAAGAGGAGGACTCTCAACGAGGGTCCTATGGTCTTCTTATTCATTGAAGATACCCCTGAGGAGCATGGAGAATCAATCACATGCGCTTGATGACGTCAGCATCTCCCCCTCCCATTCCGTGAACATTGGACTATACTATGACACCCCCTCCCTCTACATAAACTGCGAAAGTGATAAATCATTTGTTTATATTACAAAATCAGACTGGGATATAATATCCAAAAACATTCCAATGATTGAAGATTACCTACGCCAAGAAAAAAAGTTTGCGTGTGATGAATATTGTGACAATGTAATTTATGCATACAATATTATTGTATTCTTTGACCATTCAATTCATTTCATAAATACATGTTTAAATAATAATGTAATATCTTTAGACATTGAGGGTGTAAGGAACCTAAAACGGCTATCGCCCTATATTGAAAGACATTTGAATATTTTAAATGATTTCTGCAAGTCAGGAGCAACTAGTTTTTCAGGGAGTAGGAGGGGGAGAAGGAAAATGCTTGAAATGTATGCTAAAGTCAATAAAAGAGTGTTTTAGTATATGAATTCAATTTATTATTCATAAACTTATCCTAGTACATTCCTTTACAAAACCATTCACCCAAACATATACATAATTATATAAGTGCTTGCATCAAGTGAGAAAGAGGTTTGTAGGTAAATACTTTGTCATGTAGAACCAGGCAGTACAGTGACGTCTGGGCTGGTATATTTGCAGATGCTTGAATCTCGATTCTGATGTTCACAGCTCCATTTATAACCTCCTCGGGTTGGTGAGAACAGTCTATTACGAATAATGGTGCACGGTGAAGAAAATCCTTTCTCTTCAAGAGAGGGTAATTATCTCTTTCATAATAAGAACTTTGAAATTTACAGTACATTTCATATAGTGAAGCAAACTTTGAATTTTTAAAGTCCAAGTTCAAATCGTGGTAGGGGTAGCATTCACTGTTGAGGAATAGTCTCAAATTAGTAATGTTGCAGTGATCAAACTCGGAACTGTTCTTGCTATAATCACCCAATCTTGCAGTCTGCGCGCACACTATGATGAATCGTGGTTTCTCGAGCTTAGATGTTGTTGCTACATTCCAAGTGAAAGATCTTGTCTGGGGTACAGCAGGCTGGGTATGAAGATCCATAGATCGAAAGGCAAGGTGTAGAGGTTTATCAGACTTGACAATTTTTAGAATGTGAACTCTTTCAGCATCGGAAAGACGAATTACAGGCATCCTCCATTCGATTCTAGTTAACTTTACATTAGCTTCCTCTCCATTCGAACTCAGGACACAGTTTCTAGAATCTTTGGATCTTATGAGAATCAATTCAAACTTGCTGTTGAGTATAAGCTCCTTGTGGTCATCAGCAAATCCTAGGAGCATCGAGAGAGGGACTACAGCATTGAAAGCTCCATTCGTTGCGTGTACTATATCAACTTCTTCACCTGGATAGGCCCATCCAGCATTCAGCAGCCGATTCGACTCCATAGGGTTGAGAGTCACATAATTTCGTATAGTTGTAGTAATTCCAGGATTCCTTGTTCTGTCTATAGTTGTAGCATTCATATCTAGACGTATCTCATCAAACATGAAGGCTATAGCATTATTAGCGAGCTTCGCTGTAGTAGGCGATCCATCTACCTTGGTGAGAGCACCTTCGATGTAGAGATAACTCTTGTTAGGTAGCGTATACAAATCTTCAGCTTGGCATGGTATTCTAATTTCATCGTTTACATCCAGAGCGGACGTGTTGTATGGAAGAAAAATATGCTCCTCCTCCTTGGTGATCTTGTCGTCAAAGGCTGGAACTTCTGTCACGTTTAAGATATCCATTATAGCGTTCTGTAACCTAAACCCTCGAGGAACTTGCGGTTAGCACGTGTTAACTCCTCGGAAGCTGGAGAGGTAGTATGCTTCGAACGTGGTGTACGTCGTCTATTATAGTATTTGCGATGTCTTTTAAAATGTATTGCCATTGCGTCTTATGTGCAGTCTTGTAGTGATAACTTCGTTCCTGAAGTTGATAGCCTTTCCGTGTTGATCTACCACTCGAATAGTGATCTGGTCTATATAGTTTGTGTCTATGACCGGTAAATATATCGGGTTCGAGGGTTCTTGAGAGATATGATAGCCTGGTGGAACAGAAGGGAAAAACTCGTAGAGCGAATGCCCGCTTTTACCGTCAATGAAAGAGCCTGTTGCAATACTGCACTCCACACGTATGATACTCACTTTAAATATATTCACAAGATCGTCAGATTCAAACGCTTCTCCAGCAGGAATTATTTTAGTGTCTGTGAATCCTAGAAGCGAACCAATAGATCTAGCCTTAGAAAAGTCTATTGTATAAGGACATTTAATCTCAGCCTTCATTGTATTATTGTTAGGCCTTATGAAGAAGACTTCATCATTCAACCCTAGTTTATCCTTTAGAAATGCATTGATATCGGCAATCTCGTAGGTTCCATGCGGGATGACAATGGTTTCAGGTTTACCATTATGAATATAATGAAATCTATTATTACTTTCATCGACATTTGGTATTGAATAGAATGTTTCAAAATTCAAGAGAGCAATCTCATAATGGCCTGGTGGATCTAGCTGTAGAGGCGGGTTTAAATACGTTGAAATAACAGTGTCTGGCCCACTCACTGTAACTGTATAACTCATCTTGACGATGTAGCAGCTTCTAGGATAAAAGAAATTGCAAGCACAAGTGCCCGCAGATGACTGATTCGAAATTCTGGTATCTCCGTGTATTATAGTAGATTTTAACACCTTGTAGATATTTCTCAATCTCAGGAGGCGGTTTCAAATTGCCGAAACTATCAAAGTAGTATGCGACATCACCTTCTTTCCTTATAGCAACCCAGTGTGTTCCTTCATTATCGGAGGTATCGAGATTGGTAATAAGTCTCTCTTTGAAGTGTGGTTTTAAAGGAAGTTTGTCAATCATATAAACTCCTCTAAAATAAGGAATTTTTAAACGTTTAGCATAATATTCGATGGCCACGTTACTTAGGGCTTCCTCCGGTATATGTACAATCCTCTTCCACCGTTTTTTGCCTTCTTCTTTAAACCCCTGCCTTTAGATCCTCTTTTTTTCAAGGACCTTGCTATTTTAGATGCAGCGGCTAAAGACGACATCAGTGGCATTGCAGGTAAGAATCCTCCTTTATTCCTCTTCTTACACCTTCTCTTTCGGAGCCCCTTTCCTCGTGTCTCCATTGCCTTGTTATGCCTAGCAACTTCTGCTAAGTGCCTATCAGCAGCCTTTTTTTTATTGACTGCAGAGGCTATCTGAGCAGCGCCGCCTGCTGCAGCGCCTAAAGCAGCAATGATGGGTATCAGTGGCAAGAACCCTCCTCTCTTCTTCTTCCTCTTTCCGGCTCCCAATGCAACCTTTCCCTTCATGATTGCAGTTACTAGCCTTGCAGCTAACCTTTCACCAAAAGTTGAATCTGATGACTGCACCCGTTTCCAAGCCTTCTCTGCAAGAATTTTATCCGCTATTTGTCTTGAAGCGGTGTCCTTATTCTCAGCGTACGCGAGGTCGTGCTGTTTGCAAGCTTCGTCTAATTGGTTAATTCCTGGGTCTCCTCTTTTTAGACGTTTTTACAATTTAGTACCAGGCCCGCAATATCTATATCCAGGTAAGTGAGCTTCAAAGGGGAGCGAATTAATTATGGAATTAATAATTCCAGAGCCGCGCTTATACTGCAACGACCTTCCTCTCTTAGCTCTCATGATATACTAAGCGAGTAATTGCATACATTAGCCCTTTTATATCATTGCAATCAATCATTAACTACTTTACATCCGGTAATATATAAACATCGCACACGCAGTTTACAAGTTAGTTGTTAACATGGAGCTTGTTAAGCAGCATTGCTGTCTACCTATTCAGGTATTAGACTTTGAAAGTGACTTTAGAAGTGATCGTCATGGCAAGTTATTTCCATCTAATGTCAGAGCTCTTATTTTAGGGAGCTCCAGTGCAGGGAAAACAAACATATTACTCAATATGCTACTCCATGAGAATGGACTACGTTTTGAAAATTTGTATATTTATTCAAAGTCTCTCTATCAACCAAAGTACCAATACCTAATTAAAGTGCTCGGAAACATCGAAGGTATAGAAGTGAACACATTCGACAACGGGGATGATGTTTTGCATCCTTCTGAAGTCAAAGAAAATTCAATCTTTATATTTGATGACGTCATCACTGAAAAGCAGGAAAAGATAGCATCCTTTTACAGTATGGGTAGACATCGAAATGTCGACTCTGTATATCTAGCACAGTCCTATGCCAAAGTTCCAAAACATTTAATTCGCGATAATACAAACATGATAATACTCTTCAGACAAGACAATTTAAACTTAAAGCACATTTACGAAGATTATGTAAATACCGACATGACCTACAATGAATTTAAAGATCTATGTAAGAACGTTTGGGAGAGCTCCACAGAAGGAAGACCCTTTGTTGTGATAGTTCCTGAATCTCACATGAATGAGGGACGATATAGGAATGGTTTTGATGTATATATTAAGCTCGACAAAAAAGAAAATGATCATTTGTAGTTAACCATGAGTATCGACAGGTTCGGTTCTCAGAGAACTGGGCCAGTTAGAAGAGTGTTTGATCGTTTTATCATAAACAGAGATGTCAAAGGAAACTATCAATTCAAGAATAAGAGATTGTGCAATGTTCACGATCCTGAAGATAATCATGACGCCTCCAATAAGAATTATGTGGATGCTCTCGAAATTAGGATGCAAGATTTCTCTCAGCAAGCTGCTAACAATGTTGAGGTTATGGTTAAGACCCTGATCGATGAATTGATTTCAAGATATATCCTCAAGAGAGATAAGGAAAATAACATCGTGATCGATAAAGTTAGATTGAAGGTATTGCTAGATCCTGTTCACGATAATGATGTTGTGAATAAAAAGTTCATCGTTGGATATGTCAATTCACTCACGCAGTCGAGAGATGGTAATGGTAACATTATATTAGACAATAAGAGAATCATTGATATAGCGGATCCTCTCGGAGATACGGATGCTGTAAATAAAAGATATGCTAGAGCTATGATCATTAGGAAATCGAACGAGACGCGACAGCAGTTAAACAGGTACTTACCAAAGGAAATCGAGATGCAAATAGCCAAGAAGCTGCTAGACATTACAGCAAATCTGAATAAAACTACGAGTAAAGTGGATACTCTAACAACCTCTACAAAAGACAGAGTGGATTCTGTAATGGACTCTATTAAACAAATTACCGCAGAGCTTGATAGAGAAAAAACAAATCTTCAGAATCTTTGCAATCAGAAAATTAGTAATTTAGAAAAGTTAGCGATGAAGCGAGTTTCAGATTTAGAGTCTACAGTCAGACAGTTAAAGATAGAGGTTTTGAATACTCTCAAAACTGATTGCTGCAATGATAAACTTAAGAAAGTGGAGGATAATGTAAATATGATGATGGACGCCTACAAAACTAATATGCAGCAAATGACGACTCTAGAAGAATCAGCCAGAAGCCAGTACGCTAATACGGCAATCTTTGCTGAAGCGTTCAAGACACATACACAGGAGCATAAGAAAGAAACCGAGCAACTGAGAACTTCGATAGAGATGTTAGCTAAGGCTATCGACACGTTGAGAACTCAAGCTGAACGCGGACTATAAATTGAAGGTAATCGTCTATTTCCTCATCATTTGTAAGATGGATAGTGAAAGCATAAGACTTAAAGAGTCTGTAGCCGAGCATACCAGGGCTGTAAAAGAAAAACTGAGAGCTCTAAAGGGTCTCAGGTTTGAGACTCAGCATGTCATGTCCGAAGCTTTGAAGCCTGTAACCACCCCCCTCAAGGATATTTTGGACACTCAACGAGGGTTGCCTGTGAAGAACGTCAAGAATGAAGATGGTGATTCTACAAGTATTTCTACTTACCTTCAACACGTTCGCTCAAAAGACAAGGATCGTATTGATACATTGTTCGGCGTGAGATATCAGGATGGAAGTTATATGCTTGGAAATAAAGATATTCATTTTATAAATAATCAAATATTGATAGGTGATGAAACGTATGAGTCTACCGCCGGTTTGACGGAGCTCATCTTTAAGCGAACGCCTCAGATTTCTGCATACACTAGTGAAGACTTGGAGACATACGCTAAGATTATGAAAAGTACTTTTCTTCATAGAAGTGGTTACAGCAGACACGGTCGCTTGAAATCTGGTAAATCGTATAAATACAAGAATATAATACGACCATTGCTCAATACACATTCAGGTCTAGGACTGGCATGGAAGGAGCATAAGCCTGATAAGGAGGTTGACTACGTTTTCTGGAGAAATCCTAACACATTAGTGAATAGACTGAGGTTACTTATTGCTTCGAGGGACGCTGGTAATAATAGCCACACTCGAGAGATTGAGGAAATTATCCGGGAATTGAAAGCATCTAAAATTATAGCATGACCACCAAACAGAATATCGCCAGAGAACTTCACGGATCGGCGAGGAGGAACTATTTACGACGGAAAATTATCAGCAAAGGTATGAATGATTTATTACAAATTGATTTGATTGAAATGATACCCTATGCAAAAGTGAACAAAAATTTCAAATACATTCTGATCGCAATCAACTTTTACTCTAAAATGGCATATGCAAAACCCTTAAAGGATAAGGGCGGGGTTAATGTTGCAAAGGCTATGGAGGATATATTACAAGAAATGGATATCCCTCCCCGGAATATTCAAAGTGACAACGGGAAAGAATTTTATAACAAGTTCTTTAAACGATTAATGTTTAAGTATAATATTAACCACTACAGCACCTATACCAATGTGAAGGCTGCGGCTGTTGAACGTTTAATTCGAACCTTGAAGAATATGATGTACCGAGAGTTTTTAGTCCAAGGCTCATACAAGTGGCTAGATCTTTTACCTAGAATCCTTGTAAAGTACAATGATACTTTTCATTCAACTATCCGCATGAAACCTAATGAAGTGAAGAACAACGATCTTCTTCTGACTGTGTATAATTATAATCAAGACCGAAGAGAGAAGAAGGCTTCAAAGAAGTTTAGTGTTGGTGATTATGTCAGGATATCTAAACATAAAGGACATTTTGAAAAGAGTTATGAATCTAACTGGAGCGTTGAAATCTTCAAAGTATTTCGTGTGAATCGCACCAAGCCTACAACATACATACTAAAGGATAGGAATGGTGAAATCATAAAAGGTGGCTTTTATGGACATGAACTAAAAAAGACTAGCTATCCTAACACATATTTAGTAGAAAAGGTTATACGTAAACGTGGAAACAAAGTTCTTGTAAAGTGGTATGGTTTTGCAGATACTCAATGGATTGATATAAAGGATTTGGTGTAATGTATGAAGACTTAATAAAGACCAGTTGTTATGATTGTAAAATCACGAGTATTTTTTATTTTAAAAATCCTTCATATTTTCTCTTTTTTGAGGGAAAATTAATATATAAAAACCCTCACATACTTTAAATGAATATATACAACACATTATCAGAGGGAAAAATTAATATATAAAAACCCTCATACACACTTTAAATGAATATATACAATGACATTATCAGAGGGAAAAATTAATATATAAAACTCTCATACACACTTTAAATGAATATATACAATGACATCAGAGAGAAAAATTAATATATAAAAACCCTCATACATACTTTAAGTGAATATATACAATGACATTATCAGAGGGAAAAATTAATATATAAAAACACTCACACACACTTTAAATGAATATATACAATGACATTATCAGAGGGAAAAATTAATATATAAAAACTCTCATACACACTTTAAATGAATATATACAATGACATCAGAGAGAAAAATTAATATATAAAAACCCTCATACATACTTTAAGTGAATATATACAATGACATTATCAGAGAGAAAAATTAATATATAAAAACCTTCACACACACTTTAAATGAATATATACAATGACATTATCAGAGGGAAAAATTAATATATAAAAACCCTCACACACACTTTAAATGAATATATACAATGACATTATCAGAGGGAAAAATTAATATATAAAAACCCTCACACACACACTTTAAATGAATATATACAATGACATTATCAGAGGGAAAAATTAATATATAAAAACCCTCACACACACTTTAAATGAATATATACAATGACATTATCAGAGGGAAAAATTAATATATAAAAACCCTCACACACACTTTAAATGAATATATACAATGACATTATCAGAGGGAAAAATTAATATATAAAAACCCTCACACACACACTTTAAATGAATATATACAATGACATTATCAGAGGGAAAAATTAATATATAAAAACCCTCATACACAATTTAAATGAATATTTACAAAATCCAGATTGAAAAAACAAGATATCTTCAAATATTTACATATTTACAAGTTTAGGCACTAGCAATCACCAGGTCTAAGGGAATAATGGCCCCACGCTAGAGTCTTATAACTTCCCTCCATCAACTTCCTCTTATCGTCACCCCCCTTCAATGCCAATTTATTTGTCTCAATTGTTGTAATTTTGTGGTGTTTACTCCGAAATGTTTTTTGTATCGAATAAATTTTTAGGCTATGGTCTTTTAAACATTCAAAATAATGGCCGAAATCTATTTTATCCATGCCTGTCCTGGTGATGCCCTTAGCTTTCTTAATTGTCTGCCCTCCATATCTGTAGGCGTATAGCTTCGCTCTAATACCGACATACTCCTCCATAATCAAGCCACCCAATTCGTCCTTGAACAACCCAATCTTTTTCCTATTGGCTTGCTTAATGCCATATACATTATCCTTTTCGAAGTTTGAAGTGTCGAAATATTGAGGGTTCTCCCTGATGAACTCATAGATATCAGAACTCGTTTCAAAAATAAACGAGTCTGTATCCATGTAATTCAGCAGCAAGTCGTTTAAATTCGGTTTCATGATATTGTAAAAGAAGTCATACATGATAAATTTTGAAATGTCCAAAATTGCGTGTCCTATGTAAATTGGTTTGTTCATATGTACTTCCTCTCTGCCCAGTTCGATTCCCACAAGATTTTCCTCAAAAATTATGGTGCGTAGGTAAGTGCTGCGTGCTATTAACTTCTTTGCCTGTTCCCATGTTCCAACTATTTTGAAATCCGTGTACTTTCTAACATTCTCTATAAATTTCCCATATACGGCGTTATTCATCTTTTTCCACAGGTTTTGGCCGAATTTTGACTTTTCTTGTGCTCTCTTCTCGGTGTTGACGTCGATATATGTCTTCAACCAGTTAGACTGGTCGTAGGACACCACTCTGTGAATATGTCTCACAGTTAGACCTTGCTCGATACACTGCTGCATCACCCTGTAGTGCAAGACATATTTGCTTTTCTGTTCTAATGTTGCAAGCAGTTTCTTGTATTGGCCGTTCGGTGGTATTGCGCTCTGTGGGCAGAAAGGAAGTTCGTTATGGGCGTCGTGGATATGGTCGGGGTATTCGATATCAACCTCTAGCACATATCCAGTCTCTGAATTTTCTTTGACTTCTGCGAAGTTTATGCATTCAATTTCTTCTCTCGTGAGCCATTTCAGATTTTTGTATGGTAGGGCAGACACCATAGAAGCTCCATATAAGTTGTTTATGTCCCAATAGGACAGGTGTTTAACAGGAGCATGCTGGTCAAAGTTGGACATGTATCTGTGGTTAGCTTTGGTGTAGCCCTTCACCACTGTGCACAGTCCGCCTCTAATTCCCGACTCGAAAAATTCCAGCATGCTCTTGTCGGATATTAAGGAAAGTTTCGCCTTTGTTATCTTCAACATAGCGTCAAAGGCGAGTCCTGGTAATGTATAAAACCATGCTGGGTCAAGTTTATACATTCCCAGGATGAGATCTCGAAACTTTTCGAAAATATCCGCCAAGAGCAGTATATCTGTTTTCAGGTATAGGTCGCTGTATTCTCCGAGATTCCGGATATTAAAGACCTCCCAGACTTTTACAGCATGCCTGTATTCCTCTTCGGTAATGTGGCTGTCAGTGAGAGTACTGTAGAACGCCTCCTTCGGTGGTAGAGAAGTTTCTTCGAGTACGGCAAGGCTTGAAACATAATCATATGGAAATATTCCCTTGCTCTTTGCCAGCTTAAAATGCTCCTCAACAGGATATTCTGCCCTTGTTATTTTAAAATCACTCTCCTCCAGCATGTCAGCCAGGCTGGACAGCTTGTCGTCAAGAAACTTAAAGCTGTCCAGAAACCTGAAGCTGATGTTCCTGTACCGTTTGCTAAACGCTATATACCTTTCACCACTTTGAGCGATGCACGATACGGGCTTATTATCATATGCCAGGCGTCTTATCAAGAAGTGACTGTCATAATTAGATAGACAATGAAAAAAGATCGGTATGAAATCAGGGACCTTTCTATTCAAATTGCATCTATTATGAGCAGCACCTAGATATTCGCCTGTCACATGATCGTGATCCCTCACGCGCAAATCGCCCACAGTGAAAGCAGCAAGGCATATATGACACTCTGAGGCATTGTCAAAATTCTGTTGCTCTTCAAGGGTTAAATCCATAGGTTTAGGATTGGAATACACGTCGATGACGTCATCAGCAATTGATTTCAATTGTTTGATAAAGTCATCGACGGCATTTGGACCTCTAAAGAGAAAGAATTTTGACATTGACTCGTCATGCCTACATATCACCTTCAAGGCAATAGACATTGCTTCATGCTCTTGAACGGCTCGGCTCCAGCTCGAGCTGCTTGAGGGCTCGCAAGAGTGAACCTTCGGCAGAACAGATTCAATGTCTGCGTATATAACAAATGGTACAGGAACGCTCTTGGAGAATGCTTTAAATTCAAGGTATTCATCCTGTTGAGGCATTTTAAGCAGCTGGCATTTTCCACATCTTAATCGGTGCGTTTCCAAGGTCTTTTCATTGGTGCATCTCTTGAGGCAGGCCTCACATGTCCATATTCTATGATGATATTTAGTAACTTGACTGCTTACAAGTCTGGACAAGTCTTTAATGAGACAGTAGTGGGACTTTTCCCCCTGCTCAATATATAACCGATTGGTATGGTGCTGCTTCTTTTCAGCTGTTTGGTATAGGGGAATAATGTTCTCATTCTCCTCCTCTATACCAAACACTGAAACGGATACTCCATTGTTCTGCTTTTCAAAGCATTCAATTTGATGGAGGGGTACCGGAAATTCGATACCCTCATAATTGAATGTATCGAAAAGCAGTTCCTGGGGGTATTTTGTAGTTCTCTGGCCGTCGCGTTTAACAGGGTATTTAGAGGCTAGCATACACCATGCGAAGCAGAAGTTGTCTTCATTCTGGATGTTTATGACTGCATGTTTTTTCGCAATTTTCTGTGGTAGTTCAATGTATGAACCCGCTTGTAAAGGGTCATAGTGTGTAAAGCCCATCACCAGGCTGAGTATCTTTACCAAGGACTTCGATGATGCTCCCCCCTCAAATTTAGAAATGTTTTCCAAAATATCCCCCGCAATTGAAGAGAAGATCTGATTGAGATCGCTTGACGGAAGAATCAATACAGGCTTAGAATTAAAGCCAGTGGAAAGACTCTTCTCTTCATCAGGTTTGCGGATTAAATATTCAAGTTCCAGGGAACAATGCATCTTTAATCCACTCCTGCTTTTTTGCAAGACGCTTTCCACTTCTTTAATAATAAGCTCTTTGCACTCATCTAAAAAGACTCTAGGGTCCAGTATTTCTAATGTATTTACTATTCTACTATTAAAAATACGTCCCTTGAATGCCGATTGGATGGTATTGCATTCCAGCCCCTGGCAATTACTAGCACTAACCTTGGCCTTTTTAATTGTAAGCTGCTCGCTCCCGTCCGATGCCGGCCCTCTCTTTCCATTCAAAGTTGTCGCATTACTGGATGATGATGAGGAGGAGGTTGACGGTGCAGCGGCTTCATTGTTTGCGGCTGAGGAGGTCGATGGTGCAGCGGTTTCATCGCCTGCGTCTGAGGAGATCGAAGGCGCAGACGGTACAACTTCCTCCAGAATGTTGAATGATGAGGAGGCGGATGGTGCAGCGGACGAGTCTTCACCAATCTCTGGTGATGTCGACTCCTGTGTTGCTAGATCCATAGGCTGGCTTCCAAGGTCACCCAGATCATTTCCTGGAATAATAATAATAATATTAATAATAATAACAATAATAATATAGAATGTGTAAAAGAAGTTCATAAAATGTGGAAAAAAATTCTTACCATTCAGTGGTTGCTGCATGTATGGGGCAGGGCCCCTCCACTGCTGATTTGATGCAGGGAATGCGTGTGGTGCAGATGGTGCGCAATGAACAATACCGCCTCCGAAATAAAGCCCACTTCCTGAAAATAATAATAATATTAATAATAATATAGAATGTGTAAAAGAAGTTCGAAAAATGCTGATAAATTCTTACCGGTCGGCTGTTGCTGCATGTATGGGGCAGGGACCCAACCATACTGATTTGGTGCCAGGTGGGTCTGGAAGCCTGGGGGTCGCGGTGCAGCGGTCGCGAAGCCTACTGGTGCAACGGTCGCGAAGCCTGGAGGTACCGGTGCAGCGGTCGCCTGTTGAGCGATGCCGCCTCCGAAATAAAGTCCGCTTCCTGTAAATAATAGTAACAATATTAATAATAATATATAATGTGTAAAAGAAGTTCGTAAAATGCTGATAAATTCTTACCATTCGATGCTTGCTGCATGTATGGGACAGGGACCCAACCATGCTGATTTGGAGCCAGGTAGGTCTGGAAGCCTGGAGGCGGCGGTGCAGCGGTCGCGAAGCCTACTGGTGCAACGGTCGCGAAGCCTGGAGGTACCGGTGCAGCGGTCGCCTGTTGAGCGATACCGCCTCCGAAATAAAGTCCATTTCCTGGAAAAAAAATAAATAATAATAATAGTATAGCATGTTTAAGTACAGAGTTCTAAAGAATCTACACTCTATACGTGAAAAAAAATACATGTTTTAAACACCCGTGTGAAAAAATACATAGCATTCTGGGAGATCGATAGAGTTATGTGACTGCATATGTGTGAGAAACTCCCCTTAAATATATCCTTTTCTCCTTATACAATCCAGAACTCTATGCTGTCGGAGGCATGCCTTTGTGTGCCAGAATCGACATTGTATGTCTACTATCATGTAATTTTTTTTAGTTACAAATGCTCGAATACCAGTCTGTAAATTCTTACCGTACGATTGTTGCTGTATGTACGGGCCAGAGCCACCTCCATAATGATTTGGAACCAGGAAGGTTTGGAAGCCTGGCGGTGCCTGTGCAGCGGTCGATGGATGGTCGATACCAAAATAAAGTCCATTTCCTGAAATAATAATATAGAATGTGTAAAAGAAGTTAATATGAATTGTTACATTACTTTTTAAAACACTGAAGAATGCTTACCATTCGACTGTTCGGATGCCTGAATCATTACGGCATTTGATGAGCGATCCTGCAGCCGGCGTTGGGTATCCTGCTGGAGCTGGATGTATGCTTCAGACATGTTAGCAGAACTGATCGCTGAAAACGCAATTAATTTACGCGTTAGATTTTTATTTATTAAAGAAACGATATATTATTAAGTTAATTTACTTTACTGCGAATACCTTATACAGGGAAAATGTCGATGTATTTTAAACACCTGAGAAATTTCTATTACAGATATAAATCACGTGTATTTCTCGACACAATCATGGAAAATATCTCTTTAACATGATGGAAACAGGCTGAAAGTTTTTACTAAATAAATGCGAGAGAGGAATGAAACATTCACAGTGAATGTTCGACCAGTGCATGCAAGCATGAAGTCTTCGGATCGATTACCGTCGGTTACCCCGGAAGAAATTTTTATACAGATCATTTTTTATTCGATTCGCAGGGTTTTCAAGTAATTGTATTTCTCTAGAAAGGAATATAATTCACCCGGTGAAAACACGTATTTAAATATCCGGAATAATAATTACTCAACAATGTGAATACTTAACTAAACTGATCACATTTTTGAGAATTCGCGCAGTTAGCTATTAAATGCAGAATAAGCTTGCCTAAAATGAATACTTAACTATTCACATTTCAGAAAATTCACTTGTCTAGCTATTAACTTTTTAGAATGCTCAGCTATTCGCATATAAATGCCATGCATTAAAAACAAGAACGCGAATATAAGTTAAATGTAGAGAGAAATAATTTAACTTTTAAAAGTAAATGAAGTGTTTTGTTACAACTTACCAGACATGATGTTCGTTGAACTTTCACTTTGAATGAGAAAAGTTTGCAGAGACCTTAACTCGTTGATTTCAGCGGAGAAACTGTGAGAATTCCCGATGAAGCAGCCTTTTTATAGTGTTCTTTTGCGATATAAAAAAATGTATGAGTGAAAGTTTAAGATATATAATACAGCAATTTTGATTGGCTACTCCGAAAATTCGAGAAGGAGAGGGAAATGCTAGCCTCGCACAGGGGCATTTCGTGAGCACGTCTAAACCTGTTAAGGGGGAAATCCTTCGATCACGCCAGCGTTTCTTAAGGGGAATGTTTCTGCGTATGACGCTAGAAATAAAAATATATTTTATTTTTTACATGTACCATTAAAATTCATTGTTAATTATTGTTACATTACCAAAAAATAATCACAGAGTGAAAATAATGTATTATTTCTGTAGATATAATTGTCCTCGAACCAGCGACGTTTCGTTTGTGAATAGACACGTCACTGATGTTTAAAAAAACCTGATGCTATGTGATTGCTTAGAATTCTATTCTCTATGCATTACCGTTGGAAAAACGAATAGCAAGTTACCATTTGAGAAAAGTTAAAAGTATTTGAAAATTTAAACCAATATCAAAATTCTGATGTGTTACACTCACATGACTTTCTCTACTCTTGTACAAACTATTTTTACAAGCACTTATTCCCTATATGCTTCATGTTAATCGAGATATCGAGATGTCAATGTTATTGGTAATTTTCATGACGATACAAGGTGAATATGATAGGTTTTAAGCGATAGTCAAATTATTTTAACGCTGATTGCTATGTGCCGCATTCCATTCTCTTTACATGTCCAGAACATAAAAACAAGAATAAGTATTGGAAATTTTAAGGGAATAACAAGCAATATCTCGAAACGATTTACTCATCAACAAGAATGTATATGTTATAAATTATGTATTTTAACGCGATCTCCATTTTTTTTGTGTAGTAAAATTTTGTCTATCTCTTATGGTTTATCAGTTTTGCAAAAGTCGTTCAGAATGAAGAATACTTTGGGTGTCATTCCCTGAAAATTCGAAATATACATTTCATTTCTCATTACAATATCTTAAACATATAATATTTTATTCAATATCGTTAGATTACTTGAAATGAATTTTTTGTGTGTGTGTGTATTAAGTTTATATTAACATGCTGGAATATTCGAAAAATATCTCTCAAATGGACGGGGTATTTAAAATCGTACTCGTCCTATGTTTACTAAGCCCAATCTTTTTAAAATGGAATAAATTAAGAGTAACGAGGCTTGTTTAGGCAAGGCTCCATATTTCATTATTTAGAATTAAACAAATGCTATTAGTCGTAATAATCATACACATACGACAGCAAGCAAATGCGCGAGTCAATTCATATACAATTAATTAATAAAAAAATATTTAATTGTTTTCATTGATCAGCGAGAGTCTTATTTATTTTAATAACGTATGTAATATCTATCATTCTGAATACTTTTTATTCTTCATATTACTCTCGCCAAATCATATTTCTTTGTTTAACATTCCGAAAAAAATCAGTTTAATTTTTTGATATCATGTTTGCATTTCTTGTACGCGAGTATTTAAATAATGACAAAGATACAATCGAATGTTTAAGTACAGAATCTATACAGTATACGTTTAATTGAAAACTTAAATCATTAATATTCTTCATGTAGAATTATATTAATTATCGGAAAACATTTTTTGTGGTAAGCTTAAAACATGTCTAGACAGGGTTTTCCGCTGTGTATGATGGAATTTCTGGACAGAGGAAGCTCTTCAGAAAATCTTTTGTGCCGGTAATTGTTATTTACCCCGAGGGTCTGTGGTTTTTCAGAGCACTTAGGCTGTTTAATGAATTGGAAACGGGTGTTATTGTTCACTAAGAGCTCTATACAAGACCTTGTTTTTACATTCTTCTGACGAAAATTAATGGTGCGGAAGAGTTTGCCGTTGTCTGCTAATGGGTCTACATATGCATTCTTCAGGGGTGTACACCATATTTCTTTCAGGCAGTGTACGCCAGTGAATAATTCGTTGAATTTCTCAAAGTTCGCTACGTCTTTAGAAAGAACATTTAAAACGAATATAAAATTTATATTTGTAGTCTTCGTGCGTGTTACTTACAGGTACGCCTGTTTTGAATTGTAATTATTACTTCTCTCGTGTGAGAAGAGACATAGCGGGCTTTGTTGAAGCGTACTCCTATGTGCTGGATACCCCTAGCCATTAAGAGCAGGTAGTGGGGAAAACCCACGCGTCCTGTTTTAACCGCCTCTCATGATGGACAGGGCATTGCTGTCACATTGCGTCTTGTTTTTTGTTTTCGTAAAGGGTTCTCGTGTTAACGTCTCATACAAGCTATTTGCAATTTCGCTTTAAGTTGCTTTTTAATTCATCTAAGCAATGTAATATTTTTTATAAACCCGCAATTCAAAAGAAGAATTAAACACACGTTATTAGCCGTAATAGTTATATACGCGTAATAATCGCGCATATACGATAACGAACAGTTGCGCGCAAATCAATTACATTATTCCATCAAAAAAACTTAATTGTTTTAATCGATAGACTGCGCCGTTTCATTAGAAGTGAGATATTCATGGTAGATGAATAATTTGGGTGAGATATCTCTAGGAGCGCGAGTCAATTACAATATTTATTAAAAATATTTAATTGTTTTCATCGATCAGCGAGAGTCTTATTTATTTTTTATTTATTTCATAATCAATTCCCCCGGAGCCAGCATGAACGCACCTCGCATGTTAATTCGCCTTTATTTTTTTTCCGGAATCATATTTCGCAGAATTATATAGAGTTAAGATGGCCGTCTTGCACCCATAATGAGTTTAAATATGGTGAATTTACAACTTTCAGATATGACCACCAGGGGCGCTGTGAGCAAACACTCGCTGGAGTTTCACTCATATTACCACTTGGTGCGCTAGTGTAGCTGGCGAACTGAAACGCAAGTGGAGGGGGTGCGCTAGTCGACTTGCCCGTGGAAGTATCGGAGCCAGTCATTCCAGCGAAACGTCTCGCAGTGGAAGGTTGTGGTCGGTGTGCCACCTCAATTATCACGCGATAACGAGTGTTACGTCAAGTCTGTCCTTTCATCTATGTGTTGTAATATTCTTATAAATCCAAAATATATTTTCCCTCAAAAGTAGAATTAAATAAATGTTATTACTCGTAATAATTATACACATGCTACCACACATATACGATAACGAACAGTTGCGCGCGAGTCAATTACATTAATCATTCAAAAAATACTTAAATGTATTCATCAACCGACTAGCCGCGTTTCATTGCAATAGTAGTAATATAAGGGGGGTTTAGGACAAGGTGTGCGCGATTCAATCAAAAATACTTAATTGCTCGACGAACAGCGTTTAATTGCATTAGTAGTAATATGATGGGCATTCTTTTTTCAATAACACACATTACCTAATTGATTGACACAATTATGTACTCAAACGATTTGCCGATGTGCGGCAGGCATCGAGAATCGCATTCCCACACCGCCAACGTCACGCACCGAGAACCCTCACATATAACCCCTCACCCCGAGCGGCACATCCCCTACCCCAAGCCAATCACACGGCAGGGATTTAGACAAGTCACAATGAGGGGCGGGAATGTAGTCACCGTATAGGAACAATACACACTCCCCCCACCTATCCACAGGGAACCAACCAGAACACAAAGGGGAGGGAGGACACGCGTATGGGGGAGGGAGGGGGCGGGGACACCGCCACGTGACCACAGGGGGAGGGGGGGAGGACCTGCCGGCACAGACACTGTCGGCATTAGGTAAACGCACAAAGGGAAGGGGGCGGAGCTAGCGGCACGCGACCGCTTGTAGTAGCGCACAAAGGGAGGGGGCGGTGCTATCGGCATAGATCAAAGAAGCTTATCAGTTTTTCGGCATCTCTCTGTGCGCCAGAACCGGTATTCTTATTCTACTTCCATTCCATCCAAAAATTCGATACCGTGGTTTCAGCGGAAATACATGTTTTGAGGCTCCCCGAATCCAAAAAAAAAAAACATTTTTAGAAAAAGGTCTGCGCGCGCGCGTGTGTGTAGAGATAGCTTATCTCAAAAACGAAAAGTCACATAAATACCAAATTTGGTATTTTAGTTCAGTATCTTCCAAAGATGCGACAAGAAGGTTAACAAGAAAATGCCCCCCCAAACTACCCTTTATAAAGAACATTTTCCGAAATTTTTTATTTTCTCAAAAATGGCTTCAACAATTTTGCTTAAATATCATGCATTGAAGATATTTACATGACGAATGAAATGTGTATCTTGAATTTTCTGGAAATAGCCTGTGAAGTTCTCTTCATTCGGAAGGAATTTTGTATATTAACTAATAATCGTTAAAGGATACACGAAAACGTACTACACAAGAAATGTAGATCTCTTTAAAACACACAATTTATTTCAAATACATTTTTTTCTGGAATAAACCATTTCCAAGATATACATTAATGATTCTAATTGTTAATTACTACTTGGTCATTCTTTAAAATCCCTTCAACATTTGATTGTTTCTCGCGATTGTATGGAAACAGTATGGAATTTAAGGCCAGCATATAGGGTCAAGTTCTTAAACATTTGATTAACACACCTGTTCCCTTTGTATCTATAACGAAATGTGTAATGTAATGTAACTATTTCTGCAAAGGTTTATTAAAATATAAATGAAGCAGATATACCCACTAATAAGCGACAGAGGGTAGAGTAATTCATGCGAATGGATTTTTTTTAATGGTCCGCTAAACCTATGTTGTTCAAGTGGTAGTAAGGGTTGATCTCATCCATTCCATTCTTAGAGGGTTCCCATTTTTACGTTTACTCAAGACTGCAATATACTTACTTATCCACTTCTTCCCATATCTTGAGGTTATCCCATTTCCTCGTATCCCAGGGGAGTAAACAACGAATCTGAGTGATACACCTCTATTGACTTTTCTGTTTTTGCCATAAAAATGGAGTGCTTTTCATTGTCTACAGCTCATGAGAACACTTGATTTCTCTCTACAGAACTTAACTGTGGTCAGGAGTAGACATTAAGATAAAATGACGTTTTCGTACCCAGTGTCTCAAGATTTCAAACGAGAAAAATTACTCCCAGTGTAGCCTTAGGAAACAGTTTCTTCTTATCCGATATCCTAAGCAACTGCTTTTCCTCTTCCTAATAAATTTCAACATTGTTCTTGTTTTAGGAACAGACTTCTTTATAATACCTAAAAATGCCACCGAAATATTGTTTACAGAGAAATAAATAATGAAGTCGAAGACGCTTTTGCTGAATTGACACCTTTAGGTCTCAGTTTTCACGACTTCAGGAATATTTTCAGATCGGACGATACCACTATTACTCGATACTGATACTGATTTTTGAGCACTGATACTCAATACTCACTAAAAAACTATAAAGGCGATAGCTTGTTCATTGAATTATGGTCTTATTAGTAGTATTGTATGTATAAACGCATGTAATCAGTTTTGTATCATATGCTAACTTCGGAATTGTTCCTGTTTGCCATTCTCCAATTGGCAACAATTTTTACTTTCTCTACTACGTATAGTAAGTAGGGGAAGTATTGTATTCCACCCAAAAATTCGATACCGAGATTTCACCGGAAATATATGTTTTGAGACCCGCTGAATCCAAAAACAGCATTTTTGGAAACATGTCCGTGTGTGTGTGTGTGTGTGTGTGTGTGTGTGTGTCTATGAAGAGCATAACACAAAACGAACAGTCAGATAAACACCAAAGTTGGTATTTAGGTTCAGTATCTTCCAGAGATGCGACACGAAGGCTTTCAAGAAAATCCCCCCATCCCAGATTACTCTTTACATAGAACATTTTCGAAAATTTTAATTTTCTCAAACATGGCTCTAATGATTTTGATTAAAATATCATATGTTTAAGATATTTTCATGAAAAATGAAATGTATATCTCGAATTTCCTGGGAATGTCTCCAAAAGTATTCTTCACTGTGAACGACTTTTGCATAACTGGTAAACCATAAGAGATAGACAAAATTTTACTATACAAAAAATGTAGATCGCGTTAAAATACACAATTTATGTCATATACACTTTTTTTGTTGAGTGAACCATTTTCGAGATATTGCTTGTTAGTCCCTTACATTTTCCAATAATTATACTTTTTCTCAAATTCGTTATTCATTTAAGAGAATGGAATGCGCCACATAGCAACCAGCGCTTAAAAGATTTGACTATCGCTTAAAGCCTACCATGTTCCCCTTGCATCTACTAGAAAATTAGCAATAAGATTGACATCTCGATATCTCGATTAACATGAAGCATATGGAGAATAAGCGTTTGTAAAAATAGTTTGCACAAGAGTAGAGAAAGTCATGTGAGTGTAACACATCAGATTTTTATCTTGATAATGCAACAGGTTATAATATAATTCCCTATTATTAGTCAATGCTAATAATAATAAATATGAATTTCTTTGTTTCCCTTTATATGTAATTATATTTTGTACTAAAAACCTTCTTTTAAACGATTTTCTATCCATATTATGGAAATTAGTCTACGGTATGCCTGTAAACTAAAGCTCGTGACCCGAGTTTGACTTGGCTAAACACAAACTAACAGATGGAAGAAGGAACAAGTATTCCAAACGCTGTATTATCTCACATCTTAAACTTCTGTTTTGTTTCTGCTGAATGCACAGATTTTGGTCACCAGAGTAGATAAATGTAATGGCTAAGAGTGGGTCACCTGACAAGGCTATTGCAGAAACTGAAGAATTATTGTTGCTTCACGTATGGGTACCAATCTGAAGAAGGCGTTGTATTGTTAGACCACATATGGTACAAAATTTCCGGTAGCCTACGCCCCAGCGTTCACTTTCCGGTGGTCTTCACCCCAATGATTAGGAATCGACTTTGTTTTTTTATGTTTCCTTAAATATTATATATTTTTATGTTTGCCTCGGCTGCGTCAGTATTAATTTGTAGAAACACGTATCTCTGAACAAGGTGATGCGGCTAAAGAATGTAGGCTTACACAAATTATAATGTTTACTTCACTCCTTTTATTAATCCTTCACACGATTAAATAACACTACACTGATATAAAGAGCTGTGAGCTTATTTATTAATTACTTGCACTTTTTAAACACGTAAACTTTATAATATCCTCACCGTAATGAATTTTTATATCACACTGAATATGTAGGAACGCTGTCTGCTAGCAACTGACTTCTGAATTTGTACAATTTGCTTTATTTCAGTTTCTGATTGGCCAATCCTACTGCAATAGAATACTTTTATTTATCTTAAGCTTTTTTCTGGTTGTTGATTGGTTATTTATAAACTGTTTTAAAAAAAATACATTATTGCTACTCCAAGAATTACCAGTAGCATTATTAAGCTTTCTAATTCATTATTGCCTCTAGGTTACCTCATTATTGTTAGCAACTTTTGACCTATATTCTCACAGCTCCTACATTATTAAATTAGTAATACATTCACATAACATTATTAAACATGTACACAATAATATAAACATTAATGCAATGACTGTTACATGCATTTTATATGTTATTTATACACATATAGCTTTAAGGCGGGCTGTTATTAGACTGAAATCATTTAAGTGTTAAAAATACTGCTTCAAAACATGCTTTATGCGCCAGTTAAATCAGCTGGTAGCTATGAGAACACTACATGCTGCATGGGTAACTCCACTCCTTCCCCCATTGTTTTGTATGTTTTCATTATGGAATGTTGCATACAACGCAGTCAAGGTCTATCAGAACTATAGTCCAGCAACTATTAGGAACAGTTGCGAGGCAGTAGTGAAGAAGTCTCGACTCCATTAATTCCTTACATAGCATAAAGTTAAACGCAACAACTTTCAATAATGCAAAACTTAAAAAATTAAATTATCGAAAAAAGGATCGAAGATTTATCTCAAAGTACTAGACATACTTCGATACCACGGAGCTTCGAGAGCATCGAGGTCCCATCCCTATATATTATACTACATAAAGACAATCAAAAATCTATGAACCGGCCGCGCAGTGTTTTATCCTGTCCGCGTCCTCGGCGCTCGTTGCCGTCTGCCGCTACCATAGAAAGGCGCGGATGAAACCATACAACATTTTTAAAACTACTTTTAAACGCTTTACTTACCAATTTTATGAAAGGCGATGCTGAAACTGGCCTCCATCGTTGTCCATACATTTTTGGCACCTCTTTAGGAACCTATCCATCACTCGCCGTAGTTCACATTGAGAAATGCTGGCAATTTTCTGGCGGATATTTTGTTTAATTCTTCCAGGGTGTGGAGGTTTGCCTTTTACACTTTATTAAGTTACCTCAGAGATAGAAATCGCAGGGGGATAGGTTCGGGGGACCGAGGGGCCACAATTCTCTACTAATAATTCTGTCCTCAAACACACAATATTGACCTATGAGCTCTTATCTTGTTGAAATAGGGCAAAATCACGCTCCCTGTCTGTTAATTCCCTAAAAGGGGGGTCCAAAATTGTATTCACGTATGTACGGGCGTCAACTGTTAACTGGAAAAAAAATTGGCCCTGAAACTCTTTCTCCACCCATAGCGCACCATACACCAATTTTTTCGTCATGAAGGGGTACTTCATGAACAATATTACGCTTGTCAGAGCTCCAATAACGATTATTTTGTGTACACACATATCCATGAAAGTGGAACTAAGCCTCGTCCCGAAAAATATTAAACATGGGTCTATTTCGCCATTGTGTACACTATTGAGACTCCACGCACAAAATGTGCGCCTAATTACTGGATCAGCTGGTTGAAGAGCATGCGCCACAGTTATTTTATATGGTATTAACTTCAGCAATTTCGTAGCTTTCGCGCAGAGCCATAAGACATGCCTGCCTGTTGTGAAAGATGCACAAGTGATTTTTGGGGCATTTTCTCCAAACGATGACCGATGTCGTCTAATGTTTCTTCGATAAGAACATTACGCCGTCTTTTAGATTTCTTAGCCTGAACACTTCCTGTGCCCTGAAGTTTATTGTGAAGTTCATGGATTGTTGTACGACCTGGAACTTTTACACCTGGAAATCTTTCTTCAAATTGTACCTTTAGTTGACTCAGCTGACCGAGTTAACGCATACGAATCATAAATAAACACACGCTGTGCAGTAGAAAAGATATACTAAGTCATAATATACTTTGTGACTAAGTATACGCAAAATAATAAATAACTCGTAATAACTGAACTACATCACATCACCGTCAACTTAATACTGCACTTCACACTGCAGAGCAGAAGTGTTATGTCATGTTTCCATACGCCCAGTGGAAAAACACCGCGCAGCCGGTTCGTAGTGCATTGACTCTCCCATTATTATACTATATTATATATACATACATATACACATATTTATATACAGGTATGATCTAATAACTACAATGTATTTTTAATTTACCGGATATAAAAACTTAAAAAGCCACAAAATCAACAAAAATTACTGAATAGTGCCAGAACATTTAAACTAATTAAAGTTGGCTCGAACCTATATGGACATATCGGGAGATTTGACTTTAGAAACAACAGATGACTTTTGTGACTCGAAGTTTTTTTAACGTTGACTTACACATTCGTACCCCAGACTGCGAAGGGTAGGGAATATATTATAAAGAAAATTTCTACCACCCTAGTTGAGAATCGAATACGGGATCTCTGGTTTGAGAAGCCCAAGAATTTTCTCTGTATTAATTTAGCCGCTAGGTTTATTTTAAAGTATGTAGGAATTCGATTACATTCTTTTCAGTCTTTGAGGGTCCGCTTATTCACAAAGATTAATACTTGAGCTCGAGTTGATTTCATTTCTTCAGAAAGAGAATTTGAACACGGAAAAGTGCGTGACATTGCACGGCACATAATTACGCACAAAGGGAAAGTCCAGTGGACATCCAATATGCATGCAGTTAATATACAGGTGTTCAACATAAAAAGGTAGAATTCCATTTAAAAGAATTAAATTGATCCTAAAATGGCTACCACAACGTTCTCCAAACAAAACACGACCAATGGTATCTACTTTCTGCCTTAATACAAAGCAACTTTTATGAAAGACATTTCTTTCTAAAACGCTTAGTTTTGGAGATATTGTACAGTCCAGCTTAAATGGTGCACCCAATATATACAAAATGTTTGATTTATTACCACCCAGTAAAAAATACATTCTGTCTATAGGTGTGCTTATTCAACGGAGGACATCTCACACACTGCGTCCTACATAATTCTATTGTGGCTACCACACCTCAGGAAGAAGGGATGAAGCGAAGGAACACACGACTACGGCAAACAGACTACAGAGACGCGCGGAACTCCCTAACAGTTCCAGCTCGAAGATCCGTCCCATTGCTGGAGCTTCCCAGAGGGGGCGATGAACGCCCCGTCGACCAAGCAGCCCTCCAAGTCCTTGAGCAAGCATCCGCGCCATCTGTCCGGCACCACTATACGCCACGAAACCTAGAAGCACACCTGAAAGATGAGAAGGAAACGGAATGAAAGGGAAATGTAGGAAAGGAAATCGTGGTAGACCAAAAAACATCTTAACATTCGCCTACCGAACAGGGAAAACTACGAAAAATCCAAGGCCAGTTTGGATGGTCGACGGGAATCGAACCCTAGACGTCGCCTCACACGTTACTGCGGAGCCACCTCGATCTGTGGTATTCTACCTAATGTCCGGGCTCTTATAGTGCATTGCATCGAAAATGTCACATTATTATGTAATTTATATTCGAAAAAACAGCTTATAGTTAAGCGACAATAAATAAACAAGAAAAGAACGCGGAAGTGTAGAACTTAACTAATATTAAGGCGTCTTGTTTTGAACATCGAACCATCAAGTGGATGTATCAGTGTCGTGTGGCTTTAATTGAGGAGGGGCAAGATTATATCAATTGTCTCTTGTCTCGGGCTTGTACTTGAAAACAAACGCGTCCTAATTCTGTAGCAGTTCTAAACTGTCATCACCTCTTACTATTGAAATGAATCTTGAAGACGTGTGTAACGAATTCATAATGCACAAAGACACCGGCGGGCAAACGTTTGCAGCGAGGAAAAAGAACAAATTAATATGTCAGTTCTGCTACACTCCAGGGAGATGTAAACATTACCACCGAAGCACTCACATAAATTAAATACCCTGAAAGAAATATCGTAATGCTAACGTTCGAAATACTTCTACATTAAATCTATATAAATTCTAATGTTAAAGTATGCATAGAAATGTGTTTTGAAGTATCTATAATCTGAACTACCCCAGATGTGAACTACTACAATCATTTTGAAGGAGTGTTGCAGTTGTTATGCCCTTGGCCAATGTTTTATTTGTATCACCATTTTACGTATTTTACCTAAGAAAGAGCAAGCTGCATGAATGATGCCCAGCATAGGTGATGTAATGAATTCAGTAGCGAGTAAATTTTTCAGATAAAAATGAATGTATGTATCGTTTATATTAAACCCAAGGAAACTGCAAAATGTGACAAACATTTAAGGAAGTGCAAGGGAAAGAGATTTCCTTTTTTTCATATATATCCAGTTTATTATATGAAAATGGCAAATATATCTAGCCCTTAAAAAAGTATAACCGTACGGGGGAATAAATAACAGAAACACTTTTGGTCATTTATATTGTATATTTTTTAGAAAATTTGCCAGAGCTTTCGAAAACATTGCATAGCAAACTAACTGCATTTTAAACAAAAAATATATCTGATGTGTTACACTCACATGACTTTCTCTACTCTTCTACAAACTATTTTTACAAACTCTTATTCTCCATCTATTTCATATTAATCGAGATAAACATTTGCGAAACGATCTTTTGACATGCAAAGAGAATTACATTTTACACATAGCGACCAGTTCTAAAAATATTTGACTTTCGCTTAAGGCGTACTATGTTCCCCTTGTTTTGTATTTGCAAGGGCAATATAGAAATACAGTAGCCTTTAAGCATAGACATATCTCTTAATAGCTGGTTGCTAGTGCAGCACCATTCTCTTTGCCACAGATTAATACTCTTTGCATATCCAAGACAAAAAAATGAATAACGAATTCCCATTTGAGAAAATAAGTATTGAAAAATTTAAGGGAATAACAAGCAATATCTCGAAAAGGTTCACTCAACAACAAAAAGTATATGACATAAATTGTGTATTTTAACACAATCTACATTTTTTGTGTAGTAAAATTTTGTCTATCTCTTATGGTTTACCAGCTATGCAAAAGTCGTTCACAATGAAGAATACTTTTGGAGACATTCCCAGAAAATTTGAGATATACATTTCATTTTTCATGAAAATATCTTAAACATATGATATTTTAATCAAAATCGTTAGAGCCATTTTTGAGAAAATTAAAATTTTCGAAAAATATTCGATGTAAAGGGTAATCTGGGGTGGGGGGATTTTCTTGAAAACCTTCGTGTCGCATCTCTGGAAGATACTGAACCTAAATACCAAGTTTGGTGTTTATCCGACTGTTCGTTTCTGAGTTATGCTGTTTACAGACATACAGACACACACACGACATGCTTTTTTGGATTCAGGGGTCTCAAAACATATATTTCCGGTGAAATCCCGGTATCCAATTTTTGGGTGGAATACAATACTTCCCCTACTTACTATACGTAGTAGAGAAGGTAAAAATAATATTAACAATAAACTAGGTAAACATATAGTTCAACCACAGTTTTCTGTCCAACTTCATTCAGATGGCTTGCCCTTCACTGAACCGGAAAGATACTCAGTGCATAAGTAGGTCAGATACTACCCGATCTTCTAGTTATTTATTCCCCCATCACAAACTACCCTTTACATGGAGAAACGTTTGTTTTTTGATTTTCTCAAAAATGACTCTATCCATTTTGACTAAAATCTTTATGTATATCTTGAATTTTCTGGGGATAGCCTTGCGAAGCCTCTTCATTCCGGAAGAGTTTTGTATAACTGGTAAACCATAAGAGATAGACAAAAACTTACGACACAAAAATGTAGATCTCTTTAAAGCACACAATTTGTTTTAAATAATTTTCTTTTGTGACGTCAGCCATTTTCCAAAATCCCTTATTAATGGTTTGATTTTTTTCAATATATTATGATGTCTTTAAATTCTGTAACTATTCAGTTATTTCTCTCGATGCATGGAAAGAGTATGTAATTTTCAGGCCAGTATATGGTGACCAGTTTGTAAATATTTTAATCGCGCTTCCTTTGCATCTATGTATAACAAAATGTGTAAAGAAAACAAAACAAAAAAAACTCACTCACACACACACAGATGAATTGATGGATGCATAGATGGATAAAACAATAGTGGGTAGCTAGAGAAAGTTATAAGGCTTTTTATATTTTTTCCTTTTCAGTATGAATTTGAGGCATGGGATTTTCGTGTCAAAATGAACGATTTACCATTCACTTCAGGGAATATGAATCTGTTTTGTTTGTCCTTATCACTGAAAATAATTCGTTCGTTACTGGCATGGATTGAAAATTATCAAAAACAATGTTTTTATTTCATTTTTTCTTTGTCTTAATGATAGACTAAATGAATGAAAATTGAAAACCAAGGCATTTTAGTTTTTTATGCATCTTATTAAATAGAATTTCCTCTTTAATTTGACATATATTTTATCAATGTAGGCACAATAATTATATTTTAAGTATATTTTTAAAACGCTATTGCAGATGTTACTTTTTATTGTAAATTCTGCTCAACTTCACAGAAAAAACTCTTGCATATTCTGGATTAGCTTAGTAAACTTTAACCCATTTTTAGGGGAAAGTTTGCTCTACAAATTGGTAATGCTGTTAAGAATGGCAATTTCTATACAATCAAGCCATGAAGCTTCTTTCTTTTCTCCATTATGCTTTAAACAAGTTTTTCTTGTGAATGGCATTTTCTGGTAGAAATAACTTATTGTAGAAGCTACTGCCAAATGAAATTTCAAGATGATAAAAATAAGCTTAAGTGCTATTGTGGATATAGTTTAGCGTTAATAACATGACCGGCCATTTGTTTAAAAATAATGTCTGATGAATTTTAATCAAAAGATGGGTAAATTAAGAACATAATGCTATCTTTCTTAACAAAAAAGCTCATTGAATAAAAGTTCACTTAGAAGGCATGCATCTGTATCCTATAAAATTTTCAATTTTTCAGAGTGTGGTAGGATAATTTACCTTTTGACGAGGAGACGCACTTGTTAAACCTATTCTCGCAGATGAACAAAACGTATTCAGCCTACAAGGAAGGCATCTTCAGATGGCATACACACAGTATCTAGAGCAATGAGAAAATAATTATAAAATCCATATTTCAGAAGATAATTATAAAATAATAACATTCCGTAGGGGGGACAATGAAGGCTAAAACAATATTGAATGACTCTGCTTTAGATCAAGTTCTAAATGTTAAATATTTAGACTATAACATGAGCACCCTCAAACAGCTAGATACTGAAATAAACATGGCGCTATTCCAAGAATTATGTGGCACTTTAAAAAGAATCCTTCTTTGTAAAACAAGGGAAGAGACGTTACTAAGATTCTACAAAGTATAGGCAATTCCAATGCTGCTTTATGGATTCGAACATGAGGCTTTAACAAAGAAACCAAAAGAAAGAATCCAGGCTGTTGAAATTACTTTTCTACGTCTAACCGCAGCTAAAAAAACTCATAGCCGAAATTTCTAAAGAATGTGGCTAGAATTTAACATTTTTAATCTGAATCGCAGAAAGACGAAGAATATTTAAATCATGTTTTAAGAATAAATGGTACCAGGTTGCCATATATCCTCTACCGTTACAATCCAAGAAGAGGAAAAAGGAGTAGAGGACGACCAGAAAAGCGATGAAGCAACTAGTATGATAATTGCGAGGCGTTTTTTAAAGTAAGTACCAGTAATTATTTTAAAAATAGCAGCATTTTTTCCCAAATACTTTATTATCATTCGTTATCTTATACCTTACACTACTTCACCACATAGTCACCGCCGTTGACGTAACAGGAAACCGATTTTTGTATACTATCGCCTCACTTCTTGCTTCACAACATCGTAGTCTTTGAAATCTTTTCCACCAAGAAATTTCTTCAGATGAAGAAACAGATGAAAATCGCTTGTTGCTAAATCCAAACTGTAGGTAGGGTGGTCGAATTGTAACCAACCAAATGATGCGATCAGATCTTGAGTTTGTTTGGCTGTGTGTGGTCAGACATTATCATGAACCAAAAGGATTCATCATTGTTTCCCCATAAACCTCACACAGTTGACGATGAATGTTTGCTGGCGTAATATTTCTCACATTCCAAAAAAAAAAAAAAAAAAAAAGGAATCGCTTAACTGACTTCACAGTTGGCAGGTCGTTCGATTGTTTTGAACATTTCGAAACGCTCTAACAACAGAAAAACATAAATTGACGATCGCTTACAGCTGCGTCTGGCTTCCTAATTAATAGAGGAAGTGATTACGCATGCTCAAAATCGCGACTACAGCGCTGCAGCGGCAAAATATTAAAACGGTACTTACTTTAAAAACACGCCTTATATTTGGAGCCGGAACGGGTCAGTTGCACCCAAACCATAAGCTAATAATGATTTCTTAAATACCTAGCTCATGAGATAATACCTCATGAATCTAAGCAGATTAACACTGGTAAGCTAGGGATCTCCCCCTCGATTCTCTTTTGCTAATTTCATCCGAAATGTTGAACATATCTCTCTGTATTTGTTGAAATAATATGATAATGTCGATAATAATGCGATTGGCAGGTATATAAATAAATTGGCCATTAGTGAACAAAATATTTATGAATTCAGCTTCATCGATGTTTCCCTAGAATGAGTGACTCTCACGCCCATTGCTGACAGTTGAAGGCCTGGATATCACCAACATCAATATCACCCTCAGGGTTTTGCTCATAGAGAAACGAATTCGGTTCTTCGCCAGATGGAGACTGACATTATGTGTTATAGAGGTTAGAAAAATAAACAGACTAAAATTCTACATTCCTTCACACACGTAAAGTAGGCTATTAATTTCAACATGCTCAGTAGGTTTCCTTTTCCAACGCCAAAATAGTCTAGGGGTGACTTTGTAATGTTGGTAGTATTGTCCCGGAAGAAGGACCAATTTGAGTGTTCGTGGAATACCAAAAGGTGAAATAATTATACCATGTGTTTTGTGACGTCACATTCGCGCGACACGATGCACCGTTGGAGGGGAATGCAGGTCGATGTGCCAACAGAAAGCACTGCTGCTGGTAAAGAGAAAGAAAGAAAGAAGAGAATGCTGTGCCTCTCTCTGTAGGTAACCAATAAAAAAAACTGGCATTCTGCATCTGCACCTTTGCGGCTTTACGTTCATGAGATCGCCTGATGGATTTCTGTTGTCAGACTGAAATAAACCCTCCTGAAAAATGGTATCATAATAGACATTTAGACAGATACGATTTTGAAGGTATCAGTGGTCTTTTGGGTGCAGTTTCCCTAATACTCACTATGATATGAATAGTAACGCCTTACTCTCATTCTACTAAGCTTACGAAAGTTCGTGATGCCGTAATTATTGACAGGAAGATGTAAATAATTGAATGAAGAAATAATAGTAAGATAAAGAAATAATTGCAATAGATAATTTCCCTATATTAAATCAGTGAATAATGTAACAAGCCTGAGTTGAAATATTTGTCCAGAAAAAAAGGACATTAGCGTGTCATGTGCAAGAAAGTCATTAGTTACAGCCGAGTAGCGAACGCATTAGGATTAGGATTAGAGGTTAAGTTCAGTATGTTTGAGATATCATGTGGACAGGAATTCTGTAAATTAGAAAGGAATGAAATTCTTAGATTGGAGCGAGGCACCGCATGGAAACAGTGTCATATACGCATACGTAGGGTTTAAGATTGGATCGCGTGGGTAGGAATGTTGGTAGGGCTAGAGGTATGTAGGAGGAGCTTAAGTTAAGAAAAGGGCATGCATTCTTTTTATGCATTGCATTTTTTTAATGTTTTACGTTTCTTATAATATGTGCAATAACATATGTGTGCGGCTGTGTGTGTGTGTGTGTGTGTGTGTGATGACTAATTTTTCCCATTAACCCACGCTGTAGAGCCATCTAGCAGGGCCAAAGAAAATCAACAGAAGCCGTTAAATTCATCTTCGTTGCATCACGGTTCACCTCCAATATCCACTAAAATATAGCAGTTATGAGGCAAGTACAGCTAGCTATTCCATATGCAGATGTTTCATGAACCTCTAGAGAGCATAGGTTGTCCTATTCTCCCTGTTACTGTCATTCTATGTGCCACCCAGTGCCATGTCTGGTGCATATTCTTACAATACAGCAAATTGTGTAGTAGAGTGTCTGATCTCGTGCAAGAGGCATAGCACCATGCATTAAATCAGACTTATTTGCTCTTTTGGTAACTTACTGGTGTGGTATTAGTTTCATTTTTAAGTTGTGTCATGCCGATGTTAAACAAATTTATCAGTTTTTGTGAGTGATCTTTCTAAGTAACATTTCTGCGACTTACAGCAACTGACGCTTCGCAAAATTATTAGTCTAGAAATAATTTAAATCTTTAATTTAACGGACGGCGACTCTCTTCAAACAGAATGTTTGAGTCAACGTTAAAATTTATGGGCTAATTCAACTGGTGTTATCCTTTCATATTACACTCACGCATACCCTGAGATAAAAAACTCGTAGCTATACCACTGAAGCAGCTGGCGGACCAGACAACACAGAACGAGCGAGGAGATGACATCGTAGAACTCCACAACAAAGCAGGTAACATTAAACTTATTTAAATAAAACCACTTCGAGACAGCAGCAGCAAAATTTGGAGCAAAGGATACGACTTCAAAATTATCGCACCACGGACGGCTTCATTCGTTAAGCCTAAGCTTTTCAAAAAAAAAAAGTACTTTATAAGGACTGTGTTTCACAGAGAAGACCGAGTGAGATGGCTCTGCCACAACGTATAAGGCTACATTCAGGAGACCACGGATTCGACTCCAATCAGGCAATGACCATGTTTTTTTTGTTTGGTTTGGTTTTTGTTTTTGGTTTTCTTGTGATTTTCCCGGTGGATATTTGAATGCTGGGGTGGTTTTCCTCTTCTACCTGAATCTACTATAATTTCCTGTCCCCATCATTAGCCATCTATTTCAGGGTTGAAGGGCCAGGCGACGGCGTTCGGTGTGTTGCGGTAGGACCGCGCATTGTGCGCTTTGGAAAGGTTTCTCTCTGGTGGTCTGCGGGGGCCCCCTTTCCTGGGGGGGGCAAACGGGATTCCCGGGGTGCAGGGAGCTCAGATATGGCTAGCTGCCATAGAACATACCTCAACATTTTGTTCTGTCGTTCGTGTTCTCCTGCCACTTAAAATTACTGAAATATATCTCAGCATCTATTCTGAAATGCTTCTGCAAACTGTGTGTATTTGAGTTTAACGGGAGTCTGTTTAATTTGTAGCAGTTGGAATGTAAATATTCATATCCCTCGACCAAATTATCCATTTTAACAATTCGAAAATTCTCATATTTCTTTTCCTTTCATTTATATTTTTCAAATGCATTGACCACGTTTGGCGGGCAGTATCAGGATCAAAAAGCTTAGCAGAGATTGTCGAATTTTCTTCTATGTGACTGCTCACCGTTTTCTTGCATTTAAGCATACACTCTAATAAACACACTTATTGCTTCCTCTGCCACGTACATAGTAGGTAGAGAACTTGTTGCATTTCACCCAAAAATTCGATACCGAGATTTCACCTGAGGTCCCTGAATAATAATAATAATAATAATAATAATAATAATAATAATAATAAGCATTATTAGAAAAACTAAACTAAATTGAGTGTTATTTATGGACGCTCTTTAACCGCTATGGTCCTTAGCATCCCATTCTACATTGGGCGTGAAAGACCGGAGATTTTGCTCAGAGGCCTCTATCAGGCTTGAGGTTCTTTTATGTGCCGTAAACCTACGACACGGGACCACCGGGTTTACTTCCCTTCCGAAGAAAGCCATGCTAAGGATTTTACACCCGAAAAAATCCATCGCCTTCCACCGGGTTTGAACCCGCGACTTCGGGAACTAGAGGCTAGCATACTAACCACTACACCACGGAGAACGACATTTAGAAAAACGTCCATGTGTGTGTGTCTGTGAACAGTATAACTCAACAACAAAAAGTTAGATAAACACCAGACCTGGCATTTAGACTGAATACCTTCTAAATATGCGACACGAGGATTTTCAAGAAAATCCCCCCACCCCAAATTACCCTTTACTGGAACGTTTTTCGAAATGCTTGATTTTCTAAAAATGGCTCAAACGATTATGATTAAAATACAATATATATTAAAGATATTTACGTGACAAATAAAACGTATATTTTGAATTGTCCGGTAGTAGCCTTTGTTGTGCTCTTCATTGGACAGGAATTTTGTGTAACTAGTAAACGTTAAGCGATGGACGAAAACGTACTACACAGGAAATGTAGATCTCTTTAAAATACACATTTTTTTTCAAATAACTTTTTTGTGGCAACAGCTATTTCCGAGATGTCTGTTATTAATGGTTTGAATTCTTAATACTTAAGTATTCTAAAGTTCTTTCGATATTCAGTTGTTTCTCCAATTGCATGGAAACATTATGGGATTTCAGGACAGCGTATAGCGTCCAGTTTTTAAACATTTCACTAAGCTGTTCGCTTTGTATCTATAACGAAATTTGTAATATACCTATTTCTGCAAAAGTTTATTTGGATTAAAATGAAGTAGATGTAAAAATAAGATTTAGTAAGACTAGTTTGTATACCCACTAATAAACGATACAGCGTAGCGAAAGCCATGTGAATGTATCGCATTAGATTTTATTTATTTTCCATTTTGCTTTTTACATTTTCATTTGAGAAAGAGTCTATGAATTACAACGTGTATTTGGGTAACCATCCCCCAGCACACCTTTTACCACCATTCCTAAAGTTAGCAACTCGTTCTATAACAACTTAAGTGCAAAAGGGTAGAAAGGGCCCTTCAACTGGGTGGTCATTAACTGGACTGAGACCTAAGTCACAAATATAGCGTGACATTATACATAAACATAATTATATTGTCATTGGGATTAATTCTATAATTGTATTCCCTGCGCTCAAGAAATTAAGATTTTAACCAGTTTAATTTATTAAGTCACAATCGAATAAGCATAATTTATTAATTATGCCAATTTCATCGAATAAAGGAAACTGCTCCTATTTTCTCATTTCCATTCCGCCTTCAAAAACAGTGGCCAAGTGCGTCAAACATTCCAAAAGTGCACAAACTCCACAGCTGTAATTTCCAGAAGAAAGAAAGAAAGAAAGAAAGAAAGAAAGAAAGAAAGAAAGAAAGAAAGGTTTTGTTTTAAAACTAATAATGGATTTCGTGTTTATATCGCATTTTATTTATTTTCAAAACGCATTAAAAAGTGGTTTAAAGTTTGTGAACATTGAAATTACAAAGTACAAGCCTTTATTAGCATTTCGCGCTAATCACGTTTCCGAAAATTCACCACCTCTACTTATAGGTTAGGAAAACTAAGTTCTTGTAACTGCTATTACAGTATTGCTTTAAAACTCTTACATCATAGCCCTTACCTAGACGACCCAGGGAATGAGGCGCATGATTTTCGTGCCTGAACTCGCCAGTCAAGAGATAGCAATATATTTAACATAATGCATCTATAAAACACAAGAGAAAATATAGTTTGACTCGATAAAGCATGCTCAGGCAGATAAGCTAAAATAACTTACATAAGAAAATAGGCGTTTAAATCTACTGATGAAACTATACGATAGAAACTATATAGGTCTGTTAACAACAAGAAAAGTTACATTATCAACAAACTATTCATGGGGTCAGTAAAGGATGTCCACTTTCAATAGTTTGTAGCCATAAAAGAGAAAAAGACTAATTCTAAAACACAATTAATATTAAATTAAGCAAATTTTACGAAATTTTATTTACAGATAACTAGCGTAATGACACCCTTGGATGCGGTTGCTGGATTTTGCTGTTTATTATTATTATTATTATTATTATTATTATTATTGAAAAAAGACACCACAGTTTTACTGCAAAATATTAATGTTTTTACAATATAAAACGGCTATAAATAGCCTAAGCTTACTGTTGTAGATTAGTATAATATGAAATCAGAAAGAAAAGCCCATTAAAAATCATAAAACCTAAACAAAAACGTGTTTTTTTAACGCATATGATATACTAGACTATAAAGGGTTAAACATGTAGTGTTTTAATAAAAATCATTAAAGTCGTTTTTGAGAAAATTCAAACTAACAAAACTTTTTCAAGTAAAGGCTAGTTAGGGCTACAGAGATTTTCTCGAAAATCTTTGTGTCGCGTTCTTGGAAGATTCTGAACTTAATCATCAAGTTTTTTTTTGGTGTGTGTGTGTGTTTGAGCTGACATACACGACAAACAGACATAGACAGACAGACAGACAGACACAGACACACACATAGTTTTTTTTCTAAAATGACTTTTTAAATTCAGGGATCCTCAAAACGTGTATCCACAAGCCACCGGCCTCCAGGGTTCTCTGGAGCGGAGCCCCACAATGTGGAGAGACCTAACTGAGCGGTACCGCGAGCGAGGCCAGGGAAGAAACCTTTACAGAGCGGAAACCACCGCCTAGCAGCACCCCGCTGATCACCGTCCCCTGATCCTACAACCCTGAAACAAATGACAAGGAAGTGATGGGTACAGGTTATGAGAGAAAGAAGAGTCCTAGTGGAAGGTGAACCACCCCAGCATTCACCTGGCGACCCGGGGAAACCACGAAAAATCCATGGGCCAGAGTGGGCGGCCGCGGAGATCGATCCCAGAACCTCCCGAATGGAAGGTAAGTACCGAGCGTGATGGCTCAGGTGATTAAGTCTATTGGCAAGTAATAGAGAAATAAAATTAAAGAAACGGGTTTTAAAAAACAGTTAGCTAAAATTTACCATAAATACACAAAAAAAAAAAAATATATATTACGGTATTCAAAGACACTAAAACTGTAATGGATTAAAAACACATAGAACAAGTTAACAATTTTAAACATTTTGGGATAAGAACTTAATTCATTAGGCATTTCTGTGGAACTTAAACGTTTTATAAAATCATAACTCTGCATCTGCCCATGTGAAAGTTGAACATGACAGCAGTACAACTTAGGAAGGACAGAAACTGCCGAAAGGAAATTCCTTTGCGCAGTCGCAGGTTATTCTATTTGACAATAAGTGAAATGTAGACATAAGAAAAGAATTTAACGTACAGTAGTAATGAGTAGTAATGAGACGATACCACTATTTCTCGATACTCGATACCGATACTAATTTTTGAACACTGATACTTGATACTTGATACTCACTTTGTAAAATATCATAAAGGCAATAGTTTGTTCACCGAATAATATTTTTATTACTTTCTTTACTACGTATAATAAGTAGGGGAAGTATTGCATTCCACCCAAAAATTCGATACCGAGATTTCACCGGAAATACATGTTTTGAGACCCCTGAATCCAAAAAAAGCATTTTTGGAAACGTCCGTGTGTGTGCCTGTGAATAGCATAACACAGAAACGAACAGTCGTATAAACACCTAACTTGGTATTTAGGTTCAGTATCTTTCAGAGATGCGACACGAAGGTTTTCAAGAAACTCCCTCCACCTCAGATTACCCCTTACATGGAACATTTTTCGAAAATTTTTATTTTCTCAAAAATGGCTCAACGATTTTGATTAAAATATCATTTATTTAAGATATTTTCATGACAAATAAAATGTATATCTTGAATTTTCTGGGAATGTCTCCAAAAGTATGCTTCATTGTGAACGACTTTTGCATAACTGGTAAACCATAAGAGATAGACAAAATTTTACTACACAAAAAATGTAGGTCGCGTTAAAATACACAATTTATGTCATATACTTCTTTTTTTCTGAGTGAACCATTTTCGAGATATTGCTTGTTATTCCCTTAAATTTTCCAATACTTATACTTTTTCTCAAATGGCAATTCGTTATTCATTTTTTTTGTCCTGGTAATGCAAAGAGAATGGAATACTCCACATAGCAACCAGCTCTTAAAATATTTGACTATCGCTTAAAGCGTACCAATTCCCCTTGCATCTACAAGAAAATTAGCAATAAGTTTAACATCTCGATATCTCGATTAACATGAAGCATATGGAGAATAAGCGTTTGTAAAAATAGTTTGTACAAGAGTAGAGAAAGTCATGTGAGTGTAACACTTAAGATTTTTGTTAGTGGTTTTCTGTCTATAAACACATTAACAATTTTTTATTGTACGCCAATTCTGAAATTGTTCCTGTTTGACATTCTCCAATTAGCAGAATTTTTTTATGTTGATAATGCTACAGGCTATATATATTCCCTATTGTTAGGCAAAGTTAATAGAATAATAATAATAATAATAATAATAATAATAATAATAATAGAATTGCTTCGGTTTTTAAGGAAGTACATTTTGTGCTGAAATCTTTCTTTTAAAGCAGCTTTTATCCACATTATGGAAATTAGTCGTGCGGTATACTTAATATGAGCTATGCTCGTGACCCGATTTTGACTGCGTAAACACAAACTAACATTGAAAAATGAACAAATACATTTATGGGATGTATCTTATGTCGTAAGTTCTGATTTGTTTCTGCTGCATTCGTAGATATTGGTCACCGGAGTGGGTTTTACTTATATTGACCTTTTTAAAGTCCGTTGTTCAAGGGAAAAAATCTTAGCATTAATTTCCAAAACTAATATTTTATTTTAAGCTATCATTTATATAGCTGAGAGTGAGTCACCAAGTCATGCTGTTGCAGAAATGTGATTTAGTACGTCAGCTAAATAAGCTTTATTCACAACTCAGTTAACGCTGCATGTTACATGGGTGTCTCTACTCATTTCCCCATTGTTTTGCATGTCTGTGGAACGTTGCATTCATACAGTCACAGGAAACACAGTCAAGGTGTATCAAGAACTAAAATCCAGCAACCCTTTGGGGGCACGTACAAGGCATTAACGTGAAGTCCCGACTCCTTTCATTCCTTATCTGGCATGAAATTAAACGTAACAACTTTCAAGAATACAAAACTTAAAAGTATCGAAAGTTTATCTCAAAGTATTAGAATACTTCGATACCGAGTATCGACTGCATCGTGGTCCCATCCCTATATATGGTACAATACAAAAATATAAGGACAACTGGAAGGAAATGTAATGCGTATTCTAAACAAAACAAAAGCGAAGTGTGATCTCATATACATCCCAGAAGTAAACAGAATTGTTGATTAGAGGTCATCATTATCGTCATCAAGATCTACCTTTATTTTCGGTGTTTACTCTACGTGAAGAGAAATATTAGCAATTATTCATTATGTACAAGTGTACATAGGTATTCTACTCGTACTCGAAACTGCTCCAATATTTATGTTCATAAAAGCCAATTCTTCACGATTAAAAATGGATTTGAAACTGTGTCCTTAAACTTGTTCAACGTCACTATAATATAAAATATCTTTTCAAGATAGCAGTAAGATTCACATTGTTATCTAACCCTTTCTACAGTGTCAATGAATTTTATAACAGCAGAATATTTTAATGGTTTGTGTAGCATGTACAAGTTCGCCATGATACGATTGCGCCACTGTTTTTGTAGACAATGCGAACAACAAGGTTTAGGGATCAGTGAGGCAAGGCAATAGCGGAATGTACTTGCACAATGAAAACAGTACTACATCTGCAGGTCTCAGCCTCGCTGGTAAATGCGACTCTGGACTTCATATGTTTGCTTTATCTGATTGTCTTTCCGATGCCCTGTCCTCTTGTTCCGTAACTGTTTAATTCCTGTTTTCATATCGTGGCCGACTAGTACGTAATTCTAATGCATTATTTTGACGTTGCTATACAAATTTTGTCTTGACAAATAAACAGGATCGTCCCCCATCTATTTATCCATCCACCCACCCACCCACCCGTCGGAACGCCCACACCCCATTCATCCATTCATTCATTTAGTAAAAGCTTAGTGTAGCTTCCTATGTGATTGCGGCTGCTAGACTATAGAGGAGGCGTTAATTCCCTAATGGAGGATGAGATAAAGGATGCTTGCTGCATAGGCGATTGTATTTTAAAACACCAAAGACTAAGTGGATACTTAATATCTACACTCGATTAATATACAACCCATTCATTCCGATCTAAAGAAGAATTTATTTTTACTCCCGAAGTGTTATTTCACAAGTCACTGGGATCGAGGCTGTTCACTATAACCCGAGTATGGAAATCGGAACGGGAAACAAAACATAATTTTGGTTCACAATAGCCGGGTAACGAGAATGGGAATGCATATCGATAACCATATCGACAGCAAAGTGGGAAGTCTATTTTGTGCATTGGAACTCACTTGCTTGTAACTGAACAATTATATTTTTCGCCTGTTTCCAATTCAGCCAACGTAGATCAGGTTAGATAACGTTAAAACTCGATGCATTTATTATTTACTACTTCCGATTCCTCTAGTCGTACCAAGCGTTATTCCTTCATTAAAGTTATATGTTCTTTGTTAACTTCTACCGGTGTTTACTGTTCTTTGTAGTTTTTGCTTTTGATATGTTTAAATTCATTTTTTAGTAATTATTGTAATATGTACAATATAGATGTAATTTGCCATTCACGGGAACGAGAACGAGAGAATTAAAATTTGACCAAGTCTTCTTTTCCGTTTCCGGGAAAGCTTTCCGTTTATGTGAACGCTCACATTATAATGTATGCATTTTAACTATGTCGTTCTCGTTTTGGTTTCTTTTCTCCGTTATCGTTAACCAGACTATTTTGAAGTCTGCGTTACAAATGAGATTGAATCAACAGAACAACAATTCTTCAACTCGCTGGGTTGATATTGCAGCGTTATATGTCCAATGTAGAAGTCTACCTTTTAGCCGCATATACTGTGAGCTAGTATTCTGGGCCCAAAGTGATCTCAGCCCAGGAGGACGCATTTAAGTGTCTGTAGGTTTATTACTGACTTGTAGAAAAACTTAATTTGCTCTTCATGGAATAGGGAGCACTGTATGTTCCGCCTTCAAAAGTCCTGCCATCTTTTCCTTGGATATCCAAGACACCTTCTTCATCTAGGTGTATACAGTACCATTTAAGCAACCTAAGACTCCTGACATTTTACTCTAAGCGGAGAAGTGAGAAAGCTGCACTGCCACGTTGTATTAGAGCATGAGTCAGCTGTTTAGCAGCGCGCCAAAGCGCAAAAATTGCTGGGACGTAACGCCAGTGGCGGTAGTAAACCACACCAACACAACGACGCGTTACCCGTCCAAGTTCAGCTTGTAGATGAAGGGAAAGAAGGGTGGTGTCAGCTTACTGGCTAGAGCAACAACGGAGGGGACCTTACCATGGAAACATACCCCTCTAAGATGTGTCAGAAGGCTCATGTTATTTAAATTCTACCGTAATTGTTGCCTTCTTGGGGATTCTACCGTCCGCCATTCAACATATTCTTTCCATTTCCTTCTACAAGATGATTTTATGAAGAATTAACACATATATTTCTTTAATTCTTTCAAAACGAGATATGCTAGCGATAACTTATTACATCTGAAATGCGGAGGAATTTTCGGAGATTATTTACCTCTATAGCAAATGTTGAAACTATCCTCCATCCTGCATAAGGCACAACTCAACACGTCGTTCCATGTTACTGGCCACTCGTTAGAGGTCTCTGTTACCAAAAGATTGAATCCTGTGTAATGCTGTGTTTCAGATCGTCCAATGTCTGGAAACGTGTGGCATAAAACCTATCTTTTAAGTAACCCCATAAAAAGAAGTCCGGCGATGTCAAATCCGGAGATCTCGGTGGCCACAGGTTCTTGGAAATTATCCGATCGTCAAAGAAACTTGCAATTAGTGCCATGGATTCATTCGATGTATGGCATGTAGCGCCGTCCTGCTGAAAATATCCTTGGCTCAGCTCTACATCGTCTAGTTGCTCAGCAAACTCCATGAAAATCCGTCGGTACTCTGCAGTGTCCACATTGTTTTAAAAAAATGGTCCACTTCACTCCGATTTTGACCGAGTGCATAGGTGCTTCATGAATGACACGTGGAGTTTCGCTGGCCCAATAACATGAGTAATTTGAGTTCAGATAGCCGGATAAATGGAACCATGCTTCATCTGTGAACCCTGTGATGGACAATATGGCAGGATTTTGCACAATGAAAACCTGAAACCAACGACAATAATTCAGTCGTCTATCTTTATCTGGTTCCTGTAACTAATGGACAACCGTAATCCTATACGGCTTTAGGCCTGCAATTTTCACAACTCTCTCTCTCTCTCTGACACATTGAGTAGCTGTACCCCGTCTCCTGCAACAAACCTCTTAATGATTTTGGGTGACTGATCCAGTCGTGCTCTTATCGTACTCTTACGTCAACATCAACCGTGGGAAACCTAGATGAACGAGTTTTGCCTATTTCACTCACCAGAGATCCAGTTGTTTCCAATTTGTTTACCAGTCCCAGTATTGTTTCTTTGGGGAATATTCCGAACACCAAATTCTCTTGGTATGTCCTTTGAGTAGCTGCAATTGAATTCGTAATCCAGCATTGCTTTACAAGGGAGAGTCGTTCCTTTAATGTGTATTCCATTTTCACGTTGACTATAACAAAATCTCAAAAACAGTTGCCGACAATAAAACTAACAATTACGAATAAAACATGAACATCTGCGAATCTAGTGACAGGCAATCGAAACTCCAGAACATTCTGCTTGATTTGGTGCTAAAAGTGGGACATTGAGTGAATTTCGAACAGAATAGTTAAAGGAAAAAGTGTGCCATTTCTTCATAAATCGCCCTGTATTTCCATCTAGTTTGTCATTTGTATAAATGTTTAGTTCAGTTCTATCTAGTCTTACGCAGCCTTTTATTCTTCTAAAAAATCTCATTTCTGTTGCTTCTATTCTACTTCGTTCTCAATTAGTTAGGACCCAAATTTCCGATCCATACAAAACCCAAGTTGCTACCATATCTTTATAGCATTTCACTGTTTGTGCCACATATTGCTAGGAAAGTATTCAATTTATTCTGAATGTCGCTATCGTAAATATAACCTGCATCCTAGGTATTTAAAGTCAGATATTTGTTAGTTTCATTATAAGTTTAAAGGAGTTGTAAACAAAACCAGGTGACAAAGGCGCGCCTCATTGACTGGTGGACCAACTACGCTTTTCTTCTTAGCATATAAGCCTTTAAGTGTACTCCTTACATGTGTTGAGGCAGTATTTTTAACACTTAAGTAATTTCAGTCTAATTACATAATATGTAAATTCAATAACAGCTCGCATTGAAGCAAAATGTGTATGTAACTATATAAAAAGTGTATATTACAGTCATTGTATATGTTTATATTATTGTATCCATGTGTAATAATGTTATATGAATATATTACGTAATTTAATAGTGTAGGAGCTGTGAGAATAATAAGTTAAAAGTTGCTAACAATGAGGTAACAATGAGGTAACCTTGAGGCAATAATGAGTTTGAGAGTTTAACAATACTACTTCTGATTCTTGGAAGCAATAATGTAATTTTTGACAGTTTATAAAAATAACCAATCAACAACCAGAAAAAGCTTTAGTAAAATGACGGTTTTCTATTCGACTAGGATTAGCCAATCAGAGACTTGAAATACAGAAATTTACAAGTTTAGACGGTTGAAATCAATTCAGTTGCCTGCAGAAAGAGTTACCTACCAGACGTAAAAAGTGTCCTCAAGAAATATAATATGTATTCGTGTGAGACGAAAAGTAAGTTTACGTGTTAAAAACTGTAATCAATTAATAAAAAGAGAATCTCACAGCTCTCTATATCAGTGAGCTGTTATTTAAATCGTATCAAGTATTAATAAAAGGAGTGAAGTAAAATTATAATCTGTGTAAGCATACATTCATGTTGCATCACAACCCTGCTAAGAGAAACGTGTCTCTAACAATAATACTGGCGCAGCCGAGGCAAACATAAATATATAATATTTAAAGAAACAGCTTAATTACAAAATTAGTATTTGTTTTTTAAACTTGGGGCAAAGGCCACCTGAAAATACATTTGGGGCGAAGACTACCGGAAACTGTTTACTATACGTGCGGTTGCAACTACTACAAGTTCGGTTCCCCAACAGTTGAAACATAATACATCATCTTCAAACTGACTTCTATACGTAGCAGCAACAGACTACTTCAAATTGGCGCCCAACGTTGTATTTGTATTACACATGGACACAATAATATAAACATATACAATGACTGTAATATACACTTTTTATATAGTTACATACACATTTTGCTTCAAGGCGGGCAGTTATTGAGTTTACATATTATATAATTAGACTGAAATTATTTAAGTGTTAAAAATACTGCCTCAGTGTTGAGAAAATACTGCTTTCGAAAGTGTCATAGCTGAGAAACAATTCTCCTCCATTATGGAAAAGGTTAAACGAAAACTGTTACAAAGTGGAGGGAAGACAATTGTCTTAAACGTTTTTTTAACAAATTCTGTGAAAAGTGTCCATCTTTAATCGACAATGAATGGTGGTTGGCGGTTGTTTAGCAATACTTCGTTATAGTGATGCAAAATTATTATTTGGATTGTTGCGTCACGTTTGTTTCCTGTTATATTTTCCAGCCTATACGTAATGCTTACTCGTATTATTTTGTTAACTCGTTGACTCATGACAATTCAAAGCAAAAGTGATAATCTTATTAATCATGAAATGAATTATTTCTAGCACTTAAAGATAGGAGCAGTTTAATCCTATTCATGTACCACTTTTATTTGTCTGTTCTTAATATTATGTGTCAGAAGTTTAGGATCTCAGGCAAAAATATAGCAATAAAACTTAGAAAATATTTAAAAGTTAACTGTTGACAAGTGGCTCAATTTGCATGATGTGTGGAGCAATTTCTTCTCCAGGGCACTTCGTTCCGTCATTCCTCCACGTGGTGCTGCCATGTGCTCGGCAGAGTGACAAAGTTAGGTTTGTTTACTTCCGCTTTGAACTAACAGTGAAACAGGTTTAGGTCGGGGGTTGAGCGGTGGGCTGAAGTCCCACCCACATAAAAATAAGTTCACTGAGAGTGTTCAAAGGAAACAGCAGGACCGATCCAATGGAGAAAAACTGCAGGACAAACTTCTGGTATACCTAAACGCTGGTATGACCCTGGCAGCTGCTAGCGTCGTTAAATAACAGTTGTTATTGTTGAATATAAAATAATTTAAAATACAAGCGTGTAATTATCAACAAATGATCCATTCTTTATACCGTAACACTGCGTTCCTGTAACTAAATAATCAAAACGAGTGGGAATCCCTATATTGCTACAGTGCCCCGGCATACCCCCACAGCTGTTCCAAGAGAAGTAGCCCAGTATGCAATAGAATGATTGCCGGGTTGTAGGTTTTAATATAAATACCATTTTACTTTGGAGACATGCATGACATTTCTTACAACCATACAAAGAAACAACGAAATGAGGCGTGGGTGGTAAGTTTGGACAGCTGAAAGTATCTCGAAATTTCTCACGTTCCGATTGTGCCATCCTCCTCGATAGTATCGCAAGGAGACTAATCGACATGACCCAGTTAGAGGTGCCATGTGCGCTTGTGGACTCGTAATTAGGGTCAGCTGCGTGACGGGCTTTGAACCAGGTGCAGCAGGGAGTCCGTCCTAACACTGCCAATACACACCTGTGTCACGAACTTCAACTGTATGCTCGTCAAACCTGCCCTAATGAATTTCAATGCAAGCTGCGTCTATTTGGTGAAACAATCTTCAAGATTGATATTGAATGAGTTGGGAAATATTTAAGGAGATCCTATCAATTGTAGCACCTGGCATCTCGTCGTATTCAATAATACTTTGCTTCTGGCTTGTTTACGACATCGCTGTCTAAATCGTTTTCAGATGGCTAATGCTACAACTTCTAAATATGACAGGCACACAGATTTACAACTACGTTTCAACGGTACTGATTCGAACTTAGGTTAAGGGAATTAGGACATTAATTTTTACTTTCTCTACTTCTTGCCTATAGTAGTATTGTAGTCCACCCAAAACTTCCATACGGATATTTCACCAGAAATCACCTTTTTGGACCCCCTGAATCCAAAAATAGCATTTTTACTTACTCTACCACGAACATAGTGGGTAGAGAAGCTATTGTATTCCACCCAAAAATTCGATAGGGGGATGTGTCACCGGAAATACATGCTTTGAGATCCCCTGAGTTTAAAAAGAGCATTTAAAAAAAAGGCACCACCGCGAACGCGCGCGTGTATCTGTGAACAGCACAACTCAAAAACGAAACGTCGGATAAATACCAAAACTTGGTATTTAGATTCAGTATCTACCCAAGAGGTGACACAAGATTTTCAAACCCACCACAAACCACCCTTGGAACATCTTTTATTTTGTACAGAATGACAACGATTTTGACTAAAATACAATATATTAAACATATTTAGATAACAAATAAAAAGTATATCTTTAATTTCTTGGGATTGAAGTTTCCTTCATTCGGAAGGAATTTTATATAATGTTGTTTAACTGGTTATACTGGTAAACGTTAAGCGATAGACGAAAACGTACTACGCAAAAATTGTAGATGTCTTTAAAACACACAATTAATTTCAAATAACTTTTTTTGTGGCATAGCCATTTCCGAGATATCCACCATTATAGTTCGAAGTGTTCAATATTTGCAATTCTTTTTCAAGTCCTGTCGATTTTCAGCTGTTTCTTGCGATGTCGTGGAAAGAGTGTGGTATTTTAAGGCCACCGTATAGCGTCCAGTTCTTAAACATTTGACTATCCTGTTCCCTTTGTATTTATAACCAAATGTGTAATGTAGCTATTTATGTAAATGTTTATCTTGATTAAAATGAAGTAGATAGGAAAATAAACTTTTGTAAGAATGATGTGTATACCCACTAATAAGCGATAGAGTGTAGAGAAAGTCAAGTGAATGTAGTGCATCAGATTTTTACTTTCTCTACTACGTATAATAGGTTGAGGCAGTGTTTTTAACACTTAAATAATTTCAGTCTAATTATATAATATATAAATTCAATAACAGCCCGCCTTGAAGCAATATGTATGTAATAATTTGTAAAATGATGTAACAGTCATTGAATATGCTTATATTATTGTATCTATGTGTAATAATGTTATGTAAATGCATTACGTAATTTAATAATTAGGAGCTGTGAGAATAATAAGTTAAAAGATGCTAACAATGAGGTAACAATAAGGTAACCTTGAGGCAATAATGAGTGAGGAACTTTAGATACTGCTAGTCATTATTAGAGCAGCAATAATGTAAATTTTGAGACAGATTAAAAATAGCCAATTAACCAGAAAAAGCTTTAGTTAAATGCAGGTGTTCTATCGGACTAGGATTAGCCAATCAGTGACTTGAAATACAGAAATTTACAAGTTTAGACGGTTGAAATCAAGTCAGTTGCCTGCAGACCGTGATAGTAACCGGATGCAAGATGCGTCCTCTAGAGAAATATAATACGTATTCTTGTGAGACGAAAAAAATAAATATACATGTTAAAAAGTGCCAGTATTAAATAAAATAAATTCACAGCTCTCTATATCAGTGAAATGCTATTTGATTTGTGTCAAGGATTAATAAAAAAAGAATGAATTAAAACTTAAAATCTGTGAAAGCCTACATTCTTATCGTACCAAAACCCTGCCTAAGAGAAACGTGTCTCTAACAATAATACTGACGCAGCCGAGGCAAACATAAATATGGTGTCTAAAGATACACTCAAATTACAAAGTTAATGTTTTTTTTAAACTTGGGGCAAAGGCCACCTGAAAGTACATTTGGGGCGAAGGCTACCGGAAGCTGTTTACTATATGTGCGGTTGCAACTACTACAAGTTCGGCTCCCCAACAGTTAAAATACGATACAACTCCTTCAATACAAACTACTTCAAATTGACACCCAAAGCGTGGTGCAAACTCCTACAACAAAACAGCTTCTTAAAATTGGCGTCCATACGTGGAGCTAACAATAACGTTCTTCAAATTGGCGCCAAAATGAGGAGCTAAATAAAAACTTTCTTCACAGTACGGGAAGTATTGTATTATACCCAAAAATTCGATACCGAGATTTCACCGGAAATATATATTTTGAGGCCCCCTGAATCAAAAAAAAAACATTTTTGGAAACATGTCCGTGTGTCTGTGAACAGCATAACTCAGAAACGAACAGTCGGATAAACACCAAACTTGGTATTTAGGTTCAGTATCTTCCAGAGATGCGGCACAAGGTTTTCAAGAAAATCCCCCCACCCTAGATTACCCTTTACATGGAGCATTTTTCGAAAATTTTAATTTTCTCAAAACTGGCTCTAACGATTTTGATTAAAATATTATATGTTTAAGATATTTTCGTGACAAATGAAATGTATATCTCGAATTTTCTGGGAATGTCTCCAAAAGTATTCTTTATTGTGAACGACTTTTGCATAACTGGTAAACCATAAGAGATAGAAAATTTTACTACATAAAAATGTAGATCGCGTTAGAATACACAATTTATGTCATATACATTTTTTGTTGTTGAGTGAATCATTTTCGAGATATTGCTTGTTATTCCCTTAAATTTTCCAATACTTATACTTTTTCTCAAATGGCAATTCGTTATTCATTTTTTTTTTGTCCTGGTAATGCAAAGAGAATGGAATACTTCACATAGCAACCAGCTCTTAAAACATTTGACTCTCGCTTAAAGCCTACCAATTCTCCTTGCATCTACAAGAAAATTAGCAATAAGATTAACATCTCGATATCTCGATTAACATGAAGCATATGGAGAATAAACGTTTGTAAAAATAATTTGTACAACAGTAGAGAAAGTCATGTGAGTGTAACACATCAGATTTTTAGAAAAAGATCCGTGTGTGGATGGGTGTCTCTGAACAGCGCAACTCAAAAAGGAAACCTTATATTCAAGTTCAGAATGCTCCAAAAATGCGACACGAAAACTAGCAATAAAACCGGCCCATCTCAAGTGTCCTTTAGATGGACAATTTTTCGGAAATTTTAATTTTCTCAATGGCTAGAACAATTTTGATTCAAATAACATATGTATAAGGGATTTTCATGACAAATGAAACGTATATACAAATTTTCTGTGAAGAGTCGCCGAAGTCGTCTTCATTCTGACTGACTGTTGCATTACAAGTAAACCGTAAGATATAGACAAAATCTTAATGCACAAAAAGTTTAGTTCTCGTGAAAGCACACACTTTCTCAATAATATTTTTTATGGAGTAAACTATTTCTGAAATATTCTTTATTATTGCTTGGAATGCATAGTAGGAAATAAAGGTATTGTATTCCAACCAAAAATACATGTTTTGAGGCCCCTGAATCCAAAAACGCGTTTCTAAAAAAGATCCGTGTATGTGTGTGTGTGCGAACAGCATAACTTAAAAACAAAAAATCTCATATGTTACACTCACATGACTTTCTCTACTCTTGTACAGACGGCTCCAAATGTTTTCCGTTCCATCGGTAGCGGGGCAAGCGGGGTTATTCCAGGTATCTTAGCTCATACCTGCTCTAAAGAAGGTTAAGGCTACACAAAATATCATTCCAACACATTTCCTTAGACTTGGCTGTAAGAATGTAATAATTGTGAAAAGAAAACAGCAATAACATTACAACACAGTATACAAACTAATTTTTAGGAATTAGAGGCATCATATTATTGTATAACAAGCAAGTGTTAAAACAAAATAGTTTGGTTTTCAATGTTTACTGCTTTCTCTACCCATTATCAACTAACATATGTTCTTTATTTTCATAATGTCCTTATGAAGTATGTTTTTTCCGTGCATCGTGACAACAATTTATGCCAAAATTACTTAAAGTTACAGTCTAAGTTACACTTTTCCCTATTTGGTTATGGAAGATGCCGTAACGACAACCAGTCGCTTATCTATTTCACAACTCAACTTTTTACTGTCTCTACTGTTTACCTATAAGCAGGGAAAGTGTTGTACTCCACCCAAAAATTAAAAAACGAAATTCACCGGAAATACACTTTTAGAGACCCACTGAATCCAAAGAAAGCATTTTTACTTTTCCTACTACGCACTTACAGTAAGCAGAGGAAGTATTGTATTCCACCCAAAATTTCAATAAGATTCACCGGAAACATACGTTTTGAGCCCCATTAAATCCAAAGAAAGCATTTTTACTTTACCTACCGCACTTACAGTAAGAAGAGGAATTATTGTATTCCCCCCAAAAATTTAATAACGGGATTTACCGGAAATGCACGCTTTGAGACTCCCTGAATCCAAAGAAAGCATTTTCACTTTATCTACTACGTAGTTACAGAAGTAGAAAAAGTATTGTATTTCATCCAATAATTCAATAAAGAGATTCACCGGAAATACACGCTTTGAGACCCCTGAATCCAAAGAAAGCATTAGTACCTTCTCTACTACATAGCTACAGGAGGTAGAGAAAGTATTGTATTCCACCCAAAAATTCAACGATATTCACCGGAAATACTCGTTTTGAGACTCCCTGAATCCAAAGAAGGCATTTTAACTTTCTCTACTACGTAGTTACAGTAAGTAGAGCAAGTATTGTATAACACCCAAAAATTGAATAACGGGAATAATACTCGGAACGGAAATACTCGTTTTCAGACTCTCTGAAACCAAACAAAGCGCTTTTACTTTCTGTACTGCGTAGTTACAGCAATTAGAGCAAGTATTGTGTTCCACCCAAAAATTGAATGAGATTCACCGGATATAAACGTTTCGAGACCCCCTGAATCCAAACAAAGCATTTTTTACTTTCTCTACTACGTAGCTACAGGAGATAAAGAAAGTGTTGTTATACACCCAAAACCTGAATAACGAGATTCACGATATACACGTTTTGAGACTCCCTGGATCCAAAGAAAACATTTTTACTTGCGCTATTACGTAGTTACAGTAAGTAGAGCAAGTATTATATTACATTCAAAAATTGAATAACGAGATTCAACAGAAATACACGTTTTGAGATTCCCTGAATCCAAAGTAAGCATTACTACGTAGTTACAGTAAGTAGAGAAAGTATTGCATTCCACCGAAAAATTGAATAACGAGATTCAACGGAAATACAAGTTTTGAGACCCCTGAATCCAAAGTAAGCCTTTTTACTTTCTCTACTAGTAGCTACAGTAAGTACAGGAAGTATTGTGTTCCATCTGAAAATTCAATGTCGCAATTTCACCAGAAATCACGTTTGTGCCCCTGAATCCAATGAATTTATTTATAGAAAATGCTCCAAGTGTGTGTGTGTGTGTGTGTGTGTGTGTGTGTGTGTGTGTCCGTCCACGAATAGCATAACTCAAAAGCAAAAGATTGGTTAAAAACCGAACTTGGTGTTAAAGTTCAACTTTTTCCAAGAATGGATACGATTTTAAAGAAAATCCTCCACTCCAAACTAGCCTTTACATTGGACATTTTTCGAAATTTTTTATTCTTTCAAACATGACTAAGGATTTTGATTAAAATACATATGTTTAAGCTATTTTCATGATAAATAGAATGTATATCTTTTATTTTCTAGGAATAGTCTGTAAATTAGTCTTTATTGTCAATGAGTTTTGATAATTAGTAAATCGTAAGAGAGAGACAAAATCTTAGCGCACAACAACTGTAGATCCTGTTAAAAACAAAATTTATATCAAATAACATTTTTATTTTATGTTAAATAACTTTTATATTTTACCTATTCTGAAAGTTTCTTTGTTATTAGTTTGAATTTTCAAATACTTTATACTTCTCTCAACTGCAAATAGCTATTGTTTTTTTTTCTTTCTTTTTTTCTTTCTTTCTTTCTTTCTTTCTTTCTTTCTCGTGTTCATATAAAGCGAACAGAATTTCAAAGCTATCACGTCTGTGGCTCACATTCGGGAGGTCATGGGTTGGATTCCTCTGGCCGACCTTCCTGACCCACAGGTTTTATCGGGGGATTTTCCCGGGTCGACAGGCTAGTGCTGGGAAGGATTCTCACATCCCCGAATTTCTGGACCTTCATTTCATCTCCATTCTAATTTCCCTTCATCTTTCATCCGTTGGTGTCTTTCAGGGTTGGAAGTGTCGGCGATGGTGCTTCGGTGCAGGGGAAAAGGATGCTTTTTGTGACTTTCTCTGTCCCTCAGCTTTCGGCTGGCTGTCCGTCTGACGGGGAGTCTCTATCTGAAAACTTAGGGACCCTGCCATTCCTGTGCCGTTTATACTGGTTCGGGATGCCCGGTGTCTTGTCTCGCCTCATCCTTCCTCCCGGAGACGCCCCCTTGTGAGGGTAGGCACAATATCGGCTATGTGGATCAATGCCGAGTCCCCTCCGAGGCCAACTAATCCAAAGCTATCACGTAGTGATCAGCTTTTAGGGATTTGGCTATCGCTTTAGCTTAATATGTTCTGGTTATACCTACAACGAATTGTGAAAATAAGTGATGAAGGTTTATCGGTATTTACATGACATATATGCAAAATAATCTTTGTAAGAAGAACGAGTAGAGAAAGTAATGCGAATGCAACACATATTTTAGGGCAAAAGCTCCATATGCCTGCGTCTGTGTGAACAACATAAATCCAAAGCGAAAACTCGGTTAAATACCAAACAGGGTATTTAAGTTCAGCACCTTTCAAAGATGTGACTAGGATTTTCAAGATCCTGAATAACCTTTTACATGCAAAAATTTTCGAAATTTATTTTCTTAAAAAGGCTCTAATGATTTTGAATAAAATATTCACTATTAAAATTTCTTCATGACGAACGAAATATATACTTTGAACTGACTGAGAAGAGCCTCTAAAGCCTTCTTCATTCTGAATAACTTTTGTATAATTGGTAAACTCTAAAAGATTGGACAAAGTTTTGCTACACAAGAAATGCAGACCCCGTTAAAGCACGCAGTTTGTTATACATATATTTTATGAGATTAACTAATTCCCAGATTGTTTTGTTATTGGTTTGAATACTTTTTGTAATTGAGAAGTCTGTATTCGTTTTATTTTTGTCGCGGTCATACACAAACATGGAATTTCAAAACATCACGTAGTGACATGCGTTTTGAAAATGTGACTATCGCTTTATCTGCATATATTACAACGAAACGTCTAAATGTGCAATTTCTTTTGGTATTCAATTAAAGTCTTTTAACCGGGTAGGCCATCGGACGGTGAATGAACGAAATGGTTAAAATGATGCTCAAATGGGCCCGTGGTCCCTAGAAATTAGAAACTAACATTCATCTTCTCAGGATAAGAGGAAACTCTGGAAAAAAACTTTACCCAGGTATTTCACTTTAACCGAGATTCTAATTCGGAATCTCTTGAAAATTTTAGAGGCTATTCCCAGAGAGTTCAACAAACGCATTTCATTTGTCATAAAAATATATTATACATACAACATTTTTATCAAAATCGTTATAGCGATTTTTGAGAATATCAAAATCGTTATAGCGATTTTTGAGAATATCAAAATCGTTATAGCGATTTTTGAGAATATCAAAATTTTCTTCTATAGGGAAGTTTAGAATGGAAGAATTTTCTTGAAAGTCTTGGTGTGCATTCCTGGAAGCAAATCAACTTAAATATAAAGTTTGGTATTTAACCGACTTTTCGTTTTTGAGTTATGCTGTTCATACAAACACACAAACATGCACGCGGACTTCTAAAAGCGCTTTTTTTATTCAATAAGTCTCAAAATTGCATTTCTGGTGAAATCTCGATATCGAATTTTTGGGTGAAGTATAATACCTACGTACTAAAGGCAAGTAATGGGGAAAGTAAAAACGAAAAGTCGGTCAGATACCAAACTTGTTATTTAAATTGGCTTCTTTCAAGGATGCGTCACGAAGATTTTCAAGAAACTCTCCCTGCCCCAAAATACTCTTTATATGGAAAAAGTTCACTATTTTTTATTTTCCTCAAAATTAGCTCTAACGATTTTGTTTAAAATATCACATGTTTAAGATTTTGAATGAAAAATAAAATGTATATCCTGAATTTTCTGTGAATATCCTGTGAAGTCTCTTCGTTCTGAGTGACTTTTGTATGTTAGTAAGCCATATACCTAAAAAGCTATAAATGTGCCTGTACAATGGAGCTGCTTATTATTTCTCTTCCGCTTATATTTAACATTCTGTTGTACATATAATGGGTAAGTATAATTTTCCACTATTTACTTTTTTTGCTTTGTTACTCTTTTTCCGTATTTTCTCCAATTTGCTTCACGTCTCTTTTAACCACATTAACCTAATTTTTCCTGAATATTTTCTGCCTTCTCCATATATTCATATGATTTTGTATTAAAAATCTTCCTAACTTTTAGCTCTATTGGTAAATTTTTCCATTTCTCTAGTATTAAATTCTCTCTTCCTAGCATTCCAGAATATAATGCCAATTGTCATGTAATCCATAACATTTAGTACATCTCTCCCACCCTTCTTCTCCCTGTTAGATCACTTAAATTCATTACACTTGTCCTCGTCCATGCATGCCCCATTCTGGCCTCTTTGTGGCTTCAAAGTATCTTTCTTTTCCCCATTTCGTTTTTAAATATGTATAATTAATTAATGACCTTTTTTCATTGAAACTACTTATAATTTCTTGCTTTTCAATATCCTCCACTCTTGTTCCAATTTCGTTCCAGAAACCCTACTGTTGTTGTTTCTTTCTGCTCATTTTCCCCACATTCCTGTGTCTTCAAATGTTGTCTGTAGCTTGTGCATCCAAGCTTCTTTTTCCTCCCATTTTCTTCTGTACAACCAAGCATTGCTTTAGTACCTCATTTTCCTCCTGTAGCTTTATTCTAAACTAGTATTTGATTGCCCTTTCTATCGCTTTGCCTTTAGCTCCCATCCTCCATAGTTCTGCTTGTGCTACTCCATTCGGTGAACTCCTTGATAATCTCAGGCTTATTTTGCAAAAATTCCTATGTATAGCATTTACAGTTGCCCATCCCTTTTTTCAGCCCCCATATCTCTGCCGCGTATAACACCCTTGCTTCCACCACTGTGCTATATATGCTGTCTAGCCACGCAATTTGCATTTCTGGTATTTTGTTCACACATGCTCTGATTACCTGTATTACTTGTTTCCCCTTTGCTAATACTTTTTTCTTCTGTTCTCCTCAATCCCCTCACTAATAAGCCGTACTCCTACGTAGTCAATTGTCCTCACTACTTCCAGCTCCGTTCCTTCTCAATACCAATGTTCGGCCTTTCTTAGTTTATATCATTTCTTAAAAACCATGATTTTCGATTTATTTTTGTTTATTCTCAATCTTTAGAATTGCCAATTGCTTCAATAGCTTTACTTAGCGCCACAACTGAGATGGAACCTGCCACTAGATCATCTGCAAAAAATAATCCTGGTATTTCCTTATTATTGATAACTGGTGAATGGTTATTCAATTTTTAATCTCTTCTATAATATCATCTATAAATAGGTTAAATAGCACTGGACTAAGTTTGCACTCTTGTCTAATCCCTAAATTAAGACTAGTTTGTAGAACAGTGAGTAGAGAAAGTAACATAGGGTATATATGTGAATTTGTAATTTAGATTCGTTCAGCTAAGGAGCTCAAATAGTGAAATTGCAATATCGAATTTTTGGATCGTATGCGATATCTCTCTTAACTATATGAGTGGGTGCAAAGCTGGTAGAGTATATTACATCATCAAATGGCAGGGTTCGACTATTTTAATCGACTACAACAACAATTCCATATAGCTTTTTCAGAGCACATTTGGAAAGGCAGATGTTTGTATGAGATCATATCTTGAGTATAACTCTATCATCTTAAACCAGCGGACCACTCTCTGCGCTGCCTCGGGAAACGAGGTGTGCGTTTTAGGTCAGTACACACTAACAGATGTTTAACTGCGTTTACTGTATGACAGTTCAAGAGGGCAATACACTGGTGTCATATATCACATGTTCGTGTTTAAGTGCTGTTTTCTATTGCTGTAAAATGTAAACAACAAAATAGTTATTACGATTTCACTTGGCTGTATGTCGCGAATAGGTATGAAACATTTGCAACCCAACTGCTTAGAAAAAAATCTGGTGTGCTACATTCACATGTCTTTCTCTATCCTCTATCGTTTGTTTATGGGTATACAAAATATTCTTATTAATGCTTATTTTTCTAAATACTATATTTTAATCCAAATAAACCTTTGCAGTAATAGCTATATTACACGTTTCGTTATTGATACAAAGAGAATTGTGCCACAAAAAAAAACTTATTTGAAATAAATTGCGTTTTAAAGAGATTTAACCTTTTTTGTGTGCAGTACGTTTTAGTCGATCGCTTAACCTTTATCAGTTGAACAAAATTATACAGAATTTCTTCCGAATAAAAAGGTCTTCACAGGCTATTCTCAGAAAATTCAATATATATATATATATATATATATATATTATTTGTCATGTAAATATCTTTAATGTGTGATATTTTAAACAAAATCGTTAGAACCATTTTTAGAAAATAAAAAATGTTGAAAAATGTTTCATTTAAAAAGTAGTTAGGGATGGGTGATTTTATTAAAAAATGTTCATGTCGCATCTTTGAAATTTGCTGAACCTAAGTACCAAGTTTGGTACTTATCTGACCTGTTTTTGAGCTATACTGTCCACAGACTCACACGAGCGCGCGAACGCGATATCGAACACTGTTTTCGAAACAGTGATAATTTCGAAATCTCGATATCGAAGAGTTTTTTCGTAAAACTGATAAACTTTTCGATTTTTTGATTCTATCATATACATATTCCATAATCACCTATGAATAATTTTGTTCAAAGTATTTTTCACAATCCGTCATTTTAAAAGCCTATTGACATGTTTCAATCACCCATGAGCTCAGTTTTAACCCCAATAAACTCAACCACTTCTCCTTTCTATAGGCGTTTTTTCTCAATTTTACATTTTTGCGCATGAAATTTATTCCTTATAATCCAGTTTTGTTCCGATTTGTACGCAAATTTGCATACATAATCTAAAATGAAATATCTAAAGATTCAAACATGCATTTTATGGTAGGTTCATTCATTGACTTACAAAGAAATTAATTTATACTGAAAAAGGACATTTTTAACATCAACAACTTCATAGAAATAAAAATTTATTTCTCTACAGTTAATAACATCAACTTAGTCAAACCTAACATTTATTTTCGCTGTATTAAAGTAACAGAAAATGTCACTGTCATACTTCTCTGACAAATATGAATGCGTAAAGCAGTTTTAGAAAATCTGCATTTTTTTCGCTAACTAAAATTATTTAACTGTATTATTTGAGCTAGAGGTTTGAGCTTTTTCACAACCATTTTTTTATTTACCTACTCATATTACCTACTCAATTTTCAATAAACATCTTTAAAATAATAAAATAGAACATTCAGTTCCAGTGTACCTTAAGACATGGATTCATGAATGGAGGTTCGCGGTTCTAATCCAGCTAGGACCGTCCTCCCTGACTGAGTTTCTTCCAGATTTTTCTTAGTCCTCAAAACTGGCAAGTGCCGGGGAGGTACCTTAAACTAAGATGTGTAACGTTTCCTTCCCAAAATTCCTTGCCCAAATATACTTTCATTACATGAATCATCAGTGCCCACTGATAATTGGGAATAACATTCCAGGCCCATTTTAAGGAATCCTCCCCGGATTTTCTCAGGTATGAAGACTGAGAAAAACCTGGAAAAGCCTCCGTCAGGGAGGACGGCCCTTGCGGGATTTAAACCGCGCACCTCCGTTCATAATTCTATGTTTTAAGAACGTCGACCACACTGTCGCATGTGTGTGTGTGTGTGTGTGTGTGTGTGTGTGTGTGTGTGTGTGTGTGTCAGTATAACTAAAAACCTGATGTAATACATACACATGATCTTCTCTAACCTCTATCTTTATTAGTGGGTATACAAAATATTTTTACTAAAGCCTGTTCTCCAACTACGTCGTTTTAATCCAAATAAACGCTTGCAGAAATACCTACACAACACATTTCGTTATAGATACAAAGAAAACAGCGATAGTCAAATGTTTAAGAACTAGACGCTAAATGCTGGCCTTAAAATTCCATACTGTTTCCATGCAATCCCGAGAAACAACTGACTGTTGAAGGACTTTAAAAGAATGACCAAGTAATGAACCATGCGAGCCATTAATAACGATATCTCAGAAATGGCTTACGCCCCCAAAAAAGCTTTACTTGACATAAATTGTGCGATTTAAAGGGATCTACATTTTTTGTGTAGTAGGTTTTCGTCTAACGCTTAACGTTTACTAGTTATACAAAATTATACAAAATCCCTTCCGAATTTTTTTTATTTGTATTGTGAATACCTTTAATATATGGTATTTTAACCAAAATGGTTAGAGCCATGTTTTAGAAAATCAAAACTTTCGAAAAATTTCGCAGTAAAGGGTAGTTGTGGGTGGGGAATTTCTTGAAAATCTTCGTGTCGCATCCTTGGAAGATACTGAACTTAAATACACAGTTTAAAAGCCCGACTATTGCTACTTAAACGAAACATATAAATGTGCAATAAAACTTTATTTAGAATATCATAAAGCAGATAGAAGAATAAGCTTTTGTGAGAATAGCTTGTAGAAGAGTGAGTAGAGAAAGAAATGTGAATGCAACACATAAGATTATATTTACATCTTAAAATAATGTTCCAATATAGCTTAAAATCCGAACAATGCATCGGAATAATGGTATAGGTATAGGCAGTGAAGCCCAACCTTTTCGCTTAAATCCATAGTTCACCCCGCTACTGTATTTGAAGAGGTTGACAAGCTAAACCAATCAGGCTTAAATCCTTGTCAACACGAGTGGAAATGAGTGAGAAATCCTCTCTCTGTAAGGTTGGGCATCCCATTGTATAGGTGGTTCAACAGAAGGTATACCACGCGCGCTGCGACCTGCATAGCTCTATTGCGGCTAATACCTCCCACGAGGTAGGGATGAGTGAAGGAATCATAGGAAGCCACAGGCCGTAGGAGACAGGCCATAGAGACGCGCGGAAGTCCTAACATTTCCATTGATGGATCCACCGAGAGAGAGCGATCCACCAATCAAGCAGTCCTCTTTCCATTTAGCAAGCATCCACACAATCTATCCGGCACCGCCATACGTCACGAAACTTAGAAGCACAATAAAAGATGAGAAGGAAGCGGAATGAAAGGGTAATGGTGGAAAGGAAATTATAGCAAAGAAGAAACCACTCCAGCATTCATCTGCCGACCCGGGGAAACCACGAAAAACCCATGGATCAGAGAGGGTCGTCTCCGGGGATTGAACCCGGAACTTCCCGAACGCGAGTCGTACCTACACGTTACCCGGAGTAATGGTAGTCTTGAAATAAGTATAGCAAGAGTGCTTTGAGCACATTGGCATCAAGTATCCGTTAAAACTTCAAGAAAATTTCGTTTTGGTTCCATAGTTCAGTGACTAACAAAATAAATGACTAACTCACGTAACCTGGATCTGCGGTTCACTTATCGCAGATTTTATCGTGGGAACTTGTTGGAAGCAAAATCGATCGAAATGACGATTCTCTCAACGCGAAATGTTAGCCGAAAAAATGCAATGTAAGCCATTACAGTAACAGCATAATCGGCTTGTTTCCTACCGACAATTTGTAATAAAGTTATCGATCTCTGGCCTCTAGTTAAATGGAAATTATATTGCATAAAATTGGGGTTTACTACAGGAAGATGCTGCAGTTACTATGTTTCTTGCGGTTAAAGCGGTATTGTACCTTCCGGTAAAGTCTAGCAATTTCTCAGAAGTTGCTGTCTGTGGTTAGCAGCAATACATTTGGGACAATGTTTTTGGCTTCCTCTTCTTCATCATCCGGATTCCTTTCATTCTCAAGCATGGATACCAAATGGCTTCAGCGAGATCATTAAAACTCAATCTGTTCTACTGCATTTATAAAACCTGCTACTGGCATCTTCAGCTTAAAGGGACACACTGCTGAAACAGACTGTTACTTAATGCTATCATGTTAAATTTGTTGCTTTTTATATCACTTAACCACACTAAGATGGCTGTAACATGTCAGGCTTGCATTCGGGAGGTCCCATGTTCGATTCCCGTAGACCACCCACTCTGATCTTAGGTTTTACGCGGCTTTCCCTGATCGGTAGGCGAATGCTGAGTGGTTTCTCATCTACTCCTTTCTATCATTTCCCCTTCATTCAGTTTTCTTCACATCTTTCAGGCATGCTTTAAAATTTCGTGGGCTACGGCGTTGCCGAACCGATGGCTTGGATGCTTGCTCAAAGGAAACAGTACTCGCCGTGGACACCAGAGGGTGCTTGGCCGACGATCTTTAATCGCCCTCTCTAAGCAGCACCAACACTGGGGCGATTCTTCGAGGCTGGAACTGTTAGAAACTTCCTGCCTGCAGTCTACAACCTGCTGTGGTTCCTTCCCTTAATCCCTTCCCCAGGTGGTAGCCACTAGGCATGTGACAAACAGTTATGTTCGAGTAACGCTTATAACTGTCGCTGTTACAATACGTTAACGGTTACCAGTAACGATTAAGCTATTTGTTTTCATTGTTATCACCTTCGCAGCTGCATTACACTGATGGTTACGGTAAAGATTAGACGTAACTGAGTTTCAATATGAATGACGTTCTTTGTATTTAGGGGTTCGCGCATATTTTAGTATAATTGTTTATTCATATTCTACTCGCGATGTATAAAAAGCTCGTGCACCTATAATCAATCGTATGTGATGTATCTTAATTCAACGCATACAGCTTTGCTGCCTGATTACTGACTTAACTGTCATCTGTGGCCCGCGATCTATAGGTATTCGAAGCGATAAGCAACACACCGTAATACATATATATTTGCAATTCTGTGCGAGGATGACTCAAGTTGTAAACGAATTGAGGTAATAGTTCCCGATAAGCGATACGTATGCCGCGCATATGCAATGAATGATGTTATCCAGGCTTCGTAATGGTCTCATTTCTTCAGTAACTATTAACGCGATAACTAGTTGTCTTTGTTACTTTGGTAACCGTTATTGGGTGACTAGTTACTCAGCATCTGTTACTTTGGTAACCGTTACGTTAAGGTTATTGTGTGTATCGTATATAAAAATTCGTTGTTCAAGCTTAAACTTGTCGGCAGGCATTGCAAATAACCTTTTTTTGTGACACGAGCCATTTCCGAGATATCCGTTATTAATGGTTCGATTTGACCAATACTTTGTCATTCTTTAAAGTACCACCGACTTTCAATTGTTTCTGGCTCATGGAGGTCAGCGCATAGCATCCGTTCTTAAACATTTGACTATCTATAATGAAATGTGTGGCAGTAATTTGTATCACAATAATGTAAATGCCAAAGTGATTAGAGTGTAAATAAGCATTATTGTATGACATTGATTTGAGATGTTTGTTAATTATAAGCATTGTTAGGATATAAGTTTACACGGCCTCACTGAAACTGACAATAGGAGCGGATAACAATGAGCGAGGGGGTGAGTTGAATATTAATTAGAAGAGACAAACAAATGACGTCAGATTGGCGCGCTTTTCTGTAGAAATGGAGGGAATTTCTTCCCTAGAGCATATGTTTTCGTAAATTTTGATTGGATATAAAAATAGACGCTAATGTTGGCGCGTTTTATTAACCAATAGCAGCTCGGTTATAATGTTTAGGCATATTAGGGTGAGGGAGTATAAAAAGCTAAAGCCGAGAAGCGGGTGGCACACAGTCCAAAAGAAACATTCGCGTGTAATACGTCGTCCAGTTCAACAAAATCATCCACGCGTTAAACGTCGCCCAGTTCATCAGAATCGTTCGTGAGTTACACGTCGCAATTCTACAGAATCTCTCGCGTCTTAAAGTTTGTTATAAATGTGAAACACGCGAATTAATAATGTGCAGTAAATAAGTGATTATAGTGATATTAGAAAACATAACAGTTTCAGTCTGGCGTGTATCAAAATTGAATAATGTGCGACGACAATAAAAGTGTAAAAACAAATTCTTTTATCAGTGTTATCTTTCAGTAACAAATCCTTTCCGTTTACACACCTTGATCAAGAGATATGCTCGACCGAGAAACAATAGCTAGCCGGAGGACAATGAACCCAACATTCAAAGTAGTAAAACAATAACAGGCGCTCAGAAATAAGATAACACGAAGTGACCGCGACAAATTGGCTCCCATACGTTGTGCAAATAAACATGAAGCATCTTCCAACTACCAACAAATATTCCTCTTCAAATGTGTAATGTTGCTACTTCTGTAAAGGTTTTATTTGGATTAAAATGTAGTAGATAAAAAATAATCTTAGTAATAACAGTTTGTATACCCACTAATAAACGATATAGACTACAGAAAGTCACGTAAATGTATCACATCAGTTTTTTAGAAAAAGCTCCGCACGCGTGATGTGTGTGACTTAAACAGCATAACTCAAAAACGAAAAGTCGAATAAATATCAAACTTGGTATTTAAATTCAGTACCTTTCAAAGATGCAACACGAAGATTTTTATAAAAATCCTAGACCCCAAACTACCCTTTACAAGGAAGATTTTTCGAAATTTTTTATTTTCTAAAAAATATCTCGAACGATTTTGATTAAAATTCCATATATTAAATATATTTACATTAAAAATAAAATGTATATCTTAAATTTTCTTGGAATAACCTGTGAAGTCCTCTTTATTCGAAAGACATTTTGTATAATCTTGAATAACTGGTAAACGTTAAGCGATAGACCAGAACGTACCAGACAGAAAATGAAGATGTCTTTAAAATAACAATTTGTTTCAAATACGTTTTTTTGTGGCATAAACCATTTCTGAGATATATGTTATTAAAGGTTCTAATTGTTCATTTCGTGGACATTTTCTTTAAGTGCTTATCAACATGCAGTTGTTTCTCGCGATTGCATGGAAACAATATGGAATTTTAAGGCCAGCATATAGCGACCAGTTCTTAAACATTTGACTATCGCTGTTCTATAACGAAATGTGTAACGTACCTATTTCTGCAAAGATTTATATGGATTAAAATGTAGTAGATAGAGAATAGGCTTTAGTAAGAATACTTTGTATTACTACATTATACTCCTTTAATACGAATTACTCTTTTCGGTGCGATTTTATGTTATTTAATACACTGCTATTTTATTTTATGATGTTCGATGGACCGTAAACAGAATATTCAGATGATTGAGAGGAGTAACAGAAACGTCAGATGTTCAAACCATTAAAATGCAATTTGATCAGAGAGATAATCAGGCAGAAGGATTTAGGCACGTATAGTGTTCTACAGCTTGGAGCGCTTTTACACAACAGATCACATGAACTGGAGTCACATTTGGTAAGGTGAGAGGAACCACTTGTTGCTGGTACCAGTCCAAAAAACAAAGGCAACAAATGTTACCTCAATCGCACATGCATACATGCGCCATGGTAGCAAATGCGTTCTGTATATCCCTTAACACATGTGTGCATTTTGTCGAATGCTTGAGCACGCCAGCCATTGTATTCCAATGACTTCTAAAATGAACTTCTTTAACGCCTTGCAAGTAACCTAATTTTACTTTATTACAGCTATAACAGTTTGGCATATACAATTCTCGGAGAGAGATATTCACATTTTTTGAGCTCTATCTCTGTACGTACTCGCTATGGCTTTCTCCATTGAACATGGTGTGTCAAACGGATTCGTGTATTGTAGTAAATACATCATTGGAGAACGAGGAAGAGAATGAAAATACCTCTCGAGGTCGAGTATCTTTTGCTTCCGAGATTCTCCAATGTACTTAACGCATGTGTATTAAATACTGTACGTTACTGAGTACACGAACACACAATAACTTACTAACAGCTGTTGCACATGGTGGTTCAAGTAACAAGGTCACCAACATTAACCTTGGTGAAGAACCAACCATCGATTACCCACGCTAAAGGATCAGTTTTAAGAGTAGTAATGTAAGTAAAACGAAACAAGGGCCTACCCTGCTCATAATAACCAAATTAAGCCACCAAATTAACGATTTAAAGATTCTTTTAAAGCTTTGCTTTAATTATAATACTTACCGGGTTGTTGAGCTTAAAATAATCAATAACTGGCGGCTGATACTTAACTATTGCATGAATTAAACCACAGTGCTTTCCTTCCACACTGCGGCTTGGTAGCTACAGCTCGAATTCCCGCCGAAACAGTTGAAATAAGCACATGCCTTATCATAAGAGATGTTGGAAATGTAGTCTTTCTCTATGCACACAATCTTCTAAAGATATTTTCATTCACTAGAGAGTTCAGTATCCGAAAACGAGTGTATTTCTCTTGTACTTAATCCAATGAATGGATTTTGTAAAATATCCCTGATAAGTAATTGACTCACGCAAGATATTCTTCTCTGACGAAGCATAGTTCCATTTACAGGTTATGTTTCGTCGTAAAGTAACAGATGCTGATGAGCAGGAAAGTTTTGAAGATTAGGGTATAATTACTAAGGATTATGGCCCACACGATCCCTTGATCTGTATGTAATTTTCGTCTGCGGGGGAACTTTAAAAAATAAAGTTTATGCACTAGCGATGGCAAGATACCACTATTTCTCGATACTTGATATCGATATTGATTTTTGAGCACCGATACTCGATACTTACTTTGAAAAACCTATAAGGGCGATAGCTTGTTCACTGAATTACCTACATCCTTATTAGTAGTTTTCTGTGTATAAATGCATGTAACCAATTTTGTATTGTATGCTAATTTTGAAATTGTTCCTGTTTGACATTCTCCAATTGGTAGTAATTGTTTTATCTTGATGTGACAGAATTATTAAAAATAATGGTATTAATAATAATAACTTCATGCTTCCCTTTTTATATAACTATATTTTGTGTTGAGAACTTCATTTTAAAGGATTTTTCTATCCATAGAAAAATAAATACCAGTAAAACTTGTTTATTCTGCAATCTTCAAAATACAGACTAATATATATATATATATAATTATTACATGAAACTCAACCAAATAAAAATAATGCGAATGTTATGCCATTGTACTACTATTCACTACTACTACATAAGAAGTTTTTCATGCGGTAATAGAAAATTACCATATTGAGGCAGTATTTTTAACACTGAAATGATTTAAGGCAAATTATATAATATATAAATATAATAACAGCCCACCTTAAAGCTATATGTATATGTAACAATATATAAAAAGTGTATATTACAGTCATTGTATACATGTGTAATAATGTTATGTGAATGTATTACGCAATTTAATAATGTAGGAGCTGTGAGAATAATAGGTTAAAAGTTGCTAACAATGAGGTAACCTTGAGGCAATAATGAGTAAGAGAGTGTAATAATGCTACTAGTATTCTTGGAGCAACAATAATGTAATTTTTGTGACAGTTATAAAATAGCCAATCAACAACCAGAAAAAAGCTTAAGTTAAATAAAAGCATTATATTGGAGTAGGATTAGCCAATCAGAGACTTGAAATACAGAAATTTACAAATTTAGGCAGTAGAAATCAAGTCAGTTGCTTGTAGACAGTGCTCATAACTGGACGCGTTGGTTGTAGACAGTGGTCCTAACCGGACGCGAGATGCGTCCTCGAGAAATTTAACACGCATTCAGTGTGAAACGAAAATAGTTTACGTGTTTAAAAAGTGCAAGTATTTAATAAAAGAATCTTACAACTCTCTATATCAGTGAAGTGCTATTTAAATCGTGTCAAGAATTAATAAAAAGGAGTGAATTAAAAATTATAATCTGTGTAAGCGTACTTTCTTCAGCCGCACCACGCCTTGCAAAGATATCCATGTCTCTAACAATAATACTGACGCAGGAGAGGCAAACATAAATATATAATATTTAAAGAAACAGTCAAATTACAAAGTTAATATTTTTTTTAAATTTTGGGACGAAGGCTACCGGGTACCCTACGTGCGGTTGCAACTACTTCAAGTTCGGCTCCCCAACATAAGAACTACAATACAACTTCTACTTCAAATCGGCTTACCATACGTGAAGCAATAACAACTTCAAATTGGCGCCCAAAACGTGGGGCAAATAAAAATACAACAAAATTAACAACTTCAATATAACATTCAGAAGCATAGTAAGTTTGTGAATTAAGCCTCTCTACTGCCCAATCACATACATTAGCATATATATCTTTAATACAAAAGCAGGATAAAATGTTCAAGAAAAAAATCCAGGAGCTATTATATGAAATGCAGAGATATAAAGGAAACAAAGATTTTTGTTTATGAACACGAGCATTATTGAGAGAAATATTTACAAGCGTTGTATTATCTCACGTCTTAAGTTCTGATTTATTTCTGTTGGATTCACCGATTTTGGTCCGGAGTAGGTAAATGTAACGGCAGAGAGTGAATCACAAAGCCAGGCTATTGCACAAACATCATTTAGTGCGTCAAAATCAGCTTTATTCACAGCTCAGTTAACGCTGCATGTTGTATGAGCACCTTTACTCCTTCCCCCATTGTTTTGCATGCTCTTATTTTAGACTCTAGAGTCTATGGAATGTTGCATTCATTCACCCACAAGAAACGAAGTCAAGATCTATCCAGAACTATAGTCCAGCAACTCTTTGGGGACACATGCGAGGCCAATAATGTGAAGTCTCGACTCCTTTCATTCCTACGAGTATTTAGCATAAAATTTTAAAGTCACGAAATTTCAATAATGCAAAACTTAAGAGTTTAAAAGTATCGAAAGTTTGTCTCAAAGTATTAGATATGCTTCGATACCAATGAGTGTCGAAGTATCGACCATATCGAGGTCCCATCCCTAGTATCAACAAGCCCCATACATTGGAAGAATTAAAAGAAAACATCAGACGAGAAACTCATTTATTCTCTTTCAGATATTAAACTCTCGAATGTAAATGAAAATTTCCTGATAAGATGCCAGAAATGTGTGGATGGAGAAGGATAAAATTCCAACACCCTTTATGATAAGGTACGTGATTATTATCATTGTAATTGAAATTATGAGAACGTGAGGCGGTTGCGCGGATATTGTAACTGTTTCGGCGGAAGGCCGAGCTTTGGCGGCCGGCGCGCAGTGTGGAAGAAAATCACTGTATTAACAAAACCAAAACAAAAAAAAAAGAGGAAGTAAAGAATCCCATATGATTATATTTCAATTCTGCAGTAATATTTATATAAAATGTTAAGAGGATTTAATATAGTTTCAGAACCTCAACTAAAATCTAAAATTAGCTTAAAATAAGGAGATTTTTACAAGAAATTCAAGTGGATACTAACAGTCAACCCAAACATGAAACTTTACTAAAGAAATTAAAAATCAAGTTGTGCATTATGACACGTGAGTCTTTTTGAAAGAGATTTTAAATATTCAGTAAAAGGAATGCCTCAATTTTGCTACAAGATACAGAGGCACTCGGGGCTTAAGGGCATCATCTGCAACAATATATTCAAAATTAGACAAAAGAAATAAGCATATTATGAAATCAGCTCAGAACACTTCCAAAATAAATGCACGGAAGATGTTAATTTACTATATATTACGAATTAATTGCCTTAACATTCCAAATAATCCAACTGAAACTATAAAGTGTTTGTTACTAACGAAACTATGTCTTTAGATTTTCCTATGCTCACATTTTTCTTTGCAAGCTACGATGCCGATAAGCCCAATTAAGATCTCATATTATCGATTAAACTTAGATATCTTATTACCTTGTACTCAAAACGTGTTTCAGTCTTTACGTTTATAGTTAAAAGGAGGGAATGGAATTTTACCTACAGATAAAAATATCTGACATCAAGAAAACAATTTCGAGATAGTATCTTGGCATCGAGATACCACCAGTTTTATTACAGGCTTGGTATTACTCAGTACCGCATTTATTGCGCACGAATCGTAATGGGCAGCGAGGAAGACCTGTGGTCGCCAACATCAACACCTGAAAGCGATGGGAATCTGGTGCCATGGCAATGGTCCAATGTTGGCACAACTGTGAAAGTCAGGTAGGTGTCCCGATGTAAATCATACGAGGAAACGCATTAATGGGCATTCCTCTAGTGGAACGTGCTTATATTGCTAAACATCTATAACGCCTTTTAGATAACCTCGAAGTAAAGGACCTTGTCATACAGAATACAACAGGGGATTTAAAGAAAGACATATGATAGCTATCGACCCTCTAGAACACGCCTTCTGGGGAACCTGGGAGTTGCCAGGGAGAGTAGTTATAGGTTGTATGCCAAAATGAAGTGCACTGTATTGCTTAGTAATATTATGAAGAGAGAAAATGCGCGCGCGCGCGCGCGTGTGTGTAGGGCAATCTCGAAAACCTATCAACGAATTTGATATTCTTTCACTATTGAAAGATCCTATTCTTTCTGACGGAAATAGACTACAAACACGGAATTATAATTCACAAAGAATCTTATGTGGTACATTCACATGACTTTCTCTACCCTCTACCACTTATTAGTGGGTGTACAAGTTATTCTTACGAAGGTGTATTTTTTTTTGTCCTCCGTGGTGTAGTGGTTACCATGCTAACCTTTAGTTCCCGAGGTCACAAATTCAAACCCGGGGGAGGGCCATGGATTTTTTCGGACGTAAAAATTCTTAGCATGGCTTCCTTCGGAAGGGAAGTAAAGCTGGTAGTCCCGTGTCGTAGATTTACGGCAGTAAAAGAACCTCCAGCCTGATAAAGATGCCTCTGTGCAAAACTACGGTCTTTCACGCTCGATATAGAATGGGACGCTAAGGACCACAATAGTTATAGAGCGACCATAAAGTAAAAAAAAAAAGAAAAAAGTTTATTTTACTTTATTTTCCTACTACTTCATTTTAATCAACATAAACCTCTCTCCTGAAATAGCTGGATTACACATTTCGAAAAGGATACAGAGGGAATAGCAATAGTCAAATGTTCAAGAAGTGGGCGTTATTTGTTGGCTTTAAAATTCCATACTCTTTCCATTACATCGCGAGAAACAGCTGATAATCGTCAGGACTTGAAAAAAAGCCTAAGTATTAAACAATGCGAACCATTAATAAGCGATATCTCAGAAATGACTAATGCCACAAAGTAGATATTTAAAATAAATTGTGTGCTTTAAAGAATTCTACAGTTTTGTGTAGGACATTTCGTCTAACACAGTTATACAATATTATACAAAATTCCTTCCGAATGCAGAGGACTTCAAAAGTTATTCCCAGAACATTCAAGATATACATTCTATTTGCCATGTAGATATGTTTAATATACGTATTGTTATCAAATTCGTTAAGAGTTATTTTTTAGAAACTCAAAAATTTTGAAAAATGATTCATGTAAAGGGTAGCTGATGTGGAGGATTTTCTTGAAAATCTTCGTGTCTCATCCTTGAAAGATATTTAACTTAAGTTCCAAGTTTGGTGTTTATCCGACTTTTCGTTTTTGTGTTATTCTGTTCATAAACACACACACCTTTTTCTAAAAATGCTTTTTTTTTTTATTCAGGGGCCTAAAAACATCTATTTCCAGTGAAATCTTGGTATCGAATTTTTTGGGTGGAATGTAAATACCTTCTCTTCTAATTGTACGTAGTAGAGAAAGAAATTACTAATAGACTGCAAAGGATTTAGAAAGCTTTGTTGAGAATGCTATAAGAAGAAAATAGTTGATGTGCTCCACAGAGAATGTGCGTAGAAGCAAAAGCCGATTAGTTGTGTAAAACCAAGAGCTAGTTACATTTTATTCCAAGTAATATACACACGAGATGTGTTTTTAAAGTAAGTACCGAAAAAAATAACAGAACATTAACTTCCAAATACTTTACCATCATTCATTACCTTACATCTTACTCTACTCCTCTACATAGTCACTACCGTTATTCAGGCACTTGTCGAACGGGAAACCAGTTTTTGTATGCCTTCGTCAAAGAATGATGCCGTCTGTGATGAAAGCCAAGACTGTACTTCTTGTTTCACATCATCATCGTGGTTGAAATGTTTTCCACCAAGGAAGTTCTTCAGATGAAGAAACAGATGAAAATCGCTTGGTACCAAATCAGGACTGTATTGTCGAATTGTTCCTAATCAATGATACGATCAGATCTCGAGTTTGTTTGGCTGTGTGGCCGGGCATTGTCAAAAACCAAAACGATTCCACGCGAAAGCATTCCAGTTCTTTGTTCTGTATTGCATGACGGAGCTATGGTAGATCTTGCAATAGACGTCTTTGTTGATTGTCGCATTCCTGGGCAACAATTCAACTAGCAAAACACCTTGTCTGTCCCAGAAAACCGTGCACGTGATCTTGCGAGTGGATATCGTCTATTTGAACTTATTCTTCACGGGGATGTTGTGTGCATCCACTCCATGGGTTATTGCTGTGATTCAGGAGTGATGTGACACACCTATGTCTCAAAACCTGTAACGAATATGCGTTAGCAAATTATCGCCTTTCTCAGCATAACGTGTGAGAAAATTTAGTGCAGCGGCAGATCGCGTGTTCTTGTGCTCATCAGTAAGATTTTTGGGAACCCATCTTAAGCGCAGTTTCCGAAATCCTAAGCGTTCTGTCACAATAGTGTAGAGCACTAACCTTGAAATTTGTGCAAAATGCAAAAACAACATGATATGGTGAAACGTCTGTCCTCGCGAATGTTTTCTTCCACAGCTTGCACCAAATCATCCATGGTCAAGACGGTCGGCTGCTCCCGGCTCATCATGTGCCTTTCCAAGATCTTCGTTAAACTGTCTAACCCACTTCTTCACCAAACCATCACTCATTGTTTCCTCATAAACCTCATTTATCTAGCGATGAATGTTTGCTGGCGTAACTTTTCTCGCATTTAAAAAAGGAATCACTGATCTGACTTCGCAGTCGGGGGTCGTTCAAAGTTTTGAACACTTCGAAACTCTCTAACAACAGAAAACCACAAATTGACGATCGCTCGCAGCTGCGTCTGGCTTCCTAATGAACGGAGGAAGTGATCACGTATGCTTAAAATAGCGACTGCATCTGCAAACTATTAAAACGGTACGTACTTTAAAAACACACGTCGTAGCACTTACGCAAACAGAAGATAAGGGCTTAAAAAGCAATAACCGATCGTGTTTATAACGGTAAAAATCGTATGTTTTATTTATATATTTATTTAATTGGTATTTATCAAATACAGTAATTGTGAGTGTAATGAAACAGCGTCAGAACCTCTGAATAACCTTTATCCTCACTCTACAGATGCACTAAGATTTCTGCTTACCAAAACCTTATAATTACCTTCATGTAAGAACGTTTTGCATTTTTTCCCTTGTATTTATGTTGTAATCAAGTTCGTATAAAGTGAGAAAAATTACGACAATTAGAAGTTAGTTAACGATATCACTAGTCTGCATTTTCAAACGTTTTGTCAGATGATTTCTTAAAAGTAGGTGTTCTTGAATCAAGTTTTTATGCTGATTCCAGAAATAACTTCCGTTTTTTTTCTATCACGTCAGGTTTTTACACAAAATAAGTAATGTTAAGACAATTTTACTAATGAGCGTAGAATAGTATTCAAATACCATTTCACACAAGGTAAGTTTTTATTCAAGAAACATTTTAAGAATACTCTCAAGAACTCCCCTAATTTGTTTCATGACTACATTTTAACAAAACAAGAAGCCAAAGTGTTTCATTTAATTTTTTTCAAACTTTCTCTTCTTTGACTTCCTTGCAGATCCTTGAAGATGACTGTCCCTCCTCAACATCCAACAGTAGTCGGCCATCATAGTTTCATTCCATCTTCCCTGGTACCTCCTCTCATTCCCTTAATATCTTGGTGAAAACGTTCACCCTGCTCTTCACTATAATGTTCCAGATTTTATGGAAAGTAGTCGATATGTGAATGTGGAAAATGCACCTTTACACTCATGTTACAACCCATCTTCTTGAAATTTTCCAACATTGTTTCGACAATGGCCTTGTAATTAGGTTTTTTGTTATGCCTAAGAAGTTTTCAGTAACCGATCGGAAGGCGGTCCATGCTTCCATTTCTCTCTCGTTCATTGTCTTCTCAAAATCTTCATCCTTCATCAATTTCTTTATTTGAGGACCAACAAAAATTCCAACCTTTAATTTGTCTTGTGTAATGAAGGGAGATTTCTTGGAAAGGTTCTTGAAGCAGGGTCCATCCTGGGGTAGAGCCCTTACAGGCTTTATGTGTAGTGGCGGAAGTAATATCTTTATATCTCTATATTTTTAAGTGAATTTGAGAAAAAAAAACTAAAAGCAGTTCTGAAATCAGCATAAAAAAGAGAGTCAGAATCACTTCTGTAGAAGTAGTTTCTGCCCCCACGTTTTTGCGCCAATTTGAAGAAGGTGTTTGTCTTTTATTAGCTCCACGTATGGACGCCAATTTGAGAAGATGGTTGTTACGTTATTTTTTTTACCACGCTTTGGGCGTCAATTTGAAGTAGTTTGTATTGAAGGAGTTGTATTATATTTCAACTGTTGGGGAGCCGAACTTGAAATTGGTTGCAACCACACGTATAGTGCCCGCTTTCCAGTAGCCTTCGCCCCAAGTTTAAAAAAATATTAACTTTGTAATTTGACTGTTTCTTTAAATATTATATGGAATGCATAGCAACGTCAAGAAAAAAAGAAAAATAATTTATTAATTAAATTATAGAAATCATATAACCTGTAAAGAGATTAGACGTCAAAGACATCTTGATTGTCGATCTAAATATGTTTAATGAAAGAGTTATAAGATGAGGTGAAAATGCATTAAAAGTTTTCAGTGATAAGCATTCAAAACCATTTTGGTAACACTATATTAATGTTTAGTAAGGTAAATATTCAGACTACTGCTAGTAGAATAAGTACGTATGTGTATACATACTTATGAGGATTTCAAACTGCCAACTTCCGATCCCTAAAATTAATTCCCTATCCAGACAGAAGGAAAGACAGACAGATGTGTGTAACAGTATTATACAGGGTGGACCATTTAAGTTGAAAATGTACAATATCTCCAAAACTAAGCGTTGTAGAAATGTCTTGAATAAACGTTGCTTGATGTTATGGGGGAAAGTAAATGCCATTAGTCGTGTTTTATTTGGAGGTTGATGAGCATTTTAGGGTCAATCTAATTTTTTTTAAACTAGAACCTACAATTATAACCTACAATGATCATCCTAACCTCCTTCAAATAAAACACGACTAATGGCATTTACTTTCCCCCATAATATCAAGCAACTTTTATTCAAGACATTTCTTTCTACAACGCTTAGTTATGGAGATATTGTACAGTCTCAACTTAAATGGACCATTCTGTATAGTTCGGTTTAAAGCTGAAAGGAAATATGTGTTTTGTGGCTTTTGAAAACCTCTCTACATTGGGATATCTCTCGTATCGCCAAAAGATATTATGATTAGAGAGAGATGGATTCTCTTGATAAGCCTCATCACTGCTATCAACGGAGTACGTGCTTATGTTACGTTTTATCTCAATAGAATTAATGATTTACGAAAATGGTGCAGGTTTTATTTTAATTCCCTAGTTTTATACTGAAAATGCTGAATGTTATTCTCTTAAAGTAACAATCATGGCAATGAAGATGAAAGTTTGCAATGCACTGCTATTTTCCTAGATATGAGCACAAGTTAAATTTTTACCGAGCGGAATGGCTCAGGCGGTTATGTCTGTGGCCCGCATTCGAGAGATCTTGGGTTCAATTCCCGTCGCCAATCTTCCTGACCCATGGGTTTTTTCGGGGGTTTCCCCGGGTTACCATGCGAATGCTGGGAAGTATCATTACATCCCCCGAATTTTCTGTTCCTCCATTTCATCTCCATTCTCATTTCACTTCAACCTTCCTCTGCTTGCCTAAGAGGAGGGGGGCAGGCGGCACCGGGAAGTTCAAATCTGTAAGCGGTAGGGACTCTGTACTCTGCTGCCGTGCCTACTGGTCCGGCCGCCCCGTCTCCTCTCACTTCATCTCCCCCTCCTGGGGCGCCCTGTCAGGTGCATAGGTACAAAAGATCTGCGTATGTCGAGGTGCTAATTGCCCCTCCGTACCTAGTCTTATCCTGTCCTATTGTATAATACTCTTAACACTCCCATTTTTTCTACTACTACAGTCGGTAGAGGAAGGACGGTATATCTCCTTAAAACACATTTAAGTTTTCCATTTCCGAGATATTCCTTGTTAGTGATTTGAATTTTCAAATGCTTACACTCTTCCCAAATAGGAAGTAGGTATTCGTTTATTTTTCTTCTCTTCTTTCTGTTTTTCCTTGTGGTCATACTAAGAGCATGGAATTTCAAAGCCGCCACATAGCGACACGCTCTTTAAAAATCTGACTATCGCTCTACCTACTGTACCCTTAATCGAAATTTGTAAATGTGAATTGAAACTTTATCTGAAGTAACAAAAAAACAAAAGCTTGTTACGCTGCAACTAAATATTTGAAGGTTGTTTCTGCACCTTGTATGTAATTAAACACTTATTGCTTAAACTGAAATCAGTGCTAGATAAAAATATACTGAATATGTAATGTGCTGGAAGAATCATTTTTATATGAATAATATAAGGGATATATGTGAATCTGTTATGCGTAGAAAAGGTCGTTTTGTTTATATTTATAGGATGAACAGAGATAATACGGATGAACTTCAGTTGGTGATTCCAGGAAAAGATACAAAAAGTTAATAACATATACGGGAGCAATCTGCAATAATTATAACTAGTACAGTACACATTACATGGCATTAATTTCATCCATGTTACAAAAGATGTTCAAAGTGGCCTCCATAGGATGCCACACGCCGCATCGCATCGTGGTTTGCGTCAGTTACGAATGTTCCAGTCTGTACCTGAAAAGCGTCACAGACTGTATGGGCATGCTGATCTAGGACCTGCATATCAGGATCAATATCCATCCACAACACGGTTTTCAGCTTCACCCACAGGTAAAGAAGGAGGTTTAAGTCCGGTGATAGGGGCCTCCTTGCCCTATCCATCTTCTGGCGAAGATTGCAAGGTGCTGACGAACAATAATGCGGAAGTGGCGTAACACTCCAGCTTGCATCAATCTCATTACTTACCTGTAGCGCCAAAGGCACATTCTCAAGCAAAAGAAGCAGAGTATTTTCCAGATACGTGTTCCTATAGCGACGTCAGTTAAAGAAATCTAATGCGTTCCATTTTCAGGACTTTCTCTACTCACTATTCTACAACTATTCTTACAAAACCTTATTATTCCAACTACTACTTATTAATCCAGATAAAACTGCCAAATCATGTTTACACATTTCGTTGTACATTAAAGCAAGTAAAGCGATAGTCAAGAGTTTTAAATAGCGTTCTCTATGTGATGGCTGTGAAATTTCCATGTTCTTTGCATGACCACGAAGAGAGAGAGAGAGAGAGAGAGAGAGAGAGAGAGAGAGAGAAAAAATGCGACTTCCCAGTTGAGAAAAGTACAAGTATATGAAAATTAAAATTGAATTGTTTTCTTTATGAACGCTCTTTAATTACTATGGTTCAAAGAGTCCCATTCTATATTGGGCGTGAAAGACCAGAAAGTTTGCTCAGAGGCCCCTTTTCCAGGCTTGAGGTTCTTTTACGTGCCGTGAATCTACGACACGGGACCATCGGCTTTGCTTTACTTCCCTTGCGAAGGAAACCTTGCTAAGGATTTTTACGCCCGAAAAAATCCATCGCTCTCCGCCAGGTTTCAACCCTCGACCTCAGGATAAGAAAATTGAAACCAATAACAAAGAATATCTGCAAGTGATTAACTGCACAAAAGGTGTATTTGACTAAAATGAGTGCTTCAACGATATCTGCATTTATTGGGCAAGATTTTATCTATTTCTTACGATTTATGAGTTGCGGAAAAGTCATTGAAAATGAAGAGGACTTCAATAGCTATTCCCAGGAAATTCAAGATATACATTTAATTTTTCATGAAAATATCTTAAACATACGGTATTATAGTGAAAATCGTTAGAGGCATTTTGAGAAAATACAAATTTCGAAACATTTTCCATGCAACTCTGGAAGATTTCGATCCTAAGTACCTACCAAAGTTATTTAACCAAGCGTTCGTTTTTAAATATGCTGTTCACAGAAACACACACACACGCACACGCGCGCGCGCACACACACTCACACGGACGTTTTTGTACAAGTGTGTTTTTGGGGTTCACGTCTCTAAACGCGTATTTCCGGTAAAATCTCGATAGGCAATATAGAAAATAAAAAAGATGTTGATAAACGCGTATCATAAGCCGTAGATCGCCACTTTTAGTCATAATGTTTAAAAACATAGTGCTTAACACTCTATAGAAGTCATTTTCGAATTCTCTTCTGCATATCCCTATTTAGCTGTAAAAGTAACTGTAGACTTATTTATTGCTTTTGAACAGCAACCTGTGGTTTAGAAATCATTCCTTTCTCGTCAAAGTTTTAGTACCCATTCACGCCAATCGGGTTTTCATTAATTTATGCATATGGGTGTCCAGGTATTTATCGATGATGTCTCTATCATTTTGTAATTGACTGTACTTCATCAGTCCACTCGACTATAACAAATGCAACCTGCAATGACGAAACCAGTCGGCGCGTGTTAAACCCGGATTTTTTTAATCTCTCGAAAATAAACAGAAAAAGAGGTGGTAATAAAAAACAAGGGGAAGAAGGAATCGAATGCGAGTAGTAGGCGCTAGTAGGAGGGAGTTATGCAGAGAGAAGTTGGCAAACCCCCCTCCTTTCTTTCTTCACGGCGAGGTCGTAAAAGTGGCGGGGAGGTAGTGGCAGGTCGTGGGTCGTACGGGATGACCACATGTGGCACTTAAATTGCGAGTTTCTGCTCCAAGGGTCCTAGCTGCAACCGGGATCCGAACACCACACGATTGGCATGAGCGGAAATTTAACGGAGATGCGGTACCACTTCCGGTCATCACCGGAAACTCGGTATATTAGGTTTAGGAACAAACCGCTGTTGGGCGAGGAACGTGTGGAAAGCTCGTCTCACTGTGTGTGTGTGTGTGTGTGTGTGTGTGTGTGTGTGTGTGTGTGTGTGTGTGTGTGTGTGTGTGTGTGTGTGTGTGTGTGGACCATACACCAAGGTAAATGGACACGCTAACACTCTACAGTGCGGGGGCTTGGACGTTTGTCTTTTTTTTTTAAACATAGCTTCTCTTGTTTTTTTCCTTGCTGTCTGTGGATGTCTTTTTTTTTCTCCCTTCGTTTCTAAACAGCGATTTCTTTCTTTATGGCATATCCCAGGGCCTAAGAGGCGCCAGGGCGAAGCTCGAACCGTGAGGTATCCAGTAGTTCGTCTTGGTATTTAACTAGCACTTTTTCTGAACACGCCCAATGGAAAATCCAGCAAAAGTTTATCGTCGTCAACTTTCTTGCGAAAGCAAATAGCGCCTCTATGACTTTGACCTCTTCTAGAAAGTTTAACCTGCTAGGGAAGCCAATAAGATATTCCAGATATGCATATAAATATTTCCGAATACAACATTTATAAAATAAAAGGAGCTAACATCAGATTGGCTGCAAAATATTGCTGCTACTTCGACGTAACAACTTAAAGCTATCGTTTAGATCACGATTGGGCTACGGAGCCAGCCACTGCTAATTTTCTTGTACTTAGATGCAAGGGGAATATGGTACGCTTTAAGCGATAGTCAAATCTTTTAAGAGCTGGTTGCTAAGTGGAGCATTCCTTCTCTTTGTATGTCCAGAACAGTTTAACGATTACCGAATTCCCATTTGGGAAGAAGTATAAGTATTGGAAAATTCAAACAAATAACACGGAATATCTCGGAAATGGGTCACTGGACAAAAAATCTGATGTGTTACACTCACATGACTTTCTCTACTCTTGTACAAACTATTTTTACAAACGCTTATTCTCCATATGCTGCATGTTAATGGAGATATCGAGATGTCAATCTTATTGCTAATTTTCTTGTAGATGCAAGGGGAATATGGTAGCTTTTAAGCGATGGTCAAATATTTTAACGCTGGTTGCTATGCGGCGCATTCCATTCTCTTTGCAAGTCCAGGACATAAAAAAATTAATAACGAATTTGAGAAAAAGTATAAGTATTGGAAAATTTAAGGGAATAACAAGCAATATCTCGCAAACGGTTCACTCAACAAAAGAAATGTATATGACATAAATTGTGTATTTTAACGCGATCTACATTTTTTGTGTAGTAAAATTTTGTCTATCTCTAATGGTTTACCAGTTATGAAAAAGTCGTTCATAACGAAGAATACTTTTGGAGACATTCCCAGAAAATTCGAGATATACATTTTATTTGTCATGACAATATCTTAAACATATGATATTTTAATCAAAATCGTTAGAGCCGTTTTTGAGAAAATTAAAATTTTCGAAAAATGTTCCATGTAAAGGGTAGTCTGGGGTGGGGGGATTTTTTTGAAAACCTTCGTGTCGCATCTCTGAAAGATACTGAACCTAAATACCAAGTTTGGTGTTTATCCGACTGTTCGTTTTTGAGTTATGCTGTTCACAGACACACAGACACACAGACAGACAGACAGACACACAGACACACAGACACACAGACAGACACACACACACGGACATGTTTCAAAAATGCTTTTTTTGGATTCAGGAGGTCTCAAAACATGTATTTCCGGTGAAATCTCGGTATCGAATTTTTGGGTGGAATGCAATACTTCCCCTACTTACTATACGTAGTAGAGAAAGTAAAAATGTATAGGATATAAATTGTGTGTTTTAACGAGATCTCCATTTTTTGTATAGTAACATTTTGAATATCTCTTACGGTTTACCAGTTATGTGAAAGTCATTCAGAATTAAGAGGACTTTTGGGGACATTACCATATAATTCAAGATATATATTTCATTTGCCATAAAAATATCTTAAACATATGATATTTACTCAAAATCGTTAGAGCCATTTTTGAAAGAAATAATGGGAGAATTTTCTTGACAATCTTCGTGTCACATCCTTGGAACATACTAAACTCAAATAACAAGTTTGGTATTTATCTAACTTTTTGTTTCTGAGTTGTGCTGTTCACAGACAGACGTCAGCCACATGCAAACACACGGTTACGTTTTAAAAAATGCTTTATTTGGCTTCAGGGCACCTCAAAACATGTGTTTACGGTGGAATCTCAGTATCGAATTTTGGATGGAATACAATACTTACCCTACTTAGCGGAGAAAGTAGTAGAGAAAGTAAAAAAATCATGCAAAAAAACCTATTTTTCTCTCGACATGCTGAATATCTGAGTAAAAGCAATTTCAGATTCCCGGTCCTCGTAACAGCTTGAGACAGCATTATCCATACCATTAATTAATAGGAAAGGAACTGTTGAAACAGCAAAGCATAACTCACTTTCCAGTATTTTAACAATAGGGTTAGCAGAATAGGCCTATCGAGCCAAAGGGCTCAAGCGGTAGCATCTGTGATCGTGAGATTGTGGGTTCAAATCTCGTCTATTGGCCAGCCTTACTGTTGTTTTCTCAGATTCCTGGCAAATACTAGATTGTATATTCAGTACCACGATCCATAGTTTCTCAGACACAGCAAAATAAATAGGAATAAGATGTACATGACGGCGACTACGCAATTAAGGTCATTTATCAGCAAGTTCAGCATTTACAAGCAGGTGACTAATCCTTAAAACTAATAGGAATAATATTCTTGTAATTGTTTATGTTGTAATATTGGATCTGAAAATAGTAGTCATAGGTAAAATTAGAGCGATTTCAACATTGAAGATTAAGAAGGTAAGAGCAATCAAAAGGGATTGGAGTAAAGTAGTCTCACATGAAAGCGACTTCACAACTAAGGCTCTAAGGCTCATTTCAACAACTGTCCCGATATGACCAACAAGTTAAAGCGAGATTAAAAATTAATATAATAGTGAGAGAGAAACATACAGAGAGAGAGAGAGAGAGAGCTAAGCTTGGGAAGATTTAAACATTCTATAGCTAAATATATATCAGGAATTCTTTTTAATGTCACAAAATTAGCAAACTGTATCAGCAAAATAAAAAGTAAATCAAGCCTCGGACAAGGTTTTCCTCACTAATGTTTACCTTTAACCTTGTATAGGTGGTCTTTTCTACTATATAATTTTCTACGATTTATCAGGAACTGTTTCACGCACTAGTAAGGGTTATGCTCTATAGATAGCGTACTAAGCGCTTGCCATGCGAAAAACAAGTGACCGGTTGAAAGAAACCTCGAGTAGGTTCGTCAAACTCAATGACATAGGCTCTAAACGTATCACAGGTGAACATGCTCGTGTTTAAAAGGTGAACACCCCTATCTTTATGTCACAAAGAAAAGCAAAATGACGACTGTATGGAAAAATAGTCATTAGAGCATAATTACACTGTTTTTTGGATTCAAACTAACTTTTAAAAACAAATGAATTGGGATTTTTTTAAACACTTAAATATGTTGCACAAAAATTCACAAAAACAAACTCTGTCTATAGATCAACTTCTAAATAGTTTTCTTGGCTGCAATTCGGTTTTTATTAGAATTTTAAAAATAATCGTTAATTATATACTTAGATATAATAATATTTTACCTAACATAATAACTAAGCTCTATATATGGCCTTCTCGAATCCCCGTCTACTCCAAGTTATACAGTGCTTTTCCTTCACACTGTGGCCACCGCACGGCGGCTCGTCTGCCGGCCGGTGCAGCTCGAACTCCCGTCGAAATAGTTACAACATCCCGCAAGTGTCTCACGTTCTCATATTTAGAGTTAAGATTACAAATATAATAAGCCATACCTTATCATAAAAGATGTGGGAAATGTCCTCTATTGGAAATTTCTGACATCTTCTTGGACAATTTTCATTCAATATTCGAAATTGAGTGAATTTCTCAACTGTTTTCTTTTACTTTCAGTGTATGGGGTTTGTTGCATACGCCTTATTTTTCAAGCTCCCCCATAGATAAAAATCACACGCAGTTAAATTAAGAGATCGTTAGGGCGATAGTTCTTTATTAATTATCCTATCTTCAGAAATTTCCTGAAATAAATTTAATGCCTCATCAGCTGTAGGTGCAATAAGTCTTGTTGGAAAAATCCAGATTGACATTTAACGTCGGTCAACTGTTCAAAAAATGGTTTGTCATTCCTGTACCTCTCTTTATTTATTGCTTTATAAATATAGATGCTATTATTCTGTGTACATTATTTATTGCCCGCAAATTTTCGCGTTACGCAAGAGAATGTCGCATGTGTAATCGGGTTTCTGTACGCCAGTATCTGTTATTTTACGACGAAACATAGCCATATAAATGAAACCATGCTTCATTAGAGAAGAGTGATATGTTGTATTGTATTTCGATTGTTGGGGAGCCGAACTTGAAGTAGTTGCAACCGCACGTATGGTAAAAAGTTTCTGGTAGCTTTCGCCCTAAATGTACTTTCCGGTGGCCTTTGTCCCAAAAATGTTTAAAAATATTAACTTTGTAATTTTGACTGTTTCTTTAAATATTATATATTTATGTTTGCCTCGGCTGCGTCAGTATTTATTTTTAGAGACATCATTGTCTTAGTAGGGAGTGGTGCGATTGAAGAATGTAGTCTTACACAGATTTTAAGTTTTCTTCCACACCATTTATTAATGCTTTACACTTCACTGATATAGAGAGCTGTGAGATTTTTTTATTAATTACTTGCACTTTTCGTCTCACACAAAATATGCATTAAATTTCTCGAGGACGCGTCTTGTTTCCGGTTAGGAACACTGTCTACAAGCAACTGACTTCTGAATTTGTACAATTTTCCCTATTTCATTTTCTCAAAAATTACATTATTGTTGCTCCAAGAATTACCAGTATCATTTAAACTTTCAAATTCATTATTGCCTCAAGGGTACCTCATTGTTACCTCACTGTTAGCAACTTTTGACCTATTTCTCACAGCTCCCACATTAATAAATTACGTAATACATTCGCATAACATTATTAAACATGGATACAATAATATAAAATATACAATGACTGTAATATACACTTTTTGTATATTGTTACATACACATATTACTTTAAGGCGGGCTGTTATTGAATTTATTATTATATAATTAGACTGAAATCATTTCAGTGTTAAAAATACTGCCTCAAGAACATTTAGCGTGGGTCAATTACTCTATCATTTCGCAAATCCAATTGCAAAATTTTACCCGAATTTGATGAATCACCTAAAAAATAAGGTGTATGCAACAAACCTCATACATTGGAAAAAAACTAAAAAAACATTCGAATATTGAACACTCCAGTGTGAATGAAAATTTCTTGAAAAGATACCAGAAATATGCAGATAGAGGACATTTACAATATCTGCTTTGACAATATATGTGCTTATTATCATTCTAATAATAACCATTCGAATGTAATTTGTTTGCGGAGATATAACTTTCGGCGGGAGTCCGAGCTGCGGTAGCCGGCGTGAGGTGACCACATTGTGAAGGAAAACACTGTATTATCATGTAGTTGAGGACAGCGCGCCTCTAATGTTGGTATATGTTCCGAGGGTTTCAGAGGAGGTACAAAATGTAACCAGCTAAGAGTTGTGGCTCTGTAAATAACGTATAATAAGAATACAGTATGTATTACAGATATAAAGTCGGGAGCGAGATTCGAACTCTGAATCTCTGCGTTAGAACCGCGCCACGTTAACTAATCGCATGCAAATTACTAGAGGCCTGTGCTAGGAATGGACAGAAAATAACATAACGGTTACCTTAACGTAACGGTTATCAAAGCAACGACTAAAAGTAACTAGTACCCATTAACGGTTACAAAGTAACGAATACAAATAGTTACCCAGTAGCAGTTTACCAAAGTAACGAAGACAATTAGTTATCGCGTTAAGGGCTACTGAAGAAACGAGTCGGTTACCGAGCCTGGATGCATCATTCACTGCATGTGCGCGGCATTGGTATCGCTTATCGGGAACTAGTTACTACCTGAGACAGATAACATTGCGTTTGTTTATCCGTGGCCAAAGGAGGAACTACGCATGTTGAGTGATGGGTTACTAGCCGCTACACATAAACACGATAACAGCGAAACCAAACCGAGCGCAAAGTTATAATCGGCGCAACAGTTCTAGACACGTGAAAATCTTAATGAGAGCTATGATGCGAGTTGCTTACCAGATCAGGTAGTGACCGGTCGTCTGCATGCTGCAGGAGTGCGTGGGACAGTCATCGTCAAATATCCACACCGGTTATGCACTGCGTTGCGCTGATAAACTTAGTTATATACAGTATATTAAAATCCACGCTGTAAAAAGCGCTTAATATAAAAAACGCTGTCAATCATTTTGCCTCCAATTCTTCCACATCTAACATCCCTTCCTCTTCTGCGGAATCACTCACATTATTGCCGTGATCACTGCTGTCACTACTTTCTGGACCATTATCCTGGATGAGAATTATTTCTATTTGATTTTCTGCAATTCCGTATTTTTCGGAATAATGATTCTTAATTTATTCAACATGTCGCCATATATTTTCCCATTCTGGCCTTCCAATTTCAGAAATTGCTGGCGTTATAACTGCTCCACATATTTTAATTTAAAAGTGATATTTCTGCATGCCACCCATTTTTTGATATCAGCCCAGATTAATTCGATTGGGTTTAGATCTGGGCGATACGATGACAGTCTAAGTACATTATGGCGATGTTGTATTACTATCTGGTCAAGTATGTATGACTTCTGAAGCTGTTTGTTGGCTTTAATTAAGTTATATAGCTTTGTTTTACTCATGCTTTCATCTAAAGCTTTATTATGTCTAAGTAACCAAGCTCTCATTTCTTCTTTCAAGGAAGTTGAGGTAGGTGGTTTGTGAATTTGAGTGTTGACGCATTGTGAAGCATTGTCGATGACCAGAACAGACCCAGCAGACATAATAGGTATCAACATGGCGTTGATTCACTTCATGTAATTTTCTGTATTCATTTCTTGATGAAAATCTCCTGTTGTTTGTTGCGACTTGTAAAAGAAGGGCATTTGGAACGAAGCCGATCTTTCCAACAGCATGAACGATAATAAGTATTTGCCCTTTGGCAACAGGTGCCTGCAAACCTAATTCGCTATCGTCACTCCAACTTTTAGATGCTGTATGACTGCTGTGTATGTATGACTCGTCTTCATACATTATAGTATTTTTCTGAAATTTGTAGCACCACCTTGAAAATTGATGCTGATATAAGTGTACATTGATATAAGTACATATAAAATTAGTCATTTGGAAAGGTAGAATCAGACTGAAAAATTAAATGCCATAGCCGGGATTTGAACCACAGATCTTAGGCTTTCTGTGCCGTTGCTCTAACCGACTAAGCTATCATGGCAACATTTACTTTTTATTTCTATTTTTTTATTTTATTATTATTTCATTTTATTTATTTATTTATTTATTTTGCTTTTCTGTTAGAACTCTTCTATTTGATTTCGGTTTCTTCCACTTGAACCCTAAATCTTTAATAATTTTTCTGAGATTTGTAGCACCACCTTGAAAGTTTCTGCTGTGTTTCAGCTGGATGAGCAATCTGCTTATTATTAGCACAGTTTTTTCTTCCACATAGGAATTGTGAATCGTGCGCCGAATGACGCATTCGAAATCGTCTATTTCTGTAATACGTTTAGGGACCTTATGTTTCTTCCAAGCGTGTCAAATGGCATTCTTTCATCCATATGTTTTTTTTCTTATCTTTCAGAACTCTGGAAACGGAACTCGGTGAAACACCAGTTGCTTGACTACTCTTTCTTTCACTCTCTTAAGGCTTTTGTGGAACTCGGACGAACATATATTTTCTTCCTTCATCTCTGCTTCTTGTTTCATGAAGTCGAGGACATTTGCAATTATTTCTCTACTTTGACTGTGTAACAACTTAGCACTCAACTTTGAAAACGCCATGGTTATAAATATAACAAATATAAAGTAAGTACTATTTAGATACTGCTCTCTTTAAAATTACAACCAGATGCAGACACTTTCTATGCAGACTGTATGTGTTACGCACTGTGAGTAAGCAAAGGTGTTATATCGCTTTCGTTGATTAAGCTAAACATAAACCATTCCTAGGCTCGGCAGCTGGGGTGGCAATCAAGGTCACGATTCCAGAAGTTTTGCGCGAGTTATATATGTCACATGTAATACTTCAATATTCTTTTACAGCTTGAGTCATCCTCGCACGAAGTTTGTTTATTATCGCTTCGAATATAGGTCACATGCCTAGATGACAGGTCACTCAGCACTGCATTACATAAAGATGTTTATTCATATACGATAATAGGTGCACGAGTTTTTATACATCGCGGGTAGATATAAATAAGCAATTAATGCTGATTAGTAGTAGAATATGCGCAGGCCGTTAAGTTCAAACAATGACTTCGTTCGTATTGAACCGTAGTTACATATAACCGTTGGTGGTAACTATTAATGCAATGTAACTACGAACGTGAGAACCCTGAAAATAAATAACTCAAATGTTATTGGTAACCGTTACATGTAACCGTTAACGCACTGTAAACTGCGACGTTATAACCGTTACTCGAAAATAACTGTCACATCCTACTGTAAACCAGCCATGAGTCAGTCAATGCACCGCACTCAACCAGTCGACACCTCTCCTGCCATTCACACGGTAATGACTCTCAAGTGAAAGTGTGAACTCGAGTTACTCATTCTCCCACTTCGACCTTCCTCGAGGATAGGGCGACCCCGGTCCTTAGCTGACCATCCCGTTCCGCATCACCGATAGCTCATCAGGGTAACTCCTGACAGCGTGTCTATCGTGCAGATATGCAGAGCCTGCTAAGGACAAGGGTTTCGCTACTGCAACCTTTACACGCAGTTGACGATTCCGTTCTGCATCTCGAGCTCACCAGGTTAAGCCATGAATGCGGAGCCAATTGAGGCAGAGGCATGCTGTTCTTCTTTGTAAACCTTAACGCGGTAGATCCAGACACGCAGCTAGAGGGTCTACGCTCTGACAAAGGCCACAACTAATTTTACACAGTAACGTTACGGAACGTGACATTAGTATTCATGGGGGTGATCAGAAACTAAGATTACAAAACCGATATTTTTGTAGTTTTGTCCGTTATACAGAAATTAGTAGTGTGTAGTAATTCTAATAAACGCGGTTGGCAACTCTGCAGAGTTTCAGCCAACGCCACGTACAGCATAGTTGTAGGTAAACATAAGCAACGATTCATTTGAAAAACTGGTCTCGCGAGAAAATCCGCTCCGTTATTCGATTTCTGTGGGTAAAATACGTAACTGCGGCTGAAATTCACCACAACTGGTAGAGGTTTACAGAGAGACTGTATGTCTTGTCAGCATGCCGCAGAATGGCGTCGAAAGTTTGCGGCCGGTAGGGAAAACATCACCGACGAGGATCGCAGCGGCCGACCCAGCACAGCACCAACAGATTTGAACAGAGCTCACGTGGAGGAACTGATTCAGGACAACAGGAGGATCACGTTACGGCATATGACGGTAGAATTGGGAATGTCTTTCGGAATCGTTCGTCACCTTGTTCACAATATTCTGTAGTACCGAAAGGTTTGTTCACGATGGGTTCCACGAAATCTGTCCAACCAACACAAGGAGAAGCGCATGGGGGCAAGTCTGCATCTTTTGCAACGGAAAGGGAAAAGTGTCCTTCACGGAAGGGAATAGTTTCTTCACCACATTGTCATGGGTGATGAAGCATGGATCCACCACTGCATTCCCGGCAGTAAGCCGTCGTCAATGGAGTGGAAACATCCCTTCTCTCCAAACACAAAGAAGTTTAAGATGACGCCATCTGCCGGGAAGGTGATGGCCACAGTTTTTTGGGACAGCGCGAGTGTCATACTTGTGGAGTTTTTGGAAAAAGAGCAAACAGTGACCCCTGACCGATACTGCTAGCTCTTGACACGATTGCGCGAAGCAGCCAGGAGGAACTGATCAGGACTTCTCATTGAGGGCGACATCTTTCTTCACGACAACGCGCGACCTCATACAGCCCAGAAGACCACCACGCTGTTAAAGCAGTTTCGCTGGGACATCATCGGCCACCCTCCCTACAGACTGGATCTCGCTCCAAGCGACTTTCACCTTTTTTTCTCTCACTTGAAGGAGCACTTATGAGGCCTACGATTCGCTTCAGTCAAGGAGGTGAAACCTTCACGACAACGTGGCTGAACACGCAAGGACAGGATTTTTACCAGGAGGAAATATTCAAACTCATCCCACGAAGCGACAAGTACCTAAACCGACATGGAGACTATGTCGAAAAATAACCTAATGTATGTACTAGGAGTTGGCTGTGTGAAATAAAATGTACACATTTCACTGCAAGCTTTGTAACCTCAGTTTCTGAGTACCCCTCGTATAAACATTATAATCTATAAGAAGCAGGGGTACAAATAACAATACACAGACAGTATGGTGATTAGATCGATGTAACAATCAATGTTAATAGTTGGTATAGGCATCAAAAACACTTGCCTCGTATGGGGTGACAGTGTTGCAAACATCAGAAGGTTTCTAAATAAAATAATTGAAACAGACGGAAGTAATAACAAAACAGACATATTTTAGTGACAAAAGGATCTTGCATAAAGACGCGCTATAGTGAGAAAAATGAAAACAATGTTTCTCTCTAGATAATATCCTAGTGTTACCACTCCCTCATCCTACAAAACATGTATTCCAGGTAAAATCTCGACATCGCATTTTTGTGCGGGATACAGTACTTTTTTTACTTACTGTAAGTACGTAAGAGAGAAAGCAAAAATACCCATATTTAAAATAAACTCATTACTACCTCAAAATAGCAGTACTTTTTAGACAGCATGGCCTAAAAGCAGAACGTCTAACACAGAGCAGACGAGCTATAATCCTCAATGTGACCAGCTCTGCTTTTAAGTCCAATCACATAGCAATTACCCTTAGTATTTGCACATGTTTAATAACTTGACTTGGTTTGATTAGGTTTTCTTTTCATTATGTCTTTTTACATGATTAATTCTTCATGGCGCTCGCATTATCTGTTCACAATAAAAATTCAATTTATTGCAATTCATTGTAGAGTTAACCTATACGTTATATTGGCAGTTTTCTTTGATCTAAAACGTTACTCATTTATCTAACCCATATAGAGATTAAATGGCGGAAATTATGAATTCAGAAGAAGCTGAAAGGGAAGTGAAATTACAGAAGCAGCAGAAAGAATAACACTAGAAGTACTTATCCAAAAAATCCAAAAAGCAATATGATGTAGCATTTAATCGTTCATTGCCTGGTGTAAGGCAAAACATGGTGAAAATAATTTCACTGAAAATGTCTGCTAGCGAATCAACAAGACATCTCGCTTTCTTAACGTAAATTCTCTTGTTTCAAGAACGTGTTCTAAACGTGATCTTTATTAGTTTCAAGAATCAATATAATATTATTGATATTTTACAAATTCGAGAACTGCCTAAAAATAGCATAAGCCACGCGTGTTAAAAGTGGTTTTAATTTTCTCCTAGGATTGCGAAACGTGGCCTTCGTTTCCAAACATTCCTACTGGCAAAAGAAAACCCTACTTTTACTCCTTGTATCATAATCTACTATTAAACCACTAGCATTAAAGGGATCAAAATGTAGTTTTGGTTAGCGTCTTTAGAAATGAAACTATAAGTTCAACCAATAGGAGATATTACTGTGTCATACAGCTAACTTCTGCCCGATATACTGTCCTTTATTTATGAACATTTTGCAATCTTATCAAAGGAAGCTAATATTTTTCCTGTTTACTCGTTTCCAGTTATCGCAGCGTTAAACCACTCCACAATGAATTCTGACGTTAGGACTGTCAACTGTTATCAGGTAACGTTGATTTTTTCATACTTTTATTGAGAAACACGTATGTCGAGTTCTATCATTATTCGTTACATTTTCTTAAATTAAACGAACGTTTAAAATTAATTCACAGAAGTACATGAACAAAACTGTTATATACAACTTTACACGTCTTGAACATTATGCACAGTATAAATAAGCAAGACCCTATGCTTAAGATTTTAGAACAGCATATAAAGTGAGAATAAAGTTCTAAATGGGAAAGCAATATTAGATTTTTGTTCTAAATAAGAAGAATGACCATTAGCGACAATTATGCTATGTCCATAGCTTTAAACTATAGGCCGAATGGAATGGCTCAAGCAATAGTTTCTGAGGCTTGTATTTAGGATAACTGGATTCCATTCCCGTTTGGATATATTTTTTTTCGTGCATTTTCGTACGTTGGGGGTACTTATCTCTTACAACGAATTTTCCTCTACCGCATTTCATTTTTCAGGGTTGCAAGGCGGTATATGCAGTGAATGTGCATTGAGGGTAGAACTGTTTTTACCCTGGCATGGAAACTGTCCGTGAGGTTACAGAGGGTCAACCAAGGGAGGGGAATACTCAATATGGAAACGTTAGGGACCCCATTGTATCCGTTGCCATCAGATATGGGCACATTTTTTCCCTGTTATTCTGGTTTTACTTTTTTACCTTCTCTCTCTCCTCACACACACACACACACACACACACACACACACACACAAAACTCGCTTACATGGACACCCATGCCCAAGGTGGACTCGAAGTCGCCGTTCTCCATGGGTCGGAATACCAAAGCCAAACTCTCTAGCAACCAACTGCACCAGGTCCGGGTCATTCTTCACCTCCTTCGCCTAATCCCTTCCTATACCGGAGCTTTAGTAGAAGCAATTGGCCACAGTGCTGATTTTTTCTCAGTTCGTATGCGGTGGACCATTTAAGTTGAGACTGTACAATATGTCCAAAACTAAGCGTGTAGAAAGAAATATATTTGATAAAAGTTGCTTGATATTATGGGGGAAAGTAAATGCCATTAGACGTTGTGATTGTCATTTAGGTTCAATTTAATTTATTAAAATGGGAACTTACCTTTTTATGTTGTTTTCTCTCTCCTCATAATAAAACTAAACAACATTTTTTAAAGTAATCTTGCAACTGTTCTTACACCAACGTAAATAACGAAAATTCTGAACGGCTACGAACGAAGAACGCAATAAATGGCTGGACCATCCATGGATGGTCATTTGAGGGTCAAGTTACGTTTTGTAATTGGAAACCAACATGTTTTATTTTGTTTCCTTATTCCTCATGACAAAATAAACAGGTTTTTATGAACCTTTTTCTAATGTGAAAAATATAGGTTCCCATAAAAAAATAAATAAATTGACCCTAAAATGACCATCACAACGTCCACTAAACAAAACACGACCAATAACATTTACTTTCCCCCATAATATCAAGCAACTTTTATTGAAGACATTTGTTTCTACAATGCTTAGTTTTGGAGCAATTTCAAGTCTCAACTTAAATTTACCAACGAAACTTGATCTCTGCCTAAAAAGTTAAATTTATTTTCACATGGTGCATATAAGCAATTCCACATTACCTACCGTGAACCCATTTCTGGAAAATACTTATGGTAATTAACGTAAAGTAGATAGAAGAATAGCTCTGTGTTGAATATGAAATAATAATTATGGATAATGGATAGACAAAGCTGTAGGATTTCTAAACGGTTCTTTTTTTCTTTCCCCTGTGTATTTTGACTGAGACCTTTCTACTTTCCCTACTGCTTACTTATAGAAAGTAAAACAAGAGTTGTATTCCACTCAAAAATTCTATATCGAGATTTCACCGGAAATAATGCTTTGAGGCCTGCATTTCCCCCCCCCCCCAGAAAAAAAAAGGATTTAGAAAAGTTCCGTGAATATGTCTACGTGTGCGTCTGTGGATGGCATTTCATATTTTCGTTATTTTTGATTTTCTCATAATCGGCTCCAACATTTTAAAGATATGCAGACGCCATGGCCGAGTGGTTAGACTTATCGCCTTTCCCAGGGAACTGTATGTGGGATTTGTGGTGGACAAAGCGGCGTCTGTACGGGTTTTCTCCGGGTTCTCCGTTTTTCACCGTTATTTATTCCACCACTGCTCCAACATCACCTCTCCGTTCATCCATTTTACCGCCATTTCATATCATCTCCTTCTTCGCTCTTATCCAGGCTTCGGGGTGTTCTATCCTCAGTTAGTATGTCTGCTCCCCGACAGGCGACTAGTCCGGGGGGTGAAAGTCCTAACAGGAAGTGTAAACAGAAGAAGAAGAAGAAGAAGAAGAAGAGATATTTGTATGAAAATAAAATGAAAACTTTGAATTTCTGGGAATAGCCTATGCAGTCCTCTTCATTTTGAATGATTCTTTATAAATTGGAAACCTTTCGAGATAAGCAGAAAAAAATGTACATCTCGTTAAAAAAAAAATGTCGTTTTTCTCGTCGTCATGCAAAGAGAACAGAATCTCCGAGCTATCACACAGGACCGGCTTTTAAAAGATGTGACTATGGATTAACCCTACTGCAAACGTTTATCTCGATTAACATTTAGCAGGTAGAAGAATAAGCTTTTGTAAGAAATATTTGTAGCTTAGTGAGCGGTGAAGCTATGTGAATGTAACACATTTGATTTTTTCAAGCAAAGTGAAGCTAGGTTTTACGTTGAATATCAAGCTCACGTAAGTGCTGGTGGTAATTTAATTAAACTGTATTAACAGCAGAAAATATAAACTTTCCAAAAATGGGGAGAAAGATTTCTACGTAGATTATGAACCAGTCAGAAGGTATCAATTCCCGGGGATGATGTTTTGTTATTCGTGATGTTGAAGCAAATATATTCCAGTCTGCATTAAACGTTAATAAGCAGTCTAACCCTTTTCTGGGACGGATATTTCCCAGAAACAATTTGAAACACAGTCCACATCAATGTTCATACACACCGTACCTGCATATTGTGTTCGCTAAACGTTGTCAATTAGTCAATGCCTAAGGCATAGCGTTCTCAATTACACCGGTCCACGCATACTCCTAATAAGGACAATTGGGCTAATATGCTTGCATGACTCTTTCTCTTCTTTGGAAATAGAGCAATAAAATTAATCTGAGCTCTGGGAATTGTTGGGAAAGTGATGAAGCCGTGAACGTAATAATTAGCAGTGCTAAATGGCAGAAAACTGTCGCCTAAGCGATGGCAAAGCTGTGTTGGTGTCAACTCCAAGAAGCATTTTAATTATTGTGATGTTTGATTCATGAGCTTTTTAGTTTCTCTGCCACCTACCTGTAGAAGCCGAGCAGGATGGCTCAGGAAGTAGTGGGTTCGATTCCCGCGGATAACCATGCTGACCCATGGGTTTATTTTGTGGTTTTCCCGGGTCGCTAGGGGAATGCTGGGAAAGTCTATTACATCCCCGAATTTCCTGTCCCTCCATTTCACCTTCATTCTCATTTCACTTCCCCTTTCATCTGCTTCAGGGTTGCAAGTGTTGGTAGGAGTCTCGGCGTTGCATGATAGGGGAAAAGGATGTTCTATGTAACACTTTGTCCCCCGAAATGGGGTGCTCTCTGAGTCCCAGACCCCCCAGTGGGATGTACAAGACTGCAAGGGGATGGGGGTTGTACCAACTGCTATCCGGGGAGTTGCAATCTGGAATAAAGGTAGGGACTGCCCTATGCCCTGTCCTGTCCTCTCTCCTGGTCTGACCGCCCTCTGTCTCCTCTCACCTCATAAGGGCGCTTCGCCAGGGCTTAGGCACAAAAGATCTTCATAGGTTGAGATACTAAGCCCCCCCCCTCCGTCCCTAGTACTAGTCCTACCTATGTAGACAAGAGGAATTATTGTACACCCAAAAATTCAATGTCGAGATTTGACTGAAAATGTGTGTCTTGAGGCCACCTGAATCAAAAAGAGGTATTTTTAGAAGAAGGTCCGCATGTGTTCTGTGAATAACACAGCTCTAAAACGAAATGTTCCACAAATACTAAACTTGGTATTTAAGTTCAGTATCTTCAATAGATGCAACATGAAGATTTTAAGGAAGATCCCCATCCCAAACTACCCTTTACACGAAAATATTTTCGATATCTTTAATTTTCTCAAAAATGGTGTAGGACATGACAGTGACTTTAGGGCCTTTACAGATATATTCATGAGTAGGCAAGCAAGCATTGGATTAGAGTTGAGAAACGGAAGATATAACCATCGAACTGACTATTACTATTAGTTTCAAATGGGAAGAGTTCTGAGCTACAGCGAATGAGGTGCATTTACGTGCACAGCGTTGCCACCTCGTTACCCCCACTCTTTTCATATTTCCCTCTCACTCTCACATCTGCCTTTCGCTAGAATGGTCGACGTAAAGCAACCCAAACTGAATTATCTAAACTTTTATAATTCTCCTGGTGTTTAAATTCATAATTGGGAATATACTCGCATGCTACGTACGTATTTTTTAAGTGTTATATAATTATAGGTTATGAATTACCTGTGCTTTTAATCCAATGGAACTGCCAGTGGCTCATCCGTATCACTGTCATCAGTTACGTGAAGAGGCAATTCGTCACTGACACTGTCTTCATCGTCTGAGTCTTGCAAATTTATGATGATAGGTTCCAAAATATCGTCACGGCCTATTACTTTCCAAAAGTCGTCGTCTTGTAGTTTTTCTGCATGTCTCACGCAGGCTTCCCAGTCTTGTTGAGTTACCTTGTCAATTTCTTCGTGAATAAGACGTTCAACGTCAGTCATTTAAAAGTGTTATTTCTGTTTGCAACCCCTCGTTTTATTTGAGCCCATACTAACTCAATTGGATTATACTGGCAGTGATAAGGAGGGAGGCGGATTACCTTGTGTCCCATTTCCATTGCAAGTTGATCCAGCTGATACACTTTTCTCTGGTTTTTAAATGGAAGTACTCGTTGCAGTAACTCATTTTTAGTTTCTGTTGCCGAAAATTCAACCCCCTTTTTTGCAACCATTCAACAATTTGGTTCTTTCTACTGGCAGTATTCGGTACTTTGTTTTCAATAACCGAATGATATGGTGCATTATCCATTATAATTATGCTTCCCTCTTCTAAATAATTTAGGAATCTGTTCAAAAACCATTCTTTAAACGTATCAGCTGTCATCTCTTCGTGATAATCTGAGGTGGTTTTGGACAGAAAAATCCATTTGCTTTTAGGTACAAATCCTGTCTTAGCGGACCCTACATGACAAATGATAAGTCGACTGCCTTTTCCAACAGGTACCTTCAGGCCACCCTTTTTTGAGGAATCTTGCCAGATTGAATTTTGAGTGTGGTTTTTATTTACCCATGACTCATCTAAGTAAAATATAGGCCTCGTATCGCAAGAATTTCGAATTTCGTGCATTTTGCGTAAGAATTTTATTCTTGCCGCAACAATGTCACTCCTCTCCATTAAAAATTGTCGCCCATCATTTGTCTTTCTGTACCTGAACCGTAATCCTCTCAAAATTCTATAAGTAGATGAATTTGAACCAGTGTATGATATTTTAGTTCTAAGGGCACAAGTTATTTTCTGTATTGTTGGGAATTCACCTTGGTTATAAAACTCGAACACAGTTCTGCGTACAACGTCCTTGTCAAAGTCAGTTAAATTTGTAATCCTCTTCGGAGGTCCAATGTGCTTTCTGGGCGATACAAACACTGGAGTATCACTGGGAACAGATTTTCTTGCCTCTCCGCAAATGCGAGACACACTTGCTTTACCGACACCACACGCTTTAGCAGTAAGCTGTTGAGGATTTTTGAAATCAAGTTGATTTCTGTGTTCCTCATTGTTACATTTTTTAAAAAACGAGTAGACCCTAAATATAATACTTCGAGCCTGACTTCGCAATACCTGCCTCTTTGACTCGCCACTAAATTCACCACAATAAGCCATTGCACTATTTTACTCTTGCTGCTTGCTCTCTGAACAACAACTGAATACTGATATTAACTGTGTAGGGTAAATAAACTCCAACCCAGATTTAAAAACAACACACAATCATAAACATGTGACGGCTCACGTTCTGCAGATTCTACAGGTAACACAAGTGAGCTGGATGGGCTGTTTGCTCTCTCTCTCAGCTTTAACAAACGCCTTGGTTTGTAAAACATAATTCTTTATCACCATCAAGTCAGTAGTTCTGTATAATTATAAATATATACATAATGTATACAATAATGCATACATACAAATAATGTGACCATTACAGTGCTTACGTGGTTATATTATAACATATGGGAATGTTTATTTGTTTGTATTATGAAAACTATTTGAGCTAAAAATATGTGGTTTTTACGGTTGTGTTACGAAAATTACTCCCTACCTTCTAGTGGGTTACTTTTTGCAAAATTTGAATTTTTGTCCTAGCGCAAATTATATGTATTAGAAACACATTCGCTTAGCACGCGTCACGCTTAGCTTACGGCTAATGCAATATGACAACACAGCGGAACTCCGATTGGTTGCCGCTCTGGCCGCGCTCAAGGACAAACATCATCCCATTTGAAAAACACAGTAGGTGCTTAACGATTTTATGAAATTAGCAAGGAAATCCAGGATATTAGATCCACCAATAAGTGATAAAGATCTCATAAATATTTTAACGACGCATTCTTCATAAACCATTCAGCACTATCTGTTATCGCAAAGCCGAGTAACTCATCAGAAATGATTGATTTGCTAATAGCACTTGAGAGTAACAAAGTCTGAGGCAGAAAATAACGGAAATCAAACAAGAAATGCAATGGAAAGTACACATTTCTTCGAGCAAGGGGAACAGCTTCACAGAAATAGAAATAAAAAACACGTTAGAAATATATATATATATATATATATATATATATATATAGAGAGAGAGAGAGAGAGAGAGAGAGAGAGAGAGGTCCGGTTCGTAGATCAGAAACAGCAGTGGGAAAACAGGAACAGAAATCGGTTTGATAGGAATCATCAAAATAAAAATTCAGACAGTAGAGGTGGACATCTTTAAGTTAGTTATATGAATATGGAAAGATTTAATAGATCTAGGGGAGGAATTCTACAGTTTAGAGCTTGGAATAACTCAAGTAATCAATGTCGAAGTCCTGAAAATAATTACGAACTTTGACCTAGATCGCTTAGACAAGACGATAGAAGTAGAAGTGGGAGAAATTCACCAATAGAAAAAGATAGGTTAGAAGCAGTTAAAATGACAAGAAAAATAGCAGGAAATAGACAGAATCAGATGAGTTAGTTTAGAAATGTAAATATTAGTTTAGCAGGAACAGGTGCAATTAGCAGGATACAAGAAACGCTGATCCCAGTCACACGTGCCTTCAGTGAAGGCTGGGGTAAGATTAAAAATAACGACTATGTTAAGTACGCGGAAGTTAGGTTTCCAGAAGGTAAATATTGATGATTAAGAAGGATAGGGAAATTTCAAAGAGGCACGAAGGAAATGAAAACGTATTGGATCTGCCGAGGATAAAAATAGGAATCAATGGTAAAGAGTACAATCTGGGGTACCATGGGGTACCATTGTCAGCTTTGAAAATAGATTTGTGAAATTAGACCCAGGGAAGGGAGCCATTATAGTACCGTTCATTGACGATAGCATTTCAGTACAACTGATAGGGGATCCAAAAAAAAAGGAAAAGATAAGGAGATATGCTTTCTTTGTGGAATATATTAAAATAGAAACTATGGAGCTATCAAAAGTGAATGCAGAAGGCATGGATTTTAAAAATGAGGAAGGAATGGTGTATGATGAAATAAGAGTAATCGATAATTGTATACGAGGGGATTCCCGATAAAATTCTGGAGAAAATCGCTTTGAAAATTTAGTTATCAGAAAAGGAATAGGTACTACAGGGTGAACCAAAAGACTCCGAACCGCCTGCGCGGTGTTTTTCCTGTCCGCGTCCTCGGCGCTCGCCGTCTGCTGCTATCATAAAAAGGCGCTGATGAAACCATAGAACATTTATAAAACTACTTTTAAAGGTTTTACTTACCAACTTTAAGAAAGGAAATGCTGAAACTGGCCACCGTCGTTGTCCATACATTTTTGGCACCTCTTTAGGAAACTATCCATCATGGAATTTTTGGGTTTTTTTTCCAAACGATGACCGATATCGTCTAATGTTTCTTCGGTAAGAACCGAACGCCGTCTTTTAGATTTCTTAGCCTGAACACTTCCTGTGGCCTGAAATATACTGTAAAGTCCATGGATTGTTGTACGGCCTGGAACTTTTACACCTGAAATCTTTCTGCAAATCTTACTTTCACTTGGCGAGCTGACCGGGTTAACACATACGAATCATAAATAAATAAATAAATACACGCTGTGCAGTAGAAAACATGTACTGAGCCTATAATATACTTTGTGACCAAGTACAGGACAAAATAATACATAACTCGTAATAACTTAATTACATCACATCACCGTCAACTCAAAACTGCACTTCAGACTTCACAGCAAGACCACAACAGCGTGACTTTGTTTATAGCAGCAGTGCGTTATCATGTTTTTGACATATTTCCACACGCCCAGTGGAAAAACACCGCCAGCCGGTAATATTGTTCATAAAATACCCCTACAAGACAAACCCACACTCCCTGGAAGAGTTAAAACAAAATATCCGCCAGGAAATTGCCATCCTTTCTAAACTTGAACTACGGCGAGTGATGGATAGTTTCCTAAAGAGGTGCCAAAAATGTATGGACAACGACGGTGGCCAGTTTCAGCATCTCCTTTCGTAAAGTTGGTAAGTAAAGTCTTTAAAAGTAGTTTTAAAAATGTTGTATGGTTTCATCCGCGCCTTTCTATGATAGCCGCAGATGGCAACGAGCGCCGAGGACGCGGACACGAAAAACACCGCGCAGGCGGTTCGGAGTCTTTTGGCTCTCTGTATAATACAGAAAACCATGAAGCTTTGGAAGATTTCTTTAAATTACTTAAATGTAGAGCAGAGGGAAGAATTATTTAGAATGATAAAAAATCGAGAAGTGTTCTCAGAAACTCCTGGGAAATGTATAAGTTACACCAATTCTTTTGTTAAATGACACCCATTGAACCATATACACAAAGCACGAGCAATTCCTTTCGCTATTTGAGAAGAAATAGACAATGCCACAGTTAATTGAAATAAATGTTTTAATGAAGTACTGAAAAATAATGAGATAAAACGTTATCATTGCTCATCCTATTTTCCGTCCTGTAACCCAACAGAACGTATATTGAGAGATATAGGTATCTACTTCCGTGTACTTACTCACAAAAATCATAAAGATTAAATTAGATATTGTTCTCTAATAGAAAAATTATAAACAACACTGTAAATATCACAACGGGATTTGCATCTATAAAATTTATGTTAGGTCAGGAACCAGGATAAATATTGTAAAATGTACCTAAGAATGTAGATGTAAATAAAATTCAGCTAAGTGAGGAAGAAAGGACTAGAATTGCTTTTGAAACGATAAAGAAAAAGGGAGAAAAACGAAAATTCAAAAGAAAAGAAAAAGAAAGAAAACATTAGTGGGAACCTGATATAGGTGATTTAGTTTTAGTAAAGGATAACAAGTTATCAAGTATATTAAAAGGGAGAAATAAAAGAATGGAATTAATATACAAGGATGCTGCAGTAATTGTATCTAAATTTGGAAAACATTGGTATGAGTTAAAAGATGTCAAAAATAGAAAACCAATAGGTCACTGTCATTAGCAACTCCTTCGTTCACACAGAATGCAATCAGATACTTCCAAATTTAGATAATTGAATTTGTGGGTGCAACTTTATTTATAGATGACTGTAATAAATATGTATGACGTGGAAGACAAGGTTCTGAAAATTGTATTTAGAGAATAAGTACAAAATTGTAAAAATTAGTCTTAAGCAGAACATAGTGAAAGGAAGTGAAGATAAGAAACATTATAATCAGTGCTTCGAAAAAATTCCAAAACAAAGACTCTTGGAACTTTATATAAATTCAAAAGAAGAAAAAATAAAAATGTAAAATAACATAGAAATCTACTATAAAGCATTGTATTTACTTTGTGAGGGCAAGAGCTATCAATTGTTCTTTAAATACTTGTATGTAACAAGGAGTTGTGAATAAAAACTTTGTAAACATATGTAAGAAAGGGAATCAGATAAATTTAAAGTTAAAATTTTATTCTGCAAACGTATACATTCTTTTATTATTGAGAATAATGAATGAATGTAACGGGGGATTTTGATACCGTAATTATTGACAAGAGGACATAAATAATAAAACAAAGAAATGTTAAGATAGAGAAACAATTGTAATAGTTAATTTCCTATATTAAATCAATGTATAATGCAATAAGCTTGAGAGAAAAGATTTGTCCGGAGGAAAACGTCATGCAAACCTTAATACAATTTAAAGGTAGGAAAACTGAATGTTCAAATTGAATAATTAAGGCGTATTCTTTTTCACAAGACGAAAACGGATGAGTAACAACGATGAACGAAATTATAGATTCCATGAGTTTCATAACATGTTAGGACTGCTTGATTTGAGATTTGTCGCGGTATCGTTCGTTTTATCTTATTTGCTGAGCGCCTGTTATTGTTTTACTATTTTTAATTTTGAGTTCTTTGTCCTCCGGCTAGCTATTATTACTGAGTCGAGCAAATCTCTTAAACAGGGTGTGTAAACGGAAAGGAGTTGTTGTAAAAGATAACACTGATAAAAGAATTTGTTTTTACACTTTTATTGCCGTCACACTTCATTAATTTCACATATTCATCTCTTGATACACGCCCGACTGAAACTGTTATATTTTCGAATGTAACTATAATCACTTATATGCCGCACATTATTAATTTGAGTATTTCACATTTTTGTAACTAGCTTTACGACGCGAGAGATTCTGTAGAATTGCGCGACGTGTAACCCGTGAATGATTCTATTAAACTGCGCGACGTATAACTCGTGAATGTTTCTGTTGAACTGGGCAACGTTTGCCTTGTGAATTATTCTGTAGAACTGCGCGTTACCCGTCTCTGGCACGGAATTTATACTCCCTCACCCCGATATGCCTAAACATTATAACAGAGCTGCTATTGGTTAATAAAACGCGCCAACATTAGCGTCTATTTTTATATCCAATCAAAATTACGAACACATATGCTCTAGGGAAAATATTCGCTCCATTTCTAAAGAAAAGCGCGCTACTCTGCCGTCATTTGCTTGTCTTTTCTAATTGATAAACAACTCACCCCCTCGCTCATTGTTACCCGCTCCTATTGTCAGTTTCAGTGAGGTCGTGTAAACTTATTTCCTAACAATGCTTATAATTAACAAACATCTCAAATCATTGTCATACAATAATGCTAATTTACACTACAATCACTCTGGCATTCACAGTGTTGTGATATAAAATACTGCGTCGGATTATAACTTACACGATAGGCCTTCTGGTTTCCCCACCAAATCCTCTTCACAGAGAACTTGCCTTCATCACAGTTGATGACATTTCCTTCCAGTTAGGTTTGAGACAATCAGTAACCCTCTATAGATCCCTTCTCTTCTACTACCTGGGGTGGCGAACACTGTGAGACTAGTATCTCCATATGGTTTTGGATAAAGTTGAAGATAAAGGATTTTAAATAGATTCATGTAAAATATATACATTTATAATAAACCTGAAATGTTAATTTTCTTTTCATTGAAATAATTCTCTTATCGTTCATCCAAGTGAGAATTCGAATAACATAGGAAGGTACTAATCAAAGCTAGGATAGGAGAATATAGGACAGGAAAGTAGAATACCGATAGGCGTGAGACCCTCGCACCCACATCCACTTCCAGAATCTTCGAAGAGTTACTTCTAAAACAAACGTGGGGGTTACTGCATTCCACAAGTGATAACGTCTGTGGAATGCATTCGGAAGGTCGTGGGTTCGATTCCCGCAGCCGACCTGCCTAACTCGTGTTTTTCGGGGTTTCCTCGGCTCGTCAGGCAGATACTGGGAAGAGTTATTACATCTCCGAATTTCCTGTCTCTCCATCTCACCTCCATTCGCATTTCCCTTTACCTTTCATGTGCTTGCTCTGTTTCAGGGCTGAAAGCGTCGGTAGGAGTCTCGGTGTTGTATGGCAGGGGAAAAGGATCCTCTATGCAACACCCCCGGAATGGGGGGCGACCTCATAGTTCCGAACCCTCCAGAGGGATGTGCAAGTCTGCAAAGGGTGGGGAGGCGGTTGTACCAGTTGCCAACCCGGGGAGATTCAATTTGTAAAAGGGAGGGACCCTACCCTCTGCCCTCTAGAATCAGAGACATCAATTTTTTTTTCGTACTTTTCCCAATAGTTCCTAATCATTCCACAATAGTATCTTCCATTGAAAATTCTTTTCTAAATCCGAATTGTTTATTATTTTTTCCAATCATTTCTCTAAATTCCACGATTCCTTTATAGATAAATTGCTCTAAAAGTTTTCCAATGGTATTTAGTAAACATATGGGTTTATACGATTTTGGTTTGGGTCTTTATCATTTCGTTTTTCAAGTATTACTACTCGTGCTTCTTTCTAAATGTCTAGAAATCTCCCTTTTCATAAGGAATCATTTAAAGGGGATTATTTCATATTTTAAATTATATAACACTCCATTCATAATCCCATTTGGCTTTTAGGGTGTTAAATATAACTAGTATCCCCGATATATTGATTGGAAATATAATCCTTCGTTATTTCAGGGTATTTCTAATTCCACTCTACTTCTGGTATTTATTTCTTCATTCTTACCAACTTCGTCATCTGGTAACAAGGCATGCGTAATAGTTTAGTTGATTCTTCCCATTTCATCACCTCGATGTAGGGTTGTTTGATTTCTGGTTTTCTTATTTTATTCATAATAGTTTTACTTGGGAGTCCCAATACATCTTTGTCTTCAACAAAAGACTTCCAAAGCTTCCTAATATGTCCTTGTATTTTATTGAATCTTTTGGTATCTTTGTAAATTAAATTCCCTTTCTGTAAAAATAAGTTTTTTGGTAAATTCTTCTTAATTTCTCGGTTAATGATCGAAATTTTTGCAGTTTATCTGTCCATATTTCTTCGAAGAACTATTTGGGTCTTATTTTTGGAACTGTACTCTTAAACTACCGTCTTAATTGTCTCGGTTAAAATTATGCATCCTCATCGACTAAATGCCCACTATGCTTAAGGTTTATATTGTGGAACTCCTCCTTCATTTGTTGCCAATTGGTTTGCTTATAATTATATAACAAATCTCCTCTTCCTCATGTTTTGTTTCAGTTTCTATAATACCATAATCAAATATATATTATTATGGTCACTAGTCAGCCCTTGACCCACCCTGCATTTTGTATTTTAAATTGTGCTTTCCTTGAACAGAGTGCGATGTCAATATTTTCGCTTGCACCGGTTCTGTTCTGGAATGTTGTTTGTTTGATTTAGGATTATTAAATCCAATACAGAAATTACTACTTGTAATTTTTCACACTTCTCATCCGTTACTTTACTATTCTACCATTTCGATTTAGCATTACAATCACACAAATGAATAATCTCTGTGTCTTTGTATTTGTATCTTCCATTTGAAATAAAAAGGGTTCTATGGGTAGACTGTATTGAAAATAGTAATTGACAATATAATTTTCCATTTTGGTGCGTTATTTCAATACATTTTACACGAGTATTCAAATATTGAGGTAAATAAGTTAAGTGTAACTCTGGGTTTATTACAACTATTGCGACCATAGCGTTTTTACCTAATACTATTTCTTTCGTACTACACAGCCGTTTCTGGATGCAGATTACATCAATATCTAGGTCCTCAAATATCTTTCTTAATTCCATTATGACTAGTTTGCTCCTTTGACCGTTTATTTGCATAAATCTTAAAAATGTCACTTTCTTCTTCCTACTAAGCTATTAAATTTTTCCCTTCTCATCTTCAAAAAATTTGTTCTATTTTCTTTTACCTCTACTGCCCTATTCTTAAAGGCCTGCGTTTTAGTTCTTGTTTTCTTATTTTGATATTCGTAAATTTTTAATTTGTTTACCTTGTTACTTTTATTTAACTCATTTAAAACTCCACTTCTAATATTACCCGAATTTACAACCCTCTTTGGTACTTTGTGCATGAGAACTACGGTCTTTGTTCTGAAGGTGATTTGAAGTCATACGTCGCAACTCGAAAATGCGTGTTTTAGGAACCAGTAAATATCAAGTTCTGCCGAGAATTAGGCTAGCGAAACGTTTTAGATGATGAATCAAGTTCAGGTGAGGACACCTTGGGCTGCACTACTGTTTTTTAAGTGGCGCCAACGTTTTTGCAGAGGAGAGGCAGTTTGGAGGATGATGAAACGTACTGTTCGCCATTAATTATCCGAACTGAACATAGAAGTTGCAATGTTAACTAGACGATCTCACAGCAGCAGCAGCAGCAGCAGCAGCAGCAGCAGCAGCAGGGATCAGCTTTGTTACGTGTCACAAAATCCTACCTGATGACCTGAACATGCTGCGTGTTAGTACAGCGTGCCACGCATCTTGACACAAGAGCATGAAGACGATCGCAAGGCGATTTGCGGAGACTTCTGAAGCCGGAATTATAAAGGCAATAATTATCATAATATTCTAAGAAGGATAGCGATATAAAATAAATAATAATATATTTAAAATCAGTGTATGTATAAAAAGGAGAAGCATTGTGAAAATTGTTGGCTGTAAAAGCGACAGAAAGACCAGACAAGCACAGTTTTGTTAATTAGGACCAGCCTCAGGTAGAAAGGGTAAATACCATTGAAGCAAGTTTTTCCTGGTAAACAGCCGAGTACAACTGCACTTAGCCTGGTGAAGGCCACTCTAAGCATCATGACGCTAAGTTTGAGGGGAGAGAGGGGAAGTTTAGGCGTTGGTTTTCCTTGTATTAGCGTGGGTATATCAGTCTGCATGAGTGCCTGGTGAGTGTAGGACGACATTCTCGTCGTGTGGAGAAGATTGGCGGCGAACATGCTAGAGGGTAGAACGCTTAGCTGTAGTTAATATTCTTCGGTCTTGGTAAAGACAAAGTAACTTCGTATGCATTTAATAGTGATCGGCAAACCTAAAGTAATATTTTAAATAGTGAATAAAAGTGTTCCAAGACAGCGTTTGTGTGTTTCTCTGTACACACCCAGCATACCCTGAGGTTAAGGTTTCATGCTGGAGCAGCCGTGGCAAAAGAAGAAGCAATTGGGAGGAGACAAGCAGCAACCGTGAGGCAAAGGTATTGCTTCATTGTTGGAGGACGTAGCGTGGCTGCATCATATTGCGCCTAAACGTGGGGCAGAAAGAATTACCTGCGTCACTTCAATAGCCCTCATGATGATCAGACGTTTCTCAACAAGTTACTGTTCTACCACACCTTCCGTATTCACCTGGTCACGCACCATGCTATTTCTTATTTTTTCCCCTGCTTGACCAAAAAAAAAAAAAAATAAATAAATAAAAAAAAAGTACGTGGGCGAAAACTTCGTTCAGTTGAGGACATCTTGACTGTCATAAGAAAAGCCTTACAGAGCAGTCTACCAATGTCTTTGGGCAGCAGTTATGCCAACGTTATTAAACGTGATGTTTACCAACGATGACTAGTTTGAGGGACGATGTAGATATGCGTAAATGAACGCCGTGTTGCGCGGCAACTGGTTAGTCATCTGGATTTTGGTTTATACTTACACCTCGGGCACAGTCCTCGAACTTAATGACTATATTACATAATTTAGTTTTTGCAGTAAGTGCTTATGAAAATGCTGTTTTCAACTATAGTGTTTTTTTATCCACTTCTCGTTCGTGCTGTCATAGTGGAAAGTTGAATTTTCTGCATTCATTGCTGGTAACCTGATCTATCTGCGTGTTTTGTCTATTATTTACTGCATGTATGTGCGTAAACTATATTAAATCCTCTAACTTTTGACATATTTATTATGACAGATATGGCCTATAATCATATTTGATAGTTGAATTTTACCATTAAATATTTTTATTATTATTTATGGACACTCGTTAATTGCTGTGGTACTTAGCATCCCATTCTATATTTGGCGTGAAAGACCGCAAATTTTGCTCAGAGGCCTCTTTATCAGGCTTGAAGTTCTTTTACGTGCCGTAAATCTGCGATTCGGGTCCACCGACTTTACTTCCCTTCCGAAGGCAGCCATGCCTGAAAAAATATCGCCCTACACCGGGGCATTCAAATCTTACTTCGGTTTTTACTTCCTTCTTATTTCTTAATGTATAACTTTAATTCATGCTCAATGAGCGCAACTTATTAATTTTTTACAGTCAACAAGCAGGTGTGAATAATCTCACCAGTTCATCAGCAATATTTAAATTGGTGACCTTGCTACGGGAACACCATGTTCAACTCAATTTCATCTCGTATTTTCAAACTCTTCTTCGTTCTCCAATTGGTCATTTACTGTACCTGTACATACTACAATGCTTTTCTTCCATACTGCGGCCACGGCACGTCTGCTTGTGCACCGGCCTCCCGCCAAAACTTACAATATCCGCGTGACCGCCTCACGTTCTCATATTTAGAGTAACAATTGCATTGATAATAAGCATCTACTTTATCATAAGAGATGCTGGAAAGTTGTTCTACTCTGTCTATATATTTCTGACATCTTTCCAGAAAATGTTCATCTATACTCGAGAGTTCAATGCAATATAAAATTGAGTGAATTTCTCGCCTGATGTATTCTTTTAGTTATTTCAATGTATCGGGGGGGGTTGCTGTATAGAATTCATTTATAAAGTTCCCCATCAATGAAAATCCCATAATGTTGAGGGCCATAATTCTTTACTAGTTATCCTATCTTCAAAAATTTCCTGAATTAAACTGAATGACTCATTAGCTGTATAGGCGGTAGCAAAAGTCTTGTTGGAAATACCCAGACTGACATTCAACGTTGGTCAGCTGTTCCTATATTTCTCTGCATTCATTATTTGTTCAGAAAATATAAGTCCTATTTTTCTGTATGCATTTACTGCACACCACACATCAATTTTCGCGTATGCAAACGAATATCGTGTGTAAAATCGGGTCCCTCTGTGCTTCAGTGTCGTTATTTTACGACGGAACATAACCATGTAAGTGGAACAATGTTTCGTCAGCGTAGAATATTAAGTGCGGGTCAATTACTCTATCATTGACATTTCGCAAAATCTAATTAGCTACAGAAATTTACCCGACTCTGATAATCAACTGAAAATAAAGTGTATACAACAAACCCACACATCAGGCTATAATGAAATTTAGTTTTATTTATGGACGCGCTTTACCTACTATGGTCCTTAGCGTCCTATTTGTATTGGGCGTGAAAGACCGGAAAATTTGTTCAGAGGCCTCTTTATCAGGCTTGAAGTTCTTTTACGTGCCGTAAATCTACGCGGAACCACCTGCTAAAGTTTGAACCCGCGACCTTGAACGTGGTACCCCTAGACCACGGAGGACGACACATCAGGCGAGAAATTCTCTTAATTTTAGATATTGAGCTCTCGAATGTAAATGAAAATTTCCTGATAAGATGCCAGAAATGTGTGGATAGGAAAGGACAACATTTCCAACACCTCTAGGAAAGGTGCGTGCTTATTATCATTGTAATTGTAACTACAAATATGTTAATTATTTCGGCGGGAGTCTGAGCTGTAGCGCCGGCCAATGGTGGCCTCAATATGAAAGAAAAACACTCTATTAAATTTCTAATCTCGCAGACCTCTGCGCACACTTCCCGGACCCGATTGTCTCTCCTAGAAGTAGTAGGCTCATTTAGTTAATGTGGCTAGTTATTCCAAACACACACACACACACACACACACACACACACACACACATACATACACACATATCAAAATACAGTACATATTCGATTGAGCAACTGCACTTCGGTAGTTCCGGGGTGAAACAAGCACTTAAACAATACAATACCTTACTCTGTAAAGACGATACAAAAACCATAGATATCTGAAACTACCGACTGAGTGCTCTTTACTATGGCAATAAACTTGCCTTTTAATAGATACAGCTGCCAGTATTAAAGCACAAAATGATGGCAGGGAGAGTATGCTCTAGATGAAGAGAGACTTTAATATTTATCTGGGCGGCAGCGCTGTAGTAATTCAGGTTCAAAAGAATGAAAAATGGTTTAAGTGCCCTGGATAATATTCTCTCTTTCTGTGGCTTTGAAAGTTGTTAATTACTACCGTTCACAAAAACTGATTATTTTCTTCTGCACCTGTTGTTGAAAGTAAAAGAGAACAGCGCAACCAGTTGCAATTTTTACCTTGTAGTCACATAAAGGAGGTTGAAATTGACAACGTAAATAGTTAAAAAAGAGTGGTCTAAAAGTCAATAGCTTGCATGCCTGCACTGCAAAGATTATTACCTATGCTCCCCAGGATCAATAATTTTAGCTGGAGTTTTATTAAAATTAGGGTGTTATGGTTTATTGCGAGTATTTGAATATTTAGTGGAGTCTGGGAGTATGAATGAGACTGTGAATGTGTGTGTGTGTGTGCGTAATATAATGAATAAAATCAAAGATTACCAACGACAAGCGAATACGAGTTAACATCATTACCTATAGGCAATACGAGGGACACTATTTATATTTTGAGCCTAATAATTAAAACAAAGTAATTTCTGTTTGAAACCAGCTTTATAGTTTTTCAAAATATTCTCCTTTATAATCAATACCCTTTTGCATCCGTTTGAATCATTTTTCAAAGTATTTATTCCAGTCTTCTTGAGACACCTCCAAAATATGGTTTTTGAAGGCATCAACGGCTTCTTCTGCCAACGAAAACCGTTGTCCACGCAATTTATTCTTGATGTTCGGGAACAAAAAGAAGTCATTGGGTGCCAAATCAGGACTGTATGGCGGATGACCCATCCATTCGATTTTTTGAGCCTTCAAATGCTCTCTGTTGTTAGACGAGATGTGTGTGCACTTGCATTGTCTTGATGAAGAACGATCTTCTTGTTGGTTTTCCTTACTTCACCGAAGACTTCCGCATACAAATGGTTGTGTACCATTCTGCACTGACCGTTTTAATTCCTCTAAAGGCACTGTTGCCACATGGCCAGTTTTGCTGAAAAAGCAGGCGACCATTTGCTTCGAAGTGCTTCGAGTGCGAACAACTTTTGTTGGATTTGCTTCATCTTGAAACACCCATACAGTCGACTGCTGTTTACGTTCCGGCTCATACGCATAAATCCATGATACGTCACCTGTTACAATCTTATATACGTCTTTTGAGGCACCGCCATTGTATTTCTTGAGCATTTTTTTTACACCAATCGACACAAGCATCTTTTTGAGATTGCGTCAAATTATGTGGGATCCAACGAGAGCAAACCTTTTTCATGGCTAAATAATCATGCAATATTTTATATACGCTGGTGGAACTAATGCCTAGGGTTGTCTCAATCTCACAATATGTCGCATGACGATCTTTTATTATTAGGTTTTGCACAGCATCAGTGTTTCCTGGCACAGTGTTTTCATTTTTGACGACCTTCACGAACTTCATCATTGAGCGAACGGCAGCCACGATTAAATTCGTTATACCAGCGTTTCACAGTGGTAAAGGATGAAGCTTTGTCGTCAAATGTGGAAGTTAGTTGATCAATGCACTCTTGTCTTAATAATCCACGTCGAAAATCGTAATAAATCATTGCACGAACATTTTCACGAGTTAATTCGATGTTTTTGTTGACACACAATTTGCAAGTTAGTGTAAACAAAACAAATGACTCTCTATTGATAAAATGTTTGAAGTAGATTATAGTAAAACATGTCAAACCTTCCATTAGAAACGTCAGATGGCACCTACAACATTCAGGGTTGCCAAGGCTCAAAATATAAATAGTGCCCCATGTAATATAATCCAAAGGAAAGGTCGCCGATAAGACTATTGCAGTTAAAGGCGAGGTATAGATGGAACTAATGGAAACGTCCTATATTCTGCATATAAACATCGCTTCTTATATATCACAAATGTTATAAAACTTCTTTTTACTTATAGTAAGCAGGGGAGGTATTGCATTCCTCCCAAAAATATGAAGCAACATGCAGTACTAGGCACGGACAAACTAATACGATAACTCGTTAATGTATTAGGATATATAATTAACAGCTTCTCAGCATCAACACATTAATAATTTCTTTCTTTAATATTTTGTTTTACGTGTTATGTATTTTCATTGCTAATATTGTACGTATAATAATTAAGAGGATGTTAAAAACACCTATATTCATAACGTACACATGATAGAGAACAAGTATATAATGTTATAATAACATAATATAAGAGGGCATCGCCATTGTTAGCCTTATAACCAGTAATAAAAATTACGAGAAATGCAATAGTATCTACGTAAGCGTGTAACGAACCATGGATTCATAATCAAGACAATGGAAGTCTGTAAACATACATATGTGTGTGCGTGTGTGTGTGTGTGTGTGTGTGTGTGTGTGTGTGTGTGTAAGATGCTGTTATTGGATATCATTGGATAGTAGCACCAATCAGGTACATTCCTACATGCCTATAATTCAAATACGTATGCTAAGAAAACAGTTTAAAGGAACGCTAACAGAAGCTTGTCAGTCTTCGAGCAGGAAGGTGATGTATATGCTCATCTTTAAATAAACGCTCAAACTACTATTTAAAGTCTACCAGTTATACATACTTTAACAAGACAAAGGCAATGGTGATTTCTGAATATGTACATGTGAATTATCTAAAAATACAAGTTAACAGAATACGTGTGAGCAAGATAATTTAACCTTCTCCATACCTAATCTTGACAAGACACAATTGCTCTCGGACACAAAATATAGCAATCGTGGCACAATTATAAAATAATAATTACAACATACTAACACATACGCACGCTCACACACACACACACACACACACACACACACACACCCCACACGACCATCAGGTTCCAGTCTACGAGAACCTCAAGATACATCACAAGAGTACGGGGCATCAAGACAACTTACAGGTACGTAACACAGCATCCATCATCTCTCTACGGATCAATCATCAACTTAGTGGGGTCTACCACGTAGGAATCGCTACAAATTCGATACCAAGATTTCGCCGAAATACACGTTTTTAAGCTCCCTGCAGAAAAACATTTTTCTATGGATGTATCTGTGTCCACCCCAACTTTTTATGGACACATTTTCGTTATTTTTGATTATGTCAAAAATGGCTGTAACGACTTTGATTAAAATACCATATGTTTAGGATACTTTATTTAAGAATTTTGCTGCGAATAGCCTGTAAAGACCTATTTATTCTTTATTACTTTGTTATAACTGGTAAACCGTAGGAGATAGACAAAATCTTGTTACACTAAAATGCAGATACCCTTAAAGCACACAATTTATGTCAAATAGCATGTTTTGTGGCGTTAATCATCTGCGAGGTATTTTCAAATGCGTGTACTCTACCTTTTCATCTGGTAAGTCGTTTTTAGTTTTTTCTCGAGGCCATGCAAAGAGCATGGAATACCAACGTCATTGCATAGCGACCCGCTTTTTAAAACTATGAGTATCGCTTTAACCTACTGCATCCTCTCAATTACTTAAATTTGTAATTAAAGTTTACTTTGATTAAGAAAACGTAGATAGAAGGATAAGCTGTGATAAGGATAGCTTGAAAGTGAATAGAGAATGTGAATACAATACAAGATTTTTCGCATTAAAGATAAACACCACAAGAAATGGTATATTGAAAGTAATGAACAACAGTTTTGTCTTTATAAATCACCAGCTATGAATTACAAAAAATTAAATGCATAGCCATAATTTATAGACTTTTATTACTTAATACAAATTGCTCCCACTGTTGTTTCGTTCTGTTAGCTGTCTGTGATTTTGTGTCCCATTTGTTGTTTTACGACTCATTAACTACATGGTCAGATCCCGATGGATCTGTTAGGAGATACCTTGTGCATCGGTGTGTCGCGGACAGTTAGTCCTCTAGATCTCATCTCTGTGCCGTACTATCTTACTTCGGCACGTGCCCATAGAGGCATGTGTACAGCAACTGTGCCTCTGCTCTGGCATGGTCAGACGGCAGCCTCGATACGTGCCGAGCGGATGGCATTAGGAGGCCATCCAGTCTACCTGCTTTCATTATATGTGGATAGATGGCAGATCATTCGTTTTACCATCTACTTTTCGTGTATTACTATTGTTTTAGACTTAAGATGGAATTTTGAGTAGTGGTATTAAGTATCCCGTATTTACCTTGGCGATTGAGGAAGGGGGAAAAATCTGATGTGTTACACTCACATGACTTTCTCTACTCTTGATAAACATTTGCAGACTCTATCTTATTACTAATTTTCTTGTAGTTGTAAGGGGAATATATATTTGCAAGGGCAATATAGAAATACAGTAGCCTTTAAGCATAGACATATCTCTCAATAGCTGGTTGCTAGGTGCAGCACCATCTCTTTGTCACAGGTTAATACTCTTTGCATATCCAAGAAAAAAAATGAATAACGAATTCCCATTTGAGAAAAAGTATACGTATTGGAAAATTTAAGAGAATAACAAGCAATATCTCGAAAATGCTTCACTCAACAAAAAAAATGTTTTTGACAAATTGTGTATTTTAACGCGATCTGCATTTTTTGTGTAGTAAAGTTTTGTCTATATCTTATGGTTTACCAGTCATGCAAAAGTCGTTCACAATGAAGAATACTTTTGGAGACATTCCCAGAAAATTTAAGATATACCTGTTTTTGCCATAAAAATGTCTTAAACATATGATACTTTAATCAAAATCGTTAGAGCCGTTTTTGAGAAAATAAAAATTTTCGAAAAATGTTCCATGTAAAAGCTAATCTGGAGTGGGCGGATTTTCTTGAAAATCTTCGTGTCTCATCTCAGGAAGATACTGAACCTAAATGCCAAGTTTGGTGTTTATCCGACTGTTCGTTTCTGAGTTATACTGTTCACAGACAGACACACAGACATGTTTCCAAAAATACTTTTTTTGGATTTAGTGACCTCAAAACATGTGCTTACTGTGAAATCTCGATATCCATTTTTTGAGTGGAATGCAATACTTCCCCTACTTACTATATGCAGTAGAGAAAGTAAAAAGAGCAGTCAGATGGTCGGTCTGTAATTGAATTTCTCATTAAAGAGGTAACCTTTGCTGCAGAAATTATCCAAAGATTTTCATATGGAGATACGTGCATGGGCGCGAGTAATGTAAGAAGATGGGTAAAACATTGTAAAGATAGAGAATCGTGTATACAAGCGGCCCTCCACGAACGCCTCTAATCAGGGTTGCCAATTTAGCTGTTATCTCGCCAGATTTAGAGCTTTTGGTTGCTAGTCCTATGGCGAAAAAGGCTGTATCCCACCTAGCCGGAATTCTACGGGCTGTTATGGGGACGCTGAAGATAATGGATTATTTAAGTACAAATCTTTAATATAAACATACATATCTGAATCAGCTTCCAATGGATTTCAATGAATTTACTCCTGCAGATGGTGCAAACTATTGTCAAAATTGATATAAATTTTTATGTTTCTGTGTCATTAATTTCAGTAGGCAACAGTAATAATTTTCCTCCAAAATTTGAGAAATAGGCGTTTTTGGAACCATTTGTTCAGAACTCGTGCATATAAAGCCCTTAACTTTTTTCCAATTATTTTAGGTATCCTTTTATCTATTTGCACCTACTTTTATACTACTGAAATTTATATTTTATAAACTATACTTCTTTCTGGAATTATCTGTTTTTCCCCACACAAGCTGTGTGTAGGACAAGGTTGAAAAGATAGAATCAGATGACTGAAGATTTCAATGCCATAGTCGGGATTTGAACCACTGATCTTCGGGTTTCAGCCCGGTTGCTCTAATCAACTGAGCTACCATGGCACCAAATCCGGGTCTTGAAGTACGTATTAAAATTTAAGTCGTCATTGGGGTAGATGATCTCAAAATAATTTGAGATATCCTTGTGGGAAAATGCGAGTCAGTTGGGGAATTTAATATCGTAACGGCATGTTGCCAAGGTAGCTAAAATGGTTAGAGCAATCCGACGAAATCGGTCGTTCAAATCCCGGCAATAGCATTGAATTTTTCAGTCCTCTGATTCTACCTTTCCTATATTTCTCATTAGGATGCTAAGTAACTAAGAAAAAAAATCTGATATGTTACACTCACATGTCTTTCTCTACTCTTGTACAAACTATTTTTACAAACGCTTATTCTCCATATACTTCATCTTAATCGAGATATAGGGATGTTAATCTTATTGCTAATTTTCTTGTAGGTGCAAGTGGAATTGGTAGGCTTTAAGCGATAGTCAAATATTTTAAGAGCTGGTTGCTATGTGGCGTATTCCACTCTCTTTGCATTACCAGGACAAAAAATGAATAACGAATTAACATTTGAGAAAAAGTATAAGTATTGGAAAATTTAAGGGAATAACAAGCAATATCTCGAAAATGGTTCACTCAAAAAAAATGTATATGACATAAATTGTGTATTTTAACGCGATCTACATTTTTTGTGTAGTAAAGTCTTGACTATCACTTATGGTTTACCAGTTATGCAAAAGTCGTTCACAATGAAGAATACTTTTGGAGACATTCCCAGAAAATTCCAGATATGCATTTCATTTGCCATGAAAGTATCTTAAACTTATGGTATTTTAATCAAAATCGTTAGAGCCATTTTTGAGAAAATTAAAATTTTCGAAAAATGTTCCATGTAAAGGGTAATCTGGGGTGGGGTATTTTCTTGAAAACCTTCGTGTCGCATCTCTGGAAGATACTGAACCTAAATACCAAGTTTGGTGTTTATCCGACTGTTCGTTTTTGAGTTATGCTGTTCACAGACACACACACGGACATGTTTCCAAAAATGCTTTTTTTGGATTCAGGGGGTGTCAAAACATATATTTCCGGTGAAATCTCGGTATAGAATTTTTGGGTGGAATACAATACTTCCCCTACTTACTATATGTAGTACAGAAAGTAAAAAGTTATTATACTTTGCGATTTTGAAACTTTAACGTACAATGAAACTAATTTCAGTAACCAAATAAACCTTTCACCTATTTTATATATCACATAAACACACGCGAGCGCGTGTTCATAACGATAAACTGCACAGTTTTATAGATAATCATAATTGTGAAAGACAATGGTTTTCTTAGCTTTTAAAAATGTTTGTGAAATTATTTTTACCCAACTATGAAGAAAATGTGTATGGATGTGAATATAATATACAGAGTGCGGAAAAACAATGCGCAGAAAACTATTGAATAGAAAGGCAGTACCAGAATAAGCGTTTTGAGGATAGGAACAAGGGGATCTAGAAGCTTGTTACGCTAGCCTACATGCATCAACACTAAATCCCTGACTGTTGTCTCAGATTGTGAGACCTGTTCTTTTGGCGTATCAGATGTAAACAAAACGCACTCTTGTACTGTGCTAATCACTGTCCTAAGTGTGTCCGATCTTCAGTGCCACATTTTTGTTGCGTTGTGTTACCCTGCTGGATAGTCAGGTAATACCGAGCTCTCGTGTTGTTCAGTACAGAGAGTACAATACAGTACACACATGTAATGGTTAATTTCTCATTGTGCACCAGTACTTAAACAGTACGTACACAACGTATGAGTTGTATTTCATTTACCGAGAGGGAGACTGAGACGTCAACGTCTGTGACCTGCATTCAGAGGTCGTGGGTTCGATTTCAGTGACCGTGCTTCCTGATCCAAGGGTTTTTTCGGGGTTTCCCGGGTCGCCATCCCTCGAATTTCCTGTCCCCCATTTCATCTCCATTCTCATTTCACTTCACCTTTTATTGCTTGGTTTCTTTCAGGGTTGCAAGTGTGCTTGGTAGGGGAAACGGATGCTTTGAGGAAATCTTGGTCCCCGGACAGTGAGCGATCTCCGGGTCCCGGCTTGCCAGGGGGTTTGGCTGTAGTGCCTCCTGGTCCGGCCGCCTCTTACCTCATCTCTCCCTCCCGGGGGCGCAGGTGCTAAGTACCCCCCCCCCCCGATTCCAGTCCTGTCCTTTCCTACATTTAATTTTGCTGCTAACCTCAAAATACCTTTCTACTCCATAATCTTCTGACACATAAGTTTCGGAGTCACATAAGTTCGTTATAAAAGTGTAACTGGATAAGTCGTATGCTACCCAGCCTCCTTAAACTATTAGTTAATAAAATCGGGTTACTTTTCTCATCACAGCAGCCTTAATGCAGCTATTATAATGACAGAATTGATATATCGAAACTGAGATTAGTAAGTTTATTAAAGCAATGTGCGGATTAGGTTGTACTCTCGACTCTCGTGTAGAGGAACAAAGTTATACCTTGCATGTCGAAAGGCAACAGTGATTGCATATTTCCTTTATGTATGTGTTGCATAAATATCATTGCAATCCTCTGCAGTGAATAGCCGGGGGGGAGGGGTTAGTTCGAAATCCATGATAACAATATCTGCAAATCAGCCGACAGGGAATAGTGTAATATTAAACCTTCTCTATACAACATAGGAAGAAAGGAAAGCTCATGAATGGCATGGTATAGACTGCGAGGCAGGAGAGCACGGAAAGTGGCTGACATTGTGACACAAATTTGCCTATTCTGTGGTTTGGATGAAGACTGGGTAGATACATATTTTGGCGGAATGCTCGCAGTGGGAGAACCAACGAAAAATTAAACAATTCTATGTCCTGCTAGAAGGAGATTGGCATGTGGACATCTAGTGGCTGATCAGAGAAGGTGGCAAAATATGGACAATTTCCTGGCTAACTGCACGAAGCCAGATCATACTGTTACATGCTGGGTTGAGGGCCAAAAGGTTTCCAGCAAAGTATTAAATTTTAATCACCCCAACATGCACATGGGGGAAACGTAGCTACAGATACAGCGAGAGGACCAGGACCTTGTTGTTCACATTCCGATGCAAGCGTTTGCACAAATTTCACACAATTCACATTACCTGTAGTTTATTAATAAAGTAATTTGTGGCTCTATATTACATACACAAGGGAACAAAGGATTGAGGGGAGATGCCTCACACACACCGACCTGCACTTTTCACACTAACTCTCAGACTTAGTCTCAGACTGACGCTCACGCACAAAGAAAGGAATGCTAACATCTATGCCCACCTCTTTCTCCAACTCTGGCTAGGTTCGCCGACTAGAGGTGGAGAGTGCCACGCCAGACGAAAAAATCAAACACAAGCCGAAAGAGATACTAAATTACCCCAACAATGCTGTCTCCAACGTGGCTGGCATGACAATACCTATTAATACGCCACAATATTTGTACAGTTAGTCAAAGAGAATTCCTTTCTTTCTTTTTTCTTTTTGTCACCTTTAAGATGTATTTAAATAGGCACATACGATCGATTTCCCATGTACTAAGTATTTGTGTAATAATTTTAAAACTTTGACACAAATAAAGATACTTTAATTTACTTATTTTACTAAATCTGAAAACTTTGCTTCAAGCTTGCGGATTTTTGTTCATCTAGCGGTTTTTAATAGCGTGTATTGGCAATCCTGCTTCTACCGAATGCAACAAGGACAGAATGGATGAGATCATTAACGAAGAGCGACGAGCAACTGTGGATGAAAACTGGCTAAACTTGGAATAGGACACAGTGCGGTCCACGACATGATCAAGAGTGCAGGCTGTCAGAAAGCGTGGGATCGCTGGGCTCCCTTTATTGATTGAGGGCTACAAATTTCAGAGAAAAACCAACGCCATTATTTTCGCAATGCTGGAACAGAGTTCTACCGTAAGGGGATGTTCAAGCTGTGAACGGTGGAAAAAAAGGTGTCCAAAAATGGTGTTGTATTGACATTACTTTTCCTGCCTACTCTTCTACAAACCACTCTTCGTCTATCTGCTTTATGCTATCCAGATAAATGTTTAGGGAAATAGTTTCATTGCGTATTTTGTTGAACGTACAACGGAAATAAATGAACCTGAAGCGATAGTTAAATCTTTACAAAATCGGTCGACATGTGCAAATAACAACGAATGTTTCGGAAATAGTTAAATCCACAAAAATTATTAGACACAAATTGTGCATTATAACGAGATTACACTTTATTTGTGCAGTAAATGTTTGCCTATCCCTTACAATTTACCAGCTATACAGTATAGAAAATTCATTACAAATGAAGAGTGTTTCGCAGCTTATTCGCAGAAAATTTATGATATACCTAATTTTATTTGTGATACAAATATCTTTCTCTACTTTCTATAGCTAAATGCTAGAGAATGTAAAGACCTGACTTTTATATCCGCATGAATTTCTCTACTCACTATCATTTATTTTTACAGAGCGTCTATAAACTATTCTACTTCATCTTATCCAGGTAAACGTTCGTAGAAATCGTTTCAGGATCCAGAAGATAGTAGTGATAGTCAACTATATAAAACCCTTATGTATTATACACTGCCGTTTGTGAAAATTGCAACACCAAGAAAGAATTTCCCGAATAACTCCAAACTTGGTGGAAGTGTAGAAGAGTGTGCAAGTAATAAGTGATTAGACTTGCAGAGAGATGGGGTACACCTAGGCCGAGCTGAGCCCTCTTGTGTCAGTCCGACAAGGTCAGTGTTGCGCCCAGTGTAGAGCTATCAAACAAGGTGGAAACAATAAAGAGAGTGCCAGTATGCCTCGTCGACGTCAAAGGGAGCCATATCGGCATGTGAGTGAGTTCGAAAGAATGATCGGTCTCCGGTTAGCGGGTTTTTCATACCATGACATTTCGGCTCGTCCAGGGCATGCTGCTAGGACAGTGATGCATGTGTGGAAGCAGTGGATAGATGAAGGTCGTACGCATCGAAGAGCGGGTACTGGACCGCGTAACATGACCACAGCACGGGATGGCCGTCATCTAGTCCGGATGGCCATAACGGACCGCACAGTTGGCTCGACGCTGGAGCACTGCAACAGGTGTGAACTGTCTGCATCAACGGTTCATCGCCGTCTGCTGCAGGTTGGATTGGTTGTATGCATGCCATTACGTCGCTTCCATTGTCCAGAAACCACAAGCTCCTCCGACTGCAATGGTCAGGTGAACACCGTCACTGGGGTGCTGAGTGGAAAAATGTAGTCTTTTCAGATGAGTCCCGCTTCAACGTGTCCTACAGTGATGGCCGCATACGTGTCCGGCGGTACCGTGGTGAGCGCAACCTGGAGGGCTGCATTGTTGAGTGGCATAGCGGAAAAACACCAGCTGTGATGGTTTGGGGCGCTATTGGTTACAACAACCTATCTCGCCTCCTGCGAATTGAGGGCACTTTGAATAGCAACCGGTACCTAACGGTGGTTGTAGAGCCTGAGGTACTCCTCCTGCTTCAGGCATCTCCACAAGCCACGTTTCAACAGGAAAATACCCGGCCACATATTGCGAGGAATGTACAAGCCTTCTTCGACGGGTACCATTGTTTCCCTGGCCTGCACGTTTGCCTGACATGTCGCCCATCGAACATGTCTGGGATATGGTTGGTCGGCACCTGGTGCGTCACGGTCCTCCAGTAACCAGTGTCACGGATTTGTGGGCTCGAATACAAACTGCGTGGAGGGGAATCCCTCAGGAACTTATTCAGAACCTTTTGATTCAATGCCACGGCGTATAGCAAGATCTCAAATCTGTTTTCTCAGAAATCTCAGATCTGTGGTTTACCGGGAAAAATGCGAATCAGCTGGAGAATTTAGCGTCGTGCCGGCATGTTGCCATGGTAGCTCAGTGGTTAGAGCAACCGGATGGAGACCGGGAGATCTGTGCTTCAAATCCCCGCTATGGCATTGAATTTTTCAGTCGTCTGATTCTACCTTTCCAACCCTGTCCAACACACGGTTTGTGTGGAACAACACTTAATCCCATTTATCATTTGTTACTTGTCATGTACCTAACCTGTAGTATTGAATTCATGCGTTTCTTTCTTGGTGCTGCAATTTTCACAAACTGCAGTGTATTAATGTAATATAATACATAATCTTACGATTGTATTATTCGAAGAAAATTCAAGACATACATCACGTTTGACTTGTAAACGCCTTAAAATATATAGTATTTGAATCATAATGGCTATAACTATTTATTATAGAATATAAAAATAGCGAAACATTTTTGATATAGAGGATTGTTTAAAGTTGAGAGATTTTCTTGAAAACCTTCCTGTAGCATCTTTGGAAGATACTAAGCTTTTTGTTTTCCTTTTTTTCGGATTCGGGGGCCCTCAAAATATGTATTTACGATTAAATATCGATATTGTATTTTTGGATGGATTGCAACATCTACTTCCTATACCAACTAGGTAAGTGATGGAGAAAATAATTAAATTTAAAATATAAGGTGGTGCTTTATTTTTCCAATTTTAAATTTATTACAACATAAGACCTCATGACCTTCAGCATAGACCAAGTACTGCAGGACTTTGTTTTATATTGAGAATCAAATAAACGTGTATAAAACATATGCATTTTATTATTGAGACATTGTTGTTTGCGAATGTTGTATTTTGAACAAATTCTTCAATAAACAAGAAATTACGACGATGTTATTTTTTTATTTAAAAATAATATGGAACATCGGGTCGACTTCTACGGTTGACCACATGGATCCAGAATGCAATCATAACAAAACAGAATATGCAAAAGCAAAATACTTAAGAATCAGAATATATAAATGAAACTAAAAATTACAATGCTATTAAAAAAGAAACAAACAAAAAATGCGTAAACCAAACAATGTGAAACATTTATAAAAACTTCCTTTAAGTTTTATAAATGGTTATGAATAATGCATACAGTCTCTCAAAGTGTTTAAGCATATTTTGTTAATATATTCACTTTCAAATTTTAGTCTCAGAAGAACGGATTTAGTAAATTTGAAAGCCTTGCCCCGAAAAGAAGACCCTTTACTTCCCATGCATAATTTTCAATTTTGCATCTCTCACTTAAATGAGGAATGCATGAATTGTAAATTAGATCTTTTTGTCATTTACTTGGACTGCATGCTTTAAATTAGAAGAGGATTTTTTATTTTATTTTCTGAAAGTTTTGTAGAGAAGGTAAATGGAGGCGGCAAGGACAAATTTAAATATTATCATGGATTTGGTTGTTGCTACAGAAGTGTAAATTTTAGAATATTAAAATTGCTGAATGGGATTTTATAGAGTATAAATATCAGAATGTAAATGAATACGAGAAGCAGAGGTAATAAGCACGAGAAACGAATTTTAATAAATATTGTTTTATTGAAATAGTCAATAATGTAGCATCGCCGAAGTTAGCAATGCTGAAGACGAAGCAAGTAAATCAGCAGAAAGGAGTATTTTACTAAAAATTTGTTTCCAAAAAAAGTGATTCGGTTTGTTTATCATTCTGATACTTCGTTACTATCTCAAAGACATGCCAAGCATTCCTGCAGCATCTGAAAAGGAAGATCTGGGCATTATGCATTGCTTGTACAGATAATGCAACACCAACCCCAAACTTCTGTGTTAATTGTGAAAAAGCGAGCTTTCTTCAAGATGAAAAATAAGACATACAAAAATGTTGAAAAAATTTTGAACTTCAAATCCAGAAGTTTAAGCATGCATGTAGAATGCATGTTGACTTAGGAAATTATGGGCAGATGAATGGTCCCTGCTGTTCTCTTTTGAAAGAAAAATGAGAAAGCTTATAAAACTTTCTTAAAATAATTTGAAATCGACACTACTTTTGTTATCTTGACTTTGTTTCTATTCAAAGAGGAACAGGAAGTATTGGTGCAATCAATATAACACAATTTATTAATAGCAAAATCAATAATACTTTAATCTTTATTATCTGCATATCGTCCTTCAGATACAATCTTAGAATTTCTTATAAAATGTAACTTTAAAATGAAAACAAATTAATACAATTATGACAATAATAATTTTGATATTGTAATTTTAAAGCTTTTTAAATACCACATAGACTAAATAAATATTTGCGAATGGTTGGATACTTAACCAGAAGGAATTCCTTCTAAATGGCTTGTTAACTGGGTGACAGGGCCTGTTTAAACCATTTGTGAGGACATCTAAATTTTATATCACAAAAGTAATTAACCATAGATTACTAGCAGCAGAGGATGAGGTTCTGCTCGTTTGTACCCATCTAGTGCCACGATTTGGGAAGAGGAACTAAACGTTCACGAAAAAAGTGGGCGTGGCATTGTAAGGACAGCCTGGCAAAGAAAACATCCGCAGTTATAAGTTATATTTACCTACTAGCGAGGATGAGGTCTGCAAATGTAGTACTTGTTTTATTGAGCGACTGTACATTTCCCTATCGCCCTGTCCCTAACTCCCCTTTGATCCCTAGCCTTGATTGTCAACAAAAAACAGTGACGCCCTCTTCCAAGCTAATCATATCGTGGCCGACTGGTACCTTTTCTTCACTTAAAGTAGTTAGGAAGATTTCCGAGCAAGCGCCAGAATGGGCAACAGCAAACACGTACAAGTCTTAGCTTCTGTTAAAGTCTATAGTAAAAATTAAACAAAATATACATTTATTTTGGGAAGTGAAAGAAATAAAATTAGAAGATTAAAACATATATAGAATAATAAAGCTGATCAGTGGAGAATAAAATGCAGAAATAATAAAGTTGGATTCCAGGAAATTCCTGTCTACCAACTTCATAAAAGTGGAAACAGTGATTTATAAATAAGTCATACTATTTTGGTTGAAAGGGAGAGGTTGTGTGTAAAGATTTTACTTGTACAAAAACGACAGGAAGAAGTCAACACGGCTTCCCTGGACATTTGTTACCGTTTCTAGGGTATTTCATGACCTCTGAACTTAATTTTATTGGGTTTGTGTCACCTTGTAGGTGCTATTACGACTTGTGCTGTGTATCGCACCAATAAGCATACCTATGCTAGTTTTGTCAACTCATTGGCAAATTACGAATAGGTATAGGTGAGGAATGACAACCTCCCTCCTAGAAAAGAGAAGGAGAGATAACTTGTGTCTCATTTTAATATGGTGGAAAGCGACTTTGTTAACCTCTCGTGACGTTAATTGTGAATATACAGCAAATGTCTGTTTGGAAATGCTTTTGAATATGAGCCAGTTCTCGAGATGTTAGCATTTTAGTCCTTAAACATCAGTTATAGGTCCTTCATATAAATTAGCGTTTCCTAGCTATTTGCATGTTCTTAAACAGGAAATCTATAGCCCCCATCCTCCTTCGACGCACTAAGGGTGAAGGAGGCGCCAAAGGATATCTTATGTCACACCCTATTAACGCTCTTATAAGACGATCGGAAATCGGATGTAGATCACTTCTTGTGGGATGTGCACTGTTAAAAGATTGTAAAAAGGGACATGTAACATTTCTTAGTATGAATAGTATTATTCTTTGCATATATGGGATTCGGACACGCTGTCTTTTCATATGCTTTTCTTCTTGAAAGCGTGTGAAATAATAAATACATTTCCTACGAAAGTTATAAGTGTGTAAATAGTAATATTAGGAGTCGGAGTTATTTAAGTGCCAAAATAATACATTCGTTTTAAGGGTAACCATTGTTTTGGTTTTACTTTGTTCCCAAGAGCTCTTAATGATACCATACCTGACGTTCATTCCTATTTGGAATTTTAAAACATACGCCAGGACCCCACTTCCGGTTATTGTTGACTGATGAAATCAAGCTCAAATGGAAGTTCACATGCAATTTGGTTGTATTTATTTTTGTCAACATTTTAATGCCATTTTTCCAAAATAAATGACCGTTACGGGTGGTCTGGTTAAGCCTGTAGATATAATATTCCCATAATCGTAAATTCAAGTCATGCGTTATGTGCAGATATAGAGAAACTTTTTCAGTATTTGTTCATCGTATGGTATGACATGCTGCTTCACTGTAAAGGGTAGTCCCACTTTCGAAACTCTGGAGGCACGAGCAACAACTGTTTATGTTGTTATTTTTATAACGAGTTTGCAATCATTTTGATGAAGAAAAAGTAATACTTGTTATTTAATATATTACAGAATAATTTATTTATCCTATATCAGCTCCCAAGTTTAAACATTTTTGTAAACATATTACGCAAGCTAAATGAATAGGTATAATATTGCATTTTTTTTATCTTTTTTTCTGCAATGGAAATTATCTTAAAATAAAAGCTGATGAATTTGTATATCCTTAAAGACCACTCTTCCGAGAGAAAGTTCGGCCAAGTTACCTGAATACGGTTACGTAAATTGTTTTCGAACCCATTTAATTTTATATTATGATGATAACAATGTCCAGATTAAGCTGTTAGTTTTAGACATTTCGGAACCTATGGTTAACTAAATGAGAAAATCGTTTCCACGCTATTTTTCTTGTAAAATAAGATGATTAAGTCAGGTCAGCGCCTAGGCAGAGAAAAGAAAATCTTCCAATTATGGAATTATGTTTCATTATAGAACAGTTTACAGAGAGGGACGTTCACCTGCAGCGTAAACCTAATTGAGGTTCTGCTGGTACAGTATGACTAAAAGTGTAGGCGACGTCCCATTGTGAGATTTATCCGCAACTGTAAGTATTTCGATGTTAAATACTTCGTGCAACCAGCGATCGCGGGGTGCGGCCTCAAAACGAACGCACCGTTATGGCTACATTTACAAACATATTTGCTGTATTAGACAGCTGGCACCAAAAGTTAGGCTTTTAACGAACCAATCATACTAGAAATTGAAGATAACTCTAGTCTGCATTTTCAAACTTTTTGTCAGATATTTCTTAAAAGTAGGTGTTCTTGAATCAAGTTTTTATGCTGATTCCAGAAATAACTTCCGTTTTTTTCTATCACGTCAGGTTTTTACACAAAATAAGAAGTAATGTTTTGACAATTTTACTAATGAGCGTAGAAAAGTATTCAAATACCATTTCACACAAGGTAAGTTTTTATTCAAGAAACATTTTAAGAATACTTTTATGACTACATTTTAACAAAACAAGAAGCCAAAGTGTTTCATTTACATGCACCTTTACACTCATGTTACAACCCATCTTGAAATTTTCCAACATTGTTTCGACAATGGCCTTGTAATTAGGATCTTTGTTATTGCCTAGGAAGTTTTCAGTTACTGATCGGAAGGCGGTCCATTGTTCTATTTCTCTCTCATTCATTGTGTTCTGAAAATCTTCATCCTTCATAAATTTCTTTATTTGAGGACCAACAAAAATTCCAGGTTTTAATTTGTGTTGTGTAAAGAAGGGAAATTTCTTGGAAAGGTACTTGAAGCAGGGTCCATCCTGTGGTAGAGCCCTTACAAATTGCTATATCAAGCCCAATTTTATGTGTAGTGGCGGAAGCAATATCTCTATATCTCCATATTTTTAAGTGAAATTTTGAAAAAAACTGTACATGATAGAAAAAATCTAAAAGCAGTTCTGAAATCAGCATAAAAATGAGTCAAAATCACTTATTAGTTTTCAGTCATCCGATATCATGCAGACTAGTGTAATAATCAGACATAGGAATTTCTAGCATTAAAGCCAGGGCGGAAGGGAATAAGGTTGAACCGTTTGCTGGACTATAGGCAGCAAATAACAAACCACCATCAACCCTCGAACAGTCTTTTGGCGTTTACAGACAGCACTCGGACTGGTTTTTATCTAATTGTCAACGATACTTAGTCACTTGTTACCGAGCGGGATGGCTCAGGCTGGCCCGCATTCGGGAGGTCATGGCCGACCTTCCTGACCATGGTTTTTATCGGGGTTTCGCCGGGTCGCTAGGCAAATGCTGGGAAGGTTCATTACATCCCCCAATTTCCTGTCCCTCCATTTCACCAACATTTTCATTTTACTTCATCTTTCACACTGATTGAACGTTTCAGAGTTGCAAGTTTCGGCGGAAGTCTCGGCGTTGCATGGCAGGGTAAAAGGATGCTCTAAGTAACCCTTCGTCCACTTGCCACATAATCCTGTGCAAGCCCAGGAGGGAGGGAAGCTGTTTGTACTAGTTGTCATCCAGGGAGTTTCAATCTGAAAAAGGTAGGGACCCTACCCTCTGCGCTATTGTGCCTCTTGGTTCGGCCGCCCTCTATCTCCTCTAACCCTACTCCTTCCTCCTGGGGGCGCTCCGTCAAGGGCTTAGGAGCAAATGATCTTCGTAAGTCGAGGTGCTAAGTCCCCCTCCGTTCCTAGTCTAACCACTTGTTTTGCAGTCTTTCTAGTCATAATGGTTTGAGTGTCGATAACTTAAGCCAACCATTTAAGAATACTATGCTTGATTATAACACTCAGTTACACTATATTCACTCTTAGGTTGATCCGCGGCAAAACAAACTCGCGTGATCAGTGCACCGTGGTGCAACACGGTAACAATGCGCCCAGGAAAGTAGTCCCATTCTAATACTCTGAATTTTAGAATGAATTTATCCTTAAATAGTATAGTATTCTATACACATACCTAAGGTTTTATTTAACGCTGATTTATACCGTAAAACAGAGCTACAAGTCCCATGATGCAATTCGTATGAGTCACCTGGCATCCGCGTAGGCGCAGAATATTGTTTACAGCCAGAAACCAGCAGTGTGTTTAGTATCATGCAGGACGATGAATTTGCTCTTGTGTTTTCGTCGAATTACTAAAGCATTAGCTGCGCAAACCATTGACTAGTGGTGAAAAAACAATACTGTTGAATCTTTATTATAAGTTATGTGAGAAATGTCCAACACTTTCCGCGAAAGAAATGGTGAAATTAACTTCTGAGTTCACTGGTGTTTCGAGTAAAAGTATAAACAGTGCTTGTGCAGAAAAATCTGAAACGAGAAAAGTGGTTACACCCGGAAAAAAACTATCACTCTTATCATCTTTAACCTTTAACAGAATATGCTAGTCGCCGTTTCAGTTGTCGAATAAGGACACTGTTCTTTTTTGCACTACGTGCCGCTTGTACTGGCCACATGGTCTGAAAGTGTGACAGTATTTCTAGTGCGAATGGTGGAAGGACACATTATAGCGGTGCACTGCTCACCTGGGGTTTGTTTTGACGCGGATCAACCTAATAGTGAATACAGAGTAATACCTTCGTTGTAGATTGTACGAGGTATATCGATTAACGTAATGGCGGACTGTTTGAATGACTCCGAAATTGGCTCTTCCAATGCATTCAACTCTTTCCAATCTGAACAATGTAATAATTAATGATGATATTCAATAGCAATGCTATTTCCTCTGCACAAGAACTAATATTACAATTGTAACAATTACGCAACCAATATGTTTATTTATAAAACTATTGATACTCTTATTCTGTTTATTTTTGCGGAGCCTTCTGTATTGTAGAATGTTATGATTGTGCAAGTGATCATGTTGTGAACACAAGTGCTATGATTGTCAACAATGTATGCCAAACAACAGACTGGAGCTGATTATTGCGCATGGCCGAATGTATGCCCACTCTTATATTTTCCACACAAGTTTCGGCTGGATACTTTATAACTTTATAAAGTTCAGTGCGGTCTAAAAATACAGAACGGTCGCTGTGTGGTGAGGCCACAGATCACATGTATGTATGCTCCGCCTGCACTGCAGTGATCTCGCTGCACACTAATAGTGAATGATCCGCTACGTTTATCAGCTGTGTTATACTCGTACTCAATGTTGCCAACTTAGCTATTTTATGGCTAAATCTAGCATTTTCACAGTAGTGTTTAGCCACATATAATCCTAAAATGCTTATATCCTGAAATCTAGCCTATTCAACAAACACCTTTAGCCAAAATCTAGCTTAAAAGCATAATTTCATCTGTGCTTTAGTTATGCAAAAGGAATAAATGGTTAGGGTGAATTCCCACTACCGTGTAGTTGTATTATATTCCTATCATGAGTTATGACATGTCATCAAAATGTGTACTAATCATAAGGTCAACTTTCTGGAGTATCGCCCAAAATGTATGATTTTTGACACATAGAATTTGTCAGTTTTTACATATTTTACCTAAATAATTTCAGTAAACTTCATAATTCAATATAAGTTATAATTAACGTACGGTGTTGGTGCATAACAAAAATATACCTTATTCCATTTGAATTTTATATTAAATAAATTATTCTTGTACAATATGTAAATATTATGGAATTATCTAATCAATTATAATATTTAGAATGTCTTTATAGGGTTTAACTCATGCAAACAAAATATGGGTAGCTTTAGACGCCAATTATATCTAGCCATTTTTTGTTAAATAATGCCTTTTTAAAGATACCATCTAGCCATTATTTCCGAGGAAGTATTGGTAACACTGCTCGTACTGCGTCAGTTGCTACCTTCTGTTCGTGCTGTAAGCAAGAGTTTGTGCATTGTGCACCTCAAAGGTGAAAGTTTAAGACATCTCTGTTTTGTATAATTTGCTTAAGAATGTTCTTGCTCTATTGCTGTTCTCGTCTTTCTGTCCACAGAATGCCTACCTACAAATTCACGCTTGAACAGTTTTTATATGCAATGCATAGTAAAAACCGTATATGTAAAGTTTATCATCACAACATAGACGAATTTAAAGGACAATATAAGAAAACAAAATATGAAAATTATGCAAGAAGAACTCATGCGTGTGAATCGAAATTTCGCCCGAAGATGACCCAATGGAGATGGACATCACTTTCAACAACTTTTAACAAGGTTAGTACCCACAATAGTGCATGTTACTTTCACTCGTAAGTAATGCGGGAGATTTAGAACGTAAAACCCCCAAGTATAATAGACAGTGCGCAGAGCAGCATACGCGCGATCCGCGGGCCCACAATATGGCGAACGCTCTGTAGCATATGGCAACAAATTTTATTTTACTATTAGGATTGCTACACTCGGTTTTCAGCCTCATTCCGCAAACATTCCTTCTCGATAAAATTCTCCATAAAGAAGTATTTCGTCCTGTTTGTAACTACACAAGCAGGAAATATTATATCTCATATGGCCTAAACGTTTCGATGGAAATTTCCGGAACAGTAAGGTTTGAAGATAGCAGTTTGTCCCGTAAACAACAGACTAAACACAGATAATTATTCACATAGCCAATATAGAAAGTGATCTTTTGACGAGTAAGAGTTTTGCTGGAATTTTAAAGCGATTACGCGAAGAACATTTACGTACATTTACATACAAATTTATACTTTCGCTGCTACCTACCTATGGTACGCAGAGGAAGTACTGCATTCCACACAAAAATTCGATACCGAGTTTTCAGGGAAATACACGTTTTGACACTCGCTGAATTAGAAAAAAATTTGAAAAAGGTCCGCACGCGCGTGTGTCTGTCTGTCTGTTGTGAACAGCATAACTCAAAACCGAAAAGTCGGTTAAACACCAAACTTGGTATTTAGGTTCAGCGTCTTCCAAGAACGCGACACAAAGATTTTTAACAAAATTCCTCCCATCCCAAACTACCCTTCACATGGAAACTCTTTCGTTATTTTTTTATTCTCTCTAACGATTCTGATAGAAATACCACCCGTTTAAGATATTTGCATTACAATAAAATGTATATCTTAATTTTTCTGAGACTAGCCTGTGAAATCCACTTACTTCTAGATGACTTTTGCATAACTTGTAAACGTAAGAGATCTCACTAAAGCACGCAATTATGTCAAATAATTGTTGTGCCGTTAACAATTTCCGAGATATTCTTTGTTACTGGTTTGAATTTTCAAATCCCTATTCATTTGTATGAATAATAGAGGAGTGAGTGGATAAAGTCATGTGAATACAACACATCAGATGGTTTAGCAAACACAGTTACAGAAGGTGCAATCAAATAAATTAAATTAATTAGGACATGTGAGATATTTGACGTCATTACTGGACCTTCATTTGTCTTCCCTAGAGCTGTGGAGCTTATTATAGTTCATTTCTTTTCTTTATACATTAAAATCAGGAATGGACTTGATTACAGACATTTTAGTAGAGCCGAAAAAGCAGAATATCGTAATTAAAAGGAAATCCTATGCTAGTTATGAGAAAGAAAACAAGCGATAACTCAACTGGATGGAGAGAAAAAACGCTACAGATACTAAGAAACACTGGTGTTGGCATACATTTCAAAACACGGTACTATTATCCCTTATATTTTATATCGTAACCACTTTATGACGCAATTATTATTGTGGTAAACCAACGGGTGGTATTGATAAAAAATAAAGGCTCTTTATAATTTTGACATATAAGAAATTTTTTAACAGTTCAAAAAGCTGTGTGTCTTCTTTATGCTTATTATGCGATCAAAACTATTATTTCTCGTGGCAACCGCTTATGTACACGAATAACAGTGAAGAAACATTGTTAGAAGTTCTTAATTATTCAATCCAACAAAACTTTTGTCAGAAAAATAATGATTATAAATTTTTGTTAAGTAACAAAAGCTGCGAGATTTTCCCACCTTTTTATTTTGTACCTCATTAGAAACCCCTCCAATTTGGTTCATGTAATTAAGAAGTGAAATGCCCTATTTTGTTAGTGGGATTTAAGGCATACTATATACCAAATTTCATAACAACGCATACGAACACAAATTTAAAAAAAAAAATCAGATGTGATATATCCACTGTGTTTCTCTACCTTCTATCATTTATTAATGGGTATTCAAACTATTCTTACTGAAGTTTAAGTTTCTATCTACTTCATTTTAATCCAAATAAACCTTTGCAGAAACAGCGACATTACACATTTCGTTATAGATACCAAGTAAGCAGAGATAGTCAAATGTTTAAGAACTGGACGCTATAAGTTAGCCTTAAAATTTGACACTCTTTCCACGTAATCGCGAGAAATAACTGAATGTAAACAGGAATTTAAAAGAATGACAAAGTAATGAACAATTCGAACCATTTATAATAGATATCTCAGAAATGGCTTATGACACAAAACTAGTTATTTGAAATAAATTATGTGTTTTAAAGAGATTTGCATTTTTTATGCACTACCTTTTCTCTATTGCTTAACGCTTACCAATTATACCAGATAATACAAAATTCCTTCCTAATTAGGAGAACTTCATAGGCTATTCCCAGGAAATTCGAGGTAGGTATACGTTTTATTTGTCAAGTAGGTATTTTTGATGTAAGGTAATTTAATCAAAAGCATTACAGCAACTTTTGTATAATCAACAATTTCGAAAGATGTTCTATGTAAAGGATAGTTGGGGATGGGGGATTTTTTTGAAAATCTTCGTGTCGCATCTTTGAAAGTTACTGAACAACATACATCGACTTTTGGTTTTTGACTTATGCTATTCTCTCTCTCTCTCTCTCTCTCTCTCTCTCTCTCACTCACTCACTCACTCACACACACATACACGGGGCCTTTTTCTAAAAATGCCTTTTTGGGTTTCCGGCGAAATCTCGACATCGCATTTTTGGGTACGATACAATACTTCCCCTACTTACCATATGTAGTAGACAAAGTAAAAATATGCTTTTTAGCATTAGCTATTACACACTTTAGACAACTATTCCTCCAAAATCGAAAATCTCTTAAAGTATTTTGGCTACAGTTTTATTATGTGACTTTCCTATTCATGTTATCTTACAGGATAAATTTCTGCCTAGAAATTATCTCAAACTAAGCAACATGTACTTTGTTGCAAGCACAATGCGATACCAAAATCAAAACGTAACTGTTTATAAAACAAGTCTGTTTTTACTTTCTCTACCACGTACAAGGTAGGTACAGAAGGTATTGCATTTCATACCGATATTTTTAGTAAAAGGTGTGTGTGTGTGTGTGTGTGTGTGAACAACGTAACTCAAAACGAAAAGACAGATAAATACCAAACTTGACATTTAAATTCAATATCTTCCAAAAAGCGACTTCAAGGTTTTCAGGAAAGCGTTCCAATCTGAACCACCCTTTACATGGAATACTTTTCGAAACTTTTGATTTTCTCGAAAATAGCTTTAGCGATTTCGTCTAAAATATCAAATATTTAAGATGTGTACATGAAAAATAAAATGTGTATCTTGAATTTTCTGGGGATAGCCTTTAAGTCCACTTCATTCGAAAGGAATTTTGTATAATTTTGCATAACTGGTAAACGTTAAGCGGTAGAAGAAAACACAGTACGCAAAAAGAAAAATGTAGTTCTTTTAAAACACACAATTTCAAATAACGTTTTTGTGTCATAAGCTGTTTCCGAGATATCTGTTACTAATGGTTCTAATTGTTCATTTTGTCACTCTTCTTCGATATTCAGTTGTTCCTCGTGATTCATGGAAACAGTATAGGACTTTAAGGCTAGCCTATAGGTCCAGTTCTTAAATGATTTGGCTATCACCATTACCTTTGTATCAGTAACGAAATGTGCAATGTAGTTATTTCTGCAACGGTTTATCTGGATTATAATGGAGTAGAAAAATAAGCTTTCGTAAGAGTAGATGGTATACCCACTAATAAACAATAGATGGTAGAGAAACTCATATGAATGTAATGCATGGAGATTTTGTTAATGAAACTATACAGGAGAATCGCATATTTTCAACTTTATAGAGTTCAACTTCAAGCTGAGTAAACTTAAAAGACGTAACAACAAATGTTTTGAAAATTGTTAGTGCTACGAAAAAGCATATTTCAATTAGGTCTACTTCCTTTTTGTAGCAACTGTTTGTCCATCTCTTATGGTTTCTCATTTATGAAAATTTAATTAGAATGAAAAGTACTTATTCTCACGCCGTTTACATAAAATTCAAGATATCTATTTTATTTGCCATACAAAATGTATGATATACGGATCAAAATCATTGGACATTTTTCTGATAAAATTAAAATAATGAAACTAGTCCATTTAATGGGTTGTTTATGGTGAAGAGATTTTCTTGAAAAGTGTTTGATTCAAGTATTACGTTTTGTACTTATACGGCTGTTTTTAGTTACACGTTCGCGAGCGCGCACACACACTCACACTCACATATATTTTTCTAAAAATTATTTGGAAATGTTCAGGGTCCCTCAAAATGTGAACTTCACTAAAAGTGTGATATGTTTTTGGATGGAATGTATAGCACATAAAGAGTAAAGAAAATAAAAGACTACGCAAGGTAACTGAAAATGTTTCTCATGGCGCCCCTAGGCATTTAAATTCTCTCTAGTGGTTTCCGATTGCATTTTCAAGATACTGTAAATATTTCCAGACGATTAACTCCAAAATCCGCCCGGATCCAAGGAATATAGGTCAGCAGGTCGTGTAATTCGCCCACTTAGATAAGTGGTGGTTTTCAGGAAATCTGCGATCAAGGCATCCTGTGATTCTGGTTCTCAGATTTCGTTTTGTGTTCTTTACGTGATCAAATTTAAGTAAATATTGCGATTTCCGTGACTTTTGCAAAACCTTCAGCGATTTTGATGTAAGGCAACTGCTTGTTTTATTTAATTATAGATTCAGGAGCATTTCCTTTCACATTGCTTCAGGATATGTTAGAAACCTTTATTGATACTGACTCTGCGAAAAAAAAAAGAATGTGTAGCACTCACATGGGTTTCTCTACTCGCTCTTCTACAACTTTTCTTACAAGAACTTATTCTTCTATTTCCTTTTAAAACGGGCAAACCTTCATTACTCACTGACACATTTCGTTATAGGTACAGAGTGAGCCAAAAGACTCCAAACCGCCTGCGCGGTGTTTTTCCTGTCCGCGTCCTCGGCGCTCGTTGCCGTCTGCCGCTATCACAGAAAGACGCGGATGAAACCATACATTTTTAAAACTAATTTTAACGGCTTTACTTACCAACTTTACGAAACGAGATGCTGAAACTGACCACCGTCGTTGTACATACATTTTTGGCACCTCTTTAGAAAACTATCCATCAATCGCCGTAGTTCGCGTTGAGAAATTTCTTGGCGGATATTTTGCTTTAATTCTTCCAGGGTGTGTGGGTTTGTTTTGTACACTTTATGTATAAGTTACCCCGGAGGGGTATTTTATGAACAATATTACCGGTTGCGCGGTGTTTTTCCACTGGGCGTGTGGAAATATGATAAAAACATAATAACGCACTGCTGCTATAAACAAACTCACGCTGTTGTGGTTTTGCTGTGCAGTGTGAAGTGCAGTTTTGAGTTGACGGTGATGTGATATAGTTAAGTTATTACGAGTTATTTCTTATTTTGTCCTGTACTTGGTCACAAAGTAGATTATGGCTCAGTATATGTTTTCTACTGCACAGCATGTATTTATTTATGATTCGTATGTGTTAACTTGGTCAGCTCGCCAAGTGAAAGTACGATTTGCAGAAAGATTTCCAGGTGTAAAAGTTCCAGGCCGTACAACAATCCATGAACTTTACAGTAAATTTCTAAATTTCAGGCCACAGGAAGTATTCGGGCTAAGAAATCTAAAAGACGATTCTTACCGAAGAAACATTAGACGACATCGGCCATCATTTGGAAAATTTCTCCCAAAAATTCCATGATGGATAGTTTCCTAAAGAGGTGCCAAAAATGTGTGGACAACGACGGTAGCCAGTTTCAGCATTTCCTTTCATAAATTTGGTAAGTAAAGCCTTTAAAAGTAGTTTTAAAAATGTTGCGTGGTTTCATCCGCGCCTTTCTATGTTAGCAGCAGATGGCAACGAGCGCCGAGGACGCGGACAGGGAAAACACCGTGCAGGCGGTTCGGAGTCTTTTGACTCAGCCTGTATATGAAAAATACAAATAATCAAATCTCTTCAAAGCTGGTTGCAATATAATGGCTTTTAAATTCTGTTCATTTTGCATGACCGCGAAAAATAACGGGGGAAAAAAAGAAATGCGATTTGCACTTGAGAAAAGTATAACCTGTTTGAAAATTCAAACCAATAATAAAGAACATCTCGGAAATGGTTAACGCCACAAAAAATATTATTTGACAAATTGTATGCTTTAACGAGATCTACATTTTTCTGTGTAGTAAGATTTTGTGCTTCTCTTACGGTTTACCAAATATACAACTCATTTAGGAAAACAATTCTGATATGTTACATTCACACGACTTTCTCTACCCTTTGTCGTTTATTAGGGGTATACAAATTATCCTTACGAAAGTTTATTTTCCTATCTATTCCATTTTAATCGAACCTTTAACCTTTCCGGAAATAGCTACATTACACATTGCGTCTTAGATAAAAAATAATAGTGATAACCAAATGTTTGAGTCCTAGACGTTATACGCTGGTTTTAAAATCCTTTAGAGTGCAATCGCGAGAAACAACTGAATATCGTAAGGACTTGAAAAGAACGAACAAAGTATTGAACAATTCGGACCATTAATAGAGGAGAGAGAGAGAAAGAACGGCATAACTCAGAAACGAAACATAGGAGAAATATAAAACTTGGTATTTAAGCTCAGTACCTTCCAAAGCTGTGACGATGATTTTCAAGAAAATCTGAAATCCCAATCTATCCTTAAATTTAATATTTTTCGAAATGTTTAATTTTCTCAAAACGAACTAACGCTTTTGATTAAAACGTCATACATTTAATGCATCTACTTGACAAATAAAATGTATATTTTGAATTTTCTAGGAGTAGCCTGTGAAATCCACTTTATTAGGAAGAAATTTTGTATAGCTGGTAAACGTTAAGAGAGAGACAAAAACGTACAACACAAAAACTCTAAATCTTTTTAAAACACACAATTAATTTCATATAACTTTTTTTTATGGCATCAGCCATTTCCGAAATATCCGTTAATAATGGTTTCAAGTGTTCAGTACTTTGTAATATTTTTAATCCTGTGGTATTCACTAGTACCTGACGATCTCTGTAAAAGAGTATGAAATTTTAAACCATTGCGTGCCGTTTATAAACACCTCAATATCGATTCAATTTCCTCTATCTCTCTTGTACCTTCAACGAAATGAGTAATAAAACATATCTGCAAATGTTTATCTTGAGCCTTATCAATAACAAGAAATATCTCGGATATTGTTAACTAAAATAATAATAATAATAATAATAATAATAACAATAATAATAATAGTAATGAGCTACATAAACTGTGTACTTTAATGCGATCTACAGCTTTTGTGAAGTAAGATTCTGTCATCTCTTACGATTTACCAATTATGCAAAAATCATGAATGAAGAGGATTTCAGAGCTTAATCCCAGAAAATCCAAGATATACATTTCATTTGTCATGAAAATACTTTAAACATATGGTATTTTGATCAAAATCGTTTGAGCTATTTTTGGGAAAATCAAAATCTTGGAGCAATTTACCATATAAAGGGTAGCTTGCGGTAGGGGTGTTTTCTTGAAAACCCTCCTATCACATCCTTGGAAGATGCTGAACTTAAATACCAAGTTTGGTATTTAACCGATTTTTTGTTTTTCGTAAGAATAGCTTACAGAGGCTAGATAAAAATAAATTACAAAGGGTAGAGAAAGCATATGAAGTAGGACATCAGGTTTTCTCCGCCTTTACCACATACCTATGGTAGTAGAGGACGTACTGTATTCCACATAGAAGTATGATATCGAGACTTCAAGGAAATGCATGTTTTGAGGCTCCCTATTAACTAAAAAATTATAAAAACATCTTTGTGTACGGTTTTAATTAAAATATGCTTCGTAGATTGACCTTAGAAATAAAATGCATATCTTGAATTTTGTAGGAATAACTAGAAAACCTTAAAAGATAGACAATAGTTTACTAAGAAAAACTGTAGACCTCGTCAAAATTTACAATTTGCGTCAAATACACATATTTTTCAGTGTTAGCCGTTTTCAAAATACTCCACCTGCCAAATTTAGAACTGTCCCAAGCGTCATCAAACGGGCATACTTCAAAGGTTGGAGTTGCCTCTTTTTTCTTTGTTCTTTCTTGTTTCATTCTTTCCCCTTTCTATAGTTTCCACTGAAAGCGTCTTACTTACCACGAATAAAAATTTGAATGCTGCTTCCGCATGTAGTAACTAAGCAGTTGTTTAATTTGAAATTATTCCAAGATAGTGTCAGTACACAACTTTTGAACATAGTCACCGCCGTTATTCAGGAAGTGTCGTAACGGAATACCAGTGTTTGTATGCCTTCGTCAAAGAATGATGCCCCCTGTAATGAAAGCCAAGACTGCACTTCCTGTTCCACAAAATCATCGAAATGTTTTCCACCAAGGAACTTCTTCAGATGAAAATCGCTTGGTGCCAAATCCGGACTGTAGACAGGATGGTCGAATTGTTCCCAACCAAATGATGCGATCAGATCTTGAGTTTGTTTGGATATGTGTAACCAGGCATTGCCCCTCAGTATTGTTATCCCATAAACCTAATGCAATTGGCGATGAATGTTTGTGTAACATTTCTCGCATTCAAAAAACGAATCACTGACTTCACAGTCGGCGGTTCGTTCGATTATTTTGAACATTTCGAAACGCTGTAACAACAAGAAAACACAAAGTGAAGATCACAGCTGCGTCTGGCTTCTAATGAATACAGGAAGTAATCGCGACTGCAGCGGCAACATATTCAAATGGCACTTACTTTAAAAGCACGCCTCGTATATATGAATTTATCATTAGTAGAGAAAGTGATGTGCATGTATCACTGATTTTTACTTTCTCTAGCACCAACAGGAAGTATTGTATTCCAGCCAAAAATTCCATATAGAAGTTTCACCGGAAACACACGTTCTGAGGTCCACTGAATAAAAAAAAAAGAATAGAAATTTTAGAAAAGAGACGGGGTGTGTGTGTGTGTGTGTGTGTGTGTGTGTGTGACAGCATAACTCAAAAACGAAAAGTCAGGTAAATACCAAGCTTAGTGTTTAATTTGGTTCAGTATCTTCCAAGGAATATTTTCAAGAAAATTCCTCCACCCAAACTAGCCTTACATGGAAAATGTTTAGAGATTTTTAATTTTCTCCAAAATTGTGTTAACGATTTTGATTATAAAAATATATTTAAGGTATGCATTTGCATGAAAAGTAAAATGCATATCTTAAATTTTCTGGGAACAAACTGTGAAGTTCTCTTTATTCGGAAGGATTTTGTGTATGACAGGTAAACCATAAGTTATGAACAAACTGTACAACTCTTCCAAAGACACAATTCATTTCAAATAACTTTTATTGTGGCATACAAAAATCAGCAACTTCCAGGATACCCGTTGTTATTGGTTTGAATTTTGAATACTTTGTTGTTTTTTAAAAGTGCTGTTGTTTTTCAGTTGTTTCTCGCGATATTATGGGAAGATAAGCACAGGACATAGCGACCCGGCTTTTAAACATCTGTCTATCGATTCGGTTTCCTCTCTCTCCCTTGTACCTTCAACGAAATGTGTAATAAATATATTTTTGTAAAACATTTTCTCGATTAACGTGAAGTAGATAGAAAATCATACTTTCGTAGAAATAGTTGGTAGAAACTATATAAAAATAAACGATATTAGACAGAGAAAATCATGTGAATGTAAAAGCAGAATTTGTTTTAGCGTCACCGAATTAGCGATTTCCCAAAACTTGGAGCAAATGCCACTGCAAGTAAAATGTCAAAACGTTTTCGCTTGGTTTTCCCCATAAGTCATAGTTTTTAGGTTATTTTTTTGCCTTTTCTTGACCACACCTTTCGAACAATGTCAGCTATTTTGCAAAGCAACAAAACATTCGCAGGTGTAAGAAACACGAATGGTTCACTCCCCCGCTTTCCCTTTTGGAAAGCAGGCTTGTAGGTTCTCGACTTGTTTTTTGTGTGGTTTAGTGCACCTGCAACATTTACAAGCGGGAGACAGACAGGGTTGGGGGCCGTTATGGAGCCATGTTCTACCTGAGCCACACGACCTTGCAAGGTGCTTGCTACCTGTTCCCGACGTAGATTGGACCATGTAATGGACCCCGTCACTGTATCAATTGGGGCAGAACGCCACTCGAATTTAAACGGAATTAATGGCCTTGAATGCTGCAGAGCTTGTAATCAATTTCATTAGCCCCGTTTTGGTTTTTCTAATGCTTACGTCTAGTAAGTAGAGGTATTCCACCCAAAAATTCCATACCGAAATTTCACCGAAATATACGTTCTGAGACTCGCCGAATCCAAAACAAACATTTTTAGAAAAAGATCCGTGTGTGTGTGTGTGTGTGTGTGTGTGTGTGTGTGTGTGTCTGAGAGGCATAACTCAAAGACTAAATGTCGAATAAATACCGAACTGGTATTTAGGACTAGGACTAGCTTACAGAGAGAGGAACCCTAGCACCTCACCTCCGATGGATGTTTTGTGCACACACACACCTCAGGGAAAAACGATAAATTGAGAGAATCGCAGGAGACGTATGGGCTGCAGAGACGCCGGCACAAGTCGACAGAACTCTAATAGTTCGAGGCTTGACCACCCCTCCCTCTAGTGTAGCCGAGGAAACACGGGGAGGCTCGACAAGTTTCCTTCTAGCAGGGCTAAGAAGAAGTTCCAATTCGGAAGCCTCTGTGCCATCTGCTCGACACCGACCGAACCACAGCCTGAAACATGAGAGGAAGGTGTGGGGGAGAGGAAATCCGTGGTAGAATACGCCACTCCAACATTTGCCTGTGCCAACCAGGGAAAACCACGAAAAAGCAGCCTGAATGCGAGCTTCACGTGTTATCGCGGAGCCATCTCATTCGATAGCTTGGTATTTATGCTCAGTACCTTTCAAGGATGTGACACGAATATTTTCAAGAAAATCCCCTACCACAAACTACCCTTTATATAGAACATTTTTCGAAATTTTTTATTTTCTAAAAAATACCTCTAACAATTTTGATTAAAATATTACATATCAAAATTACAAATAAAATGTATAGGCATCTTGAATTTTCTGAGAATAGCCGGTGAAGGCCTCTTCATTTGGAAGGAATTTTGTATAATATGGTATAACTGGAACGTTAAGCGACTGACGAGAACATACTACACAGGGAATATAGATCTCTTTAAAACACACTATTTATTTCAAATAACTCGTGTGCCATCAGCAATTTCGACAAAGCCGCTATTAATGATCCGAGTTCAAGCCTTAGTCATTATTTTAAAGTCCTGTCGATTGTCAATTGTTTTTCGCGATGTCATGGAAAGAATATGGGATATTAAGACCAGAGTATAGCGTCCAAATTCTAAAACATTTGACTATCGCTTTTCGTTTTGTATTTATAACGAAATGTCTAATGCAGTTATTTCCGTAAATACTTATCTGGACTAAAATGAAGTAGATAGGAAAATAAACTTTCGCAAGAATAATTTGTATATCCGCTAATAAACGATAAAGGGTAGAGAAAATCATGTGAACGTAACAGATCAGATTTTTTTTAACTATCCGAAAGTGTTTTAGATTGTGTGTGGGTCTACAGAGACGTAATTTCATTAGTTTCTTCCCAGTTTGGCGTTGAAAAAGCTTATGCTAAAAGAGAGTGAACGAAATTCATTGTTTCCCGGTATAGCACCGTTTATCTGTGTTTAATTAAATCTGATTCACTAATTAATACACAGCATAACCACGGATATACAGTCAAGTAGTAGTGTTCAGTAGTAGATGACTGGAAATGAGGCAAAGTTTATTATGGAACCAATAAATGGCGCTGTTTATTTGACTAAAATCAAAACAATCTTCTATGTATTATATTTCATGCTGTCTGGTTACTATTTAGGTTAACCCTTTAATGCACTGCTTTGCAGATATGCAAGGTGCGTATTAAAATGTTCTTTTTAAATGTTTGAAGTGTTTTGTTTTTTATTTTCATTTTATACTGGCCTTTAACAATAAAATGCAAGTATTTGTAACTATCATACCATAAATATATTTATAAATTTCAATACTATTGTATGCTTTTTTCGTCCAAAAAGCAAAATCCATGCAACTGCAGTCAAATGTAACCCCGTCATCAATCACGCGTGCCATCGCACCGGTTATTTTCCGTGGTCCCTCCCCATCCTTTACCACAGGCTCACGACGTTCGACTTTGAATGGATGACTAGTCCATTTCGTCTCGCCTTAACGGTAATGGCTATTCGAATCGCTAACTTTAAGATGCCTTTGACAGGGATATAGAAACCGGTTTAGGAATTAGAGTAAGAGCGGCATATATAGCAAATTAGTTTGCCCAATTAAGGGTTAAGCAACATGCTGCTTCACACCCCTCTTCCGCCAAATACTTAGTCAATATATGACTGTGAGCTGCATCCGGGAGCGAACTACAACTTGGCACCTGCAAAATAATAATAGGCTGGCGAAATCCACAAGATTGGGTCAGAGTGAACCCAAAACCTACAAATAATATACGTTATTTACTTTTGGTTACAGCACAAACATCTACCATATTAAGCAGTCGCTCCTGATGATAACCCATGGTTTAAGAGAAAACATACATGAAAGATTCAAGTAAATTATCGAATGGTAATTGGTTTATGTAGGTACATAAATAATTGTATCACAAATATTAACCCTAATAAAATACTTTAAATAAAATTACATCAGAAAGGAAAACAACTACATTTTTGCTGCGCAACATTTCTTCATAAAAATGCGCAATATTCTCTAAGTAAGTTATAACATGCTTATGTCCGAGTTTCATAGTAATTAATTTTGGCATACTCGAAGAAAGAAATTAAAATAAAAGGGGAAAAAATATGTGATACATTTACATTACTTTCTCTACCCGCTATCGGTTATTAGTGGGTGTACAAACTATTTTTACTAAAGTTTATTTTTAATCTACCAAGAAATGAACAATTCGAATCTTTAATAATGCATATCTCAAAAATGGCTTATACCACAAAAAGGTTTTTTGAAATAAAAGTTGTGTTTTAAAGAGATATACATTCATTTGTGTAGTACGTCTTCGTATTTTCACGTTTACCGATTATATAAGATTATATAAAATCCCTTCCGAATGAAGAGGACTTGACAGGCTGTTCCCAGAAAATTAAAGAATCCCATTTCATTTGTCATGTAAATATCTTTAATATATTATATTTTAATCAAAATGGTTATAGCCCTTTTTTAGAACATCAAAAATTTCAAAAAAAATCTTCCATGTAAATAGTAGTGCGGGGTTTTGTTGAAAATCATCGTGTCGCTTACTACACTGTAATGACATTATTACGTTGCATTCGCATTGTTGTCTTCTTCTGTAATTTGTACGTCGCAGTATAACCGTTTGTAGTTAAGCGACAATAAATAAATAAATTAATTAATTTAAATAATCTGATGTGTTACACTCACATGACTTTCTCTACTCTTGTACAAACTATTTTTACAAACTCTTATTCTCCATCTATTTCATATTAATCGAGATAAACATTTGCAGAAACGATCTTTTGCCATGCAAAGAGAATTACATTTTACACATAGCGACCAGTTCTAAAAATATTTGACTCCTTAAGGCGTTATGTTCCCCTTGTTTTGTATTTGCAAAGGCAATATAGAAATACAGTAGCCTTTAAACATAGACATATATCTTAATAGCTGGTTGCTAGGTGCAGCACTATTCTCTTTGCCACAGATTAATACTCTTTGCATATCCAAGACAAAAAATGAATAACGAATTTCTATTTGAGAAAATAAGTATTGAAACATTTAAGAGAATAACAAGCAATATCTCGAAAATGGTTCACTCAACATAAAAAACGTATATGACATAAATTGTGTATTTTAACGCGATTTAAATTTTTTGTGTAGTAAAATTTTGTCCATCTCTTATGGTTTACCAGTTACGCAAAAGTCGTTCACAATGAAGAATACTTTTGGGGACATTCCCAGAAAATTCGAGATATACATTTCATTTGTCATGAAAATATCTTAAACATATGATATTTTAATCAAAATCCTTAGAGCCATTTTTGAGAAAATTAAAATTTTCGAAAAATGTTCCATGTAAACGGTAATCTGGGGTGGGGAGATTTTCTTGAAAACCTTCGTATCGCATCTCTGGAAGATACTGAACCTAAATACCAAGTTTGGTGTTTATCGGACTGTTCGTTTCTGAGTTATGCTGTTCACAGACACACACAGGACATGTTTCCAAAAATGCTTTTTTTGTATTCAGGGGGTCTCAAAACATATATTTCCGGTGAAATCTCAGTATCGAATTTTTGGGTGGAATAAAATACTTCCCCTACTTACTATACGTAGTAGAGAAAGTAAAAATACTATCAGCCATATACGTAGGACACAATTGGCTTATAACTGGAGATATTTTAAACTAGGATATCTCGGTCACATAGTTATGGGACTGAGGTTGTTGACAGTACTTATGTGCTACGGCACGGAGTTGGGTTGTTCACATTTTACTCTCGAAGATATCCGGACCGAGTTAGGATGCGCTTAATTAAACAAATTAAACGATGTGTGTATAATAACATATATAATAAAAGAAAATTAATAAATACATTATACGCATGATATCGTTACAAACCTCAATATCTATTTCAGGATGTGTTTACGTTTAAACATTCCAGTTTTTACGCTAAGGAAACTAAAATTAAGATGATTCACACTGTAGCCGCGTGACTGATGCGACCCCAGAGTGCTGGATACAGGCCATTTCTGATAAGCGGGTCGGAGTAAACAAAACATAACGACTCCTCGAGATAACTTCATCAAACAGAAACCAAGCCAAGGACGCCAGTTTGTCTATCAGAAGCTCCACACCATGTTTACACAATCATAGCAGCGTAGTCTTCAGTTTTCACACCTCTATCTCAGTAAACGTCTTGCCAACTTCTGGATTAACCATTCTGGGAGACAACTTACACATTACACATTGTACTGCGTTAACCTTCCGCAAATCCTCCAGTAACTTCCGATCTAAATGAGATGTTACAGGTACAACAATTGGCTCTTAATTTGAAGTAGCTTCGGACCGACGAGGTGAAGTTGATCCAATAATGGCAAAAGGCGAATAGTGAGGGGGCTTTCTTAGCGGAGTGCGTTGGAATAATATTTTTGACTTTAGAGTGGAAAATGAGACCTCTTTCTTGGGTTGTGAGTGTATTTCATTTTGCAATGCATACAGACGAGAGTTCTCTCTTCGACAGGAAATAATGCTAGTTATTCTAAAATAAGGTTTCTGCAGACCTGAGTTGTTAAAAGCAGCATTAAACACTTGAAAACTGGACATTGAACCGATCGGATAAAAGGAAGATCCAAGCGGCAGAGACGAGATTCTTAGGTTACCTAGCACGAAAGACTCTTATGGACAAACAAAGAAGTGAACAAATCAGGAAGGATTTAAATATATTTAATATTTTAGATAGAATAAATTCATTACAATATAATTGGTAGGAACACATAAAAAGAATGGAATCTGACATCTGTTTTAATTAACTATAAACCGAAAGGTTTCAGGAACATAGAAAGACCAATAGCCAGATGGATAGATGAATTCTCTTGACTGGAAAGAGACCTAGTGGCCTAAGTCCATGAAACAGATGAACAAGAAGAAATGCTTGAGACTAAGTTTATGATTCTTCTAGGCGAAGAAAATTTATATAGCAGAGCAGAGATTCGAACATTCGTGATTTGGATAGATTTTTCTATTCCATTTCTAGGTTTTTAACTATAAACAGAAAAAGTCATAGAGTAATCTTGAAATTTTATGGCCCTACACACGTTTTTTTATGTAGGTTTGCCCACAATTTGAAACTCTGTTCTGTGTTGTCTGTTATCTCCAACTTGTGTTAGAAGATGAAATGATTATGTACAGAGAACGAAATAATTGTATACATCTTGTTGAAGCATCAATTGGACGGTACTGTTCGTTGCTTTCATATTTTAAAGGGGAGTAGGGTCCATGGGCGACATTTTGGTTGTGTGTTCAAATAAATACTAATTTTCGATTTGTATAGACTGTTTGTAACCTTAGATATATATGTTGGAAACATTTTAGAACCCTACGACGTTTGGAAGTACCCTTAATTACGCCTGATTTAAATTCATGCATATTTAAGATTATTTTTCTGAACTTTATTTTTACTGCGTTTACTCACATTCAGATGCAATAAGGTGCTATAATTTTGATGCAAAAAAAATTGTGGATTGTTTGAGCCTATGATAAAGAAAACTACGAGGCATTTTGGGGGGGGGGAAGCAAACCTGTTCATATTTACAAAATAGTATGTCATCTAGAAGTTTAAAAATCACCTTGCTCAAATCCATTTGATTAATTTTGACATTTTTTACCACATACCAAGTAGGTAGAGAAGGCATTGTTTTGAGGACGCTGAATTTAAAAAAAGCATTTTAGAGAAAACTTCACATGCATAAGTGATTGTGTGTATGTGTGTGTGTGTGTGTGTGTGCGTGCGTGCGTGCGTGCGCGAACAGCTTAAAACAAAAACGATAACTTGGATAAATATCGAACTTGGTATTTTATGTACAGGATCTTCCAAAATAAGCAACGCGAGGATCCTTCACCACAAACTACCTTTTATATGGAATATTTTTCGATTTTTTTTCTTTCAAAAATTGCTCCAATGGTTTTGATTAAAATATCATATGTTTAAGATCTTTACAAGATGTTTTCTCATTAGAAAATGGTTTATAAGAAGCTGTTTAGTTTGTGGTGAGGAATAAGGAAACAAAAAAGGAAAATGTTGGCTCCCAATTAAGAAACGTAACTTGATCCTCAAACGACCATCCATGGATGGTCCAACCATTCACTGCGCTCTTCGTACACAACCAATCAGAATTTTCCTTGTTATTTACGTTGGTGTAAGAACAATTGCAAAGTACTTTATACAAATGTTGTTTAGTTTTTTATGAGGAGTGAGAAGACAACATAAAAAGGAGGTTCCCATTTAAAATAAAAAAAATCTGATGTGTTACAGTCACATGACTTTCTCTACTCTTGTACAAACTATTTTTACAAACGCTTATTCTCCAATGCTTCATTTAATCGAGATGTTAATCTTATTGCTAATTTTCTTGTAGGTGCAAGGGGAATATGCTAGTAGTTAAGTGATAGTCAAATCTTTTAAGAGCTGGTTGCTATGTGGCGCATTCCATTCTCTTTGTATGTCCAGGACATAAAAAAATGAATAACGAATTCCCATTTGAGAAAAAGTATTGGAAAACTGAAGGGAACAACAAGCAATATCTCGAAAATGGTTCACTCAAAAAAAAAAAATGTATATGACATGAATTGTATATTTTAACGCGATCTACATTTTTGTGTAGTAAAATTTTGTCTATCTCTTATGATTTACCAGTTATACAAAATTCGTTCACAACGAAGAATACTTTTGGAGACATACCCAGAAAATTCGAGATATACATTTCATTTGTCATAAAATATCTTAACATATGATATTTTAGTCAAAATCGTTAGAGCCATTTTTGAGAAAATTAAAATTTTTCGAAAAATCTTCCATGTAAGGGTAATTGGGGTGGGGAGATTTTCTTGAAAACCTTCGTGTCGCATCTCTGGAAGATACCGAATCTAAATACCAAGTTTGATGTTTATCCGACTGTTCGTTTCTGAGTTATGCTGTTCACAGACACACACACGGACATGTTTCCAAAAATGCTTTTCTTGGATTCAGGGGATCTCAAAACATATATTTCCGGTGAAATCTCGGTATGAATTTTTGGTTGGAATACAATACTTCCCCTAGAGAAAGTAAAAAGTAAATTGACCTTAAAATGACCATAATAATGTTCTCCAATTAAAACACGATTAATGACGGTTACTTTTCCCCAGCAACTTTTATTACAGACATTTCTTTCTACACGCTTAGTTTTGGAGATATTGTAAAGTTTCAACTTAAATGGTCCATCATGTATACTGAAGTTTTTATTTTCTCCCAATCAACATTCACATCTGCAATTCTCCCTTTCAGTTGATTATCTATTCTTTGTTGATATAATAGCTGCATACACTTCTCTTCTAATAAAAGAATTTTAAATTTAGTTTCAGTGTGTACGTTTCTTTTTGGTTTCATGGATCGTTTTAGTAGTCTAATTATAGAATACAAGCAATCCGTTCCAATTTGTAGTCTGAAAATTGCAAGTTAATAAATTATAAACTGTGGTCCAAGGAACGTTTTGAATAGTGAAAAATGCTCGAAAAAGAAATTTAGAAAAATGGAGATTAGAGTTCAACGCGGTGCTTTACTTAAATGGTATATGACCAATTAAATAACCACTCGTGGATTTAAAATTGGCTATATTAAAATACGAATTGTATCACATAAAAGCAAATAAAGTGAAAAAGGAATAAAACACTATCTTTTTTTCAGATTTCACAGATTTCATTGCTGTAAGAAGCAAGATTCTGAAATAAAAGTTGAAGAAACTGAAAGGAATATGAAATTCCATCTCAGGAACTATAACAGATGGGTAGTCAAAGCCTTCCATTATTGGATTATGCCAGAAGTGTTGTGTCGCTTCACCTGTCATGGTTGAAAAGGGTCGTGCATGTCACATAGATCTTATCGCCTATTCAGCTTTCCAGGAATTTACAAGGAATACTTTTGTCCGTGAGAAAAGTTTAGTTTTCTTGAAATTTTTCACGTCTTCGGATATGGATCTTGCAAGCGATGCTTCCAGAAATGTCAGAAGAAAGAACTTATCACTGTAGCGCCAAGCTTGCATTGAAATGCTAATTCAGAGAGTGAAAGACGGCCAAAAGCCACCTAACGGTATAGATTGTTATGCAATTTCGTAACGCTATTACGATTTTGTATTTCCTCACAATGGATTCCCACTCTGACCCATGGTTTTTTCGTAGTTTCCCCGGAGTCGTCAGTCAAATGCTGGGATGATTTCTTTTACGCTTTATTTTCCACAATTTCCCTTTCATTCCTTCTCATCTTTTGGTGTGCTTCTAGGTTTTGTGGCGTATGGCGGTGCCGGAAAAATGGCGTTTATGCATGCTTAATGTAAAGAGTATTCCCCGTGAACAAAAGAGGACTGCTTGATTGGTGGGTTATTCATCGCCCCCTCTCGGCGGCTCCAGCAGTGGGATGGGAAATGTTAGGGACTTCCGCGCGTCTCTATGGCCTGTAGCCTCCTGTCGTTCCTTCACCGCAACCCTTCCTCCTGGGGGTGTAGCCGCAATAGATCTGTGCTAGTGATGTAATGATACCACTCTTTCTCGGCACTCGATACGATACTGATTTTTGAGCACCTACTCGATACTCGATACTTTATAAAAAACTGTAAAGTCGATAGCTAGTTCTCTGAATTATGTTCTTATTAGTAGTTTTCTGGTATAAACGCATTTAACTAACTTTGTATTGTATGGTAATTTCGAAATTGTTCTTGTTTGGCGTTCTTCAAATGGCAATAATTCTTTTATAGTGATAATATCACAGGTTCTATCCCCTATTGTTAAGCAAGGTTAATATTAATAATAATAATTATAATAATAATTTCTTTACTTTCCTTTTTACGTAACATATTTGTGCTGAAAACTTTCTTTTAAAGGATTTTCTATCCATAGAAATACAAATACCTGCAATTCTTCTTTATCCTGCAATCTTGAATATATAAATTAATACATCTTAAACAACTCAAGCAACTAAAAATAATTTGTGCGTGTTGCAATATTCTACCACTATTCACAACTACCACATAACATATACATTTTTTTTCATCCGGTAATAATTAATTAGGCATATAACACTCCGAAACACAGTAAGTTTGTGGATTAAGCCTCTACCACCACCACCACCACCACCACCACCACCACCACCACTTCTACTATTCACGCTACTTAGCATATACAAGTTTAATACAAAGGTTTGACTTGCATAAACACAAATTAACAGATGTAAGGAAAGAACAAATATTTCCATGCGCTGTATTATCTTAGTTCTGATTTGTTTCTGTTGAATTCACAGATTTTGGTTACTGGAGTAGGTAAATGTAATGGCCAGAGTAAGTCACCAAATCAGAGTATTGCGAAAAGGTGATTGAGAGCGTCAGTTAAATCAGCTTCATTCGCAACTCAGTTAACGCTGCATGTTATATGAGTACCTCTACTCCTTTCCCCATTGTTTTGCATGATTTTGTTTAGACACAAGAGCCTATGGAATGTAGCATTGATTCACCCACAGAAAATGCAGTCGAGGTACCATAGTCCAGCAACTCTTTCGGGACATGTGCAAGGCAATAACGTGAAGCCTCGACTTTGTTCATTCCTTATTTAGTATAAAGTTAAACGCAACAACTTTCAATAATGCAAAACTTAAAAATTTCAAAGTATCATCATAGGATTATTTCAAAGTATTAAACATACTTCGATATTACGGAGTATCGATAGTATCGAGATCCCATCCCTAATCTGTACAGGACCCAGCGCGCGAGGTGACCCCTCCATTGATGGTGACCTCTACCTACAATGATTAGTGAAAACAACAGATACGGAAGAGCACTGAAACGATTAATATAAAACCAGAAGCAAAATTTAAGCGCTTTAGTGCAATATATTATTGTTACATAATGTTGTCTTTCCTCAAGGTGGCCTTCGAAATTCTGACGAAGAAAAGGAAACAAACTGCATTGGGTGTACCTCTGCTTATAGCGTGCGGCTACGCTGTTTTTAAACTTTCTTATAACTATAAATAGGATTTATATGCATTAAAATATCTAAAATATGCATACATTTATTATGTCAAAATCTTTAAAACTTGCCTTATAGTTTCAAATATATGCACTAGTCGTGCAATAAAATAGTTAACTTCGAGCTTGTTGTGCAGTCGTTAATTTAATTTGAGTACACATGATCATTTTCTCCAAATGCTCAAGTGTAAGTTTATGACTTTATCGGTTAACACAAATTTATATGCTGAAAAGGATCTTTCCACATCTATAGATATTATTGTGCAAGATCTGAAAGTAGTTACTAACTCTCGGGAAACTTCAAGAAGCACTACGTTTTCATCTTGAAGATATTTATTTATCCACAGAACACAAAATCTTAATGGGCTGGCCCCCGAGAGCATCTACCTCCTATGCAAGGGTCCTGGGTTCGATTCTCGGGTAGAGTTGGGAATTTTTATTCAGCCAAGATTATTCCCTATCTTCCCCAGTGTCTGAAAGTACGATTAACGGAATACAAGTTATCACCGTTGCCGATAGGTAGTGTGTTCCAAAGGTATAAAGACACAGATATGAATGTAGTCCATAAGCTAATTATCATAAGGTATAAAAGAAAAAAAAGAAAACCTTAATTTTAGGATTTCCCTCTAAAACACAGCACAATTTACCGCTTAATTTTCTTGCGTACTTTAAAGGAGCACTGCAAAGCTTACTGTGAACTTCAATGAAAAACGATAGAGGTCTCTTCATAGAAGGGACTTCATTATTTTAATCACCAATGTGTTTAAATTTTAACTCTAAAATTTAAAAAAAATTAAACACTAGGCAAGCGACAGTACAGATTGCAACTTAGAGGATTACCGGGATCATTATAGAGGAATACAAAAGAAGAAGCTATTTCAATTTTGACAATTTACAATTTTAATAACAGAAGATCTCTACCTTAAAAGCCACATATTAAATTCTTTACAAAAACATCCTTAACTCAACCATCTCCTCGCCCCGAGGCACATGCCTGGAACATGCTTTACACTACGAAGGTACCATAGCTATAGAGGTCGAACTAAGATAAATCACTTATCTTATAATTAATCATCTCCACCACTACTTCCTGTAAAAGCGTCACACAAGATACTTAAATATTCTGGATGTTTCTAGGGAAAATGTAATGCTGCCAACGATCCTTCCGGAACAGACTACTAACTCATTCCGGGAGGATCGACTCATGTGCTCGCCACAATATTATATCAGGTGGAAGGAAAGACATTACATTAATTTAAACCACTTTCATGTCTCATTATTTGCAACATATTTTGTACCTTTCAGTTTTTTCTATGACCTTTTTCTGCGTGGACTATTTACGTTTTTCGAGAACATAAAACGCACACACTGGCAACGTCGCAGCGTGTAGCTGATAGCGACCGGTAGCTGGTAGCGGGAATGGGACTCTATCTTTCAAAACCAGAATTAGGTCAGCACGTAAGAAGGTTTCACTTTCGCTGTATGGCGAGTAATTCGTAAGTGTTGATAAACATTATCAAGGAACTCACGATTTGAAAAGGCTGGCATTTCGTAAGCCTAATGCTGTACGTATGATTATCCACTAAACAGACCTCGGGTTCTTTCATCACCAAATCTGTGAGTTTCAATTGCAGTACGGTTTTACTCTAATAAGACTCAACTTCTACTGGAGCTGAAATAAATATGGTGTGCTTTTCAGTCAGCGACCGCGAAACGCTTATTGGGCGATGAAGGTATACCATATTGTTAGTGTAGGCCAATAGCTACCGAGCTGTACTTGTCATTTCGCCAAAGCATTACATCACCCTTTCGTCGTGTTTGTTTGGATTAAGGTCTTGCGGAAAACAAAGCCGCTAGTCCCACCATCTCCCAGTTCAGGTATGCTGTTTTGTTTACAATCGGGAGACGTTCTCACACTGACCTGTCTTGACCTAGTAACGTAGTCTATGTCTCCAACCACATTACTTCTGCAAAACGATGTTCGGAAAATGATTAATTATTTCAAAACCGTGTATGATATCTCATAGTTACTACCTAAACTACATCAGAAATAGGCTACTCTACCCATCTTACAAGTAACAAATTATTATCTTCATATATTCTGGTGGAATAAACCAGGCTAATTTGTAAAACAACTATTTTTTTTCGAAACGGCTGGTTACAGAACAAAATGCTATTATACTTTTTTGTTTGTATACCTCTGTGAAGTACACATTAGAAGGAATGTAGTAAGTTCACTTCCACCCTGTGTAACGAGATAAACCGAATTTCGATAACAACAAAAGCATATCCTTATTAAATTCAGCTAATAAAATCTACTTAGCAATATTAAAAGTAAAACTTCATTTCAGAGCAAAAAGAAGATACTAGAAGAGTAATGCGACTTCCGCAAAGGTAAATTGTGTACAGACGAAATGACTATACTATAGCAATAGAGAAAAGAGGAGAGTTCAACCCACCATTGCAGCTACTGCTTTTATACTATAGAAGGCAGCCGTAACGGAAGAAGCAATGGGATATACTTGCTTACTATGAAATACCTAAAAACTTGATAAATACCATCAAGGCACTGTATAATACTAGCCAGATAATTTTCAACAAAGAGCAACCCATAATGGTACAACAAGGGCTGAGATAGTGTGGCATGTGCACAGATGTTAGTCTTGTTAAGACGCCCTCTGGTTACCGGGGTCGGAGGGGGCAGATTGTCTGAGTAGGGGCGATTCAGGGGAAACAGTGTGTCATTGGAAGGGATATGGCGTTACTGACGCCAACTTGGCGTAGCTTCATTCTGTGAGTAGGCTTCGGGTAAGACAGTCGGGCAACTGCTAACACACGATGTCCTCGTCGGCAGGCAATGGGCAAAGGTATGTAACTAACTTCATCCAATAAATTGTGTGCCATCCACGCATTTTAACTTTTAATTATGGTATAATAGAGTTCCTTTCCTCTCCCTTCAGCCAGATATGTTGGTGTAAGACTATTTTGTAAAGTTAACTTAGCTGCGTCCTCGTCGTTGCCTCTTAAATCAAAGATCTTTGTTTAATTTAACGATCCCTCTCACAAGCGAGTAGCTCTCCTCTGAAGTTAAATAATAATTTTAAGTGAGGCATACGACAATTGGCGGTGGCGCCGAGTAATTGGTTTGATTGTTTTCAGATTTTAAGTGCAAAATTTTTTTCCCTCCAAATGTAACGGTTTGTGCTTCTCCACGTGGTCGCGAAAAATGTAAAATTTGTTTCTGGCTTAAGGGTAAGGATTTTTATACTTTAATTTGTGATTCTCTTCTTCTAAATTTTGTTTCCATCATATCTGAAAGTCTGGTTTCGAAATTTTAATTTTGAGTTCATTTTTGCATTTTTCCATTGTCTGCCGGCGTGACGCTAAAACTTCTGACTCCATTTTCCCCTTGTTTTGGCCTCATCTCCATTAAATTGTATTGCTGTTGCTAAGTGGTTCGTGCTGGTTATTTTCAAAAAATGTTTTTGTGAAAGTTGAGTTGTGAAACGAGCGAGATAGTTGTAGTTTGAAAATGTGCTCGTCACGTGTTGGCTATCTGTTTGCAAATCTTGTTTTCTGTGCTTATTAGCAGTGGTTTGGAAACGTATAACTTTATATTCCAGTGATTGTGATTTCTAGCTATTTACTGCACTTTTCTGGGACATTTTTCGTGTAACTTTTATGTACGCACGTGTGTTATGTAATTCCCGCGTGGTCGTGCATTTCAGCAATAATTTTAGCTTGTGAAACCAGTCTTCCTCAGCACGTGTTTTGGCGCGTTTATTTGCGTGTGTATATCAGGTCAGATACATTTGTTTTAAGACAAAAGAGAAGTTTGGTGTGCTAGTATGAATTACAAGTCTGTATTCTGCTCCTTTTGAGAATCTTAGCGGTGGTCACAGTAGGTGTGACGTGGTTTTTTTTAACTTCCAGTTCGAGGTTTCTCACTGAAGCTATCATTTTGTTTTCTTCCATGTGTTCATTCTGATTAAAAATCTTGGTATTGTGTCCAAGTGGCTTGTGTAGACGTGTGTTGGTATAATTTTCTGATATTTCGCCGCGGGCACTTCATTGTATTCTTTCTGGAACTGTTTTATTTGGCTATGTTCTGATCTTGCTACTTACATTCATGTGATGCTATAAGTGTTTAGTTTGGTATAATCTGTATCGCTCTGTCCTACTGTTTGTTTATTGGTTGCGTTATTTTTTGTGCTGCAATCATGCCTAAGCGACGTACTGCACAGAAATCTGATATAGCAATTGCTCCAGTTAGCGAGCACAGTGAAGTAGAATCTATGCCCAGTGTTAGTACGCCTGTTGTTACGCAGTTATTAGCGATGTCTAATCCGCCTGTCGTGGCCAATGCAACGCAATCAGCTGTCTGCCGCCCGGTCATTGATCCCTCTTACTTCGACAATTCCAGCAGGTTGTCGGCGCATGAATTTCTGCAGAACTTTGAAATGGTCGCTGCTGCTAATGGCTGGTCAGAAGAAATGAAATTGAAATGCTTTCCATGCTATTTACGAGATACTGCTGCATCATGGTTTCAAACTTTTCGCCATCGGCACCCTCACCATGATTGGGTTTTCTTGTCTACACAATTTTTAAATGCATTTCAGATAACAAACCAGAGTGATATTCTGGAAATGAAACTCAGACAGCGGGTACAGTTGGATGATGAACCTGTTATTAGTTACATCTATGACGTGCTATCTTTATGTGACCAAGTCAACCCAACTATGTTGCAGTTGGAACAAATTAAACACTTGCTTAAAGGTCTTAGACCTCTGTATGTACAATCTTTATTGTCATTGAATCCTCAAACTGTTGATGAGGTAATACAAATCATTCGACGAGTGGACAAAGCACAGTTTTACATGCAGAACCGTGAACATCTAGTGTCTGCTCAATCTTAGGCTGCAGTGGTTACGCCACCTTCTGTTATATTTAATACTGCATCTGTTCCTGCTGTTACTTTACCAGCTTCTCCTCAGCCTTCTCCGGCTTCTTCTCTTGTGGGCGTACCTATCCATCCTATGCATCAGCTGATTGATTGTGTGGATCAGTTATGTAACAGAGTTAACCAGTTTCAGTTACCATCTTCGGAGAGAACTTCCCAGCATTCACAGCTTCCACGGTCATCTGACTTCAACCGGAGGGATCCACCCGTCACCTGCTATAGATGCAACAGGCAGGGCCACCTGGCTCGCTTTTGTCGGAGCCGCCTCCCGCAGTCAAAAAACGACTGGCGACGAGACGTAGCAGCACCACCACCGCCCACCAGCATGGCTGCACCTCAACGGGACATAGCTACACCTCAACGGGATGTGTCTGCATTATCAGGTCAGATATTGCAAGTTCCTGGTCGTATTGCCCAGACAGAGCTCTCCATCTTGCTCGATACAGGAAGCGCAGTGAGTATTGTGAATGCTGCACATGTTCTTGATCATTCTACATTAAAACCTATAGAGATGATGCTCCGCACTGCAGGCAACAAGTTACTTGATGCGCCTTACCACACTGTGTTAGATTTCCATATTAATGATGTTCTTTTTCAGGAGGATGTACTAGTTGTGAAAGAGTTGTCCCATGATTTGATTTTAGGCAATGACTTTTTGCAGACCCATGATGTTATAATTGACTATGCACATAATCTGATAACCCTGAAATCTTCTAAGAATGATGCATTCAGTATACCAATAACCCTAACACAAGGACCTTTTGTTGATATGGCAGTAAACCCTCTCCAAGATAATGATTGTACAGATTCTGGTGTTAAAATGGCAGTTATGAATGATGTTAAAATTCCACCTCTGTCTACATGCTATATATCAGTTAAGCCTTTGTCAGCCATTAGTAATGAAGTTATGTGTGAACCTGCTCTTAACATAATGCAAAAGAAGAATCTTTCCATTCCACCGTTATTGTGTCATTCTGCCTCTGAACTTACTATTCCAGTGCATAATAATACTTCAGTTCCACAAACATTGTTTGCAAATGCAGTCTTAGCTAAAGCTTATGATGTTGCACTCGTTCAGAGTAATTCTGTTTTGTCATCCGATGTTACTCCTCTGCCAGCTCCAAATTGTAATTTTAATGTTAATGGTAAACTCTTGGAAACCCAAAAGGCTGACTTACATGCTTTGTTATTGAAATATAGTGATCTTTTTGCCACAACATTACAAGAACTTGGTACTACGGATGTTGCAGAATTTGATATCAAAGTAAATGACCCTAAGCCAATTAAGCAAAGACCATATAGAGTTCCTCATAAACAAAAGGAAATTATTGCTGAGCAAGTTAAAGAGATGCAAGATGCTGGCATTATCAAGGAATCACAGTCCTCCTGGGCTTCTCCTGTAGTACTCGTCAAAAAGAAAGATGGCTCCATGAGATTTTGTGTCGACTATAGAAAATTGAATGCTGTTACAGAGACCACCTCTTTCCCTTTACCATTGATAGATGATTTGTTAAGTTATTTGGGGGAGGTTAAATGGTTTGTCTCATTAGATTTACTGTCAGCATACTTTCAGGTACCTATTGCAGAGGATAGCCAGAAGTACACCTCTTTTGTCACTTTTCAGGGTCAATATCAATTTACACGCTTGAGTTTTGGGTTGGCAAATGCCCCTAGGTTTTTCAGTTACATCGCAGACAAGTTGTTAGGCGATTTGAATTTTAAAAAGGCTATTGCATATCTGGATGACATTGTTGTTTTTGCTAAAACCTTTGAGGAGTTGTTGCAAAATCTTGAGGCTGTTTTTCAACGTCTGGATCACCACAAGTTTAAACTTAAACCAGAAAAATGTTTCTTCGCCATGCAAAAGATTAAACTCTTAGGCTTTGAAGTTTCTAAAGATGGCATTTCACCTGATTCTGACAAAGTTGTTTCCATTCAAAATTTGCCTCGTCCTAAAAATGTTCGAGATGTGAGAAAAGTTTTGGGATTGTTTAATTTTTACAGGAAATTCATCAAGGACTATGCTAATATTGCTCAACCTCTAATTCAGTTGACTAGGAAGAATCAAAGTTTTATTTGGGGATCTGATCAGCAAACTGCATTTCAAAATTTGAAGGACTTATTAGTTTCGGCCCCTGTCTTAGCTCACTATACTCCTGGTGCTTATACCGAACTGCACTCTGATGCCAGTGGACTAGGTGTTGCCTCGGTGTTGTATCAGAAGATTGATAATGTGTTGAAACCAGTGGGCTATGCTTCGAGGACACTATCTAAATGTGAACGTAATTACAGTGTTCCTGAGTTGGAATTGTTGGCCATCCTGTTTGGACTTACCCACTTCCGCAGTTTTGTTTATGACTACAAGGTTCATATTGCATCTGATCATCACTCCCTTTGTTATTTAAATAATTTGAAAGATTTGACTGGGCGTTTGGCACGATGGAGTTTGAAATTGCAAGAGTTTGATTATACCATTTCTTATAAATCCGGCAAGAAACATCATGATGCTGATACTCTATCGAGATTTCCTGTGTTACAACCTACAGAAAGTGATCTTGAACAGCTTGATGAACTCCCCACATGTTTGCTGTCATCAGTTGAAGTTGCTGACCATCAGAAGAAAGATACTGGGTTACTTGAGTTTATTAATGCTCTCCATGATCCTCCGTCGGCCCCTGCTAAGCTTCAGAGACAAATTTCCAACTACACACTCAAATCAGGTGTTCTTTATCGTAAAAATGCTGGCTCCACTGGCCCTCTCCATCTGCTGGTTATTCCAGAAGCTCTAAAACATGAAATTCTTTCTTCATGTCATGATGATCCTCTTTCAGGCCACTTAGGATTCTCGAAAACATTTGCCAAAATTCACTCCATGTGAATTACTGGGTTGGTATGAAGAAAGATATTGAACATTTTGTACGAACCTGTCCCAGCTGTCAAACCAGAAAAGGACCGAAGAATCAGAAACCAGCAGGCTTATTACAACCAATTCCGGTTACATCTGTAGGCGAGCGGTGGGGTATTGATTTGCTTGGGCCCCTCCCACGCTCCAATTCTGGACACAAGTATGTTGTCGTTGCGACCGAGTATGCTTCTCGCTGGGTCGAGTCTGCGTCGCTTTCTTCAGCAACAATCCCTCAAGTTGATAAATTTATTTTGCACAACATCATCTGTAAGCATGGAGCCCCTGCTGCCTTGTTATCTGATCGTGGCTCAGTTTTCTTAAGTGAGGTGACACAAGAATTGTTGAGATCTTTATCAGTGTCTTCCAATTTCACCAGTGCTTATCATCCAGCTTGCAACGGACTTACTGAAAGATTTAACCAAACCCTCTTAAACATGCTCAGCCATTTTGTGGACAATAATCAGAAGAATTGGGACTCAATTTTGCCCTATGTCATCTTTTCATATAACTCGAGTGTTCAAGAGTCTACTAAATTTTCACCCTTTTTCTTGATATATGGTCGAGAACCTTCTTTACCTAACCAGGTTCAGCTTCAAGCTACGTCTAATGACCTTTTTGTGAGACAGACATTGCAAGAGATTCAGAAGGCACGGGAGGTTGCTGTTGCTAACATTACAAAGCAGCAGGTGAAGCAAAAAGAAGCATTTGATGCTAAACATAGAGATGTGGTTTATAATGCGGGTCAATTAGTTAAAGTTTTCACTCCCATTAGGAAGAAAGGTAAATGTACAAAGTTGTTACATAGATATTTTGTCCCTTTTGAAATTATCCGACAGATCACTCCTGTTACCTACCTTGTTGGTCGACCTCATGCTCCCCGTACCAAACATCAGAGTGTTCATGTGTCACGCCTTTACCCTTACTATGATCCTGTGGGTCCTTATAGACTGTAAAGTCTGAGTTTCTGATACTTAATTAAGCTTTACTTTTCAGGAATATGTGATATGAATGGCTCTGCTAAATTAAAAGTGTATTATTATTGTGGGTGTAACTTAAATTTTGAATTATGTTTTGGGAACTGCAAATCATTTGTTTGTTGTATTATGCTGCAGGAATGTGTTTCAGGTGTACTATGTGCTTAATTGAGCTTTCATTTTCAGGAATGTTATGTGACAATATTGTTTTGAGTAATGATGTGATGTTGTTTTGTTGCATTTGATTTGATTTGATATGATATGATTTGATTTGACTCGATTTGACTTTGGGTTTCATAATGATGCTGTGATTTTTATTTGCAGAAAATTGTTGTATGAATAGTGTGTATTTGAGGTTATGTGATATATGTGAGATTTGCCTCGGTGGAAGTGCCAAAGAGTAACCCCGACGGTGTTAATGAGATGAGGAGAGATGAGAAGAGATGAGATGATGTCAGCTTCGGTGGAAGTGCCACAGTGTAACCCCGACAGTTGTATGTTTTCAGAGATTTTGCTTATTGGTGTTGCTGTAACGTGCCCAGTATAGCGTGTGGGATGAATTCACACGAGAGATTAAATGGATGGAAGTGAATGTAATGAAAATAATTTTTTTTCTCTGTTTATGCAACAAGTTTATTACCATCTTAGATAGCAAATTTTAATACCACCTGTTTTCCAGCTTAATTTTCATTTGGAGGATGTGGATGCAACAGTATAGTGTCATGTTATTTGTGTCATTCCTGAATTGTTAATGTGATTTCTTGAAGGTTATGCCTATGTTAGATGTTTTGAATTTGCAGCATGCTAAATGAGACACGTAAGTGAAGATGTTTTGTTTTGAAGAGAAAATTGAAAGATGATGATGATTGAAGTAATGATCGAGATTGCACTATTACTGATGATGACTATGAAAGATGTTGATAACAATGAGATGAGAAAGATAGTGATGTGGACGAGCAGTTGTATTGGTGACAAGAGTAGGACAATAGTAGTTGAAAGCATGTCACGTGGCGTAGTTTAGAGATGTATTGTGGATGTAGTTTGTAGTGATGCATACACTAGTTTGAGTAGATAGTTAAGTTAGTGTTGTGTGTAATTTGGGCCATGGTCAGTGTGAATGAGTTCCTTTCATTGTCATGTGTGATTGTCTTGTAAGTGCACTTACTTTCTTTTGTTAGTGATACCAGCTGGTTATTAAGATTTAATATTGGGATCCCAAAATAAGGTTATGTTTCATTTCTGTCATGTTCATGTATTTTGAGTCTGTTTTACTGTTTTATTTGGATTGTAAAGCATTGTAAGTTAAATTTTGGATGGCAACTGTGTAAAATTTAGTTCTTATGCCAATTTGTACTTATTTTTTCTCTTTCTTTGCCCCATGTCAAAAGAATTTTAGTGAAAACTTTTCAACCTTTAAAATCTTTAATTGTACATGACATACCATTCTTTTATGTGTGATTGTTTGTGGGAGCACCCTGTTTATTGTTTGGTGGTTTTGTTTTAGTATTTTGCTGTGGCGGAGCGCGAGAGACCCCCAAGAGCATCCCCGGGGCACACCAGAAGTCAAGAAACACCACAGGAAAGCTGTCGGGCAGCCACTACACTGCCGTGGCATAAGGAGCCACCATGTCGGGGGGCAGTCCAAGCCAGCGACTGCCCACCCTGTTGTCATCACCAGAGACCTGCGGTGATCATTCTACACCAGGACAAATCGTCGTTGTGGGCACTGTATAAAATCACCCACAAACAGTACCATCGATATTTTGCGCAGTGTAGTGTGCCTGTGAACTGAGGCAGCGTGGTGTGTGCGTGTGCGGGGTGCTAAAGATAAGTGCATTAACAATACTAGTCGACAGCACTAGTATCTCGTCATCGCCCAGCAATATTGTGTCGTCGGCTGGGTGCTTACTACACATGTATATTGTTGTTATATTTTGGTTCATCACACATGTGTATGTCATTTTTGTATGTCATTTTGTTTTGTTCTTTTCATGTTTATTATATTTATTTTCCTTATGTCGACGAGGGCGTCGACTTCGGTGGCCAGGGGGAGATGTGGCATGTGCACAGATGTTAGTCTTGTTAAGACGCCCTCTGGTTACCGGGGTCGGAGGGGGCAGATTGTCTGAGTAGGGGCGATTCAGGGGAAACAGTGTGTCATTGGAAGGGATATGGCGTTACTGACGCCAACTTGGCGTAGCTTCATTCTGTGAGTAGGCTTCGGGTAAGACAGTCGGGCAACTGCTAACACACGATGTCCTCGTCGGCAGGCAATGGGCAAAGGTATGTAACTAACTTCATCCAATAAATTGTGTGCCATCCACGCATTTTAACTTTTAATTATGGTATAATAGAGTTCCTTTCCTCTCCCTTCAGCCAGATAATATGTTGGTGTAAGACTATTTTGTAAAGTTAACTTAGCTGCGTCCTCGTCGTTGCCTCTTAAATTAAAGTTCTTTGTTTAATTTAACGATCCCTCTCACAAGCGAGTAGCTCTCCTCTGAAGTTAAATAATAATTTTAAGTGAGGCATACGACAATAGGAATGCAGTTTGTCACCAATTCCCTTCAATATTAATAAAATACTGGAAGAGTAGAAGCTAATCAATCCCAAGAGGTTCTGCATAGATATATTAATACAGTCTTGTTTACAGACGATCAAGTGCTTATAGTAGAAATAGAAAATGTGTGCAAAACTGAACTGTGTGAAACTGAATAATGTTTTACAGGAAAATAATATGAAAATATCTATTAATAAAACCAAAATTATTCAGAAAAACGCAATATAAGCTCCAAAATAGTTATAAATGGTACTATATTGGAACAAGTTAATAGCTTTAAATTTTTGGGAGGTGTTTAACCTCATCTTATGTAGGACTTACACTTCCCAGGACTTACAGACGGGTGCCTGGGGTCAGAGGCCCGTCGAGGAGGAGACAGAATGTGATCAACCCGATGACTGGAAGTAGATGAAACGAAATGATGGCGAAATGGATGAAAGGAAAGGTGATAATGGAACAGTTGGTGGAATGAATGGTGGGGGAAACCGGAGAACCCGGAGAAAATCCTCCCAGACGCCAAATCCTCCCGTCCACTACAAATCCCACATGTGGGTCCCTGGGATTGAACCCGGGCCGCCTCGGTGAGAGGCGAGCGGTCTAATCACTCGGCCACGCCGCCGTATAATACAAATCAAGGAATGGAAAGTAACATTAGGAAATGCAATGCAATCTATGTCTGTGTTAAAACATATCTGGGGGGAAAATGAGGAAAAGTATAGAATTACGGCTGCATAACGTGTGATACCATTATTATTGACGGGAAGATATACATAATTACATAAAAATTACAGTAAGATAAACAAATAATTGCAATAAATAATTTCCGTTTATTAATCAATTATAATGTAATAAGCCTGAGCTGAAAGATTTGTCTGAAAATAAAAAGGTAATTAGAAATTCATGTAAGGAAGACATTACTGACGGCGAGAATAGGATACATTAGCTTAAATCTTCTTGGAATGCAGTTAGTTAAGTTCAATACGTTTGAAAAGTCACGTAGGCAGGAATTCTGATAATTAGAAAAGGAAAGGTACAGCATAACAACGAGGTAAGAGACGCATAGTAGGATTTTAAGATTGGCCCGCGCAAAAACGAACCTTGGTAGGGGTATTAATATGTGGGCGGAGGTTAAGTTAAGAAATGTTCGTGCATATGTGACTTACTCGTGTGACTCTTGTACACGTGAGTTTCATTTTAGTAGTGTACCACCTAGTGACACGCTTAGTGAGTTAGATTTAGCGGCTATTGAGAGGTATCTTTCCGAGTAACAATTCTGCGACTTACGGCAATTGACGCTTCGCTTAATTATTGTCATAGAAGTAATTAATTCGTAAAATCAACAGTCTTCCCAACTGAACATTTTACTCAGCATTAAAATTTCTCAGTTAACTAAGCTGGTATTATCCTTTCAACATACACTTACGCATACCCTGAGATAAAGAACTCATAGCTGTACCACTAGAGCAGCTGGCGCACGAAACACAAAATGAGTTACGAGATGATGTCATGAAACTCAAGTACATTAAATGTTATCAACATTTAAAGCTAAGCGAACGGCTTCAAGTGATATTAAAGCCAGGTTTCTGCTTTATGGAAGCGAAACTTGTTTATAAAAGAAGCAGATATAAGAAGAACAGAAACGTCGGAAATGACGGTTTTAAGATCACTCTTGGGATTGAGTCTGTGGGACAGATTATGGAGCCAGAATATAAGACGAGAATCACAACTTAAAAAGACAGTGATTGAAGAGATTAAAACATATCGGAAGAAATGATACAGCCAAGTTAGGATGCCCCATGACCGTCTACCGTACCAAATATTACTTTATTCTCCTAAGGGAAGACGAGATGTGGGGCGGTGGAAGAAAAGTTGGGCACAACAAGTTAATTAAAATACTTTGATGCCGGAATGGGTTACAAGAAACCCAGTCCTTGAATTTGGAAGAAGTAGATTTGATTACACATTTCGTTGTAGTTGCTAAGAGAATACGACAGGTTAAAGCGACTGAAATTTTTAAAAAGCAGTGCTATAGGTTTTCTTTGAAATTTCATTCTGCTTACATGACATCACTAAAAACAAAAGAATATTAACTCAACACGATATAGTATGCGAAAATTGAAACCAACTCAGAAATGGTTAATGCTATAAATAATTCTGACATCATTTGCGTGTTGTAACAAGATCTACATTTTTCTTGTAGGTCTTTGCTTAGCCCTTACAGTTTTCCAGCAATACAAAATTGCGCAAAATTAAAACGGAATGAAAGAGCTTCACAGACTGTTGGTAGAAAATTCAAGCTATATATTATATTCTTCATGACAAAATTTTAAACGTATGATATTTTAATCATGTTGCACCTTTTTGAGAAAATAAGTAATAATAAAAAAGGTTCCATGTAAAGAGTAGTTTGGATTGGGAGGAATCTCGTGAAAATCTCTGTCTTGCATTCTTGAAGACGTAGCTACTTCTAAACATGACAAATGCTTACTTTGGGTTCAGGGGACCCCATAACATGTATTGCCGATGAAATCTCTATATCGAAATTTTGGCTAGAATACAATACTTAACATAGTTACCATAGGCAAGTGGAAGAGAAAGTAAAAGTTAAATGTTTTCAATATATTTAATGTAATTTGAGTGAGCTAAAGTATCTCTACAAAGCCGAGTGTGCATCGAGTGTGTGGTAAAACAGAAGATAGCGGGCTTGAAGAGATGGGGAGGGAGGAAGAATTCCGTTAAGGATGCAAGTCATCCTGAAGAATTGTGACAGTTGGCATGGTACATTAAAAGCTTTAAAAATGACGGTAGAATTGTTGTTGTTTTTGGTGGGAGGAGATAGTAATCATGAAAAAGGAATGGGAGAAAACAAAGGTTTAAAGACAGAAACATTAAATAAATTAGCCACTGTGTTTCCGAGACACGGAGATTATCTGAAAGTGTGCCGTCACGTGAAAGTCCCACATCAAGATAAGTTAAGTTGTGACAGTTGGCATCACGCATGTACTCGAAATGTGTCGTCTAATTAGCCGCCTGTGTACTGCACGTGCTCACAGCCACCTGTTGCTCTGCCTTGAAGACTGTGGCATTGTACAGATCTGTTCTCCCCCGTAATTCGGTATGTAATTGACTTTATTTCCAGTATTTTTGCCCCATAGTTGCATATCGTGCACGGCCACGATATGAGTGCGCTTGCAGGAGCGCGCCAATGTTTTTGCTGACAATTCTAACGTCATCAAGGCCAGGGATTAGAGGGGGATGAGGGGGATGGCGATAAGGAAATGTATAGTTGCACAACGAAAACAGTACTGCATTTTGCAGGTCTCAGCCTAATAGTGCAACTCAAAACTGGAGCCGCTTTCTTTACCTGTCCGTCCTTCCGATACCCCGCCCACTCGTTCCATAACTATTTGGTTCCTTTTCCCACCGACACACTCGTGTCGTGGCCAACTAGTACAAGTGCTGTAATAACATCTGATGTGTGGTATGCTTTTAACTTGATCTAACACTTAACTATAGTAAGTAAGGAAAATTTTACTTCACTAAAAATTTCGACATCTATTTTTATAAGATAAAACCAGCCACAAAAACGCCCGGTGTGAAGAGAATTTAGAACGTTTTAAAATTATTGGTAGACATTGCATTGAAACTATATTGGACGAAAGTGTAGTATCACTGATTAAGGATCAAGCAGACCCCACCTTATGGATAAACCCACAAACGGTAGCTTTGCAAATACCAACACTATCAATTACCATTATATAAATATCTGATGTGTTGTACTCACATTACTCTCTCTATTATTTTACTAACTACTTTTACAAACACTTATGCTCTATCTACTTCGTGTTAATGATGAACATTATCAGAAACTATCTTATTGCTAATTTTCTTGTAGGTGTAAGGGGAATATGGTAGGTTTTAAGCGATAGTCAAATATTTTAAGAGCTGGTTGCTATTGGAGCATTCCATGCTCTTTGTATGTCCAGGAAATAAAGAAAATAAATTCAATTCAAACAAATAACAAGGAATATCTTGGAAATGGTTCACTGGACAAAAAAGATGTATATGACATAAAGTGTGTGTTTTAATGAGTTCTACATTTTTGACACAAATATGGAACTTTTTATAAAAATACTTTTTTATATTCAGGGTGCCTCAAAACATGTCTTTCCGGTAAAATCTTGATATCCAGTTTTGGGTGGAATGCAATACTACCCCTACTTAATACACGTAGTAGAGAAAGTAAAAATAACAGAAGCATAAAATTGCAGAATAAATTAAGACCTTTAGTTGCGGTTGCTCTATGAGAGCACTAGAGCACGTGGACATCCTAACTTCTGACACCTTGCAGGTTTATTGGTTATCTTTTTCTTTGAACACTATTAAACGCAACGTATATACGGTAATTTAAAATCCGCCGGCGTCTAAATCTACCGTGCTACTCCTCTAAACTCGATGAAATGTGGCAACAGAGTTGGTAGTACATCTTGATTTGTGCATGCTATAAGAAGCTTTTGTGAATGAGTAACTGGTATGACGTAATTACCTTATTGGTCAAATATACACGCGTCGTGCACACTTGAAGGCGTGCACGAAGTTTCTCCCCCGCCGTTTCCGTACTATCAATGCATTTTTACGCTAATGCCCTAGGTGGTAGCGTTATAGAGAAGCAGGTAACCTGCACGAGCGCGGAAACTTCTCCCGGTTACCATCCATGCTCCCGCTACAATTTAATTTTTAGATTACTTCGTTCGTGCCCTAAAACGGCGTTACTATGCACAGAACAACAAACATCCACAAACAAATCTTTTTTTTTCGTCACAAAACTTATGCATCATTATTATTATTATTAATTATTATTATTAATCATCATTATTGTTGTTATGGAGCATCAATTTGTTCATAATCGTAGCTACTATGTTAAAACGTATACTCACGAGGTATTCTAACCTCTCGCATTTCCTCCACAACCTACACATGACCGCTTTTGACACCCATATTGCTTTAAAAATTCTTCCTTTTGCAGGTTTTCAAATTCATTAAAACGCTCGGCTTTTCTTTGGTTAGGTACGGCATTCGAAAACTCCAAACACAGCAACCCCGCGTCAACAGCTTGGTTTGCGGCAGCCACTTTCCAAACTGTAACATCATGTTAAACGCCTAAACACAAGGGTACAGCTATGTTAATCTAATATGAAGTTTAACAGAATATTACAGCTATTGCTGTTCGATGTTCTATTATCCATTATACAGAAACTATATAAGATATAACAATGAATTTTTTTACAGGATGTACATAAATGCCTTATAAGATCGCTAATCTAATTTTATCCAATAAGTTTGTTGATTAAGGAGGATAGGATATTTTTTCTCAGTTATACCATATTTTGATTAAAATTTATGGGCAATTGTTTTTCTTAAAAATAACCAACCACTTTATTAACACCAAAATATATCTCAACAACACTTCGAGCTTGTTTTATCATCTTAAAATTAAATTTAGCTGTCTTCAGCAGTTTGAGAAAACTAGTCATTTATACCACAAAATCAGAGAAAAAGCTGTTCAAAGTAAAAATGTGGAAAACAAACTCGCATATCTTTGCAAAGGACACCACATGGCTTGAGAACTGAGAAGCTTCCATATTTAATAGTAATACAAATTTTTTAAATATAAATATTGTGCCTAAGATGATAAAATGTATATCAAATCAATGAGAAAATTGCAGTTTAGAACACTGTACTGAAAACTAGAAATGTCATTTTTGGGCAATTTTCGCCATTCAGTCTTCCCTTAACTTCTGTGTTAAATTCAACTTAACATTGGGGTAAAATTGAACACAAGTTAGAGAAACCGGCTGTCAGTGTAGCGTTTAAGGTTATGTCGTCAACGGGGACGGCTGCTGGCGACTTGGGTGATGAAGGGGAACAATAAGAAAATACCTGAAATTTAAGCCTATACCTACATTTACGATCTTGTTTTTGTAGCGAGCATCATTTATTACTTTTATACCTTTACAATTATTTATATTTAGATTCAGAAACGACAGAACTACCCTTGAGAAGCACAATCTCATTTTTCTCTCCTTTAAAATAGAAAAGTCAGATAAAAATCTTGGGTCGGTATATATTTGGTGCGAGGACATAAAAACTTCCCTTACTATTCACTTCTCTTTAGGGATTTGGGAGAGTTGGCTGTCCCCCTCATTTTCCAGATGACCTTCACACATCAAAAAGTGTTGTCAACCAACCCTCCAGTCTAGTCGTCTCCAAAGGGGATGATTTACTGGGGCCATACAAGGGGACCGTCATATATTCCCGTTCTATAATGCACAACAAATTCTTTTCTGTCCACTCCCTTCTTGTCTCATTTTTATTTACGTCAAAAATTGTTTTCCCCTCATCGCTTTTAAGGTTTGAGAAATGAAATTTCATCTGGAGCTATTAACAACGAAGAAAGCAACAGTGGCGGTTGGTGAGGAAAATAGCCGGCGTCTATTGGTGAGAGTTTGCTCATCGTCACCCAAGATACTACAAATATGTCGGGGGTTGAGATTGTTGCAGTGGCAGTCTATAAATTGCACTTAAAATTTACAAAGCGCATTACCGATTTTTACTTTTTCTACTATGAATGAATAAATAAATAAACTTTATGAATGAATAAAGTTTATTTGTAAATCTTTTATACACAATTGTTTTTACAATATTTCACTTGTAAATTAACTTAACCTATGCGCAAATTTTATATGGCCAGCTCATTTTGCTGCTCATTTTGCCTGGCACCCTGGTCTTATGGTTCAACTGAGCAAGCTTTGCTACCCTTAATCACCTATGATCCATCCTCTCCCTCCTCTGTTTCTTATCTCTCTTACTTTTCTAATCCATTTCTCCTTTACTTTATTTATCCCCGATATTCTTATTTTTCCTTTCTTCTTTTCTTGTCAGCATTTTAATTGCTACTATTTTTCCATCTATTTTTTCCTCTCATACTTTTTGCTCCATTCCGTTAATTCTTTGCATTCTACCATAATGCTCTGTACTTTTACTGGCTCCGCATAATTCACAAATTCCTCTGTTTCTGCCTCTTAGCCGTCTCTGATACAGTGATCCTGTTCTCATGCATGGCAACGCTTCTTTTTCCGCTCTATTACAATAATATTTTTCTAACCTATAGAACCCTAGTGATTTTTTATCCTCTAAGCTTCCCCAAATCTCTTGTCTTTCTATGTCCTCCACTCTGTTTCTTACTGTTATTCAGAAGCCGTTTTTTATTGATTTCTCCTGTTCTCCTGCTATCTCCCATTCCTAACTTATTCTACTAAGTATTTACAGCAACTAGCATTAAGTAGTATACTCCACCTCCAAAAATATCCAGATTTCACTAGAAACACACTTTTTTCAGCCCCCTGAAAGCCCCCCTAAAAACATTTTTTAAAAATGTCCAAGTGTATGTCTGTGATTGGAATAACTCAAAAACGAGAACTCTGATAAATACCTAACTTAAGTTCAATATCTTCCAGAGATGTGATACAAAATTGCAAGACATATCCCTTCACACAAAAATAATTTTTACATGGACTTTTTCTTTCGGAATTTTTGAGTTCATCAGAAATGGCTCTAAGAATTTTGATTAAAATATCATAACACATATAAGATATTTACATCACAAATACAATGTGTACCTTGAATTTTCTAAGGAGTAGGCTTTGAAGTCCTCTTCGTGCGGAAGGAATTTCGTATCCTTTTGTATAGCGGGTAAATCATAAGAGTTGGACAGAAACGTACTATATAAAAATGTATGTCCTTTTAAAATAAACATTTTCTCTCAAATAACGCTTTTTGTAGCAGCAGCCATTTCCATTTGTCAGTAGTTTACACTGTCCATATTCAGTTGTTTCTCGCGATGATAGGAAAGAGCATGGATTTTCAAGACAAGTGTATACCTACTCGGTTTTAAACATATGACTATCGATTCGGGTTTCTCCTGTCCTCTTAAACCTACAACGACATGTGTAAAGAATCTATTTATGCAAAGGTTTATCTTGACAAATATGAAGTTAATAGAAAAATAAGCGTGCGTAGGAATAGTTTGTAGAAGCTATACACAAATAAACGATAATGAGTAGAGAAAATCTTGCGAGCATAATTCATAAATTTTTCCCCATTTAAATCAAACGAAATTCTTCTTTTAGCTGTAATAAAGACCAAAGTCTAATACCGTATAATTAGCGTTTCTCACCATCGCTATGGTAGCGCATATGGATAACCAAAATTTGTGGTTTGTTACCGTATTTATCACGGGAGTATGTATGTATATATATATATAAATTAAATAAAGATATAACAGTAAGATAGAGACACAATGGCAATAAATAATTTCCGTATATTAAATCAGTGTATAATGTAACAAGTTTGAGTTGAAATATTTGTCCAGAAAGATGGAGGTAATTAGGCAGTCATATTAAGCAAATTCATTAGGATCAGCCGAGAAGGAGCGAGCGCATTAGCTTAGAATTTCTGGGAATGCAGGTTATAAGCTCAGTCAGTACATTTGCAGTCACATAGGCAGAAATTCTGGAAAAGCGAAAGATATTTTCATTCTGAGAACTTAGCCAGCCTCAGTTAGTAACAAAATCAGAGATGTAAGAACGTGTATTACTCTGCTCTGGTACCACCAGCGGTACTTACTCATATGGCATGTTAAGCGCCCAGTGACGCGCTTGTGTAAGTAGCGGGTAGCGCGAGAGATCCTGCCGGTCAACATTTTAGCGACTAACGGCGAGTTACGCTTCCAGTTTCTTTTATTGCGGAAACAGTTATTTTCAACCGTAACTTTGATATTGCGGAAGTTAACAGTTCTAATAATTCAATTATTATAGTTTCGAATGCTAAAATTCAGAGTCAGTAAATTTATTCATTTCAAATGGTCGGCAACTCAATTCAAGAACTCGATTATTATTTCACAATAAATTTCTCAGGCAAGTTAAAGCGGTGTTGTCCTTCACAATGCATCCAGGCATACCCTAAGGGAAAATACTCGTAGCTCTACCACTGGAGCAGCCGGCAGCAGAATCAGCAGCACATATTGGACACCATTATCGCGGCATCTTATTACTGCTACAGCTTCTAATGCATTTCATTAAACATTTCTTATGCGCTGCATTCATATATGCTTTTCTCTACCCACTCTTCTACAGACCATTCTTATGAAACCTTATTTTTCTATTTAGTTCTTGCAAATTCAGGTAAACGTTCATCACACATTTACACATTTCATTCTAGATGTAATACAGTCAGCTAAAGGGATAGTCGGACTTTTACTTTCTCTGCTGCGTATAGTAAGTAGGGGAAGTATTACATTCTACCCAAAAATTCAATAACGAGATTTCACCGGAAATACATGTTTTGAGGTGCCCTGAATCCAAATGAAGCATTTTTGGAAGCATCCATGTATGTATCTGTGTATCTGTGAACAGCATAACTCAAAAACGAAAAGTCAAATAAATACAAAACTTGGTATTTGAGTTCACTATCTTCCAAGCATACAACATGAAGATTTTTAAGAAAATCCCCACCCCAGACGATCCATTACGTAGAACATTTTTCGAAAAGTTTTATTTTCTCCAAAATGGCTTTAATGATTTTGATTAAAACATCATATGTTTAAGATACTTTATGGCAAATTAAATGTGCATCTTGAATTTTCTTGGAATGTCCCCAAAAGTCCCCTTCATTTTGAATGACTTTCGCATAACCATAAGAGATAGACAAAATTTTGCTACACGAAAAATGTAGATCTAGTTAAAACACACAATTTATTTCCAATGTCTATTTTATGGCATCACGTTTGCGAGAATAATTTGTATAACCACTACTAAGCGATAGAGGATAGAGAAAATCATTTAAATGTAACACATCCGATAGCATTATTCAGGAATTTCTGGTGTAATCTCGGTATAGAATGTTTGGTTGGAATGCAGTAGGTTCAGTCCGGTGCAAAAAAAAAAAAAAATGTGCGGATATGAGGAACCGCGGTTTAAGTTGGCAATCAATAATTAACACGCCTCTGCCGCGCCTCCCATTCCTCTATCGGTTACAGAAGTTAATGCTTGATTGCCGAACCAATAAAAACCAGACTCATTCAGGGGCTAGTATGGACAATCTTTCAGTTTTGGGGAAGCATATTGTTTCAGCCATTCAGGTGACATATCGAATCTCCACCCCTTTCATCGCCCAGCTAGATCTGTCCTTTCTTCATAGGAATCGCTAGCGTAAAACTAATTAGAGAATGGTTCAGCTAAGGCGGGCGCGGAGCACAAATGAGGTTCTGCCAACATTCAAGAACGGAAAACACTAAAAGTAACGGCATGTTTCTTTACACTCAACTGTGCACCTTCTACTTACCACAGGTAAGCATTTAGAAAGTATGAATTAATCACTACAATTGAACAACGAAACTGTTTACTTCTGGTGTGATATCTAAGAATAGTGATAGACTCTGAGCGACACGGTAGCATGATGTTCAATTTCGGATCATACTTGAGAACGTTTTGTGTCCAGAGTCAAGCTTCTAGACCTCGCAACGGCTTCCTGATTAATAAACACGAAACAAAAAACTAGCCGCCCGTAAAAGCGCCTTGTAATGATGAAGATATCTCAATAAAGCTTCACTTTATTGACTTGAAGAACATAATCTGGAGGGGAGACAGAGCAATGACCCCCGTTTATGTACCTGAAACAACACATGTGCTGCAGGAATGCTGGTTAGAGGTAACACAATGTAAAAACCCCCAGCTTTACGTCGGGACACGTCACTTCACAAGGCTATGTATGATCTCTCGTAAGTGCAACATGATCAAGCGTAACTCACAATCATCATTAAGAACATATTTAATGTGGACATAAAAGGCGCAGACCTGTTCAATAAAACCAAGGCTCATGAGAAATTACAAGTAAAATTAACGGTTTGTAAACTCTTAAGATTTTGCGGCTAACTATACCTCTTGAAGTTATTACGAAGAAAAACCTTTTTGGCAATATGTGCACAAAAACTTATTTTACAGGATGACAAAACGTAAAACAATGTTGTTAATACGTAGTTGTTTAACACAAGAAAGGAAAATTACACGACATACAAAAAATGAACAAAAAAGTGTAGATGTAGAGAAATGCCAGTATAAACGGAAAATGCAATAATAAAGAATACAAAAACCATTCACTAATTGTTTATTTTTATACAGCTTCTATAATCTTAACTTATGAAACTATTACTTTCTCTACTAGGTATAGTAGGTAGGGGATACCGAGATTTCACCGGAAATACTCGTTTAGAGGTGCCCTGAATCCAAACAAAGCATTTTTGGAAACATGTCCGTGTGTGTGTGTGTGTGTGTGTGTGTGTGTGTGTGTGTGTGTGTGTGTGTGTGTCTGTCTGTTAACAGCATAACTCAAAAGCGAAAATCCGGAAAAATCCAAACCAAGATTTTCAAGAAAATCCCTCCCCCAGATTACCCTTTACATGGAAGTTTTCAAAAATTTTGATTTTCTCAAAAAATGACTAACGATTTGGATTAAAATATCATGTCTTTCAGATATTTTAATGGCAAATAAATGCATATCTGGAGTTTTATGGCAATATCCCCAAAAGTCCTCTTCATTCTGAATGACTTTTGCATAACTGGTAAACCGTAAGAGATAGACAAAGGTTTACAACACAAAAAATCCATATCTCATTAAACACACAATTTATGTCACATGCACTTTTTTTTGCGGCGGCGCCGTGGCCGAGTGGTTAGACCGCTCGCCTCTCACCAAGGCGGCCCGGGTTCAATCCCAGGGACACACGTGTGGGATTTGTGGTGGACAAAGCCGGGTTCTCCGGTTTCTCCCGCCATTCATTCCACCGACTGTTCCATCACCACCTTTCCTTTCATCCATTTCGCCAACTACTTCCTTGATCCCATTCCAGGCATCGGGCTGATCACCCACCCTGGACATTCTGTCTGCTCCATGAGTGTGTCTGCTCCTCGACGGGCCTCTGACCCCAGGCACCGCCTGTAAGTCCTACATAAGATGAGGTTAAACAGTGAATGAATGAATGCATTTTTTTTTTGTCGAGTGAACCATTTTCGACATATTCCTTGTTATTTGTTTGAATTTCCCAATATTTATACTTTTTCTTAAATGGGGATTTGTTATTCGTGTTCTTTTTTCTTTCTTTGTTATGTCCTGCAATTGCAAAGAGAATGGAATGCTCAACATTGCAATTAGCTCTTAAAACATTTGACTATCGCTTGAAGCCTACCATATTCCGCTTGCACCTACAAGAAAATTAGCAGTAAGATTAACATCTCGATATCTCGATTAACATGAAGCATATGGAGAATAAGCGTTTGTAAAAATAGTTTGTACAAGAGCAGAGAAAGTCATGTGAGTGTAATACATCTGCATTTTTTTCTACCTACTTCATGCAAAGCGAGATAAATATTAGCAGAAATACTTTCATTGCACATTTCGTTGTAGTATAAGGATAGAGGAAACCGAATATTGAATATTTCAAACAACTAAGAACGCAAACCTTGGAAATGATTGGTACCACAAAAATGTTATATGAAATATATTTTGTGTTTTAAAAAGGTAAGGAGGTGTGGTTTATATGGTGTGTTTTTATCTAATTGTTTCGGTTTGCCAGTTATGCAAATTTATACAAAATTCCTTCCCAATAAAGAGAGCTTCATAAGCTATTCACAGAAAATTCAGGATGCATGCATTTTATTTGTTATACAAATATCTTAATTATGTGGTTATTTTAATCAAAATAATTAGACTATTTTGACAAAATAAATTATATCGAATATCCTTTCATATAAAGGGTAGTTTTGGAAGATTTTCTTGAAAATCTTTGGTTTCATTTTTGAATGACACCGAACTTAAATACCAAGTTATGTATTTTTGGAACTCTTCATTTTAGAATTATGTTGTTCACGCACACACAGATCACTTACACACTGCTGCTTATTTACTCATAATACAATTATAAGTAATGTAACAATTTTATTATTGAAGTTCCCCATAGAGTAATAACCAGTTAAATTCATAATTATCTATCCATGGAAGTGATTCTCATATTAAGTTCAATTTTATAAAGCTGTCATTAAGTTTTAAAGCTATTCCAGGAGTTTATTTGCATTTTAAATTATTTAAATCATAATTTTTTACTCTTCTATTCCTAATAATTTTCGTATATTTCTCACTTTACTAGTTTTAAACCACTTCAGTAAAATCACATAGGTGTAACAACTTCTCTAATACCAAATTCGAGGTAAATCCATACATGGGAAAATAGGATTAATCAATTTAAGGGTATTATTTGAGGTATAAAGATGTATTAAATGATAATGATTTTAGTTTGACATACTAATGTTATCAATGATAAGTTTAGTAATGGTTATGCTCTAATTCCATTGTCATTTTGATAAGTTCGTAATAATCCCAGTTCGTAAAACAACCACAATAAAGTATTTTAAATTGAGTTGTACTTTGATACGGTATTTATTGACAGGAGGATATAAATAATTAAATAAAGAAATGATAGTAAGATAAACAAATAATTGCAATAAATAATTTCCGTACAAATCAATGTATAATGGAATAAAACTGAGTTGAAAAAATTTATCCGGAGAAAAAGGTAATTAGCGAGTTATGTTAAAGAAATACATTAGTACATAAGTTCCTGGAATGCAGTTGGAAGTTGAGTTCAATACGTTTGCAAAGTAACATAGGCAGGAATTTTGTAAATTAGAAAGGGAATGAAATTCTGAGATCGAGGAGGTATCGCATAGCAACAGCTTCAGATATGCATACGTCGAGTTCTAAGATTGGTCCGCGTATGTATGAACCTTGGTAGGTTTATTGATATGTGAGCGGAGCTTAATTTAAGAAAAGTTCATGCATTCTAAATCGGAGACACATTTGTGGCACATTCGTGGATACTTCGTTACATATTCGTGACTCTCTTGAGATTCTTGACTTTCGTGTGATATACTCTCGTATGCAATTTTTAAGTTGTGTAGCGCAAATGAACGCGCTGGCGTTAGACAAGATTTAGCGGCTGTTGAGAGGGATCTTTTCGAGTAATATTTCTATGACATACGGCAACTGACCTTTCGCTTAATTATTGTTATAGAAGTAATTAATTCGTAAATTTAACAGTCCGCGACTCTTCCCAAACTGAACATTTTGGTCGCCATTAAAATTTATCAGCCAACTAATGTGTGTTATCCTTTCAAAATGCACTCGCGCATACTCTGAAATAAAGAACTCATAGCTATACCACTAGAGCAGCCGGCGCACGAGACAACGCAGAACTAGCTACAAGATCACATCATAAAACTCATCAACAGAGCACCTAACATTAAGTGTTATCTAAATTGATGCAACTAGAGATAGCAGCATTAAAATTTGGAGCAAAGGCTACGACATCAAAGTTACTGCAACGAGAACGGCCCCAACTTATGTACACTGACGCCAAAGATTTCTAGATGTTTCAGAATAACCCAATACTTCTTAGAAGTATCTGATGCCACGGCCTCAGTAATAAGAATTGCACAAATGGAAAGCTGATCGCGGGGCCGGGCTGAGGGGTTGCCACTTTTTTGTGCTCGTCATGAATCCGGGAACAGGAAGTATCGAGTTGCCTGATATTCATCCCTTCGACAAAGGAAGGAAGAAAACCCGAGACATCTTCACACAGGCACACTGTATCCCATATGTGATCAACTTGTCATTTTTATTAACCGCTTAAAGCTTGCTGGATGATGTCTTCCAATTCATCTGCAATTCCTGTTTTTCTAAAGCCTCTAAGTGGTATACTGAATACAACGGTTTGACTTGTACTCTGTCCAGCTGTAAACATGCATGCAAAAAATACTGCTTTGGTACTATCCGACCCAGCCAAGATGCATAATGGATAATGGAGCTAAACACTGTTCTATATAGTTAATTATAGGGGACTAGGGAGAACAGAAGAAAACTGTACTAGCAAAGGGAAAACAAGCAATACAGGTAACCAGAACATGAGTGAACAAAATACCAGAAATGCAAATTGCGTGGCTAGAAAGGATATACTAACGCAGTGGTGGAAGCAAGGATGTTATACGCAGCAGAGATATGGGGGCTGGAAAAAGGATGGGAAAATGTAGGTGCTATGCATAGGAATTTTTGCAAAATAAGCCTGGGATTACCAAGAAGTTCACCGAATGGAGTAGCACAAGCAGAACTAGGGAGGGTGGGAACTAAAGGCAAAATGATAGAAAGGGCAATCAAATACTAGTTCAGAATAAAGCTACTGGAGGAAAATGAGATACTAAAGCAATGCTTGGTTGTACAGGAGCAAATGGGGGAAAAAGATACCTGGATGCACAATATACAGACAACATTGAAGAAATAGGAATGGGGAAAACATAGGCAGAAAGAAATAACAGGAGTAAGGGTTTCCGGAAAGAAATTATAAAGAGTGGAGGATATTGAAAAGCAAGTTATTAGGGGTAGTTTCAAGGAAAAAAGTCATTAATTGATTATAGATAATTAAAAACGGAATGGAAAAAAGAAGGATACCCGAAGTATACCACAAAGAGGCCAGAATGGAGTATGCATGCGCGAGGACAGGTGTAATGAACTTAAGTGATATAACAGGGAGAAGAAGGGAGGAGAGATGTATTAAATGTAATGGATTACATGATAATTGGCATTATATTGTGGAATGCTAGGACGCAGATAAAGGAAGAGGGAATTTAATACTAGAGAAATGGAAATATTTACCAATAGAGCTAAAAGTTAGGAAGATTTTTAATACAAGATCAAAAGAATATATGGAGAAAGCAGGAAAATATTTGGGAAAAATTAGGCTAACGTGGTTAAAAGAGATGCGCAACAAATTGGGGAAAATACGGAAAAAGGGTAACAAAGTGAAAAAGTAAGTAGTGGAAAATTATACTTCCCCATTATATATACAACAGAATGTCAAATATAAGGGGAAGAGAAATAATAAGCAACTCCATTGTATTGTAAACATTGTATAAATTGCATGTAAGTACAAAGTAGACAATAAATCATTCATTCATTCATTCACAAGTAATTTTTCCCCGTATCTTGAAGTAGTATTATCAATGTTATTTATTTAACATTATTGTATATGTTTGTATTTGTTAGCCCCACATTTGGGAGCCAATTTGCGATGGTAAATTTATAATGTTATTTGTGTATGTGTTTACTCAACATGGTGAAGCCATCTTGTAACGTGATTCATTTGTTAGGTTTGTTAGCTCCATCTGTGTTAGCAATTTGCGGCAGTATTAGTTTTTGTTTGAAAGAATGCTACTGTTATTTTATTTAATTTTGGTTCTCTGTCCTCCGGCTAGCTATTATCCTTTGGTCGAGCACTTCTCTTTATACAGGTTGTGTAAACGGAAAGGAATCTTTTATCCAAAGATAACATTGATAAAGAAATTTGATTTACACTTTTATTGTCGAACACGTTAACTATCACATTTACACATTGATCTTGACACTCGCCAAACTGAAACTGTTATAATAACTTCATTACTGATCACTCTTAATTCGCGCACTTCAACTTTTTGTATAATTAACTTTACAACATTTAAGATTTTTCATAACTCTGTTCGCGTAACCTGCAAATTGATATCCGACGTGTGCCGTACAAATACTTTCGACGAACAGACGGACTGAAGACGACGTGTAGTGTAGCCAAGCGGCGACCTTTGTGCAGTAGCCAAACACTTGTTCCCTACCCTCCCTAATCGCAAGCACCATAAAATCTTAACAACGCTTTGCTTTGGTGGAGCTGGAGAAAGGACCACGTGTTGTGTTTAGGGGATGGGAAGCCCCTACTAATCGTTTACTGATGGGTTTATGGTCAGGCTTCAAAGCTTTCCGTTCGCTTTGAAGCCGGTTGGGGAAAGGATGCCCGCGACTAGTTTACAAAGATTTTTGATGAACTGACGGGGTCTTTACCTCTAACCTACCTTTTATACTCATACACCCCGATATGCCTAAAGATTATAACTGAGCTGCAATTGGCTAATAAAACGGGCCAACATTAGCGTCTATTTTTATATCCAATGAAAATTATGAATACATATGCTCTAGGGAGAATGTTCCAGAAGATTCTAAAAGAAAACGCGCCAACATTACGTAACTTCCTCGTCTCTAATAATGATAAACAGCTCACCCCCTCGCTGCATTATTGCACGCTATTATTGTCAGTTTCAGTAAGGCAGTATAAACTTACTTCTCAACAATAATTACAATAAACAAACATCTCAAATCAATGTCACATAAAAATGCATATTCATATTATAATCACTCTTTACATTTAAATAATTTGTGATACAAATTACTGCATCAATCTCCTAACTTTCACGTGCACTAGTCACCTCTCACCTGCTGTCGTGGAAGATATTGTTGTGCGATAAAAAATAGTTACTTATCTAACATGAACATTTATCTTAATATATTCGAAGTCAATTGTCAAATTCAGATATTCATAACCGTATGAATAAAATATATTACGTAACAGAATTAATGCATTTGGAATACATGTAATTTCTTATCAACAAATACAGGGCGAGCCAAAAAAACTACGAATCGGCTGCGTGTGGTGTTCCTGTCCGCGTCCTCGGCGCTCGCTGCCGTCTGCTGCTATCATAGAAAGGCGCGGATGAAACCATTCACAATAATTTTGAAGGCTTTACTTGCCAACTTTATGAAAGGAGATGCTGAAAACTGGCCACCGTCGTTGTCCATACATTTTTGACACCTCTTTAGGAAACTTTCCATCACTCGCCGTAGTTGACGTTGAGAAATGCTGGCAATTTTCTGGCGGATATTTTGTTGTAATTCTTCCAGGGTGTGTGGGTTTGTCTTGTACACTTTGTTTTAAGTTACCGCAGAGATAGAAATCGCAGGGGGTTAGGACGGAAGACCGAGGGGGGGCCACAAATCTGTATTAATAATTCTGTCAACACACTTTCAGTTTTTCTCATCGAAATACTGGCCGTATAACCTGTTGCAGAGTCTTGTTGAAAAAAGGCAAAATTACGCTCCCTGACTGTTAATTCTCTAAAAAGAGGGGGCAAAATTGTATTCACATATGTACGGGCTTCAACTGTTGATTCGAAAAGAATTGGCGAGTGATGGATAGTTTACTAAAGAGGTGCCAAAAATGTATGGACAACGACGGTGGCCAGTTTCAGCATCTTCTTTCATGAAGTTGGTAAGTAAAGCCTTTAAAAGTAGTTTTAAAAAGACGGCAACGAGCGCCGAGGACGCGGAGAGTAAAAACACCGCGCAGCTTTCGTTGTGTTTTGGCTCTCACTATAGTAGGATGTTTCGGTTTAAACCTGCTTCTCGAGATGAAAGCATGTACATCCACCATGACTGTTAAAAGCTATGACTACCATAGCTTTTAACCTTGCATTGCACAAGTCTGGTACATCGCCATTGTACATTAGCAATCAGGAGAAAGGGGAAGATAAAGGTGCGCGGAGGGATACATGTCAGCAGAGCAAGGTTATAAGAAACAGGGTTTAATATATATGCTGTTATGTTGACCTCAGTGTAAATAGAACGACAGCAACGCGGCATGCATCTTGGCTGCATCGGACAGTACGTTAAGTAGGTTTCTGCTACTATGTGCAAAGCGAATTCTCAGGTCTTTAGTAGTAAAAAGTGGGCGTGTAAAAGAAATCTGATGTGATACACTCACGTGACTTTCTCTACTCTTGAACAAACTATTTTTACAAACGCTTGTTCTCCATCTACTTCATGTTAACCGAGATGTTAATCTTATTGATAATTTTCTTGTAGGTGCAAGGGGAATGTGGTAGGCTTTAAGCGATAGTCAAATATTTTAAGAGCTGGTTGCTATATGGAGCATTCCATTCTCTTTGCATGTCCAGAACATAAAAAAATGAATAACGAATTCCCATTTGTGAAAAAGTATAAGTATTGGAAAATTTAAGGGAATAACAAGCAATATCTCGAAAATGGTTCACTCAACAACAAAAAATGTATGACAAATTGTGTATTTTAACGCGATCTGCATTTTTTGTGTAGTAAAATTTTGTCTATCGCTTATGGTTTACCAGTTATGCAAAAGTCGTTCACAATGAAGAACACTTTTGGAGACATTCCCAGAAAATTCGAGATATACATTTCATTTGTCATGAAAAATCTTAAACATATGATATTTTAATCAAAATCGTTTGGGCAATTTTTGAGAAAATTAAACTTTTCGAAAAATTTCCATGAAAAGGGTAATCTGGGGTAGGGGGAGTTTCTTGAAAATCTTCGTGTCGCATCTCTGGAAGATACTAAACCTAAATTCCAAGTTTGGTGTTTATCCGACTGTTCGTTTCTAAGTTATGCTGTACAGAGACACACAGACGGACATGTTACCAAAAATGTTTTTTTTTTGAATTCGGGGGGTCTCAAAACATATATTTCTGGTGAAATCTTGATATCGAATTTTTGAGTGGAATACAATACTTCCCCTACTTATACGTAGTAGAGAAAGTAACAAAACATTAGGTTTAGCTCCAGAATATTTCAAGGGTAATTCGATACGAAAGGCGGCACAACATCAAGCTGACGATTGCCTGTTGTAATGTTTGTTTCCATTAATGTACAAAAGAAATACCCAAATTTAATTACTTCGCAGCCCCTTGGTATGGGTTCATTTGGTATAATTGGTGGTTCTGCAGAAATTAAATTTCGCCAAACGTTAAGAACAGAGAAAATATATTTAAATTAGTGATGGGACAATACCACTATTTCTCGATACTCACTTTGTAAAGAGCTGTAAAGGTGATAGCTTGTTCACTGTATTATGTTCTTAATAGTAGTTTTCTATGTATAAATGCATGTAACCAATTTTGTATTGTATGATTATTTCGAAATTGTTCCTGTTTGACATTCTGCAATTGGCAGCAATCTTTTTATCTTGATAATATCCCCCACTGTTAACCAAGTATAATAATAATAATAATAATAATAATAATAATAATAATAATTTCTATGCTTTCCTAATTAGTAACTGTATGTTACGCTAAAAGATTATTTTAAAGCATTCTCTATCTACAGAAAAACAAATACTATTAATTCTTCTTTATTCTGCAATCTTGAAAAAATAAACTAATACACATTTTACATGAAACTCATACGACTAAAAATAATTGTGTATTACACTATTCTATCACTATTCACAACTACCACATAATATATGTATTTTTTCATCCGGTAATAAGAAACTAGCCATATAACACTCGGAAACATAGTAAGTTGAGGCAGTATTTTAATACTTAAATGATATCAGTCTGATTATATAATTTAAAACAGCCCGCCTTAAAGCAATATGTGTATAATATAATATAAAAAAGTGTATATTACAGTCATTGTATGTTTATATTATAGTGTGCGTGTATAATAATGTTATGTGAATGTATTAGGTAATTTAATAATGACGAGCTGTGAGAATAGTAGCTGAAAGTTGCTAACAATGAGGTAACCTTGACGTAATAATGAATTGGAAAGATTAATAATGCTACTAGTAATTCTTGGAACAATAATGTACTACTTAAAACAGTTTATAAATAGTCAATCAAAAATCAGAAAAGCTGAAAGTTAAATAAAGGTATACTATTGGAGTAAAATTAGCCAATCAGAGACGTGAAAAAGAAAAATTTACAAATTTAAGCGGTAAACGCCAGTCGCTAGAAGGCAATGTACCTGAGCAGTTTGTTCGCTCGGTACGTATTCAGTGCGAGACATATACAATTCATTACGGCGAGAATATTATAAAGTTTACGTGTTAAAAAGTGCAAGTATTTAATAAATAATCTCACAGCTCTCTATATCAGTGAAGTGTTCGTGTGAAGGATTAATAAAAGGAGTGAAATAAAACTTATAATTTGTGTAAACCTACATTCTTTAGCCGCATCACCCCCTGTTAAGAGATACACGAGATACAAATTAATACTGACGCAGCTGAGGCAAACATAAATATAAATAATATTTAAAGAAACATAAAAATACAAAGTTGATTCCTAAGCGTTGAGGCGAAGTCCACCGGAAACTTTGTACCGTACGTGATTGCAACTACTTCAAGTTCGGCTCCCCAACATGGAACTACAATACAATACACCTACTTCAAATTGGCACTTAAACGTTGGGCTAATAACGTAAAGATAAATATTCTTCTTCAAAGTTTGTGGATTAAGCCTCTCAACTACCCACCCACATGCATTAGCACATACATGTTTAATAGAAAAGCGTATTAGACACAATTAAAAATTTGAAGAAAAAAATCCAGGAAATACTATATGAAATACAGGGGTATAAAGGAAACAAAGATTTTTGTTAGAACACGGGTATTGTTGAGAAAATACATACTTCTATGCGCTAATATTATCTTACAGTCTGATTTGTTTATGCTGCATTCACAGATTTTGGTCTCTGGAATAAGTAAATGTAATGGCAGAGAGTGAGTCACTAAGCCAGGCTACTGTAGAAACGTGATATAGTACTCAACTAAATCAGCTTATTCGCAATTCTGTTAACTGTGCATGTTATCTCTACTACTTCCCCCATTGTTTTGTATGTTTTCATTTAGACAGAGCTTATGGAATGTTGCATTCATGCACCCACAGGAAACGCAGTCAAGGTGTATCAAGAATTACAGTCCAGCAACTCTTAGAGGACACTCATTCCTTAACTAGCACAAAGTTTAACGTAACAGCTTGCAATAATGCGAAACTTAAAAGTATAGAAGGTTTATCTCAAAGTTTTAGACATACTTCGATATCACCGAGTATCGAGATATCGACGGTATCGAGATCCCATCCCTAATTTAATTTAAATGCAGTAAACATCACACGAACATTACTTTTTGAAATGGGTTCTCACTACTGAGTGGCATTGAATAATTATTAACAGAAATAAATGCTATATTTATCCCATATATTTGTGCTTAAATTATAATCCAACATGACATGAATTTTATGCTTATGCTATATACTCGTACATATGCTATATAATAGAAAGCATAGTTTTGCTTATTTGTACATTCAGCCAAACTAAAAGTGGCCGGTCTAGAGCAGCTACATTTTTTCGAAGTCCCTTCGAATGTGCTCATGGTTCACAACCGGCCTGCCCCGCTTCACTTGAACTCTAACAAGGCACTGAAGCAGTGGTTAAGCTTCTACGCGAGCAGCTCGGGCTTGATTCTCCGTAGTGGATTGTTGTCTTTTATTTTTACAACTCATTTTACTGTAATATAGCTAAATAATATTGCTTGTGTTACTTCATTTTATTTACAAATGTAATTACAATAACTGTGAAATTTGTGGTCACCAAATTAAATTGACTGATTACAAAACCTCCTCTCGACCGATAAATTAATCTCAAGGTTGCCATCTACCAGTATGACTGACTATCAAATAAACACCCTATACATAAAAAACGAAGAAACCCTGTAATGTTTTTGTTCATATGTTTAAAATAAAAGGGAGAAAAAGTTCAGTAGCTCCAACTTGACAACTCGGGAACAGTAAGCTAACTCTCTACCACTGAGCTGCAGTAACCTTGGCACTGTAACCATCTTTATTTATACTCCACTTGAGAACCATAAAGTGTTTTGGTTACAAATATTCAATGTTAAATCACAATGAAAAATCTGTTTTAAATCTCATATATGCATCAGTTTCTTGGAAGACTTCTGTGATTTTAATGGTTGTGTTCCCCATTATAACTACTACAAGATTATGCAGTCTTGTGAACAAAGCCTAGCTGTCCCGAGAGCTCACGGAAGTACCCGTGTACTGACGCCGACCAGTTTTAAACTGACCGAGTGAACATTAATCTGCAATTTAAATAAGTTATGAGACTCAGAGTTAAAATAATTTTTAATAACATTTATTTTTCTTTACAAAATTCTTGTGTCACTTTGTCTCGAAGTATCATCAGCAGATTACTTCCATCTGGTATAATACTTTTCATATTTAGAAATTGAGAAATAAAAAGGTTACATATTAACATCTGGTTCTTATTTTTTCCCCAGTTTATTCTAAATATGACGACAAATTTGTTAAATACCATTCCTAAGGTGTAAAAGAGGTGGCTTTCTGCGTTTTAATGGGACATATATGTAAAACAATTAAAAATAATATCTTGAAATAGTTTGGGGCTGTTCAGTAATGTGGAAAACATTAATGATTTCAGTATGAACACGACCTACGTTTACGCAATTTATGCTCCAAAAGACATATGTTGCGAGTCTTTAAAAATATTGTTTTCGTTAACCTTATTTTAAAATAAAGTTATTCTGAAAGCGCTTTTGTTACTGCATGAACGTACCTAAATATTTTCTAGATTCAGTCTGCTCATTTCAGAGATAAAATTGTATTTTTGGCATTACACGCGTCTTATTTGTTTCTTTATCCTTTGCTTAACTCATGTTCTCTGCTGCTGACTATAAAACAATTTATCAGACATATATATGTGCATGAACAGTTTTAGCAAATTTGAAGCCAATTGCTTCATAGCTTTTGTCATTATAGTGTTTCAAAATGACACAAACATTGAAGATTGTCTTTTCCAAGCAAACAGGGAATCGAATAATACAATACTCGCTTTTCCCAAGCATATAGGTACTCGTTTGAGTAATTAAATAGTTGAGGTATTTTTTAAGATCCTAAAGGTTAATTTTAAAAACAAAACTCCATATTCACCAACCGCTGCAAGTTTAAGTTGAGATTTTATATACATTCGAGTTTGAAGAATATTTTTTGATATATTGAAAATATGTAAGAGTTTGAACAAAATGTAGAACCGCTTAAAAATTTACAGCCTTTAGACGAACAGCTCACATAATGACTTTATTACATAAAATTATATATAAAGGAATGGCATAAATTTATTAACATGTTTTAAATTTGATTGGAATTTCTACCAAAGTAACACTAATTTAAATAAGAACATATGGTGCAGGAAGAGAACCACGCAAATAAGACCTTTTGCCCACAACGATTACGTGCACTGAGAGATCACCCCCAGTTACACAAATTCCGCCAAACAACAGTATAATAAAAAACGATGGCACAGGAAGGCGACTATGCAACTAAGGCCAACTATCTGGCATATCTACACTGATTCAGGTGAGCCAGAGAATGTACAGTAACCGTTGCGATATCAGCAAGAAGTTAAAGCAACGTTAAAAAAAGAACAAGAAAAACAAGCTGTTTATGAAAATAGAGTAAGCCAAGAAGCATTAACGGCAAATACAGCTAATACAATACAACAGCCGGAGTTTGAACCACGGATCTCTAGCCATCTGAGTTATCACGGCAACACCTCGGTACAGCATTGGATTCCGCAACTGGTTTACAGTTTTTAGATAAACCGGCATTACGAAAGTTAATCCTAAAATATGACTTACTCCGTTTTACGAGCGCGAAGGCTACGCTGGTAAGGTAGAATCAAGGTGAAAAAATTCAATGCCATAGCCGTTAATTTGAACCACGGATCTCTAGCCAACTGAGCTATCATGGCAACACCTCGGTACGGCATTAAATACCCCAACTGATTTACACTTTTTAAATAAACCGGCATTACTAAAGTTAATCTAAATATGACTTACTCCGCTTTACGAACGAGAAGGCTACCTGTTAACGTATGAGGCTCGCATTCTGGAGGTAACGGGTTCGATTCCCGTCGACCGCCCACTCTGACCTTGGAATTTTCACTGGTCGGTAAGCGAATGCTACTACACTTTAGTTTCCGTACCACGTGCAAAGTATTGCATTCCATCCAAAACGTCGATACCGAGATTTCAGTTTTACTTTCCCTTTCGAGTGTATACTAAGTATCATAATAAGTACTGCATTTCATCCAAAACTTCGATACCGACATTTCAGTTTTCCTTTCTCTACCACGTGCATAGTATCATAGTAAATATTGCATTTCATCCAAAACTTCGATACCGAGATTTCAGTTTTACTTTCTCTACCACGTGCATAGTATCATAGTAAGTATTGCATTTCATCCAAAACTTCGATACCAACATTTCAGTTTTACTTTCTCCACCACGTGCATAGTATCATAGTAAGTATTGCATTTCATCCAAAACTTCGATACCGACATTTCAGTTTTACTTTCCCTTTCGCGTGCATAGTATCATAGTAAGTATTGCATTTCATCCAAAACTTCGATACCGACATTTCAGTTTTCCTTTCTCTACCACGTGCATAGTATCATAGTAAGTATTGCATTTCATCCAAAACTTCGATACCGAAATTTCAGTTTTACTTTCGCTTTCGCGTGCATAGTAACAAGTATCACATTTCAACCAAAACTTCGATACCGACATTTCAGTGTTACTTTCTCTACCACGTGCATAGTATCATAGTAAGTATTGCATTTCATCCAAAACTTCGATACCGAAATTTCAGTTTTACTTTCGCTTTCGCGTGCATAGTAACAAGTATCACATTTCAACCAAAACTTCGATACCGACATTTCAGTGTTACTTTCTCTACCACGTGCATAGTATCATACTAAGTATTGCATTTCATCCAAAACTTCGATACCGACATTTCAGTTTTACTTTCCCTTTCGCGTGCATAGTATCATAGTAAGTATTGCATTTCATCCAAAACTTCGATACCGAGATTTCTGTTTTACTTCCTCTACCACGTGCATAATATCACAGTAAGTATTGCATTTCATCCAAAACTTCGATACCGAGATTTGAATGTTTGAATGTCGTATTGCTAAAAGACAAAATCTCCAGAGCCTTTCCTGTTCCTGAGAACTAATTTTTACGGACATATTCAATTTTGTAACTCACCACTACGTTATTAATTAACCAGTTCAATTTTCATTACGGAGTCTAATCACTGGAGATCTCTGTAGAAAGTCTGTCAACAAACTTGTTTTAAACGGAAATTGAACCCGATCCGCTACTTGCAACAATATATCTTAAGTATGGTGTTCGATAATTTTCCCAACATATCTATCTCATGATTGGAGTAAGTCTTCCATCGTGGCGTAGACCACAAGTAAACCGCAGGGGGAGAACCCAGAAGCTGATTAACGACCGGGAGATGCACCCCCTCCCACCCAACACCTGCGGGCACGTAACAATGGGGGCTTCACAAAACATGCTGTGATTTATACCACGTAAGGCACATTCACATAAAAAACCGCGTGGGGTGGGGGAACCTCTTGAGCCCCAGGGGCTGCTTGTCAAAGAAGTCGACCTTTTTCACTTCTTCCTCCTTGCAGCGCGGTCAAAACTCTGCTCCCCGCTGTTGCCAGACTTAGGCCTAAACCACACCCGACGTAAACATTGGTTTCTTGTCGTTATCGCCATACAAACATTTCACATCTTGGGGTAGTTTCTGTTGCACACTTGTCCAAACCATTTACTAAACCTTATTCCATACAGTTTTGTCCTCACTGGATGCTGTGGTGGAACAAGTTGCGATACAAAATAATTCTTTGTCATTTGTCTCAGAATATTCGAAAGGAAGTGCCAGATTTACATTTACATAACCATTTTAATGAAATATGTTATGTAACACAGTTAATGTATCCGGAGTGCATGTGAATTCTTATCAACAAATAGGTAGGATGATCCTTCGGTGTAAACCTGCCTCTCAGGATGACGAAGGCACATGCATCTATCATGACAGAGTATTCTTTTATCGCTTTTATTGTCCGATCTTGCATTATACTGAGTTTGTACATCGTCATTCAAGAGTACACATTAGCCAATCAGCAGAAAGGTGAAGGAAAGGAAGTGAGGGTGAATATATGTCAGTGGGGCAAGCTTATAAGAACCAGAGTTTAGCTTATCTTCTGTAAACGGTTTGTTGCTTTGGAACTGTGTGAGTCCACCTACAGTTATTATTGGTAAGGGCTATTAACTATTGTAAGGTAAAGGTATTAGGAGGAATCGAGGCGGAGTACCCAAATAGACCGTAATGCCCCTTTTTGGTTCTAACGTGACCTCTGGGAGGAAGGAATGAGGGTAGAGGCCCGAAGAGCGACGGGAACCGCATGCCAACGGGTGCAAGCGTGGGCGTTTCCCTAACGTTTCCAGTTCGAACGCATCCGACGCCGCCCGGTTCCTGTCCACAAGCCAACAACCTCCAGGGTTCTCGGGGCAGAGTCCACTCGGAGGAAATACCTAACTGAGCGATACCGAATCGTGGCCAGGAAAGAAACCTTTACAGAGCGCAAGCCACGGCCAGCATCAACTCCCTGGTCCTACAAACCTGAAACAGATGACAAAAAATATGATGGGTACAGGAAATGAGAGGGAGGAGAGTCGTGGTAGTAGATGAACCACCACAGCATTCGCCTATTGTCCGAGAAAACCACGAATCGTTATAGTTACAGCGAATAGCGACAGTCAATTGTTTTAGAACTGGTCGCTGAATATTCTCCTTTAAATTCCATACTCTCCCCATGACATCGTAAGAAACAGCTGAATATCGACAGGACTTAGAAAGAATGGCTAACTATTGATCGATTCGAACCATTAATGGCGAATATCTCGGAAATTTTGGTGCCATTAAAAAGTTATATGAAACAAATGGTGTATTTTAAAGAGATCTACATTTTGTTGTTGTTGTGTAGTACGTTTTCCTTTGTCGCTTTACGTTTACCAGTTACACAGTATCATACAAAATTCTTCGAATGAAGAAGACTCACAAGCGACTCCTAGAAAATTCAAGATATAAATTTTATTTTTCATGTAAATATCTTCATATATGGTATTCTAATCAAAATCTTTATTTTTCAGAAAATAAAAAGATTTTGAAAAATCTTTCATGTAAAGGGTAGTTTGGGGTGAGGGATTTTCTTGAAAATATTTGTGTAGCATCTTTGGAAGCTACTGAACCTAAATACCAAGTTTGTTATTTATGCGACTTTTCGTTTTTGAGTTATGCTGTTCACAGACACACATGGACACGGATCGTTTTCTAAACATGTTTTTTTTTGGGGGGGGGGAATTGAGTGAGCCTCAAAACGTGTATTTTCAGTGAAATCTCGGTATCGAATTTTTGGGTGGAATGCAATACTTTCTCTGCCTACTATGTACGTGGTAGAGAAATTAAATAGGCATTGGCATTTACAACGAAGCTGTGAATGTTCATAATACCCGCTCTGGACATGTTAATGTATGTAGTATGTATGTATGTTTGGATGGTTGTAGGCCAACGCCCGTCTGGGTTGGCATAAAGGAACTGGGTGTAAATAGAACTGGGTGAAGTTGCCTACACTGTAAACAACAGATAGTATGTTGGAGGCAAACAGTTATTATCCTGGAGGAGGGGAGATGATTGATGGATCGGTCCACAAGAAGATGGACGAGGCGATAAATGTCAGGAATGTATCGTAAACAAGGAAAATTGTCGCCAGTTTGCTCTCGCCAGGTATGCCGCAGGTTAGAAGGTCATTTTTTGTTTTTGTGGCTCATCTTATCATCACCTTTTCCAATAAAGTCAAGCTAGGCACGCACATGGTCGGGTCTAAAGGCCGAGGTTACCAAACGGTTGATCGCAGGATTTCCTTTGCCGATCGTGACTTACATAACATTACCACTTGTTGCACCTGTTCACATTGCTCGTGATGCTCGTTCTGACTCAGGCAGGTGAAATAATTCTGTTACCATAAAGAGAAAACACCCTGAGTTCAGTGACATGAGATCTTCCAAGTCACATCGCGCACATTCCAAGACGGAAAGTTTCAGTGATGGGACATTCGCTATGTTTTTCGGTGCAAATGTTACTTGCAAAGCTAAGGATACTTAAAATATAAGATATAGCCTCATAAATTAAGCGTACAATATGAAACAGTAGTTCTTTGGGGGGGGGGAATATCAGTGATTATTCATGCAAGCCAGTTTTAGGGCTAGTTTTAACAACAGAGTTCAAATTTTTAATCTAGATTAAGTCTTATTTAAATCCGATTGTCCGATTTATGTTTTGAAGCAACACACAGTACTAGCCGCGGACAAACTAACTCATTAACTAACTCATGCTTTTCAGCATCAACACATTAATAATTTCTTTCTTTAATATTTTGTTCTAAGTTTTACGTGTTATGTATTTTCTTTAATAATATTGTACGTATAATAACTAAGAGGATGTTAAAAACACATATATTCATAATGTACACATGATAGAGAACAAGTATGTAACGTTATAAAATATAATATGAGGGGGAAAGGCCATTGTTAGCCATATAACCAGTAATATAAAATTACGAGAAATACAACGTGTGTTGTGTGTGTGTGTTGTTTTTTTTAAACTAAAGTTTACAAAAGTCACTACATTTTCCCTTTTCTTCTTCTTCTACTTTTTTGTTTGTTTGTTTTTCGTTGCAATATCTCCCGAAGGCTCAAATTTCGCTACACTAGCGGAATTCCACTACGGTTGGCAACACTATAGTGTGCATAATCTCTTTCATTGGTGGTCGCTTCGCACGCAGCCATAATAGTACAGCTTTTGACGCTCCCTTGCGATTGGCTGTTGTGTATGTTACCGTTTGTCGTTGTGAATGGCATTATATTGCATTCAGTTTATGCTTTAGTTTCACGTCGTTATGATACTTTATAGCGCAGGCGGTAGCGCGTGCGACACACATTCGGGTGGTCGTGGGTTTGATTTCCGCGTCCGAGTTTCCTGAACAATGAAGTTTCTTGGGGGCATACCTGGGTCGCTAAGTGAATGCTTATAAAGTTAATTACATCCCCCGAATTTTCTGTCCCTCAATTTCACCTCCTTTATCATTTCACTTCACCTTTCATCTGTTTAGTTGTTTCAGGGCTGCAAGTGGTGGCGTTGCATGGCAGGAGAAAAGGATGCTCTCTGTAACACTTCTTTCCCGGAATGGGGGCGGTCTCCGATTCCCCCCCAGTGGGATGTGCAAGCCGGCAGGGGGAGGGAGATCCGGTTACACCAGCTGCCATCCGGGGAGTTTCAACCCGGGAAGTGTAGAGACCCTGTCCTCTGCCCTGTCGCGACTCCTGATCTGGTCAACCTCCGTCTCCTCTCACCTCACCCCGGCCTCCCGGGGGCGCCCCGTTGGGGGCCTAGAACAAAAGATCTTCTTAGGTGGAGGTGCTAAGTTCCCCTTTGCTTCTAGTCCTAATGTTTAATTTTCATTGTGAATGACCTCTAAGATTCAATGAAGGAATCTGTGGACTGTACAAGGATACTGCATGTCTGCCTTCCTAGATTAAAAAGACTAGGGTGGTCAGACACGTGGTAAGGATGGAGGAACAGCGAGTGCCAAGAAAAGGATTGGAATGCATAAGTACAATTATTATGAGTAAAAGGGGCAGAGGAAGACCGAGAGACAGGTTGAAAGATAACATGTGCATATACAAAAGGAGTACTAGGAATAAGAAGCTGAAAAGCGCCCCCACAAAAAAAAGTAGGCAAAGAATTGAAGAGGTGCGAATATAATTTGAACTACAACGCCAAGCAAGAAGAAGAATATTTTATGGAATTTGAAACTAACAATCTGATGTGGTACAATTCTCTACACATGTATCCGGACATAAATATGTAAACATATTTTAATAATGATAACATCATTAAAAACTGATTCTTCTTTCCACGATAATACTTTTGTACAGAACTGGTTACATAGTAAGTATTAAGTCTCTTTCTCTACCCTCTATCGTTTATTAGTGGGCATACAAATTATTCTTACGAAAGCTTATTGGCCTATCTACTTCATTTTAATCGAGACAAACCTTTGCAGAAATAGCTACAGTCATTAATAACGAATACCTCGGAAATACTTATGCCACAAAAATTTTATGTAAAACAAATTGTGTATTTTAAAGAGCTCTACATATTTTGGTGACATGTTTTCGTTTATAGCTTAATATTTACCAGCTATACAAGGTTATATGAAATTCCTTCCGAATGAACAGGACTTCACAGCCTATTCCAAGAAAATTCAAGACATTCGTTTTATTTTCCATGTAAATACCTTTAGCATGTGGAATTTTAAACAAAATTGTTAGAGCCATTTTTGAGAAAATCAAACATTTTGAAAAATGTTCCAAGTGAAGGGTAGTTGGCAGTGGGGGGAATTTTCCTTAAAATCTTCGTGTGTAGTATCTTTGGAAGATGCTGAACTTAAATACCAAGTTTGGTATTTATCTTTTTGTTTTTCAGTTGTGTGTTCACAAACATCAGACGCATACACGGACCTATTTCTAACAATTGTTTTTATTCAGGGTCTTCAAAGCATGTATTTTCGGTGAAATTTCGTTATCAAATTTTTGGTTGAAATACAAGAACTTCTCTACCTAATATGTATTGTAGAGAAAGTGAAAAGAGAAATCCGAAACATTTAGGCATTTTCTATGAGACGACAGATATGTTTAGGAAAATGTAATCGAACTGTGAATATTTTTCGAAAATAGTTAAGGCTACAAAAAACTATTGACTAATATTGTATATTTGATTTGGTTCCTCATTTTTTCGGAAGTCAGTTCTATCTCTTACAGTTCTCTGGTTATTTAAAATTAAACCAAAATAAGTCAGAATGAAGGTAATTTCAAGGTTATTCATAGAAAAATCAAGATATGCATTTGTTTCTCATGCCAGTACGTTGAACATTTGATATTTTAATCAAAATCGTTAGAGCCGCTTTTGAGAGAGAGAGAGAGAGAGAGGGAGAGGGAGAGAGAGAGGACAAAGTATTCCATGTAAAGGGTATTTACGGTGGGAGAAATTTCGCCAAATCCTTCGTGTTCGAATACTTGGAAGGGTGTTTATCCAACTTTTTAGTTTTGGGTTATGCTCTTCACAGACTCACAAACAAACACACACACATGCGCGCGCGGCTCTTTTTATAAGCATACTTTTTTGGGGGATTCAGGTGGCCTCAAAACATGTATTCCCGGTAAAATCTCGATATCGATTTTTTTGGTTCAATGCAATACTTCCTCTACCTAATACTAGATAGAGAATGTTTATGCATTATATTTATCGTCAGTGTTCGTGATAAGATTTTAAATAGTGTTTGCTTAAATGAAAAGAGCCCGCAGTTTAATTTAAAAAAGTTTTTATACAGTTTCAGGAACATATAAAACTGAAAGCAATTCATTTAGTTAGCTGTTTATTTGAATGTCTTTTCAGGCGAACATTTTGGATATGAAGGAACAACTTCATATTGGTGATTTGTTGAAGTGTAATTATTTTTTATGTATTTTGATTTATATTCTTGTTTCTGCAATATGTATAGTAGGGATGGGCAGAAAATAACTAAACGGTTACAATGTAACGGTTACAGAAGTAAAGGAGACAAACAGCAACTAGTTTTCCATTACCGGTTACAAAACTAAGGAATATAAAGTAGCTAGTTACCCAATAACGGCTACTAAAGCAACAAAGACGGTAAGTATTTATTCCGTTAACGATTATTAAAGTAACGGAGACGGGTACAGAATCTGGGTGACAATATTCAATGCATATGCATTGCTCTCACTTAACGGGAACCAGTTACTTCAAATCGTTACGGAGTTATGTTAACCGTTAGTGGTAACTGCAAACTTGATAACCGTGAAAACAAAATATAACTTAATTGTTACTTGTAACCGTTAACGCACTGTAGCTGCGACAATTGAAACCGTTATCCGAAAATAACTAACATCCCTGTCCTATAGTGTTTGCTAAAATTAACTACTCTACTATTGTGAAATTTGGAACGCTGTAATTAGTTCTGTACTGTTTACAGTACGCGGTATGAATTTTGGAGTCTACAAAGGGGAACGCCGTTATACATCCGAGTTCTTGTAAGATCAGTATCTCTAAAGCCCCTTGTACACGATCAAACTTTTTTTTCAATTCAAGAGTTTACAAGAAAAATTGTGAAGTATGTTTCAATAAATGACAAGATTGGAAAAGACTTGGCAAGACCTGGCAAGACTTGACAATGTCAAAAATATGTATTTACAAGTTGTCTCTTCGCCAAACTGAAACCCTTCAGAACAACATTGATAATTTATCACGTGCAAAGCAATTTAGTATTTGCGTCACAGTATAACAATCCGCAATGAAATATTGTTCTTTACTAATATTATGTAGCACTTTTACGTATTATATCCAATGAAATACCATTACGAGTGTGGAATACTCTGAAAATAACACCAACCGTGAGGCAGTATTTTTAACACAACTGATTTCAGTCTACTAATAATATATAAATTCAATAACAGCCCGTCTTAAAGCAATATACGTATGTAACAATATATAAAAAGTGTATATTACAGTCATTGTATATGTTTATATTATTGTATACATGTTCAATAATGTTAAGTGAATGTATTACGTAATTTAATAATGTAGGAGCTGTGAGAATAATAGGTTAAAAGTTGCTAACAATGAGGTAAGAATGAGGTAACCTTGAGGCAATAATGAATTTTAAACTTTAACAATACTACTAGTCATTATTGGAGCAAAAATAGTGTAAATTTTGAGACAGTTTAATAAATAGCCAATCAACAACCAGAAAAAAGGCTTAAGTTAAATAAAAGTATCCTATTGGATTAGGAATAGCCAATCAGACACATGAAATACAGAAATTTACAAATTTAGGCGAAAGAAATCAAGTCAGTTGCTTGTGTGCTCATAACTGGACGCGTTACTAGCAGACAATGTTACTAATCAGACGCGAGATGCGTCCTCGAGAAATTTAATACGTATTCGTGTGAGACAAAAATAGTTTACGTGTTAAAAAGTGCAAGTAATTAATAAAAGAATCTCACAGCTCTCTATATCAATGAAGTGTTATTTAAAATGTGTCAAGGATTAATAAATGTAGTGAAGTAAAAATTATAATCTGTGTAAGCCTACATTCTTCAGTCGCACCACACACCTTGTTAAGAAATTCATGTATCTAAAAATAAATACTGACGCAGCCAAGGCAAACATAAATATAAATATTTAAAGAAACAGTCAAAATTACAAAGTTAATATTTTTTTAAACATTTGGGGCAAATGCCACCGGAAACTTTTTACCATACGTGCGGTTGCAACTATTTCAAGTTCGGCTCCCCAACAGTTGAACTATAATACAACTCCTACAACAAACCAATTCTTCAACCGACAAGTTAACCACACTATTAACATTGCATTAATGTACACTTAGTTCGGAAAACTGCCTGGAATTTGATGCAGTAATTTGTATCATAAATTATATAAATGTAAAGAATGATTATACTATGAATATGCATTTTTATGTGACATTGATTTGAGATGTTTATTGATTGTAATTATTGTTGAGAAGTAAGTTTATACGGCCTTACTGAAACTGACAATAATAGGTGCAATAATGCAGCGAGGGGGTGAACTGTTTATCATTATTAGAGACGAGGAAGTTACGTAATGTTGGCGCGTTTTTCTTTAGAATTTTCTGGAATATTTTCCCTAGAGCATGTGTATTCATAATTTTCATTGGATATAAAAATAGACGCTAATGTTGGCGCGTTTTATTAGCCAATAGTAACTCGGTTATAATCTTTAGGCATATCGGGGTGTAGGAGTATAAAAAAGAGCTAGGTTAGAGGTAAAGTCCTTCAGTCCATCAGTTCATCGAAAATCTTTGTACACTACACGTCGTCTTCACGTCAGTTCGTCGAAAACATTTTACGTTACACGTCGCCTTAAGTTCAGCAGAAATATTTGTACAGTACACGTCGGCTATCGATTCGCAGGTTACGCGTAGCAGAGTCATGAAAAATCTCAAGTGTTGTAAAGTTAATTATACAAAAAGTTGAAGTACGCGAATTAAGAATGATCAGTAAATAAGTTATTATAACAGTTTCAGTTTGGCGAGTGTCAAGATCAAAGTGTAAATGTGATAGTGAATGTGTTCCACAATAAAAAGTGTAAAACAAATTCCCTCATTAGTGTTATCTTTGGATAAATGACTCCTTTCCGTTTACACAACCTGTATAAAGAGAAGTGCTCGACCAAAAAGATAATAGCTAGCCGGAGTACAGTGAACCAAAATTAAATAAAATAACAGTAGCATTCTTTCAAACAAACACTAATACTGCCGCAAATTGCTAACACCAGATGGAGCTAACAAACCTAACAAAGAATCACGTCACAAAATGGCTTCACCACGTGGAGTAAACACAAATACACAAACAACATTAATAATACCGTCGCAAATTGGCACCACAACGTGGGGCTCATCAAATTACAAATAAAAATAAACATTATAAATAAACCTCATCGCAAATTGGCTCCCAAACGCGGGGCTCAACAAATTAAATATAAATATTATAAATAATACCACTCCAAATTATTTCTTCATAATCGTCTTCATCTGCTCCATCTTGTGGTAATCCACGGAGCTCTCGATGTACAGACATGGCCAGCTTATGTATAACCTAATCACTTTGCATACGACATACCTTGGCCGGGTAACCATTTTTGTTTACTTTTCGCTTTCAGCCATGTTGCAGATTTCGTGACGCACTGGGAATACTCGCATTTCATTGGCCAAAGCCATCAAATCATTGTGAAATCTTTGACCGTTGAGCATGTCCTTATTTGCTTTCAATACTTTCAAAGACTTTAAAAGTATTGGAAGCAATTTGACAAGAAAAGTTTTGAATTTGACAAAATTTAATCGTGTACAAGCGCCTTTAGAGTTTTAGGGCAACTTTGTTGCCGTATTTTTATGAACACTACTAAACAAATGTGTTTATAGCCGATGACTTATGAAACGTAGCTAATGCTATCGCTTTACGCATTAGATTATGATATTACAGATGTAAGATCCGCTCTTGTCGATGTCTTGTCAAACTCGCTCCACTGGCCAGTGTCACCATCCGATAGACTAGTCAACCAATCACAGAGCAAAGTCAATAAAACTCGTCTTCTGCTTGTACCTGGTGCGTTTCAACGAGTATCCATATTTGTAAGGACTGGCCGCGCTGACCTTGTCGCCGATGGAGATGAACTCTTGTATTGCATAGCTGTGTTCCGTTCATACCTTACCTCTAATGGAATGAACTTGAAACTTCATAACCACGTGAACTTTACCAGCACAGTATTACTATACACATGTCGAAATTATTAGATCAACTCTAACGCTTGACATAACTCTACTGCCATTTTATAGGGATCCTTTCAACTATTCATATACAACTTTAGATTTCTATCGACGTCACGTTAATCAGGATAATTATCTAAATAGAAGTTGTTTCGATTATTCATATTGTGGGTATACTTATAACCTTCTCCTCACTTATTCCAGAGTTATCAAAGAGAGTGTTGGAAACAAGTTAATATGGAGAAGAAAGATATTTTAGAATGACGATTTTATTGAAACACAGTAAATTCAGGAGATTCGTATTACCATTCCCTTAAGCACTTAACTCACCATTCAATACAAAGCAAAAATACTATGTACGTGGTAGAGAAAGCATTCATGTGATACATTCACAGGACGTTCACTACCCTCTTCATTTATTACTGGGTATACAAACTATTCTTGCTAAAACTTATTTTTCTGTCCAATAAATTCTTTGCAGAAACAGCTGCATTACACATTTCTTATAGATATAAAGGGAACAGCAATAGTCAAATGTTTATACGCTGACCTTAAAATTGCAATACTCTTTCCATGCAATCCGAGAAACAATTGAATGTTGACAGGACTTTAAGCACGATGACCAAGAAATGAACAATTCGAACCTTTAATAACGGATATCTCAGAAATGGCTTATGCCACAAAACATTTATTTGAAATAAATTGTGTATTTTAAAGAGATCTACATTTTTTATGTAGTACATTTCCGTCTATCGCTTAACGTTTCCAGTTATACAGGATTATACTGTAAAATTATTTCCAAATGAAGTGGATATCACAGGTGATTCCCAGAGAATTCAAGATATACTTTTTATTTGTTATGTAAATATATATATATATATGGTATTTTATCAAAATCGTTAGAACCATTTTTTATAAAATAAAAAATTTCAAAAACTTTTCCACGTAAAGGATAGCCTGGGGTGGGGGATTTGCTTGAAAAATCTACTTGTCGCGTTTTTGGAAGGTGCTGAGCCTAAATACCGAATTTGGTATTTATCCGATTTTTCATTTTATGAGTTATGTTGTCCTCCCCACACAAACACAAACACACAAACACACACACACACACACACACACACACACACACATTTTCTAAAAATGCTTTTGATGGAATACAATACTTCCCTCACTTACTATATGTAGTAGAAAAGTAAAAATCGGATGTATTACATTTATATAACTTTCCCTACCCTCTATTGTTCATTAATAGGTATAGAAATTGTTGTTACGAAAGTTTATTTTTGTGGCTATTTCATTTTAATCCAGATAACCCTTTGCAAAAATAATTACATTGCACATTTCGTTAGGATACAATGGGAACTGTGATAATAATCAAATGTTTAAGAACTGTGCGCTATACACTGGCTTTACTATTTCCGTGCAATTGTCAGAAACAACTGAAAATCATGGGATTTAAAGAATGACAAAGTACTGAACAAATCGAACCATTAATAACGGATATATCGGAAATGGTTGATGCCACAAAAAACTATTTCAAATAAATTGTGGTTTTTAAAGAGATCTATAGATACAAACAGAATGTATATTGGAATTTTCTGGGACGTCCTCTTCATTCGGAAGGAATGGCAAACGTCAAGCGATAGTCGAAAACGCACTGCACAAGAAATGTAGATTTGCTTAAAACACAATTTTTTAAAATAAATTTTTGTACCATCAGCCGTTTCCAAGATATGCGTTATTAATGGTTCGAGTTGTTCAATACTTTCTTTTTCTTTAAAGTTCTTTTAAAGTCCTGTCGATTTTCAACCGTTTCTCACGATATCATGCAAAGAGTACGCAATTTTAAGGCCAGCGTATAGAGTCCGGTTCTAAAACGTTTGACTATCGCTATTCCTTTTGTATCTATAACGAAATATGTAATGCAGCTGTTTCTATAAAGGTATATCTGGATTAGAATGAAGCAGATAGGAAAACAAACTTTCGTGATAATAATTTGTATACCTACCAATAAACAATAGATGGTAGAGAAAGTAATGTGAATGTAACACATGAAAATTTTTGTATGCCTTCTATAAACTATTCTTACAAAAACCTATTTTTCCATCAATGTTAATCGAGATAAACGTTTGCAGAAAAAGTTTTATTACACGTTTCTTGTACGTACAAGAAGGCTAGGGAGAAACCGGATCGAAAATCAGATGTTTAAAAATGGATCGCTGTATTACAATATGTCTTGAATTACAATATGCACCTCCCCTGACAGGCGAGGAAGTGCTTTTTTTATTCCATTTGTTCCCCGTCTTTAACTGCAATGATCATAACGGCACCTTTTACCTTTGGAACATGCTGCCTATCGGCATGGTGGTATTAACTCGAATACAGTTATTATTAGATTTCTGATTCTTTGGATTTTATACATTAGATCACACATACACTCACACTCTCGTTCATACTTTTAGATTCTAGGGAGAATACGGAATAATTTGGGTTAGAGAAAAATTTCCACCCCAGCCGGGAATTGAACCCGGGACCCCCGCTTTAATACGTGTTTATTGTATCAGGAAGAACTTCAACATGTGTAACAGTAGGAGCAGTACTGCCAGATCATCAAGGATTCTTATAAAACCGAACTCCCATTTACTTTAAAATTAATTTACGTACATTTTCTGCACTGAAAAGTTTACGTAGAGATTCTAAATTTCATGTTATTGCAAAATTAACGGATTTTAGTTTCAGGAATTTGGCAAGTGTGCTAATTTTTAAACCTTTTGACTTTCTTGGTGTTTTCCAGTTCGCAATCACATGTTCTGTTTTATTCAAATTTATTCCTAATTCTCAGCTTTGCACTCGTCTCCACACCCTAATCTTGTATTAAATAATTAAAATGAAAATACTGCTTAGGGGATTATCAGGTGATACATGTTTCAGTATGTCATATACGCCATATTCATACACAGCAAAAATAAATATGAATAAATCTATGAAACAGCAGAATGAAGTAGGAAAAGAAACAAATATGCTTTATCTGCGATTCTTCTTCTCTAATATAAATATAAAGTTTCGAAGTGTCACCATGCTGTACAAGCAGAATATGATATTCTGAAGGAATAAAAACTGTCAGCGAAGTCTAAAGTTATTCAGTAAGCAATAAGAATATAAAGTAATACGAAGCTGAGTGTCATCAAAAGGTGACGATGATTTTTGTAACTTCAAACTCTACTAGGACACTCTGTTCGAGGTCGTTTGAGTTCCACACAGTTAAGATTCAGATTTACGTCCTTGTGAACATTATAAATATTAATTATCACCAGAGTTCAGCATTTGCCTATTTTCTTTCTTTGTTTAGAATCGTAGGCTTTCGTAACTTAAGGGCCTATTGTGGTTTATTTTATGTAATTATTATGATTATTATTATTATTATTATTATTATTATTATTATTATTATTATTATTATTATTATTATTTTGTACTTTCTCTATCACAAGCATAGTGGGTAGAGAACGTATTGCTTTCCACCAAAAAATTCGATATGGAGATTTCACCGGAAATACGTGTTTTGAGGCACCTCATTAAAAAATACATTTTTAGAAAAAGAAATGTCCGCGCGCGCGTCTGTCTGTGAACAGCATAACCCAAAAACGAAAATTAGCATAGATACCAAACTTGGCATTTAGATTCAGTACCTTTCAAAGATTTTCAAGAAAATTTTCCCACCCCAAACTACCCTTTACACGGAAATTTTTTCGAATTTTGTTTTATTAAAATACCATATATAAAAGATATTTACATGAAAAATGAAATGTATATCTTGAATTTTCTGGGAATGGACTGTAAAATCCTCTTCATTCGGAAGAATCTTGTATAATCTTTATAACTGGTAAACATTAAGTATAGACGAAAACATACTACACAAAAATGTAGTTCTCTTTAAAAAAACAGTTTATTCCAAGTAAGCTTTTTTGTAGCATAAGCAGTTTCTTAAATATCTGTTATTAATGGTCTGAATTGTTCAATACTTGGCAATTCTCTTGAAGTCCTGTCACATCAGCGTTGCTCACTAGATCATGGAAACAGTATGAAATTATAAATTCAGCACATAGCGACCAGTTCTAAAACATCCTTTGTATTTATAAAAAAAATTGTACTGTAGGTGTTTCTGCAAAGGTTTATTTGGATTGAAATGTAGTACACAGAACAAATATACTTTAGTAAGAATAGTTTGTATACACACTAATAAACGATAGAGGTAGAGAATGTCATGTGAATGTATCAAATTCGAAATTTTTTTTAATATGAGTGTTTATCTAGGCTTTTCCTATCATAATTTCATTACTTTTGTTATTGGCGGCTATTTAGTAATGTAATGTTAACCTTAGAATTTGAAACAATTTACCGCGATCTGAGCCAATTTTGACAAAATGCCTGAGTAAGTTTATGATACCGATTTTGCTTTCCTAACGTCAGCAGTACATTGTTTCATGTAATGGCTACTTAATACAATAAAGCGTACGGTAAATGGTCAACTAAAAAAACAACTGGTTTATGACTGGGAAATTAATTATTTTAGCATTACGTCATCGCTTTGTTCATTAATACGGTGGCTTCATTGTTTTCTACTTCCCACGTGTACCGATTTAAAACCACTAGATGTATTGCATTGTAAACATAGCAACCCAATAATAATTACAAATGAGCTGGGAGTGTAAAACGTATTCACGGGAGAAATTACTTAGAACTGATATTTGGGTTGCCATAAAAAAATCTGATGTGTTACACTCACATGGCTTTCTCTACTCTGGTACAAATTATTTTTACAAACGCTTATTCTCCATCTACTTCATGTTAATCGAGATAAACGTTTGCAGACTCCATCTTATTGCTAATTTTCTTGTAGATGTAAGGGGAATATATATTTACAAGGGCAATATAGAAATACAGTAGCCTTTAAGAAGAGACATTACTCTTAATAGCTGGTTGTTATGTGCAGGACCATTCTCTTTGCCACAGATTAATACTCTTTGCATATACAAGACAATAAAATGAATAACGAATTCCTATTTGAGAAGATAATTATTGAAAAATTTAAGGGAATAACAGCAATATCTCGAAAATGGTTCACTCAACAAAAAAAATTTATATGACATAAATTGTGTATTTTAACGCGATCTACATTTTGTGTTTAGTAAAACTTTGTCTATCTCTTAAGGTTTACCAGTTATGCAAAAGTCGTTCACAATGAATACTTTTGGAGACATTCCCAGAAGATTCAAGATATACATTTTATTTGTCATGAAAATATGTTAAACATATGATATTTTAATCAAAATCATTACAGCCATTTTTGAGAAAATTAAAATTTTCGAAAAATGTTCCATGTGAAGGGGAATCTGGGATGGGGGTTTTTTCTTGAAAACCTTTGTGTCGCATCTCTGGAAGATACTGAACCTAAATACCAAGTTTGGTGTTTATCTGACTGTTCGTTTCTGAGTTATGCTGTTCACAGACACACACACAAACACACACACGGACATGTTTCCAAAAATGCTTTTTTTGGATTCAGGGGGTCTCAAAACATATATTTCCGGTGATATATCGGTATCGAATTTTTGGGTGGAATACAATACTACCCCTACTTACTATACGTAGTAGAGAAACTAATGCATAACCGAAGAGTGCAAATTTAAAGAAATAATAATTTCAGTTTACGCTTCATTAAAGAGGGTATTAGACGTTGTAGCATTCCCTGAACTTTGGTGTATGTAGGCTTTACGGGATAATACAGAGAGAGCCAGAAAACTACAAACCGGCTATTAGTAGAGATTTGTGGCCCCCATCGGTCCCCCGTCCAAACCCACTGCGATTTCTATCTCTGGGATAACTTAAAACAAAGTGTACAAGACAAACCCACACACCCTGGAGGAATTAAAACAAAATATCCGCCAGGAAATTGCCAGCATTTCTAAACGTGAACTACGGCAAGTGATGGATAGTTTCCTAAAGAGGTGCCAAAAATGTATGGGCAACGATGGTGGTCAGTTTTAGCATCTCCTTTCATAAAGTTGGTAAGTAAAGCCTTTAAACGTAGTTTTAAAAATGTTGTATGGTTTCATCTACGCCTTTCTATGATAGCGGCAGACGGCAACGAGCGCCAAGGATGCTGACAGGAAAAACACCACGCAGCCGGTTCGTAGTATTTTGGCTCTCCCTGAACTTCTTAGTACACACGCAGCAAAACGCTAAGAAATATAATTCTTTTCAGTAGTGTCTCCGCAATGTTTTGCAATGAAAGATGAAAGAGGTTGATGCTTTATTCCATTTGGCTGAAGTGTGCGTATTAAGGGAGAGATTAATGGAGAATACCAAGAGAAAAAGAAGAGAGTAGTTTAAATAGTAGAGTAGTACCAAATACGTGGTTTACACTTCATCTACCTGACCGTCGATATTCGTTCACTTTAATTCCTTTCTCCAACTATTTCTCAGGGAACCTAATCCTTTTATCCAAGTCTCCCTATTAGCTTTCGGTTTATTTCCTTCATTTTGTTTACAAGTCTGTCACAAGACTTCTCCGTTGCTTGTCTATCGCTATAATCTTTAGATTTTACCTTCCAAACACAAGGGAGTTCCCTAACGTTAATAAACTCCTCCAAAAACTGCTTGGAACAAGTTCTTAAATTGCTCTTTTTGGAGCATAGACAAAATCACGCAATGACACACTAGTAGTAATGAATTGCAATTATTTACATGCAAAAGGAGACCAGGAGCGCAAGTGGAATAGGCTAATATGTCGCGAAAATCTGAGCTATTACACGGGATTGCATATTCTCTGTTCAGAGGATTTTGAGCCAGTGGAAGGGGTAGGAAGGAAGCAGGTTGCTCGTGCTGTAGGTCACTTGTATGTGGCGATAGGAAAATGCGCTGTTGCAACATTTGTGTTCCTTTCATACTTCTGTTGGGTTCTGTTTTCATTTTTATTCTTTCTTTCTTTTTTTCCCCTTTCTTTCTTTACTCTAATTAATTGGCGTTGTTTCAACAGCTCTCACTTTGGGACGATAAATACATTTAATATCAAATAAACGCAGAGTACATAAGCATATTTACTTTGAATACATACTTTTATACGTTTATTTAGTATGTATGTGTGTATGTATAGGGTAGTTAAATTATATTCGAACCCACTCGCGGCCTCTCTCTTCTGCGCGAGACAGCTGGCAGTCACCGGGGAAGTTACGCCGGCAGAGGCGGATTAAAATCCTTACCTTATAATAGATGTTGGAAATGTTGACCTTCCAGCATATCTCGTGTAAATATCCTCGCTCACTCTCCGAAGCTCAGCAGCAGGAATTCTTGTGATGAAACGCCTCATTATGATCAGAAAATTGGAGTGTGGTGTGCGGTAAGTGCTAGAAGAATAATAGGGCCCATATTCTTTGATGAAACAATAAATGCAGAGCGATATTTGAGGTTAATTCTGAGGCCATTTTGCAATCGCTTGACAGATGAAGAGAAATCGTATGGTTGGTTCCAGCAAGATTCTGTAACAGCACATACGGCTGCCGAATCATTACATGCAATAAGAGAGGTGTTTGATGACAGAATAATTAGTGTTGATTTGTGGCCCCCTCGTTCTCCTGACCTAACGAGTTGTGATTTTTATTTATAGGGTTCTTAAAAGACAAAGTGTGTTGTTCCAATCCTGGCACACTGCAGGAACTTAGAGTAAACATTGTGCAAGAAATCATAAGAATTCCTGCTGCTGAGCTTCGGAGAGGGAGCGAGAATATTTACACGAGATTTGAGAGCAGGTGGTCAACATTTCCAGCATCTTTATAAAGTAAGGATTTTAGTCCGCCTCTGCCGGCGTAATTTCCCCGGCGAATGCCGGCGTAATTTCCCCGGCGACTGCCGGCTATCTCGCGCAGTAGAGAGAGGCCGTGAGTGGGTTCGAATATAATTTAACTACACACACACACACACACACACACACACATACCGGGTGAGTCTTTAAGCTTGCGGATTGAGAAGTTATGCAGTACCAGCGTTGCACAGGCTATGCCGTAAACCTATATACTGCATTGCTTTGCACCGCGGTGCGTGCAATAACTTGCACTTGTAGCGCAACAGCGTGCGCGTTTGGCCTTCAATGGTGAAGATCCCGGGTTCAAATACTGCCACTTGAAGGTGCTTTTTATCTTTAGTAAATTTAACGAGAACTGACAGTTTGGCATGGAAGTGTCGTTTCACTTAATTAGTCTAATTATGTGAATTCCATTAAAACACAAATTGTTACTTGTTAGAATATGCTTTAATGAACATCCTAAATAGTTGCAAGAAATGAATAAAAAATTCAGTCACTCGCAGGCGTGTTTTGAACTTCCGACCTTCACCATGATTTTCTAGCATGTTTACCATTGTGCTACTAGTAGGTACTAGTTAAGGCCTCTCGACAAAAAGAAAGAAAGAAGGCAAAACCAGCAGAGAAACTTCTTATCCGATAATTTATTTTTGTTTGCTCTGGTTCCTCCTGCCCCTACGAAGACGACGAAGAAGACGATACCAGATAATTTACATTTAGAACGGGTGTGCTGTTCAGGGCGCTATGCAAGTTGCGGTATTCTTCTTCCTTCTTTTCAACTTCTTTCTAATGTAGTTTGGCCAGTGGTTATTTTTACTAATTTCCTGTACAACCGTTAAAATCAGTGCTTGAACCTCCTTTACATGTTCCTTTCCAAGGACATCTTCCGAGGAAACATTGCGTTTTAGTTCTGACCAAACACATTCAAAAAGGTTAATACATCTGTGATAGGAGGTGGTCTGAGAATGATATGCCCATATTTACTGCTATAGCATCAACTGCATACATCTTTACTATATCATGGGCAGGCCTGATGACTTGACGCAATTGTAGCAGGGTTGTTGGTGGTGGACTGGGGAGCCTTATGTGGTGATCTAAAAGTTTTACTATTTCTTCCCGTTTTTTTAGGCATGGGATAGAAGCGTGAATGATATTTCGCGTTATCCACGACTATCAGCGAGGGTTTCTCTAGCAGCCTAACTGTGTTTGACATTCATTGTCCCGTGATAATGAACTAGGGCATCCAATAAGCTCTTGTGAATCACAAACATGGCGCTGGAACAAAGCCGCTTCGTCTTCCTATGTGAAGAATCACCATTTATTGTCCTACAGTTAAAAATTGAACATCACAGTAATCCGATTCATCCGTCCATCTTCGGAAGAACCCATCGTATGTATAGTACCATGTCTGGTCTAGATAGATGTTCTGGAATCCTACATGCCTATAGTGGGCAATTTTATTTAAATAATCGGCTCGCCATATTTGTATTCGCTTTGATTCCATTACTGATGTTCGGCGACTTCGCTTCTTAAACCCAAAATTCATAGTTTTGAGGAGTTGAAACAATGTCAGGGAACCCATGCTCCGTGATTCTCGTTTTCTCCCAAATAGCACCAACATTTTCTTCAGCTTTGGAGTAGCTTTGTATAAAATTGATATACGAAGTTGTATAGTGTTGAATATCCAGTTTAATGGCTCTTTTTGCTGTACATCTGGGAACGCCAGTTGCAACCACAGTATGTGCTATTGGCGAGTCACACTTGCTGTCTCCTTATACACATTTTGAATAATACGTGTCGTCTGCTTAAGTGTTGGATTTTCCACCTCCTATAGAGAGGAATTTGCCTTATAAGTAGCAGGTGTATTACCTGTTTCCCAAGGCCACCATATATTTATAGGCATTTAAGAGCTTTGTGCATTATCTCTGATGTGCGACACTGTCTAAATGACAGCTTAAATCTGCAACCCTGTCCGGGTTGTTTTGTTTTATACACGCGCTGTGGCCACGCGAAGTCCTCTCTCACCCCTACACTAACTCAAAACCTCTGAACAGAGAATACATGGCGGCGCCATGGCCGAGTTGTTAGATCGGTGGTTAAATCGCTCGCCTCTCACCAAGACGGCTGGGTTCGATCCCAGGTAGCCGCATGTGGGATTTGTGGTGGACAAAACGGCGTCTGGGCGGGCTTTCTCCGGTTTCATCACCTTTCCTTTCATCCATTTCACCACCATTTCATATCATCTACTTCCTCGTTCTCATACGAGGCATCGGGCTGATCAGCCATCCTGGATAATCTATCTGATCCAAAGTGTCTGGTTCTCGACAGGCCTCTGACCCCAGGCACCAGCTTGTAAGTACTGGGTCTGTAAGTCCACATACGAGGAAGGTTAAATAGAAGAAGAAAAAAATTGCAAATAGTTGAAGGCTTTCCGAGCGTATAACATCCAACCAGTTGGATATTTTACAAGTGTATTGCTTTTGGTGATTTCCTTATCAGACGGGTACATCTTACTTTCGTAAAGCGCTTAAGAGAATAGTGAAATTTATTGGCTCTTTGATATTATATTTCCATTCTGTTCTGTCACTTTAAAATTGTTTATTCATTTATTATTAAAAAAATCTGATGTGTTACACTCACCTGACTCTTCTACTCCTGTACAAACTATTTTTACAAACGCTTATTCTCCATATGCTTCATGTTAATCGAGATGTTAATCTTATTGCTAATTTTCTTGTAGATGCAAGGGGAATTGCTAGGCTTTAAGCAATAGTCAAATATTTTATGATAAACCAGAAGTATTATTTATAGTGATGTTATGTAACAGTTAAAGTTTTTTGAGTCGGAAAATGTAAATTCACATCACATATGTGCGCTAGGTGTTATGGCAGGAGCGCTTTCGAGAGATGTTTCTCTCATCTTCAGCTGAGAATCCGACTGACGGATCTCCCTCTCCCCTCTCCCCATGAAGCTTTTCATTAAATGTTATTTCTGCCCTCTGTTGGGAAACCTTGGAACTTAAAGCTATTGCTGCCCTCTGTGTTGTCTGTTGGTCACTCATCATGCTTCTTTCTTCTCTCTTGTGATGTAATTGGTCTGCATTCTGTTGAAAAATCTTGAAAACACTTGATCTTGAGTTTGCTGCCCTCTGTGGAGAACCTTGGGAACTTCTATTTTTTCTTTTGTTGTTTAAATGGATCAACTGCATTAAGTGGTCTGTCGGTGGTATCTCAAAATTCAAAACCTTCTCAATGTTGAAATGAATGAAGATCTTTTCCCATATTTCCAAATGTGATGGTATCTGAATAGATTTGAGTAGTTTTATCTCTTGTCCAATCTCATGGTTGCTATTCCAAAAATGATTAGCTACTGCTGATCTATCTGTTTGTTTCAATTTTATATTTCTTTGATGTTCACTTAATCTGATTTTTAGATTTCTTTTAGTTCTTCCTATGTATAAGCCTTGACAGTCTTGACATGATATCTGGTAAATTCCTGATTTTTTTAATTTGTCAGTTGTATTACTTAAAGGTGTATTTAACATATTTTTCAAACTGAAAACATTCTGAGGTGCTAATTGAATTTGGTATTTTCTGAATAGCTTTTCAAACTTTTTGAACATGACTGGATGATATGTGAACCTCTTATATATCACATCCTTTTTATTTGGGTTTTGTAAAGTGCTACTGCTATGTAAATTTTGTTTCTTTTTGTATTTAGTAAGTAAGTTATTAATAAGTTGAGGTTTAAAACCATTTTCAGTGGCTACATTTTTTATATAATTTAATTCTATAATGTACTCTTCTTTGTCTAAAGGTACCCTCATCAATCTATAAATCAAACTTCTGAACACAGCATGTTGGTGTGACACAGGGTTGTAGAAATTATTTTTAATGTAATTATCCACATGCGTTGGTTTCCTATAAATGCCAAATTTAAGACAGTTTTCTTTTCTTTTTACAAGTATATCCAGGAATGGTAGAGAATTATTACTTTCAATTTCCATGGTAAATTTAATGTGTATGTCTTGTTCATTTAAAATATCCAATGATGAATTCATGCAATTTTGAGGTACCACTGCGAAAATATCATCTACATATCTATACCATATTTTAAAAATATGTGGATGTGAAGAGGTGACAGTTTTCTCCAAAGAGCTCATATAGAGGTCAGCCAGTAAAGGAGATAAAGGATTACCCATTGCTAAGCCATGTGTCTGCTTGTAAAAGTTCTTATTGAAGGAAAAATAATTCTGATTGATACAACTAGTTGTAAGTGCAATCATCTCTTGGATGTAGTTATCCTGTAAATTCAGTGATTCCATCCAATTTCTTAACAAATCTGGTATATTATCTGTAGGTACATTAGTAAAAAGTGATGTTACGTCAAAGGATACCAACATATCTTCTTTATTAATGGTATAATTCTGGATATAATTAATTAATTCTGTTGAATTTTTAATACTTAATGATGGAAACTTTTCCAAAGAAGTATATTCCTTTGTTAGCCATTTTGCTAAATTGTAGCTGGGTGAGCCTATATTGTTAATTATAGGTCTCATACTGTTATCTGTTTTATGAGTTTTTGGCAAACAATATATTTTTGACAAGGTAGGGTTATTAGATTTAAGCTGTCTCTTCTTCTCAATTGAGAATATAGTTGCATTGGCTATCACTTGGTTCACCTGTTTTATGCATAAATTCAGAGGATTTTTATTAATTAATTCATAGTCATCTTTTTTTAAAAATTCATTAACTCTGTTATGGTAATCGTCACTATTTAAAATTACTATTTGGTTTCCTTTATCTGCCTTCAGATATACTACTGGTTTTTCATTAAGTTTCTTTATGGTTTTTTTATGGAAATTCTTATTTATAGTGAAGTCCATTTCTCTTATAATTTCTGTGCTTTGTAGTTTGAGACTGCTAGCTAAGGCTGAAGTTAAGCCCTGAGTGGCTATCTCTGTATCAGCTATATAATCTTGGATATTATTAGAGAAAGCCATACATGTTTTAAATCCTTTTTCTAATACATGCAGTTCTTCTAAAGTCATAGTTTGATCTGACTGATTAACAACAGATTTCAATTTATTAACATTCTTAGCTTTATTATAATTTACATATGATAACTGTGTTTCTTTCAAATGTTGAAATTTCTTCTTTAATATATAGTTTTTGTTATGCATGTAATACTGTAAGTGGGAATAACATCTATCTTCAAAATCTTTCCATACTTGTTGACCCAAGGTTTTAGTTAAGAATAAATGCAATTCATAAAGTCTTAATTGAATACCGTTTACATTACTATAGTGTTTCATAATTTCAGTTTTCAAAATGGTTCTTTCTGCCCTTCTTTGATGTCGGCCATTACCGGTATTTTTAATATATTTCTTAACAAAGCAAGGTACTACCATATATATAAGACACAGTTTAATAAACTTGATACTAGCAAGCAAGCTTCTTCTTTTACATTGCAATTTTACGTAAGTTTTTAGGTTAACTTTTTGTTCTTCTAAGTAAACGTTAAAGTATGAAAATCGTACCTGTTGTTCCATGTTGGAGAATCTCAAGTAGTCGGATGTACCCACTTCTCTGGCTTGAAGGCCTAATACATTTTATGATAAACCAGAAGTATTATTTATAGTGATGTTATGTAACATTTAAAGTTTTTGAGTCGGAAAATGTAAATTCGCATCACATATGTGCGCTAGGTGTTATGGCAGGAGCGCTTTCGAGAGATGTTTCTCTCATCTTCAGCTGAGAATCCGACTGACGGATCTCCCTCTCCCCTCTCCCCATGAAGCTTTTCATTAAATGTTATTTCTGCCCTCTGTTGGGAAACCTTGGAACTTAAAGCTATTGCTGCCCTCTGTGTTGTCTGTTGGTCACTCATCATGCTTCTTTCTTCTCTCTTGTGATGTAATTGGTCTGCATTCTGTTGAAAAATCTTGAAAACACTTGATCTTGAGTTTGCTGCCCTCTGTGGAGAACCTTGGGAACTTCTATTTTTTCTTTTGTTGTTTAAATGGATCAACTGCATTAAGTGGTCTGTCGGTGGTATCTCAAAATTCAAAACCTTCTCAATGTTGAAATGAATGAAGATCTTTTCCCATATTTCCAAATGTGATGGTATCTGAATAGATTTGAGTAGTTTTATCTCTTGTCCAATCTCATGGTTGCTATTCCAAAAATGATTAGCTACTGCTGATCTATCTGTTTGTTTCAATTTTATATTTCTTTGATGTTCACTTAATCTGATTTTTAGATTTCTTTTAGTTCTTCCTATGTATAAGCCTTGACAGTCTTGACATGATATCTGGTAAATTCCTGATTTTTTTAATTTGTCAGTTGTATTACTTAAAGGTGTATTTAACATATTTTTCAAACTGAAAACATTCTGAGGTGCTAATTGAATTTGGTATTTTCTGAATAGCTTTTCAAACTTTATGAACATGACTGGATGATATGTGAACCTCTTATATATCACATCCTTTTTATTTGGGTTTTGTAAAGTGCTACTGCTATGTAAATTTTGTTTCTTTTTGTATTTAGTAAGTAAGTTATTAATAAGTTGAGGTTTAAAACCATTTTCAGTGGCTACATTTTTTATATAATTTAATTCTATAATGTACTCTTCTTTGTCTAAAGGTACCCTCATCAATCTATAAATCAAACTTCTGAACACAGCATGTTGGTGTGACACAGGGTTGTAGAAATTATTTTTAATGTAATTATCCACATGCGTTGGTTTCCTATAAATGCCAAATTTAAGACAGTTTTCTTTTCTTTTTACAAGTATATCCAGGAATGGTAGAGAATTATTACTTTCAATTTCCATGGTAAATTTAATGTGTATGTCTTGTTCATTTAAAATATCCAATGATGAATTCATGCAATTTTGAGGTACCACTGCGAAAATATCATCTACATATCTATACCATATTTTAAAAATATGTGGATGTGAAGAGGTGACAGTTTTCTCCAAAGAGCTCATATAGAGGTCAGCCAGTAAAGGAGATAAAGGATTACCCATTGCTAAGCCATGTGTCTGCTTGTAAAAGTTCTTATTGAAGGAAAAATAATTCTGATTGATACAACTAGTTGTAAGTGCAATCATCTCTTGGATGTAGTTATCCTGTAAATTCAGTGATTACATTATAGAATTAAATTATATAAAAAAAATGTAGCCACTGAAAATGGTTTTAAATCTCAACTTATTAATAACTTACTTACTAAATACAAAAAGAAACAAAATTTACATAGCAGTAGCACTTTACAAAACCCAAATAAAAAGGATGTGATATATAAGAGGTTCACATATCATCCAGTCATGTTCAAAAAGTTTGAAAAGCTATTCAGAAAATACCAAATTCAATTAGCACCTCAGAATGTTTTCAGTTTGAAAAATATGTTAAATACACCTTTAAGTAATACAACTGACAAATTAAAAAAATCAGGAATTTACCAGATATCATGTCAAGACTGTCAAGGCTTATACATAGGAAGAACTAAAAGAAATCTAAAAATCAGATTAAGTGAACATCAAAGAAATATAAAATTGAAACAAACAGATAGATCAGCAGTAGCTAATCATTTTTGGAATAGCAACCATGAGATTGGACAAGAGATAAAACTACTCAAATCTATTCAGATACCATCACATTTGGAAATATGGGAAAAGATCTTCATTCATTTCAACATTGAGAAGGTTTTGAATTTTGAGATACCACCGACAGACCACTTAATGCAGTTGATCCATTTAAACAACAAAAGAAAAAATAGAAGTTCCCAAGGTTCTCCACAGAGGGCAGCAAACTCAAGATCAAGTGTTTTCAAGATTTTTCAACAGAATGCAGACCAATTACATCACAAGAGAGAAGAAAGAAGCATGATGAGTGACCAACAGACAACACAGAGGGCAGCAATAGCTTTAAGTTCCAAGGTTTCCCAACAGAGGGCAGAAATAACATTTAATGAAAAGCTTCATGGGGAGAGGGGAGAGGGAGATCCGTCAGTCGGATTCTCAGCTGAAGATGAGAGAAACATCTCTCGAAAGCGCTCCTGCCATAACACCTAGCGCACATATGTGATGTGAATTTACATTTTCCGACTCAAAAAACTTTAAATAGTCAAATATTTTAGAGCTGGTTGCTATGTGGAGTATTCCATTCTCTTTGCATTACCAGGACAAAAAAGAAAATGAATAACGAATTCCCATTTGAGGAAAAGTACAAGAATTGGAAAATTTAAGGGAATAACAAGCAATATCTCGAAATGGTTCACTAAAAAAAATGTATATTACATAAATTGTGTATTTTAACGCGATCTACATTTTTTGTGTAGTAAAATTTTGTCTATCTCTTATGGTTTACCAGTTATGCAAGAGTCGCTCACAATGAAGAATACTTTTGGAGACATTGCCAGAAAATTCGAGATATACAATTCATTTGCCATAAAAATGTTTTAAACATTATGGTATTTTATTCAAATTCGTTAGAGCCATTTTTGAGAAAATTAAAATTTTCGAAAAATGTTCCATGTAAAGGGTAATCTGGGGTGGGGGGATTTTCTTGAAAACCTTCGTGTCAAATCTCTGAAAGATACTGAACCTAAATACCAATTTTGGTGTTTATAAGACTGTTCGTTTGTGAGTTATGCTGTTCACAGACAGACACACACACAGACATGTTTCCAAAAATGCTTTATATGCATTCAGTGCACCTCAAAACATGTATTTCCGATGAAATCTCGATATCGAATTTTTGGGTTCAATACAATACTTCCCCTACTTACTATACGTAGTAGAGAAAGTAAAAAAACGATTCTGCCTACTTCAATCCTTATCAATGCGGATAGTACATATTTGTCTCTGTGTTTATGTCTGTTGTTAACTTGTTGTAGCGCCTATTTTTCTGCCTATTTTAATTTTTAGCGACTATTGCGCCAAGATCTAATCATCATAACCTCTTACCGAACGATAGGATTGTAACTAGAGTTGTAAATGCTTTCGAAGCACCTGTTCGGTGTTTTATTTCATTTCTAAAACCTCGATCTTGAAATGTGGTATGCGTGGTTATTATCCGTAACTTTATTAAGACATATCCCATCTCTTATATAAAACTAAAATACCTGCTTAAAAATGTAAAGTATTTAAGGAATGCAGCAATAAGAAACAGCAGTTTATGCCATAACACAAGTCGTTCACGCTAGTTAAGATATAGGCAATTTCCCGGCATGATGATGTAGTTAATTTGAATAATGTTAAGAAACGGGTAACGTCGAAAACTAATAATCGTATAACTGACTTTGTGTTCCGACTCAATTGTCAGTCTATCAGAACAACTGAATGAGTCATTTAAGACGAATGAGATATCATAGAATCCTTAAAGCTATGCCCCATTACCAACCCCATGGGAAGAGATCTCTAGGACGTCCCAAGAAGAGGCGGAAAGAAAATTCCTGTTTTATGAGGTAGTAACGGCATATAGCCTAACACTGGATGATGATGACGGTGCTACTCTGATGTTCCAAGAAAAGTAATCATTAAAATGCACAGCAAGGATTTCTGTTTTAATAGTGAATGAAGGTTCCTAACGGTTTATCGAGCGAGATGGCTTTGAAGCACGTTTGAGGCTCAAATTACGAAGATCCCGAGTTCAATTCCCGTCAACCGCCCGGCACTTCGCCTGGATCCTTCGACTCGACAAGACCTTCTATCACCATGGTAAGAAGAAGACCACGCAGGGCTGCAGCAGCAGAGACCTCCGCCACGAAACTGAACCGGCAATCGCCGAGCTCACAGCCGCAGCTGGCTCTGAATTCAATTCACTCTGAAGCCCCGGACGACAGTGAACCTGATGCCGCTTCGCCTGGTGAAGACCAAGCCCAGCGCTATGATAACGTCAGCGCTGTGGTTGTGGGTGTCCACCAGAATCTACCTACGCAGACCATTCTAAGCTGCGTACAGCAACTTTGGCCATCAGCCTTGAACGCCACTAGGATCCATTCTCGGAAGGGCCCAACACCGCTCGTGCGCCTTTTCTTTCAGAAAAAGGCACACTACGACGCTGCCCTCTCCGACGATCTGCAGTTCTTGGACAGGACCCCAAGGATTGAACCGAGCCGCTCAACTTGGACGCCACCCTGCCGACGCTGCTGCCTTTACGGCCACAGTGAGGTAGGTTGTACCTCACAGCCACGGTGCCACTACTGTGGGGCACCTAATCTGACGTTTGTCTGCACGATTTAACTCGCCGCTGCCGCTTCTGTGCAACCTGCTGGAGACAAGACCACTTCACCGGACAAGGTTGTTGTCCGATACGTCTAAGCCGCTCTACACCGTCACAGCAGAAGGCCAATGTGACTGCACGGCAGCATGACCGTGTCTTGGAGAACGGACCTCCTGCAGTGGACGTCACACCTGTAACTGTCTCAACTAACTCACCGCAACCTACGCTTGAGATCCTGCAGAAGCTGGAGGATGTGCAGGCGGAGCTTCTGAACATCACCACCAAGCTGGCCTTCTTGGAGGAGGTAATCACCGAACTTCAAAAGGACCACCACACAATTCTCGTCGATGCAAAGCTTGTTCCAACTCTCCCTAGCAAGCTAACATTGCCTACTTTCTTCATGGATCATTTCAAAGACGTCAAAAGGCTCTTCAGGGAGGAGATAGCAGCCCTCCAGGAGACGCCGGATGACGTTCTGCCTAACAGACTTCCGCCGCATCAGGACGAGCCCCCTTTGGGCCCCCACCGAGGCTCCGACTACTCATTACCGAGGACGTCGGAGACACAGGTAACCGCAACTTAATCCTAACATCCAACCTCATTCAACTTCCTCACACTGTCTCACCCTGAATTTCCAAGGGCGCAAGTAGGGCCTCGGTCATGCTTGCGTCCTGGCACCATACTTTCACCTGGGTTAGGCCCTCATGGCCGGCAAATATATCCGTACCTCTGACTGCGCTGGTGCAATAATGGTACAGCCACAGTATCACACCTGACTTCCTCTTTTTCCTTCTTCCATTTTTCCTTCCGGTGGAGGAGGTTTTAGTGGGTATGCCGACTATTGGTGAGTCCCACACTCTCAATCACGACTCCCATCGGGGCTGAGGTTAGTGATTAAATCATTTTCTCCTCCACTCGAAAAAAAACCCCGCCCACTTTGACCTTAGATTTTCCTGGTCGGTAGGTTTCTCTTCTATCACAGTTTCCTTTCCATCATTTCCCTTTACTTCCAATTCCTTCTCATGTTTCAGGTTTCGCGGCGTGAAGTGGTGCCGGGCAGATGACGCAGATGCTGACTCAAAGGAAAGAGTATTCCCTATGGACACCAGAGGCTGCTTGGTTGCAAGGGCCTTCATCGCACTCTCTGTACAGCACTAGTAGTGGGTTGGGCCTTCGAGCCAGAAAATATTAGGGACTGTCTGCATGCGGCCTATAGCCTCCTGTGATTCCTTCAATTCATTCCTTCCACCTGGAGTGGTCGCCATGTTGGTCGCGATGCACGAGGTATCTCCCTGCGTAGTATCTCCTCTACCCTATCCATTGTAAACGGGTCTTCTATAGAATTCAAAAAACTCGATTTGATTATTTTGGTCAGGACAATAACAGGCAGTTAATAATAACGATTTAATTTCTAGACATCAAAACACACGTTTGCTGACAATGTGCTGCTACATAAAGAAGAGAGAAAACTCCTAAGAACACTTAATGAGGTAAATGGTACCAGAATGAAGATAAATGCACAAAAACAAAGACTATGAAGAAAAGTGGGGAAGGCAGATAAGCTCATGAAAAGTAAATAACTATTACTAATAAATAATCAAACATAATTTAATAGCTTATTATTTAAAACGTGGAAAAATTATAACAAACTAATAAGAAAGTTAATTTTATTACATTATAAACAAAAATGACAATACTAGACTCTTATAGTATAATACCTTCAAGGACATTTAACTCTTTTCCTAGGATTAGGATTACGCTACTGAGGGGACACCTAGCACCTCGATCCACACGGGGATCTTTTGTGCATACACCCCCGGGAAGAACGGATTAGATAAAGGAAACGCAGGTGATGTATGGGCTGCAGGGCCGGCCGACGCGGCGACAGACACACGCAGAGACCTCTAAGAGTTAGAAATTTGAGCCCCCAGAAGGAGAGCGCTCAAGGCAACCCTACCAAACCACCGGAGAGTGACTCGCAGACTCCCCTCCAGCGGAGACCGGGGAAATCCGACCCAGCAGCGGAGATTCGAGCGGCCTCCATCTGACGGGGAGGAGAAGAAATTCCAATACGCAAGCCATCTACGCCATCTGTTCGCAGTCGTCCGACACACAGCTCCGGGGTCAATTTGTATCGTGAAAGAGGAAGATGAAGTGAGAGAATGAGGGAAGAGAAATTCGGGGGTCAATAGATTTCCCAGCATTCGCCTAGTGACCCACGGAAACCCCTGAAAAAGTACCTATGAGTAAAGAAGGTCGGCCGCGGGAATCGAACCCACGATCTCCCGAATGTGGGTCACGGACGCAACCACCTGAGCCATCACGCTCGGTAACTCTTTTCTTAAGTTTTAAATATGCCCACGCTACAGTGACAGGGGTAAACAAACATATAGCATTGCAACATAACACAAAGATAAAGAAGCAGAAACATTCCAATTTAGACTGAGATTGGAAAGCTGAATCAAATTTGAAAAATCAATACAAGTAGGCATTGTGTTTGAGTCCCGTGAAATTTAAGTTTTCAAATCTGTTTTAAATCTGCAACCGAGAAATAAATATAAAAAAAGAACTGGTTAGGTTCCGAGATTCAGCTACTTAGCCTGTGTTCACACCATTTTTGGTTATTCTGTACAGAAAATGTTTTGGCAATTTTTTATTTTTGATCAATAGTGGGTATTAACGTTTACCTTTTGAAACAAGAATGCAAAAGTGACTGATATGGAATTTGGTAGCTATATGACACACCGTAGATCCCATTTAGAAAATATCTATGCCTAAACAAAAAAATCTGATGTGTTACACTCACATGACTTTCTCTACTCTTGTACAAACTATTTTTACAAACGCTTATTCTCCATATGCTTCATGTTAATCGAGATGTTAATCTTATTGCTAATTTTCTTGTAGATGCAAGGGAAATATGGTAGGCTTTAAGCGATAGTCAAATGTTTGAGAGCTGGTTGCTATGTGGAGTATTACATTCTCTTTGTATGTCCAGGAGATAAAAAAAATCTGATGTGTTACACTCACATGAATTTCTCTACTCTTGTGCAAAATATTTTTACAAATGCTTATTCTCCATATGCTTCAAGTTAATCGATATCGAGATGCTAATCTTATTGGTAATTTTCTTGTAGATGCAAGGGGAATATGGTAGCTTTTAAGCGATAGTCAAATATTTTAACGCTGGTTGCTATGTGGCGCATTCCATTCTCTTTGCATGTCCAGGACATAAAAAAAATGAATAACGCATTTGAGAAAAAGTAAAAGTATTGGAAAATTTAAGGAAATAACAAGCAATATCTCGAAAACGGTTCACTCAACAAAATAAATGTATATGACATAAGTTGTGTATTTTAACGCGATCTACATTTTTTGTGCAGTAAAATTTTGTCTATTTCTTATGGTTTACCAGTTATGCGAAAGTCGTTCACAATGAAGAATACTTTTGGAGACATTCCCAGAAAATTCGAGATATACATTTAATTTCTCATGACATTATCTTAAACATATGATATTTTCATCAAAATCGTTGGAGCCATTTTTGAGAAAATTAAAATTTTCGAAAAATCTTCCATGTAAAGGGTAGTCTGGGGTCGGGGGATTTTCTTGAAAACCTTCGTGTCGCATCTCTGGAAGATACTGAACCTAAATACCAAGTTTGGTGTTTATCCGACTGTTTGTTTTTGAGTTATGCTGTTCACAGACACACACACACACACACAGACACACACACACACACAGACACACACACGGACATGTTTCCAAAAATGCTTTTTTTGGATTCAGGAGGTCTGAAAACATGTATTTCCGGTGAAATCTCGGTATCGAATTTTTGGGTGGAATGCAATACTTCCCCTGCTTACTATACGTAGTAGAAAAAGTAAAAATTAAAATGCATCTTATTATTCGTTTTCTTAAAAACATTACACAAAAAAATAACGTTTCTCTCAAGTTTGCACTGCACACACAAAAACAACAGCTTTGTGGAGGTGAGTTTGAAGTCTACTGCCACACTTCAGGGGACTGGAAATGGAGCACAAAGGTTCATATCACCTTGTGTCCGGAAATGCAGATGGCACTGAGGAACAACTTCAAACAAAGAGCCTGATTCCCATCCAACAGATGTTCAAAGTGGCCTCCATGGGATGCAATGCACGCGTTCACACGTTACATCATGGATTGCCTTACTTGTTCGAATGCTCCGGGCTGTGTTCGAATGTAGTCACAGGCTACGTGAACACGCTGTTGAAGGTCTGAACATCAGGAACATACTCACCGTACACAATACTTTTCAGATGCCCCCTCAAGTAAAAATCCAGGGGGGTTAAGTCCAGCCATGTAAAAGTGCCTCCACGTACTATCCAACGCCTGGGGAGATTGTGTTAGGGTGTCGGCGGAAGTGGGCTGGCGCACCATCGCACTGCAGCTACATTGCCTGTCGTATTGCCAAAGTCACATTCTCCAGCAATGGAGGCAGAGGTTTTGCAGGAAGTCCAGATGCGCTTTTCCGTTCAGGCGTTGGAACAAGAACTGGTTCAATAGGCGGTCGCAAATAATCTCTGCCCAGACATTGATGCTGAACCGCTGTTGATGAGACGCTTCAACCATTAATTATACCATGTCTACCAAAGGTCACTTCATCGGTGAACCGGACTGTAGACAGAAATCCCATAATGGTGATGGCCTTTTGCACAAACCAGCGATGGAATCTTTTCTGTGGAGAAAAATCCGTCGGTGATAATCCCTGCACAAATTGGATGTGACAGGTATAATAGCGGTTGTCATGCAGGATACAAATTTGTCCTTTGACTTACATCATGTTGGCGGGCCAATTGCCTGGAGCTTGTACCAGGGTTGTTCTTAATATCAAGGAGAACATGTTCCTCCACATCTGATGTACGCACAGTCTTCGGTCGCCCTAAACGTCCGTCTGTCTCAAAGGACCCATGCTCACACAAACGCAGAAAAATGGCTCCAAATGTTGTGGTGCTGTCTGTCAGGGCACGTGTCTCGGTACATCCATGCTCCCTCTCGACCTTTTCCGTCTGCATGGCCATACACGAACACCATCTCGTCTTGTTCTTGGAGTGAATACCGGACCATTCTACGTTGCTTAAAAAGCACTATCTGCAACGTACAAAACGCACACTGCAGGTTGTGAGAGAATGTCGTCAGTGCCATCTACCGTGGAAACCATGCATTTCCGGACACAAGGCGATATGAACTTTCGTGCTCCAATTCCAGTGGGAAATCAACCCTGAAGTTTGTCGGTATACTTAAAACTCGGTCTGTAAAAGTTATTCTTAGAATTGTGGCACACAAACAAGTTGAAAGTTTTGTGTAATTTTTCAAAAATTATGAAACTCATAAAAGACAGAATACTGAAAACTGTCAGAACATGTAAACTGTGCTATTGCTGGATGTACGAATACTTTTCCTTCTGGGTGAAGGTACTTCTCATAGAAAATTCATGCATTTTCAGCTACTAGACATTTTTATAAACTACCAGAAGAATCCGCAATTATATTTCGGTTATCTCGTAGCTACCTTGAGCTCTGGTTATTTTTTCCTTCCTTAAAATCGTTTATAAAATTCATAACTATGCTCCGTTTACTGGGATTCTATAAAATGTCAACAGTTTAAGTATGCAACTGTTATGGTGATTAAAACTAATGCAGGAACAAAACTATTCTGAACCGAAGAGAAGAATTTAATGTGTAAGTTATATGTGAATGCTGTCTAGGTAGCCTTTTAAACTGAAGTTTTTAAAATTTTAATTTATGGTTATTCACACTTTGTGCGTTCTCGTTCTCTCCCCCTCTCTGTTTTAACTTTAGTGTCTTTAACGAAACAGATCACATAGAAGATGAATGTATGAAATGAATGCGCAAATGAGCAGAAAGATCTAAAGCGTGAAGTATTCCAAAACTGTGGAAAAACGCTGAATTAAAACCTCAAAAAGACAGCTTTAGTAGTACGAGGGTCGGCTGATAAGTCCCGGGCCTCTCAATGAAAACAACATTTAATTTTTTTTATTTCTCAACATAATCTCCAGAAAGGTTAATACATTTGTCATACCGGTGTTCTAATTTAATTAAACCATCTCTGTTGTGCGATTTATCAAGGTCCTCAAAATAGTTGTTTACCGCATCAATGGCCTCCACGTTGCTGTGAAATCTTCATCCTCCAAGAAATGTTTTGAGATTAGGGAACAGGTGGTAGTCACTGAGTGCTAGATCTGGCGAATAGGGTGGATGTTCAAGCAATTCGAACTTTAATTCGCAAATTTTCCCCATTGCAATGACTGAACGATGGACCGGATGAAACAATATATATATATATTTTTTTTTTTGCTAAATGAGGTCTTTGTCTTTTCACCTCATCACTCAAACGTTGCAGTAAGCTTGCGTAGTAGTCACCAGTGATACATTTACCCTTTTCCAAATAATCAATAAAAATAATTCCCTGTGCATCCCAGAAAACCCTCGCCATAACCTTGTTAGCTGACAAAATTGACTTTACCTTTTTTTGGAGTTGGTTCACCTGGCGCAATCCACTATTTTGAATGTGATTTACTTTTTGGAGTGTAGTGATGTATCCAAGTTTCATCCATGGTAATAAGTCGTCTCAAAAATTCATTGGAATTTTTACGGTACAGCTCCACATTCTTAACAGAAACAGTTTTTCTATGCAAATTTTGATCAAGTGTCAACAAACGTGACACCCACCTCGCACAGACCTTGAGAAAGCCAAAAACATTACTTAAAATATTACCTGCATGTTCTTTTGATACGTTTACAGCCTCTGCTATCTCAAACAACTTTAATCTGCGGTCTTCCAGTACTAAACGATTAGTCTTTTTCAATCATCTCTGTCGTTGTGACTTCCACCGGGCGTCCAGAATGAGGCTCATCACTAGTGCTCGTACGTCCCATTTTAAACTCTGCAACCCACCTTTTAATCATTGAATATGAAGGGGCAGAGTTTTCAATGTACTGTCCATTTCCTCCTTGATTTCTTTAGGCGTTAAGCCTTTCAAATGGAAGTATTTAATCACTGATCGTTTTTCCAAATCCTCCATTTTCGTGAAAACTCTAAGGTTGTCTTGTTTAAAATGCTGTCATTCAAAAACTAAACAAGCTATTGACCTGTAATTATGGATACAAGCTAGTCTAGAGTAAAACTATACGATGCTATCGTCTAACTGATCTAGTGGCACCATCTCTGTGTGAGGCCCAGGACTTATCAGCCGACCCTATGATATGTATGAGAAGCAAAAGTTTTGTTTTCAGGCATTAACTGGTATACAACGGATTTTATTATATGGCTGGTTTGCATACCGCATTATAAGTGTTATTTGGGATAGCCCCTTAAGCATTTATCACATCGCTATTTTAGAACTCTCCCCTTTGGAGAAACAGTTTAATATTCCTATAGCGGTAGGAATCGCTTCAGACATTCTTGAAACTGTGATGCAAATATGAACAAAGCTTTTAAAAATGCGATTTTTGGCTTCAGGGAAGCCTGATACACACCTTAGTGCCGTTTTATTAATCCAAAATTACCAGAAATTGTTCGGTTAAATATTTGTTACATGCACAGACTTGTAGCAATGCATTACTAATTATAAAAAACCTTTATTGCAACAACTTGGCTAAATCAAAATCTAAACCTCTAAAGCCACCCGTTAAACATAAGAAGTAAGAAAACTAGTTAATAGTGGATAAAAGCATTGATGGACCTCTAATTCTTAGCTCGATACAATGTGCTTATTAATTTAAAAATGATTGGATTCCATTAAGGTATAATTTATAGACGCTTTTGTCCCATCTACATATCCCTGGCTTTTGTCATTTTGCTACCAATGTTTGGACTTTTACTGTGTTGTATCTACTGATCCAAAATCTGGCAACCTAATTTTCAGTGCCTAATTTCCATTTGCTTTGCGACGTCATAATTTAAATTTGCCTGCAGCGCTTTGCAATTAATTTCAATCAGACTTTGCAAGCCAGCTGCATATCTAACTTAAATGAGCTAACTTGCAATTACACCATTAACAAGAAATACCAAGCTGTAATTATTGACTGTCTGGAAGATGGCGAAGTAATTACTGGTGAAAATAATGATAATGGTATCAACATCATTATTATCGTGGATAAATTGCTTGTCTCTTCTGTTTTTTATTTTGCATTTTAGAATTTAATACAATTTGCCCTGTGTGTGAACACTTAAGAAGGTAAACGTCATGCAAAATAAATCTAATAGTGAAACATATACGAGTGGTATTCTTTAAGAAAAGAAGATTTAAGAGGTTTTTTCCCAATATAGTCACCTTGAAAATCAACACATTTAGTCCAAAGACCTTCCAGCTTTCTAATTCTCTCAGGAAATAAGATTTATCCAACTGAACAGAATAAGCGCCTGTGTCAGCTTTAAACTCAGGATTTGATGTGTATCTTCGATGATCCTGCCATTTTCCTCAGGTTTGGAATTAAAAAGTAATCGCTGGGAGCAAAATCCGGCGAATACGGCTGATGTGGAAGCACATGGAAGCAAAGTTGATGCAGTTTTACAGCAACAATTACAGACGTGCGTGAAGGCACATTGTTGTGATGAAAGAGAAACTCTTTTTTCCACAAGTTGTGGACATTTAGTCTAAATAGCATCCTTCAATTGGTCCAGTAGTGAAGCGTAACACTCCCCGGTGATGATTCTGCCTTTCTGGAGGTAACCCAAGAGCATCACACCATGAGAATCCTATAAAACGTAGTCACGACTTTTTCTGCATTTTGCTTTCCAAAAGCATTGCTTCGCTTGTTGCTACCCGCTGTTTGAACTGCTCCTTCGTCTTTGGCGTGCAATGATGAATCCATATTTCATCTACTGCGATGAAATGGGACGCGCGATATACGACCACGGTTAAATTCAGCAGCCCACATTTTAACCGGCGAAAACGAAGGGGAAGAATCTTTTAATATCGAATCTTTATCACTGCTCGCATTTCAGATTAATCTGTTTTGTAGAAAATGTTAATACTAGTTCATATATGCGATCGTCACAAACAAGTTATTAAAAAGGTAATTACACTTCTGAAGCTTTACAGCGCACCATCTAGAGGATGTCACTTAACAACTATTATAGTAATTTGGCTATCTTAACGATATCTCTTAGTACTGGGGATGATAGTTAAGTGTTCAGAGGAAATTTCCTCCAACTTAATCAGTTTTATAGGTTAATCATGCATTCTATATTTCTCCCAAACGGCTCTCACAATTACTTAATTAAAGATTCACATACTGAAGTTCTATATCTCGTATTGAAACCGGTCGATAGTCATCACTTTTCGAAGCTATACGCTTTGCTTCAATATCTGCTGCCGGCTGCCACAATAGTTGGCTATGGGAATTTTGTCTCGAGGTATGCGTGGACATATTTTGAAAGGATAACACCGGTTTAAATTGACTGAGAAATTTAATGTGATCTAATTCTTGAGCTATTAAAGCGAGTTGTCACGAGAGAAGATGAAGAATGAAATTGATTATGAATCGTAGCTCCCGAAACTGTAACAATTGAATAATTATTATACCTGCTAACTTCTACAGTGTTGATTTTACCGTTTGAAACAACTGTTTCCACAATAAAACAAACGGAAACGTAAATTGCGGTGATTCGCTAAAATGCTTACCGGCAAAATGCCTCACGGCTACCGCTAAGTAACTGATAACTCTTAGGCGCACCTAACTGGCGATCATTATAAAAAGACTGTAAGCCCCTAAGGCTGTACTCGAAGCAAGACCCTAATTTTTAGCCACACACGCTCCTTTATTACTTAAGCTTCGCCTGCCTTAGAACTATCTCATCAGGTTCCTTCTCGTGCGGGCCAACCTTAAACTCCTACGTATTCGAATCTGACACTGTTACTATAGGGTACCTCCCCGAATCTCGAATTTTATTTCCTTTCTCTTTTGCCGAATTTCTGCCTACCTGACTCTGCAAACGTACTGAACTTACAACCTTAACTGCATTCCAGGAATCTTTATACTAACGCGTTCGCTGCTCAGCTAAAGACTTTGCTCGCTAAATGCCTTTTTCTTTCTAGACAGATCTCTCAACTCAAGCTTGTTGCATTATACATTGATTTAATATATGGAAATTATTTATTGCATTTATTTTCTATCCTACTAATATCTCTTTATTTAATTATTTATATCTTTCTGTTCAATAATTACACTACATATATAATCCTCATTCTCCTAGATATTTATATAACTGGAAAACCGTAGAAGATGGAGGGGAACAAAATAGAAGGGAAAATATAGCTATCATTGAAGTGTACAATTTGTCTCAAATAAGCATTAATAGCATAAACCATTTCCGAAATATGCAATGTTGCACGATGTTGTACACGCACAGACATCCCTCCAAACGAGCCTTTTTCTAAAAAGGCTTTCTTTATTGGGGAGACCTCAAAATATGTATTTCAAATGAAATATCGGTATAGAATTTTTGGGTGGAATGCAATACCTACTCTAATACCTACTCTACCTACTATGTACGTTGCAAAGAAAGTAAAAAGCCAATTAACACGTACATCAAAAAAGCTCAGGTATGTCGCCTTTAGCGTTTTTCTCCAACGTGCATATTTCAAAGTGTAAATTATTTCTGAGGTATCAATTGTGTTCCAATTTTAATTACAATTTTGAACATATTTATAAGGAAATTAAAAAACTAGTGATTGTTTTTTCTGTATGTCACTGGTTTGAACAAACAATTTTAGTATAGAAAGTATAACCAGTTTTTAATGAAAAACAGGTCCGAAAAAAAAGGTTTATATCTCAATCACCAAATGTATGCTTTAAAACGTAAAAACTAGCTCTATTCTATTAAACTTAATAAACGATAAGGTTATTTATTTATTACTTTGCTACAAACTTTCATGTTGCAAGGGTATTTAAAGTATTACGAATATTCTGTATCAAATGTTCATAAAATATTTAATATGTTGGGAAATTATATTATATTGAAATTCCGCACATCACTTATTGCTTAAATGAGAAATCCGTGCACAAATTGTTAGCCAAACAACAAATTAAAGAATCTGGTAAATTCAGCCCCAGGGTCCCTATAAAGGCAGTACGTGCAGTTTCTCTTTAGGCAGAAGTCGATAGGTTGTTGTATAAAGGTTAATACCCAGCACTCAGTTGCCTTAACTCTTTTGTTTCAGTACCGTTTTACCGTTTCACGATGCAGTCGATCGCTTGGTTACTACAACCACTGCCATAAATCTTCGGCAGCAAAGACCGAATCTCGCCATAAAATTAAATGCTCTTTGGACTGTATATTTTTTTACCCACGGTGCCAGGCACTATTTTACGGCGACATTTCCGGAAGGAACAAAAAGGGCAATTTCATGATCGGACTGTGACTGCCACTTCTGTATTGTCCTACGTCGTGAGGCACGGTCCCTGCCCTCGATAGATCTGGTCAGTGAAAGGCGCATAGACCGTGCAGTACTTTGAAAGCTTTCAATCACTGCGGAACAATGCCTTATAAATTATACAGGCGTTTGAGCGCGGTCGTCGCTAATTTAACGGAGAAAATTACTAAGTAAATCCAAGTCTTTAGCAAACTCCAGGCTTTAAATGAATCACTTTCCAGATAATGAAAATTACTACTTTCTATATTACTTACTTATAAGAGGGGAAAGTGCGGCATTCCACGCAAAAATTCGATCCCGAGATTTCACCAGAAATACACGTTTTGAAGTTCCGTGACTCCAAAAAGCAAAGGATTTTTAGAAAAAGGTATGCATTGGTGTATGTGCTTGTTTTCTTTTTACTTTCTCTTCCACGTACATAGTAGATACAGAAGGTATTGCATTCCACCCAAAAATTCGATACCGAGATTTCACCGAAATACACGTTTTGAGGCTAGCTGACTCTAAAACGTAAAGGAGTTTTAGAAAAAGCTGTGTGTATTTTGTGTGTCTGCGTTTTTTTGTTTGTTTTACTTTATCTACCACATACATAGTAGGTAGAGAAGGTACTACATTCCTTTCAAAAATTCTATAACCAGATTTCAATGCAATACATGCTTTTTGAATTAAAAAAAACAAGCATATCTAGAAAAAGATCCGTGAGAGAGAGAGAGAGAGAGAAAGACAGACAGACAGACAGACAGACAGACTGAACAACGTAACTCAAAAACGAAAAGTTGGACCAACACCAAAGTTGGTACATATTATTCTTCAAAGGTGCGACACGAACATTTTCAATAAAATTCAGCCTACCCCAAACTAGCCTTTACATGGAACACCTTTCGAGACCTTTTATTTACTTTAAAAAAAAGTTCTAACGATTTCGATTAAAATACCGCACATAAAAGGTATTAAATGATAAATAAAACGCAGTATATCTTGAATTTTCTTGGAATAGCAGGGTGAAGTCCTCTTCATTCAGAAGAAGTACATGTACATCTCTTTAAAGCTCACAATTTATTTCAACAATTTTGTTAAAGTGCTGTCGCTATTCAGTTGTTTCTCACGGTATCATGGAAAGCGTGTGGAATTTCAGGGCCGCTTATAACCTCTAGCTTTTAATAATGTGACTATCGATTCGGTTCTTGTACCTATGTGTAAAGAAAGTTTCTGTGCAAAGGTTCATGTCATTAACATGCAGATTTATAAGACTTATTTTTCTACATATTTAGATACATAATCACATTCGGTTGTCTCTACTACTACAGTTTAATCTAATTAAATACAAATAATCATTAGCCGATCCTGAATATATTCAACTCGAAACTTGTGAGCTGCTGCCTAATCTATTGGTCCCAGCAAGCTTCAACACCACGGTTATCACACTACTGGAACCACTGGAAACAAGCCTCCTTACGCCCTATCTACTTCTAGACTATATATATTCCTTACATAATTTTCTCATCCATTTTTGTTTTACACTTCCTAAATAATTACCAATTTCTTTAATGTTCTTATCTGATTTTGATTTCAGCAACCTTTCTCATATGATATCTGTTGGTAAATTAGCTCACTTCTTCAATGTTAATTTGCCCTTCATTTGTTTAGCTTCTTCGCATTCTAAAACCGAATGCCAACAATTATCCCTCCTTCTACATATTGAACATTTGTCTAAATTCCTTCTCCCTACTAAACCTTTCAATTTGATGAAGGTTTTGTCTTTACGATATTTGCACCACGCTTTGGGCGTCAATTTGAAGTATGTTTAGTTTCTGCCCCCGTATGGAAGCCAATTTGAAGAAGGAGAATGTTGGGGAGCCGAACTTGAAGTAGTTGCAACCGCACGTATGGTACCCGGTAGCCTTCGCCCCAAGTTTAAAAATATTAACTTTGTATTTTTACTTTTTCTTTAAATATTATATATTTATGTTTGCCTCCGCTACGTCAGTATTAATTTGTAGAGACATGAATATCTTAACAAGACATGATGCGGCTGTAGAATGTAGGCTCACACAGATTATAATTTGTACTTCACTCCAATATTAATTCTTTAAACGATTAAAATAACATTTCACTAATATTGAGAACTGCGAGATTGTTTTATTAATTACTTGCACTTTTTAACACTTAAACTATTTTCGTCTCACACTGAATACGTATTAAACTTCTCGAGGACGCGTTTCGCGTCTGGTTAGTAACGCTGTCTGCTAGCAACTGAATTCTGAATTTGTACAATTTGCCCTATTTCAATTTCTGATTGGCTAATCCTACTCTAATAGAATACTTTCATTTAACTTAAGCTTCTTTCTGGTTGTTGATGGCTATTTTATAAACTGTCTCAAAAATTACATTATTGTTTCCAAGAATGACCAGTAGTATTATTAAACTTTCTAATTCAGTATTGCCTCAAGGCTACCTCATTGTTACCTCATTGTTAGCAGTTTTAACTTAATATTCTCACAGCTCCTACATTATTAAATTACGTAATACATTCACATAACATTATTGAACATGTACATAATAATATAAACATTAATACAATGACTGTTACATGCATTTTATGTATTATATTATACACATATTGCTTTAAGGCGGTCTGTTATTATATTTTATACTATATAATTTGATTGAAATCATTTAAGTGTTAAAAATACTGCCTCAAATTTTACTACCCCTGCTCTCGTCTATGCAAATTCCTTCCCCGGATGCTTTAACTCCTTTTCCCACATTGTCTCCTTTCGCCATTATAACTTTAACTCCCTGTTGATATTCAGCTATTTTTACTTTTTCTACTACGTATAGTAAGTAGGGGAAGTATTGTATTCCACCCAAAAATTCGATACCGAGATTTCACCGGAAATACATGTTTTGAGATTCCCTGAATCCAAAAAAAAATTTTTTGGAAACATGTCCGTGTGTGTGTCTGTGTGTCGTCTGTGAACAGCATAGCTCAGAAACGAACAGTCGGATAAACACCAAACTTGGTATTTAGGTTCAGTATCTTCCAAGGATGCGACACGAAGGTTTTCAAGAAAATCCCCCACCCCAAATTACCCTTTACATGGAAGATTTTTCGAAAATTTTAATTTTCTCAAAAACGGCTCTAACGATTTTGATTAAAATATCATATGCTTAAGATATTTTTATGACAAATAAAATGTATATCTTGAATTTTCTGGGAATGTCTGCAAAAGTATTCTTCATTGTGCACGACTTTTGCATAACTGGGTAAACCATAAGAGATAGACAAACTTTTACTACACAAAATATGTAGATCGCATTAAAATACACAATTTATGTCATATACATTTTTTTTTGTTGAGTGAACCATTTTCGAGATATTGCTTGTTATTCCCTTAAATTTTTCAATACTTATTTTCTCAAATGGGAATTCGTTATTCATTTTTTTTGTCTTGGATATGCAAAGAATATTAATCTGCGGCAAAGGAAATAGTGCTGCACCTAGCAACCAGCTCTTAGGAGATATGTATGTGGTTAAAGGCTACTGTATTTCTATATTGCCCTTGTAAATATATATTCCCTTACATATACAAGAAAATTAGCAATAAGATAGAGTATCTGCAAATGTTTATCTCGATTAACATGAAGTAGATGGAGAATAAGCGTTTGTAAAAATAGTTTGTACAAGAGTAGAGAAACTCATGTGAGTGTAACACATCAGATTTTTTTTACTTTCTCTACTAAGTATAGTAAGTAGGAGAAGTATTGTATTCCACTCAAAAATTCGATACCGAGATTTCACCGGAAATACATGTCTTGAGATCCCCTGAATCCAAAAAAAGCATTTTTTGTAAACATGTCCGTGTGTGTGTGTGTCTGTGTGTTTGTCTGTCTGTGTGTCTGTCTGTGAACAGCATAACTCAGAAACGAACAGTCGGATAAACACCAAACTTGGTATTTAGTTTCAGTATCTTCCAGAGATGCGACACGAAGGTTTTCAAGAAAATCCCCCATCCCAGGATACCCTTTACATAGAAGATTTTTTGAAAATTTTAATTTTCTTAAAAACGGCTGTAACGATTTTGATTAAAATATCATATGTTTAAGATATTTTCATGACGAATAAAACGTATACCTTGAATTTTCTGGGAATGTCTCCAAAAGTATTCTTCATTGTGAACGACTTTTGCATAACCGGTAAACCATAACAGATAGATAAAATTTTTCTACACAAAAAATGTAGATCGCGTTAAAATACACAATTCATGTCATATACATTTTTTTTTTGAGTGAACCATTTTCGAGATATTGCTTGTTATTCTCTTAAATTTTTCAATACTTATTTTCTTAAATGGGAATTCGTTATTCATTTTTTTTTTGTCTTTGATATGCAAAGAGTATTAATCTGTAGCAAAGGGAATGGTGCTGCACCTAGCAACCAGCTATTAAGAGATATGTATATGCTTAAAGGCTACTCTATTTCTATATTGCCCTTGTAAATATATATTCCCCTTACATCTACAAGAAAATTAGCAATAAAATAGAGTCTGCAAATGTTTATCTCGATTAACATGAAGTAGATGGAGAATAAGCGTTTGTAAAAATAGTTTGTACAAGAGTAGAAAAAGTCATGTGAGTGTAACACATCAGATTTTTTTCTTGTACGTGAAATAGATAGAAAAATAAGTTTTCGTAAAAACAGTTTGTAGAAATTATATTTAAAAAATCTGATGTGTTACTCTCACATGACTTTCTCTAATCATGTACAAACTATTTTTACGAGTGGTTATTCTCCATTTACTTCATGTTAGCAATCTTATTGCTAATTTTCTTGTAAGTGCAAGGGGAATATGGTAGGCTTTAAGCAATAGTCAAATCTAGGGCCCGGATTTGCAGGTTTTAACCTATATTTTTCCTCGCTATTTAAACACATTTCAAGATATATATTCGTTTTACACTTCCTGGAGCAGAATATGCGAATTTCATTACACCTAAATAGCTGTCTTTCCTTTTTCGAAATGAATGTTATTTTCAGGTTGAAACTCATTGTAAAACTATTTCAGCACTTATAGTCAGTAGATAGTTCAAGTTACTACAGTTACACAGCACATGTGGCGCAGATGCAGCTGATAGAAGGTCAGGAGGAGCATAGCCTGCGTAACGGATCGCCTCCGATCGATCACCGAGAGTGCTTTTATAATGTAATTGTTGTATAGTGAAACAATGCCTAAATCACGTTTATTGAAAAAGTGGATTGCTGCAAATCCACACTTCACTTTTGCTAGTAACAGACGGTGCTGCCTACGTGTTGAAGGCCGGGGGGGGGGGGTTTCTACAGTCTTTCACCCAACCATGCAAGAAGTTACGTGCTTGGCCCACGGCCTGTACCACCTTGCGGAGGAGATTAGAAGCCACTTCAATGACGTGAACAGCCTATATCTTCGGTCAAGAAGGATTTCTTAAAAGCCCCAAGAATGCAATTCTTCAAAGAGAGAGTACCAGCAACTCCTCTTCCACCTGAGCCAATACTTAACCGCTAGGGAACTTGGCTGTCTGCTGCCATTTACTATGCCGAGCACTTAAAAGACGTTAAAAATGTCGTCAATGAATTGGATGAAACAGAAGCTTCCTGCATTGCCAAGGTTAAGAAATCACTCGAGTACTCCACTCTTGCCACTTCCCTTGCATATATTAGGACACACTTTTGTTTTATACCAGAAGCTATTCTCCGGTTGAAAAGTACAACTTTGCCACTGAAAGTTACTGTAGATATCATTGGCAATGTTTTCAGTAGAGAAATACCTGAACCAGTGGGAGTTGCATGTTCTTCGAAGTTGCAGAAGATGCTTCAACGAAATCCTGGTCTTGAAGACATGAAAATCATAAATTCAGTATTGCAGGGAGAAAAGTACACAGGAAACCTACCCCTAGAACCTGCTCCACTGGCATCTATTTCTACACTCCAATGACGTCATGTTCCGTTGAAAGAATCTTTTCTTCATACAAGCATGTGTTACGTGATAATAGGAGGTAATTTATGCCAGAAAATTTGGGAACGTATGCATCTACTGGCATGCCAAAAAATAAATCTCACAAATAAGTACCAGAAAAGCAAAATTATTGGTGCCTGTATTGATCCACGACGTAAAACATAAAAAAACTATTTTAATCAAGAAAAACCTAAAAAAAAACCTATTTTAAGCATATAATAAATCTAAAATAAATATTTATTTCACCTAAAAATCCGGGCCCTAGTCATATCTTTTAAGAGCTGGTTCTATGTGAAGCATTCCATTCTCCTTGCATGTCCAGGACATAAAAAAACGAATACCGAATTCCCATTTGAGGAAAAAGTATAAGTATTGGAAAATTCAAAGAAATAATAAGGAATATCTCGGGTGGACAAAAAAAATGTATATATTATAAATCGTGCGTTTTAATGATATCTACAATTTCTGTGTAGAAAACCTTTGTCTCTCTGTCGGTTTACTAGTTATGCAAAAGCTATTCAGAATGAAGAGGGCTTTTGCGGAAATTCTCAGAAAATTCAAGATATAAATTTTATTTGTCATGTAAATATCTTAAATATATGATGTTTTAATCAAAATCGTTTGAGGCAGTATTTCTAACACTTAAATGATTTCAGTCAAATTAGATAATATAAAATATAATCACAGCCCGCCTTAAAGCAATATGTGTAGAATATAATATATAAAATGCATATAATAGTCATTGTATTAATGTTCATATTATTATGTACATGTTCAATAATGTTATGTGAATGTATTGTGTAATTTAATAATGTAGGAGCTGTGAGAATAATAGGTTAAAAGTTGCTAACAATGAGGTAACCTTGAGGCAATAATGAATTAGAAAGTTTAATAATGCTACTTGTAATTATTGGAGCAACAATTAGGTAAATATTGAGGCAGTTTATAAATAGCCAATCAACAACCAGAAAAAATCTTAAGTTAAATAAAAGTAGGATTAGCCAATCAGAAACTGAAATGGAGCAAAATTTACAAATTCAGAAGTCAGTTGCTGGCAGACAGCGTTCCTAACCGGACGCGAGACGCGTCCCCGAGAAGTTTAATACGTATTCATGTGAGAAAAAAATAGTTTACGTGTTAAAAAGTGCAAGTAACTAATAAATAATCTCACAGCTCTCTATATCAGTGAAGTGTTATTTAAATCGTGTCAAGAATTAATAAAAGGAGTGAACTAAAAAATTATAATCTGTGTTAAGCCTACATTCTTAGCCGCACCACTCTCTGCAAAGAAGTTCATGTCTCTAACAATAATACTGACTTAGCCGAGGCAAACATAAATATATAATATTTAAAGAAACAGTCAAATTACAAAGTTAAATTTTTAAACTTGGGGCGAAGGCTACCGGAACTTTGTACCATACGTGCGGTTGCAACTACTTCAAGTTCGGCTCCCCAACAGTCGAAATATAATACACCTTCCTCACGTTAGAGCTATTTTTCAGAAATTTCAAATTCTCGAAGAATGTTCCATGTAAAGGATAGTATGACGTGGGGATTTCTTGAAAATCTTCGTGTCGCATACTGAACCTAAATACCAAGTTTGGTATCTATCTGAGTTTTCGTTTTTGAGTCATGCTGTTCACAGACACACACACACACACGGCTCTTTTTCTAAAAATGCTTTTTTTTTTTTTTTTTTTTTTTTTAGATTCAGGGGGCCTCAAACATTGTATTTCCGGTGACATCTCGATATCGAATTTTGGTGAAATGCAATATTTCCCCTGCTTAACTAAACGTGGTGGAGAAAGTAATAAAGCACAATGTGTAGTCAAAGTGATGTGAATGTAACACAATATTTTTTGTCCAGCTTCTGGGCGTTGGTAATCACACATTTTGTGAATGCACAATTCGGATAGTTTTATAAGTATAAACATGCCTTTTGATTTTTACATACATGAAGCCGAAAATTTATTTCAAATTAACGAAGAATTTAAAATTGTTAATACGTTACCCTACTTAAATTGAAACTGAACGAAGCTGTATTACTTTCAATACCTGACATTGCAAACTCGCTGAGTAAAATACGAGGTAATATATCGTGCCACTAAATGCATGCATGCAGTTGTAGTTTTATGACTTTGACCATGACCAATGAGAGGAATTCACATGCGTCGAGACATTTCACACACGACAGGACGCAAGTTCATTTAGAACCGCGATGCTAGAAGACGAACGTGTGTGCTTTCCTTATCTCCAGCTTTATATCGAGTGGAAGTTTATAGCTCATAAAACCACTTGAGGCTGTCGTACAATGGTCATTTATCGAATGCACTTAACTGGTCTATCAATATTTACTCTTCGCTTTAATTCTCGGTTAACTAAAAACAATTGCATTTTTTCTATTTTCTAACGCATGGGTAATGCTTTTATTGACGTTTTTATGCCTCTCTGCAATATTTACAATAAGATTCCACTACGTACTTTTAATACATGTTTCCTCAAGTAATTCTACTACCATGTTTTTGTCCTAGAGAGAATTTTGTTTACTGATTTTTCATTTTTTCACTTTATTTACCAAGTGTGTGCCTAGTAAGTACAGGAAGTATTGTATTCTACACAAATTTGATACCAGATTTCACTAGAAGTATATATTTTTTTAGGACCCCTGAAGCATTCACAGAAGTCTGTGTGTGTATGTGTGTGTGTGTGTGTGTGTGTGTGTTGTGAAAAGCTTAACTCAAACAATCTGATGTGTTACACTCACATAACTTTCTCTACTCTTGTACAAACTATTTTTACAAACTCTTATTCTCCATCTATTTCATATTAATCGAGATAAACATTTGCACAAACGATCTTTTGACATGCAAAGAGAATTACATTTTACACATAGCGACCAGTTCTAAAAATATTTGACTATCGCTTAAGGTGTACTATGTTGCCCTTGTTTCGTATTTGCAAGGGCAATATAGGAATACAGTAGCCTTTAAGCATAGACATATCTCTTAATAGCTGGTTGCTATGTGCAGTACCATTCTCTTTGCCACAGAGTGATACTCTTTGCATATCCAAGACAAAAAAATGAATAACGAATTCCCATTTGAGAAAATAAGTATTGAAAAATTTAAGGGAATAACAAGGAATATCTCGAAAATGGTTCACTCAACAACAAAAATTAAATGACATAAATTGTGTATTTTAATGCGATCTACATTTTACTTTCTCTACTACGTATAGTAAGTAGGGGAAGTATTGCATTCCACCCAAAAATTCGATACCGAGATTTCACCGGAAATACATGTTTTGAGACCTCCTGAATCCAAAAAAAGCATTTTTGGAAAGATGTCCGTGTGTGTGTTGTGTGTGTGTGTGTGTGTGTGTGTGTGTGTGTGTGTGTGTGTGTGTGTGTCTGTGTGTCTGTGAACAGCATAACTCAAAAACGAACAGTCGGATAAACACCAAACTTGGTATTTAGGTTCAGTATCTTCCAGAGATGCGACACGAAGGTTTTCAAGAAAATCCTCCCACCCCAGACTACCCTTTACATGGAACATTTTTCGAAAATTTTAATTTTCTCAAAAATGGCTCTAACGATTTTGATGAAAATATCATATGTTTAAGATAATGTCATGAGAAATGAAATTTATATCTCGAATTTTCTGGGAATGTCTCCAAAAGTATTCTTCATTGTGAACGACTTTTGCATAACTGGTAAACCATAAGAGATAGACAGCATTTTACTACACAAAAAATGTAGATCGCGTTAAAATACACAATTTATGTCATATACATTTCTTTTGTTGAGGGAACCGTTTTCGAGATATTGCTTGTTATTTCCTTAAATTTTTCAATACTTATACTTTTTCTCAAATTCGTTATTCATTTTTTTATGTCCTGGACATGCAAAGAGAATGGAATGCACCACATAGCAACCAGCGTTAAAAGATTTGACTATCGCTTAAAACCTACCATATTTCCCTTGCATCTACAAGAAAATTAGCAATAAGATTGACAGCTCGATATCACGATTAACATGAGGCATATGGAAAATAAGCGTTTGTAAAAATAGTTTGTACAAGAGTTGAGAAAGTCATGTGAGTGTAACACATCAGATTTTTTTGTGTAGTAAAGGTTTGTCTATCTCTTATGTTTTACCGGTTATGCAAAAGTCGTTCACAATGAAGAATACTTTTGGAGACATTCCCAGAAGATTCAAGATATATATTTTATTTGTCATGAAAATATCTTAAACATATGATATTTTAATCAAAATCGTTAGAGCCATTTTTGAGAAAATTAAAATTTTCAAAAAATCTTCCATGTAAACGGTAATCTGCGGTGGGGAAATTTTCTTGAAAATCTTCGTGTCGCATCTCTGGAAGATACTGAACCTAAATACCAAGTTTGGTGTTTATCTGACGGTTCGTTTCTGAGTTATGCTTTTCACAGACAGAGACACACAGACACACACACACACACACACACACACACACACACACACACACACAGATACACGGACATGTTTCCAAATATGCTTTTTTTGGATTCAGGGGGTCTCAAAACATATATTTCCTGTGAAATCTCGGTATCGAATTTTTGGGTGGAATACAATACTTCCCTACTTACTATATGTAGTAGAGAAAGTAAAAAGAAAGATGCAATATGAAGAATTAAAATTTAAATAAAATTCGCCTCCTTCGCAACTACTCATTACATGGAAAAGTGTGCTTATTTTTATTTTCCCAAAAATGGTAGTACCATTTTGATTAAAATGTCAATCCTACATTTAAAGTATTTACATTAGAAATAAAATATATATCTTGAATTTTCTAGGAAGTGTTTTCGAAGATCTCTTCATTCAGAAATAGTGTAATTTTGTATAACTGGTAAACCGTATGAAATAGATTAAAGCTTACTACACAATTGGATTGGATTATGAAGGGGAGAGGATTCGGTACCGATCCAGTAAATCCAGATATTGTAGCTAGCCCCACGAGGGGGACACTGGAAGGAAGGGAGGAGATGAAGGGAGACACCGGACAACCGTAACCAGACGTGACGGCATGGCAATAACCGGTTCCATACATTTCCCAGATATAAAGCCCGGACAGACGGACAGACAGATCGGGTACCTCGCCCCACATGTGGTCTATCGCCCCCGCTTGGGGTAGTCCTTATACACCGGCAACCCGGCCGAAGGCCGAGGGATGCAGAAAGTTCACAGAGAGTTCATTTTTCCTCGCCGACATTTCAACCTTGAAATAGACCAAACGAGGTGAAGGATTAATGAAATAATTAAGGGAACGAAATGGAGAGACAGTAAATTCGGAAGGTGAAAGAATCCATTCGCCTGATGACCCGGGAAAACCATGGGACAGAGAGGGCGGACGCCGGGGATCGATCCCAGGACATCCCAAATACGGACCACAGACGTAGCCGCCTGAGCTATCCCGCTCGGTTACTACACAATAAATATAAATCTCTTTAAAACACTCAATTTATTTCAAATAACTTATTTTGAAGAATCAGACATCGCCCAGATATTCGTCATTATTGGTTTGAATTTTTCTATACTTCTATACCTTTTTTCAAAAGTGCTATCACTATTCGGTTGTTTCTCAAAGTGTCATGGAAGGGATGTAGAATTTCAAGGCCAGCATATAGCAACCTACCTTTAAACATCTGACTGTCGATTCGGTTTCTTCTATCCCCTTGTACCCTCAACCAAATGTGTAATGAAATTATTTACGGTCTATGGATTTATATCTTATGTAAACTACTGCACCATACTCTCTTTCTGAAGCATCACAAAAGATTGAGTCTCTGAATTCTCTTTTGTATCCACGATTCCAATCCATCTAGGAATGCGGATCGATGTAAAATAATGAAGTTTTGAGTCCCAAGAATGCCATGTCTGTGCCATGTCCAAAGCCGGTATATCTTTCGATCCTAAGCTTGAGGCCAAGAATGTCGTCCTCCGTGGTGTAGTGGTTACTATACTAGCCTCTACACTATATTCACTCTTAGGTTGATCCACGGCAAAACAAACCCACGTGGTCAGTGCTCGCGGTGCAACACGGTAGCAATGCGCCCAGCAAAGTAGTCCCATGCTAATCTCTTAATTTTAGAATGAATTTATCCTTAAATAGTATAATATTCTATACAAATACCTAAGGTTTTATTTAACGCTGATTTATACCGTAAAACAGAACTACAAGTGTCATGATGCAATTCGTATGAGTCACCTGACATCCGGGGAGGCGCAGAATATTGTTTACAGCCAGAAACGAGCAGTTGTGTTTAGTATCATGGAGAACGGCGAATTTGCTTTTGTGTTTTCGTCGAATTACGTAAAGCATTAGCCGCGCAAACCATTGACTAGTGGTGAAAAAACAATAGTGTTGAATCGTTATTATAAGTTAGGTGAGAAATATCCAACACTTTCCACGAAAGAAATGGTAAACTTAACTTCTGAGTTCACCGGTGTTTTGAGTACAAGTATAAACAGTGCTTGTGCAGAAAAATCTGAAACGAGAAAAGCGGTTACACCCGGAAAAAACAAGAAAACATATAAAATACGCAATGGAAGAATGTAGTGATTTTGAGAAGAATGCAATTCGCGTAACAGGGCACAATTTCTTTTTTAAAATGAGCCGCCAACAGTAATTAATAAAGTGCCGCTTCCAGAGAGCGAATAAATTAAGTTATCGTATACCTGTTACTTTATTTTTCGCTCATTTCTTTTAAAATCAACTATTATTATATGTGCAAACGTTTATTTTGTGGCAACTATCAATCTTATCATCTTTAACCCTTAACAGAATATGCTAGTCACAGTTTCAGTTGTCGAAACAAAGACTCTGTTCCTTCTTGCACTACGTGCCGCTTGTACTGACCACATGGTCTGAAAGTGTGACAGTATTTCTAGTGCGAATGGCGGAAGGATACATTATAACGGTGCACTGGTCACCTGAGGTTTGTTTTAACGCGGATCAACCTAAGAGTGAATAAAGAGTAGTTGCGAGGTCGCGGGTTTAAACCCGGCGGAGGGCGATGGATTTTTTCGGGCGTAAACATCCTTAGTATGGCTTCCTTCTGAACGGAAGTAAAGCCGGTGGTCCTGTGTCGTAGATTTAAGAAGTCTACGTAAAAGCACGCAAAAGAACCTCAAGCCTTATAAAGAGGCCTCTGAGCAAAATTACGGGTCTTTCATGCCCAATACAGAATGGGACGCTAAGGACCACAGCAGTTAAAAAGCGTCCATAAATAAAAAAATCTGATGTGTTACACTCACATGAATTTCTCTACTCTTGTACAAACTATTTTTACAAACGCTTATTCTCCATATGCTTCTTGTTAATCGAGATATCGAGATGTCAATCTTATTGCTAATTTTCTTGTAGATGCAAGGGAAATTGGTAGGCTTTAAGCTATAGTCAAATATTTTAAGAGCTGGTTGCTATGTGGCGCATTCCATTCTCTTTGTATGTCCAGGACATAAAAAAAATGAATAACGAATTGCCATTTGAGAAAAAGCATTGCAAAATTTAAGGGAATAACAACCAATATCTCGAAAATGGTTCACTCAACAAAAAAATGTATATGACATAAATTGAGTATTTTAACGCGATCTACATTTTTTGTGTAGTAACATTTTGTCTATCTCTTATGGTTTACCAGTTATGCATAAGTCGTTCACAATGAAGAATACTTTTGGAGACATTCCCAGAAAATTTGAGATATACATTTCATTTGTCATGAACATGTCTTAAACATATGATATTTTAATCAAAATCGTTAGAGCCATTTTTGAGAAAATTAAAATTTTCGAAAAATGTTCCATGTAAAGGGTAATCTGGGGTGGGAGGATTTTCTTGAAAACCTTCGTGTCGCATCTCTGGAAGATACTGAACCTAAGTACCAAGTTTGGTGTTTATCCGACTGTTCGTTTCTGAGTTATGCTGTTCACAGACACACACACGGACATGTTTCTAAAAATCTGATGTTACACTCACATGACTTTCTCTACTCTTGTACAAGCTATTTTTACAAACGCTTATTCGAGATAAACATTTGCAGAGTCTATCTTATTGCTAATTTTCTTGTAAATATAAGGGGAATATATATTTACAAGGGCAATTTGGAAATACAGTAGCCTTTAAGCACATACATATCTCTTAATAGCTGGTTGCTAGGTGCAGCACCATTCCCTTTCCCACAGATTAATACTCTTTGCATATACATGACAAAAAAATGAATAACGAATTCCCATTTGAGAAAAAAAGTATTGAAAAAATTAAGGGAATAACAAGCAATATCTCGAAAATGCTTCACTCAACAAAAAAAAATGTATATGACATAAATTGTGTATTTTAACACGATCTACATTTTTGTGTAGTAAAATTTTGTCTATCTTATTGTTTACCAGTTATGCAAAAGTCGTTCACAATGAAGAATTCTTTTGGAGACATTCCCAGACAATTTGAGATATAGATTTCCTTTGTCATGAACATATCTTAAAGATATGATATTTTAATCAAAATCATTAGAGCCATTTTTGAGAAAATTAAAATTTTCGAAAAATGTTGCATGTAAAGGGTAATCTGGGGTGGGAGGATTTTCCTGAAAACCTTCGTGTCGCATCTCTGGAAGATACTGAACCTAAATACCAAGTTTGGTGTTTATCCGCCTCTTCGTTTCTGAGTTATGCTGTTCACAGACACACACACGGACATGTTTCCAAAAACGCTTTTTTTGGATTCAGGGCGTCTCAAAACATGTATTTCCGGTGAAATCTCGGTATCGAAATTTTGGGTGGAATACAATACTTCCCCTACTTACTATACGTAGTAGAGAAAGTAAAAATGCTTGTTTTGGATTCAGGGGGTCTCAAAACATGTTATTTCCGGTGAAATCTCGGTATCGAATTTTTGGGTGGAATACAATAATTCTACTTACTATACGTAGTAGAGAAAGTAAAAATAATAATGAGCCAAAAATCTTGGAAAATGAGCTTTCCAGCCATTCCCACTGGAGCGAAGAGTCCAAGAGAGTCATAAAATTGGGCCGTTCCACGGAGAATATTTGTCTTTGTTTTCCAGGTTTGTGCAGCAGGTGTAAGGGTATTCTTTGTTCATCGGGGAAGATATAATCCTCTTCTGTATCTCAATCCACTTCCTGTACGCTAATGACGGATTTTATTTCGTGATTTTCTGTGTGCCATAAGTTTCTGAATTTGTTGCTCAATTGGAAAGAGGAAATTTAATTTGCATCTTGTTTCGGTTAGTTCCCGGTATAGTGTTGTCGCTTAGTTGTCGTCTTCAACACTTGTTATGAAGTCATTCGTAAATGTATATTTATCTATAAGTGCTGAAGCCGGAGGATACTCCTCTTTCTTTTGGGTTGCCAGTTCTCTAACGGTGGCTGATAAGAGGAAAGGATACATGTAAGCCCAAATGGTAGTAGTTTGAGTCGGTAAGATACTGCATCTCCCCAGGTGTAAAACTGATTGTCTTCTATTTGACTTACAGGATACCAGAAAAATCTCGTCAAATTCCTGTCCTTTTCTTTAGGATCAATTGCAGGAAGGCTTGATTGGCATCACATATTATCCCCTTGGTTTTTGCTAAGATTTCTGGCAGTAAATTCGGACCCATTTCTAATGCGCCTTTCAGTGATGGGGATTACTGGTCGTATGAGGGCGCGTTGAAAACGATCCTAAATTTTGCGTGTTGTCCTGTCTGATTCTTCACAATATGGTGAGGTAAGTAGAAGATATTGCCTAATATATTTTCTATGGTTGCCTCTTCTAAGCCATATTTATTTATGTAATCCAACATTAAGCCATGATAAATATGTTTTAGTTCTTAATTTCCTTCGGTTCGGTTTCCAAACACAAGCATCGTCATTCTATAGTAGTGAAGTTGTTTAAGAAAATAACATTCATCTTTCGAGGTAGTGAAAGGACTCTTCTTACCTCTTTATTGCAATATGAATCGTAAAATTCTTGAAGAATGGATTGCTCCTTTGCAGCACTGCTCGTTGTTGTTTAATACCAGTTTCTAGGTACCAATACTGACGTAACAATGCATCAGAAGTCTCATCGCAGACGAGTGAAACTTGGTTTACCGTAACTTAGGTTGACAGTTGTATTTGACATATTTCCGCTGGGTATATATCCAAATATGGTGGTAATTAGAACCAATGTGGGTGAAACTGTGATTGGTTCCTTCATTGTTACAATTTTCCAGAAAAATCTGATCGGATAAGGATTTCGATCGGAAGATTCTCTTCTGTGTCGTCTTGCGGATCGGCTAATTTTATTTTCTTCAATTTGATCTCTTGTAGTATTAGTTGGGTTGGGTTGTGTTGGATTGAATAAGCGTTGCTACTTTCAAAGGTTGCGATAAAAACATGGGCTCTTGTCATACATCCCATGATGTCAAAAGTAACTTGTCTTCTAAATTCAATAATGCCAGCGGACGCTTCAAAGGTGATGAAGTCTAGGTTTCTCATATCTGCGATGTTTAGTCCAATGACTCTATCGGTGATCTATGAATGAAGCTGGATTGGCTTCCTGCATCAAGAAGACAACGTGTTAGTTTATTTTTTCCAGTAGGACCCTTAATCCATATGCGGACTGTTTGTAAATAACTGAAGTTCGGCGTTGTTACTGTAATTTTACCAACTGAAATTTGTAAATCACCATTTTTGTTACGTATTGAGGTGTCTTGAAGTTGAGCGCCCTTAAACGCCAAGTAAGAAAAATTGATGCCCTTGTTTACATTTTGTGCAGAATATTTTTCCTTGATTAGAACATTGGCGCCTGTTGAGGCCCCGTCTCAGGCATAGAAAATATCTATTCGTACTCTTGAACTTTTCTGCCCTAGTTTTGAGGTCTTTCACTTGCTAGCAGTCTTGACCCAGGCCAGAGTCCTCACAATATACGGAATGTTTGTCGTGTTATATGTCTTCCTTGTTCTTTTTGCTCTTTGTGTTCGCATGAAGGGCAGCCACAGTTGATACATTAGTCATTGATAGAATGGTGTCCTCACATATTTTGTGAGGGCACCTTGCACTTCCTCGTCGAAAAATTCCATTAGCCCCATCTTGCATGTTTTGTCTTTTAGCATAAATGATGCGCGACGGAAATAGTCCTCGGGGAATGCTATCAACAACTTCGGTGTTAGAATTCGTCTATATCTTCCCCTAGCGCTTTTTAAGCGCTTCTAGTTGCCGATGACACCGAATGTATATAGCTTTAGGACGTCAGTTTCTCTGAAGTAGCTGCTTCCAGTTTTTCTAATAAGTCTGGGTGTCTTTGGATGATTCGATTTATGACTCCGTATCGTGATTGTAAAATTTGCTTTGTCTATCGATACAGACAATCTGCCGAGATTGCTATGCCGTCAAACAAACGCTTAGGTTCACCTTCCAAATAATCTCTAAGGAACACGTGCTTGTTAATGGCCGAGACTACCACATTTTTTTGTAGACGGAAGACTCAAATTTTTACCACAATCTGTGCCATTCTTGTGTGCTTCCTGAAAATAGTTGTATTTTTATAGTGGACGTAGGTGAATATGTCGGTACAGCAGCATTACATATTTGAGCTCTCCGCTGGTCGTTGTTGTTCAATAAGTTTCTCAGTCTTCTGGATAGTCCACTTACAGCGATCTTTATATTCCTCATGTCTGTCTCGTCCTCCGTGGTCTAGAGGTACCATGCTAGCCTCTAGCTCCCGATGTTGCGGGTTCAAACCAAGCGAAGGGCGATGGATGTTTTTGGGCGTAAAAATATTTAGCATGGCTTCCTTCGGTGGTTCCGTGTCGTAGTAGATTTGCGACACGTAAAAGTACCTCAAGCCTGATGGAGAGGCCTCTGAGCAAAAGTTCCGGTATGTCACGCCCAATATAGAATGGGATGCTAAGAACCATACCAGTTAAAGAACGTCCATAAATAAAACTCAATTTCATTTCTCACACTTTGGACGCCGGCTTCATATTCTGTGTCATCTAAAAGGTCATGAATGGAGTCATCTGATATTGTCAATTTTTTTTAGAGCTTCAAGTAAGCGTTCGTAGAAATCCTCCACTTCGTTCAAGTATAAAGAAATGTCCAAACTATGGACTTCATTTTTAAATCATGTGGTATTTGAGCGCTGGGCGATTCTTTTGCGCCGAAATTTAATGAGTGTTTCAGTATTGTCCGTTATATCCGTGGATGAATGTTCTCTCATAAAATTAGTAAGTTTCAGGCATCCAGTAAATAATGTGTGTGGTTTATTTCCCAAATAATCAAATAACTTAAAATTATTTGTTGATTTGTAACTTACGTGTTAACAAGTCGTGATGATAGTATTCTAAGATTTAAGCCGCTTGAAATACGCCTCGTATGTATGTAGTTCACTCGTAGTCTCTTGTTCAGTTCCCGGGTTTTGGCACCAAATGTTGCGTGTCGTGTTAAAGTGAACTACCTATCATTAGTAATAAGCAGGATGCCTTCCTAACATATTTAATTTTTCGATATAAAAAAAACCTGAAGTAAAAGTCACTACCTACAACTCGACGGAGTAATAATAAAAAGGGTAGTTCCAAGCAACAATAAACTAACGTTCTTACACGTAGGTGGAGTAATCGTTCTTGACTATGAATCCTGTACAGTACATTAACCCGAAAATTTAGACTATGTTATTATTCTATTTTATGACCTGCAGGAGCATCCACGACAGCTAATATGATTTTCCTGAGCTTTTGGAACATTCCGTTAAAAATATTTTCGTTTTGAAGTTCTTGAAGTAATTGCTGCAGCAAAAGATAATTAACCGAGTCGAAACAACAGAAATAAAATGACAGAAATACGACCATAAGCAGTGCACGTGGTCAACAATTGATAACAATGACTCAAAGTTTGTCTCCAGCCGAATTTCAAAAACATCACGCTGCAGTAGCCAGTTTGAGAGTCATTGCCCACGATATTAAACATTTCCACGAAATTTCTACGTTATTTTAAACTATAAATATGACATTTGATATAGTTTTCTCGAATTTTTTTAAAAATAATCTTGAAAAAACTTAGCCCTGATCATAAGTTAACTATACCGACACAGGTAAAGGTACGCAAGAACGAGGGGCCCCCGTAACCGGGGAAAAGCACCATAAGTAGGCATGCTTCTACCATGATGACCCCCTGAGAGAGAGAGAGAGAGAGAGAGAGAGAGAGAGAGAGAGAGAGAGAGATGAGCGGGAGAGACCCGAAGGCCGACCAGAACCAGATGACGACGGACGCAAGCATAGTCCCAAACGTTTCCAGTACGAACGTATCCGACGCCGCCTGGACACACCCACAAGCCTTGAGAGCTCCAGCGATCCCTTTGTTTGGACGCATGGGTCAGAGTGGGCAGTCGCCGAGGATCGAACGTTGGACCTCCCGAGTGAGAGTCGCACCCGTTACCAGACGCCAGCTCTCTCGATACCGTCGCAAGTAGTCGAGGTCGCGGTCTAGATTAGCTTTTTTTCTCTTTATAGATAACAAATGCTGGGGAAGTAGCCCAAACTTAGTCCTGGGATGTTTTGTTTTAAAACTTCCTTTCCCAATTATTTCATTTCATGTATCAACTGTACCAACGCCTGTGGTGCCGTATTAAGAGCGGACGCTAAACACTGTTAAAAAATCTGATGTGATACATTCATATGACATTCTCCACTCTATCGTTTGTTAGTAGGTATACAAATTAGTTTTACTGAAGCTTATTTTTATATCTATTTCATTTTAATTCATATAAATCCTTGCAGAAACCGCTGCATTACACATTTCGTTACGGATACAAATAGAACAGCGATAGTCAAATGTTTAAGAACTGGACACTATACGCTGGCTTTAAAATTCCATGTTGTTTCCACGACATTGCGAGAAACAACTGAATGTTGATTGGACTTTAAAAGAATAGCTAAGTTTTGAACAACTCGAACCATTAATAACGGATACCTCGGAAATGGGCGATGCCACAAAAAAAGGTTATTTTAAATAAACTGTGTGTTTAAAGAGATATTTTACCAGTTTACCAGTTCTACAAAATTATACAAAATTCCTTCCGAATGAAGAGCACTTCAAAGGCTATTCCCAGAAACTTCAAGATAAATATTTTATTTGTCATGTAAATATTTTTAATATATTTGTATTTTTATCAAAATCTTTAGAAGTGTTTTTTAGAAAATAAAAAATTCCGATTAAGGGATAGTTTAGGGTACTTTTTTTTTAAAATCTTTGTGTCACACACAGACAAACACGTGCACCTTTTTCTAAAAATGCTTTTTTTATTTATTCTGTAGGACTTAAAACATGTATTTTCGGTGAAATCTCGTTATCGAATTTTTGGGTGGAATGCAATACCTACCTTCTCTACCTACTAGGCATGTGGCAGAGAAATGCACAGACCAAGAGATGTCAACAATGACACTCAAGGTGCTAGGGGACGTTCTAATAGCATCGCTAGGTCACGATCAGCTTTTCAGAACCAGAGAGACTTCGCAGGAACTGCTTTTGCCTATAGATTAGAGCTTATGTCAGTGCCATTATTTTTAATGTAATTGGACTGGTTTCTTCTTACCGTCCGCCAGTCAATATACAAACAAGTTTATGACCTTAAGCTGCTTTGGATACCTCTCAATAATTATAAGCAGAGGGGAAACGCTTACTACTTACGCTCCACCAGTAAATAAGTTTTCTCTTGCAAAACGCTTGGAAACCAAATGAAATACACCTTACGTGGTCTCTCGTGCAGCTGCACTTAATCTTATAAGATCAGTGATGACTTTTAACATTCTATCCGGACATGAAAATCCTTCATCCTCGTAATGCTAATTATGGAAATAACTCTGAAAATAAATTCGGTATTTATTGTGAGATATTTCTTTAATGCTTACAAAGCTTGTTCAAGAACTTGTTGGAATTTTATTATCTGGACCACCTTATCCACTAAACCAGAATATAGTCGTCACTTTTGAAGCTGTTTACTTTGCCAGTTTCGTTGTTGATTCTACCGCCGTGATCTTGTAGCGTTGTTGTCTCGTGCCCCAGCTGCTCTAGTGTTATGGATACGAATGTTTCTCTCAGGGTATGTGTGGATGTATTGTGAAGGACAACACCAGTTTAAACTGACTGAGAAATTTATTGTGAACCAATATTTGAGTTATTGAAGCGAGTTGCCGACCGTTTGAGATGAAATGGACTGGATCTGAATTGTAGCACTCGAAATTGTAATAACTGAATTATTATACCAGCAACTTCTACGGTATCAGTTCTATGTTTGGAATTAACTGTTTCCCATTAAAATGAACCGGTAGTGTAACTTGCCGCGAGTCGCTAAAATGCTTATAGGCGAGACCCTTCGCAATAGCTGCGAAATCTTACTCACACAAGCGCTTAAATATTACACGAGCAGCAAGTACCGGTGTCGGTACCAGAGAGAGATACTCTCTAATCTAAAATTGCACGCCTTTATTAGTTTTAGCTTCGCCTACTTCACTACTCCACAGCAAGGTTATTTTTCACGCACAATTAATACTTAAATCCTAAGTGTGCCTATTAACTTAGTTGCCAGGGGGCTTAGCTAACATTTCAGAATCTAAATGCCTTTTCTGTTTTCCAGAACTCTGTCTAGTGACCCTGCAAACGTACTGAGCCTTATAACCTAATTGAATCCCCAGAATCTTTAAGCTAGTGCGTTCGCTACTTCGGCTGATACTATGACTTTCCCTAACTTGACTTCCTAATTACCTTCGTCTTTCCGGATAAACATTTCATCTCAATCTTATCACATTATACAATGATTTAATATCCCGGCGAAGGGCGATGGACTTTTTCGGGCGAAAAAATCCTTACGGTACGTAGAAGAACCTCAAGCCTGATAAAAAGGCCTCTCGGCAAAATTACCAGTCTTTCACGTCCAATATAGAATGGGACGCTAAGGACTACAGCAGTTAAAGAGCGTCGATAACTAAAACTCAATTTATATATTTTAATGATTTAATATACGGAGATTATTGCAATTATTTTTCTATTTTACTATAATTTGTTTATTTAAGTATATTTATGTCAATAATTACGGTATCACTACCATAATGAAGATGCTGTAAAAACATCGGGTGGTAGTAAATCTAGACAAATTGTGTATAGACATATTCTTCAACTTTATGAGATATTGTTTAATGGTGGAAGTAATGAAGCAGTATTAGTAATTTAGTACTATATTTTGAAAAATAATCCTAAAAATCAAACTTTTTTTGGAGGCTATTCATATAAACTAGCATTAGATTTTTATGGATTTCCACAAATTTTAAATAGGCATATAAATATATTTTCTTCAAATTACACCAAATAGTGCACCAGTCACTTATGTACAGATTATAAACAAACCTCAAACCCTTTTCCCCTTCAGAATGACGTGCATGGAACCAATGGACACTTAAACCGATCACAATAGAATAAGAATATTTTTGTCACAGATGCGCTGTGAACGGTGATGTGCGGCAAGAAGCTCTAGGTTTCAGAGGGAAGACATTTAGAAGCACATACTATTAACTATCCAATTTGCAATCCTTCTACAAGTTTTAAAGCGTTAATTTACTATAGACTGCGTTTTTAGAATTTGTTAACTTCAGCGTATTACAGACGCGTGTATTAAAGGAGCATGCTTTTTTTAAACGGATGTGGTTGCTATCGCTAGGTATGTTTACGTAAACAGAAGGCTGAGTTTACGTGACTAGTACACATTTAATTTGAGGCTGTACAATATATCCAAAACTAAGTGTTGTAGAAAGAAATGCCTTTTACAAAAGTTGCTTGATGTTATGGGGAAAGTAAATGCCATTAGTCGTGTTTTGTTTGGAGACGGTTGTGATGGTCATTTTAGGGTCAATTTACTTTTTTAAATGAACAGCAGCATTATTTTTATCGGCAGTGGAAAAACCTTAGAAAGACGCCAAATTGGCGAGTTAGATTCCCAACAACTAAAAAACCACTGCCATCTCCGCCTACCATTTTGGAACTGCTGGTGGCATTACTTCAAAAACGGCAACTGTCTATTTTGTATTTACCCACTGGTTTCTTTCGTCCTTTTCTTTAGTCTCCAAGGTGGTGGTGGCGGCGGCAGCGACGGTGAAGGTGGTGGTGGTGGTAGATCGGCTTGGCGTTAACGCGTCAACTGATAATATGCTTCTCTCTCCCCCTCCCGCCGTTATGAGTACCTTTCCTGCTCTATTTTCTCCTTTTCTCCACCTCTCTCGCCCTAACTAAGGGACTTACAAGTCATTTGATGTTTTGAAAACCAATAACAAAGATTTTTTCCCCCGAGTGTTACTACAAATAGTAGAACACCGGTTTCACAACAGTTTTCCCCGTCTTTGTTAACCGACGCTCTGTTTTTATCTCTCCATTCTTCCTCCTCCAACCCTCTGGTTTCTACTATCTTCTGTATTTCACTCCTTCACGTAATTCTGGGACAATCTTTTCTTCTGTTTTCTGGAGTGATCTACTCAAATAATTTTTTTAAATGGGAGCCCCCAATTAGGGTAAAATTAAATTGACGCTAAAGTGACCATCACAACGTCCTCTAAATGTAACACGACTAATGGTATTTAATTTCCCCCATAATATGAGGCAGTGTTTTATATCATAACATGCTGTGAATGCCAGAGTGATTGTAGTGTAAATCAATATTATTGTATGTACAGGATTTTAGATGTTTGTTAGCCATAAGTATTGTTACGAAATAAGTTTACACGGCCTCACTGAAACTGACAATAGAAGTGGGTAACAATAAACCGACTGACAATGGAAGTGGATAACAATAAAACGATGGGGTGAGTTGTTTATCACTAAGAAGAGACAAACAAATGACGTCAGGGTAGCGTGCCTTTCTTTAGAAATGGAGGGAATATCTTCCCTAGAGTATATATGTTAGTAGTAGTGATTGGCTGACAAAACAGACGCTAATGTTGGCGCGATTTGTTTACCAATAGTAGCTCTATTATAATGTTTAGGCATTTTGAGGTGAATCATAAGCAAGTTTCGCGCAGTCTTGAAAAGTCACTCGCGAGGTACACATCACGCAGTCTTGAAGAATCTCTCGTGAAGTGCACGTCATACAGTTTGGAAGAATCTCTCGCGTCGTAAAGTTAGTTACAAAATGTGAAGTACGGGGCAACTAATACGACAGTAATTACATTTGGAAATACTACAGTTTCAGTCAGGCGTGTATAAAGATTCAAGAAGTGAATTATTAATTAAGTGTGACGGCAATAAAAGTGTAAAGACAAATTATTTTATCAGTGTTATCTTTTAGTAACAACTCCTTTCCGTTTACACGCCCTGCTCAGAGACACTTGTTTGACTGAGTAATAATAGCTAGCCGAAGGACAAAGAACCCAAATTTTAAAATAATAAAACAATAATAGACGCCCAGCAAATAAGATAACACGAACCGATTACCGCGACAAATATCAATCAACTTCTGTTAAAGGCATTTCTTTAACAACACTTAGTTTTGGAAATATTGTACAGTCTCGACTTAAATGGTCCACTCTGTATGTACTTTATACCAGATTTTATACTAACCGGTTCAGTGTTCTTGAGTGAAAAGTTTAAGCACCTACTTTCTCATATACCAATATTTTAAAAATTGCATATTTGGTTTCAGGGTAGACTAAAACATACCTACTTTAAACTCGTTACTAGAACGTTTTGGTTGTATTATTATTATTATTATTATTATTGTATCCCGAATGTTAGGAATTTATAACAATTAAAATAGGCACGCAAAAAGAGCAACAAAAACGTAAGAAAAGTCACAGTAAACTTAAAAATGTTATGTGCTACATTCGCATGACTTTCTCTATCCTCTAACGCTATTCTTACGAAAGTTTATTTACCTATCTTCTTTATTTTAATTGAGATAAAAGTGCATTACAGATTTTGTTATAGTTACAAACGGATTAAATGTTTTAGAATAGGACGCTATACGCTGGCCTTAAAATTCCATCGTCTTTGCATGCAATCGCCAGAAACAACTGAATATCAAAGGATTTGAAAAGGATGACAAAAGTATTGAACAATTCCAACAATTTGTATCTCGGAAATGATTGAAAGTTATTTGAAATGTATGTTTTAAAGAGATCTACATTGTGTAGTAGGTTTTTTTTCTATCGCTTAACGTTTATTAGTTATACAAGATCATACAAAATTTCCTCCGAATGAAGAGAACTTCACAGGCTAGTCCCAGAAAATTCAAGATATACGTTTCATTTATCATGTAAATATCTTTAATAGGTATATGGTTATTTTATTCAAAATCGTGAAAGCCATTTTTAGAAAATAAAAACTCTCGAAAAAGGTTTCTATAAAGGGTAGTTTTGGTTAGGTGGATTTTCATGAAAATCTTCCTGTTGCATCTTTGAAGGTACTGGAGCTAAATGCTAAGTTTGGTACTAATCTTACATTTTGTTTTTGAGTTATGCTGTTCACACACGGACCTTTTTCAGAAAACCCTTTTTTTGGATTCAGAGGGCCTCAAAACATGTATTTCTGGTGAAATCTCGGTACTGAATTTTTGGGTGGAATGCAATACCTTCTCTACTATGTACATGGAAGAGAAATTAAAATGGCATTATACATTTAAAAAAAAAGTTACTCATAATATATTTATTCACTAATGCTTGGTGTAAAATCATACAAATTATACATTTGCATTGTTGCATATTACTACAAGGCATTGGACTCTCCTTTGATTTTCACAAATCTAATGAAAACTCTGGATAAGATCTTGAAATTAGCCCATTTTCTTGTCACAACTCTCTGAAGCGAGAGCATTTGTGTATGTAGTTAACACGTGTTGATTGTAAAATAGCTTTTTTTGTGATTAACTGTCTTTTAACAATATATCTACATAACGTTTTATTTATTACCACCCATAAAACGGCATTTTATCCAACATCTGGACAACAACAACAACAACAACAACAATAATAATAATAATAATAATAATAATACGTTATGCACACACGAGTATTGTCACTGTCCAGTTTTGACCTGGTTCAACTTTCACTGGAATTCACTTAGTTCATATGTCACTTGACTAATTTGAACTTTCAATTTCCCCCATCACTTCACTTCTTCGTGAACGTAGCTTCTTCGTCCAGACAGTTCACTTGTTGGGGACACGAACACAATCTTCAATCTCTCCTGCAACAACATTCTCTGCACGTCACAACAGTCGTCGCAAACTCGCTCGGAGAATAGCACTTGATGTAACAGAAACTCATCCTCAAACTTGTTTGCTCACAGGCTGACTAACTATGACTGCACTTGCGAAAACGTTCGCTTATATAGCCAATGGAAATTACCACAGGGTTCTCGAATGTTCCAGAAGGAGAAACATCCAGAAGATTCTGCTTATCTAGCGATAGCGCTTTCGATGTTTACGCTGGGGAGCGCTTCTTATCGTTGTTTATCTCCTGCCCGAAGGCGACGTCCCGAGACCTTTGGGCCATAGGTGCTGCGTCACAATATAAATATGATTTTATACACAGGAAAAAGTTTTCATTCATTTTAATTTATTAGACACGAACAGCGGAAAATCAGGTGCGATAATGATATTCTGTGAACCTCATATTGACAGACGGCCTCAATGGTTGAAATTGAAGCCCTTCTTAAGATGGGTTTGGTCAGTATACAATCTCTGGCATATCAACAGAATAGTCTCCGAATACTCTTTGAACGCTACACAAGATTGCATAAATAAATAATAACGATAAAGTGATCAAACACAAAGACAGAAAGAGAAGAACAGGTAATCACATACATTAACTACTGTCGGAGTTGTCAACAGAAATATTATCACGATTTCATTTGAATGATAAAGTAAACTGTCAACTAATGTAACAATCTACTTTTGGAGAATAGATGAAATCTGTTCTTTGCAAGTGAGAATACGAACAGGGTTATACGTAATGAGAAGAATATAAAAATCAGCGATAACTTCAAGAGATAATAAAAGTTTAACAACGCCGACAAGGTGGTAGTAAGACAGAAAGAAAAACAAACGCCAAAACATAAAACTTCTCAAACAAATTCAAGGTTATTCGTATGTGAACACTCAACGACGTCTTTCATCAGATAAGTACAGGGAGATCCAAAAAACTACGAACCGGCTGCAAGGTGTCGTTCCTGTCCGCGTCCTGGGCATTGGTTGCCCTCTGCCGCTATCATAGAAACGCGCGGATGTAGCCATACAATATTTTTAAAACTACCTTTAAAGGCTTTACTTACCAACTTTATGAAAGGAGATGCTGAAACTATCCATCACTCGCCGTAGTTCACGTTGAGAAATGCTAGCGATTTCCTGGCGGATATTTTGTTTTAATTCTTCCAGGGTGTGTGGGTTTGTCTTGTATACTTTGTTTTATGTTACCCCAGAGATACAAATCGCTGGGGGTTAGGTCAGGGGATCGAGGGGGCCACAAATATCTTCTAATAATACTGTCCTCAAACACATTTTCAATTGTTCTCATCGAAATATTGGCCGTATGCGCTGTTGCAGAGTCTTGTTGAAAAAAGACAAAATCACGCTCCCTGACTGTTAATTCTCTCTCTCTCCAAAAAAAAAAAAAAAAAAAAGGAGCAAAATTGTGTTCACATATGTACGGGCTTCAACTGTTGACTCAAAAAAAATTGGCGAGCGATGGATAGTTTCCTGAAGAGGTGCCAAAAATGTATGGACAACATCTCCTTTCATAAAGTTGGTAAGTAAAGCCTTTAAAAGTAGTTTTAAAAAGTTGTATGGTTTCATCCGCGCCTTTCTATGATAGCGGCAGACGGCAACGAGCGCCAAGAACGCGGACAGGAAAAACACTGCGCAGGCGGTTCGTAGTTTTTTGGCTCAACATGTATAATATAATATTTGATTTTATCCAGAAGTTTAACACGATAATACCACTTTCTTTCAAGGGAAGGGTTTCGATTTACATTTTTGTAACAAAATATTTGGGTAGGAAATGGACACCTTTGTCTTTATAATGTAGGTGAGAATCACACTTAAAATGGCTATCGCAGAACAGAAGTATTATTATGGGTTGTTGCTGGAGTGGATTGATATGGTGTCCCCGCTGTATCTTAGTGGATGCTCTGGAAATTCTTGTAGATATGGATGCTGTATATTTACTCTGAAATGCGCCTCTCACACAGTGGTTATGGCAAGTTTATGCTCGTAGTAGAATTGATTTCCTGGCGGATAATTTTTATTCAGAAATTGGTCTGGATTCTAGCATGTGCAATGCGTAGCAAAAATATTTGAATGTTTGTTTTCTTTCCGTTATATATTGATACACTTAAAATTTTACTAGCTCCAAGTCGTGGCAATATTGAACCTTATCTCAGGTTTTCGGTGTTTGGAAGATAACATATTTATTATATAAATAAATATAATACGTGAACTTTCACTGTAATGTGTTTTATTCTTTTGCTCAAGCTGCTTTAACAATAAACAATATCTGAACTAAAGATTTACTTATATATTTGACACAGCGGGATGGCTCAGGCGGTTGCGTTTGTGGCCCTCATTCGGGAGGTCGTGGGTTCGAATCCCGCGACCGACCTTTCTGTCCATGGTTTTTTCGGGGGTTTCCCCGGATCACTAGACGAATGCTGGGAAGGCTTATTTGACTATCCTGCATTTCTTTTCCCTCATTCCCTCTCATTTCGTCTTCCTCTTTCACGTTACAGGTTGGCTCTGGGAATGTGTGTCGGATGACTGCGGACAGATGGTGCAGATGGCTTGCGTGTTGAAACTTCTCGGCCCCGTCAGATGGAGGCCGCTCGAGCTTGCGCTGTTGGGTCGAGCTTTCCCCGGTCTCCGCTGAAGGGGGCCTGTGAGTCACCCTCCGGTGGTTTGGCATAGCTGCCTTGAGCGCTCTGCGGCTGGATGGTCAAGCTTGTAACTTTAGGGACCTCTGCACGTCTCTGTTGCCTGCGTCAGCCGTTCCTGCAGCCCATATGTCATCGGTTGCTTCATCCCATCCGTTCCTCCCGGGAGTGTATGTACAAAAGATCCCTGTGAGGGTCGCGGTGCAGGTGTCCTCTGCGTAGCGTTATCCTCCTAATCCTACTTGCACAGTTGCTTTAATTATTTGTAGATTTCTTTATATTATAAGAATCAAGTTTTTGTTAGCATTTGAAATATTTGAAAAACAAATTCACATAATTTAAAAATTCTTGCATGGAATAAATAACATATTCATAAGAATAACATATTTACAAGCATAGTACTGTAGGTATATAAAACATGTTACTACTGAAATTCTTGCTTTTAGTTACCTACATATTTTGTATTATCATAATATATTTTTATTGTGAAGTCAATCTTTTTCGATCACTTTATTTAACGTATTTTCAACGTTATTCAAATTGTTTTATCTCTCACTACAGCAATAAATAGAATTATCATCATTAACTCTAAATTATATAAAAATGCTCAAGGTGACGTTGATGACACAAATGATGTTTTAAAATAATAATACATAAGTGTGATGTACAATGCATACATAAATGTACGATGTATCAAATTTCCCCATCAATTCCATTCGATTATTGTTTTACCATACCTTAGCAGGTTTTAGAAATTATTTTCGATCCTTTTACTAATATCTGCTTCAACGGGATAATGTAAAGAATACTGGCTAGTTCTGAGATTAAGCATAAATGCAGTATCTAATTTAAGTTAACATACCTAACACTTTACGACCGACACGGGTAGACGAGGTGATTTGAATCCCGCCAGGACCGTCCTTCCTGACTGGGGCTTTGATAACTTACAAATGCCTGGGAGGTACCCTAAGCGTATCCTTGGAAGGTTTTCTTCTCAAATTTCCATTATGTATCATCAGTTTATAACCGCTTGTGTTGCCGTATGTAGTAAACAGTATTAAAAACACATTATTTTGGCATGGTGAGGAAAGGTTAGTCATTGTGGTGACAGATTTTTGCAAGACCACATCCCAGGCAAAGAGCTTAAAATGCAAAACACCTCTGTCTTCCTCATAATGCCTTGGAAATTCACAAATTTGATAGCAGCAGATTTGACCTACTGCCGGACTGTTCATTCAGCCAATATTTTTCGGTTCGCTTTGACGGGAGGACTGTTTTTCTATGGGAAGGCACAATTAGGACGCTAACAACCTTAGACCTACACCCTAAAATCCTATGCTGCTGCTGTTGCTCTACTGGGAGGCTTCGTCAACTAGTTCCTCCTTTGGCTTCACCTGATAATGACATCATCCTTAAATTATTTCGCAAATGCTAAATAAATGCTGACTGGTTTATTTTATTATGCGTTCGCTTGCTCTACCAAAGTCCATCTAACCGCGGGTTGACCTAGCTTCAGGGAGCCGATAGACAGGATGGACCATTTAAGTTGAGACTGTACAATATCTTCAAAACTAAGCCTTGTAGAAATAAGTGTCTTGATAAAAAGTTTCTATATATTATGGGAGAAACTATTAGTCCTTTTATTTGGAGGACGTTGTGATGGTCATTTTAGGGTCAATTTAATTTTTTTAAATGCGAACCTACCTTTTTATGTTTTCTCATTCCTCATAAAAAACACACGATTTGTATAAAGCACTTTGCAATTGTTCTTACACCAACGTAAATAACAATGAAAATTCTGAATGGCAGTGTACGAAGAGCGCAATGATGGTTGAACCACATGGCTGGTTATTTGAGGGTCAAGTTACGTTTCGTAATTGGGAACCAACATTTTTATATTTGGTTTCCTTATTCCTAATCAAAAAGTAAACAGCTTTTATAAACCATTTTATAATGAGAAAACAACATGAAAAATGTAGGTTCCCATTTAAAAAAAATAAATTGACCCTAAAATGACCATCATAATGTCTCAGAAAACACGACTAATGGCATTTACTTTTCCCCATAATATCAAGCAACTTTTATTAGAGATTTCTTTCTACAGCGCTTAGTTTTGGAGATATTGTACAGTCTCAACTTAAATGGTCCACCTATATAGGGAGTTTTCTCAACTTGATGTCACTGTTTGTTATTTACTAGCAACGTCCGTTGTGATTGATGGCTGGTTTAACTCAACTTCGATGAGAAGTCACTAAACCTTGTTTCATACAGCTTTGCCCTGTATCTCTTAATTGTCACGTGCACTTGTCATCTCTCATTGGCTGCTGTCATGGAATAGGTTGTTGTGCGATGCAAACTAGCTCTTTATTTAATATGACCATTTATCTTATATTCGAAGAGAATTAATAAATTTACATTTTAGAAATCGTATGATTCAGATATATTACGCAACAAAGTTAATGCATCTGGAATGCATGTACGTTCTTATAAACAAATGGGTGGGAGGATCTTTCGGTTTAAACCTGCCCCTCAGGGTGAAGAAAGCACGTAGTAACGTGCACATATCATACCTGGCGCCAATCAAGAAGGTGATTGACATTTCGCGGAGCGAGAGAGGCGATGTTGCCGCTCATCGCGACCACGTGGAGAGCGTGTCGAAGGAGACTGGGTTGCGCCTACATTTATATTCGTATACGAAGACAATTGTAAAATAATGAATCTACGTGCAGAGGATAGATCATGCAAGAATATATCAGTGTAAAGATCTGCGTTAACAGAAGAAACATACCTGTGAAATATTGATGCTTATTCTAATGGAAAAATGCCGCTGATTTCCGAATGCTTGCATCGCTGTTGTTGCTGCTGCTGCTCGCTTGATAGACTTATTCGGTTCCCGAGTGCGTCCAGTTTTTCGTTTGGCTACGCTATCTTTGTCACTATTTTTGGACATTGTTAAATATCCATTAAACACAATTATAAATGCTCACACAACACGCACACGCACAAATACACGTAACACAAGGCAAATACCATACAAATACGACGAATCAAAAGAACTTTTCAGTACGCAGGTAATCTCTAAACTGATACAAACACAGAAGCAAGCTGGGGCTAAAAGGAGGAATTGTTTATAACTGTAGCCACAGCAGAAGATAAGACTTCAGTTCATGTTACTGCAACGGTCGCTCGCGGTCACGTGTTACGATATCGCAACAACGCATTTGCGTCTATCGTTGCTATAGAAACGTCTTAGTTCTAATTGGTCCTTCTAATGGTTGCTATGACGACCGCTGTGACGTCTTCATCCCCTCCCATTCATTTAAAGCTTTCCGCCACGTGGTTAGTAACTGTCAATCACCTTCTTGATTGGCGCCGAGTATAGGACACAGTATTTATATTGCTTTTATCTCCTGACCTTGCATTGCAAAGGGCTTGCTTGTCATACATCGCCATTTAAAAGTGTACGTTAGCCATTCAGAGGAAAAAGGAAGGAAAGAGCGCGGAAGAAGCTTATATAAAACAGTGGAAGCAAGTACTGATTATGTGACAAAATAACCGACAAATTTCCCAGATATCCTTTCTCTCAGGGTATGAAATTTTGTTAAGTGTGAATAAACATTACACCGGATTGTTAAGCATTTTTCTAATAAAAAAGAACTCATCGCCCTTCTCAGCATTTCAACCTCCGTCTTCGCGAACTAGAAGATAGCACGATAACCACTACACCACGCAGAACGATATCCTAAAGATGAACGTAAACATTTGGAAAACAGATAAAACCGTCTTTTGTTGTATTCCGGGAAGTAAATAAGAACTTAACAATGGTGGCTGATATTACAGAGACGTTTTCTAGGAAGACTTTTATAGCAGTGCCACTCACCCGCTGCGACTTTGTTACGAGCAGTCTCCGCCTTGGTTCACGTCCTGGACGTGCTACCTTCGTTACCAGAGGGCACAGAAGCAAAGAACAGTGGCGCCAATTAAAATATGGATGAGAAATGGGAGGGACAAACAAGAATTCTTCTAATTTAATTGCCATAATCCTCATGGAACGCCTTATAGGTTAATTTCTATGTCGTTTAATGTTTATGATGCTCCTGAGCTTCGACGTTTATTATGTTTTGATTCTTAACTTGCAATGCCACTTATCTGCTTGAGGTGCTGTTTGCGCTCATAATCTTTTTTACATTCTCTACCACGTACCTAATAGGTAGATAAGGTATTGCAGTCCACTCAAAAATTGGATTCCTTAAAAAGCTATCCTATGATACATAGTCAAACTCCCAAAACATTACAACTCAGTAATACAGGCATTAGGAAACTATGAAGCACAAGCAAATAAACACAACAGACCACTATACATCTTTGACCGAATATTAGGTAACGAACAAAACGAAGAATGAGGGACGAAGTTTCTGCCCCACGTATGGAAAGCTAATTTGAAGTAGGTTGTATTATATTTCAAATGTTGGGGAGCCGAACTTGAAGTAGTTGAACCGCACGTAAGGTAAAAAGCTTCCGGTAGCCTTCGCCCCAGGTTTAAAAATATTAACTTTGTAATTTGAACGTTTCTTTAAATGTTATATATTTATGTTTGCCTCGGCTGCGACAGTATTATTGTTAAAGATTGAATTTCTTTGTAGAGAGTGGTGCGCCTAAGACAGTAGATTTACACAGCTTATAATTTTTACTTCACTCCTTTTATTAATTCTTGACACGATTTAAATAACACTTTACTGATATAGAGATCTGTGAGATTATTTATTAATTGCTTGCACTTTTTAACACGTAAACTATTTTTGTCTCACACTGAATACGTATTAAAGTTCTCGAGGACGCGTCTCGCGTCCGGTTAGGAACGCTGTTTGCTAGCAACTAACTTCTGAATTTGTAAATTTTGCTCCATTTCAGTTTCCGATTGTCTAATCCTACTTCAATAGAATACTTTTATTTAACTTAAGCTTTTATCTGTTTGTTGATTGGATATTTATAAACTGTCAAAAATTACATTATTGCTGCTCCAAGAATTACCAGTAGCATTATTAAACTTGCTAATTCATTATTGTCTCAAGGCTACTTCATTGTTAGCAACTTTTAACCTATTATTCTCACAGCTCCTACATTATTAAATTACATAATACATTCACATAACATTATTGAACATGTACATAATAATATAAACATATACAATGATTGTAATATACACTTTTTATATATTGTTACATACACATATTGCTTTAAGGCGGGCTTTGTTGAATTTTATATTATATAATTTGACTGAAATCATTTAAGTGTTAAAATACTGCCTCAAGAAGTATGAGATTTTCTAGACAATCTTTAGAACGACTAACACGACACGACTGTATGAAGACAACAGACATTGCACTAATCACACGACCTCTCTCACTGTTACAGGTAGTTCTAGCCAAACAGTAGTCTTCGAAGACTTTGTGCTACCCAGCCAAGGCGGCCACAGGAGAAGGCACACTCGTGCAGCTGCATCGAGATGGGTCGGCTGCTTAGATGTGTGGTCACAATGACATACAGCAAGACAAAGGACTAAGAGCCGACGAGCAAGGAACTCTTGTGAGGCACCTAGAATAAACCAGACGACCTGGGAGCATCCAGTCCTGGGGAAGAAAAATTTGAATCGCCTTCCCGTTAGGGAATAAGCAACCGACCAGGCCGACGCCATGAATCTACCATATATACCTATATAAGCAACGCACTGAATTAGAATAGTTACTTTTGTACTAGACTAAGGCATACTAACATAACAAACTAGCTATAAGCACTTTTTTTGCATGAATATTACTCTTAGAAACACTAATGGTAGATATTTGCACTAATTGCAAGCGCATTAAACGACTAACCACCCGGATTGCTCAGAACAGCTGCCATGTGTAATTCCTGATAAGTAATGTAGGTGCGTTCACACACACACACACACACACACACACACACACACACACACACACACACACACACACACACACACGCTCACACGGAGCTTTTTTCTAAGAATGCTTTTTGTACATTCAGAGAGCCTTATACTATGTATATAGAGTGAACTCTCTGTATCGAATTTTTAGGTCGAATGCAATACTTCCTGTACGTAATACAAGCAACAGGGAGGGATGGCTCAGGCGGCGTCTGTGGCCAGCATTCGGGAGGTCCCGGGATTGATCCCCGACGACCGCCCATTTTCAGAGCCTTTTCCGGGTCGTCAGGCGAATGCTGGGGTTGTTTCCCCCCAAAATTCTCTTTCACTCCATTTCGTTCCCTTAAATCGTTTCATTCATGCTTCACCCCATTTGGTGTGTTTCAGGGTTGGAAGTGACGGCGATGGTGTTTCGGTGTAGCGTAGTAGGGAAAAGGGTTCTCTGTGTGAACTTTCTCCGTCCCTCGCCTTCGGCTGATTGCCGCTGTATAAGGACCGTCCCCAGCAGGGTCGTTGGAACCCATGTGGGGCGTGGTCCTTAGTCTGTCTGCCCTGTCACTCCTGGTTCCGGCCGCCCGGTGTCTCCCTTCACCTCATCCTTTCCTCGTGGGGGCGTAGGTATTGATCTGGATTCACTGAAATGGTGGCGAGTCCCCTCCGCTTCATAATCTAATTTGTTCAATATAGGAAGTAGTAGAGAACGTATGCATAGTTTAACCAGCGTATAGGGTTATATTAAATTATGAAGGAAGATTTTGTAATCTGAACTTATATAAATACTTGAAGTTTTATATATTGCCTTTATTTTCTATTAAAGGCAACATACAATACATAATTCTGGATTAAAAGTTTTAGAGTGCAAATTTTCAAAATAGCTAAATTTAAACCCGTAAATACAATATAAGTAGTTATTTCCCTAACATTTACTATCTATGATTACTAGACATCGCATTTATGTGCACTAAAATATCTATAAAATGCATTTATGCTGTCAAAATCTTTAAAATGCGCTCATTAATTTTGAAAAATGCACTACATTATTAGCTTTAACCTTATACCTTTTGAGACTTGAAATATGCATTCTTCCTTAGACAAAATTCTGGTCGTTGTAATCTGATTTGTAGTATACAATGTTCATTTTCTCTAAATGTTCAGACGTAAGTTTATGAAGTTTATCCGTTAACACAACTTTGTATTAAAAGAAGGATCTTTCTACGTCTACAGATGTCACTGGGCAACATTTGAAAGCATTGACTAACTCGAGAAAAGTTCTTATGGAAGCACTATGTTTCCATCTTGGAGATATTTATCCACTGAACACAAAACTTTAATGTCAGAATTTCTATCTGAAACGCTACACAATTTAACGCTTCATTTTACTGCATACTTTAAAAGAGCACTCTCAGGTTTACTCTGAATCTCCATATGGGTGTCTCCAAAGTAAGGACTTTATTATTTTGTCACTAATATGTTTAAATATTAATTTTAAAATAAAAAACTACGTGTATTTTATGCTCGATGCATGGAAAAAAGATGAAATATGCATTAACATTGGAAATATGCAATTATATGCACTATAAAACTTTACATACAAGCACTGAAGAACATAAAGCATATTACAAAACTTAATTTTATACCATAAACAAAAACCTTCTGATGTGATACATTTATGACTTTCTCTACCCTCTAGCGCTTGTTAGTGGACATAAAAATTATTATTATGAAAGTTTATTTTTCTATCTTCATTTTAATCGTGATAAAACTTTCGAAACTAGGTACATTACAGATTTCTTATTATAAAGGCAATAGGGATAGTCACATGCTTAAGAACTGGACGTTGTGTATTGGCCTTAAAATTCCATGCTCTCTGTGTGCAATCGCGAGAAACAAGTCAATATCAAAAGGACTTGAAAAGAATGACGAAATGTTGAATAATTCGAACCATTAATAACATATATCTCGGAAATAGCTGATGGCACAAAAAACTTATTTGAAATAAATTTTATGTTTTAAAGAGATCTGCATTTTTTTTGTATAGTACATTTTCGTCTATCGCTTCACTTTTAGCAGTTATACAAGATTACGAAATTTCTTCGCAATGAAGTTAGCTTCACAGCTATTCCCAAAAAATTCAAGGTATTATTTTATTCTTAATGTAAATATCTTCAGTATATGGTATTCCAATCCAAGTCGTTAGAGCCATGTTTTAGAAAATAAAAAAAATCGAAAAATCTCCCATGTAAAGGGGAGTTTACGGTAAGGGGATTTTCTTGAAAATCTTCGTGTTGCATTCTTGGAAGATACTGAGCTTAAATACCAAGTTTGGTATTTATCCGACTTTTGTTTTTGAGTTATGCTGTTCACAGTCACACACAGACAGGGAGCTTCTTTCTAAAAAATGCTCTTTATGGATTCAGGGACCTCAAAACATGTGAAACGCGGTATGAATTTTTGAGTGGAAAAATACCTTCTCTACCTACTAGGTATGTGGTAAGCAAATTACATTTGCATTTGCATACGAATCCGATGTCTAATGATTTACTCATAATATTTACAGATTCTGAATCTGTGGCACTTATTTCTGCCAAATTACTTTAATGCATAATATTCAATTATAATAAAAATTATATTCATAAATGTAAAAGCTGTTGTTCCGCGGTTCCGCCACCCTTCCTCTAAAATATACGCTGTTTCAATAACTGGCCTGAGTAAGCAAGCACCTTCCATACACCAGCAAGCACGAGCTCATGGTCTCTAATCTAGGGCTGCTGTCGGAAGTTTGGTAGCCGTTAGGATACGCACAGTTTTGAAAACATGGGACTTTGATGAATTTCTATTGTCCTCTAAAATCCTAGAGTTTAATATTTCTATACATAGATAAAGTGACACTTTGAATGTATCTTGGCACGAAGTTCTGAAAGAAAATGATGAATCAGTGTCTGCATATAAAGAACAATACCTTACAATGGCATGTGAAGGCCAAGCTGCACTACCTGCTGCACGTCTGCAACCTACATCAGTATGCAAATGCTGGTTAAAATTATAGAGTTAACGCATTTAATTAACTACGGGGGTGTCATAATTATAAACGCGGTGCATAAACAAGGGCTTTAGCCTTGGAAAATTCTACGTGGGAGAGAATGTATATATCTCTCTGTAAGATTGAGATGTACAAGGTACGTGAGTATGTATTCAGCTGATTTAGAGCGCCACCACACCTGGATAAAGTAGTGACAAGAAGAAATCAAGGTCAACATGTAATACAAATAAATGGTCTCTTCTGTTGCGGTGGCAGTCGTGAACAGAAATATCTCAGTGGGTTAAACAATGCACGACTGCAGCACTGGTAGGTATTTTGCTTGACCTATATGGTAACGTGACAATTAGGGCTGTGACAGCTATATTCGGGCAACGGTTATAACTGTCGCAATCAAGGTACGTTACCAGTGACATTAAGTTATTTGTGTTTTCATGTTTATCATGTTCGCAGTCACTAGTTGACCACGATACGCTTCGCTTGGTAGAGAACGCCACTGTTTTGTTGACAATGCGAATGTCATTAAGGCTGGGGATCAGGGGAGTTAGGGGCAAAGCAATACGGGAGCGTACAATTGCAATGAAAACAGTACTACATTTGCATGCCTCAGCCTCGCTAGTAAATACAACTCGGAACTATGGATGCTTCCTTTACCTGACTATCTTTCCGATGCTTGTTCCGTAACTGTTTAGCTTCTTTTCCAACCGCACACACTCATATCGTAGCAGCCTGGTATATTACATTAGTGTTTACCAATAACGATTAGCTGTAACTACAGTAGGAACGATGGTTCTGTGCCGGTGACCTTGTTTCCTCGCGCACTGAAGAGAGTCTATGTCTAACGCCAGGCAGCTCTCTGTCTGCCTGCCTGCTGGAAGACGTGGGGCTTTGCTGATACGGCTTAAACATACAACACCACACCATTACATTGACTGGTTTATTCTCACTATTATCAGATTGCTCTATCATTCTTTTATATTTACACATTATACACAAATCTTGTCACGTAAATGCATTATCGTAAACTAGCAGGGGCTTTATTAGTGTGATAAACACTCTACACCAGACATATCACCACCGTCGTTTTCTTCTGCAAGACTTTCCCTTTCATCGTCATCAGTCTTCTTCTCGTTCGCTGTCACTATATTTCCTAACCTGGATTACAGAACCTTCTAAGACATTTTCAAACAGGCCTTGTTGTTCTTCAATGTATTTGTCTTCCTACTTAATGTGTTGAGAGGCATTTTCTCACTTTTCTACGCTAATGTCCTCAATATGTTGTTAGCTAAACCTAATCAATAACACCATGTAGTTTAAAAGGATGTTCTACCAAGCTACCCATTGCTTTATATCAGCCCAGATGAGTTCTACTCGAGTAAGCCCCGAAGACTAGGGTGGTAATCGGAGAACATTGTGTGCATGGCCTACAAACTATCAACGTAAATTTTCGGAATAGGTTTTGAGCCTTACTTAGTTTGCAAAGCTCCAAACTTAGCATCCTTTCATAGAATGGGGCAAGTTCTGCATCGTATTTTGGTATAAGGCGATGGGGCCTTTTCCAACTGCACACTATGGTACGGTGCGTTATGCATCATCAAGACAGATCTGAGAGGCAAGGTAGGAATTAGTTTTTCCATTAGCGATTTCTTTGTATTTATCCCCATCATTTTGTGTTATATTAACCTTTGTTATTTTTACATAAAACGTCGCAGAAGGCAAGAACCTCTAATAAACACACCAAAATACACAATAACTATATGCAATTCAAGTTTAATTACAGAAACACAGAGGTGTCATTTAGGGGGGCAGGGAGTCAATTGGCCCCCTCCCCTAGGTTACGAGCAACATTATTGCTCTACCAAATGAAACATTGCAATTGTACTATTAATAGCAATATTTCACATTTAAGAAATAAAACATTATATATATATATCGTTACAATCCACATGAACATTTGTGAAACTACTCCAAGCAATCTTGGCCCCCCAATGCAGAAACTGAAATGACGCCCCTACAGAAACATATAGTGACTAATTTATAAAAACAACGTTCAAGGTAGCATCAACAGACGGCTGACAAGAGAGATGTTACTCGAACTACTGCTGCCGCTCGACTGAAGCGATGGCACTTACTGCGCATGCCCGAGAATTGGGGACTCGCTCACTGCACAGACAACCAGTGCGTATCGAGCCTTTACCGGCACAGAACCATCGTTCCTACTGTATCTTTCAATATGCACGATATCGATACAGACATTGCTATTTGACGAGGTAGTTTCTCTAGCTGTGTCAAAACTTTGATTATACGTTGGTTTATAATCGCAAAACGCATAGCAATAGCTTGTACATTTCTGCACGTATACACAGTTTGTACAGTGGACTGAAGTATTTGGGATCTTAAATATAAACTTCACGTGATATATACGAGGCGTATTTTTACTTTCTCTACTACGTATAGTAAGTAGGGGAACTATTGTATTCCACCCAAAAATTCGATACTGAGATTTCACCGGAAATATATGTTTTGAGGCCCCCTGAATCCAAAAAAATTTTTTTTGGAAACATGTCCGTGTGTGTGTGTGTGTGTGTGTGTGTGAACAGCATAACTCAGAAACGAACAGACGGATAAACACCAAACGTGGTATTTAGGTTCAGTATCTTCCAGAGATGCGACACGAAGGTTTTCAAGAAAATTCCCCCCACCCCAGATTACCCTTTACATGGAACATTTTTCGAAAATTTTAATTTTCTCAAAAATGGCTATAACGATTTTGATTAAAATATCATATATTTAAGATATTTTCATGACAAATCAAATTTATATCTCGAATTTTCTGGGAATGTCTCCAAAAGTATTCTTCATTGTGAACGACTTTTGCATAACTAGTAAACCATAAGAGATAGACAAACGTTTACTACACAAAAAATGTAGATCGCGTTAAAACACACAATTTATGTCATATACATTTTTTTTGTTGAGTGAACCATTTTCGAGATATTGCTTGTTATTCCCTTAAATTTTCCAATACTTAAACTTTTTCTCAAATGGGAATTCGTTATTCATTTTTTTTGTCCTGGTAATGCAAAGAGAATGGAATACTCCACATAGCAACCAGCTCTTAAAATATTTGACTATCGCTTAAAGCCTAGCAATTCCCCTTGCATCTAGCAATAAGATTAACATCTCGATATCTCGATTAACATGAAGCATATGGAGAATAAGCGTTTGTAAAAATAGTTTGTACAAGAGTAGAGAAAGTCATGTGAGTGTAACACATCAGATTTTTAAAGTAAGTGCCGTTTTAATATTTTGCCGCTGCAGCAATGCAGTCGCAATTCTGTGCATGCGCGATCACTTCCTCCATTCATTAGAAAGACAGACATAGCTGTCAGCGATCGTCACTTTGTATTTTCCTGTTGTTAGAGCGTTTCGAAATGTCAAAACAATCGATCGATCCGCCGCCTGTGAAGTCAGATCAGTGATTCGTTTTTTGAATGCGAGAAATGTTACACCAGCAAACATTCATCCCCAATTGTGTGAGGTTTATGGGGAAACAATAATGAGTGATAATGACCGGCCACACACCGCCAAACAAGCTCAAGATCTGAACGCGTCATTTGGTTGCAAACAATTCGGCCTCCTCCCTACAGTCCAGATTAGGCACCAAGCGATTTTCATCTTTTTTTTTTCATCTGAAGAAATTCCTTGGTGGAAAACATTTCAACGACGATGATGGAAACAAAAGTGCAGACTCAGCTTTCCTCACAGGCGGTATCATTCTTTGACGAAGGCATAGAAAAACTAGTATCCCGTAACAACTTGCGGAATAATGGCGGCGACTATGTGTAAAAGTAGTGTAAGATGTAAGGTAATGAATGATAATAAAGTATACGGAAAATAATGTTCTGTTTTTTATTATTTGGAAAATAATGTTTTTTTTAAATTATCTGAACTTACTTTAAAAACACACCTCGTTGTAAAGCAAAATACATCATTGTTACCAGCATCAACAATACTGAAATTAAGCATATAAAAACCTAAATATTTTCTAGGGCATTAGATAAAATACGGTAATGCCATGTTTAAAGGCGACTTTGCTAGAGAAGACAAAGACGAACACCCCAAGCACACGTTATTGTCTAACGTTAAAAAACATGTACACAATCTCATTTGGTTATATATGTGTAGCAAACGGATAATTAGTATGCATTTTTGCTCTTCAAATGGTATATTAGATCCACAATCCCAATCATAATATCTTGCGAGGGAGTTTAAAACTGAATAACTAGTTCTCTATAAGCGATACCAGTGCACATGCAATGAATGCCACCCAGGCTTGGTAACCGTCCCCGTTACTTTAATAACCATTAACGGGATACTTAGTTATTATCTTCTTTATTTTCGTAACTGTAACTTTAGTTACTGCCTGTCTCCATTACTTCTGTAACCGTTACATTAAGGTAACCCTGGCCCGTGATGGAACGCGGCTGACTATATCGGTACTGACAAATTTAGCCCCATCCTCTGCCAGCGTGACCTCCTCTATTCCTTGGGCACAATTCTAACCACTGGATTAGGAGGGTACTTTACCTCCCCCAAAATATAGCCTAACTACCGAATGCTAACATTGCAAGCTACTTGTCTACGAGAACTTGGAAAACTAGCGGAGCACCGTTAAAACAGTACCTAATTTGTTGAATTTTGGTCCAAAAATAAAATAAAATAAAAACGTAGAAATAAGGATGAAAGTTAAAAAAACTTTTAGCCTTTGTCCTTTAAATATACATAAATGTTGTATTTTTAAGCTACACTACAGTTTTCTTAATATCACATTTCTTACCACCATTCAATGGCGGCAATATCTTTAACCTTCGTCTCCATGTCACTGATGAAGACTTTCATATAAATTTCGTAGCTGTTGTCCAGATTAATGACACATGCAAATAATTCTTCAGTCCTTCCTCTAGAGGACTGTTATACCAGTTTAGCGTTTGCTTGTGTGCCAATCGTAGCGAAACTCTTTCACAGAGGCGGTATCCGAACCACCCCTTGATTTCACATCGATTATGACATTGTTAATTGTTTGTTTTTGTGTCCCTGAATTGTTTTTAGACCAGTCACAATAAAGCTGATTGGGTGGAGGTTACCTGAAGGTGGAATCCTTACGAAGGAAAAAAACATTATTGCGATCTAAGCGAATGGGCCACTATTTATGCCCGTAAGTGCACATTCCCCGGAACTTTGCCATCGAGGATATTCCCCCCTAAAAAATTCCCGGCGGTAAACATTTATAGAACTAAGTGGGGGTTTTTAAAATCGTAGAAACTGTGAAAACGCTAATACAGAGACAGAAGGTAACCTTTCTTTATTGACTTTTTTTCATTAATGTTGTGAACGGTAAAAGAATGGAATAAAAATCTTCTGAAATGTAATGTAAATACTAATTGTAATGACTATTTTTAATAAAATAAGGGAAAAAAATCAATTGCTAGATTTTTTTCATTTGTATAGTTTATTAAGATTACTTTTGGTGGCTTTCAATCTGATAATGAACCAACTTTATTATTGGCGGGAGAAGATTAAACATGTGCACCAGTGCAGACGGTGAGTGGCCTGCAGGAGATCAACCCAAAATTTATACATCCCGTCTTGTTTTCATACATCTAAAAGTTTGCAACATAGTAATTCATAGCTAAAGTAAAGAAGATATGGAGAAATATAAAATTCCCAGTACTTTGGGTGTATACCCAAAAACTGATTTGGCATATTCCCATTAAATTTCTTTCCGCAAGGCCCGACACTAATCACTACATAGCACCAATGAGCAAAACGTAAACTACAAATGGAAATAAGATTGAGTATTGATCAGAGACGAGCGGCACTTGAGGCAGTATTTTTAACACTTAAATTATTTCAGTCTAATTATATAATATATAAATTCAATAGCAGCCCGCCTTAAAGCAATATGTATATGTAACAATATATAAAAAGTGTATATCACAGTCATTGTATATGTTTATATTATTGTATTGATGTAATAATGTTATGTGAATGTATTACGTAATTTAATAATGTAGGAGCTGTGAGAATAATAGGTTAAAAGCTGCTAACAATGAGGAGCCTTAAGGCAATAATGCATTTGAAAGTTTAATGCTACTTGTGATTCTTGGAGCAACAATAATGTAATTTTTGTGACAATTTATAAAATAGCCAATCAACAACCAGAAAAAGCTTTAGTTGAATGAACGTATTCTATTGGACTAGGATTAGCCAATCAGAAACTGAAATAGGGAAAATTGTACAAATTTAGGCGGTAGAAATCAGTTCAGTTGCTTGTAGACAGCGCTCATAACTGGACGCATTGGTTGTAGACAGTGTTCCTAACCGGACGCGAGATGCGTGCTTGAGAAATTTAATACGTATTCGTGTGATACGAAAATAGTTTAATAAAAGAATCTTACAGCTCTCCATATCAGTGAAGTGTTATTTAAATCGTGTCAAGCATTAATAAAAGAGTGAAATGAAATTATAATCTGTGTAAACCTACATTCTTCAGCCGCACCACGCCCTGTTAAGACATTCATGTCTCTAAAAAGATAAATACTGATGCAGCCGAGGCAAATATAAATATATAATATTTAAAGAAACAGTCATATTACAAAGTTAATACTTTTAAAATTTGGGACGAAGGTTACCGGGTACCATACGTGCGGTTGCAACTACTTCAAGTTCGGCTCCCCAACAGTCGAAATATAACAAACCTTCTTCAAATTGGCTCCCAAAACGTGGGACAAATAACAATACAACAAACCTACCTACTTCACACTAAAAACCGGAATCCAATCGTGATGTTTCGCCAGCCACCCTTTAAAAGAGTTCTAGTGAGGCCAGTAATTGAACTTATTGGTTTCTTTAGAGTACAGGCATATTACAGAACTTATTTCAAGACATTTGCACTATGAAAATCTTAAATTTACAATTTGAAATAAGTACGATATAAGGCAATATATAAAATGTGTCTAACCTAAGGTAACATTTTCTGAAGTTTTAACAGTTTCGTTCATAATCTTATAAAAGACTGACATGAATGATTGGATTATTGATGGCTTTTAACTTTTATTAAATTTCAAACAGACAAACAGCTTACGAGGTATTTCCTGTTGTTGATAGAGGTTTCTTAGTATTTCAAGCTATACATTTTTTAATGTTAAGTCTGTCCTTTTGTTTATCATCAGGTCATGCAAAGAGGATTCAAAATATAAATATAGCTCACTTGTAGCGAGCTTCTTTTTAAATGTTTGATGATCGTTGTGTTTCTATGTAGCTGCAACAAAATTCATATTGAAATTATTTAGGGAACATTTATCGTAATTAACAGGAAGCAGAAAAAAAAGTGTTTGCTGGGAAACGCATTGCACCGCATTAGGCTTAAAAGCTCGTTTAAACATGTTTTATAAGGACCAGGATGTTGAGTGACAGGTGAGGTGTAACTCTTTGTAACTAATGCATTTTCTGCCAAACTGTACTACAATTAATGCATATTGTGACGTAGCTATGTGCCGAGCAGCCGGCCGGTAAGAGATAGGAATAAATAATCCTCTCTCGTCCAGCGTGAACACCAGAAACGCTATCGGAGATAATCAGAATCTTCTGGATGCTACCCTTCTCCCCGACTTTCGAACATTCTGGAATGTTCTTTGGAAATTTCCAGCGGCTATATAAGCGAGCGCTCTAGCGAGTCAGTCCATGCGAGTTAGTGAACGCAATTCCGAAGCGACATCAAGTGCGGTTCTACAAGCGAGTTTGTGACAACAGTACGAAGTACAGTGAGAGCTATTTCCGCGAGAGATTAGAGACGTGTTGTGTTCGATTCCCCAGCAAGTGAATCATCCGAAGAAGAGGCTGCTTCGCACGTATTTCATTACACAGCTGCGCTATGAAGAAAGGTGAATTGATAGGGAAAATTGAACTAGATTATATTAGTGAAGTGACAGTGAAAACTGGGCAAAGTTACAATATTGGACGGAATAATTAAAACACAAAGCAATCACAACCTAGAGTTTAAAATGAGATATTTGTTATAAAAAGTTTAAAATGGCAGGAGTGAAGATTTCAAAATAAATACACTTGTCCAGCGGTCACACTTGCTCTTTCCTGACGAAATGAAACCTGAAATTAAATAACCCTCTAGGAGTTACAACTATTATTTAATTCACTTGGTATGAAAGCATAATTTTGAAATACGTCGTACATATATGTATGCATACCGATTGCATACAATAAACCTAGAACGTGCAAGTAGGTGTCAAATACCTCATTTACAGTAGTTAAAGATACCCATTACCTGTATCTGTCTGCGTTAATGCAATGCAATAAACGTCTCTCCTAATAATCAGAATAGAAATCTTATAGCATTTCTGATATCACAGGATAGAGGATCGCTGTTATTAAAATAATAATCAACTAGAATATCTATGTTTTGTAGCAGCATGCTATATACTAAACGTAGAAACGGCCGTATTCGACTGAAAGGTATCTAAATCCCTTTTCTGAACACAAACGTGAAAACACATCTATCAGTTCCATTATGCATTACTCTGACCGCTCCGGCAAGCTCCAGTTTACTGTATCCGATGAAATGAAATGAAAGAAAAAAAAAGCAAAAGCCTTTCTGGCGCGGCAACCCTCATTACTTTTACGTCTGCAAAAAAGACATCGCTGCAGTGCATGGCATTTGGTCCACGTAACACTGTGACATTTTTTTCTCTTTTACAATTTTGCGGATATATTAGCTAGAAAAATAGCAAATGTAGCCACCACAAGCCATACATGTCACATAAGGGCACAAAGTAAGAGCAATAGCTGTAATATACTCTGGGAGGGACGTTATTACATTATTTCAAACCAGCTGCAGATTTCATTATTTGGAACACATTTTTTAACTTCCGTTTGTTTTTTCTATGACCATTATATGCGGAGATATTTTAGGTTTTTCGAGAACATAAAACAGACATACTGACAACGTTGCAAGGCTTGCTGGCCGATGATATCAGAGATGTTTCCTCTCATTTTCAAAACCAATTGGAGGAAATTAGTATGCAGATTTTACTTTCAGTTTCAGAGTGGCGTGTGTTTTATGGGCGAAAACAAACAAACCAACGTTTCATGTCTGCTACTTCGTAATAATTGTATTTGAATGTTCAAATGACGCATTTTGTAATCTAAACTCACAATCTAGGACATTTATCACCTCTTTCAACGTTAAACTTAACTTGTTTTGTAATTGATACGCTATAAACTAATCAACCAAACCATCTTTCTAACATGTAAGCACAAAACATCATTAGGCCCTTTTGAACGCTGAAAGGATTTTTCCATTTTACGCTGTTCTAGTATAGGCTAATAGCTGCCAGTTACTTATTATTCCGCCTAAACATTACATCATCCTTTCGCCGTGTTTATTTGAATTAAGGGACGTGTAGAAAACAACAGCTAGTCACGCTTTAGGTAAAGGAAAGGTGATGTGATGATGATATGGGGTTAAGGGCGCTAAACAGCTGAGGTCATCAGCGCCCTTACAATGTATAAAATTTAAAATCCAGATATTAAAATACGGGACACAAACCCGCTTAGTCGAAGCAATAAAATATATATCAAACACTAAAAACCACCACACTAAAAACTTGCTAAATCAAACAATAAAAGAGTAAACTACGTGTCAGGATCTGTAGAAGCCAAGGGACCAGAGCGCCATATGACCCTAGGGGATAACAGTCCCCCATTAAAACGAACAATATAAAATACAAAACTAAAAGACGCTCAGCGCATTAAATGCGTCGAATAAAACCACTGTCACGAATAAAACGTAAAAGACATTCTACAGTATGCGCGTCATCTGCCAAAACGTTGGCTATACCAACAGGCAGAGACACACGAACGCGCAAGTGTGCTAAAACCTGACACTCTGTTAAAATGTGACGCACCGTTAAGGGTGACGCACACTGATCACAGAGTGGTGCGGGATCACCACTAAGCATATGTCTATTCTGTTGAACAGGGACCTTCGAGTGAGGGCTGGCTACATAATGCACAGATGGTAACGGCACTCTTACATGAGACTTGCGTATGCCCAAAACGTTGGCATTTAAACCAACGCAGAGGTCTAGGAATATAGGGCTTCACCGCAATCCATTCGTACCCTGCTGAAATACTCGTGGGCTGATCGACGCCATTAAAAGTGATAAACAGGGTACGAGTAGGTACAAACACTCCGTCGCGTTTAGCCTGCATTCGATGAACTGCCGTTACCTTTTGGTCGGAAAGATACTCGACTATTTCTTCGTCCGACATACCATCGAGGCTATGGGTGGTGACAACGCCTCGACAGGAATTCAAGGTACGATGCTTCTCAACACGGATGGGATAACCGTGGAGAAGCGTGGCGCTCAACAAGGACTTACTTTGTGCATCGGACTTGCTTTGCACTAACAATGAACCATTACGAAGGCGAGTACAGGAATGAACCAGACCAGCAATTGGATCAATGCCCTTCTGAATAATAAAAGGGTTCACCTTCTCAAAACTTTGACCTTCCTCTGTTCGCGTAAGGACTAAGTAACAACCAGATGTCGATGTTGCTAGTTCCGTTACAAAAACTTTTCGGCGCTTGTTCGGATTAATGGAGAAAGGGGGCTCTTTAGCGACAGAAATCCTCCACCATTGCAACCGTCTCCGACCTCGGGCTCTGACTTCCCGGGCGTTACCCCGGCTTAGGTGAGTGGCCTATCTATACCAGACTCACCCCAGGGTCACACCTCCCAGAACATAGACAGAGGGACCCAATGGCCGTCGGAAGTCAGCAGCTCATGCAATGCTGCCCCCCCCGCGGGACTGCAGTTGAACAGCGGATACGAAAACATACCTTGCATGACGACCCCGGGTGGTGGGGATGACGCCATTACCCTTTCACCCAGCTGCGCACCCAGTGCGCGCGTATCCATCAGGCTGTGTCCACGGAGGATTAAAATAAAAGAGAAAATAAACGAAAAGTGTGTGGGCGTTTCGGACTCAAGGTAGGCCGGCGAAGAAGAAAAAGAGATGTGCGAATGGTCGTGGTGCGAAAAAGATCGGAAATAGACTAGGGAAGAAAGAAACGATGGCGAGGGGCGGCATGGAACGAAATTTAAAGAACGCACGAGAGCCTACCTTGTGTGCCCCGGTCACGAGGACGAACCCACCTCGACCGGACGGGGATGAAGGGATGAATATGGCGATGAGTGGCTTGGACACCCCGGGTACGCCAAATCCGTACTCACATAAGGTGAGCCCCTGGGGGGGGGGGGTAAAGGAGAGGAGTGGAGTGGGGTGTGGTGTGCCATGTTTTGTTTATGCCCGGAAGCCAATTCAGTTCGCGTGACATACCTCGACCTGTTTGCATTGATGCTGATTTCTAAAGTCACATGACTCTTCAAAAAGGTATTCGGAATATCCTTTTAGGTGATTAGTTATTTCAAATCCCTGTGCGTTGTCACAAAGTTACTATGAAGCTATGTGAGAAATAGGTTACTTTGCTCACCTTACAAGTAACAAACTACAGTAGACCCTCGTTTAACCGAATTCCAAAGGACCGAAAAATAGCCAATTCGATTTAACGAAGTTTGAATTAACAGGTTTTGTAAAAATGGTTCCGTATTTTCTGAAATGGTTAAATACGACTTCAGTTCTCTTTCTCTCTTGTTATGCGTACCAACGAATGAGGGTGTTCCATTTTTATGACCTCTAAGAAAAAGTAGAAATAACTGTTGTATACGGTATATCTGGCATTTGTTTAATTGAGAAAGTATAGTATCAAATGGTGGTTGTAATTTGTTTTAAACAGTACTATTTGGAACAATATTGTACTCATTTAATTAGTGAGTCGTATAATACAACAAACAATACCTTAAACACTTTAAATGTAGCGTTTTTTAACATAAGTTTTAATCGGAACACATGTTTTAGTTACAACTTTTATCCATTAAACATTCTAGTCCTATAATTTGAAAAAATAATTAATTCTTGTTTGGCGGACCGTTGATCGTAATATTATGGCACTCTCTGAAGATACCACATCCAGGGCAGCCTGAAATGCCATGGAGACATCAGAAGATGACAGTAAAAATTATCATTCTCTTCTGCATCATCAGCAGATGACTGGTTCTTCAGCAGCACAGATGTTTTTGTCCACCTACGTCCATTCTTCCATAATGACGGTACAAGAGGGCACCAACCGGGTGTAAGCGTGTAGAAGAGCATTATCAGAAGCCCAATTGTATTCACATTAGAAGTTCAGATGTGGATCATCGGTTTCCTGTTCAGTTTCACCAGCGTTATCAGTTGTCAGACTTGTCTCTATTTTCTGTTTTGAACTTATAATCGATGAGAGAGTACACTTCGGAATCTGAAAGTGCACTGCAACCTGTGTCTTCACTTCACTATTGACCATTATGTAAAGTTTGCTATTTTTGTTTCAGCGTGAGAGCATTATGAGCACGTTTCTCTTTCGGCGGCATAGGAAGTGATAGAAAGGAAAAAAGAAAAAAACACAAAAAAAAAAACATTCACTGTTCACAAGCAGACACACACAGCTCTCTGGATTGTTGCGAGTCGCGCGGCGTGTGCGGTCTGATGACCAACCCCCTCTTGCCCCACCCTTGCATCATTATGCTGTGGAAGTGATACATAAAGCAGCAAGTAAATAATCGGATCATTGTTGAGAAATTACAGTACAGTATTGCGAAAAATTATGTAAAAAGGTAAAAATAACTGCAATGCACAGCACAACATACATATTTGGTTTAAACGGAGAATAACGTATGTAATCGTATAATAATAACGTATTAATCTTATGCAGATGACACATCTATGATTTGTTTTGATAAATCCTATAATCAATTAGAAGCAACAATATCCCACTCCATAAAGCAGTTGTCAAGCTACCTAAAAACATTAATCTAAAAATAAACTCTAAGAAAAGTAAACTGATCCTATTTGAACATCGTCAAGTGAATAAAGAAGCTGATCTTGCTGTATTTTTAAATAATAATAAAATTGAAATAGTCGACAATCACAAATTCTTAGGCATACACATAGGTAATAAACTAACTTGGAAAGTTCATTTTGACTACATATGTAATAAAATCAACTCCAATATATACGCAATAAGACAACTATCATTGTACGTAGACAAAAAAATGCTACAAATTTTATACTTTGGAATCATTTACCCCTATATCTCCTATGGTGTAGAATTATGGGGAAGCACCATTTCTAACATGAATAGGGTTTTAGTATTACAGAAAAAATGTTTACGGTGTATATATGGTCTAACTAACACAAACTCGCGTAGAAATGTTTTCAGAGAAAATAAACTTCTTATTGTGGTAGGATTATATCTGTATAAGGTAATATTATTGCAATAGAGAATGGGTTATGTAACAGTATGCTTTATAGCCATGATACTAGAGATAAGGACAATTACCACAGAGAGCAAGTTAACCTCAAATTTACGTGTAAGGATCCATTAATCAAAGGACTGATTTTATACAATAAACTAGCAACGACTGTTAAATTACACAAAGGAAAGATATTTAAAAATGAACTTAAAACATACCTAACACACAAATGTTTATATAAGTTAGAGGAACGTTAGCTTATTATGTAAATAGAAATCTACTGTAAAAAAATTTGATGTGTTGCACTCAAATGACTTTCTCTACTCTTGTACAAACTATTTTTACAAACGCTTATTCTCCATGTGCTTCATGTTAATCCAGATATCGAGATGTTAATCTTATTGAAAATTTTCTTGTAGATGCAAGGGGAATTGGTAGGTTTTAAGCGATAGTCAAATATTTTAAGAGTTGGTTGCTATGTGGAGTATTCCATTCTCTTTGTATTACCAGGACAAAAAAAATGAATAACGAATTCCCATTTGAGAAAAAGTATAAGTATTGAAAAATTTAAGGGACTAACAAGCAATACCTCGAAAATGGTTCCTCAACAAAAAAGTGCATATGACATAAATTGTGTATTTTAACGCGATCTAAATTTTTTGTGTAGTAAAATTTTGTCTATCTCTTATGGTTTACCAGTTATGCAAAAGTCGTTCACAATGTAGAATACTTTTGGAGACATTCCCAGAAAATTCGAGATATATCTTAAACATATGATATTTTAATCAAAATCGTTAGTGCCATTTTTGAGAAAATTAAAATGTTGCATGTAAAGGGTAATCTGGGGTGGAGGAATTTTCTTGAAAACCTTCGTGTCGCATCTCTGGAAGATACTGAACCTAAATACCAAGTTTGGTGTTTAACCCGACTCTTCGTTTCTGAGTTATGCTGTTCACAGACAGACAGACAGACACACACACACACACACACACACACACACACGGAAATGTTTCCAAAAATGCTTTTTTGGATTCAGGGGGTCTCAAAACATATATTTCCGGTGTAATCTCGGTATCGAAGTTTTGGGTGGAATGCAATACTTCCCCTACTTACTATACGTAGTAGAGAAAGTAAAATTGTGAAAATGTAAATACTATGTACTATACAATAGGTGAAAATTGTAAATGTAGATTCCTTGACAACGTCTGAAACTTGTATAAGTCTATGGACAATAAATAGGATATGTAATGAGGGGACCACATTTTACTTCGTAGTACAAATTATCCGAAATTCAGTTTAAGCGGTAGATTTTTCCATATAATTCGGCAAGGACCGAGCAACTACTACGAATTAACAGAGTTTTCGGTTTACCCGATTTCGAATTAGCGAGGGTCTGCTGTATTATCTTCATACATTCCTGTTGAATAAAATATCTCATTTGGAAGAAAAGCTGGTTTTTTTTTCTTTCGAAAACGGCTGGCAGAAGAACAAAATGCTGTTATACTTTTTTGTTTGTAATACTGAGGCAGTATTTTTAACACTTAAAAGATTTCAGTCTAATTATATAATATATAAATTCAATAACAGCCCGCCTTAAAGCAATATGTGTATGTAACAATACATAAAAAGTGTATATTACAGTCATTATATATGTTTATATTATTGTGTACATGTTCAATAATGCTATGTGAATGTATTACGTAGTTTAGTAATGTAGGATCTGTGAGAATGATAGGTTAAAAGTTGCTAACAATGAGGTAACAATGAGGCAATAATGAATCTGAAAGTTTAATAATGCTACTTGTGATTCTTGGAAGCAATAATGTAATTTTTGTAACAGTTTATAAAATAGCCAACCAACAACCAGAAAAAGCTTTAGTTAAATGAAGGTATTCTATTGGACAAGAATTAGCCAATCAGAACTAAAATGGAGCAAAATTTACAAATTCAGAAGTCAGTTGCTTGTAGACAGCGTTCCTAACCGGACGCGAGATGTGGCCTCGAGAAATTTAATTCGGATTCAGTATGAGACGAAAATATTTTACGTGTTAAAAAGTGCAAGTAATTGACAAAAGCATCTCACAGCTCTCTATATCACTGAAGTGTTATTTAAATCGTGTCAAGCATTAATAAATGGAGTGAAGAAAAACTTAAAATCTGTGCAAGCCTACATAATTCAGTCGCACCACTAAGACATTCATGTCTCTAAAAAATATAAATACTGACGCAGTCAAGGCAAATATAAATATAAATATTTAAATAAACATCAAAATTACAAAGTTAATATTTTTTAAACATTTGGGGCAAAGGCCACCAAAAAGTACATTTTTTGGGCGAAGGCTACCGGAAACTTTTTACCATACTTGCGGTTGCAACTACTTCAAGTTCGGCTCCCCAACAGTCGAAATCAATACAGCTCCTTAAATACAATACACCTTCTTCAAATTGACGCCCAAAATGTGGGGCTTATAAAAAAAACGTAAAAAAATAAAACTACTTCAAGAGTTCTATGAAGTACATATTGGAACAAATGCAATAAATTGCCTTCCACCCGGTATAGTAAACCAAACCAGCATTCTCAAACAAGGTAAGAAAAATCAAGAAAAAGAAAGAAAATAAAGAAATAGGAAAATATCTGAGAAGCAAAGAACGGCGATTTAGCATTTCAAAGTTAACGATTTAAGAAAATCGAACAATAGCGAATATTTCAGAAATTATAAACGCTACAAAATATGCAATTTATGCCACAATATATTTTTGAAATACAATTTCTTTCTTGCTGAATTTGTTTCTCTGTGCACTAGGTTTTGCACTTATACAAACATTCAACAGAAATGAAGAGTAAAGAGTAAACGCTATTCGCCCCCCCCAAAAAAAATCAAGATATGCATTTTATTCACCGTTACAATATTTCTAACACAGAAATGAACTTTTCATAAAAATAGCTATACCGTTTTTGAGAAAATAAGAAACGATAAACTTTTTGTACATGAGGGATTGTTTGAAGGGATTTACAAAAATGCTTTGCCATTCATCCTTGATTGTTGTCTACCTGAATATGAAGTATAGTATTTATCCAATTGCTGTTTATAGATACATATAACTTTAATTAGAAATTACTAATGCAATGCTTCAGTATTTCTTCTGTTTATTTTAGGTACTTAAATTGAAGGGAAATGAACCGAGGACCTACCGCATACGAGCTAAAGCCATTACTGTCTGTATTAACCGTTCGCTCGTTTGTTATCTATTTTAATCAATTTATAATTTAAAGAGGTACTTTGAGAAAGCATGTTTAAAGTGTGCGTTTAGCTATAATCACACTGTTCTGAAATTGCGTTAATGAGCTTGAACTATGTCAGTTTTAAAGGAGTTTAAAAGCTTTTGGATAATAATTTGAGGGTAACCTTATTGAAATGTTCTCTAACGTTTAATAAACGAGAGAAGGGGTTGTTCTGACCACCCTCAGTTAAGAACGGTTGGGAAGTGATGCAATAAAAACCCATCAGAATTTCATCACCGTTATTATTCACATAGTTGGGCGTCTAATCTAAACATATTGGGCTGTTTTCTTATTTCACAAGACGCCGTACTACGCTCTCACGTGAAAAGTTATTGTCGTTAATAATGAGGTTATCATTGTCATTATAGTTCCTGTTAAAAGCTGCCGCCATACTCGTTTAATTCGTAAGTTCCAGTTCCATCGAATGGACTACTTTCCTCCTAATTTAGATACAGCGCGTTAGAAAAGGTATTTCAAAACTTCGGGAGCACATACTTCTCTTGTAAAGGACGAGCATGGTTCCGGAAACATTTTATTCCATCTGCTTCTGACGTATAAATTGTTCTATGTTTGAATAGAATAGCGTTATAGTTATCGTTTAACAACAACACGCCAGGACAATTACATTACATGCAGATCTCAAGTTTAATATCACTAAAGTGGGACGGGGTAGGGTAATGTGATATTAAAACTCGTAGTTCTTAGGTGCGTCGTCAGGCACCCCCTGGCACTGCTATTTTAAACAATCATCTTATAATGCTACTCAGTTAACTGATTTATGAGCCCGAGACAGTGTATTCTCCAGGGATACATCAGCGCATGACGGATTTAGTGCAACGGCAGTTAATACGCATGGCCATGCCTACAGAAATCGTTACGAGCACTTTCTTTAAGACGGATATCCATGTAGAAGGAACGCCAAACATCCTGCATATGACCTTCAAAGTTGTACGGCTGTAGGAAATCACAGACGCACAGGGTTGTCCTGTCAGAATTAATTTCGTCTCTTAGTAACTACGAGATTTGCAGTCAGATTTTAATAATTTATAACAAATTTGAAGTGTATGTCAGATGCAAAGAGGATAAACGAGCAAGCATGTACGGAAAGTGTGATTTTATTCTTAGCTGACTCATATTTATAAGCAATTTTACGCATATTGTTTCACAAACGAAGCAGATATTGCGTAACAACAGAACAGAACTGTCAACAGAGGTGTCATTAACCTTTTTGAATATGTGCACCGTTATGCTTCGCCCTTTTCTCCTGGTGCATCCATATACACTGATCAGGGGATAAAACGGGTAGTTAAATGTCTAGTTATATACATTTGTAGAAGCTTGCAACATGTCGCTGAGTAAATGAAGTGGTGGTACTAGTAAAAAAATACAGAAAATTCTTGTTTATTTCTTGCTTTAGATAAATGAAGGTATTCTATTGGACTAGGATTAGCCAATCAGAAACTGAAATATAGCAAAATTTACAAATCTAGAAGTCAGTTGCTTGTAGACAGCGCTAATAACTGGACGAGTTGGTTGTAGACACTATTCCTAACCAGACGTGAGATGCGTCCTCGAGAAATTTAATACGTATTCAGTGTGAGACGAAAATAGTTTACGTGTTTAAAAAAGTGTTAAGTATTTAATAAAAAATCTCACAGCTCTCTCCCTATATCAGTGAAGTGTTATTTAAATCGTGTCAAGAATTAATAAAAAGGTATGAATTAAAAACAATAATCTGTGTAAGCCTACATTCTTCAGCCGCACCACGCCTTGCAAAGAGAAACATGTCTCTAAGAATAATACTGACGCAGCCGAAGCAAACATAAATATAATATTTAAAGAAACAGTTAAATTACAAAGTTAATTTTTTTAAACATTTTGGGGCAAAGGCCACCGAAAAGTACATTGGGGCGAAGGCTACCGGAAACTTTTTACCATACGTGCGGTTGCAACTACTTCAAGTTCGGCTCCCCAACAGTTGAACAACAATACAGCTCCTACTTCAAACTGACTTTCCATACGTGAACCAACCATCTTATTCATACTACATGTACTATAAACATTCTTTTATAATTTTGGTAAAAATAATTTTACACTTGTAGTTGCATATAACTATATAAACATTCCTTTTATGCTTTCTATGTTTCTTCTGTATGTTATTAGTTTTGTTATCTCTACTATTTTTGTTACTATTTCTTGAGGTCTATAATTTTTATAAACTTCATGAATAATGTAAAACATTTATTTGCTAAATCAACTGTAGTTGGAGGGCAAATTCTTGCTTTGTTACCTATTTTATTATGCATAATATTCCTTTCTTTTCGCTGTGTTTCACATCGTAAATTAAGTGCTGTAGTGTTTGGCTGCCCAGGTTGTAAGAACAATGTGAGTTTTCAATTATCTTCCATGTCCTGTTTTCATTACCGTTACTTCTGCTGTTGGAATTTTCCGTTTGAGTCGATGTTTTACAGATGAAAAGAATGTTTTACATATTTGGGTTGGGCAGATAAAACCCGCCCCATCTCATTTTATATGACCTGGAAAGAAATTATGTTGGCTATCCTTTCTCCAGCATGTTTAGTTTCATTGTTGTAATTATGTAGCTATCTTTTTTTCCGCGTGTTTAGTTCCATTGTTGTTGTTTCTGCTGTGTTTGCTGTTGTAAAGAGTTGTTTTGTATAGTAAATAAGCATGGCTTATTCAACAGCGAATATTCATTGTAGGGGCGTACATACGGACCAGCATTATCAAGGAATCACGACAATTATTCAAAGACAAATATCCGCTTCACCCGGTACAAGCGAAAAGTAGGATTCAAGATTTGGCGCAAAAGTGGCGTACAACTGGATCCATTACAAATGCAACAAGGAACAGAACTCCTTCTGTCCGGACACCTCAGTTTACGGCACGAATTAATTAAATGTTGACTAGGAGTCCTCGAAAGTCTACCACAAGGTAGGCTCAACTTGTGGATGCGTGTTTAAGTCATTGAGTGTCGAGTGAACAGCTGTACAACTGAAAGGGCCCGATAGGAATAAACGAGTAAATTTCTGCCACTGGATGTTAACATGGTTACAGATGGTGATATGGACCCACTGATGTCCTCATGAGCTATGAGGCTTGGTTTCATGTATCGGGATGTGTAAACTCCCAGAAGAGTAGGCATCGGAGGGCAAAATCCTAACCTATTGATCGAGCAACCTTTACAAGACTAAAAAATCGATGTGTGGTGCGCTAACGCTTTAGGATCCAATATTCTTCGATACAACAGTCAGCACAGATGACTACTGGATCTTTTTGGATGAAATGTATCCCCAACTAACAGAAGAGGAGTGTAACTATTGCTTCTTTCAACAAGGTGGGACAACATCTTACACATTTGAGAGGGCAATTACCCGTATTCATCAGATGTTCACGGAAGAGAGGACTGTGAGCTTGTGGCTACCGCGGTCACCAGACTTGTCGACACATGGCTTTTATTTATGGGGTTACTTGAAGGGAAAAAATGTAAGAGCAGAATCCCCATGCCATTGATGAACTGAAGGATAACAACAGGAATTTCACCCGCACTATCAGCCTTGAGCAATTAACCCGTGTTTTTATGAACCTGGTAAGACGTGCACAGAAGTGTCCAGATGCAGGTGTAGGATACATTCATTTATTCATTTTATTCCATTTGAAGTTTGTTCAAGTCAATATGATAACACGGCCCGGTTTTATCTGGCCAACTCTGTGTGTTGCTCCATTCCGTCTGCCATTTATCCGTAACATTTTTCTTTTTATTTATTCAATGATCTTGTTATATTTGGAGTTATTGTTTAATTACTGCAGCGTTACCATACTATCTGTGAACAGAGCTACTGTTCTATCACCTTTCTGCATTTCTTTCACAGTATTCAAGGTTTCTAAGACTTTCAGTGTGGCTATTTTTTCTGCCTGATTGTTAGAACGCCTATCATGAACTTTTTACTTTCTCTATTATGTATAGTAAGTAGGGGAAGTGTTGTATTCCACTCAAAAATTCGATACCGTGATTTCACCGGAAATATGTTTTGAGACCCCCTGAATCCAAAAAAAGCATTTTTGGAAACATGTCCGTGTGTGTGTGTGGGTGTGTGTGTCTGTGAACAACATAACTCAGAAACGAACAGTCGGATAAACACCAAACTTCGTATTTAGGTTCAGTATCTTCCAGAGATGCGACACGAAGGTTTTCAAGAAAATTCCCCCACCCCAGATTACCCTTAACGTGAAACATTTTTCGAAAATTTTAATTTTCTCAAAAACGGCTCTAACGATTTTGATTAAAATATCATATGTTTAAGATATTTTCATGACAAATGAAATGTATATCTCGAATTTTCTGGGAATGTCTCCAAAAGTATTCTTCATTGTGAACGACTTTTGCATAACTGGTAAACCATAAGAGATAGACAAAATTTTATTACACAAAAAATGTAGATCGCGTTAAAATACACAACTTATGTCATATACATTTTTTTTGCTGAGTGAACCATTTTCGAGATATTCTTTGTTATTCCCTTAAATTTTGCTATACTTATACTTTTTCTCAAATTCGTTATTCATTTTTTTTTGTCCTGGACATACAAAGAAAATGGAATGCGCCACATAGCAACCAGCTCTTAAAAGATTTGACTATCGCTTAAAGTCTACCATATTCCCCTTGCACCTACAAAAAAAATTAGCAATAAGATTAACATCTCAATTAACATGATGCATATGGAGAATAAGCGTTTGTAAAAATAGTTTGTATAAGAGTAGAGAAAGTCATGTACGTGTAACACATCAGATTTTTTATATATTTTTAATCATTATATATATATAAAATTAATTGAAATTACAGACCTTAGCTTGGTCTTGGCATATGTTTATTATAGAATCAACTGAAAAATTCAATGCCACAGCCGGGGTTTGAACACGGTTCTCCCGCTCTCCGTGCAACCTTAAGAAACCCATGAGCACCCAATTATAAAATACCTGCGATGGCAGGTTGCCACTGAGATTGTCATCTATAGTGAGATACCTTGGTGGTCTACCTGGGAAACAACTTGAGTCAAAATTGGGGAGTTCAATGTCCCACCGGCATGTTATCACAGTAGCTCAGTGGTTAAAGCAACTGCACGGAAAGTCAGAATTTTTCAGTTGGCTCTATATTAAAAACCTATCATGAAGATTTTTATTTCTGCTGGTATGTCTAGATGTCGTTTTGAAATATCACAGCTGATGCCCAGCCTTTGTCATCGACGTTACTACTATCAGTATAGATTTGTAAGTTGTAAGCTCTGTTGTTGTTAACTCTTTGAATTATTACTTTCTCCGCTGAACGTGGCCATTCTCGTATGTTTAGCATTTTTCAGTAGGTAATGGAACCACTGCATTCAACTAAAAAATTAGATATCAAAATTTCATCAGAAATACACATTTTGTGGTCTCTGAATACAATTTATTTCCAGAAAGCTCTGAGCACGTCTGTGTATAAGTTAAGGTGTGTATATCGTGATAATTCAAAACCAAGTTTCGGATAAATGCCAAATTTGGCAATTAAGTGAAGATGCATCACGAAGATTTTCAAGAAAGTCCTCAAACCCCTACCTACCTCTTACTTCGGGGAACATCTTCATTATTTTTTCATGATCTCAAAAATGCCTCTAACGATTTTGATTAAAATACTTTATATTTAAGGTATTTGTATGACAAATAACATGTCTATCCTGAATTTTCTGTCCTTTTTATTCTGTATAATCTTCGTATCATTCATAAACCGTAAGAAATAGATTAAATTTCACTACATAATAATATGCAGATCTCGTTAAAGCACACAATTTGTGTGAAACAAATTTCAAAGCCGTCACGTACCGACCCACTTGTTAAAAATCTGACTATGGCTTACCGAACATATTCTACTTATACCTACAACTAAAAGTGTAATGGAAGTTTATCTCGATCAACAAAAATAGACAGAAGATAAGTCTTTATAAGTCTAGTTTGTCGAACAGTGAGTAGATAACGTCATGTGAATGCAATGCACATTTTTAGTACGAGGAACAGACTTCTCTTCACTTCTGTTGACAGTGTCAGTATTTCTGGTATGCACAGAATTACAGTTGATTACAGTATTATAAATTGGTAGCCTAGTCGTCTTTCAAATATTCCTACTCCAGAAAACCGAATTTAGTTTAGATAATTATCTTCTTTTCTTCTCTTTTAATTCATTACTCATAGTTTATGTCGATCAATTTTACACCTAAATATTTAAATTCTGAGATTTCTTCTGTTGCTTCTTTTTAAATTAAGAGATCAGAATTTTTCACCTGTATACACACAAATACATATTTTGCTTTTGTCATTATTAATTTATAGTCCCCAGTTCTCTCAATTTACATGACATATGCTAAATCATCTATCATGAGCGGTGTTACTGCAGCGTTTCCATACTATCTGTGAACAGAGCTACTATTCTATCACCTTTCTGCATTTCTTTCACAGTATTTGATTATTCAAAAGAATAAACTTGTAGTTACTATTTACTAATAAACACATTCCTCCAGATGTTTATTTCGTTTCTCTGAAGCTGATCGTAAGTATACGCTAAACTACAATGGAAATATCAAAAACAACTTGCCTTAGCCTTTGGTTTGTGCAAACGCTTCTATTTTAGAGTAAACAAAGTTACAATCGATTAACAAAATAGCTTTTTCTGAAAGAAAGTACACTGCCATTTGTAAAAATTGCAACACCAAGAAAGAAACGCATGAATTCCATGAATTTAAACCACAGGTTAGATACATGACAAGTAACAAATGATAAGCTTTTCAAATCTATACATGACCTTTGAGCCCTAATATTCAGTATTTGGTGTGGCCTCCATGCGCTGCAATTAGAGCTGCTATACGCCGTGGATTGAATCAAAAAGGTTCTGAATAAGTTCCTGAGGGATTTCCCTCGACGCAGTTTGTATTCGAGCCCACAATTCCGTGACACTGGTTACTGGAGGACCGTGACGCACCAGGTGCCGACCAACCATATCGCAGACATGTTTGATGGGCGACATGTCAGGCGAACGTGCAGGCCAGGGAAGAAATGGCATCCGTCGCTCTTCGAAGAAGACTTGTACATTCCTCGCAATATGTGGCCGGGCATTGTCCTGTTGAAATGTGCCCTGTGGAGAAGCAGGGGGAGTACCTGAGGCTCTACAACCACCGTTAGGTACCGGTTGTTGTTCAAAGTGCCCTCAAGTAGGAGGCGAGATCAGTTGTTGTAACCAATGGCGCCCCAAACCATCACACCTGGTGTTTTTCGCTATGCCGCTCAACAATGCAGCCAGGTTACGCTCACCACGGTACCGCCGGACACGTATGCTGCCATCACTATAGGACACGTTGAAGCGGGACTCGTCCGAAAAGGCTACATTTTGCAACTCACCACTCCAGTGACGGTGTTCACGTACCCATTGCGGTCGGAGGGGCTTGTGGTTTCTGAACAATGGAAGCCAACGTAATGGCATGCATGCAACCACTCCAACCTGCAGCAGACGGCGATGAAACGTTGATGCAGACAAGTTCACACATGTTGCAGTGCTCCAGCGTCGAGCCAACACTGTGAATGAAGTTGTACGGTCCGTTATGGCCATGCGGACAGATGACGGTCATCCCGTGCTGTGGTCATGTTCCGCGGTCCAGTACTGCTCTTGGTTGTGTACGACCTTCAACTATCCACTGCTTCCACACACGCATCACTGTTGTAGCAGCATGCCCTGTAGGAGCCGAAATGTCACGGTATGACAAACCCGCTTCCCGGAGACCGATCATTCCGCCCCGTTCGAACTCACTCACATGCCGATATGGCTCCCTTTGACGTCGACGAGGCATAATGGCAGTCACAATATTGTTTCCACCTTGTTTGACAGCTCTGCACCGACTGGGTGCAACACTGACCTTGTCGGACCGACATGAGAGGACTCTGCTCGGCCTACGTGTATCCCATCTCTCGGCAAACCAAATCACTTATTGCTTGCATTCTCTTCCACACTTCCACTAAGTGTGGAGTTATTCGGGAAATTCTTTCTTGGTGTTGCAATTTTCACAAACGGCAGTTTATTTAATAAAATATGACATATTACATTCACATGTCTTTCTATACTCGCTCTTCCATAAACTAATCCTACAAAAGCTTGTTCTTCTTCTACTTCTCGTTAATCGGGATATGTTTTAATTAGCTACACATTTCGTTGTAGGTATAAGAAGGATACAGCTAAAGCGATAGTCAGATTTTTTAAAAAGCGGATCACTTGGAATGGCTTGGAAGCTCCCTTCCCCTTTGAATGGCCACGAGAAAAAAAAGCAATAGCAATTTACCATTTAAAAAAAAACGTATAAGTATTTGAAAAGTCAAACTATTAACAAAGAACATCTCGGAAATAATTAATGCCCCAAAATAAAAAAGAGCACTTGACATAAATTGTGCCCTTTAACGAGATCTACATTTTTGTATAGTAAGAGTTTGTCTATCTCTTACGTTTTACTAATTATACTCGCACAAAAGTCATTCAGAAAGATGAGGACTTCATAAATTATTCGCAGAAAGTTCAAGATAAACATTTTATTTTCCATGCAAATATCTTATACACATAATATTTTAGCCAAAATCGTTAGAGCTATTTCTGGGAGAATAAAAAAAATCGAAAAAAGTTCCACGCAAAGAGCAGTTTGGGGTGGGGTATTTTTTGAGAATCTTCGTGTCGCATTTTTGAAAGATGTTGAACTTATATATATATATATATAGGTTTGGTGTTCAACCGATGTTTATGTTTTATTTATACAGCTCTCTCTCTCTTCCTCTCTCTCTCACACACGTACCTTTTTCTAAAAATGTTTCTTTTTGATTTATGCACCTCAAAACATGTATTTCGGGTGAAATCTCGATACAGCATTTTTTGTGGAATGCTATACTTCCTCTACTTGCTATAGGTAAATGGTAGAGAAAATAATATTTGCATCGTTGTGGTCAATATATGTTGATAGGCATTTCTTTGTTGAATCTAATCAAAGAAACTGCGGTAAGAACGTCTATAAGTATTTGCATAAAGAAGGTCGTTTTACCTTGTCAGACGGCACAAAAAGCACATTGCGCCAATGCGGGTATTTCGATGTCCTTTAATGGGCACATTAACAAACAAATAATCCATGGTCCGGTTTACATATCGAACTCCATCCAAGCATATTGATACGCTAAAAGCACGACTCAAGAGTTGTTATAACGGTTCAGGAACCAAATCAGAGTTCGACCTTTGTAAATAGCTCTTACTTCATCAGGTCAAGAATGCCGTATGCTCAAATTTGGACTTTACTTACTAAGTTGTCGTCTTGCTCAGCAGGTTCTGGGGAAAGGTATTCAAATGTGTTGTAGAAGCAGGTAAAGCAACAGGATACAATTTTAACGAGCAGAATATCCCATTTGCTGACATACTGTTACTAAAGCTACTTTCCCTAATCGATGTACATTTTTTACTCTAAAATAGAAGCTTTCGCAATGGCTAAAGAATAAGACAAGATTGTTGCGTATCCCCGTTGTTTTTAGCATAATACAATTAAGAAAATCAAACGTGTGTATTAGAATATAAGGAATTTTAAGACTTTAATTTAACTGTATGTTTATTTTTAATATCTCTGTAATTCTATTCAACTATATTATGTATATCTTGTGTAGTGATCCTATATATTTGACTCATTATTGTTATAGTTAATGTGACTTACTATTAACTCGTGCTCGCGACAAGACGTGACCTAAAATAATTAATAAAAATGTGGAATAAGGTATTATTAGTGAATAATAACTAATATTTACCCTATTTTTTGTAAAGGACCAAGTAGTTGTAGTACATGATTGAGGTGGTTTGAAATATAAATATCACATATGTTTAGAGATGAACTGGGGACTATAAATTAATATGACAAAGAGAAAATATGTATATGTATGTATCTTATTCTGAAACAAAGTATTTAAAAAATATGTGATGTGCTATATTCACATGCCTAATGTCAGCTTTAAGCATCTATTCAAATCGTTGCTGTGCCTTCATGAGTTTTAATGTTTCATAAACGTAAGTTAGTCCTTAGTAAGAGTGCCCAAAGCTGAAAATTATTTAAAAAATAGTTTTCATATAAAAAAATCTTCAAAAGTTTAGTTTCAATTACATAAGCTCCATACGAAGTAGTTTGTAACCAATCTTGTTTAACTTTTCAGCAGAAACTGAGAGAAAATGAACATGAAAACTGGCATATAGTTTTCGCTAGACTTTTAAATTGCTCAAGATATGACAATTAATTTGACCAATGCGGATAAATTGTTACAACAATGTTATAAAGGTTTTAATTTTTTACTTTCTCTACTGCGTATATAAGTAGGGGAAGTATTGTATTCGACCCAAAAACTCAATACCGAGATTTCACCGGAAATATATGTTTTGAGACCCCCTGAATACAAAAAAAAGCATTTCTGGAAACATGTCCGTGTGTGTGTGTCTCTGTGAACAGCATCACTCAGAAACGAACAGTCGGATAAACACCAAACTTGCTATTTAGATTCAGTATCTTCCAGAGATGCGGCGAAGGTTTTCAAGAAAATCCCCCCATCCCAGATTACCCTTTACATGGAACATTTTTCGAAAATTTTAATTTTCTCAAAAATGGCTCTAACGACTTTGATTAAAATATCATATGTTTAAGATATTTTCATGACAAATGAAATGTATATCTCGAATTTTCTGGGAATGTCTCCAAAAGTATTCTACATTGAGAACGACTTTTGCATATCTGGTAAACCATAAGAGATGGACAAAATTTTACTACAAAAAATGTAAATCGCGTTAAAATATACAATTTATGTGATATACATTTTGTTGTTGTTGAGTGAACCATTTTCGAGATATTGCTTGTTATTCCCTCAAATTTTCCAATACTTATACTTTTTCTCAAATGGAAATTCGTTATTTATTTTTTTTGTCCTGGCAATACAAAGAGAATGGAATACTCCACATAGCAACCAGCTCTTAATATATTTGACTATAGCTTACAGCCTACCAATTCCCCTTGCATCTATAAGAAAATTAGCAATAAGATTAACATCTCGATATCTCGATTAACATGAAGCATATGGAGAATAAGCGTTTGTAAAAATAGTTTGTACAAGAGAAGAGAAAGCCATGCGAGTGTAACACATCAGATTTTTTTCTGAAACAAGCAGAAGAGTGGGAAAAGTCTATATGCCATTTTTGTAGTAAAATTCAAATAATTTTCATTTTTTAAAGATCACAATTTCTGCATCGTATACGATAAAGCTCAATAAAAGTAAAATAAAGTGATTTTTCTGAAAAAGTATTGAATACGACTGTATATTAACTTTAAAACACACTTATAATTGCGGTAGAGCAGCATGTAAAAACATTTTGAAAACATATAGATAAAAATTGCAAGATTTAGAAATTTCACCTATGGGTACACTTAAAATTTTCGATAGATTGGAAAGGATGGTTTAACTATATATTTAAGCAAATTTCACCAACATGTAATGGAAACATTTTTAAAATGGATTTATTACACTTTAAGCAAAGTCAAGGTGGGTTACGACCAGCGATACAAACTTTGATTCTATTTTACTATCCTAAATGACAATGTGAAATGTTTGGACCACTAGAAAACATATTGTACTGTCCATACCAGTAGAACTAATGGCTTTACGAATAGAATCCCCATTCAAGCACAACGTTAGAATTTAGGGTTTAAATATAAAATTTATTAGTAAAATTAATGAGTCGGAATGATATTAAAAGCCTTCAGTTACGTCATGATGGTAAAAAATGTACGATCGTTTCGAGGCATCAAGGTCTCATCTTCGTTTCCGCTGAAGATGAGGCCTTGATGCCTCGAAACGATCGTCCATTTTTTACCATCATGAAGTAAGTTGAAGCCGCAATTATAAAGGCAATAATTATCATAATATTCTGAGAAGGATAGTGATGTAAAATAATAAAATATTTAATTTCAGTGTATGTATAAAAAGGAAAAGCATTGTGAAAATTGTTGACTGTAAAAGCGACAGAAAGACAAGACAGGCACAGTTTAGCTAGTTAGGGACCAGCCCCAGGTATAAAGGGTAAAATAGCTGAAGCCAGTTTCTCTTGGAATTCATGGGTGCAGTTGCACTGGCCGGGATGTGAAGGCCACTCTAGGCTTCAGGACGCCGTGTTGTGACGAGCGTTTGAGGGGAGAGTATGGGAAGTAAGTAGCTTGCTTTTCATTGTGCAGCGTGGGTAAAAGGCATTCTGTCCTGAGTGCTTGATGAGAGCGGGATGACATTCTCGTCGTGTGGAGAAGAATGGTGGCGAACATGCTGGAGGATAGAACGCTTAGCTGCAGTCTTGGTAAAGACAAAGTAACGTCGTATATATTTAATAGTGATCGGCAAACCTAAAGTATTATTTTAAATAGTGAATAAAAGTGTTTCAAGACAGCGTTTGCGTGTTTCACTGTACACACTCACGCATACCCCGAGGTTAAGGTTTCATGCTGGAGCAGCCGTGGCAAAAGAAGAACCAACTGGGAGGAGACAAGCAGCAACCGTGAGGCAACGGTAGTGCTTCATTGTTGGAGGACGTAGCGTGGCTGCGTCAAAGTGAAGGCTTTTAATATCATTTCGACTCATTAATTTTACCAATTAACTCTTCAATGTTAAGAGTGTCCTATTTTAACATTGATAAAATGTATTACTTTATTATTATTATTATTATTATTATTATTATTATTATTATTATTATTATTATTATTATTATTACAAAGCAGTAAGTGGATCTGTTTCAAGAACGTAATGCAATCATATCCTGAAACCCATGCAAATTCTTACTATTTTACATTTTCTTTATTATATTTTAAATATTTTAATAATCTTTTTTTTGGTTATACCCATTATAATTGGTGGATTTGGTAATTGATTAATTCCTTTAATACTTGGAGCTCCAGATATAGCTTTTCCTCGAACAAATAACATAAGATTTTGATTATTGCCTCCTTCTATCTTATTACTTATTATAAGTACTGTAGAAAGAGGGGCTGGTACAGGATGAACAGTTTATCCTCCACTTTCAGCTAGAATTGCTCCTAACCTGAGAAAAAATAAATTCTAAACCCCAGCGAGGAAAGTGAATTTTTCACCAGCTGTCGCGTCTGTGTTCACGTCACATCCACCTCAGCCGTCAGTGTTTTTGTTTTCCTTGTTTTACTATGCGGTCCGGCTGTTTAGCACCTTCTTGAATTCCAAACACCTCTCGAAATACGTGCCACACAGAATGACTGAACGTTACTTTTACGGCCACCACGGTAATTTATTGTGTTTCTGATAGGTTGCCTGCATATAAAACAGCTTACAGGTATTGTTCCTTCATGGGCACTTGTGTTGACTGAAGTCTATATTTATTGGACATCGTTTTTAACAGTATATAGCGGAAAACGCAGAGTGCCTACTTTAAAGCTGCCACAATGCTTCGCCGCATTTCTGCGGCTTTGCGGTCGCTTGGTATTCGTTAATGAAGTCTGTATTTACAGATCTGGGCACTGGCAAAGAAGTGGTGTAGGGATTACTAAAGTATCATTGCATGTTTAATTTTCTATCTCAAGTATTAATTTGTTTAATGAGTAATACAGTCCCGAGTTTGCGATCTACAAATAGGATTTTCTCATGTAATTGTTCCTGAAGTCAATCTTTGCAACTCAAGCAATGTTAGCTATAAACTTTGAATGGAAAGAATATTTGGTATCAGAGGTATTGGCAACATTATATTCAGCTGATACAGTCCTTCTTCTTCTTTGCTACATGCATTAGGCACTTTGCCCGTTCTGGCTTCACAATAATATTCTCCAACGTGTCCGGGTCGTCCTCAATCTCTTCTTCCTCTCGGCATGTAGTCCAACGCTGCCTTGTGAGGCAGCATTTTTAACATTTAAATGATTTCAATCAAGTTATATAATATGTAAATTCAATAACAACCCGCCTAGAAGCAATATGTGTATGTAATAATTTGTAAAATGTATGCAACAGTCATTGCATATGCTTATATTATTGTATCCATGTTCAATAATGTTATATAAATGTATGACGTAATTTAATAATGTAGGAGCTGTGAGAATAATAAGTTAAACGTTGCTAACAATGAGGTAACAATGAGGTAACCTTGAGGCAAAAATAAGTTTGAGAGTTTAAATGTTATTTGTGATTCTTGGAAGCATTAATGTAATTTTAGTGACAGTTTATAAAAACATAGCCAATCAACAACTAGAAAAAGCTTTAGTTAAATGCAGGTATTCTAATTGGAGTAAAAATAGCCAATTAGAGACTTGAAATACAGAAATTCACAAGTTTAGACGGTTGAAATCTAGTCAGTTGCGTGCAGACGGTGATAATAACCGGATGCAAGATGCGTCCTCGAAAGATATTTAATACCTATTCGTGTGAAACGAAAATAAGTTACGTATTAAAAAGAGCAAGTATTAAATAAAAGATCTCACAGCTCTCTATATCAGTGAAGTGCTATTTAATTTGTGTCAAAGATTAATAAAAAGGGAGTGAATTAAAACTTAAAATATGTGTAAGCCTACATTCTTGTCGCATCACGCCCTGCCAAGATATTCATGTCTCTAAAATAATACTGACGCAGCCGAGGCAAACATGAATATTAAATATTTAAAGAAACAGTTTAATTACAAAGTTAATATATTTTTAAACTTGGGGCAAAGGCCACCTGAAAGTACATTTGGGGCGAAGGCTACCGGAAACCGGGTACTATACGTGCGATTGCAACGAATTTCAAGTTCGGCTTGAAACAACAAAATAACTACTTCAAATTGGCTTTCCATACGTAGCAGCAACTATCTACTTTAAATTGGCTTCCATACGTGGTGCAAACAACTCCAACAAAACACTTTCTTCACTTGGAAACCTGGTGTTTTCCATTCTTAGTAAATGTTCTATCAATCTTGTTTATTATTTTCTTGTAAACTGAATCGATATTTAGCCTTTTCCTAATATCTTCATATTTTTTTTATCCTATCCATCCTCGTACAACCTCTTACACTCCATAGGAATTTCATTCCTGCAGATTAGATTTCGCTCACTTGTTTTTGAGTCGGTACCCAAGCTTTATTTGCCACAAAGCAATGTGGGTAAAGCGTTTACTTTATAAAATTTCATTTTAGTTTCCTTTCTAACTTTGCTTTTAAAGGTTCCTTGGATGGTCCCACATACTGCTTGAAATTACTAACTTTTTGTTCAATGGCCTTGTCATTATAAAAGCTTATGTCACAGCCAAGATAAATGAAATTTGATACTTGCTCTAAAATGTTGTTTTCTAGTATAACCTTTGATCTAACTGGATATTTTCCTCTGCTGATGTAGTTATGGTCAGAACACACCGACCTTTTACCTAGGAGAAGGAAGACGACCTTAACATTCCAGCGTAAATTTTATGACACAATGTTGATACGTGTATAATGATAATAATAACTAGCAGCAGCAGTAGCAGTAGTAGTATTAACCAATAGCGTGAGAAAATTCGTGAATGCTGTTAGAGCAGAGAAAGAAGACGTGGAAACTCTGTTAAAACACACACAGTGATGGAGTGATACCAATATTTCTCAATACTCGATATCAATACTTATTTTTGAGCACCGATACTAGATACTTATCATTATCACAAAAAATTCGATACCGAAATTTCACCGGAAATACACGTATTGAGACTGCTTGAATTAAAAAATCTGATGTGTTACACTAACATGACTTTCTCTACTCTTGTACAAACTATTTTTACAAACGCTTATTCTCCATATACTTCATGTTAATCGAGATGTTAATCTTATTGCTAATTTTCTTGTAGATGCAAGGGGAATTGGTAGGCTTTAAGCGATAGTCAAATCTTTTAAGAGTTGGATGCTACGTGGCGCATTCCATTCTCTTTGCATGTCCAGGACATAAAAAAAATGAATAACGAATTCCCATTTGAGAAAAAGTATAAGTATTGGAAAATTTAAGGGAACAACAAGTAATATCTCGGAAATGGTTCACTCAAAAAAAAAATGCATATGACATAAATTGTGTATTTTAACGCGATCTACATTTTTTGTGTAGTAAAATGTTGTCTCTCTCTTATGGTTTACCAGTTATGTAAAAAGTCGTTCACAATGAAGAATACTTTTGGAGACATTCCCAGAAAATTCAAGATATATATTTCATTTGTCATGAACATATCTTAAACATATGATATTTTAATCAAAATCGTTAGAGCCATTTTTGAGAAAATTAAAATTTTCGAAAAATGTTCCATGTAAAGGGTAATCTGGGATGGGGGGATTTTCTTGAAAACCTTCGTGTCGCATCTCTGGAAGGTACTGAAACTAAATACCAAATTTGGTGTTTATCCGACTGTTCGTTTCTGAGTTATGCTGTTCTCTCTCTTTCTCTCTCTCTCTCTCTCTCACACACACACACACACACACACACACCCACACCCACACCCACACACACACATGTTTCTAAAGCTGTTTTTTTTTGGATTCAAGGGATCTCAAAACATATATTTCCTGTGAAATCTCCGTATCGAATTTTTGGGTGGAATACAATACTTCCCTACTTACTATACGTAGTAGAGAAAGTAAAAAGGGTATTTTAGAAAAAGGTCCTTATGTGTGTGTGTTTGTGAACTAAAAACCGAAAAGTCGGTTAAATACCAAACTTGGTATTTAAGTCCAACGTCTTCTAACGATACAATAAGGATGCAACATATTTGCATGGCAAATAAAATGTATATCTTGATTTTTGGAATAGCGTCTGAAATGTCCTTCATTCTGAATGACTTTTGCATAACCGTAAGAGATAGACAAAATTTTACTTCACAAAAATGTAGATATTTTTAAAGTACACAATTTATGTCAAAATTTGTTTGTGTAGAGATAACCATTTGCGAGGTTTCCTGTTTAGTTGTTTGAATTTTCAAATAATTAATATTTTTCTGAAATGGGAAGTCATTCGTTTCCTTTTTCGTGATCATGCAAAAAGCATAGAATTTCAAAGCCGCCATCGCCTGGCGACACAACCTTTAAAAATCCGACTATCGCTTCAAGTATTGTATAGTAAATTGTGAGTGAATGTGAATTGAACGTTTATCTGGATCAACAGTGAAGGTGGAATAATTAGCTTTTGTAAGAATAGTTTGTAGAAGAGTAAATCATGCGTATGTAACACATCATATATTTTTCTTTTTGTTTTCTCTTTTCTGTATGTGTATGTTTTTAATTTTGTTTTTTACTGTTCCTCCAACTTAGACCGTTGCGCAAGTTAAATATTTAGAAATAGTGGTATCGTTCCATCCTTACTAGTACCTAATTTAAAGCTGATTAAGATAATAATAATAATAATAATAATAATAATAATAATAATAATAATAATAATAATAATAATAATAATAATAATAATAATAATAATAATTCACGGATAAACTATTATTAGCTTGTAGTGGCTCCATTTAAATTAAACAACTGGTCACTCATCTCTTATTAGGTCGGGCATGAGCTCTTTTATCTTTCGGTTTATATTTTAAACTATTCGGAGAGGTACAAACTATTCCATTCTTAATACATATTGATACCAATTTGTTCGATGCTTTCGATGCTCTTAAATGTTCTCATTATACTAAATATTTTAAATTAATTTTGAATTTCTTAATTTTTCTTTTTATTCAATAATGTATACCCTGCTACATATCTTAAAAATCTAATTTCAACTACCTTTATTCTTCTTTCAAGAGCTTTGTTTATTATTCAGCATTTCGACCAGTATAACAAATACTTTCTAAAATTTCTACAGAGGTTCCCTTCTTATTAATGATCTTTTAATTGTCCCACATATCTATGAAATACATAAATTTTTTGTTAATTACCATTTTTTGATTTAAGGCAAACTGATACCTCCAAATAATTAAAATGCATTGCTATTTTTCTGCTGCTATTGCTATTTGATAATCTGCAAGAAGAAATGTGGTTAAATTCAACTGTTCTATTATAAAATTTTGATTTAGAATATTCTGCTACTCTATAATGAGATTGGGTGAAAGAGGACACCCCTGACTTAAGAAAATGAAAAGTGAATTGCACTCCAATTATGCACAATGAAAAGAACGCACTGAAATGCTGCGAAATACCTACTGTTTAACCACCCTGCGTTTCAGGCTAACCCACAAATTATGTAGCATGTAAAAGTAAATGAGCAAGTTCATTCATAAAGGAAACTATCTCTTTTGCATGGGCGTAGCAAGATCTTACACTCTAGTTAATAATTTAACCACCAGACGCTATTTAAATTACGTCTGGTGTTACCTAGCAAAGGAGCGGCAAAGGGAGAAAAAAGAGAGCAGATAATAAATGGAATTTGAAGGGAGGAGTGAGGAAAATAACATACATCACTTGTGAGCGGCGACTAACAAAGATTCACTGAGATGAATATGGTGAATATGCAATGGAACCTGTTTTAAGGGAGCAAGATCGATTGCAGATAAGGCTTAGGGATTAGAGGCGCCGTCTAATTAACATTAGTTCAGCTACATTCACAAATCTATAATAATTATATATTTTATTGCAATATTTTACCTAACTAGTTTTGAGTAATGTTTCTTCATTCCGAAAGTGGGTGTGGCGAGCCCACTTTGACTTGTATTTGCCATGGAGACAAATCGCTGTCCTTAAAAAGAAGGACATTTGTTTTCAAGACTCTAATTATAGGCATGCATGGGATTATTCTGTAGACACATTGTAAACAGCCACAACGAGCAGCATAACAGATAGGCGCATGGATGTTTTTTGCCTTCTCTTCTACTTACCTATAGTAAATCGAGAGAGATGTCTCAACGGTAAAGTGCGAGGTTTACATTCGGGAGGTCCCGGGTTCGATTCCCGGCAATCGCCCACCCTGACCATGGGTTTTTCGTGGTTTCTCGGTAGGCGAATGCTGGGGTGGTTCCTCTTCTACCATGATTTTCCTGGTCACCATTCCTTGTAGCCATCATCATCTTTTCAGGGTTGAAGGACCAGGGGACGGTGTTCGGCATGTTGCGGCTGGACGGTGGTTGCTGCGATTTGCAATGGCGTAGCTTGTTACTGTGTTCTGGGTATACTAGATTTTAAAAATTGAATTTAGAATTTTTTAAATGATGCACAAATTCCCATACGTTAGTGTTTCATAAAATAGTGTGAATTCTCCATATAGATTCGATTATTATTGTTGTTATTATTATTATTATTTGTTGTTGTTGTTTTAGTAGTCACTAACATCACTACTAATTGCTGAAATTAACTGAACATACATTTTAAATTAAACTAGATTACACAAGCATAGCATTAGCTGTAACTTTACAAAATGCTGACAAACCATTGTATGATTGTAAATCATGAAAACAATGTGGTTCTTCACTTAGATTTGCTTGTATATAAATTCAGTCGGCGATGTTTATTGCAAGCTTTTGTTTTAGTGTTTTTAATATTTGATATTTCTTCAACACTCCATTCCTTTTCCCCGCCATAAAGCAAACATACGAAGGAATACTCTTTGTTATGAATGTAACTGCGAGTTAACCATCGGGACTTGTGGGGGGGGGCAGGCTTCAATGGCAACGGATGCGTTCAATCTGCAATCTACGGGGACCACGCTCACCTTGTGCACTTTGTCTGCGGGATTAGTCGCCCTTCGGGTCTCTCTCTCTCATCCCTCCCACCCAGGGGTCGAGTTGAAGTACAAGAACCTACATTGGTCTACGTGCGGTACTCCTCCCAATTTTCGGCGATCTCTCCGTGAAATGTAACCAAATTCATACTTGAATTCAGACATCGTTCAAGAAGCAAATGGAAAATTGTTCTTTATGTTTCATTTTCCTAAACTGATGCAAAAAAGTTGAACAATATATCGTAAATTTAAGATAATTACATTGCAACCAAGATGTAGATTTAGAGTTTTAAAGTAACCATCGAATGTTGCATTAATGGGAAAGTATACCAGGTAGGCTTACTTACTACACAAAAATTGCAGCTCTCATTAAAATACTGTCCAGTAGAAACTATCTGAGAATAATAACTTACGAAATATTCATGGCTATTCCTTTGAATGGGCAGTAATTTAAACAATTATGTTTAGAATGTTACATATTGTTCTTCTATTTCTCCTGAGAATATACACTTATATGATCAAAAGTATCCGAACACCCCCACAAATATACGTTTTTCATCTTAGGTGCATTGTGCTGCCACTTACTGCCTGGTACTCATTATCCGCGATCTCAGTAGTCATTAGGCATTGTGAAACAGCAGAATGGGACGCTCCGTGGAACTCACGGACTTCGAACGTGGTCAAGTGATTGGGTGTCACTTGTGTCAGAAGTCTGTACGCGAGATTTTCACATTCCTAAACATCCGTAGGTCCACTGTTTCTGATGTGATAGTGAAGTAGAAACGTGAAGGGATATGTACAGCACAAAAGCGTACATACAGGCCGACCTCGTTTGTTGGCTGACAGAGACAGCTGACATTAGAAGAGGGTCGTAAAGAGTAATAGGCAGACATCTATCCAGACCATCACACAGGAATTCCAAACTGCATCAGGATCCACTCCAAGTACTATGACAGTTAGGCGCGAGGTGAGAAACCTTGGATTCCATGGTCGAGTGGCTGCTCATAAGCCACACATCAAGCAGAAAAATGCCAAACGACGCCTCGCTTGGTGTAAGGAGCGTCAACATTACACGATTGAACAGTGGCAAAATGTTGTGTCGAGTGACAAATTACGGTACACAATGTGGCGATCCGATGGCAGGGTGTGGGTATGGCGAATGCCCGGTAAACGTCATCTGCCAGCGTGTGTAGTGCCAAGAGTGAAACTCGGAGGTGGTGGTGTTATGGTGTGGTCGTGTTTTTCCTGGAGGGGGCTTGCACCCCTTGTTGTTTTGCGTGGCACGATCACAGCGCAGACCTACATTGATATTTTAAGCACCTTCTTGCTTCCCACTGTGAAGAGCAATACGGGAATGGCGATTGCATCTTTCAACACGATCGAGCACCTGTTCATACTGCACGGGCTGTGGCGGAGTGGTTACACGAGGATAACATCCCTGTAATGGACTGGCCTGCGCAGAGTCGTGACTTGAATCCTATAGAACAGCTTTGGGATGTTTTGGAATGCCGACTTCGTGCCAGGCCTCACCGACCTACATCGATACCTCTCCTCAGTTCCGCACTCCGTGAAGAATGGGATGCCATTCCCCAAGAAACTTTCCAGCACCTGATTGAAAATATGCCTGCGAGAGTGAACGCTGTCATCAAGGCTAAGGGTGGGCCAACACCATATTGATTTCCAGCATTACCGATGGAGGGCGCCACGAACTTGTACGTCATTTTCAGCCAGGTGTCCGGATACTTTTGATCGCGTAGTGTATGTACTACGAGTATTAGTGCAAGTGTATGCAAAAGAGTTGATTGTCATATCAAGCTCCAGTATTCTCCTATGTACTTAGCATGAAATAGGTATTTCTGATAATATTTACCTTAATCTAGAGGCTATTTCATGAAGGTACAGGCAGGCACAATATAAAGAAAATGGTATAGTAGGGACAGCTTGAGTCGGCACCTTTGATTGTGTGTACTCATGAATTTGTTTTTAGCCAGATGCCGTAGTCGGTATTTTAGTTGCTTTTACAATGAATTTATATTTCCATCTGAAATGTAACGTCATAGAGGTTTGGAGCACTATATTCGTCAAGAAAATGAATTATATCTGTATACATATAGAATAAACCTGTAATCGAAGTTGTTCTGGTAATTTTTCGATTTGGGACGAACATTTGATACTAAAGTGTATAATGGGCTACTTTAGGGAAAACCATATGTTCGTCAGAATGGCGGAACCGATTGTTATGAAACTTGGTATATAACATACTTGTTCCAAGGCACCGGGATAGCGCAGTGGTTTCGTTTGCGGCTCTGATACTTAGGGTCCGGCGTATGATCTGAGATGACAATTTTAAGTCGTCCCTATCCACGCCTTCACTTCGGACTTGCTCATGTGAAGTATACTCAAATCTCAACGTGTTTCGAAGTCCACGGTAAAAGCTGTAGGTCCCCTCATCCCATCGCTATCCTCATCATCACTCTACCATCGGAGGCAACGGATTCCCCCGCTGGGTGCTTCCATCTCGGAAATAGCCCCAGTCATTATTTGGTGGAATAAGGTATCCCCGAAGGTCATAGGACACATGGGGAACCTCAGAAACGATGACATGCTTGTTCCATTTAGAAAATAGGCATTGTAACATCTAAATAATTTACTTTCCACAAAGGGGGAATCTTTCTAATAGGACACAAAATAAAACTTTGAAATATCTCGTTTGTTATTGAGTGTTCTATAAAAGTTGCACAACAAAACTTTATTAGCATAATTTTTCTGTCAACTTTTGTTATTTGCAAATGTCAATAGGGTAATTTAAGAAACTGTACAGTTTTTTTAATTGCTTCATTTTTACAACCTCCTTTAAGTTAGTTGGTCTTACTGGAGGCTTTGACTTGATAAACACTAATGGTGTTATTGCTTGCTGAACTGTAAGTGTTGTTAACGTTGATTTTGTCAGTTTTTAACTATTAAACACACTCACATTCATACTTCCAGACTCTGTAGGGGTAGAAAATGATTCTGGTTAAAGAAATATTCCCCGCCCTAACCGGGAATCGGGTTGACCACTCGACCACAGAGGCAGTCACAAAAATGTTACTTCTATTCGTGTACATAGATACGAATTCGTGTTTGTGTCCTGTAAAAGGTTTGACTTATTTTTAGTAATACCACAGAAAATACACTTTAATAAAAGTTTTCAAAACATCACATTACATCCAGGTTGCACAGAGAGAAAGGAGAGCAGGATGAGGACAACGTAGGAGTTGGGGAGAGAGGCGGAAGAAAGAAGCAGAGAATGCGGAATGAGACGGGGATGAAGGAGAGAGAGACAGGGAGAGAAATGACCTTCTTGTAACTGCCACGCTTCTTTTTGGACTTTTCAGCTCTCAAATGATAGGTTCTGTAGCAGCCGGGGACAGCAATGTTTCCGACAATGCTGCAGCACTTTTAATACAATACCGGTACAGCATTGAATACCTCGCGATATCGGAAAATTAACAGAATCTTACTGGTGCATATTATGAAAAGAAATGGATATAAGGGGCGAAAAAAGAAGGAAAAAACATTGTGCAGAAAATTACTAAGCATTTTGAGGTTATGATCATGATGTCACAGATTCAGCTTAATAAAAGCACTGCAGGAACATAGTGAAACCTGACTTTATGAAACGTCATTTGCCAGCCAAAACGAAATATACAACTCACACAAGTGTGTACGTACTGTCTTAACTAATGAGTACTGGGACGTAATAGGAAACTAATCATTACATATGCGTACTTACTTAATGGAGAACATCAAATGGTTTTGTTACTACAATTATTATAATGTTTAAAAACGCCTCTGCGACTTTATGCTCCTACCTCAATTTGCTTATTTTGCTATTGCCCTTCTATTCTACAGGGTGACATTTCTTTCTTTAATTATTCTGTTCGAAATTCACTCAATGCCCCAATTTTAGCACCAAATTAAGCAAAATGTTCTGGAGTTTCGATTGCCTGTCACTAGATGCGCAAATGTTCATATTTTATTCGTAATTGTTAGTTTTATTGTTGGCAACTGTTTTTGAGATTTTGTTATAGTCAACATGAAAATGGAGTACACATTAAATGATCGACTCTTCTTTGTAAAGCAATACTGGATTACGAATTCAATTACAGCTACTCAAAGGGCATACCAGAGAGAATTTGGTGTTAGGAATCCGCCCCAAAGAAACACAATACTGGGACTGGTAAACAAATTGGAAACAACTGGATCTCTGACGAGTGAAAAAGGCAAAACTCGTTCATCTAGGCTTCCCACGGCTGTTGACGTAAGAGCACGACTGGATCAGTCACCCCAAAAACTCATTAAGACGTTTGTCGCAGGAGACAGCGTATAGAGAGCTGTGAAAAGCGCAGGCCTAAAGCCGTATAGGATTACGGTTGTCCATCAGTTACAGGAACCAGATAAGGATAGACGATTGAATTATTGTCGTTGGTTTCAGGCGTTCATTGCGCAAAATCCTGCCACATTGTCCATCACATGATTCATAGATGAAGCATAGTTCCATTTATCCGGTTATGTGAACTCACATATGCACCGGGTTAAAATCTGAGTTTGGTGCATAATATCCGCACAGAGAATAGCGGACCAAGTTTTTTTAAAACAATGTAAACACTGCAGAGTACCGACGGATTTTCATGGAGTTTGCTGAGCAACTAGACGATGTAGAGCTCAGTTAAGGATATTTTCACCAGGACGGCGCTACATGCCATACATCAAATGAATCCATGGCACTAATTGCAAGTTTCTTTGACGACCGTAAAATTTCCAAGAACCTGTGGCTATCGAGATCTCCGGATTTGACATCACCAGACTTCTTTCTATGGGGTTGCTTAAAAGACAGGTTTATGCCACACGTCCCCAGACACTGGACGATCTGAAGCACATTACACAGGAGATTCAAGCTATTGACAACAGAGTCCTCCAACGTGGGCAGTAACATGAAGGACGTGGTGAATTGTGTCTTACGCAGGATGGAGGACATTTTCAATATTTGCTATAGAGGTAAATAATCTCCCAAAATTCCTTTGCATTTCAGGTATAATAAGATGTCGCTAGCATAACTGTTTTGAAACAATAAATGTGTCAAATCTTCATAAATTATCCTGTATAATTTTTCGAATTTTTTCCAGACACAATGGTTAAAATTTAGGTCATGTACCGGAAATGGAGGCATTCTACTGCAGTGAAATTAATGTGATGCAAGTGAGTATAGAGTGCAAGAGTATGTCAGCGGTTTTAATGCATGGTGTTGTGAACCACTATATGTATGTTGAGGCAGTATTTTTAACACTTATGATTTCAGTCTAATTATATAAAATATAAATTCAATAACAGCCCGCCTTAAATTAATATGTGTATTTAACAATATATATAAAGTGTATATTACAGTCATTGTTTATGTTTATATTATTGTATCCATGTGTAATAATGTTATGTGAATATATCACGTAATTTAATAATGTAGGAGCTGTGAGAATAAGTTAAAAGTTGCTAACAATGAGGTAACCTTGAGGCAATAATGAGTAAGAATGTTTAATAATGCTACTAGTCATTCTTGGAGCAACAATAATGTAAATTTTGATACAGTTTATAAAATAGCTAATCAACAACCTGAAAAAGTTTTAGTTAAATGAAGGTATTCTATTGGATTAGGAATAGCCAATCAGAGACTTGAAATACAGAAATTTACAAGTTTAGGCGGTTGAAATCAATTCAGTTGCCTGCAGACAGTGCTTGTAACCGGATGCGAGATGCGTTCGAGAGATTTAATACGTATTCGTGTGAGACGAAAAATAGTTTACGGGCTAAAAAGTGCAAGCATTTAATAAAAACATCTCACAGCTGTCCCTCTATATCAGTGAAGTGTTATTTAAATCCTGTCAAGCATTAATAAAAAGGAGTGAAGTAAAATTGTAATCTTTGTAAGCCTACATTCTTGTTGCACCACAACCCTGCCAAGACATCCATGTCTCTAACAAAAAATACTGATGCAGCCGAGGCAAACATAAATATATAATATTTAAAGAAACAGTTAATATTTTTTTTTAAACTTGGGGCAAAGACCATCTGAAAGTACATTTGGGGCGAAGGCTACCGGACACTGTTTACTATACGTGCGGTTGCAGATACTACAAGTTCGGCTCCCCAACAGTCGAAACAATATCTTTCTCAAATGGGCTTCCATAAGTGAAGCCGATTTTCTTCTTCAATGTATGGTAGTGAGTGGCATTGAAAAAACCAAGATTAAATCAACTGAGGACAAATTCATGAAAAGTAAATAAAGCGCCTCCTCCCGACAACCTAGCATTTTCACAGATCCAAAAATTAGGCTTCAGAACAGTCTCCACACGATTAGAGATGAATTTAGAAACATTAGTCCGAAGAAGTGAATCAAAAAAGAAAATTAACATAATATAACTGCTATCAGATGGTATGAGCAGTGTAATAATACTTTTCTAAAGCCTTCAGGAAGATATTTGGCTTTTAAACCTGTAGTTTTAGAATTCATTACAACAGTGCTAAAGAGATCCTACTAAATTTTAAATTATCATATAAAATATCAAATTACTTTTGCTTTGTACATCGAAATGATGTTTCAGACTTCGATATTATGTCTTTTAAGTTAAGGGATCTCTAAACGTCTCTTAGGATGACTTAATTAGTTTATTTAACTCATTCTTAATATATCTTGAAGCACATTTTGACACATAACTCGCTGTAGTTCTAGCTGTAATATTTTGATTCTTAATATAATAAATTTGATATATTTATAAATAAATATAAGCGCATGTGTGTCTTTTATTTAAGTTTTTAAAAATTTTGTTTCTCACAAGACAAAACGTATATACAACTCAGTCTTAACAAAAATTCCTTTTTATTTTCTCTACTACTTACCTATAGTATTAACTAGAGAAAATAGCTACTGCATTCCACCCAAAAATTCAATGATAAGTTTTCACAGAAATTTTAACGTTTTAAAGCTCCCTGAATCCAAAAAGCATTTGTAGAAAAAAGTTCGCGCGCGTGCGTGTGTGTGTATGTGTGAACAGCATAACTCAAAAACGAAAAGTAAGTTAAACACCAAACTTGATATTTTAAGTTCAGCGTCTAACAAGGATGCCATACAAAGTCCTCAAGAAACCTCTCCCACCCCAATTACGCCATCCGTGTATAAATTTTTTGTTTTTGTTTTTCTCAAAAACGCCTCTAACGACTTTTATGTTTAAAGATATTAATGGCAAAATCTATAGCTTGTATTTTCTGGGAATAGCCTGTGAAGTCTTCATTCGTAAGGATTTTTGTTATAATTTTGTATAACGGATAAACCATAACAGATACATAAACATTTACTGCAGAAAAATGTGTAGATATCCCTTTAAAACATACAATTTATTTCAAATAACCTTTTTGAGATATCCGTTATTATGATTCAATTATTTGGAGCCTTTGTATTTTTAAGTGCTGTTTCTCTTGATATCAGAGAAAGAGTGTGACCGTTTAATTACAGCATAATTACAGCATCCTGCACTTGACATTTAACTATAAATTCTGTTTCGAGTATCCCCATTGTACACACTTGGACAAAGAAACATGAGTCATGTCTTGAACGCCAAACTTTTTAAGTCCTACACGACACAGCGCCTTATTCACACCATACGCAATGCAGTTGTGTAGCCGTACAGCAAGTTGTCGTACGACATTATTAAACATGCTATCTTCCCCGTGTTTCCTCTGTAGCGCTGTGCAAAGCATAGGTTACTTCTGTGGTTAAGACTGCAGGTTCGGTTCCCATATAGAGCAAACACCGTTTTTTCTTCTGTTAATAATGTTTAACCAACACATAGTGACTACTGATTTTCGATATACTGTATTTCATACACGGCATTTGGTGAAGTTAATAATAGAATAGTTATTACGATGCAAAATATGTGGCTTCACAATTTCATCGTGGTTGCATATCAGCATCTTGTTGGATATCAACGGACGGTCTAGGTGTGTTGTGGCAGCTTGACGATACTCTGAACAGTGCGCAGTACATGGTAATACCTGAGAATAGTTTGATTCCTCTGTGAGAGCAAGATATCCTGATGGAATTGTTAAATTCGTACAAAATTCTGGGCAAAAATTCAAGAAGCCTGGAATGTTGTAGCTTCTCGTCCACGCTACTATAGGGATTTATTCATCTATAACCCAAAAATGAGGACAGTTATAGGTGCTCAGGGATCGTATACTCGATATTAATGTTGTTCATTTTTGTGTGCTTCAGTTTTAGAATATAATAGTTTATTTGCATTTATTGCTTTAGTTTTTTAAAACGAGTGTTTTAGTGGAATTGCATTTTTGTGTACATATACGCCTAAAACTTAATATTGCATTAATATAACTAACATATTATGTTCCACACATCCAGTCATAAAATTAACAATATAAAAATAACAAGTAATTCGACATTTGAACCGAAGAGTTATGAGCGCAAGCAATAACTTCCTAACCTCTCGGCCAACGAAACGTTTTTCCGCACTGTGTATTCAGTATCTTACAAGCCTCAACACCGAGAAACACCGTTATAAGGTGACCATTGCGCTCACAGGGCAGAGATCGTTCTACAGTTCCTGCATGTGCGTCGTGAACACCTGTTACGAACGTACAAGAAGCCCTCCGATCGTCATATGGAATCTGGGTATGACTCATTCTTTTTGTCCACGGGTGTACCTACAACGAAATGTGCAATGGAACTGTTTCTGCAAATGTTTATTTCGATTAAAATAGAGTAGACAGAATAATAAGCTTTCATAAGAATAGTTAGTAAAAGTATATAAAAATAGAGTAGAGAAAGTCATGTGAATATTCAAAGGTGACTTTAAAAAACTGTGCTTGAGTATCATCTCCAAGCAGCACACCATAGCACGGTTTTAAAAACCGGGGCATATCCCTGTCAAATTGGAACGTATGGCTGGCTTATTGGCAACAATAAATGACATTCGACCTTGGGTCTGGGAAGCATAAACTGCTATCGCAAGATCTTAACAAAGCTACATTGTTATTAAAGCTTTCTGAACCAGCACATTCTGTGTGGCGGTCATTTATTGGGTTGTCTTTTTAATTTCACGCCTTGCCTATATTTTCTCATTAGCAAGAGAGTGGCTCGACCCACTAGTACTATTCCAAATCCTCCGTAACCGAAATGACATGACCTGTTGATATCGTAATGGATTTAAAATGGATAATGTGGAACAAGCTGAATTTAATAATAATAATAATAATAATAATAATAATAATAATAATAATAATAATAATGCATCTCCTAAGCTGTCTGTCTAAATGCAGGAGATATTTTGTTTGAATTGGGTGGGAAGGATTTGAATATACATAGCTCCTGATATATGGCGTATTCTGGCCCTTTAAATCTTTATAAAAGCTTAATTTTTATTCAATTAACTTTAAGTGCCGACTGATTATTTGTGATTATTCATTTTTGTTTCAGTTGTATAGAGCTCTTCAGCTTCTCTGATCATATCAAGCGCTTTGTCTTGATAAATATCTGATAGTGTTGTTACTCGCTAAAGTTCAGAGCTTTTTAACAATGGATTTATCATTTTTACTTTCTCTACCATGTACATAGTAGGTATAGAAGGTATTTCGTTCCACCCAAAAATTCGATACCTAGATTTCACAGGAAATACGTGTTTTGAGGCTCTCCACAAACAAAAAAAAGATCGAACCTCGTTGATACGAGGTCGATCTTTGAGTGCGACGATTTCATCAAGGCAGCCAACCTAAATGCCTCAACATAACAAACTTAATAACACTACAGCTCAGGCAGATCAAGGCAACCGTAGAACATGAGGGTTCAGAATTTGCATGCAGATGATCATGCATGTAAAATATTGTTTTAAATACTACGATATTTTTATTAAGTGATAGCTTACAGCAGTAACGCGCATTTAAGTTGTCCATCATTGAAAAAAAAGTTCAAATAAAAAGGTAATTTCGGAGAGACTTCGAACAAAAGTTGCTATTGCAATTTCCTCTTTATATGTTGATATAGTTTGAACAAAAGGGTGTACCTAGAGGTCCCGGATACGATTCCCGGCTGGGGTGAGGATCTTTTCTTTAACCAGAATCGTTCCATACCCATACGAGTCTGAAGTGTGGGTGTGGGTGTGTTTAACATAAAAGATGATAAAGCCAATGTTAAAAAAATCTTATGTGATGCATTCATATGGCCTTCTCTACCCTCAATCGTTTATTAGTGGGTATATAAACTACTCTTGCTAAAGCTTATTTTTCTACCTACTTCATTTTAACCCAAACAAACCTTTTGCAGAAATAGCTACATTGCACATTTCGTTACAAATACATAGGAAACAACGGTAGTCAAATGTTTAAGAAGTGGATGCTGCACGCCGCCTTAACATTCCATACTGTTTCCATGCAATCGCGAGAAGCAACCGAATTTTGAAAGAACTAAATAATGACCAAGTAATGAACAATTCGAATCATTAATAACGGATATCTCGGAAATGGCTTATGCCACAAAGTAAGTTATTTGAAATAAATTCTGTGTTTTAAGGAGATCTACACTTCTTTTGTAGTACGTTTTCGTCTATCACTTAATGTTTACCAGTTATACAAGATTATGCAGAATGCCTTGCGAATAAAGTGGACTTTAAAGGCTATTCCCAAAAAATTCAAGATATACATTTTATTTGTCATGTAAATATTATTAATATATGGTATTTTAATCAAAATTGTTAGGGCCATTTTTTTATAAAATGACAAATTTCGAAAAATGTTTATTTAAAGAGTAGTTTGGGATGGAGGATTTTCTTGAAAATCTTCGTGTCGCATCTAAAGAAGGCACTAAATACCATATTTGGTTTTATGTTACGTTATCACACAAACACGCGCGCGCGGACCTTTTTCTAGAAATGCTTCTTTTGTTATTTAGGGGACCTCAAAACAGTATTTCCAAAGAAATCTCGGTATCGAATTCAATACCTTTTCTACCTGCTGCGTAAGTGGCAGAGAAAGTAAAAATGTTGGGTAGAAAAGATCATGCAAGTGCGCCACATCAGACCTTTAGGACCAATATCCAAAACATCCGTAATAAATGTCACTATTTCAGTACAGTATTCCGCCACAAAGTATATATTTAAGATCTTACTTGATTTTCTATAGGACGTTATTTTAATTGAATCTGGTTTTCAGTAGTTTAAGGTTAGACCGGGTGGAAGAATGTTCAAGAAGGTGCTAGACTATTGAGACGCGAAAGCAAAAAGCAACACAAGAATGCATCAGGTGGCCGTGAACATGGGCAGTAGAACTATATCCAATTGCAGCAAACATGTTTCGCACCGTAACTCGAAGAAGAAATTTATAGACTACGACCCGAGTGCCTGACCGTGATTGGCTCGTGGTTCCTAGCGCGTCATTTGCATGTTAAACCCTCTCTCCCAACCCTAATTTGGAAGGTTGCCTCAGTTACCAACAGCTCCAGATCAACTCCAGATTAACAAACAATCAATTTTGAACAGGATAGATACCCGTTGACCCTGCGAGTAATTTAGATAGTGCCGTATCTTGAAAATACACACCGAGTTGCTGCGACTACGTATTTGGAGCGACGATGCGGTGTTGTTCCGGTAAGGTGCAGCCGTTTCATGGCCAAGGAGGAGTGGCGGACATAAACAACACTCACTGAACTGAGCTATCAAAATTGCCCTTAAATAACATACAATCTGGTATGAACAAGCGCGAAGTATACAGCATCACAAGTAAATGGCAATTCCATTTTTAGACTTGCCGTTCCTGTCCTGCCAAAGGTGCAGTGAACTCTTCCTTTTTACTTTCTCTACAGCGCACTTGGTGGTGGAGGAAGTACTCTATTCCACACAAACAATTTATTTCGAAAAATCTGATGTGTTACACTCACATAACTTTCTCTACTCTTGTACAAACTATTTTTACAAACGCTTATTCCCCATATGCATCATGTTAATCGAGATGTTAATCTTACTGCTAATTTTCTTGTAGGTCCAAGGGCTATATGGTAGGCTTTAAGCGATAATCAAATCTTTTAAGCGCTGGTTGCTATGTGGCGCATTCCATTCTATTTGCAAGTCCAGGACATAAAAAAAATGAATAACGAATTCCCATTTGAGAAAAAGTATAAGTATTGGAAAATTTAAGGGAATAACAAGCAATATCTCGAAAATGGTTCACTCAACAAAAAAAATGTATACGACATAAATTGTGTATTTTAACGTGATCTACATTTTTTGTGTAGCAAAAGTTTGTCAATCTTTTATTGTTTATCATTATGCAAAAGTCGTTCACAATGAAGAAATTCAAGATATACATTTTATTTGCCATGAAAATATCTTAAATATATGATATTTTAATAAAAATCGTTAGAGCTATTTTTGAGAAACTTAAAATTTTCGAAAAATGTTCCATGTAAAGTGTAATCTGGGGTGGGGGGATTTTCTTGAAAACCTTCGTGTCCCATCTCTGGAAGATACTGAACCTAAATACCAAGTTTGGTGTTTATCCGACTGTTCCTTTCTGAGTTATGCTGTTCTTAGACACACACACACACACGGACATGATTTCAAAAATTCTTTATATGCATTCAATGCACCTCAAAACATTTATTTCCAGTAAAATCTCGGTATCGAATTTTTGGGTGGAATGCAATACTTCCCCCACTTACTATACGTAGTAGAGAAAGTAAAAATATTCCTGTGTGTTACATTCGCATGTTTTTCTCTAACCACTATGGTTTATTCTGATATTACTTCTACAAAATATTCCAATCAAAGATTAAATCGAGATAAACCTTTGAAGAAATCGTTTTATTGCATATTTCGTGAAGGTGCAGCAGAATAAAGGAATCCGAATCGATAGTCGGATATTTATACGCTGGGTCAGTATATGTTGTCCTAGAAATACCATACTCTTTCCATGTCAGCGTCAGCACTTTTAAAAGTAACAAAGGTATTGAAAAATTCAAACCAATAAAACGGATATCTTAGAAATAGCTGATGCCACAACAAACGTTATTTGAAATAAATGACGTGCCTGAAGGTCTAGCATTTTTCGTTTGTGGTATGTCTTTGTCTACCTCTTGTGTTTTAACAAGTTATATAAAACTATACAAAACTCCTTCAGAATGAAGAGCATTTCCTAGGCTAATCTCATAAAATGCAATATTTTGTCAGTGTCTTAAATGCATGGTATTTTAAACAAAATTGTAGAGCCATTTTTGAGAAAACCCAAAATTTCGAAAATATTTCATGTGAGGGGTAGTTTGGGCTGAAGTCAATTATTGAAAAACTTGATGTCACATCTTTGGAAGATACTGAACATAAATATGCGCCGGTATTTTCGAGTGTCTACATAATTATTGGGCGCCACTGTTTATAACCAATATACAGGGTGAACCATTTAAGCCGAGACTGTACAATATCTCCAAAACTAAGCGTTGTAGAAAGAAATGTCTTGAATAAAAGTTGCTTGATATTATGGGATAAAGTAAATGGCATTAGTCGTGTTTTATTTGGAGGACGTTGTGATGGTTATTTTAGGGTCAATTTAATTTTTTGAACTGGGAATCTAACTTTTTTATGTTGTTTTCTCACTCCTCTAAAAAAATAAACATCTTTTGTATAAAGCTCTTTGTAACTGTTCTTATCCAACGCAAATAGCAACGAAAATTCTGAATGAGTGTACGAAGAGCACTATCAATGGTTTGACCAATCATGGATGGTCATTTGTGGGACAAGTTACGTTTCGTAATTGGGAACCAACATTTTTTTATTTTGTTTCCTTATTCCTCGTCACAAATTAAACAGCTTTTTATAAGCTATTTTCTAATGAGAAAATAACATACAAAATGTAGGCTCCAAAGTGTAAATTGACGCTTAAATGACCACCATAACGTCCTCCAAACAAAACACGACTGACGGCATTTACTCTCCCCCTTAATATCAAGCAACTTTTATCAAATATATTTCTTTCTACAACGCTTAGTTTTGGAGATATTGTACAGTCTCAACTTAAATGGTCCATCCTATATACAGAAGACAAGAGATTGCACTTTTATTGATGACATTAGTATTGTTATCATAAATTTCTCCGGCTGCCTAATGACTTTGGTCGAGTAAATATCTCTTGCAGGGTGTGCAGCGTGAAAGAAATGGAATATTGAAAGTAAAACGCAGTTTAACCTAATTTGTCCGTTATTGCTTTTAATTCATCTTCTGAGTAGTAATATGTGTTAGTACCAGTTTAAATGTGTTTACGTGTGTATAAGAGAGAGCTATTGCGTGTTGTACCAAATAGTCTTAACAGAAATTCACACGTATATAAAAATGATATCCGTCGGATCCTATTGTTATCCTGTAACTCGTTGTTCTACTTAAATCAGCTTTCCTACACAATTAGCTATGATTACTTTGCACTTTCTGGGACTACATCTCGCAACGATCCGACCTCATCGAAAGCTAAGCTGTAACTAACTTATTTCAGTTGAGATTTTTAGCTTGGGGTCTCTTCTTCAACATACAAATTTGAAAGTTTACCCTTACCAACTTCAGGTTGGCTAACTTTAATGTTTTAAATCTACCTCCATGCTTTACTATTTGCTACTTCAAAAATCACAAGACTTCTTTACAGCTGACTCTAACGTGCTCGTTCCTAACCCTCATACTATTTTTTACTGGATCCGAGGTCTTGACCAAAAACCTCTCCTATGCAATAAAATTTAATGGGTTCTGTTTAGCCGAGGCTCAGCTGTTTCCCTTCCTGGCCAGCAATAGCTAACTGTAATACACAGATTTAAAATATCCCATCGCAATTTTTATCGTAATTGCTATATAAACACTGTTACTATTTTATAAACAATAAAATGCAAATATATAGGAATTAACATGTATTAATTGACATTTTTATTACTAATTAGGGCTGTGGTGTGAGACACAGACACATTTGATGTTTATGTGTGCCACAAATACGAAGTTTGGTATTTATCGAACATCTAGTTTTGGGGTTTGCTGTTCACACACACATATAGACGTTTTCCTAATTTGTTTTTATTCAGGGGCCTCAAAGCATGTATTTCTGGTGAAAACTGGACATCGAATTTTTGGGTGGAATACAATACCCCCTCTTGCCTTTATAGGTAGATGATAGCGAAAGTAAAAAGGTCTATCCATCCATTAGCGTGCGATATACCGAGACACAGGTAGCCGGGGCCGTTAAGGCATGGGATTGTGAAGGAAAGTCTGTGGTTCAAATCCTGTCAGGTTTTCCTCAGTTCTCCTAATTGACAAGCCATAGGGAGGTACCTTTAACTTAGACCTAGAATGTTTCCTTCCAAAATTTCCAGCGAAAGCTCGATAACAAATGTTTGGATTCAATGCAAACCTCCTTCTGCCATAGGTACCCAAGGTTAGATGGAGCAATAATTAATATTCACCACAAGACAGTTCATGCATCTTTGAGTGGAAGAAATAACCTCCAAGAGCAAGAAGGGCTCCACAATCCTGCATTAAGTGTTAGTCTAAATGAAGTGAGAAAGTAATTATAATAATGCTTATATCTACAATGCTATAACAGCGATGGCACTTTGGAAAGTAAATAGAGATGTTCAAGTGGAGGACAAAAATAACACTAGAGCTAAATGGGAGCTTTAACTTGGGCGTTTCATCTTTCTAAAACTTATTTTCCGATTCAGATAGAGTTCTTCGGTTATATCATGAGTCAACTTTACAATGAAATGGAACAAAATACTTCGTAATTGCCATATGCTTTAAGAACAATAAAATCATTCCTCTAGGCAAATGGAACTTGTAAAGATAATATAATTGGATGCAGAATAGACCATACAAGTCCCACTTAATATGAGGAAGCTATTTTGTTGTATTGTTATTTGCCGCACGCTTTGGAAGCCAATTTGAAGAAGATGTTGCTGCTATCTATGCAAAGCAAGTTTGAAGGTGTATTATATTTCGACTGTTGGGGAGCCGAACTTGAAACAGTTGCAACCACACGTATGGTAAAAAGTTTCAGGTAGCCTTCGCCCCAAATGTTTAAAAAAATATTAACTTTGTAATTTTGACTGCTTTTTTTAAATATTATATATTTATGTATGCCTCGGCTGCGTCAGTATTTATTTTTAGACACATGAATATCTTAGCAGGGAATGGTGGGACTGAAGAATGTAGGCTTACACAGATTATAATTTTACTTCGATCCTTTTATTAATGCTTGACACGATTTAAATAACACTTCACTATATATATATATATATATATATATATATATATATATATATAGAGAGAGAGAGAGAGAGAGAGAGAGAGCTGTGAAATTTGTTTTTTTATTAAATACTTGCACCTTTTAACACGTAAACTATTTTTGTTTCACACAAAATACGTATTAAATTTCTCGAGGAAGCATCTCGCGTCCGGTTAGAAACGCTGTGTGCAAGCAACTGACTTCTGAATTTGTAAATTTTGCTCCATTTTAGTTTCTGATTGGCTAATCCTAGTCCAATAGAATACCTTCATTTAACTAAAGCTTTTTCTGGTTGTTGATTGGCTATTTTATAAACTGTCACAAACATTACATTATTGCTTCCAAGAATCACAAGTAGCATTATTAAACTTTCAAATTCATTATTGCCTCAAGGTTACCTCATTGTTACCTCGTTGTTAGCAACGTTTAACCTATTATTCTCACAGCTCCTACATTATTAAATTACGTAATACATTCACATAACATTACTACACATGTATACAATAATATAAACATATACAATGATTGTAATATACACTTTTTATATATTGTTACACACATATTGCTTTAAGGCGGGCTGTTATTATATTTTATATTATATAATTTAGCTGAAATAATTTAAGTGTTAAAAATACTGCGTCAAATATCAATTAACGAAATTATTAGATTTTAAAGCATATTAGCAATAGAGAAATAAATGTACCTAGGACTTGCAGGCTTTGTAAAAATGGTTATCATGGAGATTGGGATTATAAAATGAATGAACAAAAACAAATATCAATTCTGTAAAGTCTGCATTTGTGAGTGGTGAATTTTCCTGATGTTTGGAAAATTAACTCGTATGAAAAAACGAACATGATCTAAGTGCTGATTGTCATCGTCAGTTTTGTCCAAGATATTTGCAACATAAGCCAGTCTTTTGCTTTATCTTCGTACTTGACTTTGTGTTATTTAAATCTTTTATACAATATTACCAAACGTAGTGCGAGGAATATGAAGATGTAAGCCAGTTTTTCAGAATCACTTTCTTGGGTTACTTGTAAAGGAAGTTCTTCTGCGTTCAGTGTTATCTCCAGAAATGTTTTTCCTAGAATAGCTATCGAATTTTGGCAAAAAGTTTGTTTGTTTCGAAATTGTATATTAGGCTATTATTCTCTTGTAGTTAGGAAAGACATGCTTTGACAATTGTTTTCTCCAAGAAATCAGCATTGTACTTGCTTCAAAGACTTTATATGTGTTAACCAAGGAACGCAGAAAATTATCTGCTCAGTCGGCCACATAGCTTTGACTTTACATATCTATCAGTTTTGTTATTATTTCTTCATTTATTAGTTACCATAACAATCATTGTTACATAAATTGCAATATCTTCTCTACCACAGCTAATTTTCTCTTTGGCTATTCATAATCATCTCGTTCTTAGACTAGGGCATACAATGGGTCTTAATTCCACTTATTGTAGGCCTTCCAAATTGACAAAACAGCTCAGACGACAAGGTCTGTTGGTCACATTCGGGAGGTCCAAATGTTTAGAGGCTTTTAAGTGGTTTTTCTCACATCTATCATGGTGTTGCAGAGTTGAAATTTCCGAAATTTCCCCTTTTCTACCTCTCCTTCGTTTCATTATTTCCATACCAGTAGTGGTCTATCTCACGTAGCGATAGTGAAATGAAGTTCTTCCCCAAGTTGGCCCTCCTGGGATCCCTTGCAGCTTGTACACCTCCCGTCCTGGTTATGCAGGGGCAAAGCGGGAGGTTAGGCACCTGTGATCTATATCTCGGCGAATCACTCTTGATTGCACAGCCCCCATGCATCTCCTACCATTCATCCCTTTCTTCTGGAGATATTGAATGCCTACAAATAATTGCGGCTGAGGAAAGGAAATTTTCATTCGTTTCAATATCCTTAACCTCTCTGAGCGTTCCCACAGCTATTGTCCATTTAGATATTGTAAAATTAATGTTGAGTATTTGTCTTGCTCCATTTCGCCATGTATCTGTGGTAACATATACTTTAGGCATTTACCTAATATTAGCGTTTCTTGATCTAACCTTTCGTTTACAACCTTTCTCTGGTCTAAGTAATCAGGTTTCTGTTGGTACAATTCTGTCTGCATCTTTCTTCTTTGAAATGCACGTTTCTGATCGTTAATGTAATAATGGAAGTGCTAATGTTTTATATAAGCTTAACTATTTTATATTAACTGTTAATTTTAATGTAACATAAATATGAATATATTATGTTGTTATTATTCAGTGAGATATCACAGCACGAATAATTGAAATATCTCACTATATGTGGGTGTGGCTTGAGCTGAGGGGCCGCGGTCTCTGATTGGTGCGACTGATTTCTCTCTGCAGTGTTTTTCTTACTGCGTTTTTGTTTCTTACCTCGGTTTCTTAGGCTGCTGTGGCACGTTATTATTACTCGCGCAAAACTTCTGGAATCGTGACCTTGATTGCCAGCCCAGCTGCCGAGCCTAGGAATGGTTTATGTTCAGCTTAATCAACGAATGCGATATAACACCTTTGCTTACTCACAGTGCGTAACACATACAGTCTGCATAGAAAGTGTCTGCATCTGGTTGTAATTTTAAAGAGACCAGTATCTAAATAGTACTTACTTTATATTTGTTATATTTATAACCATGGTTCCTAAGTTTTCAAAGTTGAGTGCTAAGTTGTTACACAGTCAAAGTAGGGAAATAATTGCAAATGTCCTCGACTTCATGAAGCAAGAAGCAGAGATGAAGGAAAAAAATATATGTTCGTCCGAGTTCCACAAAAGCCTTAAGAGAGTGAAAGAAAGAGTAGTCAAAGCAACTGGTGTTTCACCGAGTTCCGTTTCCAGAGTTCTCAAAGATAAGAAAAAAAAAACATAGGGATAAAAGAATGCCATTTGACACGCCTGGGGTCCCTAAACGTATTACAGAAATAGACGATTTCGAATGCGTCATTCGGTGCACGATTCACAATTCCTATGTGGAAGAAAAAACTGTGCTAACAATAAGCAGATTGCTCATCCAGCTGAAACACAGCAGAAACTTTCAAGGTGGTGCTACAAATCTCAGAAAAATTATTAAAGATATAGGGTTCAAGTGGAAGAAACCGAAATCAAATAGAATTGTTCTAACAGAAAAGCAAAATAAATAAATAAATAAATAATTAAATAAAATGAAATAATAATAATAATAATAATAAAATAAAAAAATAAAAATAAAAATAAAAAGTAAATGTTGCCATGATAGCTTAGTCGGTTAGAGCAACGGCACGGAAAGCCTAAGATCTGTGATTCAAATCCCGGCTATGGCATTTAATTTTTCAGTCTGATTCTACCTTTCCAAATGACTTAATTTTATATGTACTTATATCAATGTGTACTTATATCAGCATCAATTTTCAGGGTGGTGCTACAAATTTCAGAAAAATACTATAATGTATGAAGATGAGTCATACATAGGGACCCCAGATTGTCGGTAAATAAAATAATGTAATATCGGTGTAAAAATATTATAGTGAGCGGTGTTTTGGGGGGTAAATAAAACTGCTTAACGGTGTTATCTCGTGCAAAAAAAGGGAAAAAACAAAAACACAGTTTAAACTATTTTACTGTGGAACAAAGAGCACCTTACATGTAACTTAAAAAAAGAGGAGCATGAAAATATTTACATAGTATACATTTCGACTGATTTACTTTGTTAGAGACAAAGCCACCATAAGTTCGATGTTCTCTGGCTTAAGATTTGTTCTTAAGTTTGTCATGATGTTCCCATATGCAGAGAAAAGTCTTTCACTGTCCACATTGGACATGGGTACCCACAATAGTTTCATACACTTCTCACTGAAACACAAGTGATCACATTGAAGTCCAGAAAGTAAATCCATATGTTCACTTCAGCAGCATTATCTAATTTCTCACACACTATGTTCTTCAGAGCACCATATCCCTCCTCGAATGTCTTCTCTGGCAAGTCTCGCAGAAAAGGTAACATTCTTCTTGCTTTTTCTATAGTTATATCAGTAGATGCCTCATTTGATACTATTTTTCGTACATCAAACAATTTACCTGCAGAATGAATATCATCATCAGCTGACATTAAGGAATTCAGCTTGGTAACTGACTTTATGCCCAATTGCTTGAACTGACTGATAACATAAGACTTCTTGAGGGTTGGCAGTCTCTGAAGAAGACTTGAAGTTTTCTCTCCAAACGAGCCCTCAGCTATTATTGTGAAGCCATTTGATATATCTTTAAGTTTGCTATATAGTTTATGAACAAATGGATATTTAGATCCCACAAGCACTTCAATAAGGCAAATGGTGTCTTTGCAGTGTTCAAGAAGGAAAGATGCCTGGCAGTTTATTATATTTTGAGACCGCATTGAAATACTACTGTGGAATCGGTTTGAATTCCCGCGTGCCGCAAAACTAAACTGACCTGGCAACGTCTTGCACATGCTGTCTGTATAGCGCGCGAACGGCACGTTGCCAACTCCACCGTCAGCTGAATTGTGCATGCGCTAGCTTAATTTGAAACGTGGCTCCATCGGCATAATTCCTTTTCTTTTTCAGAGCAGAAGGTAAACAGACTCCTTGCGCTAAATTGTAACGTAACTTAAAGAATATAACTTGACTCCAAACGAATCTTTCAGTATAGCGGACACAAAATATACCTAGACATGCGTTCACATTATGGCAACGTCGCGAGACAGCTACAATTTTCGTGCGAGGGGTACAGGAAACGGAGACAGTGATTGGTAGAAGAGGCTGTCTACTGTTCAGAATTGACTTGAACCAGACTTAGAAATTCATGCATTATTTAACGATACTTTTGCGACAGTCTTTTCCATCCGGCATGAAATGGGGCCATGCAAGCACGAATCGTTAAAATACGGCATTAGAGAAGAACTATAGGTAGTATTGTCATTTAAATCCAAAGAATAATTTGAGTGAAATGAGAAATCCGTCACTGATGGGATGTTGCCGAGTTCCGATAAACATGGCATTCCTTTTGTTGTGCATGCGATAGGTGAAGAGTGAAGGGGACGGGGTAGTCGAAAAAGTACCGATGTTTGCCGAAGCTCTGATTAAATCACAGTGCAGTTTGGTGTTCTGTGCCGTGCAGCACACAACACCGTACAGCATGGCCGTAGCGAATGACAATACACGTATCCGTAAATGATTGATAAGCCAAATATCTGATTGTTTATGTGAAAAGGAGAGACAAACGCAAAAAAAAAAAAAAAAAAAAAAGGAGAGAGAGAAAAATTTCGGGTTATTTTGCACATTTTTTTTTTTCATAACGGTGTTATTTCGCGTTTTCGCGATATAGAACTAATGCCGCGTTATTTCGCGACTCAGAATGGATATATATGTGGAATTTAAAAATAGTTGATTAACGTTAATTTTCGGCCAATTTCGCGAATTAACTACTCGCGAAAAGTCGGGGTCCCTAGTCATACATACACAGCAGTCATACAGCATCTAAAAGTTGGAGTGACGATAGCAAATTAGGTTTGCAGGCACCTGTTGCCAAAGGGCAAATACTTATTATCGTTTATGCTGTTGGAAAGATCGGCTTCGTTCCAAATGCTTTTACAAGCAACTTTTACAAGTTGCAAAAACAACAGGAGATTTTCATCAAGAAATGAATACAGAAAATTACATGAAGTGAATCAACGCCATGTTGATACCTAATATGTCTGCTGGGTCTGTTCTGATCATCGACAATGCTTTACAATCCGTCAACACTCAAATTCACAAACCACCTACCTCAACTTCCTTGAAAGAAGAAATGAGAGCTTGGTTACTTAGACATAATAAAGCTTTAGATGAAAGCATGAGTAAAACAAAGCTATATAACTTAATTATAGCCAACAAACAGCTTCAGAAGCCATACATACTTGACCAGATAGTAATACAACTTCGCCATAATGTACTTAGACTGTCATCGTATCGCCCAGATCTAAACCCAATCGAATTAATCTGGGCTGATATCAAAAAATGGGTGGCATGCAGAAATATCACTTTTAAATTAAAATATGTGGAGCAGTTATAACGCCAGCAATTTCTGAAATTGGAAGGCCAGAATGGGAAAATGTATGGCGACATGCTGAATAAATTAAGAATCATTATTCCGAAAAATACGGAATTGCAGAAAATCAAATAGAAATAATTCTCATCCAGGATAATGGTGCAGAAAGTAGTGACAGCAGCGATGACGGCAATAATGTGAGTGATTCCGCAGAAGAGGAAGGGTTGTTAGGTGTGGAAGAATTGGAGGCAATGATTGACAGCGTTTTTTATATTAAGCGCTTTTTACAGCGTGGATTTTAATATACTGTATATAACTAAGTTTATCTGCGCAACGCAATGCATAACCGGTGAGGATATTTGACGATGACTGTCCCACGCACTCCTGCAGCATGCAGTCGACCGGTCACCACCTTATCTGGTAAGCAACTCGCATCATAGCTCTCATTAGGATTTTCACGTGTCTAGAACTGTTGCGCCGATTATAGATGTTGGGGGCCAGCGTTGTTGGTGTAGACGTGGCAGCTGGAGTCGTGGCTCCCTCCGCACGTTGTAGCGTCTTCTCGGCCTTTTTCAGAGCGGCCACAAGGGAAACTCCCGAGTGTATGCCGTTTCCGGAATTTACTTGTCGGCGGCTTTTTATAATCCTCTGCCTCGCCACCAGCCCTTGTGGACGCTAACATGGTCCTGACGGCAGTTGGCACATTGTCTCTCCTCGGGTGCCCTGTCGTTCACCAGTAATACAAGATTATACAAAACTCCTTCCGAATGAAGAAAACTTCACAGGTTATTCCCAGAAAATTCAATATATACATTTTATTTTTCATGTAATATATATATATATATATATATATATATATATAATAATCATAGTCGTTAGAACCGTTTAGAAAATCCAAAATTTCGAAAATGTTTCATGTAAAGCATAGTTTGGCGTTGGAGTATTTTGTTGGAAATCTTCGTATTGCATCTTGGAATATCCTTAACCAAAGCACCAAGTTTGGATGTTTATCCGACATTTCGTTTATCAGTTATGTTGTTCACAGACATACACCTTTTTTTCTAAAAATGCTCTTTTGGATTCAGGGGGCCTCCAAACATGTATTTCCGGTAAAATCTCGGATTCTAAATTTGGGTGGAATACAATATCTTCTCTACCTACTAGGTAGTGGTAGAGAAAGTAAAATATATTCCTCAGTATTTAAGTTATTAATTGTTAATCCCATGTTTACCAGCAGCTTTTCCGTTTTTTTGGGTTTAATGCCTTCTTTAGTTCTTTCAATGTTACCTTAACTGTTTCTTTTTTATATTTATGGTTTCTGATTAATTTATAAAATCTTGGTTATACCATAGCTTTTTATTGCCCAGCTTACCTATAAGTAGAGGAAGCATTGCCTGGCACCCAAAAATCAATACCGAGATTTCATCGGAAATACACGTTTTGAGGGGCCCTAAATAAAAAAATTAATTTTAGGAAAAGTCCCGTGTGCCAATGCAAACAGGAGAACTAAAACGAGAAGTTCTTCAAATACCAAACTTGGTATTTGAGTTCGGCATTTTCCAAGGATGCGATACGAAGATTTTCAAGAAACTCCGCAACGCTAAACATGCATTTTGTTTTTTTATTTCTCAAATGGTTAACGATTTTGATTGAAATACCTAATGTTTAAAATATTTGCATGACAATAAAATGTCTATGTTGATTTTTGGAAATACCTGTAAAGTCCTGTTCATTTTGAATGTTGTATAAATGGTAAACCATACAGGCAGATGAAAACATAAAAGCTTTCGCTTTCACGGCCGGAGTATTCACATATTCATGTTCCGATTTGACGCCTTGATCTATTGGTTTTCATCTAAAACCTAACATTTCGTCTAGCACTGTGCTGAGCATCTTCAGAGAAACTGAGTGCTGCTAAAACCTGGCAGTATTTATTTATGCTGATGCATCTACAAACTTCACGGTTGTTCAATATGAGGCACGGTTGTTGAGGTGGAGGGGAAACGAAATCTTACCTGCACAAACAAAATGTAGATTTCGTTAGAGCAAACAATTTACATCTAATTTCTGTTGTGGCGTTGACCACTTCCGAGATATTTTTTGCAATTGGTTTGAATTTCCAAATATACTTTAAGTGGTAAGTCGCTATTGACTTTTTATTTCTCTACTACGTATAGTAAGTAAGGGAAGTATTGTATTCCACCCAAAAATTCGATACTGAGATTTCACCGGAATTATATGTTTTGAGACCCCCTGAATCCAAAAAAGCATTTTTGGAAACATGCCCGTGTGTGTGTGTCTGTGTGTGTGTGTGTGTGTGTGTGTGTGTGTGTCTGTCTGTAAACAGCATAACTCAGAAACGAACAGTCGAATAAACACCAAACTTGGTATTTAGGTTCAGTATCTTCCAGAGATGCGACATGAAGGTTTTCAAGAAAACTCCCCCACCCCAGATTACCCTTTACATGAACATTTTTCTAAAATTTTAATTTTCTCAAAAATGGCTCTAACGATTTTGATTAAAATATCGTATGTTTAAGATATGTTCATGACAAATGAAATGTGTATCTCGAATTTTCTGGGAATGTCTCCAAAAGTATTCTTCATTGTGAACGACTTTTGCATAACTGGTAAACCATAAGAGAGAGACAAAATTTTACTACACAAAAATGTAGATCGCGTTAAAATGCACAATTTATTTTATATACATTTTTACTTTCTCTACTACGTATAGTAAGTAGGGAAAGTATTGCATTCCACCCAAAAATTCGATACCGAGATTTCACCGGAAATACACGTTTTGAGACCTCCTGAATCCAAAAAAAGCATTTTTAGAAACATGTCCGTGTGTGTGTCTGTGTGTGTGTGTGTCTGTGTGTGTGTCTGTGTGTGTGTGAACAGCATAACTCAAAAACGAACATTCGGATAAGCACCAAACTTGGTATTTCGGTTCAGTATCTTCCAAGGATGCGACACGAAGGTTTTCAAGAAAATCCCCCCACCCCAGAGTACCCTTTACATGGAAGATTTTTCAAAAATTTTAATTTTCTCAAAAATGGCTCTAACGATTTTGATTAAAATATCATATGTTTAAGATATTTTTATGTCAAATAAAATGTATATCTTGAATTTCCTGGGAATGTCTCCAAAAGTATTCTTTATTGTGAACGACTTTTGCATAACTGGTAAACCATAAGAGATAGACAAAATTTTACTACACAACAAATGTAGATCGCGTTAAAATACACAATTTATGTCATATACATTTTTTTAGTTGAGTGAACCATTTTCGAGATATTGCTTGTTATTTCCTTAAATTTTCCAATACTTATAATTTTTCTCAAATTCGTTATTCAATTTTTTATGATATGCAAACAGAATAGAATGCGCCACATAGCAACCAGCGCTTAAAACATTTGACTATCGCTTATAACCTACCATGTTCCCCTTGCATCTACAAGAAAATTAGCAATAAGATTGACATCTCGATATCTCGATTAACATGAAGCATATGGAGAATAAACGTTTGTAAAAATAGTTCGTACAAGAGTAGAGAAAGTCATGTGAGTGTAGCACATCAGATTTTTTTGTTGAGTGAACCATTTTCGAGATATTGCTTGTTATTCCCTTAAATTTTCCAATACTTTTTCTCAAATGGGAATTCGTTATGTTTATGTCCTGGACATACAAAGAGAATGGAATGCGCCACATAGCAACTAGCTCTTAAAAGATTTGACTATCGCTTAAATACTAATCATATTCCCCTTGCATCTACAAGAAAATTAGCAATAAGATTAACATATCGGTTAACATGAAGCATATGGAGAATAAGCGGTTGTAAAAATAGTTTGTACAAGATTAGAGAAAGTCATGTGAGTGTAACACATCAGATTTTTTCCCCTGTGGTGAGGCAAAGAGCGTGGAATTTCAGCCCTTACATAGCGAGAGGGCTACCAATTTTTAAATATAAATACAGCGTACGAGTCACCCAGAATTATACATTACGCTCTATATTATCGTACATTTAACAAATATAATAATACTAAAATAATACAGACGATAATAGTGTACAATTTTATAGCACTTACAATATCGATGACGACAGCCAGATTAGCACACGCATTTCTCGATCTGCTCAACAAAAAGTTTATCGTTTTCACTCTGAACTGCTGCAGCAGCATCCGAAATTGTTGTTTTCGTAGTTTAACATCCTCCCGGCGACTTGCAAATTTGTAAAGAAAGTTTATCTGTATTAAGGAGCTTTGTAAGAATAGTTTGTTAAAGAGTGAGTAGAGAAAGTCATGTGTATGCAACACCTAAGATTTTTTTTAATATCTCCCTCAAAGTTTTTCGTTCATTACGCTGATATCTAAAATGTTATTTTCCTGACTTTCCGGATTTTAACTGTATGTTTTATGTAGCCATTTCTTTGACTGGTGTCAAAGAAATGTTCTATTAATTCACCATCCCCATTTAATGAGAATGATTGCTTCCTGGATACAGGTAGATTTGTGGCCTGGACTGTATTAAATACAAGAACACCCGGGGACATTTACATAATTTCTTCGTTTGCTTGACTTTGTCATCCAGTTAATCTGGATCCAGAGAACGATAATGAACATAACAGTGGCGCCCTCTCGTCCTCAAGGCTGAGAAGGAATTAAGAAAACAAACACCGACAGCTCTTTGATATGACAACGGAATATTTACGTAGGTGGATGCTACCCTTGAACCTTCTAAGTGTTAACTCTACGCATAAACATACGCAGACGACTTCATTTAATCCCCCTTTCCATAACGCATTTGGGAGTAATATCCCTTATGATGCTAATTTCTTCGAGTAGTCGCGCTATCATCAGCTAATAGGGAATACAGGACAAGATTACGATAATCCATTGCTAAATGCAGTGTGTTCGTTATATTGCCGGGCCGCAAATCGCGCGTATGTTGCTCCGCGGGAGGAGGGGGCTCCTTTCTAAAACTACCGCGTTACTTACTCATAAGCAGGGGGAGGGGTTTAGTAAGAAACCATCAAGTTAGGAACGCATCGAAGCTTGGTGGCGATGGAAGTTGGGATCGACTGCAGTGTTCTCTGTAAACTAATGATGAACAGCTGAAGGCACCACAAACTGCTTCGAAAGTAGGCAAATAAAGATTAAGAGTAGCATTAATAGAAATATAGCAATGTATGTTTAGTTATTTATAATGTTCAACTGGTTTACGAAAAAGCAATCTCAAAAGGTGTACATTCTTAAAGCAATATTAGTGTATGGCACTAGTAAGATCTGATCTGTAGTTTGGAGCTGAGGAGGTTGAAAGTCCACTTTCCTCATTGTTCGTTTCTAATAATATCATAAACTACGCGATCAAAAGTATCCGGACTGAAAATGACGCACAAGTTCGTGGCGCCCTCCATCGGTAATGCTGGAAGTCAATATGGTGTTGGCCCACCCTTAGCCTTGACGACAGCATTCACTCTCGCAGACATACTTTCAATCAGCTGCTGGAAAGTTTCTTGGGGAATGGCAGCCCATTCTTAACGGAGTGCGGAACTGAGGAGAGGTATCGATGTAGGTCGGTGAGGCCTGGCAGGAAGTCGGCGTTCCAAAACATCCCGAAGGTGTTCTATAGGATTCAAGTAGGATTTTGTGCAGGACAGTCCATTGCATGGATGTTATTGTCGTGTAACCACTACGCCACAGCCCGTGCAGTATGAACAGGTGCTCGATCGTCTTGAAAGATGCAATCGCCATCCCCGAATTGCTCTTCAACAGTGGGAAGCAAGAAGGTGCTTAAAATATCAATGTAGGTCTGCGCTGTGATCATGCCACGCAAAACAACAAGGGGTGCAAGCCCCTCCAGGAAAAACACGACCACACCATAACACCATCACCTCCGAATTTCACTGTTGGCACTACACACGCTGGCAGATGACGTTCCCCGGGCATTCACCATACCCACACCCTGCCATCGGATCGCCACATTGTGTACCGTGATTCGTCACTCCACACAACGTTTTGCCACTGTTCAATCGTGTAATGTTGACTCTCCTTACACCAAGCGAGATGTTTGGGATTTTCCTGCGTGATGTGTTGCTTATAAACAAGCCGCTCGACCATGGAATCCAAGGTTTCTCACCTCACGCCTAACTGTCATAGTACCTGGAGTGGATCCTGATGCAGTTTGGAATTCCTGTGTGATGGTCTGGATAGATGTCTGTGTATTACTCTTTACGAACGTCTTCAAATGTCGGCGGTCTCTGTCAGTCAACAGACGAGGTCGGTCTGTACGCTTTTGTGCTATACATGTCCCCTCACGTTTCCACTTCACTATCACATCAGAAACAGTGGACCTAGGGATGTTTAGGAGTGTGGAAATCTCGCGTACAGACTTCTGACACAGGTGACATCCAATCACCTGACCACGTTCGAAGTCCGCGAGTTCCACGGAGCGTTCCATTCTACTGTTTCACGATGTCTAATGACTACTGATGTCGTGGATAATGACTACCAGGCAGTAGGTGGCAGCACAATGCTCCTAAGATGAAAAACGTATGTTTGTGGGGGTGTCCGGATACTTTTGAACTCATAGTGTATGTCCCTTGTGTTTCATTGAATTACACTTTGTTTAACATAATGTTTAAAGGTCTTTGAGCTCTATGTTACATTAGATGGCTTCGCCATTTGTGTTTAAGTGTTCCCTGCCACATTCCGCAACAAATGATGCTAATTCTGATGTATAAACTCTTCTTTGCTTTAGACAAAATGACACAGTTCTCCACTAGTCTATACTATTATGCAGCGAATAAATGGAACAGTTGCGACGAAGCCGGCTGTTGGGGAGAAGAGGAGTGCGTCCGTCACAGTACCTGACGTCACCTATACTCCGTGGGGTAACAGGATTGCTGTGTTCACTTACTCAAATTCCTCTGTCTGTTCATAAATGATAGTACCTTGCACTACAATGAGTACTAATCTTGTTGTAAGTTGCGTTGAAGGTGGTGTTCATCTGAATTGAGACATTTCTGACAACTTCGGATGAAATTTCCATTCATACGTATAAGTAATTTTCATAATTTCTGTTCTTATATTGTCTTTAAGTTAGTCTGTCGTTGGGAATTATTCCTAAAAACTTTTGTCTACATGGCTTGAATTTATCTATTGTCGCAGTAATCAATGGCTAGTGTTTTCGTATTTGCTGAGCGCCTGTTATTGTTTAATTATTTTAAATTTTGGGTTCTTTGTTCTCCGGCTAGCTATTATTACTCAGTCGAGCAAGTATCTCTGAGCAAGGCGTGTAAACGGAAAGGAGTTGTTGCTAAAAGATAACAATGATGAAATAATTTGTTTCTACACTTTTATTGCCGTCACACTTAATTAATAATACACATATTTAATCTTTATACACGCCTAACTGAAACTGTTATATTTCCAAATGTAATTACTGTCATATTAGTTGCCGCGTACTTCACATTTTGTAACTAACTTTGCGACGTGTACCTCGCGAGAGATTCTTCCAAACTGTATGACGTGCACCTCACGAGAGATTCTTCAGAACTGCGCGATACTTGCTTATGGCTCGAGAATATATACTCCTTCACCCCAAATTGCCTAAACATTATAATAGAGCTGCTATTGGTTACCAAATCGCGCCCAACTTAGCGTCTGTTTTGTCAGCCAATCACTATTACTAACATATATACTCTAGGGAAGATATTCCCTCCATTTCTAAAGAAAGGCACGCTACCCTGACGTCATTTGTTTGTCTCTTCTTAGTGATAAGCAACTCACCCCCTCGGTTTATTGTTACCCACTTCTATTGTCAGTTTCAGTGAGGCCGTGTAAACTTATTTCCTAACAATACTTATGGCTAACAAACATCTAAAATCCTGTACATACAATAATATTAATTTACACTACAATCACTGGCATTCACAGTGTTGTGATATAAAATATTGCCTCACTATGTACGGAACATAAAAATTCTTTGTTCAAGCGTTAATTTTTAGCAGACTAATTACAAAACAGGAATAGCAACAATAATAACAATATTCTAAAGTAATTCACACCCAATGCAGATACTTGAATAAACTTTCGCTTTGAGATGCTAAATGAAAAACCACTGGTCTTTACAGCTTGAACAGAAGGCAGAAACTGACACAGTATAACAGCTGATAACGTAGCCTTGGGCAGATTTTCAAAGAAATATGCCACATGGCTGCCACACTTAACACTACTACCAATTTATATAAATAAACTTCACTTTTTTTAATTTTATCTATTCAAAACAGTTTTGTAATAAATATTTTTACTTTCTCTACCACGTAAGTAGAGAAGATATTGCATCTCACCCCAAAATTCGATGCCGTGATTTCAGCGAAAATACATGTTTTGAGGCTCCCTGAATACAAAAAAGGACATTTAGAAACAGGTCCGCGCGCGCGCGCGCGCGTGTGTGTGTGAACAGTATAACCCAAAAACAAAAAGTCAGATAAATACCAAACTTGGTGTTTAGATTCAGTATTTTCAAAGATGCGACAAGAAGATTTTCAAGAATTTCTTCCAACCCAACCACATTTTACATGGAAATTTCGTTTTGACATTTTTTATTTATCAAAAGTGGCTCTAACAATTTTGATACACCACATATTAAATATATTTACATGAAAAATAAACGTATATTTTGAATTTAATGGGAATAGCCTGTGAAGTCCTTTTTATTTAGAAGGAATTTTGTATTACCTTGTACAACTGGTAAACATTAAACGATAGAGGAAAGCGTACTACACAGAAAATCTTTATCTCTTTAAACACACACTTTATTTGAAGCAAGTTCTTTTTGGAATAAGTTATTATGTAACATAAGCCATTATTATAGTCATTATATCAACGGATACTTCTGAAATATCCGTTATTAATGATTCGAATTCTTCAATACTTGGTCATTCTCTAAAGTTCTGTCAACATTCAGTTGTTTCTCGGGATTGCATGGCAACAGTATGGAATTTTAAGGCCAGCATATAGCATCCAATTCTAAAGCATTTGACTATCGCTGTCCTCTTAGTATCTATAATAAAATGTATAATATAGCTATATCTGCAAAGTTTATTTGGATTAAAATGTAGTAGATAGAAAAATAAGCTTTAGTAAGAATAGTTTGTATACCTACTAATAAACGATAGTGTAGAGAAAGTTATGTGAATGTATCATATGAGATTTTTTCTACTATTATGTGTAGAAACTTTCGGAAAATTATCGGAAACTTTCAAGCATAGTCCTCAGAAGGTGCCTTGGGGAAATGTAATAATACACAATGGAATACTTATAAAAAGGCTAACGCTACGAAACAATTATTTGACACCACTTGCATATTTTAATGAACTCGTAGAATGTTTTCTAAAGCAAGGTTTTGTGTATCTCTTATGGTTTGTTAGTAATACAAAATTCAATCAGAATGAAGGGTACTTCACAAGCTGTTGGCAGAAATTCAGATATACATTTTATTCATTACATGTCAAACGTATGAAATGTTATCAAACCACGAACTGTGAACGTTAATAATTCATTCTCGAGAAATGTGCTGCATCATATATTGTGTGTTGTGCTTTATCGCCCTTAATGTTTCCATAAATACGGGGGTCACATGTACATTTTGCACTCCTAACCCTATCAGAAAAATTACGCTGGTAATCTTTATGGTGATAGCATTTCTTATGCCAAATAATAAATGAGATATTTCAAATGTTTTACTTCGTAACTCCTTACAATCCTACATCGCTGAGTAAATTAATTTCAGAACATTATTAGGACGCTATACAACCTCTAATCTAAGAGGAACCGAATTCATAGCATATGTAAAGTTTTAAATCGGCAAGTTTATCCAAAACTTGTAAAAAAATATACATTCTCAAATAAGAATTCAAATACTAAATTTTTGGCTCCAGATCTACGTTTACTAGAATGTGCAAAATCGAAAATTACACAGCAAAATTTTTGTTACTGTAAAATGAGCTAAAATTGGCCGTAAATTTAGTAATAAAATCAGAACATTAACGATTCCAACAAATTAATAATCAAGTAAAATAATAACGAAAATTAACGTTATCGGAGTATTTCCCTAATATGAGGAAACTACTTAAAGGTGGCCGTTTATTTATTTAGGGAATATATCAATCAAAATCGTGTTAGATTGGATGAAACAAAAATAAATAAATAAAAAGATAGTCATGTTGCCCTTATAGCGTAATTGAAATAATAATAATAATAATAATAATAATAATAATAATAATAATAATAATAATAATAATAATTCGTCTTCCTTCATGCATTACACATTTCTGTCTGTAGTAATCTACATATCTTGTTCGTGCCACCTTTTATTTGGTCTTCCAATATTTCTTTTTCCTATTGGTTTATAGTTTTTAAAAAGGAATCATAGTTGGCTATATTCATTCTTTTAAGGCGACTAACAAACGCTGAAGATGGGGACCTTAACAGCCTTGAAACGATCGTACATCCTTTGACCATCATGATGCAAGTGAAAGCTTTTAACATTATTTCGACTCATAATTAAAATCAATCTAGTTTTATATTCTTTAGTTTTTTAATTTATATATATATATATATATTCTTTTCTGATATCTACATTTCTTTTATAATTGTTCTCTTCTCTTACATCCTGCCACTGTTCTTAAAATCTTCATTTCATTTACTGCGAGTCTCCTTTGGTTTTTCTTCGTTATAGTCCATTATTCACTCCCATACAGTATTTTGGCACTGACATGACTTTATAAAAGTTTAATATTGCGTCATTTTTGCTTCATTTTTCAAACATCATCTTATAGTGCCATTAAAATAATTAAAAACTTTAATTTTTGAACAGATCAGATTGTTTTTATATGATCAATTGCATCCTAAATATTTTAACCTGTGCAGCGCTCGTAACGCGGCCAGAGAATTAATCGCTTATTAATATAAGAAGCTAATGCCTTCAGAATGTCGCTAGAATGAAAAGAAGGAGATAAGCTAAGGGTACTGAAAGCAGAGAGGAACTTAACTTGGGAGAATCATTTTTCAAGAGGAAATCCTTCCGCGAAGTAAGGGAACAGAGGAATTCTGTAATAGAACAATTTATTATAGCTGGTGCCATAATCTTACAAAGCTTACGAAGAAGGGCCAATTTGATACCAAGATGGATCATAATGCACTAACTGAACCTGTTCCCGGAATAATAATATCGGGCACTACATTTACAGATGTATCGAATTGGGACTACGCCTTGTAAAATTCAGACACACCTAGAAGCAAGTTAACGATAGCTCCCAAAATATTCCGTGTCGGTAGAGAGCTGCAACAAAAGGCATTAGGCAGAGATGGATGGTTCATCGTTTTCTCTTTTGACAGCTTCCTCGGAAGTCAGTTCCTCGGAGCTTCTAGTTAACTTGAAAAATGGTTACATTGTTTATGTGAAAACCTGATTTCGTTTATTGCTTCTCTTCTGCTATTACCGGGAAAAAATCAAGCAAACCTGCAAGGAATTCAAGACGGAATGAATGGCGGGAGTGAAAAAAAAAAGGCACAAAATCCGCTATGGGTTTCGAGGGAGTTTTGTACACAACTAAGTACACACATTGGATTTTACCTTCTGTACCACTTACCTATAGTAGGTAGAGCAAGTGCTGTATTCCAACCAAATATTAGATATCGATATTCACCGAAAATTCACGTTTTGAGGCCCCGAATGAAAAATGAAAAGAAGAAAGGAAGAAAGAAAATCGTTGTTAGAAAAGGTATGTTTGGGAGCAGCATAACTCAAAACAGAAATGCCATATAAATACTAAACATTATATTTAAGTTCAGCACCGTCTAAAAATGCAACGAAGAAGATTTTCAAGAAAATCCCCAAACCAAAACCTACTGTGAAAAATTCTTTCTTGCTTCCATTTTCTTAATAATTTTGGGTACAATATACTTTGTTTCAGACATTTACTTGGCTAACAAAATGCACATCTTGAATTTTCTGCGAACAGCAGGTCAAGAGTTCCCTTTATTTGAATTCTGTATACTTTTGTAGAACTGGTAAACCATAAAAGGTAGACGTAAAATTGTCACACAACAAATGTAAAACAAACATGATGGCTGTTGATATCACAAATTACTTAAATGTAAATAATGATTGTAATATGAATATGCATTTTTATGTGACATTGATTTGAGATGTTTATTGATTGTAATTATTGTTGGGAAGTAAGTTTATACTGCCTTACTGAAACTGCCAATAATAGCGTGCAATAATGCAGCGAGGGGGTGAGTTGTTTATCATTATTGGAGACGAGGAAGTTACGTAATATTGGCGCGTTTTTCTTTTAGAATTTGCTGGAACATTTCCCTAGAGCATATGTATTCATAATTTTCATTGGATATAGAAATAGACGCTAATGTTGGCTGGTTTTATTAGCCAATTGCAGCTCAGTTATAATCTTTAGGCATATCTGGATGAAGGAGTATAAAAGGTAGGTTAGAGGTAAAGACCCCGTCAGTTCATCTAAAATCTTTGTACACTAAACGTCGCCTTCAGTCCGACAGTTCGTCGAAAATATTTTGTATGATACACGTCGCCTTCAGTCCAGCAGAAATATTACACGTCGGCTATCGATTCGCAAGTTACGCGTATAAGAGTTATGAAAAATCTCAAGTGTGGTAAAGTTAATTATACAAAAGGTTGAAGTACGTGGATTAAAAGTGATCAGTAAGAAGTTGTTATAACAGTTTCAGTTTGGCGAGTGTCAAGATCAATGTGTAAATGTGATAGTAAATGTGTTCGACAATAAAAGTGTAAAACAAATTCCTTCATCAGTGTTGTCTTTGGATAAAAGATTCCTTTCCGTTTACACAACCTGTATAAAGAGAAGTGCTTGACCAAAAGATCATAGCTAGCCGGAGGACAGTGAACAAAAAATTAAATAAAATAACAGTAAAATTCTTTCAAACTAACACTAATACTGCCGCAAATTGCTAACACCAGATGGAGCTACAAACCTAACAAAGAATCACGTCACAAGATGGCTTCACCACGGGAAGTAAACACAAATACACAAATAACATTACAAATTTACCATCGCAAATTGGCCTCCCAAACGTGGGGCTCAACAACAAAATAAATAAGATTACAAGTATTCCACTCACAAATTGGCTCCCAAATGTGGGACACAATAATGTTAAATAAATATAACAAATAATATTACTTCACTGTCCAGCCTATAGTGCACGAAGTACCTACTACAGCTTGTCTTAACGGATTGTTTCAAATCATTGGAATGAACGAAGAGGACCTGTACCTTGGCCGGCTCGTTCACCGGATCTGACCCCTTTAGGCTTTTTTCTGTGGGAAAGGCTGAAAGACACTGTCTACAAGGATGTACCAACTGCCAGTGGTCATTTTGAACATAACCTTTGAAGGGCTATGTTCTCTTTACTTGTAAGAATCCACAGAAGTATTGTAATTCCATTTTGTTTTTGTTTAGTTTGTGCTACCAAAGGTTGTACAAGTATCGGTGCGTAAAAGTTTCAAAATAAGATTTCTCGTAAACCACTTGCACTAGAATCTTGCAACAAACGCCACTGACATTCTAATTTACCCTACATTTATTCTGTTGATGTAACTAGGCATTGTTTCATTTAAAAAATTGTATGCTTGCACAAAAATTACACTTTCTCAGTATTATTAAGATTTGTTTATAGGCTAAATATACGAATCCCTGACCACTAATCAATGCTGTGAAAACTGCACATGAATAACACTTTCCATTTCCGAAATATTTGCGGTGCAAGTTACAGGTGATCACCCTGTATAAAAAAATGAAGTAAGCGTAAATTTGGAAGTGACATGTTTTAACATCGTATTTGTTCTAAATATATTAAAGCCATATCTCCTGACTTACTGGATGGCCTTCGTACATTTTATTGAACATATGCAATGGACGAACATTGTGATTTAATTATTTTTATTCCTTTTGTCAATATTTATTGTGAGATTCATTTATAGCAAAGAATTCTTCTAACTGCGAACATTTGGTAATACATTATTGAAATGATACACGAGGAAAGGGGGAAAAAATAATGCGTATTGGCTGCGAAGTTGGCTTTAAATATCAGCTAATGACCTTGACTTGGAGATAGACTGAAACTCCAGTCATTAATGTTTAAATACATGAAAAATCCTTTACTCATTTATGCAACAAGGAGCTGTGGGTTTTATTTCCGAGATAAAGAAATTGGTAGGTTGGACAAACTAAGATAACATAACCCGACCACCTCAGAGATGCTAATAAAGAAGTCTGCGTTCCAATCTCAATTTTTAATGCTAACAATTAGCGTTTTATGGTGACAGCCACGGTGCTATAGTAAACAAGAAGAACGCGTATCAACAAGAGATCAGAGGCATTTAAACCTGCTCGATATTTGTCACTCGTACTAAAGAAGATAAGTGAGGCGTTTTCGTCTAGGCTGTATTTGAGGAGGTTATTAATTCATCAGCGGTAATAACGGACAACGTTTCTCAATCTTCTTAATGATTTGGCTGCCTTTTTGTAGCCTCTAACCTGTTTAATTGTAGTAAAAATAAAGTGTGAACGATTAAGTTACTAAAATACAATAATTTTTTAAAGTTGAAAAGTCCAAAAACTTAACCATTCAGTTGGGACACTAAATGCATACCAAAATTTGAGGTGATGGTATGCAAAGTGGATTAAAAGCATGGTTTTTCACTCACACTTACTAAAGCAGAAAAAATAAGGATGTAACTTACAGATTCGTTTATGCATATACAACACAAATTAAATGAAACACCTGTTATTTTGTTAATTGCACAATTTATCTGGTGATTACTAACATTAAACACCAATGTTTTTGCCTTCTAGTGTTTCTTAAATCATTAATAATGTTCTTTACGTTTGTCTGGATGTTAAAAACATTTTAATTGTATTTTGTTTGATTTACTTGCTTGTTTAGTCAGCGTTCTCACCTCTTTGTTGCTTATAAAAAGTATCTGTTCACTTAAGACTGGCGATTCATATGCAGTAAAGCTTTCCAATTTATAGATTCAACTATGCACTATAACGTTTAAAATAGCTTTTAAATGCGCAGTAAAAGTTAAAATTATGCTCTTGGTATATTAAACATTAAAAGACTTCTTAAGAATCCAATTAGAACAGTTTTATTGGTGTCTAAAATAGGAATGAAGGTCCGAAAGATGCACACAACATTTTAAAATAGTTCTAAGGGGGCTTACAGTGAAAAACGTTACTGATTTGAATTACAATCCTATTTTAAGAACTTTTGCTATAGTATAGATGACAATAAATAAGAGAGACTGATAAGAAATCTCTGGGAACCGCCCGAATGCCCGTTCTATAACCATCTCCAACGACAGAAAAATTTTATTCAGGTTGCACGCTTTTGAAATATAAATTAGTAGTCTGGCACCAAGTTTTTTTCTTCTGGTTTTCCCCTAGTTGTCTAGGCGAATGCCGGGGTGGTATATTGTTATACAGCGGAGTGAGGCCAAAAGGTTTACAGCTAAAATATTAAATTTAGTTACCCCGGCATAAACATTGGGGTGTCTTAGCTACAGAGGCAAACAAGAGATACCAGGAACTTGCAGCACAAAGCTAAAGAGGGCGTGGGATATTTATAAATAATACATAAGAATTCACATTTAACTCTGGTTTATTATAATGTTACCTTGGTGCTGCTACATGGTTTCTAAAAGGTTACAGACAAACACTGGGGGAGATGCCCCACACTCACACGAACCACACACGCTACATACAACCACACACTCTGAAGATATACACTCGACTGACTACTGGTGTCGCCACGCTCTCAAAGAGGCTCTTCCCTCAACTTGCCTTCATCCCTTTGACTAGGAACTGGGGGAAAATATGCCACGCCGGACAACAATTCAACTCACAAACGAAATATTTAGTTCAACAATATCATTATACACAGCAATAATGTGTCCGACGCGACTATGCGCACACATACGCTAGAATATTCTACTACGATTTCTCCTTTTCCCCATTTCTACTCATTTCACCCCTCCCTTTCACGGTACAGGCGTATTTTTAGGTCCATCGGTGCTGGTGGTGTCGGATAGATGGCGTGGATGTTGGCGCATTGTAAGGATTTCTCCCGCAAACGTCAGAGTGCGTTGCCCCCCGTTAGAGTAGCTTCGTCGCCTTCTTAGGATTCTTCGCCGCTGTTGGTGCGTAGGTGTTCAACCTGGAAATATTAGGGACTTCTGAGTGTTTCTGTGGGCCTGTATGCCTACGGACCTGGGACCTCTAACGGCTCCTTCACCTCATCCCTGCCTCACGGCGGATGTAGCCGTAATAGATAAGGGTGCCCCCTTCCGATTAACGCATCCTATATCCTAGTAATGTGGCGAAAGTTGGCATAGCTCATTAGTATTCTTAACAGTAATGTTTGTGCATTAAATAATTTTAAAAGCATTCGTCTATAACACGTTTTTAGGTCGCAAAGAAGGGGCTTTACAAGTGATCATCTTTAGCAGCGTCAGCACTAAGATTGGGTATTGTATAATGAATTTATGAAAGTATCTTTACTGTAGTGGGGATATATTGGGAGTACTTTCCTTTTGTCTAGCGAGTCATCAAAATGTTAAGCGATTCGCCAGCATACAACAGAGAACATTTATGTAAGTAGAAATTAAGGGCAGATCAAATGGCCAAAATTGCCAAAAAATCACATTTGCATTTTTTTTTTTTTTTTTTTTTTTTTTTTTTTTTTGCAGTTTTCAAAGTTGGAATTTTCTCTTTAGTTAATGTACCTACATATATCACTGTAGATATAATATAGGGTTATTCAAAAAGAAGGAACAGACTTTACATATTTATTTCTAATGAACACCAATAGATAGAGACACATAGGACCCATCATTGAGTAGAAGAAAGTTCAAAGTTTTGAGCACCACCTATTAGTTCCATTCAGTGCCAACAGTGGCGCTGTGTTTGTTTATGAGAAAATGACGACGCCACAGGAAAAGTCGTTTAGTGTGCTGCATTATGCAAAGAGTGAATCCATTGTTTCATTGCAGCGTACATTTCGTTGTAAGTTCAACAAAGAGCCGAACCTCAATGCATGACCATGGAACGATTTCAGATTTGAAACAGTCAGTATTCCCTTCTTCCCTCTCAGCTCAGTTATAAGATTGCACTACACTGTACTCAGTTCGAAGTGTGGAATCCAGCAGAACTACTTTACTTCTTTTCGAGGTAGTGTTGACTAATATTAAACGCAAGGACTGATTAATGAGTATGAAATTTCTTGGGAGTTTAAAGATTATAATGCTTTATTTGCGGTTAAGTTTGATGTATTAGGGCTGCTAACAGCACCTGGCACTATAGAAGCACAAGGAAAGTTACAGAATATTCTGCTCTAAAATTTATATCAAACGATATTCTATTCGAACGAAAACTCTCAGAAATTCTACAAAGTACACTTTCTGGAATCAGACGAAAAATCCAATGATATAACTGGAAATTAAACCACGGATCTACCGGTTTCGGTCCGGTTGCTCTAATGTATTCCACCATGGCAACATGTCGACAAGACATTAAATTCCCAAACTGACACACATTTATCCGGTAATTAACCACAAGGAGATCTCAAATTCATTTTCAGATGACATACCTCAATTGGATCAATCAATGTAACTATTGTTCTCTCACACAAGTCGTGTATAGGACAAGGTTAGAAAGGTAGAGTCATTCTGAAGAATTCAATGCCATAGCCGGGAATTGAATCACGGATCTATCGGTTTCTGTCCGGGTGCTCTGATGAACTCCCATGGCAACATATCGGCACAACATTAAATTCCCCAACTGACACATTTATCCGGCAATTAAACCACAAAGAGATCTCAAATTCATTTTCAGATGACATAGCTCAATTTCGACCTAGATTGTTTAACCAGCTCTTAGGCCAATCAATGGTAATGATTCTCTATACGGCTTGTGTGAGAGACAAGGTTGGAAAGGTAGAATCGGACTCAAGAATTCAATGCCATAGTTGGATTTGAACCACGGATCTACCGGTTAAGTCAGTGGGGGAATTTAATGGGTACCGGCATGTTGCCATGGTAGCTCAATTAGTTAGAACAACCGGACGGAAACCGGAAGATCCTGGTTCAAATGCCGGCTTTGGAATCGAATTTCTCAATGTGATTCTACCTTTCCAACTTTGTCTTACACACGACTTATGTGAAACAACAATTAATTACCATAGACCTTCTGGAATTTGCAAGGAGGTCCACGGTACATAGTGCATTCTTATTATTAGATTTCGGATTTTTAGCCCCTTAAAAACCAATTTTAGGCGTCTAAAATAGGCCTAAAATGATAAAAATAGGCACTAACGATATGCACTTAAAATACCTTTGCACAAGTTAAGCTTTAGCTTTTTGTACTTCCACTTTCTGAACATTTAAAAATGCAATTAATTCGTGAGCATTAAAACCGCACATTAACTAAATTATTATACCTAGGAACATTTTATTATGTCTTAAATTATAAGTTTATGGTTGCTAATACATAATAAAGTTGAAAAAAAACACCCTCAAAGCTTTTTGAATAGGTCACAGCGGAAATGTAGCGTCCCCTTCATTTGCTATTGAAATGTAGACGTTCCATGTTTTTTCTGTTGCTTTTAAAATGTATATTTCAAATATTTATTTTACGTCGCTCTTCTTAGCAATATATTGTGTTTTCAAACAAACATGTTAAGCTTATAATGACGTCTCTCTAGAGCTGAAATGGAGTCACACTACAAAATGTTTGTTTGCAAAACACAATATATTGCAAAGAAGAGCGACGTGAAGTAAATGTTTGAAATATACATTTGAAAAGCAACAGAAAAAACATGAAACGTCTACATTTCAGCAGTAAATGAAGAGGACGCTGTATGCGAGTCCAGACGATGAGAAAGATCTCACTGACCCATCTTGTGCTTTGAAAGCGTTTCACCGACAAATGAAAAAGGATGACAAAGAGACCTAAAGGGGGCAAGCATTCTGTTTCTCTTTCTACAAAACGAATGAATTTACCCGTTAAAGCGCTAAAATAATGTTTTTCCCCGGAAGGTCTCATCCTACAACCAAATAATTGCACAGCTGTTAGATCAAGCCAACTATACGATATCAAGACTATCTTCAATTTTGGCATGAATAAAGTAATAAACAATACTAACACTACAATAGGAGGTTTTAAGCTCTAAAACCCTAAAGTAGTCCTCAATGGTCATAATAGTTATTTTAGGCACCAAAAAAAGGCTTCCATACATGTATATTTTATTAAAATATGAAGATATTTAGCTAGTTTTAGTTTACTCGTATACATAAAAAAATCCGATGTGATACATTCGTATGACTTTCTCTACCCTCTATCTATTCTTACTAAAGCTTATTTTTCTATCTACTTAATTTTAATCCAAATAAACCTTGGAAAAATAGCTACATTACACATTTCGTTATAGGTACAAAGCAAATAGCGATAGCCAAATGTTTAAGAACTGGACACTATATGCTGGTCTTAAAATTCCATACTGTTTCCATGCAATCGCGAGAAACAATTCAATGTTGAAAGGACTTTAAAGAATGACCAAGTAATGAACAATTCCAACCCGGATCCGTCGGTAGTGCAACTGCCTGCTGTGCGAGGGGTCCTGTGTTCGATTCCCGGCTGGGGGTGGGGATTTTTCTGTAGCCTATTTTTCTCCCTATCCTCGGAGACTGGAAGTGTGAATATGTGTGTGTGTGTGTGTGTGTGTGTGTGTGTGTGTAATCTAATGATTAATCCAAAAAGTGAACAGGAGTTAACACCATTGCCAATGGGCAATAAGCTCCAAAGAAAAGATATGGAACTGTATTTTGGGTTCAGTACCTTCCACACGAAGATTTTCAAGAAAATCCCCCCACTCAAAGCTACACTTTACTTGGAACATTTTTCGATTTTTTTTTATTTTCTAAAAATGTATATAGATTTTTATTAAAATACCATATATTGAATATATTTACATGACAAATAAAATATGTATCTTGAAATTTCTGGGAATAGCCTGTGAAATCCATTTCATATAGTAGGATTTTTGTATAGTCTTTTATAACTACTAAACGTTAAACGATAGACGAAAACGTACTCTATCTACTATGTACGTAGTAGAGAAAGTAAAAATAGGTATTTAACCTAAAATCTGAGGTGTACTTAATAAACATGTATTTATTGTTAAATATATATTATTGATCATTGATTCTGTCACAACCAATAATAAATAATAACAATAACAATACATAGTTACACATTTCTCTGTAGATATAAATAAGGGTAAAAATGTTAGCCAAACATGTTGAACTGAGCTAAGAGTAGGAGGAGAGACACGCGTGTTATGAGAGCGGTTGTTCCTACAACATCAAGTGCTTCCACATGAAGAGTTGAGGCTCTTAGAGGAGAAGAATGCGTATGTGCGTGTCCGGCAGTCAGGGGTCACCTAAGGTCAATGTCTTCATTCCTTGAGCCCACATGTGAGTGAGGAGGTCCAGCACTGCGGCGCCACTTCCTAACCACCCACCCACCCGGGGCTAAACCCGCCCCAATTAAACCTTAATGCTTCACGACGATTTTCGATGCTGGAAGCGTCTCGTCTGCCGACTTTGCGAAACTGGGCGTTCTTTAGCATCAAGCGAGGGAACTGGTTTTCCACCGCATTTGCCACATTCTGATTCAGTTTGCTTTGTGCCGAGCACGTAAAAAACTGCGGTAGCCGTTACTCGAGCCTACTTTATGGTCTGTCTGCGACTGGCTTTTATTCAAGACAATACTTTCAGTTGGAAAGGTAGAATCAGACTGAAAAGTTCAATGTCGTGGCCGAGATTTGAACGACGAATCTTTCGGTTTCAATTCGGTTGCTATAACCAACTGGGCTCCCCTGCCAACATGCCGACACGACCATTAAATTTCCCAACTGTCTCGATTTTTACTATCTCTACCACCTCGTAAGTAGAGAATGCATTGCATTCCACCCAAAAATTCGATACCGAGACTTCATCAGAAATAAATGTTTTGAGGTCCCTTGAATAAAAAAAAGCTTTTTTAGAAAAATGGTCCGTGTATGTGTGTGAACAGATTAACTCAGAACCGAAAAGTCAGATAAATACCAGAATTGGAATTTAGATTCAGTACCTTTCAGAGATATAACATGAAGATTTTCAAGAAAATCCTCCCGCTCCAAGCTACCCTTTACATGGAACATTTTTCGAAATTTTTATTTTCTAAAAAAGGGCTCTAACTATTGTCATTAAAATACCATACATTAGAGTTACTTATGTGATAAATAAAATTTATATTTTGAATTTTCTAGGAACAGCACGTGAAGTCCTCTTACTTAAGACCCCTTTATTCGGAAGGACATTTGTATAATCTTGTATAACTAGTAAACATTAAGCGATAGACGAAAACGTACTACACAAGAAATGTAAATCTCTTTAAAACACACAATTTATTTCAAATAACTTTTCTTGTGACATCAATCATTTCTGAGATATCAGTTATTAATGATTCGGTTTGTTCATGTCATTCTTTTTAATCCCCATCGATTTTCAGTTGTTTTTCGCGATTGCATGGAAACAATATAGAATTTTAAGGCCAGCATATAGCGTCCAGTTCTTAAACATAACTATTGCTGTTCCCTTTGTATCTATAAGGAAATGTGTAATTGTAACTGTTTCTGCACAGGTTCAACTGGATTAAAATGAAGTGAAAAATAAACTTCCGTAAGAATAATTTGTATATCCACTAATAAACGAAACAGGGTAGAGAATGTTGTGTGAATGTAAGACATTTTTTCGGTAAAATACAGGAAGATCACACTGAAAAATCCAATGACATGGACAGGATTTAAACGACGAATCTTCTGGTTTCCGTCGTTGGTTGTTATAACCAACAGAGCTGCTCTGGCAATGCCTATGCCGACTCGACATTAAATTCCCCAACTGACTCTTAATACTTTCAACTTTAACATTGAAGCAGTCTCTCCGCCATGCTTGAAGTATAGCATGGTATTTTATTTAGATAAGTGGTGCTCATATTGTCCCAGCTAGCGACCCCATGCCTTCCATATGACCATTACAAATGTGTTTCTCATATTAACACCTCCATTTGGGAATAATGCAGAATAAACTGAACGTTTTCAAAATTCATAAAAAACAAAGGAAAAAAAAGCTGATGTGTCACGTTCACGAGATCATTTCTAGATGCTATTGTTTCTTTTTGTAATGTTTCTACAGATAGCTCTTACATACTCTTTATTTAACATGGTAATCGAAGTAAACCTTTGCAGAAATAGGTTATCATTATACATTTCGTTGTAGGTGCAAAGGGGATACAGGGAGTCCAATGGATGATCAGATGTATCCAAGCGAGTGGATGCTGGCTTTAAGGTTCCATACTCTTCCATGATATCGCGAGAAATAACTGAATAGCTAAGGCGTTTAAGAAAATGACAATCTTAAAAATTAAAACGAATAACAACGGATATCTCGGAAATGGTTGATGACAAAAAAAAGTAATTTCAAATACAATCTGTGTTGTAATGAGGGTTACTAAAGCTTAGCGTCCTTTAACCAGTAAGATCATATCGGACGATAAATGAAGTGGGTGGAATAATGCTCAAACGGGCTAGAGATCCAAAGAGCTTTAAAATTACTCGACATTCATTTTTTCAGGATAAGGGAAAATATCGAGAAAAAAAATTATTCGGGTAACTCATCCAAACCGAAATTCGAATTCAGGAACCTCTTGAATGTGAGGCAGACACAACCCCCCTCCCTCCCCACAACACAAAAGACAGCTCAATTTCTTCTGCAGTATGCTTTTCTCTATTTCTTATGGTTTAACACTTATGTATACAAAATTCCTTCCGAATGAAGAGGATTTCACAAGATATTTCCAATAAATTCAAGATATATGTATATATATATAAAACAAATAAAATGTATATTCTTATATACCAGGTTGCCCAAGCAAGCCGTCCTTTGTAGTTTTATGTTTCCCGCATACAGAGGTAGAAAAGAAGTTGTCGCATCACTGCTGTTCAAAGGAGCGATGCAGGCACAAAGCGAAAGGTTACCGAGGTATGCTGCTGTCTGCATGGTTTCGCACTGATAAGCGTCGCGTGGTCGCCTGCATGCAGTTTGAGCCAGGTTATTCAGACAAAAAGGTAACGTTCACCAATAACGAAAACACAGATTTGGTTACGATCTGTGAGGAGACACACCAAAATGCAGCTGAGGCTCTAAGGCTGTATTCCGAACATTTTCAATCCGTCTTCTGAGCACTTTTTTTTCGTACAGAAATAATATTAAGAAATCATGGATCATTCCAGGTAGAACATAGGCCTGAGAGGCTCTTACATCAAAAAGTCCACCAAGGCGGGCATGTTTTTGCACATGCTTATTATGAATAATGCACTAATAAAAAACAATTTAATTTCAACGCAATTCTAAGTGTCATAAATATTATAAAAATTGAATTTTGTTTAATCTTGTTAACTTTGCGGCACCAATTGGTGCATATAGTTGTAGTGATTGTAGATTAACTGTCATAGAACTAAATGACTTAACACGTGTGTTCAGGTTTGCTTCAAGCGGCAATTCGGAATTCTTGTTAATGGGCGAATTACTTATTAAATAACCTAACACCCCAAATGCGCGCGCGCGCACACACACACACACAGGTATTCTCACATTTAAACACCAGACTCTGAACATACTGTGAAATGTTTTTGTTTAAATAAACTGTCTGGAGCCCAGCCGGGAATCGAAACCTGAACACTCCGCATAGCAGGCAGTTTCTCTACTGAATGAGTTCTGGGACCAGTAATAGCAGTTAAGTATTCGTTTTCAAGCATGGTCTTTCATTTAGCGGTCTCCTCTCTGTCGGCATGAAGCCCCCTTTGCAGTTCTGCTTAGGCAAACCTTTTGACATCCGCACTATCCGGTATAAACTAACTTCAACTAAGGACGGCTTGTGTGGGCCACCTGGTACAGTGCTTTTCCTTCACACGTGGCCACCGTCCGCCGGTAACCGCAGCTTGAACTACCGCCGAAACAATTATAATATCCCCGCACTCAATTACAAGTGAGTGACAATAAGCACATACCTTACATAAGAGATATTGGAAATGTTGTACTCTACGCAAACGCTTCTGACTCTTCTCGAGAGTTCAATATCCGAAATTGATTGAATTTCTCCCCTGATGTTATGAGAAAATTTAAACCAATATCAAGAAATATTTCGGAAAAGTTAACTAAAAAAATGTATTTTACATAAATTGCGTTAACGAGATCTATATTTTCTCTGTAGTAAGATTTTGTCTCTTACGGTTTTCCAGTTGTGCAAAAGACATTCAGAATGAAGACTTCAGAGGCTATTCCCAGAAAACTCAAGATATAGATTTCGTTCATTATGAAAATATCTTAAACGTATATATTTTAATCAAAATCGTTAGAACCACTTTCGAAAAAATAAAAGTTTTCGAAAAATGTTGCTTGTAAAAGGTAGTTTGGTGTGGCGGATTTTGTTGAAACATATTCACGTACCTTCTGAATCGAAGATGCTGAAGTTAAACACCAAGTTTGTTTATAACCAACTTTTCGTTTTGAGTTATGTTGTTTACAGACACGCATACACACACAAACACGCCCAAACACACACACACACACACACACACACACACACAACAAGGAGCCTTTTTCTAAATTTTGGATTCAGAAGCAGTAGAGAAAGTAAAAAGGGTATACACGCCACTGACGACCTTGCAAACCTGGAAACACAAGGGAAAAAGTGCACATATTCGCGGCTTTGTTTTTAACAGTAGAATTCCTGTTGACACATCAACGCAGTGGCGTGCAATTACAGCTGTATTCTGGCATTTTGCAGTTAAAGTTAACAGCTAAAATGTGAAAACGCAGTTCATTGTTTGCCAATAACCACGCTGAATTCACTTATTGAGCAGAGTGAGGCCATTATAAATACATTTAGCTTTATCTACTGAGTACCAAATTAAAATTACTTTTTAGCCTAGAGTTTCGACATTTTACGCCCGTTTCTTAAATGAAATTTCTTGTGTCAGACTGACTTAATGTATGTTCACGATTTGTTGAAGAACTGTATGCAGGAGTGGGAGCAAAATGTACCTACTTAATCGAAACCGCTGTCAGCCGAGCGCTCAAGAAAACTTGTATTTATAATATAGAGCAACTATATTTCGGTGTTTTTTTAAGACAGTTTATAAAAGTTTTTAAAACGCCCTAGTGTATGAAGACACATATGTTCAAATATATAATTTATAGGAATTTTCTAAAACAGTAGCTAAATTACACAATTTTCTTATAGGTTTTAGTCTAGTAATTTTTTAAACCCTATATAATCACCCATATATAGGCTGGAGAAGCTACTGCTTTTTGTTACAAAAATTTCATTGAAAATACATGTTTCAAGGCTCTTTGATAAAAACAGAATATAAATAAAGTTCGTGTTTATTGCTTGTGTGTATGCGCGTGCGAGAGAGAGAGAAAGAGAGAGATACTGAAACGGCAACTCTAGGCCGAGCCCAAGAACTATAATTACAGATAACTTATTAATTAACTTTTAGTGATGTTAAATCGTATTATGTAAATATCTTTTTCTCATACTGCTTGTATATTTTAAGAAGGGTGATTTAACATTATGTATCTATCTAGGTTATTAATATTAGTAGAGTTATAAATGGTTTAATGTAAATAATTTAAGCGCTATGTTAAAATACTGTCCACGAGGGAAAGTTTTAGCTACAGGAATAGTGCTTTCGAAGGCAGAAAACCTAGTTTTATTACCTCTCTCCGGTCGCTGTGCTATTATTCCTACAGCGAGGGTGTAGAGCCTTTGTCCCATTATTTGATAATTCGCCGTGACCAAGTGAGTGAGAAAGACAACCTTAACGGTAAATGTAGGAAAAGCCGCGATTTATATTAAAATTGGACCAATGAGATCCCTGAAAGTTTATTCGAAATAGTTAGACGCGTCGAGTCGCGCTAAAAATGGACCAATAGGAAAGGAAGCAGCCTCAGGAGCCTGAGACTATAAATGAATCTGTTTGGGGAAATTTCGGGGCAGTTTATGTCATGTGTGGTCAGGGAGAGATGCTGCAGGATGTGTGAGATATCGCGCCAAAAAGGGAATCAAGTCAAATTTGTCATGTCAGCTTAGTATTGCATTTTATTCGAGAGTTTTCGTAATGTGTGGTCAGGGAGAGATGCTGCAGGATGTGTGAGATATCGCGCCAAAACAGGGAATCAAAATAGTTTTAGCAACACACCTAAGATCCGCTACTCTGAAAGCGACAATAAGAATAGTTATATTTCGTGACATATCCACGCCATAGTCTAACAGCGGTGGACAGTATTTTACAGCGGCAATACCAGTTTTGTATACTACGAGTGTTAAATTAAATAAAAAGAAACGGCAGTGTCATCTTTTCATAAACAAAGCAAGTCTATGTCTTCCTATATCACCACCCGAGATCTACGTTTTCCTTTACCGAGGATAAGTCCATGCTCCCATATAATTTAAGGAAAATTACTGCAGCTAGCCGAGGATAAATTGAAGAACCAACACGCTGAGAACTTCTGGAAGCAACGGGAGAAGCATCAAGGTAAGCTACAGCAACGGATGAGGAGGTGATCGCCGCAAACTGGCGCCATAACGTGGAGCTCGAAGGGAAGAACGACACAAACGGAGGACTAGGAAACAACGAACAGACGAGGAATCTTCAGAGGAAAGGGGCACAGCAGAACAAAATTACAACGCGAACTTCTAGTCTACCTACGTGGGACAACAAAACAGCTGAGAGCATCGCTTCTAGAACTTCACCAGGATTCGAACCCGGAACGCATCAGTTAACATAAAAAAAATACAGGTTAGAACATTTATTCAAAAACAAACAAAAAGGCATGCAGAGTAGTGACTCAGTTTTGGTGAACACATGCTATTGAGAGGGGGTAAAGTCATTACTAGGGAGGTAGAACTTGCTAACGGAACCATGAGTAGGTCAAGGGAAGGTTCAGAAGAACTGGATGGGGAGGCTATTGTCAGCATAACAACAGATGGAAAAAATATGGGTGCAGCAGAAGTAGAAGTTAGGCTAGAAAGGCAATCACCGATGGAGCAGGTCATTGACGCAGGTCAAAACCAGCTGCTAATATTGCTTCAACATTTGAGCACAAAGATAGACGAGATGGGTAAGGACTTAAATGAGCAGAGGAAGGACTCACGTGAACAAAATAAAAATTTAGAGGGGAAATTAGATGAGCAGAGTAAAAACTTAAAAAATTTAAGTGAACAAAATAAAAACTTAGAAAGAATCTTAGATGAGCGGGGTAAGATCTTAAATGAACATAGTAAAAAGTTAGAGAGTATAGTAGATGAGCATAGTAAGAACTTAGAAAGCATATTCAATGAACATAGTAAAAAGTCAGAAAGCATAGTAGATGAGCGGGGTAAGATCTTAAGTGAATATAGTAAAGACTTAGAAAGAATCGTAGGTGAACAAGATAAGAATCTAGAAGGGGAATCAAATGGGCATAATAAGGACGTAGAAAGAATCGTAAGTAAGCAGAGTAAGGACGTAGAAAGAATCGTAAGGGAACAAGATAAGAATGTAAAAGGTGAATCAAATGAGCATAATAAGGACTTAGAAAGAAGCGTAAATAAGCAGAGTAAAGACTTAGAAAGACTCGTAAATAAGCAGAGTAAGGGCTTTGAAAGAATCGTAAGGGAACAAGATAAGAATGTAGAAGGGAAATCAAATGAGCAGAGTAGGAACTTAGAAAGAATCGTAAATGAGCAGAGCAAGGACTTAGAAAGAAAATTGAGTGAACAGAAAAAGGATTTCGAAGGGAAATTAAGTAAGCAGAATAAGGACTTAGAAAGAAACTTAAGTGAACAAGATAAGAATGTAGAGGGGAAATTAGTTGAGCTGATGAAGGGGAAGTTAATAGAAACACTTGAAGGGAAATTACCACAGACACTAGAAACTAAAGATCCGAAAACACTAACGGGAGAAGAGACGTTAAAGAAAGCTTTTGAAAGAATGTCAAAGAGGGCGCAGAAAAGAAAGCAGGAATTTAAAACAAAGAAGCGAAAGAAATGGTTGATCGAACTTAGAGAATTAGTATTGGTATAAAAAAAAAACAAAAAAGACATAATATCATTGATCCTGACTGTACAGTGCCTGGAAAGGGAGAGTGTAGAGTGAATGACCCAAATATAAACATCACCGGTTTGTCAGAGCCCTTGTGAAGGAGCAGGTATAGCGAAGGGTCTCTGTCAACAAAACAAACGAACAAAGGCCATAATCAGAGGAATTATTCTGTAAAAGAAAATTGTATCAAGTGTTGAAAAATTTATTCTTTTCCAGAACAGGGCAATTTGAAACGGCAACTCTAGGCCGAGCCCAAGAACTATAATTACAGATAACTTATTAATTAACTTTTAGTGATGTTAAATCGTATTATGTAAATATCTTTTTCTCATACTGCTTGTATATTTTAAGAAGGGTGATTTAACATTATGTATCTATCTAGGTTATTAATATTAGTAGAGTTATAAATGGTTTAATGTAAATAATTTAAGCGCTATGTTAAAATACTGTCCACGAGGGAAAGTTTTAGCTACAGGAATAGTGCTTTCGAAGGCAGAAAACCTAGTTTTATTACCTCTCTCCGGTCGCTGTGCTATTATTCCTACAGCGAGGGTGTAGAGCCTTTGTCCCATTATTTGATAATTCGCCGTGACCAAGTGAGTGAGAAAGACAACCTTAACGGTAAATGTAGGAAAAGCCGCGATTTATATTAAAATTGGACCAATGAGATCCCTGAAAGTTTATTCGAAATAGTTAGACGCGTCGAGTCGCGCTAAAAATGGACCAATAGGAAAGGAAGCAGCCTCAGGAGCCTGAGACTATAAATGAATCTGTTTGGGGAAATTTCGGGGCAGTTTATGTCATGTGTGGTCAGGGAGAGATGCTGCAGGATGTGTGAGATATCGCGCCAAAAAGGGAATCAAGTCAAATTTGTCATGTCAGCTTAGTATTGCATTTTATTCGAGAGTTTTCGTAATGTGTGGTCAGGGAGAGATGCTGCAGGATGTGTGAGATATCGCGCCAAAACAGGGAATCAAAATAGTTTTAGCAACACACCTAAGATCCGCTACTCTGAAAGCGACAATAAGAATAGTTATATTTCGTGACATATCCACGCCATAGTCTAACAGCGGTGGACAGTATTTTACAGCGGCAATACCAGTTTTGTATACTACGAGTGTTAAATTAAATAAAAAGAAACGGCAGTGTCATCTTTTCATAAACAAAGCAAGTCTATGTCTTCCTATATCACCACCCGAGATCTACGTTTTCCTTTACCGAGGATAAGTCCATGCTCCCATATAATTTAAGGAAAATTACTGCAGCTAGCCGAGGATAAATTGAAGAACCAACACGCTGAGAACTTCTGGAAGCAACGGGAGAAGCATCAAGGTAAGCTACAGCAACGGATGAGGAGGTGATCGCCGCAATACCTAACACTTCACTTGCAAATATTCTTATTTCTGAATTTTGGAGAAGATTTTATAGAGATGTTGTTTAAAATGAAATTAATTTGAGATAATCATATACAGTATTTGAAACACATTTTAAGTTATGAAATTATATTTAATTAGGAGAACTTAAAATATATCTAGGCAAAAAGTAGTTACAAAACTTCAGGGCTTTAAGGCTAGATTTTCCCAAATTATTTAAATATTAATAGACTGTCCCCCTCCATGTGCGCTGCAGATTTACAAACTATTGACTGGAGTCCCAGCTGCCTGCGTGTTAAAACAGCGCATTATCATAATATTCTTGAATAATTTTTAAATATCATTATAAAGAATTTAAAGTACAATCAACAATACGAAAAAAATGCCAAATTTAAACCAACCATGCCTGTCCATGGTCCGAATTATCATTTCTGATTTTATTTTCCTAGCTTTTTGTCTGTACAAATCGGTATGTAATAAAGAAACCTAGAATGTTTCATAATGGTAACTTTACGTGGATATTTTTTTTTTCAACTGTCACCTTTCTAAGTTCTTACTTAGTTCAACTTCATTGGGTGAAGCAGTCAATTCTCCGTCACTTCACTTCCTTCGTGACGTAGTCCCTTCACGCCAGACTGTTCACTTCCCTCGGGAGTCGAACACAACACTTCCACAGCCCGTCGCTCCACAGTAGCACTCGCTGCACGTCGCCAACTATCTCTGAGAATCGATCTTGATGTCTCGCACTCGCTAACTCCCTCACTGACTGACCCAACATCTGACACTCACCGACTCGCGGCAGAGCGCTCGCTTATATAGTCAGTGAGATTTTTTCACAAGGTTCTCGTAGGTTCTAGAACTATTTCGACACACTTCCTGGAGGAGGGGGAAGAAACTTCCAGAAGTCCCTAGTTATATGGCAATAGCGCGCCCGGTGTTTAAGCTGGCGAGCGCAGTTATCGTTGTTTACTCGACCACCCGTCCACCTCCCGATAACTTTAGGTCATAGCCACTGCGTCACAATATTAATCTAGTCTTTTTAACAAAAAACTGTAATTCTAATCCGTGCATAATTTGCTTTAACCTTAAAAAAATCCACTTGAGTTTTTATTTTCTTTAGATAAATTGTTTAGATAAATTTACGGTGACGTCGTCGCTCGCAAGCTTATCAGTAATATCAAAACCTCTGGTGAGATTGCTGTAGACAGTAGAGGAAATTCTCTAGCAAATGCATTGTTTTCGAGAGGGATGAGCAATCTAGCTGCAGAGTTGGCAACATTTTGTTGTTTATTATATCAATCACGTTTTAATAATTAAAAACATACTGAGTTCATTTATATCCAAGATAATTTTCGGAAAAGGTGAACATGGAAATAAAGCATTTTAGAAGTCGTACGCAAACTCCGTACTTACAAATATCCTAAGCCTTAATATTAAAATTACTTTGTACTTTGGAATCTATGGGGAGATTTTTGTTTGTAATTATCACAACTAATGTCACAGGAGGGTCTGAGATTGCCATGAATTTCAGATCCTCCATTGACATAAATATTACGCCTATTTCATGAATTTAAATAAAATTCCTCTCAGAAAATTTTCTCACAAAATGTTAATAATTACATATTTATGAATACCTATTCAGGCATCTCGAGGATACAATACGCGAACATCGATTACTGTCAGTAATGCCAAGGGAAAGGCAAAATACGGGTTTAGCAGTCGTAATTGCATCTACTGTGAATTTCTCTTGTTAATAGGTGTAACAAAAATACATTTGGTAATCTGAAACCAATTTTTTAAAATTTATTTCTTATTGGAATACCCATTACACTTGGAAAACAAAACAAGGAAGCTGCGATAATCTTAAAATAAAAGGACCCTGCAAAATTATCGAGAAGTGGAGCAGGGATTAAATGAAAATTCAACAGACATTTCCTTGTTCGAAAGTGAAATTATGTCATATGAAATAGTCGCATAAATACATGCAGCGTTATAAAACAATATATAAGGGTATTATTGTTATTATTATATTATTATTAATATTATTATTACTTAGCATCGCTAAACGCTGATGTGAGTTTCCACTGCAGGGCGCTGGGGTTTGTGGCACCACTCCGCTACAGTCTAATAATTATTATTCGTTTCATGAATAAAAAACCTTGCCCCAACCTTATCTCACCCCACCAACCAAAAAGTGACAGTAGTCTTTACAGTGAACACCCACGGCCGTAAACTTTACTGTAAAACTGTTTCACCCTCACTTTTTCCCGTCTAGAAGTTCCTATTTAGCAATCGTTCGCAAAAGCTGAAAAATGACAACGGTGAATATTGAAGGATCGGCTTGGTCTTCCATTGCTAGTTGGATTAATGACCTTAGTTGAGAGACGAAGAATATTTGCCTGTTCCCTCAATCCCACATAGCATATATAATATTTATAACATGTTTATATATGATCGCTATTCTTGTCCTGCCCAAAATATATCCCAACGTTCTATAGAGCGTAGGCTAAAAATAAACCCAAAATAAACCAGAAAAGCGCCGCTACAACTTTTGTTTCCACTGCTCTTTATGTTATTTTTTCCAGTCAAGTTCGGCAACTCCAACTAAGAGCTAATTGGGTATAAATGTTTGCGACCGACATATTTATCGAGTATAAGTCTTTCTATAGTCTCTGGCTGGATTTCGAATGGAGTTAGCTTCTCTGTTTTTCAGCTCGTTAATAATTTCTTCAGAAAAAATGTAGTACTGTATTATTGTGGTAGAAACTAATGGCCCAAGTATATCTGAATAAAGATTAGGCGAATTTTTGTACCGTGTCTTTGTATTAAGATATTTATTAATTAGCTGATCCAGAAAATTTATAAGCTTTTAGATTTAGGTAAAAGCATGGATTTATTTTGCAGTATTCTTAGTAACAGTCGCTTGTTCAGTTATAACATTACTTTGTGGTACAAACCTTCACTTGCTTTGGCATCATCTGTATTCTTAATTATAATGGATGCATATTATTAATTAAGATTCCTATTTTTAGTACATAGGGCAAGCATTTATAACAGAACTAATTAGAAACTTTTCCTTCTAGTGAAGATTTTAAAGGGAAAAAATTCGTATTTGCTATATTCACATGGCTTTCTCTATCCAATATCGTGTATGTTTTATATAGTTTCTATAAACCCTTCTTAAGAGGGTGTTTTTTTTTCCTTCTGTGTACTTCATGTTAATCGAGAAAAACACTTGCAGAAATATTTCATTACACATTTCGTTCTAGGTACGAATCGATAGTGAGATGTTTAAGCGGCTTACTATATGCTGGTATTATGATATGTACGGATTAAAGCGCTGGTTCCGAAACTGGGAGGGGAGGTTTCCTGATAAGCGCAAAAAAATTGCAGGACGGAGAGACAAACTACCCAGAAGAAAGAAGAAGAAAATAAATATATTCTCATATGCCATTATTATTTTTGTAAGTAGCTTTGATTAGAAACTGATTACAAATACGTATTAAATCTAATTACATAAATAGAGCCACTCATGGAATGCAGGCTATTGTTATGAGTGCAGTCCGGGAGGACTCGACCTGACACATAGATAGTGGTTGTTGTTTCAAGTAAATGACTATGACAGAAAGTACCAACCTTATAAAGCTTAGGTTTGAAGTTTGGCGATGCTACGTTGTTTAGTAATTGCTTGGCAGCCATTAATAGTGAACTCTCTCAGCGAATTTGTAAGCATGGATAAAACTGGCCATCGTTATGTGATACAATACTTTCATTTGAAAGCTCTTAGTCCAACTAATAAAGCTGAGCTAGATTCTACTCTGGGGGAGTCTGCTCCTTCGTTTACAACAGTAAAATATTGTGTGGCAGAGTTTAAGCGAGGCCGTACGAGCTGCCAAGATGAACATCGCAGTGGTCGACCAAATTAGGTCACCACGCCAGAAATTGTGAAGAAAATACACAAAATAGTATTGGATGACCATCGACTGAAAGTATGCGAGCTAGCAGGCATCGTAGGCATTTCAGAAAGTGCTGTACATCGCATACTGACTCAAAATACATAGGGGAGACCGGGGCAAGTTGACGATGTTAATAGTTAACCAATTTTAATAAATTCATTTTTAAGGTAATTTCTTTTCCTTTGCATGTATTATTAGGATGGGATTTTGTTGTACTGTACCTAGTTGGATAAAATTTTATTTCGATATAATCAGAATTATTTTGTCCATTTAAAAAAAATCGGCAAAAGTGTCATCTTGCCCCGGTATCGGGGCAAGATGACTTTGACCAAGGGGCAAGATGACAATTCTGATACAAGTCGAATACATTTTTATTATTAGAAAGCATAACAGTAGAGTAATTATTTTATACATTGTTACGTATCTTATGTTGAATAGCAGACAATTAAATGGTTAATATGTTGAACATTTTACTTCATAATAAATTAATATAACTCATAATTTGTGTTTTTCATTAACAAAAGTCACAAACAAATATTCCTCCTTCAAAGTTTGAGCAGTTCTCGTGCCACCATATGTGGCATTTGCAACATTCTATCCAGTCTTCTGATGGAGGATCAACATAGATCTCATTACAAACAGGACATTGCACTATTTCTTAGGAAGTCTGGGCTGACGTCATAGGAGTCGGAAGTTCGGGCCTTTGCTGCACCCAAGCAATTCATTCTTCCCTCTTTGACCTCTAACAAAGCAGTAGCCATTTCATTTCTGTCCCAGCTCCCTTTAGAATACCTTTTTTATAATTCCTAACCATATCTGAAAATTCAAAATCGCCAGAAATTACTAAAATAGCCCAAAAGAGAAATTAAAATATTATGTGTGTGTCCATACGCCGCGTTATGGAACAGCTTGGGGATCATGTAGCTCAAGAAAATCAGAAAACGAAATAAAATGCATATAAACACAAAAAGAAAGCAGTTAAAAGCACTTGTGGCAAAATGAAAAAATCGTCAACTTGCCCCAGTCAACTTGCCCCGATCGGGAACGCTAGAAGTCTTTAATTTTTGTGGTAGGATTAACAAGAATTAAATTTAAATAAATAGCGGTTGTGAAAAGCATATTATCTAAGGTATCAAAGTATAGCAAAGAATAACCAGATATCTTACCTGTTAGACCACGAGATCTTATGGCGAAGTTCTTGAAAATTACAACACCAGAGACAAAATACATGAACGTCATCTAACAAACAATGAAATGGCGGCAGCGACTTCGCGTACGAGTTTTTAGTGTCTAACAGTGGTAGTATTCGTAAGGTGGTGTTACCTAATAATATAAAGTTAAACTAAGTCATTCGTCATCTTGCCCCGCTCGTCAACTTGCCCCGGCCTCCCTACATGAGAAAGCTGTGCAAAGATGGGTGCCGCGTTTACTCACAATGGAACCAAAACAGCCTCGTGAGGATGTTTCAGTCGAGTGTTTGGTGATGTTTCGCTGCAATAAAGCCGAGTTTTTGCGTCGATTCATAACCATGGATGTAACGTGGGTCCATCACTTCACACCTGAGACTAAGGAACAGTCAAAACAGTGGATTGAAAGGGGAGAATCGGATCCAAAGAAGGCGAAGTACCATCTACAGGCAAGGTTATGGCGTCAGTCCTTTGAGATGCGCGTGGGATAATTTTCATTTATTATCTTCAAAAAAAGAAAAGCAATCAATGACGAATATTATGCAAACTTATTGCAGCGTTCAAATGATGAAATCAGCCAAACCGCCGCATTTATCGAATAAGAAAGTTTTGTTTTATCAAGACAATGTACCAGTTCACACATCCATTATCGCCATGGTCAAAGTCAATGAATTAAAGTTCGAAATGCTTCCTCATGCACCCTATTCGTCAGATTTAGTCCCCTCTAATTATTTTCTGTTTCCAAAGTTGAAGAAATGGCTTGGTGATAAAAGATTTGCCAACAATGAAGAGGTGAAGTCTGCAGTTGATGCTTTTTTAAAGAACTCGACGGTTCTCATTATAAACAGGGTATCGAAACTATTGAACATCACTGGGAAACGTGTATGGCGCTGACAAGGGACTATGTAGAGAAATAAAAATGTTTTTTCCTAAAAATTTTATTTTTTCTTTGTTAGGTCGGGTACTCCTGGGGGACAACCCTCGTATGCATCCTTTAAGTTGTCCCTAAAATGTTTCTTTGTTTGGTTTTTATATTTGTAGATACTTTATTCAACTGTTGCGTCGAAGAGATTAATTGCCTTAGTGTTGGTGGCTTCAAATGCACATTATGTAACTTCCAGTGTTAGAAACATGAATTTCAACATTAGTTTTGTTTTTGTTTATTAGTTTCTGATAACACAACCGCATTATAATGGCTGTTAGCTGTGAGAACCGTTTTTATTATTATATTATTTTTTTTTTTCATTTTGACTTGGATTCAAATTGATTTTAAATATTTTCATCCAAATTAATGCGAGTAAAATTTTTACACTTTCAATGAAAGCTTTTCTAGACTAACGCTGTGGATTTGAAGCAGCAGCTTACAGTGCTTCAAGTGTTTTGTTTTGGGATAATTTTGATATATTTTTTTCATTCTTCTTTCAACCACATTCTCTAACTTCTGTTAAAGTTATTTGCTGTACTATTTTGAATTGTGAAACTCCATTATTTGTTCATTACTCCAAAAACAAGTTTTTCTTCTTCTTCTTCCTTTTTTATTTTAGGAAATAAAGTTTGTAATACTTGTAAGGGAATGGCAGCTGTAGAACCAACTGAGAAAGTTTGGGTACCACCAATGTTTTTATTCTCAGCGTAATAACTTCAACTGGAACATCCAGGTTTTATTCTGTGAAAGAAATTTGCAAAACTTGACAGAGTTTCGATTAAATGGCTACACATCTAAAATTAGTGTCACATAGCCTTTCGCCAGGATGTTTTATTTCGTTATTTTATATTACTATACACGTTCCTATATTTTTTCTGGCGTACAAATCCTTAGCATGACTTCCTTCAGAAGGGAAGTAAAGCTGGTGGTCCCATGACGTGGATTTACGGCAAGTAAAAGAACCTCAAGTCTGATAAAGAGATCTCTAAGCAAAATTCTTGATCTTTCATCCCAATATAGAAAGAGACACTAAGAACTATGTAGTAAAGGAGCGTCCATAAATAAAACTCAGTTAATTTTCGTAAGGCAGTAAGGACTCAGTATGAGTCAAACTGCTCTCCACATTAAGGGGACCTAGGACAGATTATATGATTTCTACAATTTTTTTCAATCTTTTTAAAATTTTGTATGTTGGTTTCCCTCATTCAAAATAGCATTATGTGTAAATTTCAATAACATTGATGAAGCAGTTTTTCAGATATGAGTTATGTTCTGTTTTTCATATCACGATATTTGAAAATTATGAAATACTCCTTGCGGGACAAATTTTATTTTTCATCAGTACCACTTTGTCACATTAATATTTGAACTCCTAACAAGTTATCCTAGTATTCTTTTTTCATTTTGTGCTTTGAATAACAAATTATTAATTCTAATCATTAATGCAGATATTACAGCCTAAAAAGTAAAAATTGTTAGGATTAATAGCCCACTGTGTCCAGGTTTTACGTAGTAGCCCAAAAATGATACTACAACTTCTTTGGATAGAACAATAGAACTATTATGCCAAGTTTCATGCAAAACTAAGGAAAACTGTCCAGTATGGGACATTTGACATATTGAAAAATGTCGTTCTGAGAACACTTAAATTTTATATTGAAAACCTTTATACAGGCTAATGTACCTGGTGTAAAGGGTTAAAATTGTCCAGAACCATAGCTCTTTCCCTCCTCCTTCTTCTTAGCCTCCTCTGATTGCAATTTCAGCACCTTCTTCTTTCTGGTGGACTTCTGCTATTGTAATGTGGTTATTTTGAATTCCTCTCTTCCTCTTCTTGGGCCTAGCCTTGTCACAAATTATTTGAGCTGGTTTTTTTTGCCTCTGAGAGTCGATGTCTATCATTTTTTAAAAATGTTGTCTTCATATTTTGACGAGTTTTGATACCCATTTTTTGCATAAGTTTAAGCCTACCACTACATCCTTCAAAGATACCCAATGAGGTGAGGTGTATTCTTCTTGGAGTAAGAATAAAAATTAAAAAAAAAATTGTTACTTTGGAGCGCGAACCTCTGACTATGCAACGTAACCATATCACACCTTAACACGCTTGGCCATCTGAATACATGATAGTTGCAGCATTGCCTAACATTGTGTGTGATTTGTTTTAAACTTAAAAGTGTAAAATGCATATGTGCATCCAATCGAAACCCGTCAGCATCCAACCATGCCGTCACACCGCTTGCTTTAGTTGGGCCCTCCCCATCCTTTACCATAGTTTCAATTGAATGCAGAATATGCATTTCCTACGATCCTTGGTTTTGATAGGTTAGCTGCTCCTATCGTGCCTTTAGACCGCATGGCTATAAATCTTGATGTCGAAGTCAAGTTGCAGATGGAAGCACATTGCAGAGTATAGGAGAAGGTTCAATGCACGCGCTAAAATTTATCCCATGTCAATCGATACGTGTTCGTTCAGAAATTCTAAAAGAGAGAAATCTTCTAACTCATTGTGCACAAGGTTGTGGAAGATGGGAGGCGTGACCTTGCGCCGCCATATTTAAATGACCAATTTAAAGGGCTTACTAACCGTGTAACATACCATGTTATTAATATCATTTTAAAGCTAAGAAGTTGTACTTTTTTATGGAATAGAAAACAAAAAATCAAATTCACTTCCCGGTGTCCTTAATATTGTACCCATTCTCTTGGCACACCGACTATGGCGCAAATTTGAATGATTTTTTTGGAAAGAAACTATTTTGCAAGCGAGAACAAAAATAAGCGTGGCAGACATTTAAATTTTTTAAAATCGCCTGCCAAACCCTTTAAAAACGTTTTTATCACCATCAAATGCATTTAAATGTTTGACTAACATTATAAAGAGATAATTTTTGCAGAAATCAAAAAACTGAAAATGTTGGCCATTTTGACCAAAAAGTCTGTCCTAGGTCCCCTTAAGACACATCTATTTTATTGTCCGAAATATGTTGTTCGTTTGGTATAGTTCGACACGCCGAGTGCTTTACCCGCCTTGGATTTGAATGGGTCGGGCCCAGGTTAAATAAGTGGTGATGGTGATATGGCACACCCGGATACTGACGGAGCAGGCAGAAGACCTCAGTGGGAAACCTATTCTGTACATTTTAAGTGTACTACTATACTCACTTTTAAACTATTTTTTGTATTTAAGTTAAAACGCGTTTACCCAGAATTAATATTTTTCAAAACTTGGTGCACAGAAACTATGCAAGTTAAATTCATGAAATGTTCCCTCCTTCTGCACAACAAATAGATGCAGATTTTTGAAATTTCGAATCAACTGCTCATTCTCTTTTTGGATTGTTGTTAAAGCAAAACTTTTCGACCTAATTTCATATTAAAACTTAGAAATTTATTAAAATATAATGGAGAAGATTAAACAATATCCTTTGCATGGGAATTTAGAAAAATTCCTACAAGGAGCTAATAAAACCTCATAGATATTTATAGGATTTTAAGAATTTATAAATTGCTATAATTTCTTGCAAGTTCCTTTGCAAAGTTTGATAACTATAAGAAGCCGATTTCAGAAACACAGGGTCCAATAGTGCGTTTTCCTTTTTTGGCTGTTTAAATACACAAACTCGACATTTAAACGGATGTGCGCAGGTGTGTGCAAATAGCGTGCGAAATTTTAAAACTTGATTTTTCTTAACTTGACGTTTTCATGTTCCTCGTGATGCAATATTTGTTCCGCTTTTTTCAAAATTTCAGCACAGACTCTTTGAAGATGGATGAAAAGATCTGAAGAGTATTTTCTTAATATCAAATAGGTATTGCTTTGGATTTAGAGATTTAATAATAATTTAATATAAATTTAATTAATTTATTAGGAAATTAAACGTGTTATTAACGGTATAACTTTTCGTAGAAAAATAATAAACAATTTGAATTTTTGATTCCTTTTTAGTAAAGAATTTCTTGTAAAGAATAATATTAAAAATTAAAATTATGTATTCTTAAATTGTCTCCACGTGAAGAATTTTAGGAAGACTCGATCTTTAAGTTTTTGAAAATTATTTTCTTGGAAAGCTAGATATATAAGACTCAGCAAAGATATTTTCTGCAAAATTATGTTGAACAACTATGTGATAAAATTTCAGATAAGCATATGATTGAAATCTGTACAAATTATAAGTTTTAATACCGAATACCCTTAACGAGACCGATCGCTGAAAATTGGTAAAAAATGATAAAAAAAATTACAATTTAGCCTTTATAATTTATTACGTCCGATTCTCTATGGCGTTTTGGTGTAAATATCCGAATGAAAAGGAGAATTACGTGACGATTTAAATAACGCTGAGCTGAGGGTACGGTTGCACATGCAGTTTTTTTCTGATATTTCTCACAACTTTTTTCAATATTTCTATAAATATTTTTACAAAATTGCCTGCACTTGTTAATTAATTTCAAAATAATGTATTTTAAGGAAAAATGTGTACTGTTTAATCAAAAAAAAAAATAAAAACACATAAGCAGAATTTTAGGCCAGTTTTTGTGAGATAATTTTCCGGTGGATTTTTCTCGTTTTTAATATTTGAGTCAGTTTTGAACATTTAAGACGCTTCTTACGAGGCAACTTTTAAGCTATCAGTAGTTTCCCCAATATATAGTAAATAAAAACTGCTATGAGGTTATTAACCTAAAGCAGATGTGTTATGCCACCAAGTGCTCATCCAAGTTTGATATATAACTATACACTTTTTTTTGGCAAAAGTCGAAACTTGTAATTGAACAAATATAATTACTTTCTCTAAAATAGCAAGTAGTGGAAGTATTGCATTCCACACAAAAATTAGATACCAAGATTTTATCGGAAATACATGTTTTGAATCCAAATTAGCACTTTTAGAAAAAGTTCCGTGTGTGCGTCTGTCTGTGAACAACATAATTCAAAAACGAAAAGTCGGATAAATACCAAACTTGATATTTAGGTTTAGTACCTTTCAAAAATGTGACACGAGATTTTCAAGAAATTTCCCACTCCAGACTACCTTTACATAGAACATTTTTCGAAAATTTTGATTTTCTCAAAATGCCTCTAACGCTTTCATTAAAATATCATATATTTAAGATATTTTCACGACAAATAAAATGTATATCTTGGATTTCCTAGGAATGTCCCAAAAGTCGTCTTCTTTCTGAATGGTTTTTGCATAATTGGTAAACCTTAAGAGATTGACAAAATGTTTCTACGCAAAAAATGCAGAGCTCGTTAAAACACACAATTTATGTCATATACTTTCTTTCTTTGTTTTTTGTAGAGTGAACCGTTTCCGAGATATTGCTTGTTATTTGTTTTAACTTTCCAATACTTAACTTCTCAAATGGGAATTCGTAATTCGTTTTTTTATGTCCTGGACATACAAAGAGAATAAAATGCTCCACATAGCAACCAGCTCTTAAAAGATTTGACTATCGCTTAAAACTTACCATATTCCCCTTGCACTGTAAGAAAATTAGCAATAAGATTCATTTGTGCAAATATTTAATGGAGAATAATGTGTAAAAGTTTGTACAAGAATGGAGAAAGTCATGTGAGTGTAGCACATCCGATTTTTTCCCTACAGCAATGAATTTAAAAGTATGTTTCTCAGTAAACTTATTTTCTAGGCCAATAAAAAGTATACCAAGAGATGGTTCCACGATAACTTGCGGGGTTCGCATTCGGAGGACCGCGGTTCAAATCCCTTGAGAAGCATCCTCCTTTATTTGCGTCATTTCCAGGTTTTCCTCAGTCCTCAAAACTGGCAAATGCCGAGGAGGTACTTAGGTACGTTTCCTTTCATAAATATACTTCTGTTGCGTGTATCATGAGTGTCCACCGCCTGTGGTTCCGTATGTAGTAAGGATGGACGTTAAACACTACTAAGGTACATAAATCTGAAGTTTTGTTTAAAAATTATGAATATTGCATCTCAAGGAGAATGTCTTGTAAAATAGCTTAAATTTTCGTTCTACTGGTAAAACACCTAATTCTGGAATGACTCTACATAATGTATGCACCAAACTTTGAAACCACAAGATGCGGTAAGCAATTTAAAACATTGAGTAGAATACTTGGGTTTTGGAAAATTCAACCTGAGGGTACTGGGAAGTGTTTTGGACGACACTTCCGCATAAACGTATGATATTCTTCAAATATATCTGTGCTTGGTTTTAAACTAGGACCACAACACGTTCAGAAATCTTTGCTTATTAAATAAATATGAAATCCAGATCCATAGGATAGCTTAATGAATAATTCTTGTGTGAAGCCATTTACTTTGTGCGTTTTCCTGTAATTTGTCATTTTTTATCTTCAGATTTTTTTAACTAAGTTAAAATAGTGTGCCTATTTGTGTCTTATGAAGTACTTTAAGTGAGGTAAAAGCTTTTCAGGCTAAATTCAACATCTTTGCGCAAAAAAGGAAAGAAATAGCTTAATATTTTCACAAAACATTACATTAAGTGTTACAATTTTTTAAACCAAGGTAAAATATGTCGCAGTTCTCATGGCTCGTGTTATCTTATTTACTGGGCGCCTCTTGTTTTATTATTTTAAATTTCATTGTCCTCCGGCTAGCTATTATAACTCTGTCGAGCAAGTGTCTCTAAGCAGGGCGTGTAAACGGAAAGGAGTTTTTGCTAAAAGATAACACTGATAAAAAATTTGTTTCTACACTTTTATTGCCGTCACACTTAATTAGTAATTCACATATTTAATCTTTATACACGCCTGACTGAAACTGAGATATTTCCGAATGTAACTACAGTCGTTTACTTGCCGCGCACCAATTACTTCGCGTACATTTTTGTAACTAACTCTGTGACGTGCACCTCGTGAGATATTCTTCAGAACTGTGCGACACTTGCTTATGGCTCAAGAATATATACTCCTTCACCTCGAATTGCCTAAACATTATAATAGAACTGCTATTGGTTACCAAATCGCGCCCAATTTAGCGTCAGTTTTGGTCAGCCAATCACTACTACTAACATATATACTCTAGGGAAGACATTCCTTCCATTTCTAAAAAGGGCACGCTACCCTGACGTCATTTGTTTGTCTCTTCTTAGTGATAAACAACTCACCCCCTCGGTTTATTGTTACCCACTTCTATTGTCAGTTTCAGTGAGGCCGTATAAACTTATTTCCTAACAATACTTATGGCTAACAAACATCTAAAATCCTGTACATACAATAATATTAATTTACACTACAATCACTTTGGCATTCACAGCATGTTATGATATAAAATACTGTCTCAAATAATAAATGTACAAAAGGATTTATTTCCAATATCAATGCTTTATCTTTTTTGAGAACATGTATTCAACCGAAAGATTGAGCTTTTATTTTTGATTTTGCATAGTTTTAATCAATTATCAGTCACGAGTACGAGAATTATCCGCGGAATCTGGATTTCACATTCATTTAATTTAAAAAAGTTTGTTAAAAAGTTTTGTGACTAACTTAAAACCAAGCAGAGATATACTCCTTTGAAGATATAACAATTATGTAGAAAAGTCTCCCAAAACGCTTCCCAGTGACTCTAAAGGATATCAAAGCCGAAACAGACAAATTACCTTATAATCTGACAACAAAATGGAAGGAAGATGTTAGTTTGTTCGAACTAAGAACCCTGTTGGCAGCCTCTTCTTGACAGCGAGTTGAAACATTCCTCTGTAGAGTGATTCGCCCTTACTAGGGCTTCTTTTGTTATGTAAAACTATTACAATGGCAGGCGATTAACACACACACACAATATGGATCTACTTATTTCTATTATACGATCGAGGCTCTTTGTATATGTATGCGGCGCGTGTGTATGCTGCTCCCATTCAGACTTTTTTCTTTCACTACTGGCGAGGAATGCAAAAAAAGAGAATAGACCACCTGTCTTTCAGAAGGAAGAACAGTTACAACGCTACCAAATATGCCCTAAAAGAATTTGCTTCTTCTTTCGAAACAACAGCAGTCTTGATTAAAATATGTCTTCCTTCCCGACAGGAATTCGACCTTGACCATGGAGCCGACCGGATGCTGTGAGAGCGCCATCTGTTGCAGAGATGGCAGTTTTTGGTCAATTGTTTTTATATCTCAGTCTTTTAAAAGTGTGCAAAATTGTTTCTCAGTGAAATAACATAATGGGTAGTTAGATTGTTATTTTTTCTACCAGTACCTAGTAGGTATAGAAGGTACCGCATTCCACCCAAAAAGTCGATACCCAGATTTCACCGGAAATACGTGTTTTGAGGTCCCCTGAATAAAAAACAGCATTTTATAAGAAAAAGGTCCACGTGGGCGTCCGTGAACAGCATAAATGAAAAACGAAATTCGAATAAACATCAGACTTGGTATTTAGGTTTAGTACCTCCCAAACATGCAACACGAAGATTTTCATCAGAATACCCCCCATCACAAACTACCCTTTATATGGAACATTTTCAAAATTGTCCATTTTCTTTTCAAAAATGACTCAAACGATTGTGATTAAAATACCGCATATTAAACATGTTTACATGACAAACAAAATGGATATCTGGAATTTTCTGGGATTAGCCTATAAAGTCCTCTTCTTTCTGAAGGAATTTTGTATAATCTTTTATAACTGGTAAATTTTAAACGATAGACGAAAACGTACTACACAAAAAATATAAGTAAACCTCCTAAAAACACAATTTTTTTTCAAATAACGTTTTGTAGCATCAGCCATTTCCAAGATATTCGTTATTAAGGGTTCGAATTGTTCAATACTAAGCATTCTTTTCAAGTCCTGTTGATTTTCAGTTGTTTCTCGCGATGTAATGGAAAGAGTATGACATTTTAAGGCCAGCTTATAGTGTCCGTTCTAAAACATTTGACTATCGCTGTTCTCTTCGTATCTGTAACGAGATGTGTAAAGTCGCTATTTCTGCAGCGGTTTATTTCTATTAAATGAAGTAGATAGGAAAATAAACTTTCGTAAGAATAATTCGTATACCTACTAATAAACGATAGAGGGTAGAGAAAGTCATGTGAATGTAAGACATTATATTTTTTAATTGTCAATCAATCCTACAATGAAATCCTTTGAATATTTGTTAGCCACTTATTCGTAGATTTCTCCATAAGCACAAAGAAAATGGTGACAGTTTCGTTAAATGTATAATCTCAATAAAACAGCAACATTGTTTAAAATATTTAAAAACTCATGTTAAAGGCAAAACATTTTAGTAGTTTTTGGTATATGTACTGCACTATAATAGACTGATAACACGTGACAAACTGAGCCGTTATGGCATCCATAATACAGGGTTATTCAAACAGAAGGAACAGAATTTAAATATTTATTTCTAATGAACGACAGTAGATGGCGCCACATACGATACATCACTGAATAGAGAAAAGTTCAAAATTTTATTTTGTGTGTTCAAAGTGAGCACCATTTGTTATGCGAGAAGGACCATGCTTTTCCGTTTGCATACGCAACCATATTCTACGAAATTATTGTATCAATTGTAAATTTTTTATGACGAGGCGGCTCTTTGTTGAACTTACAACGAAACTATGCATTCACTCTTTGCATAATGCAGCACACCAAACGACGTTCCCTGTGGTGTCATCATTTTCTCGTAAACAAACACAGCACCGCTGTAGGCACGGAATGGAACTAATAGGTGGGGCTTAAGACTTTGAACTTTCCTTCATTCAATGATATGTCGTATGAGTCGCTATCTATTGTCGTTCCTTAGAAATAAATATTTAAAGCCCGTTCCTTCTTTTTGAATAATCCTGTACTTCAGCGACTCATGATCTTACCCGGCGGCGCGTGTAGCTTCCTTATCTCCCATACCTTTTGAAACCTTCAAAGCAACAGTCTGCTGGGATTCATCCCCAGATAAACAAGAAAATATGTGTATTTATATTAAAATAATTTCTGTTGCTTGTAATTTTAATATTGAAATAAATTAGGTTATTTCCTTTACTTCAATATGTGTTGCTTTCGCGTTACATGCAAAACAACAATAATACGGCGTGGACTCAAAGTGCTGCTATCTATTGCACCACTTCCAAACGCGCAAGGTCCTGCCATCAGTCCTTTTAGCCTTTTATAGTTTAATTATTAACGATTTTATGATTTTCATCGTATTTCTGAACCGAGCGGGATAGCTTAGGCGGTAACGTCTGTAGCCCGCATTCGATCCCCGACCAGCGCCCACTCTGACCGGAGGATTTCCCGGGTCGTCAGGAGAATGCTGGAGTGATTCCTATCATCCCGTGAATTTCTTGTCTCTCCAGTTTCGTCCATTATTCATTTTATTCATCCTTCGCCCTGTTTGGTCTATTTCAGGGTTGGCAGTGTGGGCGATGGTATTTCGGTGCATGGCAGGGAAAAGGATGCTCTCTGAATTTTCTAGGTCTCTCGGCCTTCGGCTGGATCGCCCCTTGGGTGCTCTGCCGTCACTCCTGGTTCCAGCCGCACGGTTTCTCCCTTCACCTTATCCCTCCCTCCCCCCTCGTGGTGGGTCGGTACAATATCCATATTCCTAGATTGATGTCGAATCCTCCCCGCTGCACAATCCAACTCAATCGTATTTCGGGAATAAAAAATGCTTTAATGCCACCAATTTGATCAAGTTTTACAACTAATGATAAATTAATTTATTTAGTTTTTTCTGAACCAAATTCGATATCGGAGACTGAAAAGCGTCTGTCCTCTAAATATGTTCCGAATGAGAAGCATATAGGTACAGATTATACAAGGAAGGGTAACACCTGCGCACTCTTTTACAGGAAAATGATGGAAAGGAATTCGTGGTAGATGAGAAGCCACCCCAGCGTTCCCCGATCGACTAGAGAAAACCACGAAAAATCAAAGATCAGAGTGGGCGGTCGACGGGAATCGAAACCGGGACCTCCGAATGCGAGCCTCACGCGTTACGCCATCTAGCTCGTTAAGAGAAGCACACTTAAATATCCAGTCCGGATAAAACCACTTAGCTGACAGTTGTTTGGTTCCACTTCTGAGCAGTATTTTCAGGAACAGAAAGGATATGTTCAAGTATTTATTTCATATCTGTTGGCATTTCAAAAGGCGTAATTAAATGTTGAAAGTGTCTATCGATTCCTAACATCAAACAACTGATAAACTAGTCGCGGGCATCCTTTCCCCAACCGGCTTCAAAGCGAACGGAAAGCTTTGAAGCCTGACCATAAACCCATCAGTAAACGATTAGTAGGGTCTTCCCATCCCTTAAACACAACACATGGTCCTTTCTCCGGTTCCACCAAAGCAAAGCGTTGTTAAGATTTTATGGTGCTTGCGGTTAGGGAGGGTAGGGAACAAGTGTTTGGCTACTGCACAAAGGTCGCCGCTTGGGGATCCGAAGGCTGCGATGACCATAACTATCGTTTTATAGAACTTGTTGGAGTAGTTTATACTAAATGTATTAATTGAGTCTTTATACTATCTATTTCTATTTACGAGACCCCCAGATGGATGGCTAAGGCAGGGCTAAGCGACGTCAGGATTGATATTATGTTGGAATCGTTAGTAACCCCGACCTTGCTAACATACTCGTCAACAGGATCTAGTCGCCCTTCGGGTTTACCCTTCATCCCTCCCTTCCAAGGTTCACCTTGGTGGCACAAAGAGCCTACTATGTCCTATACCGAACGGAAAAACTCAGATGGTATTCGGGGGCTCCGGGGTTCGATTCCCGGTGACCGCTCACTCTAGGGTTTTTCGTGGGTTCCCCTCGTCGGCAAGGCGAATGCCGGGGGGATGTATTCTATCATATTTTCTCCTTTACCCTGTTTCCTCTCTTTTTATCTCAATTTCGCGTTTCGGGTGTGCTTTCGGGTGATGTGGAATGCCGGGTAGATGGCGTGGACGCATGCGCGTTGGAATAATTTCTCTCCGTGAACGCTAGAGTGAACTGTCTCGCCCTTCACGGTCGCTGCGCCGCCCTCTTGGGAGTCCTGGCCACTGGTGAGCGGGTGTTCAAACTGGAAATGTTAGGGCTTCTGCGCGTGTCTGCCTGCGGACCTGGGATTTCCTAAGGTTCCTTCACTTCATCCCTGCCTCCCGGAGGGTTTAGCCACAATAGATCGAAATGGTTGACTACTCCTGAGTCTTTATGATAAAAACTACAGTAGTTAAAAGAGTTGAAGTTGAAGGTCAGATAGGCTTTTTCGATGCATATGTCAGCTGAGACGTTTTATGCGTATAACGAGGTTACATATACTTTACGAGGTACCGAATACAGTTTTTCTTATCCTTCAAATTAAAAATCATATGCGTAAGACTAAGTTAACCTCATGGGTTATTAATGAAAATTGTACTACATTAATGAAAGCATTAAGAACAACCAACTCACCATTACAATGCCTTTAGCAGCCCGTCAAGCAATCATAATGATTTCTCTGTATTTTCGAGACTTGACAAGCGGTGTGTTTACCTAGTTCGACTATTGAGGTACCTACGTGTACAGCGTCGCAATTTTGCGAAGACTAAAACTTTGTTGTAAACATTTATCGTAAGTAACAGGTTAAACTGCCAATAAACTGAGTGAACAAGTTGGGTTGCATGGCACCTGTAGACTGGTAGTAACAAAGAGTGCGTGGGGTGCTGTTGTAAGAAACAGCCTTCCCAAGGTTCCAGGAAGCAGATGCTGGATCCAGGGTGCTATTAAATATCGATAACAAGGTTCCTGCCCAGCCCAGGTCAATATTGTATCATCATGACCCGCGAGTAAAACGTTACGTGTGGGAGGCGATATACGAGTTTTACTGGACATATCACTTTGATATACGCCCTTCCAACAAGGCCGGCCGGCGCCGAGCTGCAGAAACCGAGATGCCCACATAAAGCATTCACCAGCATATTAATTATTAAAACGTATCTCAAGGCCAACTCTACCAAGGTAACAATTTATGGCTGTGACAGGTAAACCAGCAAGGTGCAACATTTAAAGCTGACAATTTTTCTTTTTAACACTGAATAAAATATCTCATGACAGAAATGTTTTATTACTTTGATCTAAAATTTTGGAGAACCAAGGTTACACAGATTTATAAGGTGTACGGTTTTTACATCTCAAGTATTACCTACAATAACGTTTTGAACGTTATACAACTTTGCATGTCTCTATATCTACTTCGTGTAAGATTCAGAAAATATAGAAACGATATGCAGTTTCTTTGTAAGAGACTATAAACGCAAACTTTGAACAAGCTATGTATCTTTTTTGTGTACTTAATGCAATATTTAGAGAGGTTAAAACAATATGCTACTTCTTTCTTAAATGCGAAGTGCCTTTGTTTGGTGGGATGGAACCTGCAGTTAAAATAACGCTCCTGAATCTCTATGGTCAGAAAAGAATGTAAAATTTGTTCACTTCTTTCAAGCAACATATAGTTTGAAACTTTTCTAAATTTTGTAGTAACTATAATTCGAAAACCGCTGCTCCACCGTATCATTATGCTAACTGCAGAGATTCTCTCCTTTTCAATCTACCTCCCATTCCCATATATCTCTCACCTTCCCTTGTTCTCCCCCAATCTCTTTTTCTCTTTCTGAATTTCTCTCTCTTGCCCTCCTTTACCGTCGTTCTACCTCTTTTTCGCCCTCTCTCGCCTTTCACTACTTCCCCTATTTTATCCTCTTATTGCCCCATATATGTTTTTGCAATTACTCCCTTTCTCTTTTCCCATTCATCCTGTACAAAGTTTAAAACAAAGATTTAAAAAAAATTGTGTCTATTCCTTAAGCTTGTACACTCGTACAAAAAAGGTAAACACGGAAAAATGAAGCCTTCCGCTTCGCGCCAACGATTGACAGTTCAAGGTTTACATTATTAGTCAAGCAAATACTCGAATTTTTATTAGAACCGGTAGCACAAAGACCAGAATTACACAAAACAAGCACATGCCTAACTGTAAATGGCTTTATTTTCCACCTTTAATTTTTTGTGCGAGTGTACTCTTACCATTGTTAGCCAGGAAACGACACTAAAAGATCCAGAATTGGTACAAAACATTAACAAAAATAGGAGCGAAAAAGCGGTCTAACTTTTAAATACCAATCCTATCGAAAACTTGTGTACAACAAAACTTATCACAGATAATATCACAAGAGGTTTTAACATTATCGAATAAATTCGCGAGTACGTAGTGTTATAGAACTTATAGTAATATGACTCTTCGCTAATGAAATCAATAAAAATAATGACGTTGTTAGTATAAGATACATACAATAAAAGTAACTTGTATTCAAGTTCTCTTTAAAACAAATAAACACTAGCCTATTTTACCAACTGCTCCATTATGAAACAATACCTAACCACAAGTCTAACCGCAAAACCAAGAGTAAAATCTACATTGGCAGAATAAACGCGCAGATGATCTGGAAGAACTACATGTGTATTATTAAAGAAACTAATTATACACATGACGTTTGACCAAATCTTAACGTTGCCATTTTGTTTCGAATCTCCCATAATCAGGAAAAAATGACGAAGTAGGCATAATTATCGGACGGCTTCCTCTAATCAAGCCGCGATTGATTGATATTCAAGGCGTTTTTGAACGTCCTAGCCTTTATCCGATTACCCGAATTAATATGAGTGTGATAGAAAAAGACCTACGAGGACGGATCGAAAAGTAAAGCACAATAATTTTTATAAGAAATTTTAATAGTTAAAAGAAAAGAAAAAAAGAAAATCACAAATAAACTTACACCTTTTACCTACTTACAAAGTCACCAAGTTTCTCAACACATTTCTCTAATCGTGATACCAGTTTTAATATGCCCTGTTCGTAGAAGTCCGTTTCCTTGGAGTATAGCCATCTGCGGAAAGCACTGGTCAACCAGAAATGTCTTCATGGGACCAAACAGATGAAAGTTCGACGGTCCGGACTGTATGGTGAATGCTGGAGCACCTCCCAACCAAATTTGGTGATTTTCTGACGAACAGCAGCAGCAACATGGGGGCGAGCATTGTCATGAAGAATTTTGACATCGTCAGCATTATGTTGTGACGTTTGTCACGAAGGGCACGACGCAACTTCACGAAAGTTTTCATGTAGGCTGCAGCATTCACAGTGGTCCCGTGTTCAACAAAGTCCACCCATACAACACCATGCATATCCCAAACATCGTCACAATCACTTTCCTAACAGATTGAGTCGCTTTGAATGTTTTCCTCTCTGGGGAACCAGCATGTTCCCCTCCATAATTGCCTGCTTGGTTTCGGGCTTGTAGTGGTATGCACACCACTCATCCCCAGTGACGATTCCTTTCAGAAAGGAATCCCTTCTGCTCATCATCATTCGCTGGCCCTTGTGGTTGTCTGTCAGGTTCTTAGACACCCAGCGAGCACTAACTTTACGAAATTTCAACGTGTCATGAACAATATGGTACTCTACACCATAGGAAATGTTGAACTGTTGCGATAAGGTTCGCAGTTGCACACGCAGGTCGTTCAAAATTGCCGCCTCAATGCCTCTGACATTTTGCGGGGTTGCAGCCGTTACCGGTCTCCCGGAGCGTGGCGAATCACTAAGGTTCACACGGCCCTCTAGGAAGAATGCACCACCTGGAGACACTGTTACGGTCCATACAGTCATCCCCATACATGCCACGCATGTCCTTGTGAATATTATTCGGTTTATGCCCTTTGGCCTACAAATATCGAACCACACCTCTCTGCTCTTCACACGTGGACGACAGTAACATGCGCGCCATATTTGTTACGTAGTTCACGCTTCTCTCGCTAGAAACAAAACATACCCTCTGTAGTGAAAACTTCAAACTATATCTGTGTGAAATTGCAAGATTCCAGCTGCAATACCAAAACAGAAAAATATTATTGTGCCTTACTTTTCGATTCGCCCTCGTATAAACAAAAGAAGTCCTTTTCCATATAAACATAAGAGATTTATTTACAATGTACGGTTTACGTACAGTTAAGTTTTTTATATAACCTTTTTAAACGCATTTTCAAGGCCTCCAAAATTTCAAATCTCCAGCCCCTAATCACAACCACAGTTAATAGACTGTGGAATTTGTTTTAAATATGTACAACCGATTAAATATTTACAGATTAAATATTGCTTTGGCCACAGCAATATTTACTATTGAATAGAAAAACAATAGGCCTTCATTCACAAGTAGATCCTCGAATTTAGTTTAAAACTACATGGAAAGTAAGGAAATATATTCATGAACATTCCCAAAAATAACTCGTGGTTTCCTACAAATTAAATTCTCGGTTAGTCTTGCAGAAAGGAAATACGCGTGCGAATACATGTTGATTTACCAAGAAAGCTTCTGTAGAGCCTATTCTATCGTTAGTTAACTAAAGTATAATCTTATTCTGTCCTTGGTCGTTGCGAATGCGGTCCCTTCTTTAAACAGGATAAATAGTAAACTGTCTTGCCAGCCGAGTAATCAGCACCTTTCTTAAGCTAGAAGTCCCAAAGTTCGATTCCTTGCTATGACAGGCTTTTTTCTTTAATTTGAATCATTCCCTACTCTTCGCGGAGTCTGGAAGAATACGTGAAATGTATTTCACAGAAATAGATTAAACTCAACATTAGCAATTTAACCAAGATAATGTTTCCAGACTTCAAGCCAGAGTATGAGCAGATTAGGGGACAGCTTTGCGAGGCGGAAGAATGGCTTATCTTCTATTTCTGTTTACCAGATATAACAGGGAATTCGAGTTCAATTGATATCTCATTTATGGGATACTATGTTTTAAATATTGTTCAAATGTTTGCTTTGTCCACTGTATCCATTATAATACTGCATCCTGTTGTCGTCCTCCGTGGTGTAGTGGTTACCATGCTAGCCTCTAGTTCCCGAAGTCCCGGGTTCAAACCCGCCGGAAGGCGTTGGATTTTTTCAGGGTAAAAATCCTTAGTGTGGCTTCCTTGGGAAGGGAAGTAAAGCCGGTGGTCCCGTGTCGTAGATTTACGGCACGTAAAAAAAACTCAAGCGTGATAAAGAGGCCTTTGAACAAAATTAACGGTCTTTCACGCCCAATATAGAATGGGACGCTAAGGACCACAGCAGTAATAGAGCTCCATAAATAAAACTCAATTTATTTTTGCACCCTGTTTTAATCACTTTCTAGGATATGACATCGTTGATAATGCAGACATCTGGCATAACCATGTGATGTAGTTCTGAAGCTCAGACCCGCTGATCATGCAGTTTATAGTCGCTTTAACATATTAGTCATATCGCGACTTCACAACTTTTTTATAAAATAAATATTTAACAATAAAACAATAAGGTTATTTAACATACTGGCAGTTTTAAACCATTACAATTAAATTAAATTGAGTTTTATTTATGGACGCTCTTTAACCACTGTGGTCCTTAGCGTCCCATTCTATATTGGTACCACTAGTCCACGGAAGACGATAAACCATTACAATGAACTAGTATATAAGATTGATATTGAATATTATATACTTTTATATAAATTTATGCTTTTGAAAATTCAACTATCTTAGGGTAAATCGAATAGTTGAGTGCTGGTTGTAAATCGTGGGTATCTGGTAGTGTTGTCTCCATTGATCGTGTTGTAGACATTCCACGATTATGTGTTTCGTTGTTAACAGTATCTTACACTGGAGGCAGGTGGGTGTTTGGTCCTTTGAAAGATTTTGATCTTGGTATGGCCCATTCTCAGTTGGGATATTAAAACCTGATCTTGTATGGAAAGAGAATTACTGCGAAGATGTGTCGAAAAACTCGGATGCTCTATCAGGAGTTTGCTTCACGTGGAGTCAAGCCATCCCGTCTTCCACTGTTGGCAGAGCTTCTTTTTAATGGTTGAGATAACATCATGGGCTGGTATAGTTATAGTTGGTTCACTTAGTGGATGTTTAGTGGCTTCTTTAGCTGACTGTTCGGCCAATTCGTTGCCTTATTTTCCAATGTGTGATGGAATCCATATTAAAGACATTTGCTTTCCTTGCTTATTGAGTCTAGTAGTGAATGAATTTCTTGTGTAAGAATATGGGTTGACAGATTGTTTATTGCAGGTAGTGCACTTTAGAATCCACTTGCTGCTTTCTTTCTTTTCCTGCATTTAATATAATATACAGAATGCGGAAAAATAATGTGCAGAAACTATGCATTTTGAGGTTAGAAACAAGAGATCGCAGATGCAATATAACAGGAGCAATGCATCTAAGTAATGTAAATCTGATTTCTGAAACATTCATTTGTCAGTCAAAATGAGATGTAACTCACATAACAAATGTATACGTACTTAATGGGTACTGGTTGCGACGAAAAAAAATCATTGTTTGGGATAAAAACAACTATTAAGTGTTGGAACTGCTATGTGTTGAAACTGTATGTGATTATTATTCTTGGATTGTACGGATGAGCCTCTTCTGATCTATAGGGCGTGTTATCTGAAAGTAATGTGTTAAGTAACCTAATTTTGTTACTATTGTACGCATTTATTAATCATTTTTATGGTAAATTTGTTGATATTACGGAGCTGTTATTCTCAATGTAGTCTCTTTTTTATCCATCTATATGTCGCCTTTATCTGGGTGGCTTTGCCTTTGGAGCACCTGCTTACTGGCAATTAGCTGGTTTAGCTACAATTTAGCTCATTGGCTGGTTTACTATTGTGTTAATCTTTGGGTTTGTTTACGTTGGGTTTTTCTTTATACACATTAAATTCTATACGCATACACACATTCATACTTCCAGACTCTAGGGAGGACGGGGAATAATCCTAGCCAGATTGATTCTAGCTAAAGAAAAATTTCCTTCCTCCAGTCGGAACGAACCCGGGACCTCTGGATCTGTAATATTTTAAGAGCTGGTTGCTATGTGGCGTATTCCATTCTCTTTGCCCTACCAGGACAAAAAAAGAATAACGAATTCCCATTTGAGAAAAAGTAAAAGCATTGAAAAAATTTAAGGGAATAACAAGCAATATCTCGAAAATGGTTCACTCAAAAAATGTATGACATAAATTGTATATTTTAACGCGATCTACATTTTTTGTGTAGTAAAATTTTGTCTATCTCTTTGGTTTGCCAGTTATGCAAAAGTCGTTCACAATGAAGAATACTTTTGGAGACATTCTCCACAGAAAATTCGAGATATACATTTCATTTGTCATTAAAGTATCTTAAACATGTGATATTTTAATCAAAATCGTTAGCCATTTTTGAGAAAATTAAAATTTTCGAAAAATTTTCTATGTAAAGGGTAATCTGGGGTGGCGGGATTTTCTTGAAAACCTTTGTGTCGCATCTCTGGAAGACACTGAACCTAAATACCAACTTTGTGTTTATCCGACTGTTCGTTTCTGAGTTATGCTGTTCACAGACACATAGATAGACACACAGACATATACACGGACATGTTTCCAAAAATGCATTTTTTGGTTTCAGGGGGCCTCAAAACATATATTTCCAGTGAAATCTGGGTATCGAATTTTGGGTGGAATACAATACTTCCCCTACTTACCATACGTAGTAGAGAAAGTAAAAAATGGAACGAAGAAATCAGAGGAGAGTTGAGGATCCGGAGTCTAAATGAAATAATAATTGAATACAGACGAAAAAAAACAAGACCATGTAAACATAATAGATGAAGATCGAACACCACAAATAATACAAAAGTATAAACCAATAGGTAGAGAGAATGTTAGCAGATCGCGAATGAGGTGGGCAGATCAGGTTTCTTGAAGTCGGAACAAGCCACAAGGCTTATAACATATGAACATAAAACAAACATATGTTAAATTAATATAAATATACATAAAGAATGAGCTCAAAAACAATGTCATGCTCTGAAATTAATTATGTTTTCCTTCCATAGTTAATTAATTTATTAAAAATTATTTAATAATTATAACTCAGAAGAACTCTGATGTGATGCATTCACATTACCTTCTGTACCCTCCATCGTTTATTAGTGAGTATACAAACTATCCGTACTAAAGCTTATGTTTCATCTTCTACATTTTAATCGAAATAAATCATTGCAGAAATAGCTACATTACACATTTCATTATAGATACAAAGGGAACAGCATTAGCCAAACGTTTAAGAACTGGGGCCATAATTGCATACTGTTTCCTTGCAATCGCGAGAAACAACTGAATGTTGACAGAACTTCAAGAGAATGGCCAAGTAATGAACAATTCGAAGCATTAGTAACGGATCTCTCAGAAATGGATGTGCCACAAAAAAAACTTATTTTGAATAAATTCTGTGTTTTAAAGAGATCTACATTTTTTGTGTAGGTAGTACGTTTTCGTCTATCGCTTAACGCTTACCAGTTATACAATATTATACAAAATTCGTTCTGAATGAAGTGAACTTCACAGGCTATTCCTAGAAAATTTAAGTTATATATTTTATTTTCATGTAAATATCTTTAATATATGGTATCTTAATCAAAATTGTTAAGGTCATTTTTTAGAAAATCAAAAATTCTGAAGAATGTTCCATGTAAAGGGTAGTATGGGATAGGGTGATTTTCTTGAAAGTCTTCGTGTCGCATCTTTGGAAGGTACTGAACCTAAATACCAAGTTCAGTATTTATCCCACTTTTCGTTTCTAAAAAGGTATTTTTTTATTCAGTACGCCTCAAAACGTGTATTTTCGGTAATTTGGGATATGTTGCAGAGAAAGTAAAAACAAAAAAAAAACAAAAAAAAATCCATAGGGCTTCAGAATAGGAATGAAAAATAACGTTTCATGGTACACAATAAGAAACTAACATTACGTCGCGTATTGTATTGCACTTTGAACCGAAAACCATGAGCGTTCGCAATTACTGTACCATCCAGTAGGCTTCCCAACACAGAAGTGACATATGAAATTAGACACACATAGCGACATTGGCTAGTACTATACAGGTGTGCGTTTTGTTTACTCTGACACGCCACAAACAAGCATCACCATACGAGATTCAACATGATGGATTTAATGTTCACGCATGTAGCACAGTAAAAATGTTTCTACGAACCCGCTCGTTTTTACTTTCTCTACTACGTACAGTAAGTAGGGGAAGTATTGCATTCCACTAAAAAATTCGATATCGAGATTTCACCGAAAATAGCTGTTTTGAGGTGCACTGAATGCATATAAAGCATTTTTGGAAACATGTCCGTGTGTGGTGTGTCTGTCTGTCTGTGTGTATACGAACAGCATAACACAGAAACGAACAGTCGGATAAACACCAAACTTGATATTTAGCTTCAGTATCTTCCAGAGATGCGACAGGAAGGTTTTAAAGAAAATACCCCCACTCCAGATTACCCTTTACTTGGAACATTTTTCGAAAATTTTAATTTTCTCAAAAATGGCTCTAACGATTTTGATTAACAAATCATATACACTACGTAATCAAAAGTATCCGGACACCTGGCTGAAAATGACGTACAAGTTCGTGGCGCCGTCCACTGGTAATGCTGGAAGTCAATATGGTGTTGGCCCACCCTTAGCCTTGATGACAGCGTTCACTCTCGCAGGCATACTTTCAATCAGCTGCTGGAAGTTTTCTTGGGGAATGGCAGCCCATTCTTCACGGAACTGAGGAGGGGTATCGATATAGGTCGGTGAGGCCTGGCACGAAGTCGGCGTTCCAAAACATCCGAAAGGTGTTCTATAGGATTCAAGTCAGGACTCTGTGCAGGCCAGTCCATTACAGGGATGTTATTGTCGTTCATACTGCCACAGCGTGCAGTATGAACAGTGCTCGATGGCATTGAAAGATGCAATCGCCATCCCCGAATTGCTCTTCAACAGTGGGAAGCAAGAAGGTGCTTAAAATATCAATGTAGGTCTGCGCTGTGATCGTGTCACGCAAAACAACAACGAGTGCAAGCCCCCTCCAGGAAAAGCACGACCACACCATAACACCACCACCTCCAAATTTCACTGTTGGCACTACACACGCTGGCAGATGACGTTCACCGGGCATTCGCCATACCCACACCCTGCCATCGGATCGTCACATTGTGTACCGTGATTCATCACTCCACACGTTTTGCCACTGTTCAATCGTGTAATGTTGACGCTCCAAGGTTGCTTTCCTTTGAAGTTTTAAAAGTTGATTATTCTTGTTTTTGGCTAACAAAACCAATGTTTTATTATAAACTATTAAAACATTAATGTTAATATTATTTTGTTTAATATTTTTAAGTGAAGAAAATTGAATAATAGTTTATGGAATATTAGGTTTAATGCTATTTGCAGTGACTGGGGGGGCATTTTAAATTGAGTAATGCGAGGCGTCGTTTGGCATTTTCCTACGTGATGTGTGGCTTATGAGCAGCCGCTCGACCATGGAATCCAAGGTTTCTCACCTCACGCCTGTCATAGTACTTGCAGTGGATCCTAATGCAGTTTGGAATTCCTGTGTGATGGTGTGGATAGTTGTCTGCCTATACTCTTTATGACACTCTTCAAATGTCGGCGGTCTCTGTCAGTCAACAGACGTGGTCGGCCTGTACGCTTTTGTGCTGTACAGTCCCTTCACGTTTCCACTTCACTATCACATCAAACAGTGGACCTAGGGATGTTTAGGTGTGTGGAAATCTAGCGTACAGACTTCTGACACAAGTGACACGCAATCAGCTGACCACGTTCGAAGTTCGTGAGTTCCACGGAGCGTCCCATTCTGCTGTTTCACGATGTCCAATGACTACTGAGGTCGCGGATAATGAGTACCAGGCAGTAGGTGGCAGCACGATGCACCTAAGATGAAAAACGTATGTTTGTGGGGATGTCCGGATACATAGTGTATTTAAGATACTTTTATGAAAAATAAAATGTATATCTTGCTTTTTCTGGGAATGTCTCCAAAAGGATTCTTCATTGTGAACGACTTTTGCATTAACTGGTAACCATAAGAGATAGACAGAATTTTACTACACAAAAAATGTAGATTGCGTAAATCTATGTAGATCATATACATTTTCTTTTGAGTGAACCATTTTCGAGATATTGCTTGTTATTCCCTTAAATTTTCCAGTACTTATACTTTTTCTCAGACGGAATACTCCACATAGCAACCAGCTCTTAAATATTTGACTATCGCTTAAAGCCTACCAATTCCCCTTGCATCTACAATAAAATTAGCAGTAAGATTAACATCTCGATATCTCGATTAATATGAAGCATATGGAGAATAAGAGTTTGTAAAAATAGTTTGTACAAGATTAGAGAAAGTCATGTGAGTGTAACACATCAGATTTTTTAACATCTTTAACATCCAAGGACACATCGGCGGCTTTGCCTGTGTAACAGTTGCTCATTGGCAATGATGTTCACTTGCTTTACTATTGTTTTAGTCTTTGGGTTTGCTTACTTTGGGGTTTTTATAACATTAAATTCACATACACACATTTATCTCTCACTTATACTTTCAGACTGAAGGTGGATGGGGAATAACCCTGGTTAAAGAAAACTTCCCATCCGCCAGTCGGAAATCGAACCCGGTTCCTCTAGATTAGCAGAGACACCTTGTGTCTATCTCTAGAAAATGCTTATTTTACTACTGCTTTTCTGCTCTATATTATTCTGCGTATCGTTTTTCGTCACTCTGTACATATTAAGTATTAAACCGGCAATTATGAAAAACCTTACCCTTATTTGCTCTTCCACAACATATTACACCATATATAATCAGAGCCACCACTGCTTGTTCTTATGCTGTGTTAAAGGAAAACTGCATATTATTACTACATCTACTGACCGAGCGGGATGGCTCAGGCGGCAACGTCTGTGGTCCGGATTCGGAAGGTCCCGGGTTCCATTCCCTGTGACCACCCTCTCTGACCATGAGGTTTTCCCCTGGTCGCCTCGGAGAATGCCGGGGTGGTGTGTTCTACAACGGTTCCTCCTTTCCCCCACTTCGTCTCTTTCTTTGCTTCACACTTCAGATGTGTTTTCAGGTCCTGGCGGTGTCGGGTAGATGGCGTAGATGCTTGCGCATTGTAAAGATTTCTCCCCGTAAACGTGTTGTTCTGCCGTTAGGGTCGCTTCGTCGCCCTCTCTCGGGATTCTTTTCGCCTCTTCTGGTGCGCGGGTATTCAAACTGGAAATATTAGGGACTTCTGCGAGTCTCTGTGAGCCTGTCTGCCTGCAAAGTTGCCACCTCCTACGGCTCCTTCAGCTCATCCCTGCTCCGTGGGTGTAGCCACAATAGATAAAACAGTAGCCCCCTCCAATAAATACATCCTACTGCATCAACTGAACAGCTGGTTTCCAAGGAAATTAATCTTAGGTAGATTCGCCATATTAAAACTAAACTAATATACATAATTACATCTGAATTACTGCCGAGTGTACACACATTAGTACACAAATGATTCGCGCCATTAACATCTTGTATGGGCATGTTGGCTTTGATGTAAAAAGGATCAACGCAATTCAAGTTGCTATAACCATAACTAATAAACGTATTGTCGAGGGAAGCCGGAGGATAGTAATATACCTAGAGTTATCACCATTAAACTTTAGTTTCTCCCTTGGCGACTATTGGGCTTTCATATGGCTCAATCGGATTTTGCAATACCCATCGGGCCAATATGAGTACCAAGCTATTTGTTACACATTGAAATAACTTTGCAGCCTTGATCAGCACTGTAAGATTCCTGTTGAATAATAAAGCAATTCACGAGTGTCTTTTTAAAACTTTAATTTCTTGCTGTATGGTGATGTTTTTCTACTTTCGCTCTATTATGAGAATGAAAGCAACGCAGAATACTTCAATGTTTTACTTCGGTAGCCTTCAAATATTAGTTTAACGAATCTTTATTCCTTGTCTCAAAATGCTGCATTCCCACAATTTAAAAAAAAGTATTATTTCATGATTTTTTAATGCAAAGATTTGTATTTACAAAATACTACACAGAGCTTGAAGTATATTCGTTTATGCACTAAATTATTTGATTTTATAAAGCTTTTGGATGAAATATAAACATATGTAGATGGTTTTTAAAAATGAATGTATAAGATCTAGATGGAACAAATAAAAAACACTTCTAGTAATAATTTTCTTTCCCATTAAAATATAACAAATCCTTGCAGAGGCATTTTTATGTATCAGAAATGAAAGCGTATGCAAATGGAGAAATGGAGCATCTGAATTTTGCTGAACTAAAAGCTACCTATATTGTACGTCTGACCTTTTGGATAATTAAAGCAAATGCATCGGTAAAATTTGGTAAGAAGACGAAAATTCAAGTTTTTAAACATTTGTTTACTATGCTTATACCTTTTAAATTCATGCATGTGTAACATTTTCTTAATATGTACTGGACATTTTTAGATCTTCATATGCTCATTTAAACCGTCTCATGCAATTAGGGTAAAGCACACTGTTAAACTTATAAATAATGTTTACTTTCTCTACTACGTGCATAGTGGGTAGAGAAGGTATTGCATTCCACCCAAAAAATCGACACCGAGATTGCACCACAAATATATGTTTTAAGGGCCCACTGAATAAAAAAAGCATTTTTAGTAAAACGTCCATATGTGTGTGTGTCTGTGCACATTATAACTTAAAAACGAATAGTTGGATCAACACCAAACTTAGTATTTAAGTTCAGTATCTTCCAAAGATGCAACACAAAGATTTTCAAGAAATTACTCTCATCTAAACTACCCTTTACATGGAGCATTTTTCGAAAAGATGACTAACGATTTTGATTAAAATACCATATATTAAATATATTTACATGACAAGTAAGATAGACTGTAAAGTCCTCTTCATTCGGAAGGGTTTTTGTTTAATCTTACAGAGGTTAAGCTACAGACGAGAACGTGCCACAAAAAAAGAGATCTCTTTAAAACACACAATTTATGTCAAATGAGTTTTTTGTGACATAAGCCATTTCTGAGATATCCGTTCGAATTGTTTTCATTTCTTGGTCATTCTCTTAAAAGTCCTGTCAACATTCAGCTGTTTCTCGCGATTGCATAGAAACAGTTGGGAATTTTAAGGCTAGGATGCTATAACATATAGCGTCTAGTTCTAAAACATTTGACAATCACTGCTCTCTTTTATCTATAGCGAAATGTGTAATGTAGCTATTTCTGGAAAACCTTATTTTGTTTAAAACGTAGTAAACAGAAAATAAGCTTAGTAAGAATAATTCTTATACCCACTAATAAACGATAGAGGGTAGAGAAAGTCATTAGATTGTTTCAGAGTTTTCATTATTCAAAATGCTGTGTACCACAGCTTTTAATTTACTTGCTCAAAATTTCTAGGAAAGCTCAGATATTAATAATGTACAATTATTGCAAAATATTTAGTAGTTCGGTAATTAATTGTTCTTTCACACAAGCCATATGTAGGAAAAGGTTAGAAAGGTAGAATCAAACTGAAGAATTCAATGCCATAGCTGGGATTTGAACCACAATTTTCCGGTTTCCGTCCGGTTGCTCTAACCAATTGAGCTACCGTAGTAACATTTCGGCACGACATTAAACTCCCCAACTAACTCGCATTTTTTCCGGTAAACCACAAAAGATCTCAAATTAATTTTGAGATGACATGCCTTAAAGCCAATTTAAAACGTCGTAAGTACTTTAAGTTTTGGGCTTCATACAAGTCGTGTAGGACAAGGTTGGAAAGGAAGAATCAGACTGAAAATTCGTACCGGCATGTTGCCATGGTTACTCAGAGCAACCGAACGGAAACCGGAAGATCCGTAGTTCAAATCCCGCTATGACATGGAATTTTTTAGTCTGATTCTACCTTTCCATTTAGTAATTCATTTGCCATAACTCATTTGGAAATTGAAAATTTCAACACACTTTTTTTATTGTACACTAATTAAAATTAATCATTTCCTGCACCTTTATTTTGTATTTATTTTAAGTTTAAAATAACATTTTAGAAACAAACTGTCGTATAATATTGTGAGAATAAAAACTCTTTGACTCGTAACAAACTTAATTTATTATGCGAAATTCGTTACAAGTCTCGCTTGGCAGCTTTCACTTACAAATCGCTCATAACTTAATCGCAACTATCTCGTAACTCGCATTTATTTTCTGTCGTGTTTTTATAGTCCCCTGTTTCTAGGGAGACACATTAGAGCAATATTTCAGAATTTACCAGAATGGAGATGGCGAACTTCCTCGAAGGGTAGCTAGTCAAAGCCTTCTCCAATGCTTGGCAGACTGTATCACCCGGGTTTTCTTTTAGTTTACTTTTACATATTCTAGAAAATCTCCTCCAATAATCCATTTCTGTTAAAATCATTTTCTTTTCAACTGATAGTCCTAGAGTCCACACGTCGGAGCCGTGGCTTATAATACTTCTAACTACCGTTTTAAAATTGTAGTTTTAGTGTCTTTTGAGACTGTTTATCCCATAATATACCATTCAAAGTAGGTATAGGATACTTTCCTGAATTTATCTTTGATCTTATTTCCTTTTCCAATAGGAAGACCGCACAGCACGTGGATTTAAAGGGCAATGATGATTGGGAAATTGAAGAAGATTCATGGTCCAATGGGCAAGGATGGAGAAAGTGATAAGACGATGTTAAAAACTGTAATCTTGGGTGCCGGAAATGTGTTTGTACACTGCAAAACCGAAAAACGTATATACATATATATAAATATAGAAAAACATTAATTATAAATTTAAAATGCTGATATTTCAATAGCTAATTTACTTTTTGCATGTTCCATTTGTTTTTTATTTGGTACACGTGATAAAAATTAAAGAATTTAAATGAAAATTGTGAATTTTCCCAAATGAATAAAGTCAAATACCTATGTCGACTGAAGGTCATAATTGGAACACACTCAAATCTGATGTGTTGCACTCACGTGACTTTCCATACTCTTGTGCAAACTATTTTTACAAACTTTATTCTCCATATACTTCATATTAGTCGAGATAAACATTTGAATGTTATTCTTAATTTTCTTGTAGGTGCAAGGGGAATATGATAGGCTTTAAGCGATAGTCAAATCGTTTAAGAACTGGTTGTTATGTGGAGCATTCCGTTCTCTTTGCATGTCCAGAATATTGACAAAAATAAAATAAAAACGAATAACGAATTCCCATTTGAGAAAAGGTATAAGTATTGGAAAATTCAAACACATAATAAGGAATATCTCCGAAATGGTTCATTTGAAAAAAAAATGTATCTGGCATAAATTGTGTGTTTTAACGAGATCAACATTTTTTTGTGTAGTAAAACTTTGTGTTATCTCTTACGTTTACCAGTTATGCCAAAGCCATTCGGAATGTAGAGGACTTTTGGGGACATTCCCAGAAAATTCAAGATATACATTTCGTTTACCATAAAAATATCTTAAATATATGATATTTTAATCACAAAAGTTAGTCATTTTTGAGAAATAAAAATTTTCGAAAAAATGTTCCATGTAAAGGGTAGTCGGGATGGGAGGATTTTCTTGGAAATCGTTGTGTCCCATCTTTGAAAGATACTGGACCTAGATTCCAAATTTAGTATTTATCCAACTTTTCGTTTTTGAGTTATGTTGTTCACATACACACGGACCTTTTTTAAAAATGCTTTTTGTCCTACTCAGGGGGCCTCAAAACATGTATTTCCGATGAAATCTCGATATCGAATTTTTTGGGTAGAATGCAATACTTCTCTTACTTACTATACATAGCAGAGAAAGTAAAAATACGTACACGTAAGCACAAATATACAAAAACATTTTTTGTTAGTTTTGGCAAAAATTTTAATCACAACTTGAACCTTTTGTTTGCGCAAGGAGAACGGTACATTTAGCAAGGAGAACGATAAGAATCTGCACGCCTGAGTGTGACAGGCACGTTCACGGCGCCACGTAAAATTCCTCAAGTGCCCATGATGTGGACGATGAATCCCAGAGGGTTTAACCACACTTAATGACGTTGCAGATTTTCTGAAGTAAACAAAGTTAGCTGTATTACTGAAGGGTGTTTCCGGAGATATGGGTGGAGACTCCAGAAGGTCGGGCAGTTGTATAGTCGTCAGTCTGACTGGGGCCAGGGTAATCCTGCTTCCCTCCTACTGGGCTGGGTTTCGCTAGGCCTTCCTTATGTTTTCTAGGTTTTTCACCATTTGACAGTGACAACCTCGGCCCATTAGCGTCGATACTATCTCTCCTGATGGAGTACAACATGGTCCCCAGACATGGTGTTCGAGAAACACAACCAAAATCTAAACAGGTACAACAGAAATGAGATAAACAACCCCAGCATTATTGTTCGTTTAAGTTCGGACACTGAGTGTTTATTGCGTTATAAATACTTCTTCTTCCCACACCACTAATACCTGATGATAATCGCTGACGTAACCCAATTTTCTTTCTCTTTGAGTTTCATGAACCCTTTCGTGTCACATTTTAAATACAGGTTTATTCTGCGAAAACGTTCACAGGTCTTATTCTAGAGAGAGAGAGAGAGAGAGAGAGAGAGAGAGAGAGAGTGAACCACTGTACTCAGGTCCCTTTGGTGTAGAAACTGTGGTGTGGTGCCCATCTGGAGTGTATAAATACAGGATTATTAAAAAAGAAGGGACATACGTTACATATTTATTTCTGTATTCATCATAGCTATTTTATATTAATATTGTTCTATTTCAATATTTTATTATATTATATCTATTCTATGTTATTTGGCAAACTCAAATGGAGTGAGATTACTAAATAAATATATTTAAGTCATAACAGTTTTCAATTGAAAATTTGCTGAGATTGTTGTTGAAATTGAAATCGCTTTTCAGGTAAGTTAATTAATGTTATAAATTTTCAGATTAACACAAGGGGGGATATTCATTAACTTTCCACTTGACGGGATTATTAAGTTACTGCATCCTTTTTTATATTTAACATATATAGTACAGCTAAACATATATGTGGCTGAAAAGGTTCATAATATAAAACAATTTTTGCATATGTCCCTCGAGGATATAAGCAATGGTGCGAACGACTTCCTTTTGCAATAAAACATATCCTTGGCTCCATTACTGTTGTCCTATAACATAACATCACAACTAAGCAAACTTGAAAAGTCTATAATATGCATTTAGCAAAATAAGGTTGTCAGATTCCCAAATTGAAAATAAAGAACACACTTATCGTTACATGTACATTACTCTAGAGACTAAAGTAGATGATTACTAGATATCAGATTTTAGGTCCTTAAAAACCAATTTTAAGGCACGTAAAGTAGCATCTAAAATTATCATAAAAGTAGCAATAAAAATAGAGTTTTCAAGAGATAAAAATTCGATTTTATGTATCTAAAATGTATTTCCACTTTCTAAAATCACAACAAGTTTAAAAATGCAATTAATTAATTAATGAGCATTCAAAATCAACACTAACAAAAACAGCAAATTTGTTAAATTATTATGGCTAGAAAAATGTTATGTTTTAAATTATAAATGTATAGTTGCTAACGCACAATTTGACTTATAAAGTTGAAAAGTCACTCACAGAACTTACTGAACAGATCACAGTGGAAATGCACCGACTCTTCGTGCTCTTTGGAAGGGATTTCTGCCTTACTACAGCCACCAAAGAAATGACAAACACACCTAGAGGGGGAAAGTTATTTGTTTTCTTTCTACAAAAGAGTGAATATACTTGCTAAAGAGCTAAAATAAGCCAGTCTGTTCCTCGAACGTCTTATTCCTAAAACCAAGCTATTACGAAGCTTTTAAATCAAACCAACCACCATGATATCAATACTTTATGTTTCATTGCTGCATGAAAAAAATTAATGAAGCAATGCAAATGGTAAAATAGGCAGTTTTAGGCTCTAAAACTTTAAAATATGTTTCAGTGGTCACAAAACCCTTCCACGCATTTATATTTTATATAAAACCTGAAGATATTTAACTAGTTTTGGTTTATTTGTATACATAAAAAATAGATGTTTAACCTAAACTCATAGGTCTAGTGATTACAGATGTGGAACCCGAATAAAGTCCATTACTCGTAGAAAACCTGCATTAGATAACCCTTACAGAATGTATTATTTGCAAATTACACATAGGTACATTTGTACATATGAAGTGAAGCTCATCAGTATATATGATGTAGCGTGTATGTGTGTGCATTGTCGCGTCGGACACATTATTGCTTTGTAGCAGAACATTGTTGTGTATAATTATTTTGATTGGGGTTTGAATTTTGTCCGACGCGGCATCGCTCTCTCCCCCCAACTCCTGGTTAAGGGGTGGAGAGAAGAAGAGGGAAAGCGTGCGTTACTGCTTTCCTTGTCTAGTGGTGGCAGTCTAGTAGTAGCCAGTCAGTCGTGTGAGTCACTTCACGGCGAGTGGTTGTATATGTAGCATGCGTGTGTGTCTCGTGTGAGTGTGGAACATCTCCCTCCAATGTTTGTCCTGTAATCTTTTGTATATGATGCAGTGGCACGAAGGCAAATTTATAATAAACCACAGATGTGTTAAATGTGAATTTATGTGTATTTTGTTATGAATATCCCACGCCTGCTTTGAAATGTAATGTTAAGGTTCCTAGTCCTTTCGTTGCCACTGATGCTATGCTCCCCAATGTTTATGCCGGGGTAACTAAATTTAATATCTAGCTGCAAAACCTTTTGGCCTCACCCCGGTATATAACAATATAAAACAAAGTATTATCGCAAACAATACTATCATAAAATTCTCTGATGATTTATTGCAATTGAAATAATCAACAACTCGTTTTTTTAAGTCCATTGAACATCTACATTTCACCAAGCCGAGCGGGATGGCTCAGGCGATAACAACTGTGGCCCGTATTCGGGAGGTCGTGGGTTTATTCCCACGGCCGACCTTTCTGACCCATGGGTTTTTTCGGGGTTTTCCGCGGGTCACTTGGCGAATGCTGGGAAGGTTCATTATATCCCCGCATTTCCTGTCCCTTTAATTATTTCACCTACATTCTTATTTCACCTCACCTTTCATTAGTTTGGTCTATTTCAGCGTTGAAAGTGTCGGCGAAAGTCTCGGCGTTGCACGGAGGGAAAAGGATGCTCTATGTAATCCTTCGCCAACCAGAATGGGGGTGGTCTCCGAGTCCCGGGCCCCCAGGAGATGCGCAAGCCAGCGGGGGGAGGGGAGCCAGTTGCATCAGCTACCATCCGGGAGCTTCCATCTACAAAAGGAAGGAACCCTGCCCTCTGCCCTGGTCCGACCGCCCTCCCGGGGGGACTCCATCAGGGGCTTCGAGGTACAAAATATTTTAGTAGGTCGCGGTGGTAAGTCCTACTCCACAGGTAGCCCTGGTCCTACATTTCACTAGAAGAGATCCATTTTCTGCAAACAACCTGTGAAGTACTCTTCATTATGAATGATTTTTCCCTAATTATTAACTGTAAGACATCTCGTTAAAGCACACAATTTATGTCAATCATTTTTTTGGGAGGTTGCGTTAACCATAAATTCTTTGTAAATGGTTTGAATCTGTAAATGGCACGGAATTTCAAAGCCATCTTATAGCGACTCGCTTTTTAGAAATCTCTTTAGCTTATTTATCCGTCTTATACCTATGATGTATGTATTCGTCCTCCGCGGTGTAGTGGTTACCTCTCTAGTTCCCAAGGTCGCGAGTTCAAATTGACGGAGGGCGATGAATTTTTTCGGGCGTAAAAATCCTTGGCATGGCTTTTGGTCCAGGTCGTAGATTTACGGCACGTAAAAGTACCTCAAGTCTGATAACGAGGCCTCTGAGCAAAACTACCGGTATGTCACGCCCAATATAGAATGGGACGCTAAGGACCACAACAGTTAAAGAGCGTCCATAAATAAAACACAATTTTTAATTTAACGATGACAAGATTTAACGATTGATAAGAACTTAGAAGGACAAGCTTTTGTAAGAATAGTTTGTAGACGAGTAAGTAGAGAAAGTCGTGCGAGTTAAACGCATCAGATTTTAGGATTATTTCTTAAAATATTTGTAATAATAAATATAATCAATGTTATCGAATTCTTTCCATTACTGAATCAATGCAGCAGAAATTTAACGCTATGCTTATCGTTAGTATTTGCGATCTGGTGCTATAGCGTGCACCGGGATATTAGCGTTATTCATGTTAAAACGTGCAGTATTATTTGCAATCTAAATATACAAATGGAATGGAAATGGCGTGAAATTAATTGCTGGTGACTTGACATGGCGAAGATTGGATAGAATCTAAATAGGGATAGAGTCATTATCAGAAAAGGCGAGGTAATGGAAAGCCATTTACATATTTGGAGACACTAAATCACACTGAATATATCAAGCATATCCGCACTTGAAGTAATTATGATGCAGAAGACAGGTGCATTAAAGACTGCATACCAAATAGTCTACAAGAAAGGGTAAAACATGTTAAGTAAATACTTAATGCTTATAGAAGGTATAAAACACATTTCGAACGCCCAAGGTGTTCACCAGATAAGTTTAGTGCAGGAAAAGAAAAATAAATGATGGTTTATTTTGTATACAGAATGTTCAGAAATTCCCCTTCAGACTTTTAGGACTTTTAGAGGAGACTTAATAGGAAGCCACGTCCGGAAACGTACCACTTCTGTCCTAAAACAGTTTCAATTCGGTTTGCCTGCTATGCAACGAGCGGCGTTTACGTCAGACGAACAGATGATGTAATTTAACCTCTACCCTACCTCTCTATCGTGGCTTGAACCCTATAGAGTAGAGGATGAAATTTTGGCACGAATTGTGGTCGCTGCACAACAAACTGCAGAGATATGTAGCGGGAAATCCATGATCCTTTGGGTCGTTGTTGCCTGTTGCAGTGTTCTTCCTCGGCTATAGGTGCTCGTCGGTTGTTGAGTATTCCATTCCTAACTATCTCTAATTATTAAATCTCAGGTTCTAGTGGGCGAGGCAAGTTAAAAATACACTGCGAGTTTCCCTTAATCAATTAAGTATATTTCACACTTTGAATAGTTATGGGCGGCTAGCTTTTCCCATTATTGTGATAATCCCACCACTTTAAGTTAGTCAGGAGCCTAGCTATATTCACACGCACCCCACACGTGCATCCGTAGCACCTCATGTCGACGTGACTTCTCGAGGAGATAGATTTAGAATAAGAGCGGGCTCTAAGGCTTTGTCTGCCCTTATATACGGGAGCCTAGTGACGCTCACCTCTGCGTTTGAAAATGTAACGACGTTTCCTATTGGCCCTCAGGCCGCGTTACCCTGATATGTATGAGAATGTGTGGCTTCAGTTCTGTGCGCTCGGGCGCCATCATGTAACGTTGTACCGCTCGGTGACAGGTACGGTCTTTATGGTTTCTTGGAATTCTTGCTAGCTCGCCCGTGTCTTACTATCATCTCTGTACAAATGTTAGATGTTGAATATTTTAACATGTTAGTGAATTAAATTTTTACTGTACAATTCTTATATGTATGGTTCCCCTTTCATATGTACAATTCCCCTCTCTCCCCCTCTCTCTCTCTCTCGCTCTATATATATATATATATAATATCCCCTTTCAGATACCAGGAGTGATGGAGAGACTTTACCAGAACTTCATTCGTAGGTACAATGCGTGTAACATCCACCACCGCATTTCTCTCCTTTTCACTCTCATCTCAAATTTCTCTCTCTCTCTCGCTCTCTCTCTCTCTCACGCTTTGTGCAACGAGTATAGCATATATTTTGAACAGGAGTGACAAAACTGCTTTTTCTGGTACACAAATTTGTGCTAATTCTAATGCTTTTAATGAATATCTCGTAGTAACCAGATGACGATAATAAAAATTCAAAAATATGAGGTGTATCTCTAGTATAGGAAAAACAGGTGATAGAGCGAAAACCTTGTATGAATTCTAAAATATTATGATGAAGCCGGACTTACGGCTCGTGGGTGCGGAGCGTATCCTTCAGCGCTAGCTGGAGCACGTCTGATTGCAGATAGAGAGGGGCTGCTCCCGAAGCATCTGGAAGACTAATCCAGAACAATGGAATCGTTTTGAGACTTATTTTCGCTCACCCTCCCTGCTGTGCGAAGTGTCCAGAGGCTAGAGTGATATAAATAGAAGCGTACTCACTGCGGCAGGAGCGTGATTGTTATTGCGTTGTTACGTACAGCGAGTACTGTCCTGCGAGAAATAGAAAAAAAAGTCCTGTGTTCGACAGGTAGTGAGCGAGGGAAGAGATAGTTAATAGCATCCGGAAGAGAGAGACCCTGTGTTAGACACTACAGCGAGTGAAGCGGAAGGAAGAAGAGGCTTCTTCGCTCTTGATTCATTACATCGGTACGCGCAAAGAAAACAAAAGTGAAGTGATAGTGAAATCTGAACAAAGTCACAATATTCTTTTCTCAATAATAAGAATGAAAATACGTTGTTTATTACTTGGAACCCCATTACAACACCTGGAAGTCAGTTAGTTTATTCTCTAAATACAGGATGATTCATGAAGAACTGACACATTTACTTCTTTAATTGTTTCAAAACGAGTTATGCTAGGAACAACTTATTATACCTCAAATGCAAAGGAATAGATTATTTACCGCTATAGCAAATGCTGAAAATGTCCTCCATCCTGCATAACACACAACTCAACACGTCCTTCCATGTTACTGGCCACTCGTTGGAGGACTCTGTTGCCAATAGCTTGAATCTTGAAGCAAGTGTTTACGTAATATGCTGCTACGTATGTAAAGCCGATTTGAAGATGTATTTTTGTTGTTACGCTTCAAGTTTTCTAAAAAAATATTAACTTTAACTTTGTTATTAAACTGCTTCTATAGATATTATTTATGTTTATGTTTGCCTCGGCTGCGTCAGTATTGTTTTAGAGACACGTTTCTCTTAATCAGGGCGTGGTGCGACAAAAATGTAGGCTTACACAGATTTTAAGTTTTAAATTCACTTCTTTTTATTAATCCTTGACACAAATTAAATAGCACTACACTGATATCAAGAGCTCTGAGATTCTTTTATTTAATACTTGCACTTTGTTAACGCGTATACTTATTTTACGATTCACACGAATACGTAATATTTCTCTAGAGAACACATCTCCCATCTGGTTACTACCAAGGTCTGCAGGCAACTGAACATATTTCAACCGTCCAAACCCGTAAACTTCTGTATTTCAAGTCTCTGATTGGCTAATCCTATTCCAATAGAATATCTGAATTTACTAAAGCTTTTTCTGGCTGTTGATTGGCTATTTTTAAGCTGTCACAAAATTTACATTATTGCTGCCCTAATCATGACTAGTAGCATTCAAACTCTCAAACTCATCCTCAAGGTTACCTCATTGTTAGCAACTTTAAACTTATTTTTCTCATAGCTCTTACATTATTAAATTACGTAATGCATTCTCGTAACATTATTGAACATGTTTATAATAATATAAGCATATGCAGTGACTGTTACATACATTTTAAAAATTATTACATACATATTGCTTCAAGGCGGGCTGTTATTGAAATTACATATTATATAATTTAAAATTATTCAAATGTTAAAAATACTGGCTCAATTTCCTGTGTAATGTTGTGCATCAGATCGTCCAATGTCTGGGGACGTGTGGCATAAACCCTAATCTTTTAAGTAACCCCATAGAAAGAAGTCCAGCGATGTCAAATCCGGAGATCTCGGTGGCCACAGGTTCTTGGAAATTTTACGGTTGTCAAAGAATTACTGCCATGGATTCATTTGATGTATCGCATGTAGCGCCGTCTTGCTGAAAATATCCTTGATTCAGCTCTACATCTAGTTGCTCAGCAAACTCCATGAAAATCCATGGTACTCTGCAGTGTTCACATTGTTTAAAAAAAATTTGTTCCCATTATTCTCTGTGCGGATATTACGCACCAAACCCTGATTTTAACCGGGTGCATATGAGAGTTCATATAGCTGTCTACATGGAATCATGATTCATCTGTATCGGACAGTATGGCAGGATTTTGCACAATTAACACTGAAACCAATGGCAATAATGCAGTCGTCTAGTCTTATCTGGTTCCTGTAACTGATGGACAACCGTAATCCTATACGGCTTTAGACCTGCACTGCTCTTACGTCAACAACTGTGGGAAGCCTAGGTGAACGAGTTTTGCCTTTTTCACTCATCAGAGATCCAGTTGTTTCCAATTTGTTTACCAGTCCCAGTATTGTATTTCTTTGGGGAGGATGCCGAACACCAAATTGTCTCTGGTATGCCCTTTGAGTAACTGTAATTGAATTCGTAATCCAGTACTGCTTTACAAGGAAGAGTCGTTCATTTAATGTGTACTCCATTATTGTGACTAGAACAAAATCTCAAAACAGTTGCCGACAATAATACTAACAAGAGGCAGTATTTTTAACACTTAAATGATTTAAAAAAAATCCGGATTTGAACCCGCGACCTCGGGAGCTATAGGCTAGCATAGTAACCACTATACCACGTAAGACGACTATACAGTAGTGTTGCTTTAAGGTACATTCTTAAGCGCACTAACGTTGTTGTTCTTCTCCTCATATTCCTCAGATATAAGTATCAAAATAAGATTCCTTACAAGGCTTTAGATTCGTTATACTTATAGTACACTAACTAGTTACTCTCTGCAATATATGACTGTTAAATGCACAAGAGGTTTAATCAACTACCAAATAGGGTGGTTGCACCGACACAGAATTCCAAGAGAACTGTAATATATTAATATCTAGTTTAATTGATTATTTCCTCAAAAGGCAGCCGACACATGATCGTTCCGATAAGATTGTAATATACGGAGGTCCAGACACGTCACTGTCTCTTAATATTGAATATCTAATTAAAAGCCGTTAAAGGGAGCATGCCTGAAATTAATTGCAAAAAAGGGTGTTTTTTAAGTTATGCCTTTACACGTCAGTTAAACCAGCACTAAATGAAAAATTGCATACATAATTATATCTAGAAAAAAATCGTTTTAAAAATTTAAATAAATTAGTGTAAACAAAAAAATCATTAGCTGAAATTCATGCTAAACCTTTAATGAACCAATCGCTAATTCTTCCCCATGTTATGCGTCATAACACTCTGTAACTAGAGAACTAATCGTTTTACAATACGATGTTCAGTGTAGAAAATGATCTGAAAACACCATCTAAAAATCTGATGTGTTACACTCACCTGACTTTTTCCACTTTTGTGCAAACTATTTTTACAAACGCTTATTCTCCATCTACTTCATATTAATCGAGAGAAAGATTTGCAGACACTAATTGACCTTAATTTAGGTTCCTCCAAACACATCACGAATAATGGAGTTTACTTCTACCTCATAATATCAAGAACTTTCATTAAAGAGATTTCTTTCTACGATGCTTAATTTTGGAGATATTGTACAGTCTCAACTTAAGTAGTCCATGTATGATTTATAACTTTATTTTCCTGTGGACAGCAATAAACTATCAAGTTTTAATTTTATTTTCATCGACTTTAATAATGGGCGTTACAACCTCTTTAACACATGCAGATTCAATATCTGTGTTTCTGCTTGAGGTAGAACGCAACTGAATCTTCAACATTTATGTTTACTTAAGAAAACACAGCTTTCCTTCAGCTACTTCAGGCATACACCGCCAACAACAGAACACTCACCGAACACCTCATATATCAATATTGATCGAAATAGCCGAGCGCTCGTTGTCTGCGTGCTTCGTCATTCACCGGGAACACTCGTAAATCTATCGACCAATCCTCGAGAGGCTAGGATCTGTTGCGCTCGGCCTTTTGCAGGCCTCTTCTGTCAAGAATTTAGGGAGAGCGCGTAGAGCCAACCGATTTTTCTTTTCTTCTTTTTCTGACAAATCATTTTAGCTCAATTTAACAAAACTGTTTTAACATGTGATATTCAACAATTGCAATAATTTGTATATTATTTTCTGCGGTACAGCACTGTAGAATAAATTTTATAATGATATTTTCTTTAATGTTTTTATACTTCTCGATGTCTGCCTATTGATAAGATATCCGTGATTGCCGCAAAAATGGCCAGTTTACATAAGTTCGCTACGTTGGAGCACCTATTAGAGTCGCTTTGTCCGTATGTAGGAGCATAAAAAGTTGCAGGGTTGAAATTTTGGCTTCGAGTTTGAAGAAAACCTCTTGATACATTTCATATTGGCTTAATTCATTGCAACATTAAGGGTTGTTTATGAATAGAGTCTCATAAATGTCTGTTCCCACCACAGACACGTGCAACTACGAGGTATGTTGTAAAGTATGGTCCTTTATGCAATAACATAAGAACTAATTTTTTTATTCCATTGTTACATACCTTAAGTTTTCTTTCCGCACAGTTCTTACAATCAGTTCAATTCTGATTCTGACGTAGAATAAATTTTAGTGGTTCGTTCCAACAGAAATTCGCCGCCAGTCCATGAAACAATGATACAGTTTCTGAGACGTATTTTATCTGTGTCTAAGATTCCATGGCAGAAGAAATTGCGTTATTGGTATAGTTGGTTTCAGGAGAGGGATTCAAATTAGTGATCCTGAAATCACATCTATATCACAAGAGTAGCTGAAAGAAAATAATTGAAAAGTTATGCCATGTTTGCCAAAAACATACGATTCATTATTAAGAAGCTTTCGTACATGTTCCGCAAAGGGACTATCGCAGCTCATTTTTAACACACAGAATTTTACTCCAGAAACAGACGTTTTCTAGACAGACTGATGGCGGAAGTCTTGACAAGGTTCTAAAAAACTTATGCTACAATAAGACAAACGCTCAAAAAACTTTGATAACCGGTATAAAGATTCGAAGGCTTGGGTAAAAAATAAACTGTAGAAAAAAAGTTATTGCAAAACGGACCTTACTTTATAAGTTACCCTCGTAAATTCTAGGCACCTATTTGAGCATGTTCATCTTGGTGCTGTGATGCACCGTGGATAGAAGTACTTTTGACGTATTATCAATGTCAGGTACAAAGAGCGCCAAACAAAATCTCACTACACCTCGAGTCTATGTCACGTTATTTATCGTTGTACGTGGCCTTGCGAAGCCATGGCCATTTCACTGGTTGCTTTAGGCCACGGTGCAAGGGTGCGTCACTCCTGCTAAATAGTTACACCAATAACCACAACAAAGGTTACAAAATGGCGTAGAAGCGAAATATATGTTTACGCTCTCTATCGTATTGGCTAAAAGAGAAAGAGGTAGAGTGAGTGCATTCAGTTTGCCATACAGGCCTCTTATCATGATTTGTAGCCCATACCTTATCGGCTAGTGCAGAACACGTCTTTGAAAGAGTTAAAAGCTAAGGGGAAAACTTGAGTGCCCAGGTTAGCGAAATATAGAATGTGTAATGTGAGAAGATTTTTAGGGGGTGCAAATTAAAGCTTGAAGCTATTAATTAAATACATAGTAAGGCAGCACTTTACAACAAAAATAAATAGAACTGTATTCTCATAGTGATATCAATGCTTATTGCTGCATAGAAGCAAACATAACTAAATAATAAATAAATAAATAAATAAAGCAGAGTATATTCCCTCTAATTCAAACTATAATTGGTTAATATACCTTTACTAACATATTGCTGATCATAGGAATACATCAGGATTATAAACAAAAATATAAACCAATGTTATTGCCATATATGTATGTCATATTCGGTAAACCATATAATTTTTATTTCTAGTTTCTAAACATGATGAGTCAATTATAACAAAAGAGAATATCATCATCTGCGAATGTTTTACGGGAAGTTTCCGCTTTTCTGGAATATTTTTATTCAGTAATTTACAATAAAAACACTTTTATGCACGCCGTTGCAATTACTGTAACAGTGTGACCAGCTCCCACATATCCACGATACGTCCACGAGTAATTTCGCTAATATACTGCATGACTGGCTGTGAGACAATAAACAAGTTTTGGTTTCAATAACACCAGAAACAGCAAAGGCATCAACCTCCCCTCTTTTCCTCCTTATTGCTGTGTTATCAAGCCACCACGCTCTGCGATAGGCAAGGCGAAGGACACGCCTCAAAGACCCCAGAAAACGATACAAAATCCGCCGAAGATTTTCTTTGGCGCTCTGTGTATCACTGCCTGGCAGTTTTTTTTGTTTCCTACCTCAGATATTTCAGTATGTGAAATGCCTTTTGAAGTACCCTATGGATTAGTAAAATTGATTTCTAATAGGTTCTTTCCCGTTGAAGTTGTCAGATCATACATAACCGTACGGCAAAGACTCAGAAAATAATGGTGTGCGGAGATGAGTTAGGAAAGCAAGTAGGCTAGCAATAATTCTGTTGGAACGTGGAGGCCTGTTATTATTCATTACAAATCCAGAATAAGAACCTTATCGACACATCCATCTTACTCATGGAGGCCTGGTTAGGCAAACCCAGGCGGAGATTCCAACTTTTTCTGCAAAGAGATGAAACCCACGCTCGCATTATCTTTGTGAACCATTTAACATCGAGTGACAAGACGGCGTCTGAGCTGTAATTGAAGGAATAGCTGGCCACGAAGGCGGAAAGAGGCTAAGCACTCCTGTGGTCCCTACTTATCAACTACCAGTGCCAATTTTTCATAACAGAGCGTCCTATCAAGTTGAGCACGTGACTTCGCAATTTATTACTCGTTCGAGTGGAAGAAATATCTGGGATTTAATGAGCCTCTCTCAAGCCTTCCAATGCCTCTTTCAAAAGAGATATTAACATATCTACTGCTGATTTGATAGAGATAAGAGTCCAGATACATTTTTTGTAGAGTTAGAAGGTTATGGACAGAGAACTGTAAAACACAATTCAGAAAAGAATACAATATCTACTCCAGAACGTCTTCGTTTCCACTACCAGCCAAATTAACGGAGAAAAAAATCTGATGTGATGCATTCACGAGATTTTCTCTACCCTCTCGTTTATTAGCGGGTATAGAAACTAGATTTACTAAAGCTTATTTCTATACCTACTTAATTTTGATCCTTGTTATACCTTTGCAGAAATAGCTGCATTACACATTTCGTTATAGAAGCAAGGAGCGATAGGCAAATGTTTAACTGGACGCTATACGCTGGCTTTAAAATTCCATACTTTTTCAATGGAATCGCGAGAAGCAACTGAATGTTGAAAGGATCTCAAAAGATTGGCTAATTATTGAACAATAATTCATTAATAACGGATATTTCGGAAATATCTGATGCCACAAAAAGTTTATTTGAAAAAAGAATTGTGTGTTTTAAAGACATTCACATTTCTTGTGTATTACGTTTTCGTCTATCGCTTAACGTTTAGCAGTACAAAATACCTTCCGAATGAAGAGGACTTCATCGCAGGCTATTCCCAGAAAATGCAAGATATGCATTTTATTTGTCATGCGCGTATCTTTAATATTTGGTACTGCAATAAAAATCGTTAAGAGTAATTTTTAGAAAATAAAAAAATTACGAAAAATGTTCCCTGTAAAGCGTGATTTCAGGTAGGGGGATTTTTTTGAAAATCGTCGTGTCGCATCTTTGGAAGGTATTGAACTTAAATACCGAGTTTGGTGTAGTGCTTACTTTGCGATTTTGAGTTTGCTGCGCTCTCTCTCTCTTTCTCACGCAGAAGGAGCTTTTTATAAAAAGTTTTTTTTTGTATTCCCGGTGAAATGTCGGCATCGAATTTTTGGGTGAAAACCAATACATTCTCTACCTATTAGTACGTGGTAGAGAACGTAATAAGTCTAATTTTTACTTTCTCTACTACTTATGTGCAGTAAACAGAGGAGTTACTGTATTCTACATTGTCCAGATTTCGCCGCAAATACATGTTTTGAGGTCCTCTGAATCTCCAAAAATTATTTTTAGAAGAAAGTCCATGTGGTGTGAACAGCGCAACTCAAAAACGAAGAGTAGATTATAATACCAAACTTGGTATTTAAATACAGCGCCCTCCAAGGATGGGACACGAAGATTTTCAAGAAAATCCCTCATTCCAAACTAAACTTTTACATTTAAAAATGCTCGTCTTTTTTTTTCATTTTCTCAAAAGCGGATCTAACGATTTTAATTAAAATGCCATATGTTTAAGATGTTTGCATGACTAATAAAATGTATATATTTAATTTTCTGGGAATAGCCTGTGAAATCATCTTGATTCTGAGTGACTTTTGTATGATTGAGATAGACAAAAACTTACTATTAAAAATATGTAGATCTCATTAAATCACACATTTGTGTCAAATAACACTTTTTATGGCGTTAACGGTTTCCGAGATATGCTTTACTATAGGTTTTAGTTGGCAAATGCTTTGTACTTTTACAGCTACAAAATAAATATTCTTTCTTTTTTCCCCATCGCGGTATTGCAAAGAGAACGCAATTTCAAAGCTGTCACTAGCGCCCGTTTTTTTCGTGTAAAGCTACTGCGTTCCCTTATTTTCCTTTTTCTTATAATGATAAATATTATAAAACCATTTCTGCAAATGTATATGTCGAATAGCATGAAGTAGATAGACTGATACAATAAGCTTCTGCAAGAGTAGCTTTTTGAAGAATGGGTAAAGAAAATCATGCGAATATAACATATAATACTTTTTACTTTCTCTACTACGTATAGTAAGTAGGGGAAGTATTGCATTCCACCCAAAAATTCGATACCGAGATTTCACCGGAAACACATGTTTTGAGACCTCCTGAATCCAAAAAAAGCATTTTTGGAAACATGTCCGTGTGTGTGTCTGTGTGTGTGTGTGTGTGTGTGTGTGTGTCTGTGTGTGTGTGTCGGTGTGTGTGTGTCTGTGAACAGCATAACTCAAAAACGAACAGACGGATAAACACCAAACTTGGTATTTAGGTTCAGTATCTTCAAGAGATGCGACATGAAGGTTTTCAAGAAAATCCCCCTACCCCAGACTACCCTTTACATGGAACATTTTTCGAAAATTTTAATTTTCTCAAAAATGGCTCTAACGATTTTGATTAAAATATCATATGTTTAAGATAATGTCATGAGAAATGAAATGTATATCTCGAATTTTCTGGGAATGTCTCCAAAAGTATTCTTCATTGTGAACGACTTTTGCATAACTGGTAAACCATAAGAGATAGACAAAATGTTACTACACAAAAAATGTAGATCGCGTTAAAATACACAACTTATGTCGTATACATTTCTTTTGTTGAGTGAACCGTTTTCGAGATATTGCTTGTTATTCCCTTAAATTTTCCAATACTTATACTTTTTCTCAAATTCGTTATTCTTTTTTTATGTCCTGGACTTGCAAAGAGAATGGAATGCGCCGCATAGCAACCAGCGTTAAAATATTTGACCATCGCTTAAAAGCTACCATATTCCCCTTGCATCTACAAGAAAATTAGCAATAAGATTGAGATCTCGATATCTCGATTAACATAAAGCATATGGAGAATAGGTGTTTGTAAAAATAGATTGTACAAGAGTAGAGAAAGTCATGTGAGTGTAACACATCAGATTTTTTTATGTCCTGGACATGCAAAGAGAATGGAATGCGCCACATAGCAACCAGCGTTAAAATATTTGACTATAGCTTAAAACCTACCATATTCCCCTTGCACCTACATGAAAATTACCAATAAGATTAACTTCTCGATATCTCGATTAACATGAAGCATATGGAGAATAAGCGTTTGTAAAAATAGTTTGTACAAGAGTAGAGAAAGTCATGTGAGTGTAACACATCAGATTTTTTTTACTTTCTCTCCTACGTATAGTAAGTAGGGGAAGTATTGCATTCCACCCAAAAATTCGATACCGAGATTGCACCGGAAATACATGTTTTGAGACCTCCTGAATCCAAAAAAAGCATTTTTTGAAACATGTCCGTGTGTGTGTCTTAGTGTGTGCGTGTGTGTGTGTGTGTGTGTGTGTGTCTGTGAACAGCATAACTCAAAAACGAACAGTTGGATAAGCACCAAACTTGGTATTTAGGTTCAGTATCTTCCAGAGATGCGACACGGAGGTTTTCAAGAAAATCCCCCCACCCCAGACTACCCTTTACATGGAACATTTTTCGAAAATTTTAATTTTCTCAAAAATGGCTCTAACGATTTTGATTAAAATATCATATGTTTAAGATAATGTCATGAGAAATGAAAAGTATATCTCGAATTTTCTGGGAATGTCTCCAAAAGTATTCTTCATTGTGAACGGCTTTTGCATAACTGGTAAACCATAAGAGATAGACAAAATGTTACTACACAAAAAATGTAGATCGCGTTAAAATACACAACTTATGTCGTATACATTTCTTTTGTTGAGTGAACCGTTTTCGAGATATTGCTTGTTATTCCCTTAAATTTTCCAATACTTATACTTTTTCTCAAATTCGTTATTCATTTTTTTATGTCCTGGACTTGCAAAGAGAATGGAATGCGCCGCATAGCAACCAGCGTTAAAATATTTGACCATCGCTTAAAAGCTACCATATTCCCCTTGCATCTACAAGAAAATTAGCAATAAGATTGACATCTCGATATCTCGATTAACATGAAGCATATGGAGAATAAGCGTTTGTAAAATTAGATTGTACAAGAGTAGAGAAAGTCATGCGAGTGTAACACATCAGATTTTTTTTTATGTCCTGGACATGCAAAGAGAATGGAATGCGCCACATAGCAACCAGCGTTAAAATATTTGACTATCGCTTAAAAGTTACCATATTTCCCTTGCATCTACAAGAAAATTACCAATAAGATTGACATCTCGATATCTCGATTAACATGAAGCATATGGAGAATAGACGTTTGTAAAAATAGTGTGTACAAGAGTAGAGAAAGTCATGTGAGTGTAACACATCAGATTTTTTTTAAGTGGAGACGAATCCTGTGTAGTTCGTATATAGAAGAAGGAGTATTACAAATCGCTACAGAGACAAAGTGGGATTGCAAAGTTGACTGCTTATTTGTCGCAGATTTATGTTCGTGTTATGTTATTTGCTGAGCGCCTGTTATTGTTTTACTATTTTGAATTTTGGGTTCTTTGTCCTCCGGCTAGCTATTATTACTCAGTCGAGCAAATATCTCTTGAACAGGGCGTGTAAACGGAAAGGAGTTGTTACTAAAAGATAACACTGATAAAAGAATTAGTTTTTACACTTTTATTGCCGTCACACTTAAATAATTTCACATATTTAATCTGATACACGCCTGACTGAAACTATTATACTTTCAAATGAAACTACGTATTCGCGTATTTCACATTTCTGTAACTAACTTTACGACGCGAGAGATTCTGTAGAATTGCGTAACGTGTACTTCGTGAATGCTGCCTGACGTGTAACTCGCGAGAGAGATTTCTTAGAACTGCGCGACGTTTGCCTTGTGAATGATTCTGTAGAACTGTGCGATATCCAGCAATCCAGCAATCGAGAACAGGTCGCCCAGGTTTACCTGGGCGGAATATAATCGCCACAGTACCTAGCCGCGTTTGCGGCTTTACCTGTGCGATAAAGGAGGTTAAAAGAATATACACAAGTTTTTGATGTTTGTCAATCTGTCATGGGCGGGGTTTAGCTTTGTGCACTACCATTGGCTGGGTCTCAGTGTTTCTCATGGGCGGACTAGCGACCACGTGGTGACCAAGCCCAATGCTGCTTAACTTGGGCGACCGCTTGTGTGGTCGTCAAGTTAAGCAGGCCGGCATGGCAGCAAAGCAAGATGGGAATGCAGGTAATGGGATGGGGGTACTCAAGTTGGCGGCAGGGCGGGTCGCTGGATGGTCACTCCTTCAGCCAGGGACCGTGCCCAATGCTGCTTAACTTGGGGAAGTTTGTGAAATGTGGGATTGGCAGACCTCAGCCTCGGGGGCCCAAGCCGTCCTTCGGCAACCGGTAGCTCTTCCTCCGCCGTGACGCCTTGTGGTCATAGCGGCCCAAAGAGTTAACCAACTGGTTGGTGTGGTAGATGAGTTTCGTGTACATGGTGCGGGTTCTCTCCCGTACCACGTCCACGATGTATGGGAGGCCGGAATGGGTGTGTAGGATATGTGATGGGAATCTACGCCCGGTATCATAGATCATCCGAAGCGCCCTGTTCTGAACGGTTTGCAGTCTGCGGATGGTGGTCGCTGCTGCCGCCGATCCCCAGACCTCGCAGCCGTACAGAATCAGGGGCGGGATAATCGCCTGATATAGGCGTAGTTTGAGGCGTATGGGCATTGTGGAGCGGAATACAGGGTACAGCTGCCTGAGCGCGGAGTGGCCGAGGCCGACCTTTGCCCTGACATGTGGTGCGAAAGTGAGGCCGCGGTCGAGCGTGACTCCGAGGTATTTGGCTGAGGTAACCCAGGGGATTCTCCTCCGCCGCAACCTCAGAGGCCGCTCGGGGCGCCACCGACGGACCTTCGCCAGGAGAAGCGCAGAGCTCTTCCCGGTGCTGATGGAATGGAATGCGCCACATAGCAACCAGCGTTAAAATATTTGACTATCGCTTAAAACCTACCATATCCCCTTGCATCTACAAGAAAATTACCAATAAGATTGACATATCGATATCTCGATTAACATGAAGCATATGGAGAATAAGCGTTTGTAAAAATAGTTTGTACAAGAGTAGAGAAAGTCATGTGAATGTAACACATCAGATTTTTTTTAGTCTCATTCTACCTTTCCAATTTTAGCTTAAACATGCCATGTGTGAAAACATTATCACTGATTGAGCCAATAGTGGTTAACCATGCAGCACAAAGGTGTTTTTTTTGTTTTTTTTTTTCCAATGGAGAAGAATACCTTCTGGAGTGACTGTGCTTTTCATTGAGTTGCATAGTATTGACTTTAACCAACTTTAACTAAAAGTTAATGTGACTAACATTCTTATCCATACACGTACAAACAGAAGTTTAAAAACGCTATTTCTGTTTTCATTGAATTACATGGTGCACAGTGGGTTAGCACTAGGACTAACTGCAGAGCGGGGCTTAGCTGCTCGACCTACAAGACCTTTTGTGCCTGAAGCCCCTGACGGGTGCCCTCGGAAGGGTGGGGTGAGGTGAGAGGAGAAAAGGGGCGGCTGGACTAGGAGACACGACTGCAGAGGACATAGTTCCTATCTTTTACATATTGAAATTCCCCGAATTGCAGCTGGTGTAACCGGCTCCTCTCCCACCTGCGGGCTTGCATCCCCTTTGAGGGGGGACTCTGAGATCGCTCCCATCCCGGGGGACGAAGTGTTACACAGAGCGTCCTTTTCCCCTGCCATGTAACGCCAAGATTCCTGAAACAAACCAAGCAGATGAAAGGTGAAGTGAAATGAGAATGCAGGTGAAATGAAGAGACAGGAAATTCGGGGGATGTAAGGAACCGTCCCAGCATTCGCCTAGCGACCCGAAGGAAATCCCCGAAAAAACCTTTGGGTCAGGAAGATCAGCCGTGGGAATCGAACCCACGACCTCCTGAATGCGGCCACAGGTGTTATCACTGAGCCATCCCGCTCCGTTATCTAGCCATAAATGAAAATTGCAGATAAGTTTTGGATATATCTTACTTTAAGCTAGAATAAAACATGAGTTTACAAAATATACTTCCTTTCAAGCACAGCTATGTTAAGAATACGGGGTATAACTAATTTATCTAAGTACTTTTTCGTAAAGAAGGCATTCAATGGACAGCAAATGATAAAGTGCCACATCTAACTTGGATCGAGCTGTGACAGCGAAAGGCTCAATAATTGCTGTGCCCATATCATTTTCCACACCATTACTCCATAACCTGGTCCTAATGCATTGTGACATGGGGCAGACATATTGCATAACGTGACACTGAAATGTACCGACAAAACTCAATGACAACTTCTCTAATCGCTCTGGAAATACACGAGAAACCTTCTTTTATATTCTGTACTTCTGGGACTAATTAATGTATCAATGTAGGTGGCCACAACGGTTGGACAGGATATTAGTATTTATTTGTTTGTGTTCTTTTTATAGCTATTGGACGAAGTGTTATCTGAATAAAAGCACAAGAAATGTAGATTGCCTTTAGTTGAAACGTAGCGTCCAAATGTGGCAAGTAATCCGAAAGAAGAAATTCATGCAGAGAGGGAGGGAGACAGAGAATAGAGAAAGAAGGTAACTGAAGTATAATATTTATATGATTTCTCTATGAATAAAATTTATTTTCACTATTATTATTATTATTGTGCAAATTATTGATATAAAAGCCGTTAATTATGACTATTTAGCTCATAAGTGGCCCAAACAGTAGAAGAAAATAAGGCTTTTCAATGAATTATAATTATCGTCACATTTTTATCGTTTTCAAATTTATCAATTTTTGTTTAATATCACACGTTTGCACTTATTTTGTAAATTCAAAAGAACAGCGGGCTCAAACATAATTTGTCTACAAAAATGGGATTCATTTGCACTGAGCAATTACTGGAGCCATGATATAGCTAGTACGTATTGCATTTGATTCGTTTTGTTTTCCTTTTGTCAGTTTTATTTTCATTCCTTATTTAGCTAGTTTCCAGGCGAGTTTCTACACTAACTAATTCCGTCACTAAACACGCATGGTGGCACGTGATTAGCCACCGTCCATAGAGAGCGCCACGGGAAAGAAGCCGCAGACGTGAAATGGCCGACAACTTTGCTCAGGGATGAGGTTCTTTAATGTGCAAATAAACTCTACACGGGGCCAATGGCTTTATTTCCTTTCCGAAGGAAGCCATGCTAAGAGCTTGAACCCATGACCATGGAAACCATGGTCTAGCATGTAGTCACTAAGACACGGAAAAGGTTTAATTCCTCATTTAATGTGCAGTTATTCCCCAAACAAATACCGCTCGAGTCCCGGATTCTCTGAATATAAATCCTAACGCTCTCATTACATTAATGCTCTTAAGGTGGAGAGACAGGTAAATTCTGACAATCTTTGCTTACAAGTGAAATTTAACGTTTTCCCACTTTAGTAATTGAGTTATACTGTTCTCTCCTTGTCTTTCTCACATTGCAATTACGCCTCGTTCCAATTTCTGTTGGAAGTTTGTGCACCAATGTGTGTTCACATCGTAGAGATGTAGTTTACAGTGATTTATCCTTGGGCCAGAGGACTAAACCTTTTTTAATGTAAAAAAACGCTCTCGTCGGTTGCAGTTACCACGCATGACAGTAGAGGGTTCCTATGTAAAACACGTTGCGACGATAGTCCTTTTTTATCCACTTCCCCCTCATGTTAATATAAACGGGAAGTTGAAATTTCTGCACTACTTGCGCTTTACATTTTTACCAAAGATATGTATTAATAAAATATATTTAAGCCTTCAAATATTGCTATTATTTTTATATAAATATTGATATTGCTGTAGACATGCAATAAAGTCATATTTGATAGTTAAATTTTACCGGATACATCTTATCGTTTTAATTCCCTTTATTGGTTAACATTTACATACATTTATATATGCAGCACTTATATAACGCAAGCAGTCGTATTCCCTTCAGTTGTTGACTTAAACAACACTACTAGGCCTGACTAATCGATCACCAGTTCGCAGAAGGCTAGCGTGGTAAACCTTGATACTGCTATTGAACAGCTGACATTGACTAACTCCGTTTTCGCGTAAATATTTCTTTCACTATCCTCGAAAAAATTTTGTATTACATTCACACGACTTTCTCTAATCTCTATCGTTTATTAATGGGTATACAAGTTATTCTTGCGAAAGCTTATTTTTCTATCTACTTCATTTTAATCGAGACAAATATTTGTAGAAATAGCTACATACGTATAGTTATGGATATAAAAGGAACATGATAGTTATTTGAAATAAATTGTGTGTTTTAAAGAGATCAACAGCTTTCGTGTAGTACATTTTCGTCTACAAAATCAAAAATTTGTATTACAAAATTTAACTTAAATTACAAAACAAACATTTTCGAAGAATCTTCCAAGTAAAGGGTAGGATAAAGTGGAAGGATTTTCTAGAAATTCTTTGTATCGCAACATTGAAAACATTGAATTTGAATACCAAGTTTGGTACTTTTTGGACTTTTCGTTTTTGAGTTATGCTGTTCAAGACACACACACGCACGCACATAGACCTTGAAATCTCAATGTTGAATTTTTTAGTGGTATGCAATACCTTCTCCACCGACATTGTAGAGAAAGTAAAAATAGTATGCAATACATATGCGTTATTTCTCTTTCGTATCTTATTTTCAAACCTCCTTCTGGCTCTGCAAAGATACACTTACCGCTCTTGTATCTACGAGATACTATTGTATAAATTGCAGTTACTGCAGTAGTTAAAACCAAATGATAAAATCACAAAATTGAAGCCGTTAAAATCATCAAAAATCTTAGACATATACTTCGATATCAGATTACACACAACCTGGAGAGCAGACTACCAAGTGCTGTTAAATACTTACAGGATCAGCATCTGGTTCTTAAACATTTGACTATCGTTCTCTTTGTACATATTTATAACGAAATATGTAGTTTAGCTATTTTTGCAAAGGTTTATTTGGATTAAATGTAGTAGATAGAAAAATAAGCTTTAGTTGGAATAGTTTTTACACCCACTAATAAATATAGAGGGTATAGAAAGTCATGAGAATGTAGCACATACTATTTTTTCAAGTTAACTCTGTGAAATTAAACAACTGGGTTTACATCTTGGAAACTCCAAAGTCATTCTTGATCTTTTCTGACTCCAAAAATTGCCTTACAATTCACAATTTATGATCGTCCAATATTCTCACAAAGGAAATCCAGCTGCTTCTTCACAAAGTTAACAATGAACGTAAAATGTAACAATGTGTTACCTTGACATTCCAGAATTGAGGATAATGAATTGGGCGACCAGGTAGCAAAATAAGCTACGAAAATCATCTTAAGTGATCCAATAATTACTACACCTTGCAGACGTTATGTGTAAAGAAAGGTACTTCAAAAGTGGAAGACAGATCCAAACTGCGAAATATAATGTCCTATGCCTATGAAAAATCTACCTAAACATGATCAAAATTTTCCCGACTAAGAATAGGCCACTCTTTAAGATTACGCATAGCTATCTTATAAAACAGGATCAATCTTCTATCTGTCAACAATGCAACGTACAACGACCATCAAACACATTATCACCGAATGTCAACTTTACAATCATTTGCGACACACTACAGTGTTGTCAACCAAAAACATTGAATCTCGCTACAGGTCGAACAAAATTCCGCTACATTTCGCTACAAAAATACTACATTGTATCATTACTGTAACTCAAGGAAAAATTATACTAGTCTCTTTGATAGTAATTTAGGCCTATTTTAGTGATCTTGATTTCTCTTTCTGTTAAGTGAATAATTAAGTTAAAATGAATTTAATATTGTGCATTTCTTAGCAAAATGTAAATAAATTAATTTAATAACTGCCTAAGAAATGTATGTGCTGTCAGTAGCTTTAGATTTTTCATGTGTTTCTGGAGTGTAGAGGTTTCAAATGATCAGTTCTTTTTACCCCAAAACAACATTATATGCCCTGCAATTTGTTGTTGCACTGTCCTCTTTAACTGGTTGTAATCATTTCTAGAAATTCTTCTTTCAACCACTTATCCGATAACAACTGTTTTCTCACTTTCTTCTCATCTTTCGACAATTCTCCGCGGTATCGCCCCCCTTTTTTTCATCTGAAAGTTGGAGCACCCTTTATCACTCATATAATTTGTAATACTTAAAATGACTAAATTACTTTTGTAGAATATAACTGAAACCTTTAACTTATCTACTTTAGTAATAATCATAAATTTTTAAAAATTAAGGTTGACAAAAGTCGCTATGTTTTCCTACTTTTTCATTTTTCGCCGCAATGTCTCCCGAAGGCTCAAATTTCGCTACGGTTGGCAACACTGCAGCATCCAAATACCATTCAGTACTAGTACAGGAAACTCAAGACGATTTAATATGGGAATCGCTGGCGATACGCTACGGTGTCACCATCTAGCGTAGTGGTCTGAACTACACACATCAAGTGATTTAACTCAATGGAAATGATGCTGTGAACACGTCGTGGTTGTATTAAAAGCAGAATAAATATGCCAATGTATTCATGTTATTTTCGATTCAAGTCACAAACAAGGATGCAAGCCTTTCAAGTGTGGATTGAGTTAAGCTATGCAGCTCACAGAATATAATTGTTTGTATTAGTCTTCGTTAGTGGGAAGAGTATCGACTCCAATAATTATTATAATACATGCTTTTAAGCTCAATGTATGATCATTCATAGGTTTTGCGGTGCTGCCGAATAAAATTCAACTTTAACACACTCACTTTGTGCCGAAAATATAAACATCAGAAGTTACAAAGGCATATTTCATAGAAGAGCCGATTTTGACCCATATAATATGGCAAAACTTACAAAAATCGAACGTGATTGTACTGTTCAAATGATGCTTAAAACAGAAAACTTTGAGCTTTTAACTTTATTCCACTCCTCAGCAGTCTGCAAAAGTTTCTGAATGAAATACTGTTAGGCTTCATTCTATATTCATTTTGGAATGTGGCAGAATGCACAGACAAAAAAATTTATTTTGTTACGAGTTTTGCTGTTCCCTCAAAGCTAAGACCAACATTTTAAGTATGGACACAATTTAACTATAATCAAAACACGATGAACTATAAAATGGAAAATTACAACTGTTTGTTCAATTAAATGTTTGTGTAATTGGAAAGAATATTGTAAATTACCTTAAAGATGTACGAGGGCTGATCAATAAAGACAGATTGATTTTTTCCTGTAGCTTTCTTGAGAGTTTCCTGTCTCTACCATGAATATTTGAAAAGAGCGGGGTTTCATATATAATGTCTATAGGCGGCAGCACTCTCGTATCGGTAGGTTGGTAGTAATGCTGTATATTGTTGATCCTAGTTGAATTTCGCATACCACAAAATGAAGATGACACAAGAGGAGCAATAACATTTTGTTTTCGTTTAAATCATACAGACACTGAAACTTTGGAAAAGTTGAAGCAAGCATACGGTGAAGATGCACTACCTCGTGCAACAGTGTTTAGGTGGTTCAAGGACTTCAAAGTAGAGCGAGTCCTCTGTGCTAAGCAAGGTGGGCCTGGTGCTTCGGCTTCTGCTATGACTGAAGTCAACATCAACACAGCTGCTGTGATTGTTGTTCCCACTCACACCACTGTTACAGCAGCGTACTACACGTCAGTATTGGCTACACCGAGGAAGCACATTGCAAGGAAACATCCAGAACTTATCACAACGTACGGCCTCACGTTGCAAATCAAGTCCAGGAATTTTTGGCTAAATTCAACATTACCTATGTGCCGCATCTGCCTTATAGTCCCAATCTTGTCCCCAGTGATTTCTTTTTATTCCCATCACTAAACGCAAATCTCCGGGGCATTCGATTTGAGAGCACTGAAGCAGTGCTGAAGAAAATTGAGGCGATTCTCAAAGACCTGACAAAGAATGGCCTGTACCATGTGTTCGAGGACTGGCACAGACGCTATAAAAAGTGCATTCAAGCAGGAGAGTACTACTTTGAAAAAGACCATATCAACATTGAAATGGAGTAATAAATATCTGTGAAAAAAATTAGTCTGTCTTTATTGATCAGCCCTCGTAACTGAGTTTTGGTGCATCACTCGTTTCTTTTTATGTATGATTTTTTATGTATTTTCTCATAAGAAAATGGTTTATAAAAGTCTGTTTATTTTGTGATAAGGAATAAGGAAACAAAATAAAAAATATTGGTTCCCAATTACGAAACGTAACTTGATCCTCAAATGATCATTCATGGATGTTCCAACCATTCATTGAGCTCTGTACACAGCCATTCAGAATTTTCGTTGTTATTTACGTTGGTGTAAAAACAGCAAAGTGATTTACACAAATGTTGCTTAGTTTTTTTATGAGTGAGAAAACTATCACAACGTCCTCCAATAAAACACAAATAATGGCATTTACTTCCCCCAATAATATCAAGCAACTTTTAGCAAAGACATTTCTTTCTACAACGCTTAGTTTTGGAGATATTGTACAGTCACAACTTAAATGATTCACCTTGTATAACTATTTATCATGCCCTGCTAAGATACTTGATGAAACATAAGTATAAAGAAAATGATTAAAAAATGTCTTACATGATGCTTATTAAACTATTTTAACATTAATGTCGCATACGTATTTGTAGCGATATAAGCAGATTCGTTTCGCTTTTGTTTTGCTGCGTCCTCTGTTTTCTTAGACGCTAAATAGGGACCATCTATACAATTGTATTGTTTGGAATGAAATATGGACAACATTTTCTTATTTTACATGCATTTTTGGTGGAATAATAAAAAATATTTTCTACTCCACGTCAATCTCAACGGAAATCAAAAGCCTTCTTCGCAACTATGTTCTTTATAGATGTTCCGATTCTAGTAGTATCCCGAAGTTACGTTATAAAATCCTAAGATAAATTAAGAGTTATATCATAATATATACCCCTTTTTAATATTTTCGTCCTCTTACTTTGAATACTTAAATTCGGTTAAAATTAAATGCTTCTTTAAAAGTTAAACATTAAGAATTGCTTTAGGAGCCTCTCACACCAGTCCCATAGAAAGTTTCCAAATTGAAGCTAACGTACCACCGCTGCAAATTAGAAGGAAAAGCTCAAGTCTATCATACGTAACACGTACTGCAACGAGACAATCATCTCTAGTGCACTCTTACATATTTTCCATCAATACTATAGGAAATGTCACAGAATCAGCACAATCTTCAGATTTTCCAACTCGTCTCTCAGCGTACCTCAAGAAATTTGATATTACTCTGCCTAATTGACACATAACTGGCTAGACAAGGAAAAACTTCAACAGATAGTGTTTCTTATAAAGCACGAATTGTGTGCACTTTATTCAACAAACACTCATATCGTCACTGATGGATCCAGACCTGATGGTCATAATGGATGTGCAGTGGTATTCCCTGATTACACCATACAATATAGTCTTCCCAACTATGTTTCTCTCTATTCTTGTGAATTGTTCGCAATTCAACTCTCATTTGAATATATAATTAAAAAAAATAACCTTCATAGTTAGATAATATTTTCCAACTCGTTGAGTGCTGTAACAACCCTTCATCAAACCTCTATCCCTCAAAATATTGTTAAATAACCTCAGAAACTGTACAACCAAATACAAATCTCTGGTGAATCAGTATCATTCGCCTGGACTCCGTCTCACGTTGGAATTCTGGGAAATGAATCAGCTGATCAGGAGCCAAAGAAGTCACCAAACATCCGCCTCAGGACATCAGGATACCACACATGGACTTCATCAACTTCATCAAAAACACTTGCATTAGTCAATGGAAACAAACATGGAAAGCCACATCTAGAAGCAAGTTACACGATGTCTACATTTCCGAGTCCAAACTTTAACACTATCATTTCAATCGCAAAGACTAAGTTGCATTAACTCGACTACATATTGGACAACAACTCTTCAACCACGACCCTCTTCCCGTGTGCGAAATAAAATTGAGTTTTATTTATGGACGCTCCTTAACTACTATGATTCTTAGCGTCCCATTCCATATTGGGCGTGAAAGACCGGTAATTTTGCTCAGAGGCCTCTTTATCAGGCTTGAGGTTCTTTTACGTGCCGTAAATCTACGACACGGGACCACCGGCTTTACTCCCTTCCGAAGGAAACCATGCTAAGGATTTTTACGCCCGAAAAAAAATCCATCGCCCTCCGCCGGGTTTGAACCCGCGACCACTAGTCCACGGAGGACGACAGACCTGTGTGAGACCGCTGCAGATCCAAACTATTGTTCATCATTTCGTTACAGCCTGCCGTCGCTTTATGCAACACAGAGAAAGATGTGACATCCCCAACAGCCTGCCAGACGCCCTAAATTCAGCACAGCAAAGAACTTTAAGCTTTATGAAAAGGACAAAATTGTATAACAATGTGTAACACACCTATCTAGAGAATTTAATGTTGTATGTATTATTACAGTTTTAAAATAATCTATTTTTCATCGTAATCATACTCTATATTCTAAAGTAGTCGCGATACGTTTATAGTTGAAGCGACAATAAAGAATCTAAAACATTAACCATATTTTAAAACCGCTTATAGTGCGAAAGCCCTCCTTTGTGCCGAGACGAATCAACAAACGGGACCTTGCGTTTGCTGCGAATGTTCGAGTGCTTCGGCACCAGTAGCCGCACTTCAGAAATACCGAGACGGTGACGTACAGGAAGCCGCTTGATGTTTGCCGCTGCTTTCTGTTTTCCTTAAGCAATGCAGCATTTCTTTTTTTAGTTTATTATAGCAAATATTCAACAACAAATACTTTAAAATGTCCTCCTTGTAAAAGCTTTATGAATCAAAGTTTCTTGAATTTGCAACCGATTCATATTTTGATCAATAGTTTTTATTTATTTATATCTAACCCATGCTCCATAAAATATTACATTGTTTATAGAAACACGACAATTTAATTATTTAAATGCAAAATTAAAAGTGTATGCATGGTGGACCATTTAAGTTGAGACAGTACAATATCTCCAAAGCTAAGCGTTGTAGAAAGAAATGTCTTGAATAAAAGTTGCTTGATATTATGGGGGAAAGTAAATGCTATTAGTCGTGTTTTATTTGGAGGACGTTGTGATGGTCACTTTAGGGTCAATTTAATTTGACCCTAATTGTAGGTCCCAATTAAAAAATTGTAAATTACATTATTGCTTCCAAGAATCACAAGCAGCATTATTAAACTTTCAAATTCATTATTGCCTCAAAGTTACCTCATTGTTAGCAACTTTTAACCTATTATTCTCACACCTCCAGTACGTAATACATTCACATAACTTTATTACACATGTATACAATAATATAAACATATACAATGACTGTAATATACAGTTTTTATACATTGTTATATATACATATTGCTTTAAGGTGGGTTTTTATTGAATTTATATATTATATAATTAGACTGAAATCATTTAAATGTTAAAAATACTGCCTCAAAAGTCTATTTGGTCACAAGGATTCAACACTGCGGTGCAAACAGCTCTTTAGTTTTTCATTGTAAAATTGCTCCTTGCATCGCAATTATAATTATTTTTAGTTCGTATTTTTAAACAGATTTTACTTGCACATTTTCACTGAATTTACTCTATTTATTGAATTACTTAAAACCGCTTTAATAATGAAGTGACAGTTTATAAAATAACCAATCAACAACCAGAAAAAAGCTTAAGTTAAATGAAAGTATTCTATTGGAGTAGGAATAGCCAATCACAAACTGAAATAAGGCAAATTGTAGAAATTCAGAAGTCAGTTGCTTGTAGACAGCGCTCCTAACCGGACGCGTTGCTTGTAGACACGTGTCCTCGAGAAGTTTAATACGTATTTTGTGTGAGACGAAAATAGTTTACATGTTAAAAAAATGCAAGTAATTAATAAAAGAAATCCCACAGCTCTCTCTCTCTCTATATCAGTGAACTGTTATTTTAATCGTTTAAAGAATTAATAAAAAGAGTGAAGTAAAATTATAATCTGTGTAAGCCTACATTCTTCAGTCGCGCCACTCCCTGCTAAGACAATCATGTCTCTAGGAAAATATAAATACTGACGCAGCCGAAGCAAACATAAATATATAATATTTAAAGAAACAGTCAAAATTACAAAGTTAATATTTTTTAAACATTTGGGGCAAAGGACATTGGAAAGTACATTTTTGGGGCGAAAGCTACCGGAAACTTTTTACCATACGTGCGGTTGCAACTACTTAAAGTGTTCGGCTCCCCAACAGTAGAAATATAATACACATTCTTCAAACTGGCTTACCATACGTGAAGCAACACAACCCGTTTCTTCGCTTTTGTACAAGATGGGGCATACTTAATATTTTAAGGTATCTAGAAATACTTTTGTGTTTAGATCGTAGTGTAGACAAAGTGTAATTTTACACTGGCTTCCAAAAATTCGAAATAATGCAAAGTTGTATGTCGAACATTCTATACTTCTTGATTTAAATTTGTTCCACGAATAAATAAAAGCATGAACTTTCGGATTATGAGAGACATTTGAATTTTTCTTTCGAATGCTTCAAGCGGGTGTCTGTGGCTCAAATTCGGGAGGTCCCTGGCTCGAATCCAGTGTATCGGTCAATCTGGCTTTATTTTGTGGTATCCCACGTTGGATAAACATCTGGATTGGATATTCAGTACCACGACTCAAAGTTCAACTGGCACACTAAAAACGGAAGTAAAGCAAATAACAGAAGATGACCACGATGAATAAAGCGTAGGAACAAGAATGGAAGTCTCATGTTAATAGAATAAAGATCGGCTCCCGAAATTTGCAATGAACTTCAAACTAATCACTGGGAAGACCGCCAACACGCTGAAATAGTTTATTACCAGTCAAATAAGGCAGTTGAAACAAACGGGACATTGTTCTAAATTAAGAAGAAGTGAGCAATAATTTTATTCGAGAAATAGTCAGAATAACGACCAATCAAACTAGAGATTCTCTTTTGTTATGTTACTACAGATATAGTCTTGCCACTGAGAAGATTTCAGGTGTTAATCTTTTATTTATTTTAGGTAATAAACACTTTTCTTGTTGTGCTATAAATACAGCCTTTGCGATCGGCAGCAGCTTTACAAGATCCGTGTTGTTGGGTGATTGATCGATATACTGGAGCAAGTATTTGAAGCAATTTGGCTCGCACGCGCGATATTACAACGGCTCCTTACGCCCACCGCGAGTCCCCAAAAGCGGCAGACTCTCCAACAGTGGGTAGAACCACCTGACCACATCGGCACACGCCCTTACTTCGCTTTTTATCGGGACTTTGACCATAATAAAATATCGCACTTGCCACCAATATATATTCCACAGACAGATGCAAAAAATATTCCCTTCTGCATTTCAAATGCAATGCAACCTACGCATGGCTTTCAGTAAAATTCCTAACTCACCTTTTTTATGTCCTGAGAGGCAATTAACATTTCTAAAAATAAATCACGCAGCAACGGTATCTATAAGAGATGTGGAACAACTGGCTGATACACGCAGAAATATTTTACGACAAACAAGTAAAATGTATTACCCTGTAGAAAACGTTTCTTAAAACTTGTTGCTTCAAAACAAAACAAGCATAAAAGTACTACCGAAACATTTTGTAGAGCTGCTGACATGAGATAAAGTTGATATGTATTAGTTTTAATACATGCTCTGTTAAATGCCAACAAGGACTTTAGTGGTGTACAAAGCATAGACCATAGTTCGTAAGCACAGATTTGCATAAAGTTCAAGGTTCAGGAGAGCTAAGGTAGGTTTCAGTGCATTCATTACTGCCTTAGGTGTGTACAAACCGAGCGGGATGCTCAGGCGGTTACGTCTATGGCCCGCATTCGGGAGGTCTCGGGGTCAATTCCCGGCGACCACCACTCTGGCCCATGGATTTTTCGTGGTTTCCCTGGGTCACCAGGCGAATGTTGGGGCGGTTCACCTACTACCACGACTCTCCTCCCTCCTATTTCCTGTAACCATAATCCTTCTTGTCATCTATTTCAGAGTTTAGGACCAGGCGACGGCAGGTTGCGGCTGGGCGGTGGCTTGCGATCTGTAAGGTTTCTTCTTCGTCGCCGCGGTAACCCTCGGTTAGGTCTCTGCTCAGCGTAGGGCTCTGCTCCCGGGAAAGGTTAGTGACTCGTGCGGAGTCGGATGCGTTCTACCTGGAAACGTTAGGGACCCCGTCCATGTTTGCGCCCATTGGGTCTCTCCCTCATCCCTCCCTTCCAGCGATCACATTGGAAGCACAATGGGCCGATTGGTCTACGTGGGGTGCTCTACTCCGGTTCCCTCCATGATATGTACCTTTACCTTTAGGTGTGTACAACAGAGAAGCCCAAATGTGGATTCGTGGAAAATTAGTAACCAGGAACAAATTTGGGAATGCAATTCTTCTCGGGATTAGCAAAGATTTGAACATATTCTACAAAAATCTGATGCGTTACATTCACATGACTTGGTCTACCCTCTATCGCATATTAGTGGGTATACAGATTGATCTAACCAAAGTGTACTTTCCTATTTCATTTTAATCGAGATAAATCTACCGGAAATAGCTATAGATACAAAGGGTATAGCGACAGTCAAATGTTTTAGAACTGGCCGTTATACGCTGGCTTTAAACTTGCATACTCTTTATATGACATCGCGAGAAACAGCTGAAAATCGACAGGGCTAAAAGAACGCCAAGTGTTGAACAATTCGAAACATTAATAATGTATCTCTCGGAAATGGCTGATGCCACAATAAAGTTATTTGAAATAAATTGTGTCTTTTAAAGAGACCTACGTTTTTTGTGTAGTACGTTTTCGTCTATCCCTTAACGTTTACCGTTTATACAAGGTTATAAAAAATTCCTTCCGAATAAAGTGGACTTCAAAGGCTATGCCCAGAAAATCCAAGATATACGGTTTATTCGTCATGTAAAATCTTTAATATATGGCATTTTAACTAAAATCCTAAAGCCATTTTTTAAAAAAATCTGATACGTTACACTCACATGACTTTCTCTACTCTTGTACAAACTACTTTTACAAACGCTTATTCTCCATCTACCTCATGTTAATCGAGATAAACAATTGCAGAAGCTATCTTATTGCTAGTTTTCTTGTAGGCGCAAGGGGAAAGGTGCAAAAGGCTTTAAGCGATAGACACATCTTTTAAGAGCTGGTTACTATGTGAAGCATTTCATTCTCTTTTTATGTCCAGAGCATAAAAAAAAAAGAAAAAGAACTTTCATTTGAGAAAAAATAAAAGTATTGAAAAATTCAAACAATTAACAAGGGATATCTTGCAAATGTTTTACTTCACTTCACAAAATAAGAAGAAGAAAAATGAAAGAAAGAAAGTGGAGAGATACTCTCTCTCTCTCTCTGATACTTGTGTTTTAACGAGCTGTAGATTTTTTGTGTAGAAAAACTTTGTGTATCTCTTACGGTTTACCAGTTATGCAAAAATAATTCAGCATGAAGAGAACTTGTGGGGATATTCCCAGAAATTAAAGATTTTACATTTTATTTATCATCAAAATATCTTAAATTATTTGATATTTTAATCAAAATCGTTAGCCATTTTTTTCAAAAAAGTAAAAATTTTCGAAAAATATTCCATGTAAAGGATAGTGTGGGGTGAGGAAATTTTCTTGAACATCTTCGTGTCGCATCTTTGAAAGATGTTGAACCTAAGTACCAAGTTTGGTATCCGACTTTTCGTTTTTGAGTTATGCTGTTCACAGACACACACAGATCTTTTTCTAAAAGTGTTTTTTTTTTTGGATTTAGGGGCCTCAAAATATGTATATCCGGTGAAATCTCGTTATCGAATTTTTGGGTGGAATTCCATACTTCCCCCACTTACTATACGTAGTAGTAAAAGTAAACATCAAAAAATTCGAAAAATGTTTCATGGAAATGGTAGTTTGGGGTGAGGGATTTTCTGGAAAACCTTCGTGCGGACATAATAATGCTAAATAAGGTCTGAATACACTTCCTTATGTATGTATATGTCTGTTAATATTATTTTAAGTGACAGTGTATATGTAAATGTATTTTTGGTGGAAACGTATGATGCCTTAAAATATGAAAAGTGTTGTTATTTCGGTGCAGAGAGAGCTGTTAGGTAGAGAAATGTACATTAGCTTTGCCTCGTTCTATTGTACGTACAAAGCCGAGGGCGATTGTTGGAAATTTCCTTTAGACGGTTGATAGCAGAACACCCAACAGACGAAATTAGAACGTATGTCATGTGTTTTCTGGCAGCGAATGGTAAAGTTTTAAATGTTTAACGCGAACAAGAAGCAGCCAATAAAATCTAAACAAACAGATTGAAAATATTTTCGTAAGGTGGGAGTTGAGAATAGCTTACCCAAGCGTACGAGTTGCTAGTTTACCGTCAAGATTAACAGACGTGTTTTGTGATGTGTGGAGTATGTAGTGTAATAATTCTGCTTTATAATGTGAATTTCACAACAAATGCAGTGCACTCAGATTAAGTAACAATATCTACGTTCGTCAAGGTAAATTGTGTAAGCAGGGGATTTTTATTAAAACAGCTATACTACCAATGGCAGTAAATGTCTTATCAGCGAGAGTGTTAGCTTTAAACCTTCATTATAAATAAATCCATGAGAAGTTTAATTCCACCCACTTGTGTTATTGTTCTGAACTGTGTACATATATTCATACAAGTTCCTTCCTGATGAAGATACTTGTTCGACCGTGATAGATACCAGAGCTAAGCCGAGGCAAGAGAAACATCTACAAGAACCTACATTAATGTAAGTAATTAAATATTTACGATATCAGTAATTATGTACTCCAGATTCAGCTTACAACGCGTCCTGATAACTAAGAAAAACTGAATAATCGTGTAGTGACCGTTGCATTGTATGTCTATCCATAATTATTAAAGAGTGCGAGAAAGTTGTGCATTAGGGGATAATTACTTATATGCGTGATCTGCAGCTAGCTAAGGGCCCTTTGAACATCCTGCCTCCATGTTTATGAGAGAGCTTGGTGTAATCCTGACCCTTCTGTATGCATAACCTCTTCAAAAGTTCATATAAAACTGTTCATAAGCACACAAAGAAAGAACATGTACTACAGTAAAGTAACAAAACCTTTTAAGAAATATATGGAGGGGAAGAAAAAGAGAATAACAGAACAAAATAAGATGGTACTGAAGTATGTCTAAAACTTTGAAATAATTCATATATATTTAAATGGAACGGGTATGTAGCTTCACATTGTTGCCAAGTATTCCTGGTTTCATAATTTATGCCTTCTGCATGACTACGTTTCTTGTAAGTGAACCAATGCTACATTCCATCGACTTTTATATTAAATAAATATATGTAAAACAATGGGAAGGGGGCCGGAGGAAATGTATTCATGTAATCTGCAGGTTGAGTTCTGGCTGCAACTGGTTTAGCTTACGCACCACACTGCAGTATTTCCAGTTATCTGGGCTTGATATGTGACTCGCTCCCAGGCTTTACGTATACTTATTCGTACCAGAATCGGTAAATCAACAAGCGAATCAGAACTGCCAACATGGGATAGTTCAACGTTTGGAAATATTTGTTTTTTCTTCACTCAGTTTGTGGCTATGTAATCACCAGGGCCCGGATTTTAATTACCTAAATATGTTTGAAAGATGACCTATAAGATGACTGAAACATTTAAAAATTACCTAATAATTACAAAAAATGACCAAAACTGAGATTTATTAAATTTAGTGTACATGAAGTTACAAATTCATATATACATAGATATAGCTCCTATAAAAGCAGAAGAAGTAGGTATAAAAGAATACGGATGAGATATTTTGGAAAATTAATTCAAAGTATATTTGTTACTTATTCTTGTTTGAAGAATCTGAAAAGAAAATTACTTTTGAAGTAGATTTTAAATTTTTAACTCTCTTTAGTTCCCATTATACAACATTCATTGAGAATAAAGAGAACTTCTCAGTCTATGACAATAGCATCCAAGGCACACATTAATATAAAAAACGGAAAACTGGTCTAGGCATTAGATACTTATTTATTACAGCATGTTCCATTACAATTTGATAATACTACGTGCCAGGGTTAGCTTCTTTGCATGAATATTTTTTGAAAAATAGTATAGTTTACTTCCAATGTTGCTGTAAATAACTAATATAATTTTGCAGAGTTCTTAAATTTTCAAAATTAATTTTGTTAACAAATATGACAAACTATTTTTATATATTGAATTAAATCTTTTAACTGAGGTGTTTACAATCCATTTACTTTTATCTTTAAGTTTATTCTTTCATTATTTAATAGAGTACATTAATATATTAGGTGTTCTATAGTCTGCGCGTTCTCTTTGTACTTACACATAGAGCCACCAGTCATTTTCAGTCTATGAAAGTATGCATTTATTTTTCCGTTACCAGTTAAAATATGCTGGACGGTAATGTTATTTTTGTTTCTATTTTGCAACGTATGGTGGGGAAGCAGGACTTCATTAGTTTGCCATTTTATGTTAATTTGCCATTATCTTTGCCATTTCTCATAACTTAAGCTCTGCATTTGACTGTGTATGTCACATTTTGGAATTTTATTGTAGCGTGCTTCTAGATCATTGTCATTTGCTGCCTCCTTCGCTAGTTAGTACGTCACTTTTATTACCAAAATGCCCCAGATGTGCCTTTATCTATTTCAAATATATTTTCCAGTTATTTTTACTTAATATTTTTATATTATTACAAACAATGTGTATTAATGATTTGCGGTTCTTAGTTTTTTTGTGGAGTCCAAAGATATTTGGCCATGCATATATATAGTTGCCGAGCGGATCCCATTGACAGCGTCTTCCAATTTATGTATATTCTCTAAAGCTTTGATTATTGCTGATGGTTTTGCCTGATTGAACACTTTTTATTTAGCTTTAACTTAAGTTGGCTGACGATTTCAGTTCCAATATATATGGCTACGCCTGATCCCTCCCTCCCTTCAGCAAAAATATATATTCTTTGCCTTGCCATCATCAATTTTTAATATTTCACCAGGATGCGGAAAACTAACCTCTCTGATCCCTAGTTGTTTTTAATTCATAACTGTAATAATACCTGTTCCTTTGATAATAACCACCTCTCCACCCGTAAGCAATCTTTTCCAAACTAACCATTAAATATGAATGATTTTTTTTTCCCGAAGAATGCTGGAGAAGAATATACAAAAATACTCTTTCTTCTGAGTTGAATAATGAAATTTCTGATATTTGTAAAGTTATCCTTATGTAAAATGTGAATAATAAAAAACAGTTATATACTCAATATAAGTGCAAGAAAATGACCCAATAAGTATGCATACTGATAATCTGGGACCTATGGTAACAATTTATACACATTTATGTATGATGCATTCTGTTGGATTAAAGTGCTCCACTACATGAAGAAAACCGTGGAATTTGTATTTTCTCTGCCATACATTACGTCAGTGGCCAAAATGAAATCAGAATTTATTTGCATTTAAAGCACATAATTACCTCATACCATTATGCTTTGGATGAATGAGGCTAAATTAAAATATAAAACGACAGAAAGTCTCAGAGTTTGCAAACGTGCTCTTCCAGCGTCTGAGAATACCATGGATTTTAAGCAAGCAACAAAATATGTAATTCTATTTCTTGATGGGTAAACAAAGTTTGATTTCTTTATATAACCATAAAGAGTTGGCATTATAAAGACAGTCGAAAAACTTCCTCCTGGTTATAAGGAATATGAAAATAATTCGCACAATACGCATACGCTGATTAGCTCAAAGCATTCGCAATATAAAATCACTAAGTTAAAATATAAAACAAATCCACATACAAAGGTATTAATCAACTTATTTCAACTTTTAACGAATTCAAAATAACGAACACTCAGGAATATATTTTAAGATATTTGGATTTCAGAACAAGAGTGTGAGAATAGCTCTAATTATTGTTCTATTTTTTCTGTGAAAATTATAAGTACGTTTGTAACGTAAAATAAAGCTAAACATAGATCAGAAATTAATTTGGATGGATAGCAAATTAAAAGCTAGATATAACTAGTGTCAACAGTGCTTCATTAATCATAACTATTTTAATACATTTTGGGAGCCTATTGGAGCTTTACGATTATCATAAGCTTGCATCAACATGTGTCTGATCAATTTCCAAGGCTAACTCTAGCATGCCACAGCACAATTGTCCGGCATGGAACCTTTACACCCAGGAATCGTTCTGCAAATCCTATTTGCACTTGACGAGTTGACTCCTTTAACACATGCGAATCATACAAAAACACACGCTACGCAGTAGTAAAATATACTGAATACAGGACACAATAACACATAAGTGCTAAGATTGAGGGTAATTTTCCTAGGTGCAGAAACATTATAGTTGTCTAAAGCATACATGGCACTATCACCTTCAAATTCCTTAATTCTTAACCAATTGCGTTGAAAGCACGTGCTATGAAGGTAATCTTATAAGTGTCTACAAAGTTTCATGTGGCTAGTACAAATAATTTAGAAGTTATTATTTATGTAAGCATTGGTACTTATATAAAATGTCCCACGCATAAGATTATTTAAGGTTTTACCATAAAAGGTTTCCTGACAGCAAACGATATTGCTAACGCAATTAAATGTACTTTTTTCTTTTTCCATATTTGCTTAACTTTAAACGATGCAAATTGTCTTCTTTTCTAATGAACAAATGCAAACAATTTTCACCATTTTTATAATTTATACAGTATTATTTTGACTCATTCACATATTAAAAATAAAGGAGCTATTTGAAGCTATCTATGCTTTATTTGCCCAGCTTATAAGTTTCAGTAAAAGTGGTGAAGAATTGCATTGCGTGAAACATTTTATGTACTGCAAAAAATGTGGAATACTTTTTTCTTAGAAAATAAGGTTTAAAGATGACATGTCATTATTTTGTGTTTCTGAACTTCATATGAAGTTAAAATTCTCCTGCATAGTAGTCGTAAATGGTCAAAATAGCACGGGATATGTTAGTATAGACTCTTTGTTAGAAAATGGAGGGGTGAATGGACATTTTGATGTTTTAAACCAAGTTCCCACTATTAGGTTGCCTTAAAACTTATTATAAATTGCGTGTTTGCAATTTGCTAGATTAAACAATGAATTTCACATTTAGCACTCACCGAAATGATCCCACGAAGCAGATGCACCTGTAGATATCGGAGAAACGTTGTACCAACACTGAAACAGAATAGGTACGTATGACCTATCGCCGATACACACACTTATAAAGTAATTAATGTGCAATATTAGAGAATAATACAATACATTTCTTTTAACAATTAGTAATTGCGCTACTTATGTCATCTTCGTTGTTCTTAAATGATCCGAGAAAAGTACTTCCATTGTTGACAACAGGTTGAGACCTGTTATTCATAGCCCACTGTACGAACGAAAACTCCAGCTTGAGGATTCTATTTTTACTTTTTCTACCACGTATAGTAAGTAGGGGAAGCATTACATTCCACCCAAAAATTCGATACCGAGATTTCACCGGAAATATATATTTTGTGGTGCCCTGAATCCAAATAAAGCATTTCTGGAAACATGTCTATGTGTGCATCTGTCTGCCTGTCAGTGAACAGCATAACTAAAAAACAAAAAATCGGTTCAGTACCTTCCAAGGATGCGACACGAAGATATTCAAGAAAATCCCCCACTCCAAACTTGCCTTTACATGCAACAGTTTTCGAAAATTTTGATTTTCTCAAAAATGGTTATAACGATTTTGATTAAAATACTGCATGTTTAAGATATTTTCATGGCCAATGAAATGTATATCTCGAGTTTTCTGGGAATATCTCCAAAAGTCCTCTTCATTTTGAATGACTTTTGCTTAACTGGTAAACCGTAAGGGATAGACAAACTTTTTTTAAATAATGAAAATTTTTTTTAATGCACAAGAGGTACTTAAGTGTATTTCCTGTGAAATCCCGTTATCGAATTTTTGGCTTGAACGCAATACTTACGCTGTCACAGTAATACTAGGGTTATGATGAACTTTACTTAACGTGACGGGACGTAACGTGAACAAGAAATGCTGTTAAATTAAAGGTCTAATTAGGATGCACATAACAAGAATGACTCTTGATTGGTAGTTATTTTATTACTTCCTGCTACTACTTGACGCCGATGGTTCTAATTACCATGTGCCTTTAAAGTTGGCTTAATGGGAAGGAAAAGTTTGACACTGCAAAACTAATGCATTGTTTAAACTTTGTCGTTACGTCGTGTTAAGTCAAGTCAAGACAGGTTACGTTAAGTTAATTCTAATCCCGTTAAGCCACAAAAAAGTAAAAATGCTAACAATATTTCACGAAATCCGTAATATTAAATTTCTGCCCAGTTTTAATGAAGCAAAATAGTCAAATGTGATTCATTTTAAGTATCGAAGCAGGATTTTTTCATTTGCCTATAAATCGGTCTCATTTTTGGAATTGCAAATTTTAGATAGCCTACAGCTTCTTCTTACTCGTAAATAATGATTACGCTTATTTACATGCTCGTATCACCCTAGCTCACTTAAAGCGCATAGTTTTTCCTGTTTAGTGCATCGTATTATTACTTCCTCTACTAATTTAGTATAGTAAGTAGCCGAAGTATTGCATTCCATCCAGTAATTTGATATTTTCCACCGAAAATACATTTTGAGACTCCCTGAAAAGAATCTGATGTGTTGCACCCACATGACCTTCTCTACTCTTGTACAAACTATTTTTACAAACGCTTATTCTCCATCTACTTCATGTTAATCGAGATAAACATTTGCAGAAACTGCCGTACTGCTAATTTTCTGTAGGTGCAAGGGGAATATGCTAGGCTTTAAGCGATAGCCAAATCTTTTAAGAGCTGGTTGCTATGTGGCGCATTTCATTCGATTTGCATGTCCAAGATATAAATAGAAAAAAAAAGAAGAACGAATTCCCATTTGAGGTAAAGCAAAAGTATTGGAAAATTCAAACAAATAACAAGGAATATCTCGGAAATAGTTCACTTGACAAAACAAAATAATAATAAAAAAATTGTACACAAGATAAATTGTATATTTTAACGAGATCTACATTTTTTGTGTAGTACAATTTTGTCTATCTCTTACGGTTTAGCAGTAATGCGAAAGTCATTCAGAATGGAGAGGACTTTTGGGGACATTCCCAGAAAATTCAAGATATGAGCACAGATGAATAAGCAATTAATGTTTTTATATCTGCCTGACGCAAACATATTAAACTCTAGGATATCTAGCTTTTTAATAAATGAATTTAATTCGAAGAATACAATTTATTTAATATTTAATTATTTGAATATTTTGTGTTCTAAAATTTATATAGATTTCAATTGCCATGAAATTATCTTAGAGTTTTGAGGAAATCAAAATTTTCGATAAATGTTCCATGTAAAGGGTAGTCTGAGGTGGGGGATTTTCTTGAAAATATTTGTGTCGCATCCCTGGAAGATACCAAACTCAAATAACAACTTTGGTATTTATGCGACTTTTCATTTTTGAGTTATGCTATTCACAGACAGGCACATGGGCAGGTTTCCAAAAATGTTTTATTTGCATTCGGCGCACCTCAAAACATGTATTTCCGGTGAAATCTTGGTATAGGATTTTTGTGTGGAATGCAATATTTTCCCTATTTACACACAACTTCGTATTCAAGCTCAGCATCTTCCAATGTGAGACAAAGATTTTCCAAGGAATTCCTCCCAACTTAAACTAGCCTTTACCCTTTGCATTTTTCGCTAACTTTCATTTCTCAAAAACGACTAACGATTGTGATTAAAATTCCATTGTTTAGATGTTTGTATGACAAATGAAGTTTTAATGTGATCTTATTAAAGTGCACGATTTAAGTTGTTTTTGGGGGGCGTCGAACCCACTTCCCAGAAATTTTTTGTCATTGGTTTGAGTTTTTAAATATGTATACTTTTTCAAGTGGTAAGTCGCTATCAAAGCTATCACATAGCAAGCCGTGTTTTAGAAATCTATCACTTTAGCCTACTGTATTCTTCTCACATACACAACCAGTGCGTAAATGTGTAATGAAAGCAACACATAAGATTTTTAGATTATTTATAACAACTATGAAAACATCGGGAATAATGACTGCTAAAGAATAAACTGCCAGATAAACTAGAAGCGAGTAGCCTTATCTGAAAATAGTTGCAAAATGAGACTAAGGTGTAGCAAATACGTTGCTACAGACCGTATAAAATAAGAACCCAAATTAAAACATCACTAGTGCTGTATAAAACCACACTATTGTGAAACAAAGCCTGCAGGAAATTTAAAACTCCCTAAATAATATCCTGTGTTCTCTGGTATATCAGAGCGCATTCGAAGTTCAAGATTCATATTTTACAACAATTTTTCGAGGCTTAGAAAATAATGGTTACCTAAAAGCATGCATTTCCTATTAAGATGTCACTGGATTTCTTACATGCTCAAAATGTTCTCCAAACAACACATTTAACACTCACCGAAATTGTCCAACGAAGATGCACCTTCTCCTTATAGCACTTCAGTGATACTGCGACTGCCGCCCGTGGTATCGATGTAGAACGATCAGCGAACGATGCACTGACACAATCTCTATAGTACAACCTTTGCATGTCAATTAAGCATCGTCTGTACATAGATTTATATCAGTAAAAAAGAATATAACAAATATCATACTATTTATCCTGCCTTTAAGTGCTTAGTACCTTATATGAGCTACAAATGAACTTCGATCGTATTTCCCATTGTTGAGAACCTGTCGTGACCTGTTCTTCATTGCCAACTGCTCGAGCCGTACTTTCCTGAGTGCGAATTCCGGTTGTTTCGTGGGCATTTTAAGATTTTATTTAATTTTTGGTGTGTTTAACCAGAAATGGTGCACAATAATGTCAGCCAGTGTCATTTCTATCTTTTTAGCGATCAGTAATTTACGTGTACGAGTATAATTTTCAGATAGACAGCGCTTATTAAGCCTGACTATTAATATTCCTTGAGGATTAATTCAGAACTAATATTTAATTTAGGGTCTTTTGTCACTGATTAGATGAACATCCTGCAGCTTTAGAGTCCCCAAAGCCGTATTTGAAGGCATCATATCGTATTTTCAACAACTCAGTTCTGCAAAGGCAATGAATGGATGAAATGAGTGCAATTATTAGGCTCGGTAGCTGAGGACCTATAAATGCCTAAAAAGGACCAATAAAATACTAAAAAAATATCCTAAAAGGACCTAATAACTAAAATGTGATGAAAGTATTAATATCTGTAGTAACCTTAGTTTACAATACCTATTTAAATAATGAATATAACGCGTTACATTAGAGATCAATAATTTCATCACTCACTACTATAAGGGAATTTATGTCATTCCCCCCTAATTGTGTCATTTATAGACTCTTGATGCACATTAATGTGTATTTATTTAAGATTTGCTTGACATTCATTCTTATTCATAATTGCATTTTAAGCAAAATTTAGTTTACAAAAGCATTCCGGATTTTAAACAGATCTTTCATTTGGAAAGAGTTGAAACTTAAATTTAGGTCAACATTTGCCATTGATTTAGTTAAGAACCGGTATTTGTTAATTTTATCCTTATTAATCAAGATTACCAAGTCGTCCCGACTCAGGCCCGCATTCGGGATTTCCGGGGTTCGAACCCTGGGGCCGACCAATCTGACCGCGGTTTTCCTCAGTCGCTAGGCGAATGCCAGGTTGGATATTTTGAACTACGAGTTTTCCAATCATCCCTTTAATCACTACATCTCATTTCCTTCTTCTTCACCGCCATACCAGACATTGGAGTGATCACGCATCCTGGATATGCTATGATCCATTTGTTTGCTTCTCGAGAGGCTACCAACCCAAGGCATTGGCTTGTAAGACCTACATAGAGGAGTGTAATCAGCTGAAGTAGAATAATTCTATAATGTTATTTTTTGAATAGCGTTTAACGCCCACTCACTTCATACGTCACAAGAGTTGCACTGACGATACATGAAATTAAATGGCAATTGGCAAAGGAAATTTGTGAAAGAAATGTTCCAGGCCTAAATTTAGGATACCTCCCTAGTATTTGTCCATTATGAGGACTGAGGAAAACCTGGAAGGTCCTGGAGGGATTCGAATCCCATACCTCCGTTCACACCCCGTGCCTTAACGACCTCAACTATTTTTAATTATTAATTTGCATGATGAGTACTGTTTCTCAGATATGCCTTCTAATTTTTTTCGTAATAGTACGTGAATACATTGGGAAACAACACAGGACTCTCTCGTTACGTCGCGTTAAGTCACATTGATTGAGGTCCTGGCTTAAGCCGTAGGAAAATAAAAAAGCTAAAAATATTTCACGAAATCTGTATTATTTTAAATTTCTGCCCAGTGTAATGAAGCAAAATAATCAAATGTGCTTCATCTTAAATATTCCAAGCAGGATTTTTTTCGTATGTCTATAAATCGGTCTCATTATGGGAATGGCAAATTCTAGATAGCCTACAGCTTCTTCCTGCTGGTGTATAATGATTACGTTTATTTACATGCGGCGGCGCCGTGGCCGAGCGGTTAGACCGCTCACCTCCCACCGAGGCAGCCCGGGTTCAATCCCAGGGACCTGCATGTGGGATTTGTGGTGGACGAAGCGGCGTCTGGGCGGGTTTTCTCCGGGTTCTCCGGTTTCCCCCGCCATTCATTCCACCAACTGCTCCATCATCACCTTTCCTTTCATCCATTTCACCAACATTTCGTTTCATCTACTTCCTTCATCCCATACCAGGCATTGGGCTGATCACCCATCCTGGATGCTCTGTCTGCTCCTCGACGGGCCTCTGACCCCAGGCACCCGCTTGTAAGTCCTGGGGGGTGTAAGTCCTACATAAGAGGAGGGTAAACAGATAATGAATGAATGAATTATTTACATGCTTGTGCACACATTAGCTCATTTAAAGCGCATAATTTTTCTTGTTTAGTGCATCGTTATTACTTTGCCTACAACTTTAGCTATTGTAAGTAGTGGAAGTCTCACATTCCACCCAACATTTTGATATTTTTCCAGATTTAAAAAAAAATCCACACAACTTGGTATTCTAGATGAGCATCTTCCTATGCGATACGAGGATTTTCCAAGAAAATCCTCCTAACCCAAAATACCCTTTACATTTTTCCCTAGTTCTGATTTTCTTAAAAATGACTAACGTTTTGATTAAAATTCCATTGTTTATATTTGCATGACAAATGAAATGTACTTGTATTTTACTAAAATTTGGATTTCGCATTTTAAAATGTAATCTCTTTAAAGAGCACGATTTAAGGTTTTTGTTTAGTGATTTTTTTTGTCGTAGCCACTGCCGAGAAATTTGTTGTTGGTTTGAATTTTTAAATATGTAAACTTTTTCAAGTGGTAAGTCGCTATTCTTAATTTTTTTATGCTCGTGGTCATGCAAAGAGCATGGTATTTCAAAGCTAACACATAGCAACCCGCCTTTTAGAAATCTAATGCTTTAACTTAATTCTATTCTTCCGAGTGTTAAGTTAAGCGAAGGTCTACCGGAGCAACAGCGAAAGACCATGCTCCCCCTCTAATCCAGGGGGAAGGCATCAACCGAGTGACTCTCCTTCCCGTGGGATTTCTCATGAGGTGGATATCTAGATTCTAAAAAAGCCCCCCCCCCGCGTTTAAACGAGGATGGAAGTAGGTACGCCACTTACGCGCATCATTCATAGGGTTGACTACCGATAACCTTGGTAGGGCCGACAGCAACTACCATACTGTCTACCGGCTATCCAGGGCGGTACTGGAGGACATGAAGGCGTGTCACAACCCCGATTGCACGGAATCGCGCACAGAATTACACAATCTCGCATGTGTATCGGGAACCACTGCCCCGCCGAGTTCAACCCAAATGACACTCATACGGGTAGGGCTTGGACGTTTGGCCCAACGTACTTCTAGTAACGTCAGATGTACCACGAGTGTTCAGGGTCCGCAGCGCCCGCACCACGGCAGCTGATGGAGTCAGAACTCCCTTATGGGAGTTTTTCCGAGTGTGTAAATGTGTAAAGAAGACAACATATCAGAATTTTAGAATATTTATATGAACTATGAAAAAGTCGTCCTCCGTGGTGTAGTGATTACCATGTTCCCGAGGTTACCACGTTCTAGTTTCCGAGGTCCCGGTGGAGAGCGATAGATTTTTTCGGGCGTAAAAATCCTTAGCATTTTTCCTTCGGAAGGGATTAAACCTGTGGTGCATTGTCGTAGATTTACGGCACGTAAAAGAACCTCAAGCCTGATAAAGAGGCATCTGAGCAAAATTTCCTGTCTTTCACGCCCAATATGAAATGGGGCGCTAAAGACCATAGCAGTTAAAGAGCGTCCATAAATAGAACTCAATTTTTAATCGAAAATAATGCCTGCTAAAGAATAAACTGCCAGATAAACTAGAAGTGAGTAGCCTTTTCTGAAAATAGTTGCGAAATGAACCTAAGATGTAGCAAATACGGTGCTAAAGACACAAATCGAAGAAAATAAGAACCCAAATTAAAACATCGCTAGTATTGTATAAAACTAGACGGCAACACAAATCTGCAGTAAATTTAAAACTCCCTGATTAATATCTTATGTACTCTGGTATATCAGAGCGCATTCGAAATTCAACATTCCTATTTTAGAAAATCATGCTTATCTAAAACCATGCATTTGCTATTAAGATGTCACTGGATTTCTTACATGCTCAAAATGTTCCATCAAACAGCACATTTAACACTCACCGAAATCGTCTAACGAAGATGCACCTTCTCCTTATAGCACTTCAGTGATACTGCGACTGCCGCCCGTGGTGTCGATGTAGAACGCTCAAGTGCAATAACACAACCTCTATAATACAACGCTTACATGTCAATTAAGTGTCGCCTGTATACATATTTACACCAGTAGAAAAGAATATAACAAATATCATACTATTTAGCCTGCCTTTAAGTGTTTATAGTACCTGTTTGCACCAAAATGAACCTACGATCAATTTCCCATTGTTGAGAACCTGTCGTGACCTGTTATTCATTGCCAACTGCTCGAGCCTCACTTTTCTGAGTGCGAATTCCGTTTGCCTCGTAGCCATTTCAGGCTTTTATTGAATATTTGACGTATTTAACCAGAAATTTTGCAACAATAATGCCAGTCAGTGTCATTTCTACCCTTTCTCGATCACCAATTTTAGTGTATAATTCTCAGGTAGACAGCGCTTATTAAATCTGTCTATTAGTATTCTCCAGGATTAATTCAGCATTAATATTTAATTCGTTTTTTTTTCTCACTGATTAGGATAAACATTCTGCAGCTTTAGTCTCCTCCAAAGCCGTTTGCATAATTTATTCCACATTTCTCACCTATTGCCGCATAACCTTGAAAATGAATGATGACATCTCTTTTTGAAAGTATTATTACGTCATTTTAACAACTCAGTTCCGCAAAGGCAATGGATGAAATGAGTGTAATTATTAGGCTTGGTAGCTGAGAACCTATAAACTGCCTAAAAGAGACAAAATATCAAAAAAAGAACTTAATAACTAAAATTTGATGAAAGTATTAATATCTGTAGTAACCTTAGTTTACAATACCTATTTAAATAATGAATATAATGCGTTACATTAGACATCAATCAATTTCATCAGTCACTACTATAAGGGAATTTATGTCATTTTCCCCCAAAATTGTGTTATTTACAGACTCTTGATGTACATTAATGACGTGTATTTACTTGATTTGTTTGTCGACATTCATTCTTCTTCATAATTGCATTTTAAGCAAAATTTAGTTTACGAAAGCATTTCGAATTTTTAACAAATCTTTCATTTGGAAGGAGTTGAAACTTAAATTTAGGTCAACATTTAACATTAATTGAAATAACAACCGGTATTTGCTAAATTCTATTCTCATAAATCCTAGCGGGATGACTCAGGCCCGTATTCGGCAGGTCCCGAGTTCGAACCCCCGGGTCGACCAATCTGACCAAAGGTTTGTCCGCGATTTGCCTCAGTCGATAGGCGAATATTGGGTTGGATATTTTGATTGCGAGTTTTTCAATCATCCCTTTCATCACTACATCTACTTTCCTTCTTCTTCACCAGCATAACAAGCATTGGACCGAACAGCCATCCTGTATATGCTATGATCCCGTTTGCTTGCTTCCCGAGAGGCTACCAACCCAAGGCATTGTCTTGTAAGTCCATGGGGGCGTAAGTCCTACAAAGAGGAGTGTAAACAGTTGAAGTAGAAGAAATCGAGACTGTTATTTTTTTGAATAGCGTTTAACGCCCACTCACTCCATACGACACCACAGGTGGTGCACTGATGATGCATGAAATTAAAAGATAATTGGGAAAGAAAATTTGTGAAGGAAACGTTCCAGGCCTAAATTTAGGGTACCTCCCTAGCATTTGTTCATTATGAGGACTGAGGAAAACCTGGAAGGTCCTGGCGGGATTTGAATCCCAGACCTCCCGTTCACGACCCCGTGTCTTAACGACCTCGGCTATCCGTATCAACTATTTTCAATTATTAATTTGCATGATGAGCACCGGATTCTCAGATATGCCTTCTAGTTTTTTTTACTTTCTCTACTACGTATATTAAGTAGGGGAAGTATTGTATTCCACCCAAAAATTCGATACCAAGATTTCACCGGAAATACGTTTTGAGACCGCCTGAATCCAAAAAAAGCATTTTTGGAGACATGTCCGTGTGTGTGTGTGTCTGTGTGTCTGTCTGTGAACAACATAACTCAGAAATGAACAGTAGGATAAACACCAAACTTAGTATTTAAGTTCAGTATCTTCCAGAGATGCCACACGAAGTTTTTCAAGAAAATCCCCCCACCGTATATTACCCTTTACATGGAACATTTTTCGAAAATTTTAATTTTCTTAAAAATGGCTCTAACGATTTTGATTAAAATATCATATGTTTAAGATATTTTCATGACAAATGAAATGTATATCTCGAATTTTCTGGGAATGTCTCCAAAAGTAATCTTCATTGTGAACGACTTTTGTATAACTGGTAAACCATAAGAGACAAAAGTTTACTACACAAAAAATGTAGATCGCGTTAAAATACTCAATTTATGTCATATACATTTTTTTTTGTTGAGTGAACCATTTTCGAGATATTGCTTGCTATTCCCTTAAATTTTCCAATACTTATACTTTTTCTCAAATGGGAATTCCTTATTCATTTTTTTTGTCCTTGTAATGCAAAGAGAATGGAATACTCCACATAGCAACCAGCTCTTAAAATATTTGACTATAGCTTAAAGCCTACCAATTCCCCTTGCATCTACAAGAAAATTAGCAATAAGATTAACATATCGATATCTCGATTAACATGAAGCATATGGAGAATAAGCGTTTGTAAAAATAGTTTGTACAAGGGTAGAGAAAGCCATGTGAGTGTAACACATCAGATTTTTCTTAATAGTACGTGACTGCATTGGGAAACTAAACAAGACTTAAACCAAGTCATGTTACGTTAAAAGTAATCCCGGCTTAAGCCGTAGAAAATAAAAACGCTATAAATATTTCAGGAAATCCGTAATATCAAATTTCTGCCCAGGTTTAATGAAGCACAATAGTTAATTGTGCTTCATCTTAAATATTCGAAGCAGCATTTTTTTCTTATGTCTATAAATGGGTCTCGTTATAGGAATGGCAAATTTTAGATGGTCCACAGCTTATTCCTGCTGGTAAATAATGATTACTTTATTTACATGCTCGTTCACATATTAATTCATTTAAAGCGCATACATTATCTTGTTTAGTGCATCGATTATTACTTTACCTACAACTTTAGCTATAACAAGTAGTGGAACTATCGCTTTCCACCCAGCAATTTGAAATTTACTACCGAAAATACATTTTGAGACTCCTGAAAAAAAATCCACACATTTTGGTATACAGGTTGAGCATCTTGCAATGCGAAACGAAGATTTTTCAAGAAAATCCTTCCAATCTAAATTACCCTTTACATTTTTCGCTAATTTTGCAAATTCATTGTAACCAGTTTCGACCTGATAGTAAGGTATTTATATCCTAAAATTATTGATGTAGTAATTATTAAGTTTTGAATTATGAATGGAATAGTAATTCATTTTAAAAAAAACCTAAATTTTCTAAAACAAAAAAAAACAAAAAAACAAGCGATTTTGATTGAAATTCTGTTGTTGATATTTGCATGACAAATGAAATGTACCTATATTTTACTAAAATGTGGAGCTCACCTTTTTAAATGTGATCTCATTAAAGAGCGGGATTTACGTTATTTTTTTGTTTTGGTTTGTTTTTGATTTGTAGCCACTGTCATTGGTTTGAATGTTTTAATATATATATATATATATATATATATATATATATATATATACTTTTTCAAGTGGTAAGTCACTATTCGTTTTTTCTCGTCATGCAAAAGGCATGGAATTTCAAAGCTATCACAGGGCGATCCCTGTTTTAGAAATCTATCGCTTTACCTACTGTATTAATGTATTATTCTAATGCAATAAATTGCCAGATAAACTAGAAGTGAGTAGCCTTATCTGAAAATTGCGAAATGAGCCTTAGATGTAGCAAATATGGTGCTACAGACCGTATAAAATAAGAACCCAAATTCAAACATCTAGTACTGCATAAAACTACACTTGTGACACAAAGCCTGCAGTAAATTTAAAATTCCTTGAATAATATCCTAAATGCTCTGGTATATCAGAGCACATTCGAAATTCAACATTCCTATTTTACAACAATTCTTCGGGACTTAGAAAATGATGGTTATCCAAAAGCATGTATGTGCTATTAAGACGTCACCGGATTTCTTATATCAAACAGTACATTTAACACTCACCGAAATCGTCCAACAAAGATGCACCTTCTGTTATAACACTTCAGTGATACTGGAGCACGTGGTATCGATGTAGAACGATCAACTATCTCTATAATACAACGCTTACATGTCAATTAAGTGTCGGCTGTACAAATATTTACATCAGTAGAAAAGAATATAACAAATATTCTACTATTTATCTTGCCTTCAAGTGTTTATAGTACTTGGGCACCAGAAATGAACTTCGATCCTATTTCCCATTGTTGAGAACATGTCGTGACCTGTTTTTCATTGCCAACTGCACTTTCCTGAGTGCGAATTCCGTTTTTTCGTAGCCATTTCAGGCTTTTATTGAATATTTGATGTATTTAACCAGAAATGTTGCAACAATAATGTCTGCGAGTGTCTTTCTACCTTTTTATCCATCACCAATTTTCGTATATAATTCTCAGATAGCGCTTATTAAATCTGTCAATTAGTATTACTCCAGAATTAATTCAGCACTAATATTTAATTTGGGTTTTTTTTCTCACTGATTAAGATGAACGTTCTGCTGCTGTCTCCCCCAAAGCCGTTTGCATAATTTATCCTACATTTCTCATCTATCGCAGCATAACCTTGAAAGTGAAACATGACATCACTTTCTGAAGGCATTATAAGTAATTTCAACTCAGTTCTGCAAAGGCAATGGATAAAATGAGTAATTATTAGGCTCGGTATTTTGGGACCTATAAATTGCCTAAAGAGGACACATAAAATAGCTAAAAAATACACTAAACGCCCTAATAACTAAAATGAGACGAAAAAATTAATATCTGCAGTAACCTTGGTTTACAATACCTATTTAAATAATTTACATAATGTATTACATTAGGCACCAATCAATTCCATCAGCCATTATTCTAAAGGGATGCATGTCGTTTTCCCCCTAATTGTGTCATTTATGGACTATTGATGTACATTAATGTGTATTAACTTGAAGATTTGCTTGACATTCATTCGTCTTCATAATTGCAGTTTAAGTAAAACTTAGTTTACAAAAGCATTCCGAATTTTAAACAGACCTTTCATTTGGAAAGAGTTGAAACTTAAATTTAGGTCAACATTTGCCATTAATTTGAAGAACTAGTATTTGTTAAATTTTCTCCTCATAAATTGAAACTACCAGGCGGATGGCTCAGGTGGTAATGTCTGCTGCCCGGGAGCACCTACGGGCTGACCATTCTGACCGAAGGTTCTCCGCGGTTTTCCTCGGTCGCTAGACGAATGCTGGTTTGGATAATTTGATCCTATCGTCCTTTTCATCGCTATATTTCATTCCCTTCTTCTTTATCACCATACTAGACGTTGGACTGATCACCATCCTGGAGATGCTGCAATGCAGTTTGCTTGCTTCTCGACAGGCTACTGACACAAGGCATTGGCTTGTAAGTCCTTGGGGGCGTAAGTCCTACAAAGAAGAGTGTAGTCAGTTAAAGTAGAAGTAGAAGACATCGAGACTGATATTTTTTTGAACAGCGTTTAACGCCCACTCGCTTCATACGGCACCACAGGCCGTGCTCTGATGATATATGAAATTAAATGAAATTGGGAAAGGGCATTTGTGAAGGTAACGTACCAGGGTAAATTTGAGACACCTCCCTAGCATTTCCCCATTGTGAAGACTGCGGAACATCTGAAACGTCCTGGGGTTTTTGAATCCCAGATTTCCCGTTCACGACCCGTGCCCTAACGACCTCGGCTATTCGTATAAAATATTTTTAATTATTAATTTGCATGATGATTACTGGATTCTCAGATATGCCTTCCAGTTTTTTTTTTCCGTGATTGTGCGTGACTGCATTGGGAAACAACACAGAAAGAATCACCGCTGACAGAAACTGCCTGCGAATTAACGAAACAGTTACATGTAACAGTGAACCTTGATATTTATCATTGTTTTTACCCGCGGCAAACCTTCTGATGTAGCCTAATAAGGCAGTCCCTGGCAAGTGGCTAAATCATAGTAATTGTTGCTGTTTAATTTACTAGCTACATTTCTAAGTCAGTGGAGCAAATCAATAAAGCACATTGAGGGATAATTAATGTAAAAGGACCACCCGTGATGTAGGGCCCTGAACACCTACCCGTGACGCCTTGGGGTACTCACCGAACTTCTGCCACTGCAAGTTTTTGAGTGTCGGGAAAAGTTGCCTCTTCTTTTCTTAGCATGCTCGTGATAGAACGTAGGTGTTCGTACAAGGCCCAGCTCTTCTTAGCAGCACATTCCAGGGATATACAGATTTTACAGGTGTTGCAAGTGCTGGAACTTGCAACATGGTTTTTGAGCACTGCGAGATTACTTTAAAATGTCAAAGAAATTAAGAAACCTGTCCTACACTAGAGCTTCTTGTAGTCATCATCTCTTTAGTGTCATCCTCCGTGATCTGGGGATACCTCTAGTTCCCAAGGTGGCAGGTTCAAACCCAGGAGAGAGCGATGGATTTTTTGGGTGTAAAAATCCTTGGCAAGGCTTCCTTTGGAAGGAAAGTAAAGCTGGTGGCCCCGTGTCGTAGATTTACGGCACGCAAAAGAGTTCCAAATCTGATATAGAGGCCTCTGAACAAAAATTCCGGTCTTTCACGCCCAATATAGAATGGGGCGCTAAGGACCATAGCAGTTAAAGAGCGTCCATAAATAAAAAAAACTCAATTTATTTTTATCTCTTCCTGGCCTTATGTCATGTCATGACATGTCTTTTTCCATGTTTACTTTCTCTACTACGTATAGGAAGTATTGCATTCCACTAAGAAATTCGATACCGAGACGGAAATACATGTTTTGAGGCCTCCTGAATCAAAAAAGAAGGATTTTGGAAACATGTCCGTGTGTGTGTGTGTGTGTGTGTGTGTGAGCAGCATGACAAAGAAACGAACAGTCAGATAAACACCAAACTTGGTATTTAGGTTCAGTATCTTCCAGAAATGCCACACGAAGGTTTTCAAGAAAATCCCCCCACCCCAGATTACGCTTTACATGGAAGATTTTTCGAAAATTTTTATTTTCTCAAAAACGGCTCTAACGATTTTGATTAAAATATCATATGTTTAAGATATTTTCATAACAAATGAAATGTATATCTCGAATTTTCTGGGAATGTCTCCAAAAGTATTCTTCATTGTGAACGACTTTTGCATAACTGGTAAACCATAAGAGATAGACAAAATTTTACTACACAAAAAATTCAGACCGGTTAAAATACACAATTTATGTCATATACATTTTTGTTGTTGAGTGAACCATTTTCGAGATATTGCTTGTTATTCCCTTAAATTTTCCAATTCACAGACACACACACGGACATGTTTCCAAAAATGATTTTTTTGGATTCAAAGGGTCTCAAAACATATATTTTCGGTGAAACCTCGGTATCGAATTTTTGGGTGGAATACAATACTTCCCCTACTTACTATACGTGGTAAAGAAAGTAAAAAAGAACAACGAATTCTCAGTTGAGAAAAAGTGTAAGTATTGGAAAATTCAAAGAAGTAACAAGAAATATCTCGAAAATGGTTCACTTTACAAAAAAAATGTTTATGACATATTTGTGTGTTTTAACGAGATCTGCATTTTTTATGTACTAAAATTTTGTCTATGTCTTGCGGTTTACCAGTTATGCAAAAGTCGTTCACAATGAAGAGGACTTTTGGGGACATTCCCATAAAATTCAAGATATACATTTTATTTGCCATAAAAATGCCTTAAACATATGATACTTTAAATCAAAATCGTTAGAGCCGTTTTTGAGAAAATAAAAATGTTCGAAAAATGTTCCATGTAAAGGGTGGTTTAGGGTGGGGGATTTTCTTGAAAACTTTCATGTCGCATCCCTGGAACATATTGAAGCTAAATACCAAGTTTGGTGTTTATCCGGCTTTTCGTTTTTGAGTTATGCTGTTCACAGACAGACACATACACAGACACACAAGACATACACACGGACATGTTTCCAAAAATACTTTATTTTTTTTATGTCCTGGACATGCAAAGAGAATGGAATGTTCCACATAGCAACCAGCTCTTAAAACATTTGACTAGTACTTAAAGCCTACCGTATTCCACTTACACCTACAAGAAAATTAGCAATAAGATAGAGTCTGCAAATGTTTATCTTGATTAACATGAAGTAGATGGAGAATAAGCGTTTGTAAAAATAGTTTTTACAAGAGTAGAGAAAGTCATGTAAGTGTAACACCATCAGATTTTTTAATCGGTCTTCCAATATGTCTTTTCCCATACGGTTGGTATTCATACGTCATTTTGGAATATCGGGTTTGCCCATTCCGTGTAAATGTTTTCTCCATCTTTCTCTGTATTTCTTATATATTACGTTAATACGTTATTCACCGTTTAGAAAAGTGTAAGACGTTTTAGGGCTCCCTGAAGCAATTGAACTCTTAACAAGTGTGTACGAGAGAGAGAGAGAGAGAGAGAGAGAGAGAGAGTGAGTGAGAGAGAGAGAGTGAAAGCGACAGGGAGCGAATGGCTTATGGAATATAGGTATAAGTAGCTGGTATACCGGATTGTGAGAAACAGTATTCAAAACGACACATAATACTTTATTTTAGGAATTCTCTGAGAATGCAAAATGGTTTTAGAGAAACGTCTTAATCCAAACAAACTTTTCACTTGCCTCACCGGATATCCAAGCCACATTACATTTCAGTACCGAGATTTCGGCGTAACTAAACATTGTGTGGTCACTTTAGTAAAATATCTGATGTTTTACATACAAATGACTTTCCTTACCCACACTCGTTCATTAGTATAGTCCGGATAAGCGCTTGCAGAAACGGTTTTACTACACATTTCAATTTAGCGACAACGAGCACGAACGAGAAGGAAATAAATAAGGTCAAGATTGCTGTTAGGCAATAACAAACGCAGATGCTATGATTCACATTATTATGTCAGGTATTACCAATACAATAAATAAACCCCATTCAAACGATTGCTGGTACCAGTTATTGACAGTCATGGAAGCATTAATTCTACAGATCAATATACACCTATACAAATGGAATCGAGAAAGTGCCATCACGCTTATTTGCAAATTATGAGTTAGAACAATGCCAAGGTAACATAAGCAATAAGAGAATGCATACATTATTGATTTTACTGGCGAGTAAGTACCTATCGGCCATATTGTGATAACCTGTGTTCGGAATAGGAACTAAACAGTTAGAACAAATGGGCGGGGCATTGGAGGGACAGTCAGTAAAGAAACCATCCACAGCTCGAATTGTATTTACTAGTAAGGTTGAGGCCTGCAAATGTAATACTGTTTTCAATGTATTGCTATACATTTCCCTATTTTGAATCTCACTCCCCTCTGAGGCCTAGCCTTAATGGCGTTAGGCATTGTCAACAAAAGCAGTGGGACCTCCTCCAAGCGCACTCATATCGTAGCCGACTGTCACCGTTCTTATTTACTACGTTTACGTACACGATGCACTCAATTGGGTGCAATTTGCATTTTCAGCTCTTCATGCAGAATTCTATACGAATTGTGATGGATTTAGATACGTTTGTGAAACGCGTCAGTGACGGTTTTAACAGCTTAGTTTGTTGCGCTGCTCGCCATTTTATAAGAGATTATTATTATTATTATTATTATTATTATTATTATTATTATTATTATTAAATTTTCAACCGCGTTTGTTACACAGAAACAGCATACAACAGTTGATAAAGCCTGTAAGTTTTCGCAATTCAAAGAGAAACAAATACCAGTGACGGTCTAGGAATACCTGTGCGTTTTCGATCCCATTTCAGTTACGATTAGAGGTGTACAGACTCTATGTAACTTAGGCTTGCTTATCCCTTGTTACTCGACAACAAGTAAGGCAACTGAGCTTGCTCGCCCGCAAGGCGAAGGGCACATACTAAGCCTATAACCACCCTGGGTTCCCTCAAGCCTAAGTTTCTGGCAAGTGCGTTTGACTGGAGTTAATTGAAATGATTATGTCGCTCTGTGTTTGTGTGCTTCGTTCAAAGCACTCCAAATTGTAACCTGTGCAAGCTGCAGGAAAATGCATGAAGACAGAGGGGAAACATAAATCTGTAATGAAATTGGGCTCAAGTCCTCCATGGGAAAACTTCATACTGGTATCAGATACGCCAATAGGTTTTTCAAAATATTTCTGCTGCGCATTTTGTCTATCTCTTACAAATTTATACAAAATGTACAAAATGAAAAGAAGCTCAGCGGCTATGCACAGAAAATTCAAGAAACACATTTTATTAGTCATGTAAATATCTTAAACATAGGTATTTTAATCCATATTATTAGGGACATTTCTGGCAACATGACAAATAATTTGATCAATTTAAAGGATAGTTTGAGGTGGGGTATTTTTTTGAAGGTCTCCATCTGGCGTGTTTAAACGGTGTCTAATTTTTTGTTGTCCTCCGTGATGTAGTGGTTACCATGTTAGCCTCTAGTACCCGAAGTCTCGGGTTCATACCCAGCAGCGATGGGTTTTTTTCGGGCGTAAAAATGCTTAGCATCGCTTCCTTTGGAAATGAAGTAAAGCCGGTGGTCCCGTGTCTTAGATTTACGGCACGTAAAAGAACCTCAAGCCTAATAAAGATGCCTCTGAGCAAAATTTCCGAACTTTTGCGCCCAATATAAAATGGGACGCTAAGGACCATGTCAGTTAAAGGGCGTCCATAAATAAAACCCAATTTAAGTTTTTGGTGTGTAATTTTTCTTATTTTAGTTATGCTGCTCTCTCTCCCACATACAAAACACACAAAAACGTGGATTTTTTTTCTAAAAATTACTTTTTTTGGATACAGCGGACCTCAAAAGATGCGTTTTCGTGAAATCCTGATATTAAATTTTTGGATGGAATAAAAATACTTTCTCTACGTACTACTCTAAGTGGGTCGTAGAGAAATTAAAAATGCAGAAACACGGAGGGTCAAATTCCCACGTGATACTGCATACCTCTGTGTACGAAATAACATTAACAGATCATAGGTATGCTCAATAACGTTATATTATTACTCAATAGTTATATGACTGTTATGAATAGAGTGGGACATACTACACCTTCGTATCAGAAAACGACATATCTAATTTTCTATTGAATTTCAGCTGCTGACATTTAAATATCTTTAACACTACTCCCGCAACAAACAAGATAACTTGGGCTAAACTTACTAAAAGTGTGGCATTTCCACTCCTATAACATGGTTAGAAAAGATGAAGACTAACAAAATCTAAGTAAGACAGAGACACTGAATATGCAATTGTAAGTCATACATTAAATCCTGCGAAGAGAGGAAATTCCCAGTTGGGCATCGCCTTTGAGAGATGTACTAGGTGTTGCAATAAGCTTGTAGAATATTACGTGTTAATGACTACAACAGCCTGTGTAAGAGGGTGATAAATCACGGGATGGGAGAGAAACAGTTATAAAATGTCTTTTGGCAGGCTTCTCATGATGCCAGATTTGTAAAATAAGCATTCAAGACCACAGGAAGAAAAGGGGGAATGTCAAGATTACAAAATTCAGGAGAGTTAATTTAAAAATCGATAATAACATATTCAAGAACTGTGTGGCAATACTACCTTGCATTTTGAATGGTGGTTAATATAGTAATCAGTATAGTTTATGATTGACAGAAGTATTGTTAACTGTGATGTTAGATTCATTATATAATGCGATGAGGGTTCATTTTCAACTCACATCACATCTGCTCTTAGGTTTTTACTAAGAAGTGCTTTCGGAAGAAAGCTTTCCTCCATCCTCAGTTGAAGACCGACTCGGACCTAAGCGCAAATGTGATGCGAGTTAAAAACGAACCAACACATCGCATTATATAATCAGTACAGTAATCAATTTAAGAAGAATCTATTACTTTTATTGTGTCTTAATCAACAATGTCTGGATTAATGGCATAGAAAAGTCAAGAGAAGGGGGGAATATTACAATATGAAAGCCACATTGTTAATGTTATGTGTCAATAATCAATACACATAAAGTTTAATAATTATTAAGTATCAAACGTGAATAAATCAATGTTTTAAAGAATAGTAAGGGGAACTGTAAACAATAATATCTCATTTTTTAAATTTTTTTTTGCGGAGCGGAATGTCAGGTGTAACATCTGTGACCCATATTCTGGGGTGGTCTTCCTTGGTCACTAGGTGAGTACTGGGTTGAATAATGTGATCCGCGAATTTCCCTATCATTCTTTCATCATTGCATTTCATTTCATTTCCTTCATCACCCCCATATAGGCAACTGGGCTAATCACCCATCCTGGATGTGCTATGATCCAGAGTTTGCTTGCTCCTCAACAGGCTACTGACCTAATGCATTGGTTTGCGAGTCCTTGGGCGTATGAGTGCTACAAAGAGGAGGGTAATCTGTTAAAGAAGAAGATTCGTTTTTATCCATTGAATATATTTTTTATTAATGCAGTGTTACTAATGGGACTCATTTAGTTCATTACACCGTCAATTAAATGCACAGGAGTGACATTGCATTTTCGTTTGCTATTAGATGTGAACGTTTCCCCTTTTATTCTTGTACAGGAAAATTTCAAGTGAATATGCAGTTTTATTTCCAATTTTTACCATTATCTCGATTTTGAAAAAAGGGAGGGATTATCCCTTTTCCTCCTGTAGTCTTCTTGGAATTCGAAGAGAGAACAAAGGAGGAAAAAGAAAAGAAAAAGTGTTGTAGCATTTATAGCAAAATGAAGGATAAGTGCAAATATTTGTTTTAGAAATAAGCAGCCTTTTATACATGAAATTAAGGAATGCTTGAATAATACGGACGCTTTCGCTTAGGGTGGCTGAAAAATTCCTATCAATTGAACGAATCTCAAACTAACGGGACAAATTTATTAGTCGGCTTCCCTTAATTTGATATAACAAAAACCATATACTGCATTCCAAAATTATCTTAAAAAACACAATAAACTGAAGATAGTAAAAGATCATTAATACACCAAAATAAGGGAAAAACATTAGTAAAAAATTTCTTCTTAAAAGAATTTGGAGACGTTACTTGGCAATATTAATAGTAATCTTGAATTCCTCGCTTGCTTGAAGGCTTTTGGTTGTGCCTCATCTTTACAAAATGTGCTGATGGGGGTAAAATATGAACCCATTCCTCCATGAAGTTTCTTTTCTTTCAGGAATGGGAAGTAATTGAGAAAAACCAATGGAATTAATGTAACGATTGCTATTTTAGTAATTTTTTGCTTATAATGTTTATAAACTTTAATTTTTACTCGAAATTTATTTTTGTAACAAAGCTGTAATACTTGCTTAGTTTTAAGGTGGAGCCACAACAATTTTAGATCACCTTTGCAAATTAAATAAATACAACATTCTGATCTGTAAGGTAATTTTTGTAGCTGTGACTGACAATTAATGGAAATATGCAAATCCCAAAACAGAAGTGCATTCCTTCGGTTAGGTATATGTTCTAAAAAATATACATACAGGATGTATCTTTGTTGGTATCATATATTTGGGGGACGTGTTCCTGACATCAAAGCAGTAAAAAAAGTTCATATGTACATGGGTCTGAAAATCAACCGTTTCGTTGTTACAGGTCAAAGAAGATGTATTCCATGAGTGAACAGACGGATATGCATCAGACGCATCACCTTCAACGTGTGCAAAGATTAGATGAGGCAGCTTTTGAGCCAAGAAGACGTTTCTGTCAACGCATGTTACAGCAGTGCGTTGTGTTCATCAATTTCCTAGCTTGTATCTTATTCACGGATGAGGCTGGTTTTACTCGCGACGGCATCTTCAATTTTCATAACATTCATAACTGGGCATTTGAAAATCCTAATGAAGTACGACAGGACAACCATCAACAGAAGTTCTCTCTCAACGTTTGGGGTAGAATCATTCATGATCACCTTATAGATCCCTATTTATTCCCTCCACGTCTGAATGTACAAACCTATCTCCAGTTTCTCAGAAATAAGTTGCATCACTTAACTGATAATGTGCCTCTGGACATCATCCAACGTAAGTGGTTTTTACACGATGATGCTCCAGTTCATTTCAGTATGATAGTTCCTAAGTTTTTGAATGATCGAATTCCACAAATATGGATTGGTCGAGGGGGACCCATTGCATGGCCTGCTCGATCGCCTGATTTGAATCCAATGGATTTCTTCGTCTGGGGGCATTTGAAGTCCTTGGTTTATGCGATTCGTGTATTGATGTTGACATTTTGAGAGGACATATCCAAACTGGATATGACCAAATACGAAACACAACAGGAATTTTCAATAGAGTACGCCAGAGCATGGAACGCAGGCTTACTGAATGCATCGAAGCAAGAGGAAGCCACTTCAAGCAATTTTTGAAACGTTCGATTTTGTATTGTAACTGAAATAAATGATTTTTAGACCCATGTACATATTAACTTTTTTTTACTGTTTTGATGTCAGGAACACGTCCCGCAAATATATGACACTAATAAAGATACACTCTGTAAAATGCATTAAATATTTTAATTATATTCCCTAACACTATTCTGAGACTGGAAGTGAATGCCCTTGTATATTTATTATTTTTCCTTGGTGTAAAAAAAATTTGAAACACTTAATGATTTTTCTAGTGAAAACCTTAAAGCTAAAAACATTTTTACGAACATATTCAATTTAGTCTGAAAAGCTTTGACCTCACATAAAGTACTCTGTAGGGTGTAAATATACACAGAATTTTAATCTGCTATCCGAGAGTGCCGCATCCCCCTAATATTTCCGAGACAACAATTTCAATTATTTAGTTCCTTTTTTATGCCGCTGGAAAGCTTCGCAAAGGGACTGTCTTATAGGTACTATAGCATCTATTCTGCTACCAGTATGCAATAAAAACTTCAATAAATAATTGGAAAGTTAAAATAACTAAAACTCATAATATTTACAGCAAAAAATTACAAATAAAATATTTGGCAGGTGGTGTATTTTATTATTTGGTATTTTAATGTACCCAGTTGTATGTATTTAAATATAGGTATCAATATAGTAAATGTAATAAAGCTATAGGTTCTGAACAATTACCTGTCTATAACGTTATAGTTCCTTTTATACAATTCCAAAAATTTCCATTTGATATGCCATATTATACCACACAATGTGAGATGTATTACTTTTTGGGGATACAGCACATTTAGATTAAGAAACTTAAAGATACAAACTGAGTTTACAATTACAGTGCTTGATTAAAAATTGTAATTTAAATTTCGTTAATTTACTTCAATATTTTTGTATTCCCCAAAATGTTCCTGGTGGCGCATCTTGCACCATGATTTACCCCGTGGGCGGCCCTGCTGCTGTTTTAAGTAGTTGTACAGGGTGAACCATTTAAGTTGAGACTGTATAATATCTCCAAAACTAAGGGTTATAGAAAGAAATGCCTTCAATCAAAGTTTCTTGATATTATGGGGAAATGTAATATTTTTAAATGGGAACCTACTCTTTTGATGTTTTTTCACTTCTCATAAAAAACTAAACATTTGTATAAACCACTTTGCAATTGTTCTTACACCAACATAAATAACAACGAAAATTCTGAATGACTGTGTACGAAGAGCGCAATGAATGGTTGGACCATCCATGGATAGTCATTTGAGGGTCAAGTTACGTTTCGTAACTGGGAACAAACATTTTTACTTTCTCTACTACGTATAGTAAGTAGGAGAAGTATTGCATTCCACCCAAAAATTCGATACCGAGTTTTCACCGGAAATACATGTTTTGAGGTGCACTGAATGCCAATAAAGCATTTTTGGAAACATATCGGTGTGTGTCTGTCTGTGAACAACATAACTCAGAAACGAACAGTCGGATAGACACCAAACTTGGTATTTAGGTTCAGTATCTTCCAGAGTTGCGACACGAAGGTTTTTAAGAAAATCCCCCACATCAGATTACCCTTTACATGGAGCATTTTTCGAAACTTTTAATTTTCTAAAAAATGGCTCTAACGATTTTGAATAAATTACCATAAGTTTAAGACATTTTTATGGCAAATGAATTGTATATCTCGAATTTTCTGGGAATGTCTCCAAAAGTATTCATTGTGAACGACTTTGCATAACTGGTAAACCATAAGAGATAGACAAAATTTTACTACACAAAAATGTAGATCGCGTTAAAATACTCAATTTATGTCATATACATCTTTTTTGTTTAGTGAACCATTTTCGAGATATTGCGTGTTATTACCTTAAATTTTCCAATACTTATACTTTTTCTCAAATTCGTTATTCATTTTTTTATGTTCTGGATATGCAAACAGAATGGAATGCTCCACATAGCAACCAGCGCTTAAAGGATTTGACTATCGCTTAAAACCTACCATGTTCCCCTTGCATCTACAAGAAAATTAGCAATAAGATTAACATCTCGATATCTCGATTAACATGAAGCATATGGAGAATAAGCGTTTGTAAAAATAGTTTGTACAAAAGTAGAGAAAGTCATGTCAATGTAACACATCAGATTTTTTATTTTGTTTCCTTATTCATCACAAAATAAACAGCTTTTTATAAACCATTTTGTAATGAGAAAACAACATACGAAATGTAGGTTCCCATTTAAAAAAATTAAATTGACCCTAAAGGGCCATCATAACGTCCTCCAAACTAAACACGACTAATAGCATTTACTTTCCCACATAATATCAAACAACTTTTATAGAAGACATTCCCTTTCTCAACGCTTAGTTTTGGAGATGTGTACAGTCTCAACTTAAATGGTCCAGTCTGTATGTACCTGAAATTAAAAATTACAAATTACGGTAAACGAAAAAATGAACAAACAAACGAAATCGGGGCGCACAAGGATCCCTTGCCAAATTATTCTAGATATGGAAATTTCATATTGATTTAATAAGCAAATATTGGTGAATGTGTGGCAAACGTTTCTTGGCCCTAGCTTAAAACCAAGTGGAAATATTACCCTTTGAGTAGTATATATCGGACATTTAATTAGAAGTCAATCAAAACACTGCGGAATTCTCTTAAAGATTTGCGGGATAATAAGAAGCGTGTCTCAGCTATTCCTTACCCTCTATAATTATTTACCTGAACATAGGATGCCATGCACGATGTTCTATCACATTGCTAAAGAAGAGTCAAAACTCTAAGAAGCGGAATTACATTCTCTTCTCTTGGAAGGTAATGGGTGTAGACGGCTTAATCTCGACTCCAGCCAGAGGGCACGGCGTCAAATGTTTTCCACAACGGTTTTATTACATAGCATAGTCCTTCAAAGCTATGGTGCCGCGCAATAAACCAAAAGAATGATAGTATCTGGTCAGCACATACGAGTAATATATGCAACTCATGAATGTTTATAGATGTTTCAGCAAAAAGAATTACAACAACCGTGCCCGACGAGATTGAAGAGTGAAGTTATGTTATTTTTCACCAATATTATGGCCCAAGGAACGAAAATGAAAAATCGTGTGTACACATGCTTAACTTTTTTAAAATGTGTATTTATACATAATGGGATAATGGAAATGGTAGCGATGGGCATGGGAGACTGGTGGCGCAAGGTAATTATGTTTACCTCAGTTACTCCTGAAGAATTTGCTCCAAAAGCCATGAAGACTGTTTCGTAGAGGTTAAGCTGGCTACTTTAACGGAGATAATAGGCATGCCATTATCAGAAATATTTATATAATCTATGAAATACTAGCTGAATCGCCTTGAATTTTAGAGCGAACTATGAAATTATAATGACGTGGGCTTTCATGGCCGGAGCTCTATTCAAACGCTTTTTAAAGTAGTGTTTTTAACATGAACCACTGTTCTATAAATTGAAGATTATAATACTCAGTGGAATACCGTGTTCATAACTCTCCATTGTTACCGTACTTGTTTCTTGCAATGAAAATTATACCTCTGTGTTGTAGGAAACATACACCGATAGGCCTAGCAATGTAAACAACAGGAGTCAATAATTAAGATACATAGGAACATAACCAAATAATGTAATATAGTACTTTAAAATAACTTGTAGCATAACCTGATGGCATATGTAAGGAAACGCTGTAATTGGCCAGGAAGCGATCTAGAAGCAGGGTTAAAAATCCACCAACAAACACACGCTAATGAACACAAGTTTACGCAGAATTGCGTCGAGCAGAGAGTGGTCCGAGGAGAGACAAAGACGGAGATAAGGGGACAATTCCAGGAAAGTTAAGGGAGTTGGATAAGAAGTCAGCAATTATAAAGAGAAACAGGAGTTGTGAGTGAGACAGAGATACTGGGTTTTATCTAATGAGTCATCAAACAGAAGCTTGACTTCTAATACTGGACGATTTCGTCAAGTAAATCACCAATATGAATAGAGATTAGGTAAAGGGGCGCGAATGCTAGTGTCAGCAGCGAGGTATAAAAGAAAGATTCTTCCCAGATTTCAACACTTAGTCAATCACTCTTAATCTTACTCGTTGGTCTATCTCATGTGAGCTAACTCGTGTGCGTGTGGGTGGAAGATAGAGGTGACGTAGATAGCTAGGTTCACTGCAACAACCAAAGTAGTGGGAAGATGTAAAGTACAGCTTACAGATTACTTCATTATTAGCCAAGCGGGAACAGTAGCCAGCCGCTTCGATAATTCGTTGTTCTAGAGTAAACCAAATCGTTAAAGGAATTCGGCTTATTAACTGCCTTCACTCACAATATTCTAAGATTCACCAAAGATAGATAGCTAAGATAGGCAATTTATTCCTAGCTCTTCTCTGGCAGCCCAGGCAGAGAACTTTCGAGAACTTCCACCTCGAGACATTATCAAGGTGAGATACGTGGAAGCGCTACAACCCCGCCCACTACAGTGTATTAAGCGGAGGTCTAGTATCGATTAATGGCGGATTATTTGAATGACTAGGAAATAGACTCGGCAGAAATTTTGGAAGCAGAAGAGTGGATATCTTTGGAAGTTGATTTATTTTTGCCACATCCTTCTATATATTATAAAATGTTATGATTGTGTAAGTGATCTTCTTGTTAACACTAATGTTATGAAGGTCAAACAACAATGAAGGCCAAACGACAAGACATTAGAGCTTACCATTACGCATTCCGAATTTTCCCACACATTTCAGCTGGATACTTAATAATTTTATATCCAGGGTTATCATGTGTGGTCTATGACAGTATACGTGTTAAAAGTGATTTTATACTTCTCATAGGATTGCTACACTCGGCTTTCAGCCTCGTTCCGCAAACAATGTTGCTCGCAAAATAAAACTCCACTTTTAACACTTGAACGATAAATAATTGTTTCAAGGCTTTTGAAACGTTTCCAGACTCTTGTTCGTATAACACAATTTCTTCGTTTACGTGTGAGGAATGTGTCCTGCAGTGCCGTACATTTTTGTTACACCCTGTATAGCAAACTAATTCACGCAATTAAGTGTTAAGATGAGACACAATTTATAAAATGTTGATTTTTAAGGCTGTTTAAAAATGTTCGTCAAAATCGTCAGTGATGCTATTACACCAGTAGGTATTCATGTAATATTTTTAGGTAGATACGTAGGGAAATTGAGGCAGTATTATTAACAGTTAAATGATTTCATTCAAATTATATAATATATAAATTCAATAACAGCCCGCCTTAAAGCAATATGTGTATGTAATAATTTGTAAAATGTATATTACAGTCATTGTGTATGTTTATATTATTGTATACATGTTCAATGTTATATGAATGTATTACGTAATTTAATAATGTAGGAGCTGTGAGAATAATAATGCTAACAATGAGGTAACAATGAGTTAACCTTGAGGCAATAATGAGTTTGAGAGTTTAAATGTTATTTGTGATTCTTGGAAGCATTAATGAAATTTTAGAGACAGTTTATAAAAAATAGCCAATCAATAACCAGAAAAAGCTTTAGTTAAATGCAGGTATTCTATTGGAGTAAAAATAGCGAGAGTATTTTGTAGAGTTAATATAATATTATGTCAGCTCACAGAGCTGATGTGCAGAGAATTTAGTTGTTGAACCTTTCCTTCTATGAGGTTTATGGTGGACTAAGACCTGTCCTGTTTCTCCTTCAAAGGTATCGGGCGAAGGTCGAATACTAACTGCATGGATGACCGAGGTGTTAAAGGCGTGGATTCCCATACGGTATTCCCTGGTTCGAATCCCACGAATTGTCCTCTTTGACCTAAATGGCAAACGCCGGAGAAGTATTATAACACTCTGTCTGGAACAGTTCCAAAACAAATTTGCTTTTCTCTTTATTTCATTTCACCTGTGGTGAAATGGTGTATTAAGGTATGGACATTAAATGGTATTTAAAAATCTGAAGTATGGAGCTCACATGATTCTCTACTCACTCTTCTGCAAAGCATCCTTACAAAAGTATTCTTCTTCAGTATACTTCTTGTTAATTCACATAAGCTTTCATTACACATTTGATTGTGGAATACAGTAAGTAAAACGATCATGTCCTATGTGATGGCTTTGAATTCCTCACTCTGCATCTCACGAGAAAAGTAGAAAGAAAGAAAGAAAGAAAGAAAGAAAGAAAGAAAGAAAGAACCGAATAGTGATTTACCAGTTGAGAAACGCATTAAATATTGAATATTCAAACCAGTAACAATGAATATCTCGGGAAATTGTTAACAAAAAAAAGTTGTGTGCTTTAGCAAGATCTACACTTTTTGTGTAGTAAGATTTTGTGTATCTCTTACGGTTTACCAACTATACAAAATCATTCAGGATGAACAGGACTTTGTAGGCTATTCTCAGAAAATTTAAGATATGCATTTTATTTGTCATGTAAAATGTCAAACATAAGGTATTTTAATCAGTCGTTAGATAAATTTTTGTAGAAAATAGAAAATTTAACCTTTTAGCTAATTTGCTGTCTCTCTCTTTCTCTCACACACAGACACACATTAACGCACGCGTATATGTACACACGTGCACGGAGGTTTCTATAAAATGCTTTTTTGTGGTTTCTGGGGGTTCAAAACTTTATTAAATATTTATATAATAATTGAAACATTTTAAGATAAAATATTTGAGATGTTTTAGTAAATATGTAGGTATATACATAACTGATGATTGTTATGAAATTAAAATTGTAAACTAGGATTAGATACCCTATTATTTTTATGGTAAATCTGAATGTATTTTAGGTGAAATCTCATGGAATTTTTGGGTGGAATACAATTCTTCTCCTACTTAATACAAGTACGTGGTAAGGAGACTAAAACTTTATTATTCATATATTACAATAAATAAAAATACATATTAAACGCTTTTAAAGGTATACAACAGGAACTGCTGGGTGAATACCAATGTTGTCGCTATCTTAAATTACTATCTTAAACTCTGCAAATTGCATTATAAATTAATAACTGCCCGATAGAAGTTTTTGATACCATTAATTGCAAATGAATATTGTGAGTTACCAAACATAAATTATCTTTACAGCGTAAGACTCTAATGCCTTTAAAATCATACTAGATATTAAAAAACGGTTTTCAACATGTGATAAGGTCACTCAAAAGCCTTTTACCTTCCAAGTAAAGGTATACAGGGGGCCTCAAATACTGTCAGATGGGGTGAAGGTCGAAACGATTACCAGACAATGATTAATTTAAGTCATCACAACACGCACATGGGGAGAGGCGCAACTCACTGGCAGCAAAACGTCCGGGATCTTGGTGTGTAATTTAAGGGGAAGGCGTGGGTTTTTGTATTACATTGAAAGATTACATAACACACATTATCTGGGATTTATTCACAAAACGTTTGGCTTCTCTACATAGTTAACAAAGGAAACAGCATGAAGAGAGATGCCACAGACCGTAGACCGGCCACACACGACTGGTTCCAACGACCAATTACTCTCGAGTGACGCTAACTTGCCCCCACCAACCGTGTGGGGGGCTGACGTAATACCAGATAATTTCAAACAGATCTTTCCCTTTGGCGTGGTCCGCGCTAAAAGGAAAGACCGCCAAGCTGAAATATAACCAAGGAGACCCAATAATGCCACGTCTGGTAGCAGCAATACAGTTCTGCAGTGTGTCTGGTAATGACAATAAAATTAATACGCCACAATACAATACCTTCTCTATCTACTATGTACATCCGTGGACGAAAAAAAGAGTAATGTTTTGAACGCCAAATGTTTCTACATCCTACAAGGCACAACGCCTTGTTTACTCCATGCACAGTAGAGCTGTGTAGTCGCTGCAGCAAGTTGAACGGCATTGTTAATCATGCTACCTTCCACTTGTCTCCTGTGCTAAAGTGTAGGATACTTCCGTGATTAAGACCGCAGGCTACATTCTCACGTGTAGCAAACACTTTGTATTCTCGCGTTAATGACGTTTTATTAAGACATTGACCACTTATTTTCAATATACTGCATTTTATACACGGCATTTGGTAAAGTTTATACAAGACTAGTTATTACGATGCGAAATACGTGGCTTCACAGTTTCATCATGATCGCATAGCTGTATCCTTTTAGATATCAAGGTGTGTCGTGGCAGCTTGACCACACGCTGAACAGTGCGCAAAACGCGGTAATACTTCAGAATATTCTGATTCTCTCTGAGAGGAGATATCCTGATGGAATTATTGAATTCGTACAGGGTAATCATCCGTCCACATGTGTCGACAGGTTTCAAATTGGTTCTGAGAGAGGCAAGATATCAGAGTGATAGACTGGCCTTCCTGTTCACCAGATTTGAATCCTACTGAAAACGTGTGGTCCGAGGTGAAAATGGGGCCGCGCTGTAGATCCCTGTAGATGCACGAGGGACAAAGTTGGTTTCTGGGCATAAACTCGAGAAGCCTGGAATGTTGTAGCTTCTCGTCCACGTTACTACAGGGATTTAATTTCATCTATACTCGAAAACTGAGGGCAGTTATACGTGCTGAGGGTTTATGTATCTGATATTAACTCTGTGTATTTTTTATGTGTTTTGATTTTAGAAGATGATTTGTATTTATTTATTTAGTTATTTAAAACGAATGTTTTGTAGAACTGTGTTTGTGTGCATAAATATGCCTAAAATTTAAAACGTTAAAGTTATAGTAATGTAACATTATGTTCTACACATTCAGTCTAAAATTAAGAGCATAAAAAGTAACAAAAACTAATACGAGAGAACCGAGGAGTATACGAGCGCAAGTTATGCCTTCTTAACCTCTCGACCAACGAAACGTCCCATACTATCTTTTCAGTAACTTATAAGCGCTATCACCGAGAAACACCGTTGTAAGGTGATCATTGCGCTCACACACACACACACACACACACACACACACACACACACACACACACACAAACTGTTCTGCAGTTACTGCATGTGCGTTGTGAACACAGCTGTTACGAAGAAATACAAATCCATTGTCACACGGAACCTGGGGATGATTCATTTTTTTATCAACGGGTGTACGTGGTAGAGAAAATAAAAAGTAAAGCAAACAGAAGGAAAGTGTGGATGCTTGGATCTTCATAGATACAGTGCTTTAAAAGTAAATGAAACATGAGAGAATATCATGGTAGGTAATGGTAAAACTCTAGGTAGGCTTGCAAAATACAAACTGCACACTGGTGTATGTAATGAGACAACATATAACTTGTTTTTATAGTACTATTTAAACGAGAGAATAAATGAAGCTGTTTAAAATGCCAACAAGCTATGAAAATATTCATGGGTGAAATCGATAGAAATTTATGAATGGTTGCATCTAAAATTTAACGCTATGTGTACATTTAACGAGTTTGACCCTATTAACTGCGAGAAAATTGAGTGTAAACTTAATTGATAACAGAATATAATTTTTTTTTACCTAATGTCTTTATGTTTAAATAGCTTCTTCAAACTATTCAAAAACTTATATTTCTATCTACTTCATGTTAATCGAGGTAAACCTTTACAGAAATGGTTTCATTTTGTTGTGGGTACAAGTGGGATATAGCAAGTCGAATCGATAGTTAGGTGTTTAAAAACCCTATCACTATATACTGACCTAGAAATTCCATGCTCTTTCCACTACTTCGCGAGAAACAACCAATTAGCGAAGGCACTTTAAAAGACCGACAAAATATGAACATTTAAACCAATAACAGCGGATATAATGCAAACGGCTAATGCCACAAATATTATTTTAAATAAATTGTGTGTTTTGAAGTGACCTAAATTTTTGTGCAGTACGCTTTTGTCTTTCTCTTCCGGTTTACCTGTTCTACCATATTTCCTTCCGAATGAAGAGGACTTTTCAGGGTATTCTGAGAAAATTCAACATACACTATTTTTCATGTAAATATCTTTAATATTTGGTAGTTTAATCAAAATCGTTAGAGCTATTCCAAACGTTTTTTATGTAAAGGGTAGTTTGCCGTTGAGAGATTTTGTTGAAAATCTTGGTTTCACATCTTTAGCAGATACTGAACTTCAGTGCCAAGTTTGGTATTTATTGAACATTTCGTTTCTTGAGCTATACTGTTCACAGACAGGCTTTTTTTTTCTAAAAATTACTTTTTATTCAGGAGCCTCAAAACGTGTATTTCCAGTGGTCTTCATATGGAATTTTTTGTTGGAACACAATAAAATACTTCCTTTACTTACTAAAGTAGAAGAAGTAATGACTGACCCTGAATGCTTAACCATCCTGTACCACTGCACCTATTGGTGGGTAACGTATTTAGTTTCTACTCCACTAGAATTTCCATTCTGATAGTTCGTGCACGAGTTTTGGTGGAGAATACTAAGTGCATTAGAAACTTGCACGGCGGTAGTATCCTGTAGTTGGCCAGTATAGATATTTGTATTAGCGCCACTTAGAGCAAAGAGTTTGTGGGCGAATCGGATAGCCCTCTTCATAGATCCTCTAAAAGCTTCTTGTGGTCTAGCAGAAACTATAGCAAAAACAACCACTACAAGCTGAACAAAATGAAGGGACTGTTCCACAGGGAACAAAAGGGGAAACACAGGTGAAAGAAAGGAAATAAGGTATAGAAATATACGCCTTATACCATTTAAATAAAGCTGATTAAAGAGGAAACATTACAAATGAGATAGACGAAAGGAATAAAACCAAACAATGGGAAAGTAACATTAAGAAAATAAAGATGCAGGAAAACAACTTTACTTTTTATTTTCTCTACCAAGTAACTAGATAAATGGGAATATTGCATTCCATCCAAAAATTCGATACGGAGATTTCACCGGAAATACACGTTTTGAGGTTACCTGAATTGAAACGAAAGCATAAAAAAGGTGTGCGTGGATAGCATAACTTAAAAACGAAAAGTCAGTTAAATACCATACTGTATATAAAACTCATTCTTTACGTGTAAAACTTCAGACAGTATTTTTAACATTTAAATGATTTCAGTCTAATTGTATAACATATAAATTCGATAACAGCCCGGCTTAACGTTATGTGTATGTAACAATATATAAAAAGTCTATTACAGTCATTGTACATGTTTATATTATTGTGTACATGTTCAATAATGTTATGTGAATGTATTACGTAATTTAATAATGTAGGAGCTGTGAGAATAATAGGTTAAAGGTTGCTAACAATGAGATAATAATGAATTTGAAAGTTTAATAATGCTACTTGTAATTCTTGGAAACAATAATATAATTTTTGTGAGAGGTTATAAAATAACCAATCAGCAACCAGAAAAAGCTTTAGTTAAAAGGTATTCTATTGTACTAGGATTAGCCAATCAGAAACTAAAATGAAACAAAATTTACAAATTCAGAAGTCAGTTGCTTGTAGACAGCGCTCCTAACCGGGCGCAAGATGCGTCCTCGAGAAGTTTAATATGTATTCAGTGTGAGACGAAAATAGTTTGTATTAAAAAGCGCAAGTAATTAACAAAAGAATCTCACAGCTCTCTCTCTATATCAGTGACGTGTTATTTAAATCGTGTCAAGCATTAATAAATGGAGTGAAGAAAAAATTATAATCTGAGTAAGCCTGCATTCTTCAGTCGCACCACACCCTGCTAAGACATTCATGTCTCTAAAAAATATAAATACTGACGCAGCCGAGGCAAACATAAATATATAATATTTAAAGAAACAGTAAAAATTAAAAAGTTCATATTTTTTAAACATTTGGGGCAAAGGCCACCGGAAAGTACATTTTTGGGGTGAAGGCTACCGAAAACTTTTTTCCATACGTGCGGTTGCAACTGCTTCAAGTTCGGCTCCCCAACAGTCGAAATACAATACAACACCACCATAAAATTAAACTACTTCAAACTTTTGGTTATTTTTTATTTTTCTCAAAAATGCCCTTAAAATTTTACCAAATGTTTAAAATATTTGCATACAAATAGAATTGTATATCTTGAATTTTCTGCAATTAGCCTGTAAAGAACTCTTCATTCTGAATGACTTTTGTATGACTGGTAAATCGTAAGAGATAAACAAAATCTTACTACACAGAAAATGTAGTTTTCATAACAGCATAAAATTTTTGTCAAATAAAAATGTTGGTCTCGTTAACCATTTCCGAGGTATTCTTTGTCATTGCTGTGAATTTTCAAATACTTTTTTTTACTTTCTCTACCACGAACATATAGGTAGAGAAGGTATTTGCATTCCACCCAGAAATTCGATACCGAAATTGAACCGAAAATACATGTTTCGAGGGTCTCTGAATCTAAAAACATTTTTAGAAAAATGGTCCGTTTGTGTATTTCTGCGAACAGCATAACTCAAAAACGTAAAGTTGGATAAGGACCAAACTTGGTATTTAGATTCAGTACTATCCGAAGATGCGACACGAAGATTTTCAAGGTAATCCCCCACCCCAAACTACCCTTTACATGGACGATTCTATTTTCTGAAAATGGCTCTAACGATTTTGATTACAATACCATATATTAAAGATATTTACATTCAAATAAAATGTATATCTTGAATTTTCTGGGAATAGTTTGTCAAGTTGTCATTTGGAAGGCATTTTGTATAATGTTGTGTAATTGGTAAACCTTAATCGATAGAGGAAAACGTACTACACAAAATATAGTATCTCTTTAAAACACACAATTTATTTCAAATAACCCTTTTATGACACCAGCTATTTCCAGATATCCATTATTAATGGTTTGAACTTATCAATACTGTGCCATTCTTTTAACGTTCGGTCGATTTTCAGTTATTTCTCGCGATGTCATGGATAGAGTATGGAATTTTAAGGCCAGCGTATAGCGTCCAGTTCTAAAACATTTGACTATCATTATTCCCTTTATATTACACGAAATATGTAATGTAGCTATTTCCGGAACGGTTTCATTTGGATTAAAATGAAGTAGATAGTGAAGTAGAATATTTTTTTGGTAGTTGGAAGATGCTTCATGTTTATCTGCCCCACGTATGGGAGCCAATTTGTCGCGGTAACTCGTGTTATCTATTTCTGAGCGCCTGTTATTGTTTTATTATTTTGCATTTTGGGTTCATTGTGCTCCGGCTAGCTATTATTATTATTATTATTATTATTCAGTCGAGCAAATCTCTTAAACAGGATGTGTAAACGGAAAGGATTTGTTACTGAAAGATAACACTTATAAAAGAATTTGTTTTTACACTTTTATTACCGTCACAATTAATTAATTTCACATATTGACTCTTGATACGCGCCCAACTGAAACTGTTATCTTTTCTAATATCACTATAATCACTTATTTTCTGCACATTATTAATTCGCGTATTTCACATTTATAGCTAACTTTACAACGCGAGAGATTTTGTAGAATTGCGCGACGTATAATGCGTGAATAATTCTCTTAAACTGTGCGACGTATAACCTGCGAATACTGTTGAACTGAGCGACGTATAACCTTTGTATGATTCTGTTGGATTGAACGACGTTTGCCTTGTGAATTATTCTGTCAACTGCGCGTTACCCGTCTCTGGCACGGAATTTATACTCCCTCACCCCAATATGCCTAAACATTATAACAGAGCTGCTATTGGTTAATAAAACGCGCCAACATTAGCGTCTATTTTTTTATCCAATCAAAATTACGAACACATATGCTCTAGGGAAGAAATTCCCTCCATTTCTAAAGAAACGCGCGCTACTCTGACGTCATTTGTTTGTCTCTTCTAATTGATAAACAACTCACCCCCTCGCTCATTGTTGCCCGCGCTTATTGTCAGTTTCAGTGAGGCCGTGTAAACTTATTTCCTAACAATGCTTATAATTAACAAACATCTCAAGTTAATGTCATACAATAATGATTATTTACACTACAATCACTCTGGCATTTACATTGTTGTGATATAAAATACTGCCTCAATAGAAAAAGAAACTTTCGTAATATGTATACCCACTGATAAGCGATAGGGGTAGAGAAAGTCATTTGAATTTAACACATAAGATTTTCTCGTTGTAATGTAAAGAGCATAGAATTTCACTAGGATCCGCTTTTTAAAAATCTGACTATCGCTTTAGCCTGCTGTATTCTTCTTTTATCTACAACGAAATCGTAAACGTGTAATAAATGTTTATCTCGATTAACAAAAAGTAGCCAGAAGAATAAGCTTTTGCAAGAGTGGTTTGCAAACGAGTGAACAGAGAAAGTCATTTGAATGCAGGGCATTAAATTTTTTTTTCTTATGCGTATAGTCCCACTTGTAGTCTCTTTGATCTTATTGGGGACTTTTTGACTTGAGAAACAACTGACAATGTTATTATTCGCTGAACTATAATTTTCTTGTTTTGGTTTTATTAGTTTTTACTACTAAACACGCTCACCTACCCTCCCACATTTATATTTCCGCACTCTGTGGAGGCTAGGTTTAAAGAAACATTCTCCGCCCAAGCTGGGTGTCGAACCCGGAACCTTATACAGAATCTAAACATTCGACCACTTGGGTACTCATAATTTTCACTTGTGCCAGATTCTACAGTTTAGTTGGCGTGGTATCTTCTTCAGAAGTTCCGAGATCCATTTCTGGCTGGAAAGGATAAATTTCTCCAGAGAAATTATTTAAGAAATTATGAGAATGTAAATATATCTGAGATTCAAAGCTTAAAAATCATATTAATAAAACACAAGCAGTTAAAAAGTAGATAATGCAAAACGAATGAATGTGATTGTGGATGGGGAATCGTTTTCATAGTAAAGTTGTCAATATGGTTGTAGATGTTAAAGGCGGCAAAGGTATAAATAAAACAAAATAAAACAAAATAAAACAACAAAAATAAAATAAATTTGCCTATTCCAACAGTTATGATGAGTATCAGATATAATATGCTGCTCACTATATCGTTTTAAAGCAAATTTAAGCGCTTTGTCTGTCGGTCTATCTCCCCCTTTCTTTCCCTCTCTCTCTCCCCCCTCTAATTTGAGCAACTTCCCAGGTGTTTTATATTGCTGTTTTTATGTTGTCCAAAGAGGTACAATTCTGACCTTATCAATTCTGCAGTCATTATTAGACCACATCAGTAACAATAAATCTTACAATGTTTTATCAACTTTGAGTAAATGTTAAGTTTGTAAAATTAACTGCACCGTTTTATGAGATGACAGAAACGATTTCGTTTACGTTTATAATGAATTACACTAGTAACTTGTAAAACATTTGTTTATTCGAATAGTAAAATATAACTTTTATCAAATGTTCATAGGAAATTTAGTAATTAAAAGAAACGGTAACATTAAAAGAAACATTTGAAGCTTACAACCTTTGACACGTCTGACATAATATCTCTGGACAACAATAAATTACAATGCATTAGATATTATTGTAATACTATTATTAATTTAAATTTACAGCGTTATTGTAAAACCTATCATCTACTGATTCGATAGACTATAAATAATTTAAATGTACTTTCACATTTGTGGTGGACAAAGAGGCGTCTGGGCGGGTTTTCTCCGGGTTCTCCGGTTTCCCCCGCCATTCATTCTACCCACTGCTCCATCGTCACCTTTCCTTTATCCAGTTCACCGTCATTTCATATCTCCTTCGTCGCTCTCATATCAGGCTTTGAGCTGATCACCCATCCTAGATCGTCTATCTGATCCATAAATCTGTATGCTCCTCGATAGACGTCTAACCCTAGGGCATTGACCTGTAAATCCTGGGGGTCTGAGTCCTCCAAACGGGGAGGGTAAACCGGGTAAAGAAGTACTGTCACAGCGTTTGATATTATGTAAGTAAAGTAAATGGAACATGCGCATTGTAGGCATTTTCTTGCTAAGTGTAACATACTTGTTGGTTTTCATACAACCAGTTGAGGATTCTCATATTTATTTTCCTTAGCACTAGGACGCCCATCCCTGCCCTCTCTAATGCCCAGAAGGGTCATTTTGGCCCCTATTATATAACATTAATGTTAATTTTACCGATTCAGATGAACTGATTAAAATGGGAATCAGTTGGGGAATTTAATGTCGTAACGACATGTTGCCACGGTAGCTTAGTGGTTAGAGCAACCGAACGGAGACCGGGAGATGCGTGATTCAAATCCCGGCGATGGTATTGAATTTTTCAGTCGTCTGATTCTACCTTTTCAACCTTGTGGTAAACACCGTTACGCCGGAATGTTACTAAAGAAATACAACAATACGTTTGGTAGCAACAATACAGTACAACAGTGCGTCTGTTAATGACAATAAAGTTAATAATACGCCACATCATATCATAAAGTAAAATATTGAAGTATGGGTGTGTATGAAATAAACATAAGGCATATCAATAAACTTGTAGTATTATCTTAACCACTCTAGGCGTTAAAGATAAAGTCTACAAAAATCATAATCAGTTATGCGAAATGCGCTATTTTTCAGTATAATGAAAATGCATTCCGAATGAATAAAACTCGTAAAAGGAAATGTTACTCTAATCATTTTGACCCCTTTGGGCGTTCTGGTGTAAGCTCCCATATCGGATTAACCTACTATAATCACTGTAGGATTCCGTTTCTAGAAACCTTAAGTTCTGAAAAAACAAACAGAAGACAGGCTCTAGAAAAGTGGTGAAGCCTTGTATTCGAGAGTAAGGATGCGTATCTCCTCTCTTTTGCTTTGCTCTCTCTCTCTCACACACACACAGACACGTACACACAAACCTACACTGGTAGCCGAGATCGTTAAGGCATTTATTAGTGAACGAGAAATCTGCTGTTCAAATCTCGCTAGGACCGTCCCTGAGGGGCGTTTTCGCAGATTTCTCTCAGTTCTTATAACTGACAAATGCCGGGGAAGTAGAGTCTAAACTTAGGTCTGGAGGGTTACCTCCCCAAATTTCCTTTCGCAGTTTTCATTTCATATACCATCAGTGTCCACCGCCTGTAGTACCGTACGCAGTATAGCTTATGTTAAATATTGCACACACATGCAAAGGTAAAGGTACGGACGAACGAACGAGTAGGAGGGAGCTCCCGCAAGCGAGGCAGAGCACCGCAAGTAGGCCGCAACGACCCTCTCTGCTTCTACCGTGACTCCTGGGAGGGAACAGACGCAAAAGACGACCGGCGCAAGCATGTACGGGGTCCCTAACGTTTCCAGATCGAACGCATTCGACGCTGCCCGGACCCACTCACAAGACACCGAAATCCCGGCAGTCCACCCGGGCCGGGGCCCACTAGGTGGCGAGATCTAACTTAGTAGTCCCGCAAGGACGCCAGGGAAGAAACCTTTACAAAGCGTACAGCCACCGCCCAGCCGCAACCCGCCGAACACCGTGTTGTGGTCTTACAACCCTGAAACAGATAACATGGAAGATGATGGGTACAGGAAATGAGGGGCAGTAGAGTGGAGGTAGAATACGAACCTCCCAGAATTCCCCTGCTGACCCTGGGAAACCACGAAAAAACCCATTGGTCAGAGTGGACGGTTGCCGGGGTTGGAACCCGGGACCTGCGGAATGTAAGTCTACACCACCTCGTTCTGTGCACACACACACACGCTCGCACGGATCTGTTACTAAAATTGCTTATCTGGGCTGAAGGGACTTCAAAGCAGTATTCTCGGCGAAATATCCATATCAAACTTTTGAATGAAATGCACACTTCGTCTAACTACCACAGAGAACGTAATATGCACCTCATAACGTTGCACGCATATTTTCTCACACGTTTTGCCTGTTAGATAAGCATTTTATGAGCAATGAAACAGGAAGTAGGCCAAATACTACGTTTTACGACTCATAAAGTAGCCATGGTTTTATCCCTCAAGCATTCAGAAGATACAGGGTATAAAGCTTTCCTTAAAGCCTTACCATTTCTTTGTCATCGCAATATTGATTTTGTCACGGATGAAATCTAACAGCCCGATGCACAATACGTACTAAAGCGGGGGCGAGATATGTCTCATTCAAGAGGATGGTACAGCAACTTTTTATGCTTTTAAGTTCACAACACTTGAACTGCCAGAAAAAGTCTATGACAAATATATGGAGTTATGCTCATTCTCTTCGTTTGTTACCCATGCCCCGGAATATGCATTGAAAGGCCTAATTTCACAGCACATTTGGACCATACAACACAACTTTGACGAAGGGACTGAAAGTGATATACCAAAATCAAACTATCTCCATTCCGGAATATATTGTTCAGGAGAGGAACACAATAATTGTAACGAAGAGTATTTTGTAGGAGAACATACACCCTACGGAGCAAATGTAAATAACGGGAAATCATAAATCAATAATCAATAATAGCTATGTGTAACAATATAATATAATACTGTAAGATAACGTTACCAAAAAATTATCTACGCAGATGTAAGAAACATAATTAGCTAGGCAGCGTGCTAGCAGCAGAGTTAAAAGTCCACCAACATACACACAGTAATGAAAACGGGATTAGGCAAGATACCGTCGAGCTGAGAAAGTGGTCCGAGGAGAAACAAAGACGAGATAAAGGTACAGTTCCTGGAAAGTCAAGGGAGTTGAATAAAAAGTCGGCAATCACAAAGCGAAACTAGAGTTGTGAGTGACACAAAGATAGTATATTTTATCAAAGCAGTCAGACAGAAGCTTGACTTGTAAAACTGAACAATTTATTTCTCATAGCACACCAAGTAAATAAACAATCGAAATAAAGATTAAGTAAAAGGGCGCGAAAGTTAGCGGCATAACGACAAGGTATAGAAGAAAGGTGCGCCCCAAATTTTAACACACCCTTTCTTATTCTCTCGTGTGAGCTATTTAGTGACAGGTGCTGTAACGCGTGTACGTGTGGGTGGGGGAAATAGCGCATGACATAGATAGCAACATTCAAAATAGCGGGAAGATGTATAATACAGCTTATAGGTTTAATGATTATTCAAAGGGGAACGGTTGCTAGCCGTTTCGATAATTTTCTGAAATCCTTAGAGGAATTCAACTTATTAACTGCCTTCACCCACAATATCATGAGATACAGATAGCTAGAATAGGAATTTATCTTATGGGGAATAGACTGTGATCAAAAGTTAGATAACTTTGTTAAGAACCACTGTAACTGGAATAGTTTCCAGCATGATATTGTAATGATAGATGACCTGGGTTCGATTTGGACCCTTAAGCTTCTATTTTTCTATTTTGTTTTCCTGTTGTTTATTTAATCGAATATTTTATATGAAAGGTACGTAGATCGTCTGTATTTTTACTTTAATGATGATCTTGTTGTTTCTTAAACTAATCTTTAGTGCTATTGCTGTATTTCAACAAATGCCCAATACACAGTGTTTTTTCTCTCACACTGCGGACACTGCTCGGTCGCACGCGCGCCGGTCAGTTCGGCTCGATCTACCGCGGAAAAAACGTTTATTGTCCTGCAACCGCTTCATTGCGCTCTTCGTACACAGCCATTCAGAATTTTCGTCGATATTTACGTTGGTGTAAGAACAATTGCAAGTGCTTTATACAAACGTGTTTAGTTTTTTTTTTATGAGGAGTGAGTAAACAGCATAAAAAAAGGTAGGTTCCCATTTTAAAAAATTAAATTGGCCTAAAATGACCATCACAACGTCCTCCAAATAAAACACCACTAATGGAAATACTTATTGTAGAAAACTGGATACAGCGAGACGCGTATGGACGTTTTAAAAATGTCGCGATGCCCTTAAACATTAGAGGACAGAAGCATTCACAAGAGTCTATAGTGGATGTATGTATATGCAAGAATTAAAAAACTGGAAAGTTTTCTCTTTTCATCAATTACCTACAATTTCCTTATCACTTAACTTAAAACATTATTTAATTCAATGAAGACAACAAAGTTCAACGTAGCGTTGTGGTTCACACTCGAGAAATCGTTGGTTAATATCCCAACTATCGGCCAATTAACTGGTGGCTTCTTAGTGGTTTCCTTTATTCATCAGGATTAGATGCTCAGTACTCCGACTCCCTACCCAAGTTACAAACACAGAACAAAAGAAATAAAATAGATGGTATAGGAAGTCGGCTACGCAACTGAGGCCAGCATCATAGTGTGTGCGTGTACAGAACAGCATTCATACGATCACAAAAAGGCCACCTTCCAGTTAAATTAATAGCAACAAATCTATATGTCGCAGGAAGACGTCTACACAACCGAGGCTTTTTATTCATTTTCCCAGAATTTTATCTAAACTAGGAAATATGTATATACAGGGTGAACCATTTAAGCCGAGACTGCACAATATCTCCAAAACTAAGTGTTGTAGAAATAAATGTCTTTAATAAAAGTTGCTTGATATTATGGGGGAAAGTAAGTGCCATTAGTCGTGTTTTATTTGGAGGACGTTGTGATGGTTATTTTAGGGTCAATTTAATTTAACCCTATTTGTAGGTTCCCATTAAAAAAACGTTAAATGTAATATCGTTGCTTAGAGAGACACTTGTAAAATATACGAAAATAGTAGGCTAAAATTTAATTTATCTGTTGTAATCGTTTCTCCGGAGTAAAACTTACACCTATTTATCGGCCATACCCGTCTAATAAAGACTGTTCACAACAGCTCGAGGACGGGAACCAAAACGGAAACGAAAACAGAAATGCATATTGATGATCATATCGATCACAAAGTAGAAAGTAGATTTTACGCATTGGCATTTAATTTGTTTTTAACCGACCTATGATATTTTTTTTCACCTGCCTCCAACTCAGCCAACATAATGCAGGCAAGCCGATGTCAAAATTCGATAGAGTAAACATTACATTTCCGATACTTCTAGTCGTACCAAGCTTTCATTCCTTTATTTAATGGAGTACATTAAATTGTTTCTGTTCTTTGTTAATTTCCACCATTTTTTTGCAGCTCTTTGTAGATCTTGGTAATTTTTTTGAGCCAATAGCCAATGTTGAGTTACATATAAACAAACTACATACCTATAACCCGTTCACTAGAAGAACCAACGCTCAATGATTCTGCGGGTGTAAGGATCTGAGGTTAGGACACACATATGTTTAGAATTTCTTCCAGTTTCATGTTTCCAGCTTGTGACTAAAGAGAGCACTAGCGGCTGCTTCATGCCATGGCCGCCTAGAGTAATCTATACAGTGGACTCTAATCTGCAGAATATGGATCTAATATGCGGTGCCCGGAGCGAGATTGAGAATGTTAAAGCTTGACAAAGACTTCTTTCCCGTTCTCGGGGGCCAGAAAAGTTTCCGCCGATTGTGAACGCTCCCATTAAAATACATGTGTTTTAATTTTGTCGTTCTCGTTCTCGGTCGTTGTGAACCAGCCTTAGGGCTAGGAGTGGAGGGAACTTATCCCCTCGACGTATTAAGATCCTTTGTGCCTAAACCCCGGTGGGCAACCGAACCGCAAGGCACGTTAGGGCAGAGGGCAGGGTCCCTACATTTTCCCACATCGAAAACTCCCCGGATGGCAGTTAGTACAACCGGTTCTCCCACCCTGCAGGTTACACATAACACTGGGAGGCCCGGGACCTTCCGGGAAACAAATGTTAAAAGAACATCCTTTTACCTACAATGCAACGCCGAAACTCTCGCCGACACTTGCAACCGTGAAACAGCCAAGCAGATGAAGTGTTAAGTGAAATGAGAATTATAGGTGAAATGGAGGGACAGGAAATTCGGAGAATGTAATGCACCTTCCCAGCATTTGCCTAGCGTCCGGGGAATCCCCCCCAAAAGACCCATGGGTCAGGAAGTCGGCTTCGGCAACCGAACCCACGACCTCCCGAATGCGGGCCAGAGAAGTAACCGCCTTAGTCACCCCGCTTGATAAACCAGCCTTAAGACATTTTATGTTTTGATACGAAAACGCTTTAGTCTCTAGTCCGCATTGAATCACTCGCAGAATCTTCAATTGAAGAAGAATATAAGAATTTAGGGTCTTAACAGTCCACATGCGTAATGAAATGCATGAATAATTATTACACTACTCTGCATTTTCAAACTTTTTGTCAGATGATTTATTAAAAGTAGGTGATCTTGAATGAAGCTTTTATGCTGATACTAGAAATAACTTCCTCTTTTTCTATCACGTCAGGTTTTTACACAAAATAAGAAGTAATTTTGACAATTTTACTAATGAGCGTAGAAAAGTATTCAAATACCATTTCACACAAGGTAAGGTTTTATTCAAGAAACTTAAAAATACTCTCAAGAACTCTCCTAATTCATTTCATGACTACATTTTAACAAAACAAGAAGCCAAAGTGTTTCATTTAAATTTTTTCAAACTTTCTCTTCTTTGACTTCCTTGCAGATCCTTGAAGATGACTGTCCCTCCTCAACATCCAACAGTAGTCGGCCATCATAGTTTCATTCCATCTCCCCTGGTACCTCCTCTCCATTTCCTTAATATCTTGGTGAAAACGTTCACCCTGCTCTTCACTATAATGTCCCAGATCTTCTGGAAAGTAGTCGATGTGTGAATTTCATGCTTCTATTTCTCTCTCATTCATTGTCTTCTCAAAATCTTCATCCTTCATCAATTTCTTTGAGGACCAACAAAAATTCCAGCCTTTAATTTGTCTTGTGTAATGAAGGGAAATTTCTTGGAAAGGTACCTGAAGTAGGGTCCATCCTGTGGTGGAGCCCTACAAATTGCTTCATCAAGCCCAATTTTATGTGTAGTGCCGGAAGCAATATCTTTATATTTTTTAAGTGAAATTGTGAAAAAACTGTACGTGATAGAAAAAAACTAAAAGCGGTTCTGAAATCAGCATAAAAGGTGAGTCTGAATCACTATGTTTTCGGTCATCCGATATCATGCAGACTAGCGTTATTGGACGAGTGCACATGCAATAAGACAATGTTTTATTTCATTTACCCTACGGTTTCTCTAACCGCTACCAAAAACGAACTGGCAGTATGCGTGTTTTGTTTTAAAATCACTTACGAGAGCACCTGCATGAAGCCAACGTGAAAGGAATCTGTGTTTGGATCCCATTTCTGTAGTAGCCTGCTGTGAGAAGCCCCAGCCATAATCTTTTTGTGCAAAACCACAGGTGGAGCGCGCGACTCCCTCATGGTTATGTTAGCAGATCTGCCGCGGTTACACCTGCTTGTGGGAGATTCCACAGCGTTGCCACCTTGTATCTTTCAATGACATCACAAATAGTCAACTGTTTTTTGGTGTAAATAAATGCATTCTATTTACTGCTTTTGTTTAGCTGCGTATCCGGCTTAATATGGCTAACATACACAGTATAGGCATAGGTCTCCCTTAATGCCTTTCTTCTCTTATATTCTTGCGGCATTTTTCGTTACTACTTTAACGCTCCATCATCCTTGTATTTGGCAAAGTTACCAATCGAGTTGGCTCCATGGTAACGTGCGAGCTCGCATTCGGGAGGTCCCGGATTCGATTCCGTCGACCGGCAACACTGATCTTGGGTTTTTCGTGGTTTTCCTTAGTCGGCAGGCGAACGATGGGGTGGTTTCTCAACTACCACGATTTCCTTTTCCTTTCATTTCGTTTTCTTCTCATGTTTCAGGCGTGCTTTCGTGACGTGGGCAGGTGACGCGGATGCTTGCTGTATGATTGCAAGGGTCGTGTCTTCGAACCAAGAAATGCGCGTTTCTGTGGTTCCTTCACTTCATCCCTTCCTCCTGGGGGTGGTGTGGTAGTCGCAATAGATCTCCTGTGGTTCGCAGTACACAGGTGTATCTCTCCCTTTTATACCATATACCGTATCTGGTAAAGCTGAGAAGATAACTTTTATGGTACTTTTCTAAGCATATTTACTTTCTCTACCACGTGTATTAGAGAAGGTATTGCATTCAACCCAAAAATTCGATACCGAAATTTAACCAAAAATACACGTTTTGAGGCTCCCTGAATAAAAAAAAGCATTTTTAGAAAAAGGTCCTAGTGTGTGTGTGTGTGTGTGTGTGTGTGTGTGTGTGTGTGTGTGTGTGTGTGTGAGAGAGAGAGAAACTCTTAAATTAAAATTGACTTTTGATTGACCTAAGATTAATTGACCTAATAGTGGTTGAAGCTATGAAGCCCGGGACATAAAGTACTTACAGCATTGTAAGTCGCCATTGGGGTACGTCATCTCAATATAATTTGAGATCTCCTTGTGGTTTACCGGAAAAAATGCGAATCAGTTGGAGAATTTAATGTCGTGCCGGCATGTTACCATGGTAGCTCAGTGGTTAGAACAACCGGCCGGAGACCGGGAGATCCGTGGTTCAAATCCCCGCGTTGACATTGAATTTTTCAGTCGTCTGATTCTACCTCTAAAACATTAAAAGTTGGATAAATAACAAATTTGGTGTTTAGGTTCAGTACCTTCTAAAGATGCGACGTGAAGATTACCAAAAAAATATCCTCGCCCCAAACTACTCTTTACAAGGAAAAGTTTTGATATACTACTAGATTTTGAAATGCTACTTAAATCGAAACGCTGTGACAGCAAGATTCATTAATTAAATTGCTTTCTTTATATACCTAAAATCCCGAACATTTCAAAAAAATTTCCTCCTGATAGCCAAAATAAAACAAAAAAGCTCTATTGTCTATTTTTCTTTCTGTATATTACAAATTAAGTTTACATACTCCGCGTTTTCCAGTTATATATTCAAAAGCGCACTGATGTTTCAACCTTTCATATTGGTCTTGTAGATCTATTAAAGCATTTTTATATCAAGGTCACAATGTCACCGAAGTATGATCTAAACATAAATAAACGTCCCATAAATTAAAAACAAACAAACAAACAAACAAAGGAAGAATAACGTCAGGTGTCATTGCAATATACATTTCTGCACTCCCTGATTTGGTTTATAGATTTTTTGTAACGCTTAATAAGCGAATAGCGCTAAAGTTTTCATTACAGAGTATATTTCGGACTACAGCAAATCCTCCTTCGGGTTTGTAGATACTATTAGTGGTGAGACGTGCTTCGATTGTGGGCGAGGGGTGCAGAGACGTAATAGTAATTTGAGGTAGTCCGAAGCGCTTCGGTATTAGTTCTTTTTCCTCGCGGTCTTTTCCATGATCATTCAATTTCACTGCCACACGAAAAAAATGTACACAGTCTAAAACTTAATCCTTTTTATGAATTGATTTTAAATTAAATATTGTTCTTAAGTTTCAGTACGTTTTATAGTACAGCACTGTATGGTTAAAACGATTCAGAGCAGAAAATAAATAATTACCGTTATATTACAATCGTTGGTAGTTTTTGTTTGTGCGTCACATAATCACATTGCAACCGCCCACATGCAGTGTTGGGATTCACACACGTACATGATATTTATGTACCGGCACAGGGTTCAGAAACACGTGTAGTGTAAAAATCTAAGTTAACCAGTGAATTCAGTGTAAATGGTGTGCTCTTAGTGGGCCGAAAAATAAATAACGAAGTGTGCATTTGAAGTAAAATTAAGTCGGTAAGAAATCATAATGCACAGTGTAAATAGGAATGCAATTATTAATTTTTTTTACTCTTAAGAGAATAAAAGCATTCCCTAGAACCACAATGAATGAAGACAAATTTAATGCTTAAGCCACGCGTTCTATTGAGAATGGAATGCTTATTTATATACAGAATATTAATTAGGTTAGTTTTGTTACACTCAAGTAGTATTTTTGTTCGTTTAGAGGCATATAGATGCATAATAATTTCCTACAGTTTATTTTATAATCCTGAACATTTTACAATGGGTGTTGATTACTTGGTATCATCACATACGGGAGAGATAATGTTGGGCAGAGCTCCAGTGTTTCTGCATAAGAAATTCGGTTCTTACTGTGACGTCTGAATAAGTATTGTTATAGGAGGTAGAAACTAAAAGTTAGAGAAACACAGTCTTATTTATGTGTAATTATGCGTGATTAAGATTTGTAAATCATTTATTTTGTAAAAACAAAGCACAGAATATTTATTTGTTATAAAACCGCGTGTTCTCCGCTGAAATTTTAACAGATATTTTTTAACACATGGATCACCGTAAAATATAAACTGCAAATGACTTCCTACTACTGAAAGGAATAATAAAATAATTATTTATATACTTTAATTTATCCTCGCTTTAATGCACGTTTTATTTGCCAATTTCACTTATGTATAGGATTATTTATACCTGCTAAAAATGCACTGCAAACGAAAAATGTAATGCGACAGCATTTTGGTTTATGCAGTTCGTGTACATATGTCTTTTGGTAAACTGTGGAATAAAACCTGCCGTGTGCAGCATCTGCCGCCCTCTCAAACTTGCAAGACATGAGCCATCATTGGATCTAAACTGATGAAGAAATAAATTTGTAAAGTCGTAAAAACCGAGGCATTAATGCGGAAGTTCATTAAACACGTTGATAATTCCTAAGTGTGACATAGTTTTTCCTCGATGACATTAAGACCCATTTTCATTGCAATTTCTGGTATAATACCAAAAATATTTTCTCGGTGGGGTAGCTTAGCGATTTCGTTCCCGGCTCTTGTTCTAGAGTGCGGGGTTCGATTCTCGGATCTGTGGTGGCGATTTGAAGTTGGCGTTCGGCTCTGACTTGTTTACGAGGTTCAGAGTTTGCGGTAAAAGCTGTAGGTCCTCTCATTTCACCGTCATCTTCATCATCACTCTACCTTCGGAGGTAACGGATTCCGCCCACCTCAAAAATGGATTCAGTCATAGCTTGGTGGAATGAGGTAACTCCCGAAGAACATAGGCCTTATATGGGGAGCATTAGAGACGACGACAACGAGGTTTTCTCTGCTAAATGCATTTAAAATAATTTTGTAAATACAGCATACTATAAGGTTGAAAATTCGATATAATTAAGAAAAATAAAAACGAAGTTAAAATGAAAAACCTTCAAAAGCGAAATCACACAAACTGTAATTCCGTTTTCCCTTTTGCATATTAAATTGGAAATATTCCCTCCATTAAATTAGGTGCTAGAATATTTAAATGGAGACGACTACTCTCTGCAGTCACTGTTCATAAAATGTTTTGACAAGTTCAGAGTCTAGCGAACTTTGTGACACTGCGTAGGTTAGCTTGGAAGCAGCGAGCGCTAATAATGTTGCAGACTGTGGTTAGATGGCAGCACCAAAGTTGAGAGCAGCGCCAGCAACTGCCGCTCCTGTCACCTAGGAATAATCACTGCAACTACGGCACCGCCAACTACGAAGTTCTGAAAGGAATGCTACCAGAGCAAATTTTCTGCTGCGTTTCTGATTTATACCTATTAAATTCGATTGCACCGGACTACCTCGAAGTATTTATTGAATAACTAGAAATTCAAGCGAGTAAAACCTACATACGTGTTCAGGGGCGTATTTCAGGGGGAGGGCCTCCCCCACGAAATTTATTTCTTCATGGTACAACAGGAATAAAAATAATTTTAAAGGAAACGCAAACATTTTAGCTAATTTTGGTATTTCTTCAGAAAGGGAACCTTTATTTTGAAAGAAAAATATTTATAAGGCAATTTAACAAAACTAAATGTATTACAACTATCCGGGCTTGTAGGCCGTGGTTTAGAAGGCATCGTAGATACCGACGTTTCGCCAAGTACAGCGCTTGACGAAACGTCGGTATCTACGATGCCTTCTTGACCACGGCCTACAAGCCCGAATAGTTTTAATTCATTTAGTTATGACGCCGGCCGTAAAAGCCTCAGTATGTACATCAATTTGAAAAAAGCTTTAAAGATATGGCTTCTTTGGTTGTCTATGTCGCTCTCAATATATTAACAATATTCACTTTCTCTACTACGTATAAAAAGTTGGGAAAGTATTGCATTCCACCCAAAAATTCGATACAGAGATTTCACCGGAAATACATATTTTGAGGCCCCCTGAATAAAAACAAAGAATCTGATGTGTTATACTTACATGAATTTCTCTACTCTTGTACAAACTATTTTTACAAACGCTTATTCTCCATCTACTTCATGTTAATCGAGATAAACATTTGCAGACTCTATTTTATTGCTAATTTTCTTGTAGATGCAAGGGGAATATGGTAGGCTTTAAGCGATAGTCAAATCTTTTAAGAGCTGGTTGCTATGTGGAGCATTGAATTCTCTTTGCATGTCCAGGACATAAAAATGTTTTTAACACACTGCCTAAATCCCTCGGTATGTTCCCTTGTAATGCAAAATTATTTGTCACTGCATTGCAGATTACTTTTACATCATCAATTACAATATCCTGCAGCCAAACCTCATCAGCGTACAAGTAAGGCGGATATGGCATAACACCATCATAATTTGAAATTGATTTTAAGTGCAAATCATTGCCTAAATGAAGATTTTTATCACTTACTTCAGAACTACAAGCATCAATATTTATTATACTTGAAAAACATAACGCCATCACCGAGTTGCTTGTGCACTGTGTGTATTTATCCTCACCAAATATGTCGTTATTTTGGTTCAAGGTACCAGCAATCACTTTGGCTGTTTTCGCGGAAAACAACTTCTTAACATTAAAATTTAAACTGGTTCGTTTCTTACTAGGCATTATGAAAAGTCTTAAAACGTAAACCAGTAAACAAAGAACAGAAACCAAAGCAGAAACACCTGAAAATGGTACTATAACAAATAACATATGAATGAATAAAATGAAACAGCCCTTAAACCATGCAAACAAAAATATAAACTAAAATAGGAACATTTAAAATGCTACTATAACGAACAATAAGATATGAATTATTAAAATGAAACGATCTTACGAAATTGGTTCAAATCAGCATTTCTTTGAAGCAAAAGCCATAGAAGATTCTCAAAATCATAGCAGTTCGTTTATTTCTCAGTATAAAAAATATTTGACTATCGCTTAAGGTCTACTATGTTCCCATTGTTTTGTATTTGTAAGGGCGATATAGAAATGCCTTTAAGCATACACATATCTCTTAATAGTTGGTTGCTATGTGCAGCACCATTCTCTTTGCCACAGATTAATACTCTTTGCATATCCAAGACAAAAACAATGAATAACGATTTCCCATTTGAGAAAATAAGTATTGAAAATTTAAGGGAATAACAAGCAATATCTAGAAAATGGTTCACTCAAAAAAAAAAAAACCGCATATGTCATAAATTCTGTATTTTAACGCGATCTACATTTTTTGTGTAGTAAAAGTTTGTCTATCTCTTATGGTTTACCAGTTATGCAAAAGTCGTTCACAATGAAGAATACTTTTGGAAACTTTCCCAGAAAATTCGAGATATACATTTCATTTGTCATGAAAATATCTTAAACATATGATATTTTAATCAAAATCGTTACAGCCATTTTTGAGAAAATTAAAATTTTCGAAAAATGTTCCATATAAAGGGTAATCTGGGGTAGGGGGGATTTTCTTGAGAACCTTCGTGTCGCATCTCTGGAAGATCCTGAACCTAAATACCAAGTTTTGTGTTTATCCGACTTTTCGTTTCTGAGTTATGCTGTTCTCACACACACACACACACACACACACACACACACACGAACGTGTTTCCAAAAATACTTTTTTTTGGATTCAGGAGGCCTCAAAACATGTATTTACGGTGAAATCTCGGTATCGATTTTTGAGTAGAATGCAATACTTCTCCTGCTTACTATACGTAGTAGAGAAAGTAAAAAAACATTTTTAGAAAAAAGGTCCCTGTGTGTCTGTGTGTCTCTGAACAGCATAATTCAAAAACGAAAAGTGGGATAAATACCAAACTTGGTATTTATGTTAACTATCTTTCAAAGATGCGACACGAAGATTTTCAAGAAAATCCCCCACCCCAGACTACCCTTTACATAGAACATTTTTCGAAAATTTTGATTTACACAAAAATGGCTCTAACGATTTTGATTAAAATGGGATATGTTTAAGATATTTTATGACAAATAAAATGTATATCTTGAATTTTCTGGGAATTCTCCCAAAAGCAATCTTCATTCTGAATGGCTTTTGCATAACTGGTAAACCGTAAGACCTAGACAAAAGTTTTCTACGCAACAAATGTAGACGTCTTTAAAACACACAATTTATGTCATATACGTATTTTTGTGGAATAAACCATTTCCGGGATATTCAAAGCCTAACATATTCCCCTAGCATCTACAAGAAAATTAGCAATAAGATAATTTCTGCAAACGTTTATCTCGATTAACATGAAGTAGACGGAGAATAAGTATAAAAATAGCCTTACGAGAGGAGAGAAAGTCATGTGAGTGCAACACATCAGATTTTTGCAGTTTCAACTGCTTATGCAAAAATAACTTTATCCACACTAAGACAAATACATTATAGGTAGGTTTCCTAATGTTCCAAGAAGATTTGATTACGTATTATAAATATGCTTGTACTTTCAAACTGTTTTTAAGTTTAAAACTTAAGAAAAAAGTAAATTCTTGTAAAAAAAATCGCAAAATCCGCTTTGTAGGAATGAATATATCTAAATACGAGGCCTCTTTTAAAAGTAAATCTGATTTTTTTTTAAAAAATATGTCATATATTCTATTGACTTTCTCTATCCTCTATCGTTTATTAGTGGGTACACAAATTATTCATCAAGCTTATTTTTTTATCTATACATTTTGTGACGTACGAGCATTGTTGCGTATGTGACCTGGCTGCCCGGATCGGGTATTGCGCAAGAGTAGAGGGGATAAGCGAGGTAACATAGCGTTACCACGCCGAGTTGAACGTGGGGATCAGTCAGAGTCGAGGCTAGTTACTGTTGAAGGCAAGACGTGTGTGTGCGCGCTACCCATACAAACAGTATGGCGTCCTCACCGACAGACATGGAAACAAGGAGGTAATGTAATCCCCTTTTATTAATAAACCCACTAGCCATCCACTTCTGTTTAATGTAAATTACTATAGTAGGTAGTCCCTTCCCTCATCCACACCATGTAATAGTGCTATTAATAAGTATATTCTGATATATTATTTTTATAATTTCTCTCAGCTGCCGCCCCCGTCTGACCTCGTAAATGTGAATTATTAACTTTAAGATCTTCGGTAACCTCATCGCTCTACCCCCCATTGAGCTAGTTAATAAAGAGGTCACGACATTTTTAATCCAAATAAACCCTTGCAGAAATATCTACATTGCATATACATTTTAATCCAAATAAACCCTTGCAGAAATAACTACATTGCATATGTTCGTTACAGACACAAAGGAATAACAATAGTCAAATGTTTAAGAACTGGGCGCTATATGCTAGCCTTAAACTTGCATACCGTTTCCATGCAATCACGAGAAACAACTGGTGTTGATAGGACTTTAGAGAATGACAAAGAAATGAATAATTCAAACTTTTAATAACGGATATCTCAGAAACAGCTTACACCAAAAATAAAAACTTACGTTAAATAAATTGTGTGTTTTAAACATCTACAATTTTGTATGTAGTACGTTTTCGGCTATCGCTTAACGTTTACCAGTGATACAAGATTATGCAAAATACACTCCGAATGAAGAGGACTTCATAGGCTATTCCCCGAAAATTCAAGATACACATTTTGTCATGTAGATATTTTTAATATATAGTATTTAATTAAAATCGTTAGCCATTTTTAGAAAATAAATAATTTTCAGAAATGTTCCATATAAAGGGTAGTTTTGGGGGGATTTTATTGAAAACCTCGTGTCGCATTTTTGGAAGATATTGAACCTAAATGCCAAGTTTGGTATTTATCCGAATTTTGTTTTTGAGTTATGATGCTCACAGACACATACACGGACATGTTTCCGAAAATACATTAGTTGGATTCAGGGTGCCTCAAAAGATGTATTTCCGGTGAAATCTCGATATCGAATTTTTGGGTGGAATGCAATACTTCCTCTACTTACTATACGTGGTAGAGAAAAGTATTAAAAATTGAAATCAATAATAACGGTTATGTCGGAAATGACGGTTGCCACAAGAAATGTTAGTTGAAGTAAATTCTGTAGCTTAAAGATATCTGCATTTTATGTACTACGTTTTTGTCTATCTCTTAACTTTACAAGTTATACATTATCCGTTATGGTCACCTTGTATTCAATCATTTTAAAACACTTGCGTTTTTTCCTTTCACTATTGAAATCTCCATTCTTTTCTGTATTCATTGATATATAATTTATGGATTGTTGCACATTTTATAGTTATCAAATTTGCAATTAAATACATGTCATATTTAAGTACTAAATACACATGTTTTCGTAACTTAAAATTTTCTAAACTTAGGTACCATTATCTCCCAAATTATTGCATCCGCATCCAGGAAGCTGAAGTTTTCTGAGAAGCTAAAAATCATGTGAAATTTAAAATGAGTGGAAATTTAGAAATAATAATTTATGCATTGAAAACATTGAGCGAAAAAATTTAAATAATACATCAGCTGCGATTTTTACTAAAAATTATAATCTTGAAAAACTAATCCATTCATGTCAGAAATACTATTTTCTGGGTGCAACCTAAGTTTAGTCTCATTAGAAACAGATTATGGTTCCATAAATAATGGTGTCTAAATGAACTTAGGCAAAATAAACCTTGTTTCATATACTAGCTTACGTGCTGGTCACATGTATCTCTTTGCACCTACTTACTCATTTTAACATACTTTCTGCCCAAGTAGTGTAGAATGTACAGTGAAAAAATCATGGTTTAACTTTGATGGTTCAGGTGATATTCACATTAAAATACTGATATATTTTTCATGTGTGAATAAGTCTGTGTGTGACTACTAGGTGCCCTTAATGAAGAGGAAACTCCTTTCCATTTTTGAGAAAAAAATTCAAATAATTTTCCATGTAAGAGGTAGTTTTGGGGAAGTAGGATTTTCTTGAACATCTACGAATTTTCGTTTTTGAGTTATGCTGTTCGTAAACACACACAGGCACCACACACTTATTCTAAAAATACTTTCTTAGAATCAGGGAGTCTCTAGACATATATTTCCGGTGAAATATTGATATAAAGTTGTTTGGAATGCAATATCTCCTCTGCTTATTAAGTACGTGCTAGATAAAGTAAAAGGCTTATAATAATAAAATCTCCCACCGAAAATGCACTCTGTATATACTCGTAATACCTAATGCCCCATATGGAGTACGGTTTATCATTAATTTTATTATTAATTCTGCTCACATCTATATAAATGCAGTTTGGAACTGAAACGTTTCAAGTTTGGTACATAACATCAGGTGTAAACTCTCGAAAATAAATTCAGTATATACATTTATAACGTTTTACAAAACAGGTCAGGTTTATTATCTGGAAAAATAAGGAAATATTTTCAGTTATATCCTTATATGCTGAAAATACACATGGTTATTGAGTTAAAAATCCGTTGTGGAAACCAACGTGACAAATTCACCTTCGCTATGACCGAAGGTTATCGGAGGTATATTGTCGGAGGTATATTGTTATCGTATTTGCTGAGCGCTTGTTATTATTTTATTATTTTAAATTTTGGGTTCTTTGTCATCCGGCTAGCTATTATTACTCAGTAGAGCAAATCTCTTGAACAGGGTGTGTAAACGGAAAGGAGTTGTTATTAAAAGATAACGCTGATAAAAAATTTGTTTTTACACTTTTATTGCCGTCACAATTAATTAATTTCACATAATTACTCTTGCTATACGCCCGACTGAAACTGTTATATTTTCGGATGTAATTATAATCACTTATTTGCCGCGCATTTCACATTTTATAACTAACTTTACGAAGCAAGAGTTTCTGTAGAACTGTGCGACATGAAACCCGTGAATGATTCTGTTGAACTGGGCGACGTGTAACCCGTGGATGATTCTGTTGAACTGGGCAATACTTGTCTCTGGCTTTAGAATTTATACTCCCTCACCCCGATATGCCTAAAGATTATAATCGAGCTGCTATTGGTTAATAAAGCGCGCCAACATTAGCGTCTATTTCTATATCCAATCAAAATTACGAACACATATGCTCTGGGGAAGATATTCCCTCCATTTCTAAAGAAAAGCGCGCTACTCTGACGTCATTCGCTTGTCACTTCTAATTAATAAACAACTCACCCCCTCGCTACATTGTTATCCGCTCCTATTGTCAGTTTCAGTGAGGCCGTGTAAACTTATTTCCTAACAATGCTTATAATCAACAAACATCTCAAATCATTGTCACACAATAATGTTAATTTACACTACAATCACTCTGGCACTCACAGTGTTGTGATATAAAATACTGCCTCAATATACCTAAACAAAGATAGATAGCGCTCTCGCTCGTGTAAACACCAGAAGCGCTATCGACAAAATCCTCTGGACATTTCCTTTCCTCGCCTCTAGAACGTCTGTCCAGAAAGTGGACAGATACCATTGACTATATAAGCGAGCGTTCTCGCGTGTGAGAGTCAGTCAGTCAGTTGAGTGAGTTAGTCAGTGCGCGAGTTAGCGAGTGCGTTTCTAGTGCTACGAAAAGTGCCGTTCTCCGAGCGATTTTGTGACTACTGTGATGCGCAGAGAGTGCTCATTCCCGCCGTGTATAGAAGAAGTCTTGTGTTTGACTCCCCAGTTAATGAACTATCCACATCATGAAAAATGTGAAATAATAGTGAAAAATAAGTGAAGTGACAGGGGGAATTGAACTAGTTCAAAATAATGAAGTAACTGTGTGAGCTAAGTGGTCCCAATGAAAGTTGAATTAGTTAAAAACAGTGAAGCGATATTGGGAACCAGTGAAGCGGCAGTTGAAAAACTGAATAAAGTCACAATATGTTCGTTAGGTATTAGGGCAATCATATACAAATTGATTATTCTTACACGTTACATTTTTCAAATATATTTTACCTAGGAATTACTTTAAAATTAAATAGCAAGTGCTAGTTACATATAAAATTTGGTATCAGCATTTAGATAATTAACCGTGATGACGAGCTCTTGTAATCGGAAGAATATAGAAGAATCGCAAAGTTTCAAGCATGTCCGCCAAATAACATGATTGGGAAAGTCTATAAATACAACAGAGTATTTAGAAAACAGCGTGTTTTAAAAAATGACACAAATTGTGTGCTGTTTTAATGAACTCCGCATTTCTTTTTACAACACTTAGTTTTGGAGACATTGTACCATCTCAAATGGTCCATTCTTTGTTTGTATGTATGTATGTATGTATGTATGTATGTATGTATGTATGTATGTATGTATGTATGTATGTATGCATATATATATGTTATAATGTTATATATATACATATATATTTATTTATTTCTAAACTTGTTATAACTTTTAAATTGTGGTCGATCAGATTTATATTTTTAGATATGTAGTGGATTTACCTTTGCCCCATGTAACCGGAACTAGGTGGTGTTGTGGGGAACTTGGCCATAAATGGCGTGAAAGTGTATGGTTAGACGAGTACCATTTTCCTGTTTATGAAGGTGTGTTCTAAAAATATGAAATTGTATATGGGCATATGCAAATTCATTTGTTGACTAAAGCCTGTAAGTTAGAATTGCATCTATTTACACTGGTTTATTTATTATATTGTATGGTTCATGATACACGCTCTTTGGTTAAATAAGCCTAGGCATTTACTGTGATTACTGTGTAAGAAAAACCTGGTTGCACTCTATCACCATGTACTAGGTTTGTCGGGTACCTCCATCTGATCCGTGCTTCCATAAGAATAATGGCAAATCCATCGAGAGATGTGAAAGTACAGTAACGCTACATAGCTAAAATGAGGAGCGTAGCGGCGCACAACTACGGTGTCCTGGAAACAATCTCAGAGTTCCTGTAGGTATAAAAAGCTTTGTTTTGATTTCAGGCCTGATTTAAGCACATTTTATGGATAAAAACAATGTATTTTTAGTTTCTCTTGTTCGTATAGTAAGTAGGGGAAGTATTGTATTTCACTCAAAAATTCGATACCGAGATTTCACCGGAAATACATGTTTTGAGTGCCCTGAATCCAAATAAAGAATTTTGGGAAACATGTCCATGTGTGTGTCTATCAGTCTATGGATAGCATAACCCAAAAACAAAAAGTTGGATGAACACCAAAATTGGCATTTGAGTTTACTATCTTCAAAGGATGCGACACGAAGATTTTCTAGAAATGCCCTCCACCCCAGACTACCCTTTATATGGAACATTTTTATCATATGTTTAAGATATTTTTATGGCAAATGAAATGTATATCTTGAATTTTCTGGGAATGTCCCCAAAAGTCCTCTTCATTCCGGATGACTTTCGCATAAGTGGTCAACCATAAGAGATGGACAAAATTGTACAATATCAAAATGTAGATCTCGTTAAAACACACAATTTGTGTCATATGATTTTTTAGTCCAGTGAACTATTGCTGAATTATTCCTTGTTATTTGTTTGAATTTTCCAAAGCTTATACTTTTCTCAAATTGGCATTTGTTATTCGTTTTTTTATGTCCTGAATATGCAAGGAGAATGGAATATTCCACATAGCAACCAGCTCTTAAAAGATTGGACAATCGCTTAGTCTACATTATTCCCCTTGCACCTAAAGAAAATAAGCAATAAGATAATTTCTGCAAATGTTTATTTCATTAACATGAAGTTGATGGAGAATAAGCGTTTGTTTAAATAGTTTGCACAGAAGTAGAGAAAGTCATGCGAGTGCAACACATCAGAATTTTACTCGAATTAAAAACGTTTAATTTCAGGTTTTTCATTGATATTTATACTACTTGATTATGACCTTGATAGTAAGCTGGGGGATTGAGACCTCATCTTGCTCATCCGGTGGTGCAGGGCAACCTAGTTTTATTTCCGTTTATCAAGTCTCTGCCATTTCCTGGATAGCAGCGTCTATCGTGTCGCGTGACCCAAAACATTTGTAACCTACTTTTACAGATATCCGCTTGTCGATATCGTAAAGGGCAGAGAAAATTAATAGTTTAGCTTTTTCGACAGCGCTCGCTCTTCGATATCTGTGCTACTATCTCCTCAGGGAGACTGTGCCCAGTAATCCAAAATAAAACAATAATTTGTGAAGTCTTAAACCTTTCAAATGTAAGGTATCTTATTAGTATGTTAAAGCTTGTGAAGAATAAGTTTTTTGGAAATGAGAAAAAGTTAAAAAAAAAAACCTTGAGTAATAGAACCAGATGACATTTTTACAGAAAGCACAATGCAGTGAAATAATGAGGTATTACGATTTGATTTGTAAATTAATGACTTCATATTTTGCAGAGTTTGTTTCATGGTGCACCTACCCGCACAAAGGTAAAGGAATAAACCTTATTCGTGAAGTAATATCTGAAAACTTCTGGATGACGACTAAGGAGGGTCTGTTAAGTTCTGAATGGAGAAATACACTACGTGATCAAAAGTATCCGGTCACCTGGCTGAAAATGACGTACAAATTCGTGGCGCCCTTCATCAGTAAAAGTCATTATGGTGTTTGCCCACCCTTAACCTTGATGACAGCGTTCACTCTCGCAGGCATACTTACCATCAGATGCTGGAAGGTTTCTTGGGAAATGGCAGCCCATTCTTCACAGTGTGCGGAACTGAGGAGAGGTATCGATGTAGTCCGGTGAGGCCTGGCACAAAGTCGGCGTTCCAAAACATCCCAAAGGTATTCTATAGGATTCAAGTCAGGAATCTGTGCAGGCCAGTCCATTACAGGGATGTTATTGTCGTATAACCGCTCCGCTACAGCCCGTGCAATATGAACGTGTTGAAAGATGCAATCGCCATCCCCGAATTGCTCTTCAACAGTGGGAAGCAAGAAGATGCTTAAAATATCAATGTAGGTCTGCACTGTGATCGTGCCAAGCAAAACAAGGGGTGCAAGCCCCCTCCAGGAAAAACACGACTACATCAATACACTACCACCTCCGAATTTCACTTTTGGCACTACACACGCTGGTAGATGACGTTCACCGGGCATTCGCTATAACCACACCCTGCCATCGGATCGCCACATTGTGTACCGTGATTCGTCACTCCACACAACGTTTTGCCACTGTTCAATCGTGTATGTAATTTTGACGCTCCTTACACCAAGCGAGGCGCCGTTTGACATTTTTCTGCCTGATGTTTGGCTTATGAGCAGCCGCTCGACCATGGAATCCAAGGTTTCTCACCTCACACCTAACTGTCATAGTGGATCCTGATGCAGTTTGGAATTCCTGCGTGATGGTCTGGATAGATGTCTGCCTATTACTCTTTACGACCGTCTTCAAATGTCGGCGGTCTCTGTCAGTCAACAGACGAGGTCGGCCTGTACGCTTTTGTGCTGTACATGTCCCTTCGCGTTTCCACTTCACTATCACATCAGAAACAGTGGACCTAGGGATGTTTAGGAGTGTAGAAATCTCGCGTACAGACCTCTAACACAAGTCACACCCAATCACCTGACCATGTTCGAAGTCCATGAGTTCCACGGAGCGTCCCATTCTGCTGTTTTACGATGTCTAATGACTACTGAGATCACGGATGAGTACCAGACAGTAGGTGGCAGCACAAAGCACCTAAGATGAAAAACGTATGCTTTTGATCACATAGTGTACGTTGAAGAATGCTATGGTTGCTCCAGCAACATCGGTCCCCGGGCCCTCCGTCGGTACAAACCATTACAGACATATAAACCCCTTCCGCATGTTCTCGGAAGTTGTGCTAGAGGAGAGCTGCTAAGAGTCAAGAGACGCAACATCGTACACATCATGCTGGCCAATACGCAGGAAATGGCGCCGCGGTAGCGCGTGTGACTCGCATTCGGGAAGTCCCGAGTTCGATCATCGGCGACCGCCCACTCTGATCCATGCGTTTTTCGTGGTTTCCCCGGGGTCGGCAGGAATGCAACGGTAGTTTCTTCTCTACCACTCTTTGTTTTCCATTATCTCCCTTTCGTTCGGTTTCGTTCTCATCTTTCAGGTTTCGTGGTGTATGGCGGTGCCGAACGATGTCTCAGATACATGCTCAATGGAAAGAGTGTGCCCTTTGGACACAAAGGACGACTTGATTGGTGGCTGTTTCATCACCCTCTCTCGGAGAGCTTGGAAATGTTAGGAACCTCCGCGCGTCGCTGTGATCTGTCTGCCTACGATCTGTAGCCTCCTATGGTTCCTTCACCTTATCTCTTCAATATATCTCTGTAGATCGCAGTGCGTGAGTGTCTCCCTCCGCTGAATAATATATACCTATATGCTGGTCAATAATTGTCAATTAAATGTCCGGAGGCTCATGAAGAGGTTCACTGCCTTGCTGACAACAGTAGTAGTCCTCGAATTGACATCAGCGCGATTAGCTGTTCCGAAGCTCAAGCTGAAATTATTGATTTAAGATATGATTGCGGCAGTATTTTTAACACTCAAATGATTTCAGTCTAGTTTTATATAATATGTAAATTCAATAACAGCCCGCCTTGAAGCAATATGTGCATGTAACAATATATAAAAAATGTATGTAACAGACATTGCATATGCTTGTATTATTGTATCCATGTGTAATAATTTTATGTAACATATTACGTAATTTAATAATGTAGGAGCTGTGAGAATAATAGGTTAAAAGTTGCTACCAATGAGGTAACAATGAGGTAACCTATAGGCAATAATGAATTTGAAAGTTTAAATGCTACTAGTCATTATTGGAGCAACAATAATGTAAATTTTGAGACAGTTTGAAACTAACCAATCAACAACCAGAAAAATCTTTAGTTAAATGAAGGTATTCTATTGGATTAAGATTAGCCAATCAGAGACTTTGAAATACAGAAATTTACAAGTTTAGGCGGTTGAAATCAGTTCAGTTGCCTGCAGACAGTGATTGTAACCAGACGCAAAAAGTGTCCTCGAGAGATTTAATACGTATTCGTGCGAGATGAAAAATAAGTTTACGTGTTAAAAAGTGTAATTAATTAATAAAAATAATCTCACAGCTCTCTATATCAGTGAAGCGTTATTTAAATCATATCAAGTATTAATAAAAGGAGTGAGGTAAAATTATAATCTGTGTAAGCCTACATTCTTCAGTCGCACCACGCCCTGCTAAGAGAAACGTGTCTCTAATTATATACTTTCTAAACAAATACAACCCTTGTCGCGGTAAGTTTCGTGTTATCTTATTTGCTGCACATTATTAATTCGCGTATTTCACATTTATAACTAACTTTACAACGCGAGAGATTCTGTAGAATTGCGCGACGTATAACGCGTGAACGATTCTCTTAAACTGTGCGACGTATAACCTTTGTATGATTCTGTTGGACTGAACGACGTATTACCCGCGAATCCTTCTGTTGGACTGAACGACGTTTGCCTTGTGAATTATTCTATCAAACTGCGCGTTACCTTTTTTTTTTTTTTTTTTTAAATGGTGTGGCCCCTCCTCCGCCACACCAGGTGACGATCATCCGAAAGGGATCTACATCGTCTCCCCTACCATGCACTAACTACACTACAGTGATGGAAGGGAATCGAAGGTAAGGTGGTTTCCGGTACCGCCGAAGCAAACCGGAGGTTAGTGGGTGATTACTAAAAAGACGCCTGCATACAAGAGAGTATGCAGACAGAGTGGGGAGTAGGTACTGGCCTTGGCAAATGCCCAGACCAGGGACCTATTGTTAGTGTGGTATTCATGCTCATGCAGAAGGAATGCGATTGAGGTGTCATGCTTAAGTGATGATGGTGGTACGTTACCTGTGTATTGTGGCTTCAACCGGAGAGGGAGTTGAGTTGTTCTTCTTCAGCTGGCTGCTGATGGTCCTGTGTATTGTGGCTTCAACCGGAGAGGGAGTTGAGTTGTTCTTCTTCAGCTGGCTGCTGATGGTCCTGTGTATTGTGGCTTCAACCGGAGAGGGAGTTGAGTTGTTCTTCTTCAGCTGGCTGCTGATGGTCCTGTGTATTGTGGCTTCAACCGGAGAGGGAGTTGAGTTGTTCTTCTTCAGCTGGCTGCTGATGGTCCTGTGTATTGTGGCTTCAACCGGAGAGGGAGTTGAGTTGTTCTTCTTCAGCTGGCTGCTGATGGTCCTGTGTATTGTGGCTTCAACCGGAGAGGGAGTTGAGTTGTTCTTCTTCAGCTGGCTGCTGATGGTCCTGAAACATGCTAAATACAATTTTGGAAGGAAGGGATATGTGCAATGGGGGGCATAGTTTATATACACTTTTGTAATTGTTTATTTCGCGTTTGTCTACATAAGCTTGTCTGTATTATTGTTATTTTTATTGTTTTTTTTCTTTCTTTTCTGTTTTACTCTATCCTACTGTGCCTGCCTAGTCCTTGTGCGCGCTTGTTCGTCTTATGGTGGGGCTGTCCTCTCTCCCCGATCCGCCCCGTGTGGGGAGTCTTCCACTCGGGGACTTCTTGGGCGTGCTGCTCAGCTGTGTTATGGTGGTATTAGGTTGTTAAGATAATCGCGGATTGCTGCATCATCATCTGTGGTGTGCCTGTTTAACGGTATTGTGCGGTCGAACAGCGATATTGGTCTTTTGTGCTTGTCGTTTGCTGTGTTGTATTGCCCGAGCTCGCGTATGGTTGGGTTGTGGTTTTTGTGGGCCTGTTTGTACATGTTTTCCGCAAGTGATTTAATGAATTCTTCCACCGTGTGCATCTTTGTGTCTTCGTGCAATAAGTCCAATGGGACTGCCTTGGGGACCTTTGTTATGATTCTTAGGGCTTTGTTTTGTAATGTTTGCAGCTTCTTAATATGTGTTTTGGCGCAGTGTCCCCAGGCCGGGGCTGCATACGTCATCACGGGCCTAATTAGGCTTTTGTATAGCATCAGTCCCATTTGCTGACTTAAGGCGCTTTTGCGATTTAAGATGGGATAGATGGCACCAAGTTGCTGGTTCGCCTTTTGCCTTACTTCCGATGTGTGTGACGCAAATGTGAGTTTAGAGTCTAGTGTCACACCCAGATATTTGACTTTATTTGTCCAGTTTATCGTTTCCCCAAGTAACGTTAGTGGCCTAGTTTTGTTTTGATGTTTCGTTCTCTTGGTGTACCCGTCTCTGGCACGGAATTTATACTCCCTCACCCGATATGCCTAAAGATTATAATCGAGCTACTATTGGTTAATAAAACGCGCCAACATTAGCGCCTATTTTTATATCCAATCAAAATTACGAACACATATGCTCTAGGGAAAATATTCCCTCCATTTCTACAGAAAAGCGCGCTAATCTGACGTCATTTGTTTGCCTCTTCTAATTAATAAACAACTCACCCCCTCGCTCATTGTTGCCCGCTCTTATTGTCAGTTTCAGTGAGGCCGTGTAAACTTATTTCCTACCAATGCTTATAATTAACAAACATCTCAAATCAATGTCATACAATAATACTTATTTACACTACACTCACTCTGGCATTTACATTGTTGTGATATAAATTACTGCCGCATATGCCCCACTAGAAACATAATTATAAATATTTACAACTTGTTTGGAAATTTTATAATTGGGTTTTTAGTCTCCTGAATCTTGTAACACACGGTATTTATCACTTGCACTAACAATGCACACGTATGTTACACACGTCATACATTTTGCCTTTTTCTCGCCACTATTCACTGGCTCTGGTCTAATGTGTTTATATACATACATCTGACATTACAATTCTTTTTTAGCAAATACTGTACCCTGAACTATTTAGTTACAAAATATTTATACTTTCTTAGATTATTGACATAGAAATTTATACACTCAAGATATTTAACCTGGTTCATCTTGTAATTATTGAACACATTTACCAAAATATTCATCCTCTACACAAATATATTTACATCACTTAACTCTAGACATAATTTCAGATTATCTGTGTGCTATATAAGTGTTTTGCTTTAATTATGTTTACCCCTTTTTTATTGTTTTGTACTTTATATTCACAATACTATTTGAATTATATCTACGTACTTTTACTTTAATATGGCATTAAATTTTCATTATTACATGCTTCATTGAAATGTGGTTACAGTGTACTAAGAAAATGTTCTTCTTCCCCTTTAAACATTTATTTTTGTCCAAAATTTATTTCCCCTTTCTCATGACATATATTATAAATAGATAACCCTCTTACATTCCAATACTTTGTTCTGCAGTTCAGCTTTACTTATCCTGAATTTACTTTTCATCTACTTTCATTTTTTTTTAGCGGTCATTGCTATTCCCTTTCCTGGATCAAATTGTCTATGGCTAAGCATTACTCGTAGCTGTATCGTAACCTTCCAAAATTTGTTCATGGATAACCTCTTAAAGTATTCATATGAAATTTCGCCCCCTGATACAATTTGAAACCAATCTAAAGTTTTCTGGTCCAAACATCTTTTGACAACTATCATTTTCAATGCTTCCGGTATCTTTTTAATTTGAAGATACTCTGACAAGTCTGCAATAAACTGTACTGGATTGGAGTTTTCATTCTGAACATCTTGGTACTTGTTAATTTCAGAAGTTAGTTTTTGATTATTTATAGACAAAACTTTAACTTCTTCAGACAACTTATTTCTTTGTGTTTCCGATTGCTTCTGAATTTCAGATATCTCACCTCTGAAATTAACTTGCACCTGCATTAAATCTGGATTCGTAACCTCCATCATCTCTCTTAACTCACTTGAAAGGCTATTCATTCGGCTACCTAACTCTCTACATTTTACATCAACATGTTCAAACTTAGTATTAACCTCACTTTTTTGGTTAGATATTTCCCTGCTCATGTCTGACATTTCTTCGAAACTTTTCCTATCTCACTTGCTATTATTTCATGATTTTCATTTCTCATTCTTATCATACTACTATCTAGCTCAATAAATTTCTTTTCAATTTCTTCCCTGTTTTGTTCTAAGCTCTTACCAATATCTTCCCTTAATTCCTTATTAGTTTTTTTCATATCTTCCCTTAATTGATCTGTAATACTCTTACCAATATCTTCCCTTAATTCCCTATTATTCTTTTCCATATTCTGAGTTTGTTTTTCTTCTAATTTCTCATTACTCTTACCAATATCTTCCCTTAATTGATCTGATTTTTGCTCTAATTTCTCAATCTTCTTATTTAATGTTTCACCAAAATTTCTCAGCATTTCCATGATCATACCACTATCAAAATTAACTTTTCCTGCTATACTATTCTGACTTTCTTCACTAACATTTCCTACCTCAAATCCTACATTGTTTGAGCTATTTTCTGTAACCTGTATTGAATTACAGCTAACTGTTACATTATCCTCTTCCATAATTGTTTCTTCAGTATTCTTAGTAGACATTGTATTCTTAATCCTACCACTTCTCAAGAACATTTAATTTCTCACAATTTTTTTAGGATAAAAAGAATTTACAATTTTCTAACCTTTATGATGCTATCTGATGCTGTTTTGATGTCCAGCTTCCTGCCCCTCTCTCCTAGATGTATATGTCGCCTCTGCGTCGTACTACGATGGATCTGCGTCGTCTCGCTGTCTTGGTGTCGTAGTTGAATTCCCCTGTTGCCTTTTATTCTCGTAGTTACGATGTCCACTCATCCGCGTCGTTGGTCGTTCTTGTGGTTGTTTCTGGAATCTGCGTCTTGTAGTTAATTTCACTGCTCCATTCGCTCCACGTCCTGGTTCCTTCGTCCCTTCCTGGTTATTTCGCCCCACGTTCTGGATATTGTGTCCCTTTCTGGTTATTTCGCCCCACGTTCTGGGAACCAATTTGTCGCGGTAACGCGTGTTATCTATTGCTGAGCGCCTGTTATTGTATTACTAGTTCGTATTTTGTGTTCTTTTGTCCTCCGGCTAGCTATTATTATTATTATTATTATTATTATTATTATTATTATTATTATTATTATTATTATTATTATTATTATATTATTCAGTCGAGCAAATCTCTTGAACAAGGTGTGTAAACGGAAAGGAGTTGTTACTAAAGATAACACGGATAAAAGAATTTTGTTTCTACACTTTTATTGCCGTCACACTTTATTGATTTCACATATTTACTCTTGATACACGCCCGACTGAAACTGTTATATTTTCTAATATCACTATAATGACTTATTTGCTGCACATTATTAATTCGCGTATTTCACATTTATAACTAACTTTACAACGCGAGAGATTCTGTAGAATTGCGCGACGTATAACGCGTGAACGATTCTCTTAAACTGTGCGACGTATAACCTTTGTATGATTCTGTTGGACTGAACGACGTATTACCCGCGAATCCTTCTGTTGGACTGAACGACGTTTGCCTTGTGAATTATTCTATCAAACTGCGCGTTACCCGTCTCTGGCACGGAATTTATACTCCCTCACCCGATATGCCTAAAGATTATAATCGAGCTACTATTGGTTATTAAAACGCGCCAATATTAGCGTCTATTTTTATATCCAATCAAAATTACGAACAAATATGCTCTAGGGAAAATATTCCCTCCATTTCTACAGAAAAGCGCGCTAATCTGACGTCATTTGTTTGCCTCTTCTAATTAATAAACAACTCACCCCCTCGCTCATTGTTGCCCGCTCTTATTGTCAGTTTCAGTGAGGCCGTGTAAACTTATTTCCTACCAATGCTTATAATTAACAAACATCTCAAATCAATGCCATACAATAATACTTATTTACACTTCACTCACTCTGGCATTTACATTGTTGTGATATAAAATACTGCCACACCCTAATCATAATAAAGTGACTGGTCTTTTTTCTAATCATGTGGAACGATTTCAAAATCTGTTGTTAAATGGAGAGACTCTTACAAAATTGATAAATGATTACAGACTAACATTGTAATCTGCATTATAAAGCATTCAGTTGTCATTCTTTGAAACCATTTATATGGAATTAGAGGTTGTTAACTCTGCTCCTATTTATCGCATCTATCTTTCTATTTAAACTATATATTCAATTTATAACTTATTTCAAGATGGACAACTATTGTACAACTTCAACATTCTGCTTGAGGAGCCTATTCTAATGTATCTTTTCTGTTAAGAATTGTTGTATCATTCTGTCTCTTTATGGTACACACAATTGGGTCAGATTTTTAAATAAAGAAATATAGAGTGGGAGCCTGCATTTTCAAGGGATATTAAAGTGTGGAAGAAAATTATTTGTCATGCACAGAATAGGTGTAAGCTGATCTTTTGTGTATCTGTCATATCCTAATGGAATGTAAATTGACTTGATCTGACTTATATAAACTTGGACTGGACTGGTAATGAGAGGGACACCTAGCACTGCTACCCTCAAGGGATCTATTGTGTGTACATGAACGGATGAGGTGAGGGAACCGGAGTAGACACAGGGGTTGCAGAGCGAAGCAGAGAGTTTCTAGGTTTGATCACCCGGCTACGACAGGCCGCTCGGAGATATCCCTCCAATGGCATTGGGGAAATATTTCCAAAGCGCAAGCCTCTGCGCCATCTGCCCAACACCGACAGAACCACAGCCCCGCAGTCAACCTGAAACATGAAAGGAAATGGGGAAGAGAGGAGAGGCGAGGTAATATGTTCTTACACCACTCCAGCATGTGCTGGGCTCAAGCAGAATGCAAGAACTACTGGAACTCCATTGAGGGTTGCAGATATTCCAAGTTGTTTATTACAGACCTGGATAACAGCAGGGCAAAGTACCTGCGCGGTCTTAGTAGAAGAAGGCTTGCATGGGCAACAGGATTCATTACAGAATACTGTGCCCTAAAGTTTAATCTATACAGAATGGAATTGTTTAACAATCCTATCTGTAGTAGATGCCTACAAGGAGATGAGACTATTACTCATCTGCTATGTGATTGCCCTGATCTTGCTAATCAAAGAGCAAGTATTTTTGGCAATCACTTTCCAAAGATAGATGAACTATCGAAAGCCTCAGTTAGCAGTCTGGTTAAGTTCATAACGAGCAACAGACTACTTAACTGATGGAAGGGATGCGCAATAGATCTTAAGGTCGTAGTGCTTGGGCATATAACCCATCCCTTTTTCAAACTACAACTACTACCACTCCAGCATTCGCTTTGTCAACAAGGGACAACCAGAAAATCCAATGGGTAGAGTGGGGGCTACCGGGAACCGATTGCGAGTATGTAAATATGAAGTCGGGTTACGATTGCCCTTAACACCCACCTAAACCTAGAGGGTTTATTGTATTTCTCTTATGTCTATCATTTTAGTTAAATAGCCCTGTCCCTTTAATAAAGGACAGTATGTTATTAACCAAAATTTTCTCAGGAAGATGATCATTTGTTTATCAACTTCAGTAGTTCAGTGCCTCCAATTTGAAGGCTATATGATAGGCAGTTTCGTACTCTCCATTACAGTACCTGCATACTGGTTCTTCTTTAAACATTTCCATTGTATGCAGCGATTTCTGGACAGTATTCCGTCAAGAGCCCGGTTATCAGGTTTATTTGAGATCTATTGAGATTAAGTACATCGATAGTCAGGAGGATATTTTACTCATTTGCTTACTGTGCTCTCATACCTTTGTTTGAACCCATCGCAATTGGGGATGGCAATCCATTCAACAATGGTTGTTCGAACCTGGTTCAGGTGCAGTAAACGTTTGAGCAGACCCTTTGAATGTAAATCAATGTAACATGTGAGAGACTTCTTGTCAGTGTGCTTCTCTACAAATATACTGTTTTCTTATAATTGGCACTCGTTCTACATCTGTAAACTGGGAAACTAAGCTAGCCGAGAGTAATGAGAAAACGATGGCTGTTATGTGTTACAGTCTCTGTGGATACGTTACAAAGAAGATGACATGGATACAGGGATGAGAACGAGAAGTCTAACTGTCCGTCTATCTGTACAAGGGCGGCAGTTGGACTGGACGGCATCCTAATGCCATCTGCACGGCATGAAGCAGAAGATCCGGTTGCTATGCGCTAGGGCCTCTGTAGATACGTGAAGCAGCAAGATGGTATGAATACAGCGATGAGACCTAGACGCCGCACCTCGATCTAAGAGTTATCCACTAACAGGTCCGTCGCGATTTGACCCTGTAGTTAAAGCAACGTAAAATAAATAGCAATAATAAGTAAGAGAAACATTAAACCTTCGCCAAAAACCTTAAGAGCAGGACTTGACAGAGGTGTTCTGGTGGCGTCAGTATGACATCGAAGTGTTTACGGGTCAGCCAGTATTTGCACGGCCAGGAGTGCAGGCATTCTATCGGTTTTAAACAATTTTAGTAATAATTGTTAAAGTAAAGAATGTTTTATCTTTCTTTTATAATCTTATTTCTTCCAACTTTAATATAACGCGAAAATGATCTGCAAGAATGCTATAGTGTACAAATGACTTTTATGGCATAATTATGCATGTAAACATTATTCAACAGCAGTTCCTCTTATAACTTATCACTTGCTCTGCTACTTATCGTAGTAAGTAGAAGAAGTGCTGCATTCCACCTGAGTATTCGATATCGAGATTTCACCATAAATACTTGTTTTGAGGACCCAGGAATAAAAAATGTTTACAAAAAGGTTCGAGTGTGTATTGTGTGTGTATGTGATTAGCACAACTCAAAAACTACATCTCTGATAAATCTCTGGGGCTTTCAAGTTTGCGACACGAAGATTTTCTAAAAAGCTCCCCAACCCAAACACAGAACATCTTTTCGTTATGTTTGATTTTCTAAAAAATCTAATATGTTGCATTCACATGATTTCTCTACTCTTGTACAAACTATTTTTTCGAACGCTTACTCTCCATCCATGTTAATCGAGATATGAGACGTTAATCCCATTGCTAATTTTTTTTGTAGGTGCAAGGGAAATATGGAGGGCTTTAAGCGATGGTCAAATCATTTAAGAGCTGGTTGCTATGTGGAGCATTTCATTCTCTTTGCATATCCAGGACATAAAAAAGCCAATAACGAATTGAGAAAAAGAGAAAAGGTATAAGTATTGGAAAATTCAAACAAACAACACGGAATATCTCGGAAATGCTTAACTCAAAAAAAGAAAAGAAAAGTATATGACAAAAATTGTGTGATTTAATGGTATCTATATTTTTTGTGTAATAACATTTTCTCTATCTATTATGATTTACCAGTTGTGCGAAAGTCATACAGAATGAAGAGGTCTTTTGGGGACATTCCTAAACAATTCAAGATATACACTTCGTTTGCAAAGAAAAATCTTAAACATATGGTATTTTAATAAAAAATCGTTAGAGCCAATTTTGAAAAACTCAACATATTCAAAAAATGTTCAATAAAAAGGGTAGTCTGGGGTGGGAGATTTTCTTGAAAAGCTTCGTGTCGCAAATTGGAAGATAATAAACTCGAGTACCAAGTTTGGATATTTATCCGACTTTTCGTTTGCGAGTTATGCTGTTCTCTCTCTCTCTCTCTCTCTCTCTCTCTCTCTCTCTCACACACCCCCTACACACACCCAACCACACAAACGGACATGTTTACAAAAATGCTTTATTTGGATTTAGGGAACCTCAAAACTCTGTTTCCGGGAAAGCACGATATCGAATTTTTGGGTGGAATGCAATACTTCCGCTACATACTATAGAAGTAGAGAAAGTAAAAATGGCTCTAAGAATTTTAACTAAAATACTGTATGTTTAAGATATTCACGTGACAAATAAAATGCATATCTTGAATATTCTGCGAATAGTCTACAAAGCCCTCTTCATTCTGCATGAATTTTGTATAACTGATAAACCGTAAGAGATAGACAAAAGCATACTAACAAAAATGCCGGTCACTTTAAAAGTAATTTAAAGTAAAGTAAAGTAAAAGTAATTTAATTGCGGCAATAACCATTGCCGGGATATTATCTTTTTATTTGTTTGAATTTCCAAATACTTATACTTTTTCAAGTGACAAGTCGATATTTGCTTTTTCTCGTGGTCATGTAAAACGGCATGAAGCTTTAAAGCCATCATATAACGACCCGCTTTTTGAAAAAATTTGACTTTCACTTTAGTCTACTATTTTTCTTCTTATACCTACAACGAAATTTTAATGAAAGTTATCTTCATTAAGAAAAGGCGGATAAGGCTGCCACTGCCTTCGAGTGGTTCGCTTCTTGGCTGGGGTGGGAGATTTTTCTTCAGCCAGAATCATTCCCTATCCCCATAGAGTTTGGAAGCATGAATGTGAGAATGAATGTGAGTGTGTTTAACAGTGAAAAACGTTACAAAAACTTATAGCTCAGCGAGTAATAACGCCATCATTGTTTCTCGTCAAAGCCCCCGAAGTGACCATGTAAGCTAAAAAATGTATTTAATAATTTATATAAAACTCTAATTCAGAATACAACAACAACAAAATTGTTTGTGATACCATTCTTAGTAAAGCCAATTTTCCTGTCTACTTCATTTAAAGCCAGATAAACCTTTGCAAAAATAACTCCATTACACATTTCGTTATAGATACAAAGGGAACAAGTAGAGTCAAATGTTTAAGAAGTGGACGCTATATGCTGGCCTTAAAATTCCATACTGTTTCCACGACATCGCAAGAAACAACTGAATGATGACAGGACTTTAATGGCCAAGTAAGCAATTCGAAACGCTAATAACGGGTATCTCGGAAATGGCTTTGTCATGAAAAAGTAATTTAAAATAAATTGTGTATTTTAAAGGGATTCATAATTTTTTGTGTAGTACGTTTGCGTCTATCCCTTATTCTTCTAAATCGCTTAACGTTTACCAGTTATACAAGATTATATAACATTCCTTCTGAATGAAGCGTACTTCACGGGCTATTCTCAGAAAATTCAAGATATAAATTTTAATTTGCAAGTAAATATGCTTAATATACGGCATTTTAATCAACATTGTTTGCCATTTTCTAGCAAACGAAAAAGTTCTAAAAGTGTTCGATGCATAGTTTAGGGTGGGGGGATTTTTTTTTAAAATCTTCGTGTCGCATCTTTGGAAGCTTTTGAACCTAAATACCAAGTTTGGTATTTATTGGACTATTCGTTTTTGAGTTATGCTGTTAACAGGCATATACACACACGGGCCTTTTTCTTAACATTCTTTTTGGATTCACGGGGCTTTAAAACATCTATTTCCGGTGAAATATGAGTATCGAATTTTTGGGTAGAATGTTATACCTTCTCTGCCTGAAACGGTAGAGTCAGACAAATGAAAAATTCAATGTCATAGTCGGAATTTGAACCACGTATCTCTTGGATTTAATGTCCTACTTGCTCGTTGCTCAGATGGTGGAGCAACCGACGGTAACCGGGAGATCCATGGTTCAAATCCCGGCTATGGCATTGCATTTTTCAGTCGTCTGATTCTATCTTTCCAACCTGCTATATACGCGGTAGAGAAACTAAAAGATATAGGTAATAATAAACTAATTATAATAGTTTGCAGAAGAGTCAATAGAGAAAGTCATGTGAATACAACACCCAGTATTTGATATATTCTTTCATATCGCTTATATATCAACTCATCAATTCGGGATGCACATGCCTTGAATTTGGACTGATCACAGCTGTTTATTCCCCTAATTAAATAATTTTGAATTTATCATCTAGAAGGCACCTTTTTCCTCCCATAAATCGTTTTAATTTCGACCGTAAAATACCCGGAAGGACATACTTATCAGAAAATCAGCTGTTTACAATGACAAATATTTTATGGATATATTATTTTATTTTTATTTCTTTCTCTACTACGTATAGTAAGTAGGGGAAGTATTGTATTCCACCCAAAAATTCGATACCGAGATTTCACCGGAAATACATGTTTTGAGAACCCCTGAATCCGAAAAAGCATTTTTGGAAACATGTCCGTGTGTGTGTCTGTGATCAGCATAACTGAGAAACGAACAGTCGGATAAACACCAAACTTGGTATTTAGATTCAGTATCTTCCAGTGATGCAACACGAAGGTTTTCAAGAAAATCCCTGCACCCCAGATTACCCTTTACATGTAACATTTTTTCGAACATTTTAATTTTCTCAAAGATGGCTCAAACGATTTTGATTAAAATATCATATTTTTAAGATATTTTCATGACAAATCAAATGTATATCTCGAATTTTCTGGGAATGTCTCCAAAAGTATTCTTTATTGTGAACGACTTTTGTGTAACTGGTAAACCATAAAGGTTAGACAAAATTTTACTAGACTAAAAATGTAGATCGCGTTAAAATACACAATTTATGTTATATGCATTTTTGTTGTTGAGTGAACCATTTTCGAGATATTGCTTGTTATTCCCTTAAATGTTCCAATACTTATACTTTTTTCTCAAATGGGAATTCGTTATTCATTTTGTTTGTCCTGGTAATGCAAAGAGAATGGAATACTCCACATAGCAACCAGCTCTTAAAATATTTGACTATAGCTTAAAGCCTACCAATTCCCCTTGCATCTACAAAAAAATTAGCAATAAGATTAACATCTCTATATCTCGATTAACATGAAGCATATGGAGAATAAGCGTTTGTAAAAATATTTTGTACAAGAGTATAGAAAGTCATGTGAGTGTAACACATCAGATTTTAATTTTCTTCCTGAAATAATCTAAATAAATGTAACTCGAGCGCCAGATTCTCTCAAGCTAAATGCTGGAGCTCTCGTTGTATTACTGCAGATAATTCTCTCCGTGGTGGTTTTACAACTTTTTTCACACCAGCATCTTCTAATTAGAGCCATTTTCCATATTTAACCAATGTTACCTTGTTCTCAAGAAATAACTTTTCCCAAATCCCTCCGTTTTTGTGGGCTATCTAGAAGCTTTATCAGATAATTCGTCTTTACTGTGCGTAGTTACAACTTTGAGGCACGTGAATTAGCTAATCTTCCAATTAAAAAGAAGCTTAAAGGAACTTTTCGGTGGTTGGTGTGTGAGGACTTCTCCGTACAGGCTTAACGTAGAAAATCCTGGTTTCACATTACCCGGCACATGGATCCACAGAACTCGCAAGCCAAACAAGGCCGTTCGTTACGCGCCTTTGTACGTGGCTTCCGTACAGGATCTTTTGATGATCCAGGTAATCTGCCGCACAAGCATCCGATTGATTACATCATTAGCCTGACATAAAAGCACGTGCTGGTATCCTTTACACGAACAGATACATTTCGTTCTAATTCCGAAGAGAGAGCAAGTGATACTGAAGGAGAGCATGTGGGGGAAACTGCCGGAAACAGAACGCAGTAACATAGAAGAAAACTGCCTCTGTTGTCTGATGGTTACATAATAGCCCTCGAGTCCATAGCTCACGGGTTTGAATCCCGGCAGTCTTGAGTTTGTAGACAATGTCTAGCAGAAAACTAAGTATACAAAATAATATTACGGAAAATCTGATGTGTTAAACTCACATGACTTTTCTACTCTTGTAGACAAACTATTTTTACGAAAGCTTATTCTTCATTTACTTCATATTAATCGAGATAAACATTTGCAAAAATTATCTTATTGCTAATTTTCTTGCAGCTGCAAGTGAAATGTGGCAGGCTTTAAGCGATAGTCAAATATTTTAAGACCTGGTTGCTATGTGGGACATTCCATTCTCTTTGCATGTCCAGGGCATTAAAAAAAAGAAAAAAGAATTACGTATTGTAATTTGAGGATTAGTGTAAGTATTGTAAAATTCAAACACATAACAAGGAATACCTCGGAAATGGTTCATTCCACCAAAAAATGTATATAACATTTTTTGTGTAGTAAAATGTTGTCTAACTTTTTCGGTTTACCAGTTAAGCAAAACCCATTCAGAATGAGGAGGACTTTTGGGGACATTCCCAGAAAATTCAAGATATTCATTTAATTTGTCATATAAATATCTTAAGTATATGGTATTTTAATCAAAATCGTTAGCCATTTTTGAGAAAATCAAAATGTAGAAAAAAATCTTCCATATCAAGGATAGTCTGAGGTAGGGGGATTTTCTTGAAAATCTTCGTGTCACATCTTTGAAAGATACAGCGCTATTTGGCATTTATCCGACTTTTCGTTTTTGAGTTATGCTGTTCACAGACACACATATCCATACACACGGGCCTTTTTCTAAAAATGTTTTTTTTATTCAGGGGCCTCAAAACATGTATTTCCGGTGAAATCTCGGTATCAAATTTTTGGGCGGAATGCAATACTTCCCATACTTACTGTGGTAGAGAAAGTAAAAATAAGCACACAAATAATAACAATACAATGAACAGTAAACAATAATGCGAAACATTTTCTATCAACAATCATATTATTGTAGTTACCAGTGTAACATAACAGTTAAAAGTTTTGCAACTATTAATTACTTTGCTATTTACATTCACTAATTATCTATCCATTATAGCCAATACGTTTACCGTTAGTATTCACAAGTTAACGTTTCAAATATACATCTAAGTAACGCCTATAATTAATTATCAATGTTTATTCCATTCATATTTTTCCTAAATTTCCTCACGGACAGAAGACAGCCTTGAAAGGCTGCTATAGGCAAGCTCACGGTACCCCTTTCGGACACTTCTTTACTTACTTTTACCCTTTGTATTCTCCCCTCCAAAAAATCTGTAACCCATAAAACTACGCGTTTATCAATTTCTGTTCTAGCTAGTTTCCGGATAAGCAAATTATGCGGCACTAAGCTTTGAAAAAATAATAATAATGGTAATAATTGGAAAGGAAATGTTTAATATTAATAATGATACATTATGTGATTGCACAAATTTGAATATTTTTATAATAGTTTTTTTAAACTTCATTTAATATTGTTACATGCTGGGTAGAGGCCTAAAAGTTCACACGGAAATTAAATTAATTTCTAGTACCCAGGACGTACATTGAGGGCACGTATACTGATTTGACTGCGGAGGACCGAAACGTGGTGTGGAGGTTAAGAGGATGGCATAGGTTTTTCACTGTATAAAATCCATAACACAAATCCACCTACATATTCCTAGATTTATTTCCCAACCGCGTGGTGTGGAGGTTAAGAGGAAGGCATGGGTTTTTCACTGTACAAAATCCATAAAACAAATCCACTTAAAAATTCTTAGATTTATTTCGCAATCGTTTGGGGTTCCTACATTATTAAATATGAAAGGTGAGGGGAAATGTCCACCGATCCAAAAGCCGGCTTGCACGCGCGATCCGCTTCTCTCGGAATATTCAGCAAAACTGTCGCTATGTCATCAACACCATTCGTGGTTAGCAAAAACTGCCAGTCAGGAGTGACGTCATCCCAGTCAATATCAAAGTAAACAATATGTCTGGTAATGGCAATGCAGAACAATAATATGTCTAGCAATGGCAATGAAAACCCCCCCCCCCAAATTATCAATACGCTACATTATGTAGCTTAACTTAAGAATTGGAACTGGAAAAGAGGAAAATATTGGTAGACGGAAAGTAATTAGTGGCTCAGCTGTTAGTGTAGTCCAAGGTAAGGATTCTTTGTAACGCAGTTGCATAGGTAGACGCATACAGATTTGGGGTTCCGAGAATTAGACAGCTATTGCATGTAGTTAATGTAACACGAAGTCAGGGGAGAAGAGTAACTTGTCGGTATTTGAGAGAAAACCGTAAATCGTAAATCAGTAGGCGTAACCTAATTGATAAGAAGGACGTATGTCGACGATCCTCGCTCATTCAGAACTCAGTCCGCGCCTCTCACTAATTCAACTTAATTGACTCATTCTGCTCATTAGCACTCAGTGTTCATATTCATCAGCTCAGATAGTTCGCGATATTAATGATTTGAGTATAACGTCCATAATAAATAAATGTTTATTCGGGTAACGCGATGTAAGCTAGCATTGGTAAAATAATACTTTGTTTCACTGGACTAAGGCTAATAAATAAAAACTGTAGCGGTAAATTGCAAAGAAAGTGTTATTATTTCAAAATCACTGTATTACCCACGACCACGAGATGACTTAGCCCGAGGCAAACGACAAACACAAGCAGCAGCATCCACCTCCATCGCGTTACAGCTATAAATGACACCCAATGATACGATGTTATTACAAGCGTAATAAAACCAACTATAAGCACAAACTGTAAAAGATAGAACATAATTTTCATTTGAATTATTGATCCAATATAAGAGCTGCGAATGTCATCTAGATTCACAGACTATGTTAATAGGTACAGAACAAGTAAATAAATAATAGTATTCCACTTAGAAAAATCTGATGTGTTACACTCACATGACTTTGTCTACTCCTGTACAAACTATTTTTACAAACGCTTATTTTCCATGTGCTTCATGTTAATCGAGATGTTAATCTTATTGCCAATTTTCTTGTAGATGCAAGGGGAATTGGTAGGCTTTAAGCGATAGTCAAACATTTTAAGAGCTGGCTGCTATGTGTAGTATTCTATTCTCTTTGCACTACCAGGAAAAAAATCTGATGTGTTACACTCACATGACTTTCTCTACTCTTGAACAACCTATTTTTACAAACGCTTCTTCTCCATATGCTTCATGTTAATCGAGATATCGAGATGTTAATCTTATTGCTAATTTTCTTGTAGATGCAAGGGGAATTGTTAGGCTTTAAGCTTTTAAGAGCTGGTTGCTATGTGAAGTATTCCATTCCCTTTGTATTACCAGAACAAAAAAAAAAAAAATGAATAACGACTTTGAGAAAAAGTATAAGTATCGGAAAAGTTAAGGCAATAACAAGCAATATCTCGAAAATGGTTAACTCAACAATAAAAATGTATATGACATAAATTGTGTATTTTAAAGCGATCTACATTTTTTGTGTAGTAAAATTTTGTCTATCTCTTATGGTTTACCAGTTATGCAAAAGTCGTTCACAATGAACACTTTTGGAGACATTCCCAGAAAATTCAATATATACATTTCATTTGTGATGAAAATATTTTAAACATATGATATTTTAATCAAAATCGTTAGAGCCATTTTTGAGAAAATTAAAATTATCGAGAAATGTTCCATGTAAAGGGTAGTCTGGGGTGGGGGGATTTTCTTGAAAACCTTCGTGTCACATCCTTGGAAGATACCGAACCTAAATACCCCCCCCCCCCACACACACACACACGGACATGTTTCCAAAAATGCTTTTTTTGGATTCAGGGGGTCTCAAAACATATATTTCCGGTGAAATCTCGGTATGGAATTTTTGGGTGGAATACAATACTTCCCCTTCTTACTATACGTAGTAGAGAAAGTAAAAAAATGAATAACGAATTCCCATTTGAGAAAAAGTATAAGTATTGGAAAATTTAAGGGAATAATGGTTCAATCAAAAAAAAATGCTTAAGACATGATTGTGTATTTTAATGCGATCTACATTTTTTGTGTAGTAAAATTTTGTCTATCTCTTATGCTTTACCAATTATACAAAAGTCGTTAACAATGAAGAATACTTTTGGAGACATTCGCAGAAAATTCGGGATATATATTTTATTTCTCATGGAAGAATCTTAAATATATGATACTTTAATCAGAATCGTTAGAGCCATTTTGAGAAAATTAAAATTTTCGAAAAATGTTCCATTTAAAGGGTAATCTGGGGTGGGGGGATTTTCTTGAAAACCTTCGTTTCCATCTCTGGAAGATACTGAACCTGAATACCAAGTTTGATGTTTATCCGACTGTTCCTTTCTGAGTTATGCTGTTCACAAACACACACACGGACATGTTTCCAAAAATACTTTTTTTGGATTCAGGAGGCCTCAAAACGTGTATTTCCGGTGCAATATAGGTATCGAATTTTTGGGTGAAATGCAATACTTCCCCTACTTACTATACGTAATAGAGAAAGTAAAAAATAAACGAAATGAAAGCAGATAGTACAGGAAGAGTACATAACTAACATCTGTTCAACACCACAGCGTATGCTTGTACACTTAAAAAACTCGATAGCAGCAATACAGCTATTGTAAGGGAAGGGGCTGCGCAAATAAGGCCAACTATAATCAAGTTCCATAAGCAGATGTCACAGGAAGGTGAAGACAAACTAAGGCAATCTTTCTGCCATACACCGACTAAAGTGAACCAGTAACCGTTGCAATATGAACCATCAGCTTTAGCTTCCCCCCCCAAAAAAAAGGATTGATGTGGTATACTTGTAATGTTATATTTAATTTGTTGAGCCCCACGTTTGGGAGCCAATTTGCGACGGTATTACTTATAATGTTTGTGTATTTGTGTTTACTCCACGTGGTGAAGCCATTTTGTGACGTGATTCTTTGTTAGGTTATTAGCTCCATCTGGTGTTAGCAATTTGCGGCAGTATTAGTGTTTGTTTTAAAGAATGCTACTGTTATTTTATTTAATTTTGGTTCACTGTCCTCCGGCTAGCTATGATCTTTTTGGTCGAGCACTTCTCTTTATACAGGTTGTGTAAACGGAAAGGAGTCTTTTATCCAAAGATAACACTGATGAAAGAATTTGTTTTACACTTTTTATTGTCGAACACATTCACTATCACAATTTACACATTGATCTTGACACTCGCCAAACTGAAACTGTTATAATAACCTCATCACTGATCACTCTTAATTCGCGTACTTCAACCTTTTGTATAATTAACTTTACAACACTTGTGATTTTTCATAACTCTGCTACGCGTAACTTGTGAATCGATAGCCGACGTGTACTATACGAATATTTCTGCTGGACTGAAGACGACGTGTAACGTACAAATGTTTTCGACGGACTGAAAAATATTTTCGGTGAACTGACGGACTGAAGGACTTTACCTCTAACCTTGCCCTTTTTATACTCCTACACCCCGATATGCCTAAAGATTATAACTGAGCTGCTATTGGCTAATAAAACGCGCCAACATTATGTAACATCCTCGTCTCTAATAATGATAAACAGCTCACCCCCTCGCTGCATTATTGCACGCTATTATTGTCAGCTTCAGTAAGGCAGTATAAACTTACTTCTCAACAATAATTACAATCAACAAACATCTCAAATCAATGTCACATAAAAATGCATATTCATATTATAATCATTCTTTACATTTAAATAATTTATGATACAAATTACTGCATCAGGATATAAAGTGATGGTGGGTAGAGAAAGTCAATATTATGAATGACTTACTTTTTTGCATTCCACTCAAAAATTCGATACCGTGATTTCACCGAAAATGCATGTTTTGAGGCCTCCTGAAACCAAAAAGGTATTTTTGGAAACACATGCGTGTGGGTGTCTGTTAACAGCATAACTCAGAAACGAACAGTCGGATAAACACCAAACTTGGTATTTAGGTGCAGTATCTTCCAGAGATGCGATACGAAGGTTTTCAAGAAAATGCCCCAACCCCAGATTACCCTTTACATGGAACATTTTTCGAAAATTTATATTTTCTGTAAAACGGCTCTAACTATTTTGATTAAAGTATCATATGTTTAAGACATTTTTATGGCAAATAAAATATATCTTGAATTTTCTGGGAAAGTCTCCAAAAGTATTCTTCATTGCGTCGAATTTTGCATAACTGATAAACCATAAGGTAGAGACAAAATGTTACTACACCAAAAATGTAGATCGCGTTCAAATACACAATTTATGTCATATACGTTTTTTTGTTGTTGAGCGAAAAATTTTCGAGATATCTTGTTATTCCCTTAAATTTTTCAATACTTATTTTCTCAAATGGGAATTCGTTATTCATTTTTTGTCTTGGATATGCAAAGAGTATTATTCTGTGGCAAAGAGAATGGTGCTGCAACCAGCTATTAAGAGATATGTCTATGCTTAAAGGCTACTGTATTTCTATATTGTCCTTGCAAATACAAAACAAGGGGATCATAGTACGCCTTAAGCGATAGTCTAAATATTTTTAAAATTGGTCGATATGTGCAAAATGTAATTCTCTTTGCATGTCAAAAGATCGTTTCTGCAAATGTTTATCTCGATTAATATGAAATAGATGTAGAATAAGAGTTTGTAAAAATAGTTCGTAGTCATGTAGTAGAGAAAGTCATGTTAGTGTAACACATCAGATTTTTTACCATGTGCTTAAGGTTCTGGTAAGAAAAACTCATAACGTTAAGATTTTGTACTCGTATTAGATATAAATATTTTGTCTATATTTTAAGGTTTTCATTTTGAATTATGCGAATGAAGAGGATCTCTAGATACAAAGTTTAACTTGTTATGCCAGTATCTCGAGCATGCGCTATATTAATCAAACTTTTTGTAGCTCTATTTGAGAAAATACTTCTTAAGTGATTACCCTCCTCGTTGTAGGATTTACAGACCTAAGGACTTACAAGTCCATGCCAATTCCTTCCACGAGCCTGCCAGGAGCAAACAAACTCTAGATCATAGCATATCCAGGATGGGTAATCAGTCCAATGCCTGGTATGGTTGTAAAGAAGGAGGAAATTAATTTTTGTTTTGTTTAAGGGCGCTCAACTGTTAGGTCATTAGCGCCCTTTTAAAACGGTTCAAAGGCCAGAGATAAAGATTAGTACAAAATATCATGGCAAAGGCCAGAGATAAATATCAATATAAAATATAGCACAAATCATAAATAAATATAAATATATAAAACTAAACCAATCAGTATAAAACACCTGCTATTAAGATGACTAAATCAGCATTTGGAAATTTACCAAAGTTTATTGGACGTTTGGTGAAACCGTCTCACCTCTTAGAGGAACCCAATCGAGAGTGTATCTCGGGACCTTGGGAGCGCCAATCCTGTACCTACCGTAGTAGGCCCCTGGGGGGAGGAAATGAAATGTAGTGATGGAAGGGATTATAAAACCTTCGGTCAGAATTGGTCGGTCTGAGGGTTCGAACCCGGACCTCCGAAATGCGAGCCACAGACATTACTACTTGAGCCATCCCGCTCGGTTTGAGAAAATATAAAATTCGTTTTTACTTTCTCTACTACGTATAGTAAGTAGGGGAAGTATTGTATTCCACCCAAAAATTCTACACCGAGATTTCACTGGGAATACATGTTTTGAGAGCCACTGAATCTAAAAAAAGCATTTTTTGAAACATGTCCGTGTGTGTGTCTGTCTGTCTGTCTGTGAGTCTGTGAACAGCATAACTCAGAAACGAACAGTCGGATAAACACCAAACTTGGTATTTAGGTTCAGTATCTTCCAGAGATGCGACACGAAGGTTTTGAAGAAAATCCCCCCATCCCAGATTACCATTTACATGGAAGATTTTTCGAAAATTTTAATTTTCTCAAAGATGGCTAACGATTTTGATTAAAATATCATATGTTTAAGATATTTTCATGACAAATAAAATGTATATCTTGAATTTTCTGGGAATGTCTCCAAAAGTATTGTTCATTGTGAACGACTTTTGCATAACTGGTAAACCATAAGAGATAGACAAAATTTTACTACACAAACAATGTAGATCGCGTTAAAATACACAATTTATGTCACATACATTTTTTTATTGAGCGAACCATTTTCGAGATATTGCTTGTTATTCCCTTAAATTTTTCGATACTTATTTTCTCAAATGGGAATTCGTTATTCATATTTTTGTCTTGGATATGCAAAGAGTATTAATCTGTGGCAAAGGGAATGGTGCTACAGCTAGCAACCAGCTATTAAGAGATATGTATGTGCTTAAAGGCTACTGTACTTCTATATTTCCCTTGTAAATATATATTCCCCTTACATCTACAAGAAAATTAGCAATAAGATAGACTCTGCAAATGTTTATCTCGATTAACATGAAGTAGATGGAGAATAAGCGTTTGTAAAAATAGTTTGTACAAGAGTAGAGAAAGTCATGTGAGTGTAACACATCAGAATGTTTTTACTCTCTCTCGCCCATGAAAAAAAACAAACGCATACACACAACATACCCACACACAAAACCACCCTGTCCTTAAAATGTTGTTCTATCTTTTTATTCTTTCTGTATTGAAGCAGTCTTAAAATGTGTATTTCTGGTAAAATATCGAAAGTTATTCCACTTAGGTAATAGAGAAAGTAAGAAAAACAATGACCATATAAAAATCATGACGGGGGAGAAAGAAATTCACGTAGCAAACGAAAATAAAACTAAACCGGTTGCAAACAATAAAATTGATACAGCACAAAAACTGATACAGGAAAACCCAATAGAGGAATTAGGGCAGCCACATTAATCTCTATGTAAAACAGCATGGGACAAAATATAAAACTAGTCGAATATATCCGAAACAATAAAATGTTGCGTGCTTTATGCTTTTAAATACCAACAACGTTAAATCGCTAGGAACAAAACCTTTTACGTTACATTGGTTCTTCGGAACATAAATATCGTATTGTGATTGAGAATGGCTTCATGTAGCGGAACAAAACGATCCGTTTTAAAGCCTTACCTAACCATAAACCCTATTCCAGCCAACGTGGTAACTTCCAAGAGCAGCGATGGGAGTAAACTGGGCAGTTCCCCGAAGCCAGTAAATGCAAATATTAACCAAACATATTGACGGATTTTGACGGGAACAGACGACGCATGCAGTAGCGGAATATAAATCTTACAGACGTCAAAGTTTCAGACTAACATTCTAATTCGCCTAATTCTTGAAAATATGTTAATGTAATATAAATATTTGATTACTATAGCTAAACCATTACTAAATACCATAAAATACCTTATGCTTATCATGCATTTCCTTTAGCCTAATAAATTAATGAATTTATTTGTACGACTTCTTTTACATAACTTTTACATTTTTTTTCGTTTGTCTAATATTAACTACATACAAATTAAATTAACCTTGTTGTTATCTCCGTTTGCCCCCCCCCCCCCTCCCCCGGTAGCTATGTTATCCCTTCCCCTTTATCTTAGTTATCCCACTCCAACTCTGTCTTATTTTCTTATACTCCTTACTTTCCTCGCCCATTTTTCTTTTGCTTTGTGTAAAAACTCACCTGTGCTTCTAATCCCCCTTTTGAGGCAGTATTTTTGGTACCTCATTAATTAATGTCAATTAATTTAATAATGAAAATAATAATTAACAAAATCTAGTAATATATGGATATGAATAATATTAATTAAGGTCTGAATATATTTACTTTGAATGTATGTATGTATGTATGTATGTATATGTCTATTAATATTATTTTAAATGATAGCGTATTATGTAAATGTATTTTTGGTGGAAACTGATGGTGCCTTAAAATGTGAAGGGTTGTCATTTTGGTGCAGGAAGAGCTGTTTTCTACAAGTAGGCAGAGAATATACCATAACATGGCCTATTTCTATTGTGTATAACATGTCGAGGGTGATTGTTGGAAATTTCCTTTAGACGGTTAATGGCAGAACACCCAACACACGAAACTAGAACGTATGTCATGTGATTTCTAGCAGCGCATGGTAGTTTTAAATGTTTAACATGAACAACCAATGAAAGCTAAACTAACAGATTTAAAATATTTTCGTAAGGTGGTAGTGAGAATAGTATACCCACGCGTACAAGATGCTAGTTTACCGTCAAGAAGTAAAGACGTGTTTTGTGATGTATTGAGTATGTAGTGTAATAATTCTGCGTTAATAATGTGAACTTCACAACAAATACAGTATACTCAGTTTAAGTAACAATGTCTACGTTCGTCAAGGTAAATTGTGTAAGCAGGAGATTTTTTTTTATTAAAATAGCTACAAGGGAACTTTGAAATTTTAATTGTTAACAGCAATACAAGCCATCGGAGTACAAGTTTCACCAACAGATATTTCTTGTGTTATCAACGAGAGTGTTAACTTTAAACATTCACTAGAAATAAAGCCTTGAGAAGTTTAATTTCACCCACTTGTGTTATTATTCTGAACTGTATACCATATATTCACAAGTAAGTTCCTTCACTACTACGCCCTACCTACCATGATACATACCAGAGCTAAGACGAGGCAAGAGAAACATCTACAAGAACCTACATTAATGTAAGGTAAGTAATTAAATATTTACGATATCAATACTTATGTGTTCCAGATTCAGCTTACAACAACAGGCCCCAATAACTAAGAAAAACTGCATAATCATACAGTGACCGATCCACTCTTTTCTTTCCCCGTTAACGTTTTTATAGCTTCATTTTTGCCTCCCAAACCTTTTTCTCCATAACGCTAACTGCTTACATTCCGTTATGTAATGCGTTGCACTTTCTTTTTCCGCACATTACACATATTCATTTATCTCTACCTCTTATCCCTCTTAGAAATACTATTTCTGTTCTCATTCAAGCTATCACTTCTTTTTCTTGTCTGTTATGGAATATACGTATGCTTCTCGTTCCGTCTCTTTTTATTTGTTTATAGAATTGTAATGATTTCTTGTTTTCTAAACAATAATTTCATCTTCATTCTCACTTCACTTCACCTTTCATATGCTTGGTTTAAGTGTCGGCAAGAGTCTCGGCATTGCATGGTAGGGGAAAAGAATGCTCTATGTAGCACATCTTCCCAGGGGATGTGCACATCCGTAGGAGTGGAGGAGACCCGGTTGCACCAGTTTCGTTTTGTAAAAGGTAGGGACCCTGCCCTCTACCCTGTCGTGTCTCCTGGTCCTGCGCCCTTTTGTCTTCCCTCACCCCTCCCTCCCGAGGGCACCCCGTCAGGCACAAAATATATTGTAGGTCGAGGTGCCAAGTCCCCCTCCTTAGTCCTACGCCTCTATTACTATTTCGTCTACTAATTGTCTATAGTAAGTAGAGGAAATATTGCATTACACTTAAAATTTGATATTGATATTCAACCAAAATACACGTTTTGAGGCTTCCTAAACGAAAAAAAAAAACATTTTTAGAAAAATGGTCCGCGCGCGCTCGCGTGTGCGTGTGTGTGTGTGTGTGTGTGTGTGTGTGTGTGCGCGCGCGCCTGTGCCTGTGAATAGCATAACTCCATAAGGAAATGTTAGTTAAATACCTAACTTGGTATAAGTTCAGCCTCTTTCAACTATGAGACACGAAGATTTAAAAACAATTCCCCCACTTTAAACTATCATTTACACAGAACATTTTTTGTTGTTGGTTTTCTGAAAAATGGCAGTATTGATTTTGATTAAAATACTAAATGTTCAAAGTGTTTGCATGAAAAATAAAATGTATATTTTTAATTTTCTGGGAACAGCCCACGAATTCCTCTACATTCTAAATGAATTTTGTATAACTTGTGAACCTTAAGAGATAGACCAAATCTTTCCACGCAAAGGAATGCAGATTCAGTTGACGCACACAATTTGTCAAATTTATTTTTTGTGGAGTTAAGCATTTGCAAGATCTTCTTTGTTATTGGTTTAAATTTCCAAATACTTATACTTTTCTCAATTGAGAAGTCGTTATTGTTTTTTTTTCTTTCTTGTGGATATATAAAGAGCATGGAATTTCTAAGCCATTTCATGGCGACACGCTCTTTAAAAATCTGACTATCGCTTTACCTATCCAGTATGTAACAAAATGTGTAAATGTGAATTGAAGGTTTATCTGTATTAACAAGAAGTAGCCGGAATAATAAGCTTTGTAAGAATAATTTGTAGAAGAATGAGTAGGAAAAGTGATGTGAATTTAAAAAGCACACATACATATATATATATATATATATATATATATATATATATATATATATATATTGGCTGTCGTAATGCAAATTGCGCTACCGTATATATTAAAATATAAGATTTATCATCATAATGTTATAAGGTACAGATATGATTAACGTCTCACATGGATCATCAATGTGTGATTACTCTGGAACGCTTCCTGATAACGAGAGCGTTGTGCATGGCTACATGTCCTTGTGTCGGACGGGACGGAAGCTGGCTCAAGAGGACACTTTGGTCCTGACAGTTCCACAGTCTGGACGTTAGCGATATGTTGCTGCCAAGGAACATCCTCTGCTCTCTGCTGCTGGTAGCACACATCTCAGCTGCTGTACATGTTTACGACAATCTACAAGAAGGTATGCTTCATCATTAGTGTACAATTCAAACCTTAAAGAGTTCTGTTAGGTTATTATAATCATGATCATCAAATACTGCTTGGACCTTTCGGTCCGTTCTGACCTCACAAAGTTTTAAAATTAGGCCTTCCAAAGTTTTCCCGGTCTTCCGACCTCTCTTCTACCTCCTCTGTGTTTTTATTATATGCTGACTGGAATACGGAAAGCACCCATCGTACATAGATGGTCATACCCTTATTTTATGTAATGTTATATTACTTCTGAAATGTTGGTTACATTTAGTTCCCGGATGTTGTTGTTTCTCTGATGGTCCAGAAGCAAATATCCAGCCAGAAGCCTTGATAATTTCATTTATGTTATTTGAACATCCTTTACTATTTGTTTATTTTTTTGTTAATGTCCAAGTTTCAACTCCAACATCAGAACGATATTAACGATAAACGATATTTTACAACTTCGACTAGAACTTAGCAATGTTTCACAATAAAGGTAATTTTTTCGCGAATTTCAACGAATTTCTCGTTTTCTAGCGAAAGCTTTTATCTACACGTTAAATACAAAATGTATTTAATTTAAAAATTAAGTGCAAAACTTACGTGTAGACGATATAAAGGTAATCAAAGCACTCGATTTTATTTTTGAGGCATTAGAATTAATTGCAAAATCTGATGTCAATCTCGATTTGTTTAGATTATGTTTAAGCAGCTACCTGAATTTCAGAGGGAAAATAATATGTACTTTTATGCCATATTGAGTTCTGCAACTATGTCCGAAGTTTTATGAGGATGGTAATGAAATTGATTGCCTTGTTGACATTGCTAAAGGCAACAGTTTCATATGTTTTATGAGATATCTGTTCAAGCTTTAAGACTACCATCAAATGCGGATAGTGAAAAATTCTTTTCGCACTATAATTTACTCGTTACTGAGGAGATATTCAATGGCCTGAAAACATTTAAACCTATTGTGTGTTGCAATTTGCTGTCATTGAATAAACAAATGGGCTAAATAATATTTAATTTAATATTTCCTACCAAACATTAATATAAAAAATCACTCGTATGTGTTAAACTTAGCATAAACTACTCATGGTATTAATAATACAATTTTACAGACAATACAATATTTGTGTTGTGTAAGCTAAGTTAATCTTTTTGTTCAAATGAATTTCAAAGTCGGTTATTATAGGAACCATGCATGTAGGTATTTCGTTTTTATTTTGTCGCGAAATTATGGCGAATTTTGTTTTATTGTTAACATGAAAATGCGAAAATTTACAAATAAAAAGCGAACTTTTTAAAAAATTACCAACGATAAAACCCGCCCTGGCCATCATCCTATAACATTTTAAAATCATCTTTCCACGGACTTTATTAAATAAAGGCCGTTTAATAGTGCCATTTAACCTTATACATTTGTTTTCTAAATCAGTATTTCTCAAGTTTTATGTTATACATTCCAAGTATTAGAAATTGGAGACCTGTTTAATATTTTATTTTCTACTACTATGTTTATTTTTTTTTGGCATTTCGAAATACTCGAAGGATATGTATATATGTTGTGGATATTTTAAAATTATACGTTTTGCAATTACACTTAGTTTAAAAATTGCTTTTTATAAACTGAATTCCGAGTTTGCACATATTATTTGGTCATCTCTAAAAATAGGGTGGATAAATTACATTTATAATGTAATTTTCGTCCAGAGTTACGAACCACTTTCTTATGACATCATTATAAATTAAATGGGGAAGGTGACAATCTTATCCCTGATTAGTTTCCTTACTTATTGTATCTACTTTTATTTTAATTCCTGTGAACATAAAATAAAATATTCCATATTAATATTATATATTAAAATAAAATTAATTTTAATTTCTTTGAACTGTTCTTACTAGGTCTATTCTTCTGTTAGGTATATTAGTAGCTCGCTTTCCTGAAGTAGTGAAGTAAACCAGACATACCCTTTCTACGAGGGACGGATTAGTTGATCGTGTATCATTATACTAAAGTCGTCATTGCTCTTGTAGTTCTGAACGAATTTAGTCACAAATTTTATGATACATTCTTAAATACTTTTTTGATGCTTAACTCAGTTTTGATGTTTATATTTATTTATACAAACTAACTACGAATAACTGCCATAGATTTCTTTTCACAGTTATTTTCTGGTTATTCACCTAAAAGATTTTTGCATGAACCATCGAGCCTAAATTTTGTGCCTCGTATAACACATACTCACAAAGTTACTGCCACTTTTGCAACTGTAGTGTGAAAATTATATCTTTTATGGGGTATTTCATAAGCAAATTAAGTGATTATCAAAACTGTTTCTTTGTCTTCAAAATATGCAATAACTGAAATTGGTGGAATAGCTTGAAAACTGTATTCCTAGATAACATCAAGCATATTTTTCTGTTTTTCAGAGAATTCGTATGTACCTCAAGCCACCTTTAATAAAACTTTAGCTGTTTTTCTACACATAAATATATTTATAAAATAAACCACACAACGCAAAAGGATGCATCATCCTGAAAATATTTAGAATATCTTCTAAATATGTCAGCCAAATTTATTAAGAACTTCAAGAGTAAATACAATTAAATAATATAAATTCAGATTATAATTTTCCCTGAACACAAGTGATACTACAGACAGGGTTCTCTATCACACGTAAACTACTTTGTAAGCGAGTAAGGTGCATAGAAAAGTATACGAAAACAAATTGATTCGTTGCATTCACATAATATTGTACAGGGTGAATCACCTAAAACTTGCACAGCAAATATTTCGGAAATGGAAAGTGCTATTGATGAGCAGTTTTCACATCAATCAATGATGCAAAAACTGAACTCAATAGCACTTTCCATTTCCGAAATATTTGCGGTCTGAGTTTTAGGTGATTCACCCTGTATACCTCGTCTATAAAACATTATTTGAAAATCTTATTTTATGTCTACTTCTTGTTAATCCAATAAACTTATGATAGAAAAAGTAAAAATTATTGAAAATAAAATATGATGTGATACATTTACACGACTTTCTCTACCCTTCGTTTAAAGGTGGATATACAAACTATTCTTACTAAAGCTTATTTTTCTATCTATTACATTTTAATCCAAATAAACCTTTGCAGAAATAGCTATATTATGTAATAGATACAAGCAACAGCAGCAACAAGTGAATAGCGATAGTCAAATGTTAAGAACTGAATGCTATATGCTGGCCTTAAAATTCCACACTGTTTCCATGCAATCGAGAGAAACAACTGAATGTTTACAGGACTTAAGAGAGTTGTCAAGAAACGAACAATTCGAACCTTTAATATCGTATACCTACCTCAGAAATGGTTATGCCACAAAAAACTTATTTGAAATAAACTGTGTGTTTTAAAGAGATCTACATTTTTTGTGAAGTACGTTTTCGTTTATCGCTTAACGTCTGCCGGTTATACAACATTATTCAAAATTTCTTCCAAAAGAAGTGGGCTTCACAGGTATTCCTAGAAGATTCAAGATAAACATTTTATTTGTAATGTAAATAGCTTTAGTATAGTATTTTAATCAAAATCGGTAGAGCATTATTTATAGAATAAACAATTTCGAAAAATCTACTATGGAAAGTGTAGTTTGGGGTGGGGATTTTCTTCATGTCTCATCTTTGGAAGGTACTGAACTTAAATATCAAGTTTGGTATTTATCCGACTTTTCGCTTTTGAGTTATGCTGCTCATAGACACACAGACTCACATGAACCTTTATCTATAAATGTTTTCTTTTATTCAGGGACCTCAACATATGTTTCTGTTGAAATCTCGATACCGAGTTTTTGGGTAAAATACGATACTTCCCTATGATAATGATAGAGATCCAATATTAAGGCATATACAAACAATCATTTATAAAGCATGTCCGCTGTTTTTCTAAATGTCGTTGGTAAATCTCAACTACAATCATTTAGAAATATCAGCTATATCATTCATGAATTAGTTTTTCTTACTATGCACATCATGCAATTGGCGTGATTCTGCAGCGAATGCAGAGTTATCAAAACCGACAATTCTTTACTTCATTTAAACTTATCTGGTTCTGTACCAAGTATTGTGTGATGTTGGTGGCAATTATGTTATGAAATTTATTCATAGTAATCTCTAATGGATTTTCTGGTGTTGGTTGTATCACTGGTCGTTTGCGTATAAAGCTGTTTGATATTGAATTTATTGTGGTCCATAAATATTCCTTTGTCTGTTTCCAAATTCAATGCTCATATAGTTATATGTGTGCATACATTAAATAAAGCAGACAGTTTTGTTGAACATCTGATTTACTACGTAAACAGCACATTTCATTTAAAGCAGCTCCAGCAAATGAATAAGTTACGCGTGTCTTCGTGAACGTTTTGTATAGAGGGGCGGTGGTACTGATTGAAGTTATTATCTCATTATAGTAGACAATAGAACACATCTAGAAATGAAACAGCATATTACAACATAAGACAGTAAAGGAAATATATCAAAACAAAAGAATCCTTTAAGCTATTTCCCCTCTCTCTTTTCATTTATACACCAGAGACTCTTTTATTCACTTAACGTACACTCCGTCAAACTAAAAATGGCCGGTCTCTTCAGCAGTTAAATTCTTTCCAAGTCCCTTAGAGAGAGCGCGCACAACCGTCACTTCTGTGCTTTGCCAACTTTATAATTCAATCACAAGGCACTGTGATGGGCTACCTCCACACCGTGCTTGGTGTGCAAGAGTGCTTGAGCTAGTAACTTCTACGCAAACAGCTCCAGTTCGATTCACCGCAGTGCATTATCATCTTTTATTTTTACAACTCGTTTTACTATAACATAGTTAAATAACACTGCTCGTGTTGTTTCATTTTTCTTAGAAATATAATCACAATAGTGGTGAAATTTGTGGTTATAAAATTAAATTGACTATAAAACCTCCCCGATCGATAAATTACTGTTATGGTTGACATCTACCGGTATGAGTGACTACTAAATAAACCCACATTCATAAAAATGAAGAAAACCTGTTATACTTTTACTCATGTGTTTAAAGTGAAAGGGAAAAAAAGTTCATTAGCTAGTGTAATCTCGTGTATGAATTATTTTCTCGGAAGACTTGTGATTATAGTTGAGTTCCCCATTGTAACCACTACAAAAATATACACAGTCTTGTAAATTAAGTCTCACTGTCCCGAGCGCTCGCGGAAGTACCTGAATCGAGCTCCGTCTCTCAGACTGACCAGTTTTAAATTGACCAAGTGTAGTGTATCATGTACTATTTTAAAGGACAATCACCAGTTGAATTTGTTTTAAATATTGCATACACTTGGATAATAATAAACTAGCGGAGAGGGCTGGAGGACAAAACGCAAATGATTTGTAACGGTTTCGAAGCTGGAACAATGGAGTTCATCAATCAGTTATACACAATTCCAAAACTACATTTCGTCTACAATAGATAAACTAAACCCAGTTTCTTATAAGCTTGTCACACTGACATATATTCTTCCGCGCTCCCTTTACTTCCCCTTTCCCCTGACTGGCTAATGTGTACCCTTCGATGACTATGTACAAGCCCCGTGTAATGCAAGATAAGGCGATAAAAGCAATTAAAACACTCTTTTATGATAGATGTACGTGCCTTCATCCTGAGAGGCAGTTTCACACCGAAGGATCCTCCTACCTATTTTTGACAAGAATTTACATGTATTCCAGATCCATTAATTATATTACGTAATATATTTAATTGAAATGAAAAATAAAATATAAATGAAAATATAAATTTGGCAATTCTCTTCGAATATACTAATATAAATAATCATGTTAAATAAGGAGTTATTTTGTATCGTACAAGAGATATGGGGCAAGATATGGAACAGGGTTTAGGTCGAGTTATAGGACAGTTTCAAAATAACAACCCGTTCCAATAGATAGCCGCAGGTCAAGTTATGAAGTTCTAAATAACAGCCAGTTCCAATAGATAGCTGCAGGTAAAGTTATACAGTTCCAAATAACAGCCCGCTCCAAAAGATAATCTCAGATCAATTATAAAGTTCCAAATAATAGCCCGCTCAAATAGATAGTCGCAAAATAAGTTATCTACTTCCAAATAACAGCCCGGTCCAATAGATAGTTGCAGATCAAGTTATGTAGTTCCAAACGATATCTCGTTCCAATAGATAGCCGCAGATCAATTTATGTAGTTCCAAACAACAGCTCGTTCCAATAGATAGGCGCAGATCAAGTTATATAGTTCCAAATAACACCTCGTTTCAATAGATAGTCGCAGATCAAGTTATGTAGTTCCAAATAACAGCTCGTTCCAATAGAGAGCCGCAGATCAAGTTATGTAGTTCCGAATAACAGCTCGTTCCAATAAATAGCTGCAGATCAAGTTATGTAGTTCCAAATAACGGTTCGTTCCAATAGAGCGCCGCAGATCAAGTTATGCAGTTCCAAATAACAGCTCGTTCCAATAGAAAGCCGCAGATAAAGTTATGTAGTTCCGAATAACAGCTCGTTCCAATAAATAACTGCAGATCAAGTTATGTAGTTTCAAATAACGGTTCGTTCCAATAGATAGCCGCAGATCAAGTTATGTAGTTCCAAATAACAGCTCGTTCCAATAGATAGCCGCAGATCAAGTTATGTACTTCCAAATAACAGCTCGTTCCAATAGATAGCCGCAGATCAAGTTATGTAGCTCCAAATAACAGCTCGTTCCAATAGACAGCCGCAGATCAAGTTATGTAGTTCCAAATAACAGCTCGTTCCAATAGATAGCCGCAGATCAAGTTATGTACTTCCAAATAACAGCTCGTTCCAATAGATAGCCGCAGATCAAGTTATGTACTTCCAAATAACAGCTCGTTCCAATAGACAGCCGCAGGTCAAGCTATGAAGTTCGAAATAACAGCTCGTTCCAATAGTTAACCGCAGGTCAAGTTATGTAGTTCCAAATAACAGCTCGTTCCAATAGATAGCTGCAGATCAAGTTATGTAATTCCAAATAAGAGCTCGTTCCAATAGACAACCGCAGGTCAAGCTATGTAGTTCCAAACAAAAACTCGTTCCAATAGAACAGCCGCAGGTCATAATAGACAGTTCCAAGTAACAGTCCTTACAAAAAAAATCTCCTTACCCCTAACTGCCCTTTACATGGACAATGTTTATTTTTTACTTTTTTAAAAATTATTTACGATGTTTATTAAACTGATAAAATATTTAAGATATTTATATGACAAATAGGTCATGTATAGGTATCTTGAATTTTCTGGCAATAGCCACCAAAGTCCTCATGCTGAAGGAATTTTATATCATTTCGTATAACGGGCTACTCATAAGATATAGACAAAAACGTACTGCACCAAAAATGTAGGTCTCCTTAGAAAAAAACAATTTAACTTTTTATTTCGGACTAGCCACATCAGAGATATTCGTTATTATAAGTTTCAGTACTTGGTCATTTTTTCAAGTACTGTCACAATTCAGTTGTTCTCGCGATGACATGGAATTTCAAGACCATCATGACAATCAACTCTGATTTCTGCATCCTCATTGAAACTACAAGGATATGTGTAATAAAACTATTTCGCCAACGATTTGTTTGGATTAACATGAAGTAAGCAGAAAAGTAAGCTTTCTTAAGAATATTTTGTAGTCTCTATATAAAAATGAACGATACTCATAGGCAGAGAAAGTCATGTGAACGTTACATAAGATTTTTAAGCCATTTAAAGTATAGGGTAGAGGAATTTCCTCTCACACTGTAGCCTTAGTTTAAAACCTCGGATTAGTTTCAAGTTGCTTATTGGAGATTTTATTTATGAGAGTTTCTCCTCAGTCTTTAAGTTGATATCTAATGTCATATCCGCGCTCATTACATTAACGTCGGTGTTACATGCTACATATTTTCACACCTCAACTTTTTTGTAGAGCATACTGTTACCAAATCTCGTTCTGCTCTCAGTCCAAGGAAATGGATGGAGCTATTAGGGGAAAAGATAAGAAAATGTTGTACTTCGATATAATTGTCAACTATAAAGACGTTACTCTATTGACTAACGGAAGAAGTTCATTGGAGGACGACTACCTATAGTAACCCGAGGTCTAAATGATAACAGACCAGGAAAGAAAGAACATGTCCCAGTTTAACTTTATGAGCTGTTTTATGGCCCGGAGCTCTGAAACATTAATTTCGACTCAAATGAACAAAAGCTTCACCTACGTTTCCTACGCAAAACAAATAGTCAATTGCACATTACTGTATTGTTTCTCAGCGATTTCTCTGTTATTACCGGAACTTTTAAAGACTTTTAAATCCATACAAAAGCCAGTAATAACAATATTAATTGCTGAAGATGGCCAGCATGGTCGAAAGCTCGATCCTGCTAACATCCACACTACTGATCTCCTGTGAAACCATGATTGAAACGTTTTACGAGCATCTGCTTGTATTTTGAAGGCTTATTTTAGGAGGAGTTGTATTGTAGTTCTACTGTTGGGGAGTCAAAAACTTGAGATAGTTTCTTGGTGTGTTCGCCCCACGTACGATACAAGTTTCCAGTGGCCTTCGCCCCAAGTTTTAGGAATCAACTTTGTATTTTAATGTTTCTTTAAATATTATATATATTTAGGTTTGCTTCGGCTGCGTCAGTATTAATTTGTAGAAACATGTATCTCTAAGCAGGGGGTCATGCGGCTAAAGAATGTAAGCTTACACAAATTATAATTTTTACTTCACTCCATTTATTAATCCTTCACACAATTAAATAACACTTCACTGATATAGAGAGCTGTGATATTATTTATTAATTACTTGCACTTTTTAACACGTAAACTTAATAGTATTCTCGCCGTAATGAATTTTCGTCTCACACTGAATACGTACCGAGCGAATAAACTGCTCAGGTACGCTGCCTTATAGCAGCTGGCGTTTACCGCTTAAATTTGTAAATTTTTCTATTTCACGTCTCTGATTGACTAATTTTACTCCAATAAAATACTTTTATTTAACTTTCAGCTTTTCTGGTTGTTGATTGGCTATTTATAAACTGTTTAAAAATTACATTATTGTTCCAAGAATTACTAGTAGCATTATTAAACTTTCCAATTCATTATTGCCTCAAGGTTACCTCATTGTTAGCAACTTTCGGCTTCAATTATCACAACTCCTATATTGTTAAATTACTTAATACATTAACATAACATTATTATAGATGTACACAATAATATAAACATATACAATGACTGTTACATACATTTTATGTATTATATTACATTATACACATATTGCTTTAAGGCGGGCTGTTATTTTTTATACTATATAATTAGACTGAAATTACTTAAGTGTTAAAAATACTGCCTGATTTTTTATTACAAAACGACAGAATTTTTGGTTTAGAAAATAACTACAAACTGGTAGCTTCTTAGAACCATTTCGTAAATTAAAAAATTTCTGATGTGTCGCATTCACATGACATTTTCTACTCTTTCTTCTACAAAGTATTCCTAAAAAGTTTGTACGTCTATTTCTTGTTAATACAGATAAACCTTCATTATTGATTCACATTGTTAGAACATTGTTGATTGTTGGAACTATAAAAGAATACATTAGGCTAAAGCGATAGTCAAATATTTTCAAAGTCACTCAATATGTAGTGGCTTTGAAATCCTGTTATTTTTACATGAACACAAGAAAGAAGGAAAGAAAGAAGGAAGGAAAAAAAGGACAGCGATTTGGAGTTGAGAGAAGTATGAAGTACCTATTTGAAAGCTCAAGTTAATGAACTTTGTTTATTTGACCTAAATTATGTTCAACCAGATCTACATTTTTATGTGTAGTAGGATTATTTTTCTATCTTTAGGGTTTACTAAATTGTTATACAAATGTAATTCAGAATAAAGATGACTTCACAGGCTATTCCCAGAACATTCAAGATATACATTTCAATTGCCATGTGCATTTCTTAAGCATGTGGTACTATAATCAAAATAGTTAAGTGTCATTTTTGAGAAAATCCAAAATTTCGAAAAAAGTGTCCATTTAAGGAGAGTTTGTCGTGGGGGATTTTCATGTTTCGCATCCATGGAAAGTCCTGAATTTAAATACGTAGTTTCGAAAGTTTAATCCACTTTGCGTTTTTGAGTTATGCTGTTCGCAACCACAGCCTCCCCCCCACACAGGACGTATGCTGTCAAAGACAAAAACACACACACTTTTTTTTAAAAACGATTTTTTGGGTTCAATAGACCCCAAAGATAGTATTTACGATGAAAGTTTTTCCAAGCCAGTGTCGTACCAGGTCGGGTCCTGTGCTCGCAACCTGCTGTTCACTGATTTGACTTCATCATCGATGTTAAAAGTACTTACCTTTGAGTTGGAGGAACATGTGAAAATCACTTGGGGCAAGCTCCGGTGAATACGGAGGATACGGGAAAAATTCCAAGTTGAATCTTGATCCAGACGGAGCTCAGAAGAGTCAACTGGGAAGGTTTCTCGCATCGTCTATATTCATCATATCTTTTGCCAGGTTATTTTCACATGTTCTCCTGACTCAAAGGTCATCTTGGAGGTAAGTACTTTAACACCGTAACGAAGATCAATCAGAAGTGAACAGCTGGTTACGAGCACAGGACCCAACTTCTGGTTCACTTCTGATTCATCTATAACACTGCTATAACACTGGTTTGGAAAAGCTTGCCCACGTCCCCAAAACTGCTTGGAAAAACATGCTGACTATGTAGAAAAGTAACAGAAGGGTTTAACAAAATGAATAAAATTAATTCAACATGATCAATTGTGTATAATGTTTTTTATAAAATAGGGAAACTTATTTATTGGACAACCCTCGTATATAATCTGGCTTTACTTGGAGGCGCGGGTTAGAGATAGACTGTTTCTAAATATGTACCAGCAAAATACGAATAACCTCTCGCTTTTCTCACTATATAGAAAGCGTACAAACTACTTCTGCTTAAATCGATTTATTTCTTCAATATGATGAAAGCGGTTTATGAAGTCAGATATAGAAAGCAGCAGAACCTTAACGAGACCTCTGACATTTGGGACAGAACTGTAAAACCCTTTTACGAGCATGATGTAAGTGGAGGTTAGTTCACGTTGAGAGAATTAATTGCTTTTTATACACGCCTTCTCTCTATTAGCTCTAATGGAAAATTCAAATCCTCGATGTTTGGTACCACATAGGTGAATATTTCATTTCGCATTATTCTGTGTTGTGGTTTAGTCCACAAATATCGATAGAAGGGGTTGGATGAAAATTTTAGAGCAATGGGATAAAGCTCAATGATAGCATACAGAATGAAAAATAAAGATTCAGGCAAGATCACAGTTTATATTATCTTTACTTACCTTTGTGGCTTCAGAGCATATTAAAAAAAGGCGAAAACTTTTAAGAATTAAGTAAATAAATATGTTTGTTGCAGCCAGTTTCTGTCAAATATAAAAAGGGCAGAATATTTAATTTTCACTTTTTCTACCACGTACATATTAGGTAGAGAACTATTGCATTTCACCCAAAAGTTCGATACCGAAGTTTCACCAGAAATACATGTTTAATGGCCCCTTGAAAAGAAAAAAATTTTTTTTTGAAAAGGTTCGCTTGTGTCAACAGCATAACTTAAAATCATAAAGTCGGATAAATACTTGGCATTTAGGTTCAGTACCTTCCAAAGATACAACACAAAACCTTCCAAGAAAATTTACCTACTGCAAACTACCCTTTACATGGGAAATGTTTCGAAAATTTTGAGTTTCTAAAAAATGGCTTACGATTTTGATTAAAACACCGCCATTAAAGATGACAAATAAAATGTATATCTTGAATTTCCTGAGAATAACTGTGAAGTCCTCTTCATTCGGAAGGGATTTTGTATAATCTTGTATAACTGAAACTTTATGCGATAGACGGAATTGTACTACACAACAAATGTAGATCTCTTTAAAACACACAATTTATTTCAAATAAGTTTTTTTTGTGCCATAAGTCATTTCTGAGATATCCGTTAATAATGGTTCGAATTGTTTATTACTTTGACATTCTCTTGAACTCCTGTTTACATTCAGTTGCTTCTCGCGATTGCATGCAAACAGTATGGAATTTTAAAGCCAGGGTATTGCGTCCAATTCTTAAACATTTGACTATCGCTGTTCCCTTTGTATCTGTAACGAAATGTATATTGTTTCTATTTCTGCAAAGGTTTTCTTTTTGTTAAAATAAAGTACAAAAATAAGCTTTAGTAGGAATTGTTTGTATACCCACTAATAATCGATATAGGGTTGAGAATGTCATGTGAATGTGTCACATACGATTTCTTACTTACTCTACTATGCACTTACAGTAAGAGAGGAAGTATCGTGTCTAAAATTCGATGTCGAGGTTTCACTGAAATATGCGTGTGTGTGTGTGCACGTGTGCCTGTGAACAGCATAACTAAAAAGCCGTAAGTCGATTAAATACGAAACTAGGTATTTATGTTCAGCATCTTCTAAGAAGCGACACGAAGATTTTCAAAAAGCCGCCCCCACCCTTAATCTTTACATGGAAATTTTTTTAAACAATTTTATTTTCTCATAAAGGAGAAAATTTTCTCTGTAAGGAGTTTGATCAATCTATCATCTGTTTAAGATACTTGCATGACAAATGAAATGTATATCTTGAATTTTATGGAAATAGCCTCTGAAGTCCTCTTAAATTTTGAATCACTTTTGTATTACTGGTAAACCGAGACAAAAGTTCTCTACACAAAAATGTAGATTTCGTTAAAACGCACAATTTATATAAATAAGTTATGATATTTAAGAGTTATTACTTATTATTTGTTTTAACCGTATTCCGTATCTACAACGAAATATGTAATAAAACCATTTCTGAAAATGTTTATCTGAATTGCAGATAGAAGAATAAGCTTTTGTAAGAATTGTTTATAGAGCAGTGTGTAGAAAACGTTATGTGAAAGTGACATATCAGATTTTTTATGGCATTTGCACAAGGGACTCGACCGAATTAGATTTAGAGTAAATAAGAGTAACCACTGTTAGAAAAAGCAATGGATTCAATTGAATAGAAACAAATGCAATAACGAGAAATCCTTTAATACAGTTACTGTGTTTGGTCGGTATCATGGCGAGGTCGATATCTTGCGGAAATCATTATGTGGCACCAGCAGCGTGACCCCCACGGATTTTGACCCAATAACCGTGTTCCGCAATGGAAGGTCGCGTCCTTAATAGGAAGTACATTCCTCTTTATTCATTTTGCCGCTGAATCCTGGTGTTGGTAATTGGAGAAATCTTTTATTTAAGAAACTAGCCTTTTAGCAAAGCAATTGCTATTTCTTCTTGCTTTTTGGGTCACGTTTTATGCTACAGCATAACAGAACAGTGAGTGAATTAGGAATGTGAAATGGGAAACCTTTTCATTACGGAATCATTACGGAGTTTTTGTTTAAGCTTTTTGGCCGACCACACTACATACCCTACTATGCAATCCACAATGCTTCAGCGACTCATTGTGGTCTTACTCGGGGGGCGCTCGCAGCTTCCCTATCGCCCACACCTTTTAGCACTTTCACAACAGCAGTGCACTGCATCCTTTCTCCAGATAAACAATGCAATATGTGTGCTTAAAATAAAATACATTATGCTCATTATAATTTTAATATTCTAATAAACTGAGCTCTTTCCTTTGCTTCAATATGTGTGGCTTTCACGTTACCTGCAAAATACGAATAAATGCGGTATGAATTCAACAGTGCTGCCATCTGTTGCACTACTCGGAAACGCGTTCAAGGTCGTGCCATCAGATCAGCATTTAATTGAAAACATTAAGAAAATAAGATTTATTTTTATAAAGCTCAAGGTTTAGAAATTATGGAATGGTTGACCAAAAACAGTTCTATGCAATTTGACTATAATAGCAATTGAGACGCTTTTACAAATACTCACGTGTTAATTACTACCATTATAGTGTTGTTGCATAATATACTATGTTTCAGATTTTAATTATATTTTACTACAGCTCGCGCCAAAGAAACGAAGCACATGTCGGATTTTAAGACCTTTTTTGTCTAGCCTATTTGTTCTTATTTAGCATAAAAATCATAAAAACGTGTATTTCTGTTCTAATATTGATTACATAAATGAATATAGATCCTGAACCTAGTTGCTGTATACGTGATAGGTTTTAAATTAATATGCATCTTAAATGAATATGCATTTTAAAGTAGGCCCAGTTCACATTTTCAACGTTTACATTTTTGGAAATCTCGTAAACCGCGTTTTTCTTTCTTTAGCAGAGAGAGGAAGTACGAGATTAGTGTATTAAAAATTGAACTATTGTGGCGTATATATAATTTAAGAGTTTCATTGTCATTACCAGACATGTTGTATTGCATTGTCATTACCAGAGATATTGTTGTTTACTTTGATGTTGACTGGGATGACGTTACTCCTGGCTGGGAGTTTTTGCTAGCCACGAGTGGTGGGGATACATCGCCTGTCTTGCTGAGTATTCCGGAGAAGCGGGTCGCGCGTGCAAGCTGGCTTTTGGATCAGTGGATCTCCCTTCAACTTTCATATTTAATAATGTAGGAACCCCAAACGGTTAAGAAATAAAGCTTAGATTATATAAGTAAATCTGTGTTACGGATTTTGTACAGTGAAAAAACCACGCCTTCCTATTAGCCTCCATACCACAGGAGGTGGTGCTGGGTACTAAAAATTAATTTAATATTTCATGTGAACCTTTAGGCCTCTACGCATTTTAGCATGTAACAGTATCTTGATTTCATTGAAAATACATATTTGTTTTCCTCCGAAAAAAAAAAACCGCGCGCGCGCGCGCGCGCGCGTGTGTGGTGTGTGTGAGCCGAATAACTTTCAAATGGAGTATAAATATTGGTTTATGATATTAAAGCCAAATAATTTACCTATAAGTGGATATAAGGTATGAAATATTTTTTTCGTCTAATGCATTAACCACAGGAAACAACTGCAAGGTTCCTGTTAGCATAGTTTAAATTATTTTCTCTTAAAATTAATTAATGCTCTAATACATTTTACAAGTTTTATATGTAGAAAATTAATAACAATTTTCCACTAAAGTTTCTATACCTCGCATCAAGAATATTTTCTTAAATAACGAAAATAGATTTTGCTCATCCTGAATCTCGCCGTTCCTACCAATATATAAATTTTAGAAACAAATAAGGGAAATACTCTTAATTATTTCTACACCTTCTTCAAAACGTGAGCTTTGCATAGTTAACCAACAAACAATGAACTGTGCATATGAAATTATCTGACAGGAAGTTGTTGATACATCCTTCCTTTTGCTGATGTGGATAAACATGTCTAGAGTAAGTATTATCTTTGCTTCCATGCTACGAGCTATGTGCTTTATTTAGACATTTGGCCTCGACATTAGTCAAAACACACGAATTCTATTACAATTTCCCGCAATACTCCACACTCCCATTAATATTCCACTCCTCGAATTTTATTTTTGTAATGAATTTGCCATTCAAGTCGACAGTTTCTGATACTGAAGTAAAAAGTGTGTTAAATAGTTTTTATTTTGCAGTAAAATTAACGATATTGTGCACGTATACTGTTTTGTATGATTAACGTCATCTCACTGTCTGGGTCGTATCCAACAAGGAATGAACATTTTAAGTAAATGCAAAAACGGGATTGGGGACCTAAAGCGATAAGGCTATCTTTTAATCATTCTAAAGAGTATGAAAAAATCTCAGTGATAATCTCAGCCCGGCAGCTGACTCCATTGGGATTCGACTTTTGTAGAAATTACCGAAAAAGCATTTAAGGGTCATTAACATTGAAAATAAGACAAACACAACATGGGTACGGAAGCTTGTTTCACGTTATCTTAATACACACGTTCACACTGACTAACATTACCACAAACATGACAGTGAAAGAGAGAAGTTTGCAAGCTCCAAGCTTTCATGTTTTATGTTTATGTTTGACATCTGAAACTAAGAAATCAGAGATTGGGATACTCCTTATACCCAATGAATGTTCTCCCCAAATCGTTGACTGTTTGCAAACTCACAGAACAGGTATAATTGAGATATGCATGAAACTTATACAAAGATTTGCAGAGATCCGTGGCGGTTGCTAGTTTTCGTTCATTCTGATGCAAGGAGGAGAGAATTACGCATTATACACTGCCCTTTGTGAAAATTACAACACCAAGAAAGAACTTCCCGAATAACTCCAAACTTAGTGGAAGTGTAGAGGTGTGCAAGCAATAAGTGATTAGGTTTGCAGAGAGATGGGGTACACGCAGGCCGAACAGAGCGCTATCGCGTCGATCCGACAAGGTCAGTATTGCGCCCAGTGTAGTCAATGCAGAGCTGTCAAACACGGTGGAAACACTAAAGTGAGTGCCAGTATGACTTTGTCGACGTCAAAGGGAGCCATATCGGCATATACGCATTCACAGCACGGGATGACCGCCATCTTGTCCGCATGGCCATAACGGACCGTACAGCTTCATCCAGAGTGTTGGCTTGACGCTGGAGCACTGCAACAGGTGTGAACTTATCTGCATCAACGGTTCGTCGCCGTCTGCTGCAGGTTGGAGTGGTTGCATGCATACCATTACGTGGGCTTCCATGGTTCAGAAATCACAAGCCCCTCCGATTGCAATGGGCACGTGAACACCGTCACTGGGGTGCTGAGTGACAAAATGTAGTCTTTTCGGACGAGTTCCGCTTCATGATGTACAGTGATGGCCGCATACGTGTCCGGCGGTACCGTGGTGAGCGCAACCTGGTGCGCTGCATTGTTGAGCGGCATAGCGGACCAGTGATGGTTTGGGGCGCCATTGGTTACAACAACCGATCTCGCCTCCTACGAATTGAGGGCACTTTGAACGGCAACCGGTACCTAACGGTGTTTGTAGAGCCTGCGGTACTTCCCCTGCTTCAGGCATCTCCACAGGTCACATTTCAACAGGACAATGCCCGGCCACATATTTTGAGGAATGTACAAGCCTTCTTCGAAGAGCGACGGGTAACATTGCTTCCCTGGCCTGCACGTTCGCCTGACATGTCGCCCATCGAACATGTCTGGGATATGGTTGGTCGGCACCTGGTGCGTCACGGTCCTCCAGTAACAGTGTCACGGATATGTGTCGTGCAGCAGCTCGAATGCAAACTGCGTGGAGGCTCATCCCTCAGGAACTTATTCAAAACCTTTTTGATTCAATGCCACGGCAGCTCTAATTGCAGCGCATGGAGGTCACGCCAAATACTGAATATTAGGATTCAAAGGTCATGTATAGATTTGAAAAGATCATTCGTTACTTGTCATGTACTTAACCTGTGATATTAAATTCATTGAATTCTTGCGTTTCCTTTTTGGTGTTGCAATTTTTACAAACGGCAGTGTATAATTCCTATTTTGAGTCCTTAAAGTATGTGCATAAGCTGTTTCGCCGCCAAGTTGGCTATTTCACGCTCTCTTGCTACTTATGTTGCTGTTTGCCTGAACGACGTCATGTTAGAATCATGCAATCATGGCATGGTTAGACATATAAATACTTTGAGAGCTCATAAACATTTAACAGAAATAGATTAACATATTTTTAGTACTGCGAAATGTTTTTGAACCAGACGGTTTATCTCACACGAGAAAAAAAACTATTTAATCAATATGATTATACTGTAGTAATACTCGCTCTGATGATGGCCACCAGAATGTGTCGACGTTCTACGCTGAAGACGAGATGAAATCTTCCCGAAAACGTTCCGGTGGCCAACAACATCAGAGCCAAGTTATGTGAATTAGAAAAGTCGACCAAGTACTACTACAATGAACTGGACATCACTTTTAGAAAGTCTTCTTATAACCATTTAATATCATTGTATCTTAACATTTTATTATTTTTGTACGCTATACTCAAATAGAGACGGATACATTTAAAAGAAATGCTTAAAACCTCAGCGTACGTAACATTTGACATAGGACCTTGTTCATTTTTGAGACTCTAAGTCCAAAACAAAAACGTGGAAGTTTAAAATTAAAAGCATTCAGTGTTAATGAAATACAAACGTTCCGCTAAAGTGAGAGAAAATTTTGAAAATAGGGTTATTCTGCGGCAAAAATGCAGTTGGAAAACTCCTACAGCTTCAATAGAAGGAAAGGATTTTTAAATAGATATCAATCCGGAATACCTTGTTTTCCGAATTCACTGGAATTTTTGATCCTCTTCCCGTTATGCCATCATGGTGGAAAGTTGAATTTCCTGCATTCAGTGCTGGTAACTTAACCTACCTACGGTTTTGCTTATTTTACTGCACATTTATGCATGAACTATATTAAATCGTTTAACTTTTGATACATGGATTATTGCAGACATGGGTTATAATCACATCTCATCATTGAATTTTACCATTTAAATTTAAACTGGATTGTTTACTTTTTATTTGTTAATACTTACAATTTAATTCATGCAGCAGCTAACTATGAGCGGAAGGGCACTGATCATTTTTTAAGGCCAACTACCAAGCTGGATTATCGATTGACACTATGCCACCAAGGTTAATTTTGGTGACGTTGCTATTGGAACCACCATACGCAACAGCCGTTAGTAAATTATTAATTTTATTTTCACATAGTACCATTTCTATTATTCACTATCGTGAAAAAGTCCTGTGTTACATTCATATGGCTTTTTCTAACCCTATCGTTGATTAGTGGTTATACAAATTATTCTTACGAAATTAATTTTTTATCTACTTCATTTTAATTGAGATAAACCTCTGCAGAAATACCTAAATTACACATTTTGCTACAGTACAAAACGAATAGCCAGCCACATGTTTAAGAACTGGACGCGATATACTGGCCTTAAAATTCCATAGTCTTTCCATGCAATCGCGAGAAACAACTACAATCGACAGGACTTGAAAAGAATGACAAAGTATTGAACAAATTGAACCACTAATAACAGACATCTCGGAAATGGCTGATGCCACAAAAAAGTTATTTGAAATAAATTGTGTGTTTTAAAGACATGTAACCTTTTGGTAGTACGTTTTCCTCAATCACTTAAGTTTACCAGTTACACAAGGTTATACAAAATACTTTCCGAATGGAGAGGACTTCACAGGCTATTCACACAATATTGTTTATTTGTCATGCAAATATCGTTAATATATGTATTTTAATCAAAATCGTTGAGAGCCATATTTTAGACAACCAATATTTTTTAAAAATGTTCCACCTAAGCTTTACTTTTTATATTTTTTAGTTATACTGCGCACACACACCCACGCATCTACCTCTATCTAAAATGTTTTATTGTATTCGGGGATCTCAAAACACGTATTTCCGGTGAAATCTTGATATCGAATTTTTGGACGGAATGGAATACCTTTTCTACCTACTATGTACGTGACAGAAAACAAAAATGGTAAGCAATACGTATGCTTTAAGTGCATTGAAGAACCTCTGAAGTAGATGATAGTATTCGATTTCGTCTCGTATTCTCAAATCTTCTTCCTCTTCCTCCTCCTCCTCCTCCTCCTCCTCCTCCTCCTCCTCCTCCTCCTCCTCCAATGATGCACTTACCGCACCTGTATCGCAATATACGAGGGTCGTCCAATAAGTAAGTTTCCCTATTTTATAAAAAAAACATTACAAACAATTGATCATGTTGAATTTTATTTACATTGTAGAATCCTTCTGTTACTTTTCTACATAGTCCACATGTTTTTCCAAGCATTTTTGGGGACGTGACACAAGCTTTTCCAAGCCAGTGTTGTACCAGATCGGGTCCTGTGCTCGCAACCAGCTGTTCACATCGGTGTTAAAAGTGCTTACCTTTGAGTTGGAGGAACATGTGAAAATCACTTGGGGCAAGCTCCGGTGAATACGGAGGATACGAGAAAACTTCCAATTTGAATTTTGACTCAGGCGGAGCTCAGAAGATTCAACTGGGAAGTTTTCTCGCATCATCTATATTCACCAGATATATTTCAAAGTGATTTTCACATGTTCCCATGGCTCAAATGTCATCACGGAGGTTAAGTACTTTAACACCGTGACGAACATCAATCAGAAGTGAACCAGAAGTCGGATCCTGTGCTCGTAACCAGCTTCATCCTCCGTATTCACCGGAGCTAGCTCTAAGTGATTTTAAAGTGTTCCTTCAACTCAAAGGTAAGTACTTTTAACATCGATGATGAAGTCAAATCAGTGAACAGCTGGTTGAGAGCCTAGGACCCGATCTGGTACAACACTGGTTTGGAAAATCTTGGGTCACGTCCCCAAAAATGCGTTGAAAAACATGTTAACTATGTAGAAGAGTAACAGAAGGGTTGTACAATATAAATAAAATTAATTCAACATGATCAATTCCGTGTTATGTTTTTCATAAAATAGGGAAACTTACCTATTGGACGCCCCTCGTACTGTGTATTAAATGTGAAGTCGAGTGTGAAAATACGTTTTCAGTGTTTGATCTCCTTAAAGGTGATGCAGTAGTATGAAACGATCTCTACATTCATTAAAGACTTAATTCATACAGAAACTGAAAAGCCGTTGGCAGAGCTCTTCTAATACTGTTTCACAAAGTAAGTGACCCTCGTATAAAGGTCTATCCAGGAGAGAAGGAAGCGAGAGCAAAGAGCAAACATCGATCCTGTCCTCAGGAGAACATTACACAGGAAACTGAGAGAAACAGTTGACCCCTTCCAAGGCGGATATTCTCCACGAGAAGTTGGGAAATTATTTAATACTATTCCTACGTACCACCTCACAACTAGCTCCGAAAGGGAAAACGTGTGGGGAACAACTGAAAATTTTACTGGAGTTTCATTTAACTCAACCCTTTGCAAGCTTATATTTTTTACCAGTTCTTGTTCCATGTACACAACCCAATCCTGTTAGATTAGGAGGTCGACTATTTACTAAGAGTAGTTATTTTACTTTACCTGTTTACAATCTGTCAACATTTGCATCCATACTAAAAATGTATCAAATTGGAGCTATTTTCGTCACTACTAGCATACAGAAGTAGAAATCTAATATTGGTACACTTCAGTTTAAAACAAGACATTACTTCACCATAAATAAAAATCTTATGTGTTACATTCATGTCACTTTCTCTACCCTCTGTCAGTTATTAGTGTTTATACAAATTATTCTTACGAATAATACTTTATTTTAATCGAGATAAACCTTTACAGAAATAGCCACATTATAGTCTTCGTTATAGATACTCCGTACAAAAAGAATAGCAATAGTCAAATGTTTTAGAACTGGACGCTATATGTTGGTCTTAGAATTCCGTACTCTTTCCATGACATCGCTAAAAACAACTGAAAATCGACTGGACTTGAATTGCTAAGTATTGAACAATTTGAAATATTAAATAACGGATACCTCGGAAATGGCTGATGCTACAACAAATTTATTGGAACTAAATTCTGTGTTTTAAAGAGATCTTCGGTTAAGGTTTATCAGTTATACGAGATTATATAAAATTTCTTCCGAATTAAGAGAACTTCACAGATTATTTCCAGGAATTTCAAGATACACATTTTATTTGTCATGCAAATATCTTTAATATATGGTATTGTAATCAAAGTATTAGAGTCAATTTTTGGAAAATCAAACATTTCAAAAAAATGTTCCACTTAAAAGTAGTTTGGGATGTGAGGATTTTCTTGAAAATCTTCGTGCGTAACTTTGAAAGGTGCTGAATCTAAATACCACTTTTGGTATTTATCCGACTTTTTATTTTTGAGTTATTCTGTTAACACACACGCCCGCGCACGCACACACACAGACAGAGAGAGAGAGAGAGAGAGAGACAGGACCTTTATGTACAAATGTTTTTTTTAATTAAGGGGGCGCTAAACATGTATTTCCGGGTGAAATCACAGTATCGAATTTTTGGGTGAAATGCAATACCTTCTCTACCTATATGTACGTGGTAGAGAAAGTAAAAATTGCCATTACCAAAATTATGTTTTATTTCATGCTATATCGGGGGCTATCAAGAAAATCCATTCACTCCAAAATAACCTTATTTGGAAGAGACTTTTGAAATTGTTGATTTTCTAACAAAATGATTAAAATATCATAGAATGTATCTCTTAAATTTTCTGGAAATAGGCCTGGGAAGTATTTATTCGGAAGGAAATGTATACAATTTTGTGTAACTGGTAAACTTAACATAATTTATTTCAAATAACTTTCAATAATACATTTTTCAATACTTTTAGTTTTTTAAACCTTTTTAAATTTATTATTGTCACTTTAATTATAAAATCATAAAAACACTACAATACATTTTAATAATTACAATATTTTGAAACAAATTACAACTTTGATTATACAGTTGGATCACTCAAGTCCACCGAGAGGTTAGCAGGAATACCACACTGAGGCTGATGAACATCATAGATGGGGCACTCTTCAACTATATGCTGAACTGTGAGAAAGGAGTGACAGTGCTTACATGTAGGGTGTTGATCTTTTCCAAGAAGATATGAATGGGTAATTGCAGTATGTCCGATACGTAGCCTGGTGAGAAGTACCTGGTCACGACGAATTCGATGTTTTATTGGTTAACTGAAACTAGAATTGGGGCTTAAGGCGATTAGTTTGCTATTGGATGTGGAACTCCAGTGTAACTTCCATTTCTTACATATTTCATACTTTAGGAAGTTGTGGAAGTCGTGCTGCAGAACCTTGAGGTCCGCCAGGCTTGGAGAGTGGCATGTTGCTTCTTTAGCTGTTTCATCAGCTTTTTCATTTCCAGATATGTCCATGTGAGATGGTATCCATTTGTCACACGTTTAGTGCAGGCTTTTATCTTATTAAACGGCTGTAAAATGTTCTGCACTAAAGAGTTTCTGGACGACTTCTGTTGGAGAGCTAGAATTGCGCTTATGGAGTCAGTGAAGATGGTATAACAACGGTGTTCAGCTTTCATCATGTACGTGGCAAAGTTTAAAGGAGAACATAGAGAGGTAATTCGGAAGACTGTAAGAAATTGTATGTTCAGGATGTACTGCAGTGTAACCACTACTCCCATTCATTTTAGATCCATCAGAATATATAGGTATGAAGTTTTGGAGTATGTCACAAATTTCGTGAAACATTCGCTGGTAATGGGTAATATCTGTATCCATTTTGTAGTATTTGGATAGAGTGGTAATGGTAGGCGGGGTTTCGGCTTTCCAAGGAGTATTGCTGAGACATTTGAGTTTTATCATTGCAGGAAAGCCTAAGTAGATCTCGTGCGTATATTTTGAAATTCTATAGCTGAAGGAAGTGCCGTGATATTGTCCAGTTGAAATGCTGTTATTGTCGTTAGAAGGGAAGAGATATGGGAAAGCAGCAGAGTCTGGTAAGGCAGCAATCTTTAAAGCATAGATCAAACTCAGGATTTTCCTGCTTGTATGCAGTGGCGGCTCGTTAGCTTCTATTTGTAAACCCTCGGTAGGGCTTGTGTGAAATGCTCCCACGTAATCCTGAGAGTAGAAGCCTGAATGCAGTCGAGCATCTTAAGGGTAGTCGGACCAGCTGAGTTATACACAATGCAGCCATAATAAAGTTTAGATCGTATAATCATCCTGTATGTGAGGAGTAGGATACTAAAGTCAGCTCCTCAATTTTTGGCAGATAACACTTTAAAAATATTCAGCCGTCTTAAGCAGTCAGCTTTAAGTATTTTAAGGTGCGAGATACAGGTTAACTTTTGGTCAAATTGCAATCCAAGATGCGAATGTTATTGACAGTTGGTATGCGATGATTGTGCATTAGCGATTCAGGTTGTGGAAATGGTTTTCTAGATCTAGAGAAAACTATGCATAGGTTTTTAGAGGTGAGAATCGAAGACCTGTACTGCAGTTCCAAGTATGGAGATTCTGGAGGGTCAATTGTAGTAATTCTTGTTGTCTTTATGTCTCGTCCTTTACAAAATATAGTAATATCAGCAGCGTATAAATACGCCTTAACAGGTGGTCGAAGCACTATTTTGTTGATGACCACTAAAATAGTGTCACACTTAAGACAGATCCTTGTGGTATGCCATTTTATAAAATAACAGGTAGGGATGGAAAACCATTACCTCTTACTTGCATCCGCCTGCATCCGCAGAAAATTGTAGATGAATGAGATCATGTTTCCATTGACTCCAAATTCTGTTAGGGACTGAATGATGTAATTTTGCCGGATGGAATCGTATGCATTTTCTATGTCAAAACTGACTAAAATCATATACTGTCGACTATCAAAAGCCTCAGCTACTTCTAATTCAAGCATTATAGGAAAATGTGATAGGAAAATGGTCAATTCCATAAGGTATGGAGTACACCGAGCAACTAAACAATGGTGCAATGCTGGGGGAGCAAAGAGATAGGTCGATGTTGCTGAAGGAGTTATAGGCAACGCTGAAATGAGTTGGTTTAGGATAATTTAAAAGTGCTAAATCATATGTATACAAAAATTTCTCAATAATCTTGCCGCGGCGATCAGTGATATTGCTACCCCAGAGCAGATTATGGCTGTTAAAATCGCCAAGTATATTTATAAGGTTGAGGTAATTTAGACATTTAGTCAGAAAGAGCAATAAAGTCAATATCCACATTGTTAGAAAAATAAACATTACAGAAACAAATATATGTAGTCAAAAAACACACTGCTACAGCCTCCAGGCTTGTTTTAAGGGATATTTCTTTATGGGGTATATTATTAACAACGTACGTGACTACACCATCACTGGCATGGTGAGCCTCAAGACGATTACGTTTATACCCAGAATAATTTCTTAGGGAAGCAATGTTTTCATATTTGAAATTTGTTTCCTGCAAACAGATAATGCTAGGTTGGTGTGTATTTATAAGCATTTGTAAATATTCCAATTGAGAGAAAAAACCATTTATGTTCCACTGGATTACGCTGCAGCTGTTATGCATGGCGGCAAGTTGCATCAATTCTGGTCCTTAAGAGATGTCGGTGGTCTCGGAGTATGCAAAATGTACACATCTCCGATTGCAGCTAGTAGTTCCTTCTCCGTCCGTGTGGTTCTGTTCTTAAGACTAGTAATTTTCATATATAGGTACAGTTTGCGTAACATTTTAGCTAGTCCTTTTATGTCTGCTGTGTAATTTAGTGCTAGTTTTGGGACATCAGCAGATCCTTTGGAATTCTCATAAAAGCTCGACAAGTGAGTAAAGTCAAATATATATATATTCATTTAGACTCTCCTCTGTGAGGGAATTGACAGTTGAAAGCGGTTCACTAACCGCCGTAGATGTTTTCTCTGAGGATTTTATTTTCTTCACTAGTGGTTTACCTCTGGAGCTAGTACCGGCGTTGTCATCGGAAGACTCATCTTAGCGTTCACGAGAATCGCAGTTCCCATGAAAAGAATTGCTCTTAGAGGAAGAAATGGTTCGTTTTGTAGGGTTCTGAATTACCATTGGCACCTCAAAGGAGATTGCAGGCGTATTAGCTACATCAGGAGTCGGAGTTGCAGTTACTGATGAATCAGGATTGGCAGGATGTTCAGTAGAACTAAAAGCAGGTGGGTTCTCCTGAAGGTCAGAGCAGGGAGCGGGAGTAGGACTTGTTGATGCTGGGACACTGGCAGATAAAGGAGGAAATTCATTGGAATTTGTGAACTCCTGATCTGATAGGTCAGTAGGTTCACATGGACCCTGTTGCATTGACGGGCCAGATGACCTCTCGCCTTGCATAAGAAACAAGTGAGTGTATCAGAATATACATATACCAAGTAGTTAGTGCCCTCGAAATTGATCTGAAAACTCTCTGAAGTTTGTCGAAATCTTCAGAATGCACATACAACTGTCGTCGAAAGCTTAATATGTGGGTAAAACCAGGGTTGTTGATTCCCGCTCTAATATAAGAGATAACAGATGTAGGGTGATTAACGTGCCTTAGTAAATACTTTTCAATCTCGTGGTGAGGTATTACTGGGCATACATTAGATAATTAATATGACTCTCCCGTGTTTAGTTATCAGTGGTCTAAGCTCCAGCATCATGTTATTGATTGTTATCTGAGAGCGGCTAGTACTAAGCTCCTCAGCTATCTTTTTGCTTGCTAAGAACATGCACATTCTTTTGTTAGACATGCGTGATACAAATCGGATGTTTGTTGGATCAGTGAGTTTACCTATTGCAAAAATATATTCTCTGATGGATCTACTGTCATGTGCTTCAATAACTACTGCTTGTTCTTTAGTGGGTCCGCACTGTGCTATTGCAGTATAACGTTGAGATGGGTTAACAGTAGTGGGTTTAGAAAACATTGTATTTACCCGAGACATAACCTGGAATTCACAGCAACTTCAGCAGAGCGAGTCGCCTGTGGCCCGGGCGCTGTCTTCAAAATACAACTAATCAACACAGCTGTTCTAAAAACACGTATAACTATTCTTGTGTTACAAGGAGTAAATGTTGCGTAGAAGCGGAGCTAAATCAGGAAAATTCAGCGATTACATTACATTAACAGGATGCATGGTCTACCCTGTGTTTTTGAAGTTCCGTAGCTTTTAAGTTGTTTTTTACAACATGGAAGTAATATGGAATTTTAAGACCAGCAAATAGCGACCCCTTCTAAACATCTTACTATCGATTCCGTTTATTCTACCCCCCTTTTACCCATAGCGAAACGTAATAACACTATTTCTGCAAATGTTTATCGGTATTAACATGAAGCAGAGAGAGAACTAGGTTTCCTAACAACAGTTGTAGAAGTTATAAAAAATAAACGGTAGTGGATAGAGAAAGACACGTGAGTCTGTAACAGATTAGATTTTTTGAAGTTGATAGGCAAAGAGATTCAGGATAGAAAGTTTCTTTCAGTGCAATTAAACAAAAAAAAATCACAATGTAAAGATATTTATATTGTCAATACAGCAGAAATTTTATTTATAATTTTAAATTCAGCCCACGAGCTTTATGTTGACACTTTTTCTACTTGTCTAACACGGCCTGTGGAAAATCCTTGGGTTTCTTTCCTTTAACTAGTCAGTCCCTTTTAAAAACCCAATTACCTGCGGTGGTATGTGGGTAAGTAGGCATCAATGGTGTTGCAACTCTTGCAAGTGAAGTATCGGTTACTAATGTGTTGCAAACATGTAAAATGATTTTAGAAACAGACGAGAAAGGGTCATTGGCCACTGGTATTTCTGCCCTGTCTGGTTCACCATAAGAAGGGAGGCCTAAAAAGAAAGAGATGGCGAGTACTTCTCTTTTTCTAATAAACAAGTGACAACTTACAACTCGTGGACTATTGTATATATAGGTACCAACGGTGTAATGGGCCACATTGAAGCCAAAAATTGAATTGTAAAACCTTTTCAAGGAAGAATGGCGAATCGATTGCCATAAAACTTGACATAGCGTACGTCCAACTTAGAAAATATAGTGTGTATCCTATTTGCTTTCCCACATAGGGAGGTCTCTAATAGGGTGAAAATCGAAATGTCTAAATATTTTACAATTTTTGAGAAATACTAACTAGCAAAGAATTAGCGCAATGTTTCTGAAAAGTTGTGTTATTTTCAAAATTTCGATAGGATGGATGCATAAGAAGTTATACCAATTTTTCCTTACCATTATTATTGTGTGTAAGTAGTTTGCTAAGGGAAATATTATAGTTATATACATTCTGATCAGCGGACGTTTTAGCTATTAGGGTAGGGTGACTTATCTCTCAGATAAAGCTTCAGTTAATGGGAGGGGTACAGTTTGCTGCACTCGTGCCGCGCGTTACGCGTACAGTGGAAAACAACCAACGGTCCTTTACTATAGCGCGTCTTTTACCCCTCACTTGCCTCACATCAAAAAAACAATACCTCCTTCCAGTCGCTAAACCCCTACCTGATTAGAAGGGATCCCCCACCCACTAAAATGTCGCTGAACAGACAGTAGGTATAAATTTGTATACTATTAAACTTTTAACGGCCTAGAGGAAGCAGTTTTATTAAGAGACTTTCAAAACATCATATTACATGATTCTAAGTTGCACTGTGAGAAGTGGAAAGAAATGTCGAGAATGATTTAGGGAGAGTGAGAGTGAAAAGGAAGAGAAAGGGAGAATATGGAGGATTATAGAGGTGTACCAGAGAGTGGGAGACGGAGGAAGAAGAGGAATTTCCGTATTCAACGCAATAACGCAAGCGATATTTCAACGCCTGCAACTACGCGTTCCGGAATTGTTCTGGCAGTTTTTGATTTAGGATTGATAAACTGCATTAACGTATATAATGCGCTGTCTTGAAACCAGAAATAACATTTTAAAAATCTATGTACATGTGTGTGTTTTTTAAATTTGTTTTTTTAATGCTTTTATTTTGTTTTTCCAACGCAAGAATGGTTCGAGAGTTATGAAGCTTGGTATATAACATACTTCAGTCCATTTAGAAAAATAGGTTATATGACATGTTAATTGTTTTTCCTAATAGAAGTAAAAATGGAGTGTAAATTAAAACAACGAAAAATAATATTCGGATTAAACATTCAAGTAATTAGAAAGGTAGTAACAATCATTACATGAATACCATGCAATCCTACGGCTACAAAAAATGTGGGTCCAAAATCTGAAACTACTTATAACTCGGGTATTAATACGTTGAATATACAGGGTGGACCATTTAATTTGAGACTGTACAATATCTCCAAAGCTAAGCGTTGTAGAAAGGAATGTCTTTGATAAAAGCTGCTTCATATTATGCGGGAAATTAAATGCCAATAGTCGTGTTATATTTGGAGGACGTTATGATGGTCATTTTAGGATAAATTTAGTTTCTTTAAATGAGAATCTAGATTTTGTATGATCCTAAAATCACCATCATAATATCCTCCAAACCAAATACGACTAATGACATTTACTTACCTCCATAATATCGAGCAACTTTTATTTAAGACAGTTCTTTCTACAACACTTAGTTTTGGAGATATTGTACAGTCTCAACTTAAGTGGACCACTCTGTATATTTTTAGTAAAAAAATTACAAGATTGTTCTCTGTATTTTTATAAATGTTTATCGTAAAAGTTTAAGAAAACAGTGTTTTATTGTTTATTCATTATTATTAAAACTGCTACATAGCAAAACTTTGCAAGAATGATGCTTCTAATATGTTTGATTATTTAAAACTATTTGAGAGATGAATATTTAAGAACTTATACCAAGGTTTTATTAGGGTTATTCCTGTAAATGAAAAGGTTATCATGAAAAAGTGTATAGTCTGATCGCATTCCAAGCATAAGGAAGAGACCCATTGTTTCCGTATTGTTAAACATTTTGTAAATATTAACATTACTGAAAAAAATGTTGGCTTTCAAAACTTTTACATGACGTATAAGTTGCACAAAATGAAGAGAGAGGGGCAAGAGCAATGAGGAGAGAGAGACTGGAAAGGGAGAGAAGGTACATCTTCACGCTCAAAGCCTTCATCATTGGTTTAGCCGACTGGATCACGCGGGTTTGGCCACAATAGTGTTGAAGTTTAAGCACTAAAAGAAATGTTTTAGGTGCTTAAAACACACTCCTTAACTATGTATTTAGGCTCTATAAAATTAAAAATCGGCAGATATAAATAGGTGGATATTAAACAAACCAGTAAAACGGCATTGTAAGCGATTTAATAATCTTGCATTAATGTGCAATTTTGATATTCAAGCAAACGAAATACATTTCTCAATTGACACAGATACCCACAATTATTACAGATGAAGATTGAAAAGATTTTAACGCCCGAAAAAAATCCATTGCCTTCCACCGGTTTGACCCACGACCTCGGAAATTAGAACTAGCATGGGGGCGTTTATCCGACTTTGCGTTTTTGAATTATACTGTTCACAGACACACACACACCTTTTTCTAAAAATCCCTTTTTTATTCAGTGGGCTCAAAACATGCATTTCCAGTGATATCTCTATATCCTACCATGTGCGTGGTAGAGGAAGCAATAACATATTCTACTCACAGAAACAGAAAAAAAATGGAGTCATCTGATAACATCTGATAACTCCTCCTTCTCCTCCTCAAGGATAGACTTCAAGTCTCTTCAAAGACTCTCTCTCCCAAGTAGCATTGTTTTTTCTTATTTTATTAGAAAATTATCAATACCTTTATGACAAAGGGCATAAATCTTAAAAAGATAATTTGTTAAAACAAATATTGCAAACAGATTGCAAATAAAGTGAAATATGAAGGTAGGTTTTAATTATTATTATTACTATGGTGTCTTTCGATGTTCTGTGAAACTTCATAGGTTATTAACTATTCCGTTTTATTTATTGTGCGGAAAAATAAAATACATATTACAAGCACAAGCTAATGCAGCTTGTAGCAACATAAAATACAATGTTATATCCGCTTTTAATCGCTTTCACACTTCAATTATCTTCTTTTGAAGCTTACGTTAATATTGTGAATGAACAAGGCGAATCTTGTTTTCACGTTAGCCGCTTATGTTCTCGCATTAATGTTTCTAAATCGTTTAAAAGAAAAAAATTGGAATCTTCAAATTAATATCAATAAAACTATCTGCACTTTAATTTCCTTAATCAAAATTTCTTCTAGAAACTTAAATACACATACATTTACATATGGATTAATGTTAAAATGAAGAATTTAAACAAGAATAAAACTCAGAATTATTACTTTCTTTACTACGGATAGTATATTGCATTCCACCCAAAAATTGATATTGAAATTTCACCGGAAATACATGTTTTGAGGGCCCTGAATCCATATAAAGCATATTTAGAACAAACTTGGTATTTAGGTTAAGTATCTTTCAAAGATGCGACACGAACATTTTCAAGAAAATTACCCACACCCTAGATTACACTTTACATAAATTATTTTTCGAAAATTTTGATTTTCTTAAAAATGCCTCTGACGATATTGATTAAAATATATAGTTTAAGATAATTTCATGGTAAATGAAATGTATATCATGAATTTTCTGAAAATATCTCCGAAAGTCCTCTTCATTCTGAATCACTTTTGCATAATTGGTAAACCATAAGAGATAGACAAAATTTTACTACAGAAAATATAGATCTCGTTAAAACACACAATTTATGTCATATACAGTTTTTTGTCGAGTGAACCATTTCCGAGATATTCCTTATTATTTGTTTGCATTTTCCAATACTTACACTTTTTCTCAAATGGAAATTCGTTATTCGTTTTTATATGTCCTGGACATGCAAAGAGAATGGAATGCTCCACATACCAACCAGTTTTTAAAAGATTTGAGTATCGCTTAAAGCGTATCATATTCCCCTTGTACCTATAAGAAAATTAGTAAAAGATAGTTTCTGCAAATGTTTAAACTCGATTAACATGAAGTAGATGGAGAATAAGCGTTTGTGAAAATAGTTTGTACAAGAGTAAAGAAAGTTATGTGACTGTAAGACATCAGAAAATTTTTTATGGAGTGACCCGAAAATAAAAATCTTCGCATTGTATCCAACTGAAAAACGAAATTTTATATATACCCACTTTTTCATCTTTCAGTAAGCTGTTAACACACAGAGAGATAACACACAGGCAAAGACGTTTTTAGATTCAAGGGGCCTCAATATGAATATGGAGTTTTCGTTGGAATGCACAACTTCCTGAATCTTAGGTAGAGAAAGCGATAACTTTTATATGAACCATTTATGATATCGCTAATACATAGATTGTTACACATCACATTTTCCCATCCCCCTTTTGTAATAAAATATGCTGCAGAATTTTGTAATAAAATCTCCTGCTCTGCAGCCAAAAGGAATCATATTACTACTTCAGTTCATTAATGATTTTAATAGTTAAGCGTGCCCTTGCCTACAGTCCTGCTACCAATGCTAGTGTATTCCACACAACATTAAACACTGCAGAGGGATGTAAATAAGGACACTTTTTATTAACTATAGCAAGTTTGAAACTAATTATCTCTAATGTTTGTGCAGTGCCGGGCAGATAATTACCCTGCTGATAATAAAATGCATGGCTCTGGAGAAGCGGAAGAGCCGGAGGGTAAATATCACAATTACGATTGAGTTAACATTGCGTAATTGATAGCCGATCAATAGGCACTAGGTTCGGCTCAACACCCTGCCATACCGTGCAACGTCATTGTAATGCTATTATCAAGAGGCTTAAAAATGCGTAGCCCTTGCTTTTGTCTGTTGAAAGCTATATCCTATCCTGGACATAGCGGTCGTCAAATGCAGTATCTTCCACTAGCAAAAGTCTGCTGCTGAACATTTACCTATAACAGGTTGCGCCACTGTGTTTTTTTCCATACCCAGAGGGATGAGTTTCCGTGAAAGGGACTATTGCGTAGGAGCTAATTGAAAAAATTCAAAGGCACATGTTAATTTATTTTAAATTGATATATTCGTTTACAATTCTTTGGTCAGCTTGCTTTGACATTTTACAAAATAATATGCTCAAATACAATGTGATATGCTGTTTCACTTTTCTACATTTAAAGTTGCCATATCAATTTAAAGATTCTATGGAAGAGCAACGAACACAATAAAGTTAGATGAAATGCGAAATTATAAATGCTTGTCCCGTAAAAGAATTTAGAAAACACCAAGAGTTAAAGGTTGAATTTCAAAGTTTACCAAACAAATTTAATGATAATTTGGAAAGGCGGAAAGAATCACTCTTGGTGAATTATACCGAAAATCTCGCTGTCACGATTTCTAGTTGTTAGTCGGTCCCTGGCCGAAAAGCGACTGCTCGTGCCTGCCTGCCCAGGAGTTGCTGGAGACATACACGAGCATGATGGCGCTGGCGTCAGAGGCGTATAGCAAACCAGCCAATTATGACTGTCTATGATGCTTTACGTTGTGGAGTGAGGTATTACGTAAAAAAAATCATTTTAAATATTTGTTCCTATAAAACAAAACTAATATTAACATTAAATGTTTTAATAGTTTATAATAAAACATTGGTTTTGTAAATAAAAAATAAGAGCAAAACAACTTTTAAAACTTCACTCATGGCGATATGTTCTTCGAAGCTTTAGATGTTAACTTCCTTTGTCGACGAATGACGTCATCATTTCTGAAGCATTGTGACGTACTTTATGCTGTTTGCATAATCCATGGGGGAGGCGAAAACGGCACAAGGTAACGTGGAGCTAAAAAACTCCAGCTAAAATTTCCTTTCACCCATATCTCACTTTCAAAGACATCCTAAGTTTTATTATTATATAATGTAGCTAAGCGTTGAATTTATATTTAAAATAGTAGAAGCCTGCAGCAACCTCTTAGGCTCAGCTCTCTTTCTGCAAAGTATCTGTTAGTGTAATGTCTATTCCAAAAATTTTATGTATTCCGAGGAATTTTTCCCTATATGTGACACTTTCGAGGCCGTCTCCAATATCTCATCGTTGATAAATCTACAACCGGCTGCTACAGTGGTAAGCTATGGGATCTTTCTGAGGGCACATGTGGGTGGGTGTGATAATAGACAACAACAGTAAAGTTGATTGATAAATTTAATGTAGGCTACTACACTATCTGAAGTGAGTTGCGGAAAGCTTGAAGATGAAGAATTAAAATTTTCTGAATCTTAGCACCAGAAACTTAACTATTGAAGAATTATATTTGCGAAATTCGTAAGCATCAAGAAATTTATTTAAAATAACAGTTTCCGTATTAAACACGGGAAGCGTAAGTTTTCGTAATTCGCTGAAATGCTAAACGGCGATCCCTTTGTCAAAAGGGAATACCGCCAAGGATGTGAGCCAAGCGCGGACTTTAGGCGCTACGGACTGCCGACAATCGATCCCAGTAAAACACTTCCGTAAAATGCAAAAGGCTATAGGACCCTAATTTTATAAATACAAGCACTTTTATCAACTTAAGTCCGGTCTACTTCATGACTACCCCACCAAAGTTCCTAAGTTAAATGTTGCCAAAGATTAAGCTTCTTACTCACATCTGAAATGCAAGTTTTACTGTTTGACTTTCTAAATTCTGTGAATTCTTTCCCTTTCTAATATTTAGAACTGGTATACGTGCATTTTCATGCAACTTTCTGATTTCAGAACGCACCGAGTTCTAATTATCTGAACCTTGAGCTAACAGGTTTCTTGTTGACTGAGTTTGCGGAACACCTAATTGCCTTCACTATTCTGACTTCTAACTAATTGCTTTGCCTGAACAAGTAACTCGCCTGGTAATAACTTCTTATCCACTGGCAGAATTGTAACTCGTTCTTCTTATGCTATGCCTTGATTTTAACACATGGAAGATATTTATTGCATTTATCTACTTCTCTATCATGTCTATGAAATTATTAATTTAATAATAATGCAAGTCAATACTTCCGGTATGAATTCACATGATACTACTTAATCTTTGACATAATATTCGTACAAAAGTTTCTTTTATCTGCTTCATCTTAATCGACATAAACTTCATTACACATTTACACTTTCGTTGTACGTATAGTCAGCCATAGTCAGATTTTTAAACCTGCGTCGCTATGTGATACTAAACCTCATAGGCATTCTTATGCAGTTGATTTCAAGTTATCAACAGTTAAAACCATTCTCACTAGAAAGAACTCGAACAGCAGCGGCCAAAAGCGAATAAAGGCTTTCCACTTAAAACATTGCATTCAAAAACTAAACCAATAACAAAGAATATCTCGGAAATGATTAGGACTAGGAGCGGAAAGGGAATTAGCACCTCGACATTCAGAGACTTTTTGTGCCTAGGCCTCCGAGAGGGAGGGGTGAGGTGAGAGGAGACGGAGGGCGACCGGATCTGACGACAGATCAGAGGGCAGGGTCCTTACATTTTCCAGATTGAAACTCCCTAGGTGGCAGCTTGTACAACTGGCTACCCTCCCCTCCTGTGGGCTGGCACATTCCACTTGGAGGTTCGGGACTCGGAGACCGCTCCCATTGCAGGAGACGAAGTGCTCCAGAAAGCATTCTTTTCCCCTGACATGCAACGCCAAGACTCCCGCCGACACTTGCAATCCTGAAAGGACCAAGCAGATGAAAGGTGAAGTAAAATGAGAACGGAGGTGAAATGAAGTGATAGGAAATTTGGAGGGTGTAATTAGCCTCCCCAGCATTAGCCTAGCGACCAGGAAAATCCTAAAAAAAGACCCATGGGTCAGGAAGGTCGACCGCAGGAATCGAACCCACAATCTCCCGAATGCGGGTCATAGACGCTGCCGCCTGAGACATTCCGCTCGTTTTGGAAATGGTTAACTCTACAAAATATATATTTTTTATTGTTCCATTTATATCCCGCCTTTAACTGCAATGGTCATATCGGCGGCCATTTACCTTTGGAACATATTGGATATCAGCAACGGTGTTAACTCATATACCGTTGTCATTGATTCCTGGATATTCTTTGGCTTTTATACATTAGATCACTCACTCACACACACACACACACACACACACACACACACACACACACTCACACACTCACAGACACACACACACACACACTCACACACTCACAGACACACACACACACACACACTCACAGACACACAATCACACACACACACTCTCACAGACACACACTCAGACACACACACTCACACACACACTCACACACTCACACACACGCACACACTCACACACACACACTCACACACATTCACACACTCACTCACACACACACACTCTCACACACACACACACTCTCACACACACACTCACACACACACACACACTCACACACACTCACACACTCACTCACGCAATCACAGTCTCATTCATACTTACAGATTCTGGGGAGGACAGGGAATAATCTTGGCGAAAAAAATTCCACCAATTCAGCCGGCAATCAAATCCGTACCTCTCGCACAGAAGGCAGGTGTTCTAGCGACTGAGCTACGTAGCCAGCATACAAAACATTTCATTTGACATATATTACGTGCCTTAACGAGATGTGTAGCAAGATGTAGTTAGATTTTTGTCTATTACAATGATACAAAATTCAGAGTAAAGAAGATTATTCGAGGAAGATTTAAGATATACCCCTTATTTATCATGCAGATATCTTAATTATGCATTATTTAAATAAAATATTAGAGACAGTTTTGAGAAACTAAATAATAACAAAATATGTAAACGGTAGTTTGGGGTGTGGAAGTACTTTCTTGAAATGTTCGCGTTGAATCCTTGGAAGATGCTGAATGTAGATAGAGAGTTTGAGTTATGCTGTTGACAGACACACAGACAGGCGGACACATTCCTACATTTACAATTGTTAGAGCCAGTTTTGTGAAATAAAGGTTAAAAAAACATTTTCCGTAAAAAGAGTAGTTTGAGGTGGAAACATTTTCTTGAAACTTGTCTTGTTGAATCCTTGAAAATTACTGAATTTAAGTGCTTAGATGATATTCACAATTTCTCGTTTTCGAATTATGCTGTTCACAAACAGACAAGACGCACACAACGGATTTTTCTAAAATTTTCTTTTAATTCAAGGATCCCAAAACTAGGTTTGAAACATTTTATTGGAATGCAATACTTCCTCTACTCTCTACAGGTAAGTAGTAGACAAAGTAATAATATTTATTGTATCATAATATAAAAGAGGTATACGTTTTTGCAAATTTTCATATTTAAATTTTACCAAAATATTAATCATAGATCTTATTAAACAACACTGATCTAATTCGCTTTCAGAGATAATCCACCCTATTTTCTACTTGTTTTTTTTTAAATTCCTTAGGGTGGTGGGTTAATTACTAAGTTAATTCATTTTTGAGCAAAACCTAAGGACGAAAGTAATCTTCGCATGCTGTGACACTGCCAAGTAACATAGCTCGATGAAACTTGAATCATACATAGAGGGAACTGCTACGGTATGCTACAGTGGGCAACTAAACGAAATATGCAATGAGACGAACAGAAATGCCACTTTTATTCATAGACCATAACCTACACTAAAGTCAATACGACATATGATGGCTCTCTAGATTTACAGAAACACATACATGGTGCTTAAAAGGGTGTATGATCACCTCGGGAAGCAATTCTCTGCATCGTGCTCCCGTGCTGGCCACAAGGTTGATAAGCAGTTCTTGTGGTAGGGCGTTCCATTCCTCCACCAGCGCTGTTGACAACTGTTGGATGGTCGTTGGTGCATGTGGATGTGCTGCAATGTGTCTCCTCAAAGCATTCCACACTGTTCGATGGGATTTAAATCGGGGGAACAGCCAGGCCAGTCCATTTGCCGAATATCCTCTCGTTTCAAGAGATCCTCCACCTGCGCTGTTCGATGCGGTCGCGCATTGTCAACCATAAAAATGAAGTCAGGGCCGACTGCACCCCTGAAATGAGGCACATGGGGAAGGAGTACAGTATCACAATAACGTTGACCGGTGAGCATACCGTGTTCAAAGATTTGGAGGTCGGTGCGCCCATGCAACATTATGCCTCCCCAAACCATAACACCCGGACCACCAACATGATCATGTTCAAGGATGTTCCTGGGTTCATTACGTGTTTCCACCTCTCGCCAGATGAGGATACGTCGAGAACCACTACTTAGATGAATCTGCTCTCATCCGAGAAGAGCACGCGACCCCATTCCTCGTTGGTCAATTTTGATGCTCTTGGGACCATCGGAAACGGTGCAACCGATGTGCGGATGTCAATGGAACACAACTACTGGCCGTCGGGCAAAGAGTCTACCTCTATATAGTCGCCGTGCCACTATGTATCGTGAGATTGCTTGCCTAGCTGTCCTGTTAAACGTGGTTGAAATAGCACCGTTGTTTGGCGTGGATCCCTTCTTGCCTGTTGCACAACGTAGCGGTTATCTGCTGCCGTGGTTGAGCGTGGTTGACCACCCCTTTCCTTGGGACAGCAGTGCCTGTGGTTTGGATGGTTCCGCATGCACGTGAAACAATGCTGTGAGCAATTTCAGACTCCTGAGCAACAATCGTCACACTTCGCCCTTCTTCCAGTTTCCCGATGATTCTTTCCCATGTGAAGTCATTCAAATGGTGTCTACGGACCATGTTGCAATGAAGAAGACCACTACAGTGCACCGTAACAGCTCGCTAATTGCCACACACCGTCTTGTCCTGTTTTGTCAACTGCTCGAGTTGCGGGACAAGACCCATTTGGCACTATAAGACTCGCTACACTCACGCCATGTGGCGTCCAGCTCTCTGTGTACGTGCAAGAGACCTCTGGCAACATGCTCCCGCACCTTCGTCTACTTCCACAAAGTAGTTCATTTGTTATGTTACTTTACCCATCTCGTTCTTAGGTTTTGCACACTATTGTATTATGCGTTTCATATGTGTAATAGGTGTTATGAACAAGATTGGAACACGCTTCCTTCGCAAAACCGCCAGTCTGAAAACTCAGGCCATTGTCTTTTTAGCCAGTTTTTGGGGTTGTTACTAGGCCTTCACGGCTGCCGAACCAACTTGTGTCTACGACCGTTATGAAAATTTTCAAATGTATAAATCCATATTTTTTTTCCAACATCTACTTGTGTGATTTGGCTTCAGAGAGTTGCTTTAAATGAAACTCAAAATGGGCTCTAGTGACTTTCAAGCATACATTTACAGCCGGTTGTAACCTCCCATCACGAAGATATCTAAATAATTCTTCATGGTACTTTCACTTTCTTGGAACCTTCTCTGTCAAACAGTGTTAGTGTTAGGATTAATCGGGTTACAAGACAAATCTGTTGGCCTTCTTCGTTACGCTAGAGAAAACCATAAGCAGTACTACCATATCCTTGAATCAAATAGAATTTATTGAACACTAGGACATGATGACAGGATAGGTGATTGGTATGAAGTCGTTAAATGTTTCTTATGGTGTGAGAATTGATAATCGCATTCACTTGAAAAGAGTGGCAAAGTAAATTTAATAATCAGACTGAAAAAGTCAATGCGAGAGTCAGGATTTACATCACAGATCTTCCGGTTTCCACTCGGTTGCTCTAACCAACTGAACTACCATGGAAATATACCGGCACGATATTAAATTCCTCAACGGACTTAAATTTTTCCAGTAAACCACAATAATTGTACCTTTTCAATCTTGTCCTACACACGGCTTGCGTGAAAGAACAATTAATTATTTTAATAATAATGTGAATGTGAAGTGTTCGAACATCCAGTTCATTAAATATGAGCGGTTAAATCATAATCCAAAGAGTGAAGCGATCATTTTGAACGGTTCATTTACTGCTAACCATCTCTACAGCTTTGGCTTAATGTGTTTTGCTCTAGCGTATGGAGGCAATTGAACCGTTTCGCCTAGCTCAAGGGTGGCCAACCTATTTGAGCTTGGGTCAGTAAATTGAATGCTTTGAAGGGCCATCTGAATAAATAATAAGTTTTGAATTTGAACTAAATCATTATGCGAGTATAAGCATTATAAAGCTATTCAGGTAGCTATAGTGTAGGCCGAGATATAAAACATTTTTAAAACTTTTATTATTAACCTTTTACTTTGAAAAAACGTCATATACTTGACACACTTTTTTAAAATTATCATGAAAGCAAACACACTGTTAATAGAAATGCTCCATATAACGCATTAAAATATAACTTTCATACACAACTCATATATAACTTCCTTGTGGCATCAGCCATTTCGAAAATCTCCATTATTAATGGTTGGATTTGTTCAATACTCTTGTCATTCTTTTCAAGTCTTTTTGATATTAAGTTGTTTTTCGAATTGCACGCAAAAAGCGTCCAGTTCTTAGACATTTGGCTATCGCTATTCTATTTATATCTACAGTGCCTTCGTTTTATGTCAAGACCGCGGATCACGCGAATGCGTGCTCCGCACACTGTCTGCTACACTGCGGGGTTTTCCGTTCCGTAACTCCCGCGCTCCTTACGAGAATCAGTAATATATGTAATGAGTACTAACCTTGTTATAAGTGTTGTTGATGATGGTGTCCATGTATGTGAAGACATTGACATCATCGGATGATATTACCATTCACACGCATAAGTTGTTCTTGCGTAATGTTCATAATTTCTGCTTTTATATTGTCCTTAAGTCTATGTGGGGATTGTTTCTATAAACTTTATTTTTAGCGTTTTTCTAAATTTATTGACCAAATATCTCACAGTGTCTCTACCCGGAACTGGATAACCTGGAGATTGCTACCGAAATTGTCTACACACCTGTCCACATGATTCAGTTTTTACATATGTATCATACATAAAAATACGCTGTTCAGGCGTCAATTTGTTGGCAGACATTTCCGTGGACTAATAAGAGAATAACATTCCTAAGAAAATCACACATAACACAAGTACTGTCGAAACACTTCACAACACGAAGACAAAGTAACGATCTAGACAGATCGCAGCTCACAAACGTACCCTTGGCACTCCTGCGCCGCTTCTGCGCAGTGGCATAATACCGAGGTTACTGCCGTCTCGGCCGATATGCATTTAAGGCGGTTGTGGTCTTAGCATACAATGAAGGCACTGCATAACGAAATGTGTAATGCAGCTATTCCCGGAAAATTTTATCTCGATTAAAATGAAGAAGACAGGAAAGTAAACTTTCGTAAGAATAATTTGCATACCCACTAATAAACGCCAAGGGCACAGAAAGGCATGTGAATATAGCACATCAGATATGTATTTTTTATGTACATGGAGAAAGTATATTAGCAAACTGTGTATCTGTATTAGTTCAACGTTATCTATTCTTAGTAACATTTATAGAAGAAAAATGCTCATAAATGTATGTGGAGTCAAATCTGCACACAAATATTAGAGCAAGATGGTGAATTTCAGGAAACCGATCTGAAAGGAAATATTTCCAAAATGCAGTCAAATTAGAAGTGGCTGATCCACAGTGCTCTTTAAATTTAGTACAACGCCCTGAGTGATTTCATATTTCTATTCTTTCAGTGTGCGAGGACTCAAACTCGGACTATGATATTTTTAGTATAAGCAGGCCCTTCAGAATGCATTAATGGGCCATTACTTTTCCCGCAGCCTAGGGTTTGTCGCCCCTGTCCTATCCAACCTAGTCACCCTTTTGGTGCGTCTCTATTCTGCAATAGTTTTCAGTACATCCATCATGTATAGAAACATTGTGTTTGTTTTACAAAATATAAACCGTTGAAATAGTTTAATTTCTGCGAACATGGGCAGCTTTTGATCTACACTTATAAACAAATAAAATTTTGGTTTACGTTTTATTATAATGATGTGGTAGGAAGTTAGGATTGTGCGTATACCGCTTATAAAAGTTAATTTGCAACATTCAGCAGAGAATTGTAAGGGGACATACCCGACAACAAATAAGCATAGGAAATAACAGCATATAAAATATTGGGAAATGTGATTTAGAATCAATTTTAAAATATTAGAAATAACTTAAAATTTAAACTAACTTGTAACATAGCTGTAATTAGAACATGGGAGCTAGCAAATGAGAGGTGGAAGTCCATCAACACGCGCGCTAATGCGCACAGGGTTCAGGTCAAACATCAGAAAATAGAAAAGGAGAACAGAGAATAGAAAGGGATAAAAACAGTGGCCCATTTCTGGTAACTCGATGGTGCTGGTAAAATAGAAGAGGAAACATGTACTTAAGAGAAGGACAAAGACATTGGGTTTTGCCGGATAAGCCGGCAGAACGCGTGACTTCAGAAATGTGGCACATTTTATTATTCATAGCATGGTATGTAACGCTACTTAAGAACCAATGGAAATTGTTGTAAGAAATAAAGGCGCGAATTCTGGGGAAATAGGAAAACAGGTAAGGAAGCCCCGAGTTTACACGACTCTGAGATACTCTCTTGGCATTGGTTTGCTAGCTACTACCGTAGCAACCGATAATAGAATCAGTGATGTAATTAAATTGTGTAACCAATGGAAGTTGCTGCGTGTGTGGATGGGAAGATTGTATAACGAATTAGCTAGGTCCACAGAATAATATAAAATGATAGCAGGAAGGTTTAAGCTATAAGATTTAAAAAGCACTTCACAAAGGAAAATTGTTAGCCACTTGAATAGACATAGAGTTCTTCAATAAATCAAGATTATGGGAAAATTAATTATTATTTTGCCTTCACCCACAAAATCCCAGAGGTATTATCCAACTAGATAGAATAGGAATTCTTTCCTCAACTCTTCGACTGGCTGTCAGCAAGAACGTCTACAAAACAACAGAGACCCATAAGGTACATGGGTCTACGTGCATTCCCGCTACAGAATATACTGCGGAATTGTGGGTACCTTATGCACTTCCACCTGAATACTACAGCACCTAGTTTCAATATTTTTCATTACAATAAAGGTTGTTTTGCTTTGTGTTGTAGCTGAGCAGACTGGAAGGACGCTTCCAGGACTGGATATATTCTCCAAGATGGCTGAACACGTGACCAATTCTTCTCTCAGGATCCTACGACAGCTACAGGAACGCACAATAGGTCTTTTTCAGGTGCGTCTCAAAGAAGCTATGTTTAAAGAGTACTTGGTCGCTGATTCATCTGTTTCTCGTAATATCTTGCCGAAGTGCAGAATTTCAAATCCAAAAATTAGCGGCCCGCTTTTTGGTGTTGCATATGGCTTATCTTATTGGGGGTTTATCCCTTGTACAAGGCGTGTTTTTAAAGAAAGTAGTGATAACTTAAAAAATTAACAGAATATATTTTTCCAAACACTTTATTATCATTCATTACTTACACTAGTTCTCCACATAGTCACGGCCGGTATTCGGACTCTTGTAACGGGAAATCAGTTCTTGTATGCCTTCGTCAAAGAGTGATGCCGTCTGTGATGAAAGCCAAGTTTGCACTTGTTTCACATCGTCGTTAAAATTTTTCTACTAAGACGAAGAAACAGAAGAAAATCGCTTGGTGCCAAATACGGACTGTGGGGAGGGTGGTCGAATTGTTCCCAACCAAATGATGCGATCAGATCTAGTGTTTGGTTGTGTGTGGCCAGGCATTGTCACTCAATGTTTCCCCATAGACCTCACACAACTGGCGATGACTGTTTGCTGGGGTAACATATTTCGCATTAAAAAAATCTGATGTGTTACACTCACATGACTTTCTCTACCCTTGTACAATCTATTTTTGCTTCATGTTAATCGGAGATGTCAATCTTATTGGTAATTTTCATGTAGATGCAAGGGGAATATGGTAGGTTTTAAGCGATAGTCAGATATTTTAACGCTGGTTGCTATGCGGTGCATTCCATTCTCTTTGCATGTCCGGGACATAAAAAAAATGAATAACGAATTTGAGAAAAAGTATAAGTATTGGAAAATTTAAGGGAATAACAAGCAATATCTCGAAAACGGTTCACTCAACAACAAAAATGTATATGACATAAATTGTGTATTTTAACGCGATCTACATTTTTTTGTGTAGTAAAATTTTGTCTCTCTTGTGGTTTACCAGTTATGCAAAAGTCGTTCACAATGAAGAATACTTTTGGAGACATTCCCAGAAAATTCGAGATATACATTTCATTTCTCATGACAATATCTTAAACATATGATATTTTAATCAAAATCGTTAGAGCCATTTTTGAGAAAATTAAAATTTTCGAAAAATGTTCCATGTAAAGGGTAGTCTGGGGTGGGGGGATTTTCTTGAAAACCTTCGTGTCGCATCTCTGGAAGATACTAAACCTAGATACCAAGTTTGGTGTTTATCGGACTGTTCGCTTTTGAGTTATGCTGTTCACAGACACACAGACACACACACACACACACACACACACACACACACACACACGGACATGTTTCCAAAAATGCTTTTTTTGGATTCAGGGGGTCTCAAAACATGTATTTCCGGTGAAATCTCGGTATCGAATTTTTGGGTGGAATGAATACTTCCCCTACTTACTATACGTAGTAGAGAAAGTAAAAATGAATCACTGATTTGACTTTACAGTCGGCAGGTCGTTCGATTGTTCTGAACATTTCGAAACACCCTAGCAACAGGAAAGCACAAAGCAACGATCGCTCGCAGCTGTATCCGACTTCTTAATGAATGGAGGAAAAGATTTTACATGCTTTTTGCTGCAGTGGCAAAATATTAAAACGGTACTTACTTTAAAAACACGCCACGTACCTATTATTAATTTTGTAATGAAAAAATTTATTCAAACATTAGAGGAATAAGTTTCACAAAAGCTTGTAGTAGAGTGGGCAGTGAAAGTGATGTGATGTAACAGATTTTATACGTATGTTTGTATTGGGATTTTTAACAATTCACGTATAAGCCACAATATATCAAAGGTTATTTATTTTGTCGTCCTCCTTGATGTAGTTGTTACCATGCTAGCCTCTAGTTCCCAAGGTCGCGGGCTCAAACCCGGCGGAGGGCGATGGATTTTTTTCGGGCGTAAAAATCCTTAGCATGGCTTCCTTCGGAAGGGAAGTATAGCCAGTGGCCCCGTGTCGTAGATTTACGGCATAACCTCAAGCCTGATAAGAGGCATCTAAGCAAAATTACTGGTCTTTCACGCCCAATATACACTGCCGGTTGTGGAAATTGCAACACCAAGAAAGAATTTCCCGAATAACTCAAAACTTGGTGGAACTGTAGAAAAGAGTGCAAGCATTAAGTGATTAGGTTTGCAGAGAGTTGGGATATACGTAGGCCGAGCAGAGCTCTCTTGTGTCGGTCCGACAAGGTAAGTGTTGCGCCCGATGTAGTCAGTGCAGAATTGTCAAACAAGGTGGAAACAATAGAGTGCCAGTATGCCTCGTCGACGTCAAAGGGAGCCATATCGGCATGTGAGTGAGTTCGAACGGGGCAGAATGATCGGTCTCCGGGAAACGGGTTTGTCGGCTCGTACAGGGCATGCTGCTACCACAGTGATGCGTGTGTGGAAGCAGGGCATAAATGAAGGTCGTACGCAGCGAAGAGCGGGTACTTGACCACGGAACATGAGCACAGTACGGGATGACCGTCATCTTGTCCGCATGGCCATAACGGTCCGTACAGCTTCATCCACAGTATTGGCTCGACGCTGGTGCACTGCAACAGGTGTGAACTTGTCTGCATCAACGGTTCGTCGCCGTCTACTGCAGGTTGGACTGGTTGCATGCATGCCATTACGTCGGCTTCCATTGTCCAGAAACCACAAGCTCCTCCGACCGCAATGGGCACGCGAACACCGTCTTTGGAATACTGAGTGGTAAAACGTAGTCTTTTCGGATAAGTCCGCTTCAACGTGTCCTACAGTGATGGCCGCATACGCGTCCGGCGGTGCCGTGATGAGCACTACCTGGAGGGCTGCTTGTTTTGCGGCATAGCGGGCAAACACCAGGTGTGATGGTTTGGGGTGCTATTGGTTACAACAACGGATCTCGCCTCCTACGCATTGAGGGCACATTGAACAGCAACCGGTACCTAACGGTGGTTGTAGAGCCTGAGGTACTCCCCCTGCTTCAGGCATCTCCACATGCCACCTTTGAACAGGACAATGCCCGACCACATATTGCCAGGAATGTATTGAAGAATTGGTACCATTGCTTCTGTGGGCCTGCATGTTCTCCTGAAATGTCGATCATCGAGCATGTCTGGGATACGGTTAGTCGGGACCTGGTGCGTCACGGTCCTCCAGTAACCAGTGTCACGAATTTGTGGGTTCGTATACAAACTTCATGGAGGGAAATCCCTCAGGAACTTATTCAGAACCTTTTTGATTCAATGCCACAGCGTATAGCAGCTCTAACTGCAGCGCATGGAGGCCACACCAAATACTGAATATTAGGGCTCAAAGGTCAAGTATAGTTTTGAAAAGTTGGTAATTTCTTACTTGCCATCTGCCTAACCTATGGTATTAAATTCTTTGAATTCATGCGTTTCCTTCTTGGTGTTGAAATTTGCACAAACGGCAGTGTGGAATGAGAGCTAAGGACCAAAGCAGTTAAATACCGTCCGTAAATAAAACTTAATTTAATTTAATTTTGGTTATTTATTTTAAGTGTTTTATTTCAAGTTAATTTATATTTACGCTATGTAATGATAGGAAGTTAGGCCTAATTTATACATCAGTCTTTTATTTCGCGATTTTAAAGAACTTAAAGATGTAAAGTGTCACAGATTTTCACGTTTAAAATATAGTAACGCTTATTTTATAGAATTAAATAGGAGAGTGCATTAAATTAGTCATTTATTGTTGTGAAATTACCTCATGATCAGGTATTAAGTAAACTGAAAATTAGGTGCATTGCAAGTATTATCAAGTGCAAATGTATTTCGTCAAATGTTCATACGAGATTTATACGTTTCCATGACTTAATTGAATCTAAAAAAGGCTACAGTTCTGCAGATACTCCCAATGAGTATCAATGCAGCTGATTTATCTGTCACTTTGTGATTAAAAGGGTCAGCACATTAGATATAACCCTACTGTTTTGCCTTAGACAAATTTTATTTATTATTTATTAATCTATTTATTTTACTTCGTTTTAACTACATGGTCATATCGCGACGGATCTGTTAGTAGATAACTCGCGGATCGATATGTGGCGGAAACGTAGCCTTCTAGGTCTTATCCCTGTAACCATACCATCTTGTTTCGTCACATGTCCAGAGACCTCAGTGCATAGCAACTGCTTGCCGTGCAGATGGCATTAGGGTGCCGTCCATCTACCTGCTTCCAGTGTCTGTGTATATGAAGTTGCACAATTATCTTTCTAGGTCTCATCCCTGTAATCATACCATCTTGCTTCGTCACGTGTCCACAGAGACCTTAGTGCATAGCAACTGCATCTTCTACTTCGTGCCATGCAGATGGCATTGTAACCCAACATAATCGATTTAGTAATTACTACATGCATTCAGTTAATCCCCCTTATATAAGCCAAGTTATGATAACAGCTCTGGAACAATCATTGACAGAATAATTAGCACTTTTTGGTCCTATTCAGTAGCTGTATTATTTTGTCCGACTGGGCAAAAGAAATATTATTTATTTCTAAAGAACATATTTAATGAGTTGCAGGGTTATTTTATTGTTAATTTCAAAGTTGAAGATATTTTCGTATATTTTCGTATACAACTAGGAGTTGATGCACATTCAAGAGTACTGGGTTGTTATACCGAGTGAGATGGTAACGTGTGAGGCTCGTATTCGGGTGTCACGGGCTCGATTCCCGTCGTCCGCTCACTTTGACCTTGGGTTTTTCGTCGTTTTTCCTGGTCGGTAGGCGAGTTCTCGCGTGATTTTTCATGTTCCGCGATTTACTTTCCATCATTTCTTTTTCATTCCGTTTACTTCTCATACATCAGGTGTGCCTCGTTTCGTAGCTTCCGGCAGTACCTGACAGAGGGTGTGGATGCTTGCTCAAAGGAAAGAGTACTCTCCGTGAACACCAGAGGGCTGTTTGATCGACGGATCTTCGAGTCTGGAACTGTTAGGGACTTCCGCCCATCTCTGTGGCCATCTACAAGCGGCCTGTAGCTCCGTCACTTCAATTTTCCTCCTGGGGGATGTTAGCCATAATAAATCTGTATAGGTTGCAGCGCGCGAGGTAGCAATTTATAGCTATGTATACTGGGTTATTAGACTGTTCATTCTCTCCTACTTTGTACCGTCAAAACCACGCATTCACTCCAACTTTAAGCTTCTTTGCTCTCTGTGCCCTCAAACAATCAAGGTCAAAAGTTGTCATATGAAAGACAACACTTAATAATTTGTGTTATTAGGGTTTAAGACTCTCACAATATGACCCAGTCTTGTAGAAACGAGCATAATTGAGGGTAGCACTGGCAAAACCATTTTGAATGTTATATCCTCCACTCTGGCGGAGTTAAGACTAATGTTGAAAAGACAAATCAAATCTGAAAAAAATCATTTTCACCGTGTGGACTCGAACCATATATCTTTGGCTTATCTACGTATGGCTTTCTCAAGGCTCTTATCTCTGAGTTACCGTGACCGATAATGCGTAATCATAAGCGTCTTCATAAGCTGCAGCTTCAGGATTAGGTTATTGCAGTCGGTTCTGGCCATGTCTTTTCCAAGCTCTTTCGTCATCGCATTTTCTCCATCAATATTATGTAAACCCAATGAATGTATTACGGAATACTACGAGTAATGAACGCTACCAACAGTGAAAATGACAGAATGGTTAACCTCAAAATTAAGATAAGCTAAAATCAGAACATAACAAACACACAGTTTTGTTTATGGAAAACAATTTATTTAAAAAATTCTGATGTGTTACATTCACATGACTTTCTCTACCCTCTATCCTTTATTGGTGGGTATACAAACTATTCTTATTAAACCTTATTTCCCTATCTACTACATTTTAATCCAAATAAGCCTTTGCAGAAATAGCTACATTACGAATTTCGTTATTGATACAAAGAAAAACGATAGTCAAGTGTTTAAGAACTGGACAGTATATGCTGGTCTTAAAGTTCCATACTGTTTGCAAGCAGTCAAGAGAAACAACTAATGTTGATCGAGCGTTAAGAGAATGGCCAAGAAATGAACAATTCGAATCTTTAATAACCGATATCTCAGAAACGGTTTATGCCACAAAAAACTTATTTGAAATAATTTGTGGGTTTTAAAGAGATCGACATTTTTCGTGTAGTATCTTTTCCTCCATCGCTTTATGTTTATCAGTTAAACAAAATTATACAAAATTCCTTCTGAATGAAGAGGACTTTACAGGCTATTCCCGGAAAATTCAAGATATATATTTTATTTGTCACGTAAATATCTTTATTTTAATCAAAATAATTCAAGCCACATTTTAGAAAATCAACATTTTCGAAAATGTTCCATGTAAAGAGTAGTTTGGAGTGGGAGAATTTTATTAAAAATTCTCATGTCGCATCGTTGGAGGGGTACCTAAATACTAAGTTTGGTATTTATTAGACTTTTGGTTTTTGAGTTATACTATTCACAGATACACACGGGCCGTTTTTTAAAAATGCTTTCGGGGGGATTCAGGAGTCCCCAAAGCATGTTTTTCCAGTGAAATCTCGGTATAGAATTTTTTGGGTGGAATGCAATACCTTCTATTTACTACGTAAGGACAGACAAAGGAGAAATTGACACTATTTGTGCATTGATTAAAAACAATTTTAAAAGTCGAAAGCTGAAGGAATCTGCTGGTTTTGGGTAATGGAAACTGGAGAATGTTGAGGTAGTAGGATTTCGCAATTTCTCCAGAATTGGCGCTATTAATTTATCTGCAGATTTTGCTTCAGTGAGCTTTAACATGATGTGATGTTCGTATTAATTCTTGCTCCTGTATTCTAATCTGAACCATGTTTGATACTGCTATCGAGATGTTTGACGTACGTTATTAATCATTGCATACCGATACTACTCTTGGGGAGCTGACGTTTTATCTAATAAAATAGCATGCTTGCAAGCATATAAGATAAACAACACTGATTGTTGATATCTGAGACACTGCTAAACCTCTTAAATACGCGGCGTATGCATGGAATAGTCAACTGTAAAATATTATCAGTAGTTCCAGATATCTTCAGGTCTTCTATGCATGTTTCGTTTGTTTAACTGTAGCTTGTAAATTGTGTTTCATGACATGGACTCCTGGAGTTACGCACAAGAGTTGATTTTGAGTTTGCACTCACCAAGAACTGAACTGTTACAGCCAGATGTTTTGTACCAAGAGTGCAGAACTCTGACAGGCGGTCCTGGCAGATGTCGCCACTTGCAGCATTGTTTTGCAGCGCAGTTGCGGACTTTCTCGAACCTCTTGAGTATCACTTGCTTGATTGAGGGAAGGTAAGACAGAGTTTAAGATGTGCGAAGGGTTTTAATTCAGAAATGTTTTCTTATTGTTAAAATGCACAGTGTCGACTCTTATTTCTCACATCAGGCACTTGGTGTTGATGTGAGAAATAAGAGTCGGCTCAAAGTTTTAATAATGAACATTATGTCACATTTAATGATACTTCTTATAATTTTGTAATATTTACTTATTTTATTTACCTACTGGCACTGTAATATATGACCAAATAAAACCTAAACGTATTTATAAGCAGTATCTTAATGCAGGTCCTGTATACAGCGGTTCTATTCATCCGAACGATTATGTATGCGGCCAAATTCTGCAAGCTGATTTGAAAACTTTGCTATTACGCTTTCCTCTTTAATGTATGGTTCCTCAAACTTTTGCTTCTGAACCCTGCGCTGGCTTTGTCGTGCTGTGGATCATAGCTAGAGTATAGAAATACTCTAGTGTTTCCAGAGACCTTACGTGCTGGGCCCTTGTTATTATCGAGTAGTTACACATACTAGCTACAAAATACCGAAATAGCATTTGCAAATCCAAGGAAGGAAAGGATTAATATTTTTACAAATAAGAAAGCTAAATTCATTTGTAATTGATAAACAATTAAATACCAATGTATTCTGAATTTTCACTTAGATTACAACCAGCTAACCAAAACACATGAATCAAATCTGTCCTTGTTGCAGAATTCAATTTTACATTGTACGTATATACAAAAGCTTTTTAATGGCAACTCGCTCAAACCTTTTGCACATTAAGGACACGCCACACGACTTGTAATATAAATTTAGAACTTTACTTACAAAGACGAAAAAACCCTGAGTTATGCTAACTTCTCCAGAGGCAATCGATCTAAACTAAAACTTCTTCTCTTTGTTGGCCGGTACCCAGCCGTAAGTCTGCGGAGAGGGCCACGTGACCAGCTATGTTATCTTCCAAAGCACCATCAGGAGAGCTATCTGGTTGCCCTCTGTGGTAGCTGTTGGAAACTCGTTGCAGGATTCGGCGGGTTGCGGGTTGCCTTCTCCAACTTGCAGGCGACAATACCCTAAAGTAGAGCATGAAGGCGAAATATAACTTTATTGCCTCCCGCTGGCAAGATGGAAAATAGGAGGGGAGCCCAATATGGCTCAACCTCCAACAAATAAAGGCGGTCCCTACTTCTTTGAATGAATGAATGAATGAATGAATGAATGAATATTTCTCAGCACTCACAATTGCATAAATAAACTACATACATTTTAGACTACAGTAACATTTGAAAATATTCGGCTATTTACGCTATAAACTCACTTCTTGGTTGCTTGTCTATGCTAATTTACGGTCTCAATACACACAACTGATTTTTCATGTATTGATGACTCATGTCTACCCTCTGTCACTTCGTCTATTTCGTCTGCCTTTGGCCCCATCTTCTTTGTAGTCATTCTCCTTGACTCGCCCAGATATTTTCCAATATCTTTTATATTTTTATCCCCTTTCACAATCAAAATCTTTCTTATTAATACTTCACCAGTCAAGTTTTCCCATTTCTTTTGCCAAAATTGTTCTCCCCATATCTTTATTTGATTGCAATGTAATATACAATGGAAATCCGTGTTCACTTGACCGCACATTGGAGGTTTTCCTATATCCACGTCATGTCGGCTTTCAAGTTTATAACTCCTGTTCTCGCCCATGCAATTCCTTCTCGTCCTAATTTATTGCATATCTCTGTTTACTTTTCCCTCTCCCATACTGCTTTTATTTCCCTATATACGAAATTCTCAAGGAGGTTTTCTCTCTTGTACTGCCAAAAATATCCTGTCTGTCAATATCTTTTTAGCCTTAAGTCTACTCTTTCCCAAAAGCCTTTAATGTGATACTGTGCGCTTACCACGCATCTCCCATGCCTATCTGTTCTATAAGTTCGTGAATGTTTAATAACCATGGCCCTTTCCACTTATTTTTCTCTTGTATATGAAAACATTCTTTGATAATATCGCTATCTTCCAGGTTGGGGATGCCATATACATATTCCATTGCTCTTGTGAAAATATGATCTGGTGGAGTACCCACTCCTTTAAATTAATAAATAGGCTACATTTTGCGAGTTTTTCAGTTCTTTTATGGCTTTTGACTATTATTCAGCAGTTTTTTAATTATCTTTGAATTTTATCTTATATAAGAAATCTCTTACGGTTGAAATAAACTTCAGGAGAAAAAATAAGTTGATATTCTTAAAAATACAATTTAAAGGTTATTTAGCCAAAAATAAAAGTGTTTAGTAATCGTATATTAAATCCCCAGTGCACAAAATTTAAAATATGAATGGATGACTCATCTGTCTCATAGTTAAGGAGGCCAATTGTGAAAATAAAGTTATTTTGAGACAATTTCTAGGATATCTGGGGCTTCTAATATTTATGAGCATAAACGAATAAATTTTAAATTTAAGTTATTTATCAGTGTGAAGAATGCTACTCGCATTAACTTTGACTGGAGATGGCATAAAACTTTGTATTTAAATGTAGGAGCGATCACAGGATTGCACGTAAAAATATATGATGTTAATGTAAACTTCCACCCAAAATACTTGCACTCAAAACGAGGGAATTCTAAATTATAAGCCAGTGAATATAATAAATGATTGTCAATTCTATAGATGCAGGAAAGTTTCTTTAAACAGAATGAACAATTTCGTAGTTCAAATAAGCAGAAACATATGTAGGGCTAATCAGTGCAATAACAAAGACAATGGTATTCATGGAAAAATCATAGCGTTGCATAGAAAATAATTGCTACTTTTGTATGAACTGCGGAAATATATACCATTTATCACTGTTTCCATGAAAAATTTACACTGTTTCCATGAAAAATTTAAGGTGAGCGGAAGCATACAGTGGTTTTAAAATGTGAAGCATCACAAGAGACGGGATGGAGTCAATGGAAGCATATTATAATTTTACGTATTAGAAATAGATAATTTATTAGTCTTTAGAATACAAACATTCATGACGTCATCAGTAAAGGAATTCATATACTAAAAATTCAAATCTAAATAAGCGTTTTCATAGAACAAAGTAATTCTCATATTTACACTATAAAACCCATCAATACTATGCAGAGGATTAGCTCTCAATAACAGTTTGACCCTGTTCTTAAATGCCTGAAGTGAAAGATTTCTTATGTGAGTAGATATGCTGTTAAAAAGCTTTAGGAAAGTATGATTAAAACTATTTAGACTTCTACTGTATTTACTCTTGTGTATACGGGTGGACCATTTAAGCTGAGACTGTACAGTATTTCCAAAACTAAGCGTTGTAGAAACAAATGTCTATAATAAATGTTGCTTGATATTATGGGGGAAAGTAAATGCCATTAGTGGTGTTTTGTTTAGAGGACGTTGTGATGATCATTTTAGGGTGAATTTAATATTTTTAAATGGGAACCTATACTTTGTATGCTGTGTTAAAAGATGGTTTTTAAAAAAAAACTGTTTATTTTGTGATGAGGAATAAGGAATTAAAAAAAAATGGTTCTCAATTACGAAGCGTAACTTGACCCTCAAATACCATCCTTAGATGGTCCAATCATGCATTGTGCTCTTCGTACAGAGCCATTCAGAATTTTCCTTGTTATTTACATTGGTGTAAGAACAATTGCAAAGTGTTTTATAGAAATGTTCTATAGTTTTTTTGAAAAGAGTGAGAAAACAACATAAAAACAGTAAGTTCCCGTTTAAAAATATTAAATTGACCATAAAATGATCATCAGAACATCCTTCAAATAAAACACGAGTAATGGTATTGCTTTCTTCTATAATATCAAGCAACTTTTATTCAAGACATTTCTTTCTACAACGTTTGGTTTTGGAGATATTGTACAGTCTCAACTTAAATGGTCCACCGTGTTTATGTATATGTTATCAATGTCAAGGTTGCCGTTGTGTACATACCTGATTGAATAAAAAGTGCTATAAAATAAGACCTAAGTATAGCTCCATATATTATTCTCAAAGTCCTCTTTTGCAATATAAAAATTCTTGATGCAGAAGCATGGTTCACCCATAATAAACGTCCATAATTCAGATGATTGTGAATATAACAATAGTAAGCTGCATTACGTGATTCAATTGTTATATTATTTTTAATTACTCTTAACATGAACAAACTCTTACTTTCTTAACAACATGTGCAATATGGGTTTGCCAGCACAAATTTGAATGAAGATACAAACATAAGAACTTTACTGATTTGTTCTCAGTGCAAAACCTAAAGACGAGATGGGTAAAGTAACATAACAAATGAACTACTTGGAAGTAGGTGAAGGTGCGGGAGCATGTTGCCAGAGGTCCCTCACACATACACAGAATCCTGGACGTCACATGGCGCGAGTGTAGCGAGCCTATAGTGCCAAATGGGTCTGGTCCCGCAACACGGGGCAGTTGACGAAACAGGGCAAGACGGTGTGTGGCAATTAGCGAGCTGTTACGGTGCACTGTAGTGGTGTTATTCGTTGCAAATGCCCCGTAGACACCATTTGGATGACTTCACATGGGGAAGAATCATCGGGAAACTGGAAGAAGGGCGAAGTGTGACGAGTGTTGTTCAGGAGTTTGGAATTGCTCACAGCATTGTTTCACGTGCATGAAGAACCTCCAAACCACAGGCACTGCTGTCCCAAGGAAAGGCGGTAGTCGATCACTCTCAACTACGGCAGCAGATGACCGCTACATTGTGCAACAGGCAAGAAGGGATCCACGCCAAAAAGCAGTTGCAATTTCAACCACATTTAACAAGACAGCTAGGTACGCAATCTCAGGATATACAGTGGCACGGCGACTACACAGAGGTAGTATTTTTGCCCGACGGCCAGTATGTTGTGTTCCATTGATATCCGCACATCGGCGGCACCGTTAGCGTCCCAAGAGCATCAAGATTGAACCAACGAAGAATGGGGTCGCGTGCTCTTCTCGGATGAGAGCAGATTCAGTCTAAGTAGTGATTCTCGACGTATCCTCATTGGCGGGAGGTAGGAACACGCAATGAACCCAGAAACACCCTTGAACATGATCGTTTTGGTGGTCTGGGTGTTATGATTTGGGGAGGCATAATGTTGCATGGGTGCAACGACCTTCAAATCTTTGAACACAGTACGCTCACTGGTAAACGTTATTGTGATACTGAACTCCTTCCGCATTTGCGTATTTTCAACGGTGCATCGGCCCTGACTTCATTTTTATGGATGACAATGCGCGACCGCATCAAACAGCTCAGGTGGAGGATCCCTTGGAACGAGAGGATATTCGGTGAATGGACTGGCCTGCCAGGTCCCCCGATTTAAATCCCATCGAACACGTGCGGATACTTTGGAAACGCATTGTAGCACATCCACATGCACCAACGACCATCCAACAGTTGTCAACAGCGCTGGTGGAGGAATGGAACACCCTACCATAAGAACTGCTGACCTACCTTGTGGCCAGCACGGGAGCACGATGCAGAGAATTGTTATCCGTGGTGATCATACACCCTTTTAAGCACCATGTATCTGTTTCTGTAAATCTAGAGAGCCATCATATGTCGTATTGACTTTAGTATAGCTTATGGTCTATGAATAAAGGTGGCATTTCTGCTCGTCCCATTGCATATTTCGTTTAGTTGCCTACTGTAGCATACCGTAGCAGTTCCCTCTATGTATGATTCAAGTTCATCGAGCTATGCTACCTGGCAGTGTCACAGCATGCGAAGATTGCTTTCGTTCTTAGGTTTTGCACATCGGTGTAGTATGGATGATACTGGCAGCCAAATCGTCTGTAAATAGATGGGTCTCAGAACAAGAACTACGAATAAAATTAGGGAGATCATCAATATATATATATATATATATATATATATATATATATATATATTGAAACAGTATAGGTCCCAAAATTGACCGTTGAAGTACTCCATGTTTCAAAAGTTTAAAAAAGGAAATTGATTATACTTTCAAAATATAGCTTGGTATCTATCGCTAAAAGAAAATAAAAGATTTACATAGTATCATTAAATCCATGAAATAATACCAATGGCTTTTGCAATAAGGATTTCGTCTTCCTACTGTTCGGTGGGTTATCATAACCCAAACAAATGTTAATTTGTCTTTCTTGTAGATCCAATAGATCCAATACGTATATCTAACACATTTGTGTATATGACTGCCATGGTCACCTGTTTGAAACATCAAACATAATAGCAAATGCCTTTCTAGTATATCTAGTTCATGCTATAAAGTGCTGAACTAACAGCTCAACTGTTCTAATGCTGAACACAAACCGACATTCCAACAGGTGCTTTTTCCTCCATTTTGTGCAGCTTAAGAATGAAGCGAAACATAACCTGTCCCTAGCAAGAGTGTGGTGCTGTGTTTGAGGACTGACACCTGTTGCACGTCTGCTGCAACATTGTGATTTATCGTACCGTTCCCACGCATTAGGCAACTGTGATAGCAGCACTCTTTTGTTTCCACGCGCAGTCAATTGTCTGCAGGGAATTGGCATGCTGCGTGGACTTTTCCAATCTAGCGTTACACAGAGACCTCCAAGTGAAGAGGGATAGATAAAAGCACTGCCTCTTCCTATGAATCATTAATAGTGGTAAACAGTTGGAGAACATTTTCAGAATATACTAAATAAATAAAACATTTTGTAGCAGAGAAGAACTATAACATTGTATTTTATGATGATGTGCCTTGTTGCTTACAACTGAAAACTGTTTTTATTCGATAATTGTTCTGTATCGATAATAATGTTCATTATCTGGTAGTTTCATTATTATTACAATGTTATATGCTAGTATATAATTATACTTTGGTCAGAGTCTTTTGAGAAAGTTGAAGGGGGAGATGAGGTCGTCGCGTGGCCGGTGCGGCAACTATACTAAGTGCCACTAGACGTAACAGACTGGGCACGAGTAATCGGTTTTCTACCTTCTGCTTTCCACTATCTCAAATGACTGACCATAGTATAAGAATTAATTTTTTAATGTTTAGTGTCAATAATATTGCTCAAGTTAAAATTTCAGTTCGCATATTTATACAGGATGAAAAGTGACCTACGATCTTCCTTTTAAACCATGAAAGAGCACGTTGTTTTGAGTGTTTTTCCGTAATACTTTTTTCCTATAAAGCTGTCCTTTCTTGAGGTAATTACTATTTATTTTGCAGAATATTGCAAAACAGCAAATTCAATAGGTTAACTTTACATTCAACAGGTTAACTTTTAATTCCTCAGCTTCTGCTGCTATGACGACGAAAAATAAAGGCTTCCGGTATTTAAATAAACACAATACACATGATTGTAACGTAACTTAAATGTGAAACGTGCTCTTTTGACCCAAGAGGAAGTGGATTAAATTAGGAATAATGACAGATTGCTACTTTAAAATATATTCCATAAATTAACAAGCCGAATTTCTTCCATTTAATAAATTCACACCTCAATAATATAGATAATTACAATTTACAAAACCCTTATTTGTTCACCATTCCTTACATTCTTTACGGCTTCAATGCTTTAAATTAAATTACAAAATAGTTACAGAATTGCTTCCTGCTGTCACATTTATCGATATATTTCTAAACTAACTTCAATAAGTCTATAGTTCAGACGATCAATCTTTTCCCAGTGAAGAATTACTAAAGAGAATTTTGAATACGTTAAGCCAAAAATGAATTTAGAAATACCGTCCAGAGTGGCTTTTATCTAAACGTTGTGCTGTTATTTTCCTCGTACCAGCCTGCCGTCGAAGAAAGACTGGTCAGCGTTGTGAACAGGAGGTTGAAGAAAGCTAGAACTGATCCGGCGCCTGCGCAGTCGACGACAATCGCCTGACGTACTGAGTGGCTCAAAATAACTGCGCCCTTTCTTCTTCTTCTTGTTGTTGTTGTCGTCTGCTTGAGAACCACTACCATATTCGTTTCACTTCTGTTCCCGTACATGTCAGCCTTCCTTTAGTACAGCCCAGTCGCCTAAAGTAGATTTCTCCGGGGAGGGTCAATTTGGCACAAACGTCATACGAAATATGATCAGCATTTATAATATTACGAAAATTATTAACATGAACACTTTTTATAAGAGTAAAACAAAGCTTAAGAAACCCAAGTTACAAGACTATGTTTCCTTTTTTTGTGAATCATAAATCTCTGAGTACTTAAAATAAAACAAAAACAGAAAATCAATGAGAAGTTCTTTTTAATGTTTGTAGAGACATTGTTCAACATGTGCATCCCTCGCCAACACATGATTCGCAACATTTTCTCTAATTCTGCTGCGCTCTACGATGTACGCCCGGTTTGTTTTTATTTCTACCGCTGCTCGAAGTATTCTTTCTTGCAAATGTGCACATCAGGTACTTCTGTAATGTATACGCGAGCTTATATATCGCTCCAAAGAAAAGGGGGACAAGAAGCGTTGGATTTATATCTGGCGATCTTGGCGGCCATCTTATTGGTCTATTCCGATCGATCCAATGTGCGGAGGTGTGCCGTTGCGCAATGTCCACATATTTCTTACTGCCAGGGGAACATCCTCAAGGAGAACTGGTAACGTTTCTTGAAGAAAGTGGAGATGGATGAGTAGCATTTAAAGATACTCGGCATCAGTAAAACGAACGAATTGTAACTGATAATCCGCTGTTTTGACATCAAACCATAAGCGCAATAAATAACAGTTGAAGTCGGTTTATTTGGGTCTTACAGTGTTGTCATGTTTTGTAGTCTCGTGGCTAACGAATTACATTCAACTGAGACAATTTTCGAAAGCTTATTGTAACAGTGAGAGTGCGACTACTTTTAATTCACATTGTATTTAAACATGCAGCAAATATTTTAAAAGTATTTGAAGTAGTACTCGTAAAATCTTCATTTAAAGTATAGTTAATATTGAGCAACTTTCGCTTTTTTTCTCATAAAATACATTAAAACATCAAAACTGCACCAATATTTTTGTTCTATTCATTACAAAGCGCCATCTTGTTCAAGGATGATCATAGGTCACCTTTCATCGTGTATATAAGTGTATTCGAGAATGCCAGAATTTGTAACAGTCTGCGATCTACTTACAATAAACGCTGTCTTTTAGCAGCACAGTGGGTAATTACAAAAAATAAAATCGCATCCTTTAAGTATGCTTTTCTGGATAATTAACACTTAATTCCTTAAGTTCATACTCCGTCTAAAATATCCTTTGCTTCCTTTGGTCTCGACTGTATTCCATAAATCAAAACTAACGCAGGGAGTGCCTTGGATAATTAGATTTTAGTATTTTCGAAAAATAATGGGCAGGTCAAAACAGTGGTTTTGCATGTGTTAAACCGCAAAGCATTTTTTAAGAGGGCATTCAGTACTGGTGCACAAATGGGACAAATTCTTCAACGCTGAAGAAGCTTACACGGGGAAATAGGATATTAAAACTATGAAGTATATTTAAAGTGAGTGAAAGTGAATTAGTAAATGTTACGTTAATTTACTCTATGCGGACTTTGGGAAACTCATGTCGTAAACGTGTAGTGCTGCAGTAAAAAGAAAGAAAGAAAAAAAAAAAAACGGAAAACAAAAAAAAGTTGCAGCGGGTAAGGTTGTTATTTATTAATAAGAACTGTAGGTTCTTAAACAGCTCTATAACGCGTGAATGAAGAAAGCTTAGGTACTGGAATTATCAGAGGCTTGTGGAGGAAGTCTGCCAATAAATGCACAAGTAGCTGATATAAAACTATTATTAAAATGATACAAGTTTAGTAAGATGTTAAAACATGTAAATATATATATATATATATATATGTATATATACACATATAATGAATAAGACCTCAACAATAAATTTGGCTGGTTCAACTCTGCAACTTTACACTCTTTGGTCCTATTTCAAATTGTAAATCACACAAAGCATAAAACCTTTTAAAATACATATGAATTCAAAGTTACAAACGAAATAATCAGCCCAACAGTATATTGTACCTATACACAGCAATAATGTATCCGACGCGACAATACACACACACGCTACATCATTCATTTATCTCTTCCCCACGCCTCCTTTCCTAGAAATTACCTATGCGGCCGGAGCTAGTCGACATTTTCCTCTCCCAACTCTCTCACGAAAGCAAACGACAAAAATGCGACATCACATCAATCACATCTTTACCTAATGCGATGTATATAGTTATTCTTATACCCAATTGCGTTAGTCATTATAAATTTTTGATAAGAAATAACTCTAATATGCACAAGACAGAAAACAAAGCACAACTGTTCACCGATGGTCAGCCAGTCACGCGGATAAAAAAGAATTGTATTAAAATACTTTTTACTTTCGCTATCACACACACAGTAGACAGAAGGCGTTGTTTTCTACCTAAAAATTTCATAGCAATATTTCACCGAAAATACATATTTTGATTCCTCGAACGAAAACCCCGAATAAAAAATTAGAAAAGGGTCCGTGAGTGAGTGTATGAACACTATAATTCACAAACGAAAAGTCGGATAAACACCGAACTTGTTAGTTAGTTTCAGTATCTTCCAAAGATACAAAATGATTTTTTTAAGAAAATCCCTCGCCTCAAACTACAGTTTACATGGACATTTTTCTTTATGCTTGATTTCCTAAAAAAATTAGGTTCCATCGATTTTGGTTAAAACACCTATATTTAACATATTTACGTGGAAAGTAAAATGTTTATCTTGAATTTTCTTGGAAGAACCTGCGAAGCCTTCTTTAATCGGAATAAGTTTTCTATAATGTTGTATGACTGATAATGTAGATATGTTTAAAATACATAATTTATTTCAAAATATCTTTTTGTGGCATCATTATGTAACTTTTATGTGGAATATAATACCCAACCTACTGTAAATAGGGGGCAGAGAGAATAAAAACCTAGAATCCTTTGTCACTACTCCGATAGAGGGTAATGTACGTACATACATACGTTGTACTCCACTATGTTCCACCACGCTTCCCTCTTTTCTTTCTGGCATAAAATTCGTCAATAACTGAAGCTGGATTAACCCATACAATTGACATTTCAAGAGCATCACAATGACATTTAAAATTATTGGCAACAGGGAATGCCACCAAGGAGATATTATTTCGATGTATTTGTGAATTTCAATAATTTATTTTGACCACAAACATTTAAGGGGACAAGGTAGTCTGAACACATGAAATGACACCTTAAGTGTGTTAAATTGCCACTGCTCTTAAAGTTCTTAATGGTTTTTCCTAAAAGTGTTATGAATTCTATAAATCATGATAATTATTTAAGGTGGTTGTTTGTATTGATAGCTTATGTAGTTAAGTCCATAAAAATTATGGTAAAATAATAAAATTTACTCTTAAAACATGTGAATTCATGTACCTTTTTCTCTGATACTACTTGCAATACAGAATCACACATTTGAATGCTGGTTCTTAGTATAACCTCCTATCTTCTGAACCTCAATTATTTAGTTATGGATATCAGTTCACTAGAAATTGAAAAAACAATTAATTGCAAAGTAAAAATGTGGAAAATTTGCAACCTTGCTTTCTTAGTATCACTAATACACATTATAAAATAAGATTGCGGTTCAGAAAGTTTAACTATGTTGTATACATGTACTGAACATTTCAGCTCTCTACCTTTCATACTTTCTGAGAAAAAAGGTACATAAGTATCCAAAAAAATGTTGTTTTGAGAAAACTGAATTTAAAGTTTGAACGTTAAAATTCTGACACACGTCAGTACATTCCAGGATCATAATCATCTGCACCTTCATTCCTGGATTACTGCAGCTTTTCTGATTTCCTTCTCTTGATCCTGGCCTCCTTTATTAATAGCTGAACTGCTCGCTGGGCAGGATATAGTCGTTCATTGTGAAAGATACAAAAATGTTCTAAAAAGGGGCATTACATGGTAGCTTTAAAGGAATGAAGACTAGCATTTAAATGGTATTTAAATGTCTTAAAAACCTCTTAACCCCCCAAAAGTATATATTTTCTGAAACTGGAAATAAGAGATTTATTAGTGCTTGAAACAAAAAAATGTGATTTTTGACTATTTCAGTGTACATTGTCCCCTTAAATACAACAGTAATAATAATAATAATAATAATAATAATAATAATAATAATAATAATAATAATAATAATAATTACTGCCAATTTATCTGTGCTTATACGCTCTTGACTGATAGGAAAATAGAACCTATGATAACAGGAGGATCGATTCTTCTTCCTTTTCATTTTCATCATTATCATTATCATTATCATTATTATTATTATTATTATTATTATCATCGTTGTTGTTGCATAATGATACTGATGTGACTATCATAAAGCCTACTTAAATGGTCTGTTATCACAGTAGTTTTAAAGGTTTATTAACAACTTAATGGTTTTATACAATGGGAATGTCCATTACATGGTGGGAAAAAGGCGTAGAGCACATAATATTTGATTGCAAAGAAATTAAAAACGGAGGGAATAACTTATTAATCACAAGTGGTTTGAAAACGACAAAAGACCAATTTTAAAGAGAACGCACAATTATGTAATCACTCCTCTATCGCTTATTAGCGAATATTCAATTATTCTTACGAAAGTTTATTTTTCTATCTACTAGATTTTAATAACGATAAACATTTCCAGAAATAGCTGCATTACATATTTCGTTATAAATGCAAGGGAATAGAGATAGTCTGGAAGTTATGCGCTGGCATTAAAATTCCATACTGTTTCCATACAATCACGAGAAAAAACTGAAAATCGACGGGACTTCATAACAATGACAAAGTATTGTAAAAAATCGACCCTTTAATAACGGAAATCTCAGAAATGGCTTATGCCACAAAAATTATCTGAAATAAATTGTGTGTTTAAAGAGATCTACATTTTTTGGGCAGTACCTTTTCGTCTATAACTTAACAATTCTACAAAATTTCTTCCAGAATGAACAGCACTTTACAGGCTATTCCCAGAAAATTCAAAATATGCATCTTATCATGTAAATATCTTTAATATACGATATTTTATTCAAAATCGTTAGAATCATTTAGAAAATCCAAATTTTCGATAAGTGCTCCATGGAAAGTGTAACTTGGGTAGGGGAACTTTCTTCAAAATTTTCGTTTCACTTCTTTGGAAGGTACTGAATCTAAATACCAAGTTTGGTATTTATACGACTTTTCGTTTTTGAGTTATGCTGTTCATACGCACACACAGACACAAACATGTGCCTTTATTAAAAATAAATTTTTGGATACAGGGGTCCCCAAAACATGTATTTTACATGAAACCTAGGTATCTATTTTTGAGTAGAATGCAATAGGTACCTTCTCTACCTACTGTGCACGTAGTAGAGAAAATAAAAATATGTAGAAATTAACCTTGAAGAGAGAGAAAGATTTTGGGTGATAATATTTAGTTATTAAATGCAGTGTGATTGAGTGTAGAGAGTAAAATTTCAATCAAGAAACCAAATGTAATTTCTTCTTAGTACTCGTAATTTACCAAATAGATAAATAAAAGCATAACATTAAATAAAACTAATGGTACTCAAATAGTAAGAGCATAGCTCATTGACAGTATTAGGCCCCGCCCATCTTTTGAGATGATACAAGTAAATTGTTAATAAAGTTGCTAGAATTATGCAAGAGAGGAGGTAGAAAGATGCGTTTTAGTTTCCATGTATTTTGTAACGAAGTTTCATGTTATTTTGTAGAGGTAAAAAGTATAGCATATGATTGCATTTGTGCAAATCAAAATCTAAAAAAGAACACTTAAAATGCATCTTGTTTTCGATGTACTTTCATCCAAAGGCATCCAACATCGAGCTGACAAGAAGTCCTTGCTAGTCCTACTCTTTCTTATACTAACATTCTTGCATTCTCCCTCTCGACTTCAACGTGAAGTGACCAGAGTGTAATTTCCAGGTATGTTGGGGTGTGTTGCCCCGAGACAGAAGAAGTGGGGGTTGGAGAGGAGCAAAATCCGGGCTCCGAGGCTGCCGGCCCCCTTCCTGCCATCGACCCGGGCTTGGAGCAGCCTGTATCTAACAACGGCAATGCCACCAGTACTGCCTCCGAGGATAATAGAGGTCAGTTACTAGAGTAATCGCATTAAAAAAGATCTGATGCGACACATTCACATGACTTTCTTTACCCTCTTTCTTTTATAAGTGGGTATACAAACTATTCTTACAAAACTTATTTTTCTAATACATTTTAAACCAAATAAATCGTTGTAGAAATAGTACACTATACATTTCATTATTAATGCAAAGGGAAGCGATAGTAAAATGTTTAAGAACTGGACACTATATGCTGGTCTTAGAATTCTATACCTATGTTTTCATATTATCGCGAGAAATAACTGGACTTTAAGAAACAACTCGAACCTTGAACAACGTATATCTCACAAATGGCTTACTTGAAATAAATAGTGTGTTTTAAAGAGATTTATATTTTTTTGTGTAGTACGTTTTCGCCTATCACTTTGTGTTTATCAGTTAAGCAAAATTAAACAAAATTCCTTCCGAATGAAGATTTTACAGGCTATTCCCAGAAAATTCAAGATATAAATTTTATTTGTGATGTAAATATCATAATATGTGGTATTTTAAATTAAATCGTTAGTCATTTATTGGAAAATAAAAAATTAACGAAAAGTTTTCCATGTAAAGGGTAGTTTGGGGTTAGAGGGTTTTCTTGAAAATCTTCGTGTCGCATCTTAGGGTACTGAACCTAAATACCAAATTTGACAATTAACCTACTATTTGTTTTTGAGTTATGCTGTTCACGCGCGCACAAACACACACACACACACACACACACACACACATACACATACACGGACCTTTTTCTAGAAATGCTTTGTTTTGATTCAGGAGTCCGTTAAAAAAGTGAAATCTCGATATCGAATTTTTGGGTGGAATGCAATACCTTCTCTACCTAGTACGTACCTACGTGGGTGAGCCAGAAAACCTGTAACAGTCATTTATTTCGGAAAACACAGCATTGCCATTTTCGAGGCAAAAATAATTATAACTATAACACATGTAAATTTTGGTTTGAGTTTGATTTCATCTATAAGCCGTAACCTGAAGTTACTGGCGTATCACATTAAAATTTAAAATGGGGCGGGGTCAAATAGAGTACCATAATATAGTGATCTTCAAAACAAACACCTTTCGTAGAAACGTTTTTGTTATGGGGGTGTTTTAAACTAAGTACCGATAATTTTTTAAAAAATAACAGAACATTATTTTTCAAATATTTCATTATCATTCTTTACGTTACAACTTGCATTACTCCAACATAGTCACCCCCGTTATTCAGGCACTTGTAACTGGAAACCAGTTTCTGTATGCTTTCGTCAAAGTATGATGCCGCTTGTGATGGAAGGCAACTTCTAGTTTCACAATCATCGTCATTGAAATGTTTTCCACCAAGAATCTCTTCAGATGAAGAAACAGATGAAAATCGCTGGTGTCAAATACGGACTCTAGGGCGGGTGATCGAGTTGTTCCCAAATAAATGATGCGATCAGATCTTGAGTGTGTTTGGCTGTGTGGGGAAACAAACCTCACACAATTGGCGATGAATGTTTGCTGGTGCAACATCGCATTCAAAAAAGAATCCCTGATCTGACTTCACAACGCTCTAACAACAGGAAAACACAAAGTGTCGATCGCCTACAGCTACATTTGGCTTTCTAATGAATGTAGGAAGTGATCGCAAATGCTCAAAATCGCGACTGCAACGGCACTTTAAAAACACGCCGCGTATTTCATATTTTTTCAAGGAGGAAAGCATATTTTTGTTGTAGCTGGTTGTCCAGTTGTATGTACTGTAACGGGAATTAAGATATATGCATATTTATCTATTTATTATTAGGTATTAATTAAAATGTTAATTAACAAAGTCGACCTAGCATGGTTAATGCATTGTAACTAAAATGAAGTATATTTGTAAAGCTACATTTTTGTATAAGTTTAAGATGTCATAGAAGCAAGTCATGTGAGTCGTGAGGGCGAGACACGACACTTGTCACAAACACACAATGGTAAGGGAAAGAAATCCTAAGTACAAAGGAACAAATCAAGATCTTGCGGCTATCTCTAACAATAAGCCACCCTCTCGAGAAAGCTGGGTGACAGTTTAGTGAACAAACAAATAAACATGGAAGAACATTGCTGTTATTGGCTATATAGAGGGACACGTTTAAATTCAAACATAGAAGCACGTTACAACACTCTTACTAAAACAACTGAGTTCGTGGCTTGTTACTCTCAGTGGCAGACGTGTATAAACAGTGCTGTACAAAGATCATGGCAAGAGACATACATACACGTTAAAGTTCACTTCGACTCACAGGCAAGCTTCTTTAGAATATACACATGTATAAACGTATTCATCTTTTTGTGTGTAAACAACAAGTAATGCTTTTAATATATATTAGTGTTGGTAGATATATATCAAAACTAAAGAACAGTGTAACAGTTATTCAATATAACTCCTGTGTCTTCCCACTCCCTGCAAGACCAAAGTGCCTCCCTGAGCTACCGGAGCATATTAAAATTCTTTACACTTTCATACTCAATACCCACAATAACAATTAAGTTACATATACATACACAAACTGGAATGAGAAGATTATCCCAGGGTTACCACTACAGAGCTGACCAACATGCGTAGACGTTCAGAGCTTTCAACAGGTACGTGTCTCACCAGATCATCACACCACATAAGAAAGATAGGAGGCAGTACACGAGTAGCAAATGCGCCTGCCTGTAAACATTGCAAGATTGACGAGCACGTTGAGGGTATGTATATTTAGCAGCCCCGAAATTCATACGACATTCGCGTAATGCCATCCACATATTAAAACAACCCTATTTATAATAGAAGTAAGGTATTTGTAATCTCTCTTAACTTTTATACTTATTACATTACCAGAAAGAAATGAAAACACTCTATTGTTATTTATTGTGCAAGGCAATCTGAGCATCCTTTGCTAATATTAATTTTAATTAACTGTTTGTATCGTTCTCAGTTTGAATGGTATTGCTATCTATATATTTGAGGTTGGGGTGCCTTGTCGTATTATATGCTTTTCTCTTTGAAAGAGTTTGAATAATAATTAATAAAAACGTTTCCTAAGAAAGGAAACCAATACAACAGTAATTGGATTTTGAACAATAACGAAGCACTATTTAAATAAAAACTTAAATCATTTTAGGAACCCTCTTTCTCAGTAATAAAAGTAAAGAAAAGAAATCTACTAGTCAAACTGTGTTTTAAGGAGATTTTTTTTACTTCTTGTGTAATACGTTTTCGTCTCTCTCTTTCGGTTAACAAGCTAGTACCAAAATATAAGTTAAAACGACAGAGCATTGGTTTGGTCACAGGATGGTGACAGAAAATTCCAGATATGCATTTTATTGATCTTACAGATATGTTAAACATATGGTATTTTAACCAACGTCATTAAAGCCATTTTTTGAGAAAAGAAACATGTTCCATGTAAAGGATATTAGGAGGGAGGACTGTTTTCAAAATCTTTGTATCGTATCTTTGGCAGTTGCTGAACTTAAATACCAAATTTGATATTTATTCGAAATTTCATTTTTGAGTTATGCTGATTACATTCAGTCACAAACATTTTAAGAACGTTTTTATTCGGGTAACCTCAAGACATGAATCCGTTATCTGGTTTTTAGCAATAGAGTTTTAGGAACAAATGTTTTGAGGAAAAAGTTTATTAAAAAGGGCATTAGGAATTTTCATTTTAAGAAATTTAGTTTTGGGAAGAATGAGCTATAAGAAGAACGAATTAGAGCAAAAATCTGAATGTGCTACAGTCGTGTGACTTTCTCTACTCACGTTTGTTTTATATAGCTTCCACAAACTATTCTTGCAAAACGTTTTTCTATCTACTTCATGTTATCGAGATAAACATTTCCAGAATTAGTTTCATTACACATTTCGTTGTAGATACAAAGGGGATGCAGGAAACCGGAGCTATAGTCCATCGCGAGAAACAGCTGAATGACGACGCCACTTATAAATATTTTTGTGTAGTTGCTGTAAGTTTTCGTCCATCCCTTACGGTTTAGAAGTTACACAAAATTATAAGAGATTCATTAAGGGGATAAGGTACTCTGAAATGGTCAAAAATCACATTTTTTGTTTTAGGCATTAATAACATCTCTATTATTTCCAGTTTCAGAAAATATATACATTTTGGGGGTTAAGAGGTTTTTAAGACATTTAAATACCATTTAAATGCTAGTCTGCACTCCTTTAAAGCTGTCATGCAATGCCCCTTTTTAGAAAATGTTTGTATTTTTGAACAACTAACAGCTATATTATGTCCAGCGAGCAGTTCAGTAATTAACAAAAGAGGCCAGGACCAAGAGAAGGCAATCCAGGAATAAAGGTGCAGATGATTATGACCCTGGAATGTACTGAAGTGTCAGAATTTTAATGTTCAAACTTTAAATTCAGTTTTCTCAAAACAACATTTGTTGGATACTTATGTACCTTTTTCTCAGAACGTGTGAGAGGTAGAGAGCTGAAATTTTCAGTACATGTATACAACACATGGTTAAGCTTTCTGAACCGCAATTATAATTTTATAATGCATATTACTGATATTAAGAAAGCAACAACATTGCAAACTTTCTACATTTTTACTTTGCAATTAATTTGTTTTTCAATTTCTAGTGAACTTATATACATAATTAAATAATTAAGGTTCAGAAGATAGCCGATTATACTAAGAACAAGCATGCAAAAATGTGATTCTGTATTGCAAGTAGTATCAGAGAAAATGGTACATGAATTCACATGTTTTAAGAGTATATTTTATTACTTTTCTGCTGAATGAAATAATTTTTATGGACTCAACTGCATAAGCTATCAATTCAAATCAGCACTTGAAATAATTGTTATGATTTATAGAGTAATTCATAAAAATTTCAGTAAAAACATTGCGAACTTTAAGAGCAGTGGTAATTTAACACACTTAAGGTTAATTTCCATGTGTTCAGACTACCTTGTCCTCTTAAGAACAAAGAGGCTTTACAAGCTACTTACAAAAAGCTCCAGATTAATACGCTTTAATAGTCGTGTAAAAATCTTAAATATATGGGTTAATCAAAATCGTTAGAGCTATTTTTGAGTCAATAAAAATAATTTAACTTTTCCATGTAAAGGTCTTTTGGAATTGGGGAATTTTCTTGAAAATCTTCTTGTCACATTCTTGAAGTTACTGAGCTTGTGTCCAAGCTTGGTATGTATTTATCCAACATTTGGTTTTTGGGTTATGCTCTTTACAGACAGACGCACTCACACACGCGGACCTTCTTCTAAAATTATATTTTTTGGGTTCAGCGTGCCCAAAACTTGAATTTCCGATAAAATCTCAACATCAGATTCTTGGGTGGAATACAATAATTTCTCTGTTTACTATAAATACGTATTAGAGAAATTAAAAATGACCGGGAACTTATTACTGTAATTATTACTAACAAATGAATTTGGATACCTGACTGCAAAGATAACATTGATCGAAGCATACGTATATTAGATTAGGCAATGAATATATGTATTCTGCTCCGTTTTGTTCTCTGTAGTAACTTTAAAGGCTTCAGTTTGCGCTTTAAATCTTATTTCACTATGTGGTACTTGTAGGTTGTGGAGTGAGTACAGTAAAGAAGATTCGTATTGTGGGTGGACAGCCGGCTGAACCCGGGGAGTGGCCCTGGATGGTGGCTCTGATTCGAGTCAGTACGGGCTTCCAGTTCTGTGGCGGTGTGCTCATCACGAACCAGCACATACTTACAGCTTCCCATTGTGTTGAGAAGTAGGTATCTCCTCGTTTATTCTTTTGTTACTTGATAATTAGGTCATGTCTTTCTCTTTTTCTCTTCCTCTTTGTTCAATTATTTTTATACACAGGTTTTTCCTCTTCTGTATTCCCAGTAGCAGTGTGTAGTTATTTTTCTTTATTTCTGTTTGTTATTTCAACCCCCTGTTTTCTTTTATGTCGTAAATTAATTTAGTTGTATTCTTTTTATTTTGTATTTTGCTCCTTTTTAGTGCCTTAGTATTCTTAATGTTGTTATCTTGCTTTTAAAATTTTAATAACATTTTGTCTTTAATTGGTTTTCCATTGAGCATCTCCCACGATAGCTTTTACAAATGCAAGAAAAGCTTTGGGATGTGCTTGACTAAACATTCTACGTAATTAGTATACCTAAGAAGCTCAATTCCAGAAAAAAACTGATTTTATAATCGTAAAATTTGAGTTGCTGTTCTCTTCTCAGTCCAAGGTATATAGTCGATTGCTTTAATTATTGTCTTTGAACATAAGTTCCTTAACTTTTCGCTTCCGTAGTGTCTAGTAAACGGATAGAATGTAAATTCGGAGGGCAGAAAAACTTGTCAAGAAATCATAAATCAATAAAGGATAGAAAAATATGGGTTTTAAAAGTGAGAACCGCTGGTCAAATGCCTTGCATACAGTTAAACGGTTCTAACGTGGAGCATAAAATACTGTTTGAAAAGGTAGATTACAGAGACAAATTCAACGCCATATCCGCGATTTGAACTAGATTTTTGTATTTTCATACCGTTGCTCTAACAGCTAAGCAACCATGGCAACGACATTAAATTCCCAAACGGATTCGCATTTTTTCCAGTAAATCACAAGGAGATCTCAAATTCATTTCGAGATAACATATCGTAATGGCGATTTACAACCTTGCAAGTACTTTTAGGCCCCAAGTTTCATAGCTAACCACTATTAGGCCAATTAATTACTATTGTGCTTGTTTAATATTAATTTATTACGACTAAGGCTCGCCACGATATGAAAACAGGTATCTCAGGTTATAACATTTGTAAACACCTATAGAGTTAAACATATCGATATTAATCCAGTCAGAAACATCTTGAGATGGAAGTTTTATCAAAATATGGTTTAAGAGCTAACTTTTCCATTTCCATTTTAAATTTCTTTGAGCATTATGATGAAACTCTATCATAACACAGTACCGGAAAATTCTTTTTATGCTGAAAAATATAGTAAATTGAATTATATACTGCAGTGTTTGAGTGGCTCAAGCAGGAGCTGAGCTCCACGTTACGTCAAATCTCTCATGGTTGGTTGCGAAGGCTGGTGGTCAATCGTATGAACCACTTTCAAGGATTCGTAAATAGAATTTACTTTTGCGGCCAACAATAGAAGCCAAACGTGACAAACACACGAGTTTAGGAACTCCGACTATCAACCACATCGCCACAATCTAGGATATGTTGAACCGAACGAGATGACTCCGCGGCAACATGTGAGGGATCCCGGGTTCGATTCCGTTTGAATGGCAGCCCTGACCTTGGGTTTTCTCAGGTCTGTAGGCGAATGCTGGGGTAGTTTCTGCAAAACCGCGAATTTTCCTGCTCCATTTTCTTGTCACTTTTCAGAGTTGGAGGATTAGGCGAGTGGACGATACTTGTGGCGATGGCATTTACTTTGTTCTGGTGTCGGGTGTGTGACCAACACCCCACAAAACCTCTCCTTGGAGAATGAGACTTGTGTGGATGATCTCGCTGATACGGTGTCGGGATCTCAAACCTGGAAACGATAGACCTCCCCTCCTGTTCAGCCCTGCCGCCCCGTTTATAGTCGCCCTCTGTCTGTGCCTTCACTCCTTCCTCTCGGAGGTTCAATGTCGTCCTCTGTGGTGTAGTAGCTAGCCATGCTAGCCTCTACTTTCCGGGGTCGCGGTTTCAAAACCGGCGGAGGTCGATGGATTTTTTTTCAGACGTAAAAAACCTCAGCATGACTTCCTTCGGAAGGGAAGTAAAGCCCGTGGTCCCGTGTCATAGATTCACGGCACGCAAAAGAACCCCAAGTCTGGTAAAGAGGCATCTGAGCAAAATTACCGGTTTTTCACGCCCAATACAGAATGTGACGCTAAGAACTACAGCAGTTAAAGAGCACCCATAAATAAAACTCAATTCGGAGGTTCGATAGATCCACTGTCAGGCATTCCCTTAATCACCATGATATTTTTCCCTCCGTAAGGTTTTCATCTTTAGATAACCAACTTTTGACTTAACCCAGCCGGTAATAGTTTTCTATGACTGGAAAACAATACAAAGACCTACCCTAATCAATGAACGATGTTAATAATCCATACTGAATGGAGGAGTGATTCGGCTACCGTCTCTATGAAAGAGTTTCGATACGATTGGCACACAAGGAAAGGGTAAACTAATTAAAAATAATTCCGGCTTTCTACAGGAAGGGGTTGAAAAAGTATTTGCACGTGTGGTTAAATTGAACGACAGGTATGACGTTTACATGTATGAGAAATTTAATTACGACATGGAGAAGAAGGTTAACGTTGTTACCGCTACTAGAAAGAACCGCCTGCTATTGCTATTATTATTATTATTATTATTATTATTATTATTATTATTATTATTATTATTTTTCCCTTTTTATGTATCTGCATTTGTGCTGAAAGCTTTTTTTAAGGTATTTTCTATCCATATTATAGAAATTAGTCGTACAGCATACTTGCAAGCTACGCTACTGCCCCGAGTTTCCATGCGCTGTATTATCTCATGTTTTAAGTTATGATTTGTTTCTGCTGGATTCATAGATTTTGGGCACCGGAATAGGTAAATGTAATGGCTGACAGTGAGTCACCAAGCCAGGCTGTTGCAGAAACGTGATTTAGTGCGGCAGCTAAATCAGCTTCATTCACTACTCAGTTAACGCCCATAGTTTTGCACGTTTTCATTTAGACGCAAGCGTATATGAGATGTTGCATTGATTCACCCACAGGAAACGCAGTCAAGGCTCTCAAGAACTATACTCCAGCAACTCTATGGGTACACGTGCGAGGCAATAAAGTGAAGTCTCGATTCTTTTCATTGCTTATCTAGCATAAAATTAAAAGCAAAAACCTTCAGTAATGCAAAACTTAAACATTTGAGTGTATCGAAAAAGTATGGAAGGTTTATCTCAACGTATTAGACATACTTCGATACTATTGAAACTACATATTTTAACCCTATAATCTCTGCCTCGATTAGATTAGGGATCTAGGAAGCCCTTTCTCATGCATTATTCTGTTCACTATTGGCGGTTGGTACAAACTCTAAAAATGACGAGATTTGGTGATAAACGAATTCAAAATATAAAAGAAGTGACACAAGATCTAACGCCACATAAAGCGAGATAAAACAGTAAAGTCACTTCAGTGATTATAGTAGAAGGGGGAAAAAGAAGTATCGTTCTCAAATTCTAATTATCTTGCCGAATCCCTCTCTTGCTTTTAATTTTTCTTAAGTAATTTAATTGAGCTTTCAAACCCATGGTTGTTGTCATTAGACAATTCTTTCTCAAACTTCGGTCTTGGAATTGACATAATTATCATGACAACAGGCATTCGTTAACCTCAATTAAATTACCAAAAGACTATCAGATTAGTATTGCTCAAGAAAATCATTTTGGCATCCATATAATACGCTAAGGTTGCTATTTAAACTACTATTCGTTTTCGAGTTATGCTGTTCACGCACACTCGCCACGGACCTTTTGGAATCAGAGGACCTCAAAAGGTGTAATTCCAGTGAAAAAGCATCCGGCGTTCCACCAAAATGTCACAATCTCAATAAAATTGAGACTATAGAGCAAGGATTTACCGCAACTATGCCTTAATTGCAGGATCGGACGTAGGAACGTAGCATAACTATCCAATAACATTTCAAGTTTACTAAATTTCCCAAACAGGAAGGGCAGGGGAATATTCCTTCAAATATCTTAACATAACTTCAAAATGAACAATTGAGCTAATTTATTATAAAAAAACTAATTCAAAATCAGTACTTGGTGTTCGGAAGACGCGTGTACTGCTCACCTACGTTGACTGTCCCGACGGCAGCGCATGGAAAGAGAACTGTGTACGCGTTAGTGAAATGACTGTTAACGCCGCCCTCTAATCTCCACGTCACAACTGGCAAATCCTGCCAACCCCTGATTGTATAACTCCCTCAAATACGTTAAACTAAACCCCTAACACTCAGATAAATGCCACAATATAGATATCGAATTTTTGGGTGGAATGCTATACTGTTCATTATGTGTAATCAGAAGAGAAAGTAAACACTTTGGACAAATGAACATAAAAACCAACTAATAATCCCGTGGTGCTACAGCACATGAAAGGCCCAGTCCCGACTACCGGCCTCACGCCTGAGTATGCACGACAGTGATGGGCGATTATCCAACCGACATGGAGAGGTGACGTGGCAAGCATCACGCATCCCCAGCCGGAATGTTAAGCCTCCGTGGCAGGGATCACTGCTTATCTCAATTCCTAAGTTTCCTTACAATACAATAAAACTAATCAATAAGAGGAACATTATTGGACCTATAGTCCTGCAATTTGATCTGCTACATCTATCAACATGATAAACTATCTGCTATGCAGATGATTTCAAATGCTACTTTGGTAAATTAAGAGATATTGTCACTTTAAAACAATGATTTATTTTACATGAACTATTTATATGTATACGTCTATTCGAGATAACTATAGTAAAGGCGCTATGAAATTTCAGGCAGCAACCTAAGGATTTTACAGTGCGGCTAGGAGAGTACGACCTCTCGAGAACCGACGAGACTCGAGCACAAGACATGGCAGTGAGTGAGATACGTATGCACGAGGAATATTCCCGTTCTACATATGAGAATGACATTGCTATCTTGAAAATGGATCGACGTGCAGTGTTCGGCTCCTACGTGTGGCCGATTTGTTTGCCACCACCAGGACCTACATTTGATAGCGCCACAGCTTTCGTCATTGGTAAGCGACATTATGTTTAAGAGTACTATATCTGTGAATTTTCCAAAAATGGACTTTATGTGTGTGGCAGAATTTATCTAAAACGCTTTGGTATCTGATTATGCCTCGAAAAAAGTCCAGTATAATTTATGAAAATGAAAAAATGTAAAATACCCTTATGTCCCATGAAAGGCAAAGGCCTCCTATCGAGTAGCGAAAGCTCATTTCTTTTAAGGCGGTGAACTACTTCACATGTTTATTTAGAGTAACTATATCTGATTGTTTTGTATTGTATTATTTAGTCACTGTATAATCATATTAACAATCAAACACCATTTAGTCTTGTTTAATCACACGATTCTTTCACTGTTCAATTACACCTATTTATTGCTACATACATGTAGCTGGTCTGATTGTTTTGTGATGCATTACTTAACCACTGTTTAATCACATTATTGATTCACTCTTCAATCACACACTATTTAGTTATTACACAGATATAGCTGTGTGTAATTATTTTGTGGTGCATTCTTTAGTCACTTAATCACACAGTTCATTCGCTGTACAATCACTATTTAGATGCTACATAGACGTGACTGTGATTAGTTGCTTCATGATGCATTATTTAGTTACTGTTTAATCATTCACTGTTCAATCACACACTGTTTAATTGTTACATATAGATGTAGATGTGACTGGTTTTTTATGGTGCATTATTTAGTCACCGTTTAGTCATTCACCGTTAAATCACAAACTATTTAGCTGCCACATAGATGTAGCTGTGACTAGTTGCTTTATGATGCATCATTTAGTCACTGTTTAATCATTCACTGTTCAATCTGAAACTATTTAGCTGCTACATAGATGTAGCTGTGACTAGTTGCTTTATGATGCATTATTTAGTCACTGTTTAATCATTCACTACTCAATCACACACTATTCAAGTGTTACATGGATGTAGCTGTGACTAGTTGTTTTATGGTGCATCATTTAGTCACTGTTTAATCATTCACTACTCAATCACACACTATTCAAGTGTTACATAGATGTAGCTGTGACTAGTTGCTTTATGATGCATTATTTAGTCACTGTTTAATCATTGACTACTCAATCACACACTATTCAAGTGTTACATGGATGTAGCTGTGACTAGTTGTTTTATGATGCATTATTTAGTCACGGTTTAATCATTCAGTACTCAATCACACACTATTCAAGTGCTACATAGATGTAGCTGTGACTAGTTGTTTTATGGTTCATCATTTAGTCACTGTTTAATCATTCACTACTCAATCACACACTATTCAAGTGTTACATGGATGTAGCTGTGACTAGTTGTTTTATGGTGCATCATTTAGTCACTGTTTAATCATTCACTACTCAAGTGTTACATGGATGTAGATGTGACTGGTTTTTTATGGTGTATTATTTAGTCACTGTTTAATCATTCACTGTTCAATCACAAACTATTTAGCTGCTACATAGATGTAGCTGTGACTAGTTGTTTTATGGTGTATTATTTAGTCACTGTTTAATAATTCACTGTTCAATCACAAACTATTTAGCTGCTACATAGGTGTAGCTGTGACTAGTTGTTTCATGGTGCATTATTTAGTCACTGTTTAATCATTCACTACTCAATCACACACTATTCAAGTGTTACATGGATGTAGATGTGACTGGTTCTTTATGGTGCATTATTTAGTCACTGTTTAATAATTCACTGTTCAATTACGAACTATTTAGCTGCTACGTAAATGTAGCTGCGATTGGTTGCTTTATGATTCATATTTAATCACTGTTTGATCACGCTGTTGATTCACTCTTCAATCACAGGCTATTTACCTGCTACATATATGAAGCTGTGACTGGTTGTTTTGTGGTGCTTTTTTAGTCCCTGTTTAATCACACTGCTCATTCACTCTTCAATAAAACTACTTAGCTGCTACATAGATGTAGCTGTGACTGGTTGTTTTGTGGTGCATTATTTAATCACTTAGAAGTCTCAAACATTGCACTTTATAGAAAACAAACCAACCACCCACCCACCCACTCACTCCCACTCCATATCAAAGAAATCAGCAGTCAGGCCAGTTTCAAGAAATTTTCAGCTTATGGTACACTGAAATTGACTAGTCTTTGATAATATTTTTAGGCACTGTTCCTTTTCGCATTTCCTATCACATTAACTTTGGTGACTTCGTGACCTATTATCTCAGAAACTATTCAAAATATCAGCCTGAATGGTTACAGGCTGTAGATGCATGCTTTCTAATTTCCCCATCCACTTTCATACGCAAATGACATTCATTAAGAAAGACAGGGCTTTTCATAATTCAACATATTTTTATAAACCAATGTGTTAGCAATTAACTTTTTAAAATATATCTAATCAACTTACTAACATCAAATTAGATTAGTGATTGAACTGAGGTGTTGTTTTATCATATCAAAATTTCATTTGGCTAGCGTCAACAGTTTCTGAGAAAACGAATCATTTATAACAGAAAATATCATAGAGAGAGAGAGAGAGAGAGAGAGAGAGAGCCGGAAATTTTTCTCAAGCGGCCTCTATTAGGCCTGAGGTTATTTTATGTGCCGTAAATCTGCGACACGGGACCACCGGCTTCGCTTTACTTCCCTTCCGAAGGAAGCCACGCTAACGATTTTTACGCCCGAAAAAAATCAATTGCCCTCCGCCGGGTTTGAATCCATGACATCGGGAATTAGCATGGTAACCACTGCACCACGGAGGATGACAAAATGCCACAGGTAGTGACAGTTTAAAAACTATTTAAAATATAAGTATTGTGCCTACGATGGTAAAATATATAACACAGGGAAGAGGAAATTCAGATTTATTAGACTACCAAAAATAAAAACCAACAAAAAAAACCAAACAAACAAACAAACAAACAAACAAAAACTAGAAATGTTATTTTCGCCGTTTGGTCTCCCCTTAATTAAGACATTCCGATTCTGTCTAGTACAGCGTTTTCATTATAAAGCTTTCTAGCCTAAATCATTGCTTATTTAGTTTTCATTTATACATTAAAACGTAAAATTAAAACCAGGAAGAATTGCATTTGCAGTAGATTCAACCCCGTCACCCTTGGTCAGCCACTCTTTAAAATTTCAAATGTAACTCTTATATTTTGACACTAATTTTTGAAAGAAAATTAATTTGTTAGCGTATCTCAGTCATTAGTTCAAATATTTTGTTTTTTCATCTTGGAAAATCGGATTATTGTTACTGTGACCAGGGGTGAACACAAATAAACCACCGAGAATTGCAAAAAATTATTTCACCTGAATAAAAAAAAAATTAAAGAAAAAGCTCCATGTGTGTGCGTCTGTGAACAACATAACTCGAAAACGAAAAGTGAGATAAATACCCAATTTGGTATTTAAGTTCATTACCTTCAAAAGATGCGACATGAAGATTTTCAAGAAAATTTCCCAACAGCAAACTACCGTATGCAGGGAAGAGTTTTAAAATTTTTAAGGTTTATAAAAATACCTATTTAACGATTTTGATTAAAATACCATATAGTAAAGGCTCATACGACAAATAAAATGCATATCTTGAATTTCCTGGGAATAGCCTTTGAAGTCTTTAATCGGAAGAAATTTTGTATAATATTGTATAACTGGTAACCGTTAAGCGTTAGACGAAAAACTACTACACAAAAAATGTCGATCTCTTTAAAGCACACAATTTATTTTCAATAACCTTTTTCCTAGCATCAGCCATTTCCGAGATATCCGTTATTAATGGTTTGAATTGTTCAGTACTTAGCCATTCTTTTAAAGTAATGTCGACTTTCAATTATTTCTTGCGATGTCATGGAAGGACTATAAAGTTTTAAGGCCAGCGTGTAGCGTCCAGTTCTAAAGCATAGATACATTTCGTATCTGTAACGAAATGTATAATGCAGCTATTCCCAGAAAGGTTTATCTCGATTAAAATTAAGCAAATAGGGAAATAAACTTTCATAAGATGAATTTGTATTATCACTATAAACGGTAGAAGGTAGAGAAAGTCATATCAATGTAACACATCAAATTGCTTTTCAAAAGCCTTGCCTTAAATCTAAGAGCTCTTTAGCTGCTCGGAAGTATAACCATTTAAAACAAACTTAAGAACTCATTTATTGTTCGGTGGGTAGTAAAAGAAGTAGGAGGAAGTTTTACTGCATTTGTGTAAAGTTATACACTTATGAATGTTTGGAGCAGGGAACCCAAGGGACTTTTATACGCGAAAGCAAAATGTGCCGTGAGGAGACTGCAACTGGAGAGATCTTAATGAGAGCGTCAGCAGTAGATGCTGAGCGAGATGAGCAATTTTGTTTCGTCCTGCTGTGCTTTCCTGTTCCGCCTACACTGCTTCACGCACCGTCCTTAAATGAAAAACTTCTTTTCCTCTCTCTTTCATAGCCGGCAGGATGTCGCGTATAACCCTTTCATTGAACTGGATTTAAATTAAACCCTTTAGTGTTCACCTTGCTTTTATTTATACGCATTTCGTAACCCGTTTTTGGATGAATTACAGAGAAATCTGATGTGCCACATTCATAGAATCTCACCGTTCAGCCATATAGATCATATTATTCATATAAAAACTCGTTTTTCTAAAAATTTCTGATTAATCATGATAATAGCTTTCATTAGCTAATGAGTGTCCCACTGGCTATCTGCCTCGGTCTCCGTTTTTAAAAGCAAGCTAATGGCAATAATTTAATCCAATACGGAAATATTTACTGAGGTAAATGAAAAACCTGTTGACCTGTGTATGGTGGGCATTTATCTCATCTGGGCTTTGCCACATGGGTGTTCTGACTTGCGATTGGTCAGAAACAAGAACCAGACCTGGAGTGGAACGGCAAAATGAATACGCTATACAAAATCAATAGAGAGCGGAAGCAACAATCCTACCTCAATTTGATAATCTGAATTTATCAATTTGTAAAGTTATTGCACAATAAATTGCGAATGGAAATAAAAAGAAATAAGAGAAAGTAAAACGCAGAGATAAACCATTTGCTTCGCAGTGAATTGAATATATAATTTCTGTATTCAACAGGAACGCCAGAAAATTCTCTTAGAATAAGCAGTTAGCAAATTTAAAGTAAGTTTCTATAGTTAACATCTTTAGCTTTAGCCTAAACTTTTTCTCACAAGAGATCCAGCATATAAACACGTACTGTCACATTTTACTTTGACTTTAAAAAGTGAAACCGTTTATTTGTATGTATGTATATGTGTCTGTTTATGGGTGTGTGTATGTATTTGTTACCGTAAAAAAGTTTATACAATTTCGTGGTTTCGTTCAAATTCTTTAAAATGAACAAAACAACAAGCATTAAGTAAACGACAACATTATTTACAATATGAGTGAATATAATACTATACACATTACAAAGTTAGGCTAAACTAATCATAAAATTCTTGTAAACTGTAAAACCATTCTTCACTTAAAAACTTCTTAGTGTACTTCTTAAACTTGACATTGTTATTTTGACTTATTCTATTAGTATTTAATTATATACATATATTTTGTTGATGCAATATGAGGCAGTATTTTATATCACAACACTGTGAATGCCAGAGTGATTGTAGTGTAAATTAACATTATTGTATGACAATGATTTTAGATATTTGTTAACTATAAGCATTGTTAGGAAATATGTTTACATGGCCTCACTGAAACTGACAATAGGAGCCAGGAGGAGCCAGAAGCAAGAACAGGTCGCCCGAGTTTACTCGGGCGGGGCGGAAGTTTAATCGCCACGGTACCTATCCGTTTAGTTAAGGATTTACCCGTGCGGTGATATAGATTGGTCTAATAGCAAGCGTTTTGTCCATGTCTACATGATGATGGCGGTTGCTGGCCCCTTGTGTTGCTATTGGCTCGGGTCGGTGATACCGCCTGGGCGGACAAGCGACCAGACGGTGACCGAGCAGAAACCATGGGGCGAGTTGTTTATCAATTAGAAGAGACAAACAAATGACGTCAGGATAGCGCGCTTTTCTTTAGAAATGGAGGGAATATCTTCCCTAGAGCATATGTTTTAGAAATTATGATTGGCTTATAAAACAGACGCTAATGTTGGCGCGATTTAGTAACCAATAACAGCTCTATTATAATGTTTAGGCATATCGGGGTGAGGGAGTATAAATTCTTGAGGCAAAGGCAGGTATCGCGCAGTTCTACAGAATCATTCACAAGGTAAACGTCGCGTAGTTCTAAGAAATCTCTCTCGCGAGTTACACGTCAGGCAGTTCTAAGGAAGCATTCGAGATGTACACGTTACGCAATTCTACAGAATCTCTCGCGTCGTAAAGTTAGTTACGAAATGTGAAATACGCGAATTAATAGTTCGCGGTAAATAAGTGATTGTGGTTACATTCGAAAATATGACAGTTTCAGTCAGGCGTGTATCAAGATTAAATATGTGAAATTAATTGAGTGTGACAGCAAGAAAAGTGTAAAAACAAATTATTTTATCAGTGTTATCTTTTAGTAACAACTCCTTTCCGTTTACACGCCCTGCTCAAGAGATATTTGCTCGACTGAGTAATGATAGCTAACCGGAGGACAAAGAACCCAAAATTCAAAATAGTAAAACAATAACAGGCGCTCAGCAAATAAGATAACACGAACAGATTACTGCGACAAATATGGGGTTAGCATTTTTTGCTGTTTGTGCCCTTCATCAGTCGACCAATCACTACAAGAGATACGACTCCAGTGGCAAAGCCTTAAGGGGTAAAAGTGCTTGTGTTTGGTGGGGCCATAGTATTTCTAGGTATCTATCTGTCGCTTAGAGTGAATTACGCTTTGTTTGAGAATCCTGTAATCCAGGATTACAGGCTGTACATTTAGAAGTAGAAAAAGTGGCCCATTTGGCTTCGAGCTCTCGTCGAGTCAAGATGGGTAGGAAGAAGACCGCCGCAGCCTCCAAGCCTCCTCCTCGTGAGGAAGCCACTACTAGCTCCGCCTACAACGACGAAAAACTTCCAGCCTCTCCGCCGCCGCCGCCAATCGAAGCGCCCAGCGCCATCTCTCCAGCCAGCACAGCCGACCACACACCGCTGACCAGCGTGCCCGCACGCTACTCCGCAGTCGTCCGGGGAATCCACCGACAGCTCCCTGACGTGCTACTACTCACCGCCGCCCAACGCTTCTGGCCGTCTGCGGCCAAGGCGTCTCGCATTCGTAATGACAGGGGTCCTACACCGCTAGTCCGACTCACCTTCTTGGACGAGGGCGAATACTCACTGGCCCTCGGCGCAGGACTGCCCTTGTTAGGGCAAACACAGTCGCTCGAGGCCAGTCGCAGTGTGCGTCCAACTCCGTGCCGACGCTGCTGCCTGTACGGGCATACCGCCGCGTCATGTGACGCCGCACCCCGTTGCCACTACTGTGGCAATGGAACACTCACCTCCGACTGCAGGGCACACGACCTGACACACCGCCGCCGCTTCTGCGCCTCCTGTGGAGGCAAGGGGCACTACACTGGCCAGGCCGTCTGCCCACTCTAGCCTCGTAAAGCCACACCGCACCTCTCAGAGACACCGCAGAGCTTCACACCTACGACGCAGACCATCACCTCATCATGCGACTCATCACAGATCCAAGCACAGATAACAGCTTCGAACCAACCCATCCTCGATGCCATCCAGGACCTCCATGCTGAGGTGTTAAACCTAGCTGGCAGGATCAGCTCTCTGGAAGAGCATCTCAGTGTGCAGTTTAATGGAGACACCGAACGCGCTGACAAATCCCTCGACGTAACGAAGAACCACATCCTCAGCAACATCAACAGCCACTTCAAGGAACAGCAAGAGTGCCTACAGCAAATAAACGCCAAATGCGCACTCTTGAACGACATCAAGCACCATCTCGAAGACCAATACGGCTCCGATGATAACCGGCTTACCCTCCTGAATCGGCTTCGCCTTAGCAGACTGCTTCGGCATGCCGTGCAGCGTCAACCACCTCATCCAGAATATCATCCTCAACAAAGTGCCAATTCCCGGAGGTAACAGGCCCGGGATTGAAGCCTGCATCTCCTGTTAATTCGCCACCGTTACAGGTCCCTGTCAGGGCTATCGCAATGGCAGATACCTGACCTCCACAGCGGAGAAATCCGCCAACTTAGTAGTCACCCACAAACAGCGGGTTTGCTTCGGCGGTACCAGCCATCATGTACACCACGATGCCCCAAATAAAATGTGCCATCACAGCATCACATCCTTCTTTTCCTCCTCCTTTTTCCTTTCTACGCCTATATACATACTCTTGTTTTTTCCTTCAATCCTTTACTCCTGTTTCCCCCCCCCCCCCCCAAAAAAAAACTGATGGCAATACCTTTTATCAGTAAGATTTCCACATTTATCTTAAGTTTCTATATAGTCCCTATCACGCCTTTCTATGATTGGCTTTAAATAAACCCCAAGAAACAAGTATGAATCAATGAGCTATGAGTTACTCGGTGTTAAGAATTCTATGATTCGTGTAAACAAGTAGATTCGACATTGTAGAGGAAGGCCGAGTGAGAAATGAATTCACTTAAGCGTTGAAGTATTAATAGTTGGTTCACTGTTGGAGAGCCAAACTTGAAGTAGCTGCCGCACGTACGGTACAGAGTTCAGGTGGCCTTCGCCCCAAGTTTAAGAATAAACTTTGTATTTTTAAGTTTCCTTAAATATTATATATATTTATGTTGGCCTCGGCTGCGTCAGTATTAATTTTGTAGAATCATGTATCTCTGAACAAGATGTGATGCGGCTAAAGAATGTAGGTTTGCACAGATTATAATTTTTACTTCACTCTTTTTATTAATCCTTGACACGATTAAATAACACGTCACTGATATAGAGAGCTGTGAGATTATTTATTAATTACTTGCACTTTTTAAACACGTAAACTTTATAATATCCTCGCCGTAATGAATTTTTATCTCACACTGGATACGTATGAAACTTCTCGAGGACGCGTCTCGCGTCCAGTTAGGAACGCTATCTACAAGCAACTGAACTGATTTCTACCGCCTGAATTTGCAAATTTAATCTACTTCAAGTCTCTGATTGGCTATTCCTAATCCAATAGAATACTTTTATTTAACTTAAGATTTTTTCTGGTTGTTGATTGGCTATTTTATAAACTGTCTCAAAAATTACATTATAGTTGCTCCAAGAATTACCAGTAGCATTATTAAACTTTCCAATTCATTATTGCCTCAGGGTTACCTCATTGTTAGCAAATTTTGACCTATATTCTCACAGCTCCTACATTATTAAATTACGTAATACATTCACATAACATTATTAAACATACACATAATAATATTAACATTAATACAATGACTGTTACATACATTTTATATGTTATTTATACACATATTTCTTTAAGGCGGGCTGTTATTATATTTTATATTATATAATTAGAGTGAAATCATTTAAGTGTTAAAAATACTGCCTCAGTGCTGAAATGCACAACAGCTACAATACTGATGTCATACCTAATTCTGAGTGGAGAATGAAACAAAGTTTTAGTTTATTGCCACCAGAGTATTTTATTCGAACCACCACCACCACCACGACCACCACCACCACCGCTGCTGTTGCTGCTAATAATAAAAGGAAAGACCGTCTTGGGTGTTCCGGCTTTAAGATTTCAAACTGTCCTGCCATCTGGATAAGGGTATTCCTTTGTATCTATACTCTCTTGACTGGTAGAAAAATATAAACTTGGGTAAGAGGAAATGTATTATTATTATTATTATTATTATTATTATTATTATTATTATTGCTCCTATATTTATGCGCCTTCTCGGAGAAGGTTGCGTTGGGTTCTGAAGTGTTGACTGTGCGCGCTGCTATATTTAGGCTCTCAGCATAAAACGCAACGCAACCTTCTCCGAGAAGACTTCGACCTCGCCACTAAGGATGTTCACCATAGCTGTGGATGAAACGTCTGGAACATCTATCTCCAGCAGACCACGGCGTAACAGCCCGGAATTAATTTCTAGTTATACTGACTCCGGCCGTGAAAGTGAACATTCCCTCATTATTGTTGCTGTTATTGCACTGATGTGCTGCTAATAGTAAAAAAGCACCGTTTTAAGTAGAATACTATCGTCATTATTATTATTATTATTATTATAGTATTATTAACCTAGCGGTATTCAAATAGCAGGAACAGTGTTAGGCACATGTCATTTATTGGGGTGGCGTAAGCAACTGGTGAATCAAGTGGCTAGTATAATGAGGTAGAGGCTTGTATTCGGGAGGCCTCGGATTAGATTCCCGTCGACCACCCACATTGGGTTTTACGTGGTTTTCTAGATGATTAGACAAATGCTGGGAACCTTTTTCATTAGTCACGATTTCCCTTTCTTCCGTTTCCTTTTTAACTTTCAGGTGTGCTTCTAGGTTTCGTGGTGTATTGCGGCGCGAATGCTTGCTCAAAGGAAAGAGTGCTCCCCGTGGACATAGAGGTCGATGGGTCGTTCATCGCCATCTCTAGGAGGCTCCAGCAGTGGGACGGGTCTCTGTGGTCTGTCTGCCTGCGGCCTGTAGCCTCCTGTGGTTTCTTCACTTCACCCGTTCCCCCGGGTGGGTAGGTATGGATCCATGTAGGTCCAAGTATGCGAAGTATCCCCCTCCGTTGTATAATCTATACCTATTATGAGGTAGAAAGGTGATGCTTGGAGAGGGCGGATCTAAGCATGTCAGTACAAACTTAAATCTCCTTGTTCCTATACAGGCCATTATTGTCTGCTCCTAAGTCTGTATTGATAAATCGCCGGAACCCATGACAATATATTTCGTTTCTGTACGAAGGTTGCAAGTGAAACAAAACAACAATACGGTATGCATACTCTTGTTTTGCAGCTCGTTTGCATGCGCTTCTGGAAACTCTCATTTCCTGTGACAGTGTATGCAAGGACTTCTTTGATGAGAGTGGCAATCTAGACAATTTTAGACGTCCTCCTTCATTAGCATTATTCCCGTTGTTTCAAGTTTCTTCGCCAAATAATTGAAAGGAGGTCTTTGTAAGCCACTGCCGGTGGTGGCACACAAAGGGCTGTGTTTTCCATTAAGTTCGGATGATAAACAAGCATTGTTCTTTTAAATACCGACTAATACTTCACTACACCACATCACAACCACTATTATGTGCATTCCAACAACAAGAACAAACTATAACAACCAATCAGGTGTACATACGATTAGAATTCAATGTAGACTTGTACATGTACACTTATGTCCTATAAGGATTACGGTCTATCACCGACAAGGTATATATAGAGAAAATTTTACATTATCGGCGTTAGTTTGATTTTTAAGGTGAAAATATGGGGCCAAGAGCGAGTGGAAGGCTGCTCATTTATAGGGTGAGAAAACTTTTAGCTATTAAAGGAGCACTCATGTAATTGAAAAAAATTCTGATGTGTTACACTCACATGACTTTCTCTACTCTTGTACAAACTTTTACAAACGCTTATTCTCCATGTGCTTCATGTTAATCGAGATATCGAGATGTTAATTTTCTTGTAGATGCAAGGGGAATTGGTAGGCTTTAAGCGATAGTCAAATATTTTAAGAGCTGGTTGCTATGTGGAGTATTCCATTCAATTTGCATTACCAGGACAAAAAAAAATGAAAAACGAATTTCCATTTGAGAAAAAGTATAAGTATTGGAAAATTTAAGGGAATACAAGCAATTTCTCGAAAATTGTTCACTCAACAAAAAATGTATATGACATAAATTGTGTATTTTAACGGGATCTACATTTTCTGTGTAGTAAAATTTTGTCTATCTCTTATGGTTTACCAGTTATGCAAAAGTTGTTCACAATGAACAATACCTTTGCAGACATTCCCAGAAAATTCGAGATATACATTTCATTTTTCATGAAAATATCTTAAACATATGATATTTTAATCAAAATCGTTGGAGCCATTTTTGAGAAAATTAAAATTTTCGGAAAATGTTCCATGTAAAGGGTAATCTGGGGTAGGCGGATTTTCTTGAAAACCTTCGTGTCGCATCTCTGGAAGATACTGCACCTAAATGGCAAGTTTGGTGTTTATCCGACTGTTAGTTTCTGAGTTATGCTGTTCACAGGCACACAAACACACACACACACGTTTCCAAAAATACTTTTTTTGATTCAGGGGGTCTCAAAACATGTATTTCCGGTGAAATATCAGTATCGAAATTTTGGGTGGAATACAATACTTCCCCTACTTACTATACGTAGTAGAGAAAGTAAAAATGACCGAATCTCTTAGATCTCGATAGTAATTTTTTTCGAGTCCGAATCATGTTGGCAGGTTGAGAGCAGTAGATGAAGGTTATAAAGGGTATACTGGCGTGAACAAAATGTGATCCATAATGGAAAGGAGCTGTTTATGTTGGAACTGACAAAATATAGCCCCATTCCCTACCAGTGAGAACACCTCTGTTTTCCGAGTATGATTCTAGCCATTGAATTGGCAGGATGCATTACCTTCCCAAAGCATAGCCGAACTGCCGAAGGGTAACATTGCAACTTTTATATTTTCATGCTGCACTACTGTTTTATTTATGCTAGTTTTGTTATTGCCATTTATAACTTTTTCACTGTGAGTTGAAAGGAGAAAAAAATAAAACTTAAATCTAGTATCACTCCGTCGAGCACATGGCAGTGCCACGTGGAGGATGACGGGAACTAAGTACCCGTGAGAGGAAATCGCTTCAGACAGAATGCAAATACAGTATATTGCGCACCATTAAACTGTTCTTAACTTCAGGCTTTAGAAATAATTCATTTAATGAATAATATCAGTATACCACTTTTTCTTTAGCCTTTTATGAGTCAACGAGTTAATATGATTAGCACTATAACACAGAAAACAAATGCGAACCGAGCAACAATTCTGCATCACAAAGAAATTCAATTATTGCTAAATAATGGCCAACTATATTCACTGTGGATTAAAGGTGGGTACTTTTAACAGAATATGTTAAAAGCATTTTATACAATTGTCTTCTTTCCATTTCCCGCGTTTATGTTTTCCACAGTGGCAGAGAATTCTCAGCCATGGCACTCTCAAAAGTAATATTTTCCCAACACGTTGCAAAGGTACACTGCGGCTTATGCGGAAACCGGAAATGAGCTGCAGCACCTGCGCATGGCTTCTTAAATCCTCTGCTATAACGGTTCATTTAATTATAGGTGAATCTGAACAAACGCATTTTGTTCCATAAATAGGACTGTTACAATAATGTTTTTTTTAATGTTCTCTGCACGAGAATAACCACAAAATGTTACGATCTGACCTGAACTGTTTTATGTCGAGGAAGAGACGACGTGCTAAACGGGAAAACTGTAGTTTGCCCATCAGCCAATGAAGTGCTCCCATGTCACGTGATTTTGTTTAAAACGCCTTTAAACTTAAAGTGAAAACACTTTACTAGCGGTAGCAATTTTAACTTTCGTCTCCATGAGCTGATAAAAGTTCTCATATATGCAAATGTCGTAGCTGTCGTTCAGTTTAACTTCCTCACCCCTTCCTCTCAAAGGGCGAACTATTTGTAATTGGTTTAGCCTTTCCTCGTGTTCCAATCGTACAGAAACTCTTTCACAGAAGTATCCGAATCACCCCTCTATTCCATTTAGATTATAAGCATCAAACATTGGTTAGTTTGTATGTCACTATATTGTACTCAGGCAAGTCACATAGAGAACTGATGATACCTGGGTGGAGTCAGGTGGAAACCTTACGGAGAGAAAAACACTATGGCGATCTAGGGAATGGGCCACTTTTTATGCACGATAGTGTACCTATCCGCCGTGGGTTTAACCACTAGAAAGGTTGCTGGGTGATGGGTGAGAGAGAGATTGAGGGACTAAAGGGAGATAGCAAAATGCTCCTCGACGGCTGCTGGTCAGGGTGTAACGGTCCATTTGTAAGGTTGGGTTATGTATTTTCCAATTTTTTTTATTATGCGGTGGTATTGTGAATTTTGAGTCTAAGCACCTCGGGAAGGATTATAGAGGAGCTCAGCTTTAGCTTCTGTATGAAGTTACTCTTGTGTTATCGAGGAAGCCTGCATCGCCATACGGAGAACCCGGTGTCACCTTAAGCGACATTGTGTGAGCTTCCAATCTCCAAGAGATCTAACGAGGTCGCTCCGATAAAATGGCAATCTATTGTAGAATTTTGCGGTTAGGCACCTAATTTAATCCATCGCGTATGGAAGGGATGAGTCTTCGTGAAAAAAGCTTAGGGGGAAGGAACAGCATACAGAAAAGATGACCCTCTGTAGGCTGAGCAGACTGGAGTCTGCTGCCATGCCCCAGATCTAGCAGGCGTATAGAACTAGAAGGATCAAGCCTCTGAAAAGGTGTAGCTTTAAGACAACTAGCCTCCCTAACCACATCATGGGGTACAATGAGGCAGTAACCCCAGGTCCCGATTTGTTGCCGAAAAGTTACACCTTTATCTAGCAAGTAGGTGATGACATTTGTTCACTGAATCCTATGGCGGAGATAGGTAAATGTGGGGAGTTCGCGGATTAACGGACATACACCAACCCGGCACCAATCTTGGATGAGGTGGAGGTGTCAATGTATGGATTTGAAGGCTCTGAGGAAATTCCTGTTTGTACAGAATAACAGCACTTCGTCAGCACAGTGGGCTATATTATTCTGCTCTGTAGGTAGGTCGGCCATGAAAACTCTGAACCTTTGGGGACTCCGTCTCATACTGACCGGAGTGTTGACATTTCCCTGCGACTGAGACAACAAAAGTGCAGTGTGTAGTAGGTGTGTAGTAGATGTATGATATGAGTTGATAGCTCCAGCTGATGAGAAGGTCTTCTCGACGTCTAGAGAGACAGCCTTACCTGGAAAACCGGGACAGCAGCTCTCTACCACGAGCAGTAGCTGCTGGGGCGTCAGATCCCCAAGTCGGAACCCTAACTGATGGGCGGGGATGGCTTGAATGTTTCTCAGTAGAGCGGACAAGCGGGCGAGTAATAGTCTTTGGAAGACTTTTGAGAGGACGGACAGAAGGCTAATGGTAGTCGGTAGTCGGAAGGATGACCTGTTTAAGATACAGATCGGCAGGATCTCCTTCCGCTAGCCTGGAAAGTGACACAGCACGAGACACATGTTGAACACCTTATTAGAAGAGACGGCTCTAAACGTAAGGCAGCGTAGCATGACGGTTGTGAGCCCATCAGATCCCGCGGCAGTTTTGGGTTTGAGATACCGGAATGCATCATAGAGTCCGCTGAATCTAATAACGGGTAGTCGATCCGCCTCGTCGGGAGAGCGCCGAAAGTATCGACGTACCTCCCGGTGAATGCACTCGGAGAAGGTGTCCTGGGGTGTCATCTCGTGGCATTAGAGTTCATTCAAGAAGTCCTCAAGCACATTTGCTTTGGCTTGAAGTCATAGACCAGGCCTTGGATGCCTTGGAGCGGGTAGGTATTTAACCTCGTCGGTACCGGAGTATTTTTGCAGTCTGCCACACGACGCCATATTCGAGGTTCATGCAGGTTATCATTTCCTGTGCTCGCGTAGGTGGAGACTAAGGTTAGCTCTTTTATCTAACCAACACTAATTTCCACTCAATCAATTCTTATCACGTCTCTCTATAAATATATCCCAAGTAACAAACATGAACCAATCGTAGTAAAACGGAGGGGTCAGAAATACCCCCTATTAATGAATCAAATGTTGTTTGCGTTAACAAGTAGAAACGACTAGTCCAATGTAACATGGCAGAGGGAGGGGTGGTTGCGAAATGGGTTACTTGTATCGTTGAAATGCACAATAGCCATGTCAAATGTTTTTACTGAAATAGATATGGAAACAGAGTTAAATTCATTTCCGCCAAGAGGATATCATTTCATTATAAGTGTGTCCATTTCAATAATTATTTTGACCTATAAGAATTTATATTCTAGTATAACGAACAATAATAATAGGTTATAAACTTAAATAGAAGATTTGATGTTCAAAGATATTATTATATATGTAATGTAGTTTTGAGTAAATCGAAGAAATAGTTATTTTAAGATACTTTTGGATTTACAAGGAAATTTATGTTTAGTTCTTAGGAAATGTATCATAACATTAAATTACAATAATATTTTTCATTCTATATATAGTGGTTTACTGTTAATTTCGAGCAAAATCGTGAATTAGTGTCATTTAGAAACTAACTTTTGAATATGCAACATTTTGGAACTAAGCATCTAGGATAAGCATAATTTTGAAAATAAAGTTCAACCGATGCTTTTTTACAAACATTAGATTTAATGTACCTCAGAACAACATAAATATGTATATTTCAAGCGAATAAAGTTCAAACACATAATTTGAGGTACAACATACACTTAAGATATGTTCAGTTTTATTTTCATAATTTACATTTTTTTCAAATGTGAAAATCCTCCTCTGCATTGATATTATTCAGCTCTATTTACTGGAGTTAAAGGCTCCATACATGGTTTCAGCTGTTAACCAATTTAAACTTTTATTTCCTAACCTGAAGCATGTGACATGCTTGGCTCATGCCCTTCACAGGGTTTGTGAATCCATAAGAAACGAATACGACATCGCAAATCAATTCATCTCTGCCCTGAAGAAGATTCTACTGAAAGCTCCGAGCCGTGTTGTTTACTACAGGGAAATCACTGACCTGCCCCTTCCAAATTTCCCGGTCATTACTCGCTGGGGATCTTGGAATGAGTGTGCTGCTATGTTGTGTGAGAATTTTGACAAAATTAAAGAGCTTGTGCTTTCTTTGGATCCATCCAACGCAGGTGCAATTTTCAAGGCACAGCAACTTCTGTAACCGGAGAAAATACATAATTTGCAGATTGGAAGAACAAGGTCTGGAAAACGAAAAACAATGGAATATTTTTACTTTCGTGAGGGAGCAGTTAGATGGCTTTGCCAAAGACAAACTTGAATCTAGTCACGAGGACATTGAGGAATGTCAAGAATCCAGACACTGAGGCATTCGCCACATCTGTAGATTTGCCATTCCGAGTGAATACAAGGTTTGCCCCACTGATTTCTGTGTATGTTGAAAGAAGCAACAAAGACATTCTATCTCCTAATAGAAACAGACTTACTTTTAAAAATGTGGAGATGCATAATGTCTTTAAGTACAACAGCTTCATATTTTTTCCTTTTTTTGATGAGTGATAATTTGATGTAATTGTTTGCAGTTCAATAAATTAGAATAGAGGAAAGAGAAATCGTTGAATTAGTTAAGGGAACGCACAACTGAAATTAACTCAAAATCTAAAAAAATCTAAAACAAAAAAGAAAATTATGTTCCCAAAAATTCTCCATTGCATATAGTTTTAGAATCCACTTTTATTTTTGACCTAGTGAACGCTTCAGAATCGTTACGAGACTTTTTAAATACCCTTTGCGCATTTGGTTGCCAGCTGTTTATATTTTTAAAACTTCATTTTAAGGTGTTTCTTATTTTCAGCATTTCTGCATATTCAGAACCACACGATGTAGTTTTCATCCATTCATATTGACATTTTTTATGCTTATTTAAAAAACCCAAATAAATAAAGCTGTCATATAATTTTTCTGTGTAATGAATAGTTTTTGTGCTACTAATTTTTGAAGATAACAATGTATACAAAAAAACCGGAAAAAAATGCAAATACAAAACTCCAAAACCTTTTTTTCTCTTAAACTAAGAATGGTAGAAAAAAATGATCATGACAGATTTGTAGTTCCTTGACTTAGAAGCAACATAAGATTTTTTTGTTGAAAAATGCATCCCTTAAATAAACCAGCACCTTATTTGAGCACCATTTCTCTTCCTTTTTCATCTGAAATTTGCACCTAAAAATTCTAACCCTGCCCATTACATTTACATAGGGAAAAGAAGAGATTTGAAGCGTAACTACAACAAAGAAGACAAGATAAATACAAATCGTATAAAAATTTATATAAAGCTCAATTTTTAAGTTTTTGGGATAAGAGCGTCTTCGAAACTAAACGCCTCATGTATACACAAACTTTCATTTTTGTGCTTAGAAGATATATCTCCTACCCAAAACGCATGTTTCTGGAAAAATTGCGATATTTTGTTTCCAATGCGACATTTTCTGCATTGCATGCGAGAAATAAATGAAGCAAAATATAATTTACTTTTATTTTCGGTAAACTTTCATTAGTATGTGATACTACATTCATAAAGTGCTCATAATATTACAACATAGAAATTTCTACTTTACTAATCCCGAAAATTGTGTTGTCTTCGCTCGTTTCGTTTTACATGTCATTTACGAAAACCTTTTAGAGATTTGAACCAAACATACATTTCCTCTTTTCTGCAGTGGGCGCAGTAAATTGAATTGCCAGGAAATGGGATTTTTCTGCGTATTGGTCAATGCGGATGCAGATGGAGTTCTAAAAATACATGCTGGGTTTGGGAATATTTGTAAACTAACTTTTAAATCCGCTTGACAAAATCAGTGGAGCATTTCCCTCTTGCAGTGAAAGAGATAGAGAAAAGCTGGTAAAATAGACTGCTTTGAATGAATATCTTAATATAAAATACTGCGAAATATTTCACAAATTTGAAAAAAAAGAAAAGATACTCAGCACAATAGGATTAGGACTAGGAGCGAAGGTGGACTTAGCACCTCGACCTATGTAAATATTATTGCTAAGCCCCTGACGGAAGGGAGGTGTGAGGTGAGGTCGAGGGTGGCCGGACCAGGAGGTACGGCAGGGCAGAGGGCAGGGGGCATATTTCCTACCTGTTTTAGATTGAAACTACCCGGATAGCAGCTCGTACAACGTGCTTCCCCTCCCCCCTGCAAGCTTGCCCATCATACTGGGGGGGGGTCCAGGACTCTGAGACCGCGCCCATCTCTGGGGACTAAGTATTACATAGAGCATCCTTTTCCTCTGTCATGCAACTCCAAGACTCCCGCCGACACTTGAATTCCTGTAACAGACCTGATGGAAGCTGAAGTGAAATGATAATGGCGGTGAAATGAAGGAACAGGAAATTCCGGGGATGTAAGGAATCATCCCAAAATTCGCCTAGCGAACCGGGAAAACCCTGAAAAATCCCAGTCGGGAAGGTCGGCCGCGGGAATAGCACCACGACCTCGCGAATGCGGGCCGCTACGCTACCGCCTGAGGCATCCCACTCGGTAAAAGCAAACGCTTGGAAGTTCAAATACCATTTCGACATGTTTGTGATTTCATTGTTTTTCTACCCCTTAGCTAATTTGCATGTATCAGTATGGCATACGATCGAAAAAATCGAAATCGCGTTTTCTTAGGAATTACAAGGAATTCAGGAAATACATATGCAGAAAAAGGTGCATTCTGTATGTGCTAATGCTTACAGATACATTTAAACACAAAATAACTTAAGATAATTAGCATATTTTATATTTAGTCCCACACCTTTTGAGATGGGAGAGAAGAATTTCAGGAATTTTCTCGATTCTCTCTAAAGATAAAGTTTTGGTAACTTTTCCTTTTCTGAAAATTATTTTAAGGAGTTTAATTAAAATATGGTAAGTTGAGATACTAGAATTATGCATAAAATATTTTGAGTTTTCCGAGATAGATCTTCAAGTGATTACCTTTCTCGTTGTAGGGCTTACACCCCCAAGGGCTTACACGCCAATAGCTTGGGCCAGGAGCCTAGAGAAACAAGCAAACTCTAGGCCATAGCATATCCAAGATGGGTGATCACTTCATGCCTAGTATGATGGTGAAGAAGGAAATAAATGTAGTGATGGAGGGATGATATAAAAATTTGCGGATCAAATTATGAAACCCAGCATTCGCCTAGCGACCGAAGAAAACCACGTAAAATCCTTTAGTCAGATCGGTCGGACCAAGGGTCAGAACCCTGGATTTCCCGATGCGGGCCACATACGATACCAAAGCCATCCTAACCGGTTAGAATTTACTTCTGGAAAACTACAAAAAATATATAAATATATATTTGTATTTAAATACACAATTTACACGAATTATGTAGTAAATCATTAAATAAAAGCTACAAGAAAGAATAATTAACCTGTTCGAGCATGGCAGGAAATAAGTAAAATAACTTGGTGGGCTCGGTAAACGATGAAAGGTAAAGTTCAAAACTGTAGAAGGAAAAGGTCAAGGGTTCACTGTGGCATATTTGCATTTTTCTCAGATTTTTATGCATGCAGCTATATAAGGGATTCGAAAATATATCGTTGTGCAGTTACACTTTCTTAGTAAATACCTGATTTTGCTTCCTTCATATAATAAAGCGTGTATTAGTCAGATATACTTATTTGTGGTAATTCCTAAAAACCAAATATCTCTCGAGGTACGTCAATAATTAATGAAAAATAATCAATAGGCACATTCCTTAGGAACGGTTTATGGGAATTAAGATGGAATATTAAAAAAATAGAGAAAACTATATGATGTTTCACTCCGGAACTTTTGTTTTTCTAATAATCACTCATTTTGTTACTTTTAAACAATTTGCTTGGATTTCAATAAGGCTTCATAGGGTGGAACATTTAAGTTGAGACTGTGTAATATCTCCAAAACTAGGCGTTGTAGAAACAAATGTCTTTAGTAAAAGTTGCTTCATATTATGGGGAAAGTAAATGCCATTTGTCGTGTTTTGTTTGGAGGACGTTATGCTGGTCACCTTAGTGTCAATTTAACTTTTTTTTAAATGGGAACCTGCAAATAGTGTAAACTTAAATTGACCCTAAAAAGACCGTCACAACGTCCTTCAAATAAAACACGACTAATGGCATTTACTTTCCCCCATAATATCAAACAACTTTTATTCAATAAATTTCTTTCTACAACACTTAGTTCTGGACATATTGTACAGTTCTCAATTTAAATGATCTCCCTATATATTACTATGGGATCCTCCGTTATCAATAGGCATTTCATTTAGTTCTTTTTATAACTTCGCAATCATTTAGGAATTTAAAATCGTCGGACGTATGTTCTTGATAGTAGTGCTTAAAATCAGTATAAAAATTATGTGTGCTATGGTAAACCTAGTGATACCAACGCACTCTAATAATTACACATCTTTTGAAAAATCGTATAAATGTCACATTCACATGACTTCTTTCTCTTCCCTCAATCGTTAACTAGTGGGTATATAAACTATTCTTATGAAAGCCTTATTTTTCTATCTACTTAATTTTAATCGAGATAAATCTTTGTAACTACATTATCATTCGTTACAAATTCAAAGGAAATAGCGACAGTTAAATATTTAAGTTCTGGACGCTATGTGCTGACCTTAAAACCCATACTCTTTCCATGCATTCGCGAGAAACAACTGAATATCAATGGGACTTAAAAGGGATGAAGTACTGAACAATGAGGCAGTATTTTTAACAATTAAATAACTTCAGTCTAGTTATATAATATGTAAATTCAATAACAGACCGCCTTGAAGCAATATGTATGTAATAATTTGCAAAATGTATGTAACACTCATTACATATGCTTATATTATTGTATCCATGTGTAATAATGTTATGTGAATATATTACGTAATTTAATAATATAGGAGCTGTGAGGATAATAAGTTAAACGTTGCTAACAATGAGGTAACCTTCAGACAATAATGAGTTTGAGAGTTTAAATGTTATTTGTGATTCTTGGAAGCATTAATGCAATTTTAGTGACAGTTTATAAAAATGGCCCATCAACAACCAGAAAAAGCTTTAGTTAAATGCAGGTATTCTATTGGAGTAGGATTAGCCAATCAGAGACTTGAAATACAGAAATTTACGAGTTTAGACGGTTGAAATCTAGTTAGTTGCCTGCAGACAGTGATTGTAACCGGAGGCAAGATGCTTCCTCGAGAGATTTAATATGTATTCGTGTGAGACGAAAAATAGTTTTACGTGGTAAAAAGTGTAATTAATTAATAAAAAGAATCTCACAGCTCTCTATATCAGTGAAGAGCTATTTAATTTGTGGCAAGGATTAATAAAAAGGAGTGAATTAAAACTTAAAATCTGCGTAAGCCTACATTCTTACATCACGCCCTGCCAAGACTCCCATGTCTCTAACAATAATACTGACGCAGCCGGGGCAAACATAATTATTGAATACTTAAAGAAACAGTTTAATTACAAAGTTAATATTTTTTTTAACTTGAGGCAAAGGCCATCTAAAAATACATTTGGGGCGAAGGCTACCGGAAACTGTTTACTATACATGCTGTTGCAACTACTACAAGTTCGGCTCCCCAACCGTTTGAAATATAATACAACTCCTTCAATACAAACTACTTCAAATCGGCTTTTCATACGTAGCATCTAACAACGTAAAAGACAATAACTTCTTCAACAATTCAAACCATTAATAACGTATTTCTCTGAAGGCTTACGCCACAGAAAGGTTATCTGAATTAAATTGTATTTTAAAGAAATCTACTTATTTTTGTAATACGTTTTGTCTATCGCTTAACGTTTAACAATTATACAGGATTAATAAAAATTCCTTCCAAATGAAGAGGACATCACAGGCTATTCCCCCAAAAATTCAATAATCCATTTTATTTGTCATGTAAGTTATCTTTAATATGGAGTATTTTAATCAAACATTTCGAAACATTTTTACATGTAAAGGATAGTTTGAGATTGGGGGGTTTTCTTGAATTTGTGTGTCGTGTCTTTGGAAGATACTGAATTTGATTACCAAGTTTGTTATTTATGCGAATTTTCGTTTTTGAGCTATGCTGTTCATACACACACACACACGCGCGCGCGTAGACATTTTTCTAAAACTCCTTTTTCGGGAGGCCTAAAAACATGTATTCTCGGTGAAATAGCGATATCGAATATTTTGGTGAAATGCAATACCTTCTCTAACTGCTATGTACGTGTTACAGAAAGTAAAAATTAATCTAATTTATTCTAAGAGTAAATAGAATGTCTTCACTGAATTCAACTAAGTATTAAACCTCCTTATGTGTAACTGACAGGTTGGGGCACCCAGTCTTACGGCGGCCCTACCAGCGATATTCTGATGGAGGTTGCAGTACCAGTGTGGAATCAGACGAGATGCACCAAACGTTTCACTCAGCCACTCTTGGGAACTACGCTCTGCGCAGGCGCTTACGAAGGCGGCAAGGACTCCTGTCAGGTTTGTATTATATTTCTTATTAATATTAGGATTAGAATACCGAGCGGGATGACTCAGACGGTTGCATCTGTGGCCCACATTCGGGAGATCGTGGGTTCGACTCCCGCGGCCGAACTTCCTGACCAATGGAGTTCCCTCAGGTCACTAGGGGAATGCTGGGAAGGCTTCCCTGAATTTCTCTTCCCTAGTTTCCTCTCATTTCATCTTCCTCTTTCACATCACAGGTTGCCTCCGGAGCTGTGTGTTGGATGACTGCGGACAGCTGGCGCAGATGGTTTGCGTGTTGGAACTTCTTCTTGGCCCCGTCAGATGGAGGCCGCTCGAGTCTCCTCTGCTGGATCGAGCTTTCTCCGGTTTCCGCTGGAGGGGGCCTGTGAGTCACCCTCCGGGGTTTGGTATGGCTGCCTCGAGCGCTCTCCAGCCGGGTGGTCAAGTTTGTAACTTAGGGAGCTCTGCGCGTTTCTGCGCTGGTCCTGCAGCCCATACGACACCCCGGTTCCTTCATCAAATCCGTTCCTCCCGGGGGTGTATACACAAAATATCCCTGTGTGGGTCGAGGTGCTAGGTGTCCCTCCGTAGCGCGATCCTAATCCTAATTCTTAGACTATATTACAAGTAAAATTCAGAAGCTATAAGATCTGGGAACTACATTCATACCCATTAAGCAGTGACGGGTGATGTCGACTGTAACTATATGCTAATGAACCCGGGACTCTGGCTCGAAGTTCACTGTATTTTTTCTCGTTGTTGTCCTAAACTACTTATGTTTAATTAGCTACTCTTATCTTGGGTCGGATTATTATTGGAGTTCAATAATGCAAGTGTTACTACTTGCCCGGATTTATTCCAGCGAAATAAACACAAATAATGAATGATAATTCGTTCTTTCACACAAGCCGTGTGTAGCAAAAGTTTGAAAGCTCAAATCACAATGAAAAATTTAATGCCATAGCCAGAATTTGAACCACGAATCTTACCGTGGCAAATTCTCCAACTGGCTCGAATTTTTCCCGACAATCCACAAGGAGATCTCATATTAATTTTGAGATGACAAACACCAATGGCGACTTATAAAGTCGTAAGTACCTTAGGCCGCGGGCTGATGGTTAACCAACTATTAGGTCGATCAGCGGTAATTAATAGTTATTTCACACAAGCCGTGTGTAGGAAAAGTTTATAAAGGTAGAATGAGACTGAAAAATTCATTGCCATAGCCGAATTTGAACCAAGGATTTTAGGGCTCCGTCCAGTTAGAGCAACTTATTTACTTTTTTACAAATAAGTAAATAGTCTCGGGGTTATTTAGGTAAAATTCCACCATTATTTTACAAAACGCTAGGATTTACAAAGACAAGGAAGTATTGAAGTATCGTATTCAGTTTTGATGATTTTGACTTTTTCTTGCAAGGCGAGCTCGAGTGTTCAGAGTTAATATTAGAGTTAATATTAGCGTGGACCATCAAAGTATGTAAGGATGTTTAGCAAGCAATGTGACGCTAATCTGTGTCCATGTGCTGCTACTTCAAGAAGACTAAGGGTCACGGTTTGATTTGAGGATGGCAGGAATTAGTAAATTAGTTCAAGGAATGATTTCCTGGTGGAGCTGAGATTCTTCTTTTCAGGGTGGTAACACTGCCTTAATAATGATGCCGGCTAAACTGAGCTATTATTTATTTTTAAAAAGATTCCTTTCAGGTCGACCCACCACCTTCATTTATCGAAGCCATTTTCATCTTCCTTAAGGTTCGCGAAGTGCGACTTATCTGTTTCTCCGGCAGTCTCTCCTGTTAAGTTTTCCCTCGGGTTGCCTCTGTTACGATACTTTACGCCAGATTTAAAAAAAAAATCACTTTATAATTTTTCGTCGAGTTGTTTACCCACCGCGCTCATGCTAGTTTTCGAAGAGTGCTCCTCTGAGTTTCCACACTTTTTGACATTTCGTAAAATCTCTCTCACTTTTCTTAGATTTCGTTCCGTCTTTGTGTTTAAAACATATCATGCGACATGTACGTGATCTTTCATGGTATCAGTTTATTTCACGACTTTTCTTATTGGTCCTTCCCACTTCGGCAACTTCCACATTTAATTCTGGTAACTTATTTTAAGTAAAAAGTCTTCTCACGAGCCATCTTAGATCAAAGATAGAACACGTATACTCTCTGAGCATGCTAAGCTTATGATCTTTTGTCCGTATCATGTCCGAGCTGAGATAGAAAGGCTAGGCTTGTAGACTTCACGGTACCATATGTGACCGCAGGATATTTCCCACAGAACAGGTAAGTGTCTACCTGATCTTTCGCTAGAAAACAAAGTCTGCCTCAACCGGCCGTCCTGTGCGCACGGCATCTCTTGTGCTCGAACTGCCACATCGAAATTCTGTGAACCACTTGTGAACCATGCCATGTGATGGAGCAGAGTCTCCATAGTACTTGCTCAGCTTTTCTTCCGTTTCCTTCACCGTCTTATCACACAAAAGGTAGTGCTTTATGAGAATACGAAATTGACTTTTCTGCATTTTCTACGAAGCAACACACACTTGCTTATTTTTAGACGCTCTCAACAATGTTCTTAGAAAAAAATGACGAAATTCTGCTTTTCTACCAGAAGAGATGTAAGATTTGGGTGCAAACAAGAAACCTGTGATTAGAACGCTATCTCTCGTCAAAGTCATGGACCTATCAATCCACCCTCGTATATAGAAATAAACGATATTGGATAGGGAAAGTCGTGTGAAGGTAACATATTTTTTATTGTTTAACGTGGCTTGAATTCTTGGCTATATCATGACGGTTAGTGTAGGTTCTTGGTTCACTTGAGTCAGTGTATGCCAGGCAAATAGTATTAGTTGCGTAGCCGCCTTCCTGTAGGTGCCATCCATTTTGTATCCCTTTTGTTTTGGCGGAATTTGGAGTTAAAGATCGTGGAATAGCGACTTGCTCTTAGAGGTACATGGTGATTGCGATGCTGTACAAATGCTTTAGTTGCATAGTTGCCTTCTGCATCGCCTGAATAAGAAGCTTGCAGATAAATACCCTTATTTGCCTATTCGCCTTCCTCAACCATCCAGTTTTATTGCTTGTTCTTTCTCTTTTTGTTTTCTCTCTATAAGTGGACCTTCGGGTGGTGGTAACAAATCTACGACCCAAAGTCGTGTGTGATTGAGGGAAACACTGGAAAACCCCAGGTCAGATTTGATGGCACATGGGATTTGAACCCGCGAACTCCCGAATGCGAGCAACGGACTCGATCTCTAACATCACTTAAATGGAATATCTTCCTGTTTGGAAACTACTTGTGTATGTGTTTCATTTTTACTTTCTCTACTGCGTATCTTCGTTAACTAGAAAAAATAAATTAAGTTTTATTTATGAACTCTCTATAACTGATGCTATGGAGCAAAACTGCCATTTTGCTCAGAGGCCACTTTATCAGGCTTGAGGTTCTTTTACGTGTCGTAAATCTACGACCACTGGCTTATTTCCCTTCCGAAGGATTTTTACGCCCGAAAAAATCTATAGCCTTCCGCCGGGTTCGAACCCGTGACCTCGGGAACTAGAGGCTAGCATGTAACCACTACACCATGGAAGGTATTGTGTTCCACCCAGAAATTCTATATCAAGATTTCATCGGAAATGCACGTCTAGAGGCTCCCTGGATTAAAACAAAGCATTTTAAAAAACGTCTCTCTATGTATGTGCATCTATTTGTGAACATTATAACTATAAAACGAAGCTTGGCTAAATATCAAACATGGTATTTAAATTGTGTATTACCAAGGATGCGACACGAAAAAATTAAAGACAAATGCCCCAACCCAAACTACCCTTTACATGGGAAAAGGTATGTTATTTTAGATTTTCTCAAACAGGGATTCAACGATTTTGATTAAAATAGGACTTACCATGTGTAAGATATTTACATAAGACATAAAATGTATATTTTGAATTTTCTTGGAATAACCTATAAAGTCCTCTTCTTACTGAATGATTTTTATATAATTGGTAAACCGTAAGAGTTAAACAAAATCTTACAACACAAAAAGTGTAGATCTCGTTAAAGCACACAGCTTATGTGAAGACATTTTTTATGGTTTTAACTATTTGTTATTGATTTGAACTCTCAAAGACGTAATTATTTAAGTGGTGAGGCGCAATTCGCATTTTTTTTTCTCTTGTGATCATGTATCGTACAAAATGTGTAAATGTATAATGAGGGTTTCTGGATTAATAAGAAGCAGTTTAGAAGAATATGTTGAAGTACGAGTGGAAAAGTAATTGAAAGTTAAAGCTCTATCATGAGAAATTTCGACTTTCAAACAGATAACTTATATTTGTAGTTTTTCTATACAAAACATTTCATTATTTCAGGTGTCAAAATCCTTATTTACATTCTATAGAAATGCCAGCATACTCGGTATCTGGACATTAGGCATAGGTCTATTCCATAGCTAAGTAGAGGGAAACTGTCACTGTGGTCGGTTCTGTCCTTCAGTAATCTACGAGGGGTGTTTTTTAAAGTACCGACAATGCTTTAAAAATAACAGAACATTATTTTTCGAATACTTAATTATAATTCATTGCTCTACACATTACACTACTTCTGCACATAATCACCGCCGTTATTCAGGCACTTGTAAAGGGAAACCAGTTTTTATGTGACTTCTTCAAAAACGATACCGCCTGTGATGAAAGCCAATCCTCCATTACTTGTTTCACATCATCATCGTTGAAATGTTCTCCACCAAGGAATTTCTTCAAATGAAGAAACAGATGAGAATAACTTGATGCCAAATCCGGACCGTAGGGAGGCCTCCCCTAATTTTTCCCAACCAAATTATGAGATCAGATCTTGAGTTTGCTTGGCTATGTGTGGCTGGGCTAGTCACTCTTGTTTCTCCAAAAACCTCACACAATCGGCTATGAATGTTTGATGGTGTAACATTTCTCGCATTTAAAAAAAGAAGCACTGAACCGACTTCACAGTCGGCGGTTCGTAGATTGTTTTGAGTATTACGAAACGCTCTAATAACAGGAAAACACAAAGTGATGATCGCTCACAGCTGCGTCTGGCTTCCTAATGAATGGAGGAAGTGATCGCGCATGTTCAAAATTGTGACAGCAGCGCTAAGATGTTAAAACGGTACTGGCTTTAAAACCACGCCTCGTATATTTGTATTGCAGCACTGATAAAGTACGCTAATAGCTATCTAGAAATTCATTCTTTTATTGCCGTTTAAGTAAAATTACCCCACTCATATATACTTTTATATAATCATGAATGCAGAGTACGCAACTGGAATACAGTTTTGAATCTGAGCAGTTCCTATTTTATTCAGCTGTTTATTTTCATCTTTACTCTTTTAGAAAGAACAATTACTTTCGACCAACCATTTCTACCCTTTTCCTCCAACTGTTGCCGCCTACGTTCCTCTACTCCTTGGGCTTTAACTTTTACCTTTGTATCATAATCTGTCTTCATCCATCGCTCCATCCTCTCATCTTAAACTTTCTTTTGTTTGTACCATTACATCATAGTCTATCACTTTTCGCAAGCCCAAGAGAAGGATCTGAAGACGGTTTTTGCTTTTTATGATAGATGTCTTGTTTCTGCGTGGGTTTTAAAAGCATCAGTCAATTCTTTTTCTCTGTGCAGGATGTAGTTTGTAGCAAAGGATCCTTTGTTGTGCCACAGCTTATGTATTATAGCATTTTAACCCATCTTTGCTTTCTTTACCGCTTATCTTAATAGGTAGAGGAAGTATTGTATCCACCAAGATATTCAACAAATAGCAAAGTCCGATGTGCTACTCATATGGCTTTCTCTACCCTCTACCGTTTATTAATGGGTATATAAACTATTCTTACTAAAGCTTATTTTTTCTGTCTACTACATTTTCGTCCAAATAAACCCTTGCAGAAATAGCTACACTACACACTTCGTAATAGATACAAAGGGAACATCGATAGTCAAATGTTTAAAAGCTGGACGCTATATGCCGCATTAAAATTTCGTACTGTTAACATGCAATCGCGAGAAACAACTGAATGTTGACAGGACCTTTAAGGAAATGACCAAGAAGTGTACAATTCGGACCTTTAATACCGGATACCTCATAAATGCTTATGTCACAAAAATAAACTTATTTGAAGTCAATTGTGTGTTTCAAAGGGATCTACATTTTTGTATAGTAAGTTTCGTCTGTCGCTTAACGTTTACTGGTTTTACCAGATAATATAAAATTCCTTCCGAATGAAGAGGACTTCACAGGCTATTCCCAGAAAATTCAATATATATATTGTTTGAATTTTTATTATATATTTTTTTATTTGTCATCCTACTGTACCTATAAGACTGGGAGGCGAGAATGCTGCGTTCGCCAAATTATCAAATATGTAACACACATGCTATTATTAGCAGAAATAGACATATATATATATATATATATATATATATATATATATATATATATAGACAGAGATATTGGGAATTCAAGTAATCGTGAATCATTTGCTTGTCACGTCTGCTTTCACAGAAGTGGTATCATATCACAGCATCTTTCATGCCTAATTTCAACGGCCTCATCTCCATTGCAACCCCAAAGACCTCTTGAATGAAGATTCGTTAAGTCATTTTAACTTGAGCAAAAGATGTTACGCTTAAAAGATGAGTAAAAGTATCGTTACCAAAAACAAACATGTCGGAGGAGAGCAACGAATCCAAAACGTTTTTTGAAGACATTAAGTTTTGTTATGCATGTCTCTACGCCATTCCGAAGATCCATTTTTAGTTTTTAGCAAGACACTGCATTTTTACTTCCTCTATCACGCACATAGTAGATAGAGAAGGTATTGCATTCCACCCAAAAATTATATACCAAGATTTCACCGGAAATACATGTTTTGAGGCACTTTTAGAGAGAAGGTCCGTGTGTATGTCTGTGAAGAGCATAACTCGGAAATTAAAAATCACATTAACACCAAACATGGTATTTAAGTTCAGTACATTCCAAAAATGTGATTCGTAGATTTTCAAGGAAATCGCCCTTTACAAGGAAATGTTGTATTTTATAAAAATGGCTCTAATGATTTTGATTAAAATGCCACATATTAAAGATGTTTACACGACAAATAAAATGTTATCTTGAATTTTCTGGGAAGAGCCTTTGAAGTCCTCTTCATTTGGAAGAAATTTTGTATAATCTTGTATAACTGGTAACCGTTAAACGATAGACGAAATCATACTACACAAGAAATGTAGATCTCTTTAAAACATACAATTTATTTCAAATAGCCTTTTGTGTGGTATCAGCCTTTTCGGAGTTATCCATTATTAATGGTTCCAATTGATCAATACTTAATCATTCTTTTAAAGTCCTGTCAACATTCTCGCGATTTTAATGAAACAATATGGAATTTTAAGGCCAGCATATAGCGTCCAGTTCTTAAACGTTTGGCTATCGGTCTTCTCTTTGTATCTATAATGAAATGTGTAATGTAACTATTTCAGCAAAAGTTTAGTTGGTTTAAAATGAAGTAGATATAAAAATAAATTTAGTAAGACTAGCGATAAATGATAGATGATAGAGATAATTTTTTTTTACTTGGGCTTCCTCAATACATCCAGAGTCAATGTGAAATGAGCCTTTCTCAGGACTACCGCTGGGCTTATACCCAAACACACGCTTAGGGTCATTTCATCTAGCACACGTAAGGTGTGAAAAATTAAACGTTGCTTGTTTTCGTTGTGATGTTTGCTTACACGCTTCTCATTCAGAAAGTCAGTTTTTTTATCGTCCAAAGAATTTCATCTGAACTCTTCTTTGAAGTTTCATTTAAATTGAATAGGGGCAGAAACATTTCAGCTTTCCATTGATATTATTATGAACAATTTGTTTGCCAGCTGTATCCAAAAAACCCTTATCAAACTTTGCATTTTAACTACATTTTTAAATATTAAAGACAATGATAAACGTAACTTAACCTATATTTAAAGAAACTAGTTCTGTGCATTACCAAATATTTTTTCTCCTCGAAATGAGTGGAATAACATTGGCTTCTCTCTTTTCATCACTAATAAACTATAGTAATAAGTACCATAACATACATGCTTTGGCACCGTGTTTGGTCTCCATGTAGTATTGTACCCAAATTACCCTCTAAATGCGGGTACAAATCGCATCAATTAATCTCACGCTGTGGCTTGTTTTGTGAACGTTTGTATACACGCTGTGTTGGTCAGTATCAATTAGTACTGGTGTTGTCCACAAATTGGATTCCTACTTGTGCGTGTGTTTGTTTTGGTGGCACTGATACTGTCGGCATGAATTGCTTCCAACAATCGGAATAACATACACAACAATTACTGTATTGACAAAAAGGGTTAAAACAAATATTTCTGTACGTGATTAATTAGAACAGTTGCTTTAATTGTAGTAGCGAACAATATACCAAAAAGGATGCAATTCCAAAAAAACTACAATATATTTTACTGGCAATTGGCTAAATTGCTTAATTCGCCATTGCCGCAGTTATGTTCAGATTATTGCAGAGACGTCGATTAGAATTTGTGAAGAACTCCTGTATTTACACAATGAGCAGCCAAAAATCACTTTTTGTCTTTCTTAATGTAATTCTTATATTCAGATATGCATGTGTGTGCACAATATGCGAGCATTAACCTTTAAAACCTAATTACGTTACCTTTCAATCCATTCCAGCCACTTTGCTATTCATGTCGGACGTGTGTAGTTATTCAATGACCTTTTTTGGTATAATTGTTACTATACTAAAGTGTGCGCAATTATATACCTCCCCAAAGGGTGCGTGCGTACTCATTAGTACAAATGTAGGAATGCATTATTTCTCTTATACACTGGTGTGCAAAACCTAAGGACGAGATGGGTAAAGTAACATAACAAAAAAAAGAACTACTTAGGGGAAGTAGATGGAGGTGCGGGAGCATGATGCCAGAGGTCTCTCACACGTACACAGAAATCTGAGTGTAGCGAGCCTATAGTGCGAAATGGGTCTGGTCCCTCAACACGGGGCAGTTGACGAAACAGGACAAGACGGTGTGTGGCAATTAGCGAGCTGTTACGGTGCACTGTAGTGGTGTTCTTCATTGCAACATGGCCCATAGACACCCTTTGGATGACTTCACACGGGGAAGAATCATCGGAAAACTGGAAGAAGGGCGAATTGTGACGAGTGTTGCTCAGGAGTTTGGAATTGCTCACAGCATTGTTTCACGTGGTGGTGGTCGACCACGCTCAACTATAGCAGCGGATGACCGCTACATTGTGCAACAGAAGGGATCCACGCCAAACAGCGGGTGCAATTGCAACCACATTTAACAGGACGGCTAGGCACCCAATCTCACGATCACAGTGGCACGGCAACTACACAGAGGTGGTCTCTTTGCCCGAAGGCCAGTACGTTGTGTTCCATTGACATTCGCACATCGGTGGCACAGTTTGCGATGGTCCGTAGAGCATCAAAATTGGACCAACGAGGAATGGGGTCGCGTGCTCTTCTCGGATGAGAGCAGATCCAGTCTAAGTAGTGATTCTCGATGTACCCTCATCTAGCGAGAGGTGGTAACACGTAATGAACCCAAGAACATCATTGAACACGATTTTGGTGGTCCAGGTGTTATGGTTTGGGGAGGCATAATGTTGCATGGGCGCACCGACCTCCAAATCCTTGAACCCGTTACGCTTACTAGTTAAAGTTATTGTGATATTGTACTCCTTCCCCACGTGCGTCTTTTCAGGGGTGCAGTAGGCCCTGACTTCATTTTTATGGATGACAATGCGCGACCGCATCGAATAGCGCAGGTGGAGGATCTCTTGGAACGAGAGGATATTCGGCGAATGGACTGGTCTGCCCGTTCCCCGATTTAAATCCCATCGAACACATGTGGAATGCTTTAGGGAGACACATTGCTGCACATCCACATGCACCAACGACCATCCAACAGCTGTCAACAGCGCTGGTGGAGAAATGGAACGCCCTACTACATGAACTGCTGACCAACCTTATGGCCAGCATGGAAGCACGATGTAGAACATGCATTGCTGTCCGTGGTGATCATACACCCTTTTAAGCGTCATGCATCTGTTTATGTAAATCTACATAGTCGTATTGACTTTAGTGTAGCTTATGGTCTAGGAATAAAAGTGGCTTTCCGTTCGACTCATTGCATATTTCGTTTAGTTGCCTACTGTAGCATACTGTAGCAGTTCCATCTATGTATGATTCAAGTTTCATCGAGCTACGTTACTTGGTAGTGTCACAGCATGAGAAGATTACTTTCCTCCTCAGATTTTGCACACCAGTGTATTTTAGAGTCTGAATTATAGGTTTTATTTCAAAATAACTTCAAATTATTTTAGAAAATTCGATTGGAAGCTGAGCTTTACTGAACAGTTACTCAATGAGGCTAGGATAGGAAAAACTGACTACGGAGGGTACTGAGTGGACATTGTACTTACGCCGTACGAGGGAGCGTCCCCAGGAGGAAGGATGAGGTGAGAGGAGGCACCGGGTTGCCAGATCCAGGAGCGACGTCACAGCAATAACAGGGTTCCTAAGTGTCCAGATAGAGAGGTACAAGTAGAACGGGGACCCCACCCCACACGGAGGGGCTCCGATGTCCCTCAAGGGGGTTTGGATACCCCAGCAGCCAGCCGAAGTTCGAGGGACAGAGACAGTCACAAATGGCACCCTTTTCCTCTAACATGCTGCACCGAAACACCATCGCCGACACTTCTGACCTGAAAGAGACCAACGGGATAGAATATGAAGAAATGAATGAAACGAAATGGAGGGAAGGAAGTTCGGGGGATGAAAGAAACCACTCCAGCATTTGGCATACGACCCAGAAAACCCCTGAAATAACCCATGGGTCATAGTGGGCGGTCGCCGGGCCATCCCGCCCGGTCAATGAGGCTGGAATCCGATGTGTTCTCGGATGAGGATTTTCTCCCATTATTGTTATTGATCAACGCCAGGCAGACCTAAGCCAGAATCCTGATGAAACAGAAGAATTTATACCCCAAGAGGCAGAATTTAAGAGTACTTTCAATGGTAAACCAAGAAGAAAATTTCCATTTCAGGGAAGTGATGACGCAGCGGAAACAATTTTCCTGAGCAGAAATACTATATTTACCGCAAGCTAAACCATGAGAGGTTAACGAATAACCAGACGATGGAGATGTATCTTTTCCACATAGAAATTATATTTTGAGGCAAATAAAAATAGAAAGCAAGCATCTACTGCGACCAAGAGGAAATTAACCTATAATACTAGGAGGGCATTCTGTTCCAGAAAGAACACTGCAACTAAAGAGTACAGAATTAAGAGCTTATCTGGATTAATAGAAGATAAATAGATTATTCTGGTTTATTTTCTGTCTAGGATGTGATGAACAGTATGAGGAGCCAATATTGTAGAGAATTGTATCCAGTGAACTAAGTGCAAGAGATGACATGAACAATGCTCTCATTTGGAGGTGGTATTGTGTCATTTGTAGCGTTTGCTAAATGCGCACTCTGGGCATGGTTTGCGTGCTCTTAGTCACTTTCGAACGAAAGGGTGCGCATTTCTTATTTTGAGAAGTCTAGTGAAAGTATTACCTTTCTGTGGTTGTTGTTTTGTGAACATGTATACAGTGTATTAATAAGGATACACCGAAAAGGATTTTTTCCATATATTTAAGCTTATTCATTAACTGCGCATTCTCTGGTACGTTTACCCTAATATATAAACCGTTTTCTTCAATGCATAATCATACAGGGTCTATTTAAGGTAGAGTCCTCAACTGATTCCATTCATTAATAGCTACAGAACTATTAGGGATAGCAACTTGCTATTTTCGTCACTGCATTTGTTAACTAAAAAAGTTTAATTCATTCATTTTGCGTTTCTTTTGTTTTAATAAAATAAAGTTGCAGCACAACATTTTGTTGTTTGGTATTTTAAGACGGACCGGTAATCTAAACACAAAGAAACTTAGAGAATAACGTACCAAAGTGAACCAACATCACCAAATAGCAGTTGGTAAAGTTCTTGCCGGTCTACCCGCAGCCGGAGCTCCCTTCTTCAGACAGGGCGGCGCCATATGAGTAGCAAATATTCTTCTTGTATTTCCATTATGCCAAATCTGGAATCTAAAAGCCCCCCCCCCCGCAGACGCAAGGGCAGAAAGGATACGTCACTTACGCGCAACAAACTGCAAGGGGGAAGACTTCCGAAAACCTTGGTAGGGCTAATAATGTTCTAGCTCGCCTTCTTCTAGTTCTCCGGGCTGATAATGGAGGACAGTGTGCATCACCGTCCAAGAGTACCAATCTCCCATGGTTGCCCCACCGAGCCCAACCTAATCCGAGCACCACCCCATCGGGAGGGGCTTAGATACTCGGCGCAGCTTAGATACCTTTTAGTAACGTCAGAAGTACGAGTGCTAGGGGAACGCACCGGCCGCACCACGGCAACTGAAGGGGTCAGAACCCCTCCCTTAGTATTAGTTTATGAAGACCGATTGTATTCTTGACAAGAAAAGAAGTAGACGACCTGGTATAAGTGTTTAAATATCGAAAGAGTTCGGAACCGATTCGGAGAGAATCTAGAGAATTGCTTATGCCACCAGCTGTAGTTCATATGGTTATACATAAGAATATTGGGTTCTGCTAGTATAAACTTCGTCTGAGATTGTTGATAAGTTGAAAAGATTTAATTTTTCTGTTGACATGTTGCACAATATAGAAGAGGACCCACATTATTTGGATTGCTTTGTTTTCTCGAAGGAATCAACTTTTCATTTGTCAGGATAGGCTATTACACACAATGCCCATATGTGGAGAATCCTTGTATGGTTTTTACAAGAGACTACTGTTTATCCAGGAAATTATCTTAGTATATTGGAAGAAGTTTTCCTTCCACAAGTGTAACACTTACATCCAAATATAATTTTCCAGAAAGATGGAACACCATGCCATGGATCTAGTCTTCGTTACATATTGAATCTGCATTTCGACGTTCGGTGGATTGGTCGTGATGGACTCATTCTCTGACCCCCTCAGCCAACCTATATTACACCATTAGATTTTGTGTGTGCTTAGGTTAATAATAAAATGTACGCAAATAATAAAGTGCCAAGCATTCTAAATCTGAAGCGAAGGAATACCTAAAAATGCAGTGTAGTGCATTACTTCCAACATGGAGAGAACTCGACAAGCGCCTAAGAGATCTTCCAAGTAACTTATAGGAACCCATGTTGTTGTGGTTACATGAATGAAATCGTACAGGGATTTATGCAGTAGAAGTTGCATTTTATATGTGTAATTGTCTTCATTCATATATTCCTTCTTCCCCTTGCTAAAATTTATTATGTTGCAATTTATAGAGAATGGAACAGCTGGAAATTACTTCATCATATTCTCCGTGTTTGAGGAGTATCCATCTAAAGCACAGCAAGCATTAAAAGAAAAGCCTTAACTTTTGGTTAGATATCTGAGAAAGGAGAAATGAAGATAAGGGAAGACATAGGTTCTCTTTTCACAGTCTACGCGCAGCCTTGAGCTCCCTATTGATCAACATACAGTGGCGAATTATAAATCCTACGAGTGGTTCTCCTTTCACCGTGACTCGGGAGAGTATGTATGATGCATGCAGCTTACGGCGTTGTGTACATCTGTGTTACAGTTCTGCTATAGCTCTTGAGACACGATGTATTTGCCTTCTTTCTAACACAAAAATGTCCTCTAAACTGTCCACAAAAGAGAATAAGTTTATTTATCTAAGGTTACCAGGACTACAAAAAAGAAACATTGAAGTATGTGTATTGTCTTTACGTTATTTGCCCCACGCTTTGGGAGCCAATTTGAAGTAGTTGCAACCGCACGTATGGTAAAAAGTTTCCGCTAGCCTTCGCCCAAAGTTTAAAAATATTAACTTTGTAATTTGACTGTTTCTTTAAATATTTTATATTTATGTTTGCCTTGGCTGCGCCAGTATTATTTTAGAGACATGAATGTCTTAGCAGGGAGTGGTGCGACTGAAGAATGTAAGCTTACACAGATTATACTTTTACTTCACTCCTTTTATTAATGCTTGACACGATTTAAATAACACTTCACTGATATAGAGAGCTTTGAGATTTCTTTATTAATTACTTGCACTTTTTAACATGTAAACTATTTTTGTCTCACACAAAAATACGTATTAAATTTCTTGAGGACGCATCTCGCGTCCGGTTAGGAAAACTGTCTACAAGCAACTGAATTCTGAATTTGTACAATTTTCCCTATTTCAGTTTATGATTGGCTATTCCTACTCCAATAGTATACTTTTATTTAACTAAAGCTTTTTCCGGTTGTTGATTGGCTATTTTATAAACTGTCACAAAAATTACATTATTGTTGCTCCAAGAATTACCTGTAACATTTAAACTTTCTAATTCATTATTGCCTCAAGGTTACCTCATTGTTAGCAACTTTTGACCTATTTCTCACAGCTCTTACATTATTAAATTACGTAATACATTCATATAACATTATTACACATGTATACAATAATATAAACATATATAATGACTGTAATATACACTTTTTATATATTGTTACATACACATATAGCTTTAAGGCGGGATGTTATATTTTATAATATATAATTTGACTGAAGTCATTTATGTGTTAAAAATACTGCCTCAACATATGCAAGTAAAGATAAACTAAAATTTCAAAAGCATTTGCCCTTTATTCCTCCGCATAATTTCATCCTTCTTGCATTTAACCTGTGGATTTCAAAGTAAGTTCATTATTTCGAAAGTTTACATATTTATTGTACCTCTTGTCCCTCAGCCAAGGGTTATTTTGTAAACATGACCAGCCATTGTGAAAACTGAGCATTACGAGCAAAAACTACGAGTTTAAAATGTACAGCGTGTTCACAAATTTGTGCACTATCTCTACAAGATAACATTCTGCATGTAAAACGGAGACCAACATGTTAAAGAACCAATTTTGTAATTGTAATGACTCAAGTTATAATTGTATCCTTGTTTTATCCTAAGGTTAAAGTGAACCAAAACAAACCTAAGCACGAACATCAGCTGTAGAAATAGTTCTGGCGCATATACTTAATTTCTAGCAAATAAGTAGGCAATACAGAGTAAATATTAGCATAATGCGAAGGAGTACGAATTAGGATTAAAGAAAGGATACATTAACAGGGAAAGAATTACGGTTAACAATTCTCTGCACAAGCTGTCTGTTTTGCTGCGATATGGCCAACGTTACATTCAAATCAGTCCGGTGCTTGCGAGTGTAAATATGTGTGACAATGAGAAGGTTCGTCTTCTACAGTGGCAAACATTGTACAGCACCCTAATGCCATTTGCACGGCACGAAGTAGAAGATACGGTTGCTGTGCACTAAGGTCTCTGTGCACACGTGACGAAGCAAGATGGTATTGTTACAGGGATGGGACCTAGAAGGCTAACTGCCCGCCTTTCTATCCACAGAAATGAAATCAGGTAGATTGGACGGCACTCTAATTCATCTGCGCGGCACGAAACAGAAGATGAAGTTGCTATGTACTGAGGTGTCTGTGGACACGTGACGAAGCAAGGTGGTATGGTTACAGGGATGAGATTTATAAGGCTAACTGTCCGCCATACATTGATCCCCGAGTTATCTACTAACAGATTCGTCGCGGTATGATCACCTAGTTAAAGCGACGTAAAATAAATGGATCTTCGACTTCGACTACGACTACTACCACTACCACTACCACTACCACTACCACTACCACTACCACTACCACTACCACTACCACTACCTCTACCTCTACTACTACTACTACTACTACTACTTCTACTACTTCTACTACTCTTAATAATAATAATAGTAGAAATAATAAAAGGAAAAGCTTTAAAAAATGGTCAGAAAATAATTGTAAAATGTGCTCAGTAAGTTATGTGAGAAGCATCCAACATCTTCCGCCATGACATAGTGACATTAACCTCAAAATTTGTCGTCTTCTAGTCGTTTTCTAGGAGTACCATGCTAGCCTCTAGTTCCCGAGGTCGCGGGATCAAACCCAGCGGGGGCGATGGGCTTTTTTGGGCGTAAAAATCCTTAGCACGCCTTCCTTCGGAGGGAAGTAAAGCTGGTTGTTCCTTGTCGTAAATTTACGGAACGTAAAATAACCTCAAGCCTGACAGAGGTGCCTCTGAGCAAACGTTTCCGGTCTTTCACGTCCAATATAGAATGCGACGCTAAGAACCATAACAGTTAAATATCGCCCATAAACAGAAATCAGTTCAGTTTTCAATTCAACCTCAAAATTTAGTAGTTTGCCTAAGACGGGCATTAAATTTTACAGTGCGAGAAGAGAACTGCTACAGGTAAGGTCTGCACTCAAGGCAAGAAAAGGAAACGTATGAGAAAGGTTCTGGGTGTTACTTGCGAGGAATTTGTGAGATCTGAGGTGTGTCGCAAACTGCACGGATTTTGCGCAAATAATCAACTCTCCATGTAAAAAGGGTGTTGACAGCTATAAACAGTGATACTGATTTGCTAGACTTGAAACAAAGTTCTCTGATAATATATTACAAGAAGTAGGATTTGAATTTTTAAGCAGAAATCGTAAAAAACGTGATTGTTGATAGGGTCCTGTGGCCAGACGCTATTTGCGTAAAATAGAACTTGGCTGCAAAACAAAGGCATGGAATGTAACGCAAGTTTGGTGAAGATTGAATTACTAGAAACGGCGAAGCCCTAAAAAGTGCGCGTGAAAGGTACGTTGTGGATGATTTTGCAGAAAGAGCAGGACATCCCATTGTTAGACTGCCGCCTTAGCATTACAATGCAAAGTTGGCACAAGCTCCTCTATACGCTTGCCACGTACACGGCGGAGTGATACATTACTTCATAGTTATAATAAAACCAGTGTAGAGAGTGTGGCAGATGCTTCGTGGCCTCCTAAGGTGGATTTCCATATAGCCTACCGCGCACCGACCAAGCCCCTACTATGTCGCGTCGTTTTGATTTCCACATAACCTACCGTGTCCCGACTGTGCGCCGGCAATTTTCGTGCTTGATTCGATCCTTAGACGAGGGAGGGGCCAAGAGGGGCGCTATTAATTACATAAACAAGCATAAAAATTGTTTTGCTCTGGTAAAGTCAAAATCAACACTTTTATTTCTATTAAATTTACTGAAACCAGATGTGTATACACCTTCACAGTTAGTGAGTGAATTTACGATAGTAGTGGACTATATCTCAAAAGATGTTCCACTAATTAAAGAAAGGAAGGAAACAAATAGGCCGAATAAAATATGTTTTACATTTACTATTAAATATCATCTGAATAAGCTTTAAGGTCTCATTACAATGAGGATGTTTCACAGTAAGCCTAATAATCAAACTATTTAAATGTTACGTTTAAAAGGCGTCTTTATTTAATAAATAATTTCACAAATTCTCTGAAAATATAATTAAATCTTGCATCCAAAGAATAATTTGTGGATCACTTATATGATATTTGAAAATGTAGGAATTACAATTCTCTATTACGGACTGCATTCTACTCATTAATAAGGTATCTTTAAAATATGTTAGCCTCCTCGCTAAGGGCATCTTGATCCACCTCTGATTTGAAATGATCGGTTTGTCATCTGTTTCAATAAGCAATGGATCACAGGGAAGAACACATCGTTATACTCTGTGGCGCTTATTTAATTTTGCAGAAGAGACAAGATATTTCAGCCTATCATCTATAACCTTCCAGATGTTATGTTTAATCAATGTGTTGTATGTGAGAGATGGTATACCTCCGAATATTACTGAATCAGCGAATGACTTCCCAGAACAATGCGCGTGAAATGTATTCCTGTCATTACAGAAAATGCCGGAAATATCCGAAGTGTAAGAGGTTACCAAACGGTGACCGGTAGGTCATTTCCGCACCTACCTGTCACGACTTGTCCCGGTCATTTTCATAAAATCAAGCTTATTACTGATCGCCTGTTCGGTGAACAGTAGGGACACGAAGGTCACATGGAAATGAACAATATGCTCCGTTCTTTAATTATATAGAAGTTGCTATTAGTACACGCAACACAGGACCGGTGCACGGTAAGCTATGTGAAAATCCATCTTAAAGCCACCGAAGGTCAACTTGCAGCTCTTCGTTTCTACCCTTCCTCAGCCGTGTCTCTCAACAAACTAAATGAGAAACTATATGGCGAGGGGGCGAGGAATGATGGGCTGATCTTCAGCCAATTAATCGAGACTAGGTATAAACATCAGAAAAGCGTCTGAGGCAATGGTAGTATATAGCTGCTCTGATTGATTACTTTGTTACAACAATAACCGTTCATATAGATATTAAAATAAGCTTTTGGTAATATCTTATCTCCGTAGGAATTTATATATTATTTTGTGGCAGTATCTTTGTGCTGTATAAATATAAAATTACGAGGGGTGATCAGAAACTAAGGTTACAAGGCCGATATTCCTGGAGTTTGTTCCGTTATAGAGAAATTAGTAGTATGCGATGATGCTAATACATGCAGTTGGCAACTGTGCAGAGTTTCAGCCACCCGCCACCTAAACGGCTAGTTGTAGGTAAACACAAATTGCGACTCATTTGGAAAACTGGTCTCGCGAAGAAATCCCCTCCGTTATTCGATAATTGTTGGCAAAATATGTAATCAGGGCTGAAATTCACCGGCAGCTGGCAGAGGTTTACGGAGAGACTGTAATGTCTCGTCAGCATGTCGCATAATGGTGTCGAAAGTTTGTGGCTGGTGAAGAAAAGGCTACCGACGAGGATCGCAGTGGCCGAACCAGCACGGCATCACAGATTTGAATATAGCTCGCGAGAAGGAGCAGATTCAGGACAACAGGAGGATCACGTTACGACATATGACGGTAGAATTGAGAATGTAGTTCGGAAGCATTCGTCACATTGTTCACGATATGCTGCAGTACCGGAAAGATTTTTCCCAATGGGATCCACGAAATCTGTCCAACCAACACAAGAGAAGCGCAGAGGGGCAAAGTTGCAACATTCACAACGGTTCTCCACGGAAGGGAAGTTTTTCACTACATTTTCGCGGGTGATGAAACAGTCGTGCAGACAAATTATATCAGCTCGCGACACGGGAGAGATTTGTACTGTAAATAATGCACTAAGCATAGCGGAGAGTCAAAATTTTTAATGGTGTGTACCGTACTAGTGTGTAAAAATATTTTATGTACATGTGATATATATTTACCACGCAAAATGAGGTACTAATTACATGTTAGTAACGGCGGGGTCTGCACATAAATACAACAGCAGCTTCAAATGAAACGCAACCAAAAACTGTGCAAAGTGAATCACAAGTGTTAAGTGATAATTAAACATAGACCATAGAATCATAAATTCATGCTTTTTTCAATTATTTTACGCAGAAACATCTTCCTTACTTGTACCTACCCTGATTAAGTTACCATGTTCTTACGACAGAGGACGGAGCTAGTCAAGGCAACTACAGAACTCAATTACAACTAATTAATATAATCAATATTTACCTGTGTAACAATAATAAACAAGCTAGGTGCCATGCACATACACACATACCGCTACAATTTTATTTAAATAACTTGTCTCAAGCAACAAAATCTTTTTAACAGAAAATTAACCTTATCCCGCCTATGTTAAATCTGCACCATTCATGGCTCATTATCTTAAAACTAGTGATGGGAAGATACCACTATTTCTCGATACCACTACTCGATACCGATTGATTTTTGAGCATCGATACTCGATACTCACTTTATAATGAACTGTAAGAGCGATAGCATGTTCACGAATTATGTTCTTATAAGTTGTTTTCTTGAATAAACGCATGTAACAAAGTTTATATTGTGTGCTAATTCCGAAATTGTTCCTATTTCACACTCTCCAACTGGCAGCAATGTTTATACATAGGTTATACATCTCCTATTGTTAGTCAAGGCTGCTAATAATAATAATAATAATAATAATAATAATAATAATAATAATAATAATACTTTCTTTGCTTCCCTTTTTATGTTATTATATTTTGTGATAAAAACTTTCTTTTAAAGCATTTCCTATCCACATTTTGGATTAGTCGTACAGTATACCTGTCAGCCACGCTCGCGACCCGAGTTTGAATTGCATAAACACAAACTAACATATGCAAGCAAAAAAAAAAAAAGAAATTTCAATGCGCTGCATTATCCCACGTCTTAAGGTCTGATTTGTTTCTGCTGGATTCACAGATTTTGGTCACCGGAGAGGTAAATGTAATAGCTGAGAGTGAGTCATCAAGCCAGGCTATTGCAGAAACGTGATTTAGTTTCAGCTAAATCAGCTTCATTCACAATTCAGTTAATGTTGCATGTTACATGAATACTCTACTTCTTCCCCTATTGTTTTGCATGTTTTCATTTAGAACAAGAATCTATGAAATGTTGCATTGATTCACACACAGGAACCGCAGTCAAGGCCTATCAAGAACTATAGTCTGATAGCACTTTGGGGACAGGTGCGAGGCAATAACGTGAAGACTCGAATCCTTTCATTCCTTATCTGGCATAAAGTTAAATGCAACAACTTTCAGTAAACTTACAAATTTTGAAGTGTCGAAAAAGTATTGAAGATTTCTCTCAAAAGTATTAGACATACTTCGATACCACCGAGTATTGAGAGTATCGAGGTATGGGCGGTATCGAGATCCAATCCCAACTCAAATCTATGATACTGGACTGAAATATTAACAGAATGTAGATGCATGCCTTTCAAGTTCATATTATTTAAGGTCGTTTAATAAGGAAGATAGTATTACTTTCTCGATTATACCATAGCGTAAATAAATTTAATTAGTAATGATTGCTTTAAAAATAACTATACAAGTACATCCCCATTATCGCTTAGAGTTTGTTTTTATCATAATAAAATTTAATTTAGCTAACTTCAATAGTTTGAGAAAACGGGTAGTTTATACCAGAAAATATTCACGGAAGAGGCTGTTCAATGCAAAACTGGAGAAAACAAACTCGCATATACATGTGCAAAGAAAGAAACAGGTGGCTTGTGCACACAGAAGATGCCTTAACAGTAGTAACAATTAGAACAAAATTTCCCCTAGAAGATGGGGTAACGTTTGTTTACCTCTCTATTCGAGTGTGTGTAGGATTATACCCTTTTCAGCAAGTAGAGCAAGTATTGTACTACAGTCAACAAAATTAGATACTGAAACTTAACCGGAAATAATGTTCTGAGGTCCTTTGAACCCAAAAAGACATTTTTAGAAAAATGGTCTGTCTATGTGTCTGTATGAACATCATAACACAATGTTTAAGAACTGGACGCTATACACTGCCTTAAAATTCCATACTGTTTCCATGCAATCGAGAGAAACAACTGAATGTTGACAGGACTTAAGAGAATGACCAAGAAATGAACAATTCGAACCTTTAATAAGGTCATAAATGCCTTATGCCACAAAATAAACTTATTTGAAATAAATTATGTCTTTAGAGTTCTACTTTTTTGGGTAGTACGTTTTCGTCTATGACTTAACGCTTATCGAGTAAGCAAAATTATAGAAATTCCTTCCGGATGAAGAGGCTATTAGCAGAAAATTCAAAAAATATATTTTGTTTACATGTAAATATATTTAAAATGTGGCATCTAATCAAAATCGTTAAGAGCCATATTTTAGAAAATAAAAAAAAATTCGAAAAATCTTCCATGTAAAGGGTAGTTTGGGATAGGTGGATTTTCATAAAAATATTTGTGTCGCATCTTTCGAAGGTACTGAACCTAAATACTAAGCTTAATATTTATCCGACTTTTCGTTTTTGAGTTATGCTGTTCACAGACACATACGGACTTTTTTCTAAAAATATTTTTTTTATTTATTAAGCGGTTCCCAAAACATGTATTTTAGGTGAAATCTCGGTTTCCAATTTTTGGGTGGATCGCAATACCTTCTCTACCTACTTGTAAGTGGTAGAAAAAGTAAAGAGAAAGATTCCAAGAAATAGCAAACTTGGTTATGATACGAAGACCCTCAAACTCCCCAACTCAAACTAGCCTTTATGTGAAAAAACTTTAATTTTTTTATTTTCTTAAAAAACTCTAAAGGTTTTTGTTAAAATACCACATTTTGAAGATATTTCCTTGATGAATAAAACGTGTATCTTAAATTTGCTAGGAATAGACTGTAAATTCCTCTTTATTCCGAATGACTTTTGCATAATTGGTAAATAGATATAGACAAAATCTTACTGTACTAAAAACGTAGATCTCGTTAAAGCACAAAATACACTACGTGATCAAAAGTGTCCGGACACCTGGCTGAAAATGACGTACATGTTCGTGGCGCCCTCCCTCGGTAATGCTGGAAGTCAATATGGTGTTAGTCCACCCTTAGCCTTGATGACAGCGTACACTCTCGCAGGCATACTTTCCACAGTCCATTCTTCACGGAGTGCGCAGCTGAGGAGAGGTATCGATGTAGGTCGGTGAGGCCTGGCACGAAGTCGGCGTTCCAAAACATCCCAAAGGTGGATAGGATTCAAGTCGGGACTCTGTGCAGGCCAGTCCATTACAGGGATGTTATTGTCGTTGTAGCGGGAAATGGTTGGTCGACTCTCGCAGCGTGCTCTTGTAGTGTTCTTCTTCCTCGGCTAGTGATGCTCGTCGGTAGTTGAGTTTTCCATTCCTACCTAATTGCTAATTTTCGTTAATCTCAGGTTCTAGTGGGTGAGGCACTGCAAGTTTTCCCTTTATAACTGATGTTTATTTCATTATTCAAATAAATATGGGCGGCTAGCTTTTCCCATTTACTTTATCCCACTACTTGAATATTTATCAGGAGCCTATCTATCTTCACACGCATCCCCACCCTTATATGCACCCACGTGCATCTGTAGCACCTTGCTTCGGCGCGACTTCTTGTTGCGCTGAACTGGTAATAAGTAAGAGTGCCCCATCGGCAAAATCTGGGCTAATATAGGGCGGCTTACCTGCGCTGTCTTCTACGTTTGAAAATGTAACGATGCTTCCCATTGGTCCTCAGGCCGCGTTACCCAAGCATGTATGAAAATATGAGGTTTCAGAACCTTGCGCTTCAGCGTCGTACCACTCTGTGCCAGGCACGGTCGTTATGAGTTCCAGGAATTCCCATTCAATTAGCTAGCGCCCGTTGCTTACAAATAGCTCTGTACAAAGTTACATGTTGAATGTTTTAACATTCAGTGAATTAAATTATTGCTATACAATTCTTATGTGTATGGTTCCCTTTTCATATGTACAATGTATAATATGTATGATATATCCCCTTTCATCGTGTAACCACTCCGCCGCAGCCCGTGCAGTATGAACAGGTGCTCGATCGTGTTGAAAGATGCAATCGCCATCCCAGAATTGTTCTTCAACAGTGAGAAGCAAGAAGGTGCTTAAAATATCAATGAAGGTCTGCGCTGTGATCGTGCCACGCAAACTAACAAGGGGTGCAAGCCCCTTCTAGGAAAAACACGACAACACCAAAACACCTCCACCTCCGAATTTCACTGTTGGCACTACACACATTGGCAGAATACGTTCACCGGACATTCGCCATACCCACACCCTACCATCGGATCGTCACATTATGTACCGTGATTCGTCACTCCACAAACGTTTTGCCACTGTTCAATCTTGTAATGATGACGCTCCTTACACCAAGCGAGGCGTCGTTTGGCATTTTCCTGCGTGATGTGTGGCTTATGAGCAGTCGCTCGACCATGCAATCCAAGGTTTCTCACCTCACGCCTGTCATAGTACTTGGAGTGGATCCTGATGCAGTTTCGAATTCCTGTGTGATGGTCTAGATAGATGTCTGCCTATTACTCTTTACGACCCTCTTCAAATGTCGGCGGTCTCTGTTAGTCAACAGACGAGATCGACCTGTACGCTTTTGTGCTGTACATGTCCCTTCACGTTTCCACTTCACTATCACATCAGAAACAGCGGACCGAGGGATGTTTAGGAGTGTGGAAATCTCGCGTACAGACTTCTGACACAAGTGACACCCAATCACCTCACCACGTTCGAAGTCCGTGAGTTCCACGGAGCGTCCCATTCTGCTGCTTCATGATGTCTAATGACTACTGAGGTCGCGGATAATGAGTACCAGACAGTAGGTGGCAGCACAAGCACCTACGATGAAAAAAGTATGTTTGTGGTGGTGTCCGGATACTTTTGATCACATAGTGTATATGCCAGTGTACCTGCTATCTACGTTACACGTCATCTCCCACAACCAACACACACTCTTTGCAGCAATCTGCCCCTAGACAATTCACATAAATGACTCAGTGAAGTATATGAGCAAGTGTTGAAATCTGGGGCAGGCCTCCTTTTTATACCCCGCTGCTATGACACTAACTTTCGCGCCCTTTTACCTACTCGCTATGCTGACTGGTTATTCAGTTGGCTACTATGAGAAAGAAATCGTTCACTTCTACCAGTCAGGGTTCTTCAACTTTCTTGGTAAAGCCAATATAGCTCTGTCTCCCTCATAACACTTGCTTCTCTTTATATTTGGTGACTTCTTATCCAACTGCCTTTAGACCCTATGACTTTTCCTGAATTTCCCTCTATCTCTAGCTTTGTCTCGCTTCGTACCTCTCTCTCTGCTCGTGGCTATATTGCCTAATCCTGTGTCCAGTGTGCGTTGCTGGTGGACTTTGAACCTGCTCATTTCTTCCTAGCTAATTAAAGGCTTCTAACATATTTATACATTTTGTGATACAAGTTATTTTACGTCCTTATCTTATATCATTACACATTCCTAACTTGATTATTGCTTTGTGATTTCCTGTTATTTACGTTGCTTGCCCTGCCGGGTCTATGTTCCCCTACAAAATGATGATTAATTGCATCACAATTACGGCAGCTGCAAAAAGAATTTTTTCCTTACTCTGAAATTCAACTAGTTGTACCAGCTCCTTAAATATGGTCACCGAAGCATGCAAGAAGCTGTAGAATGCAAAGAAAAAACTACATCTTTTTGGTGCTATGTTAAGGGAGTATTGATTGATGGGCCACGCACTTCCAAGACCTTGTTGCTCCTTTGTGCGGACCTATATTAACCGGACGGAACATCCTTCGCCTCGGGTTCTTATCGACCCTCCAGATGACAAGCTTCCCGTCATCCAATATCCTGGAATGTCGTATTTCCAAGTAACGGGGGATATTTGAAACAGATATAACCTTATATAATCTAATAGAAATCCTGATGCACACAAGACTAACTACAAATTATGAGACCCTATGGAAACATTAATTGTAGGTACTTGTACTCTTTACAATTTCATATACTGAATCGCACGCGTGAAACTACCTGTGAGCCGCTGAGAAGCGCCTACCGGTCTGGGTGAAGCCTTCTACCACCCGTCAGAACAATAGCCAGTGTGGAAAAATAGTCCATTATGTGCCGCTTCCTGTTCCATAACAATCCTTTCCGCATGTTCTAGTAGTTTATTTAAGGGGCTACCTTTATCCGGGAGTTCAGTTGAGTGCAGTTAAGAACTTACGAATTGAAAAGTGGACAGTGCCAGGACAATTCAGTTGTGAGTTGTGATTCTACGGGTTAGGTGTGTTGTGTTCCGAGCGTGTGGCGAAAGTGTGAAGTTTGTGTACCCTGTGTGCCTAAGTGATAAATGAAGTGTGGTTCGCGGTAAATGGTGTTCTCATTTGTTACAATACTGTATAACTCTATAGTCATTTGATCTGCATTTTCTTAGTTTTCCTATCTCAAATAACGTAACAAACCACCTACTTCACATCTCATGACGAAAAGTGATTCCACTCATTTTATCTTTAATTTTTGGAAACAAAAAGGAATCATAAGGTATTAGGTCAGAATTGTATGGTGGAGGGTCCATTATACTGACCTTAAGGACATCAGATACACAGTTAAATGTGTCCGAAGAATCATTATCATGACGTAATGTAACGTAACATTATTTTTCCTTTTGGGTATTTTTCACGAAAATTTTCAAAACTTTGCGGCAGACAGACATTTGTGTAACAATCAGTAGTAATGGTATGTTTATCTTCTAATGCTATAGCAGCAATATTGGCCCGTTTTAGTAAAAAAAAACTAGCAATCATTTTCTTACAGCACTACGAAGCTAAGGTTCTGTTCGAAAGATCTATTGAGCCGATTGACTTTTATTTTCAGAATCATAAGAAGAAATACAAGATTCATCACCAGGAACGATGTTCCAAATCAAATTTGAAGTGCTACCTTCGAATTTTTCTAGAGTTATTCTGCACCAATCAACGCTTTGTTGTTTTTGATCGGGAGTCAGTTTATGTGGCATCTATCGACAACAAAGTTTTCTCACTGTTGATGTAAAATGTTTTGAATTTGACTTATACCAATGCCCAATGTTGCCCAAATAAATTTATAAAATGTCCGTCGATCTTCATGCTTTGCCCGACAGTGGTAATGTTTTCGTCAGTAACAGCAGTTATTGGGCTTCCTTCACTAAATTCATCACTAAGAAACAACCGATCTTTTTTGAATTAGCTGCCAATTATAAATTGTTGCCTTAGATGGGGCTTCATGCCAAATTTATTTCTAAGTCGATCTTTACATTGTTTAGGCATTAATGACGACTTAAAATTGTAAAAAATCCTATCCCGGAAACTTACTCTAGTCAGATTCGTTTTTGCGTGAACCATATAATATTTAAATTATGATAATTAACAAACTATTAAGTAAATCGAACAAGATTATACGGCAATCAAATCGCAAAACTTTAGAAAGTAGTTGTAAAATATAAACCAATTTCATTTGATTTTAGAAACATGGCATTCAAAAATTTTCAGTATCACCCTCGTATTTTTTAATCTTTTATTATAATAGTTTATTAATTACATTACCCTTTTGCTTTCTCTATACTTACTTATAGTGAGAGGAGGAACTATTGCATTCCACCTAAAATTCTTATCGAGATTTCATTGAAAATACGCGCTTGACGTCCTTTGTATCAAAAAACGTTTTTATGAAAAAGGTCCGTCTTTGTGAACAGCATAACCATAAACGTTAAGTCGGTTAAATATAGAACTTGGTGTTTAGTTCAACGCCTTCCAAAGATTTGACAGGAAGATTTTCAAGAAAATCCCCCTATCCCAAAATACCCTATAGATGGAAAAGTGTTCATTATGTTTTATTTCCTTAAATGACTAATTATCCTGACTAAATACTATATTTTATCAGTGATTTTAGCATTTTAAGAATATTAATTTTTCATCAAATTCACGTGAATATGCAGTATTGCCCACAATTATTAGCTTCAAATGAAATATATTTTATTCAAATAAAATTCTTTAGTAATTATCTTCTTACAACCATCAGTTTAAAAGATATTGCGCATCAATGTTATTGAAATTATAAATGCTCAGGTTTCTATATATTGAATTCCCAGGGAATGGCCTGTGAATTACTCTTCACTCTATCGCCTCCTCCTATGTATACTCCTTACACCTACCACGAAATGTGTAATGAAGGTTTATCTAGATTAGCAAGAAGTAGATAGAAGAATAAACCATTTTAATACTAGTTTTTAGAAGAATGAGTAGAGAAAGTCCTGTGAATGCAAACATCAGGGGTTTTCCGATTAATTTTCCACAAAAATTATAATTGTAACTATAGACAGAAGAGGCAGTTACTGTTTAATGAATAAAAATATTCAACATAAGTATTGATTGTCACATACTGTTCTTTAACTTTAAATTGCCTGCCCTCTCTGAACGGCAGATAATCCAAACTATCTGTCAACACTTATTTTCTAACAGATTGTTACGTCTACAACACACACCCTAATATTGATATACAAATAACATTCAGAAGCTCAGAGATGTTACTCAGAAATAACCACGTCAAAGATTTTAGCACTAAAAGGGAAAGATCCTATCATAGCGAAATCAGAAATAAATAACTACATAATTAATTGTTCTTCCAAACATTTCACGTGTAGGCTAAAGTTGGAAAGATAGAATCCACAGATTTGAACCACGGATCTTCGGCTTTCCCATGCCGTTGGTCACAAAAATGGCTTTAAATTTTTCATCCATAAAGCATAGTATGAAAAACCGGCATAAATTTTATTTTGTATGAATAACTTTGAAGTCCACTAAGTTTTCATTTAATTTTATTATTAGCAGAAAGAAAGCAATGTAGCATTAGATATCGAAAGTGTGCAAATAGTTTATGAAAGCTATGCATTTTTTTAAAGCAATATCCCCTCTTATTAGTATGTGATAGAGATCCTGCAAAAATTCTGATATGTAGTTTGAGGCTGAGAGTTTCCTCATTCTTCCTTTCTAATAATGCAACATGTTTCTTCTGTTGTTAACATGATGCTTAAATGCCGTCTGAGCTACATGTTACATCTGTTGGTTTCGGCATCTGTGCTGAAGTGTTCCCTGCTACAGTCCGTCACAAATTATGCTAATTCTGATGTATAAACTCTTCTTTGCTTTAGGCACATTGGCACAGTTCTCTACTGGTGTATATTATGCAGCGAATAAATGGAACATTCGCAACGAAACCGGCTGTTGTTGCGGAGAGATGTGTCCGTCACAGTACCTGACGTCACCTATACCCCTCTGCCTGCTTGTGACAAACAATCGTTTCTGATAATTTTTGACATATATATTTTTGCATATTTAAATTCTTCCAATGTGAAATTTACTTCGGCGATGCATTAAGTAAGGGTCAGAAAATGTTATATGCAGCGAGTGCTGCATACAGTTCGCGAGAAAACGAGTCGATAGTGACAATTTGAAAGTATTTTCAAACAAATATTTTCGTGATTAGCTAATATAATGAACAGTGTTTTGTGTTTTAAGAGATACCCACCAATAATTGATAATGGGGGATAAAGGCGTATGACTGTTGTATACCATATCTATCATTTTCAGCGAAATTCCGAAATTGAATTTTTGTCTTGAATGCACTTTCTTTGCTTTAGGTGACAGAACATATAAGAGTGCGCCATTATCTTCCAAACTGAATAAATAAAATTTCATAAACAAATAATTTCTAAAATATTATTTTATCTCATCAATTCTGTTGCGTACATAAAGCACTTACCGCACAATTTTCAGTAATAATTTTAACGAAAATAACAAACTGTCTTTAACGAACTGAGGGAACTATTATTGGCCCTTGTGCTTTAAGCTTGTTCTTTGAAAAAAAAATACAATGTACATTAATCCTAAAGTTTTAAAAATTCTTTCACTTTCTTACACCATATCAACTCTTAAATCTGCTGTTACGTTTATGATTAGGCAGCTTGAGCATCTCCAATGCTGATGTAAAGTATAGCCAATACTCTTAAACATAAGGGTATTACCCACACATTAGTTTCTATGATGCCATTCGTTTACATTGAAATGCTTTGCTGCGTGTTTTGCTTATGGTGTTCCTTTTCTAGAGAGGAAAGCAGGTCTTTTACATAACGCGAGACCTTCAGTTATTTTTCACACAATGGAGATGTTTACCGTTATGCTCCAGGAATGTTCAAATATGCCTGTGCACGGAGTGACATCATAAATTTTGTTGTGCTTTCTAAAACTGAATTTTGAGGCATGTGTATAAAGTAAGTTTGAAATGCTCAAAACAATCGACTGTGAAGTCAGTTCAGTGATTCGGTTTTTGAATGCGAGAAATGTTACGCTAACAAATATCCATCGCCAATTGGGTGAGGTTTATGGGGAAATAATAACGAGTGACAATGCCCGGCCACACACAGCCAAACAAACCCAGGATCTGATCGCATCATTTGATTGTGAACAATTCGACCACCACTATAGTCCGGATTTGACACCAAGCGATCTTCATCCGAAGAAATTCCTTAGTGGAAAACATTTCAATGACGATAATATTATGAAACATGAAGTAGACTTGACTTTCATCACAGGAGACATCATTATTTGAGAAGGCATATAACAACTGGTTTCCTGTTGTTACTGGTTGAATAACGGCGGTGACTACTTAGAGAAGTAGTGAAAAGTGTAAGGTATTAAGTGATAATAAAGTATTTGGAAAATAATGTTCTGTTATTTTTTAAAAGCATGATTGGTATCTACTTTAAAAACACACCTTGTAGTTGACAATGTAGAAAACTTCAAAAAGCTGAAAGCATCCGTCAAATTAAACTTCCAATGCCTAAAATTTGAAAACAGCAATAATCACGATATTTTATTCCACCAAAATGTTCAGAAGTATTTCAGAATAAAACAATGTTCATACATACTACAGTTATTCTTCCTTCACACTGTGGCCACAGCAAGACGGTTCGAGCGCCGGCCACTGCAGCTCGGCCACCCGCCGAAACAGTTATAATATTCGCGTAACCACCTGACGTTCTCATATTTACAGTTGCGATTTCAATAAGCACATAGATTAGCACAAGAGATTTTGGAAATGTTGTCCTCTATCGTCATATTTATGGCATATTTTCAGGAAATTTTCATTCACACTGGAGAGTTCAATATCCGAAATTGAGTGCCACATGATACCAAGACAGATTGAGGCAGTATTTTTAACGCTTGAATAATTTCAATTGTATTATTTAATATATATAAATTCAATAACAGCCCGCCTTGACGCAATATGTATGTAAGAATTTCTAATATGTATGTAACAGTCATTGCAAATGCTTATATTATTGTAAACATGTTTAATAATGTTATGTGAATGCCTTAAACAATTTAATAATGTAAGAGCTGTGAGAATAATAAGTTTAACGTTGCTAACAATGAGGTAACAATGAGTTAACCTAGAGGCAATAATGAGTTTGAGAGTTTAAATGTTACTAATCATGATTAGAGCAACGATAATGTAAATTTTGTGACAGTTTAAAATTAGCCAATTAACAGCCAGAAAAAGCTTTAGTAAAATGCAGATATTCTATTGGACTAGGATTAGCCAACCAAAGACTTAAAATACAGAAGCTTACGGGTTTTAACGGTTGAACCGGTTTAAACGGTTCAGTTGCCTGCAGACCTTGGTAGTGACCGGATGGAAGATGTTTTCTCTAAAGAAATATTACGTATTCGTATGTGACGAAAATTAAGTATACGTGATAACAAAGTGCAAGTTTTAAATTAAAGAATCTCACAGCGCTTAATATCAATGTAATGCTATTTAATTTGTGCCAAGGATTAATAAAAAGAAGTGAATTTAAACTTAAAATCTGTGTAAGCCTACATTCTTGTCGTACCACGCCCTGATTAAGAGAAACATGTCTCTAAAGTATGACTGACGCAGCCGAGGCAAACAAACATAAATACTGTCTATAGAAGCAGTTTAATAACAAAGTTAATAAATATTTTAAAATTGGAGCATAACAACAAAATTACATCTTCAAATCAGCTTTTTCATACGTAGCAGCATATTACGCAACAATCAATCTTCTTCAAATTAACGCCCAAAGCGTGGTGCTAAATTACGTAAACAACAACTTTGAATTGGTTTTCCAAGTGTGGAATTAAACAAACTCCAACAACAATCAAGAACAATCCTACTTAAAATTTGCTTACCAAAGCGTGGTGCAAACATTCAAAAACTCCAACAGTAAAATCTTCAACAACAATAAACTACAACAGTTGAAGGACAATACCTTCTTCAAGATTTACATACAAAGAGATGAGCTTTTTCATTTCTTTTTGTTTGATTTTATTTGCGCCAGATCTGATTAAGGCACCAAATACCTTCTCCTTCACTTCAAGGATTAGGCATTTCTGCCTGTTCTGTCTTCGCACTCCAACTACTCCCATCTTCTTCTAGGACGCCCTACATCTCTTCTTTCACGAGGATTGTGTGAGTACATTCTTATTAAAACTGGTATTTTTTCTTCACTCATTCTATTGACATCTTCGTTCCTATTCTGTTTATTTTCTTCTATTTTATCTTGTAATTTATATATGCCTAATTTTTCTCGAGTTCTTTCATTTCTTATTAAATCTGGTCTGGTGCATTCTTTAACTCTTCTTAAAAAGTCTCATTTCTGATACCTCTATTTTATTTTTCTCTCCTTCTCTTAATATCCAGGACTCACTTCTATACATGAACACTGGTACTGTTATGATTTTTATAAAATTTCAGTTTCATTTCTTTCCTTGTTTTATTATCCAAAGTTCTTTCTGTGGTTCCGCATATCTGCTGAAACTTGTTTATGTTGTTTTCTAAATACTTTTCTAAACCAAAGCTTACCTCACAGCCCAAACAAATTAAATTCGAGAGCTGATCCAGGTATTTAATTTCAATACCTATTTTTTTACCTTACGGGATGTTTTCCTCGATGTGCCAATACTTTCGTTTTCTTTGTGGATATGTTTAAATTATATTCCTTTCCCAATAAATACATCTTATATACGGAACGTTGGAGACTATTCATTGTCCTGTTTACTGCTACACCATCAGTGTAGAGACTCGTTTAAGTTTTTATTTCTATTCAGTTGTATTCTTTCACTCACCTCCTAATCAGGTCATTCGCGGATATATTAAATAGCGTAGGAGAAAGGCTATACCCCTGTTTTACTTCTTGGTTCACTTTGATTTCTTCTGCTTTTTAACGTGCCTATATTTATAACACTTTGTGTGTTCTCTATATATACTTATACAAATTATATTTATTAAGTATAAAATCCACCAAATATTTAGTTTAGAGACTTGGCGACGATAGTACAGTAGGCAAGAGCCTGCTACTCCTCTACAACTTAGGCTTCTAAGGTAGAGAAATATAAAAAATTCGATATCCATACCATCGGAAATATACGGCCCTGTAAACCTCCCCTCGCGAGCACCTTCTAAAGCGAAACGTCTAATTAATAATAAACTTTGTACTTGAACTAGACACGTTAAAGGTGGTCAGGAGAAGATTAAAAATTCTCACACCGAAAACAATACTTTACGTTTACACAGCTCATTAGCTTTAGATTTTTCAAACATTTCTCTCTGACGATGTCGATTAAGTTATAGTGTTTTTGAGATACTGATATTGACATGAGGAATAATGTTTATATCTTGAAATCGAGAACATCCTATGAAGTCGTCTTTGCTCTTAGTAAATTGTGTATATCTGGGAAACCATAAGAAAGGCAGAAAACTTATTGCAGTAAAATCGAAGATCCCTTCAAAACCTACATTGCAAGACTTTTATGCTATTAATTATTTTCGAAATAGTTACTCTTTGTTTGAATTTTCCAATATTTTAAAGAATATCTTTGGAGGGATTTGCGACTCTTGTTTTATTTTTCCAGAGTTCATAAAAACAGCAGGTATGTACAGGGCTTATAAACCTCTCAAGGGTTTTGACGGATCAGCTGGATGCCACAGTCTGCCGCGCCTTTATTCTTACTTTGCTTCTAAAACTGGTACAATATCTTACTTTACCCCCCCCCAGCTATTCGGCCTTGTGCGAGGTAAATAAGATGTAGTTAAATCAGCTAATACCGTAATTATTGACAGGAAGATATAAATAATTAAATAAAGAAATAGTAAGATAGAGAAATAATAATTTCCCTATGTTAAATCAATGTATAATGTAATAAGTTTGATTTTAAAAGATTTGTCCGGAGAAAAAGGTAATTAACGAGCAAAGTCATTAGTAATAACCGAGGAGCGAATGCATTAGCATAAAAATTCCCTGAATGCAGTTAAGGTTATAAGTTCAGTACGTTTGCAGTCGCGTAGACAGAAATTCTATAAAAGAGAAAGGCAATGAGATTCTAAGATTCAGGGAGGTTCACCGTAGTAACAGAGTCAGATATCCTACGTAGGAGTTTAAGTTTGGGCCCCTTGACGTTGGTACGGGTAGCGATAGGTAGGCGGAGCTTAAGTTAATAAATGAGAATGTAAAATTAAATTAAACCGAGTTTTATTTATGGACGCTCTTAACTGCTATGGTCCTTAGCGTCCCATTCTATAGTGGGCGGGAAAAACCGGTAATTTTGCTCAGAGGTCTTTTTATCAGGCTTGAGGTTCTTTTACGTGTCGTAAATTTACGACACGGGACCACCGGCTTTACTTCCCTTCCGAGGGAAGCCAATTTTCACGCCCAAGAAAATCCATAGCTCTTCGCCAGGTTTGAACCGACGACCTCGGGAACTAGAGGCTAGCATGGTAACCACTACACCACAGAGGACGACTATGAGCAGGTATCACTAAAATTAATGTCTTACATTTTTCCTTCGTGTACAACCTAAGGGGCTTACAATCACTTTCATTATGGAAACAGTTATTTCAAACCGTAAAATTGATGCTGTATAAGTTAGCAGGTATAACAATTCAAGTTTTATAGTTTCGAGTGCTACGATTCATAACCAGTTTCATTCTTCATCTTCAAACGGTCGGAAACTCGCTTCAGTAGCTCAAGTATTTGATTACCTTAAATTTCTCAGTCAATTTAAACTGCTGTTATCCTTTCAAAATACACTCACGCAAACCCTGAGAGAAAGATCTCATAGCGAACCACTGTAGCAGCCGGCAGCAGAATCAACAGCAGATATTGAAGCAAAGGGTACGGCTTCAAAAAGTGATGACCATAACCCAACTTCACAGTGTAATGTTTCTGCTTTCATTTCATGTTTTCTGACTTCTTGAGATCTGCGAAGTTTGTTTTGTCCTGTGCGAAATGTTATTTAAACCACCAGTATGATATATTTTCCTTCATTAGCAATTAAACATCCTGATATGCTACATTTACATGATTTTCTACATTCACTCTTCCTTATAATATTACTAAAATGTATAATTCTTCTTGTGAATCGAAATAATCTTTAATTACATATATACACATTTCGTTGGTATGTTAGAAGATACAGTAGGCTAAAGCGATAGCCAGATTTTGAAAAAGCAGATCGCTATGTGTTGGCTTTGAAATGCCATGCTCCTTATATGGCCACGAGAAAGGAATAGTGACTTATCACTTCAGGGAAGTATATGAAAATTCAAATCAATAAAAGCAATATCTCGTAAATGGTTAACACCACAAAAAAGTTTGACAAATTGCGTGTTTTAATGAGATCTATATTTTTGTGCAGTAAGATTTTGTCTTTTACGGCTTAGCAATCGCACAAAGGTCTTCCAGAACGAAAGTAATTCATAAGGTGTTCACAGAAAATTCAAGAAAATTCATTAGTTACACAAATATTTTAAACACAGTGTATTTTAATCGAAATCATTGGAGCGATAATAAAACAAAAATGGTTTTTGTTTGTAAAGGATAGTTTAAAGCGGGGTGATTTTCTTGAAAATTTTCGTGTCGCATCTTTTTGTAAGGTGCTTTTAATACCAAATTCGGTATTTAACCGATTTTTCTTTTTTGAGTTGTGCTTTTCAAGACACATGCACGTATTCCACACACTACTTTTTCTAAAAATGCTCTTTATGGATTCAGGGGTCTCAAAACGCGTATTTCCGGTGAACTATAGCTATCGAAATTTTTGGTGGAATGCATACTTCCTCTATTTGCTATAGGTAAGTGGTAGAGAAAGTAAAATGGGACCAGATTGTCATTTCGGTAGCTTTCCATTTACTGTCCACTTGTAAAATGCCATTATAGCAAGGAACCGATTATGTTATTTTCATTAATGGAACATCAAACAACAATTTTCGTAATATAAAGAGAGATTTCTTGTAAACAGGAAGACGGGCTGCGGCTGTGAGTTAGGAGGGAAGCCAGCCTTAGCCGAAACCCTCCAAGTGTTAAAGATTCTGAAAGCTTGATAATATCAAGGCGGCCATATACAGGATGTGAATAAAATCTCTGGACACAGGGATTTAACATGGGAATTGGCTTTTTCTCACATACCCTCTTCTCTCTTGATTTTGGAGATACATTTTATAAGAATATTTTAAGGGCATTCATTTTTTATAATTACTAATAAATTTTGTTTCATTATCGTGAGTAATCACTCGCAACCAGTTTGTAACAAATGAAAATCATGATAAGAAAAACACATTATGGGAGCTTAGGTTACTCACATACGCACCTGTTATAGCAAGTAATCATAGATGTTAGCACTATAATGATAGAGTTGCTGATAGAGTAAATTAAAACGCACTTTTTACCTTCTCTAGCACGTACATATTAGATAGAGAAGGCATTGCATTCCACCCAAAAATTGGATACCGTGATTTCACGAAAATACATGTTTTGAGGCTCCTTAATTACAAATTATAGAAAAAGGTCTGTGCTTGGGTCTCTCTGTGTGTCTGTGAACAGCATAGCTCTAAAACGAAAACTTGGATAAGTACCAAACTTGGTATTTAAATTCAGCATCTTCCAAGGATGCGACACGAAGATACTGAAGAAAATTCCCCGCCCAACTACCCCTTACATGGAACATTCTTCGAAAATTTAAATTTTATAAAAATGGATCTATTTTTATTAAAATAACATATTTTAAAGACATCTGCATGATAGATAAAATGTATATATTTAGTTTTCTGGAAATAGCTTGTGAAGTTCTGTTTATTCGGAAGGATATTTTATATAATATTGTATAACTGGTAAACATTAAAGGATGGACGAAAACGTACTATACAAAAAATGTAGATCTCTTCAAAACATATAATTTATTTCAAATGCGTTTTTTGTGACATAAGCCATTTCTGAGATATCCGTTATTAATGGTTCGAATTGTTCCATACTTGGCCATTCTCTTGAAGTCCTGTCAACATTCAATTGTTTCTCGCGATTACATGGAAACAGTGTGGAATTTTAAGGCCAGCGTATAGCATCCAGTTCTAAAACATTTGACTTTCATTGTTCTCCTTGTATTAACGAAATGTGTAATATAGATGTTTCTGGAAACGTTTATTTGGATTAAAATAGTAGACAAAAATAAGCTTTAGTAAGAATAGTTTGTATACCCTTTAATAAATGATAGAGGGTGGAGAACGTCATGTATTACATCACATTTCTTAAATAGTGTATTCGTATTCACTTTTTAACTTTCATTAAAATAGACTTGTAAGACTTTTCTTTGAAATTAATAGGTAGAGAGCATTAGAAAAAAATTATTTCTCATATTAAATCTAAGTCGAGTATTTTGATTTACATCCTCTATATCACCTGTCTGAGGAATAAGTACAGACGGGAGGCAGAGGAAGCTCACGCAGAAACATGACCGACAGACCGTATTACGTCACCATTCCCGTTGCGTAGCATGCACATATTCTCGTTTGGGAGTTCTCTCTTTTATCCAAACCTAGCCATGGTACACTAGTGACCTCGCGTGAAAAATACGTCTTTATCAGAAAGGTAGTACACACCAGCTTATGTATACCTTCAACCCCATCCGATTGAAATTATTTCTGCTGGTACTTAATGATTAACAGGAAGGGGTACACAAAAGAAGCTTATGCATTAAGGATTACATAAAATGACTACAAAATAAATGGTCGTGTGCGTAAAATACATCAGCTCTTTTTTGTTATTAAATTTTTATTTTGTTGTCATTGGATACCCGCTTTGCAATAATGAAAACCGCTGATTTGCCTTCAGAAATAGCATTTTCTAGATTTTACGGAGGGCATGGAGTGATCCTAATGAAGGAAAAACTCCTACGTGCCAGATGGGGATGAGAATCTATAAACCTGGAATGAAAGGTATCTACGCTAACCACTTAACCACACAAGCAAGCTTTAACTTTTCTCAATGATGTTTGTTTTCTAAAGTCTTCTAAATACATTAATACTAGTATCTTTTTCTTTTGTTTAGAATAAGCGTGTTTGTCTTCACGCATGAAAAACATCCTTCTAATCATCTTTTTAGTGGCCTTACAACACTTCTACTTCCCACTGGTCGTTGGTCTCGTACTAATTTAATGTTGTTTCCTCTGTTCTGTCAAAATGTTCATTCCAATGTTTCTTCCTTTCGTTTACAAATTTTATTATAACACTTTTTTCTTACATCCTCACTCTTTATTCTGATCATTTTTGTTTTTATATGATTTTCAATAATTAATGCAGGTCTTATTCTGGGCTCCAGTAGGGGAATGGAGGCCTGCTTGGACGTAATGTTGGACGCGAGCTGTCATAAAATGGGCTCTTTTTTGTCTAAGATTCGGCAAAGGAAGTTAATTGCCCTAGAGAACGGAAGAGGGGGTACGGTACATAAGAGCGAGTTCTTAAGGGTCGGAGTACTGTATATATTTGGAATATAATTGTAATTCATGCTTGTTATTATTGATATTTTGTTTTTTCTTCCTTCGTTATGTTAGTTCATAGTACATACTAGTACATATATATATATATATATATTTAGTATTATATACAAAGTGTTAGATTATAGGAACAGGAAAAGCATGTTACGGCAATGAGGCCTATGCAATTGTTGTATTGTACTGAAACTGTTCACAATGAAACCACCACCACCACCACCACCACCACCACCACCACCACCACCACCACCACCACCACCACCACCACCACCACCACCACCACCACCACCACCACCACCACCACCACCACCACCACCACCACCACCACCACCACCACCACCACCACCACCACCACCACCACCACCACCACCACCACCACCACCACCACCACCACCACCACCACCACCACCACCACCACCACCACCACCACCACCACCACCACCACCACCACCACCACCACCACCACCACCACCACCACCACCACCACCACCACCACCACCACCACCACCACCACCACCACCACCACCACCACCACCACCACCACCACCACCACCACCACCACCACCACCACCACCACCACCACCACCACCACCACCACCACCACCACCACCACCACCACCACCACCACCACCACCACCACCACCACCACCACCACCACCACCACCACCACCACCACCACCACCACCACCACCACCACCACCACCACCACCACCACCACCACCACCACCACCACCACCACCACCACCACCACCACCACCACCACCACCACCACCACCACCACCACCACCACCACCAGGTTTCATAAATTTTAATTTTAATTTCTATGTTCAAATATTTACTCTTCAAAATAATATTTCGGAAATAAGGCAATATTTTTTGATTCTCTGTGAACTTTATGTCTACGTCTTCAATTATATGTTGTATATTATATATTCAGAGTGCTTCAAATTTTTATGCTGCTATCTAGAAGTTGCATCTATTAGGTAACGTTTAATGTTACCTACTTTGTTGACGGGTACTATGGTGTCATCTCCTAGTTCGTTCTGCGTTGCTGGTACGCCAGCTGCTTCAGCGTATAGCTATGCAAGGGTTGGCATGAGTGTAATGTGAAAGGATAACACCAGTTTATTTAGCTGAGAAATGTTAATGTTGACTATAATTATTCTTCTTGAAGAGAGTCGCCGACTGTTGAATTAAAGAATTAAATTATTTCTAGAATAATAATTATATGAAGGGTCAGTTGTCATAAGTTGTAGAAATTCTACGAACAAAGATCCCTGGAAATATCCGCTAAATATTTCTAAATAAGCGCATTCCTACGAGCTACGGAACTAAAAATGAATGTAAATACCATTGAGTAATCGCAGGAGTAAGTCAAATGATTAAGTAAAAATTAAGTCTGATTTAGAATGTACGTTCTTTTCTTACCTTAAACTCCGCCTACCTATCGCTACCACTACCAACGTTCCTACTCACGCGGTCCAATCTTGAAACTGCGCATCTCAAGCTGTTGCTGTGTGGTACCTCGCTGGAATATAAGAATTTCCTTCCCTTCCTAATTTACAGAATTCCTGCCTACGTGACTTTGCAAATGTATTGCACTCACCGTTTAACGGCATCTCAAGAATCTTTGTGCTAACGCGTTCGCTACTCTGCTGTTGCTAATGACTTCCCCTAACATAACTCCCTAATGACCTTTCTCTCCGACAACTCTTAACTCAGGCTTATTATATTATACATTGATTTAATGTACGGAAATTATCTATTACTATCATTACTTGCTCAATGATTTTGCTTTTGATTTCTAATTTGCACCTTACAGTTCTTTGAATGTACACATAAGGTTTGTATCATAGCAGCTTTTGTTATTTCTACACCTCTATACTATCAACATGTCTTTGTAATTGAAGATAGAGGCTCATCGTGTCCCTTAACTTTAGTTTTATGGAGCATAATATTCGCCATTCCAACCTAATCTTAGTTTTAAGAGGCTGTCCTCGACTGTGAATGTTTAGTGCAGAAATACGCTAATGAGTTGCAAGCAACTTAACTGCTGTAATTTATAGGTTACAACTAGATTACAACTAGAAGTTTGTGGGAATACGAGCGCATGGTAATAAAAGCCTCTGCCATTTTGGGAAATCTGGAAACGTATTCTCCAGAAACATATCCATAATTCAGTGAGAGTATCGTTATAATTTAGAAAATATTGAAACCATAATTATTAGTGGAAAGATATAAATAAATAAAAATATGAATAGTAAAATAAAGAAATAACTCCAATAAATAATTTACGTATTTTAAATCAATGTATAATGTGATAAGGCTGAGTTGAACGTTTTGTCCGGAAAGAAAAACTTAACTAGCAAGTTATGTAAGGAAGACATTAGTAGCAGCCGAGTGTAGAACACAATAGCTTAAATATTCTTGGAATGGAGTTAAGAGTTTAGCTCACTACGTTTGCAAAGTCACGTAGGCAGAAATTCTGTAAATTAGAAAAGTGAAAGGCACAGCTTAGCAACAAGGTAAGAGACGAATACATAGGGTTTTAAGATTGGACCGCACGAGAAGGAAATTTGATAAAGGTAATGAGATGTGGGCGAAGCTTAATTTAAGGAAATGGCACACATTCTAATCAGAAAAAACATTCGTGCGTACATTTGTGACATATTCGTGACTTACCCTCCCGTATTTAAGTTGTGTAGCGCACATGAACGCGCCGGCGTTAGAAAGAATCAGCGAGTATTGAGAGGGATCTTTCCGAGTAACATTTCTGCGACTTACGCAACTGAAGCTTCACTTATTATTGTTATAGAAGTAATTAATTTGTAAATTCAACAGTCGGCGACTCTTCTCAAACTGAACATTTTTTTTAGTCTACATTACATTTTTATCAGCTAGCTAAACTGGTGCTATCCTTTCAAAATACACTCACGCATACCCCGAGATAATGAACTCTTAGCTATACCACTAGAGCAGCTGGCGCACGAGACAACGCAGAACGAGCTACGAGATGACATTATAAAACTCATCAACAGAGGAGGTAACATTACATGTTATAAACATTTGAAGCAGTCAGCGGCATCTAAGTTGCACCGAGAAAGGCTTCGATATGCATAGAAAAGGCCAATTTTAACGTTTTATCTCAGGTTGCCAACATATTATGTGGGCATAGGTGACTTCAGATTAGCCAGCTTACAGGAATTCAAAATTATCCAAGGTTTATCATCACTTAATAATCTGTTGCATTTACATAACTTTCTCTGCTTACTCTTCTTTCTTTCTTACCAAAGCTCATTCTTCTATCTACAATTTGTTAATCCATATAAACTTTCATAACAAGTTTACACATTTCCTGGCAGATATAAAAAGGATACAATTAGCTATAGGTGATTTTTACATTTTGAAATGTGGAATGCAATGTGATGGCTTTGAAATTCTATGCCCCTTGTATGACTACAGATTATTAACAGAATAGCACGGAAGTGGTTAACACTAAGTTGACACTATTTAAGGATTATACAAAAGCGGTACAGAATGAAGAGGTCCTTGTACGATATTCCCAGAAATTTCAAGATATACATTTTATTTGTCATACAAATAGCTTAAACATATGGTGTTTTAACCAAAGTCATTACAACCATTTTTTTATATAAAGAATAGCAAAACATTTTCATGCAAAGGGTAGTTTGGGATCGAGAGATCCTCTTAAAAATCTTCGTTTGATATCTAACCTGCTTTTCGTTTTTGAGTTATGTTATTCACAGGCACACACGCCAATGAAACACACGCGGGACTTTTCTAAATTTTTATTTAAATTGAAATCGAGTTTTATTTATGAACGTTCTTTAACTGCTGTGGTCCTTAGCGTCCCATTCTCGTATATTGTGCGTGAAAGACCGGAAAGTTTGCTCAGAGGCCTCTATCACGCTTTACTTCCCTTCCGAAGGAAGCCATGCTATGGATTTTTAAGCCCGAAAAATCCATAACCCTTCGCCGGGTTTCAACCCGCGATCTCGGGAACTGGACGCTAGCATGGTAACCACTACACCAAGGAGGACGATTAAAGTTTTACCTTCTCTACTATGTATATAGTAGGTGGAGCAGGTATTGTATTACACTAAAAAAGTCAGTACCAAAATTTCTCATGAAATACATGTTTTGAGTCTCCTGAATAAAAAAGCATTTTTAGAAAAGGGTCCACGCGCGCGTGTATGTGTGTGTGTGTATGTGCGCGCGCGCGCGCGTCTGAGAATAACGTAACTCAAAAAACGAAACATGAAGCTGTCTGTTGATTGTATTTGTGGCGTGTAGTTATCAAAGTACCTATACGATGTGGCATATTAATGTTATTGTCATTACGCACTGTTGTACACCATTGTTGTTACCAGAGGTAGCATTATTGGGTCTCCTTAGATATATTTCGGCTCTTCTTTCGGTGCGTATCACGCCAAAAGAAGAGATCTGTTTGAAATTGTCTGGCATGACGCCAGTCCTGTCTGGCTTTGGCTAGGCGCGGTTGGGGGCAAGTTAGCGTCACTCGAGTGGAAGTGGTCGTTGGGACCAGACGCGTGTGTGTTCGGTCTACGGTCTGTGGCATCTTCGTATCCTGTTTCCTTTGTTAGTTATGTAGAGAAGCCAAACGTTTTTGTGAATAAATCCCAGGTAATGTGTTATGTAATCTTTCAATGTAACATAAAACCCACACCTTCCCCTTAAATTTACACACCAAGGTCCCGGACTTTTTGCTGCCAGCGAGTTGCGCCCCCCATGTGTGTGTTGGTGTGACCTAAATTAATCATTTTCTGGTAACCTTTTCGGCCTTCACCCCAACATGTAACAATATTACAGAACAGCCTATGTTTATTCTATTAAATTTTTCTCGAATGGGGTCGCATGTGGCCTGTCAGCTTGAATTTATACAGAAATTCTCTCGTAACACCGTAAAGTTTAGACAGACAGGGTCCATGCTCGACAAAAAGACACGTACACAGTTAAGTCTAGCCGAGGAAAACAGACGAGATATGGGGCTATCGTGGAAAGAAGTGCAAGAAAATAGCTACCTCGCATTACGACGTGCTTTAGATGACAGAATAAATAATGTTCTGCTCGCTCTCTAGATCTAAATCCATGTGATTATTTTCTGTGCGAAATGCTTAAAGATAAGGCTTATGCAATACATCTTTATATGCTCGGCAAATTAGAAGAATCTGTCTGGTGCAGAGCTGCAGGAATCCATAGTGTTCAATAATATATTCTGAGGTTGAAATATCCGCCCGGGGAAATAATAATAAAGAGGAAGGCAATAACAAAAATATTATAATGAATAAACACTAAATAAATAAGATATTAAGGTAGTAAAGTTAAAAACCAGAAAGGTAATAACATAAAGAAATAAAGAGGCAAACAGCAGAAGTGCAATAATAGGTAATTATATATAAATTAAATAGACTCAATATTAAAATATAGAAGCAATATGTATTTCAGAGAAAATAAAATGTGCCTAAACGAAGTAACTTGTGCTGGTGAACGCAGACGAGCAGCGAAAGGATCATTACAGGTAGTTGAAGGGTGAGTCAGCTAAATAAAATGAATACAGGGAAATATCAGATATGTAAAACTCAAGTCAAGTGCACAGAAAAGCTAATGAGGCGTAAATAACCGAACGCTAACCGGCTATGGCATTGAATTTTTCAGTCATCTGATTCTACCTTTCCAACCTTGTCCAACACACGGCTCGTGTGAAAGAACAATTAATTCCTTTAATTGACCTAATAGTGGTTGTAACTATAAAGCCCGGGACTTTAAGTACTTACAAAGAATGTAAGTCGCCATTGGGGTATGACATCTCAATACAATTTGAGATCTCCTTGTGGTTTACCGGGAGAAATGCGAATCAGTTGGAGAATTTAATGTCGCGTCGGCATATTGTCATGGTAGCTCTGCGGTTAGAGCAACCGGACGGAGATCGGGAGATCAGTTGTTCAAATCCCGGCTATGGCATGAATTTTTCAGTCATCTGATTCTACCTTTCCAACCGGACGCTAGACAGGCGTACTTTCTAAATAATTGTAACCATAAGCACATAGAATCGTTTATTGAGGAAGCCAAAAACAGAATCCAAAAAGCACGTGACTAGAGTAAGGGCCTGAAGAAAATATAAAATGGGCGTAAACTACAATCTTTTCTAGGCCGGGAGCTCAAGTTTCATATGTGCGTAATATCACTACTTAATGTCAAACCGTGGTCATGCAAAGTCGCTGCGCGTCGAAAGTGCCGGCGTTGCAAATTACAAAGGATAAGCAAGTGTCGAGTACCTGCCGATTTAATTTAAATACATGTGAACGCTGATACAAAATGGGAATAAGCAATAACGAGCTTAATTTGATTGTGGGATCGCGTAAGTCTTGCGTGACGGGAACTAGGAAAGGGTAATTTATATATGTGGAACTTCACATAAAGGTGCAATGAAGGAGAAATGGACTCTTATCGTTTATCTCCCGTCCACATATCCCTGAGAGGTGCAATCCCTGAGAGCCATTCATCCTTAACAAAGCTAGCCGAGAAACATCACCCTTCCTGATCATTTTTCCCTCATATTGACAACAAACATTCTCGCATCAAAATGACATCCAAAGTGTCTTCCTACATCAGCTCAAAACATGCCAGGTTTGTATCGACACAGAGGGGCATAATATCGATCACTTTATTTACAAAGAATAAGCGCAACATATAGGCATTGATTTACTTTCTCTAAAATATGCATAGTAGATAGAGAAGGTCACCCAAAAATTTCATATCCAGATTTCATACCTCAAAAAACGAAAAGCCTTGGTAATAAATTTGGTATTTAAATTCAGTATCTTCTAAAGATGTGACAAGAAGATTTTCAATAAAATCCCCCGACCACAAACTACCCTTTACATGGAAAATTTATAGAAATTCCATATTTTCAAAAAATACAACGATTTTGATTAAACTACCAGATGTTTAAGATATTTTCATTACAAAATGTATGTCTTAAATATTCTATGAATGTATGTGATGTCTTTATTGTAAACGAGTTTTTTTATAATTGGTAAACCGTAAGAGACAGACAAAATATTTTTACTTAAAAAGTGTAAACCTCGTTAAAGCAAACAGTTTATACCAAATAAATTATTTTTAGTTGCGTTAACCACTCCCGAGATATTCTTTGTTATTGATCTGAACACATACTTTTCTCAAGAAAAAATTCTCTACTTGGCTTTTTCTTTTCTCGTGGTCGTACAAAGAGAACGGAATTTCAAGGCCATCACATAGCGACATGCTCTTGAAAGATTTGGCTATGGCTTAAGCTTATTATAGGTATTCCCCTAAACCCCTTTTACCTATAAGGAAAAGTGCACTGAAACCATTTCTGCAAATGTTCACCTCGCTTAACATGAAGTAGTTGAGAATGAGCTTATGTAATAATAGTTTGTTGAAGAATGGTTACAGATAGTCATACGAATGTAACACAAGGGAACGTTGTTGTTTTTTACTTTCTCTACTACATATAGTAAGTAGGGGAAGTATTGCATTCCACGCAAAAATGTTTTGAGGCCCCCGAGTCCAAAAAAAGCATTTTTGGAAACATGTCCGGGTCTGTGTCTGTGAACACCATAACTCAAAGCGGAAAGGTCGCATAAATAACAAACTTGGTATTTAGGTTCAATATCTTCTAAAGATTCTAAACGAAGATTTTCAATAAAATCCTACCACCCCAAATTACCTATTACATGGAACAATTTTCTAAAATATTAATTTGATAAAAAATGGATTTTGATTAAAATACCATATATGAAATATATTTACATGACGATTAGAATGTGCATCTTGAATTATCGGATATTAACTTATGAAGTTCTTTTCATTCAGAAGCAATTTTGTATAATCGTGTTAAGATAGATGAAAATGTACTACAAAAAATGTAGATCTCTTTAAAACACATAATTTATTCAAAATACCCTTTTTTGTTGCATAAGCCGTTTCTGAGATATCCGCTGTTAAAGGTTCGAATTTTTCATTACTTGGTCCTTCTTTTAAAATCTTTTGAATAATCAGATTGCATGGAAACAGTGTGGACTTTTAAGGCCAGCATATAGCGTCTAGTTCTTAAACATTTGATTGTCGTTGTTCCCTTGTGTCTATAACGAAATGAGTAATGCAGTATTTCTGTAAAGGTTTATTTGATTAAACTGTAGTGGATAGAAAAATAAGCTTGACTAAGAATAATCTGTATGCGTACTAATAAACGGTAGAGGGTAGAGAAAGTCATGTGAATGTATCACATAAGATTTTTTTATCATTAGCATCCTAAGGGAGAAATTGCGGAACAGTGCGCTGCTACCAACGGATTCGTAAAATGATGCTGTGGGAACGGCGGGCAGTCTCGACGTTTCGGAGAAACCCGTAATACTGTTATGAGCACTAACAAATTCAGCAGACGGCCATCATAACACTCTGCAACTAAATATTCTGGCATTGTGGCTTGAATGTACTTAATGCTCAACGTTTGCTTTCTTTATCACGTACCTAGTAGGTAGGGAAGGTATTGTATTCTACCAAAAAATTATATGCAGAGATTTAACCGGAAATGCATGTTTTGAGGCACACTGAATCCTAAAACAGTATTTTTAGAAAAAGGTCTATGTCTCTGTGGACAGCACAACTTAAAAATGAAAAGTTGAATGAATACCAAACTTGTTATTTAGATTAAGTATCTTTCAAAGATGCGACACGAAGATTTTCAACAGCATCCCCCCCACCCTAGACTACCCTTTACATAGAACATTTATCGAAAATGTTGATTCTTAAACAAATGGCTCTAACCATTTTGATTAAAATATCATATGCTTATGATATTTTTAATGGCAAATGAAGTGTATATCATGAATTTTCTGTAAATGTCCCCAAAAGCCCTCTTCATACTGAATGACGTTTACATATCTGGTAAACCGTAAGAGATACACAAAATTTAAAATTTTACTACACAAAACATGTAAATATCGTTAAAGCACATAATTTAGGTCGTACTTTTTTATCGAGTGAACTATTTCCGAGATATTCCTTGTTCTTTCTTTGAATTTGCCAATACTTAATAATTTTTCTCAAATGAGAATTCTTTATTCTTTTTTTATGCCCTGGACATCTAAAGAGATTAAAATGCTCCATATAGTCCCAGCTCTAAAAATATTTGACTATCACTTCAAGCCCTTCCATATTCCCCTTGCACCTACAACAAAATTAGCAATAAGATAATTTAAAAGCGAAAAGTCGGATAAACACCAAACTTGGTATTTAAGTTCGGTGCCTTCCAAAGATGCGACACGAAGATTTTCAAAATTATCCCCTCCACCCAAATGCTTTTTACATGGAAGATTTTTCGAATTTTTTGTTTTCTAAAAATAGCTAACGATTTTGATTAAAATACCATATATTAAAGATACTTACATCACAAATAAAGTGTATATCTTGAATTTTCTGGGAATAACCTGTGAAGTCCTCTTCATTCGGAAGGAATTTTGTATAATCCTATAATAACTCATAAACGTTAAGCATAGACGAAAACTTACTGCACAAGAAATGCAGATCTCTTTTAAACATACATTTATTTCCAATAACCTTTTTTGTGGCATCAGTCATTTCCGAGATATCCATTATTAATGGTTCGAATTGTTCAACATTTGGCCATTCTTCTGAAGTTCTGTCGATGTTCAATTATTGTTTCTCGCAGTATCATGGAGTATTGAATTTTAAGTCAAACGTATAGCCTCAGTTTTAAAACATTTTATTATCGCTATTTCCTTTGTAGTCTATAACGAAATGTGTAATGCAACTATTTCTGCAAATGCTTATCTCGATTAAAATGAAGTAGGGAAATAAACTTTTGTAAGAATAGTTTGTATAGCCACGAATAAGCGCAGAGGGTAGCGAAAGTCATGTAAATGTAACACATCAGAATTTTTTGTAGTGTTTAACGCCCTTTCTTACTAGAGACGGTACCACAGACAGTGCCTACTGTGATACATTTAATGAAATTAGATTTGGTAAAGGAATTGTGGGAAGGAAATGTTCCAGGCCTATGTTTAGTTACCTCCCTGTCATTTGCCAGTTATGAAGACAGGGAAACCAGGAAAAAATCTCAATTGGGGCGGACAGTCCTGGCAGGATTTGAACCGTGGACCTCCTGCACGGGAGATCCCTTCCACGTTACTGCCAAGCCGTCTCGGTCGGTGTAATATTCAGTGTCAGTGGTGTAGCGTGATTATCAGACTCGGGTATGTACCCCAACTATATTGTAAAATTCGTTAAAATATGACCCAACTTAAACAGAACTGCCTATATCAGCATACTTAATCTCAGCTAGACAACATGTAATGAAAACAATATGTTCTTAACTAATTCAATTTAAATTACCTAGGAAATTCATTAACGAATACTGAGTACACTGGAAGGCAGTTCAATAAACATAATTTAGAATCATGATGTTTATAAACAATAAATGTTATTCACTCACGATTTAGTTTAGCCTACTTCTTGTAAATCAGCTGGATCCTCCGATTTTTCTGAGCAAAAAGATCAATTACGTCATCTTTAAATGAAGGTCGCAAACGTAGATCTTGTAGAAGCTGGCTTTCGATGTTCAACATAGCAAGAGCTGAGAGACCTTCTTCATGCTGAGAGTTGCGAAGATAATCTTTAATTCTTCTCAAGCAGGAAAACGATATTTCTACTGAAGCACTAGTTGTTGGTATAGTCAGGATCAAAGCCGTCAGTTTGAAAGTTTCAGGGAACATTGTGGATAGTTACAGTGTCTTTATATATTGGTGAAGCTCTACGACACTACTTCGTTTCATATCAGGATCACCATAAATCACACACAGCTCACTTTTTAGAGCAACAAAATAAAAAAATGTTCCATAATTAATTTTCAAACAACCAAATGCCTCATCCGGGAACCTTTTTTTGAAGTTAGAGAATTATGCATGGTCAAGAAGACAGAGGAACTGTAACTTTGAAATTTCACTAAATCTCTGAGATACGCTTTGCCCTATGGTATCAACAATTTCAAAAAACAATCCCCTGTAGTTGAATTCATCACTGCTGGTGTCGGATATACTACCAAGGCGAATTCTCTTTGCTTGAAGTTCACTGCCACTATAATTAATTTCCTCCCAAAGTCCGTCAAATTCATTTCTGTGGTTGTGCAAATATTGCTTGAAATTTTTTAGCATTCTATTGCAGTAAGCAATGTCTGAAAGCTTTTTCTGGAGAATTTGGAAGAGAACATCAGAGTACTGGAATATGTTAGCAAAAATTGTCAAAAGGAAATTAAAAGTGAAACCTTTTATCCTGGTTAATACGCCTCCTGCACACGTAACGGTGTCCTCGTCCCATTCGGAGTTTTCATTTTTTACCACTGTCTCAAACAAATGTTCGATATCAATTTTGTGTTCCTTCACTGTCCGAACTAAATGGCTTTGGAAATTCCATCTAGTCCGAGGAACAGTAGGAACTCGTTTTTTCACATGCATATCCAAAGCATGAACTCTCTTTGTCGATTTAGAAAAGAATGTTCCAAAACCTGCTAGAAAGGTAAAGAAGCTTTTAACTTCTTTGATAAAACTAGCTGACTGTGACAGCACAGCACTGGTGAGCATAGCAGTGAACGAATATGGCAGATTTACAATGTTCTCTCAGCTTCGATTGCAGTCCATTGTGTTCCCCTGCCATGACTGCTGCCCCATCATATGTTTGGGCAATTAGTTTATTTGAGCAAGAAAAGTCGTTAAGAATACTGAGAGTATAGCTCAAAAGAGAATCTGATTTTCTGTCAGAACTTACATCTGTAAAGCAAATAAACCTCTCTTCAACATTTCCGTCAACAGTTATATATCAGAAAACGGTAGAGATTTGCTGTTTACTACTTATGTCAGGAGTTTCATCTAATATCAATTAAACAAAGAAGGCGCCAGAAATTTCCTTCTTAATTTCACGCGTCATGACGGCACTCACACTTGAAATTAAATCATTCTGAATATCAGGTGAAGTTGCACGAAAAACAATCGACTTTTCTAAGTGTTCTTTTGGAGAGGTGTAATATCCTGCTAAGTCATTTAAATATTCAATATAGTTGCTCCTATTTGAAGATCCTTCATTCTCATTGTGACTACGAAAAGCAAGTGTTTGCTTTCCTAAAAAGCATATAGACCGTACAAAATGAGAAAGTAAAGCTCTATTCTTTTTGATGTTTGTTGTAATACTGAGTACGGGCTTTGGAGGACCTGCTTTAATTACATCTTCCTTTTCAGAAAAATTTAATGTCTGGAAGCTTCTTATCTAGAGTTTGTGATCACACAAGTCTATTTTAATTTTCCCTGCCACAACCGCACTGAAACAATGTATTGTTTGCTATTGTAGCTATTATCCGCCTCGTGACCTCTCGGATGTATACTGCCTGTAGAACCCGCACAAATCTTAACCTATATTTGCTTTGATAGTGAGTAACCAAGTGTCCAAAGCACACTCAAATTTTTACAATTGAAGAAACACACATACAAGAAACAAAGCAACTCGCGCATTACTCCCTATTCACGTGCAATAGTATGAGCACGATTTTTAACACGAGATGTACTCCAACCCAGTACATACCATGGGTCAAGCACACAACTCCAGTTTCCTCCAGCTGACGGTAGGTGCCGTTGATCCGAGATTTACTTCTATACAGATTGGCGCAAATTCAAATCATAATAATTAGAAATCTTGGTTTTTAATGGCATTAAAACGAGTGTGTATCACAAAATTATAAACAACACCAATTTTGCCACCATTTTGAGAAACATTACAGGCTATGCAATACATCTCACATCCATTGACGCTAGGCCCCTGTTCAATGTTATTAGTAGACCCCGGATTTTAGGCTAAATGCCTATTTTATGTGCATGAATAAACTAAAACTGGTTGTATATCTTCATATTTCATATGAAATATAAATATATGGAAGGAGCTTTGTGGTGTCTAAAATGCCTATTTTTACTATTAAAATATTTTAAGCTTTCAGTGCCTAAAACTGCCTGTTTTAGCATTTGTGCTGCTTCATTATTATTAATACGTTTCTTTTTGATGCAGCAATGAAAGCTAAACTATTGATATCATGGGATTGGTTTGTTTCAAATACTTTGTAATAGTTTGGCTGTATGAATGAGACATTGTGGGAAAAAGACTGGTTTAATGTAACACTTTAGCAGGTGGATTCATTCGTTTTGTAGAAAGAGAAACGGAACCTGTCCCCTCTAGGTCTCTTTGTCATTCTTTGGTATTGGTTGGTGACTGCAGTACGGCAGAAATCCTTGGAAATTGTATTTTAACTGTTCATATGCACACATTCCTAATATTTCTTCATGTTTTTTTTCTATGGTTTTTCAAATGTATTTCAAACACTTCTTCAATACTGCATTCCTTAAAACGTATTGTGTTTTGCAAACAAAATTTGGGAATGGCTTCATGTTAGCTCTAGAGCAGTTAGGACACAATGGTGTGTTTGTAGCATATGATGCATTTCCACTGTGATCTATTCAATTAGTTTTGAGAAATCTTCTTTCAATTGTATAAGCTTATATTACGCATTAGAAATTTAAAATTAATAACTCAAGACACGATTAGCTGAAAAAACTAGTATTCCCAGGTTCTCATTAACTACTAAACTGGCATATAAATAGCTCTTAATTACGCAGGTTGAAACAAAACCTGTTCAAAATATATGTTGTGCATATAACTCGATATTTATTTAATTATCCAGTGTCGGAAAAATAAGAGCTCCACATGATCAAATTTAAACTAAACTGGAGCACAGACTTCATGACACAATGCAGGTAGAAGGGGGAAAACGTTTCCCCTACCCTCGGCTTTGCCTATTGACTCAGGTGTATACTGGCTCTCTTTGTTTATTATTTTTGTTTTTTCTTTACTCTGCTGTTGGTGCAATATTTGCAACTAGCATGTTGTAAAAAATATATATTGTACACACGCATAAATTAAACTGAAATTGGCAACACGTTAAATTGTTTTTTATAAAGCTTTAGTTCCACATTTCCCGAAACAATCCCTGCTTCACAAAACCATAAGCGTAAAATGGAGAAGTCAGATTAAAACACAACGCTAGTCCATAACGAAAACATTTCATTTCAATTAGAAAAACAATATCCATTTGGCACTTCCCCGCTAACTTAGCCATGCATTTAAATAATCGTATGTCTAAGAAATAATTTTTTACCTAATAGTCAAACTGAATAATTTATACAGGCTTTGAAAGACACCCGCACATTCGTTTATTTTCACTCAATGGTGCTTAAGTTTTAATGTTTATTCTGCAAATAGTGATAAAAATAACTGCATTTTCCTGCAACTGTTTGTGTTTTCATGTACAGATATTTACCTGCCAGCATAGATTAACAATATTGAGACGCATCTATGAACTTCTGTTATCGCGTAGAAGGGACCCACCCACCGACTAGCCGGTTGAAGAGATAAGGAGAGATTAGTGGAGGAGTAGTGCTTTCACTCGCTGTAAACTGTAGAAGCGCTATGGAGAGTTAACGAAATTATTCTGAAAACTTCTTTACTCCACCTACCGCAACATTCTGAACTCTCTCGAACTAGTGACCAACCATACCGCTGAGGGCAAACCGATGGAGAGTTATTAAGCCTATCTTCCGGGATGGGTTTAAGCTTTTGTAGAAAGGATGGAGTGACGGGTGAGAATTGGGTAGTGGGAATGAATGGAGGTAGAGTGATTGCTCATCAACGGCTGCCGGTCAGGGTATAACGGCCTTCCGCACCACTGGTGTTTTAAAAAAATTGCTATATATCGGGACACTATGTTTGAGTCTAAGCATTTAGAAGAGTTACCGGGGGGTGCCCGCATGGCATGCGGGGGTCAAATGCTTCTCGAAAACTCCAGAGGCTTATATAGATATTGCGTGCGTTTCTTGATGTGATAAAGTGTTGGTTATTCAGCGCTTTCTCCGAGTGAGGTTGCCGTGATAGTTGTGACGTATAGTAAGTGCTGCAACTGCGAGAGATTAGAGAGATCTTATGAAGCGGATTTGATTACGTCGCGAAGAAAAGTGAAGTGACGAGGAAAATTGAACTAGATCCCATTAGTGAAGTGACAGTGAGAACTTAATGAAGTGGCACTAAAAACCGGAGAAAGTCACAATATATTTTCAGTTGTTCCAACTTTGAAAAAGTAAAGCATTTGTCAGTATTAAATGATAAATTATACTAGTAGAACAGCAAGAATGTACATTTACAACGTTTCTGGAATTATAAACCAGAAATGAATATTTTTGTGTAATGACTTCATAAATGCAGTTAAGAGGAGTGTATAAATTATATAAGAATCTCGTGTATTCAGAGTTGTGACTAAAACTGATCTCCGTTTACCTAAATGTAAGCAAATATTTTGGAACTATGTATGGCTCATACATTAGAGGCTCTCAAACCGACCAAACGTTTCTTTAATTCTCTTTGCAGGTTTCATAATGTGGAAAATTAACTCTCTTTGGTGCTACATATCTATAGTAATATTGTAAAGAGAGTAAAACTTGTTTGTGTGTATACGGCGATCTCGGAACTACTCTGCTAATTCTTTCCGATGGACATAGATGATAAACTAGCTTCTAATTTAAATTCCTAAATGACTAAAATACTAACAGGACTTACAAGCTTGGATATCAGAAAAAGCACATAATGGAGTTATAAAAGAAAATGGCTTTAGGTTGAGAATGCCATTAAGTACCAAATAATAGTGTCTCATTTCCATTGCCAATACCATGGAGTAGAGAATAGTTACTGTTGCTTCTCAGAAAATGGGTGCAAAAATAAGACGAAAACCCCGATAAGGGATATCACACCTGGCAAGAACCACCTAATTCTATATATTTACCTGCCATAAATAAGAACTTCATAGATTAAATCATATAGGGTCACAAATATGCAACTGAAAAAACAGGAGACGTGGAAAAACAAAAGACAATCGGATATGGCCATAACTGTACGAAATGTATGCAAAACTTAAGCATAAATCTTTTAATAACCTATAAATATTGTCGCATTTTCTCCGTGTATTTTAGTCGAGTTTACCAATATACGAGGCGTGTTTTTATATTAAGTATCGTTAAGTAACATTTTAACGCGGCAGCTGCGATTTTGAGCATGTGTGATCACTTCCTCCATTCATTAGGAAGTCAGACGCAGCTGTAAGCGATCGTCATTTTGTGTTTTTACTGTTTTGGAGCGTTTCAAAGTGTTAAAAGAATCGAACGACCCGCCGACTGCGAAGTCAGATCAGTGATTTTTTTAAATGAAATGTTACGTCAACAAACATTCATCACCAATTGTAAGGTTTAAGGGGAAACAATAATGAGTTATAATGTCCGGCCACAGATATGCAAACAAACTCAATATCTGATCACATCATATGGTTGGGAACAACTGGACCAGCCACCCTACAAACCAGATTTGTCACCAAGCGATTTTCATTGTTTCTTCATCTGAAGAAATTCCTTAGTGAAAAATATTCCAACAAAGATGGTGTTGTGAAACAAGAAGTGCAGACTTGGCTGCCATTACAGGCGGCATCATTCTTTGACGAAGGCATACAAAAACTGGTTTCCCGTTACAAGTGCCCAAATAACGGCGGTGACTTGTGGAGAAGTGATGTAAGGTGTAAGGTAATGAATGATGAAGTGTTTGGAAAATAATTTTCTGTTATTTTTAAAAAAAAATACTAATCGATACTTACTTTAAAAACACTCCTCCTATAATTTTATAACGAGAGAAAACGCAATCGCAGAAATCAGTGAACTAATAAGAGATTTATTTCCGGTGGTTACAGACTATCTATTTCCAAAAGGTTACTTGGTGGTTTGAGAGCGGGAAATCTTCGTATTCACCAGTTTCGCTTTATTACCTTGTATATATAAGCGAAGCTGGGGAGGGCGGATTTACCCCCCAAGCATTGTTCGCAGAGCCATGACGTATTTCTGTGGTCATGGGTTGTCGAAACTCCAATTTTTGGTTATCTTGTAACATGCCATTGCGACCAAGCGTCAGTGAATGGGTAAAGGGGAAATAATTCATAGCGCAAAACGAAGAAGGTGGGGTAAGGCGACAATATGACGTTATTAACTTATAAGAGACAAGGTTGGGCTTCACTGATATAGACGTTAGGGCCTTCTCTATTATCTGAAAACTGTATATCTTAACTACGGTCCAAAGAGAAAGTAACATCCACTGTATCCACTATGATTGTCTAAAAATTGTTATACCACTCCGATAATTATTCTCTCAGCGACAAAAGGTACTTAATATACAACTATGAGTGGGGAGATTAAGGAAATCGGAAACATTTCTGATGTGTTAATGCACGCTACCTTCTATGCCTACTATCTTTCGTTTTTATACAACTACTTTAATTATTCCTACGAAAGCCTATTTTTCTATCTGCTTCATGTTAACCGAAATAAATCTTCACATAAATCGTTTCATTAAAAATTGGTTGTTGGTACAAGTGGTGTACGAAAAGCAGAATCGGTAGTTGGCTATATGCTGCCCTTGAAATTCCCTATTCTTTGTATGATATAGCAAGAAGCAACTGAATAGCAGCAGCATTTAAAAATGACAAAGTACTGAAAAATTCAAGCCAATAGTAACGGATACTTCAGATGCAGCTGATACCACAGAAAATGTTACCTATTTGAAATAAATTGTGTGTTTTAAAGAGATCTAAATTCTTTCTGCAGTATATTTTTATCTATATCTTATGGTATACCCGTTAAGCGAAAGCATATATGAGGTCTCATCAACAAAGACAGACTGATTTTTTCTTATAAGTTTGCTTGATAGTTTCCTGTCCGTACCAGGGGATTTGAAAAGAACGGTACTTTGTGCATAATGTCCATAGGCGGCAGCACTCCAGTATCGTTAGGTTGGTAGTACAGCTCTGCTTGCATTTCGCATACCACACTGATTGTAATGGATTGATTTACCAGCATGCAGTGTCCCCTCACACTACTGTTACAGCAGCATACTACAGGTCAGTATTGGCTAAACTGAGGAAGCACATTGCAAGGAAACGACCAGAACTTCATCGGACTGGGTGGTAACTTCATCATGACAACGCGGGGCCTCATGTTGTAAACCAGGTTATCCAGTTTTTGGCTAAATGGAACATTACCTGTGTGCCGCATCCGCCTTATAGTCCCGATCTTACATCCTCTGATTCTTTTTATTCCCATTAATAAAGGCAAAGCTCCGAATGAAAGGGCTTCACGGGCTATTCTCAGAAAATTCAAGATATGAATTTTATTTGTCATGGAATTATCTTAAATATCAAAATCAAAATTACTATTTTTTTGAGAAAATAAAAAAAAAACAATTCAAAAAATGTTCCATGTAAAGTTTGTAGTGCGATATTTTTTTTAGAAATCTTAGTGCTGCGTCTTTGGAACAAACTGCACTTAAATACCAAGTTTGTGTTTATCCGGCATTTCGTTTTGTGGAGTATAATACTTTCTCTTACCTCCTATCGGTAGGTGGCAGAGAAAGTCAAAAACATCTGTCAATATTCCATACCAATTTCCGTGAATATCATGGTATTTTACATCCGTCGTTAGACACATTGTGGCGTAATGATAGTGACGTCATCAATACCTTCACCAGATGTCACGGAAGGGTCGCTTTGGCGAGGTAGCGGGAATGAGGACATAGAACAGAGATTACATTGAGGGGATTATAAGTTAAGATAGCGGGAAGGATGGTAAAAGAGGCATGCAACTTTGCTTCCAAGAGACACTTTAATCTTTCTAATAACAAATTTAAACTACGAGTATTTCATGAGAGGGAGAGACAGCTTGTGGGTTTATCTGGGTGACAGAAGTAGTTCGTCGTTCTATCTTCGTTGTGCCTGGGGTCCACGTCTAAGCTGCAAGGTAACACAATATAAATTTAAGAACTGACCGGCACAGAGTCATGCTACGCAAGCAATGGGCCGAGCGCGATAGGTCAAAAACTAAGTTTAAATCCCTGGCGGAATGCTGACTAGTGCTTAGTTATAGTAACCGATGTCTGCGCGTGTCGGATATGAGGTGATCCTTCCCCTAAAAATCATACCACCAAACCCCTGCTTACATAAGCATTTGGGAAGTGACTCGCAAGAATTCTAAAGCCAATTTCATTGTTTTTAAACAAATTTTGTCCTGAATATCTTGAAATTTATAAAATCAGATTTATCACATTCTTTTTTAATAAAAGTATAACCATTACAATATCATAGTGCTTTACACGACATTACAATTGTAAATGGTATCATTCATACCACAAGTCTTATAAAACGTTACACCATAATTTCAAGAATAATAATTGGGGAGGTAAATGAAATAAATGCAATCGTACTTGTTTGAATTTCCAAATACTACTTTACTCAAATGGAAAGCATTATTCGTTTGTTACTTTCTATAATACGTAGGGGTAGGTAGGGGAAGTATTGCATTCCACCAAAAAATTCGATGTCGAGATTTCACCGGAAATATATGTTTTGAGGCCCCCTGAAAAAGGATTTTTAGTCAGAGGCCCGCATTTGTGTGCGTGAACAGTATAATACAAAAACAAAAATAAACACCAAACTTGGCATATAAGTTTAGTATCTTCCAAACATACAACACGAAGATTTTCAAGAAAATCCCCCACTCCAAGTATTCTTTATATGGAAGATTTTTCAAAATTGTTTAGTTTCTAAAAGGTGGCTAATGATTGATTAAAATATCATATATTAAAGACATTTACCTAACAACAAAATGTATATTATATGTTTTTGGGAGTAGCCTATGAAGTCCTCTTCATTCGGAAGGAACTTTGTATAATCTTGTATAACTGTAAATGTTAAGCGTTAGATAAAAGCATACTACACAAAAATGTAGATCTCTTTAAAAGACACAATTCATTTCAAAGAGCTTTTTTTGTCTTGATATTGTCGCGGTAATCGGCTCGTGTTATCTTATTTACTGGGGGCCTGTTATTGTTTTATTATTTTAAGATTTGGGTGCTTTGTCCTCCGGCTAGCTATTATTACTCAGTCGAGCAAATATCTCTGAGCAGGGCGCGTAAAAGGAAAGGAGTTGTTACTTAAAGATAACACTGATAAAATGATTTATTTTCACACTTTTATTGCCGTTCACACTTAATTAATAGTTCACATCTTTAATCTTTATACACGCCTGACAGAAACTGTTATATTTCCGAATGTGATTACTGTCGTATTAGTTGCCGCGTACTTCACATTTTGTAACTAACTTTACGACGCGAGAGATTCTTCCAAACTGTATAATGTGCACTTCACGATAGATTCTTCAAGATTGCGCGACGTGTACCTCGTGAATGATTCCATAGAACTGCGTGGAATATGCTTATAGCTCGAGAATATATACTCCTTCACCTCGAAATGCCTAAACATTATAATAGAGCAACTATTGGTTACTAAATCGCGCCAACATTAGCGTCGTTTTGTCAGCCAATCAATTACTAACACACATGCTCAAGGGAAGATATTCCCTCCATTTCTAAAGAAAGGCATGCTACCCTGACGTCATTTGTTTGTCTCTTCTTAGTGATAAACAACTCACCCCATTGGTTCATTGTTACCCACTTCTATTGTCAGTTTCAATGAGGCCGTGTAAACTTATTTCCTAACAATACTTATAGCTAACAAACATCTAAAATCATTGTCATACTATAATGTTAATTTACACTACAATCACTCTGGCATTCACAGTGTTATGATATAAAATACTGCCTTAATATCCATTCTTAATGATTTGAATTGTTCGTTACTTGGTCATTCTTTTAAAGCCCTGTCACATTCAGTTGTTTATCGCGATTGCATGGAAACACTATGGTATTCTTAAAGCCAACGATGTATATATCCTTATACATTTGACTATCGCTGTTCCCTTTATGTCTATAATGAAATGTGTAATGTAGCTATTTTTGCAAAGGTTTATTTGGATAAAAATGAAATGGATAGAAGTAGAAGCTTTAGTAAGAAATGTTTGTATACCCACCAGTAAACAATAGAGGGGTAGAGAAAGTTTTGCCTAGCAGGACACTGTGCAGGTCAGCTTCTTAAATTTATTTTGTGCTGCCATGCAACTTCGACGTAGGCTCCAGGCACAACGAAGATAGAACGTCGAACTCTTTCTGTCACCCAGGTAAACCCACAAGCTCTATATCTACCTCATGAGATACTCGTAGTTAAGATTTATTATTACAAACACCAATGTTTCTCTTAGAAACGGAGTTACATGTCTTGATAGTTAAATTGAGTTTTCTCATTGTAATGCAAAGAGCATAGAGTTTTAAAGCCATCACAATAGTGACACGCTCTTTAAAATTCTATCTGTGTATGCTACAGCGATATACATGTGTGCCAACACACCAGAATTTTTTATGAATGCATTGCCATAAATTTGTTGCAGGTATATCAGCCAAATGAAAAATGCCAATAAATTGTGAGACAAGTTAATTTACCAACCAATTAAGCACGCTTAAAAATATACGTTGCATCTGACAGGCAATACAGTATTGGTTTTAATACTTTTTCATCGCTGAAACGTTGTAAATGAAGTCTTAATATCCTACAAGTATTTTTGTATGTCAGAGATATACCAAAGAAATTGACTTGTCATAATATCTGAAAAGAAAGAAAGGAAAGCAGAGGAGAGAAAGCATGAAAGTGTTTGTTTCTTAAAGAATGCGAGGTAAAATTGTTATAAATAAATGTTTTTCTTAGATCTTGTTATGTAATAAAACTGCGAAGGAGAGAAAACTACGGGTAGATACACGGGAGCCTTATTGCAAAGTGTTCTGTAACATTTTAATTTTTCCCGTAATAAATGCTTGCTATATTAGGTGTGGTGTATTGCACCTCGTACTATTTGGTTTGACGTCGTTGGTCAGAAGTCCCAAGTTAAAACAAGATGTTATCCAAACATCCCGGGGTCTGTTGATGTTACGTTTAAATGAAGGGAAATTTACGCCCAAGTATCTACACGTAGTACTGGCTATCTCCGTTTTTACTTTTTCCTCTGGTTCGCGCAGTACACTGTTAACGTTGTCTGCATTTAAACGCGATGGAAAAAAACACTGGTGGTTTATGTTTAATGTGAATGTCGGTTGGCATTTAGCTTGCCTCACATGGATACAAAAAGCTCACAGCTTCCATGAATAAGGCTACGGAAATATTAGAGAGCTCTGCGAGAACAGAATCCCCAGCTATCTCTGAAATTCAGAGTTCAGATACTACAGGCTAAATCACACGTACAGAGACAAAAAAAAACATTCGTCTTCAATTTAAAAAATTCTATCACCCAAATTAATGGAGATAAAATTACATGTTTAATGCACAGAAAGAAAAGACTTGCATTACATGTTTTGCGTTCTTGCGTTTTCAAAATCTTTCATTTTATTACTTTCTCTACTACGTATAGTAAGTAGGTGAGTATTGTATTCCACCCAAAAATTCAATACCGAGATTTCACCGGAAATACATATTTTGAGACCCTGAATCCCAAAAAAAAAAAGCATTTTTAGAAACATGTCCGTGTGTGTGTCTGTGTACAGCATAACTGGAAACGAATAGTCGGATAAACACCAAACTTGGTATTTAGGTTCAGTAACTTCCAGAGATGCGACACAAAGGTTTTCAAGAAAATCCCCCCACCCCAGATTACCCTTTACATGGAACATTTTTCGAAAATTTTAATGTTCTCAAAAACGACTAACGATTTTGATTAAAATATCATATGTTTAAGATATTTTCATGAGAAATAAAATGTATATCTCGAATTTTCTGGGAATGTCTCCAAAAGTATTCTTCATTGTGAGCGACTTTTGCATAACTGGTAAACCATAAGAGATAGACAAAATTTTACTACACAAAAATGTAGATTAAAATACACAATTTATGTCATATACATTTTTTTTGTTGGGTGAACCATTTTCGAGATATTACTTGTTATTCCTTTAAACTTTCCAATACTTATACTTTTTCTCAAATTCGTTATTCATTTTTTGTCCTGGTAATGCAAAGAGAATGGAATACTCCACATTGCAACCACCTCTTAAAATATTTGACTATCGCTTAAAGCCTAGCAATTCCCCTTGCATCTACAAGAAAATTAGCAATAAGATTAACATCTCGATTAAAATGAAGCACATGGAGAAAAAGCGTTTGTAAAAATATTTTGTACAAGAGTAGAGAAAGTCATGTGAGTGTAACACATCAGATTTTTAGTTTTATGTTTTGAAAATTACACCCAATTTTTAACTTTTTCATCTTGGTGTTAAAATTATTTTATATGCATTTAGTAGTACAATTTTTGTGTATACTACCTGATATTTTCATCGACTTTGATTTGAACTGGCGGAGAAATAAATTTGTGAATTGAGGCGTTACGATGTTCAGGAAATGTTTACTTAATCGGCTTGCCCTTCTCGTATGTAGGACTTACACGCTCTATTTAATGCATGAAAAATAATTCTGTAAACACCACGTAGAAAAAGGATTGAAAGATTGGTATATTTTACAAACAAATGTGACACTAATAATATGAGATTTTGAAAATTGCCAAAATACGTAAATTTTAATACTATTTTTTCTTTCTGTCTATTAAAAGTAATAACTGTATCTCCGTTAATTTGGTTAGTAGAATGTTTAAAACTCTTTACGAATGCTTTTGTTCGCCTCTGTAGGCGTATCTCTCTTTATTTGGTCTACTGGGGTAACTTGCCATGTTTGACTATTCAGCCGAAATATTGGGGATTTATGTGAAGGAAGAGCGATGAGCCAAGAAAACCGCAAAACAAAAATGTATATATATGGTACATTCACACGACTTTCTCTATCCACTATCTTATTTTATATAGTTTCTACAAACTCTTCTATGCATGTTAATCTAGATAAACCTTTGTCGAACTTTAATTACACATTTCTTTCTAGGTGTAAGGGAGATAGAGGAAACCGAATCGATTAGATGTTTAAAAGCGGTACGTTTTATGCTGGCCTTAAAATTCCACTCTTTCCATTAGATCAGGAAAAACAGCTGATAGCGATAGAACTTTAAAAATGTCGAAGTATTAAACAATTCAGTTCAATAATAACAGATTAAACCCAAATGGCAGATGCCACAGTTAAGTTTTCTAAATAAACTGTTATTTTTAAAGATATCTACATTTTTGCGTACTGCGTTTTGGCCAATATCTTAACATTTGTCAGTTCTAAAAAATTATACAAAGTTCCTTTCGAATGAAGGGGCTTCGCAGGTAATTCTCATAAAATTCAATATAAGTTGTGTTTATCATGCACATATCTTAAATAAATGGCAGTTTAATCGATAAGTTAACCAGAAACTTTTAAGAAAATAAAAAATATCGAAAGCTTTTCCATGTAAAGGGTAGTTTGGTGTGATGATTTTGTTGAAATTCTTCATATCGCATCTTTGGAAGATATTTAACATAAAATTTGCCATAGGCGAAACGTATTTGGACATTGAGGCAGTATTTTAACACTTAAATAATTTCAGTCTAATTATATAATATGTTAATTCAATACTAGCCCGCCTTAAAGCAATATGTGTATGTAAAAATATATAAAAAGTGTATATTACAGTCATTGTATATGTTTATACTATTGTATACATGTCTAATAATGTTATGTGAATATATTACGTAATTTAATAATGTAGGAACTGTGAGAATAATAGGTTAAAAGTTGCTAACAATGAGGTGACCTTGAGGAAATAATGAATTTGAAAGTTTAATAATACTACTTGTGATTCTTGGAAGCAATAATGTAAATTTTTGTGACAGTTTATAAAATAGGCAATCAACAACGAGAAAAAGCTTTAGTTAAATGAAGCTATTCTATTGCACTAGGATTAGCCAATCAGAAACTAAAATGAAGCAAAATTTACAAATTCAGAAGTCAGCTGCTTGTAGACAGCGCTCATAACTAGACGCGTTGTTCCTAATCGGACGCGAGATGCGTCCTCGAGAAATTTAATACGTATTCAGTGTGAGACGAAAATAGTTTACATGTTAAAAAGTGCAAGTAATTAATAAAAAAATCTCACAGATCTCTTTCTATATCAGTGAAGTGTTATTTAAATCGTGTCAATCACTAATAAAAGGAGTGAAGTAAAATTGTAATCTGTGTAAGCCTACATTCTTCAGTAGCACCACTCCCTGCTAAGACATTCATGTCTCTAAAAAAAGTATAAATACTTGACGCGTCGAGGCAAACATAAATATATAATATTTAAAGAAACAGTCAAAATTACAAAGTTAATATATTTTAAACATTTTTTGGGGGGCAACGGCCACCGGAAAGTACATTTGGGGCGAAGGCTACCGGAAACTTTTTACCATACATGCGGTTGCAACTACTTCAAGTTCGGCTCCCCAACAGTCGAAATATAATACACCTTCTTCAAACTGGCTTTCCATACGTAGCAGCAACAAACCTTCTTCAAATTGGCTCCCAAAGCGTGGGGCAAATAACAATACAACAAAATAACTTCAATATCCATCTCGAATTTCGATTAGGCTGGAAAACCCACAATGATTTTATAGTTAACAAATTAAGCAAAGGTGATTTTAGGTTAAGAATTAAGTTCTAATATTGATTAAAAAACTTTGTTAAAAGTATATTAAAGTCGCATATACATTACTTGAACTATGGAGTTCTTCTGTGGGGAAATCACCCTGACACAAAGAAACCTTTAGTCCATCAGAAGAGAGTAATGATATTAATTTGTGGAGTCTCACCAAAAGAGTTAGACATTCTTACATTTCCATACGTTTATGTGTTAAATTGCCTTTGCTATCTTTAAAAGAACTTTCACAATTATATTAGATGTACTTCCGTTCATAGATATCCAACAAGGAATAACAACTATATAAATTTCAAAAAACGTTAATATAATAAAACCCAAAACGAACACTAAGTTACGTCATTAAATATGTTCAACAGTTTACCTGATGATGTCAAAAATTAAACAGCGATCAATTTTAAAAGACAGTTCGAGTGGTTCTATCGGTAAAACCACTCTATAATATATTCAATGATAGTTTTAGTTTGTTTTGACGTTGCTATACATATAATATGTATACATCAGTAAAGGTATCTATCGTAAAACAAAGTTTGGTATCTTTCGAAAATTGCGCTTTAGGGTTATGCTGTTCAAACACACACGTACGGTACTTCTTTTTCTTTCTAAAAGTGCATATTTTTGGCTTTAGGGGGCCTCAAAATATGCATTTATTGCGAAATTTCAATATCGAATTTTTGGGTGTAATGCAATAAGTACTTTCTCTCACTAATTATTGGTAGGCGATAGAGAAAGTAAAAGAAATCCAATGTTTTGCATTTGTAAGATTTTCTCTGCTCACTCTTCTACAAAAATTTTTGCAAACGCTTATTATTCTAGCTACTTATTGTTAATCCAGGTAAGTTTCAATTCACAATTAGACATTTCGTTATACCATACACTTTCTCTACCACGTAAATAGTACGTAGAGAAGGTATTGCATTTCACCCAAAAATTCTATACCGAGATTTCACCGGAAATACATGTTTTGAAGCCCCTGAATAGAAAAAGCATTTTTAGAAAAAAAATCCATGTGTGTGTCTCTGTGTGTGTGTGTGAAGAGCATAACTCAGAAACGAAAAGTCTGATAAATACCACACTTGGTATTTCGGTTCGGTACCTTCCAAAGATGCAACAGGAAGATTTTCAACAAAATACCCCACCCCAACTACTGTTTGCATTGGACATTTTTCGAAAATGTTGCTTTTTTAAAAACTGTCTAACGTTTTTAATTAAAATATCGTATATTAAAAGATATTTACATGACAAATAAAATGTACATCTTGAATTTTATAGGAATAGCCCGTGAAGTGCTCTTCATTTGGAAGGAATTTTGTATAGTCTTGTATAAATGGTAAATGTTAAGCGACGGACGAAAACTTCAAATACAAAAAATGTAGATTTCTTCAAAACGACAATTTACTTAAAATAAGCTTCTCAGTGGCATAAGCCGTTTGAGATATCCGTAATTAAAGGTTCGAGTTGTTCAATACTTGTCATGGAAATGGTATGGGATTTTAAGGCTCGCGTTTAGTGTTTAGTTCTTAAAACCGTTGACTATCGCTGTTCTCTTTGTATGTATAACAAAATGTAATATAACTATTTTGCAAAGGTTTATTTGGATTGAAATGTAGTAGACAGAAAAATAAGCTTTAGTAAGAATAATTTGTATATTCGCTAATAAAGATAGAGGGTAGAGAAAGTCATGTAAACGTATTACTCAGATTTTTAAAGGTCATGTCGTTATATGAAGGGTTTTAAATTTCATGCTCTTTGCATGACCGCGAGAAAAAAAATCCAATATGGGTTTCCCATTTAGGAAAAGTATTCTAAAACTGAAACCAACAACAAAGAATAGTTCGGAAATGGTTTAACGTCACGATAAAGTTTATATAACAAACTACACAGAGAGATCTTTAACGAGATCTACATTTGTTGTGTATAATGACATTTTGTCTTTCTCTTATGATTTACCAATTATACAAAATGAAAAGGACTTTAAGGCTATCTCCAGAGGATTTAAGATGCAGATTTTGTCATGAAAAGTGTCTTAAACATGCCATTTGGATCAACATTGTTAAAGCCATTTTCGAGAAAATGAAAACTGAAGTCAAATTTTATGTGTGAAAAATAGTTTGGGATGATGGATTTTCTTTAAAATCTTCGTGTCATGTCCTTGGTAGACACTGAGCATATGCCAAGGTTGGTACTTAACCAACTTTTCGCTTGAGTTATGCTGTTCACACACACATACATACATACTGACCACACTATTTTCTATTAAAAATGTAGTTTGCGGATTCGGAGAGCCTCAAAACGTATACTGGCGTGCGTAAAACGTGGTTATGACGGAGTTGATGGTGGTACGTCAAAATCTAGCCACACCCCCCCTATAAACATGACCACCTCTGTTTTTTTACCCTGGATTGGCAGGGTAGTTTACCTCTCCAAAACTAGGTATGACCGAACTACCGAAGAGTAACATTAAAACTTAAACCTTATATTTTCATGTTACACTATCGTTTTCTTAAAGCCGGTTTTCTCATTACCGTTTAGTAGCAGCAATAACTTAATCTTCGTATGCATGTCGCTGATGAAAGTTCTCATATACGTATGTAGATGTCGCAGCTGTCATTCAGTAAAGGTTGGACATATACATGATTCATCACCCCTTCCTCTAGAAGGCCGAATTAGACATTTCTAATTGGTTTAGCCGGTCCTTGTTTACCAATCGTAGCGAAACTCTTTCATAGAGGGGTATCCGAACCACCCCTTCATTTCACACATATTATAAACATCTCTCTTTGATTAGTTTTTATGTCCTTGAATTACATTTCAGGTCAACCACATAATGACCTGATATCGGCAGGGCAGAGTCAAAAGTTGGTTACTGAAGTTGGAAACCTTACGGGGAGGAAAATACTAGGTGATCTAGGGAAATGTGCCACTTTTTATGCGCGATAGTGTACATTTCTGGTAAAATTTTCGTATCGCATTTCTGGGTTGAGTGCAATACTATATCTACTTACTGTAACTAAGTAGAAGTGAAAATAAAAAAATACGATAAAATTGTCTAACGAGCTTATCATAACTTCTGTGGAGATTAAACTATGAGGAAAGCTAAATAATAACTCAATTATAAGAAAACACTGTTGAAACTAATTGCATTTGTAATATAACATATCGTTTTAAACATGCTGAAATGTTGCTTGCTTTAAAATTCATTAAGATATATGACACGTTCTGTAAATCACTAACGATTTTGATAAAATATTGTATGTTTAAAACAGTTACATGACACACACACGCGCGCACGCATGCACCCACCCACCCCACACACATACACACACGGACCCATTTCTAAAAAGGCTTTTTTGGACTCAGGGTGCCTCAAAACACTTATTTCCGGTGAAATCTGGACATTAAATTTTTGGGTGGATTGCAACACTCCCCCTACTTACAATACGTAGTAGAGAAAGTAAAAAATCAGTTTGTGTTTGTGTGTGTGTGTGTGTGTGTGTGTGTGTGTGTGTGTGAACAGCATAATTTAAAAACGCACAGTTGAATAAACACAAAAACTTGATATTTAAGTTAGGTACATTCTAAAGATGTAACACAAAAGATTTTAAAAAAAATCCCCGCACCCCAAAATACATGGAAGATTTTTCAAAATTTTTGTTTTTCTGAAAAACGTCTAACGATTTTTATTAAAATACCACATATTCACATGTCAAATAAAATGTTTTGAATTTTCTGGAAGTCCTGTTCCCTCGGAAGGCATTTTGTGTAATCTTGTACAACTTATAAACGTTTAGCAATAGACAAAAAGTTACTGCACAAGTAATGCAGATCTCTTTAAAACACGCATTTATTTGAAATAAAGTTTTTGCGGCATAAACTATTTGCGAGATATCCGTTATTAATGGTTCGAATTCTTGATTACTTGACCATTCTTTTAAATCCTTTCAATTCAATTGTTTCTCGCGATTGCATGAAAGCAGTACTTATGAAATTTTAAGATCTATAATGATATGTGTAATGTGGCTATTTATGCAGGTTTATTTGGATTAAGATGAAGTAGATAGAGAAATAAGCGTTATTTAGAACAGTTCGTACTCCCACTAATAAGAGACAGAAGGTGGAGGTCACGTGAATGTATTACATTAGAATATTTTGTAATATAAATGCTTGTTTGCTGTGCGCCGTATTACTCCAGGAGATTATTCGATATCGTCTTGCACTTATATATTCTGTCATAAAATTCCATGTATGCAATTGAGCCACATTAATAACAAACATGGAAAGTCATGAAATAAACACTAGACAAAAGGGAAATTGTTATCGTTTCAATGCAAAACTCTCGTTTCCTATGAAACCATCAACATACTTAATGTTCTTCCCATTATCTTAAGAAAGATTGTCAAATTCAGTGCTTTCAAAACTGATATTAAAGATAATCTTTCCCCAAATCATTTTATCCGGTAGAAGGTTGAGTGACAAGGTATCCTGACGATAACATTTATATACTCGTAGTTCTGTAAAACATATTTTACTGTTTTCAAAGAGAGATTATCTGACATCTTTGAATTAATCTTAACTATTAAATGTGATGTGTATTTAATGTATTACAGATATTGAAAATTAAATTGATAAACAATGCTATGCATTGGAAATTGATTATAAAATAATGATAAGACGCACAGGCTATAAAATCCCAATGACAATGCAAAATAAAGCTAAGTATTTCATTTATATGTAACAAAAGTATATAAATATATAGTATATATGCAAGCTCGAAAATGTACATATTGTTGTTTCTTTACCTGCACTATCGGACATGTTCTTTATCTATACTTAACACTTGTTAATAAACGTAACCTAATTGCACTTTCCTTGACAACTTATATGTTTATGGGTCTCTATGGTCATCAGTGAACTCGCAAAATGCATTCCAATCATAATTTAAATTTAAATATTTGAATGTTTGTTTTATTTTTCTGCTATAATCAACGAAAAGAAAACTCTTTATAGCACGTCTAACTATACTATATGCAATAACTAGAGACAGGCAAAATATGAAGAAAATGCGCCAAAATATGAAAATATAATGAAAAAGTTCCAAAATAATATGAAATAGGCATGTAAAAGCCAAAACATCTTTAAGGGTTTGGAACAGGTTCAGTTTATTGGTTTAAAAATAGGCTTTTTAGATTTTTGTGCGTATTTTATAATAGGGTATTAAATGAAATACAACAAATTCCAGGGAGATTATAAGACTTTAATGATTATAAAGCCCTTAAACTTAAAGGGAAAAATTAACTTACTGTTTCCTTCTTTCTTGCAACTAATTTCAGTTGCCATTAAAAGCACCGACTCGCGAAAATAAAAGCTCTTCAAGAATAGAGGACATTTAATTTCGCACATGTCAAATAGAGGAAATACTACATTTTCTCAACTGTAACTGAATTGTTTGAAAGGTTTGTGCGGGTTTTTAAATGTTTCACAGAAAACTGCACGAACAGAATATCTGGGAAGTTCGGTTCGATGCAACCGGATACTATTTTAAAAGTAAAATATAGTAAACCTTATAAAATATGAAGAAGTATTCAGAAATTAATAAAAAAATCTCATGTGTTACACTCACATGACTTTCTCTACTCTTGTACAAACTATTTTTACAAACGCTTATTCTCCATATGGTTCATGTTAATCGAGATGTTAATCTTATTGCTAATTTTCTTGTAGATGCAAGGGGAATTGGTAGGCTTTAAGCTATAGTCAAATATTTTAAGAGCTGGTTGCTATGTAGAGTATTCCATTTTCTTTGCATTACCAGAACAGAAAAAATTGAATAACGAATTTGAGAAAAAGTATAAGTATTGGAAAATTTAAGGGAATAACAAGCAATATCTCGAAAATGGTTCACTCAATAACAAAAATGTATATGACAAATTGTGTATTTTAACGCGATCTACATTTTTTTGTGTAGTAAACTCTTATGGTTTACCAGTTATGCAAAAGTCGTTCAGAATGAAGAATACTTTTGGAGACATTCCCAGAAAATTCGAGATATACATTTCATTTGTCATGAAAATATCTTAAACATTTGACATTTTAATCAAAATCGATAAAGCCATTTTTGAGAAAATTAAAATTTTCGAAAAATGTTCCATGTAAAGGGTAATCTGGGGTGGAGGATTTTCTTGAAAACCTTTGTGTCGTATCTCTGGAAGATACTGAACCTAAATACCAAGTTTGGTGTTTATCCGACTGTTCGTTTCTGAGATATGCTGTTCTCTCTCTCTCTCTCTCTCTCTCTCTCTCTCACACACACACACACACACACACACACACACACACGGACATGTTTCCAAAAATGTTTTTTTTGGATTCAGGGGGTCTCAAAACATGTATTTCCGGTGAAATCTCGGTATCGAATTTTTGGGTGGAATGCAATACTTCCCCTGCTTACTATACGTAGTAGAGAAAGTATTTAAGATTTTACCAAAATGTTACGAAATATGTCATTTTTGCCGCCGAATTGACACGCTGCAAAACGTGAAAACGCATTTCCATAATGATAGCAAACATGGTTTAGAACATAAAATTTAATATTTTGCCTGCCTCTAGTAATAACTGCGGTAAATACAACTTCTATATTAGCACTCACTCTGTCATTAATCATAAACATTTACAGGAGTGACTACAGGCTTGCATGTTAATCAGTTTTCTTACCTTTTCAGGGAGACTCAGGTGGTCCGCTGATGGTGCAGCTGTCAAATGGGCGCTGGACAAACATCGGTGTAGTGTCATGGGGCGTGCGTTGCGGTGAACCCAACACGCCAGGCATATACACGCGTGTTAACCAATACCTTCCATGGATCGTGCGGAACTCCGTGTCTTAGGCATCAATCTTCACAAATATCTTGTTTCCTAATTCACCATCACACAACTCTATAGACCTTCACTACAACAAGCATTAAGTAGCCACAGAAAACCACATCACCATGCTAAAAAAAACAACTGACTGCATTGTGATCAGCTGTTCGTTGACGACATACGTTAAGTGACACCTACCAGGTCATTCCTAGAACTACGTACTGTGCCAAGGTTACAGCGAACTGTGTGCTTTATGACGCAACATATGTCTCCCTTATTTTTCTGTAAATAAACGAATAATTAATAAACAAATGAAATACTCTCACATTCATTACTTTAACTATTCACCATATGATCTCGTTTAATACAATATAAATAAATAACTTTCTTAGGCGATAGTTTTTTTTTGTGGGCTTTCTCTACTACTTAAGGTACTTAGGGGAAGTATTGCACTCCACCAAACAATTGGATATCGAGATTTCACGGAAATACATGTCCTGAGGCCCTTGAAAAAAAGGCGTTTTTCGAAAAAGGTCCGTGTGTGTCTGTGAACAGCATAACTCAAAAACTAAAAGTCGGATAAATACCAAAATTGCTATTTAGGTTCAGTATCTTTTAAAGATGCCACCCAAAGATTTTCAAGAAAATACCCCCACCACAGACTATCCTTTACATGCAACATTTTTCGAAAATTTTGATTTTTTCAATAATGGCTCTAACGATTTTGAATTAAAGTGTAACATGTTTAAGACACTTTCATAGCAAATGAAATGTATATCTTGAATTTTCTGGGAATGTCCCCAAAAGTTGTCTTCATTCTGAATGAATTTTGCGTAACTGGTAAACCGTAAGAGATACACAAACGTTTACTACAAAAACAATGTAGATATCGTTAAAAAACACAATTTACGTAATACATTTTTTTTGTCAAGTGAAAAATTTCCAAGATATTCCTAGTTATTTGTTTGAATTTTCCAATACTTATACTTTTTTTAAATGGGAATTCGTGATTCGTTTTTTTATGTCCTGGAAATGCAAAGAGATTGAAATACTCCACATAGCAACCCGTTCTTAAAAGATTTGAATATCGCTTAAAGCCTATCATATTCCCTATGCATATACAAGAAAACTAGCAATAAGATTAACATCTCGATATCTCGATAACATGATGTGGATGGAGAATAAGCGTTTGTAAAAATAGTTTGTACAAGAGTATAGAAAGTCATGTGAGTGCAACACATTAGATTTTTTCCTTTTCCCTTTCATGCTATCGTGGTAAAAATTTGAATTTCCGGAATTCAATGCTTGTAACCTAACCTTTGTGTTTTGTCTATTTTATTGCATATGTGTGAATGGACTATATTAAAGCCTTTTATAAACGTTTTATATGGTTATTATTCAAGATATTGAATATAATCGTATTTCATATCTGAATTGTAACATTTAAATCTTACCTGGGTCTTCATTGACTTTTTATTTGTTAATATTCACTTATACTTTAATAAGTGTGTGCTGTACGTTATTTATTTGTTTTAAGGTCAACAAACAAACCTGGATAATCGATCGTCACTTGGACACTATGTTACTGTTGGTTATTGTAAGATATTGATTTTTAGTTTCTCTACCATATATAGTAAGTAGGGGAAGTGTTACATTCCACCCAAAACTTCGATACCGAGATTTCCCCGGAAATACATGTTTTGAGCCCCCTGAATCCAAAGAAGCATTTTTGCAAATATGTCCGTATGTGCGTCTGTAAACAGCATAACTAAAAAACAAAAAGTCGGATAAACACAAAACTTGGAATTTAGGTTTAATATTTTCCAAAGATGCAATACAAATATTTTCAAAAAAATCCCCTACCCTAAGCTACCCTTTACATGGAACATTTCTTAAAATTTGTGATTTCATAAAAAATGAATAGTGATTTTGATTAAGGCACCATATATGAAAGATACTTACATGATAAATAAAATGTATATATTGAATTTTCTGGAAATAGCCTATGAAGCCCTCTTCATTCAGTAGAAATTTTGCATAACCTGGTATAACTGATAAACCTTAAGCGATAGACGGAAATGTACTACACGAAAAATGTATATCTCTTTAAAACACACAATTTATTTTAACTAAGTTTTTTTTTGTGGCGTAAGCCGTTTCTGAGATATCCTTTATTAAAAGCTCAACATTGAAATTAAATTAGGTTTTATTTATGGACACCCTTTAACTGCTGTGGTCCTTATCGTCCCATTTTATACTGGGCGTGAAAGGCTGGTAATTTTGCTCCGAGGCCTCTTTATCAGGCTTGAGGTTCTTTTACGTGCTGTAAATCTACGACACGGGACCACCGTATTAAAGGTTCGAATTGTTAATTTCTTGGTCATTCTCTTAAAGTCCTTTTAACATTCAGTTGTTTCTCGCGATTGAGTGGAAACAGTATGGAATTTTAAGGCCAGTATATAGCGCCAATTCTTAAACATTTGACTGTTGCTGTTCCCTTTGCATCTACTACGAAATGTGTAATGTAGATATTTCCGCAAAGGTTTGTTTGGATTAAAATGTAGCAAATAAAAAAATAAGCTTGAGTAAGAATAATTTGTATACCCACTAACAAACGATAGAGGGTAGAGAAAGTCACGTGTATGTAACACAGATCATTCTTAAGGTCAACAACCAGGCGAGGATATAATCGATCGTCACTTTGCCACCAAGGTTATCTCGGTGACCTTGCTATTGGAACCACATGTTCAACTACTGGTGGTAGTTAATTTTATTTTCAGTAATTTCTGTTATAACTATTGTCGAAATAATAGTATGCAACACACGTACTTTAAATGCACAGTAGAATCTCGAAGGTACAAAACCGTCGACTTCGTGTATTATTTTCAAGCTCTTCCTTATTCTCAATGATGCGTTTATCGCACTTTATCCCATTATCCAACACTACCTATCAAAGTGAACCAATAGTACACTGTTATAGGTATCTGAAGTTGTCTTTTATATTGGTGTTGTTAGTTGCTAGGGGCAACGAGTGAATAATATTCTCAAAAACCATTCGTTATTGCGGTAATCAGCGAATTAAATACCTGATTGTAGAGGAGATACAAACATAGATAAATTATGGTAGTGTGACAGCGCGTAAAAAATTCCTACGGATCGGCAGTACCAGCGCCTGCCGGCCCATCTGCCTGCCGCGATTTAGGCTAATGGCCGGTCCCTCTCTAAAACAATACGCGCTTGGAACGACATTATGTGCCATTTCCACGCTCCAGACAATTCCTTTTGGCGTTTCTGGAAGGTTCTCGTTCTCGGAAGTTCCGCTTTGTATGCGAGGGATATATAAGGGTCCCGTCGCCACGACGAACCAGAGTTGAGTTCAGTAGTGTTAAGTTCAATGCTGTTAGAAGTGACGGAGTGAAAAGTGGACAGTGTATCTTAATTATAAGTTGTAACTCAGCAGTCAGTTGTGAGTCGTGTAGTTCAACAGTTCAACTGTGATTCGTTGGGGAGTCAAACATAAGACCTCTCCAATCTCTCGCACTAGCAGCACTTGCTGCTATCCCCACAATCTCACACGGAGAACGCACTGTATTACTAGCACTTTATGTCGTACCAGAAAGGCACTCACCATCTTACTAACTGTTCACTCGCGAGCACGCTAGCTTATATAGCCGCTGGAATTTTCCAGAAAGTACTAGAATGTCACGGAGGCAGGGAGAAGGAAGGTTCCAGAACAATCCGTTATCTTCATTTCACTTCTGGTGTTTACGCAGGGTGAAATACTACTCCGTGTCCTTATTTCCAACACGGCAGTAGGTCGGTCGGCGCCTTACTGCCGATAAGCTCGGGCCATTGTCGCCGCATCACAATATATTTTAATCAACATCTTTCGAGCCATTTTTGAGAAAATCAAAAACAAAGAATACTTTTCCATATAAAGGATAGTTTTGGGTGGTAGTAATTTTTCAAAATCTTCGTGGCGCATTTTTGGTAGGTCAAGAACACGAATACCAATTTTGGTATTTAACCGACTTTCCATTTACGTTATGCTATTCACACAAACACACATATGGTCCCTCTTAAAAACGCTTTTTTTGGGGTTCAATGGGCCTCAAAACATGCATTTTCGGTGAAATTTCGACATTTAACGTTAGAGTGTAATACAATACTTTCTCTACTTATTGTAAATATATAGCAGAGAAAGTAAAAACAGCCTGGAGAGGAGCAGAACAGATGAGAGGAAGGGAAATAAGAGAAAGTAAGAATCAGAGAAGCAGGAATGGAAGGGAAAGAATAAGGGCTAACCGAAAGCCAAAGGTCTGGCTGCCAGACACAAGGTAACCCTAAAAGAAATGAATAACCAGAATGAAATAAAACTGCACTTGAATGCATGTAGGATGTGTTTATCGGAGGGGGACCTCTAGCGCACTGCGACCAACGTGATCTACTGTGGATACACCCCGCGGGAGGTATGGATGAGGTGAAGGAGTCGTAGGAGGTTCCAAGTCCGTATGCAGACAGGCCCACAGAGACGCGCAGAAGTGCCTAATATTTCCAGTTTGAATACCCCCGCACCAATAGAGGCGAAGAATCCAATCCCAAGAGGGCGCCGAAACGACCCCAAACGGCGAAACAACGACCCCTGGCGTTCACGGGGAGAAATCTTTCCAATGTGCAAGCATCAACGCTATCTGCCCGACATCGCAGCATCACAGGATCTGAAAACACACTGAAACGTGAAAGGGAGAGATGAAATGAGAGGAAATGGAGGAAGGGAGAAATCGTGGAAGAATACATCTCTCCGGCATCCGCCTAGGCGACCAGGGGAAAACACCAAAAACCCCATGGCCAGAGTGGGTGGTACCCGGGAATCGAACCCGAGATTTCCCGAATGCGGGCCACAGATGCCGCGTGAACCAGCAATTCGTTTTGATGTGAGTAACTTAGAAATGTAATATAAATGCATTTATGCTTGACCATGCCAAAATTTAGTATTTATACGACTGGTTGCAGTACTTTAATGGACCTCATTAAAGTACATCTGCTCATTAAAATAATGATATTCGACCAATCAGAAGTGGCCACGTAACATTGTGAAAGCGCAAGTATGGATTATTCTGCGTAGTACGTCTCACAACGCTAGCAACTTTGTTTGACACAGGTGCTACAAGGTCATTGTATTGTAACCATAGATAAAGGAATAACGATTGTAACACATCATTCAAACCAGAAATGAATACTTATGAAACCTTTAATTTAGATACATGATCGAGCATAAACAGTCGTATGAAACTTGACTATAATGGTGATTAAAACGCTCGTATGATAATTATTAACCTCGCGTTTTAATTAGTACCATTACAGTCTTGTTGCATAATATACTATTAAACTTTTATATACTACTGAGTACAAATATATATCCTATTCTGTATCCCAATATTTACTAGTTTGGGTTGTAACACTAGCTGTCTGAAACGGTCTTTGTAGGAATTATAATTAAATACATTTGCGAGCGTTGAAATTTTGAGCGGCCGCATTTATGTTCGGTGGATAGCAACTTACCAGAAGCAAGCCTTTCGGTCTCTCCAATATCGCTGGCTTCTGTTATTCTCACGCTACTAACAGGCGCTAAAAGCAAGTCCAAGCGCTCAAATATTAACGCTCGAAAACCCTGAATATCATTTTGTGGCAAAACCGTTGCAATTTCTGAGAAGTACATCTTCAGCTAACTAACCTTTCGTACTTAGCAGGTTGGTTTAGCATTAGTATTTTGATCATTATGAAAGATTTCAATGATGCTGGTGTTTTCATTGCATTGAAGTATTTATCTATGCTGACCTGCTTGTATGGAAACTAGGGTTGTTAACTGTATTATCTCTTCTTCTCTGAAGAGAAGTACTGTAAGAGTGTTTTGTGTCATTACTGGAGGCAGAGTGGAGCTAAAGGTCGAAATGTCAGTCCTATATACTGCTGTGGTCGGAACGAGCGCTGTTCAAACAGCCACATTAGTGACCTCCACTGCAAATGATGATCCCAGGAAGGAAGCGAAAATGTGACGTTGCTCTCTGTGTAATATTGCAGGGAAATTCTTTATCAAGGGGATTAAAGCCTTTTACTTTCTCTATAACGTACATAATAGGTACAGAAGGTACTGTATTCCACCCACAAATTTGATATGGAGATTTTACCGGAAATATATGTTTTGAAGACCCCTGAATCCAAAGAAAAAGCATTTTTAGAAAAAAAGTCCGTATCCCCGTGTCTGTGAACAGCATAACTCAAAAATGAAAAGTCGGATAAATACCAAACTTGTAACACTCCCAAAGATGCAACACAAAGATTTTCAAGAAAATCCACCACCCCAAACTACCCTTTACATGGAACGTTTTCGAAATTGTTTATCTAAAAATGTCTCTAACGATTTGGATTAAAGTGCCACATATTAAAGATGTTACACGACAAAATGTATATATTGAATTTTCTGGGAAGAAATTTTGTATAATTTTGAATTTTGTATAACTTTGTTTAACTGGTAAACGTTAAGCGATAGACGAAAATGTAGCACAAAAATGTAGATCGCTTTAAAACACATAATTTATTTCAAATAAGATTCTTTGTGGCATAAGTCATTTCTGAGATATCTTTTAGTAATGGTTCGAATTGTTCATTCCTTAGTCATTATTTTAAAGTCTTGTTAACATTCAGTTATTTCTTGCGATTGGAAACAGTATGGAATTTTAAGGTCAGCATATAGTGTCCAGTAACATTTGACTATCGCTGTTCTCTTTGTATCTATAATGAAACGTGTAATATAGCTACTTCTGCAAACGTTTATTTGGATTAAACTGTAGTAGGTAGAAAAATAAGCTTTAGTAGGAACAGCTTGTATACACACTAATAAACGATAGAGGGTGAAAACGTCATGTGAATGTAATACAGATAAGTTTTTGGTCTGCTACTCGTGATATCTTAGTTTAAGGCGTTGTGATAAGGGGGTTGACTATACGCTTTTTTAATTCAAAACACGTGTTATATTCAATGAATTTCTCTTTCAACAACATTTTATTCCAAAAGCTTATTCTTATATCTACGTCATGTTAGTGGAGATAAACGTTTCCAAAATTATATTATTGCCCAGGTGCAGGGAGTTAGAGGTACACAGAAGGCTTAAGTGATAGTCAAAACCTTTAAGAGCGGATCATTATATGATGGCTTTGAAATTCCGTTGTCTTTGTATCGCCATGAAAGAAAACAAATCTGAGTATTACATTCACATGACTTTCCTACCTCTGTCATTTATTAATGAGTACACAAGTTATTCTGCCGTCTTCCGTGGTGTAGTGGGTAATATGCTAGCCTCTAGTTCCCGAGGTTGCGGGTTCACACCCGGCGAAGGGGGATGGATTTTTTCGGGCATAAAAATCCTTAAAGCATGACTTTCTTCGGAAGGGAAGTAAAGCCGGTGGTCCCGTGTCGTGGATTTACGGCACGTAAAAGAAGCTCAAGCCTGGTAAAGAGGCCTCTGGGCAAAATTACCGGTCTTTCACGCCCAATATAGGATGGGACGCTAAGAACCATAGTAGTTAAAGAGCGTCCATAAATAAAACTCCATTTAATTTAAACAATTTATTCTTATGAAAGCTCATTTTTATATCCACTTCACTTTAGTCGGGATAAACCTTTGTAGAAATAGTTACATTACACATTCGTTATAGGTACAAAGAGAACAGTGAAAGTTAAGCGTTAAAGAACTGACGCTATATGCTTGTCTTAAAACCATCTCTATCAATGACATCTCGAGAAACAACTGAAAATCAACAGGACTTTAAAAAAAATGAACAATTCAAATAATTAATAACGGACATCTTGAAAATGGCTTATGCCACAACAAAAGTTACTTGAAATAAATTGTGTATTTTAAAGAAGTCTGTAGTATGTTTGTGAAGTATGTTTTCGTCTGTCCCTTAACTTATACTAGTTACATAAGATGATATAAGATTCCTTACGAATGAAGAGGAGTACACAGGCTACTATTCGATTCCCGTCGACTACCCACTTTGACCTTGATCGGTAGGCGAATGTTGGGGTGATTTCTTATCTACCATGATTGCCTTTCCATCATTTCCTTTTCATTCCGTTTCCTTCTCATTTTTCAGATATGCTTCTAGGTTTCGTGGCGTATGACAGTGTCGGGCAGATGGCGCGGATGCTTGCTCAAAGGAAAGAGTAATCCCCGAGAACACTAAGGGCTGCTTGGTCTACGCGTCGTTCATCGCCCTCACTAGTAGCTGCAGCAGTGGGACGGGTCTTCGAGTCTGGAAACTCGACGGGACTTCCGCGCGTTTCTGTAGCCTGCCTGCCTACGGCCTGTAACTTCCTTAGTTCCTTCTTCATCTTCATCCTTCCCTCTAGGGGTGGTAGACACAATAGATCTATGTATGTCAGCGTAAGGTGTCTCCTCCGTTGTATTACGTATAATCTACAGGTAAATGAAATGAATGATATTTGCCATTAATCCCATACAATGTCAGTTACATTTGTACAATATAAACCTTCCTTCTTTTTTCGTTAGACACCTTCAACTAATTTCTATCCTTAAGAGTTCTTTGTTTGTTCCTTTGGACCTTATACACACTAACACTCTGGTTATTGGTGTGTAAGAATCCTGTTTAACTAATGCAAATTAATTAATGCTATTCCCTCCTTAATTTAATTTCTTCCTCCTTTCATTAACTGACAGTTCTATATCATTTCTCATTTCCTTTCTTACTCTCTCTAATCCTGCACGCTTTATTTCCTTTGTTCTAAGTTCCTGTCCCTTCTAATAAACACTCGTATTCTCCCTGGTACCCTGCTTTTCATTTTATTTTCACTCCGTGTTACTATAGGTAAGTACTAGAGAAAGTAAAACGGGGGCGGACTTTTCAAAATATCCTCGAAATAATGCTCCATGGTACGTACTATGTGTGTGTAGTGAAGATGAATATAAAAATATGGTGGTCGTGAACTGATTCTACTATTCCAAGATGCTGTGTTCAGACCACTTTGTTTCAAATCTCCATTATCACCTACAAGGTCAGTGATAAAGGTGCATAAATTCAGGTATGCATTTTCCACATGCAGACAATAAAAGAAGTCCATAACAACACGTGACCCTAAATGCTTGGTTTCTGAGGTATGGCCTTCAACACAGTGATATTCACCGGAACGTTTTTCTTCCCGCAGGTAGTTGCCGTGACAGAATATATTAACAGGATGCTCTGACAGTTCATTCCCAGGCGAACGATACATTGAGTGCTGTCTTTGGCGTTCGACTGAGCGACATGTACTCAAATCAGCAACTGGCAGAAATGCACTTCATGTACGGTAAGGTGGACGGCAATGGACGGGTCGTAGTTTGTTTGTACATTTTGAACGTCTCCATCGTCATCTGTGCTCTCATGGGAAGTTTACATCTGGTTTGGGGGCGGGCGAGACCAAGATCTACACGAGATGTAGAGGAGGAGATTCTGGATTCCGTGCACACCCCTCCTTCTATCAGTGCACGAAAGTTAGCGTTGCAAGCGAATGTTTCTCATGCGACTGTCTGGAGAATGTTACGAGAGCAACGTGTACAGGCCTTGTCACCAGCAGTTTACCGTGCTTGATTGATGTTCTGCCAGTGGTTCGTGCAGCAGTGTGCTACAAATCGAACTTTCCTACCTTAGTATTTTTTTACAGATGAAGCACAGTTCACACGAGATGGTATTACAAATTTCCACAACAGCATGTATGGGCATATGAAAACCCATCTGCAATTGTTCCATCTCATCAACAAGTGCGGTTCACTCTCAACATGTGGGCCGGTATTATGTAATCGGTTAGTTGCACCCCATGTACCTGTTAACAGATTTGCGGCGTACAGGCGTACACAAACTTCCAGGAAAAGTACCCATAATTTTTAAAAAATAACACAACATTATTTTCCAAAAACTTTATCATCATTAATTACCTTACACTACTTTTCCACATAGTCACCGCCGTTATTTAGGCACTTGTAGCGGGAAATCACTTTTTGTATGCCTTCGTCAAAGAATGATGCCACCTGTGATGAAAGCCAAGTCTGCACTTCCTGTTTCACAACATAATCATCGTTGAAATGTTTTCCACCAAGGAATCTCTTAAGATGAAGAAACATGAAAAGCCTTGGTAACCAATCCGGACTGTAGGGAGGGTGGTTAAATTGTTCCTAACTAAATGATGCGATCAGATCTTAACTTTGAATGGCTGTGTGTGGGCGGGCATTGCCACTCATTATTGTTTCCCCATAAACCTCACACATTGTTTGCTGACATAACATTTCTCACATTCAAACAACGAATCACTGATCTTCACACTCGGCGGGTCGTTCGATTGTTTTGAACATTTCGAAACACTCTAACAATAGGAAAACACAAAGTGACGATCCTTCACAGCTGATTCTGGCTTCCTAATGAATGGATGAAGTGATCGCGCAGGCTCAAAATCGTGACTGTACCGGCAAAATATTAAATCGGTATTTACTTTAAAAATACGCTTCATATTTTCGACAAAAAAGAAAAAGAAAGGAAAAACCTCTCACAGAAATAAAAATAGATTCGAACTGAAGTCACTAATGCTGGCAATGGAGGTCGTCATTAATGTTTAGCCTGACGATACTCTACAAGCAAATAGCAACAGAAAATGAAAGCTTAAAGGAACATCGGAGTAGAAAGACTATTGGTAATTAACCACCCAGGGGATGAGAGCACGTTTCTTTTCTCAACAGCACGATCGGGAGACTGCCAGTTCCCAGAAAAACAACGTTTGCCCTCAGGGATTCTCCTTCAACTCATTTCGATAAAAGGTTGGATGTAACAGGGCATGTCTGTTCTGAACTTACGTGATTGGAACCCACGCAAGGATCGGAAAGTTACCTGATTCCAGGGGCGTAGGATCTATTCCTCCCGCGGTCATAAAAATAGCCCAATTCCTCCAGGATACTTAAAGGTCCAAAGTTATAGAGCCCCCATTCCTCCAGGTCGAAGCAGGTGTCACTTCTAGATTTCTAGGAATCCTATAGACAAACGAAGCAGATGGTAGTTCAACTCATTAATACACATGCACCATTAGCAAAGCCGCGTTAATAATATTTATAAAATCTGACGTTCCATTTTAAATGTTCGCGTTCTCGTGTTTATGATATAACAAATTATTGCAGCAATTTTTGAAAAAAGAAAGAAAAACAAATTACACTTTTAGTACAATAACGAACATTAAAATGTTCTTGAACCTACAAAAATGAGCTTTGATACATTTCTGTGGCTTTCTCTACCCTTATATCTTGAATACTTTGAATATTATACTATTCATATAAAAGCTTTTGGCTGGATATTATTTCAAGTTTGGTGAAATTCATTGTTTCTACATGGCAATCACCTATTACAACTCGTTTTTGTTCTTCAGGAGATTATGGAAGTAAAAAAGAATCCTAAATTTCCGACAACTTATGTCATATGCACTTAAAGTTGACAAAACGTAAACAGATATATAGAAAAAAATATTTCGAAAAGAGTTGACGCTAGGAAAAAGTTATTTTGAAGAAGTTGGTATTTTAATTGCGCTTTTGAGCTTTTTATGAAGTATGTTTTTGCCCATCTCATATGGCTTCCCAGTTAAATAAAATGTTCTAATTGTCATCAAAAGTAAAGAAAAATAAGAAGGCTATTCCCAGGAAATTCAATATATACACTATTTGTCATGTTATCATTTATAGAAATATGGTATTTTAATAAAAATCCCGCATTTTGAAAAGCAATATTATAGATAGAAAATTTTTTTAGATCAAGTGATGTTAGCGGTAGGCAAATTTCGTGAAAGTGTTCGTGTCTATCCTTGAAAGATGCAGAACTGGAAGATTTGATATTCATTCGACTTTTCGTTTTTTGAGTTATGCTTTCAGACTGACACACAGGCCTTTTGCTGAAAATGAACTCTGCATGAATTCAGGAACCTCAAAACATGCATTTCCGGTGGACATTTGGTAACAAATTTTTGGGTGGAATACAATGTTTCCTCCAATTCATCTTTCGATAGACTGTAGAGGAAGCAAAAACGGACTAATCTAACACAATTCAATGTGATGTCCTTAAATAATATTAATAGGGCAAATTGAAGTATTAATAAAATCAGTTGATTTTATGCGAAATATAAATTATATATGTAAGTTGTTTTTGAAAGAATGTATGCGTATGTTGACGGTAGAAATTATTAATTTATGCATTATTTATTGTTGGTGTTTCTTCCATTTCACCAAATTACATCATACAAGTTCCTGCGGTATTCAGCTACACGAGAAGACGCAATCACTTCACTAGTTCGGTCCATCTTCTCCGTAAAAATTCGCTTTGAAACTAATTATGATTAACGACAACAGACTTAAGCTGAATAAAACCTAGCGGGAAGTCGTGGGTTTGACTCCCGTGGCCAACTTTCCTGACTCATGGGTTTTTTCGAGGTTTCCCAGGTCGCTAGGCGAATGCTGGAAATGTTAATTACAACCCGGAATTTCCTGTCCCTCCGTTTCACTTACATTCTCATTTCACATCACCTTTCATCTGCTTGCTCTTTTCATGGTTGAAAGTGTCGGCAGGGGTCTCGGCGTTGCTCTATTTAACCCTTCGTCCTCGGGAATAATGGGGGCGTCTTCGAGTCTGCGATGTGAAAGCTCAAAGGGGGGAGTGGATCCAGTTGCTAGGGGAATTTCAATCTGTAGTAGGTAGGGACCCTGCCTTGTGTCCTGTCGTGCTTCCTGGTCCGGCCGCTCTCTGTCTCCTCTCATCTCACCCCTCCCTCCCCTCCCTGGCACACCCCGCCAGGGGCTTCAGGCACAAAAGATCTTGTACGTCGAGGTGCTAGGTCTCCCACCCCTTCGCAGTTAGTCCACGTGAATAACACGTGGCAAGTTAAAATTTACTCTCTATTGTATTGAAACATGTGCTGTTTTCCTAAGGATAATGAGACGATCTGATTTACAAGGATTTCAACGATTATATATTCCATACACTGATCTTATATGCAGTATTAAATGCACATTTAGAGGTGATTTATAATTTTGTAACTATTTTTAAAACATGTTAAACTTCGTGTTTATCGTACAAATACAGACTTCCGCGAGAAAATGAGAAATTTATGAAAATTCGCTCCAGCCCGGGCTTAAATCCTCTACGTTGATTGTAAACATTAAATGCTTCTAATGGAAGCTGTTAAACAGTTTTTACTTTTATAGTTAATAACAAAATAAACGGCTTTGGTTATCGACATGTTGATATCAAACGAAAATTAACCTTTAATACTTAAATTTGAATGAATAGTCCTTGTACTGAAATTAAGAAAAGCAATTACAGGAGGGGGATGAAAGAGTTCGTAGAAGGGACGGGAGAATGGGGCTATTACTTCATTTCTATTCGATCGGTACGAGAGGAAGGGAGCTATTACTTGCTTGCTATTAGATAGGTACGGGAGGAATGAGGGCTATTACTTGCTTGCTATTAGATCGGTACGAGAGGAAGGGGGCTATTACTCGCTTGCTATTAGATCGGTAAGGGAGGAATGAGGGCTATTACTTGCTTGCTATTAGATCGGCGTGGGAGGAATGAGGGCTATTACTTGCTTGCTATTAGATCCGTAAGGGAGGAATGAGGGCTATTACTTGCTTGCTATTAGATCGGTACGGGAGGAATGAGGGGCTATTACTTGCTTGCTGTTAGATCGGTACGGGAGAAATGAGGGCTATTACTTGCTTGCTGTTAGATCGGTACGGGAGGAATGAGGGCTATTACTTGCTTGCTGTTAGATCGGTACGGGAGGAATGAGGGCTATTACTTGCTTGCTATTAGATCCGTAAGGGAGGAATGAGGGCTATTACTTGCTTGCTATTAGATCGGTACGGGAGGAATGAGGGGCTATTACTTGCTCGCTGTTAGATCGGTACGGGAGAAATGAGGGCTATTACTTGCTTGCTGTTAGATCGGTACGGGAGGAATGAGGGCTATTACTCGCTTGCTGTTAGATCGGTACGGGAGGAATGAGGGCTATTACTTGCTTGCTGTTAGATCGGTACGGGAGAAATGAGGGCTATTACTTGCTTGCTGTTAGATCGGTACGGGAGAAATGAGGGCTATTACTTGCTTGCTGTTAGATCGGTACGGGAGGAATGAGGGCTATTACTTGCTTGCTGTTAGATCGGTACGGGAGAAATGAGGGCTATTACTTGCTTGCTGTTAGATCGGTACGGGAGGAATGAGGGCTATTACTCGCTTGCTGTTAGATCGGTACGGGAGGAATGAGGGCTATTACTTGCTTGCTATTAGATCGGTACGGGAGGAATGCGAGTTGTTCTTTGCTTGCTATTAGATCGGTTCGAGAGGAAGGGGGTTGTTACCTGCTAAGCTGCCTGGGTACGTGAGGAATGGGTCCTCACATTCTTAGAAATCAGTAATTAGACAAAATGCTTTTTATTTAAGGATACCTAGGACGTGTATTATGATCAGTATCGGTAACATTTTTGCCACCGTATTTATGATGCAGCTTAAATGCAGAAACATAGATCTTGATGAACATGTAAGCATTAAATGGTGCATTTTGGGACACTTGGCAGGCAGGCATGCAGATAGATAGATGGATAAGAATTTTTTTTATTAATTTTTTCGACTACCGCACTCCAGTCTAACGGATTATTGTTCAACCCCATTGGAAGGATGCCTTCATTGCTTTCCAAAAACCTGTTCCTTGAACAAGTTGAGTATCTTGGTTTCAGTGTCAACATCCTTTCCTATATCTCTTGCTATGAAAAGAGTAAGTCTCTTTTTTGTCTGGAATGGGCAGTGAAAAAGGGTGTGCGAAGTAATTTCCTCATTCTCCTTTCACATTCTACAGATGGGTTCATCCCAGTAGAGTTCTACTTTACATAGCTATTTCCTGAAGTGACCGTGCTCAAAAATTAATGACACCACTTTCCTTATTCCTGTTCTGTCCACTCTCAGGAGAGATGAGTGTTGAAAGGGCCTAAGACGGTGTCTCCTCTCGCCTCATTCTTCCTTCCAGGGGCGCCTCCATGTGTCGCGTAGGTACAATATCCCCTATGTGGATCAGTACCAAGTCCCCTCCGTAGCCAATTCAATGGTCCAGTTTCCTGGATTGTCTTTGTCCAGGACAGGTTTGCCACCTGAATTCATGTTTTTTCCCTAATCCATGCTTTTACTGAGGTTTTGGCAGTACGTGTATTGCTTCCAACGACGGGTTCAGGTCGACAATCTGGGAACAACTGGCTCCTAGAATTTTAGAAATAGAATCTGGGTTGTGGTATTATGTAGAAGAGCGGTGCCCCCCCGATATGTAGTGATCTGCGGGTCAAGAAAGCTAACATCTCGGCTGAGTGAAGCAAAATGCTGAGCACATTATCTCCCGTAACGGTTGATGATCGCCCACGTCTGCTGTAAGGCATGTGGCAGTGAGAACGTGGTTAATTTGGTTGACCAGGACCACAAGGGCTACCAAATTCCGCTTTGAAGGCAAGGTTTTATTTGTGAGAAAACTGGAATAAAATATTTAATATTCCCCGGAACATTGAGAATATTTGATGATTCATTTGCTGACATAAACGTTTTTGGCACAATGGAGTAATGTTGTGTACTTTCTGCTATAAATTTGCGGCAAGTTTTACGTTTTTTTTAGAAGACAGAACACGAGGGTTGTTTTGGAAGGGAGGAACTGTACTTTACTTTGCATTTGTAAAAGTAAACAGTAGACGAAATTTTCGCTTTTGAGTTGTGCTATTCAGAGACACGCAAGCACAAAATTATACAAGCCTTTTCCCCCCTAAAAGTGGTTTTTTTAAAGTTGAGAAGACCTAAAAGTGAGTAGTTTCGATAAAATCCTGTATTGAATTTGTAAGAAATATGAATATGAAAGAAATATACACCTCCTTTACCTTAGTTTTCTTAGTTGTTTAATAGTTCAGACAATTAAATACTGGAATTACACCATTACAATTCGTGTACATAAGATATTTTAACATTTTCTCATAGTGCTGTCTAAAAATGTTTTTACTGTCATATAAGCTGAAAACTATCTCCTCATATAGCCATTTATGAAGCATCTGAAGTAGAATCAGAATGAAAGAAATTCAATACCATAACCAAAATTTGAAACACCGATTTTTGGCTTACCGTGCCGCTGCTCTAACCACCTGAGCTAGTATGGCAACATACTTGCACGACGTTAAATCCGCAAACTGACTCACATTTTTCCGGTAAACTGAAAGACTCTGTGACACTACCTTTCCAGCTTTAGCCTATACAGGGCATGTGTGGAAGAACAACTAATTATTATCATTGAGTGTACTAATAATGCTTAACTACTGAGGCAGTATTTTTAACACTTGAATAATTTCAATTAAATTATATATAATATGTAAATTCAATAGCAGCCCACCTTAAAACAATATGTATGTAATAATTTCTTAAAAAATGTATGTAACAGTCATTGCATATGCTTATATTATTGCAAACATGTTTAATAATGTTATGTGAATGCATTACGTAATTTAATAATGCAAGAGCTGTGAGAATAATAAGTTTAAAGTTGCTAACAATGAGCTAACAATGAGGTAACCTTGAGGCAATAATGAGTTTGAGAGTTTGAATGCTACTAGTCATTATTAGAGCAACGATAATGTAAATTTTGTGACAGTTTTAAAAATAGTCAATCAACAGTCGGAAAAAGCTTTAGTAAAATGCAGGTATTCTATTGGACTAGGACTAGCCAACCAGAGACTTGAAATACAGAAGTTTACGGGTTTGGACGGTTGAAATATGTTCAGTTTCCTGCAGACCTTGATAGCAACCTGATGGAAGATGTGTTCTCTAAAGAAATATTACGTATTTGTGTTAATCTTAAAATTATGTATACGTGTTAATAAAGTACAAGTGTTAAATAAAAGAATCTCATAGCTCTTAATATCAGTGTAGTGCTATTTAATTTGTGTCAAGGATTAATAAAAAGAAGAGATTTAAAACTTAAAATCTGTGTAAGCCTACATTCTTGTCGCACCACGCCCTGGTTAAGAGAAACGTGCCTCTAAAACAATACTGACGCAGCCGAGGCAAAAACAAACATAAATAATATCGATAGAAGCAGTTTAATAACAAAGTTAAATATATTTTTTTTAAACTTGGAGCGTAACTACAGAAATACAACTTCAAAAATCGACTTCTCATATGTAACAGCATATTACGTAACAAACAATCTTCTTCAAATTAACGCCCAAAGCGTGGTGCAAACTTCAACAACAGAACACTTTCTCAAATTGGTTTTCCAAGTGTAGAAATAAATAAAGAAACAACGTAAAGAACAATCCTACTTCAAGTTGGCTTCCCAAGCGTGTGGCTAACATCAAAACAACTCCAACAACAATAACATAACCTACTTCACTATGAAGCCAGTGTCTTAGAGTAGTTACAGCATTGTAAGTCGACATTTGGGTATGCTATGTCAACTTGAATTTGAGAGGGCCTTGTGGTTTACCGGAAAAAATATGTGTTACATTCACATGACTTCTCTACCCTATATCCCTTATTAGTGGCTAAACAAACCATTCTTGCGAAAGTTATTTTCATATTTACTTAATTTTAATCGAGATAAACTGAAAACAGCTTCATTACGCATTTCGATATGGATTCAAAGGAAATATAAATATGTTTAAAAACTGGACGCTATACGCTGGTCTTACGTCGCAATCCATGCAACCGCGAGAAAGAACCGAAAATCGACAGGATTTGAAAAAAATGACTAAGCACTGAGCAATTCGAACCATTTGTAAAGGATATCTTGAAAATGGCTTAGGCCACAAAAAGTTTATTTGAAATAAATGTGTGTTTTAAAGAGATCTACATTTTTTGTGTAGTACGTTTTCGTCTATCGCTTAACGCTTACCAGTTATACAAGATTATACAAAATTCCTTTCGAGGAAGGGGTCTTCATATGCTATTCCCAGAAAATTCGAGATATACACTTTATTTGTTATGTAAATATCTTTAATATTTTAATTAAAATCGTTAATAGCCATTTTTCATAAAAGAAAAAACTTCTAAAAATGTTCCATGTAAAGGGTAGTGTGAGTAGGGGGATTTTCTCGAAAATATTCGTGTTGCATGTTTGGAAAGTACTGAACTTATGTATCTAGTTTAGTGTTTATCCGACATTTATTTTTGGAGTTCTGCTGTTCATAAACACATATACGGGCATTTTTTCTAAAAACTTTTTTTGGATTCAAAGGGCCTGAGAAAATGCATTTACGGTGAAATCTCGGTACAAAACGTTTGTGTGCTTTTTATAGCAACTAGCTGTTAAAACATTTGACTATCGCCTAAAGCCTACCAATTCCCCTTGCACCTACAAGAAAATTAGCAATAAGATTAACATCTCGATTAACATGAAGCATATGGAGAATAAGCGTTTGTAAAAATAGTTTGTACAAGAGTAGAGAAAGTCATGTGAGTGTAACACATCAGATTTTTTTAGTGTAACTCTACCTGTTAATACTTTATTTTAATTTTTGTTCTATTAGAAACAGAATTATGATCTAATATACAGATACGTATATTCTGAAATTGGAAATTATCCTAATGGATTCGAATAAAAAAGGTATCTGCCACGTGATACACAGTCTCCCACATGCAAGCAGGATGACGTGTGTATACAAGCGTAACATTGCTGTTGCTGCTGCCTTGGGGTATTATAAATGTAGGTCACGGGCACGAGGCACTCAGGCATCTCCAATATTGCTTGCTAGTAATTAATTACAAATTCCATTTCCTGCAACTATTCCGTCCCAAGTGGTTTGCATTCGATGGCATTGCGACTACAAATAAAAAAAAATCGACCACTTGATGAACATAGCGTGAGGTAAACGAATTTGTTTGGTGAGAGGGTAGAGGTACTTGTCATGCATTCCCTTCATGAAATTCCCTTCCTTCATGATTGACGTCACTGGCAATTTCTGCTGCCCAATGCTCATTGTACCTAACCTGATTGTTCATTGAGGTTTGTGGCATTCATAGATGCCTATTTTCTCAGAACAGTAAACTTGTATATGATTACAACCACATAGCCCTTATTCTATATGTAGACGAACTCTTAAGATAGTGGGAAAATTAACTAGTACTTTATACCTATAAAGTATGCCAGAATGTAAGCAAGCGGGATAGCTCAGGCGGTAACGTCTATGACCCACATTCTGGAAGTCCTGGTTCGATCCCCGTCAACCGCCTACTCTGATCCATGGGTTTTTTCGGGGATTTTCGCGATCGTCAGGTAAATCCTGAAGTGGTTTGTTTCATCTCCCGAATTTCCTGTCCCACCATTTCCTTCCATTAATCATGTCATTATCTTTCACCATAGTTGATCTGTTTCATGGCTGGAAGTGTCGGCGATGGTGTTTCGGTGCAGGCGTGGCAGGGAAAAGGATGCTCTCTGTGAACTTTCTCCGTCCCTCGCCTTTTGCTAGTTAATCTTTGGGGACTTCAGACACGGTTGCCCCGGTCTGCTTGTCTCAATCTGGAAACTGTAGGGATACTGTCATTACTGTGCCGTCACTCCCGGTTCCGGCTGCCCTTCAAACATTATTGTATGTTGACATTAAAATTTCTGTGTGAAAACTGTTTTTATCTTGCATTATCCTAGTTCATACATTCCACGAAACATTTGGGTGCAAGAAATGGATAATTCCAGCACATATTTTTCTTGATTTTATACATTTCTCAGTTAATTAGCACCTAGAAAATTATCAGACTGGTGTACCTTAACCTATACTTTTATACTAAATCAATATAATCTATAAAATGTAAATACAATACAGCGTTAAACGTTGTTTTCAAAACTATCCTGTTGGTTATTATCTAGTTCTTGCACTCATGTCTTGTTTTTGTCGATTAACACGAAGTAGACAAAGGAATAATATTTTGTAAGAATGATTTGTAGAGGAATCGGTAGAGAAGGTGATGTGGATTTAACACGTCAGATATTTCCATCTTTAATTGGAATGATCTATAAATGCTCATTGTAATCTGTAGTGATCACTGCTTATGACTGATTTTTAATTTAAACTTGAAGTTGAATTTTCTTAAGAAAATTATTGTATTCATCTTTTGCATCTTTCAAAACTGCTGCTTGATTTCTAAAACTTCTTTCTTACACTGTAGGATATTTTCTTGTGTGTATGTTTGAATATAATATCTGAAATATGAATTTTCAGTTACTTAAATTTACTTTATTTTATCATATATTATATGATAAATATTTTATTTGGGATTTACCACTTTGTTCTGTTACAGCGTTTTCGTATGAATAACCTTTAGAGAATATATAAAAATATACTAAGCATTTAGCTAGAGAAGGCAATCTAACTCTATAGATCTTATCTTCTAAACATTTAACATAATCTGTATGTTAACACTACCATACAGACTCGGGTCTGTTTTGACTACAGACAGAACTGCTGCATTATTTATTGCTGATGATCAATTCTGAGCCCTGGAATTCAGTCCCACTTTGCTGTATAAGTATTTCTAGACAGGATTGCCCTACTCCATCCCGAGGGAATGCTGCTGCGTTTACTGATGCGAGCCGGTGCCTACTCATGATTTATACAAGTCATCTGTCTGGGAATTAATTTGTAGGTGTTTGCGCCTCCACTAATTTGTTCCAACAGCAAATCCCTAGATACACATGGAGGTAATTTATTAATGTCATATACAATTTTACTTTTTCTAATGTTAATCTTATATATTAGAATTTAATAATAATAATTGCTATTATTTCCAGAAATTAACGGGGTTAGACAGGGGTGCCACTATCATCCACTCCTTTGAATATATATCTTGACGATAATAATAATAATAATAATAATAATAATAATAATAATAATAATAACAGCAATAATAATAATTATTTCCAGAAATTAGCGGTGGGTTAGACAAGAGTGCTCATTATCACCCACCCTTTTCAATATATACCTTGACGATTATTATTATTTCCAGAAATTTACGGTGGGTTAGATAAGGGTGCCTATTATTACCCACTCTTTTGAATATATATCTTGATGATAATAACAATAATAATATAATTATTATTTCCAGAAATTAACGGTGGGTTATATAAGGGTGCCTATTATCACCCACTCTTTTGAATATATATCCTTATGATGATTATCATTTCCAGAAAATAAGTGGGTTAGACAAGGGTGCCTATTATCACCCAATGTTTAATATATATACTGATAATAATAACAATAATATTAATAATAATAATAATTATTTCATTATTATTTCCAGAAATGTAGGTTAGATAAATGTGCCCATTATCACCCACTTTTTTAAATATGTATCTTGACTATAACTTTGAAAAGTGGCTGAAGACCTTACATTGGAATTTTGTTATTAATGCATCACCTATGAGCTGCCATGTGGTGATGGCTAATTCGGAGAATAACCTACAGATTGCTGCACAGAAGTTATGTAAAATAACAAAAAAATTATGATGTGTACATTCAAATGACTTTCTCTACTCTTGTACAAACTGTTTTTACAAACGCTTATTCTCAATCTACTTCATGCTAATCGAGATAAACATTTGCAGACTCTATCTTATTGCTAATTTTCTTGTAGATGTAAGGGGAATATATATCTACAAGGGCAATATAGAAATACAGTAGCCTTTAAGCACATACATATATCTTAATAGCTGGTTGCTAGGTGCAGCACCATTCCCTTTGCCACAGATTAATACTCTTTGCATATCCAAGACAAAAAAAAATGAATAACGAATTCCCATTTGAGAAAATAAGTATTGAAAATTTTAAGGGAATAACAAGCAATATCTCGAAAATGGTTCATTCAACAAACAAAATGTATGACATAAATTGTGTATTTTAACGCGATCTACATTTTTTGTGTAGTAAAATTTTGTCTATCTCTTATGGTTTACCAGTTATGCAAAAGTCGTTCACAATGAAGAATACTTTTGGAGACATTCCCAGAAAATTCAAGATATACATTTTATTTGTCACAACAATATCTTAAACATATGATATTTTAATCAAAATCGTTAGAGCCATTTTTGAGAAAATTAAAATTTTCGAAAAATCTCCCATGTAAAGGGTAATCTGGGGTGGGGGGATTTTCTTGAAAACCTTCGTGTCGCATCTCTGGAAGATACTGAACCTAAATACCAAGTTTGGTGTTTATCCGACTGTTCGTTTCTGAGTTATGCTGTTCACAGACACACACACGGACATGTTTCCAAAAATGCTTTTTTACTTTCTCTACTACGTATAGTAAGTAGGGGAAGTATTGCATTCCACCCAAAAATTCGATACCGAGATTTCACCGGAAATACATGTTTTGATACCTCCTGAATCCAAAAAAAGCATTTTTGGAAACATGTCCGTGTGTGTGTCTGTGTGTGTGTGTGTGTCTGTGTGTGTGTGTGTCTGTGTGTGTGTCTGTGTGTCTGTGAACAGCATAACTCAAAAACGAACAGTTGGATAAGCACCAAACTTGGTATTTAGGTTCAGTATCTTCCAGAGATGCGACACGAAGGTTTTCAAGAAAATCCCCCCACCCCAGACTACCCTTTACATGGAAAATTTTTCGAAAATTTTAATTTTCTCAAAAATGGCTCTAACGATTTTGATGAAAATATCATATGTTTAAGATAATGTCATGAGAAATGAAATGTATATCTCGAATTTTCTGGGAATGTCTCCAAAAGTATTCTTCATTGTAATCGACTTTTGCATGACTGGTAAACCATAAGAGATAGACAAAATGTTACTACACAAAAATGTAGATCGCGTAAAAATACACAACTTATGTGATATACATTTCGTTTGTTGAGTGAACCGTTTTCGAGATATTGCTTGTTACTTCCTTAAATTTTCCAATACTTACACTTTTTCTCAAATTCGTTATTCATTTTTTTTATGTCTTGGACATGCAAAGAGAATGGAATACTCCACATAGCAACCAGCGTTAAAATATTTGACTATCGCTTAAAAGCTACCATATTCCCCTTGCATCCACAAGAAAATTACCAATAAGATTGACATCTCGATATCTCGATTAACATGAAGCATATGGAGAATAGGCATTTGTAAAATTAGATTGTACAAGAGTAGAGAAAGTCATGTGAGTGTAACACATCAGATTTTTTTATTCAGGGGATCTCAAAACATGTATTTCCGGTGAAATCTCGGTATCGAATTTTTGGGTGAAATACAATACTTCCCCTACTTACTGTACGTAGTAGAGAAAGTAAAAATATAACCGTAATATTTGGCTCAACAAAGCTAAAACAACGGCAACTGTAATTGACTGGCAAATTATTAAAAAATGTAGCAGCTTTCTGGGAAGTACAATACCAGCAAAATGGAAATGGAAGGAAAACTCAATAAATATCAATATGTTTGTGGAACTATAAGCCAATGTTTAGATATTAAAACAACAAAGGAAACACAATTAAAATTTTATAAATCAGGGGCATGCCAATATTTATATGGTGCAGAGACTTGAGTAGGCTACAGAAACAGATAAAATGAGAGTAGAAGCTTAAGGGATTAGAATTCTAAGATGGTATGTCAATAATTAAACATAAACAGGGAAGAAATAAGCAGAGAGCTTGGAATGAAAGGTATGCTAGACCATATAGACAATTGCAATACGAATGGGTAAGAACATTTAGACAGAATGGATGAAAATCGATTACCTAAGAAAGGACATAATTATGAACTACGAGAGAAACGAAATATAGGCCGTTCAAAAATAAAATGTAGTGAAAAATTTCCATCAGCTACTGATCACTGATCGAAGCGGATCATTGCCATACTAATATGAAACAATTCTTAGTCATTGAGCCAAAATGTGCAGAAAGTAGCTAATCAAATCATAAAAGAACAGGTTTGAGTTCTGCATCCCAGATATTTCAAATCTCAATTTCTTAACACATTAACTATTTCATTTGTTAAAATTGACGCGTCTTCTCATGGCAGTTCAGCAAATTTCAACTTTGACTGAAAGCGGTTCCCCAGAATGAACACTGCACCTAAAATTTAGTACAGTACCTTCACCAAGCACCAGATGTGGTTCTCACTAAAAGGACACTTGCTGGATTAGGACAGGCAAAATATACTAATTCACAAAGAAAAGGCAGCGAAGACTCCGCAACTTTAATCTCCCCCCAACTATTCCCACTACCCTTGTAATTCGTGAGGTATAAAAAGCACTGCTCCCAAACTGCCGACGGTGAACAAGAGAAATGCCACAATACTTTATCGTTTCCCTTCTCTATCTTGTCAATCTTAGCAGAGCAATTGACGATACAATTGACAAGGAATTTTAAATGAACATTTGTTTAAATAGACGAAGTTTTATCAGCAAAATGAAGAGCATCTAATGTGATTATTATTCCTAAATAAGTACACATATATATCGATTGTTATTCATGACGCCAGGATTACGAAAAATCTCATCCAAATGGTTTAATAGATATTCAAAGTTGAGAGGGACGCCGAAGAACCGTCTTGAATCCAATTCCTATCTCCTCCATCCCAGATTTCATGGTTTTCATTTCACTTAATAATAGTTTAAGCATTCCTCCATAGTGGCGTTTATGTCCCACTCCTGACACCAGTGTGACTTAATCCAGCTTCCACTGTCACTTCACTAATGTGATATAGTTCAAATTTCCCTGTCACTCCACTTTTCCTCGCGCTACTTGAATGTCTATTTCACGTTCAGACTTATTATCCGTCGACAATAATGCATTTGCGAAAATGAAATACCTTATATGCAAAAAATTCAATGATGAACATCCAAAAATACATAATTTAATATTTATAACAGATACTGAGGTTAAGCAATATTTCAGAGGTTTGTTTGCTCTTTGCATAAGAACATTAAGGCGTATCAAGTTTTGCCGGATCCTTCAGATTTTTAAAAAATTAATCTCCTGCATGTAAAATAATTACCTGCATGCGATGATGCTTTTATGCGCTCCCTGGCAGAGAATTAATAAGTTTCACGACTTTTATTCACGAACTTCATAAAACCTGGTATTTGCATACGCTGTACTAATTCTAAGTATGGAATTTGGATACACTGAAGTATGACGTACTGTATGTAGGATGTTTCACTTAAAGCATTCGTACCTAACTGAAACTAATTTAAAATATTTTAGTTAAGAATTTGATGTACTACATTCACATGAATTTCCCTACTTTCTGTGATTTATTAGTGGGCATAAAAACTATTCTTACGAAAGCTTATATGTCTATCTACTTAATTTTAATGCAGACAGAACTTTGCAGAAATAGTCGCATTACACATTTCGTTATAGATACAAAGGGAATAGCGATAGCCAGATGTTTAAGAATTGGACGCTATACCTTATTGCCTTAAAATTCCATGCTGATACCATGAAATTGCGAGAAACAAATGAAAATCGAAGGACTTGAAGAGAATGAAAAATTATTTGAAGTAAATTGTGTATTTTAAGGAGATGATTTTTTTGTCGTACGTTTTCGCCTATTTCTTAATTTTTTGGGTTATACAAGATTATACAAAATTCCTTCAGAATGAACAGCACTTAACAGGCTATTTCCAGAAAATTAATATATAAATTTTGCTTGTAATGCAAATACATTTTATAAATGGCGCTTTAACCAAAATCGTTAGTCATTTTTTAAAAATAAAAAAATCGAAAAATCGTCCCTGTGAAGAGTAGTTTAAGATGGATTGTCTTGAAAATCTTCATGTCACATCTTTTGAAGGTACTAAACGTAAACACATAGATATTTGTTTAATTTTTCGTTTTTGAGTTACGCTGTTCACACAGGCACACACAGAGATATTTTTCTAAAAATGCTTTTCTTTTTATTAATAGGGCCTCAAAGCTTGCATTTCTGTTGGAATTTCGGTATCGAAATTTTGGGTGGAATACAATACCTTTTCTACCTACTATGCACGTGGTAGAGAAAGTAAACATAAATGGTATAAGTTAACGACTAAGTTTATAGATTGAGATTTAGAAATGAATTAATAACAACAAACTGTTAATTGTGCAAACCTAGAGCTCATATTTGTAAATACTGAGCAGAATATTCCATTCATACGTCGTAAGGCGATATGGACGAAGCCTTGCGGTTTGATTGCAAAGCAATTATAGGTTTTTAGAGGGAATCACAAACTCAACGGATAATTTTGTGTGTTACGTCATTTGTTTCCAGTTGTGGGAGATTCAAAACCGACAGATTTAAGCTTCTGTTCAAGTCTAATGCACTTAATTAGTTCTATTTATAAATAAATGCTACTAATGTAGAGAGATTTGCACTTTTATAGTCCAAAAACGTACCCGGACACGCCTGTGCAAGACCTTGGCAATACCTGTCCTCTGTTAGGACAGCCAAGCTTGGATTTTACGAAAGTGTAATGAAAATAATTACTGCCAGTGAAATGAAGTTTATGCGCCTGCAGACTACACTAAATGGGACCATTAACGAAATGAGGACATCCTACAAGAACTGGGAATGGAGCCTTCATGCAGTATATTCATTGAATGTCAAGAAAATTGGTTCCAGCAGGTGAAGTGTATGCGAAGCAGGATCCCCCGAGCGATCGTGAACTACAGACCATCACGAAAAAGATCACTGGGTCGCCCTGTGAAGAGATGGATGGAGAATTTTATGTTGGCTGAACTCCTTTCAGGAGTATTCTTGTTAGGAGGATGGTGATGGTGATGATGATAATGATTATGTTAATATAACATTTTAATTTTGCTTCTGAGGCTGGACCTGTATTTACGTATGGTTTCGCAATTCAGCAGTTAGCATAAGTGCCATAATACGCGGCATGTGGCGATTTACTTTTAAACAGAATGCGAATAGAATTCCTTTCATTGTGCATATTTTATTATAAGATATGGGAAATAATGACCTTGTTACAACTATTATTTTAATTGTCATTGAAGTTTTTAGCTTAATTAAATTACTTTCGTGCTATGCGCTTCTAGAACTTGTTCAACACTCGCAAAATCTTTTGTAAAATTACCTATGTGTTCTTTAGCTAATAGAAACACAGGCTATTAAGCGAGTACAACGAGAATACGACCTGTAAAACAATATTTTAAACATTCGCATTCCTGACTTGAGAGAGTGATCTGAGACGGAGAGTTCAGTAAAACAGGAAGATTGATACCGAAAATTGGTTAGCTTGGTACCCTGATGTGTTACATTCGCATGCCTTTCCCTACCCCCTCTTCCGCAGACTTTTCTTACAAAAGCGTATTCTTCTATCTACTGATAGATAATCGAGAACGTTTGCAGAATGAGTTTCATAGCAAATTTCGTTGTAGAACGACCCAGTAGATTGAAATGGTAATCAGATGTCAAAAACAGGTGGCTGTGTAATGGCTTTGAAGTTCCATTCTTTACATGACCATAAGAAAAAAAATCTCATGTGACACATACAAAAGAGTTTCTCTACCCTCTGTCGTTTATTGGTGGGTATAAATATTACTCATACTCAAGCTTATTTTTCTATCCACTTCATTTTAATCCAAACAAACCTTTGTAGAAATACTACATTACACATTTCGTTATAGGTACAAAGGTAACAGCAATAGTCAAATGTTAAAGACCTGGACGCTATACGCTGGCCTTAAAATTTCATTCAGTTTCCATGCAAAAAAACAAAAAAAAAAAAACAGCTGAATATTGAAATGACTTGGAAAGAATGAGCAAGAAATGAAGAATTCGAACCTTTAATAATGGATAAACCAGAAACGGCTTATGCCACAAAAAACTTATTTGAAATAGATTGTGTGTTTTAAAGAGATCTACATTTCTTGTGCTGTACATTTTAGTCTGTCGCTTAACGTTTACTCGTTATATAATTTCTTCCGAATGAAGAGGCTTTTATAGCCTATTGCCCGAAAGTTCAAGATATACATTTTATTTCTCATATAAATATCTTTCACATGTATATGTTATTTTAATCAAAATCGTTACAGCCATTTTTTAGAAAACAAACAATTTCGAAAACTGGGGTGTTGGGATTTTCTTTCAAATCTTCGTGTTGCATCTTTGAAAGATATTAAACCTAAATACTAAGTTTGGTGTTTATTCGACTTTTCGTTTTTGAATTATGCGTTCACAGACACGCAGACAGACCGAGAGACACACTGACACACTCACGGACATGTTTCCAAAAATGCTTTATTTGAATTCAGGGGGCCTTAAAACAAGTACTTCCGGCGAAATCTTGGTGTCGAATTTCTGGCTGGAATGCAATACCTTCTCTACCTACTATGTACGTGATAGAGAAAGTAAAAGGTATGTATTTGAATATTAAAATTTTTTGAAGAAGCTTGGCATGCCCACGAAAAATCCATAGGCAGAATGGACAGTAAATGGGTACTGAACCCGGGACTTCAATGATACGAGCCTCATATCTTATCGCGGAACCACGCTCGCCTTTGGAAATGTTAAAAGCCACATAAGAGTTATTTGACATAAGTTTTGTGTTTTAATGATATATGCATTTTTACTTTATCACGCATCTAGTTGTTAGAGAAGGTATTGCATTCTACCCAAAAACTTAATACCGAGATTTCAACGGAAATACATGTTTCGAGGTCCCATGAATCCAAATAAAAGCATTTTTAGAAAAATGTTCGCGTGTGTGAGTGTGTGTGTATCTGTGAATAGCATAACTCAAAAACGAAAAATCGGATAAATACCAAACTTGGTACTTAGGTTCAGTATTTTTCAGGGATGCGACAGGAAGATTTTCAAGAAATCCACCCACTACAAACTACTCTTAAAAAGTTTTGATTTTCTAAGAACTGGCTCTAATGATTTTGATTAAAAGACCACATATGAAGGATATCTGAATGATAAATAAAATGTATGTCTTAAATGTTCTGGGAATAGCTTATGAAGTCTTCTTCATTCGGAAGGAATTTTTGTATTATCTTGTATAACTGGTAAGCGTTAAGTGATGGACGAAAACGTACTGCACAAAAAATGTAGATATCTTTAAAACACACAAATTATTTAAAAGATTTTTGTGTCATAAGCCATTTCCGAGATATCCGTTATTAAAGGTTCGAATTCTTCAATACTCGGCCATTCTCCTGAAGCCCTGTCAATATTCAGCTCTTTCTCGCGATTGCATGGAAACAGTATGGAATTTTAAGGCCAGCGTGTAACGTTCAGTTCTAAAACATATAACTATCGCTGTTCTCTTTGTATCTATAACGAAATGTGTAATGCAACTATTCTGCAAATGTTTATTTGGATTAAAATGTAGTAAAAAGGAAAATAAACTTTCGTATTGTATACCACTAATAAGCGAGAGAGGGTAGAGAAAGTCATGTGAATGTATCACATCAGAGTTTTTGTCTATTTCTTTCGAGCATACACAATTATACAAAATCAATTCGCAATGAAGAGGAATTCACAGCTTATTTGCAGAAAATTCAAGATATACGTTTTATTTTTCATTAAAATATCTTAGACGTATAGTGTTAGAGCCATTTTTGAAGAAAAAAATACAAGATTACGAACATTTTTCCATACAAAGGTTAGTTTGGGGTGATATTTTGTCTTACAAAGTTGGACTGTGCTCAAAAGGTCATGTTAATTATTAAAACTATTACCAGTAAAAATACTGCACTAATTGAAGCTGTTGTTTTACTAGACCTACTCTAACTATACGTAAAAATAACCATATTACTGTTTATGACCTAACGTCGGACTCTGGGTACCAAATGTTTCTTTAACTAAAATTTAACAGGACAAACTTCCAGGTTGTTAATAAATTACTAGAAGTATTAAAAGAATGTACAAAAAAAAAACGGACAATAGTTACAAGATATAGAAAACATGGTTTCCTTCGGAAAGGAAGTAAAGCCGGTCCGTGTGTAGACTTAGGACATGTGAAAGAACCTCAAACCCGATAAATAGGCCTCTGGGCAAAATTATCGGTCTAACACGCCTAATATAAAATGGGACGCTAAGGAGCATAGCAGTTAAAGAGCGTCCATAAATAAAACTCAATTTAATATTTTAACCCATCCTGATTGTGCTATGATAAAAAATTTGCTTGCTCCTCGACAGGCTACTGATCCAAGGCATTGGCTATAAGTCATTGGGGTAAAGTCCTCCAAAGAGGATGGTAATCCGAAGAAGTAGTTATAATACAATACAGCTAAAAAATTAAAATAAAGTCAGTTTTATTTATGGACGCTCTTTAACTGCTGTGGTCTTTAAGAGTCCCATTCTATATTGGGCGTGAAAGATCGGTGATGTTGCTCAGAGGCCTCTTTATCAGGCTTGAGTTTCTTTTACGTGCCGTAAAGCTACGACACGGGACTACCGGCTATACGTTCCTTCCGAAGGATTTTTACGCCCGAAAAAATCCATCGCCCTCCCCCGGGTTTGAATCGCGACATTGGGAATTAGAGCAACGTAGCAGTTAAAAGTAAATAAAGCAACTGTGTATCTCGTAGATTAACAAAACATTCTATCTCAGAACGCAGCCCTAAAATTCCCATACTGGTAGGCAAATCAATAAAACGAGAAGTACACATAATTTCACAGTACACCAAATGCTTTTATGCTTGGATTAGATTCAGTTTGAATGATGATTTATAGTCTATTTAATTATTTATCAAGGTTGTGTGAATTATTCACACGAATTTTCTAGCATATTTTAAAGTTAATTTCTTGGTGTTTTAAGCGGAACACACTATATAGGATGCCATTATAACCTACAGTTATGTGTGTTTCTTATTCACTTGTGAAGCAACTTTTGTAGCAGTGTATATAATTCACTTAAGTATGTAACTGAGAGCTCGGAATATTGTGAGCCCATTTCATCACTGAGGCTCAACATTCCGCTATCTCACAAAGCTGCAACAGCTTACATGGACTTGTAGAGAGCTCGTGGCCCGGAATCCTTTACAGCTAATGGTTTGTTGCGCGTTCACCAACATTCCTGAGACCAGAATTCAATAGCTCGACGCAATCATTGATGAAACTGCCTTAACACTATGTACAAGCTTTTCTGTGCCCTATGTTTGCTTGACTCCTCGAGGATTTAATATAATGTATGCATAAAATCCAAAAAGTCGCAGTTTTCTTTGATCACTTAGATATTTTTACCATAGAATCAGATCTTAAAGCATATAACGTACAAAATTTTAACAAGCTATGTCAAACCGTTGTTAATACATTAATTTTTATTCACAATAAATAATTTTTCATACGGTAATATGAAATGCTTTTTGCCCATGTCGCTCCCAAATTTTTAATTTGAACTTAGTATACCATGATAAAAAACTGTTGCGCAGACATTTCTTAAATACGTTTAGTTTAAGAGAACACGTTTTTTGGTATACATTTTATTAACTTTTTCAGTGTGAGTTTAGAAAAAATGTGTGCATAATAATTTTTAAACCCGTAATTTCTGAAGCTCTCCTGAACAAAATCGGGCTAATAAGTTATGAACTGTTGTCCAAGGAACATTCTGAATAGTAAAAATTGCTGGCAAAAAGAGCAATTAGAAAATTTGTACAGCACCAATTAAGTATACATTTGTAGCTTTAAGATTGTTGATATTAAAAATAATTGTGTAGCATGAGTATACAAGTTATAAGTATAATAAAAATGCAATAACAAAAAAATCTGACGTATTATATTCACATTCCTTTATCTACACTCTGTCGTTTATTAGTATGCATACAAATCATTCTTGCTCAAGTTTATTTTTCTATCCACTACATTTTAATCCAAATAAATCTTTGCAGATATAGCTATATTACACATTTCTTAATAGACAAAGAGCAAACTTCGACAGTCAAATGTTTAAAAACAAGATACTATATACTGGCCTTAAAATTCCATACTGTTTTCATGCTATCGCGAGAAACAAGTGGCGTTGAAATGACTTAAAGATAATAACCAAAAAGTGAACAATTCAAACCTTTAATATCACAGAAGCGGCTTATACCACAAAAAACTTATTTAAATAAATTGTGTGTTTTAAAGAGATCTACAGCTTTTGTGTAGACGTTTTCGTCTGTCGCTTAACATTTACCAGTTATACAAGATTATACAAAATTTCTTCCAAACGAAGTGGATTTCATAGGCTATTCGTAGAAAATTCAAGATATGTATTGTATATTAATATTATATATATACAATTAATTCAATATGTATTTTATTTGTCATGTAAATATCTTTAATATATGGTATTCTAATCAAAATCGTTAGAGCCATTCTTTAGAAAATCAAAATTTTAAAAAAATCTTACATGTAAAGGGTAGTCTGGAGTGAGGGAATTTTCTTCTTTGGAAGGTACTGAACTCAAATACCAAGTTTGGTATTGATTAGTTGAGATTTTGTTTTTGAGTAATGCTGTTTACAGGCACACAGACGGACTTTTATTTTTTTACAAAATATTGTTTTTATTCAGGGAGCCTCAAAACATGCATTTCCGGTGAAATCTCGGTGTGGACTATTTTGGGTGGACTATTATGTACACTATTGAGGTAGAGAAAGTAAAAATCCAACTTTTTTATATTTTTTTGGCCAAATTACCCAGGTAGAGTGCCTTAACTTGAATAATGTCTCTTCTTTCTATTATTCTAAGAGTATATAGGACTAGGAGCCGAGAGGGACTATGCACCTCGATTTACAAGACGTTTTACGCCTAAAACACTGAGGGGAACCCCCGGGTGGGAGAGGTGCGGTGAGATGAGACAGGACGGCCGGACCAGGATACATGACAGGGCAAAGGGCAGGGTCCCTATATCTTATAGATTGAAACTCCCCGGATGGAAATGGTGCAACCGGACCCCCTTCCCTTTGCAGGCTTGCACATCCCACTGGAACCCTGCAACAGCCAAACAGATGAAAGGTGAAGTGAAATAAGAATGTAGGTGAAATGGAGGGACAAGAAATTCGGAGGATGTCATGAACCTTCCCAACAAAATCATGGAGCAAGGTCGGCCACGGGAATAAAACCCACAACCTCCCAAATGCGAGCCACAGACGTTATCGCCTAAGCCATCCCGTTCCTACCGAGAGGAGAGTATATAATACTGCGGTAGCAAGGCTACATAATTGAATCAAATTAAACTGAGGAACATTTATTACGTTCTCAGTGATTAAATGAAAAAAAACTGTATCACTTCGAATTTCTGGAGAGGGTTTCAGTGGTGTAAGCGGTGTCAAAGGTTCAAAGTGCAACTGGCTTATGATGGACTATTAGTCACCGCTAATGTTTTTACTTTATCGATCATGCACCTGTAGGGAGAGAAGGTATTTTATTACATCCGAAAATTCCACGTCCAGATTTCACCAGAAATATGTTTTGAACCCCCTAAATAAAAAAATAAACATTTTTAGAAAAAGGTCCATGTGTGCGTTCACGTGCGCAAGTCTGTTAACAGTATAACTCAAAACGAAAACATAGTTAAAATACAAACCTGGTATTTAAGTTCAGTATCTTCTTAGGATGCAATATGAAGGTTTTCGACAAAATCCTCACATCTCAAACTACCACTACATGGGAAAAGTTTCGTTCTGAAAATGGTTGTAAGGAGTTTTATTAAAACACTATATGTTAAAGATACTTGCAAGACAAACAAAATTTATGTCTTAAATTTTCTGGGAATAGCCTGTTCATTCAGAAAGATTTTTGAATAATAATGTGTAATTTATAAACGTTAAGAGGCAGAAAAGAAAACGTACAGCATACAAATACAGATCTTTTTATATAACACAATTTATTTAAAATAAATTTTTTGTGACATCACCCATTTTCGGGATATTCGTTATTATTGGCTTGGATTTCTCAAAATAGGTAATTTTTTTAAAGTGTGCCGCTACTCAATTATTTCTCGTAATGACATGGAAAGAGTACGCCATTTCAGCGCCAGCTTTTAACATCTACTATAGATTCGGGTTTCTCTATTCCCCTTGTACCTACAACGAAATGTATAATGCAACCATTTCTTCAAAGGTTTATCTCAATTAACATGAAGTACAACTGAAAAATAAATACACTTAAGAACAGTAGGTGGAAGTTATTTAAAAGCATATGACAGTGGAGAGAGAAAAGCATGTGGATATAATATATGCTGTCTATTCAGCGAGTTTAGCTAGTGCGTGGAGGAGCCCTACCAAGCAGGTAGGGGTTTAGCTAGTGGAAGGGGGTAGTATTTATTTGGTCTGAGGTAAGTTGGAGGTAGAGACGCGCGATAGTGAAAGACTGTTGGCGGTTTTCTACTGTAAGCGCCACGCGCGACGCGTGTTCAGCATACTGTGTACCCCTCCCACCAGCTAAAGCTTTACCTGAGAGATAAATCACACTACCCCACTACCTAAAACGTCGCTGAACAGACAATAAGACTTTTTAAAGTACTGTCGCTTGCAGTTGTTTCTCGCGATATGATGGAAACCGTATGAAATTTCAAGCCCAGCATATAGCCACTCGCATTTAAAAGTCTGACTATCGATTCGGTTTCTTCTATTGCCCTTGTACCTACAAAAATGTGCAATAAAATTATTTCCGCAAACGTTTATGTCCATTAGCATTAAGTAGGTGGAATAATAAGCTTTTATAGGAACAATTTATAGAAGTCTATTAAGAAAATCTGTGTTACATTCACATGACTTACTATAACCTCTATCGTTTATTAGTAGGTGTACAAATTATTCCTACGAAATTTTATTTTTGTATCTACTTCATTTTAATCCAGAAGTGCTGAAATAGCTACATTATACATTTCGTTCTAAATACAAAGAGAACAGTGCTAGTCAGTTTTTTTATTACTTGACGCCATATGCAGGCCTTAAAATTCCTTAGTGTTTCCATGCAATCGCGAGAAACAACTGAAAATCGATGGGATTTAAAAAGAATGACAAAATATTGAAAAAAGTTGAGTCATTAGTAATGGATATTTCGGCAATGGCTGATGCTACAAACAATTATTTAAATTAAATTGTATGTTTTAAAGAGATCTATACTTCTTGTGTAGAACGTTTTTGTCTATTGCTTAACGTTCACCAGTAATATAAGATTATACAATATTCTTTCCGAATGAAGAGGACTTCACAGGCTATTTTCAAAAAAATTAAAATATACGTTTCATTTTTCATGTAAATATCTTTAATATATGGTATTTTAATAAAATCGTTCGAGCCATTTTTTAGAAACTCTTTGTGTCACACATTTGGAGGATACTGAACATAAATAGCTAAGTTTGGTGTTTATTCGGCTTTTCGTTTTTGAGTTATGCTGTTCACATTCTCACACACATAGACATTTTTCTAAAGATGCTTTATTAGAATTCAGGGGGCCCGAAAATATGTATTTCCGGTGAAATTTCGGTATAGAATTTTTTAGTAGAACGTAATTACCTTATCTATCTACTAGGTATATGGTAGAGAAACTAATAAACCATAGTTGGTAGATGTAACGCATCAGAGTTTTTAAAACTGTAAGAACGTAGGTTTTCACGGCCGGAGTCACAATTATAACTAATATGATTTTCCGGGCTGTTATGCCGTGGTCTGCTGGAGAAAGATTTCCCAGACGTTTCGTCCACAACTGCGGTGGACATCTTCAGTGGCGCGGACGAAGTCTTCTCGGTGAAAGTATCGCAGCGTCTGATGCGTTGGCCGTTAGTGCCGCTCTCTTTATAGTGTGGGCGCTCTCTGCTGATTGGCCCGCTGGTATGAGGGGGCTGGCGCCGGCTGTGTTGTTGCTCTCTTCTGATTGGCTCGCAGTGTTTTTCGGTTTTGTATGACCTTTCTTGTTTTTGATGACTAGATGCCAGTTACTGTTGAGTTTCAATGCTTCTTCTTTCCTATTGAAATTATTGGGATGTTTATAAATCTCTATTGCTTCGCGTTGTAGCCGGGTATGGTAATGCTTTATGGAGGAAAGAATGCTGGTGTCCTGAAATCTAATAATGTGTTCGCCCTCGGCTTCAATGGCATGTTTGGCGACTGCCGATTTTTCTGTATGGCCCAGGCGGCAGTTTCTTTTGTGTTCGCTAAGTCTGGTGTTAGCGCTCCGCTGTGTGGTACCAATGTACACTGAACCACAGGAACAAGGAATACGGTAAACACCGGCCGATGACAGGGGATCTCGGGGGTCTTTGGAAGAGCGCAGTAGGCTGTTTAATTGTCTTGTAGGTTTGAATACTGTTTTGACGTTATGACGTTGAAGTATATGTTCAATACGGTCAGTGACATTTCTGAAATATGGCAGAAAGACAAAGACAATGGTTATAGTTTTTAAAACTGTTTTTCTGTTTCAGTATACCATAAATATAACTTCAGGTGGAATCTCTATATAGAATATTTGATATGGAATAAAATATTTCCTCTATCCACCAGTGAACCTGAAAAGAATACAAGGACTCCTTGGTTGATTTCTAATTAATACGAATAGCACAGGAACAATGATGCTAAAATAGTTTTGAGGTACAGCACTACATCCGCTGAGCTGTACAAATGGAACAGGCACGTAAAAGCAGGAACTAACTAGAAGGGAATAACAAGCAAACTTTATGCTGGGTCAGATTTCAGAACTATAGAGTGGTTTCAAATAAAACAAACTGAAATTGACAGCGTCACAAGTTCTGCCTTTTGTTACGACAGCTAATTAGTAAAGTAGTATTCGTTGACTTGCTTTAATACTGCATGAAGAGAGAAACTGATGTGAAGTGTAGCATTAATAGGTTTGTTTATTTTTCAATATGCAGCAGACGGCAGTTGATTAGTATGGGGGAGCAACTTCTATACGTTCAACTCATACTCCTCTACTCTTAACTTTTTGCGGGAGCACTTCGATTTGCAAACCAATCTGTGTGTTATTTTTATAGCAATCGATTGCACAAAGGGAATAAATATGGCAGAATCGTTTCTCTTCCATTTTAAGTGAGAAATCGTTCACCATCTTCTCTGGCTACCTGCAGTAGTGGGACGCGTTTTGGCGCCAGCAACCCTAAGGGACTTCCACGCGTCTCTTCGGCCTATATGCCTGCGTCCAGTAGTCTCCTGTGATTATGGTTTTGTGCGAGATGAAGATGGCGGCGAGGGTAAGTGGAGTGAAAAATGGTATTAAGTGGAATAAAGTGAATGTAGCTGTAAATGAAGTGAAATGTTAATTTTTTAAGAGGAGGTGAAGTAATAGGTTCATAGCAGAGTGTCAAATATAGTGATTACGGTGTTAAGTGAAGTGAAAAATTATAAAGAAATTATGTGGGTGTTAAGTGAAGTGTACGATAAAAAGAATAAGGAAAGATAAGTTTAATCCGGAGTGAGTGTTAAGTTTAATAAAATTATTAAATGCTGTAATTTACTTAAAGTATACCTATTAAGAAAAGTGAATGGTTAAAGTATGGATTTTGAGGAAAGTGTATCATTAGTTGAAAATGAATACATATACTAAGATACCAGACATTTGGAATAGTAGGATACCAGGTATTTTGTGTTGCCGGCTTCCAGTAATAGTAGTTGAATATATTTTTGATTCAAATTAAAATATTTAAATTTGAATTTCATTGTGATTATTACACTTTGGATTAATTTTATTATTTTTATTTTACTAATTTTATAAAAATGCTATTTTTTATTTACTAGATTATAAGCAAAAGTCAGTACAATAATAATGTATAAAATCAAAGCAGTGTTATATGGATCACAAATTTGAAATACACGTCCTGGTTTAGGAAACAAGTTACGAGGATGCCGTATTGTAGATTTTATTTTATTTTAGTTTTAGTCCCCTGTGGTTCCTTCACTTCATCCCATCCTTTTCCCCCGGGTGGTGGTGGCCGCAATAGGTCTGTGGTATGTCTCAGTGCGCAAGGTGTCCCCCTCGGTTGTACAGCCTACATCCTGTATGCTACCTGTAGCAGTTAGAGTAGTTGTATTCCGCAAGAAATTCATTCTGAAGATTTTCGTGGAATTTCACGGTTTTAAGTCAAGAAGTGCCCCTAAAAATGGCATATTTATAAAAAGATCCTTGAGCGCGAGGCGTGTATCACGTGGAGCAAGTTGGGCGAAGATTTAAAAAAAGGTCCGTTAACACTATTCTTTTACGTAGAACAATTGTTATTAAAATATAATATGTTTGAAATATTAGTGTGATGAATTAAAGGTGTATCTTGAATTTCTGTGTGTAGCGTGTGAACTGCTCTTTTGTTCGATTGGTATTGTATAATTTTGTGTAACTAAGAAATTACTAAAGGTAGACAAAAAATTACTACAAGAAAAATTTAGAGCCCATTGAAATTTGTGTCTAATACTTTTTGCTTCTACTGCCGTGTGCCTTTCCCTCTTTCAGTTCATGTTATTTCCTTTAATAAATGCTGTATATTTTGTAAAGCAATCAATGAAGAAAATTACAATCTTCAGAAAGGCCTATATTACTATTATTGTTATTATTACCGAAGAAAATAAAATGTCTATCACACGTGTTAACTAATTTTTAAGCTGATCCTACTTATATTAATGGGAGGCATATGAAGGTATTGAACGTTAAGCAGCAATCAGTTAGTTCACGAAAAACTACTTAATATTTTATAGCCGTTTTATTTATTTAACGGGTATTTAATTGAATTTAACACGGATATTATATCTGACTTAGCATCCTCAATTTCCAATTTCAAAATAACCGTGGAAAATCTAAGTAAATGCTTACTTGAAGTGTAAGACAAATAACTATTAATAAAATAAGCTGTCAAATTAACAAACCATTGGAAATAAAAAGCAGAAGTAATATATATTGGTAATCATATTACAGTTGGCTAACCCATTTCTAGTTATTTAAACCAATAATAGTACAGTTCACGAGAAGCCAATTTATAACCCGCACTTTGTTTCTTAAAATTTATTTCAAGACAGTCCTAGAGAGAGGTAAAGGGCTGGACCGTGTTGAGTGGCTATTTAATTTGAAAACATTGCAGATGAAAATACACTACCATGCTCTAGAACATGGACCACATTTTTGCACCCAAGTACACCAATCCCAAAGCCATATATAATGCTTTTCCTTCACACTGTGACTAGTGCACGGTTGCTCACGCGTCGGCCGCAAACGCTTCACGTTCTCATAATTGCAATTAAAATAAGCACATACTTATCATTAGAGAGTTCAGTATTCCAAATTGAGTGAATTTCTCGTCTGAAATTTTCTTTTAGTTTTTACAATTTATGGAGATTTGTTTCATACACCTTATTTTTCATGTGATAATCAGAGTGTGATAAATTTCTGTAATTGGATTTTTCGATGTAAGAGGACTGACTCACGCTTAATTATTCTTCTCTGACAAAACATGGTTCCATTATATGGCATTATTTCTTCTCAAAGTAACAGCTATTAGACTACAGAGAAACCCGGTTTTACACACGAGATTCCCTTGCATGGCCGCAAAGTTGGTGTGCAGCAAATGCTTATAGATTAATAATAATAATAATAATAATAATAATAATAACATTGAACAAACAAATACAGATTGGTACAGGAACGACCTAATCACAAGATTTTTGAATAGCTGACCGACGTTTAAAGTCAGTCTGGATTTTTCCAACATGACTTTACTACTGCGGTGTCGAGTTATTAAATTAAATTAAAGAAATATTTAAAAATAGGTTAATTAGTAAGCAGTTATGCCCTGATTTAACTGCATGTAATTTTTGTCTACGGAGGAACTTGAAAAACAAAGCGTGTGCAACAAACTCCCTTACATTATAAGAACTAAAAGAAAATAATAGGGCAAGAAATTCTCAGTTTCCGATACACAATTCTCAAATGTGAATGAAAATTTCTTGAGAAGATCCCAGAAACGTATGGATAATAGAGAAGAACATTTCAAACATCTCTTATGATCAGATATGTGCTAATTATCCTTGCAATTGTAACTATGAGAACATTAAACGGTTGGCGGGAGCCCAAGCAGCGGCGGCCGGCGTATGAGCAGCCGTGTGCTGACCACAATATGAAGGAAAAATGCTGTTCTGAATACACTTATCTTAAACTCTTTACTTTCTCTACCACGTACCTAGTAGGTAGAGAAGATATTGAATTTCACCCAAAACTTTGTTAGGAGATTTCACCCAAATACATGTATTTAAGGCCTATGAATACAAAAAAAGCAGTTTTAGAAAAAGGCCCGTGTGCTTGTGTGTATGTGTGAACAGTATAACTCAAAAATGAAAAGTCGGATCAACGTCAAACTTGGTATTTAAGTTCAGTACCTTTAAAAAATGCGACACGAAGAGTTTCAAGAACATTCCCCCATCCTCAAACTACCCTTTACACTATAGATTTTTGGAAACTTTTTATTTTCTAAGAATGGCTCAAACGATTTTGATTAAAATATCATATATTTACATGACAAACAAAAGGAAATTAAATTAAATTGAGTTTTATTTATGGACGCTCTTTAACTCGTACTATGGACCTTAGCGTCCCATTCTATATTGGGCATGAAATATCGGTAATTTTGCTCAGAGGCCTCTTCATCGGGCTTGAGGTTCTTTTACGTGCCGTAAATCTACGACACGGGACCACCGGCTTTACTTCCCTTTCGAAGGAAGCCATGCTAAGGATTTTTACGCCCGAAAAAATCCATCGCCCTCCGCCGGGTTTGAACCCGCGATCTCGGGAACTAGAGGTTAACATGGCAACCACTACACCACGGAGGACGAACAAACAAAAGGCCTTTGAAGTCCTCTTCATTCGGAACGAATTTTATATAATCTAGTAAAACTGGTGAACGTTAAGCGCTGAACAAAATCTACTATACAAGAAATGTAGATCTCTTTAAAACACACAATTTATTTCCAGTAACTTTTTTATGGCATCAGCCATTTCCGACCTATCTGTTATTACTGTTTGAATTGTTCAACACTTAAAGTCCTGTGGACATTCAGTTGTTTCTCACGGTTCCATTGAAACAGTATGGGATTTTAAGGCCAGCGTATAGGGTTGGTTCTTGAACATCGATGTTCCTTTGTGTCTATAACAAAATGCGTAGTGTAGCTATTTCTGCAAAGGTTTATTTGGATTAAAATGAAGTGGATATAAAGATAAGCTTTAGTAAGACTAGTTTTTATATCCACTAATAAACGTTAGTAGGCAGAGAAACGCATATGAATTTATCACATTAACTTTTTTAAATATGCACATAAGGATATGTGATTTTGGGAATCACAGATCCGGTTGAAGTACTAGAGTATGTATTGCCATAAATTGACTTTACATATCATCGTTCAAAACAGACAAAATCCCGTGTCAAATGCGAATAATTATGATGCCGTATCCATTACACCGCAAAGATATATATTGTGAGCCCGAGATAAGCTCTTCCATGATGGAAAGCCAACAACAAAGAGTGATGTAAATTATAAGAGGAAATGTGAACGCACAGTAATTGCGCCAAAATCTGTCAAACCGAAGGGAAATAAAGTTGGTTAATACTGGCCTACTAATGCTTACATGCGATTACTGCAGCTGATTGGCTGTGCTACATCACATAATGGCTTCATTCCGCACATGCATGAGGCGCAAAAACCTTTCATGTTCCCGTGGTAACACAACTGAAGCAGAGGAACAAAATTCATTGGTGCTGGACCGGCAAATTAAACATTTTCTGTGTATACACCTCCAGCATTGCAGTCACTAAGCTATTTAGTGCAAGAATAGAGCTTACAGTAGTTATTTACGAAACTTTTGACTGAAGTGGGATTTTTTGCTAGTGTATAATAGGATCATGGTAACAATTTCTCGAGTATATAATAATTCTACGTTTCATAAATTGCGTCATATAGTTTTCCACTGTCACTTGTCTCAGTTCTCAGTCACTGTTTTAAGTTCTTATCTAGTTTAAGTTCACTGGGTATTCGTTCACACTAATACTTCACTAAGGTGAACTAGTTCAATTCTCCGTTCCTTCACTTCCTTCGTGACGCAGCCTCTTCGCGCCGGACGGTTCACTTGCCGAGGAGTCGTTGCACCAGAGACATTCGCTAACTCGCCGCTCTCACTGACTGACAACTATCTCATCTCGCAGTGACTGACGCGATCCACTCCCCGGAGAGCACTATCTTAAAGTTAATGGAATCTTTCCACAAGGTTCTCGAACGTTCTAGAACTATTTCGACACACTTTCTTAAGAATGGAGGGGGAGAAATAGCTTCCAGAAGGTTCTAGTTATCTCTCGATAGCGCGCCCGTATTTACACTGGCGAGCGGCAGATATACTGTTTACTCGGACCGTCCGCGCCAAACTTCCTACAACGTTGAGCCATAGCCCTTGCGTCACAATATTTTATTTATAAGCCATAAGAAAAATTCACAATAAACAGTTGTGCAAAATCAAAATGAAAACGCAATGTGGTATTTAAGTTTAATGCCCTTGTTGAGCATAGGCAACTAAGTAGCGTAAACATAATATCTTAAAGAGGAAGTTTCTGTTTAAGTCACTGAATTTAAAAATCTGAATTTCTTGCACTTGGAAACTGTTTGTTTATTCTGTTTTTACTTTCTCTACCAGTATGTAGTAGGTAGAGAAGATATTGCATTCCACCAACAATTCTATACCGAGATTTTGTCGGAAATAACTTATTTGAGGCCCACTAAACTCAGAAAAAGCAGTTTTAGAAAACATTCCATGTATGTGACTGAACAGCATAATGCAGAAACGAGAAGTGGTGACACGAAGATTTTCAAGAAAATCCCGCGTCCCAAACTACCCTTTACATGAAACGCTCTTCAAAACCTTTTATTTCCTCAAAGATTGCTCTAGCGACTTTGATTAAAATATCATATATTAAAGATATTTACATGACAAATGAAATCTATATCTTGAATTTTCTGGTAATAGCCTATGAAGTCCTCTTCATCCGTAAGGAATTTTACATAATCCTGTATAACTGATAAACGTTAAGCGATAAACGAAATTTCCGAGATATCCCTATTGTCATTCTGTTTAAGCCCCGTGGATTTTCAGCTATTTCTTGCGATGTCATGGAAAGGATATGGAATTTAAGGCCAGGGTATAGCGTGCAGTTCTTAAACATTCGACTAACGTTACTCTCTTTGTATCTATAACGAAATGTTAATTTATAGAAAGGTTTATCTCGAATTAAAATAAAGTAGATAGAAAAATAAAGTTTCGTAATAATAATTTGTATGCCCACTAATAAGCGAGAGGGTGAAAAAAGTCTTGTGAATGTACTACACAAGAATTTTTTTTTATTATAACAAAGCTATCGTGGTCGGGCGCGGCCATATCCTTCATAGTCGGAACTGGTTGGTTTGAGAGATATAGAGGAAGAGCGCTCTCCATACATACCACATACAGACCACGAAATCTGGAAGCACTCCTGAAAGATGAGAAGGAAACGTAATGAAAGGGAAATGATGGAAAGTAAATCATGGTAGATGAGAAAACGCCACAGCATTCGACTGCGGATCCGGGGAAACCAGGAAACATCCATTAGATCAGAGTGGGCGGTCGCAGGATCTCCCGAATGCAAATCGTACACGTTACTGTTTATCTCACCGAATATACCCGTTTTGACACTCCCTGAATCCAAAATCGCATTTTTAGAAAAGGGTCGTGTATGTGAACATCATTACTCTAAAACGAAAACTCGTTAAATACGAAACTTCATATTTAAGTTCAGCGACTTGGATACAAGTTAGATTTTCCTACCTCCAAATACTCTTTACATGAAGAATCTTCCCTATTTTTGGTTTTATAAAAAATTCTATGATGATTTGATTAAAATACCACAAGTTTAACATATTTGCATGACAAATAAAACATGTAGTATAATGTTCTGGAAATAGCCTGTGGAGTCCTTGTCATTCTAAATCCATTTCGTATAATTCTAATTCTAAGAGATAGACAAAAATTTACTGCAAAAACATAGATATCGTTAAAATACACAATATTATGTAAAATAATTTTTTGTAGCACTAACCATTTCTGAGATATTCTTCATTAATGGTTTGAAATTTCAAGCACTGCATACTTTTTTAAGCTGCAGGTTCGCTATTCTTTTTACTTTCTATACCACGGACATAGAAGGTAGAGAAAAAAAAGTAAATTGAGTTTTATTTAGAAACGCTCTTTAACTGCTGTGGTCCTTAGCGTTCCATTTTATACTGGGCCTGAAAGACGGGTAATTTTGCTCAGGGGCTTGAGGTTCTTTTACGTGCCGTATATCTACGGCACGGGACCACCGGCTTTACTTCCCTTTCGAAGGAAGCCATATTAAGGATTTTTACTCTCGAAAAAATCCATTGAATACGCGACCTTGGGAACTAGAGGCTAGCATGGTAACCACTACACCACGGAGGACGACGTAGATAGAGAAGGTATTGATTTCACACAAAAATTCGATACCAATATTTCGATAGAAATACATGTTTTGAGGCTCCCTGAGTCCAAAAAATAAACAGTTTTAGGAAAACGTTCCATGTATGTGTGTGTGTGTGTGTCAGTGACCAGAGCAACTAAAACACTAGAAGTCCGATAATTACCAAATTTGGTGTTTAGGTTCAGTATCTTCCAAAGATGCGACACAAAGACTTTAAAAAAGATTTCTCACCTCAGGATACTCTTTGCATGAAGGTTTGCGAAATTTTTATTTTTCTAAAAAATGACTTAACGGTTTTGGTTAAAATAGCATATTTATTTGCAAATAAAATCTATAGCTTAAATTTTCTGGGAATAACCCGTGAAGTCCATTTCATTTGGAAGACATTCTGTATAATCTTGCATAGCTGGTAAACGTTAACCCATAGATGGAAACGTACTACACGAGCCATTTCTGAGATATCCGTTACTAAAGGTCCGAATTGTTCATTTCTTGGTCATTAAGTCCTGTCAACATTCAGTCGTTTCTCTTGATTGCATGGAAACAGTATGGAATTTTAAGGCAGCGTATCGACCAGTTATTAATCATTTGACTATCGCTGTTCCCTTTGTATCTATAAGGAAATGTGTAATGTAACTATTTCTGCAAAGATTTATTTGGATTAAAATCTAATAGACAGAAAAATAAGCTGTATTAAGAATAGTGTGTATACCCAATAATAAACGATAGAGGACAGAAAAAGTCATGTGAATGTGTCACATTAGAATTTTTACCTCGTGATCATGCAAAGAGAGCGGAGTTTTAAAACCATCACATAGCCATGAATTTGGCTATCGCATATACTTAATGTATTCTGCTTACACCTGCAACAAAGTGTGTAATAAAACTGTTTATGCAAACGTTTCTCTCCATTTACATGATGCAAATAACTATACAATCTAAAATATAAATTAAATTTTCATTGGGAGTAGAATTTCTGGCATAAATATGAGGCGGAGTCAGAAAATAATGAGCAATGATGCGCTATGACGTAATAGGAAGGAATTCAAAGTAACACGTTCATTTGAAAATGAAAAAAGTTCGTTTTAAATTTAACGAGGCATAACGCTCTTCTTTAGCATTTCATTTCCGACAGGAGAGAGATGAAACGCAAAAGAGAACAGAGAGAGTTGGGCCACATTCTGCCAGCTTTTATCTGCAAATGAACCATGACATCGCGTTTTGTGCTCTTTTTTAAGGTAATCTACCGTAGAAAGAGGCCTTCATTACATTTCACTAGGTGCTGAAAGCCCGATTTTGTTTAAAGGATTAAAAACTGAATTTAAGATGAGCAGGGTAAATGTCTTCAAATTTCATTTCATCTTGCAGAGAAACTTAGAATATAATTACACACCGAAGGAGAGTTTTGTGCCTTGATTTGACGAAAAAGAATAGGAAAATGTCATTTTTTACAGGAGTGGTATTCTTTTCAGCCCACATACAGGAAAGAGATTAAGGATACAAGGATACTAAAGCGAGGATAACAATCTGTAAAATTTCTAATAGCCACAATTTGAATCCGATTTATTTTAAATTTTAATATAGCAAATCAGGGTTTGCAACGCAACCCGCAACCTTGCTCGCAACCTTGAGCGGGCCATTCACAGCTAATGAGCTAACGGAACAATATCGAGTTCACTGCAGTGCAAGCGAATCACGCATACACACGATCCTAGCCTGGCCACAAAAGAACCGCTCGGAATTAAGTTGTATGGTTTTGAAAGTTTAAGCACAATGGACATTTTTGGTTAAAACGTTTATTTTTGCATTAAAATATTGCCATCTATATACGAGGAAAATATCCCTTCTTACTTTGTCGGCCTACCGTCCTCTTATGTAGAGGTTACACCCCCTAGGACTTACAACCGCGCCTAAGTCAGAAGCCTGTCGAGGAGCAGACGGACATGGAATCACAGAATGAAGGGTCCAGAATGGGGGATCGGCCCGTAGCCAGGTATAGAAGTGAGGAAGATGATATGAAATGAAGTGAAATGGATGAAAGAAAGGTGATGATGTAGCAATTGGTGGAGTGAAAGGCGGGAGAGACCGGAGAATCCGAAGAAAATCGCCCAGACGCCGTTTCATCCACCAAAAATCCTACATGAGGGCTCCCGGAGCGCCTTGGTGGGATGCGAGGTTCTAATCACTCGGCCATGGCAAGAAGTAGGTATATATATGAAGCATTAAAGCACAATGACATTACAAGTTGCCTAAATTATGCCACATTATGTTTTGCATCTATTTACTACTGCAGAGCCATTAATGCCACCTTTGTTTACAGTTTCCAATACCACTAGTAGCATTAGAAGTAGACAGAACTAGGACGGAGTAGGGAGCAAAGGAAAAATAATGATAAGAATTCTAAAATATTAGTTTAGACTATACAGTTTAGAGGAGGAAAATATTTTGAAACAATGTTTAAGTTTACAGGGGAATGTAACTGTGTATAACACTTGGGTTAATAATTAAAGAGGTCATGGAAAAAATTGGTTTGTGGACGATAGATAGAGAGAAAAGAAAGAGGTTTTGGAAAGAAGTTAAACAAAGAGTAATCATTGAAGATATTGCAATCCAGGAAATGTTTAGCAGTTTCAACAAGAAAACTCATCAAGTGTCTACAGGGAATTAAAGAAAGAATGGGACAGGGAAAATTATGTCGAAAAAGGCGAGAGACTGATGGAGGGAGGGAGATGCATGGGCTGCAACAGGTTTAGTGAAACTGAAAGTAATAAAAGGGGACAGGAGTTTAGAGAAACGACCAATGTGTGGAATTAAAGATAACTATTGGCATATGATTCTTGAATGTCCAGAAACCAAAATAATGAGAGAAAAAAATCTGATGAGTTACACTCACATGACTTTCTCTACTCCTGTAAAACTATTTTTACAAACTCTTATTCTCCATATGCTTCATGTTAATCGAGATATCAAGATGTTAATCTTATTGCTGATTTTCTTGTAGATGCAAGGGGAATTGGTAGGCTTTAAGCGATAGTCAAATATTTTAAGAGGTGCTGGAGTGGAGTATTCCATTCCTTGGCATTACCAGGACAAAAAAAAAAAAAAAAAAAAAAAAAAAAAAAAAAGGAATAACGAATTCCCATTTGAGAAAAAGTATAAGTATTGGAAAATTTAAGGGAATAACAAGGCAATATCTCGAAAATTGTTCACTTAACAACAAAAAATGTATATGACATAAATTGTGTATTTTAACGCGATCTACATTTTTTGTGTAGTAAAATTTTGTCTATCTCTTATGGTTTGCCAGTTATGCAAAAGTCGTTCACAATGAAGAATACTTTTGGAGACACTCCCAGAAAATTCAAGATATACATTTTATTTGGAGTCTTACTTAGTCTCACATCAATAGGTAATTATCCCATGAAAGATTAGTATTAAACCAATAATCTTTCATGAAAGTATCTTAAATATATGATATTTTAATCAAAATCGTTAGAGCCATTTTTGAGAAAACTAAAATTTTCGAAAAATGTTCCATGTAAAGGGTAATCTGTGGTGGGGGGATTTTCTTGAATACCTTTGTGTTGCATCTCTGGAAGATACTGAACCTAAATACCAAGTTTGGTCTTTATCCGACTGTTCGTTTCTGAGTTATGCTGTTCACAGACAGACACACACACAGACAGACACACAGGACATGTTTCCAAAAATACTTTGTTTTGGATTCAGGAGGCCTCAAAACATGTATTTCCGGTGAAATCTCGGTATCGAATTTTTGAGTGGAATGCAATACTTCCCCTACTTACTAAACGTAGTAGAGAAAGTAATACGGATTGAGAAATGGGCCAATCTACCATCAGATATACTGTGAAATCAGGGAAGGGCATTATGGGGTTTGGGAAATATTTAGGTAAAGCAACAGGCAAATGGATGAGGAAAATGAATAACCATTGTTATTTAGACTTTTTAAATTAGTATATGTTTAAAAGTGGAAAGGGAATGAGTTTCTTTTAGGTGTAATTTGGTTCCAGTGGTAGAACAACCACGGTTTTGAAGTTGACCGGGCCACTTATTTACACAGCAACTCGCAAGTATGAATCAAATATTAGCAAGTAGTGGAAAGTTTATTTTTTACCACTAAGAAATTCTAAAACAGTTTTATAAAACCTGGATGTACTATAAAGTTAACCGTAAATTAATTCATTCATACCAGAAGTATTACCTTTGTCCATTTATGATCGAAAACTATAGGCGTTTAAGCTTCTCATTAATGGAATATACTGAGTCTGTCCAAAAATGTATACATACCTTTAATGAACACAAATTATTTATTGCGTGTTAATAGTGAAATTAATTATACATCACAGGTTTAACACACGTTTCTTGTAGCTGTTCAATTATTTTCGCTTCCTAAAATGGTTGCCTTGGGCGTTCCACACAGTTATCACCACGGCGAATCGTTACTTGAATAACGTTGGTCAATGTGTCCGCGGGGACTTCTGCATAAGCTGCTGAAATTTCTTTATGAAGGGCCTCTAGCTGGATGGTTTCCTGTGATATACAGCATCCTTCAAGTTCCCCCAAAAGTCTGGAGCTGCTAAATCTGGTGAAAATGCTGGGAAATAAGACATCTCTTCATCCTATCCAGTGAGCCTGCAGATTCACGTCCAGGAAAGCTTGCACGCCTCGGTGGTAGTGTGTGGCTGCCCCGTCATATTGGTGGAAGAAATCACTTCATGCATGAAATGCACTATAGCTGGCAAAATTGATATGCTTAGAATATCCAAATACTTGGTGCCAGCCAGTAACTGAAGTAATATTAAAGCCCTAGATGACAATCCACTCCGGTAAATTGACTGCCATTTCGACATGAATGTGTGGATTTTCTGGTGCCCAGGATGCACAATTTTGACGATTCACTGTTCTGTTTAGCTTGAATTGGACCTCATCACATCAAAGAGTCATCTACAAACCCACTATACGTTGAATTCACAAAACTCCATTCGGCATTCAGTACTGTCCTTATTTAATGCATACAGTTATTTTACATGTATACTGCCGTGCATACAATGTGGCCCTTAATGGAACGGAACTGTTTATGTTGGTATTGACAAAATCTAACCCCACACTCTACCAGCATGACCACCTCTGTTTTTCGAGCATAACTGTAGCCACTGGATTGACAGGGTACTTTGCCTCCCCAAAGTATGGCCGAACTTCCGAAGAGTAGCATTACAACTTAAACCTTATATTTTTGTTCTACACTACCGTTCTGTTAGTGCCGGTTTTTTTTATTGCCGTTTAGTAGCGACAACAACTTTAACCTTCGTCTCCACGTCACTAATATAGGCTCGTCATTACTCAGCAAACAATATTGGGGGCAAATCCGCCTCCCCTCTTTCGCTTTAGTCAGGGCATCACTGCTCTCATTTATGTAAATATAACGGTCGTGTAGTTTAATAATACATGCAAAAAATTCGTCACCCCTTCCGCTAGAAAGCTGAATTGTTTGTAATCGGTTTAGCCTTTCCTTGTGAACCAATCGCAGCGAAACTTTTTCATAGAGGTGGCATTCAAGCCTTTCATTCCACATATATTATAAAAACCATTAATAGGTTAGTTTGTATGTCCCCGTATTGTTTTTCAGGCCGTCACATAGAGAACCGATACCCGCTGGGTGGAGTCAAAAGTTTGTTATTTGAAGGTGGAAACCTTACGGAGGAAAAAACACTATGGCGATCTAGGGGAATGGCCCATTTTTACTTTCTCTACTACGTATAGTAAGTAGGGAAAGTATTGTATTCCACCCAAAAATTCGATACCGAGATTTCACCGAAAATACATGTTTTGAGACCCCCTGAATCCAAAACAAGCATTTTTGGAAACATGTCCGTGTGTGTCTGTGTATCTGTGAACAGCATAACTCAGAAACGAACAGTCGGATAAACACCAAACTTGGTATTTCGGTTCAGTATTTTCCAGAGGTGCGACACGAAGGTTTTCAAGAAAATTCACCCACCCCAGAATACCCTTTACATGGAACATTTTTCGAAAATTTTAATTTTCTCAAAAATGCTCTAACGATTTTGATTAAAATATCATATGTTTAAGATATTTTTATGGCAAATAAAATGTACATTGACGCAGTATTTTATATCACAACACTGTGAATGCCAGAGTGATTGTAATGTAAATTTGCATTATTGTGTGACAATGATTTGAGATGTTTGTTAATTATAAGCATTGTTATGAAATAAGTTTACACGACCTCACTGAAACTGATAATAGGAGCGGGTAGCAATGAGCGAGGGGGCGAGTTGTTTATCAATTATAAGAGACAAGCAAATGACGTCAGAGTAGCGTGCTTTTCTTTAGAAATGGAGGGAATATCTTCCCCAGAGCATATGTGTTCGTAATTTTGATTGGATATAAAAATAGACGCTAATGTTGGCGCGTTTTATTAACCAATAGCAGCTCTGTTATAACGTTTAGGCATATCGGGGTGAGGGAGTATAAATTCCGTGCCAGAGACGGGTAACGCACAGTCCAACAGAATCATTCGCGGGTTACACGTCACACAATTCAACAGGATCATTCACGGGTTACACGTCGCGCAATTCTACAGAATCTCTCGCGTCGTAAAGTTAGTTAAAAATGTGAAATACGCGAATTAATAATGTGCGTCAAATAAGTGATTATAGTTACATTTGAAAATACGTATAACAGTTTCAGTCGGTCGTCTATCAAGAGTAAATATGAGAAATTAAAGATGTGTGACGGCAATAAAAGTGTAAAAACAAATTCTTTTATCAGTGTTATCTTTTAGTAGCAACTCATTTCCGTTTACACACCCTGTTTAAGAGATTTGTTCGACTTGTAATAATAGCTAGCCGGAGGACAAAGAACCCAAAATTCAAACTAGTAATACAATAACAGGCGCTCAGCAAATAAGATAACACGAAGGATACCGCGACAACATCTCGAATTTTCTGGGAATGTCTCCAAAAGTATTCTTCATTGTGAACGACTTTTGCATAACTGGTAAACCATAAGAGATAGACAAAATTTTACTTCACAAAAAATGTAGATCGCGTTAAAATACACAATTTATGTCATATACATTTGTTTTGTTGGGTGAACCATTTTCGAGATATTGCTTGCTATTCCCTTAAATTTTTCAATGCTTATTTTATCAAATGGGAATTCGTTATTCATTTTTTTTGTCTTGGATATGCAAAGAGTATTAATCTGTGGCAAAGAGAATGGTGCTGCACATAGCAACCAGCTATTAAGAGTTATGTCTATGCTTAAAGGCTACTGTATTTCTATATTGCCCCTATAAATATATATTCCCCTTACATCTACAAAAAAATCAGGAATAAGATAGAGTCTGCAAATGTTTATCTCGATTAACATGAAGTAGATGGTGAATAAGCGTTTGTAAAAAATAGCTTGAATAAGAGTAGAGAAAGTCATGTGAGTGTAACACATCAGATTTTTTTATGTACAACACTGTACACTTTCAACTTAATGGCTTTCACTCGCACTGTTAACCCTTATCTCATGAGTAAATTGTGCAGCGGAACATTTTTGCAAAATTTCAAAAGAACATAGCTGAAAAAGCAGGAATTTTAGCTGTATGAGGTCTTTCGTATCATCCTTGGTGTACATTATAAATGGTACCATGCGTTTCAAACTAATCACTATACTGAAGCGTGTTGGGAACTCACGCCTGTTGTTACCACGTATGTTAACTTCCAACGACATTTTCAAACCTGAACCTTGGATTTAAAATGAGCCTTCGTTTCTGAAACGTCCAACGTATGTTGGCCATTTTATTCACCATCACAGGTCACATGTTAGTCATATTTGCCGTATAGGTACCGATAACTGTTAAGAACCATACTATACATCATACTAAACATTCTGCAGATAATTTAAAGCAACTCTGAAAACAATACGCAGATGCCATATGTTAAAGTGTGTATACGTTTTTTGATGGACCTATAATTTTGTTGAATACCAAGTGTCAGGGAAAATTATATAATATAATTGTACTTTATAATAATAGTTTGTTAAACAATAGAAATTATTGCAGTGAGATTAGAACTGGGGAAAGCGAATGAAATGTAATAAAAAAATCTGATGTGTTGCACTCACGTAACTTTCTCTACTCTTGCACAAACTATTTTTACAAATGCTTATTGTCCATCTACTTCACTTTAATCGAGATATCGTGATATTAATCTTATTACTAATTTTGTGATAGGTGCAAGGAGAATATGGTAGGCTTTAAGCGATGGTCAAATCTTTTAATAACTGGTTGCTATGTGGAGTATTCCATTCTCTTTGAATGTCCAGGATAAAAAAAAAAAAGGAATAACGAATTTCCCATTTGAGAAATATTGGAAAATTCAAACAAATAACAAAAAATACCTATCTCGAAAATGGTTCACTCGATAAAAAATGTATATGACATAAATTGTAAGTTTTGACAAGATATACATTTTTGTGTAGTAAAATTGTGTCTATCTCTTACGGTTTACCAGTCATGCGAAAGACATTCAGAATGAAGAGGACTTTTGGGGACATTTCCAGAAAATTCAAGGTATGCATTTCATTTGCCATGAAAGTACCTTAAACATATGATATTTTAATCAAAATCGTTTAAGCCAGTTTTGACAAAACCAAAATTTTCGAAAAATATTCCACGTAAAGGGTAGTCTGGGTTGGGAGAATTTTCTTGAAAATCTTCGTGTCGTATATTTGAAGGATACTGAACCTAAATACTAAGTTTCGTAGTTATCCGACTTTCCGTTTTTGAGTTACGCTGTTCACAGACACATTCACGGACCTTTTTCTAAAAAAGTGTTTCTTTGGATTCAGGGGGTCTCAAAACATGTTTTTCCGGTAAAATCTCGATATCGAATTTTTGAGTGAATGCAATACCTTTCCTGCTTACTATACCCAGTACAGAAAGTAAAAATTAAGATTAAAATTACAATCTTATCAAAAGGAACATAATGATGCTTAGAATCATCTGCTGCTGTTTCGTTTTCACTAGCTTGTCAATGTTTGGTTTTATATACGATGTGGTAATTCCTTGCGGTTTTTTTTAATGAGATTTGGTCATTCGGTTTCTAGTTTTACATTTGGCAGTTTCCATTCTTAAAAATAATTTCTATCTTAAGATGCGTGGAATACAGACTCTACCCAAGTATCTGAAATGGAAATCAATAAGTTCGGCATTAATAATGTCTTCCTTTTAGCGCACAATTGCACTGCAGATATATATTTCCCCCACACCTATTCGAAGGGAATAGAGAACATACCATGTGATTTTTCATTTGAGCTTAAGTATCAAAACTTACTAATGATAAAATTCTTTAGTTCAGCAACTTTTAAGGCGTATTTTGCAACGTTAAGAATAGCAAAGGTTAACTGCCTAGTAACTAGCTCCTAGACTCGCTTTCGCCGGATGTACAGCGCCTAGACCTACCTGATGTTCTAGATCAATACGGCACGCTAAGAAATCTTGCACAGGTGCTTCAAAGGTAATTTTTATTGCAAACATTTTTCTAGGGCCAATCAATTGTCTCGGCAGACCACAGGTTGAAAACCCACGATCTAAACAAAGAACACTTAAAAAAGGGGGTTTATGTTTATAGCGTGTCTTCAGATTTATTTGGCCTTTACCACCAGTCTGTTTAATGAATGACATTATTAGTTCATCGAAACCCTTGTCTCAAAGGGGAGGTGCGAAATGAACTTCAGACAAAAAATCGATAAAGGGTTTCATCGGCAATACATTTTTTGAGGCCTCCTGAATCCAAAAGTACTATTTTTTACTTTCTCTACCACGTACATAGTATGTAGTGAATATATTGTAAAAAATTTGGTAAAGAGATTTCATTGAAATACATGTTTTGAGGCCCGCTTAATGAAATAAAGCATTTTTACTTCCTCTTCCACTTGCGTAGTATTACATTCCACCCAAAAATTCAATAAAGAGATTTATTTGGAATGCATGCTTTGAGGCTTCCTGATCCAAAAGAAAAGCATTTTTACTTCCTCTACCACGTACATACTAGGTAGAGAAGGCATTGCATTTCATCTAAAAAATTCGATAAAGATATTTCATCGGAAATACACGTTTTGAGACCCCTGAATACAAAACAAGCATTTTTAGAAGACGGTCGGCACTGAGTATGTTTATATGTGTGTTTGTGTGTGAACATAACTAAAACTGAAAAATTGGATAAATACTACACTTAGTATTTATTCTCCAAATATGTGATACGGAGGTTTTCAAGAAAATCTCCACCCCATACTACCGTTTACATGGACAGTTTTTTGAATTCTTTAATTTTCTCAAAATTGCCTAACGAGTTTGATTAAAATACCATATATTTAAGGTGTTTACATGCAGGTAAGATGTATATCTTAAATTTTTTGTAAATAGCCTGCGAATCTTCTCCATTCGGAAGCAATTTTCTGTAACTTTGTATAACTAGTAAATATTAAGCGATAGACGATAAGACAAAATGAAGGTATCCTTAAAACACACAATTTATTTCAAATAACATTTTTGTGGCATAAACTCTTTCCGAAATATCTGTTATTAATAGTGCGAATTGTTCAGTACTTTGTCATTATTTTACAGTGCTGTCGATATTAAGTTGTTTCTCGCGATTGAATGGAGAGAGTATGGAGGCCTTAAGTTTATACTGTTAGTGAAGACGCACGCTAAGCAGGAGAATTAAATTCCACCCACTGAAATCCTGTATTTCTCGGTATTACTCTATGGGAGCCAGACATGGTCACTAATAGCAAAACAAGGAACAAAACCTAAATGTGTCAATGGAAGATGCAACGCAAAATCCTGGGTATATATCTGAAAGACAGATATGAGACGCCAGAATTAAGTAGAAATGAAGAGACCACGTTGCGAGACTACAACTCAACAGAAGGACCTACAAATCACCATGTGGGGACTCCCATACAGGCAAACGGCTACAATGTAGACCGAGACTTAGATCGGTAGACTTCAAGGAGCACGCAGGTCGGCAATGTTAACGAGTAGTCAGAGGAAGAAGGGACTGGAAATCCCTGGAGAGACATCTGTGTAGTGACTAAGTAGTGAATAACTAGTGTTATTATTAAACACTGATTAAATAGTGCAACATACAAACAATCAGACAAAAGTAACTAAACATGTACAACGCCTAACGTGGAGTAGCTCACAATATTAGTAATAATCAGCTTTCCCTATTTGATAGTAGGCCTTTGCCCTTCAAGGGACACTTTAGGCTATTTTTCATGCTATTTCATATCATGCCTAGTTTTAAACATATTTTGATTGTGGCTATTCCCTTACTATGTATAACAAAATGTGTAAGTAATGTAAACTATTTCTACAAGGTTTATCTCGATTAAAATGAAGTAGCTATAGAAATAAACTCTTTAAGAATAGTTTGTATAGCTATTAATTGACTTTAGAGGGTATAGAAAATAATGTGTATTCACATTTTTTTTCGAACATGTATTTGTGTTTTTGTGTTTTTTTACTGGTGTTTGTGGCTTTGTGTTTTTTATGGTTTTATTTCTTTACTCTGTATGCGTACCCACACGTGTGCACATTTGCACATACATCTGCCCGAGTTTCCCACGCACGAAACACTAGAGTGAAACACTTAGGGCCGGTTTCACCAACCGATGTTAAAATGCTCCAACATCTTATTTGTTAACACGGTGTTAAAAGTTTAAGATAAGGTTAAAACTTTTGCGCGTCTTCAAGCTTTTACAGCAAATTGTTAGGTAACATATTGTTAACGTCAAAGACAGCTGCGAACGCTAGCTTTCGAGAAGGCGGTGACCGAACTACACTGCTTCTGAACGTGCTCCGATGCACTTTTGTCTACGTTTCGCTGCGCTCTCTGTGTCAGTAGCAGATAACTATTTACATTCATGGCAATTGTTTGAGGTTAGAATCACGATGCCACTGAAATAAATGTTTCACCGTTTGAAACGCGTTAATTAACACCTGGTTAATAAGTACAGACGTATTATCAACTGCGAAAAATCTGACGGTCTTGCATTAAAGAATAAAATTCGCGAGTAATTTAATTGGAATGAACGCTTTTCTCTAAAGACCACTAAGTAACTGCGGCAATTTTATGCTAACAGCAGCACCAGAAATGTTAGGTGCAAAGAGCGTGTAAGACGGTTTAAAATTGGTGGTGGACACTACATTAAAATTAAAATCGACGAAAGTGTGTTATCGCTGATTAATCAAGCAAAGTAGTGTTTGACTCTTGAAGCAATTTTTTGGAAGCCTTCCAGATAAACCACAAACAATAGCTTTGAAAATACCAACATTTTCACCCACCAAATAAATAAAAAATGTTAGCAGCATAAAACTTAAGTACCGAATTAGCACTTGTAGCATAGGAGAAAGAGGCATGCTTCTGTTGCTAGTATTCTAACCTCTCGTATTTCCCATAAAACCATGCTCATGACCCTTTGAACAGCCTATATTGCTTTAAAAATTCCTCCTTCAAATTTATTATGACTACTACTACTTTTCTATTAGGAATGGCATTAAAAATGTCAATTGTAGCCAACTCGCATCAACAAACTTGGTTTGCGGCAGCCATTTTCCAACTTCTATCATTCGCTAAACGCCTTAACACAAGGGTATTGCGATGTTAACTTAACACCGACTTTAACACAATGTTAAAGTTAACATTATTTGATGAAACAGAATTTGTGTTAACTTCAGTGTTAAATAAGTTTATCATTGTGTTAAAATTTAGCATCTGTTGGTGAAATCGGTCCTTAATGAGCATGGTATCTTCAAATGGCAACACTGTTTGTACAAGCACTTTAGTACGCTAGAAAGTCTGTAAAACATATGTTATCATGTGTATATTTGTGTCAGTACCCTTTACCCGAAACTAGCTCGATTACATAATATATAAAGCTCTGTCACATGACTTCCTCTACCCTCTTTCTTTATTAGTGGATATGCGAACTATTGTTAGCTTATTTTTCTATCTATTACATTTAATGTAAATAAACGTTTGCAAAAGTAGCTAATAAGCTGTGTTACACATTTCGTTAGGATACAAACAGAACAGTCTAATAACTGGACGCTATACGCTGACCTTAAAATTCCATACTGTTTTCATGACATCGCGAGAAACAGCAGAGAATCGATGGGAACTTTAAATAACTTTAATGACAAGTATTGAATAATTGGAATCTTTAATAATATAAAAAACTTATTTTAAGTAAATTACGTGTTTTAAAGGGGTTTACATTTTTTGTGTGGTACGTTTTCGTCTATCGCTTAAGGTTTACCAGTTATACAAATTATACAAAATTCCTTCCGAATGAAGAAGACTTCCTAAGCTATTCCCAGAAAATTCTAGATATGCATTTTATTTGTCATATAAATATGTTCTACATATGGTATTTTAATCAAAATCGTTGGAGCTATTTTTTATAAAACGAACATATTTCAAAAAATGTTCCATGTAAAGGGTAGTTTGGGTGGCGGATTTTCTTGAAAATCTTCGTGTCGCATCCTTGGAAGATACTAAACTCAAATACCAAGTTTGGTATTTTTCGTTTTTGAGTTGTGCTGTTCATACATACACACACACACACACACAACACATACATGTTTCCAAAAATTCTTTATTTGGATTCAGGGCCCTTTGGATTCCGGTGAAATCTCCACATCGAATTTTTAAGTGAAATGCAATAGCTCCCTTACTTACTATATGTAGTATAGACAGTAAAAGTGTGTAACAAAATGTGAAGTAAATTGCTATCTTTAATCTGAGATGAATGTGATCCGTTAAAAGCTCAATCATTAAATGCATAATGACTCTGTTGAATGGTCACGTCTATTTTAGTTGTGGTTGTAGTTAAGAAGCAAATCCTAATGTTGTATGCTGTAGCTTCCTGCTAATTAAATTTGTTAATTTATTATTTTTATTATGATTTTCCTGTTTATGCGGGTATAAAATTTGTAGTACTATTACATTTAATAACTTCCTCTATCCACTATCGGTTATCATGAAAGCATATTTTTCTCCCTACTTCATCTTAACTGAGACAAACCTGTTACACTACACATTTCGTTAAGATCGAGAGGAATACAGGAATCGATAGTCAGATGTTTAAAAGCTAGTGTCTTTATGCTGGCCTTAAAATTAGATACTCTTTTCATGGTATCGCAAGAAATAAATAAATGGTGATAGCACTGAAAAGGCTGGTGTCAGAAAAGATACGTATCACACAAAAAATATAGATCTCCTTAAAACACACAATTTACTTAAAAGTAAGATCTGCTAACATTTTTATAGCTCTTGTGGACCATTTCTATAAAACAGTATACATAATTCTTTGTGAATCAAAAGGGCTTCACACGCATTCCCAGAAAATTCAAAATATACATGTTATTTGTCATATAAATGACTTAAATGTATGATATTTTAATCAAAATCATTACTAGTTTTGATAAAATAAAAAAATAAAATATTGAAAAATTTCCAATTTAGAGGGTAGCATGGAGTGAGCTGGTTTTCATGAAAATCCTCGTGTTGCATTTTTGGAAGATACTAAACTTAAATACCAAATTTGGCTTCTATCGATTTTCGTTGAGTTATACTCTTTAAAGATACACAGATTCAGGAAGCCTCAAAACAAGTATTTTCTGCGAAACCTCGATATCCAATGAAATACCTCCACTACCTATAAGTACGGGATAGAGAAAGTAAAATTTCACCAGAGAGAAAAGTGCCTAAGACCTTTTTTATCTTGGGGTTGCATATCACTTGCACCCTTACATGTTTCGGAGTATCCGTGCATTTAAAATCTACTTCTATGTGATGACTAGTGCAAATGACAAATAATTCTATACTGACCTGAAACTTTTACTCCCCAACTCCTTCCTAAAGCTCTGTGAATCACAGTCTCCCCATCACCTCGTTATAATTACTTCACCAGCAAGTATCCACAACGAATTGCAGGAGCATAACTAAAACTATGCTGTTTTACGAGAACCACAGACAACTCCCAAACCCATTTCCTATTAGTTCACATACCTTCAAATGAACATCAGTCATAATCTTTGGTGCAGCCTCCATTTCTACATTGTGAGTAATGGAACTCGGTTGTTAAAAGGAAAATTTAAATAGTAAAGAAGTACTTACCAGAGATGCATTGTGAAACGAGAAACATCTAGATGGGAGCACGACTGCAAAAAATGTGGAACTGTTCATTTTGACTATTTATGCTTGAGATTGCTGCTTAATTCACTGTAAAACAACATAAGTGGATTTTAAAACACCAGATGTGTTAAAGTCGAGTTGCTTCTGGAAAAAATGTATTCTCCACTTCTTAAACTACGAATAGGAATTTGGTACCACGGGATTTCATTGAACGGAATTCTTATTCAGAGAATTTCTAGAAGCAACTGCTCCTTTATTTGTCGTAAAACATTGCTCAGGAAACATAAAAGAAAACTTCTTTGAAACGATAACGTATCACATTTTTGAAGTTTCCTGCACATTTCCTGTGTTGCATTCAAGTTACATACCCTATACATACAGAAATATTATCGCTTGTACTTTCTCTTTTTTCCAAAACAGCAGTACACCTGCTGGATCCTTTCAAAGAACTCTTTAAGAATACTGACTATGTATAATATATATCTCCACAAATAAATAATTTTAACTAACTGCTCTCAGTAACACTCTCAAGAAAATAGACGCTGAAGAAAATAATTTTCTTTACGTCTTTGGTACGTTCTCTTCAATTTGATGTTCCATCTTGACATCACAGCCAACGCAACCTTTATGTAGGGAACGGGGGTTTGTGTTGCACACATGCTTTGTCACTTGGGATCACACACTCTCGCACTACACCCTGGTCAGATTAGAGACTTTCCATTAAAACGCAACGACTATATCACACTCAACTTGGTCGAGAAGGAAGATACCTGGAGGAAGCGATACAGTATACATGAGACAACACCAAGACGTCCTGGTCCTGAGCTATCCCAGAGACATTTGGACCTCTACGCCGTGGTATCCTTGGCTAGCAAGGGAGTAGTCACGTTAGGAGCTACATTGTTGGTCTTTTGCACTGTTGCGACACTATTAGATTTGTTGGAGACCGACCCCGTGCTGCTGCCTCTGCTGTTGGAAGTCGCCGAGATGCAGTTGTTGGTCTTGTTAGAAACAGCCGCCACATTGTTGCTCACAGATGTCGTCGTCGTGGTGAGGGCTGTATTGGTGGTGGTGGTAGTTTTATTGGTAGAGGAACTGGTGACAGCTGTGGAGATGCAGTTGGCGGTGGGGGCGGGAGGTGCAGGCGCAGTCTCGCAGATGATGGGTAGCGAGGAAGGCGGCGTGGCAGGGACAGTGTTCGTCACTGTCACTGCAGGTGGGTTGGGAGGCTTGTTGTGGTTGAGGATGGTAGAAACCGCTGCCGGGTTTCCCGGGGTGCTGTCCGGTTTCTTCTCCCCCAACAACCAGTACGTCATCACCTTGCCCTTACCCTACAGAGCAAACAGTCGCAATTATAAACACAGATATTAGTACCATCGAGGCAGTATTTTTAACACTTAAATGATTTCAGTCTAATTATATAATATATAAATTCAATAACAGCCCGCCTTAAAAGCAATATGTGTATGTAACAAGATATAAATACGAGAAATTTAATACGTATTTTGTGTGAGACAAAAACAGTTTACGTGTTAAAAAGTGCAAGTATTTAATAAAAGAACAAATCTCACAGCTCTCTCTCTCTCTCTCTCTCTCTCTATATATATATATATATATATATATATATCAGTGAAGTGTTATTTAAATCGTGTCAAGCTTAATAAAAGGAGTGAAGTAAAATTATAATCTGTGTAAGCCTACATTCTTCAGTCGCACCACTCCCTGCTAAGACATTCATGTCTCTAAAAATAAATACTGACGCAGCCGAGGCAAACATAAATATATAATATTTAAAGAAACAGTCAAAATTACAAAGTTACTATTTTTTAAACTTGGGGCAAAGGCCACCGGAAAGTACATTTGGGGCGAAGGCTACCGGAAACATTTTACCATACGTGCGGTTGCAACTACTTCACGTTCGGCTCCCCTACAGTCGAAATAGAATACACCTTCTTCAAACTTGCTTTCCATACATAGCAGCAACAAACCTTCTTCAAATTGGCTTCCAAAGCGTGAGGCAAATAACAATAATACAACAAAACTAACATCTTCAAAACTGGCTTTCCACACGTGGGGCAGAAACTACCTACTTCACCATCCACATCAGTGTAGATCATTTTCAGGGTAGAAATTTTTCTGGCTTATATATACACAGTGTCCGAAAAAAAATACATATACTGCTAGACAGTTAAAACTTAATATTAAAAGAAAGGCAAGGAAACTATTATCAGGATACGTTCTCTTATCATACATCTTCCAGTTAGCTTACACTGGCTTACATGAATTCAATTAAATAGTAGCATTCAGGGTTAAAAAAAATATATCAACTATTGAACATAACTTCTTTAGTTCTGAAGGAGTTGCTAATAAAGTCTATCGTTACAGATAAACAGATGGAAAAGCATGCAGAGGTTAAGAAAATACACTCGTGTAAGACCAAACATTACACTGGAATTGAGTGAGAGTATCTTATTATTTGATACATATTACTTAGGACCACACTAAAAGTTAGGACAACAATTTGTTATATATCAACTATTAATCACTAAAGATCAAGTATATAATTTATATACTATAGAGTAGACCAATGATCGAGTCATAATATCAATAGCTTCCGTCAAGTGGCTATTGTTAGCTAATACCAAATTGTCACAGTACCGCAAGCGTACTGTGGGTGAATTTCAAGTTAAAGAGGAAAATATCCATTGCAGAAATTCACCAGAGACTTAAAGTGCATGGAGACAGCGGTGTAAAAGGATGGCTAAAACATTTTTAAGTTGGCGAAACATGTATCGAAGAGGCTGTTCGTGGACAGCCACTGGTGAATTCAACATAACAGCACCCTCCGATTATCATCCTTTTGGTCCTCTGAAGGAAGACATGCAAGGCTAGTGCTGCAAAACAATGGAGGACATCAAAGAACAGTGTCATGAAGTTGGCAAAATTGGAACGGAGTTCTCTCAAATGAAATGTTCAGGCTATCACAACGGTAGCAAAGACGTATCAAAAATGAGGACTGTGTAGAAAATAAATAAAAGACTAAAAAATAACGGTGTTATTTCATTTTTCTAAAAATGTTGTGTATTACACTCACGTGAATTCTCTAACCACTGTTAGAGGACTATTTATTACTTTCTCTACTACGTATAGTAAGTAGGGGAAGTATTGCATTCCACCCAAAAATTCGATACCGAGATTTCACCGGAAATATATGTTTTGAGACCCACTGAATCCAAAAAAAGCATTTTTGGAAACATGTCCGTGTGTGTGTCTGTGTGTGTGTGTGTGTCTGTGTGTGTGTGTGTGTCTGTGTGTGTGTGTGTCTGTGAACAGCATAACTCAAAAACTAACAGTCGGATAAACACCAAACTTGGTATTTAGGTTCAGTATCTTCCAGAGATGCGACACGAAGGTTTCCAAGAAAATCCCCCCACCCCAGACTACCCTTTACATGGAAGATTTTTCGAAAATTTTAATTTTCTCAAAAATGGCTCTAACGATTTTGATGAAAATATCGTATGTTTAAGACAATGTCATGAGAAATGAAATGTATATCTCGAATTTTCTGGGAATGTCTCCAAAAGTATTGTTCACTGTGAACGACTTTTGCATAACTGGTAAACCATAAGAGATAGACAAAATGTTACTACACAACAAATGTAGATCGCGTTAAAATACACAACTTATGTCATATACATTTCTTTTGTAGAGTGAACCGTTTTCGAGATATTGCTTGTTATTTCCTTAAATTTTCCAATACTTATACTTTTTCTCAAATTCGTTATTCAATTTTTTTATGTCCTGGACATGCAAAGAGAATGGAATGCGCCACATAGCAACCAGCGTTAAAATATTTGACTAACGCTTAAAAGCTACCATATTTCCCTTGCATCTACAAGTAAATTACCAATAAGATTGACATCTCGATATCTCGATTAACATGAAGCATATGGAGAATAAGCGTTTGTAAAATCAGATTGTACAAGAGTAGAGAAAGTCATGTGAGTGTAACACATCAGATTTTTTTATGTCCTGAACATGCAAAGAGAATGGAATGCGCCACATAGCAACCAGCGTTAAAATATTTGACTATCGCTTAAAAGCTACCATATTCCCCTTGCATCTACAAGTAAATTACCAATAAGATTGACATCTCGATATCTCGATTAACATGAAGCATATGGAGAATAGGCGTTTGTAAAATTAGGTTGTACAAGAGTAGAGAAAGTTATGTGAGTGCAACACATCAGATTTTTTTTATATAGCTTCTACAAACTATTCCTATAAAAGTACATTTTTCTACCTATTTCATGCTAATCGAGACAAACAGTTTAATTACACATTTCTTCGAAGGTATAAGGATATTATGGGAAACCAAAGCTATAATAAAACGCGGGTTTATATGCTGCTTTCCATAATATCGCAAGAAATAAAGGAATTATGACAGCACCTGAAAAAAGGACAACGTAGTGAAAAATTCAAATTAAAACCAACGAATATTTTTGAAATGACTGATGCCGTAAAAGATTTATTTGAAATAAATTGCATGTTTTAAAGAAATCTCTCTAATAATTTACCAGTGATGTCAAGTCACATACAATTCTTTACGAATGAAGAAGACTTAACCAGATTTTCCTATGAAATTCAGGACATATATTATATTTTTATGCAAATATCTTAAAAGTATGGTATTTTTATCAAAACCATTAAAAACTCTTGAAAAACTAAAAGACAACGAAACATTTTCTTTGTAAGTGATAGTTTGGATTGGGAGAATTTTTTGAAAATCTTCACGTTGTATCCTTGTAAGGTACTGAACTTAAATACCAATTTGGTATTTATCCAAAGTTTTGTTTTCTGAGGTACGCTGCCCTTAAAAACATACACATGAACCCTTTTCTAATAATATTATTTTTTTGTATTCAGGGATCTACTTCCTGCGAAATATCGATATAGAACTCTTCGATGGAATGCGATACTTTCTCTGCTTACTAGGCACGTGGTAGAGAGAGAAAAAGTTGTTACTTAGGCTATAGTTCCTTTTGTGTAATTATTTTGACTTTGTTAATCTCCGTTTTACTCTGGGGCTACTCAATTATTTTTACTCAGATGCAGCGTTATGAAGCAACAAAAATAATTTTGACAGATATAATAATGATCCCACAAAGTGGCCAATGATGGCTTTCACAACATTGCACAATGCTTCATAGCTGCATATCACTACTGCACACTGTCCCTTCTATGCTGTATGGTTACTGTGCTAGCTAATACTTCGGAGGACCTGAGTTAAAATCTCGGTTTATCTAAAATTTCCTTCATTCTGTAAAGAAAAAGTCTCAGCTCCAAGGACACCGGGATGATTTTACCCCTTGATGCTCAACGTGGTGAACTCATTTCATACCAAATTAATTTCTTTTTGAAAGCGCATAGATACATTTGAAATCCCAATAACAGTTGATAAAAGTTTCCACAAGCAAGTGGGGTTTAAATCCAGAATCATAGTAGGCCTCTGTGGGCAAGGAAAAAGTAGAAAAAGAACTGTGTTGGACTATCTGTCTGGAAGTAAGACCACAGGGTTAGAAATGAAGTGTTACTGTAGGGAGGGGGTTCAAAAATCCTAAAAACGCATAGTGTAGTTCAAATACTCTGAGAGGGTCATTACTAATCTGTAAAAATTAGCAATACATTCAATTCCACCAATCCGACACAATGCGTATGTCAGGTAAACCAAAATTCCCCAAACTAAGCTATAAATATAGAGTGAATTTTCACTTTCTCTACTACGTATAGTAAGTAGGGGAAGTATTGTATTCCACCCAAACATTCGATACCGAGATTTCACCGGAAATATATGTTTTGAGACCCCCTGAATAAAAAAAAGCATATTTGGAAACATGTCCGTGTGTGTGTCTGTGAACAGCATAACTCAGAAAGGAACAGTCGGATAAACACCAAACTTGGTATTTAGGTTCAGTATCTTCCAGAGATGTGACACGAAGGTTTTGAAGAAAGTTCACCCACCCCAGATTACCCTTTACATGGAACATTTTTCGAAAATTTTAATTTTCTCAAAAATGGCTCTACTGAATTTGATTAAAGTGTCATATGTTTAAGATATTTTCATGAAAAATGGAACGTATATCTCGAATTTTCTGGGAATGTCTCCAAAAGTATTCTTCATTGTGAACGACTTTTGCATAACTGGTAAACCATAAGAATTAGACAAAATTTTACTGCACAAAAAATGTAGATCGCGTTAAAATACTAAAAGTCATATACATTTTTTGTTGAGTGAACAATTTTCGAGATATTGCTTGTTATTCCCTTAAATTTTTCAATACTTATACTTTTTCTCAAAAGGGAATTCGTTATTCATTTTTTTATGTCCTGATAATGCAAAGAGAATGGAATACTCCACAGAGCAACCAGCTCTTAAAACATTTGACAATCGCTTAAAGCCTACCAATTCCCCTTGCATCTACAAGAAAATCTCGATTAACATGAAGCATATAGAGAATAAGCGTTTGTAAAAATAGTTTGTACAAGAGTAGAGAAAGTCGTGTGAGTGTAACACATCAGATTTTTTTCTTCCAACTGAACTTAATTCAGGCATCTAGGGGTTAAAAATCATTAATCGTTTATTTGTTTGTCATCTCTTTATAGCTGGGATGCTATACGAAACAATTTATATAAAACCACTGGAGTGCATTGCTTCAGAGAGAAAGGGGAGATATTCCATTTTTATGTATTCTAGAAGGTAAGTCAAAACAAATTGGATTTTGCTCGTGTTTTATTGGCGAGCGCAAGTGAAATTCCAATCTGGCTGAAGAGCTCTCAGAAGCCTCTTGCAGTATCTCTACTCTCGAGAGGCCGGATACTAATCTAATTGGCTAGCAACGCATCCAGTTAAATTGCACTTCATTAATATGTAGCAAATGCGGAGAGCCTTCTCTCTGTTCCACACCGGTACAGTATTACTTCCTGCATTGAAATAATATACATGCGAAAAATAGTTTTATACAAATGGGATAACTTTAAGCGAGTAATATGCGGTAGTTTCGGAATTTATTAGCTTCCTTATAACGTATCTAGCAAAACAAAGGAAGTGTTACATCCATCCAAAAATTAGATATCGATATTTCTCTAGAAATGCATGTTTTGAGGAAAAAGGTGCTCATGTGTGCAGCATCAAAAACGAAATGTAAACACCTATTTGATTTCAGTATCTTCCGATTTTCAAGAAAATCCCACTACTCTAAACTACTGATTACATAGACAATTTTTGAAAAGTTTTGGAATTTTAAAACCGTCTCTGATAATTTTGTTTAAAATAACCATATATTTAAATTTTCTGGGAACAGCCTGAGGAGTCCTTTTCGCTCAGAAGGAATTTACGTGATTTTGTTGAACGGTTAAGCCATGAGACATTGACAAAGGCTTACTACACAAAACTGCACATCTTCTTTAGAACTAAAAATTTATTTCCAATAACTTTTTTGTGGCGTCAACCATTTCCGAGATATCAGCTATTATTAATTTGAATTATTCAATACGAGTAATTCGTGTTTTTTAAAGTGTTGTCTTTATTCGGTTGTTTCTCGCGGTGTCATTGGAAGTGTATTGGTTTTCAATTCCTGCATACAGCGACGAGCTTTAAAACTCCGACTATTGGTTCTGTTCCTATACTGCCCTCGCAGGTACAACGAAAGCTGTAATGAAAGTATTTCTGCAAATGTTTTTTTCTGGATAAACTTAGGTAATATAGGTTAGTAAAGCTATACAAAATAGACGACAGTGGGTAGAGAATGTCATGTGAATACTATATTTTTTTATTTGAATCGAGATTTTTCAAGGTATTTAGAACTATGCAAATATTCTCACAAATTGAAATAACTTTACGTTTCCTTCTTCATATTTTGTAAGTTGATTAATGGATAGCTTTGTTCATCAACCCTGTTGAAGTACTTTAAGAAACGTTTAAATTTTTAACTCCAGCACATGATTATTTAAACCATTATGAACATTTTTAGTGTTTCATAACTCTATTTTCTATAAAAATTCTAATTTCATCTTAACAAATTAATTATTTTTGTTATGTTTTTTAGGGTATCAAGAAAGGATTCTACATTATTTGCACTGATGTATAGTATATTTATGCCAAATATCTCAGACATAGCAGGAAGCTACTTTTAACGTGATATGTGGCCTGCTGAAAAATTTAATTTTGAGAAAACCTGCATTTAATACATCTGGAATTAAAGCTAAGCATTTACTATTAAGACTTACTTCTTTGGCATACAGAGTTAATTTTTCGTTTTTTTACATTTTGGCTAATAAAAATCCTAACTATGCACTAAGCTTAAACTAATTTATTCCAGTTGTAGTTCTTTTGCTCGTAAATTTATTACAGATCAAGTTCTGCTAGAGACCATCAGCTAAATACATTATAAGTGATTTCAATAAAGAAACTGCATAAAACGTATTGTATGACAAAGTATATTTAAATCACAATTTTTACTGAATAGCAACCCAGGCTTGTAGGATGCAAAAAAGACCAAGCCGTGTAAACACATTAGAAAGCGACATGAATCTTTCTTAAAGCTTGGTGTGTCTCAAAAAATATATATTGATGCAGTAATTTGTATCATAAATTATTTAAATGTAAAGAATGATTATAGTAAGAATGTGCATTTTTGTGTGACATTAATTTAAGATGTTTGTTGATTGTAATTATTGTTGAGAAGTAAGTTTATACTGCCTTACTGAAACTGACAATAATAGCGTGCAATAATGCAGCGAGGGGATGAGCTGTTTATCATTATTAGAGACGAGGACGTTACGTAATGTTGGCGCGTTTTTCTTTAGAATTTGCTGGAACATTTTCCCTAGAGCATATGTATTCATAATTTTCATTGGATATAAAAAATAGACGCTAAAGTTGGCGCGTTTTATTAGCCAATAGCAGCTCGGTTATAATATTTAGGCATATCGGGGTGTAGGAGTATAAAAAAGGGCTAGGTTAGAGGTAGATCTCGTCATTTCATCGAAAATCTTTGTACACTACACGTCGTCTTCACGTAAGTTCGTCGAAAACATTTGTACGTTACACGTCGCCTTCAGTCCAGCAGAAATATTTGTACAGTACACGTCGGCTATCGATTCGCAAGTTACGCGTAGCAGAGTTATGAAAAATCTCAAGTGTTGTAAAGTTAATTATACAAAAAGTTGAAGTACGCGAATTAAGAATGATCAGTAATGAAGTTATTATAACAGTTTCAGTTTGGCGAGTGTCAAGATCAATGTGTAAATGTGATAGTGAATGTGTTCGACAATAAAAGTGTCAAACAAATTCTTTCATCAGTGTTATCTTTGGATTAAAGACTCCTTTCCGTTTACACAACCTGTATAAAGAGAAGTGCTCGACCAAAAAGATCATAGCTAGCCGGAGGACAGTGAACCAAAATTAAATAAAATCACAGTAGCATTTTTTTTAAACAAACACTAAATACTGCCGCAAATTGCTAACACCAGATGGAGCTAACAAACATAACAAAGAATCACGTCACAAAATGGCTTCACCACGTGGAGTAAACACAAATACACAAACATTATAAATAATACCGTCGCAAATTGGCTCCCAAACGTAGGGCTCAACAAATAAATTAAATATAACATTTGAAGTATACCACTTCAATATATATATATATATATATATATATATATATATATATATATATATATATATATATATATTAAAGTATTTCGTATCCTGAGATATAAATATATACATCCTGGATCCCTATTCTTTAGGTTATAAAACATATCTGAAGATGCAAGTATGCAGTAAATATTAAGCAGTTATTATTATTATTATTATTATTATTATTATTATTATTATTATTATTATTATTATTATTATTATTATTATTATTATTATACGGCCATGAAAACTTGCCTATAAAGTTGTAATTAAAAAGGGAAGAATACCTTACAATATATTTATGTGGTCTCCTAGGATACTTAATATAGTAAAATTACATTAAAGTATTTCTTTAGAATATTCTATTTATAAAGCTTTTAAGAATCCAGTATTCATGTTTGAAAATACTTAAATCAGGAATTAATATTCAACGTTTTAATCACAATAGTAGCGGTAAGTGTACCTAATAATATCGCGGTATCTGTAAAAAATCATGGAAGTGGGCAATACATAACTTTGATATAAATCGAAACCACGCTCTGCTACCACCTCAAGAAGATCATTACTTAAAATTAACTTTAGAATTAAAATCAACTGCACGAAAAAGACGTGGCATGCATCTAGTGAATTCAAAGAGAACGTCGAAGCTTATATCTGCTGAAACAACCTATAACTATTTTCTATGCTATAAAATGACATGTTTTAGATCCCATCGATAATGTAGTGTTACTTGAGATTTTAATTTAAAAAAAATATTAGGGAGAAGAATAAAGGTGGCATGTATAACTGAATATAACAAGGGGTAATAAACTAGGTATACCTGTGATGAATTTTTTAGTGAGCTGTATAAACGTACGTAAATACACAACCTAAGAATCCGATTTTTATAATTTTATGCTGATATATTTAAAGACCACGACAACGAAAAACAAGCTACGGCTCTCAGGTCTCCATTATGAAGGTAATGTTCAGCGAACAGATCGTCAATCATTGCGTTGTTTAGACTGTAGCCCCATTCATTACAAGAGGTGAATGATCACAGTCGCTAGCGTGCCAATAATAAAACCATCCGTCTTCAGCTGCTTTCAGCAAGTGTGCAGCAGACTTGATGTGACTCATTCCTACTAAATGGCTTTGCAAAGTGCAACTACGTGCATGAAATACTGTAAAGTGGATGTACACACAGCAATGAAAGTGTGACGGCCTTGCGACTTAACGTATTAATGGGTCCTTATAATTAGGTTTCATTATTTTTTTTTATTTGCTGTAATACTCGTTATAAGCGTTTTAACGTAAAAGTCTGAAACATGCAAACAAAATGAAACGAAGATGTAGTATGAGTTGCGCCTTTATTTAGGCCACATCTCTGGTCGTATATCAGTGAATTGACTTTTTCGGAGACACACGAAATCGCTGGTTTACAAGACACTGTGAACTCACAAGTGAAGTGCCCCAAATGTACTCCCTAGGGGTACTTAAGGCTCAGGCGGCAACATCTGTGGCCGGCATTCGGGAGATTCCGGGTTCAATTCCCGGTGCCCACTCTAACCATGAAATTTTTCGTGGTTTTGCCCTGGTCGCCTAGGCAAATGCCAAGGTGGTGCATTCTACCATGATTTCCCCTTTCCCCAAACACTTCCACTCATTTCATTTCTCCCTTTCAGGGTGTTTTGAGGTCCTGCTGTGCTGACGGTATCGAGAAAATGGCGTGCATGCTTGCGCGTTGGAAAGGTTTCTCTCCGTGAACACTAGGAGCGTTGTCTCGCCCGCCTCCCTCTCGTTCATCACCTCTACTGTTAAAACTGGAAATATTACGGACTTTTGCACGTCTCTGTGGGCCTGCATGCGGACCTGGGATCCCCTAAGGCCGATTTACCTCATCCCTGACTCCCGGGGCGTGTAGCCACAAGCTGGCCGTAGTGTGCGAGTTGTCCCCCTCGATGAACACATCTTACTGTAAAATTTCCAAAATTAATATTTTATTATAAACTACCCTTTGATATTTTATATTCGTTATTATCCCCCTCGATGAACACTTCTTACTGTAACTGTATAGATCCGATCACTTTCTAAATCGTTGTAGAGGTAGATATTTGGTCAGCAAAATCACGGTAAAAGTCATTCCGCTAGGATTTGCTCCTCTCGCGAGATACTGTGGTTTGAAGTTTGAATACACATGGAGAATATCTGGCACGCATCTCGACTATAGGCTTTTTTCCGACGTTCATACTGCCATACTACCGCGGTAGATATTTTTGAACCTTTCTACAGGGACGTTATACTTAGGGCCATCTTAACAGAGCAGAGTGGCGGCAATGTCTGTGGGTTTGATTCCCGGCGACCGTCCTGTTTGTCTCATGAGTTTTTCGTGGTTTCCCCGGGGCGACGAGAGAATTCTGGGGTAGTTTATTTTCCGCCGTTTCTCTTTCATTCTGTTCCCTCCTCATCTTTCAAGTGTGCCTCTCGTGGTATATGGCGGTGCCGAACAAATGGCGTGGATGCATGCTCACTGGAAAGAATACTCCCCGTAGACGCAAAAGAGCTGCTCGACTGAAGGGTCGTTCATCGCTCTCTTTCGGCGGTGACACACGAGTCTGCGAGTTTGAAAATGTTAGGTATTTCCGAGCGTCCCTGTGGCCTGTAGCCTCCTATGTGCTTCCTTCACTTCATCGCTTTCTCCTGGGCATGGTAGCCACAATAGATCTCTGTAGGTCGCGGTACTGAGGTGTCCACCTCCGTTGAACAACCTGTAACCTATTGGGCATCTTATTGAGACAAAGTGGTTTGGACTCAGCATCTCCAACAGTACAAATACTTCACTACCGCTGCATTCTCACATTCATCTTCACTACATACACAATGCGTAACACAGTCATTTTGAAAAGTCGCCCGTGTTTTTCAATAATGTATCTATAAGCCTTTTGCCATATATGTATCAGCACATTTTTCAAGATTAGTGAACTGAACTGCGATACACAGCAAAATGCAAGTTCGTTATAAAAACTCTTATCAAGTAGCTTTTGCGTTAATTCCATGAGTAACATTTTATTCTTGAATAGTTCAAGTCCTTGGATTACAATTTCATACTGTCTGAAGAAATATACATCTAGGGGTTGCACGCCTCTTGTTGTCTTTAGAGGAATGTTTATGTCAGGCTGTACAGAGAGAGCCAAAAAACTACGAATCGGCTGCGCGTTGTTTTTTCTGTGCGCATCCTCGGCGCTCGTTTCCGTCTGCCCCTATCATAGAAAGGAACAGATGAAACCATATAACATTTTTAAAACTACTTGGCTTAACAACTTTATGAAAGGAGACACTTAAACTGACCACCGTCGTCCATACATTTTTGGTGGCTCTTTAGGAAACTATCCATCGCTCGCCGTAGTTCACGTTGAGAAATTCTGGCAATTTCCTGGCGGATATTTTGTTTTAATTCTTCCAGGGTATGTGGGTTTGTATTGTGTATTTTATGTTTTAAGTTACCCCAGAGATAAAAATCGCAGGGTGTTAGGTCGGGTGACCGAGGGGGCCACAATTCCCTACTAATAATTCTGTCCTCAAACGCACTTGCAATTGTTCTCATCGAAATATTGGCCGTATGAGCTGTTGCAGACTCTCGCTCCCTACCTGTTAATTCTCTAAAAACAGGGGGAAAAATTGTATTCACATATGCACGGGCTTCAAATATTGGCTCGAAAAGACTGCCCTATAGCTCTTTCACCACCTTTTAGATTTCTTAGCCTGAACACTTCCTGTCTCCTGAAATTTATTGTAAAGTTTATGAATTGTTGTACGGCCTGGAACTTTTACACCTGGAAATCTTTCTGCAAATCGTACTTTCACTTGGCGAGCTAACTGAGTTTACACATACGAATCATAAATAAATACACGCTGTGCAGTAGAAAACATATACTGAGCCATAATATACTTTTTGACTAAGTACAGGACAAAACAATAAATAACTCGTAATAACTGAACTACATCACATCATCGTCAACTCAATACTGCACTTCACATTGCAGAGCAAAACCAAGTCAACAGCGTGACCTTGTTTATAACAGCAGTGCGTTATCATGTTTCCGCGCGCCCAGTGAAGAAACACCGCGCAGCCGGTAATGTTGTTGTGAAGTACCCCTTCATAACAAAAAAAATGGTGTATGGTGCGCCATGAGCGAAGAAAGAGTTACAGGGTTATTTTTTTTCGAGTCAACAGTTGACGCCCATACATACGTGAATGCAATTTTACCCCCCCCCCCTTTTTTAGAGAATTAATAGACAGGGAGCATGATTTTGCCTTTTTTCAACACAACTCTGCAAGAGCTCATACGGCCAATATTTCGATGAGAACAATTGCAAGTGCGTTTGAGGACAGAATTATTAGTAGAGATTTGGGCCCCCTCGATCCCCCGACCTAACCCGCTGCGATTGCTATCTCTGGGGTAACAAAACAAAGTATACAAGTCAAATCCACACACCTGGAAGAATTAAAACAAAATATTCGCCAGGAAATTGCAGAATTTCTCAACGTGAACTACGGCGAGTGATGGATAGTTTCCTAAAGAGGTGCCAACAAATGCATGGACAACGACGGTGGCCAGTTTAAGCATCTCCTTTCATAAAGTTGGCAAGTAAAGCCTTTAAAGGTAGTTTTAAAAATGTTGTATGGTTTCATCCGTTCCTTTCTATGATAGCGGCAGACGACAACGGGCGCCTAGAATGCGGACAGATAAAACACCACGAAGTCGGTTAGTAGTTTTTGGCACTCTCTGAATTAATGTGTAACATTGTTGTTATTTCCTCGTCATAGAAGACAGCATTAACAGTCTGTCCACCCCAAGAATCCAAAAGGAGCAATCTATCATTTTTAACATGAGACGCTTTCTGTACGCTTTACGTGTTAGCACAATACTAAAATAAGTCCAAGCCTCGAATCACGATATCCAGCGACAGGCGGAAATGCTGGCGGAATGTGTGTTATGTTTTTATCGACAAAAATCCACTTACATATTAGAAAGAAATTGGGCACGTCCAGTTAGGTTAAAGGCACGGACCAACGGAACGGCTCCCACAACCAGGGGGGGCAGAGCACCGCAAGTAGGTCACAAAGACCCTTTTTGCTTCTACGGTGACTCCTGATGTAAGGATGAGGGGAGAGACACGAAGGGCAATCAGATCCGAATTATGTCATCCGATGCCGCCTGGGCCCACTCATAGGCCCGCGAACCTGTGGTGGTCTCCGGTAGTGGGATTCACTCGGAGGAAAGACCTAACTTAGCAGCCCCGCAACACCAAGGAAGAAATCTCTACAGAGTACACAACCACCCCCAAGCCACAACGCGCCCAACACTGTCGCCCGATCCTACAACTTTGAAACAATGACAAGGAAGGGAATGGATACAACAAATCAGGGGCAGGACAGTCGTGATAGAAAATGAACCACCCCAAAATTCACCTGCCAGCCCGGGAAACCACAAGAGAGACACGAGTCAGAATGGAAGCTCGCCGCGGATCGAAACCGGGTCCTCCCGGATGCGAGACGCACACGTTTCCGTGGCGCAACCTCGCTTGCACCGAGGATCATGGTAGCTGGTGTTCATCTTTTTGTAATGTTGAATTGCTCATCGAAGTGAATGACATTTCGAACAATTGTTGTATAACATATGTATGTAACATATGTCATTGAGGAGTGTATTACTTGATATTATATTAGGATTTTTATAAGACAGTCATAATATTCTAAATTCATGCATTTTACATTTTTGTGGAAGCTTTGCTAAGCTGTGTACGTGACGGGATACAAGTGGATTACCACATTCTATTATAGTCGCAGTGGACTTCCCGGATAAAATCTTATACAACAATATTGCATCATGGAACAGGAGGGATGTCACGTGTCGCTAGGAAAACACTGAATGCTCACGCAAATTCAGGGAGGAGCCATAACAAATGTGGTAAAGCCCTCTCCGCAATAGAGCGATACCGGTAGGGATGAGGATCTCTATATAAAGGGAGCCTGGAGGTGGCTCTGCTTTCGGCGCTCTTGTCTGCTACACCGTATCCATACCACGCTGCTCATTGACGACATATGATGCAATCTCTCAAGGGCTTAATGATTAAAGGGCTGAATGAGAACCAGAGTTGCGAAAGCTTTAAAAAAGACGGTTTTTCATGAATATAATGTTTGCAAGGAGATAGGGAAATGTTCTCCCGAAGAGCGGAACAGAATACATGGTACTGGCCGAGTAGGTTAGCTGCCGGAATGTGGCGAAGCAAAAATTAGCTTCGGAGGTTGGAATCTAATACAAACATCGAACTGTTTTTGTTTTTGTTCTTTCTGCTTATGTTAATTTTTGTATATTTGTATATTAATGCATTTACTTTTGTTATTGGCTCTCCTGTGGGCCAAAGACACAATAATTATACAACAGATGATTGTGTATTATGCTTACCGTAATAATATGTACCCTATCCGGTGTTGTAAACCGTGTTACGCAGTTAGTTTTCATTCTTTTGGGCGGAGATATCGACAATATTAAATCTAACAGTTTTTGTTTCATGTTTAAACCTTATGTTTCAGGTCTTCTACTGACAAAGGAGTTGTAAATGTGCTAAGTTCATGGGTAAACAGAATAATAAATTGTTAAAGATCGTGGATTTCATGAACGAAGTAAATGTTCAAAATGACGACCCCCTTCATCAATGTACATTTGTGTACGTTGCCGGAGAGACCTTGCGTGTTGTAACATACGGGGTGTAATCTGCATGCATTCTCCACGTATGAGTGCCTGTAGATGATTTGGGCTTTGCGGTGGAAAACATGGCGATTATACTATTTTGTACGTACTTGTAACAAAAATGTTATTTGTATCATAATATTGAATTATAGGCCCAAGGAGAGAAAACAAATGGTAATAAACAGTTTGAATTCAACATGTAGGATTTGAATTCGAACTGATGTGGCACAGTATTAAAACAACCATGATAATACCATTCGGCCAAAGTTACCTTGCAAGCAGAGATTCCCATACGAATCAGTATTCGCAGAACTAGACCCCACCTTGAATCTTTACACGCTTTTTGCAGCTTCATACAGTGTTTTGAGCTCGGTTTGGTTGTTTTAACTCAAATAAATAAACTGCATCAGTCATTACAATTACTGTATGATTTGAAATACCTCATGGTTTGTGACATAAGAGAAATTATCTCCCTAATACTTAAGATTTTTTGAAAAGGCTGTGCAACGTTAACTGACGGCTTAAATGCAATTGGTCGCACTGTGTATATATGCCATTTTGTTTTCTAATGGTTTTGTCAACCGATATATGTGATAGGTTGTTGCTTTAGGGGCGTTTTTAGAGGTGTGCATGAATGTATGCTAAAGGATAAAAGTTTGTAAAATTGGCTAAAAGTGTTATTGCAGCTCCCAGTGTCAGGGTGTGATGTTTTTTGCATCGGCATACACAGCGATTGCATTCTGTCCCATAAAACACGTATGCACTGAGTTATCCTTCCTCTATAAAGTGTTATGCAAATCAGCCATTAGAGGGCATTCAAGAAAAGCGTAAGTCAAATATTCCGCTTAGCACGTTGCATAAATTAAAAATTAAATAGGGGCAGCTGACTCACCTGGTATATATACAGGATGATTTATGCTAAAGTTAATGTATCTTCTGATTCGCGAAAGCTATGTTCTCCGTCACAACCCTCTGGGGTACGACACGTAACAGATTTGAATTTATTACTTATAATACAGGACTGAACAAACTGCGCTGTATTTTGATTTTTCAATAAATAATAAGCGATGCACCTCCGTCCCTGGGTTTACTAGATTAAAAACAATAGCATCGTGGAAAATATTTTACATAATTTTTGCACACATCATGTATAATAACACCTAAATATATTTTGGTATTTTAGTTTTACTTAAATATGTTTTTATTTTACAAAATGTGTTAAATATTTGATACTAAAGATTTCCCGTGATCTGGCCAATGCTATAAGCCATTTGTTTGCAAGGTTTGAGAATAACTTACCTTCATTTCTATTTCTCCTCTAAACTCCAACAAGAAGGATCCGAAAGTATCTAGGACTGCCTTTGTCTTAGGACTAACGTGGATCTTGAGCGCTGAAATGCAAGAAAACAAGCTATATAAACATATTGTCCTTTTGGAAGAAAAGTAACACATCATAATGAATAAAGTGATCTTCACTAATTGAGTGTTTCTGGAGAGGAATTGGGTATGAAAATGGTATTGATTACATCTTAAATTTTTCTGATTTAATTTTCAAACATTACCACTTCACGATTTAGACTGTCATTCATATTTTTACTTTCTCTACCCGTACATAGTAGGTAGAGAAAGTATTGCATTCCATCCAAAAATTATATACCAAGATTTCACCGGAAATACATGTTTTGAGGCACCCTGAATAAAACAAAAGCATTCTTAGAAAAATATTATTGTGTGTGTGTGTCTTTGAACACCATAACTAAAAACAGAAAAGTGGGTATTTAGGTTCAATACCTTCCGAAGATGCCACACGAAGATTTTAAAGAAAATCTCCCTAGCCCAAACTATCCATCACATGGAGGGTCTTTATACATTTTTTATTTTATAAAAATGGCTCTAAAGACAGAAAAAAATATTACACATTAAAGACATTTACATGACAAATAAATTAATATTTCTGGGAATAGTCTGCGAAGTATTTTTCATTAGGGAGAAATTTTGTACAATCTTGTATAACTGGTTAATGTTTTACGATTGACGAAAACGCACTACACAAAAAAATGTACATCTCTTTAACATACACAATTTATTTTAAGTAACTTTTTTGTGGTGTCAGCCATTTCCGAGATATCCGTTATTAATGGTTCGAATTTTTCAATACTTGGTCATTCTTTTAAAGTCTGTCAACATTCAGTTGTTTCTCGCGATGTCATGGAAAGAGATGGAATTTTAAGACCAGCGTATAGCGACCAATTCTTGAGCATTTGACTGTTGCTATTCACTTTGTATTTATAATGAAATATGTAATGCAGCCATTTCTGCAATGATCTATTTGGATTAAAATTAGTTAAATAGAAAAATAAGCTTTAATAAGATTAGCTTGTACAAAGAGCGCCAAAGAAAATCTCACTGCACCTCTCGTTTACTCACATTATTTATCGTTGTACTTGGCCTTGCGAAGCCATGGCCATTTTATTGGTTGCTTTAGGCCACGGTGCAATGGTGCGCCACTCCTTCTGCTAAATAGTTACACCAATAACCACAACAAAGGTTACAAAATGGCGTAGAAACGAAATATACGTTTATGCTCTCGATCGTATTCTCTAAAAGAGAAAGAGGTAGAGTGAGTGAACTCAGTTTGTCACCCAGACCTCTTATCGTGATTGGTAACCCATACCTTATCGGCTAGTGCAGGACACGCCTTTGAAAGGGTTAAAAGCTAAGGGGAAAACCTGATAAGCGCCCAGGTTAGCGAAATGTAGAATGTGCAGTGTGAGAAGATTTTCAAATTAAAGCTTGAATGGCATTTATTAAATACATAGCAATACTTTAGAACAAAAAATAAACAGAACTGTATTCTCACAGTGGTATCAATGCTTGTTGCTGCATAGAAGGAAACACTAAATAATAAATAAATATAGCAGCATTTTTACCCTCTAATTCAAAATATAATTGGTTAATATACCTTTACTAACATATTGCTGATCATAGGAATACAACAGTTTTATAGCAAAAAATATAACCCAATTTTATTGTCATAATATGTACGTCATATTCGGTAAACCATATGCACATACATATTTATCTCTAGTTTCTAAACATGATCAGTTAATTATAACAAAAGAGTAATTTGCATCTGCGGATGTTTTACTGGGAGTGCCCACTTTCTGACGAGTATATAGACCGTCTTCCCCACTTTCCCGGAACATTTTTATCCAGTAATTTACTATAAAACAGTCTTGAGTACTGCCGTTGCAATTGCTGTAACAGTGCGACCAGCCTCCCACATACCCACAATACGCCTACAAGTAATTTCACTAGTATTACGGCATGACTGGACAATAAACCTGTTTTGGTTTCAATAACACCAGAAAAAGCAAAGGCATCACCTCCCCTTTTTCCCCTTATTACTGTGTTATCAAGCCACCACGCTCTACTATAGGCAAGGTGAAGGATACGCCTCAAAAGACCCCAGAAAACGATACAAAATCCACCGAAGATTTTCTTTGGCGCTCTGTGTACACCAACTAATAAACGACAGAGGATAGAGAAAGCCAGGTGAATGTATCACATATTTTTTATTCTAATATTTAAAGCAATATCTTTTTAACTTAGGTTATTTAGTACTAATTTGTTTCCTGCAATGTTCAAACATAACATACAAGGAATAAGTTGTGAGCATCATATGCTATATGCTACATTATACATAATCAATAGGAAAGATTGAAACGTATAGCATAACATTTCCTAGTTTGTTCAAGTTCGTTGGTAGGGTATGTTCGAAGTGGTCTGTTTCGCTCACAAAAAAGGCAATATAGCATAAAAGTTTGCGATTATGCGTAGCATCATGGCGTAAATTGTCAATAAAATTCTCTCTGTTTGTAGTTGTCCTCTGTGTTGTAGTGGTTACCATGCTAGCCTCTAGTTCCCGAGGTCGCGGGATCAAACCCGGCGTAAAAATCCCTAGCATGGCTTCCTTCGGAAGGAAGTAAAGCTGGTGGTCCCATGTCTTAGATTTACGGCACATAAAAGAACCCCAAGCTTGATAAAGAGACCTCTGAGCAAACTTTCCGGCCTTTGACGTTCAATATAGAATGGGACACTAAGGACTATAGTAGTTAAAGAGCGTCCATAAATAAAATTCAATTTTTCTATGTTGTAATAGTGAAATTAGCTTCGCTGTAAAGAGGTAGTGTAGTGGCAAGTATCCACACTTCTCACTGACATAGTCAGATTACGATTCTCCGCCTAGGAGAACATTTTATGCAGTTATGTTGCATAACGTTTATGAAGAAAGAGATAAAACAAATCAAATGCACATAGTGGAATTCTATACGTTGCATAAATTTCTAGCTACTATACAACTCCCTCCAATACTAGTTGAAGTACTCTATAAATATTCGATGTTTTACTAGAATTAATGTTTTGAGGTTCATTGGACCAACTTTTCGAAAAGAAAGGGTCCGCGCGTGAACAATATAACTCAAAACCGAAAGTTCCATAGTGTCCAATTTGAATCAGAGACTGTTTAAACATCGCAGGGAGGATTTTTAAATAAAATTCCCCCACATTTTACATGTTTGTTATTTTTAATTTTCTCATAAGTGACTAATGATTTTGCTTCAAATATAATATATTGGAGATATTAATATGAGAATGTATACTTTGATTATTCTGTATATACCCTGTGGAGTCATCTTCATACTGATTGAATTTTGAAGAACTTTGTATAAGTGGAAAAGGAGAAATACGCAAAAATTACTACACGAAAAATGGGAAGCGGTTTAAAATAGACAGTTTTTTTTTAAAAAAAAACTGCTCTTCTTTTTCCTGTTTTCGAAATATTCTAAACAACTTGTTTACCTTTACCGTGCGTACTGCATTTGACGCACATGTTCGAGGAGGGTTTGTGATTAAAATTATCTTGTATTGTAAGAAACTTAACATTTTATTACATAACTAAAATAAATTAAAAATCTTAAAGAATAAAAACTACAATTTAACATAGTTTAATTATAACTATTATACAAGCTAATTGAGAAACTAAAAATGAAAGTCGTCGTCGTCTTCAACGTTCCCCATATAATATGACCTATGACCTCATTCCACCAAGCAATGACTTGGCCCATTTCTGAGGTGGAGACACCCAGAGGACGGAGTCTGTTTCCTCGATGGTAGGGCGATGGTGGAATGAGAGGACCCACAGCCTTTAATGTGGACTCCAAAACCACCTGATCAAGTCAGAGGTAAAGCTGTGGATTGGTCCGAGTTAAAATCCCAAACCCACAGCCGGGAATCGAACCCCGGACACTCAGAACGAGAGCCGGAAACGAAACTACCGCTCAACTCCGGCATATTTGAAAATGAAGGTAGATCCTTTATAAACTTCTTGTTTGTTCATTACTGGACTAACGCTGTTTCCACACGGAATCTAAGCACTTATAGCTTAATTTGAAATAGTTTCCCAAGTTAACAATACTCGTGAGTAACGTGAAGTGATTAGAATGTTCACTTTTATACTAATTTATAACGGATGTATGTGAATTTGTCTATGGACAGAGAAAGTCGTGTGGGTCGTCGTGTTAAAATTTTCAAAAGACAAGCTTCAGTAATGTTTGTTTTAAATTAGGCCTCTCCTTGTAATAACTTTCCAAACATAGTGGTTTTATTTGAGTATGAAAAACACAGTGGTCTTATACTTGCAAACTGACCTACGGATGCAACATCTAATCACTCTAAGCTGTTTAATCAGTCTATACCATGTAATTGGCATTCGGTTACAAACATCTAATTACTCTATACCATTTAGTTATACTGCGCTAGTTGCGATTTACGCCACTATGCTTCTAATGCTCACAGGAATTGATGTTGAATCTGCTCGTGCATGAGGCAGCTGGAGCGCCCGGCAAACCTGTTCTCCAGTTGAAGCTTACGATATGGGCATATTATTTGACAAACATGAGTTGAGCATATATGCGACTAATTCCCATTGACGGATAACTTGATGACTTGAAGTCCTGAATTAAATGCCACATTTGTTTATGGTTGCTCCAAATATCGAGATTAGATTTCTGTTGGTGCCGGAAGTGATTAGGGAGTAATTTTGTAACAAAGCCAGAGAGAGGCTGAGCAATAACATTGAGATAAATAGAAATCCCGACTCCTACTTTCTTATCATGATTTTCGCTTGCACAGACCTGCTTGATATATGCTTTGCTGATGATAGAGCAGCAATATACCAGTGTCATTAAGTTCATGGACTGGGCATATACGGTCAATGCGCTGCGCTAAAGTGAATAAAAGTGTTGCTGTGGTATGTGCTATGTCAGTTATTGTCACATTCCAACTAGACGCAGTTGGCTCTGTGTGAAGTTCGTTTTGGGATGTCCCGGGTTGATGCCTCGACCGCCCAAACTGACCTTGAGGTGGTAAGCGAATGTTATGGTGGTTTCTTATTTGCCGTGATTTGTTTACCCTCATTTTCTTTCATTCGTTTCCTTCTCATGATTCAGCTGCTCTTCTAAGTTTCGTGGCATATGGCGGTGCCGAACAGATGGTGCGGATACGTGCTCAAAGGAGAGAGTATTCCTCATGGACACTAGACGGGTGTCTAGTTGTCCATCGCCTCTCTGGACAGCACAGTATGGATCGGGTCTTTGGACCAGGAATTGTTTTGGATTTCCGCGCGTCTCAGTGATCTGTCTGGTCTATAGCCTCCTGTAGTTCCTTCACTTCATCCCTTCCTCCAACCGTACGTTGCAGTGCGCGTGGTGTTCCCCTCCGTTGTATATCCTAAACCATAAGAGGCAGTTGTGTGCTGAATGTAAGCAGAACTAAAGTCTGTATTGTGAAGCTTATTTTAATGTGTGCGTCAGAATTCCAAAATGCCAGAAATTGAGCAACAGCATGCCAAATATTAGGTAAATTAGCTAAAGAAACGATTCTTATGAAGAAGTAAGTTTACGGTGACTTCACCTTGATCCACAGTTTAAATGGTACCAAAATTTCTCTAATGGGAGAGTCAGTTTAGAGGAGGATGATGAGCGTATTGGTCGGCCACAAACGCTCCGAAATGAATACGTGCCGTAAGAACGTGACACGTGTTACCCAGCACAGTGTGCCATGCGTTATGACGCGACGATCGCTTGATATTTTGTGGTGACCTGATCAGTAATGCTGACATGATCCGAAGTTTTACATTTGGTTATTGGTATATTGCTGATAACCTTTTTGTTTTACCTTTAAAAGAAAACCTTTTTGATTTTCACAGAGCAGACGAACTATCTTCTGTAAGTTGAAAATGTCTCTTGGATTTTACATTCAGTAAAGAGGGCATTTAGTGACGTAGTACCAGTAAAATTCTTGGTTAGTTTATGTAATAGAAAATATTTTTTTTAATAAGAATGATCAGAAAAATGAAACAGGCAGATTTCTGGCTACCGAAAGTTGATACGGATTGGCTCTAACAAGTTGGAAACACACGAGTTCATTAAAACACCTGTTTTTAAAGCTTTGAAGCGTTTTTGCACCACCAACTTTTGAAAGAGTTGTCGGTGCGACAACCTTGATGCTGCTCCCTGCTTCAAATTTTACAACATTTAATGCTACCTGCTCTGTTGACGAGTTTTATGATGTCATCTCGTAGCTCGTTCTGCGTTGTCTCGTGCGCCAGCCGCTCCAATGGCATAACTATGAGTTGTTTATCTCAGGATATGCGTGAGTGTATTTTGAAAGGATAACACCAGTTTAGTTAGCTGATAAATTTTAGTATTCACTAAAACGTTCAGTTTGAAAAGAGTCGCCGACTATTGAATTTTGGAATTAATTACTTCTAGAACAATAATTAAGCGAAGAGTCAGTTGCCGTAAGTCCCAGAAATGTTGCTCGGGAAGATCCTTCTCAATAACCGCTAAATGTTTCTAACTCTAGCGCGCCATTATGCGCTTAAAAGAATACACGGATAGTCACAATAGTTGTCATTTGAGTAATCCACAGAACTGTGAACAAGTAACTGATTTAGAATGCACGCTCTTTTCTTAACTTAACCTCCGCCTACCTATCGTTACCCCTTACAATGTCCCTTTTCTTGCGGCCGAATCTTAAAACACTACGTATGCGATCTGACACCCTTACTATAGGGTACCTCTTCGAATCCTAAAGTTTCATTTCCTCTCTAATTTACAGAATTCCTGCCTAAGTGACTTTGCAAGCTACTGAACGCAATCTCTGCATTCCAAGAACTTTTAAGCTAATGTGTTTTACACTCGCTGTTATTAATGTCTTCCTTACATGACTTGCTAATTACGTTTTCCTTTCCGGACAAATCTTTCAACTCAGGCGTACTGCATTATAGATTATTTAATATATTTATTGCAATTATTTCTTTATCTTTCTATTATTTCTTTCATGGAAGAAATAAGTTTCATGGAAGTTACAACACTGTTTGATACCCTAACATGTTAAGAATACACTTCTGTCTAGAAAGTGCTTTCAAAAGCGGTTGTAACCAAATAAGCAAGTAGTGGGAAGGAAATTATTGGCGTCACAGAACACAATTAAAGTGCAAGGCGTCCTAACCGCAAACGACCCCGCATTTACGTTCCGGTTTCTACACATAATGGTTACGACTTCCTCTCAGCGAGCCTCACATTCCAGGAGCTGATGGAGAATCGATACCCGGCCGCGTCATCCACCGTGCAACCCAAACCACCGAGTGAGTTAATTAATTAAAGAGCTATCATTCATCATCCGCTTTGATGCATTAGGCTTCAGCTCTTTCGGGTGTTCGATATGGGCTGAAGTGTTCGATTCCCACGCTGGCTATACGCCCAGGGAACAGTGTTTCTAACCATAACTAAACAACAGTAGGTAGAGCAAACTCAAAGGAAAACAAGGCTTTATTTTATCAGTGCGTTTATAGAGCAGTAATTAATGGCAGTGGTTGGAGAACATTACAGTCCACTCAAAAATACGATATCGAGATTGCCATAGAAATACAAGTGCTGAGGAGCTTCAAAAATTATACGCGCGTTTCTATCTCTCTCTCTCTCTCTCTCTCTCTCTCTCTCTCGGTATGGATAGCATAGCTCGGAAAGGAAAATTTGAAATTTCATGCTTAAACCAGATGCCTTTTAAAGAGAAAAAGTAAAGATTTGCGTGAAATCTCTGGCCAAATATTCTTCATCCGAAAAATTTTAGTTATCTTTGATTTTCTTAAGTGACTATAAGGATTTTTTTTAAAACATTTGAGTATTGCTATGAAAAAAGGTTTATCTGGGAGGTATCTGCAAATAGCCCGTAAGGGCATATTAATTCTCACAGAGTTTTATAAAACAACGAAACCATTGAAAATAGAAACAATGGCTCTACGAAAAAAGGAATAGTTCATTAAAGTGTACAATTTTGTTTTATTTTTTCGTAGTATTGGCTAATTCTGAAACGTTTGTTGTATTCTCTAGTATTCCAAGATTTAGGTTTTTTTCGGTGTGTGTGAATTTCTTCTCTTCTTCCATTCTTTATTTCTTTTTCCCCATGACTTTATTACTAATAAGAATGGATTTGTAATGCGAGTGTAAGCCCCTGGTAAGTAATCAGGCACTGCCTAATGTTAAAATTTCTAGACAAACACTTCTATATGTTTACTTTCTATACCACGCACATAGTAGGCAGAGAAGTTATTGCATATCACCTAAAAATTCGATACCGAGATTTCACCGGAAATACATGTTTTGGAGTACCTGAATCAAACAGCATTTTTAGAAAAACGTCCATTTGTGTGCCTCTGTTTGCGAACAACATAATTCAAGAACGAAAAGTGGGATAAGTACCAAAATTGGTATTTACGTTCAGTATTTTTCAGGGATGCGACACGCTGATTTTCAAAAGAAATCCCCCGCAGCGCTACCCGTTATATGGAACATATAAGAAAGTTTTGACTTTCTAAAAAATGGTTCTAATAATTTTGATTAAAATACCACATATTAAAAGATATTTACATGACAAATAAAGTGTATATAGCATGTGAAGTCTTCTTCATTCGAAAGGGACCTTATGTAGCCTTGTATAACTGGTAAACGTTAAGCGGTAGACGAAAATGTACTAGACAAAAATGTAGATCTGTTTAAAACACACAATTTATTTCAAATAACTTTTCTGCGACATAAACCATATCTGAGATATCCGTTATTAATGTTTCGATTTGTTAGTTACTTTGTCATTCTTTTAAAGCCCTGTCAACATTCAGTCGTTTCTGGGGTGTAATGGAAAGAGTATGGAATTTTAAGGCCAACATATAGCGTCCAGTTCTTAAACATTTGACTATCGCTGTTCTCTTTGTATCTATAACGAGATGTGTGACGCAGCTACCGAAAAGGTTTAGCTCGATTAAAATGAAGTGGATAGGAAAATAAACTTTCGTAAGAACAGTTTTTATAGCCACTAATAAGCGATGGAGGGTAGAGAAGGTCATGTGAATGCAACATATCAGATTTTTAACATCATATTGATATATGAGGAATACCAAGAAGTAATTCTGTAATATTTCCAGGACTACTCTCGTGTGCAAACATAGCTTGGAACTATTCTCCTATGAGAACATAGGTTTTGATTTTATATTATTTCAACAATACTTTTATATAATGGAAAATTGTGATGTTTTTTCGCATTCTAGTATAGAACACTTTTGATTTTACGGTATAGTTTTATTTCAAATTTACATACATTGTCAGGTATATAAGGAAATAAAACTCAGGACGCAATGAAGTGTAACGTAGCGTGGTTGTTACATTTATACAGGTTTTCAAAATCCTTAAGGTTACAAATATTTCTCTTACAAGTGGGGGTGATCGTAAAGAAGTTACTGGCACTTAAGAACCATGCTTAGAGGTGGTGATTTTTAGCATTTTGGAATAAAAAGCTAGCATTTTTATTTCTACATTTAGCATTTTGGGCGTTTACACATAGCATTTTGAAGACTTAGTTTGAGATAATTTTAATAATCAAGTAATATATTTTGGAGTAAATCTGATGTGAAATTAAACCGGATTTAGTAACGAGATAAAACTCACAAGGTAACTCATGCATTTATTTTAAATGAATATTGTATGAAGTAGATGATAGAACAAACTAATACAGGCAAAGGCATAACCGAGGAAAAGGAAAAGCTTTTACTGATGCGAAACCAGCACCAGTCTAGTAGAATAATAAAAATATAAATGCACAGAATTAGCTTACGTCATACAAGCTTATGAGTAGTAACAGTTGAATGAAATCATAGAACATAGCTCAACATTTTGTTCCATCATTAGTATTATCCTGTCATTCGTATTTACCTGTGATTAAGGTGAAAAGGATGATTTCGCGGATCAAATTATCCAAGTCACCATTCACATAGCCAACAAGGAAAACTGCAATAACAACTTCGGTCAGGTTGGTCTAGCCCAGGGTTTGAACCCGGAACCTCCCGAATGCGGGCCTGAGCTATTCCGCTAGTCTACGTTCTCTTAATCCAGATAAGATATTGTTACCATTTATACGTTCGCTGCAGTTGTAAGCACTATCAGATTTTTAAAAAGCTCGTTGTTATGTGGTGGCTTCAAAATGCCATACACTCTGCATGACCACGAGAAAAAAAGAATGTCTACTTTTCACTTGAAAATAAAATAAGTATTTAAAAATGAAAAGCAATAACAAAGAACATCTCGAAAATGCTTAACGCTAAAAAGCCCCTTTATTTCACATAAATTGTATGCTTTAACGAGATCTATATTTTTTGAGCAGTAAGATTTTGTCTGTCCCCTACGGTTTATCAATTATACACATTTCATTCAGAACGAAGAGAACTTTACATTTACTCAAATTATACATATTATTTATCATACAAATATCTTAAACATAAGGTATTTCAATAACATCGTTTGAGCCAATTTTGAGAAAATAAACAATAACGACAATTTTTCAAATGAGTGTATTTTGGGGCGGGGGATCTGGTTGTTAATCCTCGAGTGGCATTCTTGTATGACATTGCACTTAAATGACAAGTTTGGTATTTAACCGACTTTTCGTTATGAGATATGCTGTTTTTAGACAGGGACACATACGCGGCACCTTTCTGCAAAAATACTTTTTTTACTTTCTCTACTATGTATAGTAAGCAGGGGAAGTATTGCATTCCGTCCGAAAATTCTATACCGAGATTTCACCGGAAATAGTTGTTTTGAGACCCCTGAATCGAAATAAAGAATTTTTGGAAACATTTTTGTGTGTGTCTGTGAACAGCATAACTCAAAAACGAAAAGTCGGATAAATACCAAACTTGGAAGTTCACTAACTTCCAAAGATGGGACACGAAGATTTCCAAGAAAATTCCCCCACTCCATAGTACACTTTATATGAAATATTTTTCTAAAATTTTGACTTTCTCAAAAATAGCTCTAACGATGCTATTAAACTGTATTTACTGAAATATCTTTCATTATCTCTGATTTCAGAATTGCTTGGGCAAACTCTGTGTATTTGAGTGTAACAGTCAAAAGAATTTGTAGTATACAGGTTTATTTTTGTTTATAATTTTTACCAATTGGTTATAAACTACTACTATCCCTCCACAAAACTATGCATTTTAACGATCTGAAAAAATGGATTTTATTGTTTTGCTTCACTTAAACTCAAATGTTTTGACAATGCAAGGTCAGCATATCAGAAGTAAAAATCTTACCAAACTCTTAAGAAAAAGGAACATTTTTCACATTCTTGCATGTGTTGCTCAACCTTTTATTGTTCCTAAGCATTGCACTACATAAAAATTATATTTGTTCTGCTTTGTACATTTCCAGTTGGAAAAGAGTCCATAAGCTTCAAGACAATACGCATTTTAGTATAAATTTCGCATTTTGAGTCAGTTTCGCACTCTATTGCATTTTCAAAGCACATTAAAATGTAAATTACAAGTTCTGAAAAATCAAAATAAGTGATGACAAAACACCATTCCTAACTATGCCATAATTAACTATTGACTGTTGCAGACAGGAACATTGTTTGTTTATATAGTCATATGAGCAAATGAAATGATGGGTCAGTCCAGTTAACTAGTTAGCTATTTTGAAATGTATTTGCAAGCATAAGATAAAGAATTGTTTTACTTACGTAGGCCGTTGGATTCCATACGTGAAGCCGTGTTGACTGTGTCCCCAAAGAGACAATAACGTGGCATCTTGTGTCCGACGACGCCTGCTACACAAGGACCTGCAAAAATTGTGTAAATATCTTAATTTACTGTGAGTCAGAGAAAATAATATTTTAGCCTTATTTTCTTTGTCGTTTTTCTCTGTCACTCCAATAAAATTCCAGTTTCACACATAATCTACTAGATATTCCAAATTTTCCTTAAGAACAGGCAGAGGGGTTTTAGTAAGTAAACAGAACAATCCTGTTACCGCAGGGAGTATTGGTGACGACAGGTACTGTGACGGGCAGTCTCCTTTCTTTCCCTCCATAACAACCGGTATCTTTGCGACTGTTCCATTTATTCGCTACATAAAAACTAATGGAGAAGGGTGGCATGTGTTTACAGCAAAGAAGAGCCAATACATAAAAATTACAATAAGCATCATTTGTAGCGGAATTTGACATGGAACACTTCAGCATAAATGGCAAAACCATTAGATTAACATAAGAGCTCAAAGGAGTTTAAAACATCGTGTTAAATTGCTTGTAATGCAATGAAACACAGCTACAAACTATGATCAGAATTTTTCGAGGATCTGCATCATAGCTAATGAGAGCGGATATTGCTTTAGAATATTACAGCTTTCGATGTAAAAGAAAAGACAATGTAACTCAGATTTCTGTAAATTAATGCCTTAATTAACTCACGAGGTAACTTTATTGCACACTATCAATAGCTAAACATACATTGCCTTCTTTCCTTCTAATATTCCTTGATTCTGGTCTACCTGCTGTTCAAGTAGGGTGTAGTAACTTCACATTGTACACGGCATATTTTTACAGAGAACGCTGCAAGGTTACAAGAGCTTGAACCTTCTCTCGTCACAAAGCCTCGGTGTGTTCCTAACTTAATGGCTTACTTACCTAAACCCCTCTGCTTGATGAGTGAATGAAATGCGCTACTATTTGTAATACTTGGTGATCACCGTAAAATGGGGGAACTTGACAAAGACTGCGGAACATTGTTTAACAGGGCTACTTCCTTTTGATCGTGCAAGAGTTATCGCAAAGATTCCTTAGCTCAAAGCCAAGAAAATATTAGTCGCTCGTTAAAGAATTGTGGAGACGCTATAAGAAATGAGACGACAGAAGGAAGTAGGCGAAAAGAAACGCGATAGAAAAATATTGTCCTTAACGGATCGAATAACCAAAGGGGATGATCCAGGCAGTACCAGTGCAGGCACCGAGAGAGATGACTCCGCAGTAAGGATAGAAGCTCGCATTTAGGTGGTCCCATCGGGCGACCCTCAGACCATGGTTTATTTCATGGTTTCCCCAGGTCGGTAGGTAAATACTGGGGTGGTTTCTCATTTACCACGAATTTCCTGTCCATTTTCTGTCCCCATCGTTTTATTTTATCTATTTCAAGGTTGTAGAACCAGGTGAAGGCGGTTAGTATGTTACAGCAGGACGGTGGAGTTTGCGCTCTGGAAAGATTTCTCCCTGACATTTACTGGGACGCTACCCTTCCTTATAGCTGCCTCGATGGCTATGGGAACAACAGATGCCTCGGGGCTTAGGCGACGTTAGGTCTGGCCCTATGATTGAATCGTCAGGGACTCCGCCTTTGCTAGCGCACGTCGTCGTCTGAATCTGGTCGCCCTTTGGATCTCCTCTTCCTCCCAGGATTCACGCTGGAACCATCAAGAGCCCACTTGCAGTGCTCCAGTTACTGGACACCCCTCCGTTTGACTGCTCTTAATCCTCCTAACCAGTACCAGCATCTTCCACGTCGGGAATTAAGAGTCTTAAGCCTATCGATGACTATAAGAAGAATGAAGAAAATCATCAAGGTGGAATGTATTCTTGTGATTGGAAAAGGACCAGACAGGTTCCGTGTGTACAAGTCTTTTTTGGGTATGCGACAATTGCACTGAAAGAACTGAAGATATGTATTGTGACGCACGCACACGCACAGAGCAGTGTTTCGAGGACATTTAAAAACGTTCGCCCTTCTTTTCAATAATACATCCCATTTCTGACGCCAGTGTGACTTTTCCAGTTTTTCAACTGTCACTCAGTTCTCAATGTCACTGTTCTAAGTTCTTACCAGGTTCACATTTCACTTCTCAATGTAACTTCACTAAAGTGAAATAGTTCAATTTTCCGCCACTTCATTCCCTTCGTGACGTGGCGTGTTCACTTCACTCGAGAGTCGAACACAAGACCTCCGCAGTACCACTCGCTGCACACACACTCGCTCGGAAAATCGTTCTTGATGCCGCACACACAAAACGCAGTTGCTAACTCGCTCGTTCACTGACTGATTCAACTCAACTCTGACAGCTCTGCAAGAATGCTAGCTTATATAGTCAGTGGAATCTTTTCACAAGGTTCTCGAACTTCTAGAATTATTTGATACATTTCTAGAATGTTCTATGGTTGAAACATGGAAAGTAGAAAGAGATAGCACTATATTCCACACGACGGTTCGTAATCCTTAACTGCCTAATCCCAAACCCTTCATATTGAAATCTACTATTTAAAATCTGGGTTAGGTTGAAACTTGAAATTTAGAAGAGAACAACCAACATTCGCTTGTAGCAATACGAAAGTCAGCGAAGCAAGGACGGCCGAAGATATCAGGATATTTTCATATTTCATTGCCAAAAGTACAACTGGCAACAACACTACAGCTGATACTGAGAGGCTAGGCAGTGAATGGTTATTGCGGCAGGGTTTCTCAGCACCCCGACCGTCAAAAGCACACTTGCCTCCTATAACGTCAGGTAGCGTCAAAATGGTCATGTTTCAGCTTAAACCTTACGTACTGTAGTTATCTGCTGATAGAGCGCCCGGTGTTTACGCTGGCGAGCGGCAGTTACTGTGTTTACACGGACCACCCGGCGCCGACCTCCCGATAACCTTTGACTATTGCCGCTACATCTCAATATTTTTGAATGCATAAACCGTTATGATAGCGATAATATGCATTGGGTGTAGTTGTTTTACGTTGTGTGTTTTTTTTTGTGTTCTGTACATACGGTACGACGTTTCTATATACTGAAAAATGTAGAAAGTGTTATTTGTATTATATTCTCAAGTTCTCTTGTACCGAAATATATAATTTCAAGAAAGTAACACGCCAAAGTAGTCCCAATTAGGTACTATTTTGCACAAATCGCATTAATGTGCAGTAGGGATGGGCAGAAAATAATGTAACGGATGCAATGTAACGGTTACCTTAATATAACGGTTCCAAAATAACGACTACAATGTAACTGGTTATTCAGTAACGGTTACCACATTAACGATAACAAAGTAACTAGTTACACAGTAACGGTTACCAAAGTAACGAATACAACCAGTTATCCCGTTAACGGTTATTGTAGACTGTAACCGAACCTGGCTGACATCATGAGTGCATGTGCACTGGAATCGCTTATTTGGAACTAGTTACCTCGTCTCGTTTACAACTTGAGTCATCGTCCCGCGGAGTTGCAAGTACATATTTACTTGTTACAGCGCGTTTCTCATCGCTTCCAATATAATCACAGGCCACAAATGACAGGCCAGTCAGTACCCAGAAGCAAAGCTACATGCGTTGCACTGGTTATTCACATACGATAATTCTTCCTCCATGGTCTAGGGGTACCATGGTAGCCTTTAATTTCCAAGGTCACGGGTTCCAACTCAGCGGAGGGCGATGTTTTTTTTTCAGGGGTAAAAATCTTTAGCGTGACTAGCGTAAAGTCGGTGGTCCGGTGTCGTAGATTTACGGCACATAAAAGAACCTCAAACTCATAAAGAGGCTTTCGAGCAAAATATCCGGTCTTTCACGCCCAATATAGAATGGGACGCTAAGAACACATAGTGGTGAAAGAGCGTCCATAAATAAAACTCAATTTAATTTTACATACGATTATAGGTGCATGCGTTTTTGTACATGGCGGGTAAATGGTTGTGACAAACAATTAATGCTGTTTAGTATTAAAATATGCGTGGGCTGCTAAGCTCAAACAAGAGTATCTAATATTTAACACTGGCGAATCAAGAGCTATAGTTGCGCAATTTCATTAAGTCTACTCTCTAAGATTGCTCAAAAAAACGTGAAATTTCTCCAACTTCCGAATTCGAAAAGCACATGTGACAGTGTGTGTTTCCGCTCATTTGGATTTGATATTGTGGATATTTACCCCTTTAACCTTGCATGGCAAAGAGCAATAAAAGACCGACAGATACACGACGGGGTTAAATCAGAATTTCCCCAAATCATACCTCGAAGTTGAAAGGGCTACCTCATTACGAAACAGAATCATGATTGTAGGTTGAATATTATTTATTAACATTGGACAACTGCATACTTCCTAGCTCCGTTTGCATGAATGTAATGAGTTTTCATTTACTCACGGCTGTTCCCATATGCAGGTGCTAAGATAGGCGCACTTACGCAAGAATAGCTTAGCCAATAAGGAGAAGGCAACACGGAGGAATATGTGTATGTATGTATGTATGTATGTATGTATGTATGTATGTATGTATGTATGTATGTATGTATGTATGTATGTATGTATGTATGTGTGTGTGCGTAAGGATGTAGAAGTAAGTGCGAATGCATTTTGCAATTAGTGTTGACACTGTAGAGATTAGATTGCATGAAAATAATGAAGTAAGTCTGTATCCACATAGTTCGTATTGAAGCTTAGTTACAGCTAACCGTTACTGGTAGCCATTAATGTGCTGTAACTAGGAATGTGATAACCACGAAAACAAATAACCTAACCATTACTGGTAACCGTTACATGTAACCGCCAACGCACTGTAATTACGACAGTTATAACCGTTACTTGAAAATAACGGTTAGTCACATGCTTAATGTACACTGTACCAGAGTTCTACTATGCAAAGCATTGGCAATTAAAATTTTAAGATTTTACAAGAATAAAGATAATTTTGGTACAGGTAACGCGAAGGTTTCAATGTTACTTTGGAAACATAGATGGGCACATTTTGCATGTAAAAGTTTTTAAAAAGCTCCCAATGTCCCCATTTTACAGTACAAATTAGTCTGATGACAATTCCTAACAAACCGTTTTAATAACATGGAGATTCTTCATTGCACTTCCTTATGGGAACTTGAGTTGTTCAAGTATGCTATTATTTGTCAATAACTTTGTTGTGCTTTTTGTTTAATCAATACTAAATTTTTAGAATGAAACACATTATTTGTAGTGCATTATTGGGATATAATCGGAGATGCCCCAAAAATGTACAACAATATACTTCCCAGTGAATAGGTAAGTAGACTGTAGTACACAGGGAAGAATATCATACATATATGTGTACATATGAAAATAGGATGTCTTAATCCTTATTAAATAAATGGAAACAAAAATTCTGCTTATATATTCCAAGTACAACAGTTCTCATATTATAGGCATAAATTAACTATTTAGAAGGCCTGAATTTCATCGGGCACTTTGTCGTTAACTGTTTAGACCTGGGATTTAGAATATTTTGTAGATTCCTTGAGCTACCAAACTCTCTACTCAACTTCCTTCCTAACAATGAACTATATTAAAATGTTATCATTAAAGATATGTACAACATATCTTTTATGTTTTATATACTGTATATGTATATTCCAGTAATGAAAATATGTGTAATTAAAATGAAGTGTACTTTCCTGAGCGCTTATCAGTTACTGCCAATTCACTCAGTGATAATGCAGATTTACATGAGAAAAGGAAGATTTCCACAGGCCTTAGGAAAGCTTAGATAGATGTTATTAACAGGTATGATATTCATTTAGATATGTGAAATGATTGGGCTTGCTTGGCATCAGATGGTTATTGAGTTTGGTCTTGTATCTGGAAAGCGCAAATCATTCTGCAGATTTAGTTTTAGGCATTACTTGGGCATTACTACCGTAATGGTGATAAATGCAGTCCCACACTCAAACGGCTTTAGGAAAGGCAGTAGAATGCGCAAGACTTTATTGCATAATCCCTAGGTACATTTGCACGGGTCGAGAAAACGGTTGAGAGTTCACGCACTGATAGCCACCAGCCTGTTCTCGAGCACGTGATCACGATAAAGACCAGTCATTTCTCGAAACGGTTTATAAAATCCAACAGTGTTTAGATGTGAACAGGTCGTGTGAGGGCTAAACCGAACATCGTGAAGATGTCACGTCATCTCGCTGGAACGGCGAGACAGTGATACGTTTCGTACATGCCTATCAAAGCTTCATAAACGTCATCATATACATAGTACTCCTTGGGATGCGAAACATATATTTCAGGGTTCTATAAAAATCACCAGTAGCTAGAAATCTGAGTGTCATTTCCAATGATATTTTTCTTTTAGGAACTTCTGTTTATATTTGTGTTATACGTTTTAACAGTATTTTAAATTTTTCCAAGAAAAAAGTTAGCTATGTTATCACTTAGTGTAAAGAAATTATGATATGCCTTAGATCTTCTGTTTAGATCTTTGCAAAGAGTTCTAGATGCCCCCAATGTATTAAGCCGTTTTATCCCACAACTTATCCACACTTTTATTCTCCTCTTACGATTCTTTAGAACTGAACACAGTTCCTTACAAAGCAAATCAGTCAGAATAGCAACACCTTCAAGACTCCATGTTTTATAATCTATTATCTCACTTTTACGCACGCGCTCTCGCCACTTTTGTCGACCCGGTAAAAAGCCGAAAAATCAGGACCGTGCGATCTAAAATTCAGTCAGGTTGAACAGTGTCGTCTGTTGTCTCTTGACTGTGCTGAAATTTGGTGTTCGGATGGTCAGAGACGAATAAGTTGTGCTTGCATTTTGTGAAGAATAGTTTTCGAAGTGGATATGAAGAAGTGAAAAGCACAAAAATATGATTCCTTCGTTTAATTTTAACAATATAGGGTCATGGTGAGTGCTAAGACTGTTCACCTACCAAACGTTGGCATGGGTTCAACCCCAGCAGCGGCATATGAGATTTTCGGTAAAGGGTAGTTAAATTATAATTTATATAATGTAATTATATTCGAACCCACTCGCGGTCTCTCTCTGCTGTGCGAGACAGCCGGCAGTCGCCGGGGAAATTATGCCGGCAGAGGCGGACTAAAATCCTTACCTTATAATAGATGCCGGAAATGTTGACCTTCTGCTCTCAAACAGGCAGCATATATCGTGTAAATATTCTCGCTCACTCTCCGAAGCTCAGTACCAGGACTTCTTATGATTTCTTGCACAATGTTTTCTCTAAGTTCCTAGTGTGCGAGGATTGGAACAATACACTTTGTCACAACTCGTTAGGTCAGGAGAACGAGGGGACCACAAATCAACACTACTTATTCGTCATCAAACGCCTCTCTTATTGCATGTAATGATTCGGCAGCGTATGTGCTGTTGCAGAATCTTGCTGGAACCAACCACACGATTTCTCTTCTTCTGTCAAGCGATTGAAAAATGACCTCAGAATTAACCTCTGATATCGCTCTGCACTTATTGTTTCATCAAAGAATATGGGCCCTATTACTCTTCTAGCACTTACCGCACACCGCACTCCAATTTTCTGATTATAATGAGGCGTTTCATCATAAGAATTCCTGCTGCTGAGCTTCGGAGAGTGAGCGAGAATATTTTCACGAGATATGCTGCCTGTTTGAGAGCAGAATGTCAACATTTCCAGCATCTATTATAAGGTAAGGGTTTTAGTCCGCCTCTGCCGGCGTAATTTCCCCGGCGACTGCCGGCTGTCTTGCTCAGTAGAGAGAGGCAGCGAGTGGGTTTGAATATAATTTAACTACGATATATAAATAGTGCCTGGGAAGGTTTCCTTCAAGTACTTCGGGTTTCCCGTAAAATAACTCCGCTAGTTCCTCACGATCATGTCATTCTTATCTTCATACCATGCTATCATTCAGTTTAACGTAGTTCACCGATATAAGGTGCAACGAATCGAAAATGGACAACAGTGCTGTTTGCAAGGAGCTTCAATGTCTAATTGTCTAGTTAAAAGGTGATCGTTATAGATATATCATCATCCATCATCATCATTATTATCGTTCTTTTAACAATATGCTCTTTTGTAAGAAAGTATTCAGCTATATTTTTAGACTTCCAATCCCGCTCTTTCAAACCTACAAATTCCGTTTGAAAGGCTGCACATTGACTATTTTTACTGAATCAAACTTATCTTTGTGTTTACTTTTTTGGAATATATCAACAAATTGTGAACCAACTTAAAGATTATAGCGTTTTTTTAAATAGGTATAAGTGTTACAATACATGAATGCAGTTGAGAAACTGAGATTAAATTGTCGAGAGACAATGGGTTTAAACAAATACAAGAGAGATGAGCTTCATGCATTATTATTAAAATACTTTAACCTGTGATGAAAAACTGCCGAAGTTCTCGCGCTTCCCACATTTCCAGGGGGCGTGTCTGGCTGTATGAATACCCTGGGTTACATAATTAGGGGACAAATTCAGCCACCCAATCAAAACCTTGAAGCACTCACCTGTGTGCATTCCAATGCGCAGTTTGAGCTGATCCGACGGTCGGTGCCGGATTGTGAAGCCACGTACTGCAGAGAGAAGGGCGAGCGACATCCGTGCCACTTCTCTTGCGTGAAGATTTCCGTTCCTAACGGGAAGTCCCGACACCACCATGTAGGCGTCCCCTATTGTCTCCACCTAGCAGACAGAACAACAATTATAGCTCCAGGAATGGCCATTGTACTTGGGTTTATCTGTTTTCAGAGGAAGGTACCAGCATAAACACTAGGGTAAGGGAGATGTACACTCTTGCGTGAAATGACAGGTTCTTCGTCCCTCTTAACTTTATATTGTTGATATACCATCAGTTTCCACACAAAAAGGCAATGGACAGAAGAAGACACGCGGTTTGATAAATATCAAATTATCAACACTGTCTGATTTGCAAAGTGATAAAACTCTTTTTGAAGTTTGTAAAATTTTACAAAATTATTTTCAAGTTCGTTCGGTAACGCAGAAAGCCCATTAGGTATCGTCGCGTTGTTTGTCCATTCACTTCGTCTGCGCACCTTGTAACAATTCACGCACCGTTGCAAGAACTGAGGTAACATTTTACAGTTTGCAGAAATGTTAGAGAAATAATTTATTCAAATGTATTTAGAACTGCTACAAAATAAGGGTTATTTTAAGAAGGTTTTAAATATTTTGAAATTTTATGCGAACCTCTCCTAATTCGGTGTTCAAGTTCTGTGCTCAAATTTTCAAAACATTGAAGCTCCTCTTTATTATGCCACGATGGCGCGACAATTTGATACTGCAAAGTATTTGACACCCTTACTCGTTGCCTCCAACATCTTCTGTTGATTCTGCTGCCGGCTGCTCCAATGGTAGAGCTATGAGTATTTTCCATCAGGATATGCGTGGATGTATTGTGAAGGGCAACACCAGCTTAAATTGACTGAGAAACTTATTGTGAACTAATATTTGAGTTCTTGAACTGAGTTGCCGAGCCGTTTGAAACGAAGAAATATATTGATTCTGTATTGTAGCACTCGAAACTATAACAACTGAATTTATTATATCTGCTAACTTCTGCAGAATAAATTTTACGGTTTGAAATAACTGTTTCCGCAATAAAAGAAACTAGACGCGTAACTCGCCGTGAGTCGCTAAAATGTTGACCAGCAGGATCCCTCACACTAGCCGCTACACAAACATGCGCGCCACTAGGCGCTTAAATATCACGAGCAAGTACCGCTGGTGGTACCCGAGAAGAAAGTAATTAATGCGTGCATAACTGTGTGCATTAACGTCGATGCGTACCAGTCCCGGTACCAGAGAAGAGAGTAACCCTTGGATCTAGAGGCACGAACACTTATTAATTTCAGCTCCACCTACATGCTATTCCCTCACCATGTAATTTCCTCTCTCTCCTTATACGTTGTCAAATCTCAAAACTGTCAGCATCCGAATGTGACATTCTTACTATGGGATTAGCTAAATTTCTCAGTATTTCCGTCGCCTATCTAATTTTCAAAATTGGCCTACGTGTCTGTATAATGTGCTGAACTTAACTCTAAACTGCCGTTCCAGAAATTCTTAAGCTAATATGCTCGCTACTTCGGCCCCCTAATGGCACTGGCTAACCTGAGTCCTATTTACCGCTTACTTTCCGGACAAAACTCTCAACTGAAGCGTGTTGCTTATACACTGATTTAATAAACGGAAATTACTTATTGCAATTATTTCTCTATCTTACTGCTATTTCTTTATTTAATTATTTATATATTCCCGTCGGTAATATATTTATATATTAAATTTTCAGAAAAAGGTTTCTTTGCCACACTGTCCAGCCGTAAAAAGTATAACTCAAACAGCGAAAAGCGGATTAAATAACAAACTTGGTATTTCAGTTCTGCATCTTGCAAAGATACATCACGAATATTTTCAAGAAAATTACCCTACTCATAACTACTATAGGCTTCCGACGATAAAGCGAGACGATAATCCGAAAGAGTGGGGGAGGATAATACCATGTGGTAACTCACGATAATGTCATAAATAGATCTACTATCTACGTTAAAAACATCGCGCAACGTTGGTAACCACACGTGTTTCACTTGGAGCAGTGTGTGTTTTCTAGTGATTTATAAAGTTGTCTACAATGACCAATGAGAAAGGAAGAACTCTACACAGCCAAGGCTGAGAAATAGTTCCTAACGTTGTTAAAATCTGTGACGTGGAAAGCAAAAACACGAAATTGGCCATTCAGCATTACAAGCAGAAGAGCGTATGTTTTTTAAGAGCCTTAAGTCTTGTTGATATGTTGAAAGTAGAGCCCTAATCTTACTTAGATAGCGATAGAATTTTTGATGTCAACACATTCCTTACAGACACATTCTCGTGAGGGAACAAGTACCGTTACATGACAAATTTTTCGTTAGTTTGTATTTTCTCATAAATGGCCCTAACAATTTCATTAAAATACTTTAGGTTTAAGATATTTGCATGAAAAAGAAAAAGTTTATCCTTAAGTTTCTGCCAACATTCTGCGAAGATCTTTTTATTGAGTAAATTTTTGCATTTTTTAACGGGTAAACCAGAAGAGTTATACTTCCGCACAAAAATATACATCTCACCAAATACATTTTTGTGGCATAAACTATTATTCAGATATATTTTGTGTTGTAATGCACTGTCAAAAACGTTATACTTAGTTCAAGTGCGAAGTCACTATTCATTTTTTCTTTCATGGTCGTACAAGGAACATGGAATTTCAAAATTACGAATATGTATCATATACCGCTTTTCTATGTTATAATATATATGACAAACTTTCAGGGTTTACAGAGGGATGATGTGGTTCAATATAGGAACACCTTGATATAGGACATCTGTGGTCTATGGCAAACACTGAAGTTACGTATTGATTTTTCATTTGAATATTTACCGATAAAAATAATTAGACTTAATGCGAATGCGGTACTGATCTCCACTCTAAAATTGTTAATTTCTCTTACATAAGCCAGAAATACCTACTATTGCGATATTTTCAAAGTTATGATGTGTACTTTTTCTGGAAAAGTACCTCGTCAGCAAGGGCCAGTGTACCAGTGATGTCTCCACTTTCACATGGAGAATCATACGTACGAGGTGTTTTTTTAAAGTAATTAACGTTTTAGTATTTTGCCGCTGTAGCCCTGTAGTCGCGATTTTGAGCATGCTCAATCATTTCAACCATTCATTAGGAAGCCGGACGCAGCTGTGAGCGATCGTCACTTTGTGTTTTCCGATTGTTAGGGCGTTTCGAAATGTTCAAAACAATCGAACGATCCGCCGATTGTGAAGTCTCAGATTAGTAATTCGTTTTTTGAATGCGAGAGATGTTACGTCAGCAAACATTCATCGCCAATTGTATAAGGTTTATGAGGAAATAATGAGTGACAATGCCTGGTCGCCACAGCCAAACAAACTCAACATCTGACTGCATCATTTGGTTTTCAACGATTCGACCACTCCCGGTACAGTCCGGATTTGACACCAAGCGGTTTTCATCTGAAGAAATTCCTTGGTAGAAAACATTTCAATGACGATGATGATGTGAAACAAAAAGTGTATACATAGATTTAATCACAGGGACATCATTCTTTGACGAAAGCATACAAAAACTGGTTTCCCGTTACGACAAGTACCTGAATAATGGTGGTGACTATATGAAGAAGTAGTGCACTCTCAATGAAAATTCATTTGCTAGACATTACTAGAATCAGTCCAGTCTAAATATGCAACTAAATAAAACACAGTTTTGCACAATTTCTCCATGAAAATGTATTTTTATCAACAATATAATGTAAAACTGAAGTACCTTTTGCTCTCAAAGAGGACGCGTTCACTAGACATTATTTTAATAATCTGCTCCAATCTCCATTCTTGCCAAATACCTGATTTATTCGTCCAGGCGTTGCCTACTCATCCCCCTCTGGGAACACTGTCATTTGTGTTTAGAGCCAAAGTTCTTCCAGCAGCTAAGTGATTCAGCCTAGATAGCTAATCAGATATTGAACAGATTATTAAAAACAATGTCTAGTAAATGTGTTCTCTTTAAGGGCAAAAAGTATAATGTGTTTCAGTTGTTCATTACGCTGCCATTTTAAAATATTCTTTTCGTAGAGATATTGTATAAAACAGGGTTTTATTTAGTTATGGTTATTATAAGTAATGACGAGTACAGGTATTGTTCAAAGTTATGTATTCATATGTTAATAATCTAGAGTTGTGAACTTAAAACAGCACGGCACTGCACGCGCGAAAAGGTAAACAGATACAGTCCTCTCCCTGCTATTCATACTCCACCTGTGAAGACCAGTAGAATGTCTCCCGAAGCTACAGTGGCGGCTGAAGCAAGTGTACATATCACGTAGAGACACCCGAAACTAGGCAGTGCACCGCACGTAGGCCAATGTGCCCTTTGTGTATCTGGGAGGGAGAGATGAGGGAGAGACCCGAGCATCAAGCAGATCCAGGAGACGAGGTCCCTAACGTTTTCAGATACGACTCCGCTTAAGCCCGCCCAGAAGCCCCGAACACCTGAAGGTCTCCTTAAGGAGAGACTGCTCCGTGATCACCCCGAGGACGGATCTGTGAGCAGTGCGACCGACGCTAGGGAGAAACTTTCACAAAGTGCACCACCACCAGCCAGCGGCAACTCGCCGAACACCGTTACTTGGTGCCTGAACACTGAAGCAGATGATGTTGAAGGAAATGATGAACAGGAGGGTATTGGTAGAAGAGAAACCACTCCAGCAATCGCCTACCGACCGAGGAAACTACGAAAAACCCGTAATCAGAGTGCGCGGTCCCCGGGAATCGAAACCGAGATCTCTCAATCTCGATCGAACCCGCTCCCTCAGATGTACGAACTTCACATCTCTCTCGATTACTTTTCACATTACCTTACGTGCAATTGTTTGCTTCACACACACTAGTGGTTTAAAGGTTCCCTTTACAGACGAGGTAGAAAATAATGCATTTCACTATTTCGTTGGTAGCATTCTAAATCTGAGCAGTGAATGACACTGGACTGCAATTAAATTAATAACATGATGGCTCCTTCTATGAATGTTTCTTTTGCATTTAATTGGATGTAAAGCTGTCACTGTACACATACCAATAAAAACTTATCGGTACGTCACCGCTTTGTAAACTAATTCGTTTGATACAGGCCGCGGTCTATTAAGAAATCATATCATCAGTTCGTCCGTATTGAATATAATCTTTTTATAAACATAAGTGAAGCTCAGTTTCTACACTGGTGTGCAAAACCTAAGTATGAGATGGGTAAAGTAACATAACAAATGAACTACTTGGTGGAAGTAGTTGAAGGTGCGGCAGCATGTTGCCAGAGATCTCTCACATGTACACAGAAAGCTGGCCTTCACATGACGCTTGTGTAGCGAGCTTATAGTGCCAAATGGGTCTGGTCGAGCAACACGGGGCAGTTGACGAAACAGGACAAGACGTTGTGTGGCAATTAACGAGCTGTTACGGTGCATTGTAGTGGTGTTCTTCATTGCAACATGGCCCGTAGACACAATTTGGATGACTTCACACGGGGAAGAATCATCGGGAAACTGGAAGAAGGGCGAAGTGTGACGCCCAGGAGTTAGAGATTGCTCACAGATTTGTTTCACGTGCATGGGGAACCTTCCAAAACACAGGCACTGCTGTCCCAAGGAAAGGTGGTGGTCGACCACGCTCAACTATAGCAGCAGTTGACCGCTACATTGTGCAACAGTCAAGAAGGGATCCACGCCAAACAGGGGGTGTAATTGCAACCGCATTTAACAGGACAGCTAGGCACGCAATCTCACTATACACAGTTGCACGGCGAGTACACAGGGGTGGTCTCTTTGCCCGACGGCCAGTATGTTGTATTCCATTGACATTTGCACATTGGCGGCACCGTTTGCGATGGTCCCAAGAGCATCAAAATTGGACCAATGAGGAATGGCTCGCGTGCTTTTCTCGGATGAGTGCAGATTCAGTATAAGTAGTGGTTCTCGACTTATCCTCATCTGGCGAGAGGTGGAAACACGTAATGAACCCAGGAACATCCGTGAACATGATGGTTTTTGTGGTCCGGGTGTTATGGTTTGGGGAGGCATAATGTTGCAAGGGCGCACCGACCTCCAAATGTTTGAACACGGTACGCTCACTGGTCAACGTTATTGTGATACTGTACTCCTTACCCATGTGCGTCTTTTCAAGGGTGCAGTCGGCCCTGACTTCATTTTTATGGATGACAATGCGCGACCGCATTGAACAGCGCAGGTGGAGGATCTCTTGGAACAAGAGGAGATTCGGCGAATGGTCTGGCCTGCCCGTTCCACCGATTTAAATTCCATCGAACACGCGTGAGATATTTGGGGAGACGCATTGCAGCATATCCACATGCACTAATGACCATCCAACAGTTGTCAACAGCGCTGGTGAAGGAACTACTTACCAACCTTGTGGTCAGCATGGGAGTACGATGCGGAGCCTGCATTGCTGTCCGTGGTGATCATACACTCTTTTAAGCACCATGAATCTGTTTGTGTAAATCTAGAGAGTCATCATATGTCGTATTGACTTTAGTGTAGCTTATGGTCTATGAATAAACGTGGCATTTCCGTTCGTCTCATTGCATATTTCGTTTAGTTGCCTACTGTAGCATACCATAACAGTTCCCTCAATGCATGATTCAAGTTTCATCGAGCTATGTTACTTGGCAGTGTCACAGCATGCGAAGATTACTTTCGTCCTTAGGTTTTGCACACCAGTGTACTTTCTCTAGTATGTACTTTCAGCATTTCACAAAAATACACTATGTGAACAAAAGTATCCGGAAACCCCCACAAACATACGTTTTCATCTTAGATATATTGTGCTGCCACCTACTGCCTGGTACTCATTATCCGCGACCCCAGTAGTCATTACACATCGTGAAAAAGCAAAATGGGACGCTCCGTGGAACTCACGGACTTCGGAACTGGTCAGCTGATTGGGTGTCACTTGTTTCAGAAGTCTGTACGCGAGATTTCCACACTCCTAAACATCCCTAGGTCCACTTTTTCTGATGTGATAGTGAAATGGAAACATGAAGGGACATGTACAGCACAGAAGGGTACAGGCCGACCTCGTCTGTTGACTGACAGAGACCGCCGAAATTTGAAGCGGGTCGTAAAGAATAATAGGTAGACATCTATCCAGAGCATCATACAGAAATTCCAAACTGCATCAGGATCCACTCCAAGTACTATGCCAGTTAGGCGTGAGAAATCTTAGATTCCATAGTCGAGCGGCTGCTCATAAGCCACACATCACGCAGGATAATGACAAATGACGCCTCGCTTGGTGTAAGGAGCGTCAACATTACACGAATTGACAGTGGTAAAACTTGTGTGGAGTGACGAATCACGGTACACCATGTGGCGATCCGATGGCGGGGTATGGGTATGACGAATGCCCGGTGAACGTCATCTGCCAGCATGAGTAGTGCCAACAGTGAAATTCGGAGGTGGCGGTCTTACGGTGTGGTCGTGTTTTTCCTGGAGGGGCTTGCACCCCTTGTTTTGCGTGTCACGATCAGAGCGCAGACCTACATTGATATTTTTAGCACCTTCTTGTTTCCCAGTGTTGAAGAGCAATTCGGGGATGGCGATTGCATGTTTCAACACAATGGAGCACCTGTTCATACTCCACGGGCTGTGGTGGAGTGGTTACATGACAATAATTTCCCTGTAATGGACTGGTCTCCACAGAGTCCTGACTTAATCCTATAGAACACCTTTGGGATGTTTTGGAACGCCGACTTCGTGCCAGACCTCACCGACCTACATCGATACCTCTCCTCAGTTCTGCACTCCGTGAAGAATGGGCTGCCATTCCCCAAGAAACCTTCCAGCACCTGATTGAAAGTATGCCTGCGAGAGTGAACGCTGTCATCAAGGCTAAGGGTGGGCCAACACCATATTGACTTCCAGCATTACCGATGGAGGGCGCCACGAACTTGTACGTCATTTTCAGCCAGGTGTCTGGATACTTTTGATCACCTAGTGTATGTGTTATGAGGCCCCCTGAACCACAACAATTTTTTTTAGAAAAGTATATCCGTGTGAGTGCGTGTGTCAGTGAACAGCATAACTAAAACACTAAGAGTGAATAGATACCAAAGTTGGTATTTAAGTTCAGTATCTTTTAAAGAAACGACACAAGGGCTTAAAAAAAACCTCTAAATCAAACTACCCTTTACATGGAAAGTTTTTCGAAAAGCTTTTATTTTCCCAAAATCGGCTCTATAGAGTTTGTTTAAAATACTATATGTTTAAGATATTTTTATGACAAATAAAATATATACCTTTAATTTCCTGGAAATAGGCTGTTAAGTCCTCTTCATTCGTGAATAATTTTGTATAATATATTTTGCTGGTAAATGTTAAGTGATAGACGAAAATGTACTACACAGAAAATATTATTAGATATATTAAAAAATAGAATTTATTTCAAATTCGGCATTTAGAGTTTTTCGTTATTAATGATTCGAATTGCTCAAAACTTTGTCACTCCTTTCGATTCTGTCGATATTCAGTTGTTTCTCGCGGTAAAGGAGTATGTAATTTTAAGGCCAGTAGATAGCACGCAGTGCTTAAACATTGAATAGCGTTATACCTTTGTGTCTATAAAGAAATGTGTAACAAGGCTTTATCTCGATTAAAATGAAATAGCAAAATAAGCTTTCTTAAAAATAGTTTATATGCCCACTAATAAACAATAGATGGTAGAGAAAGTCACGTGAATGTGGCACATCAGCTTTTATCTCTAGCTCCACATTATTGTTTTAGAAACTTAAAACTTAATAGTATCACTTTTGTTATTGATACATGCTCTCTTTGTTGCAGAGAAAAGCTAAGTTTAACGGTTGACGCCGCTTCTGAAGGTGTCATCATGTAGTAGCAGGTAGCAAGCGGCGTGAATACCGCACTAGGTGTCGGTATTTGCTTTGATGGCAAAATCCTCCCGGGCGTATACCAAAAGCTAATCCTGCATCACCACATCCGCAATTTACATAATTAACTCATTAATTATTTACAGTCTCTCCCCGAGTTCTCTCACACATCAGTGCGGTCTCCGATAATAGGCATTTCGATCTGCAATATCAGATGAATTATATAAAACATTTTAAGTAGATAATGACTGATTAAAATAGTAATACCTTCATTAATAATTATTATATGTTTATGTTATGTAAAAATAACCTTAAATCTACCTTATTAACCAAAAATAAACTTGTAAATGCACTCAGGTTCCGAATTGTTTCTGAAAACAGGTTTGGCCATTTTGCATAAAATTTTGCAACTACTAAAGAAAGCATTAACTTTGCAATTTGAGTGAGGCGTTTATATACAAACAAAAAGCCACATTTTCTTAGCAGCTCCTAAAACGGAGATTAAAAGTCATATCCCATCAATGCTGAATCTCCTAAATTATAGTTCCCAAAGTCGCGGATTCAAACCCGGCGAAGGGCAAGGGATTTTTTCGGGCGTAAAAATCCTTAGCCAGGCTTCCTTTGGAAAGAAGTAAAGCCGGTGGTCCCTTGTCGTATATTTAGGCAAGTAAAAGAACCTTAAGCCTGATAAACAGGATTCTGAGCAAAATTTCCTTTCTTTTTCGTCCAATATAGAATAGGACCCTAAGAGCCATAGTTAAAGAGCCTCCATAAATAAAAAAAGAAAAAAGAAAAACAGGCAAAAATGTTTGCAGGATATTGAAGAATTCCTTCAGTGATCTACTTTTATTCAATAAGTTTGTTTATTAAGGAAGATAGGATGTTTCCTCAATTATACCATATTTTGTTTAAAATGTATAAACAATTATTTCCTTAAAATAACAATGTTACACACACACACACACACACACACATTGTCTTCGTCTTATGCCAAGACCATAACCGCCTTATATGCGAATCGACCGAGCAGGCAGTGACCTTGGTATTATGCCTCTGCGTAGAAGCGGCGCAGGACGTGTCAAGGGTAGGTATATCAACTGTGAGCTGTCTTAATCGTTGCCTAGTCTTCGTGTTGTGAAGTATTGTATATGATTTACTTAGGAATGTTATTGTCTTATTAGTCCACTGAAATGCCTGCCAACAAATTCATGCTTGAACTGCGTATTTTTATGTACGATACATATGTAAAAATGTAGACAGGTATGTATAGACATTTTGAGCAGCAATCTCGTGGTTATCTAGTTCCGGGTGGAGACACTGAGAGATGTTTGGTCAACAAATTTAGAACACCGGGATTGTGAATTGTAATTTCATCCGACGATGTCAAGAATGTCTTCGCGCAGATGGATACCACTTTCAACACTTACAACAAGGTTATATATGTCACTAACACTCGGGAGTAAGTAACGCGGGAGTTACGAAATGAAAATCCCGCTGTGTAGTAGACTGTGTGCGGAGCACGCATTCGCGGAATCCGCGGCCTTGGCATAAAACGAAGGCACTGTACATATTATATATATGTGTGTGTATGTGTGTGTGTTTGTGTGTGTGTGTGTGTGTGTGTGTAGAAGTTGCAGGAGAGCGAATGAACCAGTATCTCGTTTGCGTGTGACTGTGAAGTTCTCACAGTTCTAGGGTTAAATGCTTTCACCAGGAAGTCGTGCAATTGCAAGGATTTCAACAAGTCTTTACTAAGGGACTTGCAAAGGAGGCGAAGATCTTAGGAGTTTAAGTGAAGGGAAGTACAATAGATCATAGGTGGTCGCGACATTTATCGTCCTCCATTTCTTTACTATAATAATAATAATAATAATAATAATAATAATAATAATAAACACCGACGTAAATCTACAGTAGAATTTAGAGATGTTTTTATCCCCTTAAATTTAATTAAGGGTCACTTATATTAGAAAATATTCAAGAAAAGGCTGTTCAAAACAAAAATGTAGAAAATAAACTCACATGTATTTGCAAACAAGAAACCAAATGTCTTATACACAAACAAGCCGATGTATTTAACAGTGGTAGGTGGAAGCGACAGAATAATCGCCTTTGATACCGCATAGAAGACTTTATGCTTAAGAACCCCGGGTCGTCAAGTAACGTAACAGTGAAATAGGAGTATTTCGCTGTTACGGTTATGCGTAAATACTAGTGACATATTTTATTTATTCTGTGATGGTTAATTGTACCGTAATATTATTTTGGAACTGAAACGATCGGAGGTACTAATGAAAAGTAACAGTTTTCTTAGTTCTATTGCTGAGTTTGTGAAAACCTAAAAGCTTGCGTACATAATAAATTAATCCAGTTCTTCTGAACTACTTCATCATGGAAATACCTGACTCACTTCTGACTTTCTCTACTACGTATAGTAAGTAGGGGAAGTATTGTAATGCACCCAAAAATTCGATACCGAGATTTCACCGGAAATACATGTTTTGAGGCCCCCTGAATCCAAAAAAAGGAATTTTTAATTTCTACGTATAGTAAGTAGGGGAAGATTTGTATTTCACCTAATTCGATATCGAGATTTCATAGAAAATACATGTTTTGAGGCACCCTAATACAAAAATTTTAGAAAAAGGTTCGCGTGTGTGTCTATCTGTATATCTATGAACAGTATAACTCAAAAACGAAACGTCGTATTTAGGTTCAGTATCTTCCAAGGATGCGACACAAATTTTTTCAAGAATCTACCCTTCACATGGAAGATTTTGTGAAAATTGTTATTTTCTAAAAAAACGGATGTATGATTTTGATTAAAATACTATATATTAAAGATATTTACATGACAAATAAAATGTATATCTTGACTTTTCTGAGAATAGCCTCTGAATTCCTCTTCATTCGGATGCAATTGTGTATAATCTTGAGTAACTCGTAACCGTTAAAGCGATAGAGAAAAATGTACTACACCAAAAATGTAGATCTCTTTAAAACACACAATTTATTTCAAATATTTTTGTGTGAGAATGTTATTCACTGGGGTGAGGCCAAAAGGTTTTTCAGCTAAATTATTAGGTTTAGTTACCGCGGCATAAACATTGGAGCGCAGGTGTAGTGGCAACGAGGGAACCAGAAACTTAGCTGCACAGATTTAAAGCAGGCGTGGATATTCATAACATAATACACTTAAATTCACATTTAACACATGACCTGTGGTTTATTAAATAATTGACATGGTACCACTACATCGTTCACAACAGATTACAGGACAGGGATATGCTCTACACTCATACGGAAACACGCATTCTACACACAACCATTCACCCTGAAGACACACACAAGACTGACGCTATTACTCGACTGACTAGGAGGCGGGGGAAGAAATGCCACGCCGAACGGAGTTCAAACTCCCAATCAAACTGATTATACACAACAATAATGTATCCGAGGCGACAATGCACACACATACACGCTACATCAAGCCACTTAGGAGATAAATGTTCATTTCTTGGTCATTTTCTTAAACTCTGTCCATATTCAGTTGTTTCTCGCGATTACTTGAAAACAGTATGGAATTTTAAGGCAAGCATATATCGTCCAGTTCTTAAAAATCTGACTATCGCTGTTCCCTTTGTATCTATAAAGAAATGTGTAATCTATCCGTTTCTGCAAATGTTTATTTGGATTAAAATGAAGTAAATAGAAACATAAGCTTTAGTAAGAATTGATTGTATACTCATAATAAACGATAGAGGGTAGAAAAGTTATGTGAATGTATCACATCAGATTTCTTTCTTTCCTTTTTATTCTTTAATATGACTAACAGAGGGATGAGAATGATAAATGGTTTTGAAATAGTTTCTCAACGGAGTGAGTATTCCCTCAATCCTACAATTATTCTCAAGTCCCTCGACAGGGTTAATGTAATTCTGAAGTGAACTTTACAACATTCCTTCCCAAACTTCCGGAACTTCAGAAAGAATGAACAAAGAGGACGAAGTCCAATCTATTGGTTCATAAACAAGTTGCATCTTCAGTCTCCGCTTGATAAAAGATTTGAATTATGCATTAATTCCAATCCTAGAAATGTCATAACGCATTACATACAGGTCTCGACCGCCTTGGTGGATAGAGACGAAGACTGTAACTTGTTGGAGACTGAAAGTAGCCATGAAAGGGGCTGAGATGGGTATGTGAAAAGAAACTAAAGCCAAAGGATGGAGTGTGAGATGCAACGCAGTAGGAGAGGAAAGTAATAAGGAGAGTGTGTTCTGAAACTGCTGAAAAGTTTAATGAGGAACCGTGACTTGGGTACTCTTGAAGATGTTCTCTACAGCACTACTACATTTTATTTCAAATAAACTTTTGCAGAAATAACTACATAACGCATTTCATTATAAATACAAAGGGAACAGCGATAGTCAAATGTTTAAGAACTGGACACTATATGCTGGCCTTAAAATTACGTACTGTTTCCATGCAATCGCGAGAAACATCTCAATGTTGATAGGACATAAGAGAATGACCAAGTAATGAACAATTATCACCATTAATAACAGATATCTCAGAAATGGCTTATGCCAAAAAATATTTTTTTTTTAAATGATCTACTTTGTTTTGTAGCACGTTTTCGTCTATCGCATAACGTTTACCAGTTATACAAAATTATACAAAATTCCGTCCACATGAAGAGGACTTCATAGACTATTTCCAGAAAATTGAAGATATACATTTTATTTGTCATATAAATATCTTTACTGTGCGGTATTTTAATCTAAATCGTTAGAGCCATTTTTAGAAAATAAAAAATTTAGAAATATATTTCATGTAAAGTGTAGTTTGGGGTAGGGGATTTTCTTGAGCATCTTAAAGTCGCATCTTTGAAAGGCACTTACCTTATTTACCAAGGTTATGTTTATCCGACTTTACGTTTTTGTGTTATGTTATTCACAGACAGACCCGACCTTTTTCTAAAACAGGGGTTATGGATTCAAGGGGCTTCAAAACACGTATTTCCGGTGGAATCTCGGTATCGTCGAATTTTTGAGTGGAATGCAATACTTCCCCTGCTTCTATATGTAGTAGAGAAAGTAAAATAATCATTGAACATTTTCACCTGCTTAAGTAGCCAGCTCCATTAAGCGTGAAATATCACAGTAGTGTGACGTAACACCGTTTCGCAGATTCGCAGGCAAGGGCTGTGTAATAAGCGAAGGGCACACTTTGTCTTACAATCATGTCGGTAGAGTGCAGCAGTTGGTAGCCTAAATTGACAATACCTTATTTCTCGCCATTTTACAGGTGGGCACCACAGTCGTGTCGGTTGGCATGTTCCAATCGATGCTGAGTCGAATGGCATGTCAGTGACGTGTTCCACCTTTGGTCAAGCAGACCTAACGTAGGAGGCGTAGTCGACATAGTTGATCAGGTTGTGCTGCGTTGTCTTAAAGGACAACATGAACATTTGTGAAGGGCCATAGAACCCTTAGAACTTTAATGATATTTTCATTTAGGAAATAAATTACTTACAACTCTTACAAGTAAGTTGTATTTTTCTATCACTCGTTTTTAATTACCCCTTAAGGCAGATATGTTAATTACCTTAACGTTATTGCACTGAATCGCAGTATATGCAATTACCATTAGGAAATACAAGTTTTGTTCACTCGAAAAAACAGGAAACTATCTTACAGCTGGTAATGCAAGCTGTTTAAACTGTAGCTCTTGGTTTCATTGTAGTTTGTAGACCGTATCCAAGTAATTCTGTGGTTAAGTCGAAGCCATGTAGTAGAATTGGTGTGAGCAATGACTTATTAACATTATAAAATAGTTTGTGGTTTAGGCCCCTAGGACTGTTCCAGTTCCAGAAAGCCAAAACTTTTCCCTCCAACCCTTTCTGGCACTACCTCTTCTGCTAACTGGCTGACAGAGGAACATCTGTACTGGAGTGAGGTTTATATGCTTTCTCATCAAGTACTCATGTCACTCCTGTATAGAAGAATTCAAAATGTCGCGAAGACTTTGTAACTCGATTGTTCTTCTGGTCATTCAATCCTTGGATTATTGAAAAGATATATAGAGATGTTAGAGAGATTATGAGGAAGTTTTTTGTGTCATTGAAAGGCTTAGGCGATTGATGTTTCTGTTCCAAAAATATATGCATAATCATTTACAAGTGGGGAAATAATAACTTTATGAGTTTTGAAGCAGACAATCCCAACCTCAATTCAGAAAACAAGTCGGCGAAACATAAAACAAAACTTTGATGAATGATAAACTATAGGTATTATTATAAAATTCTGTTGCAGGACTATAATATACCAATTCATCTATATCTCTCGAAGTAAACATTGTTTCATTTGAAGAGATGCAACCTTACGCTAGATGAATGTAACGTTTTGTGATACGTACATGATCATTTATATGAGCTTATTTCTGTGTTACACGCGCAGCAATAGTGTATCTCATTTTAAAAATATTTGTAGATTTAGTTTTGGATGATCCACTCGGTGTGCAAAGACAGTGTAAATATATCTAATGTGTTGAATTGTCCCCTGCATATTATTCTTACTAACGCTTATTCTTCTGTGTACTTCTTGATAAATCGAGATAAATGTTCATTAAGCATTTCTACATTTCGTTTTAGGTATCAGAAGGCTAATTGGATAGTCAGATTTTAAAAGGTGGGTAACTATGTCATGACTTTGAAATTCCAAGTTCTTTGCAATAAAAACGAGAAAAAAATTAGTGTTAATGCTTGAAAACATATAAAAATGTGTAAACTCAAGCCAATAAAAAACAATATCTTGGAAATGGTTAATGCCACAAAGATATTATTTTACAGAAATTGTATGCTCTAACGAGAACTACATTTTATGTGCAGTAAGATTGTATGTATCTTTTACGGTTAACTAATTATACAAAAGTGATTCAGAATGTGGAGGGCTTTACAGGCTACATCGCAGAAAATTCCACATAAACATTTTATTTGTACAGTAAATATTTTAATAAAAATACCACCCGTTCGATTTATAGCCGGACCGCAGATCGTAGCTCACTAGCACTGCAGTGACATCGTATGTTCCACTGGCACACTAGCGGTGAAGATCCCCCCAAGGCTACGTTTTTCAGCTGTGTTATACTGTGTCAAGTTCTGCATTCTGTTTCAGCTATAAAACTAGTCTTTCATTGTGTATCACAAAGGTGAAGGTTTATTCAGCATATGTGATGTGTGTAAATTACATTGTTATTCCACTGAAATGCCTACCGAAAAATTAATGCTTGGACCAACAATTTTTATGTACAACACTTAGTAAAAACTGAATATGTTAGCAGGTGTGTAGACATTTTCAGGGGAATTTTCCTGGTATTACAGTTCCAGGTAGAGAAACTGTTAGGTATGAGGCGTGCTTTTGAAGTAAGTACCGATAATTTCTTAAAAAATAACAGAACATTATTTTCCAAAATACGTTATTATCAGTCATTACCTTACACTACTTCTCCACATAGTCACCGCCGTTATTCAGACACTTATAACGAGAAGCCAGTTTTTGTATGCCTCCGTCAAAGAACCACGCCACCTGTGAAAGAAGTCTGCACTTCTAGTTTCACAACAACATCGTCGTTGAAATCTTTCCACCAAGGAATTTATTAAAATGAAGAAACAGGTGAAAATCGTTTGGTGCTAAATCCAGACTGTAGGGAGGGTGGCCGTATTGTTCCCAACCAAATGATACCATCAGACCTTGAGTTTGTTTGGCTGTGTGTGGCCGGGCATTGTCATGAACCAAAAGGATTCTACACAATTGGATGTTTACTGGTGTAACGTTCATGCATTAAAAAAACGAACAACTGATCTGACTTCACAGTCGGGAGACCTTTCGATTATTTTGAACACTTCGAAACGCTCAAACAACAGGACAAAACAAAGTGACGATCGGTCACAGCTGCGTCTGGTTCCCTAATGAATGGAGGAAGTGATCGCGCATGCAGCCCTGCAACGGCAAGATATTAAAACGGCACATACCTCGTGTGGTTAATAAGTTTAGGACAATGGGATTGCTAAAAGTTAAACCTAAGAAGCGAAAAATAAAATGTGTTCTAACAGAGGTAAACACTGATGAAACTGGAGCATCATTCGAACGCTCTCCACAGACGTGTCATAGATGTGTTGTACAGCAAATAGGTGTCTCATAACCTCTGTTCATAGAACTGCTAAAATTTTAAAATTGAAACTCTACAGAGTGACCATAGTTCCTGAATTACAACCTCCTGACGACGAGGGAAGCCAGGAAATGTCTGAATGCAGATGAACACTACTTTCAACACAATTTATAAGAATGTTAGTAGCCGTTATAGTACATGTTACTGTTACTCATGAGTAAGTAACGCGGGAGTTTTAGAACGGAAACCCCGCAGTATAATAGACAGTGCCGGAGCATTTACACGCGCGATCCGCGGCCCGGAAATAGAACGAACGTACTGTGTTAATCATTTTTGAGAAAAATAAAAAGTAATGAACATTTTTCCATGTGGAAGTTTGGGGTGGGAGATTTTCCTGAAAATTTTCATTTCGCATCCTTGGAAGATGTTGGACTTAAATACCAAGGGGACCTCATAGTGCGTACTTCCAGTGAAATCTTCATATCGAGTTTTTGAGCGGAATGCAATGCATCCTCTACTTACTATAGGCCAGTAGTACAGAAGGTAATAAAATTTGTGTTAGCTGTGGTAAAAGCAGCGTGAGGTTTCTTAACATACTTTTAAAACAGAAACCCAACATATTCACACATCTTTGGTGTTCATATTTGATTACATGCTTGATTAGTTTGAACAGTTTTTCATTTCCGTATGGATGTGGGATACCGTAACTAAATTAGGCCTGTATGGTGGATGCTATATCGTTATGATGGGTTTCGTTATCAGTCATTTTTCACGGTAGTAGTACCAGTGCAACGAGGAGGTATTTTATGCAACAAAGCGCAACAATGGATGTGTGAGCGATGCATGGTGTCGCATTCACCATTCTTTATCCGGTTTCCACTTCGTGGAACACAATACCCCACGTAATAAACTGCCTTCTCATAAACGCGATAAATATGACACTGGGGTGTATCCTTTCTCAGTGCAAGTGCTGCATGCCAAGACATAAAAGAATGCATACCTTCATGTTCTTTAGTGGGGTTAAAGGTCATATAACCTTTACGATTCCTAATAAACTTTAAAAGTACTTTATCAAGTCTTGCTCGCTTATCGACTAGAAAGAAAACGTCATTGACTCACTGCAGATGCCACCTAAATAAGAGGTAATCGATTCTTATGCTTGGTGACGCATTTTACACGGTTCATTTCGTAGGGATAACGATGGTGATGTGCAATTTCTTGTTCCAAATTTACAATTCAATTCCTTTTTTCCCGCAACGACCTAAACACTTGACTTTGAGTTTTGTTGTTATGGAACTGTATTTCTTAGAAGTGTTTCCAGCGTTGACGGTTTTATTTATTATTTTATGCTTTTACGCGCTCTCTAACTTGTCGTTTTAGGCTTAATTTTAATAAGGTGTTAGAAATAAGATTATTAATATTTTATTTTGTGAAAAGGTTGTATTTCATGGACTATCGGGGCAACATATGTTATAGATAACGTAAATTTTTAAAGTGATGTCATTGTATTAACGCGGCAGGCACTTACAGCTTGCTGTCTGATGTTTACACCAGACCTCACTAACCATCTGAAGGTCAACTTGTCACTCTACTTTCCCTCACCTTTCCCGTGTCGACACCCTCGACAAACTCACTGGGGGACTGTATGGCGGGAAGCGATGAAACTGGCATGCTTTAGTTAATAAGGTAGTGCTTAGACGTATCTATTGTACATTGGGTCTATGCACGAGTGGAAAGTTTGAATTATCTTATACACAAAACAATATTTCGTCCGGTTCTTTTTTTTCGACCAAATAAACAAAAAAGTGATATAAAGCGATGCTATCTGGTCAAGTGAGTACCCGATTTTTGAAAGGTATTGTGCGGATAGGTTGGTGGACGGCCAGCTGCGAATAATGAGGGAATTCGGGGCGCATAGTGAGACCAAGGGTGCAAAATCAGAGCAATTAAGCATCTGGATGATCGCTCATGGCGACCAATCTCTAATTAGGACAGTCTGCTACCTTGAACAGCTGAAAACGGAAGGGAATTCGACATGGGCATCAAAATTAAAGAAAGGTTTGGAAACCATAGGAAAGAGCCACATCCGGAAGGCGGGTCAGGAAAATAGATGGAGTGCTTGAAGAATGATTAAGAATCGTCTCTGTGATATTGACAAGCGACTACTAATTGCGCAATGCACGGTGAAGGTTTCGGTGTAATCACACTCTGGGCTAAAATACGAGTGGGGTGTGGAATACATCAAAACAGGCAGCAATCTCATTAGGCAGGGGCTCACGTGGCTTAGACCGGAATCATAGTGGATGATAAAAATTACTGATAAAAATGTTGGGAGAATCTGCCCCATTTGTGAAGAGGAAGAGTTCTGAGGGCATATATTGGCAAGATGTGGGGGTTGGGAGGAATGCAGGTAAAAGTATTTAGCGCGATTCTTTACCACCTGAATGGAGGGTTAAGGATGTACAGGATACTACTGTCGGGCAGGGAAGAGGTGGAAGGGATACGTAAATTTCTACTTGAGGCGAGACAACTGAGATCTGAAAAGACTGATAATAGGAAAGGGGGGGTTGTAAGGAGAGCTAAACATTGTGTTAGTCTTTTACTTGCTTATGTTATTTTTCCACTCATTTAGTATGTAGTGTTATTGATTTCTCTTAACTGATCGTTGTTTACTATAACAGGGCATAATAATGAATCGGAGTATTTACCGTTGTTCGGTGGGTTCTTCAGATATAAGATGCTATATTTGAATATGTTTATCATACTATTTCCGTGCTTAGTTTATTATATTCTCTACCACGTAGGTAGAGAAGGTAGTGCATTCCACCTAAAAATTCGATATCGAGATTTTATTGGAAATACATGTTTTGAGCCACCTGAAGCCTCCTGTGTGTGTAAACAGCATAACTCAAAAACGAAAAGGTGGATAAATACCAAACCTGGTATTTAGGTTCAGTATCTTCCAAAGATGCGACATGAAGATTTTCAATAAAATCTCTCCAACCTAAATGAGCCTTTACATTGAAATGTTTCGAAAGTTTTGATTTTCTAACAAATTTCTATAGCGATTTTGATTAAAATACCATATATGAAAAATCTTTACAGGGCAAATAAAATATATATCTTGAATTTTCTGCTAATAGCCATGAAGTACTCTTCATTCGGATGAATTTTGTATAACCTTTAATAACTAGTAAACGTTAAGCGATGAACGAAATCATACAATACAAAAAATGTAGATCTCTTTAAAACACACAATTCAGTTCAAATAAATGTTTTTACGGCATAACCAATTTGAGATATCTGTTATCAAAGGCTCGAATGTTCACTTCGTGGTCATTCTCTTTTAATTCTGTCAACATTCAGTTGTTTCTCGCAATTGCATGGAAACAGTGTGGAATTTTAGGGCCAGCATATTGCAATTGACTGTCGCTGTTCCCTTTGTATCATAACGAAATATGTAATATAGCTATTTCTGCAAGGTTTATTTGAATTAAAATGTAGTGGATAGAAACGTAAGGTTTAATAAGAACAGTTTATATACCCACTCATATACGATAGAGGAAAGAGACGTCTGTGGACACGTGTGATTGACACAGATCAATGTATGTATTCTGTTATTTAAATAAGTACACTAATTTATTCATTCAGATTTTGGACAAAATGCCACTCCATGTTAATCATAATCCTCAGCTTCAGCACCAGAACCTCATGACCATATAGTTTACAGAGATTAACATCGGAGTATACACATATATTTGTTGCGGAATGTGAGTGAGTGAGTGTGTGTGTGATGAATCTGCTACAGTGGAAACTTTGTAATGCCTTCTACATTATCATAACCTCAACAGCAAGTCTCTTTTAGAATGAATAATACGATCGATCAGTTAAGATAGAGTCTCCAATAAAAGTTATCCTTCATGCGAAACCTTTGACCATTGTTTCAATCTTTAACTAATAGATGCCCTACCTGCTTCGTTAGAAAACATCCTTAGAGATAAGCAGATTGCCACCATAGTAATGGAGCGAGCCCGAGTTCATCCGCACTTCATTTAACCTGTAAATCTTGCATAACGAATGGTTTTAACTCCATTTGCATTTTAAATACTTGATTCATTCTTTTAAATATTATACATAAAAATCTGATGTGTTAAATTCACATGACTTTCTCTACTCTTGTACAAACTATTTTTTACAAACGTTTATTCTCCATATGCTTCATTAGTCGAGATATCGCGATGTCAATCTTATTGCTAATTCTCTTGTAGATGCAAGGGGAATATGGTAAGTTTTAAGCGATAGTCAAATATTTTAAGCGCTGGTTGCTATGTGGCGCATTCCATTCTCTTTGCATGTCCTGGACATAAAAAAAATGAATAACGAATTTGAGAAAAAGTATAAGTATTGGAAAATTTAAGGGAATAACAAGCAATATCTCGAAAACGGTTCACTCGACAAAACAATGTATATGACATAAATTGTGTATTTTAACGCGATCTACATTTTTTGTGGAGTAAAATTTTGTCTGTCTCTTATGGTTTACCAGTTATGCAAAAGTCGTTCAGAATGAAGAACTCTTTTGGAGAAATTCCCAGAAAATTCGTGATATACATTTCATTTGTCATTAAAATACCTTAAACATATGATATTTTAATTAAAATCGTTAGAGCCATTTTTGAGAAAATTAAATTTTTCGAAAAATGTTCCATATAAAGGGTACTCTGGGGTGGGAGGATTTTCTTGGAAACCTTCGTGTCGCATCTCTGGAAGATACTGAACCTAAATACCAAGTTTGGTGTTTATCCGACTGTTCGTTTCTGAGTTATGCTGTTCACAGACACACACACACACACACACACACACACACACACACACACACACACAGACACACACACGGACATGTTTCCAAAAATGCTTTTTTTGGATTCAGGGAGTCTCAAAACATATATTTCCGGTGAAATCTCGGTATTGAATTTTTGGGTGGAATACAATACTTCCCCTACTTACTATACGTAGTAGAGAAAGTAAAAAATGAATATCGAATTTGAGAAAAAGTATAAGTATTGAAAAATTTAAGGGAATAACAAGCAATGTCTCGAAAATGGTTCACTCAACAAAAAAAATGTATATGACATAATTTGTGTAATTTAACGCGGTTTACATTTTTGTGTAGTAAAAGTTTGTCTATCTCTTATGGTTTACCAGTTATGCAAAAGTCATTCACAATGAAGAATACTTTTGGAGACATTCCCAAAAAATTCGAGATATGCATTTCATTTGTTATGAAAATATCTTAAACATATGATATTTTAATCAAAATCGTTAGAGCCATTTTTGAGAAAATTAAAATTTTCGAAAAATGTAACTTGTAAAGGGTAATCTGGGGTGGAGGGATTTTCTTGAAAACCTTGGTGTCGCATCTCTGGAAGATACTGAACGTAAATACCGAGTTTGGTGTTTACCCGACTGTTAGTTTCTGAGTTATGCTGTTCAAAGACACACAGACACACACACGAACATGTTTCCAAAAATGCTTTTTTTAGATTCAGGGGGGTCTCAAAACTTGTATTTCCGGTGAAATCTCGGTATCGAAGTTTTGGGTGGAATACAATACTTCCCCTACTTACTATACGTAATAGAGAAAGTAAACATTACCGTGTCATTGACTGTAAGGTTTTCGACGGCACGCGCACTACAAGCAATTCGTTTTCCAGACTTTCCATCCAGCTGTATCGGGTGAACAAAAAGTGAGGAGTATTGGCCATAACCTTTAAATGAACAAATAAAGATAGGTGCCGACTTTTTACTTTCTCTACTACCTATAGTAAGCAGGGGAAGTATTGCATTCCACCCAAAAATTCGGTCACCGGAAATACATGCTTTGAGACCCTGAATCCAAAAAGGTATTTTTAGAAAACGGTTCGTGTGTATGGATGTGTGTTTGTGTGTCTCTGAACAGCATAACTCAAAAAAGAAACATCGGATAAATACCACACTCGGTATTTAGGTTCAATATCTTTCAAAGATGCGGCATAAAATTTTAAGTAAAATACCTCCACCCCAGACTAACCTTTACATGAACATTTTTCGAAAATATTGATTTTCTGAAAAATGGCTAACGATTTTCATTAAAATATCATGTATTTAAGATATTTTCCTGGCAAATAAAATGTATATCTTGAATTTTTTGGGAATGTGCCCAAAAGTCCTCCTCATTCTGAATGGCTTTTGCATAACGGGTAAGCCGTAAGAGATGGACAAAATGTTTCTACATAGAAAATGCAGAGCTTGTTAAAACACAAAGTTTGGGTTATTTACTTTTTTGTGGAGTGAACCATTTCAGAGATATTCCTCATTATTTGTTTGAATTTTCCAATACTTATATTTTTTCTCAAATGGGAATTCCTTATGCCATGTAGGTAATAGCTCAGCATCAAGGGAATTGTAACTTTTTTCTGATATTTAGTTCATGTTTCACCATACTGGGTTAATATAGCCATAGAAATCCCCGAAGTGAGTGACACGTTAAAATGGCGACCACGACAGTATACATCTACGACCACGGTCGGCAGTATACATCTACGACCACGGTCGATTTAGTTTTCATACCCCCTACTCACGGAACGTCTGAATGATACTGTCCCGTGAAAAGAGTACATTAACTTTCTTGAAAGATAGTACATATATATGTTCTTAGCTGCCTTCTAATTATATTTTACTTTTTTTACTACGTATAGTAAGTAGGGCAACTATAACATTCCACCCAAAAATTCGATATCGAGATTTCACCGGAAATACACGTTTTGGTCCCGAATCCAAACAAAAGCATTTTTAGAAAAATATCCATGTGTGTGTCTGTGTATGTGAACAGTATAACTCAAAAACGAAAAGTCGGATAAATACCAAACTTAGTATTTCGGTTCAGTATGTTTCAAAGATGCGACACAAGGATTTTCAAGAAAATCCCCCTACCCCAGACTACCCTTTACATGGAACATTTTCTCAAAAAGACTAGCGATTGATTAAACTTCATATGTTTAAGATACTTTTATGGAAAATGAAATGTACATCTTGAACTTTCTGGGAATGTCCCCCAAATGTTCTCTTCATTGTGAATGAATTTAGCATAACTGGTAAACCGTAAGAGATAGACAAAATGTTGCTACACAAAAAATGTAGATCTCGCAAAAACACGCAATTTATGTAATATAATTTTTTTTGTCGAGTGAACCATTTCCAATATATTCATTGTTATGTGTTTGAATTTTCCAGTACTTATACTTTTTCTCAAACAGGAGATCGTTATTATTGTTGTTGTTATTACTATTCGTTTTCTTTATCTCCTGGATATTCAAAGAGAATGGAATGCGCCACATAGCATCCAGCTATTAGAAGATTTGACTGTCGCTTAAAACCTACCATATTCCCTTTGCACCTACAAGAAAATTAGCAATAAGATGTTTATCTAGACTAACATGAATTAGATGGAGAACAAGCGTTTGTAAAAATAGTTTGTACAAGCGTAGAGAAAATCATCAGATTTTTTACGCTGTTAAAGACGGTGTTCAATAGAAATTTCTTACCCTGTATACATAGTAGCGAGTATATGCAGTACGTATACACCTCAAAGTTCTTGATAACGTAACTATGAGGTTTTCGTCAGTAATATCGCAAAACAAATAAATTTGTTGAAGAATGTTCTATCTGTTACAGCGATATTCTCTTCGATAATTTGATAGCTATGTACTGTGTAAACGATATGATGTTCCTCATTATATTATGAGAGGCCTCTGTGTACATTAAATGTGTATGTTACCAAATATTTGAAATATAAATGGGATCAATTGAAAACAAACAGGCTGTTATATAAAGTTGAAATATGAATGTTTATTTTGGGCTTAAAAGCAGTTGAATATGCATGCCGTAAAGCATTCTAACAAGCATTTGTTGATTAGTTTTGTGTTGCTTTGTTTTCGTATTTTGAGACCAATTAATTGATATTTGAAAAAAGAATTCATGTTCATTATGGCTCACACCAGAGGTTGTAAACACGATGACGAAATCATGACTTGGTAAACAATTCAGAAAGTTATACAATAGGTCAATCGTTATGTCAAAAGCGCAATTTAAGATGAAATAGGGGATCAATTCTTGAAGCCTGTACACTCACAGTATCTTCCACACATAAACAAAACACCAACTAGTGTAAACAATAGTATATTGCGATACAATTCTGGTAAGTGCATCATTAGAGAACGAGGTAGGGTTGGAAAATACGAGACAAAGTTGAATATTTCCTACTTGCGAAATTTTCCAATGCACTTAACGCATGCGTATTTTGTGGACTAGTGGTATCGTGCTAGCCTCTAGTTCCCGAAGTCGCGGGTCCAAACCCGGCGGAGGGCAATGGATTTTTTCGGGTGTAAAAATCCTTAGCACGGCTTCCTTCGGAAGGGAAGTAAAGCCGGTGGACCCGTGTCGTAGATTTACGGCACGTAAAAGAACCTCAAGTCTGATAAAGAGGCCTCTGAGCAAAATTTCCGGTCTTTCACGCCCAATATAGAATGGGACGCTAAGAACCATAGCGTCCGTAAATAGCGTCCGTAAATAAAACTCAATTTCAATTTTTGCATCCGTATTGCATACTATTTTTTTCAGTGATAGCGAATAATAGAAATAGTTCTATAACATTAACAATTTACTAATAGCTCTTGAACATAGTCATCCCAGTAGCAAGGTCACCAACACTGGTGGTGAACTGGCGATCGATTATCCATGCCTGATTGTTGATCTTTACACAAGTCAAAAACTTGAAGCTCTTACTTAGCTTCTGCATTAATAAAATCGTAAAATTCAACCATAAAATATTATATTCCAGGTCTACAATAATAAATATAAAAAGGGTTAGAGGATTTAATGTAGTTCGGCCACGATAGGAATGCGCTTGGTGGAGGGTGACACTGGTTTTTGTTGACCATCAAGATTAGGATCAGAGAGTAGTGAGGGGCAAGGCGATAGGGAAATGTACAGTCGCACAATGAAAACAATAGTGCGTGTGCTGACCTCAGCCTCGGTGGTAAATGCAACTCGGAATTTCGGATGCTTTCTTTACCTGACGTCCTTCCGATGCCCCACCTATTTGTTTCGTAGTCGTTTAGTTTCTCTTCCCAACGCACTTACTCATATCGTGGCCGATTAGTACGTGCAGAAAAATAGGCAAAACCTGCAGGTAAGCTAGGTTACCAGCACTGAATGTAAAAAATTCAACTTGCCACCATGAAACATGAACAGGAAGTATAAAACACTATGGTCAGAAAATGTGTGTTATATGCTTTCATATCAGAGGTAATTTCTGCAATAAAATAATCACTCTGATTCTCCTTAAATAGGAATCTTTAATTAACAGTTTTACATGTGCTATCCTTATAGTCTGGAAAAGGAGTTGGAGTTATTTAACTGCAACACACAGTTTAGTACATCAAGGCAGATGAGTAATCTTTAACGTGGCAGGGGTACACACAGCAAAACAATCTTCCAAGCGAAGTCACATTCCGTAGGAGAAATTTTAGATTACTGGTAATTCTATTCTTGAAATTAATATTTATACGAGAAGGGTACACTCATATGACTGCCAATTATGAACTGCGCATTTTGCTGTTAGAAACGCGAGCGGACTCTCCACTCACAGACACCCTGTCCTTATAGACAGACCTCTTCGTCGGCAACTCGAGCGCGAGTTTCCGGTTGGAAAGTAGGAATATAACATGACGACCTTATTGCAGGTGCTCGAAATTTGAACCTCTACTTGCAAGCAAGCTTCAATGCTTCAGAACATTATACTGGAAATAGCGGTGCGGACAGTCCTGCTTCTTTTCTTCTCTTTTATACAAAAGTATAATACAAGACAACAAACACAATTCACTGCTCCCTTATCTCCACAATAACTCAATGCTGAGGGCGACACGCAACCGGCTGGAATCAGCGACTGGACAGAGAAATTTGAAATTTCACAGTTCTCTTAAGGGAAGACCTGTATACACAAAGCAGACAATACACTAGTCTAAAACATAAGCTGGAACATCATTTATTCTCTGTAATAAAGCAAAGAGTACTATTTATAAGATTATTTCCTGAATACAATTTCATAAGTAGTACGAAGACCTGCTTTGTTTTATTATTATTATTATTATTATTATTATTAAATATAGGGCCATTCAATACTAAATTTAGAGAAAATTTCAAAAAATTCCCTTTTTGGTAATGTTCATTGAAATAAATTTTTAAACTGGTAGAATAATGATCATTATAATTTTTACTTTCCTACTATGTATAGTTGTAGGGGAAGTATTGTATTCCACTCAAAAATTTGATACCGAGATTTCACCGGAAATATATATTTTGAGGCCCCGTGAATCCAAAAAAAAACAAACAATTTTACAAAAACGTCCATATGTCTGTGAACAGCATAACTGAAAAACGAAACTTTCGATTTTCTCAAAAATGGCTAACGATTGTGATTAAAATATCATATATTTAAGATATTTTCATAACAAACGAAATGTATATGATGTATTTTCTGGGAATGTATCAAAAGTCCTCTTCATTCTGAATGACTTTTGCATAACTGGTAAACCGTAAGAAATAGACAAAATGTTTCTACACACAATGTCGATCTCATTAAAACACACAATTTATGGGATACATATTTTTATGCCAAGTAAATCATTTTCAAGTATTCCTTGTTATTTGTTTGAATTTTCCAATTTTCCCAAGTAGGAATTCGTTATTGGTTTTTTTATGTCCTGGACATGCAAGGAGAATGGAATGCCCCACATAGGAACTAGCTCTCAGAAATCGTCCTCCGTGAACTAGTGGTACCGTGCTAGCCTCTAGTTCCCAAGGTCGCGGGTTTAAACCCGGCGGAGGGCGATGGATTTTTTCGGGCGTAAGGGAAGCAAAGCCGGTGTCGTAGATTTACGGCACAAAAAAGAACCTCAAGCCTGATAAAGAGGCCTCTGAGCAAAAATACTGATCTTTCACGCCCAATATAGAATGGGATGCTAAGGACTATGGCAATTAAAGAGCGTCCATAAATAAATCTTAATTTAATTTAAGGATTTGAATATTGCTTAAAGCCTACCATATTTCCCTTGCGCCTACAAGAAAATTAGCAATACGGCAGTTTCTGCAAATGTTTATCTCGATTAATATGAAGTAGATGGAGTAATAAGCGTTTGTAACAATAGTTTATATAAGGGTAGAGAAAGGCATGCGGGTGTAACACATCAGATTTTTTTCATAGTTATACCCATTATAATTTCTAGATTTTGGCAATTGGTTAGTACCTTTAATATTTGGGGCTGTAGATATAGCTTTTCCCCGAATAAATAACATAACATTCTGATTATTACCTGCTTCTGTTCTATTTACTCAGAAAACTACTAAAAGAACATAATTCTGTGAACAAGCTATCGTCTTTACAATTTTTACTTTTTCTACTACGTATAGTAAGTAGGGGAAGTATTGCATTCCATTCAAAAATTCGATACCGAGATTCCTCCGGAAATACATGTTTTGAGGCCTCCTGAATAAAAAAAGGTATTTTTGGAAACATGTCCGTGTGTGTGTGTCTGTGTGTCTGTCTGTGAACACCGTAACTCAGAAACGAACAGTCGGATAAACAACAAAATTGGTATTTAGGTTCAGTATTTTCCAGAGATGCGACAGAAAGGTTTTCAAGAAAATACCCCACCCCAGATTACCCTTTACATGGAACATTTTTCGAAAATTTTAATTTTTTCAAAAATGGCTCTAACGATTTTGATTAAAATATCATATATTTAAATTACTTTCATGACAAATAAAACGTATATCTTGAATTTCCTAGGAATGTCTCAAAGTGTTTTTCATTGTAAACGACATTTACATAACTGGTAAACCATAAGAGATAGACAAAGGCTTACTACATAAAAATGTAGATCGCGTTAAAATACACAGTTTATGTCATATACATGTTTTGTTGAGTGAACCATTTTCGAGATATTGCTTGTTATTCCCTTAAATTTTCCAATACTTGTACTTTTTCTCAAATTCGTTATTCATTTTTTTATCCTGCTAATACAAAGAGAATGGAATACTCCACATAGCAACCAGCTCTTAAAATATTTGACTACTATCGCTTTAAGCCTACCAATTTCCCTTGCATCTACAAGAAAATTAGCAATAAGATTAACATCTCGATATCTCGATTAACATGAAGCATATGTAGAACACGCGTTTGTAAAATAGTTTCTACAAGAGTAGAGAAAGTCATGTGAGTGCAACACATCAGATTTTTTATAAAGTGAGTATCGAGTATCGTGTTCAAAAATCAGTATCCGTATCGAATGTCGAGTATCGAGTATCGAAAAACAGTGCTATCGTTCCATTAGTATTTTAAATCTTTGTATCTTCTCTTTGGACCCAATGTTATTAATAATATAACAGCTAAATAGATTTCATATAATGCATACACTTTTAACAGAGGAGGAGCAGGTGAGTATGAAGAAGCCCTGCTCCCAGGCCACCAAGTTAACTACATAGAAAAAGACGGATAGTCTGCGAACATCGAGAAAAATAATCTTCTGTGTTGTTAATTAAAAAATATGGGTTAACTGATTCTTAAGTTTGCGGGACACAGCTTTTTCTCTTTATGCAATTATTCAACATCCTAATAATGATACTGATTATAATGCATGAGGAAAATTCAGTAAAACTTTCTTACCTGAGGATTATTGAAATAATATGTTGACATTCGTATAAGCAGATTTGTTTCTCTTTTGTTTCACTGTTCTTATTGATACATCGTGACCACCTACATATATATTCCTTGGAATCAAATATCTGCGGCATTTGCTTTATTTTACATGCATTTTCTGTGGAGTAACAAGAATTATTTTGCTCCGTGGCGTTCTCAACTAAAAGTCAAAGTCTTCTTCGCATGTGTTTGTAAAGGGCTTTCTGAATCATTTTTAATGTGTTAGTAATCTATGAAATTAAATTAGAATCTTTTTTACCAATTATGTCGTTGAGAAAAAATTTGGATTGCCACATTTCATTATGATAGTTCTCTCAATAATGATTGAGTGGTTTTTTAAGTTACCCTACATGCATATCCTAGACAGATATGCATACATTTTCTCACTTTATAACATTAAATATGGATTATAAACTCATCTATTAAACTGTTCATTGCGTGATATTATAATTATGTGTCTTTTGTAAAAATCATGAGAGAGAGAAATGGGAGGGAAGGAAGGGGGAGTCACCGCTATGAGTATAACCAGGGAATGGAGGGGACACATCGCACCTTGACCCAATAGATCCTTTGTGCTTACCGCCCCAAAGAGGAACGGATGAGGTGAAGGCACTGTAAGAGACTATAGGCCGCAGTCAGGCTGGGACAGAGATGCACAGAGGTCACCTAGGATTCCAAGCTTGATGACCCAGTCACACCGGTGGAACTGGGGAGATCTTGACCCTCCTGATGGGACTCAGAGAAGGCTGTCATTTGCCAGGGCCGAGAACAAGTTTCCAACGAGCAAACCGAGTGCAATGGCTCAGGCGGTAACGTCTCTGGCCGTATTCGGGAGATTGTGGGTTCGATTCTCGCAGCCGTCCTTCCTGAACCATGTTTTTTTCGGGGATTTCCCCGGGTCGCTAGGTGAATGCTGGGAACGTTTATTACATTCTCGAATGTCCTGTCTCACCATTTCACCTTTATTCTCATTTAATCTACTTGGTCTGTTTCAGAGCTGAAAGTGTCGGCAGGAATCTCGGCATGTGCATGGCAGGGGAAAAGGATGCTCACTTCGTCCTCAGAATGGGGGCGGTCTCCGAGTCCTGGGCCTCCCGGTGGGATTTGCTAGACCGCAGAGGGAGGGGAGCCGATTGCACCAGCTGCCGTCCGGGGAGTTTTAATCTTTAAAAAGATAGGGACCCTGCTCCCTGCTCCGTCATGCCTCGTGGTCCGGCGGCCCTCTGTCTTCTCTTACCTTACCCCTCCTATCCGGGGACACCCCGTCAGAGGCTTAGTCACAAAAGACTTTATAGCTCGAGGTGCTAAGTCCCATCTGCAGATAGTCCTACTCCTTCCCACGGGCAAGCACCTGCGCCATCTGTCCAACGCCGACTACACTGCAAAGCCCCTAAGCCTACCTGATACATTAACCGGAATGATGCAGAATGTGGGAAAGGAAATTCGTGGTAGAAGAGAAGCCACACCAGCTTGCCAGTCGGGGAAAACCATGAAAAATACATATAGTGGCTAGCCCCAGGAATTCAATCCATGTTTTCCGGGAACCATCTCCATCGGCACTCTCCGCTAAGCAACAATACGGAGGGAACCACAATTTCTACTTGTATGTAATAAAACCTTTTACCGCGTTTTGTTAGACTCAGTTTCAAGACACTGTTAACGTTACATATGTGCTTCTCTTTTACAGAAAGATGTAATTGGTTTTCTTCTTTCTTACAAAACAGTAATCACTTCAACAGCTGCAGTAACATTTTTATGACTTAAACTTGTCAGACCTCGCCTTTGGCAATTAACCTTTCCTAGAAACGGTAGTAAAGAGAAATTCCCTTGTCGGTTTTTATTATCTTTGTTCCGGTTGGATTCGGAATCTGTCATTAACGGCAAGGCAAAAATAGTATTGTTAATCTTTCATTTCCTCCTTAAAGTTTAGACATTAATTGCAGGGTGGAGAAGAGTGTGTCTCGAACAATTCTGGAGGGTCACGTCTGCTGTCAAATTGAAATCAATAAAGGAAACAAGGTTAGCTGTTCCTAAGAACTGTTGCCTTCTTAATAGCTCACAAACTACAGGGTGATTTATGAAGAACTGACACATTGATTTTTTAATTGTTTCCAAACGAGTTATGCTAGCGTCAACTTATTATACCTGAAATGCAGAGGAATTTTGGGAGATTATTTACCTCTATAGCAAATGTTGAAAATGTCCTCCATCCTGCATAAGGCACAACTCAACACGTTGTTCCATGTTACTGGTCACTCTTGGAGGACTCTGTTGTCATTAGCTTGAATCTCGTGTGTAATGTTGTGCTTCAGATCGCCCAATGTCTGGGGACATGTGGCATAAACCCTGTCTTTTAAGTAACCCCATAAAAAGAAGCCGGGCGATGTCAAATCCGGAGATCTCGGTGGTCACAGGTTCTTGGAAATTATCCAGTCGTTAAAGAAACTTGCAATTAGTGCCACGGATTCATTTGATGTATGGCATGTAACGCCATCCTGCTGAAGATATCCTTGACTCAGCTCTACATCGTCTAGTTGCTCAGCAAACTCCATGAAAATCCGTCGGTATTCTGCAGTGTTCACATTGTTTAAAACAAAATTGGCCCCACTATTCTCTGTGTGGATATTGCGCACCAAACTCCGATATTAACCGGGTGCATAGGTGCATAGCCGGATAAATGGAACCATGCTTCATCTGTGCACCATGTGATGGTCAATTAGACAGAATTTTGCACAATGAACGCCTGAAACCAACGACAATAATTCAGTCGTCTATCCTTATCTAGTTCCTGTAACTGACGGACAACCGTAATCCTATACGGCTTTAGGCCTGCACTTTTCACAGCTCTCTGGCAGATTGAGTAGCTGTACCCTGCCTCCTGCGATAAACGTCTTAATTATTTTTTGGGTGACTGGTCCAGTCATGCTCTTACGTCAACAACAACCGTGGGAAACCTAGATGAAAGAGTTTTGCCTTCTTCGCTCACAGGAGATCCAGTTGTTTCCAATTTGTGTACCAGTACCAGTATTGTGTTTCTTTGGGGAGGATTCCGAACACCAAATTCTCTCTGGTATGCCCTTCGAGTAGCTGTAATTGAATTCGAAATCCAGTATTGTTTTACAAGAAAGAATCGTTCATTTAATGTGTACTCCATTTTCACATTGACTAGAATAAAATCCCAAAAACAGTTGCCGATAATAAAAGTAATAATTACGAATAAAACATGAACATCTGCGCATATAGTGACAGGCAAGCAGAACTCCAGAACATTCTGCTTCAATTAGTGCTAAAATTGGGGCATCGACTGAATTTTGAACAAAATAATTAAAGAAAGAAATGTGTCAGTTCTTCATAAATCAGCCTGTAGTATTATTAGATACATAAATTTTTGCTTTCTCTACTACGCACAGTAAGTAGGGTAAGTATTGTATTACATCCAAAAATTCGATACTGAGATTTCACTGGATATACACGTTTAGAGGCACCCTGAATCCAAAAAAAAATTTTTAGAAGAAGGTTCGTGTGAGCGTCTCAGTCTATCCGTCTGAACAGCATAACTCAAAAACGAAAAGTCGGATAAATACCAAACTTCAGATTTAGGTTCAGTACCTTACAGAAATGCAACACGATGACTTTCAAGTAAATGGCCTATCCTAGACTACATTATGCATGGAATATGTTTCGAATTTTATGTTCTAAAAAGACTAACTAAATTATGGTTAAAACACCATATATTAAAGACTTTAAATGACAAATAAAATCCATATCTTGAATTTTCCGGGAACAGTCTTTAAAGTCCACTTCATTCGGAGGAATTTTATATAACCTGGTAAATTTAAGCGATACATAAACACGTACTATAAAAGTAATGTAGATCTCTTTAAAACACACAATTTATTTCAAATAACTTTTTGTGGCATTAGCCATTTCCGAGATATTTGTTATTAATGGTTTGAATTGTTCAGTACTTAGCCATTCCTTTAAAGTCGTGTCAACATTCAGTTGTTTCTCGCGATTCCATTTAAACAGTATAAAATTTTAAGGCCAGCTTATAGCTTCCAGTCCTTAAGCATTTGACTACGCGGTTCCCTTTGTATCTATAACGAAACATGCAATGCAGCTTATTTAAATTAAAGTGAAGCAGATATAAAAAAAATCTGATGAGTTTCTCTACTCTTGTACAAAATATTTTTACAAACGCTTATTCTCCATATGCTTCATGTTAATCGAGATATTGAAATGTTAATTTTATTGCTAATTTTCTTGTAGATGCAAGGGGAATTGGTAGGCTTTAAGCGATAGTAAAATATTTTAAGCGCTAGTTGCTATGTGGAATATTCCATTTTCTTTGCATTACCAGGACAAAAAAAATTGAATAACGAATTTGAGAAAAAGTATAAGTATTGGAAAATTTAAGGGAATAATAAGCAATATCTAGAAAATGGTTCACTCAACAAAAAAAATGTATAGGACATAAACTGCGTATTTTAACACGATTTACATTTTTTGTGTAGTAAAATTTTGTCTATCTCTTATGGTTCACCAGTTATGCAAAAGTCGTTCACAATGAAGAATACTTTTGGAGATATTCCCAGAAAATTCGAGATATACATTTCATTTGTCATGAAAATTTCTTAAACACATGATATTTTAATCAAAATCGTTAGAGCCATTTTTGAGAAAATTAAAATTTTCGAAAAATGTTCCATGTAAAGCGTAATCTGGGGTGGGGGATTTTCTTGAAAACCTTCGTGACGCATCTCTGGAAAATACTGGTATTTATCCGACTATTCGTTTCTGAGTTATGCTGTTCACACACAAACACACACACGGACATGTTTCCAAAAATGCTTTTTTTCGGATTCAGGTGGTCGCAAAACATGTATTTCCGGTGAAATCTCGGTATCGAATTTTTGGGTGGAATGCAATACTTCCCCTACTTTCTATACGTAGTAGAGAAAGTAATATGCTGGAATAAGATTAGTTTGTATACCCATTAATAAACAGTAGAGACAGGGAAAGTCATGTGAATTTAACACATATGATTTTTTACTCTAGCCTTTGACACAAAGTTGAAAAACGTAAGTAATAACCCATGAAGTCCAAAATCGATGTAAGATAGTATTCAAAATGACAAGCAACTGGAAGTAAAACATACCCAAACGTCCGTAAACTGGTGGCGATGGGCTAGAAAAGACAATAGCGCGGCAAATTGGGTAGCAAATTGAGTCAGAAATCCCCGCCACTTCTCTACTCCCAAACACTTTTTACTTTCTCTACTACCTATAGTAAGTAGGGGAAGTATTGTATTCCACCCAAAAATTCGATACCGAGATTTCACCGAAAATGTATGTTTTGAGACTCCTTGGATCCAAAAGAAAGCATTTTTGGAAACATGTCCGTGTGTATGTCTGTGTGTCTGTTTGTGTGTCTGTGAACAGCATAACTCAGAAACGAACAGTCGGATGAACAGCAAACTTGGTATTTAGGTTGAGTATCTCCCAGAGATGCGACACGAAGGTTTTCAAGAAAATCCGCCCCACCCCAGATTACCCTTTATATGAAACAATTTTCAAAAATTTTAATTTTCTCAAAAATGGCTCTAAAGATTTTGATCAAAATATCATATGCTTAAGATATTTTCATGACAAATGAAATGTATATCTTGAATTTTCAGGGAATGTCTCCAAAAGTATTCTTCATTGTGAACGACATTTGCATAACTGGTAAAGCATAAGAGATAGACAAATTTTACTACACAAAAATGTAGATCGCGTTAAAATACACAATTTATATCCTATACATTTTTTTATTGAGTGAACCATTTTCGAGATATTGCTTGTTATTCCCTTAAATTTTCCAATTTTTTCTCAAATGGGAATTCGTTATTCATTTTTTTATGTCCTGGACATGCAAAGAGAATGGAATGCTTCACATAGCAACCAGCTCTTAAAAGATTTGACTATCGCTTAAAGCCTACCATATTCCCCTTGCACCTACAAGAAAATTAACAATAAGGTTAACATCTCGATATCTGGATTAACATGAAGCATATGGAGAATAAGCGTTTGTAACAATAGTTTGTACAAGAGTAGAGAAAATCATGTGAGTGTAACACATTAGATTTTTTGCTTTCTCTGTCATGTGCAAAATAGATATAGGGCATTACATTCCACGGAAAAATTGGATACCGATACTTTACCGGAAATACGTGTGTTAAGGCACCTGGGTCTCAAATGAACATTTTTAGGAAAAACTTCCTTGTTTGTATTTATATCGGTGTGTGTGTGTGTGTGTGTGTGTGTGTGTGTGTGTGTGTGTGTGTGTGTGTGTGTGTGTGTGAATAGTATAGCTCAAAACGAAAAGTCCGATATACACCAAACTTGATATTTAAGTTCAGTACCTTCTAAGGATGCATCACGAAGATTTTAAAGAAAATATTCACCCAAAGCTATGCTTTACCTGAAGAGTTTTCGAAATGTTTGATTTTCTAAAGAATAGCTCCTACGATTTTGATTAAAATACTACATATTAAAAATATTTACCTGAAAATAAAATATATATCATAAATTTCCTGGGAATAGGCTACGAAAATTTCTTCATTTGAAAGGAGTTTTATATAATCTTGTATGACTGAAAAACGTTAAGTGAAAGACGAAAACGAACTGCACAAAATCGTGTAGATATTTTTATTTCACATATTTTTTATGGTATAAGCCATTCATGATATATCGGTTATTAATGGCTCGAATTGTTCATTTCTTCATCATTCTCTTCAAGTCCTGTCTGCATTCAGTTCTTTCTCGTGATTGGATGGAAACAGTATGAAATCTTAAGGTCAGTATTTAGCGTCCAGTTCTTAAACGTTTGACTATCGCTATTCCCATTGCATCGAGAATGAAATGTGTAATGTAGCTATTTCTGAAAATGTTTATTTGGATTAAAACGTAGTAGATAGAAAACTAATCTTTAGTAAGAATAGTTTGTATACCCACTAATAAACGATAGGGGGTAGAGAAAGTAATGTGAATGTATCACATCATCTTTTTATTTTTTCTATTACTTATCCATAGTAAGAAGAGGAACTATTGCATTCGAACCAAAAATTCGATACCGAGATTTCACGAAATACAGGGTCCCTGAATTTTTTTTTAAAAGGTCCGTATGTATGTTTGTCCGTCTTGAACAATATAACTAAAATAGGTCATTTAAAACCAAACACGGGTTAAAAACCAAACTTATTATTTAAGTAGAGCGTTTTCAAAAAATGCGACACTAAGACACTCCAGATAATCCCCCATCCCAAACTACAATTTACATGCATACATACATTTTCGTTATTTTTATTTTCTCAAAATGGCTGTAATGATATTCATTAAAATGCCATATATTTAAGATATTTTCATGACAAATCAGACGCATATGTTGAAATTTCTGGGAATAGCCCATTAATTCTGCTTCATTTCTGACTCATTCTGAATGACGTTTTTATAATCGGTAAACCGTAAGGGATAAAAATGTAAATCTCGTTGAAGAAGTGCGCCGGTTGGTCTCGAAAATTTCCGCTATCAGGTACCTGCCTGACGTGCGCCTGACAGCTGTTTTTCCCTTTTGGCCGTGGCTGGCTGGGGCAGGTGTTCGGCTTACAGTGGGCAGGCACTCGCTCCAAGCGGAGTCTTGACGGTCCTTCGCCGTAGCTCTTTGTGTGTTTGCTGGCTTGTAGCACATTTTTGTTGAATTTTCGTAGATCAAATAGGCTATTTTATTCTGATTGCTCAGTGTCTGCCTTTTTAAAGATTTTAAAGTGTGTTGTTATTTCTGGAGTTTTAATCTCGAGGTTTCCTTGGATGGCTTCACCAGGAAGTTTTGTTGTAGCTATACGGGACAAGTTATATTTTGATAAGAACATATTGCGATTCCTTATGTGGGTATGGCCATTGATGGAAAGCCGAACTTGAGTATTTTTAGGTAATGGGGTGTGAAATTTCAGCACGGAACGCTTAACTAAATTTTGCAGCCATTGTGAAGGGTTCTGCTTTCACTTTATTTATGGTTCATATTTGATTTTTCATACACACTAATGCTTTGCCCACAGTTTTCATGCTCCAGGATTAATTGGCTCTGCAGTGCCTTGCGGTAATTTGTGGCATTGAATTAAGTCACTATGTATGCCTGATAATTTAGCCACAGCTTTATGTTACAGCGTTGATCAGTTTTGCAGTGGCTTGCAGTAGTTTGTGGCTTTGATTCAATTTATAATATATACCTAATAGTTTAGATATTGGCCGTGCAGTCCCTTGCAGTAATTTGGAGCACTGATTTTATTTATAATATATGTATAGTTATTTAGCCACAGTTTTCATGTTTTAGGGTTAGTTAGCTCTGCAGTGCTTTTTAGTAATTTGTGGCATTGATTTGATTTATAATATATACTTAATAATTTGCTCACAGTTTTGAGCTACAGTATTAACCAATTCTGCAGTGGCTTTGCAGTAATTTGTGGCGCTGATTTAAATTATAAAATAGGCTTAATAATGTAGATACAAGTTTCATCTTCCGGGTTAATTGCCTTTGTAGTGCTTTGCGTTAATTTTTGGCATTGATTTAAATTATAATATATGCTTAATAATATAGCTGCCGTATTCATGCTTCAGTATTAATCAGTTCTGGAGGACTTACAGTAACTTGTAGAATTGATTTAATCATAGTATATGCTTAATAATCCCTCCACTATTTTCATGCTTCAGGGCTATTTGGCTGTGCAGTTCTTCACAGTAATTTGTGGCATGGAATTAATTCACTATATATGCCCAATAATTTAGTCACAGTTTTCATACTTTGGTGTTAACCAGCTCTGCAGTGCTTCGCAATAATTTGTGGCATTGATTTAGACTATAATATATGCTTAATAATCCAGCCAACGTTTTCATGCTTGAGTGTTAATCAGCTCTGGAGGGCTTTGGTAGCACTAATTGGTAGCATTGAATTAACTTACTATATATGCCTAATTTATTTAGCCACAGTTTTTATGCACCAGGGTTAATTAGTTCTGCAGTGTTTAGGAGTAATTGGTGGCTTTGATTTAAATTATGATATATGCCAAATAATTGAGCTATAGCTTTTATGCTCAGCCGTTTACCGGTTTGTCTGAAGGGAAGAACTTTGAAGTAAACCCTCTTAATCGGTTAACAAACCCATTGCGCACTTTGCGCTTTGCAGGTTAAATCCTTTATCTTTTAATTGTTACTCTGTGCCTAACAGTCTCAGCACCAGTGCTTCACTATTTATGCTTTTAGCTATTTTATTTCAAACACTCGAGCTCTCTAGTGTGTTTATAGTAGTGTTTTGGATGGGGCCTCTTCATGATTTGTGTTATTGTATGTTTCCCATTGTTTACATAAAACTTGTGTTGCGATAGGATTTTGAATTCCTTAGAGTTCTCCCGGATCCTTTCCCGAGTTGGTAAACGGACTGGGCTTGCACTCATGATTACAATGAGTAGTATATGGACTCAAATATTTGTGGCGTTAATGATTTCGGAGATATTTTTTGTTATTGGTTCAAATCCTCATATTTTTCTTAACTGGGAAGTCGCCATTATTTTTTTCAAAGCCATCACGGCTACACGCTCTTTATAAAATCCGAACTATTGCTTTAGTTATTGTATCTATAACGAAATGTGTAAATGTGAATTGAAAGTTTATCTGGAATATCAAGTAGTAAATGGAAGAATAAGATTTCGTAAGAAGAGTTCGTAGAAGTGTGAGAAAGCCATGTGAATGCAACACATCAGGTTTTTAGATACATGTTCACCCATTGATGACAACAAATTTTTGTATCTTATATACTATAAGTGCTAGTTATAGCATCATCATCATCATCATCATCATCGTCGTCGTCACAATCATCACCCATTTAAGTGTTAGGGCATATGGCTAGTTACGATCTCATAAAACAGGAATTTTCTTTCCACATCTTCTGGAGAAGTTCCAGAGGTCTCTTCCCATGAACTTGGTAATGGAGCAAAGTTTTAGGGATTGTACATGATCTCAGTCGCTTAAATGATTCATCCAGTTGTTTTGATGGTATGTATAAAATGAACAGGCTTCAGGCCAAGTGTGACATTATAACTTGGTTTCGTATATGGTCCCATCTCGTACATACTGCTGTAGTTGTCATAAAACACATTTCATTTGCTGTTATTCTGCTTTTATCCACCTGGTTTAATGTTCATGCTTCACTACCATAATACCTACATTACTGGCCTTGCCAGTGTTTTACATAGACGTAACCGTGTATTTTTCTACACTAGGTAAGATTTCATTAATTTTTTGATTACTCCCAAAGTTTTGGAATACTTTTATTTTTTATATCTACATCATCATCATCATCATCATCATCAAGCATTAGATTATAGCCCAAATATGTGAACACATTCACTCTCTCTAAAATCTTGATATTTAAACATATTTTACTAAGGACAGGATATTTCCCACAATAAGGCAACTCACAATACAAAATAAATATGATACAATTAAGGCACCGGTATGAACTAAAAAATATCGACTTAGATTATACTTTTTAAGAACGAAAAATACCTCATTTGCTACATTAAGATAACTTTCTCCACTATCTTTATTCTTATATAACCTCTCCAAAACATTCTTATAAAAGTTTATTTCCTACCTACTTCATGTAATGAGATAGGCGTAGGAAGAGATGGATATAATCACGCATTTACAAGGAGGTTAAGTGTGACACAGGAGACTGTCGTTCTCCGTGGTGTAGTGGTTACCATGCTCGCGTCTAGTTCCGCAGGCCGCGGTTTTAAACCCAACGGAAGGCGATGTATAATGTTCGTGCATAAAAATCCTTAGCATGGCTTCCTTCAGAAGGGACGTAAAGCTGGTGGTCCCGTGTTGTAGATTTACGGCACGTAAGAGAACCTCAAGCTTGATAAAAGACGCTTCTGAGCAAAACTTTCGGTCTTTCACGCCCAATATAGAATGGGATGCTGAGAACTATAGCATTTAAACATCATCCATAAATAAAACTCAATTATTTGTTTTTACACAGGAGACTAAAGCAACTGGCAAATATTTAAAAAGTGGGTTTTGTGTGATATCACGAGAAACAGATATTGTGTACCTTAGCACTTCAAAAATGTAAAACTATTGAAAAATCAAACCAAATAGCAACGAATATCTTGGAAATGGTTAAGCCTCCATAACATATTTGAATAGACATTCCGTGATTTAGTAGAATATAAATCTTCTTGCGTGGTAGGGTTTCGTCTATCGCTTATGGTATACCAATAATACAAAATTATGTAAAATTTATTCAGAATAAAGAGTACTTCACAGACTACTTGCAAATTACTTAATTTAGGAATTTTGTTGTTAAAATACGGAAACTTTTCCATGTAAAGGATTTTTAGGGTGGGAGGACTGGTTTGAAAATCTTTGCATGGCATCTTTGATAGATGTTGAACTAAAGTACTAAATTTGGTATTTATCCAACTTTTCGCTTCTGATTTACACCCATGCACGCATTCCCGCGCATACACTATTGTATTTCCACTGAAATATCGATATCGAACTTTTATGTGGAATACAATACTTCCTCTATCTACTATAAGCAGGTGTTAGAGAAAGTAAAAATAGGAGCTAGGTTCTTAAAGGAACTAAAACCTGTAATAAGCCTATCGATTTTAGATGTGGTGCCTTTAGAACTGATACATAGTCTTTCATGTCATTGGTTAAACTGTCAATTCGAAACACGAGAAAATGTTGCACAGATGGGAATAGTGCATACTCAAAATTTCTCGTGGTTCAAGCAGGTGAATTTTTGATGGAACACCGAGTTTCGGGAGAGTGCATCTCCCTCTTAGGATGCACGCTCTCGATTCGTCGGTGTTCCACTAACAATTTACCGGGCTTGAAGCCGAGAAAATCTAGAGTATATAAATCCCAGAAAAGCTGCAGCTCTCACTTCAGGAATAGTAGCAACCATTGCTCCCGCGATCTTTATATCGGAGAGCTAGTATTCTTTCCCGTAAAATGGAATGGTGGATGTATGTAAAGTAGTTGAATCTTCTTATCCTGCGGATTGGTAACTAGGCAATGTTGCGAGATGTAGGCGCACTCATGACATACCGTGTTCACCAACGCTTCTGATAAAGCTAGGATGGTGTCCGTTTTCTGCTACACTGAAAAGTATAACTCCGGGATTCGAATCACGCGACTGACTGATTAGTTTTTTCATCCCTATGAAAAGTTTGTAGTTTGTCGGAATACAAGTAAATGGTATATCCTAGGGATTGAATGCATTCAAAACGTGATCCCACCTGCTTGAATTCGATATTGAGCATTATCTGAAAATGCAGAGTATCTGGAAACTTATTACACGGGAAGGCGCAGGCGAATGAAACAAGGGCACGTCGGCTATACTGAGAGATATTTCCACAAGAATTCCTACAGTTCAGTTATCGACAAGGGCAACCGAGGTCATTAAGGCACGACTCATGACTCGGTTCAAAGTCTGCCAGGATGGAGTTTATGTTCCAGGGTTTTCTCAGTCATCAAAACTGGCAAAAACGGGGAAGTATCCTAAATTTAGACCTGGAACGTTTCTCTCCCAAATTTATTTTCCGATTGTTCTGTCACTTCATTTTATATATTAACAGTATCGCCACATATGGTGCCTATGTATTCAGAACGAATATTAAATACTAAAAAACACGGTTCACGTGCTTTCTACGTATTGGAACAGCTACGTCCTCCAGACTCAGGAACTATATACAAAGATGTCTTATCCACATAGGGATCATTCTCTGTGACTGTGCAATGACGGAGCATTTGACTGTCATTCATCTGTATTATACAGTATCTTCGGTATACAAGGGTTGTCCAATAAGTGTCGGGACTGATTTTTCCGGCCATTGCGAAAAGCTTAAGGGAGCTCTCTTTGGATCTGATCGATGGTACGGGTGCCACAAGCAGGCTACCCGGCTCAGTTGCCTCCAAGCCTCTGGAGTGTGTATATTGAGTCTGAAGTGAAATTGTGTTTAGTGTGCGAGTCGCGAGTCAGGATGCAGTGAAACATCGAACATTGATGTGCCTTCAAGTTTCTGTTAAACTGAACAAATCCGTTACGGAGGATTTTGATATGATTCTTAAGGGTTACAGGGTCAACCCATAGCCAGAACATGTGTTTGTGAATGGTATACAAATTAAAAAAATGGCGGGAAATCGTCAAAGGCGAACAACTCAGTGAACATCCGACATCGACACGAACCGATGAAAACGAGGCTTAGGGTCCGTCACTTTCGAAGGGAGATCTCGATTCCTGGATCGTTCATCACGAAAAAAGAGCCCCGACACACGTCGCTAATTGTAAGGGAGGCACCGGCCAAAGAAAAAGTGGCAATGCCGCCCCAGCCACCCTACACTCCAGATATGTCTCCTCCAGACATAACAACTGAGGGGATCCAAGTAACTTTGGCGGAGCACCTGAATAATCTTGCTGTTGCCGACTTCTAGAGGGCGTACGAAGAATGGAAGAAGCGCTTGCAGGGAGGTATTGATGCAAGACTGTCATATTTTGAAGAATATTAATTCACTGCAAATAATATCTTCAATTAATTTATTTTTATGACTTCAGTCCCGATATTTATTGGACAAACCCTGTAAAACTTGACCGCTCGCACGGGGTTATGCGTGTGTGTAGCACGACGTGCCACAGCTGACCATGACAGTACTCTTGTCTTTGCTTTTTAAATCTGTGTTCCTATAAACCTGTACATGAAATATAATAAAATAAACTCTTACCTTATAGCGTCCTTCTGCAGCTAAACAAGCACTGTACCGACTAAACACGTTTAGACTGACACGAGTTAGTTCCGCCACTGTAATGATTCTTCTGTCTACACTGTACGTCTTTGCACTTACATTATTTAGAAAACGACGAGGCGATTCATATTTAAAATAACATTTATGTAGAAATATACGTTGTTTTAAAGATAAGTGCTCCCATCCTTGCAAATGAAAATGGACTACTAACGCTAATGACTACGTGGTAAATGAAGGGCAGAAAGCTTGTCGTGAGTTCCGGGTATGGGCAGTGGGGCAGCTAACTGCATTGGTTCTGACGCACAACACCGTGCGAGCGGTAAGGTTTTATACCGAAGACCCAGTACTATGAGTTAAATTTATAGCCTTTTCATTTTAGCATGAAAATTACTCATAATGCAAAGCTCTAATCAAATGCAAACGTATCAAGAGCTGCGGCAACTGATCATGGAAGCCGAGTGGAGTTCATTGATTGGGTCGTACAACAAAACTAATAATGTCCATAAACGGTTGTTCACGGATGAAGTAGAACTGCATAACATGTGTGACGTACATCGCATAATACTTAATGGAGTGGAGTAATCTCAGAGGGCCTTCTAGGTTTTTTGGGCTGATGTATTTGGAGACCATTTAGTACGAGATTTCTCTATGATAGCTCACAGTGGAGGTCATCGCGTTCATTTTTAAAGCAGGGGCTGCCTACTTTACAGGATGAAGTGCTGTTGTTAACTCGAATGGCATTGTGGTACCACCACGATGTGTGATCGGATGATATGGACCAATAATTTGGCCAGCACGCTGATCCTATCCAACTCGACTAGACTTGTATGGGGCTACTTTAAAGATGTATACCGGGAACAACCAATGACTCATCAACATCTCAGGCAACAATCAATCATCTTAGCTTGTCGTAACAGCACATAGACATGTTGCAACGGGATTGGCTGGCGTTTAGACTTGGGGAACTTAGACCGATTGGATCCTGAGTTCGAATATCTATTACGACATGGAGGAAGTAGGTAAACTAAATTAAAATTATATTACTGTGCTTATATCTGTGGTTGGTTGGGGAATCAGAGAGGTTCATGATGATCAATTTATGCAATTTTTTAAGTAAAATGGGAGTTGACTTTCATCTAATGTGTGCATGCCGACCAGAACTACCCATGTTTGGTTTTATATATAAGAATACCTTAAATAGTAAAATATCAGGTTGTGCCTGCATATATTGCATCAGGTTGCATATATTGTTCGCAGTATTTGTTATGTCCAATAAAGCAGATTCTAATGGCAATTCATTTAATTTAAATTTACTTAATTAAACGGCGGCGCCGTGGCCGAGTGGTTAGACCGCTCGCCTCCCACCGATGCGGCCCGGGTTCAATCCCAGGGACCTGCATGTGGGATTTGTGGTGGACGAAGCGGCGTCTGGGTGGGTTTTCTCCGGATTCTCCGGTTTCTCCGGTTTCCCCCGCCATTCATTCCACCAACTGCTCCATCATCACCTTTCCTTTCATCCCTTTCACCATCATTTCGTTTCATCTACTTCCTTCATCCCATACCAGGCATCGGGCTGATCACCCATCCTGGATGCTCTGTCTGATCCATGAGTGTCTGCTCCTCGACGGGCCTCTGACCCCAGGCACCCGCTTGTAAGTCCTGGGGGGTGTAAGTCCTACGTAACAGGAGGGTAAACAGAGAATGAATGAATGAATACTTAATTAAACATATTACATAACAATTGCTACAAAAATAATTACTCACCTCTTTCATACCAAGTATTAGCGTTTATTATATTACCCAAATAGTATACATATCTTTATGCGCTAGTTTTTGAACACTGGATCTTAAGGGCTAAAACCTAGCGCGTACGTAGCTATGCCAGTAAAACACAAGCCATAACACATCCAGAAGCACATTGCATCCAAATCGATACGACGTAGAAAATGGTGTTTACAGTATAGCTTGTAAAATGCTGGGTTTGTGTAACTTCGTAATCCGCAGGATGAGAAGTTTCTCACGATATGTAGAGATTTTCTCAGCATGGATATCATCTGGTTATTCGAAACAGATCAGGGTGGACCATAGGATAGATTACTGTCTATGTACTGGTGACTAGATCAATAGTGATCTAATCATCATGCCGTGTTCTACCAAATTATATATTTTCAGGTACAGGTGCGGTTACCTTTCCTTATCTTCAGTTCTAACTAACCATAGCTAGGACACCCCACTTCGAGCACTGAAAATGGACTTCGATGGTACAACAAAACTAGAGCTACAAAACATTACTTATTATTTATCATATGGGAAGCCAAACATTAACATACTTTAAACTAGTTCTGACCTCACACTTGAAAACAAGAACAACCTAGTTAATTTAGCCTTCAATAGCAACACAAACGCTGAAAAAAGACACAGAGGGGGGCTAAAAAGTTTGGTTAAAACACCGAGTCTGACATGGAATAATTAGCCAATATTTTCCAAGCCATAGTGAGGAAGATATAGGTGTTCTATATTTATGCACTTTTGTTCTAATCTGGATATCAGAAGCGAAAACCCACAGCCACATAGTGGTTTGCTGTTTCTCACTGTGTCAATAAGTATCTATTACCCTTGTTATTGTTTCCCAATATAAGCTGAATTCTAACCTATAAAAATATTTTTTCAAGCAATTTTAACATTATTATCAGCAAAAATTTATAGTAAAACTTATAATGGCGTTAGCAGATACTTTACACCTTATGTTTGAAAACATTAATTGTAATTAAAATGATTACCAACTTCTAATTCAGTTGCCAGGTGTCTCGTTCTATTGTATGCCATAGAGAAATGGAGTGTACTGAATTATGTTCTTAAAGACATTAAACTGTATTCAGCTGATCATGTTCAAGTGGTCAAATTTGGGAATACTAAATAGGAGCATGCTAATGTGCTTTCTTCCCAAGGATAAAATAACAAGGATGCATCATTTTTGGTGATGATTGTTACTATATTTTTACAGCCTATGCACTACTTAATGTATATGTGTTTCAAAGTTTCGTTATAATATTTAAATTTATACTTTCCAAATCGTTAAGTCTAGTATATAATAAAATCCCCAAAATTTACACAAATTTTCAATTATTAATTTGCGGTAAATTGCACTTCTGTGAAGCAAAATATTGAATATTAAGTATAAGAGAGGTTATTTAATTTAAATGTTTCTACTTGTTGCAATGTGTACTTCATAACTGATTTCTTCAAGTATATATCTCATTAGGCATTTCAAATTTATTCGCAAAAGTTCACATGCATCTCGTCAAACTCAAGCGTTCTTTAACTTAAAGGTGTGATACCGTAATTATTGAAAGGAAGGTGTAAATAATTAATTAAAGAAATAATATTAAGATAGAGAAGTAATTGAAATAAATAATTTCTGTATATTAGATCAATGGATAATGTAATAAGCTTGATTTGGAAGATTTGTTCTGGGAAAAAGATCATTAGCGTGTCAGGTTAAGCAAAGTCATTAGAAACAGCCGAGTAACGAACGCATTTTCATAAAAGTTCCTGGCGTTAGATGCAGTTCCTGGGATGCAGTTAGAATTGGGTTCTGTACGTTTGAACAGTCACATAAACAGAAATTCTGTAACTTGGAAAGGGAATGAAATTCTTGGCTTCGAGGATGTACCCCATAGTAACAATGTTACAGACGTATACTTAAGATTTTTGAGATTGCAGTGCATATAAAGAAACGTTGGTAGGTGTAGCGATAGGTGGCGGGGTTTAAGTAATAAAAGAGTGTGTATTGCTAAAATTAGCGTTTTACCTCTCTTTTCTTCGTTTACAGCCTTAGGGGCTTACCGTCTTTGACGGTGATTGGTAGTTCGTAGCGCCTAAGACCGCGCTGGGTTATCATTTATTTAATTGTGCCGGTAAGCAATTTATTGTCTTGCGGCAAGTAACGCTTCTAGTTTTTTTATTGTGGAAACTGACACTGCAAAAGTTAGCAGGTATAATAATTCAATTGTTATAGTTTCATAATCAGTTTCATTCTTTTTCTTCAAATGGTCGGCAGCTCACTTCAATAGCTCAAGTATTAGATCACATTAAATATCCAGTCAATTTAAACTGGTGTTATCTTTTCGCACAACGCCCATGCATACCATGAGAGAAAGATCTCATAGCCAAAAACTGCAGCAATCGGCAGCAGAATAAACATAGATATTGGAGACGATGACAAAAGGTGACACCGGACATTCGTTGTCAGGTGTAATAAATGTATTACAGTAACTCCATCCGAATAAGATGTTTTACTCACTTTGTTAAGAATAAAAAAGAAACGGAGTTTAATTGCCTTTAAAGGGAGATGAATGATTTTAGCAGTTTTAGTTAAAATACCAATATATTTAGTGCATTTGTGATTACTTGTGAGAATATTAATGTTCTGAGTTAAATTTATTTATGTGTTATAATAGTTCACTGTTATTGCTTTTTTGATTTAATTATTTTTACTTAAAATATAAGTTCAATTACAATTCAATCAGCCCATTCAAAGGCAAACTGAAAAAAAACTGATTTTTTTCTAACATTTTTATTTGATAGATTATATATTTTAGAATATTTTCTCAGGGTATTTTGTTTGTTCTCCAACATTAAGTTATTTAAAAATTAAAATACTTGGCAGTGCAACTATGCCATGCCCTTGTTCATATCAAGCACCAGTTATGTTTTGGTTTGTGCGCATTTATATTGCTATATTTTGTATTTATTCCACTAAACTAGTAAAGATTTTTAAATATTACAAGTGACTTACTACAAATGAACCCAAAAATCACCGTTTAGAATGCAATAATTTTAAAAAAAAGTGAGCATAGTTATATATTTCCAAAATAGTCTCACCCGGATGCTTCCACCTGTCCCGTCATCATCCAGGTATGGCGTATCACCGATTCACCCGGGACTACTGTATCCTAATCCTAAGCGAGAGAGAGTACCCATCAGGTCTAGCCACGCCTCATTTACAATATATAGGCTATATGTTTATTGGTGTCATATATTTGATGGACGTGTTCCTGACATCAAAACAGTAAAAAAAGTCCATATGTACATGGGTCTGAAAATCAACCGTTTCATTGTTATAGGTCAAAGAAGATGTTTTTCATGAGTGAACAGACAGATATGCACTACACGTATGGCCGTGCAAACGGCAATGCAACACGAGCACGTGAACTTTATGCAGAAAAGTACCCTGACAGGCAGTTACCGTGTGCAAGAACGAATTGTACGAATTCACCAACGCTTGAGAGAGAATGACGCATTTGGGAGGAGCACTAGGGATGTGCGAGGCATTCAGCTTGAAGAACGAGTTCTTCGTGCTGTGGATGCAGACCCATTACAAAGCACAAGACGTATGGCTGTAAGGGAAAGAGTTAGTCATATGACTATCTGGAGAATTCTACATGAAAATCTTCAACGTGTACAAGGATTAAATGAGGCGGACTTTGAGCCAAGAAGATGTTTCAGTCAACGCATGTTACAGCAGTGCGCTGTATTCATCAATTTCCTAGCCTGTATCTTATTCACGGATGAGGCTGGTTTTACTCGCAACGGAATCTTCAACTTTCATAACACTAATAACTGGGCATTTGAAAATCCTAATGAAGTACGACAGTACAACCATCAGCGGAGGTTCTCTCTCAATGTTTGGGGTGGAATCATTTATGATCACCTTATTGGTCCCTACTTCTTCCCTCCGTGTCTGAATGGACAAACGTATCTCCAGTTTCTCAGAAATGAGTTGCACCACTTAACTGATAATGTGCCCCTGGACATCATCCAACGAATGTGTTTTTTACACGATGGTGCTCCAGCTCATTTCAGTATGATAGTTCGTAAGTTTTTGAATGATCGATTTCCGCAAAGATGGATTGGTCGAGGGGGACCCATTTTATGGCCTGCCCGGTCGTCTGATTTGAATTCAACGGATTTCTTCATTTTGAAGACATTTCGTTTTCGGGGACATTTGAAGTCCTTGGTTTTTGCGACTACTGTACCTGATGTTAACATTTTGAGAGAACGTATCCAAGTTGGAGTTGACCAAATACGAAACACACCAGGAAATTTCAAGAGGATGCCAGAGCGTGGAACGCAGCCTTACTGCATGCATCGAAGCAAGGGGAAGGCACTTCGAGCAATTTTTGTAGCTTTCGATTTTGTGTTGTAACTCTGAACTAAACAACTTTCAGACCCATGTTCATATGAACCTTTTTTACTGCTTGGATGTCAGGAACACGTCCCCCAAATATATGACACCAATAAAGATACATCCTGTATCTGTGGGCGTGAAATAGAGGCTGTCTTTTGGTAGAGAGCGGTTCGACTAGTACCAAAATGTACAAATGTAATCAGTGCAATACAATAAATTAACCCGAATAATGTATTTTATTCGCTCTGGTCAGAATAAAACAGTTCAGGTTTAATCGCGTATATGTTCATAGAAAATAGTTAATTTGAGAATAATCCACGTTATCAATTATTACATTCATTTTTCCCAGATTCACATACAGTTCCATGTGATGTTTGTGGAATTTAAAAGATCGAGTGCTACGATTCGTAATCAGTTACATGCTTTATCTTCAAACGGTCGACAACTCGCTTCAATAGCTCAAGTATTAGCTTACATTAAATTTCCAGTCAATTTAAACTGGTGTTATGCTTTCACACTAGGCTCATGCATAACCTGAGGCATTTGCGAGGGATTTAATTCCGAACATAAGGTTGTTAATTTACATTAAGTTAGAAAAGTTCTACAAATCATAATGTAATAGCAGAGACCCTGGGCTCGACTCTCGTTTGGGATAACCTGCTTGGTTAAATTATTTTATTAGGTTTTCCCACATAATGCATTGCTTGTTCTTGGGTCTTTCTTAGCGTGCGGAGCACGGAATCATTAGAACATACTATTAACCACCGCCTGTGTAGACCTCAGGAGTTGTAAGAGGCAAATACTGAAACCAAAAATTAATTAAATAATACTGGTCTTTGTATTTACGCAAACTAAAAGTGTGCTGCAGTTCATTTTATACTCTTCTTCAATCCTAATTATAACATTAGTCTGCATTTTCAAACGTTTTGTCAGATGATTTCTTAAAAGTAGGTGTTCTTGAATCAAGCTTTTATGCTGATTCCAGAAATAACTTCCGTTTTTTTCTATCACGTCAGCTTTTTACACAAACTAAGAAGTAATGTTTTGACCATTTTACTAATGAGTGTAGAAAAGTATTTAAATACCATTTCACACAAGGTAATTTTTTATTCAAGAAACATTTTAAGAATACTCTCAAGAATCCCCTAATTTATTTCATGACTATATTTTAACAAAACAAGAAGCCAAAGTGTTTCATTTAATTTTTTTTAAAACTTTCACTTCTTTGACTTCCTTGCAGTTCCTTGGAGATGACTGTCTCTCCCCAACAGTAGTCGGCCATCGTAGTGTCAGTCCATTTCCCCTGGTACCTCCTCTCCATTTCCTTAATATCTTGGTGAAAACGTTCACCCTGCTCTTCACTATAATATCTCAGATTTTCTGGAAAGTAGTCGATATATGAATGCAGAAAATGCACCTTTACACTCGTGTTACAATCCATCTTCATTGTTTCGGCAATGGCCTTGTAATTAGGATTGTAAATTGTTATTGCCAAGAAGTTTTCAGTAACTAATCGGAAGGCGGTCCATGCTTCTATTTCTCTCTCATTCATTGTCTTATCAAAATTTTCATCCTTCACCAAGTTCTTTATTTGAGGACCAACAATAATTCCAGCCTTTAATTTGTCTTGTGTAATGAAAGGAAATTTCTTGGACAGGTACTTGAAGCAGGGTACATCCTGGGGTAGAGCCCTTACAAATTGCTTCATCAAGCCCAATTTTATGTGTAGCGGCGGAAGCAATATCTTTATATCACTATATTTTTGAAGTGAATTTGTAAAAACATTGTACGTGATAGAAAAAAAACTATAAGCAGTTATGAAATCAGCACAAAAAAGTGAGTCAAAAACACTTATGAGGTTTAAGTCATTCGATATCATGCATCTAGTGCAATCATTTATACGGAAATCTTAAACGGGCCCGCTTAGTCTTTGTATATTAGATTTGAATTGTTTTTGCGTTTGGGAACATTTGGAATAAGAAGACATTTTCGATATATATCTCTTTGAGAAATCGGTAAATTAGTGGTTTACTATTGTCAATTTAGATAGACAATATTATTAAGGAAAAAAAAGGTAAAACATTTAACTCCACATGCTGAAGTCCAACATTTTCAAAGTATCTGTAATACATATCATACTGATTTTGAACTTTGTATCTCGAATTGTATAATACAACTCTTCGTAGGAGCCGATCCACATCCGGGAAGTTACACCAGATTTCATAAAGTGGTGTAATTGGAACAAACCGAGCTACGTGGACAACACTTTGCTGATGTAGCGTGGCGAAGTGCATTTATTTGCCACGTTTGTAGGTCATCGGTCGGTCTCTCAACAATCTGCTGACGCATAGAAGACACGCGTCTACACTAACCTTGGATCTCGAACCCCGATCTCTACCAGAATTCTCTACAGGTAGTGGGTGTGTTGTATATTTAAGCTTTTGCACTGGGGGGGGCCCGGAGTGGGTCCCAAACTAAGAAACCTAATAACATGGCTTAGCCATTGGTTAGATTCTATAGAACCTCGCGCAGTCTCTATTTACTACTACCTCGCAACCCGGTCGCATCCCTGCTACACCCTATTGTTAGCAATCCCATCTGATTAACGTATTAGGTTTTAATAGGTTTGGTTTTTGGTGATATATCTTAAATTCATATTTAGATTTACAGATATTAATTTTAATTTATTTTCATAGTTTAAGCATTTAATACTGGAGTTATGGAACAGCACGCAGCGAGTTTCTAGATATTAATGACACCATCTGAAAGAGAAAATGTTAGTCATAATGTTTGCTCAAAATTGCTCTAAAACTATAAGTTAAGAAAAGTAAAAGTGCCACAAAATGAAGGTTTTATATAGAACGATACAGAAAGCTCCTATAACCTTCTTAGAAATGCAAGTCGATACTGAAAGAATGGAAACTATTGTAAAATAATATCTCATGCAGAAAAAGAGGCTTGCATTAAAAGGAAGAGAAAGCAAAAACTAAGCAAATGCTAAAGATAATTTTATTGGACATTCTCTTGTAAAAAGACTCCTCAGAATAGAACACTACAAACCATATTCTTAATATGCTCTTTAAACAGTACCCACAGCTGAAATGTTTAAATCTTACAGTTTTGTCTAAATGTCTTCAATATTTTGTTAACTACTTCCCTACCTCAATCATAAGTGTTTTAAATTTCCTGAAGATATCTTTAAGACCTTTTTGAGAAAACATATTGATTATTTTTATTAGGTGTTGCATAAGATGCAGTGATCGTAATTTTGATAAAACAAAAATATCACCATGGTATCTAAATACTAATACACAAAAGTGGCATACAAAAATATTTAAAAAAACTAAAGCCTTAAATGTAACTTTTGGCACAATTAATCCTCAGTGGTAAAATTAATTATTTCATATCTTGAGAAATTTAAAACTGTAGCAAAACTATTCCAGTCTTTTAAATTCATTCTCTTCGATGTTTTGCTGAACATTTTAACATTTGTTACAAACTGCATCAGCAGGAACATTTTAGTGCACAAAAATATAAGGAAATCAAAGCCGAGTAGAAGACAATAAGAGTAAACACATGCCATTAGGTCGTGGGCTCATGGGCATTTAAATGGTCACGTGTTGAAGCTTTAAAGAGCTCCGAGTTTAAAAGAAATAATAAAAGTTTCAAAGTATTTTAACTTTCTCTACTACTTACGTATAGTAAGTACAAGAAGTATTGTATTCCACCCAAAATTGGATACTGAGATCCAGGTTTGGAGGTTCCCTGAATGATAAAAAAGGCATAATTTAACGAAAAGTCGAGTTCAGCACCTTTCAAGAAAGGATGATTAACAAGAAAATCCCCCACCCTTAAACCAAACTTTAAATGGAGAATTTTTCAAAGCCTTTGAATGTCTTAAAAGTGGCTAAGGATTTTGGTGAAACACCATACCTTTAAAATACTTTCATAACAAGCTAAATAATACTTTGAATTTTCTGTAGTAGCCTCTTAAGTCCTTTCATTCGGAATGATTTTTGCATAAATGGTAAACCGTAAGAGATAAGACCAAATATTACTGCACAAAACTGCGTACCTCGTTAAGGCACACAATTTATATGCATACATATACGTTTTGTGGGGTTAACTATTTCCAAGATATTATTTGTTATAGATTGTAGTTATAAAATACATATACTTTCATCAAATGCAAAGTCTATATTAGTTTTTTTACTTTCTCGACTACGTACATAGTAGGTAAAGTAGATATTGCCTTCCACAAAAGCTCACTACAGAGATTTCACCGGAAATACATGTTTTGAGGCTCGCTGAATCCAAAAAAGAATTTAGAAAACCCCGCCCGCGCCTGTGTGCGTGCGTCTGTAAGCCTGTAAGCGGCATAACTCAAAAACAAAAAGTTGGATAAATACCAAACTTGGTATTTAGGTTCAGTGCCTTAAAAAGATGACACGAAGATTTTCAAGAAACTCCCCCACTCCAGACTACTCTTTTTCGAAACCTTTTTTCCTAAAAAATGGCTAACGATTTTGATTAAAATTCCATATATTAAAGATATTTACATTAAAAATAAAATGTATATTTTGAATTTTCTGAGCGTAGCCAGTGAAGTCCATTTCATTTGGAAAAATGTTTGTATAAACTTGTATAATTGGTAAACGCTAAGCAATAGACGAAACCGTACTTCACAAAAATTGTAAGTGTCTTTAAAACACACAATTTATTTCAAGTAGGCTTTTTGTGCCATAACCCATTTCAGATATCCGTTATTAAAGGTTCGATTTGTTCAGTTCTTGAAGCCCTGTCAAAATTTAGTTGTTTCTCGGGATTGCATGGAAACAGTATGGAATTTTAAGGTCAGCGCATAGTATCCAGTTCTTAAACATTTGATTATTATCGCTATTTCCTTTGTATCTATAACGAAATGTGTAATATAGCTATTTCCGGAAAGTTTTATGTTGATTAAAATGAAGAAGATAGGAAAATAAAGTTTAAGAATAATTTTTATAGACACTAATAAGCGCCAGAGGGTGGAGAAAGTAATGTGAATTTAACACAAGATTCTTTTTCTCATAATATACAAAGAGAGCAGAATTTCAAAGTCATTACATAGCGACCAATTCTTAAAAGATATAACTTTAAGCAAATGCGTTATGTTTATCTCGATTAAATTAAGTATGCAGAAGAATAAGCTTATTAAGAGTAGCTTGTTGAAAAATAGGTAGAGAAGGTTATGTGAGTGTAATATTTACGATTTTTTTCCATGGTCATGTAAGGAATATAGAACTTCAAAGCCATATAGCGATCCACTTTTTAAACATCTGACTATTGCATTCACCTGCAGTATCCTCATACCTACAACGAATATGTCGATGTGTATCTATTGTTATCTTGATTAACAATAAGTAGACAGAAGAAAAGGTTTTTGTAAGGATACTTTTAAGAAGAGCAAAGAAGGTCAATGAAACAAATTAGATTTTTTGAACATTGAAAGTAATTTTTAAATTTTTTTAACATTTTGACCAAATTTCAGCTATGGGTACGCTTAAAGAGTTGAAAGTGGTTTAAAATAGGCATGCTACGATATAACATATCTACCTTGTACACATCGAAGTTCTCGATGATAGAATCGAAGCAGCTGTAGAGATCATTTAAAAGATCCACCACCTGGAAAGAGAATAGAGAGTTAACTACCAAGGTACATGCAACTACGCCACACCTGTACATTAGCCATATCGTGTAGAGCTGCCTCAGCTGGCGAGACCCTTCTCTGTGATTAAACCAATTCATGTCTGCACACCGCAGTTAACTGAGATGGCAAAGTGAAATTCTTGTCAGCTGTTCATTAGTTATTTGAGGAGGGGGAGTTAGGAAGGCGGCTTTTAATTAACACTCCAGTTTAATTTTTAAATCCAATAACCTTAATCGCTATACATTCATTCTCCTGGAATGTCATTAGAGGGGAAATTGCTCCTTAATTTCTGCATATTACGGCTCCATCACAGCTGTAAACTTTTTCTGTTGTTATTTTCAGCGAACCCACAGAGACGTCAACTGACGGAATGAAATTACACTGGATACGTTTAGGTAAAGAATATGGGTGCACACTTGCTGAAATTTCTACATTAACCTTATATTCAGGTTATTAAACACATACATTATGTGATCAAAAGTATCCGGACAACCCCACAAACATACGTTTTTCATCCTAGGTGCTTTGTGCTGCCACCTACTGTCTGGTACTCATTATCCGCGACCTCGGTGTCATTAGACATCGTGAAACAGCAGAATGGGACGCTCCGTGGAACTCACGGACTTCGAACGTGGTCAGATGATTGGGTGTACACTTGTGTCAGAAGTCTGTACGCGAGATTTCCACACTCCTAAACATCCCTAGGACCACTGTTTCTGATGTGATAGTGAAATGGAAACGTGAAGGGACATGTACAGCACAAAAGCGTACAGGTCGACCTCGTCTGTTGACTGACAGAGACCGCCGACATTTGAAGAGGGTCGTAGAGAGTAATAGGCATACATCTATCCATACCATCACACAGGAATTCCAAACTGCATCAGGATCCACTCCAAGTACTATGACAGTTAGGCGTGAGGTGAGAAACCTTGGATTCCATGGTCGAGCGGCTGCTCATAAGCCACACATCACGCAGGAAAATTCAAAACGAGCCTGGCTTGGTGTAAGGTGAACGTCATCTGCCAGCGTGTGTAGTGCCAACAATGAAATTCGGAGGTGGCGGTGTTATGGTGTGGTCGTGTTTTTCCTGTAGGGGGCTTGCACCCCTTTTTGTTTTGCGTGGCACGATCACAGCGCAGACCTACATTGATATTTTAAACACATTCTTGCTTCCCACTGTTGAAGAGTAATTCGGGGATGGCGATTCCATCTTTCAACACGATCGAGCACCTGTTCATACTGCACGGGCTGTGGCGGAGTGGTTGCATAACATCCCTGTAATGGACTGGCCTGCACAGAAAACGTTTGGGATGTTTTGGAACGCCGAGTTCGTGCCAGGCCTCACTGACCTACATTGATACCTCTCCCCAGTTCCGCACTCCGTGAAGAATGGGCTGCCATTCTCCAAGAAACCTTCCAGCACCTGATTGAAAGTATGCCTGCGAGAGTGAACGCTTTCATCAAGGCTGAGGTTGGGCCAACGCCATATTGACTTCCAGCATTACCGATGGAGGGCGCCACAAATTTGTACGTCATTTTCAGCCAGGTGTCTGGATACTTTTGATCACGTAGTGTACATATTGTCAGTACAAATGTGCAATGTTATCAAATGTATGTAAAACCTTTAGCGGCGCAGTCTTCTGACCTAGAGGATGAAAAATATCTGTATGGACAAGGACCCAAAAACGCTTTATTCCAACGCTGACTCCCCACTATAATTATGCCTGCAAGTTAATACGCGCAAGCTGTTGTGATTAAGTATAGAATGCCATTTTATCGACACCCTCTAAATTTCAAATCAGAACAGTTAAATTTAAGGTAGATGTTTTCTGCCTCTTATAAATAAAATAGTAGTGCGGTGGGATGATTTATTTGGAGCATCTAATATATCTTGTGTTCTCAAAATATGAGGTTTAAATAATTAATTACAAAATTAAAAGCTTTGTGAGAAAGTTATGCAATATTATCTATTTTGCCACTTCCCGCAATTGCTTGGAATTATCCTCGTAGCGCTAGCACACAAAATAAGCAGCAGAGCATCAGCAGAATGATGCCAAAAGAAGACTAATAGACATTGTCCAAAAGAAATTGATTCGAATTATAAAATAAAATCTTAGAAAATGAAATAAAATTGATTTTGGAATAAGCATATATACCTAAGAAGAAAGGAAAAATCAGAAATAGCATGGCTTAGATTGGAAGACTAGGAGACGACAAAAATAACTGACGATCCCGGCAGGAGAATCTGTCCATTCTGTGGTCATCTAGCTTCCATTTATGCTGGCCTAGCAGCTTTAGGAAGCATTCTACTAGCCTTCACAGGTGAATATGTGTAGCAAGGAAGAGGTTTGTGTGTCGGTTTACATTTTCGTGCCTGCAGTGGTATTCTGTTATTCGCATATGTATATATAACTTTGAGCAATATAATAACATGTTAAAATAATATACAAACAAATAAAACCATGTTTTGCGAAAGATCTCGACGAAAAATGTTTTTAATGGCAATATAGTGAAAAACTGAATTAATTATACTTTTTACTCTCAAAGAGGACAAAGAGGACCTTATTTTAATAATCTTGTCCAGCACCTGATTTAGCCGTGTAGATTAAATTTGACCCTAATTGTAGGTTCCCATTAAAAAATGAAATATACCGTAAAATGTCTATCATAACGCCCTCCAAACAAAACATGACTAATGACATTTACTTTCCCCCATAATATCAAGCAACCTTTATTCAAGACATTTCTGGATATATTGTACAGTCTCAACTTAAATCACTCTGTATATTTAAACACGGCTATTATGTGTAAGTAACAGTGAGTAAAGTTATGGCTCAAAGTTGTATATTCATATGAGAATAATCTAGAGTTGTGCAAAAAAAAACAGGAGCTACTACATGCGCGAAAAGGCAAACAATACACACCTCCACCTTGCTATACATACTCACCCGTGAAGATCAGTAGAGTGCCTTCCACAGCTGCAGGGACGGTATAAATGTAAACGAGTGTACATATTTTGGCGGAATATGTACAATAGTAGAAGCAGCAAAAAATAAGTTCACACAAAAATTTTCAAATCCAGCTAGAAGGGCACTGTCATGTTTGGATCTACAGGCTGACCAGAGGTACTAGCAAAACATGAGCAACTTTCTGGCTAAAGTGCATGAAACCAGATCAAATTTGTTCAGCCACAACTTGTAACTTAAATATGCACTAAGTTTTAATGTAATAACTTTAATAATTTTAAACCAATAAGGATAGCTTATCTATCTACAACTCATATTTTTCACGAGTATCAAGTAAATTTTCATAGAAAATGTCTTTGTATACAAAATATCAGGGCGCTTGTAGCGGGGATTTGTCTCAGCAACAAATCCCTAAACAGGACCTTAGTTTAACATCGTTCACTCTAGGTCGCAAATATTTCGCTGTTTTTTATTAACATACTGGATATTAAGGTGAAATAAACAGGTTTTAAAACTAACTTTTAGTTTCGTTCATAATAAAATATAAATTCACCGGAAAAAAGAGAGATCCTTCTATTATGTTCTCCAGTACCAATATTGCTGACCATAGAGGACATTTAAATTATATTTGATAACGGTCATGTCATGGAAATTACAGATATTATTTTAAAATGCACCAAAACAAGAAGGGAAAGAAAGGAAACCGTGAAAACTGTAAGTTTTAACAAAAATATACATTTTATACTATCACGTCCACACTAAATTTAACTTGACTATGGAAGGAAACGGGAACATAAGATTATATTTATTGTTGAAGGCTCAGCCATACATAACCTACTTTTATTGCAATGATGGCACTAGTTTTTATCACATGAATCTAGCACTAGAAACTTGCACCAGAATCTCAATACCATTTGAACCGCAGAATAGTTGTCAATGCATTGTCCTTCCATAAATCTGTTGCTGACGGACGAGGTGATAGTCACTGGGTGCAAAGTCATGGTTGCCTGAAGATGATGAAAGCTCTCCAAATAAACATTCCAGAAGAGTCTGCATACATGCACACCTCCGTTTCTTATCGTGTAACACGCTTATCAACACGCGTTCCTCGGCTTCTTAGCATGCAATATGCCTATGAACGCTGATTCCTCGGCTTCTTACCCTACAACTGGAGGGGGTGCTTCTTCGTCGGAGAAGAAGCCGATAGGGCTGCCACCCAGCCGTCGCAACTGAGGTTGCTCCGGGCCTCGTCGCTGCTGACTCGCGGCCGCTCCCCAGGCATCTGTCGGGAGCGCTTCCTCACCGCCGCCGGTGACCGGGCCTTCATTCGCCGCGGTCACTGCTTCACCTCGCACCAGCAGCCACATTTCTCTTGCCCAGTCAGCACCTCACCTTCAGCCACAGCAGTCGACTCCGTCAACCGGAACACCATCTTCGCACACCATCAACACAACTCAGCATTCCACACAGCAGCCAGCACCGCAGCCTACTACACCACCGACCCTTAATCACGATGCATCGCAGTGATTTCCGGAGTTCCCCGGGATCTTCCTACAAGATACCTCCTCTCCTCTCCTCTCCTCCAGTGGCCTTCAACTATGAAAGCCACCCGAATCATCACATCCCAGGGACATATAACGCTGGTTCGCCTGGCATTGGCTGATCCGGCCGACCGTGAGGCAGCCTTGAGGTCGGGCCTGCCCTTGTTAGGGCTGGTTTTACGTATTGAGACAAGCTGATCGGAGAACCACCAGCCATGCCGCGATGTTGCTGCTATGGACACGAGACGACAACCTGCGCTACACCTCCCAGGTGCCACTACTGCGGTGCACCGAGTTTTACTGCGCAGTGCACCAGCTACGACCTCCGCCGACGCCGCCGGTACTGCGTCTCTTGCAACGGCCACGGCCACTTCACCAGGCTTGCGCAGTGTCCCCTCTATCCTCGAAGCCGTCAAATACTCCGGCCTCAACTGTAGTCCCACCTCCAGCTCCTGCGACTCCAATACCTCCACCACCTGCCGCAACAGGCAACACTCTGCGAGATGCGGTCCAGGATTTCAACACAGAGGTCCTCCTCAATATAGGTTCCTGCATCTCTCTGCAAGGCGAAATGCTATCATCCCTCATTACCGCCGTCAACTCTGCCAACTCAGATCATCATCTTCGCCAACTTGCCGCTATAGAATCAGGGATCCAGTATCTTCCCGCCATCACCACCGCCTTCTTAACTGCCTTCCACACCTTTACCACCAGCTTCCTTCAGCGAATGGACACCACAGACATCACAATCAGTGGCCTGGTTGAAGTCATCACTGCCTGCGACAGAACACACCACTGCCAACTCCAACAGATTCTCTGGAGGAGTTCAGGCGTGCGCTGACAGGTCTTGCCGACTTGAGTATAGTCCTGCTCACGACGACGGCCGAATGGACTCCGGTGCTCAATGACCTAAAGAGTGGGCAGGAAACACTGCGGAACTACATGCTTGCACAAGCAAGCTCTTGGACATGTGGCAGTAGATACCAACGGTAAACCTGAGCACACCTCTCGACGGGAGCTCAAGTAATTTTCAAATACATTCAATAAAGACAAACAAAACCCCCATCCAATCCCAATGCACTCCCCGTGGTGGCAGCCAGGTCTCTGGCAGGGTCATGGATGTCACCCGAACATTTCCTTCACCCACTGGTAGAGCAATATGCTGGCAGTTACCTTCCGCACACTATTGGGGATGCACAGGCGGAACCCCAATACCTTTCCTCACTTCTCTTGTCAATTCCTCTCCTTAACTTCACCTACCTATTCCCGTCACTACCCCCCAAAAGAAAGCCTACAAAACTTTAACAACGCGCGTCCTTCGTGGAAGATTGAAGGAGTGATCACGTTAATCCTAAAATGCATCAGATTATGGTCACATGCTTCTCCACTAATGCCTAAGCGTGTCTGGCTTTGGCAAGCAGCGGCGTCTGGTGCATTCACAACTTACGAGTATTTTATGCACACGCTTATATTGATTTAATAGTGTTCTAATTACGAAATATAGAATACGATTTACCAACAAATTAACAAATAAGTCGAGGGAAACAGTACATTTATTTTAATTACATTTAATGTAATTCATATTATGTTTGACGGGTATAAAGTTTTAAGAAATGCAATGCAGAGCTATAATATACACAGCCGCCAAGTTTTAGTTAACCTAATTTCACAAAACTACGATATGGCTACTGTAGGCTATTAGGTAAAGAAATACTAGTATTAATAATTACCAAAATCTGCAATAATTGTATAGTTACTATGGGAAGAGAATTATTTATCCGAAAGTTGTTATAAAACCATCTACCACGAATATAAAAGTGTTATTTTTGTTAGGTTAGTTCTTACACTACCTCAACACCCTCAAAACCTATATTATTTATTACTTTCTACCTCCAAATATCAAAACTTCAAAACTTACCTGCATAGGCGTGCTCTCAGCCGATAATGCTGTGAAGCCGACGATATCGCTAAAGTAGATGGTGACACTGTCGTACGTCTCAGCTATCACCGACTGGCCGAGGATCAGCTGACTTGCCACCGACCTGAGGGACAAAAGAAATACCTTTATTACACTGCAGCACTCTGATTTTTCACATTATCAACCAATTTAATCAATCAGTGAGAAACCCCTTTTTACATTTAAAAACACGGGAGTACCGCTCGAGGACTGTCGGATAAAATGCTTTTATCGATGCAGGGCATTGGACTTGTAGAAGGGATTAATTAGTTATATCCTCGTGTGCAGAAACGTACTGTTCCCAAGTCGTAGGTCACTCTGTTTGAAAGAAGGCATGGCAGTTTAAAGCTAAAATATGAGATCTTAGGCTTCTGCAACCCGTATTCATTTACGACAGAGCGGTAGATCCCAGAAATCTTTTTGTAATACGAGGGCTGATCAACAAAGACTGAGACTGGTTTTTTCACGGATGTTGGTTACTTTTTTTGCAATGCTTACATGATCTATTTCAAAGTAATCCTTTCTACTTCAATGCAGTTTTCATAGCGTCTCTGCCATCCTCGAACACATGGTGCAGGCCATTCTTTGTGAGGTTCTTGAGAATCACATCACTTTTCTTAAGCACTGCTTCAGAGTTCTCAAACCGAATGACCTGATAAAGTCCAGGGTGCAAGATCGGGGCTATAAGGTGGATGTAACAGGTAATGTTCCATTTAGCCAAAAACTGCGTGAATTGATTTGCGACATGAGACCGCGCGTTGTTCTGATGAAGTCTTCACCCAGTCCGATGAAGTTCTGGTCGTTTCCTTGAAATGTGCCTCCTCATTTTAGCCAATTCTGGCATATAGTATGCCGCGGTCGTAGTGTGAAGGGGAACTACATGCTAGTAAATTATTTCATTATAGTCAATGTGGCAGGCTAAATACAAGCAGGGTCTACAAAACAGCATTACTACCAACCTACCGATACGAGGGTACTGTCGCCTATGGACACTGTACATAAAGCCCCGCTCTTTTCAAATACTCATGGTACAGACAGGAAACTATCAAGGCAGCTATAGGAAAAAATCAGTCTCAGTCTTTATTGATCAGCCCTCACATAAATACAGAATTTATCATAGTGTAAAAGGTATATTTCAGTTTAGCATTTCCCTTGGTGCATTATTTCCATATTAAGCGTTAGTGTTACCGGTAATTTATTCTTCGTTTTACATAATAGTCAATTAGTTAGTAAAAATCAATACTTTTAAGGGTATTTATTATTCTGACAGCTTTTGTTATGTTTATCTTTACTTTTAAACTAAAAGGAGAATAGTATGGTTTATACCAGTCACAAGTATGAAATACTATCTATTCATCGAGCATCTTGGGAGACTTTCTTACACAAATAAATAGAAACAATAGACTTCAAAACGTTAATCATCCGCATGTTAATGTAATAAGAAGCTATCACTATATTTTTAGTTCAGCGGAACTTAACACCAATTTATCCGAAGAAAACAAACGTTTTGCACAATTGTGAAAACTTCTTTAAGAAAAGAATACGTTCCATGGTGCGCCTACCCTTAAAAAGGTAAAGAAGTAGAACTTGTTCGTGAAAACATCTTCCAACTCTGGGGTAACAACAAAGAAAGGTCATTTAATAGACAGAATAGACAGAATGTTATGTTTGCTTTAGTACAATCTCTCCCTGGGGTCTCCAATGACACAAATAGTTGCAGACCAATGAGGATGAAACCCTTTCAATTTGCTCTTGATTCTGAAGTTCTACTAGGGGACACTAGTGAGAATCAAGCAACACAACACCACACTCACGATGCTTTCCAGTGTTCTTCGAATTGAAGGCCTGCAGGTTCACTGCCTTGCTAGCAACGGTAGCAGGTTTGATACAATCGCGATTAACCGGTGAAAAGATCGAGCTGAAATTATTGATCAAACCGTAAAACTGGATATACCAAATACCCAGCCTATGGAAGTTGACGAAGAAAATAGAAACACACGAGTCTACAATATCATACTTTTTAAACAAATACAATCTAAATCATATTAAAGTAACTGGTCTTTTCTTTGGAACACGTTGTACCATTTCAAAATGTTTTGCTAAATGGAAAGACTCCTACAAAATTTATAAGCAATTCATACCAACATTGTAATGTGCATTATAAAGCACTCAGTTTGAGGCAGTATTTTTAACACTTAAATGATTTAAGTCTAATTATATAATATATAATTCTACAACAGCCCGCCTTAAAGCAATATGTGTATGTAACTATATATAAAAAGTGTATATTACAGTCATTGTATATGTTTATATTATTGTATTCATGCGTAATAATGTTATGTAAATATATCAGGTAATTTAATAATGTAGGAGCTGTGAGAAATAGGTCAAAAGTTGCTAACAATGAGGTAACCTTGAGGCAATACTTCAAATCGGCTTTTCCATACGTGAAACAATAACGCTTCTCAAGTTGCCATTCTTCGAAATAATATATATGGTATTAGAGGTCTTAAATGTACTCCTATTTGCGGCATGTATTTTCAAATTTAAATTATATTCATTATATAACTTATTTCAAGAAGGAAAAACTGTTGTACACCTTTTATGTTGTGCTTATAAATCTATTTTAATTTATCTTTTCTGTTAAGAACTTGTTTATACTATTCTGTGGCTTTGTGGTAAACTTATTTTGGGTAATATTTTAAAAATAAAAATTAAGGAAACTTGCATATATTTTTACACAGCTGTCGCAATAGTTTTCGCTTATAAAAATCAACTAATGCTCAAAAATTAATAAAATTTCCTTTAGACACAGATAGCATTGTATATGAGTAGTACGGCAACTACGTGGGAAGTGGCGCATGTTTTTGGGTGTTGTGAGCTCATGTGCGGGTCTACCGTTTAATTCCATGTACGCTTTGCTTTTAGTCTTCAGTTCCTGGTCTTGCTGCACCTGGCAGTAGTTTTTGACTGAGTACAGTGCAATATGAGCCAGAATTCAATAGAATAACACAATGTGGAAAACTGAGTCCATCAAGTTAAGTTTGTAGGCTGTTTCCGGACTCCAATGCCTTTCATTCAATATTTGATGACGAAACTCGAAATATCTGTACTTCTGCTACATGTCCATGGAGGAGAACCAATCAAATTGACAAAGTTCGGCCCAAGACATGAAAAAATTCACTGGTCTCACAAAACAGGTTCTTCCGTAGACCATCGCATGAAATGGGTCTCCAGAAGCACATGCCAAAAAACTGCAAAATAAGCATTGATGTATGCATACCACAACACTGCTGTGCAGCTACTATACGGTCTTTCAACAAGAGTGTCCTACCTTTGAACTTAAATAAAACACCTTCTATAAATGATACAGGTTTATTTCTTTTTTTATTTTGGTACATAATTAATGTCATTACGTATGGAAGAGAACATCAGTTAAGTGACCGCCGCGACTTCGTTGGGTTGCGCGTATATGGTTGACCCAATTTCCAATGACAGAAGAACGTAAATTAGGTCCAACTTCACGAACAACACGCGTGATGTTATTCATAAGATCATTTACTGTTTCTAGCTTGTTGACATAACCTCGAGATTTAACATAACCCCAGAAGAAGTAATCCAACGGCGTTAATTCACATGACCTCGGGGGGCCAGTTAACATCACCACCACGGGAAATGATGAAACCTCTGAGCTTCTCCTTCAAAAGATAGACTGTTTCGAGAACAGTATGACATGTGGTACCATTTTGCTGGAACCAGATGTTTCCGAGATCTATACCATCCAATTGAGGCCGGTTTTTTTCTCCATTGACAGTTAGAGCTTCTGCATCTTCATTTTGGAGAAAATAGGGACCAATGATTCCACTATACCAAAATCCACACCACACAGTAACCTTTTGGGGATGAAATGGTCGCTCTTGAATCTGCATTGGATTGTGATTGCTCCAATAGCGGCAATTTTGTTTGTTAACACAACCATCCATCCAAAAGTGGGCTTCGTCGCTGAAGATGATTTTTCGACAAAAATCCGGGTCAGCTTCCAATTGCTCCATAGCCCAGTCAGCGAATACTCGGCGCAACCTATGGTCGTTGGGCTGTAGTTCTTGAGTTAGCGCCATTTTGTAAGCGTGAAACTTCAAGTCCAGATACAGAATTCGCCAAGTTGTGGTCGGCGAAAGCCCCAATTCTTGCGCTCGACGAGCAATTGATTTGCTTCCGTTCTCGCGTATACTCTCACGAACGGCGCCTATATTTTCGTTGGAGCGCTTACGTCGATTACGTACAGGCGTTCTTTGATTGCTGACAGAACCACTTCTTTCAAATGTATCGATCAAACGCCGAATCGTTCTCTTGCAGAGACGATTATGCACACCGTAAACTTCACGCAATACACGGAAGGTTTGGCGAACAGATGATACATTTTGATAATAAATTTTCACAATTTCTACGCGTTGCTGAATGCTGTAACGTTCCATGGCTATTTGTCAATAACATCTGTAACCACCTGAAGAAAATGGCTGCTGTAACTCAATAACAAGGGCAGCTATCGCATGTTAAAGATAGGACACTCTTGTTGAAAGACCCTTTACTATCTCTAGACATAGAGAAAAGTCACACTTTTAGTCAGTGTTCACATAAGGACCGAAAGCACTTAAAAAGCACCTGTTCCTATTATTAGCGTTTAACGGTAGACTTGCGCAACACATGAAACTTCTATAAAGGCTGTAGTGCACTGGAAGCTTTGGGAGGTATTCTAATGGCCTTCACAGGTATGTATGTAATAGCAAGAGGAGGTGCGTGTATCTGTTTACCTTTTCGCGCATGCAGTGGCGTCCTTTTTTTATCGTGCACAGTTCTAGATTGTTCACATATGAATGTATAACTTTGAGCAATAGCTTTACTCATCATCACTTACATATAATAACAGCGTTTAAATATATAACTAATTAAACCCTGATTTGCGCAATTTCTCCACGAAAAAGTATTTTTAATGCAAAAAATGTAAAACTGAAATATATTTATACTCTTTACTCTCAAATAGTATACTGATATATACTAGGGGTAGCATAATTGACATAAAGATTAATTGATCTATATCATTATATCATCTATCATCTGTATATCATGAATATTGATGATATATTTATATGGGTTTAATTGATTACAGATCTTACTAATGCTTTAAGTATGCTTTTTGCATACAGCTATTAGGATAATTGTTTATAATTATTTTATGTGGGTCATGAGTTACTTCTGCAGCTTATCTTTACTGATAATATAGACACATTCCTCCACCAAAGATAAAATTTAAATGAAAGAACATCAACTTTATGAATGAAGACAATCAACTTTATGAATACTTCGCCCTGCAGGAGATACCAGAACCACGGAGGTTGAATAAATGTACTGCAAAAATGCATACGGGCGATCACTGATACTTAAAATATAATTTATAAAGTGACCTCGATATAAATGCTTTTATTTTCTTAAATATATTTGAAAACCTATATAGCCATGTGCTAAAACGAGATTATAGTGTTTTTAAAGCCTCTAAATTCCTGTGTGTTTATGTGGATTCTGAGTTAAAATTTGAATCAAAGATGTATTTGTGGGCGATTTTGTAAGGTTTTCTTTACTCTCGAGGTTTTAAAATGTTCTGTGGATAGGAAATGTCTCAATGTATGTTTTTTGTTGGACATGGTATTATTTCTTATAATATTTTAATGTGGGTTAGGTCAACAAATATACACAAGAGGCTCATTGCTCAAAGGAAAAATTTAGGGCTTATTTTTATCCTGGAATCAAGACAGTCCTTAAGAAATATTTTAACGGTAAGAGTAATCTTTAATATATAAGGCTGCACTGTTTTATTTTAATAATAAAGAAATGCTCATTTTAAACTGAAGCGGTTTTAAGTATGGGGTGGTGTTACCGTTGGTATGGAATGGCTCCTGGTGGATATTCTCGAAGCTGCTGATGATCTTGTAGATGCGGATGATGTAAACTTTGAATAGCTCGATTTGAATTTATACCGCCGTTCACGCATTTGGTGATAACATTTTTTTATGCCTGGCGTGGCAGAAGTGAATTTCTTGGCAGATATTTTCTTACCAGTCATTGTTGATGTATAGGGTGAGTTGCGCGTAATAACTTTGTTAATATTACTTCTCGTCCGTTGTATTTTAAGACTTTTTAGAACATTACAAGCTAAATTTGTAGCAATGATAATTTTTATCGCAGGACCTATTCGTGTTTGGAAAGATAAGATAGTTATTTAAATAACAAATCCAATACATTAGCTTTTACTAGAGTGTGTGCTTTATTTCACTTCTGAATGTGCTTGTTAACGTTGAATATATATCAAATGCTTTACTTACATATTTAATAAGAATATTTCTTGACTTTCGTTTTTAGTACAATTATCAATTTTTGACTACTTTTATTCGCCCAGCGAATTGATACAAGCCTTTCGCTCTTCTGGTAAGCGTCTCCTTATGAGTTGAACGTTTTTCTAACAATTAAAATAAGTTTAAAGCTGTTTACTCAAGCTTTGCTTCGTTGCTAATAATAGTAAAGCAAATATATTTATTTTAACGATTCTTGTCTTAAACAAATAATATATTAATTAAAATAACATATTTATAATTTTAATTCCTATAAAACATACTTCTGCTTGACCTTTCTTTTCTTATTGCCTATTTATGTTTTCACAATATTTATTTCATTGCGAATTCAATCCTTTTGTCGTTTCTCTTTAATATAATTTTTTAACGTCTCTAAAGTTTTCTATTTCTTTCTATTTCTATAAATTACGCTCAATAAATTTGTTTATATCTGCATCAATACTCATTACAAGAAGCAAGGGTGATATAGATATTTTAAATATTAAACATAGATAATTATGCTAAATTACCAGTTCATACTGTCAGTCATGTTATTAATGTACCAGCTAATATTTTAAATGTAGATTATCTCAGGTCTTTAAAATATAAATTTAGATGTTTATGTAAGAAAATGTTTTATGCTCTTTAAGGAATTTTATACATATAGTAAATGTATATTTATTGAACTTATTTGAAAATGTCTATTTATACAATATGTAGCTAATGGTGAAATAAATAATATGATAGAAGAGGATAGGATATGATTATAAACCGTGCTTTAAAGATTGACATTGACATTCATCAAATATTACAGTCTTTGTATTCTGCCGGAATTGTTACATACTGCTTGTTGCAGAAAGTGTCAAGTTTCTCTGCCGTTTAAGCAGTACTTATTCTAAACGCACATTAACGCCAACGAAATAAAGTACTCTCGGAAAATCTAACCAGGTTAAAAACAAATGAAGGTGCTTCATTCGACATGGGAACATTCTTGACAGAAATTCGATCTACTCTTCGGAAAGTTATTGTTCGAGAAAAGTTGCGAAGAAGAAAGTGATACTGTGAAAGATGTGTTATTTTTGTTATTTCTCTTCTCCATCTTGAGCTGCTACATTTAATAAATAATATTACGGGATTTCATCGCAGAGCAGGCAGACAGGGGCCGGTGGGAGTAGCAGAATCTCTGCCACGGAGCGTTTTCCAAATCCATAAATTTGTGACGAAGTGGAGCTGCGGGGGGAGTGAGAGCCCTCACGGTGCCTGGAAACCTAATTGACTTTACAGAGGGCACAACCGGATTTTACTGCAAGCTACGCTGCGGGACGCTGTCTGCATTTCCAGCTCTAAATGTGCTACGTGTTCCTACTCCAGTAATCGTTTGGGAGAGAGAACAATCTCTACCTATAAGCACTTACGATGTAAAAGTAAATGGTTCTTGCAGAAGAATTTTCTGAAAGATTAGCACAAATTCTCTATGGCATATACAGAAGAATATTTCTAAAAGATTAAAACAAATTCTTCATGGCACACACAGAAGAATATTTCTGAAATATTAAAACAAATTCTTCATGGCACTTACAGAAGAATATTTCTAAAAGATTAAAACAAATTCTTCATGGCACATACAGAAGAATATTTCTAAAAGATTAAAACAAATTCTTCATGGCACATACAGAAGAATATTTCTAAAAGATTAAAACAAATTCTTCATGGCACATACAGAAGAATATTTCTAAAAATTAAAACAAATTCTTCATGGCACATACTGAAGAATATTTCTAAAAATTAAAACAAATTCTTCATGGCACATACAGAAGAATATTTCTAAAAATTAAAACAAATTCTTCATGGCACATACAGAAGAATATTTCTAAAAATTAAAACAAATTCTTCATGGCACATACTGAAGAATATTTCTAAAAGATTAAAACAAATTCTTCATGTCACATACAGAAGAGTATTTCTAAAATATTAAAACAAATTCTTCATGTCACATACAGAAGAGTATTTCTAAAATATTAAAACAGATTCTTCATGGCATACACAAAAGAATATTTCTAAAATATTAAAACAAATTCTTTATGGCACATCTGCAGTTAAGTGCACAATTTTACAGAGCCAAAATGTTTTGAATGTTGCATCAAGACAACTCCATTCTATAATTTGCAACAAAATATTTATAAGAATGTAAAGAAACGGATGTACAAATAAATAATTAAAAGTATCGTGTACCGAGAGAGTTGGCTCCGAGGTAACCTGTGTGGCTTGCATTCGGGTTCGATTCTCGTTGACCGCCCACTCTTACCTTGAATTTTTTTTGGTTTTCCCCGGTCGGTAGGCGAATGCTGTGGTAGTTTCTCATATACTACGATTTCCTTTCCACCATTTAAATTTCATTTCGTTTCCTTCTCATCTTTCATGTATACTTCTAGGTTTTGCGGTGTGTGTCAGTGTCGGAAAGATACTTTGGATGCTTGTTCCGAGATTTTCTAGTAATTTTGTAGTTTTATTTGGACACTAGAGCATACGATGAGCTCATACAACAAGTCCTAAGAAACCAATAGTTGATATAGCTCAAATTATGCCATAGTTTCTGAACGCTTGCTTGATTCCTCTTTCGTGGGAAATAACATGAAAAATTATACCTGCCTGTTTGGACTCTCTCTGGGCAGCTCCAGTAATAGGAGGGTCTTCGAGGTAGGAAGTGTTCTGGACTTCCGCGTGTCTCAAAACCTGTCTGCCGAGGGCTGTAGCCTTCTGTGGTTCCTTCACGTTATCCCTTCCTCCTTGGGGTGGTAGCTGCAATAGATCTCCCGTAGGACACAGTGCGCGAGGTCTTCCCATCCGTTTTCAGGAGGCGTTTTTTTTAAGTAAGTGTCGTTTTAATGTTTTGCCGCTGCAACGCAGCAGTCGCGATTTTGAGCATGCGTATTCACTTACTCTATTCATTAGGAAGTCAAATGCAGCTGTCAGCGATTGTCACTTTGTATTTTCCTGTTGTTAGAGCGTTTCGAAGTGTTCAAAACAAACGAATGACCTGCCGATTATGAAGTTAGATCAGTGGTTCGTTTGTGAATGCGAGAAATGTTACGCCAGCAAAAATTCATCGCTAATTGTGTGAGTGTTATGGAGAGACAATAATGAGTAACAATGCCCGGCCACCCATAGCCAAAGAAACTCGAGATATGATAGCATCACTTGGTTGGGAACAAATTGACCAGCCTCCCTACAGTTCGATTTGGCACCTTGGTGAAAAACGTTTCAAGGACGATGATGATGTGAAACAAGAAGTGCAGATTTAGTCGTCTTCACAGGTGGCATCATTCTTTGACGATTGGTTTACCGTTACAAGTGCCTGAATATCGGTGGTACTATGTGGAAAAGCAGTGTAAGATATAAGGCAAAAAGTGTTAATGAAATATTTGAAAAATGAGATCCCATTACTTTTGTAAAAAGAATTATCGGTACTTTAAAAACACACCGTATATCCTATACCCTAGGTATTATTGTATAGCTTGAGCTCTGGAAGATCTCTGAAAGAAATGAATAAAAAGTTAAAGCGGTGGAAATGGATTGTTGGAGAAGAAATTGCTGTATTTCTGGACTTCATAAAATCCAAAATGAAAGTATACGAGAGCAGATGCAAGCGGCAGCAGTAAATATTATGATGCTTTTGAAGGAAGACATTGGGGAGGTGGTCATTGAAATTATGTAATTGGCCTAAGGCGAGACGAAGTACACGATTGGTGTGGAGTGATTGCGTAAGACAGTCCATAGAAGACAAATCATTGAAAGAATAGTGGAAGATGGAAACGTGGATGCGAGAGACTCCTGTGGTTTAAACAAACTCGCCTTATATGCACTTCATCTTTTTCCTCCTTCTACTTGAATTAAACCTTAACTGAAGCAAGAGTTTAATCATTTTCATCATAATCTACATCTACCTACAGACGTCTTCAGTGTCAAGTAATTCATGTAGACCACTTCACTCAAATATTGCGATCTACTTCCGGGAAAATAGTAGGAATGCTTGGATTTAAACCACTCAACGCTACTAAATCAAAGTTTTTCTGTTATCATATCCCTACATTTTACCCTTACAGTATCGATATTCAATGAAACAATCATAGGCTCTCTCTGCATTATTACAATTTTATTTTGGTAATGCCAAGGCGCCTTAGGCTTAGTAAATCAAATTATTTAATAAAGAGATAAGTATAGAATTTACAAACTATGTCAAGGTATTTGACAAAGTAGAAAAACAAACTGGTCATATTTAAACAAACTGCATTTTCGAAACTCGTAATGTGAGCTGTGAACGCTTTATACAGGAACACGAAATTCAAAACAAGGTAAATAAAAATCATATTGACACAAAGAAGTAAGACAGGGACATAATCTTTCTGCAATTCTTCTACTTCCCCTTTTAGGTATTATAGTCACCTGTTACGGTCTCTATCATTCATCCACCTCTTACCAGGTCTAACCAGATCTCTCTTTCTAATCGGCAGATAATTCATTATTATTATTATTATTATTATTATTATTATTATTATTATTATTGTTGTTGTAATCTACATTCTATCATAGTATCAACTTGATTATTCGATTTCATAGTATTTTCTTCTACTTAACATGAACTAGAACATTTTGAAATTTATCTTGTTTTGATCCTTATTTTATCCATTTTAGTACATCCCCTTAGATATCTCAATAACATTATCTCTGCTGCTTGTATGCGTGATATATTTTTGTTTGTTTGTTATTGTCTATGATTCGGAATCATATACAATAGTAAGGCACAGCCATAACTTTATAGAATTTAATTTGTATTTCCTTTCTTGTTTTTCTTCCCAAAGTCCTTCCAATTGTTCCATAGATAGCTTGAATGTCTTCACAATGTCTTTTTCATACTTTCATTACAACCTAGATAATTGAAGTGGTATACGTGTTCTAAAAGTTTCTCATTTATTATAATTTTCAATCTGACAGGATACTTCCCTTTAAAAACCATTATATTTGTCTTATTTGTATATATACTTAAATTGTAGTGCATTGAGTTTTGGCTTAATATATGTACTGCTCGTTGTAAATTATCTTATGTTTCCTGTGCATCTATCTGGTCATCAGCATATAATAAATTATTTAATGGTATGCAAGATCTTTCCTTAATTCCAGACTGTATTTCGTCTTTCCATTTCATAGCTAGGTCGTCTACATATAAATTAAATAAAGTGGGTGATAAACTACACTCCTGTCGAAGCCTTGGTTTATTAAAATTTCATCTGATTTTTTGAACCTGAAGTTTTAACTATTTTCGTATTTACAGATAGACTCCTTATACTGTTAATAAGGTGTGTAGGAAACCATCTTATTTCTAATATTTCAAAAACTTTTTACTTTCTCTACTACGTATAGTAAGTGGGGGAAATTTTGCATTCCACTAAAAAATTTGATACCGAGATTTCGCCGGAAATGCATGATTTGAGGCTTCCTGAATCCAAAAAAAATATTTTTGGAAACATGTCCGTGTGTGTGTCTATCTGTGAACAGCATAACTCAGAAACGAACAGTCGGATAAACACCAAACATGGTATTTAGGTTCAGGGTCTTTCAGAGATGCGACACGAAGGTTTTCAAGAAGATCCCCCCACCCCACATTATCCTTTACATGGAACGCTTTTCGAAAATTATATAATATTCTCAAAAATGGCTCTAACGGTTTTGATTAAAATATCATATATTTAAGATACTTTCATGACAAATAAAATGTATATCTTGAATTTTCTGGGAATGTCTCCAAAAGTATTCTTCATTATGAACGACTTTTGCTAACTGGTAAACATAAGAGACAGACAAAAGTTTACTACACAAAAAATGTAGATCGCGTTAACATACACAATTTATGCCATATACGTTTTTTTGTTGAGTGAACCATTATTCCCTTACATTTTCCAATACTTATACTTTTTCTCAAATGGGAACTCCATATTATTTTTTTTGTCTTGGTAGTGCAAAGAGAATGGAATACTCCACATAGCAACCAGCTCTTAAAATAGTTGACTATCGCTTAAAGCCTACCATTTCCCTTGCATCTACAAGAAAATTAGCAATAAGATTAACATTTCGATTAACATGAAGCATATGGAGAATAAGCTTTTGTAAAACTAGTTTGTACAAGAGTAGAGAAAGTCATATGAGTGTAACACATCAGATTTTTACCTTATCAAAGATTTCTCGTAATCAGCAAATGCTAAATGGGTTTCTAAATCAAATCCTCGACGTTTTCCAATAATTTGTCGTATTATAAATACATCATCATTACACCAACGTCCCTTCCTGAAGCACTGCTCTGAGATTATTGCGTCAGTAATATTTTGCAATCCCTGATTAAGAATTTTCCATAGATTTTATATCCCGCATTTAGTAAGTTTATACTCATATAATTTCCTGTATTTTCTATTACCTTTTTAAGATACAGATATAACTTTAGCTGTTTTCTATTGTTCAGGTACGGAGCAGCTCTTTGATTATATACAGAGTGGACCATTTAAGTTGAGACTGTACAATATCTCTAACACTAAGCGTTTTAGAAAGAACTGTCTTGAATAAAAGTTGCTTTATATTATGAGGGAAAGTAAATGTCACTAATCGTGTTTTGCTTGGAGAACGTTGTGATGGTCAATTTAGGTTCAATTTAATTTGTTTAAATGGGAACCTATAATTAGGGTTAAGTATAAGAGTTTTGTTTTTATTTAATATTATTGGCTACTTCTGTATTCTATATTTTCTGACCCCTTTTCCGGTTTGATATTTTACTTTTCCCTAGTACCTCATGAGCTATTTTTAACATTGCTGATTTTAACCTTTCCCATTCTTCAATATTCTTTATTGTATTTATAATTTTTAACTGATTAAATGTAACAAATGCTATTAATATTTCGCCATTTTAATTATTTCATCAAATGTGTCTACTGTATTTTAAGACAGAATGTGGCCGGATTAATTTTATAACGTGTCATTTTGTGCAGGATTAATTTGATATATGGTTGATATATGTGTGTAATGTGAATACCGTGTAAATTGTCAGTTTTGTGTAATGTAATATTTGTCTAATATGTATTGTGCCTGTTTCACTAGTTTTTAGATGTCTCAAACTCTGCAACTTTGTGGAAAAATCTTGTTCCCAAGTGCAGAGAAAGCTGGGATATTTTGTATTAGGACCGAGGGTTAGGTTTTATGATCTTATTTGTCTCCGCTCTCGAAATATGGAGTGAGGTAAATTTTACCTAGAACGGAAAATTACCGAGAGAAGCCCGAAAAATCCAAATGATATACAGGATGTAACAAAAAGGTATGTCAATAATTTGGGAACACATTCCTTGCGGATAGAGAATTAAAGAATGTTATATGAACATAGGTTCAGAAATTGTTTATTTCCGTTTTAGAGCACCTTTTTTTACAGCTGCATCCCATACAAGAATACTCAATGACAGAACCGTGGGGAAACCGGAAATCACAGCAAATGTTCAAAATGGCCTCCATTAGCTCCAATGCATCCGTTGGCCCGCCGTCGCATGTACTCTCTAATGTGCTGAGTTAGAAAATTTCTTATTGTCTGTTAGCCTTCCACAATACGAGCACGAAGAGTCTCTGAATCTGGAACCGGAGTTGCATAAACAAGAGATTTTAAATGTCCCCACAAATAAAAATCTAGCGGGGTTAAGTCAGGCGAGCGTGGAAACCACGGAATTAGTACACCTCTTCTATCCATCTTCCAGGAAACCTGCTATTCAGAATCCGACGGACAGAAAGACTGAAATGAGGAGGAACTCCATTGTGCAAGATGTACATGTCTCGCCTTATTTCTAATGGAGTATCTTGCAACAAGACAAATAGGTCATCCCATATGAACCTTCTATACCCTCGTCCATTAAGACGATGTGGTAGTATATGTGGTCCCACCAAATAGTCACCAACAATCCCGGCCCAAACATTGCTGGAGAATCGATGTTGATAGTTTGCTGGAACAATTGCGTGCGGATTCAGGTCAGCCCATATATGTTGATTGTGAAAATTCATAATCCTATCCCGGTGAAATGAAGCCTCATCTGTAAACAGCACATTTGCAGCGAAGTCTGGATTAGCACATTGGTGGAGAAATCATTCGTGCGCGATGATCAGCTGGTGATAATGATTGCACGCATTGTAGATGGTACGGATACGTAGGTTCTCATGCAACACTCTCCAGATTGTCATATGGTCAACGTTCCGTGTTACAGCTAATTGTCGAGTGCTGACACTAGGGTCTTCAACAGCATGAAGTATCGCCTTCTCCGGTTGTGGTATTTTCCTCGCTCTGGGTATTCCCCAGCCACTAGTAGCAGTCTTGAATGTCCCATTTTCCTTCAGACAACGATCAATTGATTGAAGTGTTCTCCTATCTGGACAACGTCGGTCTGGAAATTTCTGTTGGTACAAACGCTGAGCGTAACTTGCATTACCTTCAGCTAAACCGTACATTAAACGAGCATCTGCCAATTCCGCACTTGAGTACATGTTCCTGTACCTGAAACACACCATAATTGCAGAACCGACACTACTGTATTACCTTCGCCTAATCCGTACATTAAATGAGAATCTGCCAAATCAAAATGTTACTGCACCTAAAACTCACAGAACTGCTGTGCTCGGCGCTACAAGCAATGGACTGAGTACCGTTGCCTAACAAGCGGACTTCCCACTGTACTGTAGCACAATGACAACAGCGATCAAATGCAGCACCTCCACCCAATTTAGCCATATGTAAAAGCGAATCTTTACTAATGTACAATTAAACAACTTTTCTATTGTGGGGTTATGGCCACAGGGCAGCTATGTCTTACACCAATGTTCATATAACATCTTTGTATCTTCTATTTGCAAGAAATGATTTCCCAAAGGTATGACATACCTTTTTGTTGCATCCTATATATAAACTAACATATCAGAATGTATATAAATTACGTACTGTTTAACCACGCTGAGAGAGCCGTAAAAATTCCTCCAATAGAGATCAGTATCCTTAAATTTCAACTCTATAAGTAGTTAATGTTTACCCTAGTTGATTTGCAGTTACAGATGAGGAATCTACGCCATTACGTAACACAAAGTTGGCGCGCAAATAGTGTCCGCATTGTGCATAAGTATAAGTGTAACTGCCGCGTATTAATTATCAACACATTAGTGATTCGCGAGTCCAGTATAGAGTTCTGAGTGAATAGGAACATCATTCAGTGTTTTAGAAGTGCAAAAGTGATAATAAACTGCAGTAAATTAAACCTTGTGATGAATAGTAAATTTTCCTTAAGAGTCCCTTAGTTCCGCTACCGATGTCAACGATTTTATTAGTAGTCCTAATGGTCAAAGTCCATGCTTATATATCCGTTGAGCGTAACTAACCGGGAAACCGCGAGGATTAAATCATATTATTCTTTTCTAATCACCTTTCTACGGGGAGTTGCTGCCGAAGACGAAACCACATCGGACGGAGGACAAAAAGCAGGTATAGTATATTTCATCACTACATTCTTCTCCACATTACCTACCACTACACCGCGGTTGATTGTAACCCTCGCGGGCATCGAACTCAGGACTGCAACCCAGGCAGATCCAGCTAGGCCACCTCCCCGGCGAAGTATTTTAAGCAAGGAGTGCGAAAATCGACGCAATTTACTATTGGTGCATTTCTTATTCTTGCATTCACGTCTCCTAATATTAACAAATGTCAGTTTTATTATATTTACTTCTTTTTGCAATTCTTCATAAAATGTTTCAGAATATTCACGTTTTCCTTTTTCAGGTGCATACACTTCTGTAACGCATAAATGTCTTAGCTTAGCAATTACTATCCTTTCATAGTCATAAGTATCCATCTTTTTCCATTTTTCATCCACAAGAATACTTACTCTATTCAATGCGTTGTGATTATTCTGCTCCGCTGTAAATTAATGTGTAACTATTTAAGTCTTTTCTTCCTCTTAGTTTGTTCTTTGTTTCTATGTTACAGCAATATTTATATTCCGTTGTTTCAAATCTTCTATAAACTCTGATTTTTTTGTTCTTAAAACCTCCTCTTATATTCCAGGTTCCTATACATAAAGTGTCTTTAACATCCAATCGTTGTCCTTTACAATTTTAATTGATTTACGTATGAACAATATAATTAAAATGGAAAGATGTAACAAGCAAAGAAACAAAGCTAGATGAAATATATCACATAAAAAGTTACCATGTGCTGGTGGCTAGAAAATAGACATCAGAAAGCTGCATGAATGATACCTAGCTGGTGAAAAGTGGATGCTTATTGTCTTTTTAGATGAGGCATATGTTTATCTAAGTGACTGCAACAAACCTTGGGCTATATATTACCGAATAAGGGGAGAACAAAAATTTAAAGTTGATATAACGAAACTAACCACTTAACGAATATATTCAAATTAAGTAAAATATAATTAAAGTACAATCATAAAAGATGCACAAAAATAGGAAAACTACAGCGTAAAGGTACAAGTAAAACGAACATTAAATAAACATATATTAAAATGAACCTTTCAATTATTAAATTGCGTTTTACAGGACCTTATGAACAAAGTTATAAATCCCATGGTATCAACAGAAATGAAAAATTTCTTAAGACTACTGAAAGGTTGTACACGAGCAGTTAAAGAAACGTGACATAAGAAAAGATCATTTGATAGTAATACTTAAGGAATTGAAAGGAAGGTCTGGGAAAAGGGATCTCCCGAATGCGAGCCTCACACGCTACCGCAGAGCCATCTCGCTGCGTGTCTTATGCAAAAACAAAACACAGTGAAGACAGACCTTTAAACAGTGAGGGAAAAGGTTTTTCTGAAAGTGTTTAGTAAGTATGGAGAGAAGTATCCAACCTCTTCCACAGATAATATTGTGGAATTAACTCAGAATTCACTGGTGTGTCTAAGAAGAGTATATACAGGATGGACCATTTAAGACAAGACTGTGCAATATCTCCAAAACTAATCATTGTAGAAAGAAATGTTTTTAATAAAAGTTGCTTGGGTTATGGGGGTTATGCCATTAGTCGTATTTTGTTTGGCGGACGTTATGATGGTCATTTTATGGTCAATTTAATTTTTTAAATGGGAACATACTTTTATATGTTGATATATCATTAGAAAATGGTTTATAAAAAGCTGTTTATTTTGTGATGAGGAATAAAAAAAGAAAAACAAAAAAAAAATGTTGGCTTACAATTACGAAACGTAACTTGACCCTCAAATGGCCATCCATTTAGAATTTTCGTTGTTATTTACGTTTGTGTATGAACAATTGCAAAGTGCTTTATACAAATGTTCTTTAGTATTTATGATGAGTGAGAAAACAACATAAAAAGGTAGGTTCCCATTTAAAAAAAAACTAAATTGACCCTAAAATGACCATCATAACGCCCTCAAAACAAAACCCGACCAATGGTATTTACCTCCCCCCATTATATGAAGCAACTTTTATTAAACACATTTCTTTCTACAACGCTTAGTTTTGGAGATATTGTACAGTCTCAACTTAAATGGAGAAAGAAACGCACTGCACTTAGATCTTGAAGAAGTGAAGCTCTTTCTAGAATCTTTTTAATGGAACCATGTAAGTTAATCCCTTAGAAGGTTGTATGGTTTCACCCGCGCCTTTTTATGATAGCAGCAGACGGCAACGAGCGCCGAGGACGCGGACAGGAAAAACACCACGCAGGCGATTCGTAGTTTTTTGGCTCAACTGTCTAAATGATAACGGTAGTAACAATATGAGTACCAGTCATCCCTTCCTACAGTGAAAGTTTGGCACAACTTCTACCATATGCTCGCCACGTACACGTGGGAGAAGGAGCAATAAGTTATTACATAGTGAAACTGCGACCAGTGCAAATGATTTGTGAAAGATAAACGGATAAGATTGTGAAATTTCTAACATGCTTGCCATGCTTATCGATTGGCTGCGATCTGGTTTCAACTTCTGGCCAACTTTAGCAATCAGTTCTTGCTGATCTGGTTCCTTCTGTACGTGGGCACCTTTAAAAAATCTGCTGTTACACTCACATGGCTTTCTCTACTCTTGTATAAACTATTTTTACAAACGCTTATTCTCCATATGCTTCATTTTAATCAGATGTTAATCTTATTGCTAATTTTCTTGTAGGTAGAAGGGGAATATTGTAGTATTTAAGCGATAGTCAAATCTTTTAAGAGCTGGTTGCTATGTGGCGCATTCCATTCTCTTTGTATGTCCAGGACATAAAAAAAATGAATAACGAATTCTCATTTGAGAAAACGTATTGGAAAATTTAAGGGAATAACTAGCATATCTCGAAAATGGTTCACTAAACAAAACAAATGTATATGACATAAATTGTGTATTTTAATACGATCTACATTTTTTGTGTAGTAAAATTTGGTCTATCTCTTATGGTTTACCAGTTATGCAAAAGTCGTTCACAATGAAGAATACTTTTGGAGGCATTCCCAGAAAATTCGAGATATACATTTCATTTGTAATGAAAATATCTTAAACATATGATATTTTAATCAAAATCGTTACAGCCATTTTTGAGAAAATTAAAATTTTCGAAAAATGTTCCATAGAAGGGGTAATGTGAGGTAGGGGGGATTTTCTTGAAAACCTTCGTGTCGCATCTCTGGAAGATCCTGAACCTAAGTACCAAGTTTTGTGTCTATCCGACTTTTCGTTTCTGAGTTATGCTGTTCTCTCTCGCTCTCTCTCTCTCACACACACACACACACACACACACACACACACACACGCACACGGACATGTTTCCAAATATGCTTTCTTTGGATTCAGAGGGTCTCAAAACATATATTTCAGTGAAATCTCGGTATAGAACTTTTGGGTGGAATACAATACTTCCCCTACTTACTATACGTAGTAAAGAAAGTAAAAACATGTGGCATTCAAGCAATTGGGTAAGTGATATTATCTGCGCTCCTTACGCTTGGTGTAACGGAAAATTCATTAGCAGATTCTTTTCCCACATTTAATGATAGTCTTGCCGTTCCTTCTGTCTCATTTTATCATGTATTCTCGAAGCGTTCCTGGTATGTCTCCACTTCATGAAGCTTTCGACTACAGTGATCGATTGTATAATATGATTAAAACGTTCAGCGAATACTTGACAGTTGTTTACCCCTTATAGCCTATACCATTTACCGCGCAGGGAAGACAGAGAAGTTGCCTATCCGAATGGCGGAATCGGGCAAAACTGTTTCAGAGATTGATGTCTGCAGACTGTTCAGAACAATAGGAATTAGCAACCGAATACAATGCATTTCATTGAAAGTAGAATGAAATTTATTATAGTCTTTTATGTCGGTTATTTTACGACTTACAGTAATGTAACATTTACGTTTGAGAAGCAAATATAGACATGCATTTCTGCTGTTAAACTGGTTCTACTCAGTACAGTAAAATTCCTATATATAAACTTAATCCTCTAGGGAAAACATAATAAATAAATAAAAAAACAGCATACAAGTGTGATTATGCGATCTTAATTTCAAATACAGAGTTTAGAGCAGGCATCATCACTATGTGGCTCTAAGGAGCAAGTTTTACCTGCTCCTCTCTCATTAGTGTCCACCACAAGGAGAGACGAGTAGCAGGCAGGTTTGTAAACTCAGTGGTGTTTCGTGTAACTGCATGGGAGAAACTTTGGGATACAAATTGTTTTAAGTGTTGTAATCATATTATAATATATTATTATTAAATCATACAATTAGCAACGTTCAATATATGATTAATTTGTGCATTACCTCATAGGAGAGATTATGCAATGAACAATAAATGATTTAATAAAAACGTTATAATCGTTTGTTCAAAGGCAAAATAAACAAGTTGTAAGTTTGCCCATTATGAACGAATCCAGCAATAGCAATAAATTACACTACGATAAAATGTGCTGTACTTATATCCGCAAACGTTGTACATTTTAGTTGTTCCAATAAGCCTGATATTTCTTCCCCTTTGCATTTTTCATACTGATTCACATGGCAAGATGAATAATACCACTGTAGATTAAACTTTCGTTATATGGTTTAAGATCTTATTACAAAATTAAACATTTAATATCATCTTATGCTGTAATAAAATGTTTTATCACAAGGAGGGTTGAACCTAGTTGAAGTTGTTGACCTACGATTTGACGCACCACGATATTAATTGCACCTGACCTTGCGGAAACCTGTATTTGAATACACGCGGAAGACAGCTGCGAAGTGCAATACTATTGTGGTCGAATTATACTGTCCTCCATGATAAATTAATACTACCCGACAGGACCGCTGCTGTGCTGAGGAAGGGTATGAATGTCGTCAATTTATTTCCCTTTGCTCCTCTTTCAGTTGCTCCCATCACGCTAATGTACTGAGCAGGCAAGCTCCGAGTCGGTCTGCTCGGTACTTAATGATAGCTGTAAAGTTTGTTTGTAAATATGTTGTTTGTGCTCTTAAATGGCAATCTCTTCCTAACCTGCTCCTTCCACCCTTGACGATCTGAGGATAAAGATTTTCCCCGATGTTAAGTGGGTGAAAAGCGATAGACTTGAACTCAATTAAATAAACTGCTGCTATACTTGCTAAACTAATGGAGAGTGTAATTGCATTTTGTGTTAGAAATAACTTGTGTTTATTGGCATGAAGGAGTTAGACGAATTGCCAAAATAGTGAATGTGTTAGTTACAGATAATGCTTATTTCTAACCTCATAATTTTCTGTCGTTTGCGTTTGTGTGGTAATGATTAAATAGCATGTATCCATATAGAATGGTTTTCACACACTCATATTATGTAAGATTTCATCTCTAGTTACTCCAAACGCATTGATACATACACTATTTCTTTTAAATGCCTAATGAATATAAATTTAAAATTAAAACTCAAGAAGTGTGGCATGTGTGTTTTATGCGAACGGAATACAACGAAAATTGAGTTAACCAAAATTTGGTATTTAAGTAGAGCATCTTCCAAGGATGCGACACGACTAACTAAACATTTTCGTTATTTGTCAATATCTCAAAAAATGACTATAATGCAGCAAACTTAATTTATCAGTATTCTTATCGATTAGTCTGTGAATACCTCTTCATTGTGAATGACATGTGTAATGGTAAGCCGTAAAACACAGAAAAATCTGTGATACATTCACATGACCTTCTATCATTTATTAGTGGGCATATAAATTATTCTTACGACATTTATCTTATTTCATTGTAGATATAAATGTAATAGTAAAGTTGTTTTAGAACTGGACGCTGCACGCTGGCCTTAAAATTCCATTTCTTTCCATGACATCGCGAGAAACAATTGAAAATCGACAGGATTTTAAAAGAATGGCCAAGTATTGAACTAACCCAACCATTAATAACGAATATTTCGAAAATGGCTCATGCCACAAAAAGTTACTTGAAATAAATTGTGTGTGGAAGGCTGCCAATAAGTTTTTTGTGGAATACGTTTTCGTCTATCGCTTAACTTTTACCAGTTATAGAAGATTATACAAAACTTCCAAATGAAGAGGACTTCACAGGCTATTCTCAGTAAATTCAAGATATGAATTTTATGTTAATTTAAATATCTTTAATATACGGTATTTTAATCAAAATAGTTTGAGCCATTTTTTATAAAATAAAAATTTTAAAAATGCTCCAAGTTAAGGATGGTTGGGGATAGGGGGATTTTTAAAAATCTTTTGTGTCACATATTTGGGAAATACTGAACCTAAATACTACATTTTGTAATTATCCGACTTTTTGTTTTTGAGTTATGCTGTTCACAGACACACACGCAGACAAACACACATACGAACCTTTTTCTAAAAATGCTTCTTTTGAATTCAGGTGATCTCAAAACATGTATTTCCGGTGAAATCTCGGTATGAAATAACTCGTTAGAATGCAATACTTCCCCTACTTACTATATGTAGTAGCGAAAGTAAAAATATGGATATCGCTTTAGCCTACTGTATTCTTCTTATATCTATAACGAATGTGTAAACGTGTAACAAGAAGAAGACGGAAGGCTAAGCTGTTGTAAAAACAGTGTGTAGAAGAGTGGGTACAGAAAGTCATACGAATACAATATATTCTTTTTTCCCTACAAGGCAACTGCAGTTTCATTAAGAAGAAAACCACACCGATGAATTAAGTAAGGTTTAACAACGCAGTGCATGAGACAATTTATACCACACCTTGGTATATGCCATTTTGTGGCATTTTATGAACATCTAAACTTTTAGAAGTCTGTAGCTCTAATTTTATCGTCTCCTGTGCACATCGAGAAATAAGTGTAGTTCGTTTAGAATACCCAACTCACAACGGAGGCCTCGGCGTTGTATGAAATATTAGCGTGATAAGGCAATAATTTGAGAGCAAAGTTAAACATCCAAATTCGCGGCAAAAGGTTATAATTATTTGATGCTGAAGTACAGCCAGTGCCTTAATTTTAAGCATCCAAGCTACGGAACAGCACAATACGGAGGAAAACTAGAAGAGGTATGTTTTTTTCCCCGTGAAGCAGCTCTATTTGAAAGAAGTTTAAGTTTTCTTAGAATTCTTCCGCCTTCCAGCAAGGAAACAATAGCTCAGGACTTCTGTTCTACATGGTTTCCGCAACGCTGCGTTTTTCCATGCAACACACATCTTAATACAAACGTTGCTTTACTTTAAGGCTATTTTAGAACAGCTTTTGCAATTTTTATCCAGTGAGCAAAGTAATGTATACAATACGCCAACAGTGATTCATTCATTCATTCATTATCTGTTTACCCTCCTCTTATGTAGGACTTACACCCTCAGGACTTACAAGCGGGTGCCTGGTGTCAGAGACCCGTCGAGGAGCAGACACTCATGGATCAGACAGAGCATCCAGGATGGGTGATCAGCCCGATGCCTGGTATGGGATGAAGGAAGTAGATGAAACGAAAGGATGGTGAAATGGATGAAAGGAAAGGTGATGATGGAGCAGTTGGTGGAATGAATGGCGGGGGAAACCGGAGAACCCGGAGAAAACCCGCCCAGACGCCGCTTCGTCCACCACAAATCCCACATGCAGGTCCCTGGGATTGAACCCGGGCCGCCTCGGTGGGAGGCGAGCGGTCTAACCACTCGGCCACGGCGCCGCCGCCAACAGTGAGATCAATCAAAATAAGGCAGAAATGACATTTTCTTTGGTAAAATATAATTCTTGCTCTGGAGTGCAAAACCAGGTTTAGATTTCTGTATTTAAATTAAAGCCTTATGATGCTTTAATATGACAGTAGAACTCTTTTATGTCTGTGAACCTTCTGACTAATGCCTATGGAAGCTCGGGCACCTTGTCTTCCTCTTGCTATAGCTGCTGGTAATCAAGCTGAAAAAGGAATTTGAGCACTGTTTGTTATACCTACTACCAGTATCACTAAAATATAAATATAAGATGGATATTTATTTATAGGGCGTGACAGAGGATAGTGTAGCGATGAAATTCGATATAGGAATTGTCTTGGAAATATTATTATTGATAAATATACGGGAATGTTACTAGGAGTCAAATGAGGCAACAGTTGCTTTGATTAATAGCGGGTATTAATTATTGTTAGAAGAACAGCCCATATTTGTGTGCAACGTGTACCTATAATGGTCGGAATCCTTCCAATAGTCAAATCGCTGTGGATAACATTCCATGGGTAATCTAGCGATTTCCGCTCTCTCGTAACACAAAGTGCATATCGCAGTACTTAGCTGTACTGTAAGCCATAGATAGGTTATCTTCAAATACTGTACTGTTCTCCATATACTGTCACAAGTTCAAATCTACATGGAATATAATCCGATCAAGAGCAGTGAAAAGCGAGTAAAATGTTACACGAATTGGGGACACTGTTGGTCATTACGTTATCGGAACTGTCGAGCAACTGTACCGGACTGTATGGTCTGTACTTGCTTTGTACATGCATCATTGTGCCCTTCACATAGTTTTTGCAGATATATACGCCTTGACCCTGCAATAGGAATCGGTTTCAAATTGCGAAGTGTCAAACAGGCACTTAAGTTACAAGTGAAACTTTTTTTCTGCGGTTCAATTAAAAATTGGCGACTTTTACTAATTTCGGTGCTCAGAATTAAAAAATGCATTCCGTTTATCTAAACCACATCTCGTTTTAGCAGTATGACAATGTTCAATGAAAATATAGCTGTAAAATTGGCAAAAATATTACACAATCATATGCAACTTTTAAAGAAAACAAAGAAGAATAGTAACAAAGCGTACTGAATTTCTGAATTTATGTTAGTTATCTTGTGTACTCCTTTTTATTTTCCCAGGAAACTTCAGTGTAAGTGATTTTCTTACGTGTTCTATGGTAGGTTCATCGTTTGCATTATCAGCAGTAATCTGCCATCGTATGTACGTCCCAACGTCCCTGATAATCGTTCAATATCTTTCAATTCCTGGTGAAACCTTTCACCTTGCTCTTCACTGACAGCACCTAAATTCGACGGGAAGTACCGAAGATGTGGCTTGAGGAAATGAAGCTTCAAACTCATATTACAGCCGAGCAGTCTAAAATTTTCCAGCATATTTCTGACAATTTCTTTGTATTGAGGGTCTTTCACATTGCCCAGAAATGTCTTAACAAGATCTCCGAATCCATTCCACGCATCATTTTTAATTTCATTCATAGAACTAGTAAACTTAACTTCTTTCGTAAAATTCCTTATCTGCGACCCATCAAATACTCCCTCTCTGATTTTAGCCTGTGACAATAATGGAAAATTTGTGCACTAGTACTGCAAGAAAGGGCAACTTTTGTCAAGTGTTTTAACGAATTGTTACATTATGCCAAGTTTTATGTGTAATGGAGGGAGTAGAATTTTTTGATGATCAACAAGAGGCACATAGTAACATTGTTTTTGATCCAGGTCCCAGTTGCTACTTCTCAGGTCATTGGTCAGTTTACCAATGTTCGTCCCTTGCCCTGCTATCCAATTCGCTAAGAAAACAGGGAGTTTTGTGTATCCTTCCTATTATCCTAATAACAGACCAATGACCTTCAACTCACCGCATATTTGGTGAAGTCATGGACGCGATACTTAATTTTCTCAAGAACACGCTTCAGTGTTCATAAGACTCTCTTAGGCTCTTAGAATGTGCAAACTAATTGAAGCTAACTTGTTGCCAATATGAAGTAACACCGCCTTAAGAATTTGTTTGGAAGAATCAATAAAAATATGCCAATTACTTGGCTCATATTCTTCCTTGCCCAATGTTGAATAAGATTACACACATCCACACACTATATTTCGCGAATCCTATATCACGGAAATGTAACGCTAGGTGATAACAAATTCTTGTCCTGTAGTCTTGAGCCCAGCAATTCATTTTTTGTTGTGGGAGGCCCAAATCCCCCACTAAATCATTTAACGCAAATTGATTAAACTGCTGTGGTGAATTGCCAAATTCTTCTGGGTCAGAAACCAACTCATTGTCGGAAGTGACGGAGCTGCTTTCAGGGTCACTAAAATTGAGGTCTGCTGGTGGTGTAAGTATGCGTAGTTCCGCTCCACGAGCAATATACCATGCAGCTGTGTTCTGATTTGCTGCCTTACTTTCTTTTTGTTATAGTTAGCAACTTTGCACATACAAAAGTAACAATCGTCATGGTGATTATACTGCTCTCTCTACATAACTGGTTTGGCGCATTGTGTTCCGTTTTCCTTCATACCAATAATGTAATCCTTCATCACAAGTTACATGCACTATGAGGCGCCAACGATTTATCCTGATCAACTTTCTCTCTGAAATATAAGTAATATGGTTTCTTTGTTTGTGAGTCTATTATACGTACCTTCCTGTCAAACACCTAACACCGACAAATGTAACAAAACTTCTGAAGACTTTGTAGACCTGTCTCACGCGTAATCCTGATGTAGAAGTCATACTCAAACTTTTATTTAGCAGTAGACGCATAGGAGACGAATGTGCGTATTAACACAAGAAGCTGAGATCTACGATAGCTGTAAACGTAAATATAAATACCTCATGAGAAGACAGACCTGACAGATAGAACAAAATAGGTGCTGAGAATATACCGATTAGGTAGAAAATCAACAACAGATTTAGAGTAACATAATGAAACGTAGCAGTAAGCTGTATAAGCCGAATGAATTTAGTACCATAGACATATATGCACATATCATAAAAATTAGATATGATAGCCAAAAATGACTTCCAATTTTTACTTTCTCTACTACATATAGTAAGTAGGGGAAGTATTGTATTCCACCCAAAAATTCGATACCGGGATTTCACCGGAAATATATGTTTTGAGGTCCCCTGAATCCAAAAAAAGCATTTTTGGAAACATGTCCATGTGTGTCTGTGTGTCTGTGTGTGTCTGTCTGTGTGTCTGTGAACAGCATAACTCAGAAACGAACAGTCGGATAAACACCAAACTTGGTATTTAGGTTCAATATCTTCCAGAGATGCGACACAAAGGTTTTCAAGAAAATCCCCCCAACCCAGACTACCCTTTACATGGAACATTTTTCGAAAATGTTAATTTTCTCAAAAATGGCTAACGATTTTGATTAAAATATCATATGTTTAAGATATTGCCATGAGAAATGAAATGTATATCTCGAATTTTCTGGGAATGTCTCCAAAAGTATTCTTCATTGTGAACGACTTTTGCATAACTGGTAAACCATAAGAGATAGACAAAATTTTACTACACACAACATGTAGATCGCGTTAAAATACACAATTTATGTTATGTACATTTATTTTGTTGAGTGAACCGTTTTCTAGATATTGCTTGTTATTCCCTTAAATTTTCCAATACTTATACTTTTTTCCAAATTCATTATTCATTTTTCTACGTCCTGGACATTCAAAGAGAATGGAATGCGCCACATAGCAACCAGCGTTAAAAGATTTGACTATCGCTTAAAACCTACCATATTCCCCTTGCATCTACTAGACAATTAGCAATAAAACTAACATCTCGATTAACATGAAGCATATGGAGAATAAGCGTTTGTAAAAACAGTTTGTACAAGAGTTGAGAAAGTCATGTGATTGTAACACATCAGATTTTTTATGTCCTGGACATACAAAGAGAATGGAATGCGCCACATAGCAACCAGCGTTAAAAGATTTGACTATCGCTTAAAACCTACCATATTCCCCTTGCATCTACAAGAAAATTACCAATAAGATTGACATCTCGATTAACATGAAGCATATGGAGAATAAGCGTTTGTAAAAATAGTTTGTACAAGAGTAGAGAAAGTTATGTGAGTTTAACACATCAGATTTTTAAATCAGGGCACCGAGTTCCATTAAAGTCACATATTTTTTTTATACCGCAAAATCAATGTTGACTAGTTTTCAACGCGAGATGCTCTTGTTATTGGTATTGAACTATAATCCTAGCAAACCCGTGGGCGCGGTGCTTGGTGTGACGAAAGAAAAATCTGGAAATGCACGATGTTCAGAGACATGAGGGAGTTACTGTGATCGTACTTGTAGAGGCTTTTGCCACAAAATAATACTTGCCCTTTTTGACAAAGCATTGTATTTATGATAGCTGTTGAGAATCTTTTAGGTTGGTATGTTTCTTCCGTCTGCACCAGTGAAACAATCGTGAACCAGTGCACTTAGCGTTTTGAAACTAAGAGTTTGAAGAAAATGCATCAAAGCATTTCAGAATTGCTTGATATCGGTGCAAAATTAAGGGTAGCTAAGTGGAGAAGCTCATAACATTTCACAAACTTAGGCGAAACACTGCACATACACACAGCTGTAATTAAAGTTTCCGTGGGATTCTTGATCATTTTTAGGCTTTTATAGTGGGTATGTATGACCGAGCGGGATGGTGACAACGTCTGTCGTCCACATTGGAAAGGTCCCGGGTTCGATTCCCAGTGGCCACCCACTCTGACCATGGGGTTCTTCGTGGTTTTCCTCTGGTTCCTAGGCGAATGCTGGAGTGGTATATTCTACCACGATTTCTCAATCCCCTAATTTCCTGTCATTACATCTTTCTCCCTTTCATCTTTCAGGCAGTGTCTCCGGGTTCCGTAGTACGTGTGATGGTGGGCAGAGTGCATGGCCGCTGCGCTTTGGAAAGATTTCTCCCCGCCAACGACAGGGCGCGTTGGCCTGCCTGCAAGGTCTGCTCTGCGGGACTCCGCGTCTCTTGGCCGAGTGCGTGTGTTTTGAACTGAAAATGATAGGGACTTTCGTGCGTAAGTGTAATACCGTCTTCCTGCGGACCTGCGACCTCCTACGGCTCCTTTACTTCATCCCTGCCTCTCGAGGGGTGTAGCTACAATAGACCTAGTTGACTGCAGTGACGAGATGTCCCCCTCCGGTAAGTACCTCATACCTGATGCATGTGTATGAACGGCGGTTGCAGTTTGGAAGTATAGGGGTTGAAGGGATACACGTATTCGGCGGTAACACTAAATTGCTTTTATCGACGATACTCTTTTTTATGGACTTCCTGTACACGCTATTATAGCGGAAAGTTGAATTTACTACACCCAGCACTAGTAACTTAACCTACCTGCGTGTCTTGCTTATTTTACATTTAAATCCTCTAACTTTTCATATATTTATTATTGTAAACATGAATACATTGATATTTGGTAGTTGAATTTTAGCATTTAAATGTTGCCAATATCTTTAATTCCGTTGTATGGGTTAATATTGCTCACAATTTGATTTAATTGTATGTGCTACAAGTTAATGACCTTTTTAAGGCCAACAATCAAACGTGGACAATCTATCGCCAACAAGGTCAATGTTGGCAATCCTGGAACCATTATGTTTAACAGGTGTTAATAATTTTATTTTTGCGTAAGTACTCTTTCTATTACTTACTATCGTCGAAAATATAGTATGCAATACACATCCGTTATAGGTTATACAAGGGAGCGGTATACCTACCTCGCGCACTGTGACCTACATAGAACTATTGTGACTACCATATCCAGGAGGAAGGAATGAAGTCAAGAAACCATAGGAGGCTGCAGGCCGCAGGCACACATGCCACAGAGACGCGCGAAGTTCCTAACAGTTCTAGGCTCGAAGACCCGTCCCACTGCTGGAACTGCCTAGAGGGGGCAACCTGCCGACGAAGTAGCTCTCTAGTGTCCACGGGGAGTACTTTTTACTTTGAGGAAGCATTCGTGCCATCTGTCCGGAACCGCCTTACGCCAAGAAACCTAGAAGCACACCTGAAACATGAGAAGGAAAGAAGTGATCGTGGTAGACGAGAAACCATCCCAGAATTCACCTACCGAGCAGGGAAAACTACAAAAAAAAACAAAGTCGAAGTGGGCGGTCGACAGGAATCGAACTTAGGACGTTCTGAATGCGAGACTGACACGTTACCACGGAGTCATCTTGCTGGGTCACAGATCTGTTAAGTGCATTGGAGAATCTCGGTGTAGAAAATATTAGACTTCGTCTCGTATTGCACTAGTATCGCAATATACTATTAAATCTTGGTATTTAAATAAACTCTTGCCATACATCATGCACGTGAAATTACTTGCAGTATAACGGTTACTGTGCTCATTTATACTAGTGACTACGTGTGACATAATGGGCGGTGTAACACTGACAGTGGCGGACTGCTTCTGATAATAGATGATAAGGTGCACAAAGGGAAGGAAACGGCAGTTTATAGCACATAGAACAGCTAATCAGAATAACTCTCATGCGTGCTGTTACACACATTATTACATAATACCATCCAATGGAATGGAATGCGTCCCGGAGGGGACACAGTACCGATTCGGGAATACGGATATTTTACTTATGCCCCACGAGGGGGCGGCCGGAACCAGGAACGATAGCACAGAAATAACAAGGCTCCCGCCTATTCCAGATGGAGACGCCCCTGCAGTTGGACAGGCAAATCAGGGATACTACCCCATACGGGGTATAATGGCCCCCAAAGGGTGTCCTTATACCCCGGCAACCGGCGGAGGTACGGAGAAAGTTCGCAGAGATCATCCTTTTTCCCTACCACGCCGCACCGGAACACCATCGCCGAAACTTCCAACCCTGAGATAGACCTAACGGGTTAAGGATGAATGAAATGATTAATCGAACGATATGGAGGGACAGGAATTTCGGGGGATGAGAGAAAACACTTCAGCATTCACCTGATCAACCCCCCCAAAAAAACCCGTGGGCCAGAGTGAGCGATCTCCGAGAATCCAACCAGGGGCCTCGCGTTATCGCCGAGCCACCTCGCTCGGTCAGTATCATCCAATAGTTCTATATGCAATATCCACCATCTATATTTACTACTAAGTGAGGTATGAAAACGCGGTTTTGGAGCTGCCAAAACGCAAGAAATCTAAAACAAATTGTATGGAAAATTCGGCCCAGTAACCGTGGAAGTACACTAGAATAAGGTTAACTCCTTATAGCAAGAATCAGTATGTTCTGTACTGTCTACCAGAGGAAAGAAGTAGTATTCTTCAGACCAGGCTTACTCTTTGAAGCATAATGGTTTTGACAATGTATCATCCATTTTTGGACACTCTGGGCCTACCTGAATTCCAATTGTCATAAATATTCCCGATTTTTAAGACTATTTTGTTTTGTATTCGTTTTTCTTGTAGAATTGAGGGAATTAGGCTTCCTCTTCCACACCAACAGTGCAGTTCTGTATATGTCTTATATACAGTTGTTTTATTAGCACGCAGCAGTCCTGGGGACAAAAATGTTAAACACTACATAAGCCTTAGACAACGATGCAACAATTTCATGTATGAAAACAAGGGTCCAAACTCCGAGCAATTCATCATTATGGATATAAATTTCTGACGCTGTCTCACTTCTGGGCATGATATCCTTGAACTCTGAAGTGAGAGACTTTGGATTTAGTTATTTACTGTTCTCCACTAGGGAGAACATCGTTGAGAGGTGTTCCCGCAGCTTATAGGCGAAAGCAGGGAAGAACCATTACGTGATAATTTGGGATAGGGATATGAAAGGGACCAGAAGCTCGTACTTACTAAACCTCGGGAGAAAGGAATGAGGCGACAAAGTGCAAAGGATGGCCAGATATGATAGCGGCAGCCGTATCACAGCGGAGGTACCTAACGCTTCCGGATCAAATGTCCTCTGTCCTCATGGGCAAGTTCTGATAGATGGTTCAGGAAGGAAACAGCTGCATAACCATCGCATGCTCCTCACACCACCGTGCCCAAAGGCTGGTTCACAACCGCCCGAGAACGGTAACCAGAACGGAAACGAGAACGGGAAGCAATACACTATACAAGATATTGGTTCACAACAGCCCGGTAACGAGAACGGGAATGCATATCGATCACAAAGTGAAAGTCGATTTTGCGCATTGTGATTTCATTTGTTTTTAACTGACCAATGTTATTTTTTAACCTACTTCTAATTTAGCCAAGCCAACGTCAAAATTCGATTGAGTAAACATTAACTAAATGTATATCCATTACATTTCCGATCCCTATAGTTATACCAAGCTTTCATTCTTTTATTAATGGCATGCATTAAAATTGTTTATTGTTCTTTTTTCATTTTCACCGGTTTTAGCAGTTCTTTGTAGCTTTTGCCATTGTTTTTAGGCAATAGCCAGGTTTGAGTTGTATATAAACAAACTGCAAATGATCCCTTCACCAGGGTAACTAACGCTGATTAGATTTGCGGGTGTCGGGATGAGGTTAGGAAGCACATTTACTACTAATTCCTTCCAGTTTCATGTTTCCAGCTTGCTATAGAGAGCACTAGCGGCTGTTTCATGTCACGGCCGCCAGAATAACTTCTAGAGTGAAGAGTCCAATATGCACAATATGGAACTAATGCGCCGTGCCCAGAAACGAGAACCAGAAAGTTAAAAGTTGGACAACTCTTCTTTCCCGTTCCCGGGGTCTGGGAAGACTTTCCATCGATTGTGAACACTCCCATCTGAATACACGTAGTTCAACTTTCTCGTTCTCGTTCTGGTTACCGTTCTCGTTGGTTGTGAACCAGCCTTAACTAAGGGAAACCAAATGAGAGGAAATGAGGACAGGAAATTTCCTGGTTGCGTATATCCTCTAGCATTCTACAACCGACTCGGAAACCCACGAACAAAAACACAAGAGTTCATGGTGGCTGGTGCAATAAGAATTGAATCCGAATGCTAACCTTAAACGCTACCGCCGGAGCTATTAAAACTCGCCGTAGTTACTACACGGCAAAGGGACCAGCGTATTGACTTGATCTTCCTAGCGCTGCATTCCCTTATCTTTTACTATAATAGCGAAATATAAGCACTCAGCGTACAGTAAATAATAGAACACAAATGGAGCATTCTGAAGCTGCATATATTCTGATATGAAAGGTTACATGGGTAATAATTTCTACACAACGTAATTACACAGGTATAGATAATAGGAAAAAGTAACCTTAATGGTGGTAAATGCATTACATAGGTAATTATTTATTGCGATAAACTAAACTAAATATTTTCTGCAATTTTCATAATAGAAAAAAATCTGATGTGTTACACTCACATGGCTTTCTCTACTCTTGTACAATTTTTTTTACAAACGCTTATTCTCCATATGATTCATGTTAATCGAGATAACTATATGTTAATCTTATTGCTAATTTTCTTGTAGATGCAAGGGGAATTGGTAGGCTTTAAGCGATAGTCAAATATTTTAAAAGCTGGTTGCTATATGGAGTATTCCATTCTCTTTGCATTACCAGGACAAAAAAAATGAATAACGAATTCCCATTTGAGAAAAAGTATAAGTATTGGAAAATTTAAGGGAATAACAAGCAATACCTCGAAACATGTATTTCCTGTGAAATCTCGGTATCGAATTTTTGGGTGGAATGCAATACTTCCCCTTCTTACTACAAGTAGTAGAGAAAGTAAAAAAAAAAGAAAGAAAGAAAATAAACTAGTCACCACACTTTTCTTATTAAATAGGTAACAGATTCTGTAGATAGGTAAGATGATAACATAACTAATTTTCCTGAGCGCAATCAATCTGTACACCTGGAATAATTTCTATGAAGGTGATTTACTCAAGTGGCAAGAGCATAATGTCAAACATTTCATCAGCAGAGTCCGTTCACTGCCACTCAAAGATGCTTTACTATGTAACTATCTCACTTCCTATTTCTATAGACATTGTGAACCTCCCAAATTCTTGTTCCAATACTTCATCATTTTCCCAGTAAGCATCAGCAATTCTTCTACTCTTCTCAGTTGCAAAACTCTTATGACATTATATAACATCTCTCGCGCCTGGTAATGAATAACACTTGTCTTCATTATGCTATGATTGCAATTATTGCATCTGCAGTGAGTGTACTGCAACTGACACACCTTCCTCGACGTGGAATGACGTAAACATAGCTACTGTCGCGCATATTTTCCGATGCGCCTGTTCGCTTTGTCGGATAGTACGTCTTCTATACCTACACCGCTGTATCTCCGGCCCTGAACGTTTCATGAGGATAAAGAAAGAGACAGGTATACACCTTTAGCAATACTAGCGCTGTGAATTTCCATGATAAAGGAAGCTATTCTGATTTGCTTCAACAGATAAATGGGGACTGTAATTTGATTTCTTTTAAGTCTGTAATAAATATAGTCTACTGTTGTTGCTTAGAGCTTTGCTGAACATAAACCACAACACGAAAGAAAAGAATAAAAGATCCGGCAAGGTTTGCAGTGCTGAGTTGACTCGCACAGCAAAGGGTGGAAGTTGTCTGCTAGGACCAATTAAAGGCTCCCTCTCCGGTACGTACACTGCAGTTTGGGCTGTGTTGCCGATTTTCTTGTAAGTGAAGCACCTGTCGTCAGTAGCTGTTTGCTTTAGTCCAGGTGAAGTTTGTTTTCTGTGCGCATGCTATTTACTGTGTTACCCTTGTTTAAGTTTCCTGTGAATGCTATCTCCATACTTTAAGTACTCTAACATAGGCAACTATTTCATCGTTTGCGTTTTACGAAGGTATACACACGTATTCAGAGTGGGGGTAACAATTGGCAACACTACCTCTCTCGGTCGCGCTAAATGTAAGAGCCGGAGATAAAATGGCGGTACTATAAGTATTGCAGGCACGAGTGCGTGTTTTTTCTAAGTGCTGTGCAAGTCCTGATACGTCTGAATCCGAGCCGTAGTCTAGCTCCGACATCACGTAGATGCCGATTTTAAAACTACCTTCAAGAGATGTTTGCTTTTCTGGAGGATAGTTCACAATAAGGTACTCATGTTTGTATACATGTTATACAGATATTGTCTCGTTTAAATTTATTTATAAGCTGAATATCGCAACATTTCCATTAAGCTTCTCTGAATACAGGACAGGATAATCAGTATGTGCACAGCGAAAGACCAATAGGATTAATGCCAGCATCAGTAGATCTGACAACCTTGTCGGAAAATGTAAGACGAATAATATAAGCGTCTATTCAGCAACCTACTCTGTATTCACTCTTAGGTTGATCCGCGTCAAAACAAACCCCATGTGACCAGTGCACCGCTAGAATGTATCCTCCTGCCATTCCCAATAGAAGTACTGTCACACTTTCAGACCATGTGGCGAGTACAAGCGGCACGTAGTGTAAAGAAGAACAGAGTCCTTATTTCGACAACTGAAACGGTGACTAGCATATTCTGTTAAGGGTTAAAGGTGATAAGATTGATAGTTGCAACAAAATAAATGTTAGCACATATAATACTAGTTAATTCTAAAATAAATGAGCGAAAAATAAAGTAACAGGTATGCGATAACCTAATTTATTCGCTCTCTGGAAGCGGCATTTTATTGATTACTGTTGGCGGCTCATTTTAAAAAAGAAATTGTGCACTGCTACGCGAATTCCATTCTTCTTAAAATCACTACATTCTTGCATCGCGTATTTCATATGCTTTCTTGTTTTTTCCGGGTGTAACCACTTTTCTCGTTTCAGATTTTTCTGCACAAGCACTGTTTATACTTGTACTCGAAACACCGGTGAATTCAGAAGTTAATTTCACCATTTCTTTCGCGGTAAGTGTTGGATATTTCTCACATATCTTATCATAAAGATTCAACACTATTGTTTTTTCACCACTATTAAATGGCTTGCGCGGCCAATGCTTTACGTAATTCGACAAAAACACAAGAGTAAATTCACTGTCCTCCATGATACTAAACACAACTGCTGGTTTCTGGCTGTAAACAATATTCTGCGCCTACCCGGATGTCAGATGACTCATACGAATTGTATCATGGGACTTGTAGCTCTGTTTTACGGTATAAATCAGCGTTAAATAAAACCTTAGGTATTTGTATAGAATATTATACTATTTAAGGATAAATTCATTGCAAAATTCAGAGATTAGCATGGGACTACTTTCCTGGGTGCATTGCTACCGTGTTGCACCATGGTGCTCTGTCCACGTGGGTTTGTTTTGCCGCGGATCAACCTAAGAGTGAATATAGTTAAGGGTGAAACGCGTCGGCTTGAGTGAGTCACCACTTGATGATTGTTCGAGGCGTACTTCACCGAAGGGATTAACGAAGCTTGCTGTGATATAGTGACGATTATCTTTCTTTGATAGTCGACAGTTAACATGATGAGCTTAGGGGCTTGCAGATTTACGCATATAAACAATGGCACTTGAGAGTACACGAGCTGTATATGATAGTAAGTCCAGTGCAGTTTCGCATTACATAAACTAGTTAATGTATGACGCAGTTCTTATCGTGGGCAGGTTTTATCATTAACTGCCTAACTAACAAGCAAACAACGGCCGGGTCCCCAGAGAAATGTGCGGCTATATGCGCGGGTAAACTACCACGCTACATGGAAATACGGCCGTTTTAATCATAAGCATGTATCGTGTTTGCCCACCACAGAGACTCTGCACTGTTGGCTATATGTTAGCCCAGACTCCGAGGTTCATATCGGCTTGCTCACATTTCTTGCTTCGGAGAATTTTTCATACAACCGAAATATTTATTTTCAAAATACAATAGTAGCACTTCATTGTAAAAGTGAGGGTATGCCTAATTTTACATAAAACATCTTTACTTTCTTTATAGTAGGCAAAGGAAGTATTGTATTCCACACAATAATTCGAAATTTCCCTGGATATACACGCTTTGAGGTCAACTAAAACCACAGAAAAGCTGTATAAATAAGGAATTGCATGTTTGACTCAGAGGGTTAAGGCTCGTCAGACGAAGATTTTCATAAAGTCCTCCATCCAAAGTTACCTTTATATGAAAAAAATGCGTTATTTTAAATTTTCTCAAAAAGGGGCAATAGTAATTTTGACTATAATGCAATGTATTTGAATTAAATTTTACAAACTAAATCTATATATTAAATTTTCTGTGAATAGCATGCGAAGCGATTGAATGTTGTACAATTTTGTAATAATGGAAACTTATGAGGGAGATGGAGAAATTTAATTGAGCTTTCTTTATGGACGTTCTTTAACTACTGTGGTCCTTAGCGTCCCATTCTATATTGGGCGTGAAAGATCGGTAATGTTGCTCAGAGGCCTCTTATCAGGCTTGAGGTTCTTTTACGTGCCGTAAAGCTACGACACGGACCACCGGCTTTACTTCCCTTCCGAAGGAAGCCATGCTAAGGACTTTTACGCCCGAAAAAAAATCCATCGCCCTCCGCTTGGTTTGAACCCGCGACCTTGGGAACTAGAGGCTAGCATGGTAATGAGAGATGGAGGTAAACATACTGCAGGAAGAGCAGGCTCGTTAAAATACCTAATTTATGCCAAATGTCACACATAATTGCGTTGGCTGACTCTGCCTTAAACTGTATACTCCAATTAAAGCCAGTAGAAACACTTTTGAGAAAATCAAATGAATAACTAAGAAAATTCCTCTATATAAAGGTTGTTGGGAGAAATTATTGAAAATTCTATGCCTCCTGTCCTTATAAGATGTGGAGTTATTGTGTTAAGTTATACTGTTTTGACTCTTTATTTCTCCCTTACACGCACACACATTTTTGTAAATATGGTTTTAAATAATCTACACACCTCTTATACACTAGTTCCACAGACAGACGAAAGGAGATGCTGCATGTTAAATTGTGGAATGTGCTATAAGCCCTAAGTCACAAGGAGAATGGAAAATTTGGTTGTATCGGTAAAGCACATACATTAGCTGTAGCAATAAAAACTATTATTACTATTATTTTTGTCATTAACTATATCAAGAATGAAAATGTGTATAAAATTGTTTTCGGAACATATAAGTTTAGTAACATAAATGAATGTATTTCAAAGTATTTATCCTTATATATAGATTTGTGCACTTTGGATATTTAAAGTACTGTATTGAAAATTTTTAGTTCATATTTCCTTCGTGAGCCCCGTTGCTACATTTTTAATTTGTTGTTTCCTTTCCGCTCGCTGCGCTACCGTCGTGTCTTCAGGCTCAGGTAGCCTGGGTTCACTTTGGGATAGGAGTTGGATTCTCTTCCTCTGAAGTGTACGGATCTTGGCGTAAATCTCCTGTAATGGTGTAGTTGCAGAAATTTATCTTCATCCAAGGAGTTTCCGACTGTTGCTTTACTCGTGGTTGTTCGTTACATTTTGTGATTTTAAATGTAAAAACTGCAGCAGCTCAAATTTTCATATCGTGTATTTGTCCAAATTTTTATAAAGGTTTCTCGCAGAAATTTGTTCTGCGAGTGTTTATTTTGTAGTTTTTATACTCAAGAAATATAAAGATTCATATATCCACGTTTGTAAAATTTTGTGTTCCTGTGTAACAAATCAGTATTTGCTTTTGTCAGCTGAATTAATGTGTGTACAAAACCTAGTGTTCAGAAATTGAAATTAAACAGCAGTTTGTTTGACTTGTATTATGTGTTCATTTTTGGGGAGCCTCCCCTACGTTAATCTGTTCCCACATCCGAACGTTTCTAAGATAAGGCTCCTCTATCATAGATGTGAGTAAGACGAGGTAGAACAATGCATTTAATAATTAAGATTTAATAACCCTGTGTATTGTAAATTCGTATTATCGCTTTCTCATAAATATATTTGGCAAAACAGAATACGAATTACATAAAATAGACCACGTGTATCTATTCTGAATGCTAGTAAGAAATGGAGGATTATTATATATGAATCGCTCATAAACTGTATTCAGAATTTGGAGTGCTATGTCGTCTTTAAATTTACTTTCATTTCTGACTTATATTGAAGTATGCAATATTGAGAGTTGGTAATTTTATCGTACAAAGAAATCGTACACTGCTTAGCACTTCGACTTCTTTAACCAGGTCCATTTAAGGATTTTCACTCATTAGCTTTAACATTTCTCATATTAACACGAAGTTACCATAAGTTGTGATGCTGAACAGTTAGCATAAAATTCTACATATTTTAAAAACACAAAAAATGAATATTTAATAAATTTTAATTGAAATGTTACCTAAATGTGACTTTTTATATGAATTTGGATACCATCTGATAACTGTGAATGCAGGATGTACATATAGAAGGCTAAGGCTAGAAATTTCAATTTAAAATTGCCGTAACCCAAACTCGAAGCAAAATCGCTCTACGACCATAGCGAGCAACATGCTACCGATGTTGCCTAGAGGAGGTTACCAACAAACCTAACATGTTCTTAATGCATGATGACGTCAGGTAAAGTATGTTCGTAAAACCAACGAACGGTACACATGAGTGGGGTATTTTCGGTCAAATGTCGGTCAATATTTCCTCTTTGTTAAGCTACAGAGAAAATGAAAAGGAGACTAATCTAAAACTATCCCCAAAATTTTTAACGCAAATTCTATATTTCTGAAATGTGATATTTAATAATTTTTGAAAAGACATATATGCCAATTAATTAACATATATTCGTTTCCTGCAGTTTGTAGTTTTTCCTAAATTTAAGTTTATTTTATTTGTAATCATTTTAATTTAAAATATTGATCACAATTATCACCCTTAGTTATATTTTACCCAAATGATTTTGCTGTATTATAAACTAGGGCGATTGAAGGTTTGTTTTGGCAGCAGAAAAATAGTCTTTCAAAATGGCATGAGCCCATATTAAGTGCAGGAAAACTGATTGGTGTGATGTACCGAGTTATTCCTTGTTCAGAGTTTTTTAGACAGTGGATAGGACAAGGTTGAAAACCGGTTACTAGTGCAAAGGTCGGCTTCGTGTGGCGATGCTTTTGTAATAGCTACCGCACCGGCCGCGCGACGGCCCGCTTCCTTATCTCCCTCTGCCATTGTCTCAAAGGACTGAACAGAGAACACATAGGACATCTTTTATTAAACTTTTGTTTTCTTAATTATTAACTGAGCGGTAGCGGTAGCTTACTATGTACGGTTTTTCTAGTATCCATACGTCCATTAAATGCAATGGATGAAAAAATACTGAACATATTGAATCACCGAACATTGTAAAGTCAACATCATTAATGAAAAGAAGTTTGAAGTGTTTCAAATACACTTATGTTTACCATGGGGTACGTGCAAAATCGTCAATGCATGCAACTATTGATACAGGAATGGGTGCTTTCACCAGCATATTGCCTCATAAAGACCAAATTAGAATTACACCTGATGCTATGCGCTGATGTTACCATCGATTACATACAGAACGGCAATGTGAAGCGCGCAATAATGGAATTGTATTTGTGAATGAAGGGAACATGAAATTTCTAAGGCGTTAGTTAAATGGATTCTGGAGCGTTTGGTGACATAATACTAGCATATCGGCCTGAACTGGCATTAACAAATGTTGTAGATCGCTTACGATAAACCTACAATATAGAAAAAAATCCTTATATGTATGAAACTCACGAAGCTATCTCTAACATTATCATTTCACAAAGTTTCATGCAGAAGCTGCTGTTTCTTTGTGTTAATCTACTTTCTGTTAAACACATCCATCGTCACTGCAAAGCCAATATATGTAAACCACCGCAAGAAAATAATTGAAATTTTGAATGAGGTTACATAAATAGGAATATTAACATATATTTCAACATTGGGATAAATGCTCTGGCTTATGCTAGTTTCCCGTTACACACAAAAAGACTCACCTTTATACTAATGAATCCAAAATAAAAAAAATAAAAAATCAGATCTTCACATTAATTTCTCTATCCTTGAAAAATGAACAATTATCCGTTATGCACTATACACGGTGTATAGTGTAAAACGGGAAGAAATAAAATAAAAAGTCATAAAGTCAAAACTGCTGCTATTTCTTGCTCAATAATATGTGTATGCATTCCATAAATACGCCAATTTTCAATATTAGGTCTCAAGGTGCCCATTACTGGAACCCGAAACAGCTAATACCTTGGGGTTAATTCCTCCTGTGTGTTTTAACATCTCAGGGGTAACTTTCAAAAAACCGAGAAAGTTTTTGCTTTTAGATAACCAATATCCCTGGGTCGCTGTGCATACACATCATTCTTCATGAAATCCCAAAGAAAGAAAGAAAAAAAGAAAGCGGTGATGTCGTCTGGGGAATTTGGAAGCCATATAGCTGGCCCTCCTGGACCACCCAAGAAGATACCGCATGAGTCATCCATATGGATAGATAGATAAGGTATCTTTATTGGTTTCAAATTATTGAAGTTATTTCACAAGTATTTAGTGCATGGGTCATTGACCGTAAATGCATATTTAAGATACAATAGGGTGACAAAAGAAACAACAGAGAAAGAAAACACAACAAAAAGGAACAAGAAAAAGGGAAATAGAGATAAGTTACCTTTGTCTAACTGAATAAATTTGACCTAGCTTCGCGCACTTTAGCCAAAAAATTGCCCATGTTTTGCCAGTTCCTCTGGTCATCAGTAGATCCCAACATGCCGATCTCTTTCTTGAGATTTTCTGTGCCCTCCAGCCCCCCTATGCCATTCCTGATCTTTCCTTTCTTCCTAAGTTAAGTATATATGGCTCTTTACCCCAGTTCAATTTTATTTCATTTGCTAGACTTAGAGAAGGTTTAATTTTACAATCCGATTCTATTTCCTGTTGGTTGATGTCTCTTAGTCTTCTTTTAACACCTTTCCATATGTTTTTGTCATTTGTTTCAGCTCTTAGCCATTCTGACCCCATTCCTATTCTCCTCAAACCCCTTTCCAAATCAGCTGCCCAAAACTTAGGAGACAGGTTTTCTCGCTGGTATTTATAACATTTGGATCGTAGTGTGGAGTTATCCCCCTGCATGAGCCTTAGCCAGTACTTCACTGCTCTTATTTTGCAGTGTATTATGTTCATAACATCCCACCTCCCTCAATACCCCCGAATTTGATGTGCCTTGTGAAACTCCAAGAAATCATGGATGACTATTGCCCAATGAGGTGGTGCATCATCCTGGTGTTTTTCGTTGCAGATGCTGTACGAAATAGTTTTGCAACAGGTCGAGGTATGATTCTGATCGAACTGTTTTCTGTGAAGATAAACGGGCCCATACAATTTATAGCGACTTACCCCGCACCAGAAATTAAGTTTAGGGCTAGCGCGTTGCAGTTCATACGAGATAGGCGGATTTTCACGTTTCTGTGATTGCAATTTGGGTATTCACTAGCCATGGATTGTTGCTTCCTCAGAAAATACCCATGTGTTTAAGAAGCTATCTTCTTTCAGAGTTAACGCTAGGTTATAAGTGATCGTACCTCTCCTAACCTTCAACTGAGCTTCCCCCAAAGAACGTGAATTCGCTTCTCAGGGATGCTTTCGCCATATGATAGCAAACGCCAATTAGAGTGGAGCAGTTTGGATTAGTCCTGTATTAGGTACCATTAAATGAGATAAACACACGGACAGACTTCATCTACAATTTCAGGCAAATGCTTGGATATAAACTACGTTTAAGCTAAGAGGTTTTGAGAAACGAAAGAATTCCCACGTTCCATCCGAATCTGTAGAACTGCTTAAGATACGAAAAAATTTGAATGGAAACTTGTGAATAATTGGAATTCTGCACCTAAGTATAATGAGAATGAAGAGATTACACAAACTATCCTTACGAAATTCAAAAGATACATTTTATTCTTTATGATAATATCGTAAAGACATTGTAACGCAGTAGCTGTAGCCCAAGGTTATCGGGAGGTCGGCATCAGGTAGTAAGAGATAGACAAAGATAAGTCGCCCTCTCGTCCAGCGCAAACACCAGAAAACCAGAATCTTCTGGAAGTATCTCTCCCCCCGCCTTCAAACGTGTGTCCAGAAGTTCTAGAATGAAATTTCTAGTTCAAAGATTCCATTGGCGCGTGTTCTCGTGGGGAGAATTAATCAGTGAATGAGCGAGATAATAAGTGCGTTTCGGATGCGACGAAAAGTGCTGTTCTCCTAGCGAGTTTCTGACGACTGCCTTGACGTGCAGTAAGAACTGCTAACTGTAGGAGAGCTTGGAGACGTCCTGTGTTGAGGCGTATTTTTAACACTTAAATGATTTCAGTCTAATTATATAAAATATAAATTCAATAACAGCCCGCCTTAAAGCAATATGTGTATATAAAAATACATAAAGAGTGTATATTACAGTCATTGTATATGTTTATATTATTGTAACCATGTGTAATAATGTTATGTGAATATATTAGTAATTTAATAATGTAGGAGCTGTGAGAATAATAACTTAAAAGTTGCTAACAATGAGGTAACAATGAGGTAACCTTGAGGCCATAATGAGTTTGAAAGTTTAAATGCTACTGGTCATTATTGGAGCAACAATAATGTACATTTAGAGACAGTTTAAAAATAGCCAATCAATAACCAGAAAAAGCTTTAGTTAAATGAAGGTATTCTATTGGATTAGGATTAGCCAATCAGAGACTGAAATATAGCAAGATTTACAAATTTAGAGTTCAGTTGGTTGCAGACAGCGTTACTAACCAGACGCAAAAAGTGTCCTCAAGAGATTTAATACGTATTCGTGTGAGACGCAAAATAGTTTATGTGTTAAAAAGTGCAAATAATTAATAAAAGAATCTCACAGCTCCCTATCAGTGAAGTGTTATATAAATCGTATCAAGCATTAATAAAAGGAGTGAAGTAAAATTATAATCTGTGTAAACCTACATTCTTAGTCACACCACAACCCTGCTAAGAGAAACGTGTCTCTAACAAAAATACTGACACAGCCGAGGCAAACATAAATATTTAATACTTAAAGAAACAGTCAAATTACAAAGTTAATATTTTTAAAAATTGGGGCAAAGGCTACCGGGTACCATACGTGCGGTTGCAACTACTTCAAGTTCGACTCCCCAACAGTTGAATTATAATGCAACACCTATTTCAAATTGGCGCCCAAAACGTGGGACTAATAAAGATCTTCAGTGTTCCACTCCCCAGCGAGAAGTAAACCATCAAAAAAAGAGACTGCATCGTGCGTATTTGACAATGCTGCTAGGAATGTGAAGTTACAGACTATTCACATCAGTGAAGTGAAAGTGTTGCCTAAGTGGAATCTTAGTGAAAGTTGAGTCAGATTAAAACAGTGACATTGAAAACCAGACAAGTGAAGTTCAGAACTGGACAGAGTCACAGTATTGTATTTCAATAAATATTGTTAGTCACGTTTATAAGGAAATAAAAAATAATAATCCCATGTAAGGGTTATTTAGGGGGTTTAGAATGCTTTCACCTTGTATCCATTTCGAATTCATGTTTGAAATAATGGCAAATCTAGTTTTTATTTATGGGTCAGGATTTGAGTATTTACAAAGAGGGATTTTGATAAGATTCAGTCCTCCGAAATAATATAATAACTATTAAAAACAGTAGACTAGAAATAATTTTAAATGTCGTTGAAAGATATAAAAAATTGAAATGTAGAATTACATATTAAATTAGGAAGGAGAGGTCATATAGATGTTGGAAGATCCCATAAACTATTCCTGGATCAATGAAACTGATCTCATACCCAATCCTTGAATGGAGATAATTTTTAAGGTTGTTCTTTCATACTTAAGCTACTAAGTAAAATATACAGTGTAAATCGTGTTACTAATGTATAAAAATATTAAACGTGCTAGTATGTAGTCACATTACATTAACTTATTCACTATCTTTTAGGTTTTTAATAAATACATAATTAATAACCTAATTAAATTATGATGTGTTTAAACCTCTCTTACTAAACAGAAATATATACAGGACGTTAAGAATTCAACCGATAAACTTTCTGGGGTTAGAGAGGAATGATAGATCACTTTGATATAGGACACTTAATGTGTTTGAGTTAATGGTTGTTTGCCTAATAATTAATAACGAGCTAGTACGCCACTGATAATACCTCTCTGAGTTGCGGCTATTTTCAGGTAATCCTGGCCATGCTTTGTTCAAACATTGCATATGCTTACCTCTGTGATACGTGTTTAAGCTTCGAAAGGAATGCGAGAAATTAAAATTAGGTTCACTCCAAACGTACGCCATACATCTATTTGGGAAAATAGTTGTTAATCGCTTGTATGGGGTTCGAACGCAACACCACAAGAGAGATAGCCGATCACAGTAATGACTACACTATTATTGCAGGTAAGTGTTGTTTGTCTCTCTGATACATATGATGATCGTGTGAAACTGGAGGAGGTATCAGTAGTGAGGAGTATTTTTTGCATAAAAAAATCTGATGTGTTACACACACATGAGTTTCTCTACTCTTGTACAAACTATTTTAACAAACGTTTGCTTATTCTCCATATGCTTTATGTTAATCGAGATGTTAATCTTGTTGCTAATTTTCTTGTAGATGCTGAAACGGCAACTCTAGGCCGAGCCCAAGAACTGTAATTACAGATAACTTATTAATTAACTTTTAGTGATGTTAAATCGTACTATGTAAATATCTTTTTCCCAATACTGCTTGTATATTTTAAGAAGGGTGATTTAACATTATGTATCTATCTAGGTTACTAATATTAGTAGAGTTATAAATGGTTTAATGTAAATAATTTAAGCGCTATGTTAAAATACTGTCCACGGTGGAATGTTTTAGCTACAGGAAGAGTGCTTTCGAAGGCAGAAAACCTAGTTTTATTACCTCTCTCCGGTCGCAGTGCTATTATTCCTACAGCGAGGGTGTAGAGCCTTTGTCCCATTATTTGATAATTCGCCGTGACCAAGTGAGTGAGAAGGACAATCTAACGGTACATGGAGGAATAGCCGCGATTTATATTAAAATTGGACCAATGAGATCCCTGAAAGTTTATTCGAAATAGTTAGACGCGTCGAGTCGCGCTAAAAATGGACCAATAGGAAAGGAAGCAGCCTCAGAAGCCTGAGACTATAAATGGATCTGTTTGGGGAAAATTCGGGACAGTTTATGTCATGTGTGGTCAGGGAGAGATGCTGCAGGATGTGTGAGATATCGCGCCAAAAAGGGAATCAAGTCAAATTTGTCATGTCAGCTTAGTATTGCATTTTATTCGAGAGTTTTCGTAATGTGTGGTCAGGGAGAGATGCTGCAGGATGTGTGAGATATCGCGCCAAAACAGGGAATCAAAATAGTTTTAGCAACACACCTAAGATCCGCTACTCTGAAAGCGACAATAAGAATAGTTATATTTCGTGCCATATCCACGCCATAGTTTAACAGCGGTGGACAGTATTTTACAGCGGCAATACCAGTTTTGTATACTACGAGTGTTAATTAAATAAAAAGAAACGGCAGTGTCATCTTTTCATAAACAAAGCAAGTCTATGTCTTCCTATATCACCACCCGAGATCTACGTTTTCCTTTACCGAGGATAAGTCCATGCTCCCATATAATTTAAGGAAAATTACTGCAGCTAGCCGAGGATAAATTGAAGAACCAACACGCTGAGAACTTCTGGAAGCAACGGGAGAAGCATCAAGGTAAGCTACAGCAACGGATGAGGAGGTGATCGCCGCAATGCAAGATGCTTTAAGCGATAGTCAAATTTTTAAGAGCTGGTTGCTATGTGGCGCATTCCATTCTCTTTGCAAGTCCAGGACATAAAAAAAATGAATAACGAATTCCCATTTGAGAAAAAGTATAAGTATTGGAAAATTTAAGGGAATAACAAGCAATATCTCGAAAATAGTTTTCCCTCAATAAAAAATGTATACGACACAAATTGTGTATTTTAACGCGATCTACATTTTTGTATAGTAAAATTTTGTCTATCTCTTATGGTTTACCAGTTATGCAAAAGTCGTTCACAATGAAGAATACTTTTGGAGACATTCATAGAAAATTCAAGATATACATTTTATTTGTCATAAAAGTATCTTAAATATATGATATTTTAATAAAAATCGTTAGAGCCATTTGTGAGAAAATAAAATTTTTTTGAAAAATGTTCAATGTAAAGGGTAATTTGGGGTGGGGGATTTTCTTGAAAACCTTCGTGTCGCATCTCTGGAAGATACTGAACCTAAATACCAAGTTTGGTGTTTATCCGACTGTTCGTTTCTGAGTTATGCTGTTCACGACAGACAAATACACGGACAGTTTCCAAAAATGCTTTTTTTGTTATCAGGGGGCCTCAAAACATGTATTTCCGGTGAAATCTCGGTATCGAATTTTTGGGTGGAATACAATACTTCCCCTACTTACTATACGTAGTAGAGAAAGTAAAAAGAACTCATAACGTTGGAAATACGGCAATGATAGCTATTCTAGCGCTTGCGGAAAAGAAATTAACTATTTTAGAGAGGAAATAAGTACTGCATTCGTATTAAGTCTTTACTTATTTCCATTTATCAGTACGAATATTCAAATGAAAAATGATTATGTAACTTCAAAGTTGGTCGTCATTGACCAAGGTGCCGTATATGAAGTTACTGCTACATCATCCTTCTGTAACCCCTGAAAGTTTTTCAGTTGAATTATGTAACATCCTATATAACTTTATAAAGTTGCCCGTTGCGAGACATGACTGATTCATAAAGGTTGTGGAGAGGAAGCCCATACATGCAGGTGCCCTGATAAAGACACTTCAACAACACTGAAATAAATGTGATGTACACGGTCATACTGCCGATATTGTTGCTCCACTAGACCTAAGCCCTATGGCCATTCTCCTAAATGTTCCTCCCATTTACGTAATGGCTATGTGAAAGAACCGCTGTAGCTCTCTTTAATGCTAGGGGCTCAACTGTGTCCCATTTCCCCAGAGCCCGCGTTAGGAGGGGATCTCGCTGATCAAGGAAAACAGCTCGTTCCATGATGGTTTAATAGGCAGAGTTTCAATAGGCTATCTATGTAGTTAAGCCACCTAACACTATTATTTTCAAACAAACCGTTGTGTAAAGGTGGTGTGAATAGCATGACCTAAACTGAAACGTTGGAGAAGTACAAAATTTTATATTGAAATCAGAGAGATTTCAAGGGCAGAGGCGTAGATTTTTAAGGAAAATGCTCCCTTACATGGGATATTTTACTAAATTTGTTACTCTTTTAAAATGGTTTCAATTATTTTAAATAAAATATTATAAATGGACGAGGCGTGTTTTTAAAGTAAGTACCGATAATTTAAAAAAATTAACAGAGCATTATTTTACAAATACTTCATTATAATTTATATTACACCTTACACTACTTCTCCACATAGTCACGTAGGCACTTGGCGTAAGAAAACAGTTTTTGTATGCCTTCGTCAAATAATGATACCATCCGTGGTTAAAACCATGTCTTCACTTCTTGTTTCACATCATCGTTGAAATGTTTTTCACCAAGGAATTTCTTCAGACGAAGAAATAGATGAAAATCGCTTGGTGCCAAATCCAGACTGTAGGGAGAGTGATCGAATTGTTCCCAACCAAATGATGCGATCAGATCTTGAGTTTGTTTGGCTGTGTGTGTGTGTGTGTGTGTGTGTGTGTGTGTGTGTGTGTGTGTGTGTGTGTGTGTGTGTGTGTGTGGTCGGATATTGTCATTCATTTTTACTTTCTCTACTACGTGTAGCAAGTAGAGAAAGATACCGAGATTTCACTGGAAATATATGTTTTGAGGCCCCCTGAATCCAAAAAAAAGCATTTTTGGAAACATATACGTGTGTGTGTGTCTGTGTGTGTCTGTCTGTGAACAGGCGGATAAACACCAACTTGGTATTTAGGTTCAGTATCTTCCAGAGATGCGACACGAAGGTTTTCAAGAAAATCCCCCACCCCAGTTTGCCCTTTACGTGGAACACTTTTCGAAAATTTTAATTTTCTCAAAAATGGGTCTAACGATTTTTTAAAGTATTGTATGTTTAAGATATTTTCATGACAAATGAAATGTATATCTCGAATTTTCTGGGAAGTCTCCAAAAGTGTTCTTCATTGTAAACGAGGTTTGCATAAGTGGTAAACCATAAGATATAGACAAAATTTTACTACACAAAAAATGTAGATCGCTTTAAAATACGCAATTTAAGTCACGTACATTTTTGTTTATTGAGTGAACCATTTCGGATATATTGTTCGTTATTCCCTTAAATTTTCCAATACTGTTTCTCAAATGGGAATTCGTTATTCAATGTTTTATGTCCTGGACATACAAAGAGAATGGAATGCGCCACATAGCAACCAGCTCTTAAAAGATTTGACTATTGCTTAAAGCTTACCATACTCACCTTGCACCTACAAGAAAATTAGCAATAAGATTAACATCTCGATTAACATGAATCATATGGAGAATAAGCGTTTGTAAAAATAGTTTGTACAAGAGAAGTGAAAGTCATGTGAGAGTAACACATCAGATTTTTTCCCATAAACCGTAACATTTATTGCATTAAAAAAATAAAAACTAATCACTGAGGTTTATTTATTTTTAGTTAATCAAAACCTGCTTTAGTGAATTTTATTAAAATTGATTTATTTGATATGGTGACATAAAGAACGATATAATTCAATTTTCTGTGATTAGCCTAAAAAGTGTGTGTGTGTTATGAGTGAATTATGCATACTTTTGTATAACTGGAAAATTATGGAAATAGACAGCACCCTATTTAAGTGAAAATGCTTATTAAAATACACAAACTGTGTCAAATGACCTTTGATCCTATACGAGATATTTCGTGTTGTTCGTTTGAACTTGCCAGCTTTTAAGAAATATTTGTTTCTCTTCAGCAAATGCAAAGGAATAGAATATCAAGGCAAGCATATAACAACCCGCCGGTGGTGCATTTATATGTACCCACATACTGTGCCAGTATTGATCATGATTAACTGAAATAGGCAGAAAAAGTCATTTTATTTGAAGTTTTTATAATAGCTACGAAAATAAATGTTAGAAAAGTCGTGTGATTGAAAAAGTAAGATTACATTTTTTCATTTTCACTTTCTCTATAACGTACAGACTAGGTAGAGAAGCTTTGGTGTTCCACTCAAAAATTGAAAACAGAAATTTTCCTGGAAATACAAGTTTTGAAGCGCGTAAAACAAAAAACAAAAAAAAGGTATGTTGATAAAAAGTTCCGTGTGCGCGCGTCTGTGAACGCATAACTCAAAAATGAAAAGGCGGATAAATACCAAACGTATTTAAGTTCATTATCTTCCAAAGATGAGACATAAAGATTTTCAAGAAAATCGCTCCGCCCCAACTACCCTTTACATGAAACATAACTTTGATTTTCTAAAAAATGGCTCTAACGATTTTTAATTAAAATATCATATATTAAAATATTTACATAGCAAATAAGATGTATATCTTGAATTTTCTATGAATAGTCTTTGAAGTCCACTTCATTTGGAACTAATTTTGTATAAGCTTGTATAACTGGTAAACGTTAAGCGATAGACGAAAACGTACTAGACAAAAAATTTGGACGTCTCTAAAACACACATTTATTTAAATAACCGTTTTGTGGCATAAACCATTTCTAAGATATCCATTCTTGATGATTCTAATTGTGCAATATTTAACCATTCTTTTAATTTGTTATAAATTTTCAGCTGTCATGGAAAGGGTATGGAATTTTGAGACCAGCATATAGCGTCCAGTTGTAATACAGTTCACTATCGCTTTCCTCCGTGTATCTATAATGAAGCGTAGTGCAGCTATTTCCGGTAAAGTTTTATCTTCGTTAAATTAAAGTAGTTACGAAAATAAACTTTTATAAGAATAATTTATATGCCCAGTGATAAGCGATAGTGGGTAGAGAAAGTCGTGTGAATGTAGCACATCAGATTTTTTAACCAGTACACTTATAAATTCTATATATCCCTCCTTTTATTTTTCACAAGTTCATACTAACGTTAATAAGGATTAGAGTGCGGATGTTTCGACCAATTTATAGGATCGGTGCCTACTCGGCATCGTAATGCAACTGCGGGCTTTCGATAGGTAGCGGTCAATGGGTCACGAAAGCTAATATTCCAATTGGGGGAACCATGGGGCTGACAACAAAATCTTCCTACATCGGCTGAGTGGTAATTCATCTCTGCCCTGTATATGTGGGAGTGATGTCGTCAGCCAGCCCACAAGAAGTTTAATTTGGAAATAGATACAACCAAAATAAATAATTAAAATGTTACGGTAAATATTTTAATGTAGTGGATCAAAAATACAAGAAGGCATTCCAGAATTACGACTCGGTTGAGTAAAGTTCAGCGAATAATGGAAGCAAGAGGTTGGAGAATGGATGCATAGAGGACAATGGCGTCGGTCAATCGGAAGACTTCGAGGAATGTTGTGAAACCGGTTTACTAGCATGATCATTTTTAGAATATGAAAATAAAGGATAATGCGTAGAGAGTGTCATACGGCTGATCTAGGACTGTTCGTAGGTATATAGTATTATTGCATATAAGAGCTACTTCACGGAACATAACTCCTATTCTGAGATTTACATACCAGGACGACACTAACCTGTTTTAGAAAATCAAACAAGGATTAGTTTTAAAAAAAATTAAGTGATTTTATTGTATTAAAAAGTATTCCCCTTTAACATTAATACATTTTTGCATTCGATGAAGCCAGTCCTTAAAACAATGATTCCATTCCTGAGGCACTTCAGAAACCAGGTTTTTGTAATGTTCCACCGCTTCATCTGATGACGAAAAATTGATTGCACGCATTTTATCTTCAATTTTTTTTTAAAAAAAAAACAAGGTGCAAGGTCAGGGCTGTATGGTGAAGCATCCATGGTGCGATCTTTAGGGCATCCAGATACTCAGTTGTTAGTTTTGCTGTATCCGTTGTCACAGTGTAGCACTATTTTTTCTTTTGGACGTTTTTCATAAAGTTTTTAAAAAATTTGCAGTAAACACACAGTTTTGTACCAATCATCAGTAACGGTACGTCTTTTTTCTAGTGCTATAGCATCAATATTACCCGTTTTAGAAAAAAAATAGCAACCATCATCTTACCAGCACTGCGAAATCATCGGACGTTTGTTGGCTTAGGTTCTGTTTGAAAGATCCGTTGAGCCAATTGACTTTTTTGGGATCATAACAAGAAATCAAAGATTCATCACCAATAACGATATACCAAATTTGATCGGGAGCCAGTTTATGTGAAATCCATCGACAACAAAGTTTTTCTCATATCTGCTGATTTAAAATGTTTTGAATTTGACTCATACCAATACCTAATGTCGCCTGAATAAATTCACAAGATCTCCTCGATCTTCTTTAAGCATTGCTCGAACAGCAGCAATATTTTCATCAGTTCTTGGGCGTTCTTTACGAAATTCATCATTAATAAATAACCAATCTCTTTTGAATTCGCTGTACCAATTATAAATTCTTGCCTTAGAGGGGGCTTTTTCGTTCAAATACATTTATAAGCCGCTGTCCACATTATTTAGGCGTTAATGACGATTTAAAATTCTCATTTAAAATCGTAAAAAAATCATAGCCCGGAAATGTTCTTTAACGAAATTCATTTTTGGATTAACACAAAATCTTAAAATGTTAATTAACAAAGTAATCGAGCAAATAGAACAAACTACATGGAAATTAATTTGCAGAACCTTAAGAGGTAGCTGTTAAATATAAATAAATTTAATTTGTTTTTAGAAACATGGCGTCCTAAAATATTTTGAATATTGTCTTCATAGAGCTAAGTTATTAATAATTAGCATTTCATAGAGATAAGTAATATTTACATTTTTGCTCTGTAATAGAACAGAAGCATGAACGCAGTGTTATTTAGGAAGGTTAAATGTATTACGTCACGCTATTTTTTCCATTTTCGAACCTTACCTCCCTCATGTCACCGTGTCACTTTCTGCAACTACCTTCCTCCCTCCCTCCCACGTGTCGCATGTCACACTGCAATTTTGTATTTTGTGTTTGTGTTTGTGTTTTTCCCTCGCTTAAACTAGTAATGTGTAAGGTTTTAACCATATAGCATATCGTTTTATTAAATATCTCTCAATTGTTTTATCTGATGAAAGTAAATTATAACTTCAACTTTCTGATTGAATAATATAAAGTCACACGAAAACAGAAAATTTATGGCTTAAGAGGAGATGTAGGTTAAAAAGATAAACAATTACCTTCTAAAATTTATAGCGTAATGTAATTTTACATCAGATTTCAAATATAATTCTTCATTAATGCTGAAAGTTTGAAACATTTTCGTGGCATATTACGACCATCAAACCGAGACAGGTGGTGCCACGGTAACATGTACGACTCGTATTCGGAAGTTTCCGGGTTCAAACCCCCGGGGTCGACCGATCTGACCAAAGGCTTTTTTGCGGTTCACCTCAGTCGCTAGGCGAATGTTGGGTTGGATAACTGTGATTCGCAAATTTTCCATCATCCCTTTCATCACTACATTTCATTTCGCTCTTCTTCACCGCAATACCAGGCACTGGGCTGACCGCCCATCCTGGATGTGCTGTGATTTAAAGTTTGCTTGCTCCTCGACAGACTACTGACTCAAGGAGACTCCGAGAGGAGGGTAATCCATTAAAGAAGTAGCTAAGATAATCATTGTGCAAAAAAACTTATTCTACTCCTTTCTAAGTATTTAATCTTCTTTCTCTGTTTAACCTCCTCTTATGTAGGACTTACGCCCCCAGGACTTACAGGCCTGGGGTCAGAGGCCCGTCGAGGAGCAGACACTCATGGATCAGACAGAATATCCAGGATCAACCCAATGCCTGGTATTGGGAGGAAGGAAGGAAGTAGATGAAACGAAATTATGGTGAAATGGATGAAAGGAAAGGTGATGATGGAGCAGTTGGTGGAATGAATGTCGGGGAAACCGGAGAACCCGGAGAAAACCCGCCCAGACACCGCTTTGTCCACCACAAATCCCACATGCGGGTCCCTGGGATTGAACCCGGGCCGCCTCGCGGAGAGGCGAGCCGGCTAACCACTCGGCCACGGCGCCGCCATTAAGTATTTAATCACTAAATTATAATAAAGATTTATGCTCAAATTTCTTAAGAACTTGGGTTCCGCTACACCCATTGGTTGCTCTATCTCACCTGTGGATTAGAATGGGGTGGGCCCAGGTTAAATAATCGGTGGTATGGCATGCCTGATGACGGCGGGGTAGGTGTGAGACAGGTGCGAGGCACCAGGGTGAGACCTGTTTTGTATATTTTGGAAGATATTACTACACTCACTTTTTTATACAACTTTGCATTCTAAACCGTTAATTTTGGATTCGCTTGTAATAAACCACTTGTGATATTTAAAATAATTTATAATTTTAGTGGAATAAAACAATATAACAATATAAACTCCCACAAATAAAACACAGCTGGTGCCAGTTCATTGTAGGTACAACGGTGATATAGGAAACCAAATATTTTAACGGCTTTGCGAGAAACAACTGAATAGCGGTATTGATTAAAATAACAAAAGTACTAAACAAAATCAAACCAATAATAACGGATGTCTCGGATAAGGTTACTATAAGTAATGAAGATATCTTTAAAACATACAAATTATTTCAAACAAGTTTTATCCATATCTTATAGTTAACCCGTTTTATGAAATTATGTAGAATTCCTCCCGAATGAAGAGGACTTGACGGATATCCCCAGAAAATTTAAGATGTACATTTTATTTGTCATGCAATTATCTTAAAACATGGTTTGCTAAAGGTTTATTTCCTGAAAAATTAAAGGAAAACTTAACTTGTAATTATTTTATTATCTAAGCTTTAATATTACAGGCGATACAAAAATAAACATAGAACATGAAGAACTAACATACGGCTGCTATGGTGATCACCTGTCACCACTCACTATACCTACAATGCGCTCTTTATACGATTGTATGTGTATAATTTACTCACACCTTGTATGTGGCATTTGAATAAACATCGTTAGAGCCATTTGTGAGAAAATGAACATTTTCGACAAATATTCAACGTAAAGTTTAGTTTGGGGGAATATTTTTACTTTCTCTACTACATATAGTAGTAGGGGAAGTATTGTATTCCACCCAAAAATTGGATACCGAGATTTCACCGGAAATATATGTTTTGAGACTCCTGAATCAAAAAGAAACATTTTTGGAAACATGGGGTGTGTGTGTCTGTCTGTGAACAGCATAACTCAGAAACGAACAGTCGGATAAACACCAAACTTGTATTTAGGTTCAGTATCTTCCAGAGATGCGACACGAAGATTTTCAAGAAAATCCCCCCACCCCAGATTACCCTTTATATGGAACATTTTTTGAAAATTTTAATTTTCTCAAAACTGCTCTATCGATTTTGATTAAAATATCATATGTTTAAGATATTTTCATGACAAATGAAATGTATATCTCGAATTTCCTGGAATGTCTCCAAAAGTATTCTTCGTTGTGAACGACTTTTGCATAACTGGTAAACTATAAGAGATAGACAAAATTTTACTACACAAAAAATGTAGATCGCGTTAAAATACACAATTTATGTTATATACATTTTTTTTGTTGAGTGAACCATTTTCGAGATATTGCGTGTTATTCCCTTAAATATTCCAATACTTATACTTTTTCTCAAATGGAAATTCATTATTCATTTTTTGTCCTGGTAATGCAAAGAGAATGGCATACGCCACATAGTAATCAGCTCTTAAAATATTTGACTATCGCTTAAAGCCTACCAATTCCCCTTGCATCTACAAGAAAATTAGCAATAAGATTAACATCTCGATATCTCGATTAACATGAAGCATATGGAGAATAAGCTTTTGTAAAAATAGTTTGTACAATAGTAGAGAAAGTAATTTGATTGTAACACATCAGATTTTTTAATCTTCGTATTGCTTCTTTGGAAGATTTTTGCTCCGCGGACCTCAAAGCATGTATTTTCGATTAAATCTCCGCAAAGGGTTTTGTGCGAAATACAATAACCTCCTCTACTACATGAGAGAAAGTAACAAGGGAATGAATACGTTTCATCACATATCACGCTCCGTCACACTAAGACACGTCCCCCTGGGAACGTCATTAATGTATGAACGCCCTGTTATGAATCCCGCGATGACCTTAACTTCCAGTTTTTAGTAATATTTGATTTGCAGTTTCTCTGCCGACGAGCCTACTCTAGGCAACTGCTTTAAGAAAGTTCAGAGATAAAATCTTATCGACCTGTGCAAGTCCACTTGGGATTCGAATACACATTGTAAAGACTCCATCTACTTTAATACGGGGACCTTACCAGAACAACAAAGGTTGCCCCGGACAGAATTCAGTGATATCACTTTCCCACTCTCCTTTCATCACCATCATCACTTCCTTTCTTATCAAAACACACGCTCCCTAAAGGTTGAGTAAACTTGATAGAAAACAATGGAAAGCTTGCTGTTTACACAGATCACCATAGTTACTGCTTCTAGGACCTTTCCGGCACTCTGAGTGTAAGACTTCTATCCTCCATTACATTCAGGTAGTAAGAAATCTTCTCATGCAAAAACAAAACACGGGATGTCAAAATAAAGTTTTTCCGGAGGGTTAGGGATAGCCAGGAAGTAACGTAGTGGTTACTTAGTAACGATTAAATTGTTATAGTAGAATTAACTGTTTTTTCACACTTACTACGGGTTGGCTAAAGTTAGAAATCAGACTGAAAAATCCGATGCAATAGCCGGGAATTAAACCATGGATCTTCGGCTTAACGTGTGGCATCTGTAACCTTCTGTTATAACGTTAACTAAAGTAACCTAAACAGAAAGTAAATGATTACGAAGTCTCAATTTACATTCAATCTATATGGGTAGACCTACTGGAAAAACACACTGCCATTATCACTTAAAGTAGTTACCTAAAACTCGTCAAATAATGTTGTATTATGCTCCTCAAATTAGCGTGGCAGTACTGTTTTATTAATACTGTATGGCGATAGAAATATCGCGTGCTTTGCCATATGCAACTAACAGTATATGATTGCTTTCCTTGTGAATACGAGTAGTATTAGATACTAATTTATGTACAAGCTTTATTTATTGCTTCAGCTGCCTTACTGGAGTTTCATAGTTTCAATTGAATTTTTCAGTCGTCTGATTCTACCTTTCCAACCCTGTCCAACACACGTCTTGCGTGGAAGAACAATTAATTCATTAATTGACCTAATAGTGGTTGAAACTATGAAGCCCGGGACTTAAAGTATTTACAACATTGTAAGTCGTCGCCATTGGGGTATGTCATCTCAATACAATTTGATATCTCCCTGTGGTTTACCGGGAAGAATGCAAATCAGCTGGAGAATTTAGTGTCATGCCGGCATGTTGTGGTTAGAGCAACCGGACGGAGACCAGGAGATCCGTGGTTCAAATCCCGGCTGTGGCATTGAATTTTTAAGTCGCCTGAATCTATCTTTCCATGGTGAAAATAATTTCACTGAAAATGACTGCTAGCGAATAACAAAGCATCTCACATCTCGCTTTTTATCGTCATTTCTCTTGTTTCAGGAATGCGTCCTAAACGTGATCTGTCTGTTTTAAAAATCAATATTATAATATTGATATTTTACAAATTCGAGAACTGTCTAAAAATAGTATATTCCACACGTGTTAATAGCGGTTTTATTTTGTTCATACGATTATGGAATTCGCCCTACGCCTTCGTTTCGCAAACATTCCTACCTTTTTTACTTTCTCTAATACATATAGTAAGTAGGGGAAGTATTGTATTCCACCCAAAAATTCTATACTGAGATTTCACCAGAAATACATGTTTAGAGACCCCCTGAATCAAAAAAAAGCATTTTTGGAAACATGTCCATGTATCTGTGTGCCTGTGAACTGCATAACTCAGAAACGAACAGTCGGATAAACACCAAACTTGGTATTTAGGTTCAGTATCTTCCAGAGATGCGACACGAAGATTTTCCAGAAAATCCTCCATCCCAGATTACCTATACATGGAACATTTTTCGAAAATTGTAATTTTCTCAAAAATAGCCCTAACGATTTTGATTAAAATATCATATGTTTAAGATATTTTCATGACAAGCGAAATGTATATCTCGAATTTTCTGGGAATGTCTCCAAAAGTATTCTTCATTGTGAACGACTTTTGCATAACTGGTAAATCATAAGAGATAGACATAATTTTACTACACAAAAAATGTAGATCGCATTAAAATACACAATTTATGTCATATACATTTTTTTTTGGGTGAACCATTTTCGAGTTATTGCTTGTTATTCCCTTAAATTTTCAAATACTTATACTTTTTCTGAAATGGAAATTCGTTTTTCATTTTTTTTGTCCTGGAATAATCCACATAGCAACCAGCTCTTAAAAGTATTTGACTATCGCTTAAAGCCTACCAAATTCCCCTTGCATCTACAAGAAAATTAGCAATAAGATTAACATCTCGATTTCTCGATTAACATGAAGCATATGGAGAATAAGCATTTGTAAAAATAGTTTGTACAAGAGTAGAGAAAGTCATGTGAGTGTAACACATCAGTTTTTTTTAAAGTTCCCTTGTTTTACCCAGTTTATGATACTGTGTTTTTACTGATTTTTCGTTACCGCTTATTACCGAATTACACAACATACGTACACACACAAACACCCATGCCCACGGCGGGACTCGAACCCTCGACCCTCAGCTTGGCGGAGCTATACACTCCAGCGACCACGTCTACGAAATCCGGCAAGCCTATTCGCAAAATAAAACCCCATTTTTACCCCTTGTATCATAATCTACTAATATATACGGTGTTTTAATCAAAATCGTTAGAGCTATTTTTGAGAAAATAAAAGATTTAGAAAAATGTTCAAGGAAAGAGTAGTAAGGGCTGCGGGTTTACAATTAAATAGACTCAAGTTTCATATTTTTAACTATACTTTCGCCTTTTTTAAAAAGCGCTCCAATCACTTACTGTATTTAGGAAGATTATCCACAAGCTGCAATCATGTTTGAGCGATGCAAGAAAGAATTTGTTTGCTCTCACATCAGTATATGCTGTGCGTGGTTCACATACCAGCTCCGCTGCAAGTATTTACAGCGCTTAGAACTATTCCGGTTATTGCTAACCCCTTTCCTCTCTTCTGGGTGGAATTCTTAGTGTTAATATCGATATGGTAAGTGGTTATAGTGGTTAGGGTTCCGAATGTTATATTCCTCGACGAAATATTTAATATAACTTCTATTAGAAATGTTTAAAACCCTGCAAGAAATTCGTTTCATACACATCAAGTGTAGTATACATCTACATGCATTTTTACCTTCCCTGCTACATACACACGCTTCCATTTATGCCTTTACCGCGGCTTTGGGAGACATTATACTGGCCTTCACAGGTGGCGTATGTATGGTGAGGAGGAAGTGTGTGTGTCTGTTTACTTTTTCGCGCATGCATTAAAACTATTTTTAATGGCAACATAATGAAATACATTATACTTTTTACTTCAACATCTGATTTAGTCATCTGGGCACTGAATTACGTATAACTCTGGATCTAAACGAAAATGTTCCCTCATTTCATGACAAGAATGGAAATTGGGACAACTTATTAAAGCAATGTCTAGTAAACGAGTCCTCTTTGAAAGTATAATTTACTTCAGTTTTATATTATATTGTCATTAAACACACTTTTTCATGTAGAAATTGTGCCAAACAGTTTATTTAGTTGTATATTTATATTGGACCGATGATTCCAATAATGTCTAGTATATGTCGTCTTTTAGAGTAAAAATTATAATTTATTTCAGCTTTACATTGTTGCCATTAATATTAGATTACGATACAAGGTGTAAAAGTAAGTTTTTATTTTGCTAGCAGGAATATTTGCAAAACGAGGGCCGCAGGCTTTCGATTAACAAGAAGTATAAGAATAAGGTTTTGTAAGATGAGCGGATAGAAAAAATCATGTGTTGTTTACTTTATCACGTACATAAAAGGTAGAGAACGTACTGCATTCCACACAAAAATTCGATACCGAGATTTCACCTAAATACATGTCTTGAGACCCCTTAAACCAAACAAAGCAATTTTGAAAACATGTCCGTGTGTGTCTGTGCGTGTGTAAACAAGCCTAACTCAAAAACGAAAACTAGGATAAATATCAAGCTTGGTTTTCGAGTTTAGTATCTTCTAAGCATGCAACAAGAAGATCTTAAAGAAAAACCCCCACCCCAAACCATGGAACATTTTTAAAAATTTTGTATTTTCTAAAAAATCTCTCTAGCGATTTTGATTAAAATGCAATATATTAAAGACAATTACATAAAAAATAGAATGTTTATCTTGAATTTTATAGGAATAGACTTTTAAATCCTCTTCATTCGAAAGGAATTTTGTATAACCTTGTATAACTGGTAAACGTTAAGCTATAGACGAAAACGTACTACAAAAAAATGTGGATCTCTTTAAAGCACACAATTTATTTCAAATAAGTTTTTTGTGGCATTGGCCATTTCTCAGATATCCGTTATTAAATGTTCGAATTATTCATTTCTTGATCATTATTTAAAGTCCTGCCAACATTCAGTTGTTTCTCGCAATTGCATGCATGTCGTCCTCCGTGGACTAGTGGTACCGTGCTAGCCTCTAGTTCCCAAGGTCGCGGGTTCAAACCCGGCGGAGGGCGATGGATTTTTTCGGGCGTAAAAATCCTTAGCACGGCTTCCTTCGGAGGGGAAGTAAAACCGGTGGTCCCGTGTCGTATCGTATATTTACGGCACGTAGAAGAACCTCAAGCCTGATAAAGAGGCCTCTGTGCCCAATATAGAAGGACCATAGAGTTAAAGAGCGCCCATAAATAAAACTCAATTTAATTTTCGCAATTGCATGGAAATAGTATGGAATTTTAAGACTAGGATATAGCGTCCAGTTCTTAAAAATTTGATGGCTCTTCTCTTTGTAGCCTAACAAAATGTGTAATGTAGCTATTTATGCAAAGGTTTATTTAGATTAAAATGTAGTAGACAGAAAAATAAGCTTTACTAAGGATATTTTGTATACCCACTAATAAAGATAGAAGGTAGAATAAGTCATGTGAATAGCGTTGTTTTAGCTTTAGTTTTAGATTTTTTTGTTTTAGTTTTGTGTTGCTTTAGCGACAGTGTTTTGTTTACATACTGCCGCCAGGGCCGGAATACCGACTACTGAGTGGCTTTGTTATTTTTCCTTGCCAACATGGAGACAAGGCGTGCAGTGAAAATGTTACACGTAAAATATGAAATATATACATGATTTTTTAAATTCAGCACCCATTGCTTAGAATAGAAAGACTTGTCACCCCAAATAATTAGATTTTTTATGGGGAAACCTCGCCACGCTGTTGAACAGCGGTGGCAGTGGCCCTGTAAAATGAGTTTAATTTTAGTTTAGGAAAGACAGATAAAATGCAATTTAATTTTGTTTTGATGCAAGTTTCACTAATTCATATCAACCCGCAATTATTGCTTAATTTTCATTGTGGTTTTAAGCTTTTAATTATACTTTTTAAAGATACCAGATGTCATGCAGATGTTCTTGAAATTTTAATGTATACCGTCAAGCATAGGTAGATATTTATTCTTTTATTCGTGGTTTTGCAATGTCAGTTTTAGTTCAATGCTGTGAACATGTTTATGCATCTTAATCTTTAAATGAAAATGGTTATTGGTATCTGATAATATCCATCTTATTTATATCATTCGTTAAGTGGAAGGTCGTAGTGATACGAAAGGTTAGTTTCGCTAGTTTTCTTACCTGGGGGAATGTTACAAGTATTTATTTCGGATTATTTTTAATACATAAATTTATTAAGTATAACTTAACCCAACCGACTGCTTATCTTATGTTCTTCTTCTTCCATCAACATCAGTATGAATTCAATTTTCTATGATTACGAGAAACTGTAAATATATTTCAGCTAGCAATTCTTTTAGCAGATTGGAAATTATTTTAAAATAATTCTGGAGACAAATATGTACTATTCTACAGCTCCCAAAGTGCTCATTTACTAATCTTCACCTAAAATGAGGTAAATATATTCGTGAACCATGCAAATAAATGCAACATTTATCACTATTTTAAACCAAAATTCTTAAATTAGTAACAGTTTTTATTACAAGATGAGATAAAATTTATTTTTCTAATAAAATAACTCTTAAAAATTATGTTGGGAGCATTATTTACCTATGCTATCATAAAGAACATTGCTTACTCAAGCGTAAGCCGCAAGATTTATATTTTACCTAAAACGAATGAATAAACTTTGATAATAAAAATAACAAACTTATATTGTGCTTTTCCTCTTACAGCAAGGTCTATGCAAATCTGTTGTGTTAGCATGAGGGTTTCGGTGTTTGTTGCGTTCACAACAAAATCAACAATTTTTTAAGCCTTAACAAAATGTTATGAAATGGTCCTGATTGTGATAACACAAAATATGTAACAAAAAAGCAAGAATTCAAGCAATAATATGTATTATATATAATATCATTGTAAATATATTATTCTTACGAATATGTTGTTTATTCCATGCAAATTAAAACTGTGTATATTTGTTTTACGATCGATAGCAACCAGACAATATCTTAAATAAACAAGATTCAACTACTGACATGGTTAAAAAAATGTTTAATATGAAAGGAGACGCTTACAGGAAAAGCGTAAGAAGTGTTAATTCGCTACAGAACTACGTATCAAACATTTTAAACGAGAAGTAACAAAGAATTGATTATTACGATATATAGAATTCTACAAGTTACTAAAGCAAATACACTACGTGATCAAAAGTATCCGGACACCTGGCTGAAAATGACGTACAAATTCGTGGCGCCCTCCAACGGTAATGCTGGAAGTCAATATCGTGTTGGCCCACCATGGTGTTGGCTTTGACAGTGTTTACTCTCGCAAGCATACTTTCAATCAGGTGCTGGAAGGTTTCTTGGAGAATGGCAACCCATTCTTCACGGAGTGCGGAACTGAGAAGAGGTGTCGGTGAGGTCTGGCACGAAGTCGGTGTTCCAAAATATCCCAAAGTGGTTCTATAGGATTCAAGTCAGTACTCTGTGCAGGCCAGTCCATTACAGGGATGTTATTGTCGTGTAACCACTACGCCACAGCCGTGCAGTATGAACAGGTGCTCGATCGTGTTGAAAGATGCAATCGCCATCCCCGAATTGCTCTCCAACAGTGGGAAGCAAGAAGGTGCTTAAAATATCAATGTAGCTCTACGCTGTGATCGTGCCACGCAAAACAAGAGGTGCAAGCCCCATCCAGGAAGAACACGGCCGCACCATAACACCACCACATCCGAATTTCACTGTTGGCATTACACACGCTGGCAGATGACGTTCACCGGGCATTCGGCATACCCACACCCTGCTGCCATCGGATCGCCACATTATGTAGTGTGATTTGTCACTCCACACAACGTGTAATGTTGACGCTCCTTACACCGAGGAAGGCGTCGTTGGTCATTTTCCTGCGTGATGTGTGGCTTATGAGCAGCCTCTCGACCATTGAATTCAAGGTTTCTCACCTCACGCCTGTCATCGTACTTGGAGTGGATCCTGATGCACTTTGGAATTCCTGCGTGATGGTCTGAATAGTTGTCTGCCTATTACTCTTTAAGACCCTCTTCAAATGTCCGCGGTCTCTGTCATTCAACAGACGAGGTCGGCTTGTACGCTTTTGTGTTGTACATGTCCCTTCAGGTTTCCACTCCACTATCACATCAGAAACAGTGGACCTATGGATGTTTATGAGTGTATAAATCTCGCGTACAGACTTCTGACACAAGTGACACCCAATCATCTGACCACTTTCGAAGTCCGTGAGTTCCACGGAGCGTCTGGTGTTTCACGATGTCTAATGGCTACTGAGGTCGCGGATAATGAGTACCAGGCAGTAGGTGGCAGCACAATGTACCTAAGATGAAAAACGTCTGTTTGTGGGGGTGTCCGGATACTTTTGATCACGTAGTGTATGTAAGAAATTATTTGCTACAATTATCGTTAAAAGCACTCAGAAATAAAATAAAACCATTACCATTGAAAGCTCGGTTATTGGATTTATGATTTATATAATAAATATCTTGCCTTCTAACAAGGAAAATCTGAGATAAGATCTGTATTGCCACGACTTAGAGCTAGAGAATTATAAGTATATCTTAAAATATAACGAAAAAATCTGATGTGTTACACTCACATGACTTTCGCTACTCTTGTGCAAACTATTTTTACAAAAGCTTATTCTCCATATGCTTCATGTTAATTGACATATCGAGATGTCAATCTTATTGCTAATTTTCTTGTAGATGCAAGGGGAATATGGTAGGTTTTAAGCGATAGTCAAATATTCTAAGCACTGGTTGCTATGTGGCGCATTCCATTCTCTTTGCATGTCCAGGATATAAAAAAATGAATAACGAATTTGAGAAAAAGTATAAGTATTGGAAAATTTAAGGGAATAATAAGCAATATATCGAAAACGGTTCACTAAACAAAAAAATGTATATGACATAAATTGTGTATTTTAACGCGATCTACATTTTTTGTGCAGTAACATTTTGTCTATCTCTTATGGTTTACCAGTTATGCAAAAGTCGTTCAGAATGAAGAACGCTTTTGGAGACATTCCTAGAAAATTCGAGATATACATTTTATTTGTCATAAAAATATCTTAAACATATGATATTTTAATCAAAATTGTTAGAGCCATTTTTGAGAAAATTAAAATCTTCGAAAAATGTTTCATGTAAAGGGTAATCTGGGGTGGGGGGATTTTCTTGAAAACCTTCGTGTCGCATCTCTGGAAGATACTGAACCTAAATACCAAGTTTGGTGTTTATCCGACTGTTGGTTTCTGAGTTATGCTGTTCACACACACAGACACAGACACACAGACACACACACACACACACACACACACACACACTCACATGGACATGTTTCCAAAAATGCTTTTTTTGTATTCAGGGGGTCTTAAAACATGTATTTCCGGCGAAATCTCGGTATCGCATTTTTAGGTGGAATACAATACTTCCCCTACTTACTATACGTAGTAGAGAAAGTAAAAATTAATACCGACTTAAGACTATAATTCAGATGAATACATACTCAGGTTTATCACTAGATAAGTACGTGATTTCAAGTTTCATGTTACGACCTAACAAAGAAAACACAAACATTACGGGGAAAAAAATCTTTATTTCTCTACATAATTTCCTTTCATCTCGATACAGTATTAACTTTCCCAGCGATGTTCAATATCTTCGATACCCTGTTTATAGTGAGAACCATCGAGTTCTGCAAAATAGCCATCAACTGCAAACCTCACCTCTTCATTGCTGGCAAATCTTTTACCACCAAGCCATTTCCTCAACTTTGGCAACAGAAAAGAATCAGAGGTGGTTAAGTCTGGCGAATAGGGTGCATGAGGAAGGAATTCGAACTTTAACTCATTGATTTTGGCCATGGCGATAATGGATGTGTAAACTGTTGCATTGTGATGACGCAACAGAACTTACTTTTTCGTTAATTGTGGCCGTTTTTTGGCCTGATTTCATCATTCAAACGCTGCAATAAGTTTGAAAATACTCACCATTGATTGCTTTTCCTTTTTGAAGATAATTAATGAAAATTATCGCACGCGCATCCCAAAAAACTGACGCCATGTCCTTGCCTGTCTTCGCCTTCTTTGGAGCCGATTCTGCCCCTTCAATTCAGTGTCTTGACTGTTCCTTCATCTCAGGTGTGAAATGATGGACCCATGTTTCATTCATGGTTATGAATCGAAACTCGGCTTTATTGCAGCGAAATATCGCCAAACATTCGACTGAAACATCCTCAGGACGTTGCTCTTGTGCCATTGTGAGTAAACGCGGCACCCATCTTGCGCACAGCTTTCTCATGTCTAAACTTACAGTTAGTATGTGATGTACAGCACTTTTTGAAATGTCTACCATATCTGTTAGCTCGCGCACTTTCAGTCAACGGTCATCCAGTACCATTTTGTGGATTTTCTTCACAATTTCTGGTGTGGTCACCTCATTTTTTCCACCACTGCGATGTTCGGCTTGGCAGCTCGTAGTGCCTCGCTTAAACTCTGCCACCCAATATTTTACTGTTGTAAACGAAGGAGCAGACTCCTTCAGAGTAGATTCTCTGAGCTTTAATATTAGTTGGACCAAGACCTTTCAAATGAATGTATTGTATCACATAACGATGGCCAGTTATATCCATGTGTGCAAATTCGCTGAGAGTGTTTACTATTAATGGCTGCCAAAGAATTAATAAACTACGTAGCATTGCCAGACTTGAAACTTAAGCTTTATAAGGTGGTACTTTCTACTATAGTCATTTTTTTTTAAACAACAACCGCTATATATACGTCTGGTCGAGTACTTCTGGGACTGACCTCGTATTTATTTGTTAACTAAAAGTGTGTACAATTGCGTCGTATTCAATTTATACAATAAAGATATCTTAATAATTAAAATATTTGGCTACACATCACATATGTTAGAATGCAGAATTACAGATAAAAATTATCTGCCAGGAAATTTAACTTCCGCTCTTTTGCCTGGCATATTTATTATTATCAACGCACAGAATTGGATTCCATATATCTCAGCTAGGAAGCAACGGTGTACCTTCCCAGAGCAATAGCAAGCCTGATCCCAACCCCAGACCAGAAGCACCCGCCCTGTTCCCAAACCGGGAGCCTTCGGTGAAACACGTTGGGCTCCTAGCCTTCAGGGGAAGCCCTAGGTCCCACATTTTTTTTATTGAAGTTGTTGGTATGTTCACAAATTTCACTCGCCTATCTGTAGAAACGAGTACAATAAGACTTGGTAATGACTAAAAATTTCTGCTTTATCATACTCAGTTCGGAGTCGTCCAGGGACAAAATAACCTCTGAAGATATCCTCTACAGACAGGGATGAAGCACTAAATAAAATCATTTTGACCTATAGACTACGGCAATTACAGAAAAATTTATAGATAAAGGTATAAACATAGGCTGGGAAAATTTACACATATATTTAATAATTATGCAGAATTACTACATCTTCAGAGTAATTAAGTGACATCAATACATTCCGATACAACTTCAACAGCAGTCAGTTCAGGTCCCACCCCTGTCCATCACGTCATCTATACACTAGGAACTAAATACAACTTGTCCACCACTGAGTAAAAGATCAAATTCATGCTTCTAAGCAAGCCCACCCGCTTTAGGAGCACCACGACCTTGCTTTTATTTATATCGAGCCACTAGTGCTGACGGTGCCTATACATGTAGAAACATAAAGGAAGATGAGACGCGGCGTCACGATGAAAGCAAAGGCTATAGAGATGGAACACGTAATTTTAAGCCTAAATCGTGAGGTTTATGATGTTGGTAATCTGGCTATTATATCTTTTGTTTTATATTCTTGCTTTTACCGTCTGTTTGCTTGAAAATCCTTACAGTAGCTTTGGATACGGCTTCTGTGCTTCGTACTTTCATATGTCGATAACTTGTTTCTAAAGAGGAATATGTAGATACCACAGATGGTGAATTCTAGCTGTGTTCCTCACCAAAGGAGCACACAGATGCGGGAGGGATTCATGTTCAAGGGAGCGGAAAGCTGTACAAATGAACACACACCATGCTACCGTCTAAACTGTGGGTAAGCACGTTTCCAAAAGAGAGACATCTGTCGGCTGTCTCAACAAGCGACCTAATTTGTTCTCTCGATAAAAAGGATCGATTAACACTCAACTTCTGCTTGTAAAAACTAGCAACGACGTGTTATCACCAGAGTTAGCAGCGGATCTGGGCTTGTATAAAGATGAAGATGCTCTTATAGGGCACTAGCAAATGAACATTACTTAAGGGGTGTAAAATGCCCTATTTCGCTAATGATAAATGTAACCATTTGATTCTGCATTATCTAAAAAGGTATTCAAGAGAATTAGCTGAATTATTCAAGATATGTTCTGCAACACTTGTGTATTGTACAAGAAGAATAAACGTTCGTTTAACAAAAGAAACGTTAGGACGTGCCTTTAATAGTGTTGAAAATTACTGTTTTAGTCTCTGTTCTCTGTGTGTAAGCTTGATTCTGCCAATAACTGCAGTGAAACTTATTGATCCCCCCCAAAAACTGCTCTCTAGCACTAATAATTAATAGGTTATTGTTAAAACAATATGAATGAGCCCGACAATTTTAAACAGGTGAAGCGTTATTTTCAATAACATTTTAAAACATTTACGATTAGCATACTGCCATAAAAGTTACAAAAAATGAGTGGAAGATTTGTAACAGTCACATACAAATAAAAAACCTTGAAAATGGAAAATAACCACGAAAAATCATCATTTACACCCCCCTTAAAATAGGGGTGAAGGAGTGGATGCAACGCCACATAAGCCGCGTATTCGAAAATTTGGCACTTACTTCCTGCAAGATCCCATCACAAAACAAGAACAATTTCGCTAAGAGAAATACTACACAGCATGAATAAATGTCTTCACATTCTAACATTAATTGGATTTCCCTACCACGTATAGTATGTGGCAGTATTCTATATCACAACAATGTAAATTCCAGAGTGATTATAGTGTAAATGAGCATTATTGTATGACATTGATTTGAGATGTTTGTTAATTATAAGCATTGTTAGGAAATAAGTTTACACGGCCTCACTGAAACTGACAATAAGAGCGGGCAACAATGTAGCGAGGGGGTGAGTTGTTTATTAATTACAAGAGACAAGCAAATGACGTCAGATTAACGCGCTTTTCTGTAGAAATGGAGGGAATTTCTTCCCTAGAGTATATGTGTTCGTAATTTTGATTGGATATAAAAATAGACGCTAATGTTGGCGCGTTTTATTAACCAATAGCAGCTCGGTTATAATCTTTAGGCATATCGGGTGAGGGAGTATAAATTATGAAGCCAAGAGACGGGTAACGCTCAGTCCAACAGAAGCACTCGCGGGTAATACGTCGTTCAGTCCAACAGAAGCATTCGCGGGTAATACGTCGTGCAGTCCAACAGAATCATTCCAAAGGTTATACGTCGCTCAGTTCTCAGAATCATTCGCGGATTACACGTCGCACAGTTTAACTGAATCTCTCGCGTCGTAAATATAGTTATAAATGTGAAATATGCGAATTAATAATGTGCAGCAAATATGTGATTATAGTGACATTAGAAAATATAACAGTTTCAGTCGGGCGTGTATTAAGAATAATTATGTGAAATGAATAAAGTGTGACGGCAATAAAAGTGTAAAAAAACAAATTCTTTTATCAGTGTTATCTTTCAGTAAAAACTCCTTTCCGTTTACACACCCTGTTTAAGAGATGTGCTCGACTGAGAAATAATAGCTAGCCGGAGCACAATGAACCCAAAATGCAAAATAATAAAACAATAACAGGCGCTCAGCAATAAGATAACACGATACCGTGACAAGTAAATAGGGGAAGTATTGCATTTCACCCAAAAATTCCATATCGAGATTTCACCGAAAATATATGCTTTGAGGCACCCTGAAAAAAGTCATTTTTAGAAAAAGGTCCGTGTGTGTCTGTGAATAGCATAACTTAAAAATAAAAAGTCGGATAAATGCCAAACTTAGTATTTAGCTTCAGCATCTTTCAAAGATGCGACACGAAGAATTTCAAAAAAATTCCCTCATCCCAGACTACCCTTTACATGGAACATGTTTTGAAAAGTTGATTTTCTCAAAAATAGCTCTAACCATTTGGATTGAAGTATCATATGTTTAAGATATTTTCATGACAAACTAAATGTATATCTTGAATTTTCTGGGAATTTCCTCAAAAGTCTCTTCATTCTGAATACGTTTTGCATAACTGGTAAACTGTAAGAGATAGACAAAATTTTACTACATAAAAATTGTAGATGGTGTTAAAACACACAATGTATGTCATGTATATTTTTTGTCGAGTCAACCATTTCAAGAGATATTCTTTGTTAATTGTTTGAATTTTCCAATACTTATGCTTTTTCTCAAATGGGAATTCGTTATTTTTTATGTCTTGGACATGCAAAGACAATGGAATGCTCCACTTAGCAGCCAGCTCTTAAAAGATTTGATAATCGCTTAAGGATTACCTACCATATTACCCTGGCCCTACAAGAAAATTAACATGAAGTAGATGGGGATTAAACGTTTGTAAAAATAGTTTGTACAAGAGTAGAGAAACTCATGTGAGTGCAACACATCAGATTTTTATTTGAAGGAATACGTCACAGTAAACTTAAACTAATGGTTACACCAATAATCATACTCCAGTTAAACGAATTTTGCAATAGAGACATGTGAATTGTTAATAGTTTAGTTTATCACTATTTTTATACCTTAGGCAAAGCTTTTAGCTTGTAGAACATGTAAAATAACCTTTCTCACCCAGAGCTGCCTTTATCACAAGTCTCGACAAAATTAAACTATATAATTACTGAAAGGAATGTATTAAAGATATTTTATGCAAACCCTTTATATTTCCTCTACACATTAAAAAGTGACATAACTCCTTTATAGTATTGTAATAAAAGTTATATCTTCTGTAAATTTGTTATTATGACACAGTTTTGACTGGATAATTTTCCAATTAAGCAATATGAATTCGGTTGCATGCACAGTACATAACAAAACTCTAGTCTTCGTATACCGTAATTTTAGATTTTGTTAACGGTAAATTCATTGAGTGAAAATGAAACTTTCTATAGAACTGTTTAATACCTGAATACAGAACTCGCACTGATTTAATAATATAATAACATATATTGTCACAAGGAGTTCGTGTTTACCTTGCCGGCTTCATGAACTGTGTAACGGAGTGGCAAGTTAACCTACAAGTATGCCGGACTTAGGTGTAAACATCAATAACAAGCAGGTAACTGCTTTCTCTGTTAGTATGATGGAGAGTTGCTGTATAACAAGTTGACGACTTTCTACTTTACTTTGGTCTTCAGAAGCGATAAAAGTGATGTATTACATGCCCTACAGATGTCACCCTATGTCATCCTCTAACTCCAACACAATGCTGGCAACATATGAATAACAAATACCACCAAAGCCAGTAAGATATCGCCAAAGATCTCAGCCTGCGTTCCTAATTACTTTTTATTTTAGGTTTATTAATTTTTTACGTTTCTGATTCACGGGAGGTTAGGTTAGGTTTAGATTTTTTTATATAAGTTTGTTTTAATTAGTTACCAGTGGTTACATCATAGCACGCTCGCTTCGCTGGCGTGCGTTCCCAAGCTTAGGTTTCTGATTCGCGGGAGGTTAGGTTAAGTTTAGTTTTTTGTTTTTTACATAAGCTTAGGTTAACTATCACTAATTATCTACCAGTGTTACTGTAGAGCAACTTGCTTATTAAATTTTGAATGCAAGTAACATTTTAATACAACACAGTTTTCGCTATAACAATAAAACACTTAAAACTTCTGGTGGAAAGTGTTTAATAACAATGCGTTGTTTTTTTGTCAGCAGCAATACAAAATGAAGAAGAAGTAAAACACATCGCTTTTTCCGCGGATTTCACTTCTCATTTAGGTTGGCAGTTCCCATTGCGAATGTGCGATAGCGACAAGATGGCTGCGTTTGTTGGCTTCACATCGTAATTTTGCTATAAAAGTAAAACACCTAAAACGGACGGACACCAGATGTAGAAGAGACAACATCTGCTTCTAAACTCACCTAAGGTAATTTATTCCCTGTATTTTATTAACGTTTTCAATGAAGACCGAAGTAATTCAGTATAGCCCAAGTTAAATTATACGGTTACTAGCTGAAATACCCGGTGTTGCCCGTGGTTTGACAGTTTATCCCTACAACATTTAGCCTTAGGTTGCACTTACCCAATAGCCTTGCATTTCTTTGGAGGCATTAACAATTATTACACAAGATATTTAAACAGAGAGTAATAGTTTATTAAAACTCTCAGGACTGTATAAAGAAGAAAAAAATACTGAGAGAATACTATACAAAAGTAAGGCTGAACAACCATAAATACCACATTTTCTAATTATGATTTCAAGTGAATGCAGTTGAATGACTTCCACGTTGTCACATTTGGGCTTATTCATAAGAAAATCTCGTTGAGAAGAAATAACAGCAGTTTAAGTGGCATCATTATAACCTTGTTCATTTTCAGTAACTAACGTACAAAAACTGCTAAGAAAACACACGACACACAAAATAAAATGAAGGTCAAAATTAATATAGAAAGAAAAGAAGAACGGCAATAAGAAGTGGTACTTTGACTGGTTTGATGCTGTTGTTGCTATCCATGCCCACTGTAATTTTTATGTCACTGGTTTTTGTTTTTCTGTTCATCAAACTTCCCATAGAGAAAGAAACCCGCTGCCTACAAAAAAATGAGAAACTACAAATTATAATATGAGAATATCCGAACATACTCTTTATGTTAGTAATGTTTGAGCAACATAGAGACTTTTTTAGTCAATGAGGTTATATTTATACAAAATAAATAATCATATGAAGATAAAGAAGTAGTGGTATTTTGTCTGGTTTGATGCTGTTGCTGTTATCATAGGGGGAATATCTGCTGTAATTATTTATTTGACTGTGTTATTACTCCATGATCATGTCAAAGAGAGATCAACGAATCATGTGTAAACACGCTGTTCTTTTGTTATTTTGGGAGGCCGTGAAAGTCTATGTAATTATCATCCTTATGTTGTTAATGTTGGACCTGTTACATTCATGTTGAGCTAGATATAGATGGTGGGCGTTATGTGAAGTTATAACGATATGGAAGAGGAAAACAGTTTCGATTAAATTTTTGGTTTTCGAAATTTGCAAAATTAAATATAACTCAAGAAAGAAGAATTATTCAAAGGTGGTTAAATCAATACTAAGGATGGAATGATAAAACCAGCAAAAATAAGTTATCTTAGATTAAAAAATACAAGATGCTTTAATTCCAGGAAAGTGTTAAAGCTAATAGGATTCAAAAATAAATACTGAAGTTCTTATTATTATGAGCTAAAAATAAAGGTGAAAATAATCTATTAATTAATAAAAGGAATATTATTATTACCTTTATTATTATTGAAGGTGAAAGTGAAGTTTAAAGTGGAAATGTGATATAATAAATATGAATTCATTTGAAGCAAAACAAAAGACGTTTTTAATAAAGTAAATGCAGTATGCGGCCATAAGCATAAAACCAAGACTTACTAGCAAATGAAAAATTCTTAAAACAAATGAGGAAAAAGAAGATAAAATATAGTATTATTGGAATAAAAGGTAATTGAAGTAATTAATGTGAATATCAAATGGATTGATGCTAAAAATGAATCAAATATAATAATAAGAATTTAATGTAATGAATTATGTAATATTGTTGGTATAAGACGTTAAAGAGATCAAGCTATCTCAGGACGTAGATAAATATGAGAAGAAGATATAGATTTTCTTACGAACTTTTGTAGGTATAACATAAAATTAAACAACTAATCGTGTGAAATGGAGGGAAATTTCGAATTCTAAGCTGAGCAGTTGTTTTTGTCTTGTGCCAAGCTTGGTCGAAATCTGTGCAACGGTGTAGAAGCCTAAAAGGAACATACACACATACATTGGCTTTTCTGTATTGAGAGAACACGAGAGCTGTTAGATTTTGAGATAAAGCTTAACATTTTATCCGATTGGTCCATAGAATAGGACCCTAGCGAGTTATTTAGAGTTAAGAGGACACACACTCAAAGCTTCATTGAGTTCTCACTAGGTAATGGATAACAAAAAAAAATCACCAATAATTCTCGTCCATTATTCATCTGCCCTTTGAAATGCTGCTGCTGCTAATGATGATAATCATCTTTTTCATGTACATCGTCTGTGTATTTAAGGGGGTAGACACAATTTTTGTTTGAATGAGCTAACCCCTTTTTGTTTTTTTCTTTATGAAAACGGTGGGTATAAATAAATCTCTCTTTATTCAGCCTCGTTAGAGAGAACGAGAGAAACTTTTTATTTCCATATTATTCCCAACAGATCCCCTAATCCGTGTCGTGGGTAAACACAAAGAGATATAGAAATATTCAGCGGTTGCATTCTGCGTTGTTGTAAAGCCCCAGGATTGTGTAGGTGGGGCTTATAAGTAAGAAGTTTGTTTGTCCCAGATTATTAATATTTCACTTCACCGATAAAGGTTCGAGCTCGCAGTGCTGCACCTGTAATAAAGAAAACTATTATGGTTATTATCTTATTATTCCGGAATGTCTCCCAGCGGAGAAGTATGCAGTAATGAAATTCAAGTCACGCGTTTGGTGCAAGAAAATCTGACAGCAATGCGGCTTTTACGACTCCGTGGAGCAGACATATTTTATGTCGTCTGGGAAACTTAAAATACCATACTGAAATTAAGTCTGCGGCGTTCTTACGTTTCGTTTGTTATTCTTGGAAGCACAATTTAAAAAATAAGATTTGCTTTCTAAACTAAAATTCTATGGAAAATGGAACCTTACGCGTAGGTACCTGTTTTCCATGTTGCAAGTTTGCCAACATACTCAAAACTAATATTTGAGGTTACAACAGGATAATATTGTAGCGACCCTGGGGGTTCTAACAACAGGGAGTGGTAGTCTCAGAGGTAAGAAGCAGTCAGAACTGGGTTGAGGGGTGTCATTGGGAAGCTAGGGGTGTATGAAATAACGACACCAGGTCCTCTAAAAAGCTACCTGCTAGGCATTTAATTAAGCGAGGTTGTCGGCCCTCCAACAGGGCACGAGCTGAAATATACATTACGGAGACTCACCTGAAATAGTTTTAGCGGGACTTGAGGTATTTTTTTAAGAGTAGACTTTGTTAGGTTGGGGTTTGAGACACAAGCTTAACGCAGATGCGCGAGGTTGTCCCAGCGGCGTGACAGTTGAATCATCTCCCTGACCCTCTGATGTAGCCAATAAGTATACTTTGCAAAGACAGATCAGTCAAGTGTTGTCCCCGTTACTTAGTTTGTTCCAATAACGCCACTTAACGGATGCAACTTCGCGGTAGTAGATCGTAACCCACGAAAGGTCGCTATATCGTCTCATTATATACAAATTCAATTTACGAAAGTCTTATGTATCTCAAGCTACCTCGCATTTGAATGTTTTGCCTTTCCTGAATCGTTGTGTGATGAGTAGACATCAGATTTGTATACCTAAAAGCATCTTTCTGCATTTATGCTGTCAAATATTTAAAACATGCTCTATAATACTTTTTGAAAATATGCACTTATCATGCACTAGAATTGTTAATTCCAAGTTTTTAATTTTTGGTAGTTGTAATCTGCTTCAACCTTAGACAACATTCCGGTCGTTGTAATTTGATTTGCATATACAATAATCATTTTCTCTAAATGCCAAAGCGTAAGTTTATGACGTTTATCAGTTAATACAAGTATGTATGTCGAGAGAGGTCCTTCCACGTCTACAGACGAAGACCACAGGAAGAAAGAGGGAATGTCATCTTTTGTCAACATTGGAAGTTTGTGGGTAGGAAAAGTTCGCACACTATCGAACATGAAATAAAAGTGAATAGTCACTGTTTTGAAGCTTTACTGTACAGAAAGATAGGGGGATTGTTGATATAAAACAGTAAAAGAAGGTGCAATGCCATTAATGTTCATTTACGTATTGACAGTGTAATGGATTAAAGTTGCCGTATTGGTAACACTGTTTTAATGAAAACCAAAATTTCTATTTCAATGAATAAAAGTAAAAATAAAATATTAGAGCAAAACCGAAAAATTGTTGATTACATCTCCCCCTAATATTATTTAAAATATTAATTTATTGTAGTTTAATATTAATTGTTACTAAGTGACGTTATAAATAGTTATAAGAATGTTTATTAAAAGTCACATAAAATGAACAATTCGGCCTTCATATTACTTGAGCATTTATGTGCCATTAATTCAGTCACAATAAAAAACCGCATTCCTCTTATATTGAACATATTGATTACTATATTAACTACCATTCAAATGCATGGCAGTATTTTCTTTTTCACACATTTCCTTAATAAAATTATTGTCGAATTTTAAATTAACTCTCCTGAAAAATTTTGTAATCTTAACATTCCTCCCTTTTCTTCCTGTGGTCTTCATATTATTAGGCAAGCACTTACTAATTGGGGAAAGTTCTTCAAAAAGCACTACGTTTTCACCTTGAAGAAATTTATACACCGAACACCGAACTTTTACTGTCAGAATTTCTCCTCTGAAACACTGAACAATTTACCGCTTAATTTTCCTGCATACTTTAAAGGAGCACTCTCGTTTTCTCTGAACCTCACTGAGAAACGATATAGATGTTTTCATAGCAAGAACTTTTATTATTTTGTTACTAATATGCTTAAATATTAAATTTAAAATTAAAAACTACGTATAGTATTATGCTCAATGCATGGAATAATAATCAAATATCCAGCAACATTAGAAATATGGAAATATATACATAATAAAACTTTAAATACAAAACAGAGAAGAACATGAAACACGTTGCAAAACTTAATTCCATGTCACCAGTGAAAACAAACGAAATAATATCCATTTGAATTCAAATCCTATGCCTAGTAATGAGCATGTTACTTAATAGTTATAAAGGAGATAAACTTATGTGCTCGTGTGTGTGTAGCGCAATCTCGGTTGAGATTCCTTCATCACTGATAAGCACTGTTCTTTAAGACGGACAAAGGCTATAAAACAAATTCTAATTTAAATTCCTAAATTACTTAAAAGTCTAGAAAACATTTAAAATTTCTGTATTTTAGAATATGGATATGTTGCATTCATAAAATAATATACTACCGTTACTACCGTGATATCCTACCGTTGAGAATAATATAGTTCTGTTGTTGTTACTCCACATAAAAGACGTATAAAAATAACGTAACAACTACGGATATTTTTCTCCAAGTAATGAAAAATGGCACGATTTAGTAACTGACACTTATGTCAAAATCTTTTAATAACCCTTATGGAAGAATGTTTCGCTGCGTTTTTCTTCTCATTATTGTAATAACAGTACATTGCAAATAATTATATCAGGTGACCCACACAAGCCGTCCTTAGTTGAAGTAACTTTATACAGAACAGCGCGGATGCCAAAAGGTGTGCCTAAGCAGAACTGCAAAGGGGACTTCATACAGCAGAGAGCAGACCGCTAAATGAAAGACCAATGCTTGAAAACAAACACTTAATTGATATTACTGCTCCCAGAAACTGTCTGCTATATGAGGTGTTCCGTGTCCATATGCAGATGGGCTCCAGAAAGCTGTCTTTAAACAGATACATTTCGCGGTATGCTCAAGGTGTGGTGTTTGGATGTGAGAGTACCTATTGTGCGTGGGAGGCGGAGTTATCGGTTACATTGGACAACAAAATTTAACTTTTTTCTGTTATAGGAACGAAATTATTGGAATTCAATGTAGTTTTTCATGCTGACTAGGAAAATAACAATGAAAATATCAAATGTGGTTCAGTTATCTGTAATTTGAGGCAGAAATCAAAAGGAAAATAAGTTAATTTTACATGATAATTTTCGGCTTGTCTTATCTTAATTATAGACGTCTCCTTTTAGCGTATGCTAAACTATGTGATCAAAAGTATCCGGACAACCCCACAAACATACGTTTTTCATCTTAGGTGCATTGTGCTGCCACCCACTGCCTGGTACTCATTATCCGCGACCTCAGTAGTCATTAGACATCGTGAAACAGCAAAATAGGACGCTCCGTGGAACTCGCGAACATCAAACGTGGTCAGGTGATTGGGTGCCACTTGTGTCAGAAGTCTGTACGCGAGATTTCCACACTTCTAAACATCCCTAGGTCCACTGTTTCTGATGTTATAGAGAAGTGGAAACGTGAAGGGACATGCACAGCATAAAAGCGTACCGGCCGACCCCGTCTGATGACTGACAGAGACCGACGACATTTGAAGAGGGTCGTAAAGTGTAATAGGCAGCCATCTATCCAGACCATCACACAGAAATTCCAAACTGCATCAGGATCCACTCCAAGTAATATGACAGTTAAGCGTGAGGCGAGAAACCTTGGATTCCATGGTCGAGTGGCTGCTCATAAGCCACACATCACGCAGGAAAATGCTAAACGACGCCTCGCTTGGTGTAAGGAGCGTCAACATTACACGATTGAACAGTGGAAAAACGTTGTGTGGAGTGACGAAACACGGTACACAATGTGGCGATCCAATGGCAGGGTGTGGGTATAGTGAATGCCCGGAGAACGTCATCTGCCAGCATGTGTAGTGCCAACAATGAAATTCGGAGGTGGTGGTGTTATGGTGTGATCGTGTTTTTTCTGGAGAGGGCTTGCACCCCTTGTTGTTTTGCGTGGCACGATCACAGTGCAGACCTACATTAATATTTTAAGCACCTTCTTGCTTCCCACTGTTGAAGAGCAATTCGGGGATGGCGATTGCATCTTTCAACACGATCGAGCACCTGTTCATACTACACGGGCTGTGGCGGAGTGGTTACACGACAATAACATCCCTGTAATGGACTGGCCTGCACAGAGTCCTGACGTGAATCCTATAGAACACCTTTGGGATGTTTTGGAACGCCAACTTCGTGCCAGGCCTCACCGACCTACATCGATACCTCTCCTCAGTTCCGCACTCCGTGAAGAATGGGCTGCCATTCCCCAAGAAACCTTCCAGTACCTGATTGAAAGTATGCCTGCGAGAGTTAACGCTGTCATCAAGGCTAAAGGTGGGCCAACACGATATTCACTTCCAGCATTACCAATGGAGGGCGCCACGAACTTTTGCGTCATTTTCAGCCAGGTATCGGGATACTTTTGATCACGTAGTGTATATGGACATCGGGAACATATCTCATCATTGATCAGCTACTATGGATGTACTCCATTTAGCTTGGTATCGTATTTTGAATTTTGAAATGATCTGGTGAAAACACTCTCCAGGTTCATCAGAAACCGTACCACAATTTTCCGGGAAAAGTCCAAATGAGAGTAGAGAAAGCGTACTTTGAATGACATTTTGCACGCCATCTGATCCTAAGCCTACAACTCTTATCCGCCATTCCATATAATTTGGCGCACGACGCTTCCCTAGGATATTTGAGCCGACCTCTCTGAAAGATTCTCAAGCAGCAAGTTCTTTATTTGTCAGAAGTCCATTAAAATGTTGATGAAAAATCGGATGTGTTGCATTCACACGACTCTCACTACCCTCTATTTTTATTAGCGGGTAAACAAAGTAATCTTATTAAAGCTTATATTTCTGCCTACTACACTTTAATCCAAACAAACTTTTGTAAAAATAGTTACATTGCACATTTCGTTATAGATACAAAGAGACCAGCTATAGTCAAATGTTTAAGAGCTGAACGCTATATGCAGCCTTAAATTCCATAAAGTTTCCATGCAATCGCGAGAAACAACTGAAAGTCAATGAGACCTTAAAAGAATGACAAATATTGAACAATTCAGACCTTTAATAACGGATAAATGTGAAGTGTCTTATGCCACAGAAAACTTATTTTAAGCAAATTGTGCGTTTTATACACATCTACATTTTTTGTATGGTGCGTTTTCGTCTATCGCTTGACGTTTACCAGTTATACAAGGTTATAGAAAAACTTCCTTCCGACTGAAAAGGACTTCACAGGCTATTTCCAGAAAATTCAAGATACACATTTTATTTGTGACGTAAATATGTTTAATATATGATATTTTAATCAAAACCATCAGAGCCATTTTTTAAAAACTCAAAAATTTTCGAAAAATGTTCCATATAAAGTGTAGTTGGTGGTGGGGGATTTTCTTGAAAATCTTCTCGCATTTTAGAAGATACCGAACCCAAGTGTGCTATTTATCCGCCTTTTCGCTTTTGGGTTATGCTGTTCACAGATTTCGCGCGGACGAGAGGAGTTTACAAAGTCCCCTCACTCCAAATTACCCTTTAGGTGGAACATTTTTCGAAAATTTTTATTTTCTCAAAAATGGCTCAAATGAGTTTGATTAAATATCATATGTTTAAGATATTTCATGGCAAATGAAATGTATATCTTGAATTTTCTGGGAATATCCCCAAAGCGTCCTCTTCATTTCGAATGACTTTTGCGTAACAAGGTAAACCGCAAGCCTAGCACAAAATTTTACTACACAAAAAGAATGCAGATCTTGATAAAACGCACAATTTATGTCATATACCTTGTTTTTGTCGAGTGAACCATTTCTGAGATATTTCTTGTTATTTGTTTGAATTTTCCAATACTTATACTTTTTCTCAAATGGGAATTCGTTATTCGTCGTGGACATATCCTAGATATACAAAGAGAATGAACATAGCAACCAGCTCTTAAAAGATTTGACTCTCGCTTGAAGCCTAGCATATTTCCCTTGCAGCTACAAGAAAATTAGCAATAAGATAGTTTCTGCAAATGTTTATCTCGATTAATACGAAGCAGATGGGGAATAAGCGTTTGTAAAAATAGTTCGTTCAGGAGTAGGGAACGTCATGTGAGTCTAACACATTAGATTTTAACTGCCAATTTGTAAATTGCGGTACAAAATTAGTCATAAATCGCTTATTTCGTTTCTGTAACATTTTGACTCGTCCAGTGATTATTTAATAAGCTATTCGCTCATTAACAAGAATTCAGGAATGACGCTTGTCGCAAACCTGAGCACACGTGTTAAGTCATTTTGTTCCATGACAGTTAATCTGCTATCACTACAACTATATGGCACCAATTGGTGTCGCAAAGGTAACGAGATTAAACAAAATTCTAGTTTTGTTGTATTTATGTAGCCTTAAATGTGCGTTAAAATTAAATTATATTCTAGTAGTGCATTATTCATAATAATGCAAAAACATGCCCGCCTTGGTAGACGAATTGATGCAATGGCCTCTCAAATGTTCAGAACACAGCTTTCGAGTCTCAGCTGCATTTTGGTGCGATCCCTGTGTTCGTTCTTGGTGAACGTTAACTTTTTGTCTGAATGACCTGGCTTGAACTGCATGCAGGCGACCAAGCGACGCTTATCAGGACCAAACTATCACGTAAGCATGTGCAGACATCATACCTCAGTGACCTTTCGCTTTGTACCTGTACTGCCCCCTTTGAACAGTGATGCGGCAACTGTTTTTACACCGGACGTATTGCAAAGGACGGCTTGTGTGGGCCACCTGGTATGATTATACAAAGAGGAAAAACTGTGTCCAGGGTAACATTCGAAATCAGACGACCGATATTTTATAATTAACAAATGGAACTGGTGCTTACACACAATGTATCATTTCTAATAACAGGCCTGTGAATTGTAAACATTAATATTCACTAGTTTTGATGCGATTTATTGCATACTGATTGATACTAAGTTTTTTGTAACTGAAAACTGTCTACATTATTTGTAATTTAGTAAATTTGGCCAAAGAGAAGGTACAAAAGTTTAAAGACTTCGGTCGAGTGGTCAGCGGTCTGGTTTCTAAACCGAGAGGTCCGGGATTCGATTTCCGGTTGGGGTTGGGATGTTTTCTTTAACCAGAATCATTCCCTGTGCTCCATACAGTCTGGAAGTATAAATATGGAAGTGAATGTGTGTGTTTAATAGTATAATACTGAAGAAACCAACGTTAAGAAAAAATGTACAGTTCAGCGAAAATGACACATCAGTTGTTTCTCACATCAAAGGCCCAATATGACAATAGAAGTTAAAGGGGGCTATACAAATGAAACAATAATACAAAATCTGATGTGTTACACTCACATGACTTTCTCTACCCTTATACAAACTATTTTTACAAACGCTTATTCTCCATCTACTTCATGTTAATCGAGATTAACATTTGCAGAAATTATTGTTAATTTTCTGTAGGTGCAAGGGGAATATGGTAGTCAAATATTTTAAGAGCTGGTTGCTATGTGGATCATTCCATTCTCTTTGTATGTCCAGGACTTAAAAACAAAATTGAATAAGGAATTTCCATTTGAGTAAAAGTATAAGTATTGAGATTTTTAAACAAATAACAAGGAACATCTCGGAAATGGTTTACTTGACAAAAACATGTATGACATACATTGTGTATTTCAACGAGATCTACATTTTTTGTAAAGTAAAATTTTGTCTATCTCATACGGTTTACCAGTTATGCAAAAGAAATTCAGAGTGAAGGCGAGTTTTGGGGATATTCCCAGAAAATTCATCATATGCATTTCGTTTGTCATAAAAATATCTTAAACATATTATGTTTTAATCAAAATCGTTAACAATTTTTGAGAAAATCAAAATTTTCGAAAAATGCTATGTAAAGGGTAGTCTGGGGTGGGGGGATTTTCTGGAAAATGTTTCTGTCGCATCTTTGAAAGATGCGGAAGTTAAATACCAAGTTTGGTATTTATCTGACTTTTTGTTTTTAAGTTATGCTGTTCACCGACACACCGCACCACACACTTGTTAATTCGGGACACCTAAAAACATGTATTTTCGGTGAAATTTTGATATCAAATTTTTAGGTGGAATCTAATACTTCACCTAATTACTATATGTGGTAGAGAAAGTAAAAACTTTAAAATTCGTTCTAATGTTATTATCTAAAGCATTACTTATTCATTGGGATGAGTTTCACGGCAGGCAGCTATTTTAATAAAGGGAAAGGGATATAGAGTACTTGAAATTTAAGTTTATGTTGAATATTTCATTTTTAGAACAGCATAATACTTTCGACTAACAAAATGGAAGATAGCGGTATTATCACCAATCGTGGCTTTCTAGGCTATTAATTTTTTTAATGAAATACTAATAGTATTAATTAATCAAAGTACAGTGAGCAGCAATACAATTTATTTTAACTGTAAACAAAGGGACCAGTCTTAGCATTCTCGAAAGTATTTATTGTTCGTATAGTAGCTCTGCTTAGAGGTTAGTGAAACCCAATAGTCCCTGATGTAAGATTAATAGCTCAACAAGGCAACAACACCTGTCTTTCCTGGGTTCGCGGTCACGCAGGTGCTGTCGGAAATGAGAAAGCAGACCTACTAGCAAAAGAAGCTGCAAAATCTAAGCTGATGTTTCATATGATAGAGCTCCTATATCTTGCCTGAGAGGAAAATTAGAAACCACACGCTTCACCAATGGAACAACATCTGAACCACAACCCAGAAAGGATACATTACGAGAGAAGTATTTTTTCCTGAGATGCAGCATCGACTCCAGATCAAAAGACTTGTGTCGAAATTTGTACTTACTCAATTACTATCTGGCCATGCAAATTTAAGTCATATCAATGTACCAGGTAGTTATTCATACCTATATGGATACCCTCAAACTGTATAGAATCTGATTTTGTGAGCGTCCTGTATTTGGAAGATCAAGATTTACCCTGAACAATCACCTGAACTTTTTTGTTAATGAATTGGAAAATCCTTTATTTCAAAAAACAATGTTATTACGCTCATTTTCTAACTTTCATTCATCACATCTTTAATAAGCTTTCATCATAATATTCAATCAGTTTTTAATAGTATGTTATTGTCAGACTACAAGCCTAATGGGCTCTGCACAATGGGATTTCTTTTCTATTTTCTGGAAATTCAATAATAATAACAATAATAACAATAATAATAAAAGGTGTGAATATTATTAGCCGAGCAACCCAAAAGCATAATAACCATAAAAAGCATAACAGCGATTTAGACATGTGGCTGCTATCCAAAATATTATTTTGAGGTCCAAGGGTCTGGGAAAAATAAATTTTAAAAGCATCATTTTAAAAAATAAAGCATAAAAGCACAATATGTAATGTAAAGCATAATTCTTGGAAATTAACTAGATACCTGTTTAAAATCTAACATTAGATTCACTACAGAAATTAACAATATTCCCAGCAACAATGAAAAGCTAGGAACTTCAACAATGAACAACTTGTGCCTAGTTTAACGGTTTTATGGTCAGTTTACAATCTGAATCAAAGCAGTTCACATCTATTGAACACCAGCATGCCAAAAATTGCTGCAAATGCAATTCAAAGGTTCGTGAGTTTCCCACAGATTATTTTTTTGGCTGAAAAGGGGATACTTTTATGTATCTTATGTTCAGATTGCATTCATTTTAAAAAGAAGTCCGTTGTGCAAATACATGTGGAAAGTTTTAAACACAAATCTCGATAACAGAGTGATGGACATGGTTCAATCTCAGGCGGTCCTAGCAGCATACGTAGCAGTACTATACCTCAAGTATGGCAGAGTATGGAAAGTTCAAAGGATAATATGAAAGAAATAGTCTAATGGACACTTTTGCTGATATTCCATTAAATGTCTTCCACAATGAACAATTTTGTCAGTGGATAGCTACAGCCACAAGTATGAAACCGGCTCCCAGTGAAACGACTCTGAGAAGATATCTTGTCAAGTGTGCTGAAAAAGACCTCCAGAAAATCAAGTCAAAATGTGAGGGAAAATCCATATATCTAGTGGTTGATGATATAAAGAATCGTAAGGTGGTGAATAATCTTGTTGCTCCATTGGTTGTTTTGGGGGAGAAACCCGTCTTGTGAAAACCAAAATTATACAACATTGCAATTCTGATGTTATAGTAAATTTAATACTTGATTGATGTAATTGGTGTTCACAGATCTAACTTTATTGTTTTAATATCGGAAAGGCAACATATATACTTTCTGCTGGCAGGCGATGGTTGGAGTTGCATCTCAGATTTTATATTCTAACTGTTGGTCTTATGTGTTGCATCTTTGTGCAGAAGAGGTTAGATTTTACTAAACATTGTTGATGAATTAATTGTAGCTGTTAAGACTGCTTTAGTGAAAACTCCAGCCAGAAGGGAGAGATTACTGGACTGTTTAAAGGAATAAGAAGCATTTGATACCCTCAGTTCCAGTAACTACTCGTTGGGGCACACGGCTGAAGACAGGAAAATATCACAGCATGAATTTCAATGCAGTTAAACGTTGGAGTGATCTGAAAGATGGTGAAGGTAGTGCTGCTGTAACAAATTTAAAACTACTGGATGAAAAGAAACCCTTCGACTTAACTCAGAACTATATCCGAAATTTTGATGGTATTTGTAAACAAATACAGGTTTTGGAATCAGATAATACTGATGCAACACAAACCTGGCTTATTCTATCATCAGTTCTTCATATGCTTCAAATTTCTGGTATGAACGCCATCCTGCGAAAAACTTCTGGAAGGAAGTTCAGAATTTAGACCCAACATTTAGCCGTTCCTAGGCAGGTTTATTCCATCCTCACTTCAGGTGAACTGAACTACTTCTCTAACATTGACGTTCCAGTGGAAGAAATATCAGCATATGCAGCAATGGTACAGGAAGAAATATTGTCTTGTATTACTGCTTTATCCTTCTGGCAAAAACATTCCTCTAACATCCCTACTAAGTAAGCTAGCAATGAAGATCATAATGGTTCCTCCATCATCTGCTTTTCTAAGCTCAATTGGATTTTGAATTCTAAACGGTCGAGTCTGACAGAAAACCTTGAATATCACCTAAAATTTGCAATCAAGAGTGTGTTACAGAGACTGAGAATGGCATAGATGACTATATTTTCATTATTTAGTATTGTTGTCTTATTGTAGCGTGTTCTTGTATAACTTTATATTATTTTTGTAAGACAACTTACTTTAGTGTTACAAAAATAATTCATTTAAGATACAAAAGTTGTATGAAAGAAAGGCATTATAAAAATAAAGCCTAATCATCGAAAAGATAAAGCATAATTATATAAAAAATAAAGCATAATGTGGGTTGCTTTATATTAGAATTTAATGTGAAGTGCTTACAGAATTTTCCACCAATCCAAATTCGATGACTACCCATATGTAAAATTATAATCAAACTACAGAGATTCTGGTATTTTAGATGCATGAGGGCGCAGAGGTACTTCAAAATCACCATCGCTACCTTTTATGTTGTACTACTGTATAGATGGAAGTATTTTTATCCCCTAAAATTTATGATCTGTTTGCCAAAAATATATCTTAGATAACCAGGGATGACCTTTATCAGTAATTTTTCCCTTTAGTTAGTTCTAAAAATTCAAGAGTAAATCCGGAAATTAAATAATAGATATTTCTCTACGATGTATACCCTTTGTTCTGTGTAGATTTTTGAGACGATGGATTGGAAAAGTGATACTTCACCAAGAAAAAGTATTAATGCAATTGTGTTATGGGAGAAAAATAAATATTCACAACGAAATATAGTTGACAAAAGTTCGCGTAAGGTGTTGATTTTATTTTAGACAATTGTAAATGATTTTCGAACTCATAACTTATTCATTTTCAGATTAAAACTGTGCTTGAGTCTAATAATTTTCACACCGCGGTACCAACGCGATAAATACAGATAGTAGGAATTATAAATTACTGCAGTATATTTTAGGAAAGCGCTGTAGCCCACCACTGTAGCCCACCACTGTAGACTAGCAGATATAGTTCACAAACACGCAGTTTATTCACCAGGATCACTGTGTACAAAAAGAAACATAAAAGGCAACTACTCGAACTAGAGTAAGAAATATTTCCCAAAGGTAAAAGGCAACATAACAAAGTGTTTATGAGGTAGCCCTTGCACAATGGTCCAATAAACTGGTGCGATGTAAATAAACTTCAGTTGTTTTATTTTAGTTTGGGGTCGCGCTCCGTTGCTGAGTTTTTCAATGGAAGCCGTTATTTGTGTGGTGGTAAAAAGAGCTCACACAGATTTGTGTATAGAACGTAACAGTGTTTTCTTGCACTATATCCTCCTACTTTTCATGAAAAATGTAATGACTTTACTTTACAATTATTATAAAAAATTAGCTTCAGCAAAATAAAACATATCTATAAAAAGTAGACCAGTAGTATAACCATAAATTCCTTAATCTCTTCTTTTTATAGTTAAGTATACATCATCGTTAAACCCGAAGGCGCAAGTATTTCGAAATTTCTAAACAAAATTCTGATGTATTACATTCAAATGATTTTCTCTAACTTCGCTTATTAGTGATATACAAATTATTCTTACGAAAGTTAATTTTCCTATCTACTTCATTTTAACCGAGATAAACCCTTCCGGAAATAGTGGATTACACATTTCGATATAGACACAAAGGGAATAGCGATAGTCAAATGTTTAAGAACTGGGCACTACACCTGGTCTTAAAATGCCATGTTTTTTGCGTGCAATCACGAGAAACAACTGAATATCCAAAGGATTCGAACAGATGATAATAGTATTAAACAATGCGAACCATTAATAAGGGTTACTTCACCGAAACGGAATGACCGAGGTCATTAAGGCACGGATTAATGAACGGGAGGTCTGCCGTTCAAATTCCACCACGGTCCTTCCAAGTTTTCCCCAGATTTAATAACAGTTTCATGGCAGGGAGGGGTTGGGGCTGGAAATTTTCTATCGCAAATTCCCTTTTAACATTTCATATATCATCAGTGCCCAACGCCTGCGGTGGCGCATCTGCTAAGAATGGGCGTTAAATACAATTCAGAAAGTTCATTTCGACTACCTTTGGATTTCTTTGTCGAACAGAAACAATCGTAAGCATCTTCCTTTTCTTTCTCTACATGGAACAACTTTGGCAGGAGAAAGCGCTCGGATTTGGCTACCAATCAAAGATACGCGAGCAATAAATATTCTGATTAGGTAAAATGATACCAAACATTATGCCAATTATCGATGGTTCGTTTAAAATGCACTCCAGTTAGTGCTTTTAAAAAAATTCTAAAGTATGAGTATGCTTGATAGCAATAGTTAATTAACAATGCTTTAACCTGACTTTTAAGAATGCTTTTGTATAATAATAATTCATAATAGCTCCAAGAACGATCAGTCGAGTGATTTTAACGTCGAGAAAGTTTAATAACCATTTGCTTTTCAGTATTTTTTTTCTTTATTATTGACTAAACCCCGCAATATAAAATTTGATTATTATGCCCACTAAAATTCAATATATATAATAAAATATAAGTTTAGAACAACAAATAGGGAATAATAGAATAACAAAATTGATATCATAGATATATTACATATTTATACTTTTTTCGATATGAGGGTGATTGGGGAAAATATTTATGCAGTATAAATATATCTATATTTCCTTTCGATATTTGCATCCCTATATTATGACTGAAGTGGTGGTGGTGGTAGTGATGGTGGTTATGGAGTACCTCAGCGCCTTTATGCATCTAAAATACCAGAAGAAAAGGAAGTAATTCCAAAATTATACACACCTAACATTTTTTAACTTTTCCATTGTATATATTTTAACCAGCTTAGGGCCCTTAAGCAGTTGGCTTCAAATTATCTACATTCAAACCAATTGTCAATACAAAAAAGGTATACAACAGCGGCCAAGGGCTACTGACAGCAGGTTAACACGATATGATGAATGCTGTCTGCTAACGCCAACAGACTGTGCGAGGGATAGGGAGTGGCTTGTTGGCAGTAACAGCCAACTTTATTTTATTTTGTTCTCGCTTTAATACTTAGAAAATCCTGTGCCTGACTGTAACTTATAAATTGTCTATGATGGTATCATCGGCAAGTATATCATTTAAGGTTGTACGTAATTGATATGTGTCGTAAATAGTCTAAACTGAGGACAGTGAAGTAACAGTTTGTCTACCGTGCTTTCTTAGAGAGAGAGAGAGAGAGAGTAATAAAAGCTTTAACAAAAGAAATTAAAGCAAGACATTACCATTAACAAAATCTGATGTGTTACACTAACATGATTTTCTCTACTCTTTTACGAACTATTTTTACAAAGGCTTATTCTCCATATGCTTCATGTTAATGAAGATATCGAGATGTCAATCTTATTGCTAATTTTCTTGTAGATGCAAGGGGAATATGGTAGGTTATAAGCGATAGTCAAATATTTTAAGAGCTGGTTGCTGTGTGGCGCATTCGATTCTCTTTGCATGTCCAGGACATAAAAAAATCAATAACGAATTTGAGAAAAAGTGTAAGTATTGGAAAATTTAAGGGAATAACAAGCAATATGTTGAAAATGGTTCACTCAATAAAAAAATGTATATGTCATAAATTGTTTATTTTTACGCGATCTACATTTTTTGTGTAGTAACATTTTGTCTATCTCTTATGGTTTACCAGTTATGCAAAAGTCGTTCATAATGAAGAAAACTTTTGGAGACATTCTCAGAAAATTCGAGATATACATTTCATTTGTCATGAAAATATCTTAAACATATAACATTTTAATCAAAATCGTTAGAGCCATTTTTGAGAAAATTAAAATTTTCGAAAAACGTTCCATGTAAAGGGTAATCTGGGGTGGGGGGATTTTCTTGAAAACATTCGTGTCGCATCTCTGGAAGATACTGAACCTAAATACCAAGTTTGGTGTTTATCCGACTGTTCGTTTCTGAGTTATGCTGTTCACAGACACACCCACACGGACATGTTTCCAAAAATGCTTTTTTTGGATTCAGGGGGTCTTAAAACATATATTTCCGGTGAAATCTCGATATCGAATTTTTGGGTGGAATACAATACTTCCCCTACTTACTATACGTAGTAGAGAAAGTAATAACATAAACGTAAAGAATTTCATTTAAAACTTCTATGCTTACAAAATCGCACTATGGACTTTGGAAGCATACCAAAGCGTGAAGGTAAAGGGTAACTTTTCCTCTGACGTGCGAAGCATGGAGCAAATCCGATTTTGCATTACAATCCTTAACATGCATCCGAAAATGCGCTCCGTTGGAGCACGAAACTTGTTAACGAAGAGCGACAGGATTCCTCCTGGTGCTGGAGGTTGTACAACACGACCTGTTTAGCAAGTTGAAGGACCAAGTAGAGTGTAAAGTATTCATCCATTATCTGAATGCCTAAATGTAGCTGAAGGGATCATGATTGGGATTTGACCACCAAGGGAGCAACACTTAATGAAGTTTTTCCATTATTCGAGTAAAAGCATTACTTTATGAGGAATAAAAGATGCATACACTGTTACTTAACCCTTAAATGCCAATGTATCTTATAAGATACACACACTTTTGCGTTTCCCACCAAGGAAAATATGCATGGTATCCGGTAGTGAGCATAATCCCTGACTAGGTGCCATTCTAAAGCTGTCTAGAATTTGCTACCCTCTCTGAATGCGAATCCTAACTTCACAATGAGGAATATTACTTAACAAGACATCAAAATGGTCACTCAAAATATTCAACCTTGTGCTTCCTAGGTGAGTAAATATAGAGGGTGGACCATTTAAGTTGAGACTGTTTAATATCTCTAAAACCAAATGTTGTAGAAAGAAATGTCTTGAAGTAGTAGAGGAGTAAGTAGGGGAACTATTGTATTCCAACCAAAAATTCGATACAACATTTCACCGGAAATATACGTTTTGAGGCCCCCTGAATCCAAAAAAAGCATTTTTGGAAACATGTCCGTGTGTGTGTCTGTGTCTGCGTCTGTGTGCGTGTGTTTGTCTGTCTGTGAACAGCATAACTCAGAAACGAACAGTTGGATAAACACCAAACTTGGTATTTAGGTTCAGTATCTTCCAGAGATGCGACACTAAGATTTTCAAGAAAATCCCCCCACCCCAGATTACCCTTTACATGGAGCATTTTTCGAAAATTTTATTTTTCTCAGAAATGGCTCTGAAGATTTTGATTAAAATATCATATATTTAATATGCTTTCATGACAAATAAAATGTACATCTTGAATTTTCTGGGAATGTCTCCAAAAGTATTCTTCATTGTGAACGACTTTTGCATAACTGGTAAACCATAAGTGATAGACGAAATTTTACTACACAAAAAATGTAGATCACGTTAAAATACACAATTTATGTCATATACTTTTTTATTGAGTGAACCGTTTTCGAGATATTGCTTGTTATTCCCTTAGGTTTTCCAATACTTATACTTTTTCTCAAATTGGAATTCGTTATTCACTTTTTGTGTCCTGGACATGAAAAGAGAATGGAATGCGCCACATAGCAACCAGCTCTTAAAAGATTTGACTATCGCTTAAAGTCTACCAATTCCCCTTGCCCCTACAAGAAAATTAGCAATAAGATTAACATCTCGATTAACATGAAGCATATGAAGCATAGTTTGTACAAGAGTAGAGAAAGTCATGTGAGTGTAACACATCAGATTTTTATACATATGTTGATACAGCGTATTGTATGCATTGCTTTATTCATTGTCCTGTTCTTGGCAATATATCTTCTAGGATACAATTAAAAATCAATTATAAAACAATGAAAACAATCTTCTTTTGTAATTATAACTTCTTTATCACCTTTTCCTTTCTTTTTATACTGATTTTCTTTGTTGTTGCTTTAGTTTCGCAAGTTAAGCGTTAAAGAAAATTTTTGTTCATATTGATTGTACTTATATTATTTCAGAAAATGTTGAATTAGTACCAAGAAATTTGGACATTTCAAAGAAAACTTTATTTTAAAACCCACAACAATGACGAAGCTTTGAAGTTTTAAATTTATTTTAGGAAGCCCTAATGAAATCTTCTGAATTTATTTTAAAACAGTATTTCACCGTTTTGACTCTGAATCAAAGTCCTATAAATTGGTAAATTTCCTACAATTTTACTAAAAAATGCAAACAGACACTCGATTTGAGGATTTCATGCTTGAAATTGTAACTGAATTTAAAACAAGGTAATCTAGTACATAAAGGAGAAATGTCTTGTTTAATATCTTAAAATCTTAAAGACTTACTTCTAACTGGTGAAAGAGTACTTAAAGCCTGGTAAGGATATGTACATATGTGTAGCATTATTATTATTATTATTATTATTTCTGCTGCCTCCTCTTTACAATATTATTGCCCACCGAGGATACCTAACTTAGCGAGATACGATTTGTTTAGGACTTTTAGAATAAAGTGGAAACATATACAGTTGTTGTGCAATTAAAGTTAGAAAATTCATATTTCAAACTGAAGCCGTTCTCGGTGCAAACATTTTGATGCCGCTCCCTGTTTCAAATTTGTTATAGTTTAACGTTACCTTCTCTTCTGATTATAAGTTTTATCATATCATCTCTAGCTTGTTCTGCGTTGTCTCGTGCGCCAGCTGTTCCAGTGGTATAGCTATAAGTTCCTTATCTCAGGATATACGTAAGAGTAATTTGAAAGGATAACACCAGTTTAGTTAGCTGATAAATTTTAATGTTGACTAAATTGTTCAGCTTCAGAAGAGTCGCCCTCAATGGAATTTGGGAATTAATTGCTTCCATAACAAAAATTAAGTGAAATGTCAGTTACAGCAATCCGCAGAAATGTTGCCCGGGAAGATCCCGCTTAATAACCGCCAGATCTTTCTAACGCCGGCGCACTCATGTGCGCTATACAACTTAAAAATTACACACGAGAGTTAAGAACTCAGGAGAATCACGAATATATGCACGAATGTGTTTCTGATTTAGAATGTGTGCTCTTTTCTTAAGCTCCGCCTACCTATCGCTACCCCTACCAACGCTCCTAAATTGCAGACCAATCTTGAAATCCCACCTATGCGTCTCTTGACCTGTTGCTAAGCCGTGCATTTCACTTTTCTAATTTACAGAATTGCTGTCTACGTAAATTCAGACGTACTGAACTTAACTATGCATTCCAAGAATCTTAAAGCTAATGCGTTCTATCGTCGGCTGTTACTAACGGTATTTCCTAACATTACTTGCTAATTACCTTTTTCTTTCCGGACAAATCTTTCAACTCAGGCTTATTACATTAAGCATTGATTTAATACACGGAAATTATTTATTGAGATTATTTCTTTAACTCACTGTCATTTCTTTATTAAACTATTTATATCCTCCCATCAATAATTGCATTCCACTAACAAATATGACACCAAAACTTCACCGAAAATACAAGTTTTAATACCCCTTAGTCAAAAGAATGTTTAAAAGAAAGTAGTGCATGCTTGTGTGTGTGAACAGCATAACTCAAAAGTAAAAGCCGGTTAAATATCAAACTTGATGTTAACCTTGAGCGTTTTCCAAGGATGTGCCACGAAGGTTTTCAGGAATGGCTGTAACGAATTTATTAAAATGCCATATTGTGATGCAGCGGCTATAGTGCAGGGTTATCCGGAGGTCGGCGTCGGCAAGTGGCAGATAAACAACGCTCTCACCCAAGCGCTATCGGTAGATAGCCAGAATCTTCTGGAAGTTTCTTCTCCCCGCCTCCCGAACTTGTGTAAGAGTACAAATAGTCGGAATGTGCGATTCTAGTGCGACGAAAAGTACTCTTTTCCGAGCGAGTTTGTGACGACTGCCTTGGCTGCAGTGAAGAAGAGCTTATGTCACGAAGAAAGTGAAATAACGGGGAAATTGAAATAGTTCACATTAGTGAAGTGACATTGTGAACGAAGTGAGGTTGAACTAGATAAAAATAGTGAAGTGACATTGACAACTTAGAGAAGTGACAGTTCAAAAACTGCGCTGTCACAATATGATTAAGGTATTTACATGACAAATAAAATGTGTATCCCGAATTTCCTGGGAATAGCCTATAAAATCCTTTTCATTCTGAATGAATTTTGCATAACTAGTATACCGTAAGAGGTAGACACGCATAATTTGTCTGAAATAAACTTTTTTGTAGCGTCAAACATTTCCGAGATATTTTCTGTTATTGGTTTGAATTTTCAAATACTAATACTTTTTCAGGTGGCAAGTCGCTATTTTTTTTATTTTCTCTACCAAGTACATAGTACACAGGTAGAAAAGGTATTCTATTACACACAAAAATTTGTACCAAGATTTCACCGGAAATACATGCTTTGAGGGCCCCTGAACCGAAATAAGCAATTTTAGAAAAAGGTCCCTGTGTGGCCTGTGAACAGCGTAGCTCAAAAACGAAAAGTCGGATAAACACCAAACTTGGTATTTAAGTTCAGAGCCTTCCAAAGGTACATTACGAAGATTTTAAAGAAAATCTACCAACGTCAAACTACTCTTTACATGGGACATTTTTCGAAAGTTTTCATTTTCTAAATAATCGCTCTGACGATTTTGATGAAAATACCATATATTAAAGATATTTACATGATAAATAAAATGTATATCTTGAATTTTCTGGGAATAGTCTTTGAAGACCTCTTCATGTGGAAGGAGTTTAGTATAATCTTGTGTAACTGGTAAACCTTAGGCGATCGACAAAAACGTATTGCACAAGAAATGTACATTAATTAAAACCAGAATTTATTTAAAGTAATTTTTTGTGTTATCAGCATTTCTAGATATCCGTTATTATGGTTTGAATTGTTCTTTTAATTCATTCTTTTAAAGTCCTGTCAACATTCGCTTGTTTTCCCGATTGCATGGAAAGAGTATGGAATTTTAAGGCCAGCGTATAGCGTCCAGTTCTTAAATATTTGACCGTCGTTGTTTCCTTTGTAACTAACAAATGTGTAATATAGCTATTTATGCAACGGTTTATTTGGATTAAAATGAAGTAGATATAAACATAAACTTTAGTAAGACTAGTTTGAATACCCATAATAAACGATAGAGGGTAGTGGAAGTCAAATGAATGTACCACATCAGATTTTGTTTTCTCGTAGTCATGCAAAGAACATAAGAGTTTCAAAGCCACCACATAGAGACCTGCTTTTTAAAAATCTGACTAACGTTTTAGACTACTATTTCTTCTTATACCTACAACGAAATGTATAAGAATAGTTTATAGAAGAATGAGTAGAGAAAGTCATGTGAGTCCAAACGACTTTAAATACAGGTACTCTTTATTTGCACAATGAAAATCCTTGTCATATCTCTGCAAGCAGAAGAAATTATTGAAAATGGGAGGAGATATGGAGCCATTATGATACTCCATTTTCAATTTAAGCTATTTTTAAAAGCGGTATATGCCATAAGACACAGGTGTCCTATTTCTCAACACAACTAAGTAAAATTACAAATAGTGCTAAAATATTTTGAAGTAGAGTTGGTTTTAGAAACCTTTTACAAAGCTATGGATAAACGACCACCAACTTCCTTGTTCTTAATACTTGCACAAAAGCATAAACGTTTTAAGCACCATTAACGTTAAAGCTTTTTTCTTTCGTGCTTTATACTTTTATTTTATGTGCCCCTTACGGTAATCTAAACTTTGCTCATTAAAATATCAACTTTATTTTTGTTTCTTTTAGCGCTCTTTCTTTGTATGCTGCTATTATTTAAAGCTGGGCTGTTTCTTTGTTTTGAAAAAAGGGGTGTGAGGAGATACTCCCGTTCTTTTTAAACTATGTCCCTGTCGTGGGGTTACATAACAGGCAGGGTTGAAGCAGTTAGCGTTTGTTAAACGTTTTAATTGCTTGCTTAAGTTTCTGGTCTGTTAGCGATAATGCCTTGCCACAACCTTAAACAACCTTGAACTTATTAAGTTTAGCTCCTCTTGACCTGAACTTCCTAAGACACAGAGGAGACCTATAGGAAGTTGAAAAGTAGCACGGGGTCTTTTAAAAGTCACTCCAAACTTTAAAAGCATAAAGTTTGAAATATTTTGGGTATGAAAGGAATAAAAGTATATTGGTTGATGAAATAGCGGGTTTAGTTTTGCAAAACACTGAAAATGCTTTTATCATTCTTTCTGTAGAGTAGATTACGCTGAGGGACGTAGGAGGATTTACAGTTGCTTGTAACCACGACCCTTAGAAGCCTATTATACTCCCTTATACCTGGAATAGAAACTTAAGGACAGAAATACTCAAGCAGGATTCGAACCCGCGACCGTTTGCGGTGCCTCCATTCTTTCTCTAATGCTATAATTATGATTATCAGGAAGTGGAGGAGTATTTCGGCACTTAAGCGGACATAAAGACCTATCCTGCTTTTACAAACCTCCTGGAGGATGAGTGAAGCGAAAGACTGAGGCCGAGTATTTACGTGACGACAGGCTCGACGCAGACGCGTCCCCAACGTTTCCAAATATTACATCCTGACGCCGGTGGGACCTCCCACACAGGTCTACCTCTCCCCAGCAAAAGGTCCGTTTGTGGATCCGTCACACACCGAGGCCAGGAAAGCAAGCTCCAACGCCAAACGCCTCGCCCGCCAACCACTCGCCTGTCGTTCTCCGTGAAGTAGTGCTAGTCTCTAGTTCCTGAGGTCGCGGGTTCAAACCCGGCAGAGGGCAATGGATTTTTTTGGTCGTAAAAATCCTTAGCATGGTTTCTTCCGGAAGGGAAGTAAAGGCGGTGGTCCCGTGTCGTAGATTTACGGCACGTAAAAGAACCTCAAACCTGATAAGAGGCATCTGAGCAAAATTACCGGTCTTTCACGCCAAATACAGAATGGGACGCTAAGAAACATAGCAGTTAAAGAGTGTCCATAAATAAAACTCAACTTAATTTAACCACTTGCCTGATCTTTCGATCTTGAAACATGATAAGGAATGAAATAGACCGTCTCTTAGGGGTCGTTAGAATCTATGTGGGCCGAGAACCCCGGTCTGCCTCCGACTGCCAGAGCATCTCAATCTGGAAAGTGTAAGAGCCCCGTCATTGCTGTGCCGCAAATCCTGGTTCCGGCCAACCAGTGTATCCCTTAACCTCATCCTTCCCTCCCAGGGGCGCCCCCTCATGGGTCGTCGGTACAGTATCTGGAATCACTGGATCGGTGCCGAATCCAATCAAATGGAGTATACTGAAATACTAATTTGTTATTTTACTTTATGGAAATGAATAGATCTATCTAAACGAATTATATCTTGATACAGATGACACATAATGGATGTAAGTGTCGAACAGACCTTTGTTCTTAGTACCTAACAGTTTCTTTTCACAGCTCAACATAGTTTTATTAATTAATTTTTAAAATACTCTGCTCAAAATACAAAGCATAAGGCGGTCGTATAGCGCAAAGTATAAAATGTATTAGTTTCGGGACGAAATATATGCTGTAGAATTTTCTATACTGTTAGATGCTACGGATATTTTGAAAAATAGTAAAAAAATGGTAAAGTTTTAGCAGACTCTTTAATTTTGCACCTATTAAACAAAATTTAAAGTGTGGCGATAATATGTTCTTGAAACTCACATCATATGAAATTTAACTCTATACAGTATAAAAATCAGAACATTTTAGAAGGCTTTATGTGTAAACCGCCGAAATATTGATACCACTTTCAACCCAAATATAGGTATTTTAAAACATTTTCTTCCAACTCTTGTATAGTGTAACTGTTTGTGTGTAGTTTTTCAAGCGAAGGATAGGTGGGAGAATTGATGCCAATATGTGCTATGTAGCAGCGAGAATACACAAAATAATCAGTGAATTTGAGTGTATGTAAAACACATTTTTGATCAGCGAAGCATATGATGAAAATGCTTGACCAATTTTCTAATGAAGGGAGATACAACAGGAATTGTGTTCTGAAGTCTTTACTTAGCTCTTTTCTCTTCAGTGCGCAACTAATTTCTTAATTGACCTTTCCAAGAGTGGCGGAAACATTCATAAGAGTAGAGAAAACACTGTTAAGATTCCTTGGTTGTATTGTTGATCTTTTGCTTTATTTAAGACGTTGTGATGAAGCTCTTGCACAAATGTTATTTTCAACTTCAAGCAAACATCACGAAGTAATTTTATTGAAGTATAACCGCTTGCTCTACGTGCTGCTTGTAGAAAACTTTAGCGAGTTCCAAAAACAGCAATGGCTATATTTTCTCAAAGTTTCCACAATTGCTTCTGCTCTTGTTAATTTAGCAGGATTCATTTCTAGAATATTTCATGTTACCCTTTTTGATTCGAAATTACTAAATGTGCTTAAATGTATTGCTTCAGACAGGTGCTAGTTTATCGGCTCAGGTATATATTTTCGATGATAAAATCTCAATATCGAGTTTTTGGGTATCACACAATACTTGAACCTGCTATAAGATAGGCCGTTGACAAACTAAAAATTGTTCTAAACTGGTAATATTTAGAGGAGTCCCCTCATCCTGCAAGTCACTTTGGTCCTTTCTGCGATCCCAAAATCTTAGGAACGTGGTGAGAATTGGAAATAGAGGCCTACAAGTGGGGAGCGCAACAGATACTAGCCTCTCTAGTCGGTATCAGCGAGAATCGGTTGGTAGATTTACGAGTGTTACCGATGAATGACGAAGCAAGCAGAGACGATTGCTAGGCCATTTCGAAACTCTTACTATATATTCGGCGAGTAATCTGTTGCTGGCTGCATATAGCTGAAGTAGCTGAAAGGGGGCTGTTTTTTCTTATGCAAACATGAATTCTGCAGAAGATTGCTTCAAACAGAAGCACAGTCATCAAATCGGCAGTATTAAGGGGTTACAGTTCGCATTATTGAAGTAGATAGCGTAAGTAACTTATAACTTGAAAGTTTATTGCTGTTGATAACAACAGAAAGTCAGTTGCAAACCTGCCTGAACTAAATTTAGAGAAGTAAGAAGGAAGACGGTCTATATGCGAGTACTTTATTCAGTGCTGCCCATATAAAACTACGAATATTAAAAAAAATGAAAAAGAAACAGCTGAGTGCTTAGATCTGGCACCGGTAAAGCTCACATAATTTACGAAATGAAGCAGACCTTTCGAGATGAGTGCGTTGATATATCCTGCGGACATACGGCCGTTTAATATGCTTAGCACCCACATTTCACTTCCTTAATTCAAATGTATATTGATTTTGTAGCTGAGTATTGGCCATATCGACGGTTATTCCCATCCTGGCACCATTGAAGAAATTGCGGATACAAACCATGCCCTATGAATACCTATAGGTGTTCAAATATTGGTGTCGCTTAACGTTAATCGGACTGCAGCAGTTCGTCAAACAATAACTTTTGAGGAACTTCTTGATAAGTAATGACATAGACATTTGTTTCATACAAAAGGTGAATATTTGTAATTCTGATTTTTTGTATGGCTTAGACTTCGAGACCAATCTCTGTCCTGAGGGCCCGGCACGGCAATGTTTACGGACAAGGCTTAGTTACATAATTTTGATTACCAACCTTCAGGGTAGGACTACTTTGGCAGTATATGATGTTATTTTTGTGAGCACCTATGCTCGTGCTGGAAATAATAAACGAAAACAACGAGAGAAGTTTCTTCATGCTAAGTGATCCTAAGTACATCGAGATCTGAACTGCAGCAGTGGGGGAAATAATACCGGAAATATTAGAATATACATAAAAAGTCAATCTGCTATTACTGATTTATTGACAGAAAATAACCTCATGATTTTCAATAAAACGTTTGGAAATAAACTAAGGGATTCTTTTGCTCATACGCCAGGAGATGTGTGTTGACAACATCATTATTGGGAATATGAATTCAAATTTTAATCACGTAAGCCAATTTAGAGTTAAAGCAACACTTCAGAAAACATTAACTTTGTTTCATGTGTACAGAATTTTACTAGGACAAATTACTTGAATATTCCTAACAGCGCATCGCAAGCGTAAACTTTGTGCATTATTTATTAGACATGGGAGCATCACATACGGATGTTCGGAAATTCCCCTAATAAACGTTTCGGACTTATAGAGGGGACTAAATGCTGTGCATATTAACAGTCCCTCTATGTTGCACTCGTGGTTAAAACAGAACACAAGCACTCGGCCTGACCGGGAAGCATCCTCCTGGCGAGCGAAAAGAAACCACCAGAGCGAGCTACCATGCAGAAAGGGATCGGAAAAGCTGAGCACCGAATCCGGTTTAAATAGCTAGTTTGCAGTGATCTATTGCGAAATTAATTTAGCTTGGCATGTCTTGACTTCCAGAAATTGGATGCAACTAATAATCTGTCAGCTCGTCCAGATCATCGGAATACCTAAGTAAGTAAAATTGAAGTAGGTTTGTTGCTGCTACGTATGGAAAGTCAGTTTGAAGAAGATGTGTTATATTTCGACTGTTGGGGAGCCGAACTTGAAGTAGTAGCAACCGCACGTATGGTAAAAACGTTTCCGGTAGCCTTCGCCCCAAGTTTAAAAATGTTAACTTTGTAATTTGACTGTTTCTTTAAATATTATATATTTATGTTTGCCTCGGCTACGTCAGTATTTATATTTTTTTTAGACATGAATGTCTTAGCAGGGAGTGGTGCGACTGAAGAATGTAGGCTTACACATTATAATTTTACTTCATTCCTTTTATTAATGCTTGACACTATTTAAATAACACTTCACTGATATAGAGAATGAGAGCTGTGAGTTTTTTTTAATTACTTGCACATTTTAACACGTAAACTATTTTTGTCTCACACAAAATATGCATTAAATTTCTCGAGGACGCATTTCGCGTCCGGTTAAAAACACTATCTACAAGCAACTGGCCTCTGAATTTGTACAATTTGCCCTATTTCAGTTTCTGATTGGCTAATCCTACTCCAATAGAATACTTTTATTTAACTTAAGTTTTTTTCTGGTTGTTGATTGGCTATTTATAAACTGTCTCAAAAATTACATTATTGTTGCTCCAATAATGCCGAGTAGCATTATTAAACTTTCTTACTCATTATTGCCTCAAGGTTACCTCATTGTTACCTCATTGTTAGCAACTTTTAACCTATTATTCTCACAGCTCCTACATTATTAAATTACCTAATACATTCACATAACATTATTGAACATGTACATAATAATATAAATATTAATACAATGACTGCTACATGCATTTTGTATATTACATTATAAGCATATTGCTTTAAGGTGGGGTGTTATTATATTTTATATTATATAATTTGACTGAAATCATTTAAGTGTTAAAAATACTGCCTCAAATTAGGCCGAATATGCATACGTTATTTTCGCAATTCAGTTGGAATGTTTTGCTTCTTCCATACACCTTGGAATTTGTGAGCTATTTCTAAATTCGTTCTTATCCTTCTCAAATCCGGGACTAGAGAATAACTGCATCACTACTTTGTGTAGTAGTGTCAAATATTGTTTGGACAAAAGACTAAAAGCCAGAGAGAACAAACATATGCCTTACTCCATACACAAACAAGAACGCGTGAAGATGGGATGGGTAAGCTAAACTTCTCAAGTTTGTAGAAGTTCGTTATACGACTCAACCGAACTGACTGGGGTGAATGTGCTAACTTCACTTGCAGAGTTGTTACAAGCAAGATAGTTCAAATAAATATTTAAAGAGTAAGCCGGAAATCCAGAGGGGGCGACGCCTTTGCGGCAGGCTTATATGTACTTATTATTAAACAAAATTTTGTTCTCTCTATACATTTACGCCTACAATTAACAAAAATATCAAAATAATGATAATAGAAATACGTTGAGAGAAGAGAGAAAATTAGAATTTTAATAACTAATAAACGCACATGGGAGCGTCTTTCACTTATCTTAGTTATCTGATAAGAAAATGTACTACATTAAGGTATTTCTTATGTAGTTTATATGAAACAACCTGAGAATTTCTTTATTACTAGCTTCAGTGAATTGAAAACGTTATAAACAAAAACTACGAGTTTTTAAGAATACTGGGATATGAAAAAATCGCAAAAAAAACATACCATTTTAAAATAGTTATTACTTCTCCAGACATATCTGCATCTAATTCTACCATAAGTAGACGATTATAAAATTTAAACCCTCCGAAATGAGTATTATGTAAGGAAGCTTTTAGATAAGTCAATAGAGCAGCGAAGCATAACCTCTTCTATGAACTAATGACATCACATTTTGCTTCACCTCACCTCTGTTTTGTGCTATGAAGCATTTCCCCTCCATTATTCTGACGACTGGGTGCAAATTGCATATTCCAAGGTAAAGAAACATTGGAGTTTAGAGTGTCATGAGCACATGAATGCGTCATAGCTCCGCGAACAATGCTTGGGGGTAAATTCACTCTCCTTTGTTTCGCTTAAGGTTGGACATCACTGAAATAGGGTGTGTTTTTGGCGTAGTGATTTTTTTATAATTTTACGCTTCACATTACAGACTTAAAATTGTATGTACAAGTATAAATAAATATGCACTTCGAAATGAATGTAATGATTTTTTAAATTGAAATTATATGAAAGTAGGTAGGAAGTGTTCCCTATACATTTTAAAATGCCATAAAATTGGTTTAAAACGCGATTATAGAAAAATTATTAATTTTTTTTCAAAATATGTTTTCAGTGAAGTGCAAAAAAGAAAAAAGGAAGTAGAATTTGAAGTCATAAGTGATGAGAAACTAAGTGATCGTCAGCCCTGCGATAATTTTAAAACAGTATATGACACTTATGTTACAATAAATATGCAGGAAATGAATATTTTAAAATACTCACCAGTTTGCGTAAGTATCTAAATAAGAACAGTTCTTAAGTGTTTTTTCCATGCCCAGTATAGCCTCAAAGAGATTTTATATCATTAAAAATATATCATACAATATCAAGACTTTAATGCTTACGTAAATTTCGCTCTTCTAAACGCAAGTCATTCCTCCCTCCAATCATGAAAGTGTGACCGAATCGTTTGACAGCAACACCACATACTCTCTCTACCTTTGCATGAAAAGATGCGGCAGCACGAAACCGCGATCCTCACTTGTTCTTGCCGGCGAGTAATTTAGGAGTGCCAGACTTCATAATGCACCGTCTGTGTGGAATTAAACAAAGAACCGCAAGCCTCCCCTCGCACCTCACCTCCCCAAGCGACGAGTGGCTCATCTTCCCTTTTCCTCATTTACCCCCACAAGCATGCAGCCTCTCATCTATTTCCAGCGCTACAGAAACGAAAACGGGGAAGTAAACGTTTTGGGACAGGTGCAATAGTCGATACTAGAGAGAGGCACTGCGAGGAAAACTGTTTAGATACAGTATATTCCCCAACAAACTATGAGGTTGATGATGACACAAATTACTGTTGCCATTTAAAGGGAACTTAGAGGCCATTTTGGAAAAACGCGCTTCGTAGTATTAGTATTCATGGTCAGGGTCACAGGACACTTTGGCTTGCAATGACAAAAATTGTTTTCAACAATTCTAATTTTCCTTTATGTCTTTTGGTCGCACGAATTTATACACGCAGCATTTATTTTATAAGGATTGTTCCAAACTGAGACTTGTTTAAAAGCGCATTTGCTCAAAGCAATGGAATCTTGTAAATACACATCGGGAAGCCCTTTCGTATCAGCAGAAATTGTTGATGTGCTGGCTACAAGTGCAGAATAAGGCAGACATGGTATTCGTCCAAACTCTACCAACGTGCAGTTATACACCTTTTAGCTGATGTTTACTTTCGTATGAAGGATGTGTATGGGAACGAGTGCTGCACGACAACGGCCGCCTGCTTCTGCCAAGATTTGCTACAGCGAACACAATTGGAGGTCATTATATGCCTAATACAGGGCTCTCACATTATGTATATTCCATCTCATAAGGCACACTGGGACTGAGTTTTTAGGTGAAAATGACAGTATTTTCGATTCTTGAATTATTTATTATAATTCAGTGTGTCTATGAATATTATGAATCATTTTAGCAAGCCAAGCGAAATGCTTAAATCACCCTGCGTTATCTTTTAATCCCATTGTACCCTTTCTGTAGTTTTTTTCTCAGTTTTGCATTTTTGCGCATTAAATTTATTCTTTGCATTTCAGTTTTGCTCTGATTTTTGCGACAATATTCATACATAATATAAAATGTGCTATACAAAGATTCAAGTATTTTTATGACTGCTTAGTTCATTGGTTAACAACAACTTGATTTATACTGAAAAAGAAGGAAAATGTTAACACTAACAACTTTATAAAACAAAAGTTTATTTCTCTGCAACTAATAACACCAACCCCAATCATTTGTTTTTACTGTACTAAAGTATTAAAATGCCACTATCAGTATTCTCTGGCAAATTTCAATACGGAGGACAGTTTTAAAATATTTGCGTTTTTTACTCCAATTCAAATATTTAGTTGTATTATGTAAGAAACTATTTCAGCTAGAAATTTGAGATTTTGTAGAGTCATTTATGTATTTACTCATATTAAGTGTGCCAATTTCAAAGTGAATAATCTTAAAATTAAAATGTTAAAACATTCAGTTCCAGTGTTCTTTAAAAAACGACTGGCAAAATTAGGACTTTTCAATCAGGGTTTTATTATGTAGTGGACGTCTAGGACTCGTGCTTAATTGGCAAGGTAGACACACACATGCATATATATAAATAAAAGCAGTAGGATTAGGATTAGGATTAGGTTCCCCTCCCCCGCTATGAAAGGGACACCGAGCACCTCGACTCACACAGGAATCTTTTGTGCATACACCCCGAGAGGAAGGAACCATAGGTGATGTATGGGGCTGCAGGACTGACCGACGCAGGTGACAGAGATCGCAGAGGTCCTTAAAAGTTACAAGTTTGACCATCCAGCCAGAGAGGCTCAACGCAGCCCTCTCAAGCCACCAGAGGGTGGCTCCAGCGGAGACCGGGGAAATCCCGAGCCAACAACGGAGACTTGAGCGGCTTCCATCTGACGGGGCCGAGAAGAAGTTCCAACACGCAAGCCATCTGTCCTCAGTCTCCGACACACAGCCCCGGAGCCAACCTTTAAGGTGAACAAGGAAGATGAAATGAGAGGGAATGAGGGAAGAGAAATTCGAGGGAGTCAATGAGCCTTCCCAGCATTCGCCAAGTGACCCGGGGAAACATCCGAAAAAAAAACTCATGGGTCAGGAAGCTCGGTCGCTGGAATCGAACCCAAGACTTCCCGAATGGATCCACAGACGCTACCTTCTGAGCCATACCGCTCGTTTATACAAGCAGTGTGTCACTCCTCACTTACATATTTTTTACATTTTCAAAACAATTAAACCATTAAGGAAAGTAATACCTATTTCATTTCGGTATTATTATACATGGTGGACCATTTAAGTTGAGACTGTACAGTATCTCTAAAACGTTGTAGAAAGAAGTGTCTTTAATAAAAGTTGCTTGATATTATAGGGGAAAGTAAATGCCATTAGTAGTGTTTTATTTGGGGGACATTGTGATGTCATTTTAGGGCCAATTTATATTGGCCCTTATTGTAGGTTCCCATTTTAAAAAAATAAATTTACCCTAAAATAACTATCATGACATCCTCCAAACAAAACACAACTAATGGCATTTACTTTCCCTCATAATATCAAGCAACTTTTATTAAAGACATTTTTTTCTACAACACTTAGTTTTGAAGATATTGTACAGTCTCACCTTAAATGCTCCACTCCGTATAAATGTATTTTGTAAATTACCTACAAAAAGCTCGTACTCTCTCATCATCATCATCATCATCATCATCATCATCATCATCATCATCATCTCTTCTTGGATTAGGAGATTCCTCCTGTGCCGATTTTCTGTCTCTTTCCGTCTTCTCATCTCTTCCAATATATCTTTTCCAGTATGGTTAGTATCGCTGTCATTTTGAGATACCCGGTTTTGTTCATCTTCTGCAAATATTTTCTTTATCTTTCTCTATATTGTTTTATTTTGCCATTTATAGGACTAATACCTAGTTCCTCTCTGAATTCATTCATTATTTTATGCATTATTATACACCCTTTAATAGCTCTGAGATATCTCATTTCTGCCGCATTTATTTTATCCCAATCTGTTTTCTTTATGTCTTACAACCATACATTAGTGTTAAAATCGCCACTATCTTTCATCTTTCCGTTCTCTCTTGAAACAAAATAACAGCTACTTAATACGTCACATTAAAACATAATGTAAACGAAGGAGATCAAGTATGTCGGAAACGGCTATTGCTATAACATTTTTATTACTTTCTCTACTACGTATAGTAAGTAGGGGAAGTATTGTATTCCACACAAAAGTTTGATACCGAAACTTTACTGGAGATGTATGTTTTGAGACCCCATGAATCCAAAAAAAGCATTTTTGGAAACATGTCCGTGTGTGTGTTTGTGTGTGTGTGTGTGTATCTGTGAACAGCATAACTCAGAAACGAACAGTCGGATAAACACCAAACTTGGTATTTAGGTTCAGTATCTTCCAAAGATGCGACACGAAGGTTTTCTAGAAAATCCCCCCACCCCGGATTACTCTTTACATGGAGCATTTTTCGAAAACTTTAATTTTCTCAAAAATGGCTCTAACGATTTTGATTAAAATATCATATATTTAAGATATTTTCATGACAAATGAAATGTACATCTCGAACTTTCTGGGAATGTCTCAAAGTATTCTTCATTGTGAACGACTTTTGTATAACTGGTAAACCATAAGAGACAGGGAAAAGTTTACTACACAAAAATGTAGATCGCGTTAAAATACACAATTTATGTCATATACATTTTTGTTGTTGAGTGAACCATTTTCGAGATATTGCTTATTATTCCCTTAAATTTTCCAATACTTATACTTTTTCTCAAATTCGTTATTCATTTTTTATGTCCTGGGAATGCAAAGAGAATGGAATGCGCCCCATAGCAGCCCGCTCTTAAAATATTTGACTGTCGCTTAAAGTCTACCATATTCCCCTTGCACCTACAAGAAAATTAGCAATAAGATTAACATCTCGATTAACATGAAGCACATGGAGAATAAGCGTTTGTAAAAATAGTTTGTACAAGAGTAGAGAAAGTCATGTGGGTGTAACACATCAGATTTTTTTACATAAACCGAATCTCTTAATAAGACCTACCCTTTCCTAAGGTAAGTTTTGTTTCTCTATGAAGCTTTCGTATTTATACAGAATTCACTGGAATAAGGACACTTCACAAGTTATTTCTGAAAATTAAATGTATACGTTTCATTCGGCATTCGATTTTCTCTAGATGCGAGAAATCAAGAACTACATTTTTGCACGTAGAGGATTCCTCGAGATGTTGGATATTTCCTAATAACCTTCGCCTCGCATCATTAAGCGTTCTTAACTTAGATAATATGATTAATGTTTCTCTGCTCTTCACTCAAAACAATTAGCGCATGGGCTGAAGTGTTTACAAACTATTTTAAGCTTTGCCTGCATTGCCATTTCAAGGTGAGGGAAACTCCTTTTCTCTAATTACCTATCTTAAAAAACAAACCCGAAAGTGTTTTGCAGCATCATTAACTCTATTTGAATTACCCAGTTCTCTTGTAAAAATAAATTCAGTAACCAACTTACCTGTTTATTTACGCCTATTTCCTTTGATAAACTTAGACATTTTGAAATGTATTTATGTATAAATGAAAAGTACAGAAATGAGAAAAAAACGAGGAAAAGCAAATAAATGTATCACAAGAAACGCACAAAAAGGGTTATCTATATTTTAAACACTGAGAAGAGTAATAATTTCCAATCTTATGTATTAAAGTATTGTTGTTGAATAGAATATTTACAAACTCTGTATTCCTTGAGTCAGTCACAAGTATACAATTTCTGCCTTAAACTGGTCTATATTAGATCTGCTTTCCAGTACCCGAGGTGTCTCAGCTGCTTTGAGACATTTTCGTTGCCTTTATTTGAAATCCAGAAAGCAATAGTTCAGGTTATGGAAAAAACTTTATAGAATCCTCACTTCTACTTACAAAATCTAGCAGTAGCAGTAAACGTTGTTTTAAACTCTGGATCATATTGTTCCTGTAGTTTCGCTGATTCACCTGATTGTATCCCGATACAGATGGCCTTTGTTACGTAATTACCTTCCTGTGCCGCGTATTTTGTTGTTATTGAACTTCGGCGGAATATGGACTTTTGAGTGTACACATATGTCTACAAATGATGCACAGATGCCTTTAATTGTGTAGTCGCTTCCTGCACTGTCTGATTTTTATTCTTTTTTTCTGGGCCTTTGGGTTGTGGTATTGAATATCCAATCCAGCAATTATTAGAAAACTGAAGGATTGCCGGCTCTCGTAGCCGTGGTCGCTGGAGTGGTCGCTCCGACGCTCCGCCAAGCTGAGAGTCGCGGGTTCGAGTCCCGCCACGGGCTTGGGTGTTTGTGGGTGTATGTGTTGCGGAAATAAGCGGTATGAAAACAGTAAAACACAGTAGCATAAGCTGGGTACAACAAGGGAACTTGAAAAAAAAAAAAAAAAGGAAAGCAGGAAAAATCAGTCAAATTCGCCGGTGAACGGGATGTGAACCTGTGCTTCATCTCACTCGGTTTTATATCATTATGAAGGATATTTGAAAGTTCCCATTTTAGATTCTTTTCGTGGTTTTGTATTAGAAGCCTTCTCCTTTTATTGCAATTTTTCACTGATATTAAAAATTAATTCCTGAAGATATCTGCAAATATTTTATTCACATTATTGTAGCACTTTATTTTTACTATAGACGGAAGATCCGTTTTACACCGACACAGGTAGCCGAGGTCGTTAAGGCACGGGCTCGTCTGCTATTCAAATCCCTTCAGAACAATCCTCCTTGATTGAGTTTTTCCAGGTTTTCCTCAGCACTAATAACTGGCAAATTGAAAATTTGATTTATATATCACCAGTGTCACCGCCTGTGGTGTCATATGAAGTAGAAGTGGGCGTTCAACGCCATCAAAAAATCTATTTTATAGATACTTTTCTTTTAACAAATGCAATAAATATATTTTATTTATTTATTTTATTTATGGACGCTCTAAGTACTATGGTACTTAGCGTCCCATTCTATATTGGTCGTGAAAGATCGGATATTTTGCTTAAAGGCCTCTTAATCAGGATTGAGGTTCTTTTACGTGCCGTAAATCTGCGACACCAGGCCACCGGCTTGATATATTGTTTATGATACTTGAATGAAATAGACGTGTTTCGCTTTTTTCTTTAAACTAATTCTGGTGCAAGACGTCAATGCGAGAAATGTATAGATTAAGGAAAAAGAGAATACCAGTTTGCTACATATAAATATATAAGAAAGTAGTTCTTCAGAATGATAATAATTCAGTATTTTGAACCATAAGCTGTAAAACATGGTGGAATGTAACTTACTTGGGAAGCAGCTGGTAGAGAAGTTCCTCACACTTGCGTTTTTCTTCCAGGTAATCCGAGGTTCTCTCTTCTACAAGTGCTTCCAAATTGTTGGCATATTGCTCCATGCGGGACAACAGATTGTCCAGAATATTGCCACTCTCGTAGTCACTGCAACAAAACGTTTCAAGCAGTGAGAAAACAAGTAAACTCTTTTAGAGTTGGCAGAAACAAAACTGCGGCGTGATAATAGGTATTACATTATACTATTAACTTATTAAGAGTATGTTTGGTCAACATATTAATAGCACATTTTAATATGTTCAATATTTGGGAGGGGACATTACTAGAAACTCAGGTTCTTCTTGGTTAAAAGTTGGGAAATACAATACCTTTAAAAAACTTAATCACAGTAAGGTACGGTGTTTCACGTTTTAAAATTATATATTGCACAAATAACAAATGTCTTAATAGCACCTAAATAAACTTTATACTTTCTCGTGTTAAATGTCAGTTTTATCAATATTTAGTCTTACTTAAGATTAATAGAATTGAATGTCTCACTGTTGGAAAGCCAGTTTGAGGTATTAGTTGTATTATAGTTCCGTTGTTGGGGAGCCGAACTTTAAGTAGTTGCAACCACGTGCAATACAAAGTTTCCGGTGGCCTTAGCCCCAATGTTCACTTTCCGGTAGTCTTCATCCCAATGTTTAAGAATCAACTTTGTATTTTTATGTATCTTTAAATATTATATATATTTATGTTTGCCTCGGCTGCGTCAGTATTAATTTGTAGAAACATGCATCTCTTTGCAGGGGGTGATGCGGGTTAAGAATGTAGGCTTACACAAATTATAATTTTTACTTCACTCCTTTTATTAATCCTTCACACAATTAAATAACACTTCACTTATATAGAGAGCTGTGAGATTATTTATTAATTGCACTTTTAAACACGTAAACTTTATAATATTCTCGCGTAATGAATTTTCGTCTCACACTGGATACGTACGGAGCGAATGAACTGCTCAGGTACGCTGCTGTCTATCGATTGCCGTTTACCGCTTAAATTTGTAAATTTTTCTATTTCAAGTCTCTGATTGGCTAATCCTACTCCAATAGAATACTTTTATTTAATTTAAGCTTTTTCTATTTGTTGATTGGCTATTTATAAACTTTTTTAAACATTACATTATTATTGTTCCAAGAATTACTAGTAGCATTATTAAACTAATTCATTATTGTCTGAAGGTTACCTCATTGTTACCTCATTGTTAGCAACTTTCGGCCTCTATTCTCACAGCTTCTACATTATTAAATTACTTAATACATTCACATAACATTATTATACATGTAGATAATAAAAATAAACATAATACTATGACTGTTACATACATTTAATGTATTACATTATACACATATTGCTTTAAGGCGAGCTGTTATTGAATTTATGTATTATATAATTAGACTGAAATCATTTAAGTGTTAAAAATACTGCCTCAAGATCTACTACCTACGTCCACCAGAACTTTGTTTTCTAACAACTTAGCTCTTCGAATCCGGGCCTTGCTTGAGCACCATTCAATATCTCACTAGGTTTGAGGTATTAAAATTATACAGGATGATTCTGTGGCTTTGTTACAGACCTTTAGGAATGATACAGGAGACGTTATGAACAACTTTCATGTAGGAACGCATATCTGTAAATGCTTCATTATAATAGTAATTAACTAAGCATTTGAATTTTTATTACAAACTTTTGTTTATTGAACACATTTGAAGGTCATTACTCACAACACAATTAAAATACCACACGCATTACAAAAACGCTGGAAATGTCCTCCAAGGATTGCAGTACCGCAACATCGACTATCGCACTCGTATAAAGATTCCTGGCATGCTCCTAACCGTGTCACAGGCAATTAGTAACCGTTGTATTATGTATATCCTCTTCCGATTCGATTGATGTGTCATAAACAAGGAATTTAAGACGATCTCAACAGAAAAAATCTATTGATGTTAAATTAGGTGAACGGGGAGGCCAATGAAATAGACCACCTTTTCCGATTCACCTCACTGGAAAAAAGTTAATCGAAAAGATTTTGGACCACCCCGGGAGAAGTGAGTGGGTGCACCATCATGTTGCCACCACATGCAATGCCTAAGATGATACGGAATATCCTCCAGCAGCTCAGTTATTATAAATACAACAAGAAAGTTTTGGTAAATTTATCACTTTAAATGAGCTGACAACAGATATAACCCTAACAAGTGATCATGCCAGCCTTCATATTGACTGAAAGTGTATATCAGAAAGTTTTCTTAATGTGAATCTTTCCATAATTACAAGAATGTTAACACACCACATGTAAACATCACTAAGAATACACTACGATTTACCAGCCCCTTAATTACTTTAGAATGAAAAACTTCACTCTACCAATCGTTACGGACAGCATTCTGACAACACACACCAATGCTTGTATTTATTAAACGAGACGTTCCCGGATATGGGTTCCTATATGAAAGTTGCTCATAGCTGTTCCTCTATTATCCCTAAAAGTTTGTAGCGTGGTCACAGAATCACTCTTTATAGTGCACATTCTTACGAACTTACAGTTATAAGGGCAAACTGGAGGATTCACAATACAAACTTTATAGATAATTGTACAATAATTTCATAAAGAACCGGGGGGGGGAGAAATGAAGTTGATTAAATCGTCATTTGAGTTTAAACAGATAATACACGTGCAACGTGTGGCAGCCAGGTAGTCAATAATAAAATAATTTTGAACAGCAAACAGTATAAAAACCCAGTGATAATAAGGATAAGTATTTCATTTATATGTGAAGATGTAGGTTATTTATCGGAGAGGGACATCGCACCGCGACCTACAGATATTTATTGTGGCTACCACCCCTCAGAAGGAAGGGAGGAGGCTGCAGTTTGTAAGCAGATAGGCCTCAGAGACCCGCGGAAGTGTAACATTTTCCAAGCTATCAGATCCGTCCCACTACTTGAGCAGCCGAGAGAGGGCATGAGCCGCCCATCAGTCAAGCAGTCCTCTGGAGTTCACGAGGAGTTATAAAATCAGAAATTACAGAGAATTCTGTACACAAAAAATATTAATAAAATTCGAGGCACAACTTTAAATAATACTCTGGCGACTATGAAGCGGCCTTGAGGGCGGGCCTGCCCTTGTTAGGGCGGTGCTTACGCATCGAGGCCAGCCGATTAGAACGCCAGGTGCCCTGCAGGCACTGCTGTGCCTACGGGCACGAGGGACGACCTGCTCAGCACAACCAAGGTGCCACTACTGTGGTTCCGCCAGCACAACAGCAACGCGTAAGCAGCACGACCTTCGCCGCCGCCGCCGCTATTGAGCAACCTGTGGAGGGTCAACGCACTTCACCCCACAGGAAGGCACCGCCGAAGCAGCCAGCACTTACATCACAGCCAACGACAGCTCCACAAACGCCGACACCAGCACTATCACCAGCATCATCTTCATGCTGATAATCGAGGGAGTCCAGGACTTACGCGACGCTGTTCAGGATCTTCACGCGGAGTTCCTGAACATGTCGGCGAAGATGACAGCCCTGGAGGAACTCATCAGGGAACTTCAAACTACGTCAGTTGCTCAGCAAGGTCTTCTAACTGAGCAGTTTGACACCACATCATCACGACTCAAAGCCATGGACGACACCATCCGGAACTCTGCTCTAGGTTCCAGAGTGAAGAAAGACCCAGAGAGAGTCACACGCTTCTTGCAGCAATGCAAGGAGTTCAACCAGCAACAGCAGCATCACCAGTATCATCCTCAATCCTAACTTCCATTCTCTTCCAAACCCTCGCCATTTCCACTAGTAGTTCAGTCAGGTTTCATGGCTGCAACCTAGTAACTACATTTACCCGCTCCCGCAGCCACCAACCTTCAAGTACTAACGCGGGTGCTATGCGGAACGACAAAGCCACGTTTTATTCCACTTTTCCCTCTTTCATTTTCCTTCCGGTGGAGGAGTTATTAGTCGGTATGCCGACTATTAGTGAGTTCCACACTCTCAGTCCCGACCCCCATCGGGGCTGAGGTTAGTGATTAAATCATTTTCTCCTCCACTCGAAAAAAAATGTCACTGAGGCGGTAACGTCTGTAGCCCGCATTCGGGAGGTCTCGGGTACAAATCCCGTGGGCCGACCAAATCTGAGGTTTTTCCGTGGTTTCCCTCAACCGCAAAGGTAAATACTGAATTGTATATTTAATATTGCGACCCAAAGTTCCATCTTAAGTCTAAAACAATACTAAAAATGAAAACTAGGTAGCAATAGCGAATGCTGTGCCATTGTATATCATTGGATTGGAGGGCACGAAGCAGAAGATCCGGCTGCTATGCGCTAGGGTCTCTGTGAACACGTGACGGAGCAAGATGGTATGGTTACAGGGATGAGACCTAGAAGGCTAATTGCCCGCCTTTCTGTGTGAAGGCCCGACTGCACCCTACTGCCATCTGCACGGCACGAAGCAGACGATCCAGTTGTTGTGCACTAGGGTGTCTGTGGACACGTCGAAGCGAGTGGTTACAGGGTTGAGACCTAGAAGGCTAACTGTCCGCCTTTCTATATGAGGGCGGCGGTTGGACTGGACGGCACCCTAATGTCATCTGCACGGCACGAAGTAGAAGATACGGTTGCTACGCGCTAGAGTCTCTGTGGACACGACGAAGCGGGTGATTAGAAGGCTAACTGTCCGCTACACCTGATCTAAGAGTTACCCTCTAACAGATCTGTAGCGGTATGTCCCTCTAGTTAAAGCGACGTAAAATAGAGTATTAGTAATAATACTATAATGTCCTAATTTTAAAATTTTTCACTTAACATGTGGTACTCAAAAAGAAAACCAAAGGACTGTGAAACATAATAGAAAATTATATATAGTATATAATTTGTAGCAATTGAGTAGAGAGCATAAAATTGCGAAAAATAATTATTATACATATGGTTTCGGAGGAATAAACCTCTCAATGCAGATGTAACAATTTCTGTCCTCCAATCTAAACTTTTACAGTGTTAAAACAATGTAGAGGCATGATTTCTCGGGCTCAGAGCATCTCAGACCGGTTACTTCGACAATACTGAAACCATATTTTGCTTTGAAATATGGGATTTTGGGAGTATAAATATCCTTTTTGCTTTAATACTTCTTCTGGTTGTCCTTTAAAGAATTGCAAACTTCTGATACCACTTTTTGCCCTCGTTATACACTGGTTCTAAGTTAATGTTCACTTTAAAGGATACATAAAATAATGTTTAAAACAAGTGTCTGAAATTCACAGAGCTTTAGAAGCCTATATATTATGGGCTTTTTTCTGGGTTTAATCATGATATTTGTAACGTTTGGGATAAACTAATTAAATTTGTCAGTAACCAGAAATTAGAGCTAATAAATTTAAATGAATGTGAATAATAATGATAATAGTGCTAATAATAGTAATAATTAATTTTTCTTAGGTTTCTTTGTAAATTATTTACACTATCATATTCAATAACGCAATCTTTTAATAGAACAAGTAATAAATTGTAATTATTTAAAAACTGCCTGTTATAACGGTGGGTCAAAAGAGTTAAATTTAAGTTTGTTTCAAAATATTTGTGGTGAAATTATAACATTAGCAAAGAAATCCCACAGAGAAACCCTCCTTAAATGTTATAAAGTTTCAGATACACCTTTTCCATCCCTTGCTTTCGAAAGGGTGTACGGATTGGGTGTACTCGACGGGGTACTGGTGATTAATGCTCATGATGATTGAATACGTCGTTGGGGGTGGCTGCCGCAATGGCGTAGTTTTGAGTTGCTTTGACAACTGCTGTACTAGCTATGGCTAGCTACCGAATTACCTGCGAATTTGTTGCTTGTAATGTTGGACATTGGGAGAAGTTGAAATGAAATTTCTACCTGTGGTGGGATATACTCTTTTATAGATAAGAAAAATAATGAAGATATTTGTAAAGAATTGCGAATAGTCAGTGTAGAAACTAAAATAAAGAGAATCGTTAGGTCATGTCAGTAGAATCAATGGAGAAAGCTGCCTATATAATTATAAATTATAATCCACAAGTACAAAGACGACGACCAGATAAAAGATGGAGCCAGCAACTTATAATTGAAACAGTTCAGAAATTGTCTGAACCATGATGCTTGATGTTGATGATAATGAAAAGTTACGACATCTTATATTATTGTTATAGGTAGATAAAGCTAAGTCTGTAGATTTAAACATAGAGTTCCGAAATACCGGGTGAACCATTTAAGTTGAGACAGTACAATATCTCCAAAACTAAGCGCTGTAGAAATAAATGTATTTAATAAAGATTGCTGGATACTTCTTTTTAGCTCCATTTATACACCGCCTTTAACTACATTGGTGTTATCGGCGACCTTTCCTTTGGAGCTTGTTTTCTAAGGCAGCGCTGTTAACTCGCATTCGCTTGTCCTTTTAGGTTTCTTGCACTTTGTTTTATTGTTTTTGTTTTATCATTAGATCACACTCTCGTTCATACTTCCAAACTCTGGGGAGGATAGGAATTAATCTTGGCTCGAGAAAAATACCCAACCCTAGCAGAGAATCGAACCCGGGACCCCTCGCACGCAAGCAGTTGCTCTAGCGTCTGAGCTAAGGGGCCAGCCGCTTGGTATTATGGGGAAAAGTAAATGTGATTAGTAGTGTTTTGTTTGGAGAACGTTATGATGTCATTTAGAGTCAATTTAGTTTTTTTTTTAAAATTGGGAACCTACATTTTGTATGTTGTTTTTTTATTAGAAAATGGTTTATAAAAAGCTTGTTTATTTTGTGATGAGGAATAACGAAACAAAATAAAAATGGGAATCAGCTAGAGAATTTATCTCGTGCTGGCATGTTGCCATGGTAGCTCAGTGGTTAGAGCAACTGGACGGAGACCGGGATATCCGCGGTTCAAATCCCGGCTATGGAATTAAATTTTTCAGTCGTCTGGTTCTACGTACCTTTCCAACCATATCCAAAATACGACTTGTGTGGAAGAACAATTAATTCCAAAATAAAAAAGAAATGTTGGTGCCCAACTACGAAAGTAACTGATTCTTAAATGACCATCCATGGATGGTCCAACCATTCACTGCGCTTTTCGTACACAGCCATTCAGAATTTTTTTATTTACGTTGGTGTAAGAACAATTACAAGGTGATTTATACAAATGTTATTTAGTTCTTTCTGTGGAGTGAGAAAACAACATAGAAAAGTTAGGTTTTAATTTAAAAAAATTAAAATGACCCTAAAACGAGGATAATAACGTCCTCCAAATAAAACACGACTAATGGCATTTACTTTCCCAACAATATCAAGCAACTTTTATTAAAGACATTTCTTTCTACAACGATTAGTTCTGGAGATATTGTACGGTCTCAACTTAAATGTCCACCCTGTATGTATACAGAATTAACAGCGTAATGTAGACGGAGTGTTTAATAATAATTATCCCAAATGTACTGTAAAAATAGTCTTTTCGCAGCTCTTTTTGTGATAAGCAATGCAAACACAATTATGGAAACTTCTGCCGCGACCACTTTGTCAGAAATGAAGAACAAATAGAGTAGCACAAAGCAAGAAAAATAAAGAGGTAACGAAAGACAGAAGGCTCAAATTGCGCACCTCGCCCTCTGTTCTATGTACATTAGAAGAAATGGGGTATAACTTCAGTAAATACAGTCCCTGTAGAGGCAGAGTCGATGATAAAGATAAAACAAGCAAACAGGTGAAGCACCTGTGTTCCCTGAAGGGACCGCTGCAATTGACAGGCCATCTCACTTGCCAAGAACAGAGTGAGATAAGGCAAGCTGTAGCAAAACACAGTTTCCGTCTCGACTGTCTCATGACATCGATCCCAACTTCAGTACAAGGTGAACCAACAAGCGGAGACGATACTGTAGGTATTTTGGTAGACGTATTACTCCCTTAATCTCCCTTCAATCCCTATATATAATGGAAACTTACCGCCATGGTGACTCACTTGGTTAGAACAACCGAGCGGAAGCTGGAAGATTGGTGGTTCAAATCCTGACTATGGCACTGAATTTTCCAGTCTGACTCTACCTTTCCTTCCTTTCACATATCAGTGACTTAACAATCTCGGCCACGGTTATTCAAACGGATAAGGTTACATTTCAACAGAAAATGCATTTTTGTGCACCGTTTACATTCATATGACTTTCTCTACCCTCTATCACTTATTCGTCGGTACTCAAATTATTCTTATTTTTCTATCTACTTCATTTTAATCGAGATAAACCTTTCCGGAAATAGCTGCATTACACATGTCGTTATAGATACAAAGGGAATAGTGATAGTCAAATGTTCAAGAACCCGACGCTCTATGCTGACCTAAAATTCCATACTGTTTCCATGACAACGCGAGAAGCAACTGAAAATTGACAGGACTTGAAAAGAGTGGCTAAGTGTTGAACAACTCGAACCATTATAAGGATATCCCGGAATTGGTTAACGCCAAAAAAAATATTTTCTAAATAAATTGTGTCTTTTAAGGACATCTACATTTTTTGTGTAATACGTTTTGCTCTATCGCTTAACGTTTATCAGTTATACAATATTTCTTCTAAATGGAGTGGACTTCGCATGCTATTCCCTGAATACTCAATGTATACATTTTATTAGTAATGTAAATGTCTTTGTTATATAGTATTTTAATCAAAACCGTTAGCATCAGTTTTTAGAAAATAAAAAATTTGAAAAGCCTTCCATGTAAACGGTAGTTTTAGATTAGGAAGGATTTTCTTGAAAACCTTCGTGTCGAATCCTTTATAGGTACTCCACCTAAACACAAAGTTTGGTATTTACACAGCTTTTCGTTTTGAGTTATGCTGTTCACAGACATATACGCACATACGGGCATTTTTCTAAAAATGCTTTTTTTATTCAGTGGACCTCAAAACATGCAAATTTCATTTTAAGATTATTCACGATTCGAATGCAACATTTTATGCAATCTTATCATAAACTGTAGGAAATCAATCGTTAAATAATTCGGCATCATAACTGACATAAGTGAAAGCATCTTCATATGTTCGTAATGAGACGTTAGCTTCTCTCCCTGCATTTCGTTTGTTATTACCTGGAGTGTTGAAGCATAAAAGCAAGAGAGAGCCCTTGCAGGCAATCCTTCCTGGGAGAGAAGTGAGCAGGTGTTATGGCTATGAGGTAGCCTATTATCAGCACAGCATGGAAAGTAATTATAAATTCAGATCTTAATTTTGTTATTCTGAGTATAACTATGTACAGAGGTTTTTGCATTTTCGTTCCTCAATGGAAATAATATGAGAAAATGATTATTTCAATTTCTCTTTACAAGCCACGGTAACTTGGAGTGCCGATATAATGTCATTGCTATAGGACACGCGTCTTTGCTATTATTGACACGCATGCCATAATGAGGCAATTAATCACGGTGTTGAATATAGTACAACCTTTGTTTATAATGGTATATTATGCAACAAGACTATAATACAGTAATTAAGTTGCAAGTATGTTTATGAAACGTGGCATGTTTTCATACGAGCGCCTTAACTGTCATTATAGCCAAGCTACATACGACTGTTTTGGTCGACTACAGTATAATTTCAAAACAAAGGTTTTTACTAAAACATCTTACCTTGTTAATCACATGTAATTAAATGCTGATCGGTGGCAGCACTAATGTCAGGATCTTGAGGGTGTTTACGAGGGGTGCAATGCTGGCAGTACTATTGATTCCACGCTGTATTTATTGATTTTTTTTTGGAGGTAACGTGAAATCAACGCACATTAAAGCAAAGGAAACGAACTCAATTAATTAGAATATTAAAATTACAACGAAGAGAATTTATTTTATTTTAAATACACAGATTGCATTGTTTATTTGGGGGAATGGATCCCAATGGAATGTTGCTTTGTAGATACTGAAGCGTATGCGTGATATGGAGAGCTGCGGGCGCCGCCGAGTAAGATCATAATGGGTCGCTGAAGTGTTATGGATGCATAACAGTTCAATTACCGCACATATAATCAGCGTGCGGTCGACCAAAAACATTCGGTTTATTTCTTCCTACACGAGTGAATAATTAAACTTGTGCTAAAGTTTATGCTTGCTAAGAGCATAAGTGTGTAACTGTTATGTTAGGCTCGGAGATAAAATTGTTGTAGCACAGAAAATCTAGATCACCCATTCTTGAAGGGAGAACGCCTTTTTATGGTTTCCGATCTCTTAGAGTTTGAAAACATCGATAGAGCCACGTACGGTGTTCCCACAAAAACAGGCGAGGTCTTGAGGTAAACAGATTACTTAAGATCTGTATCAGTGCCCCTTGGGATTCATCTTTATGCTTTCTACGAGAAATATTTATCCAAGATTTTGTTGAGCTTTCCAGTTATTTATGCTTATCATTATAAAGAGGGAGATCTTGTTTTTGCGTGTATATGTTTAGGAACAAGAAATCTCTGAATTGTTTTGTTAATTATGAAAATAGGTTGATCCTTCGTAGTCATACCGAACTATACCACCCTCGTTTCCTTGAATATTAATATAGAGAGATATATCCTTTATTGTAAATAAGAGAATCTAATCACATAATACCTGAATAATAATTTTCACTTACACTTTAAAAAAATCAAGTGTTGTATGAGAATGGTGGGTTTGAATTGGCCTCGTTTGAAGTCGAATTAAAAGAAGGGTTTTGTACCCTGGAGGCCCCAAATTTTGTTGTAGTTTTAATATATTACAAACTTTTACCAAAATGTTATCTCTCCGTCCTAAATTCTGGTATAGATATCTCTCATTTACAAAATCCCAAAATATGCTAAAGATTTCACTTATTCATTTCATCCTAATTACAGATATTTATTACTTTATAGGAGTCTGATATATTGTAATGTTCCATTTTTCCAAGACAATTACGCTATGAAACACAACTTTAGGTTAACAGCATCACATTTAAGTTCTAACTTGACTACATTAATCGTGCCGCAACCTATAGCCTCTTGCTTACTTTGGAGAGATTCAAGTAATGCTCCTGAGCGTCTTTGTTTGTTTTTCCCAAAAGCAGAAGCTTGTATGCATTGCTTCCTTGTGTCAATATGAAGCACTCCATGCACTGCATCAGAGTGAGGAAAACATTATTCAGTTTGTCCCTGGGAAGGGCGTTGAATGCCTCAACAACACAGTCAATCAATTATTTTGCTGGTGTTGCGAACACTGGATTGCATTAAAAACTTTAAGGTCCAAAATATTATCTCGGCTGTGTGAGGCTGAATATTTCATCCTTTTTTCTGGCCGCTGCAAGAATTTAAGGATCGTGGTCAATGGGGTTTTGCATTGTCTTGCTGAATGTTTACTATTTTATTCCGCCAAAAGGAAACTGTTGTTGGATAGCTGGAACTACGTTTCGGACAAGCATTTATCGAATGTCATCATGTGTCACCGATGTTTAAGGCCACGTGATCGGTTTTTGTGTTTCGTTTTGCCTCTGTTACATCAAAGATTGGCCAAATGCCTTTTCGACCATTGAACCATTGCTGTTTGTGCAAATCCCACAAGATCTTGCAAATGCTGTCATAAACATGATCTTAGGAATGAATTGTTTGCTGTTGCATTGACGAGACTCCTCGTCTATCAGGAGGTATATTTCTGCTGTACCTTAGTGAAGTATAACCACTTCATCAATATGTTTATGTACCTGGCCTTGAATTTAACATTATTCTCCATCATGGACAAATGGAAGTGCAAACGTTCACATTTATTTTCCTCTGTGATAAGGGGCTTCAGTCTGGATGAAACTTATTTGATTGTTTTGCCTTCCTGGAAATACCAAAAAAGGGTTGAGTTTGTCATTTCAATTCTACACGCCAAATATCAAATTTTCCCACGTTCATGTAAAGGAGTTCCTTTATTTTACGCAATTGTGTAGCATAATCCTTGCGTGGGCGAACCACAATTTCCCGGCTTAACATTAGCACCAACTTGCCTTGATTATACTGCATTTTGGCTCGGTGCCAAATCCGGGATAAAGTTAATGGTGTTACTTGAAATGGATCTGCTGCTTTCTTAATAGCGACCCTCTCCAAAATTCCACATTTCTTGTATTACTGCAGATATTGCAGAATAGCATTACAGCACTCACCTGTCATGTTTCCTTGAGGTTATTGTTAAATTTAGGCCGGTTAATGATTCCTTTTTGTCGGCCTGAGAGCTTCTGCTTATGGCCATTTGATTCTCGCCCATGTTGCCTATGTAAATAAGTAATGTGCCTCTCTTCACCGCAATACGTTGGAGATGTCACATTCACGCAGTGGAAGTCATTTGCTATACTGCTTGTAATGTATCCAGAGCAGGTAATAACTGCGCATGCGCCATAATCCCACGCCCTGCTCTTTTATGCATGCCTGAATTTGGAACGGAGGGAGTAATTTTTAATTTATCTATCACATACATACTAAGTATAGAAACTATTGCATTCCACCCAAAAATTCGATACCAAGATTTCGATACATGTTTTGAGGCACCATGGAAACAAAATAAAGCAATAAAAGGCGTGTGTGAGAGAATAGCATAATTCAAAAATGAAAGTCAGATAAATACCAAACTTGGCATTTAGGTTCAGTACCTTCCAAAGTAGCGTCACGAAGATTTTTAAGAAAATACCCACACTCCAAACCTCCCTGTAATGGAAGTTTTTCGAAAATTTTGATTGTCTAAAAACTGGCTAACGATTTTGATAAAACACTATATATTAAAGATATTTGGGAAATAAAATGTATATTTTGAATGTTCTAAAAACAGCCCGTGAAGTCCTTTTTATTCGGAAGGAATTTTATATAACTGATAAACGTTAAGCAATAGATGAAAACTTACTACACAAACAAATGTAGATCTTTTTGAAACTCACAATTTATTTCAAATAACTTTTTTGTGACATCAGCCATTCCGAGATATCCATCATTAATGTTTCTATTTGTACAATACTTTATCATTCTTTTTAAGTCCCATCCATTTTCAGTGTTTCTGCGATTGCATGGAAACAGTAAGGAATTTTAAGACCAGCGTATAGCGTCCAGTTCTTAAATATTTGACTATCGCTGTTTTCTATATACCTATAACGAAATGTGCAATGTAGCTATTTCTGCAAAAGATTGTTTGGATTAAAATGTGGTGGAGGTTAAATAAGCTTTAGTAAGAATAGTTTGTATACCGACTGGTAAACGATAGAGGGTAGAAAAGTCATGTAAATGTATCACATCAGAACATTTTTGTTACACTTGCCTTTTGGTGCAATTTTGCGACATTAGAAATTAACTGGAGTTAAAATCATAAAAACTTCGATTGGGGGGCATTCCGCTGTTTTTCACCCATTTTACCTTGGTTTCATTGAAATATGTATTGTGAGATTATTTTTGGACATGATATGATAGAACTGTAGGCACTGTGGATTTACAAGAAAAGAAAATAGTCTGACATAAAACATTAAAAAATCCCATTACCGATTTTCCACTCCTTAAAAACAAAAATATACTGGACAACACCTTGTACGCTGGGACTCAATATAAAACACAGGTAATCTCTAAGCAGGCATAGGAACTCTTTAAGTATTTGGCTTCAAGTTATCTACTCTCGTAGGGGAACATATACCCAACAGGGTAAGAAATGCAAATAAATCAATAAATAAGATACGAATATGTAATAGTATAACATAATACTGTAAGATAACTTGTAGGCTAAAATGTACAAAGATGTAAGGAATATTGAAATTAGTTGGAACCGAGCTAGCAGCAGGGTTAAAAATCCACTAACATACACACCCTAAGGAGCACAGGATTAGGCAAAATTGCTTAGAGCTGAGAGAGAGGTCCGAGGAGAAACAAGGACGGAGATACGGGGACAATTCCTTGAAAGTCAAGGAAGTTGGATAAGAAGTCGTCAGAAATAGAGACAAATGTTGTGAGTGAGACAGTGGGTTTTACCAAAGGAGCCAGACAGAAGTTTGACTTCTAAAAGTGAACGATTTCTTTCTCATAGCACGCCAAGTAAATAACCAATCGAAATAAAGATAAGGTAAAAAGGTGCGAAAATTAGTGTTATAGCGGCAAGCTATAAAAGGAGGGTCCGCTCCAGATTTCAACATTCTTTTATATTCTCTCATGTGAGCTAATTGGTTTCTACAACCGTGAGAGAGATAGCGTGTGACTGCGACATTCAAAGTAGTGGGAATAAGTACAGCACAGCTCATAGTTTATGCAACATTATTCAAAGGGGAACAATTGCTAACCCCTTCGATAATTTGTTGTGCTAGAATAAACCAAATCGCTAAAGGAATTCAGCTTATTAATTGCCTTGCCCACAATATCCTGAGATACAGATTGCTAGGAATAGGAACTTATTCACAGCTCACAACTGGCAGCCGAGGCAGAGAACTGCTGAGAATTTCAACTTGGAAGTTACCGCCAAGGTGAGATATCACGTGTATACGTGAAGCGCAACACCCCGCCCGCCACAACTCGAACTATATATCAATACAAAGAATGTAACAGCGGCCAAGAGACAATACGGTCAAGTAAAAGCGGCCCTATGAGTGTTCTCCGCAAACTCCAATACGCTATACGAGGCACAGGGTGTAGTTGTAATCTGTTTCGTAATAGTACAAAGTTCAGTAACAGTTAAACTTCATTTCATTTTCGTGTTGACCTTAATGCTTAGAAATTCTTATGTCTGACTATAAGGTAGATGTTATTCTTAGTTTTCGAGGTTCATACCTGGAGCAAATTTACATTCACTGATCGATCGGGACTAGAAAAAGTTTAATTCAGTTACACTTTAGAATCCGTGGAATAGTATAGACTATTCTAAAGCTTTCAGAAACTACTCCTATCCTAAAATATACGCTGAAGCTTTCCTGACTCTACCTTTTCTCGGGTGTCCAGCCAGGCATGTGATTGATCTGATGGCATATATCTGGCTGGAAGCTCGAGAAAATCTAAATTTCCCCTACCGATATTTCCAACTCACAGTTTACGATCCACCAGAACTATAATTACCCCTGCAAGCATAACATCCCATTTGAGTGTTAATTGTTTTTTCACACATGCCATGTGTAGACTTAAATTGGAAACGTAAAAGAATTATCACTGATTAACCCCGTAGAGGTTACCTATGAAGCTGGGGAATTAATGTACTTACCCATGGGGGTATGTCAGCTCAAAAATGGATTTGAGAACGCCTTGTGGTTGACCGAAAAACGTATGAGTCATTTGGAGAATTTAATGGCGTGCTGGAACGTTGCCATGACTGCTCAGTTGGTTAGAGCAGCGGCGCGGTAAGCTGAAGATCCCGGTTATGGATTGTTCTTCGTTTGATTAAAACTTTCTCTACTCTATGGATATTTTTAAATCCTATAGATATTAATTCTTTATATGCAAGACTTACTTCTGCAACTGATTACGTGTTATTATTTGCATTTGCGGCGGGTTAATTGTTATTGTTATTTAACATTTTTGTAGCCCCACGTTGTGGTAGCCAATTTGCGGCGGTTTACTTATAATGTTTGTGTATGTGTGTTTACTTCACGTGGTGAAGCCATTTTGTGATGTGATTCTTTGTTAGGTTTGTGGCTCCATCTGGTGTTAGCAATTTGCGGTAGTATTAGTGTTTGTTTGAAAGAATGCGACTGTTATTTTATTTAATTTTTGTTAACTGTCCTCCGGCTAGCTATGATCTATTTGGTCGAGCACATCTCTTTATACAGGTTGTGTAAACGGAAAGGAGTCTTTTATCCAAAGATAACACTGATGAAAGAATTTGTTTTACACTTTTATTGTCGAACACATTCACTATCACATTTACACATTGATCTAGACACACGCCAAACTGAAACTGTTATAACAACTTATTTACTGATCATTCTTAATTCGCGTACTTCAACTTTTTGTATAATTAACTTTACAACACTTTAGATTTTTCATAACTCTGCTACGCGTAACTTGCGAATCGATAGCCGACGTATACTTTACAAATATTTTCTGACGGACTGAAGGCGACGTGTAGCATACAGATATTTTCGACGAACTGACGGACTGAAGGACTTTACCTCTAACCTAGCCCTATTTATACTCCTACACCCCGATATGCCTAAAGATTATAACTGCAATTGGCTAATAAAACGCGCCAACATTAGCGTCTATTTTTATATCCAATGAAAATTATGAATACATATGCTCTAGGGACAATGTTCCAGCAAATTCTACAGAAAAACGCGCCAACATTACGTCTCTAATAATGATAAACAGCTCACCCCCTCGCTGCATTATTGCACGCTATTATTGACAGTTTCAGTAAGGTCGTATAAACTTACTTCTCAACAATAATTACAGTCAACAAACATCTCAAATCAATGTTACACAAAAATGCATATTCATACTATAATCACTCTTTACATTTAAATAATTTATGATACAAATTACTGCATCACATTACAATTTCTAATTTATACATTTAATTATAAAATGCATTCGTACAACACCCAGTAAAACGCAAACAGAGAGTTATTAAAGCAAGTAGGTCAATAATTCTGACTATTGTTTTATGTCTCTAGCCCCATTAGGAAGAGGATATTCTCCGTCTAAAACAATGACGACACAAGCGTTTTGGAATCCAGCTACACAATATGCGCATATTCCCGAGAACGCATTACATCATGCATGAATGGTTTTGCACTTTACGCTCACTTTCACTCAAACACTTGCTCCAAATATGCACGTGACGCATGAAGTGTTCCATGCATTGTCGATTCATTACCAGCTGCAAACGGCAGTTACACGTACCACGATCAAGATTATAGAGAACACAGTGAACAAGACCATGTTAAACGACAGAACAAGAAATTGTGGTGTACAACCAAACATAATTTTAATGCTATCAAACTCATCCGCAGAACAACAGTTGATTACTATATATACTCTAACAGATCTCGTGGAGTAAGATACGAGGCGTTTTTTTAAAGTAAGTACCGTTTGAATAGGTTGCCACTGCAAAATTTTAAGCATGCGCGATCACTTCCTCCATTCATTAGGAAGCCAGACGCAGAGGTGAGCGATCGTCACTTTGTTTTTTCCTGTTGGTAAAGCGTTCCGAAATGTTCAAAACAATCGAACGACTCACTGAATGCGACGTCAGATCAGTGATTCGTTTTCTGAATGCGAGAAATGCTACGCCAACAAACATTCCTTACCAATTGCGTGAGGTTTACGGGGAAACAATAATGAGTGACAATGATCTGATCGCATCATTTGGTTGGGAACAATTCGACCAACCTCCCTACAGTTCGATTTGGCACCAAGCGATTTGCATCTGTTTCTTCATCTAAAGAAATTCCTTGATGGAAAACATTTCAACGACGATAATGTTGTGGTACAAGAAGTACACAGGGAATCATTCTTTGACGAAGGCATACGAAAACTGGTATCCCGTTTCGACAAATGCCGGAATAAATGCGGTGACTATATGGAGAAGTAGTGTAAGGTTTAAGGTAATGAAGGATAATAAAGTATTTGGAAAATAATGTTGTGTTATTTTTTAAAAAATATCGGTACTTACTTTAAAAACAGCCTGGTACATCACCTGTCCGTACAACCTCTCGTTTTGATATCATTTTATACGCACTCGATCCTCACACATAATTCCAGCGCAGTCCAAGATGTCATAGAAAATATTCACATGGAGCCTTATCTGGTATCCACAGAGCAACCATAATTACTTTCTCTAGTATTTAACTATAGCAAGTGAAGGAAGTATTTCATTCCACCCAAAACTTCGACACCGATTTTTCACTGGAAATACGAGTTTTCAGTCCCCTGAATAAAAAAGTGTGTATTCGTGTGTCTGTGAACAGCTTAATCCAAAACCCCAAACTACCCTTTACATGGAAAAATTTCAATAATTTTTTGCCTTCTCAAAAAAATGGCTATACGATTTTGATTCAAATACCATAAGTTTAAGAAGGCATGGAGCCCGCATGTGGGATTTGTGATGGACGAAACGGTGTCTGTGAGGGTTTCCTTCGCCACTCATTCCACCAATTGCTCTATCACACCTTTCCTTTCATCCATTTGGCCTTCAAATCATATCATTTTCTTCCTCACTCTCATATTGGCTACAGGCCGATCCCCCGTTCCAGGTTCTCTATTCCCTGATTTAATGTTCGTCTTCTTTTCGACAGACCTCTGAAACTAAACGCGGTTGTAAGTCCTAAGAAGTGTAAGCTCTACGTACGGCGAAGATAAGCCAACTAAATAAGCAAGTATAAGATATATTGCATAGGAATAAAGTGTATACCATTGTTTATTCTCATTCTGAACCACTTCCCTATAATTGGTAAATCGTAAGTTCCTACTACACAATATTTGTAGATCTCATATCAAATAAGTTTTTTGTGCCTTAAATATTTCCCAATTTTTTTGTTATTGGTTTGAATTTTCAAATACATGATAAATTTTTTAAAGAGGAAAGTCAGTATATATTCGTTTTCTCTTGCGATCATGCAAACAGCTTGGAATTTCAAAGCCATCCATAAATATCAACTTTTTTACTTTCTCTACTGCATATAGTAAGAAGAGGAAGTATTGCATTTAGCCAAACATTCGAGATTTCATCGAAAACACATATTTTGAGACCCCTGAATAAAAAAAACATTTTTTGGAAAAGATCCATGTGTGTGTGTCTGTGTGTCAATCAGTGTGTGAACAGCATAACTCAAAAACGAAAGGTCGGATAAATACCAAACTGAGTATTTAGCTTCATTACCTTGCGAAGATTTGCAAGAAAATCTCCCACCCTAGACTAGCTTTTATAAGACAATTTTTTCGAATTGTTTTATTTTTTAAAGGATGGCTATAACTATTTTGATTAAAATGCCATATATTAAAGATATTTACGTGACAAATAAAATGTATATCTTGAATTTTCTGGGAATAGCCTATGAAGTCCACTTCACTTGGAAGACATGTTGTATAATCTTGTGTAACTGGTAAACGTTATGCGATAGGTGAAAACGTACTACATAAAAAATGTAGATCTCTTTAAAACACACAGTTTATTTAAAGTAAGTTTTTTCTGCAATAAGTCATTTCAGCGATATCCGTTATTAAAGATTCGAATTGATTATTTCTTGGTCATTCTCTAAAGTCCTTTAAACATTCAGTTGTTTCTCGTGATTGCATGGAAACGGTATGGGATTTAAAGCGACATATAGAGTCCAGTACTTAAACATTTGACTATAGCTGTTCCCTATGTATGCATAACGAAATGTGTATTGTAACTATTTATGCAAAGGTTTATTTGGGTTAAAATGCTGTATACGAAAATAAACTTAGGTAAGAATAGTTTGTATATGACAGAGATAGTCATGTAAATGTATCACATCAGATTTTTTAAAAATCTGGCTTTGACTTTAGTCTACCTACTGTATCCTTATATATACTACGAAAATGTGTATTGGAAGTGTATCTCGATTAACAGGAAATATACAGAGGAATAAGCTTGCGTAGAAGAGAAAGTCATATAATTGCAACACATCAGATTTTTATATCATTTTTTATGTAGAGGTACAAAGAATTAAGCAGAGGAATCTCTCATCCTATTTTTGTCAAATTAACTCAGAACGTTTAAGTTAGTGTATACCTTTTGTGATCTATTTACGTCTATCTTAAAACGAATGCGGATTAATCAGTTTATAATACCTATATAAATAAATATATATACATATATTTATAAAAATATTGTAATACTTTGAACGTATGCGGAAGATAAGAGAATCCTGATGGATATGAATTGATAGGAGGAAGTCTGGTGCTTCCTCAAGGAAATTTCTGGAGTCAAAAACCCCTTTCAAATTGCAGAAACAGTCGAGACAAGAGATACGTTAGAAGGAATAGAAATGGCAGTTGACAAAAACTTGGGTTTGTGGAAAACTTCGCTTTATAGTTAGTCATAATGCTGGTGAGAGATATGCTCTTTTAGAGGAACAGAGAGCATAATATTAGAGAAAGTCGTTTCTTCCAAGCATCTAGTGTAAGGAGTGTGTTCGAGGTCTGTAAAGAACGTAACCTTTATTTTATGCCGGAGATGCTTAGATGTTTTTAAGAAACAAGAGTGTCATGACTGAAGCAGTTTACGGGAAAGAGAATGCATTGTTTACTAGTGTAATATTTATTAGCATCATTATGATAGAAATTTTACTATAAGCGCAAATAAAATTTTGAAATACTCTAAACATTCACCAGTCATGAATTTACTGTGATGTACCTACTTGGAAAAATCTGATGTGTTACATTCACATGCCTTTCTCTACCTTCTAACCCTTATTAGTGGGTATAAAAGTTATTCTTACGAAAGTTTATTTTCGTATCTACTTAATTTAATGGAGATAAACGTTTCTGGAAATAGCTCCATTACATATTTCGTAGAGGTACAAAAGGAATAGCAATAGCCAAATATTTTAGAACTGGATGCTATGCGCTGGCCTCAAAATTCCATTCTCTTTCCACGACATCGCGAGAAACAACTAAAAATCGGCAGGTCTTTAAAAGACTGGCTAAGTATTGAACAATTAGTACCTTTAATTAATAAATAATTGTGTGTTTTAAAGATATCTACATCATTTGTGTAATACGTTTTCCTTTATTGCTTAACGTTTAGCGATTAAACAAGATTATGTAAAATTCTTTCCGAATGAAGAGGACTTCACAGGCTATCCCCAGAAAATTCAGGACATACATTTTATTTTTTGTGCAAATGTCTTTAATATATGGCTGTTTAATCAAAATCGCTAGAGCAATTTTGTAGAAAATAAATAATTTAAAAAAAAATTCCATTTAAGGTTTAGTTTGGGTGGGGGATTCTCTTGAAGAGGTGTTGCATCTTTGGAAGGTACTAAAACTAAACACCAAGTTTGTACTTATCCGACTTTTGGTTTTTGAGTTGTGCTGTTCACAAGCAATTACACACACACGCGCGCGCATGCACATATACAAAAACAGTGGACCATTTTCTAAAAATACCCTTTCTAAGATTCAAGGAGTTACAAAACATATATTTCCTGTGAAATCTCGGTATCCAGTTTTTGGGTGGAATGCAATACGTTCTCTACCTACTGTGTACGTGATGGAGAAAGTAAAATGTGGAATAAAAAGAAGCAAGAATATTTATAACCTTTTGCACGGCCGTGTGTTTTGTGTGTCTACTTAATATGTATTGAGAAATGAAATTTAGAATTCCGAAATATGGATTTATTTCCAGACTTATCATTGGCGGGATAACGTTTCTTTCTCTTTAAGTACGACAATGAAAGAACAAAAGAAGGAAACTGCGATAATAAAAAATAATGGAATGATGCTGTAGAATGATCGAGAAGTGCAGCTTTGCTTGGTTGAAATTCAGCATCTCGTTGCATTTCATTGGTCGAAAGTCATTATGTGAATGAAATAGTGCTTGTTATCTATAGAAGCGCCCATTCCTGCCAAAACTTGTGCTTAAACAAACATTACAGGCAGTATTAACATTAACCAAACAGTCCATGAAGAGAACCAATTTTATATTTATAAAGCGGAAGTGTTTGCTGTAGAGGTTAACTGGAATGAGAGAGAAAGTTAGGTACTCATATGGGGATGGACCACCTGCGGGAATTCCCGACCACAGGGAAATTGAATCCAGCCACATAGCCTACCGGATGAAGCTCTCAGCACATCCTGATTGTTCAGTGGAGACCACAGCACCAGCAATGGAGATGAGACTACTCTCACCACTTTAGCTGATAGTTCTCAACCACTGGCCTGGGATGTTCAACCGCTTGGCCTCGTTTTTTATTTATCAGCCGGAAGCGAATGTAAGCGTCACACGAAGTTTAAGGGACATTTCCCTAGAGAACAAAACATTGCGGTTCAGAGGAACTTGGCTTTTCCAATACGGTAGGGAATGGTTCAACTTTGGTCGACTTTTACTGCCAAAAGACTGTGGAACATAGAAATTTTATTTTCTACAGTTTACAGCTGTATGTTATCGAAGTTCGCACGCCGAAGTTTGCCTTGGTTTTAAACATGCATGAATAAAGGTTCACAAACAATCAGCTATCTGTCCGAGGGCAGGGCCTTCACACACACTTGAGCTATTCCGTTCTTCCAGATTTTGCACTCTTTGTCTCCATGAACTATTTATCGTAGTATTTACGATAATCTGGTTTTTTTCCTTGTTCAGAGTCTGTGTCTAATCAAGTAATCACTATCCCTTCCAGTGTTTCTCTTTAGCAGAAACAGTAGCTCAGCAAAATCTCCCTTTCTGATCAGTTTTATCACCAAACTTTTATAACAGTTTCTTTAGGAGTTAGCATTCAGAGGATGGGCTTCCAGTAACTGGAGCATAGCACAGCACGTAAGGCCATAGTGGGTCCTTTGTGCTTCCAACGTGACTCTCGGTAAGAAAGGATGAAGAGGAAACCAGAAGGACGACCAGATCCGAATGATGATGGCTAGCAAGGACGAGAGCCAAAATAATTACAAAATACCAATCCTGACGCCGGCTAGCGCTGCCTTATTTACTCGCAACCCGGGGATCCCAGGAGTAGATCAGAGATTCTCAGGAAGGAAGGGGGTCCTTAGCACTCACTTTAAGCATCAGGAAGGAATATTTCAAGAGCGCAACTCCATTATCCTGCCGCAATACTGGTTCTATAACCCTGAAATAGGTGAGGTGAAAACAGTTGAAAGAAAATGGACAGGAAATACGAGGTAGAAAGGAACCACTACAACAGTCGTTAGACGACCGAGGAAGACCAAGGTGATATGGCCGGCTAGACGGGAATCAAACCTGGGAACTCCCGAGTGCCAGCCTCACACGTTAGGGCAAAATGAAATGAGTTTTATTTATGGACGCTCTTTAACCGCTGTGGTCTTTAGCGTCCCATTCTATATTGGGCGTGAAAGACCGGTAATTTTCCTCAGAGGCCTCTTTATCAGGCTTGAGGTTGTTTTACGTGCTGTAAATCTACGACACAGGACCACCGGATTTACTTCCCTTCAGAAGGAAGCCATACTAAGAATTTTTACGCCCGAAAAAAATCCATCGACCTCCGCCGGGTTTGAACCCGCGATCTCGGGAACCAGAGGCTAGCATGGTAACCACTACACCACGGAGGATGACACACGTTTGGGTGTGGTCATCTCGCTAGCATGAGCTTGATTAACGCTTTTGTCTATTTTATTGCTCCATCCTTCTCTACACCTACACCTCAAACATTTTCTATCGCGGTTGCTCATTTCGACGCATAATGCAAATAGCCGTTGCAACCTCCATCAACCTCACTCCGCTCACTTCAAAATCCATAGCAAAGTTCCTTCACTGTCGAAGCTTCCTTGGTACAGCCGTCCTCTGGCTTATTGATGGATAACGGCACATTTTGCTATTAATGGTACATATCAAATATATGGAATTAACACATGTTTCATCACCTCTTCTGAATTCCAAACGTTGTTACTTTAACCTTCTTCCATTAACCGTCATGTTTTACTTTTTGACATTTATCTTAATCGTACGGCATATGGTAACACCGTTGCCAAAGCTGAGACTATCATAACTTTAAGGATATGGTTTCTTATGTTTTTGTTATTTTAAAATCTTCCTTGTGATGCCATTTATGTTCATTCTCCTTAAAATGTTTAGTGAGTGAATAAAGAAATCTAAACAGGCTTTTCTTGATATCAAGCATAGTTTTGGATTAAGGATTTTAATAATTTAATACATGATGGATTTATAGAAGAGTTAATTACTTATCTTTTCCAGAAAAAGTTATGCTGTTACACAACACTATTTTTTTAAAGAAATATTATTCGGGAAATAATATGCAAATTTTCAAATTTTATTTGTCTGTTAGAATTTTCTTTGAGCACAGTTATCATGTACATTTCCAAAGATCAGCAATTTCAACACCGGGTACCCATTTGCAGATATTATTTGCTATTAATATTTGTATATATTAGTGTCTTTGCAATTCTTGTCAATTGTTGTCCTATTAATTTTGGCAAAATTCCAAAAATTGGCTAAAAGGTATCCAAATAGTGCATAGATCCTTACACTTTGTTAAAACAGCTAAATTAACTTAAGTTACGAGAGGCAAAGCTTCTCAGCAGTGTTGCAGCGCGAGAGTAAAAGGATTGCAGTATACGAGTCGTCAACGAGACACTGTACTGCTTAACTTTGTATTGGATTATGTCAGCTCAAAAACTGAATGAATGCAATTTGAAGTAGTTGGTTTGTTATATTATTTGCACCACGCTATGGGCGTCAATTTGAAGTAGTGTGTATTGAAGGAGTTGTATTATATTTCAACTGTTGGGGAGCCGAACTTGTAGTAGTTGCAACCGCACGTATGGTACCCGGTTTCCGGTAGTCTTCGCCACAAGTGTACTTTCAGGTGGCCTTTGCCCCAAGTTTAAAAAAATATTAACTTTGTAATTTGACTGTTTCTTTAAATATTATATATTTATGTTTGCCTCGGCTACGTCAGTATTATTGTTTTAGAGACATGGATGTCTTGGCAGGGTTGTGGTGCGTCTGAAGAATGTTGGCTTACACAGACTATAATTTTACTTCACTCCTTTTATTAATGCTTGGCACGATTTAAATAACCCTTCACTGATATAGAGAGCTGTGAGATTCTTTAATTAATTACTTGCACTTTTTAACACGTAAACTATTTTTGTCCCACACAAAATACGTATTAAATTTCTCGAGGCCGCACCTCGCGTTTGGTTAGGAACACTGTCTACGAGCAACTGACTTCTGAATTTGTAAATTTTGCTCCATTTTAGTTTCTGGTTGGCTAATCCTAGTCCAATAGAATACCTTCATTTAACTAAAGCTTTTTCTGGTTGTTGATTGGCTATTTTATAAAGTGTCACTAAAATTACATTATTGCTTCCAAGAATCAGAAGTAGTATTGTTAAACTCTCAAAATCATTATTGCCTCAAGGTTACCTCATTGTTAGCAACGTTTAACCTATTATTCGCACAGCTCCTACATTATTAATATTACGTAATTCATTCACATAACATTACTGAACATGTATACAATAATGTAAGTATATGCTGAAGTAGATTGTTTGTTGGTGCGGTTGGAAGATGATTCATGTTTATCTGCAGCACGTATGGAAGCCAATTTGTCGCGGTCACTTCGTGTTATCTTTTGCTGGGCGCCTGTTATTGTATTACTACTTTGAATGTTGGGTTCATTGTCCTCCGGCTAGCTATTATTATTATTCAGTCGAGCACATCTCTTGAACAAGGTGTGTAAACGGAAAGGATTTTGTTACTCAAAGATAACACTGATAAAAGAATTTGTTTTTACACTTTTATTACCTTCACAATTAATTAAGTTCACATATTGACTTTTGATACACGCCAGACTGAAACTGTTATATTTTCTAATATCACTATAATCACTTATTTACTTCACATTATTAATTCGCGTGTTTCACATTTATAACAAACTTTACGACACGAGAGATTCTGTAGAATTGCGTAACGTGTACTTTATGTATGCTTCCGTTGAACTACGCGACATATAACTCACGAATACTTATGTTGAACTGATCGACGTATTACGCGTGAATGCTTCTGTTGGACTGAGGAAATCTGCCTCTGACTTTAGCTTTTTATACTCTCACACCCCGATATGCCTAAAGATTATAATCGAGCTGCTATTGGTTAATAAAACGCGCCAACATTAGCGTCTATTTTTATATCCAATCAAAAATTACGAAAACATATGCTTTAGGGAAGATATTCCCTCCATTTCTACAGAAAAGCGCGCCAATATGACCTCATTTGTTTGTCTCTTCTAATTAATATTCAACTCACCCCCTCGCTCATTGTTATCCGCTCCTATTGTCAGTTTCAGTGAGGTCGTGTAAACTTATTTCCTAACAATGCATATAATTAACAAACATCTCAAATCAATGTCATACAATAATGCTTATTTACACTACAATCACTCTGGCATTTACATTATTGTGATACAAATTACTGCCACAATGCAATGACTTATATACATTTTACAAATTATTACATACACATATTGCTTCAATGCGGGCTGTTATTAAATTTACATGTTATATAATTTGACTGAAAATCATTTAAGTGTTAAAAATACTGCCTCAAATTAACTACCGCTGATTCTAAATGCGTTTGCAAAACATTCATTTATTACTTTCCCTACTCTTACCTATGGAGATTTCACTGGGAATACACGTTTTAAGTTCCTCTGTATAAAAAATTAAGGAACGGTCAATGTGTGATTGTGAACAGCACTCTAAACCGTAATGTTGAGCAAATACCAAACTTGTGTTTAAGTTTAGCATCTTCCAAGGATACGATACGAACATTTTGAAACACAAAATCTCCCCAAGCTACAATTTACATGAAAAAATGTTCGTAATATTTTTATTTTCACAAAAATGCCTAGCGATTTGTTTGAAATGCCATACGTTAAAGATATTTTCAGGCCAAATGAAATGCATAGCTGGAATTCTCTGGGAATAGCCTCTGAAGCCTCTTCATTCTGAATGATTTTTGCATATCTGATAAACCGTAAGAAATGGGCAAAATCTTACTGCTTATAAAATGGAGATCTCGTTAAAGCACACGATTTTTTATTAGCGTTTATCATTTCTGAGATATTGTTTGTTATTGGTTTGAATTTTCCAATACTTATACTTTTTCAATAGGAAACTCGCTATTCATTTTTCCGCCTTGGCCATGCAAAGAGAACGGAATTTCAAAGCTATGACATAGCGACTCATCTTAAAAAATCTGATGCGTTACACTCACATGACTTTCTCTATTCTTGTACAAACTATTCTCAACCCACTTCATATTAATTGAGATAAACATTTGCAGAAATTATCTTATTGCTAATTTTCTTGTAAGTGCAAGAGGAATATGGTATGATAGTCAAGAAAGGTGCTTGCTATTTGGAGCATTCTAATCTCTCTGCATGTCCAGGACATACACAAAACGAATAACGAATTCTCATTTGAAAAGAAGTATAAGTATTGGAAAATTCAAACAACTAACAAGGAATATCTCCGAAATGGATCACTCCGCAAAAAAAAATGTATATGAATAAATCGTGTGTTTTAAGGAGATCTAGATTTTTTGTGTAGTAAAATATTGTCTACGGTTTACCAGTTAGCAAACGTCATTCAGAATGAAGAGGACTTTTGAGGACATTTCCAGAAAATTCAATATGAATTGCATTCGCCATAAACTTATCTTAAACATATGATATTTTAATCAAAATCGATAGTCACCTTTGAGAAAATAAATATTTTGGAAAATGTTCCATGTGAAGGGTAGTCTGTGGTAGGGGGATTTTCTTGAAAATCTTCGTGTCGCATCTTTGAAAGATAGTGAACCTAAATACCAAGTGTGGTATTTATCGAACTTTTTGTTTTTGAGTTATGTTGTTCACAGACACACACACACATGGACCTTTTTATAAAACTGCTTTTCTGGATTCAGGGGGCCTCAAAATATATACATCTGGTGAAACCTCGATACCGAATTTTTAGATGGTGCAATACTTCTCCCATATACGTAGTAGAGAATGTAAAAATTTGACTGTCGCTAGGAGCCTACTGTATTCCCCCAATCCCCTTTCACCTGCAAGAAAACAATTTCGGCAAATGTTTATCTTAACACGAAGTAGATAGAAGAGCAAGGTTTTATAATAATAGTTTGTAGAAGAAGGTGCAGAAAAAGTCATGTGAATGTAACACAAGTTTTTTTAAAAATGTTGTTTAACGAACGGTATTAGTACATAGGACACCACCGGTGGTGAAACTTGCGCTACATGAAATGAAATAACTGGGAATGGAAATTTGGGGAGGAAACGTTCCTGACCTATGTTCAGGGTACGTTGCTGGCATTTGCGTCATGATAACAGAAGGGAACGTGAAAAAGGCCTCAGCCAGAGACCCCGTCCTGGCGGGATCTCCCGCGTGCAGCGCCTTAGCGACCTCTGCTACCCGTGTACGTTTATGGTTTCTAGATACAAAAAATTCGACCATAATTGTCTTCACAGGCTATTCACAGAAAATTCAGCATATGCTAGTACTTCCTCATGTCAAAATGATAGCCAAACATTAATCAAAATCGTTAGAGCAATTTCTTGACAAAATAAAAAGTAATGAAACGTTTCCATTATAAACGCTAGCTTGCAGTGAGGGATTTTCTTGATAAATGCGACACACACACACACACACACACACACACACACACACACACACATACACCTACTAGAGATCTACACGGGCTAGGCCAAGTCCTTGGCGTAGGTCCGATGGCCCGGCCCGCGACAAACATTTCAAAAATATTTGTCTTGCTCAGGCTTGAAAATAAAGACGAAACAAATTATTTTATCAAATTGAAGTAATCCATTTTATTTATTGTGTAAATATCTTAAACATACGGTATTTTAATAAAAACCATTAGCGTCATTTAAAAAAAATGAGAACTTTCTTTGCAAAAGAGAACATAAAGACGAAAAAATAATTTATCACAATTTTTGGTCCACGATGTTGAGATATACGGAATAGCACAATTATCGCAGCATGTAGATCTCATTACAGTAGTAATAACAAAATAAATGTTCACTTCGGATATTTTCGAATAATAGTACGGCAAACTCCCACTCCCTCCGTCTACCCACACCCAGGACATCTTGGGTACAGTGCAGTAATAGATGCGGCATGTGGTTTATGGCAGTATGCCGTCAACATGCCGCTTAGTGTGGACTCCAGGATCTCAACCGCCATTATTTCTGTAAAATGGCCTCTGATTTGATCCCAAGGACCTGAGGGCGTCCCTTACCAGACTCCCCAGCAGGGGAAAAGAATCCCCATAACGGTATTGGAAAATCGAAACACAAACCTTTCGTATGGCAGCCAGAGCCCTTTTATGGCTGATAAATAATAATAATAATAATAATAATAATAATAATAACAGTCAACAACTGCAAAATAATTTCATTTAAAATAAAATTAGATAATTTGGCCCGGGCTGGATAATGCAGTATAATCAGTTCGGGTCGGGCGTAAGAATTTTAGGCCCGTGCATTAAAAGAACAACAAAAAAACTTTTCTAATTTTTGGGGGATCTCAAAACGTGTGAACCTTGATATTGTATTTTTATGTAGAAAGCATTGCTTCGCCTACTATAAAAAGTTGTAGGGAAATTAATATTTATTTGTACACATTAATTTAAATTTAGAAGAATTTTTAACCTTGGAAATCTTTCTCAAACGTTTTAAAAAACGATGAAAAGGATACGAATAGGACTTTTGATATGGACGAATGAAATGTTAAGATATATTAATAATGAAACATAAACGGGGAGCTTAAGTGAAATATGGTGCAGGGTGTGCTTAAATAAAACAACGGAGTTTTCTTTTTTACCCTTGAGCAGTTTATAGCCCATGCGCAAGTAAATAGCTCTAGTTACAATCTGCCGGAGCCCGAGTATAAGCAAACATACATTCACTTGTTTTAAAGAAATCCACCATCATAAAATACATAAAACTCCGCAAAGAAAAAAAATCTGATGTGTTACAATCACATGGCTTTCTCTACTCTTATAAAAACTATTTTTACAAACGCGTATTCTCCATATGCTTCATGTTAATCGAAATGTTAATCTTATTACTAATTTTCTTGTAGATGCAAGGGGAATTGCTAGGCTTAAAGCTATAGTCAAATATTTTAAGAGCTGGTTGCTATGTGGAATATTCCATTCTCTTTGCATTACCAGGACATAAAAACTGAATAACGAATTTGAGAAAAAGTATAAGTATTGGAAAATTTAAGGGAAATACAAGCAATATCTCGAAAATGGTTCACCAAAAAAAAAAAAAAACCGTATATAGCATAAATTTTGTATTTTAACGCGTTCTACATTTTTTGTGTAGTAAAAGTTTGTCTATCTCTTATGGTTTACCAGTTATGCAAAAGTCGTTCACAATGAAGAATACTTTTGGAGACATTCCCAGAAAATTCGAGATATACATTTCATTTGTCATGAAAATATCTTAAACATATGATATTTTAATCAAAATCGTTAGAGCCATTTTTGAGAAAATTAAAATTTTCGAAAAATGTTCGATGTAAAGGTTAAACTGGGGTGGAGGTATTTTCTTGAAAACCTTCGTGTCGCATCTCTGGAAGATACTGAACCTAAATACCAAGTTTGGTGTTTATCCGACTGTTCGTTTCTGAGTTATGCTGTTCACAGACAGACACACATACATACACACACAGACACACACGGACGGACATGTTTCCAAAGATCCTTTTTTTGTATTCAGGGGGCCTCAAAAGACGTATTTCCGGTGAAATCCCGGTATCGAATTTTTGAGTGGAATACAATACTTCCCCTACTTACTATACGTATTAGAGAAAGTAAAAAGTTCTAGATCGTAGTTTCCTCATAGCATTTTGACTGCTTCTTTAAAAACCTTCTCTTTAGATTATACTGCTCATAGCGGTATATGCTTGTTTAAGAACCATTTGCATTTGGATGCATTACACAGTTCCTAATTAAAGAGGATAGCTTACTGTTCACGAAGTTCAGGAAAACGGATGTTCTTTCTTTAAGAAAAGAGAGGAAATAATTGCGTGTATGAAGAAACTTCCTGGGATAAAAAAACAATAGAAGACATGAGCAAAACATTCGAGGCAGTTAGATAAAAGGATACGCTGCAGCGAACATATTTTAGTAAAACAGCGTGGTAATAAAAACCCATTTCACATATAAAGAGTATTGCAGACTTTTTTCATCCCTAAGGAAGCTACTGAATGTCACAGCTTCTTTCTTTCAAAGCATCTATTGTTTTATAGTAGAGCTGCTCACTCAGATTTTCCAAAGCAGAAGACATACGAGTATAATGTAAAACTCTACTATGCTTTACGCACTAATCCATTTATTACTTTCCCTACTACTCTAAAGAAAGTACTGCATTACACCCAAAAATTCGATACCTAGGTTTTAATACATGGTGAGACTCCCTGGATCCTAAAAAAGCATTTTCACTTTCTCTAACACGTACCTACTAGGTAGAGAATGTACTGAATTTTACCCAAAAGGTCCATACCAAGATAACACAAGAAATACATGTTTCGAGGCCACTTAAATACAAAAAAAATCATTTTTAGAAAAAGGTCCCTACGTGTGTTTATCGTGCGTGTCTTTGAACAACAAAATTAAAAAAAACGAAAAGTAGGATGAACACCAAACTTCATCTTTAATTTTAATACCTTCTAAAGATGCGACTTGAATAGTTTCAGGAAAATCCCCTTACTCCAAACTACTCCTTATATGGAATTTTCAGCAATTTTTAAATGTCTAAATAATGGTTTTATTAAAATACCATGTCGTAAGACATTTCCTCCTAATTCGGAAGGAATTTTGTATAATCTTGTATAAATAGCAAACATAAGCGACAGATGAAAACATACTGCACAAGAATTTTTAATCTCTTTAAAACACGCAATTTATTTCAAACAACATTTTTTGTAGCATCAGTCCAGATATCCGTTATTAACTTTTCGATTTGTTCAATATTCTGTCATTCTTTTTAAGTTCCATCTATTTTCATTTGTTTTTGGCGATTGAATGGAAGCAGTATACGGAATTTCAAGGCTAGCATACAGCGTACAGTTGTTAAGCATTTGACTATCTATAACGAAATGTATAATGAAGCTATTCTGGAAAGGTTTATCTGGTTTAAAATGAAGTAGATATAAAAATAAGCTTTAGTAAGACTAGTTTTCATACCCATTAATAAACGATAGAGGGTAAAGAAAGAGATGTGAATGTATTGCATCAGATTTTTATAAACAGGTCCGCATGTGTTTGTGTGTGTAGATGTGTGTGAACAGGGCTACTCCAAAGCGACAATTTTTTTGTATTTAATTTCGGTTTCTCCCCACTCCAAACTACTTTACATAGAAACATTTTCGTTATTTTTTATTTTCTCAGATATGGTCCTAACGATTGTGATTAAAATACCATATTTATAAGATATTTTCTTAACAAATAAAATGTAGAACATGAAGTTTATGAAAATAGCCTGTGATGTCCTCTTCATTATGAATGACTTTTGCCTTAATAAATCATAGCATATATACAAAATCTTACTACAGAAATCTCAGTAAAGTACATATTTTATATCAATTTGTTTTTTAGAGTTATTCCTTGTTATACAAAAGTTTCTTTTTAAAATAGTTATACTTTTTTCAAATGGAAAGTAGCTTTTTTTTCTCGTGGTCACGTAAATAACATAGAATTTTAGCAGTATTAACAAGAAGTGCCTAGAAAAAGAAGCGCTTGAAAAAATAGTTTGTAAAAGAATGAGCAGAGAAGGTGATATGAATGCAACACACTTTTTTTTAAATGTAATTTCTGTTAGATTTGTCTTATCGGCGGCCTTTCCTTTGGAATGTATTGCCTATTGACAATGGTATTCTTTTGTCGTTGGGTTTCTTTGTTTAACTTTTGTGTTATAATTTATTAGATCTCACACACGCACACACACATTCACACTCTTATTCATACTTCCAGACTCTGGGGAGGATAGGGGATAGGGAATAATCTTGGCTAGAGAAAAATTCCCATCCCTTCAGCCGGGAATCGAACCCGAGACCTCTGACATAGCAGGTAGGTGCTCTCCCGCCTGAGATACGGGGCCAGCTACATTTAACGACGTGTACTTCAGTTAGTTCCAAATGTTTCACTACTGATGTATGCACGTACAGAATCTCCGGATATAAACAAATCCTATGTTGTAAAGGTTATTAATAATTAATATAAAACCTCTTTACATACACTAAACACAAATAACTTTATTTGTGCGATCAGTTTGAATTACATCATTGCTGTTATTTCACTTTTATCCCGATAGACCAGTGAATTATTCATAGCGAACAGTCTCTAATTAGCATAACCTGCTAATATGAATAATGGAGTGGGAAAGGATTAAGCAACAGCTGGGAAACCGTGTGTGTTACACAGAGAATAAAGGAAGGAGTAGGAGACACTAGAGGAAGGTTAAGAATCCCCTGAGGGATATCGACAGCTGCCTACAAAGCGCAGATCACGAAAAAAGGAAACAATTATGATGTGTCACATTCACATGACTTTCTCTACCCTCTATAATTTAATAATGGATATAAAACAATTCTTACGAAAGCTTATTTTCCACCTACTTCATTTTGATTCAAACTTTTCCGGAAATAGTTACATTATACATTTCTTATAGGTGTAGTGGTTACCATGCTAGCTTCTAGTTCCCGAGCTCCCGGATTCAAACCCGGCGGAGGGCGATGGATTATTTCGGGCGTAAAAATCCTTAGCATGGCTTCCTGCGGAAGGGAAGTAAAGCCGGCGGCACGTAAAAGAACCTCAAGCCTGATAAAGAGACCTCTGAGCGAAGTACTTACCTGTCTTCCACGTTCAACATAGAATGGGGACGCTAAGGACCATAGCAGTTAAAGAGCGTTCATAAATAAAACAGAATTTCATTTCTTATAGATACAAAGAGAATAGCGATAGTCAAATGTTTAAGAACTGGACGTTAAATGCTGGTCTTAAAATTCCATACCTACCCTTCTCATGACCGCGCAAGAAACAGCTGAAAATCGACAGCACTTTAAAAAACTGAACAATTTGAACAATTAATAAAGAATATCTCGGAAATGGTAATGCCACGAAAAATGTTATTTGAAATCAAGTGTGTTTTAAAGGAAGAGAAATTTCTTGTGTAGTAAGTTTTCGTTTATCACTTAACGTGTATCAATTATACATTATTATACAAAATTTCTTCTGAAAGAGCATTTCCCCGGCTATTCCCAGAAAATTCAAGATATACCTTTTATTTTTCATGTAAATTTCTTAAATATGTGAAATTTTAATCAAAATCCTTAAGAGAAGATAAAAAATTTCGAAAAAGTCTTTATTTTCTTGAAAATCTTTGGAGGGTACTGAACTCAAATACGAAGTTCGGTATTTATCTGACTTTCGTTTTTAAGTTGATACACACACACGCACACACTTTTAGTGCATGGTAGATGATAAAAGTCGGACATATTGGATATCCGTCTAAGTATGTCTAAAAAGTAAGACAGCTGAACTTGAATTTTGTATATAATCGAAATAATTGTGATTTACTTTCTTACATAAATTTCTCCGCATTTACTTGGAGGCATTTGGAGCGTTCATGTTAACTGTCTTACAAATAAAATAATCGGAGGGACTTTCATGTTAAGCATTCTTAAACATACCCTACCAACTTAATATTTCTTTACGGTATATTGTGACGCAATTACTGTGGCCTGAGGTTATCGGGATATCGGCGCCGGGCATTTGGATTGCTAAAAGAGATAAGTAGACGCGGGAGCGTCCTCGTCCGGCCTAAACACCAGAGCGCTATCGATAGCTAACCAGAATCTTCTGGAAGTTTTTTCGCTTATCGAAGATTCTAGAGTGTTCTGTGGAAATTTTCATCCGCTGTATAAGCGAGCGCTCTCGCGAATCGGACAGTTAGTGAGTGAGCGAGTGCGTTTCTGGTGCAAAAAAGTGCTGTTCTCCGAGCGAGTTTGCGAAGACTGTGATGACGTGCACTGAGTGATGCTACTGAAAGAGGTTAGAGTAGAGTCTTGTGTTCGACTCACCAGCGGGTGAACTGTCCTGAAGAAGAGGCTACTACGTGCGTATTTCATGACGCGGCTACGTCACGAAGACAAGTGAAATCGAAGTGAAAGTTGACCTATATCATATTAGTGAAGTGATAGTGAAACCTTTGTGAAGTGAAGATTAGACACATATTTACAGTCATTTAAAATATGGAAACCTTTTGTGGGGTATCCATGCTTCTGTTTCCAGACGATTTTTACTGCAAAAGAGAGTTGCAAGAGTTATTTATGGTGTTACATCACGTACTCATGTACTAACCTTGCCTTCAGTCATCATTCTTTACTGTTCATACTTGTTACTTTCTTTAACGTGTACATAGTAGGTATAGAAGGTACTGCACTTCACCCAGAAATTCGATACCGAGATTTCACCGGAAATACATGCTTTGAGATCCCCTGAATTAAAAAAAACACCTTTAGAAAAAGGTCCCAGTGTGTGTCTGTGTATAAGAGCTGCATAACTCAAAAACACAAAATCGGATGAATACCCAACTTAGTATTCGAGTTCAGTAGCTTCCAAGGATGCGACACGAAGACCTTCAAGAAAATTCCCTACCCCAACTACCCACTTATATGGAGCATTTTTCGAAAATTTTGATTTTATATAAATGGCTCTAACGATTTTGATTAAAATACCATATATGAAGACATGAGAAATGAAATGTATATCTTGAATTTTCTGGGAATAGCCTAAGAAATTTTCTTCTTTCGGAAGAGATTTTTGTATAACGTTGAATAACTGGTAAACGTTAAGCGATAGACGAAAACGTACCACACAACGAATTTAGATCTCTTTAAAATACACAATTTATTTAAAATGAGCTATTTTGTAGCATAAACCCTTTCTGAAATATCCGTTATTAAAGGTTCGAATTGATCAAAACTTATTCTTTTTAAGTCCCATCGGTTTTCAAGTGTTTATCGCGATTGCATGGAAACAGTATGGGATTTTAAGGCCGGCATATGGCGTCATGCTCTTATACCGTTGAATATCGCTCTCGGTCTGTATCTATAACGAAATATGTAATGTAGTTATTTTAGCAAAGCTTTATCTGGATTAAAATGCAGAAGATAGAAACATAATCTTTGGTAAAAATAGTTTGTATACCTAATAGGAATGGAGCGTAGAGAAAGTTATGTGAATGCAGCATCAGTAAAAATAGTTTGTATACCTAATAGGGATGGAGCGTAGAGAAAGTCATGAGAATGCAGCATCAGTAAAAATAGTTTGTATGCCCTAATAGGGATGGAGCGTAGAGAAAGTCATGTGAATGCAGCATCAGTAAAATAGTTTGTATGCCCTAATAGGGATGGAGCGTAGAGAAAGTTATGTGAATGCAGCATCAGTAAAAATAGTTTGTATGCCCTAATAGGGATGGAGCGTAGAGAAAGCCATGTGAATGCAGCATCAGTAAAAATAGTTTGTATACCTAATAGGGATGGAGCGTAGAGAAAGTCATGAGAATGCAGCATCAGTAAAAATAGTTTGTATGCCCTAATAGGAATGGGGCGTATAGAAAGTAATGTGAATGCAGCATCAGTAAAAATAGTTTGCATACCCTAATAGGGATGGAGCGTAGAGAAAGTCATGTGAATGCAGCATCAGTAAAAATAGTTTGTATGCCCTAATAGGGATGGAGCGTAGAGAAAGTCATGTGAATGTAGCACCAGTAAAAATAGTTTGTATACCTAATAGGGATGGAGCGTAGAGAAAGTCATGTGAATACAGCATCAGTAAAAATAGTTTATATGCCCTAATATGGATGGAGCGTAGAGAAAGTCATGTGAATACAGCATCAGTAAAAATAGTTTCAATGCCCTAATAGGGATGGAGCGTAGAGAAAGTCATGAGAATGCAGCATCAGTAAAAATAGTTTGTATACTCTAATAGGGATGGAGCGTAGAGAAAGTCATGAGAATGCAGCATCAGTAAAAATAGTTTGTATGCCCTAATAGGGATGGAGCGTAGAGAAAGTCGTGTGTATGCAGCATCAGTAAAAATAGTTTGTATGCCCTAATAGGGATGGAGCGTAAGGAAAGTCATGTGAATGCAGCATCAGTAAAATAGTTTGTATGCCCTAATAGGGATGGAGCGTAGAGAAAGTCATGTGAATGCAGTATCAGTAAAAATAGTTTGTATGCCCTAATATGGATGGAGCGTAGAGAAAGTCATGTGAATGCATCATAAGGTTTTTAATATAAGATTTTAATTTTTTAATTTTGTCTATGTAATAAATCTATAACGTTATAGTATGGCAATGACACAACGAATATTGATACCAATATATCTTTATCTTTCGGAACGGAGGGAACTCGGCACTGTTCCACACGGATACCTACGGCACAACAGGATCGTCCTCTTAAGGAAGGATGAGGTGAGAGGAGACACCGGGCGGCCGGATCCAGGAGCAATGGCACAGCAATGACAGGGTACCTAATTTTGCAGCAGTGGACACTTCTAGACGGACAGGCAGACCGGGGACTCAGCCCCACACAAAAGGGGTCCAATGCCCCTCAAGGGAGTTCGGATACCCCGGCAGCTAACCCAAACTCGAGGGACGGAGGGAGCTACGGAGAGAATCCTTTTTCTGCCACGCTGCACCGAAACACCATCCCAGACACTTCCAAACCTGTAAGAGGCCAATGGAACGAAATGAAGGGACAGGAAATTCGGGTGCTGAAAGAAACTACTGGAACATTTGCCTGACGACCCGGAAAAACTTCCAAAAAGTCACATGGGTCACAGCGAGTGGTTGCTGGGGATCGAACCCGGGACATCCCGAGTGCACCTCGACATTGCCGCCCGAGCCACTCCACTCAGTAACACCAACATGGCTCAAGTTTGTTGCAGAGCGGCACATATTGAAATAGCTTGCAAGGTTTTTTATTGGTACTATGAGGGCAGGGAGTAAAAATATGTCAGTGCATGATTTGAATTGGGACATTTCATAAGGAATCTAATCTAAGATGTCAAAAAGCGTAGGCACGCACTTGTTTGCTTTGGGAGAAGCAATTACTGACGTGTCACATGCAGCAGCTTATGGGAAGCAACTCAATCACGTCAAGTGTCTGACATTCCCATCACTTTCCATTATGTCTCCACCTGATCTAGCAACAATCAAACAATTTCATATTCCAGTGGTACGACCGAGGGAACTGCAGCGATTTGTTCCGCAGAAACTGTGAATGTTATTATGTTTATACATAGCCTCATCAAGTCAAGCCATCTTTCAGAAATTGTACTACCTGAAAACTGCTATTGCAAATATTTGAGTAAAAATATCGGTGGTATCGAAATATGCCTAATATTTCGAGATAAACTTTCAATTTTTTTTCTCGATAATTTTAAGTTTTTAAGTTTTGCATTATTTAAAGTTGTTGCATTTAGCTTTATGCTAGACAAGAAATCAAAGGATTCGAGATCTTGTACATGTCCTTAAAGAGTTGCTGGACTATAATGTTTGATAGACCTTGACTGCGTTTGCTGTGGGTGAGCAGCATTCCATCGACTCGTATCTAAATGAAAACATGCAAAATAATGGTAGCATTAACCGAGTTATGAATGAAAATGACTTAACTGACATAAATCCCGTTTCTACAATATCCTGATTTGGTGACTCTCTCTCTTAACTATTAAATTTACCTACCCGGTGATCAAAATCTGTGAACACAGCATAATTAAGACGTGAGATAATAGAGCGCATGGAAATATTTGTTTTTAGTTGTTCGAGTTTCATGTAAAGTATATGTTTGTTTATATTTTCAAATTGCAGAATAAAGAAATATTTCTATTTGTTTTTCAATTCATAGAAAGTCCATAACATATAGTTTTCAGGACAAAATATAACTACGTAAGATGGGAAGCAAAGCAAATTTATTATTATTATTATTATTATTATTATTACTATTATTATTATTATTATTATTAGCATTGACTATAATAGGAGACATATAACCTGTATCATTATCAAGATAAACAAAATTGCTACCAATTGGAGAATGTCAAACGGGAGCAATTTCGAAATGAGCATACAATAAAATCTTGGTTATATGCCTTTATATACTGAAAACTACTAAGGATAGAATTCAGTATACAAGCTATCGCCTTTACAATTTTGTATAAAGTGAGTATCGAGTATGGAGCTAAAAAATCAGTATCGATATCGAGAAATGGTGGTATCGTCCCATCATTATGAAATTTATTTATGTGTAGTATATAAGGTGGACGATTTAAGGTGAGACTGTACAAGATCTCCAAAACTAAACGTTGTAGAAAGAAATGTCTTGAATAAAAGTTGCTTGATAGTATTTTGTTTGGAGGACGTTATGATGGTCATTTTAAAGCAAATTTAAATTTTAAATGGAAACCTACCATTAGGGTCATTTGTGACCATCACAACGTCTCCAAATAAAACGCGATTAATGGCATTTACTTTCCCCATAGCATTAACCAACTTTTATTAAAGACATTTCTTTCTACAACGCTTAGCTTTGGAGATATTGTACTGTATCAACTTAAATGGTCCATCCTATATACAATATGAATTAATTGTTCTTCCACACATTCCGTATATTGGCTGTGGTTGGAAATGCAGAATCAAACTAAAAAGTTAAATACCATTGACTCGATTTGAACCACGCATATTCGGTTTTCCGTGCCGTTGCTCTAGCCACTGAGCTGCAACGAAACATGCCGGTATTACATTAAATTACCCAAATAACTCAAATTTCACAAGGCGTTCACAAATTCATTTTGAGGTAACAAACCCAGCCGGATTACACACTCCTGTGTTTTAAGTCCCGGGCTTCACAGTTTACTAAGTCGATCAATGATAATTGTTCTTCCACGTTGCCGTGTGTAGGCTAAAGTAGAAAGGTAGAATAAGACTGAAATATTCAGCACCATAGCAGTAATTTGAATTTTTCGTCTGAATCAACATATATATATATATATATATATATATATATATATATATATATATATATATAGTTACATGCTGTGTAGAGGCCTAAAAGTTCACGTGAAAATTAAATTAATTTCTAATACACGGCACGCATATTGAGGGGACGTATACTCACTTGGTTGCGGAGGACCGAAACGTGGTGTGGTGGTTAAGAGGAAGGCGAGGGTATTTCACTGTACAAAATCCATAACACAAATCTACTTACATGTTCCAGATTTATTTCCCAACCTTTTGGGGCTTCTAAATTATTAAATATGAAAGGTGAGAGGAGCTGTCCTCCGATCCAAAGGCCGGCTTGCACACGCGATTCGCTTCTCTCGGAATCCTAAGCACGACAGACGCTATATCCCCCGCCACTCGTGACTAGCAAAGCTACCAGCCAGGAGTGACGTAAACAACAATGTAACAATGTGTCCGGTAATGACAATGTAAAACAATAATATGGTAATGGCAGTTCCACAACTGCACCTAGAGTCTGATTATATAATCCTATAGCTTAATTTAGCTATTTTAAATGGTTTCAGAGAAGAGGGATCATACATATACCAGAAAATATCATTCACAGAAAAAGCTGTTCAAAGCAAAAATTAAGAAAGCAAACTCGTATATATTTGTAAAGAAATAAACTACATGGCTTGAGCACACAGAACCTACCACACTTAACAGCAGTGCCAATTTCCCATAAAAGATGGGTAAAGATTACCACTCTACTTCAAAGCGTGTGGAGGTTAAGACCTTTTTTGTGTGAAGTGATGCAGAACTCACAGAAAAAAATGCCAAAGGCAATAGCATTTTTAACAATATATTTAAAATATAAGCATTGTGCTTTGTATAGTGATAAAATATAGAGTATATAAAATTAAAGAAGAAATTACTATTAATTATACGCTATTTAGTCCCCCTTAACTTCTCTACAGTAGTGAACGTACCTCAAAAATCAAAGCCCATGATCCCTAGTTTGTTGTAAAAAGGGTAGGGCTTGCAGTTATCGTGAAGGATTTTTCTGAGGTAATTAGAGGAATAATGATCCAGAGTTTATTTGAACACTGTTTTCTGGATCTGATGGGTGTCACGGGATACAAACAGGTAATGGCATCGTAAAAGCTGGTTATGGCATTAGCAGGCAGTGAAGCTGTTACATAAGCCTCTCATTTTCATTCTATGGGCATGTCATCAAATGGAAATACGATTAAAAGCATTCACCTGCTCTCCACTCCGTTACTGATTAACGAGTCACGCTGACGGTTCTGAACACAGCTTTTATTATCTCATCAGGGATTCCCTCTAACAGGTATTAGTAATTAAATTTAAAAAAGGAGAGTTTAAAAAGCCTGTATGGACATACTGGAGTGCACGCTGGAGGCAAATATCCATTAAATTAAATTTTAAATGCTTTTCATACAAAGCAACATAATTCATATGCTACGCTTCCTGTGTATAAAGTACAAAAGTCGGAATTAGTTTATCTACCAGGTCAAAAAGGTCGACACTTAAGGGCATCTGCCATGAATTAACTTAAACCAGCGCTTTACGTGTCCACTTGTGCTCATAGTATTGCTTATAAAGCACTTAGTGTGTTTTACACACTTGTGCTATTGTACATTTGGTCGACTAGCCAAATAAATAGGAGATTGCAATGCAGGTGGATTAATATAAAGTTTACACTCGAATATATCGGAAACAAGGTCTTTTGATCTATTTATGCAGAGAATGAACTTCAGTCAGACTTCAGAAAGCACAATTGTAGTACACATTTTTTTAAATATAAATCCCCCACTACAAACTACGCTTTACATGGAACACTTTTTGAAAATTTTGATTTTCTGAAAAATTGCTCTATGTTGATTAAAATAACCCATATTAAATATATTTACAAGACCAAATGTACACCTTGAATTTTCTGCGAATAGCCTTTGAAGTGCTCTTCATTCGGAAGAAATTTTGCATAATCTTGTTTAACTGATAAACGTTAAGTGATAGACGAAAACGTGCTGTACTAAACATGTAGATCTCTTTAAAACACACAATTTATTGAAATAGCTTTTCTTGTGCCATCAAGCATTTCAAAGATATCCGTTATTAATGATTCAATTCCTTTATTCCTTCAGTCCCATCGATTTTCAGTTGTTCCTCGCGATTACATGGAAAGAGTATGGAATTTTCAGGCTAGCGTACTGCGTCCAGTTCTTAAACATTTGCACTACAACGAAATGTGTAACGTAGCTATTTCTGCAGAGGTTTATCTCGATTAAAACGTAGGAGATAAAAATAAACTTTCATCAGAATAACTTGTATACCCATTAATAAACAATAGGGGTAGAGAAAGTTATGTGTGGGTAACATTAGATTTTTCCCGCCTTTTTCTTCTTTAATATGTGGTTATAAAACTTAAAGCATACCCAGATTAAAACATACCTATTATTTTGTCCAAATACATATTCGGGACTACTTATATTAGATGTTTGTGTTACATATTGAGCAAGAGAAGATCGCGGTAACGTGTGAGGCTCCCGGGTTAAATTTCCGTTGACTGCCCACTCTGACCATAGGTTTTTCGGAGTTTTCCTGGTCGGTAGGCGAATGCTGCAGTGATCTCTGTTCTACCACGATTTCATTTTATCATTTCCCTTTCATTCAGTTTCCTTCCCTTGTTTCAGGTCAGCTCAGGTTTCGTGGCGTTGGGCGGTGCCGGAAAGATGCCACGGAAGCTTATTTAAGGGAAAGGGTATTTCACGTAAACAGTAGAGGTCTGTTTGGTTGAACAGGTCGTTCATCGCTCTCTCTGGGCACCTTCAGTAGAACTCCGCGCGTCTCTGTGGCCTGTAGCATTTATTCCTTTCTCCTGGCAGTTAGAAGCCGCAATAGATCTGGCGTAGGCCGCAGTGAACGGTGTGTCCCACTGCGAATGTAGCCTGTAGCCTACACCCATACCCCAATAATCTTTAAAATTAATAAAATAATAGTCCTTCACTCTTGTAAACTTTTAACTATGTTTCCGTCGCTACCATTTGGATGGTATATAGCTCAGGACTCAAATACCTGCCTAAGTTATGTCGCGAGCAGAAAATTTAATTTATAAAAACTAAATCACACATATGATAAACAAAGTAAGGACGGATAATGTTAAGGAATGCCTTTGATATCAACCAGCCGCAGTTTGTTTGCAGCATAATTATCCGAGATTGTGCCATCTCCATTTCTACTTTCTCTGTCGCGTACATAGAATGTAGAGAAGGTATTGCATTCCACCCAATATTTGATGCCCAGATTTCACTGGAAATACATGTTTTGAGATCCCTGAATCCAAAAAAGCATTTTCAGAAACAAGTCTGTGTGTTTGTGTGTGTCTGAACACTATGACTTAAAAACTTGGTATTTAAGCTTAGTGCCTTCCAAAGATGCGACACGAAGCTTTTCAGGAAAATATTCCCAAACTACCCTTTACATGAAACATTTATTAAAAGTTTTGATAAATAGCTCTAACGATTTTGATTAAAATGCCATACATTAAGGATATTTACATGAAAATAAAATGTACATCTTGAATTTTCTGGGAATAGCCTTTGAAGTCCTCTTCATACTGAAAGAATTTTGTAGAATTTGTATAAATGATGAAGGGTAAGCGAAAGACGAAAACGAATAGCCGAATATTCAGTTGTTTCTCGCGATTTCATTGGAAGAAGTATGCAATTTTAAGAGCAGCATATAGCGTCCATTTCTAAAACATTTGACTATCGCTGTTCCCTTTATATCTATAACGAAATGTGTACTGTAGTTATTTCCGGAAGGGTTTATCTTGATTAAAATGAAGTAGATAGGAAAATAAACTCTCGTAATTTGAATACCTACTAATAAGCGATAGAGGGTAGAGAAAGTCATGTGAATGTAACACATTGGATTTTTAAACACATTCTTATACAGTAATATCGCCATTATTTGTTTCAGATTGCGAAAGATTCAAAACAAAATCGCAGCTTTAAAGCCCCTTGTACACAATCAAACTTTTTTTTTTCAATTGAAGAGTTTACAAGAAAATTTGTGAAATGTTTTTCAATATGTAACAAGATCGGAAAAGACTTGACAATACCTGGCAAAGTCAAAAATGTGTATTTACAAGTTGTCTCTTTGCCAAAAGGAAACCCTTCAGAACACATTGATAATTTATCACGCGTAAAGCAATTTAGTATTTCCGTCACAATATTACAATTCGCAATGAAACATTGCTCCTTACTATCCAATGAAATCACATTACGGGTGTGGAATACAATGAAAATAACACCAACTGATAGTTAACCACACTATATAACATTGCATTATTCTATACATAGTTCGGAGAACTGCCTGGCGACTATTGATGCAGTAATTTATATCACAAATTATTTAAATGTAAAGAGTGATTATAGTATGAATATGCATTCTTATGTGACATTGATTTGAGATGTTTGTTGATTGTAATTATTGTTGATAAGTAAGTTTTTAATGCCTTACTGAAACTGACAATAATAGCGTGCAATAATGCAGCAAGGGGGTGAGCTGTTTATCATTATTAGAGACGAGGAAGTTACGTAATGTTGGCGCGTTTTTTCTTTAGAATTTGCTGGAACATTATACCTAGAGCATATGTATTCATAATTTTCATTGGATATAAAATAGACGCTAATGTTGGCGCGTTTTATTAGCCAATTGCAGCTCAGTTATAATTTTTAGGCATATCGGGGTGTAGGAGTATAAAAGGGCTAGGTTAGAGGTAGAGTCCTTCAGTTCGTCGAAAATATTTGTATGCTACACGTCGCCCTCAGTCCGTCAGTTCAGCAGAAAATATTTGTAAAGTACACGTCGGCTATCGATTCACAAGTTACACGTAGCAGAGTTATGAAAAATCTAAAGTGTTGTAAAGTTAATTATACAAAAAGTTGAAGTACACGAATTAGGAATGATCAGTAATGAAGCTATTATAACAGTTTCAGTTTGGCGAGTGTCAAGATCAATGTGTAAATGTGATAGTAACTGTGTTCGACAATAAAAGTGTAAAACAAATTCCTTCATCAGTGTTATCTTTGGATAAAAGATTCCTTTCCGTTTACACTACCTGTATAAAGAGAAGTGCTCGGCCAAAAATAGCTAGCCGGAGGACAGTGAACAAAAATTAAATAAAATAACAGTAGCATTCTTTCAAACAAACACCAATACTGCCGCAAATTGCTAACACCAGATGGAGCTAACAAACATTATAAAGAATCACGTCACAAAATGGCTTCACCACGCAGAGTAAACACACATACACAAACATTATAAGTGATACCGTCGCAAATTGGCTCCAAAACGTGGGGCTCAACAAACAAATAAATATAACAGAAGTATACCACTTCAAATTGACGCCCTTACGTGGGACAGTTAAAATTATGTAACCAAACAAAACAAAAGCAGCACAATATAAGATCTTCAAGTTCTAATAATTTACGTAAAAACATATTACGTAAGCACTAAACCACCGCACTATTTCTTTATAATCGCATTCATCTGCTCCATCTTGTGGTAATCCACGGAGCTCTCGATGTGCAGATATGGCCAGCTTATGTAACCTTATCAGTTCGCATACGACATACCTTGGCCGGGTAGCCATTTTTGTTTACTTTTCGCTTTCAGCCATGTTGCAGATTTTGTGACGCACTGTGAGTACTCTCATTTCATTGGCCAAAGCCATCAAATCATTGTGAAATCTTTGATCGTTTAGAGCATGTCTTTATTTGCTTTCAAGACTTTCAAAGACTTTAAAAGTATTGGAAGCAATTTGACAAGAAAAGTTATGAAGTTGTGACAACTCTTGAAATGTCTCGCAAAGTATTGAATTTGACAAACATTTGATCGTGTATAAGCGGCTTAAAATTTATCAGCGTCACACATTTAACTAGTGCTTAAAAGTGAACGTCGTTCTTCAACAGGATTTACGTTTTTATGCTGTAAATTTAACATCTTATCTTTACTATTGAAGCTAACCATTGTTTCATAATTCATGGCTTGTACTAATGGTGCAATAACCCTCGATGTGACGACTTGTTTTTAAAAGAATATTAGCACTGTGAACACTTTATTTGAAACTTTATAATGGCATTATTAATCATCATTGTTTGACCTAATAATGGTTAACTATGAAGATTAGGATCTTCTTAGGAACAAAAAAATTCATTAAGGGAAGATAGGTGACTGAAATAAGCAAAAGCGCATCTCTTTAGTAAAGCACCAATTTATCTTAAGCTATTGCAATTAAGCTCATCAAATTTTATATGCATTTATACTAATGTTTGATACAAACGGAATGTAAATTTTGTATACATCTGATAACTGTCATTTAATGAATTAGCTATTTTTATCCTGAGGTTATATGTGTTTTTTAAACAGCTTTATGTTCGTTGTTTGCAGAAACTATGAACGATATAACTTTTAAGTTTAGTACAGAGACCGCCAGTAATATTTTATTTGAACCTGATATGAATCCAATAGCTTAATTACAGAAAATTGTTTGTCACAGAAAATGATTCGTAAAAAAATCATATTTTTTTACTAATAATGTACACTAATGCCATATTATTCAAGATGCAGAGATGATTGCCATTCAAAATAAGCAGCATTATTTTTATATGTTCCTGCAAGATTTCACTAAAATTGGACCACTAATTTCAGAGAAAAAGATACATAAAGCTAAGAAAATGTAGTTTTCAGAAAAAAACAAATTAAAGTGAAGGCGTGGCAGGCATTTAACGGGTGCACCACCCTAATAAATAACTATTCAAAGGCGTAAATAATATCTCAACCATGTTAAACCAAATATCATTCTGTTCAGTAAGAACTGTATAATGTTATATAACTTGAATGCTTATGCGATACTGTCTGCATTTGATGCAATCCTTAGCTAAAACTCAACACATACCTTGGTAACAGATCCTGTGATGGCTCTCCTTTCATTTCACTATTGCTGTTGCTTACAATCAGGCCTGTATTGTCTTCCATATAAATGGAAGAATACACCATCCTTCCTTCTAAATGGTTTCCGCTGCCTTATCACTACAGGCATTACATTCCTCCTCAGCTAAGATTTTTCCTTCTTGACGGTGGCAACAATCATATACCCCGATCAAACTGCGGGTAAAGTTTGTGATGGCCTTTTAGCCGTTTTACGGCAATCAAATACAGAGTTTTTTTGGTCGTATTATCTGTGCGGTTAATTACAGTGCCCATAGTCAGACCGGAGTGATATCCTGAATTTTGTTCTTGTGGAGTCACCACGTCCTCGCTTCGACATGTTGGATACACCCTCACGTACATACATATATGCACCATGTGATCAAATGTATCCGGACACCCCAGAAACATACGTTTTTCACCTTAGGTGCTTTGTGCTGCCACCTACTGCCTGGTACTCATTATCCGCGACCTCAGTAGTCATTAGACGCTCCAGACTTCGAACGTGGTCAGGTGATTGGGTGTCACTTGTGTCAGAAGTCTGTACGCGAGAATTTCACACTCCTAAATATCCCTAGGTCCACTGTTTCTGATGTGATAGTGAAGTGGAAACGTGAAGGGACATGTGCAGCACAAAAGTGTACAGGCCGACCTCGTCTGTTCACTGACAGAGACCACCGACATTTGAAGAGGGTCGTAAAGAGTAATAGGCAGACATCTATCCAGACCATCACACAGGAATTCCAAACTGCATCAGGATCCACTCCAGGTACTACGACAGTTAGGTGTGAGGTGAGAAACCTTGGATTCCATGGTCGAGCGGCTGCTCATAAGCCACACATCACGTAGGAAAATTCCAAACGACGCCTCGCTTGGTGTAAGGCGAGTCAACATTACACGATTGAACAGTGGCAAAACTTGTGTGGAGTGACGAATCACAGCACACAATGTGGCGAGCCGATGGCAGGGTGTGGATATGGCGAATGCCCGGTGTACGTCATCTGCCAGCGTGTGTAGTGCCAACAGTGAAATTCGGAGGTGGTGGTCTTATGGTGTGGTCGTGTTTTTCCTGGGGGAGGGCTTGCATCCCTTGTTGTTTTGCGTGGCACGATCACAGAACAGACGTACATTGATATTTTAAGCACCTTCTTGCTTCCCACTGTTGAAGAGCAATTCGGGGATCGCGATTGCATATTTCAACACGATTGAGCACCTGTTCATACTGCATGGGCTGTGGCGGAGTGATTACACGACAATAATATCCCTGTAATCGACTGGCCTGCACGGAGTCCTGACTTGAATCCTATAGAACACCTTTGGTATGTTTTGGAACGCCGACTTCGTCCCAGGCCTCACTGACCTACATCGATACCTCTCCTCAGTTCCGCACTTCGTGAAGAATGGGCTGCCATTCCCCAAGAAACCTTCCAACACCTGATTGAAAGTATGCCTGCGTGAGTGAACGCTGTCATCAAGACTAAGGGTGGGCCAACGCCATATTGACTTCCAGCATTACTGATGGAGGGCGCCACGAACTTGTACGTCACTTTCAGCCAGGTGTCCGATTACTTTTGATCACGTAGTGTACATACAGGCTGTTTGGAGAATGTTATAATGGTCATTTTAGGCTCAATTTAATTTTTTAAATGGGAACCTACAATTAGTGTCAATTTAAATCACAACGTTCTCCAAGCAAAACACGACTAATAACATTTACTTTCCCCCATAATATCAAGCAACTTTTTATTCAAGACATTTCTTTCTACAACGCTTAGTTTTGGAGATCTTGTACAGTCTCAACTTAAATGGTTTAGACTGTATATGTTTCTGGTGTGTTGCATTTACTTAACTTCTGTATTCCTCTATCGTTTATTAGTGGTTATGCAAAATATTTTACGAAAGCTTATTTTTCTATCTACTGTATAGTAATTCAGATAAACTTGTACAGAAATAACTGCATTGCACATTTCGTTATAGATAAAAGGGTACATCGATAGTCAAATGTTTAAGAACTGTATACAACTGACCTTAAAATTCCACACTCTTTCCATGCAATCGGAGAAGCAACTGAAAATCGACAGTACTTGAAAATAAATTACAAAGTGTTGAACAGTTCGAACCATTAATAACAAGTATGTTGGCAATGCTCACAAAAGAGTTATTTAAAGTAAATTGTGTGTTTTGAAGGGATATACATTTTTTGTGTAGTACGTTTTCATCTATTGCTTAACGTTCACCGGTTATATAAGGTTATACAAAAGTCCTTCCGAATGAAGAGGACTGTTATATATGCTATTACCAGAAAATTGAAAATATACATTGTATTTCTCCTCAAACATATTTAATATACGGTATTTTAATCAAAATCGTTTTCGTGAAAATAAAAACTTTCGAAGAACTTCCATGCAAAGGATAGTTAGGCTGGGAGATTTTTATTAAAAATCTTCTTCTTTTCCTTTTTTATTTATGCTGTTCATACACACAGACTCGTACACACGGATCTTTTTCAAAATGTTTTTCTTTTTGGACTCAGGAATCTCAAAACAAGTATTTACGGCCAAATCACGGTATTGAATTTTTTGTTGGAATGCAATAACTTATCTATCTATCTATTTTTATTATTTAATTTCTATAACCCTTTTTAACTTCTATATACATTACTGGGGGCTTTGACTTGAGAAATAACTCGTTGACTATAGGTTATTTAACGCTGGTTTTTTATTAAACAGGATCATATTCCCTCCAACGTGCATGCTTTTAGACTCTGTGGAGAGTAGGGAATGATTCATATTAAACAGAAACCCCCCCTACCAGCAAGAATCGAACGTGGGACTTCTGGGTTGAAAAGCCTGAAAGCTCACCATTCGACCACTGAGGCTTACGATATTCTAAGTCGCCAATGGGAATGTTATCTCAAAACGAACTTGAAAACCTTTGTGGATTATAGGAAACAAATACGAGTCAGTTGGGGTGTTTAATGTGCCGGTATGCTGCCATGGTAGCTCAGTTGATTAGAGCAACTGCATGGAGAGCCGAAGATCCGTGGTGCTAATCCGGCTATGGTACTGAATTTTTAACCTCGTTCTACCTTTCCAACTTAGAACTATACACGGCATGTATGGAAGAATAATTATTTTTAAATGACGGCATTAATTATGCATATTTTTATGGCAGGTTTTAAGGTTAATGAGATACATTCCATCGACTCGTCCCTTCGATAATCTCAGAACCTCTTGTGATATTATCTGTGGTAAGGTTCAATACTGGTAAGGTAAAACGGCACTTTTATGTAACATTTTAGATACAAGAGGATTATCAAACATCTCATTAATGCTATCAAGAGTCCGTATATGAATACTAAAATAAGAATTAATTCTCGTTATAAAATTTCAGCTAAAATCTAACAAATCAAGGTGTCTGACAAGGTTGTATCGCCTACTTTATTTAATTTATATATTTGACGATCTAATTTTGAAGTTCAAAAATGAAATACAGTTCGGGATCAAAATAGAATTAAACACGTCTTTAAGTACTTTACTATATGCTGATAATCAAATAGTTATACAAGAAACAGAAGATAATCTGCAAAGAGCAGTATATAGATTAAGCCAAAATGCAATGCATAACAATTTAACTATATCTATAAATAAAACATAGACGATGGCCTTTAAAGGGAAGAACCCCGTTAGATCAAAGATACTAATAAATGGTAAAATATTAGTACAGATATCCCACTTCAATTATCTAGGATGTGACGTTAGTTTTAAATTTGACAAAGACATCGAGATGAAAAGTTAATACGTTTCAAACCATTTGGGAACGACCAGAAGAACTCTAGAAAGAAAAACTAGAAAAGAAGCACAAATTAAGTTCTATAAGATTATAGCTTTACCTGCTGTATTATATGGTTCCGAGTGGTCGACAATAACAAAAAGAGAGAGATCACGCTTGCAGTGCGACGAAATGAGTTTTTTGAGGTATGTAAGAGGGTGCACTAGAGGGGACAAAATAAGAGATGAATCAATAAGATCGGATTTGAATATTATATCAGTAAACGATAAGATTGATGAAAATAAAATAAATTGGAAAGAACATGTTGTGATAATATGACAGATGATAGAATACCAAAAAAGATAATGAATTGAAAACCGACAGGGAGGAGAACTTTAGGAAGACCACGCAAGAGATGGCTAGAGACCGGACCAGGTGATATGACCTAATCCTTGAAAGGAGAAGTAGTTTCAATACTGCCTAATTTTACTCTGTAAAAACTCTATAATATGTATCGATAAAATCAGCGATTAGAATTAGATCATACTGGAGATAACAACGGATACTCGAGTTTCCAAAATAAAATTTCTGAAGAACCTTTAAAGTGGTCAGCTGTTGAGTGTCACCTTGAAGAAGAATCATACAAGATAGCAATTTGCGAGCCTCTTAGCAAGAAGATAAGGGTTGTGACGTCAGGTAAAACCTAGAGTCCCAGTGGCACTCGAGTTCCCAGCTGTGGTGGGTGGATCGATTCCAAGCACACAAGACTTGTCGCGCGCGCGCTGCCCTGGGCTCTGTCTCTGGATCGATTCTCATTTGCCCAAAGGAAACCTACCGTAACCTCTTCTAAGAAGAGAACTTCTTGTCCAAACAAACATGTTGTCTGTTTTACATTTTGTCACAACAGACTTTTTGCTACCTGCTACCGTCCCATGGGGACACTACAGACAATTCTGTAAAAACTTGTTTTTTCCATACATTTAAGCTATCTCAGCTGTAATGGTTATACTCGAGAGACTATACCACAATAAAATATTCAGAAGATAACTGATATGTAACACTCACATGGCTTTCTGTACCCTTAACATATATTTTCGTAGCTATTTTATAACATTATATAAAAGTGATAGTTATATAAAAGTTAAAAATCTATTTGCTTTACATTGCTATAAATATCCCTCATAAAGGATTGAATATACATTTTGTAAGCTGAGATAATCCTCAACTATTATATTAAGTAGGTGCTCTTTGGATGAGCTCATTAGAAGTAGTAAATTCCACTAACACTTGTGTTCTGCTCAGATCGAATATTTCGGATATGGTTAACGCAATAAAGCTGCATTTGATATAAATTGCATATCATAAAGGGATGTGCATTTTTCTTGAAATAAGTGTTTCCCTCTGCCTGAGTTTTGCGAATATGTAAAATTCCATAAGAATGAAGAGGACTTAGAGGTTATTTACTTAACATTCAATACATGCGTTTTATTCATAATTCCATTATCTCATATGTAATATTTTAGCAAAAATATTACCTTTTGTTCCTCTACGTGCAGGAATTTCTTTAATAAACCTCCTTGTAGGTAGGATTTTTTGAAGCTCCAAATGTGTGAATGAATGAATGCGTGAGTGTATTTATTTACATAGTGGTGTACATACATAGTTTTCTATAAATTGCACGAGTCCACAGACCGTATGTGCTATTATAATACACAGAATCATAAACAAGATTAATAATAATAATAATAATAATAATAATAACAATAATAATAATAATAATTACCACTACAGCTTTATTACGCGAAAAAAGAAGTAGAACATATTTAAATATAGCATCTTAAATATCCACAACCCCCAAAACAGCGGTAAACGGCATGTTGGACGCTACTGGTAGGCAGGGAAGATATGGAGGAGATAGTTCCAAATGTAATACCTTTGTTATTTCGAGTAATACCCTTCACAGATACATTGATTTACTTCTCTCTGTCTCACACGCATATTGTCTAAAACAATTTTTATGGGCTCAGGGAATTCAGAACGTACATTTCTAATGCAATAATTGGAAATTTGGGAGCAATTTAACATTTCCTTCCTCTGTATACAGATACCTAAGAGGTCCAGAAATTAAATATTGATATACGTTAGCGGTGAAGTCTTTAAAAACAGATTATTCACGTCAAGGTACACAACTTTAATCTGTGAAAACCTAAATGTACAGCAGACGATATTATGGACACAGTTGTACATTTTAACAAAATTTTTACGTGTCATAGTTACATAAGATTGTACAAGCATGAAAATAATTTAAATTCAGGCAAAGCAAAGAAAATTCTTACTGTTTCTGAAACTGTAAGAATAATTTATACACACTAAAATTGTACTATAAGTTTTTTGCCATTAACTCATTATAATTTTAAGAGCAGAAGACAGAGATGCACGGGGTAACGCGGAATTATCGGTATAAATATCAATCATACGCTCTAGGAGGTTCTGTATTTGCCATTTGACAGAGGGAAATTTGTTTTGCTCTTTTGATAACCGTATGATTTTTTCTTCTGCGTAATAAATTTATTGTTGGAGAAAATTTCCATTATAAAAGCTATGTGTTTGAAGGCCTATCTACGTACATTTATTAACTGAAAATATATGCCAATCCTTAGCAATGCATAAAACGAAAACTGATGGAAACTGTAATTAAAGTTGAGCGTACAATGGAAGAATAATTCTGATGTGCTACATTCACAAGAATTTGTCTACACACTATCGTACATTTTCAATAGCCTATACACATAATTATAAAACTTTATTATCTATCCACTGATGTATTCGTATTGCGTTGATGGTCAGTTTCCATTGGGACTCGTCAAATAAGGGCCATTAGGAAGAAGCCATCAATCGATGGGGTTTAAGAAAACACAACTCGGTTAAACAAGTAAGGCTCAAGGTACAAGGGAGGAAATGATTAACCTTCAATCTGCTATGATTTTGTACCTCTTTAAACCACCGAGAGTGGTCCAAGTAGACCTCAGAACATATAACATCATTTTAAAACAACAATTCTGATGTCTCAACATTTTTTTACCAACAATGTACCTCAAAATTAGCATTGTCAAGCAATCCACCAACTTACAAATTCCAATATTATTTTTATTCTCCAACACTAGCATTAGATTAAATAATTTGTCTTGGTTTTATTTTGCAATGGGATTCACAACTGCATTTTAACATGTTTATAATGTATTACGAATACCGTTTAAGTTCTTCACACGGAGTTTTAAAATTTATGTTTATTAAGTGCAACATCCAAGAAACCCTATCCTCTGCATTTTCTTACAGTGGTATCACAAATGAATTTCTTGCAACTCTCATACTTTGACCTAGTTTTTACTTTCTCTACTACGTATAGTAAGTAGGGGAAGTATTGTATTCCACCCAAAGTTTCGATACCGAGATTTCACCGGAAATACATGTTTTGAGACCCCCTGAATCCAAAAAAGCATTTTTGGAAACATGTCCGTGTGTGTGTCTGTGTGTCTGTCTGTGTGTGTGTCTGTGAACGGCATAACTCAGAAACGAATAGTCGGATAAACACCAAACGTGGTATTTGGGTTCAGTATCTTCCAAGGATGCGATACGAAGGTTTCAAAGAAAATCCCCCCATCCCAGAGTACCCTTTACATGGAAGATTTTTCGAAAATTTTAATTTTCTCAAAAATGGCTCTAACGATTTTGATTAAAATATCATATGTTTAAGATATTTTTGTGGCAAATAAAATGTATATCTTGAATTTCCTGGGAATGTCTCGAAAAGTATTCTTTATTGTGAATGACTTTTGCATAACTGGTAAACCATAAGAGATAGACAAAATTTTACTACCCAAAAAATGTAGATCGCGTTAAAATACACAATTTATGTCATATACATTTTTTTGTTGAGTGAACCATTTTCGAGATATTACTCGTTATTCCCTTAAATTTTTCAATACTTTTCTCAAATGGGAATTCGTTATTCATTTTTTTGTCTTCGATATGCAAAGAATATTAATCTGTGGCAAAGCGAATGGTGCTGCACCTAGCAACCAGCTAATAAGAGATATGTATGTGCTTAAAGGCTACTGTATTTGTATATTGCCCTTGTAAATATATATTCCTCTTACATCTACAAGAAAATTAGCAATAAGATAGAGTCTGCAAATGTTTATCTCGATTAACATGAAGCATATGGAGAATAAGCGTTTGTATAAATAGTTTGTACAAGAGTAGAGAAAGTCATGTGAGTGTAACACATCAGATTTTTTTATCAATTTTTTTGGACATAACTGACATCGGTCTTTTATAGGTTTCATCTTTCCGTTTCGACATGGCATCTTACAATGCAAACTAGGAGAGTACTGAAAACAGTTTGCACACAATTTCAAACCAACAATGCATGCTAGAATAACCGAAAAACACAAGGCAGCCAACATAAAACTCTCAAGATGCAAAAACATTTGCGAGACAGGAACTGCTATAAGGGGTCCTAGTTGAATTGCTTTTTCTTAAGAATTGTATTTATTGAACATTTTACGTTACTATTTTATGGTAATAACGCTGATTAAATTTGTAACACATTACAAAAGTTTCCAAATTTAAATTACATATTTCACCCATAAAAACTAAAACGTTTGACATTGGGACCCAGCTGGACCCAACATAGCGGTCTGAATGTTAAAAAAACATTCACAAAACATTAGTATAACCATATATTTATGTTAAGCAATAATTTTGTGTGTTATACACATATGCGTATATATAAATATATAAAAGTTCATGCAAGGGGAAATGGTGGAAAATAAATTCACTTTGTTGTTTTACCTAATGTTAATGCTTATTCTTAGGGACAGTTTTAAATAAAACAATTTTTTATCCCAATGAATATGAACGAGCTTACTGAAAGGAAATTTGTACATTTCTCGAAATCTCTACTCCTCCTATATAGCACATTTGCTAAAAATTGTTGCAAAATTTCCGTTTGCATGTTTTACTGTTTATGGAAATAGTATTACTTAAAAATGTTCTCATAAATTATATTTTAGACATACATTCCGGTGAAATATCGATATAAAATTACTGGTTGGAATGCAATAATGCCTCTACTTAGTTGTAGCTTTTGTGTGCACAAATAGGCAATAAAACGCTGTACACTGCGTTCAACTATCACCACACTTTTCTCAGAAACCATGACAGATCCTGAACACGAAGCAATTGAAGAATAATAAAATAAAGTGTGTGTTAAATCTAAACCCATTCTAATACTTCTCTAAGCGAGTTTACCTCCAACGACTTGAATGAACTTTGCAGGGTGCCGCGATCACTGTTGCAAGGAGTAACGTGAGAAATGGCATCCTGAGCTATATTGCTCTCTACCTTATTCTTCTCTTAATCCCTTAATGCTGATAGACATTGGCAAACTTTCAAGTTGTACTTGTAACGGTGCCATTTCAAAAACAACCGTAACAACATTTATACTCAGTACGCTTTGAAGCTAATCCATGAAGTTAATGAACCCAGAAATCCCATTGGCTACTGGCAATGCAGTTTGATTTCCTTGAACTAGTTTTACTACGGCTGGTTAAATCTCTTTCTTTATTCAAATCAATAGTAGATTATTATACAGCAGGATTTTATTTTGTGAGTAGAAATGTTTGGGAAACGCAGGCCGAGTTTCGCAACCCTACGAAATAGGATTTAACAAGTGTGGCATATACCATTTTTTTAGACAGCCCTCGAATTTGTAAGATATCAAGAATATTATACTGATTCCTGAAACTAAAAGATATCACGTTTGGAACACGTTCTTAGACAAGTGATGCAGTAATTTGTATCACAAATTATTTAAATGTAAAGAGTGATTATAGTATGAAAATGCATTATTATGTGACATTGATTTGAGAGGTTTGTTGATTGTAATTATTGTTGGGAAGTAAGTTTATACTGCCTTACTGAAACTGACAATAATAGCGTGCAATAATGCAGCGAGGGGGTGAGCTGTTTATCATTATTGGAAACGAGGAAGTTACGTAATGTTGACGCGTTTTTCTGTAGAAATTGCTGGAACATTTCCCTAGAGCATATGTATTCATAATTTTCATTGGATATAAAAATAGACGCTAATGTTGGCGCGTTTTATTAGCCAATTGCAGTTCAGCTATAATCTTTAGGCATATCGGGGTGTATGAGTATAAAAGAGCTAGGTTAGAGATAGACCCCGTCAGTTCATCAAAATTCTTTGTACATTACACGTCGCCTACAGTCCGTCAGTTCGCCGAAAATATTTGTACGATACACGTCGCCTTCAGTCCAGCAGAAATATTACACGTCGGCTATCGATTCGCAAGTTACGCGTATAAGAGTTATGAACAATCTCAAGTATGGTAAAGTTAATTATACAAAAGGTTGAAGTACGTGAATTAAAAGTGATCAGTAAGAAGTTGTTATAACAGTTTCCGTTTGGCGAGTGTCTAGATCAATGTGTAAATGTGATAGTGACTGTGTTTCGACAATAAAAGTGTAAAACAAATTCCTTCATCAGTGTTATCTTTGGATAAAAGATTCCTTTCCGTTTACACAACCTGTATAAAGAGAAGTGCTCGACCCAAAAAGATCATAGCTAGCCGGAGGACAGTGAAACAAAATTAAATAAAAATAAAAGTAACATTCTTTCAAACAAAAACTTATACTGCCGCAAATTGCTAACACCAGATGGAGCTACAAACCTAACAAAGAATCACGTCACAAAATGGCTTCACCACATGAAGTAAACACACATACACAAATAACATTATAAATTTACCATCGCAAATTGGCTCCCAAATGTGGGGCTCAATAAATAAATAAATATAACATAAATACCGCCGCACAAGAGAAATGACATTAAAAACGAGATGTTATATGTTTTGCCTTACACCATGCAATTAAGCGATTAAATGCTATATTATATTGCTTTTTGGAATTTTTTTGGGGGGGTAACTATGTACCTCTGGTGTTATTCTTTTTGCTGCTTCTGTAATTTCACTTCCATTTCAGTTTCTTCTGAAATAAAAATTTCCGCCATTTAAACTTTATGTAGGCTAATCCTTTTTCACTATAAGCTGAAAGGAGAAGTAAACAAAACTTAAAGGTATCAGTCCGCTGAGCACATGGCAGCACCACGTGGAGGATAACGGGAACTAAGACCTCTGAGAGGAACTTGCTTCATACAGAATGCGAATACAGTATATTGCGTAGCTTAGAGATCATTAGCTTTTAAACACTGTATGTCTTATTCCTATATTTTGCCTTACATCCTAAACTTCTAACACAATACTAAGAGTAGACAAATAAAAGTTGTACTTGAACAGTTCGGCATCTGTGGTTAAAGGTACTGGATTAAACTGTTCTTAACTTCAGGCTTTAGTAATCATTCATTTAATGACTCATGTCAGGATACCACTTTAGCTTTAACCTTTTATGAGTCAACAAGTTAAAAAATCTGATGTGTTACAGTCACATGACTTTCTCTACTCTTGTACAAACTATTTTTACAAACGCTTATTCTCCATATGCTTCATGTTAATCGAGATATCGAGATGTTAATCTTATTGCTAATTTTCTTGTAGATGCAAGGGGAATTGGTAGGCTTTAAGCGATAGTCAAATATTTTAAGAGCCGGTTGCTATGTGGAGTATTCCATTCTCTTTGCAATACCAGGACAAAAAATAAGTATAAGTATAGGAAAATTTAAGGGAATAACAAGCAATATCTCGAAAATGGTTCACTCAACAAAAAAAAACTATATGACAAAATTGTGTATTTTAACGCGATCTACATTTTTTGTGTAGTACAATTTTGTCTATCTCTTATGGTTTACCAGTTATGCAAAAGTCGTTCTCAATGAAGAATACTTTTGGAGACATTTCCAGAAAATTCGAGATATACATTTAATTTGTCATAAAAATATCTTACACATATGATATTTTAATCAAAATCGTTAGAGCCATTTTGGAGAAAATTAAAATTTTCGAAAAATGTTCCATGTAAAGGGTAATCTTGGGTAGGTAGATTTTCTTGAAAACCTTCGTGTCGCATCTCTGAAAGATACTGAACCTAAATACCAAGTTTGGTGTTTACCCGACTGGTCGTTTCTGAGTTATGCTGTTCACAGACACACACAGACACTCACGGACATGCTTCCAAAAATGCTTTTTTTGGATTCAGGGGGTCTCAAAACATGTATTCCCGGTGAAATCTCTGTATCGAATTTTTGGGTGGAATACAATACTTCCCCTACTTACTATACGTAGTAGAGAAAGTAAAAAAGATTAGCACTATAGGTTAGAAAACCACGGAAAACAAACGCAACCCAAGCTATCCGTGCAACGATTCTGCATCACTAACAAAGAAGTTTAATTATTGCTACACATTGGTCAACCATATTCATTGTCGATTAAAGGTGCGTACTTATCCTTTCAGCTTATAGTGAAAAAAGGATAGATAAAAGAGTAGGTTTTAGATCAAAGAAATCTACCAATATGTTGTATTGATTAACTCTGCAACGAATTGCGATAAATTGAAGTATGATGATTTGTTTTGTGAACAGATAATACGAGCTCCATGTGAAATTAATCATGTGAAAAGATGCAAAGTAAAACCTAATCAAACCAAACATGTGCAAATATAAAGGGCAATTGCCATGTGATTGGACTTGAAACCAAAGTTGGAAAACAATATAGATAATCGCACTACTGCTATAATCTAAAGCATTTAGCTCGTTTGCTCTGTGTTAGAAATTCATGTTTAGGCATTACTGTCAAAAAAGAAATAATAATATTTATAATAATAGTTTGAACAGTAATAGGTACTAACAAATGTTAATTATTTTGGATACTGATCCTCTTACTTGAGACGCGGGTACAGAGAGCTGTACTTCACCAGTTCAAAAGTATGGAATGAAAAAATCCGATGAGCTCTACTCACATGGCTTTCTTTACTCACTCTTCTAATACTAATCTTTCTAAAGCGTATTCTTCTATCTACTTCTTGATAATGGAGATAAACCTTCATTACGCATTTACACATTTAATTTTAAGTATAAGAAGCATGCGGAAGGGTAATCGATAGTCAAAATTTTAAAAAGCGAATCGCTATATAATGACTTTGAAATTCCATACACTCTGCACGAACACGAGAAAAAGCGAATAGCGACTTGCGTTTGAAAATATTTGATGTGTTGCATTCATGAATTTAATTACTGACTCTTGTACAAACTATTCTTACAAACGCTTATTCTTCTATCTACTTCATGTTAATTGAGATAAACATATCGCTGGCTCAGTATTATAAGGTTGTATGTAGTAGCATGTAACTTTTGAGAAACAAGAGTTTGAAATTTCAGATTATGAGTGAGCAGTGTGCTGATATTATCCGGCCATTATTTTATTTATCTCCTAAGCAAATATAAAATATACATTATACATTATACAAACTATTAACTTCATAATATTATTATTTTTAAGAAGTTATTTAATGTTATATTTCTACATAGAACCTTGTAACACAAACCATAATGTATAAATGAAACAACAAAGCTGTATGTAAGCATTCTGCATTAATACTCTGAGATAATACTATAAGATTATAGAGAATAAGTAGGTAAAACAAAGATTTGTTCATGTTATATACATTTATTGCATAGAAAATACGACCATAACGCTTTTTGCTTTAATTATTATCAAATACAGTCTATAAAATAACTAAACATACTCAAGAAATTTGCTGAAAAATAATCAGCTCTGCTTTCAATATAGATTTCACTTAATAATAATAGTAGTTCATATTGTTACACAAAAACAACATTGAATCATATTTAATAATACCAGTTTAAATTTATATAATAGGTTGACACAAAGTGAAGAATAATAAAAAATAACATCTCAACAAGCTGACTCAAATAACCTACTTAGGAATTCTGCTCTTAGTAATGCTTGAAAATAATATTGTACAGCGTTATCGTAATACAATCACTAATTTTTAGTAATGTGAAGTGAACATACATAGTCCAATAGCTTCCCCATCCTCATAAAGTTTTACAGAACTAAAGTGTAACACAGCTATTCGTTCAGAAAATAAAAAAACAGCTTTCAATAGTGTTGGTTTAGCTAAATGTGCTAAATTGATAACACAAAATATGCAAATGAAATATAATATATAATTATTATTCCCATTTTGAACAAAAATGCTTTTATTGCTTATATTTTCTCTTGCACTCATTCTCTTTGACCTCTTTTGAATAAAACTTCAAAGAAACACTTATCAACTTCAGGAATAAATTTCAGCATTGCCTTGATAGACTTAATCTTGTTTGGTGGAATTGTTGTTAAGATTTTGGCTGGTTTTGGTATTGGTATTTCACCAAATTCTGTGGATTTTCTTGAAATTATTATAAATATTTCAAATTAACGCTAATATATTCTTTCTGGCTGTGACTCTGTTTCCATTGTAAGCATGTGAGTGACTGAGGAAATTTAAGAAATGTCATTTTTATAAATGGCACACTGTTCTATATAGCGAAAGCAATTGGAGTTTCAAAGACTATACGATTGAGACTCATATATTCTGGTGAAGGAAAGCCTTCTCATCAAATACCTGCGGATAAAACTCCAATGCCAGCACAAAACGGAACCGAAATATAGTAGAAATATGCCCAGAAACGGCAGAGGAGCCAATAGATCGATCATGGACAAAGGTAAATTTCGAGATGAGATATCTCTTCACAAGAACGGAGTTGATGGCTTCCATCACCTGCAGCAACACATCCTTTCATGAACCAAATATAAAATGTGATATGAAGTAATCTTTGTAAACAAAACTGTGATCGCTGCCATATAGATCTCTGCATAAAAAGGACATGGTCAATAAGTGAATATGCAAATATGCAACAGTGCTATAATCGTGAATGTAATGTAATATTGCAAAAACTAAATGGCTATTTGGCTGCAATAAATATCTTATTTTTGTAGCAATCGAATAGAAGCCAGTTACGACTAAAATTGACCCAGTTGAGGCAGTATACAAACATTTGTGTAGTCCCAGAAGTACGAATACTGCTTACTCGTAAACCACTCAACAATTTGTGATTTTTGTGCAATGTTAGTTTTTTTTCTTTCTTTTTTTTCTTTTTTTCTTTCTTTTTTGGCCGACCAGATCGGATTAAATGGAGGAGGGGCTCCCGCGACAGGGGCAGATTCAAACAGTAAACATACACCAGTAGCCTCACTGGCAAGGGATGTGGTTTGTTTCATTGGGATCGTGTTCTTCCGTTCTCTATTTCTTGCTTAAAGAATAGAATAAAATTTACAAAACAGTTCCTATCGTCGTGTTATGTGAACCGTTAACTCCCTGACGCAGATTAACATGAATTATCTTCGATAAAACATTTAGACCAAAAGAAAGCGCAGTTATGGTAAGCGAGCAGAAATAGTCGCCTCAGCATATGCCCACAGAGTTTTAGCTACTCGTATTTTATCTTTCTCTACCACCTACAGACGAATGTAAAAAAGTGTCGATACTTTTGGTTACTTTTAGTGTTTTCCATTCTTGAATGTTGGCAGAATCTCATCATGTGTGTTTCGCGCCTGCCTTAGGTGATCCTCTAATTGGTTTTCGCTGAAGTTTGATACGCTAACATTACCCTATGAAGAAACGTCAGGTCTAGCTGGACGATGAATCGGTATATATCACCTGATGTGCTGAAACAATATGCCTTCCAAAGAAGGTCCATACTAGCCCCTGAATGAGTTGTAGCGGGAAATCGTTGGTCCTCTTGGTTGATGCCCTCTCCTGCAATGTTCTGGTCCCCGGCTACCTCTGAACAGCGGCTGGTGATTTTCCTATTCCTAATAAACTACCTATATAACTAATTTCCCTGGTCTAAGTAGACGAGGCAAATTAAAATACATTGAATTTCTCTTAAAGTATGGCTAATTATCAATAAAATACTTATGGGCGGCTAGCTTTCCCATCTGTAACAATTCCCGCCACAATAAAACATTAAGAGCCTAGTCCAACTCCACACACTTCCCACCCAAATGCACACACATGCATCCGTCGTCCAGAGAGTATCACTGTGTGTCGACGAGATTATGTAAGAGAGCGAAAATCTGGGAATTTCTTCCCCTTTTTATACAAGCATAGTGACGCTCACCTTCACGCCTCCAAATTTAACCACATTTGTAATTGGTCCTCAGAAAATATTCTGCTCCAAAATTTTCGCATACGCGTCCCAGTGACGTGTCCGGAAGCAGATTCAATATCTCTGTCTCTTTCTTTTCTATATATTTCTGTTTCTCCTTGTTGCTTCAAGTTCCTTGCTCATTAGCTTGGTGCAAGGTGGCCTCTACCTAGAATTATCTTTTACCTGGAATTACTAGCTCGCCCGTCTCTTACTTATCTAAGTTACAATCTGCTTTGTATATTTCTTGGTTGCTAAATGTTCTAACATCTTTCTTTGTGAGTTATATTATGTACAATTACTGTTTGATATTGATTTATATGTCTATATGTATACCTATATACCTGTATATATATGTGTGTGTGTGTGGTATGTCCCCTTTCACAGACCGGTTCTTATTGGTTCGGCATTCAGGCATTAACCTCTGTAAGCGTATGAGGGATGGAAGGCGCAGCAGAAGCGTGTTAATTATTGATTGCCAGGTTAAACCACGGTTCCTCATATCGACACGTTTTTTGCACCCGACTGTACCTACAAAGTGAAGGAGTTATTGCATTCCACCCAAACATTAGTTATATCGAGAATTCACCGAAAATCGATGTTTTTAGGCTCTCTGAATCCTAAAAAGCATATTTAGGTAATAGTTCGTGTTTGTGTGTATGGTGTGATTACAAGGGAACAGAATAGCTCAAAAATGAAACATCGGATAAATACTAAACTTTGTATTTACATTTAGCATCTTCCAGAGATGCCAGATTTTCAAGAAAATGCTGTACCCCAAACTATCCTTTACATGTAGTTTTTACTCAAAGTGTTTGATTTTCTCTAAATTGCTCTAATAATTTTGATTAAAATTCCCAACAAATATTTACATGACAAATAAAATGTATATCTTGAATTTACTGGGGATAGCCTATGAAATCTTCAACAGGAATGTTGATTAATTATGCATAACCGATAAACTATAAGAGATAGGCAAAAACTTGCTATAGAAAAAATGTATATCGTTTTTAAATACACACTTTTTTAAATAAGCCTTATTGTGGCACGAACTATTTTCAGGATGTTGGCTGCTTTTGGTTTGAATGCTTGAACATTTAAGCATTTGGTTGTTGCACTGGTTTCCTGCATCCCTTTTATACCCACAACGAAATGTCTAATGAAACCAGTTCCGCAAACCTTTATCTCCATTGTAAGAATAGTTTGTAGGAGCTAAATAAATTTAAACGACAGTGGGTAGTAAAAATAATGTTTTTCCCTTTAATGTTTGTGGGCACAAAAGGTAAAGGAAGCTCAAACTAGGAGCTAAAGCATAAGTTGTGCTTACGAGAGCTGCAGAAAAATCCAGAAACTTCTAACAAACCTACAACAAGAGCTTGCCGCCTGCCTCTATCGCCAGGTGTTAGCATGCTGACCTTCAAATCCAGAGGTTCCGGGTTCAATTCTCGGCTAGAGGGTGGGAATATTTCTTTAGCCAGGATTATTCCATATCCTTCTTAGGGTCTGGAAGTATAGAAGAGAGCTTAAATGTGTGTATATCGTTATATACCGGGGTGAAGCCAAAAGGTTTTGCAGCTGGTTATGTGTGTGTGCATTGTTGCCTCGGACACATTATTGCGTTATAGCGATGAGATTGTTGGGTCTAATTATTTCCATTGGGGTTTTGAATTTCGTCCGATACGGCATCTCTCCCCACCTCCCAGCCAGAGGGTTTTAGTATTTAATAAATCACAAGTAATGTGCTAAGTGTGAAATTATGTGTTTTGTTATAAATTGTCCCACGCTTGTCCTAAAGTGTAATGTTAAGGTTTCTGGTCCTCTCGTTGCCTCCGAGTCTACGTCCCCAATGTTTATGCCGGGGTAACTAAATTTAATAACTAGCTGCAAAACCTTTTGACCTCACCCCCGGTATATAACAATATCTGTGTTAATCTAAAAAGATAGCCCAAAGATTTGATCCAAATAGTCAACGAGTGAACACCATTGCCATGAGCAATTGCCCCAAAGGTTAAGTCACCAATATGACCTAAGACGTGAAGAAGTATTGTCTTTAAATTCTTTGCACCACGCTTTGGGAGCCAATTTGAAGAAGGTTTGTTGCTGCTACGCATGAAAAGCCAGTTTGAAGAAGATGTATTATATTTCGATTGTTGGAGAACCGAACTTGAAGTAGTTGCAACCGCACGTATGGTAGAAAGTTTCCGGTAGCCTTCGCCCCAAATGTACTTTCCGGTGGCCTTTGCCCCAAATTTAAAACTATTAACTTTGTAATCTTGACTGTTTATTTAAATATTAAATATTTATGTTTGCCTCGACTGCGTCAGTATTTATATTTTTTAGAGACATGGATGTCTTAGCAGGGAGTGGTGCGACTGAAGAATGTAGGCTTACACAGATTATAATTTTAATTCACTCCTTTTATTAATGCTTGACAGGATTTAAATAACACTTCACTGATGCAGAGAGAGATAGAGAGCTGTGAGATTTGTTTTTTATTAAATACTTGCACTCTTTTAACACGTAAACTATTTTTGTCTTACACAAAATACGTATTAAATTTCTCAGGACGCATCTCGCGTCCGGTTAGAAACACTGTCTACAAGCAACTGACTTCTGAATTTGTAAATTTTGCTATATTTCAATTTCTGATTGGCTAATCCTAGTCCAATAGAATACCTTCATTTAACTAAACTTTTTCTGGTTGTTGATTGACTATTTTATAAACTGTCTCAAAATTTACATTATTGTTGCTCCAGTAATGACTAGTAGTATTGTTAAACTTAAATTCATTGTTGTCTCAAGGTTACTTCATTGTTAGCAACTTTTAACCTATTATTCTCACAGCTCCTACATTATTAAATTACGTAATACATTCACATAACGTTATTACACATGTAGACAATAATATAAACATATATAATGACTGTAATATACACTTTTTATATATTTTTACATGCACATATTGCTTTAAGGCGGGCTGTTATTGAATTTATATATTATATAATTAGATTGAAATTATTTAAAGTGTTAAAAATACTGCCTCAGACGTTTAAAAAATAGAACATACAATTTACTTCTTCAATTTGCTAATGCATATCAGTATTTTTAATATGAACAAATGGTTTGGAATTTTAAGTGTTCAATAATGCATCGTGCACAAACATGTAAACCAAAGGCCCTGACCTGCATTTGCAGTATTTTCCGAGAGAAAGATATTTTACTCGGCTGGAGCAAAGGGGCGCCATCTGAGGCAATTGAGAAATACCACCCTTAGCGGCGTCAATTGACCCTGATGGCAGAGTGTCAAGATACCGTTTCCACCCTGACACCCTTGTTCCGGGTCACTGGGTCAGTTACTGAGAAACATTCATTGACGCGCACTCGGCAGCTATCTTAAGTGTTGTCAGCCTGAATAGCAGGCGAATGATAACGAAGAATGAGGTACCGAACAAAAAGACTGAAATAAAAGTGCCTGCAGTTATATTGACATTTCAGAGTTTGCCACTTCCTGTACAATATACAGAAACGCTCATGCATACGAGTCTTCGTGGAATTTTATGTCCTGTTCAGCGTTTGGCATCCTCCTTTGTTCATGTTGCCTTTACAGTCAACATTTTCACATTAATTTGGGTATAGGTAACTTATCAAGCCAATTTAATTCATTTAATACAAAAATTACAGATTTCATTCATTAAACGAAAAGGAATTATCCTTAAGAAAATGAACACTATAAAACATTGACATGTAGTACTCACTTGAGTTTTTCTAGTCTTTTCTTTTTTGTTTTGCTTTTGTTTTTATCAAAATCTTGGTATTATTGGTTCACTTAAATATGTTATTGCTAGCAGTTTTGTGTGTATAAACGCATGCAATCAATTTTGAATTGTAGGCTAATTCGAAATTGTTCCTGTTTGATATTCTCCAATCGGCAGCATTTTTTTTATCTTGACAATGCTACAGGTTGTATACTCCCTATTATTAGTCAAGGCCAATAATAATAATAATAATAATAATAATAATAATAATAATAAACTACACGGTTTAAAATCTGTTCCGGCTAGACAGAATTGCAGTTGCTGTCTCCATCGCTTTTTGGGTCTTCCTACGCTTCTTCTACAAGTTGGAGGCAATTTAATACTTGGAGAGGACTAATTTCTATTTAGCTTAGAAATAATTAATTTTTACGTAATAATAATAATAATTTCCTTGCTTCCCTTTTTATGCAACTACATTTTGTGCAGGAAACCTTCTTTTAAAGGATTTCCTATCTTGGAAATTGGTTTTATGCATACCTGTAAGCCATGCTCGTGACTAGAGTTTGGCTTGCGTAAACAAACTAAGATGGAAGCAAAGAACAAATACTCGTATTTCTATGCACTGTATTAACTCACGTCTTAGTTCTGATTGTGCTGTATGCGCAGACTCTGCCCTACGGAGTGGGTACGCTACGTAATGCAGCACAATCGCAGGCGTGAGGGAACACCATTCACAATGCAGCCGTAGGCGTAACGCAAGAAGTTTGCGCTTCTAGATCCTTAAACTAACTGCGGAAATGTTCCGAGTGTCCGTAGGTTTCAAATTGAATAATACAACCAACAATACCAAATAAGAAAGTTCACTCAATATTTTATAAATAAGTAGGTGACAAAAAATAAATAAAACATACGTCCAAAAGCCGCTCGTAGCGTTAGTGACATCACGACTGTTTGCTCAAAACATTGAAAGTAATTGTGCAAGTACTATAGAAGCAGGGTAATTATTCCGTATGTGGGTAGTTACACTTGCATCATTTTAGCGTTGTTGTCGTTGGCATTTTGCTGTCAAAATTGTAACATCATGTGCTCTAAGCCGCAAGGGCCACAGCTACGGAGCGACGGCAAGGTGTAGCCGTAGGATCTGCGCATCTACACTCGAATAATCCACTTTAGCTACATTTTCCTTGCTTCGCGACATTTCGTTAGCCATTTTTTTCATCACGTTCGCAATATATTCTGATAAGATGTCCGCAAAAGCTAAGCGGTCACCAAGAAGGGCCCAATGTTTTCGATAAAGCAACAACTCCTACACAATTTAAGAACCCAGGATACTACACAATCAACTCTGCGTATTAAAAACCCCAATTCAGTAAGTTTCTTAAAATTTCATACCTCCTTCCCGCGTTACGGAATAATGTCCGAAAACTGCAGCACGTTATACATGTGATGTTACAGCTGCACAAGTTATATTAATGCAATGTTCATTATCTCTTTGCGCCTGAGCCAAGAAATCTAGGCACAGATGCCGGGTTCATCCACTAAATGAAAGAGGATTCAGTAAGGACACAACCATAACCCCTTGAGAGAAATGAGAGACGGTGACCCAAAATTTGTGTGGCACGGCCAAATGGAAGAGTGCACGCATGTACATTAGACGGCCAAAGTCTCGCATCGCAATCGTCTGCTGTTGAACAGCAGGCAATGCATAGAGAAAGAAATACAAAATTCTTCCTCTATGCACGCAACGCAAGCATAAAGTTTGGAGTTTGCAAACTCTTGCGGTGCGTAGCGCGTTGCACGACTCTATGTGAATGCTTCCATTAAATAACATGAATGCAAAGTCTTGCGCTTACATTTCATTGTGAATGGCTATTACAGGCTATTACAGAAATGCGATTTAGTGCGTCAGCTAAATCCCCTTCGTTCACAACTCAGTTAAGCTGCATGTCACACGGGTCCATCTACTCCTTCCCCCATTATTTTGCAAGTTTTCATTCAGACACATGAGTCTATGGAATGTTGCATTGATTCACCCACAGGAAATGCAGTCAAGGTTATCAAGAACTATAGTCAGCAATCCTTTGGGGCGCATACGAAGCAATAATGTGAAGCCTCATTTCCTTTCATTTCTTGTCTGGTATAAAGTTAAACACAAAGACTTTCAATAATGCAAAACTTATAAATTTAAAAGTATCGAATGTTTAGCTCAAAGTATTAGACATACATCGATACAGCCGAGTATCGAGTTATCGACAGTATTGAGGTCACATCCCTAATACCCAATAATACGCGATAGAGGGTAGAGAAAGTCATGTAACACTTCAGATTTTTTTCCCCTGGTCATGTAAAAAGCATGGAATTTAAAATCTATCTCGTAGCGAACAGGCTTTTTTTTAAAATCTGTCTATCGCTTTACCCTACTATAATTCTTCTTATCCTTCAACTAAACAAGAATGTGTAGTGAAAGTTTATCTCCATTAACAGGAAAACAGGAATAAGATTTTGTAGAATACTTTGTTGAAGAGTGAGTAGAGAAAGGTCATGTGAATACCACAGTCATTAGCATGGCTTCCTTCGGAAGGGAAGCAAAGCGGGCCGTTCCGTGTCGTAGATTTACGGGCGTAAAATAACCTCAAGGGCGGCGCCGTGGCCGAGTGGTTAGACCGCTCGCCTCTCACCGAGGCGGCCCGGGTTCAATCCCAAGGACCCGCATGTGGGATGTGTGGTGGACAAAGCGGCGTCTGGGTGAGTTTTCTCCGGGTTCTCCGGTTTCCCCCGCCATTTATTCCACCAACTGCTCCATCATAACCTTTCCTTTCATCCATTTCACCATCATTTCAGTTCATCCACTTCCTTCCTTCCTCCCTCCCATGCCAGGCATCGGGCTGATCCCCCATCCTGGATATTCTGTCTGATCCATGAGTGTCTGCTCCTCGAGGGCCTCTGACCCCAGGCACCCGCCTGTAAGTCCTGGGGGGTGTAAGTCCTACATAAGAGGAGGTTAAACAGAGAATGAATGAATGCATGAATGAATGAAAATAACCTCAAGCCTCTGAGCTAAACTTCCGTTCCTTCACGCCCAATATAGAATGAGACGCTAGCAGTTAAAACAGCATGCATACATAAAATTCAATTTATTTTTACCATTAGCATAAACAGTATGTAAAAGTGGCCCATAATTTATATATCAACAAATGTGAGCTACTCTATCATAAAACATCGCAGTTAAATTAAGTTTTTCAATAGGCCGTAAAACACAGGTGTACAAATAGCGTACTTAACAAGTTGGAAGTCTTATTTTAGATGACACGTTTTTGTCTTTATCTCGTAACTACAAACAACTGCTGGCAAGTGGATAACGGAAGCAATTAGCGATAATTGCTCTGGACGGAAACTGCCATGGAAGTACCTGGGTAAGAAGTGGCTGTAATACACGAGAGTAAAACGAAAACAAAGCTATTGAAATAATAACAATGTAGGGCTAGCTTGAATGCCCAGGCATTGCATCCATAGGGTGGACCAGTTTACCGGAATGAAAAGTTAAACCGTCTCTCTAATGGTGTGGTACGAATATAACTAAGTTATCAATAGCCTACATACAACTATTACTTTTATATGAAATTTTCCTGTCGTTCTAGATTATTCGTGGCATATGATTATTAAAATAATAATGCTGTAATGTATACAGGTGGAGCATTTAAGTTAAGACTGTGCAATATCTCCAAAACTAAGCGTTGTAGAAAGAAATGTCTTGTATAAAAGTTGCTTGATATTATGAGGGAAGATAAACGCCATTAGCCGTGTTTTGTTTGGAGGATGTTATGATAGTCATTTTAGCGTCAATATAATTTTTACTTTCTCTACTACGTATAGTAAGTAGGGGAAGTATTGTGTTCCACCCAAAAACTCGATACCGAGATTTCACCGGAAATACATGTTTTGAGAACCCCTGAATCCAAAAATAGCACTGTTAGGTAAAGGTCGTTGTCTGTGTCTGTGAACAGCATAACTCAGAAGCCAAAAGTCGGATAAAAGGTTCAGCATCTTTCAAAGACCGGCACGAAGTTTTTCAAGAAAATCCCTACGCTCCAGACTACTCCTTACATGAAACATTTTTGGAAAATTTTGATTTTCTCATAAATCACTAACAATTTTGATTAAACATTCATGTATTTAAGACATTTTCATGACAAATAAAATGTATATCTTGCATTTTCTGAGAATGTTCCCAAAAGCCTTCTCCATTCTGAATGGTTTTTGTATAACTGGTAAACCGTAAGATAGACAAAACTGTTCTATACAAAAATGTAGAGCTCATTATAACGCACAATTTATATCCTATACTTTTTGTGAAGTGATCCATTTCCAAGATATTCTTTGTTAATTGTTTGAATTTTCTAATACTTATACTTTTTCTCAAATTCGTTATGGACATGCAAACAGAATGAAATGCTACGCATAGCAACCAGCTCTTAAAATATTTGACTATCGCTTAAAGCCTAGCATATTCCCCTTGTACCTACAAGAAAATTAGCAATAAGTTTCTGCATATGTTTATCTCGATTAACATGAAGTAGATGGAGAATAAGCGTTTGTAAACATAGTTTGTATAAGAGTAGAGAAAGTCATGCGAGTGTAAAACAAGATTTTTTTAAATGGAAAGCTATAATTACGTTCAATTTAAGTTGACCATTAATTTTTTTCTTCTTATTATTATTATTAGCATTATTCTTTCATGGACTTAGGCCATCACGCTTGTTTCCATCTGGCTATTGGTATTCTTACGTTCCTGAATCCTTTTCGGTTTATGGTTAATAAAACAGATGACAGTCTATTGGAGAGCATTCTTTTGTGTGTTTAAACCAGTAATTATGTATTGAATTTATTCTATCTACAGTATTAAATACATTTAAGTCCTTCCTAGTATTTTCACCTCTTTGTTTATTCATAAGAGTCACTCCTGCTACGGATCGTAAGAATCTCATCTCTGTCGCTTCAATCCTCCTCTTCTCTGATAGGTTAAATGTCCAATTTTCACAAATATATGCCTAAACAGGTGCAGCCATCGGTTTATAAATCTTCAATTGTGCGTTTTATAGAGGTTTATATTTCATTCCTCGGCTTATTCTCCCACAGATTGTATTCAGTTTATCTATTTTCACTTTCTCTACCACGTACATATTAGGTAGAGAAGGTACAGCATCCCACCCAAAAATTTGATACGAGGTTTTACCGGAAATACGTGTTTTAAGACTCCCTGAATAAAAAAAATTGTTTTTACAAGAAGGTCCGTGTGTGTGTGTGTCTGAATAGCATAACTCAAAACCGAAAAGTCAGTTAAGTACCCCAAACTACCCTTTACATGAAACATTTTACGACATTTTTTATTTTTTAAAAAATGACTCTAGAAATTTGGATTAAAATACTATATATTAAGCATATTTTCATGATAAAATAAAATATATATCTCGAACTTTATAGAAATAGCCTGTGAAGTCCTCTTCATTCGGAAAAAGTTTTGCGTAACCTTGTATAACTGGCAAAGTTATTCTATAGACGAAAACATACTACACAAAACGTTTAGATCTCTTTAAAACAACAATTTACTTAAAATAAGTTTTTTTGATGGCATTAACCATTTCTGAACTATCCGTTATTAATGGTTAGAATTGTTCATTACTTGGTCATTAACTGCTATCAACATTCAATTGTTTCTCGCGATTGCATGGAAACAGTATGGAATTGTTAAACATCCGACTGTCGCTGTTCTCTTAGCCGGCATAACGAAATGTGTAATGTAGCTATTTCTGCAAAAGTTTATTTGGGTTAACATGTGATAGATATAAAAGTAGGCTTTAGTAAGATTAGTTTGTATTTCCACTAATAAAGTTAGAAAGTAGAGAAAGTCGTGTGAATATATCACATCAGTTTTCTCCTTTCTGCTTGTATGGCACATCATACCATAAGTAATTAAAATTATTTACCTATTTTAATGTTTCATTATTACTATTTTGCATCTGAAGTGATTCTTCTTCCAAAAAGCCTTAATTTTCCTTTCTGTTTCTAATATAACAATTAATTTTATTTTTGCTTAAGTAATATTTCTGTTATTGACTAAAAGAATACTGAAAAAATATGTTAAGTGCATTGGAAAATTACGGGTGTATAAAAATCATTTGCATTATTTATCAAATGTACAACTCCTCTCTGCATTTGTATGTGTGTGCACGTCCTTTATTTCTTTGTTTTCTTTTCCTAGTTACACATATGTCTTCATTAGGATAAGACAAAACTCTGAAAGATAAACCAACTACCTTATTCAGATAACTCATCCTAACTGAGATTCGAAATTAGGACCTCTGAACACGTTACACCCTAACCATGGAAGTGAGATATATTCTCCTCTAACGCTTTGTAAACAAATGAACAATAAAGTATACAGAATCATAATATCAAACGTTAACTGGCTTTATACAGCAGTTGTCAAAGGGATTTTATTACAGTTCTGTATATTAATCCCATGGAACTTTACAGGTAACAAAATTTCATAAAATACTCTTAGTTTATTTATCAACTTCCTGCTATGTCAAAGTTCTCACAAAACTCATCAGTAACGAGATAATTACTTCGATTTTTTAATTAGATATCAATTTCATCGCTTTCTGTCAATGCCTATAAAACTTTTGCAGAAGGTTTTATTGGTGCTAAAATAGACTATATTACTATTAATGGACTTTGCATAATTAAAAATACTACAGATGCTAGAACTATTTCTTTGGATGTCAATTTTGCACAGACACAAGCAGAGTAATGATAATCACAAATTATATACCAGTAGCAACTGACTATAGAATTAACTGATCTGTACTAACTTCTTATTCCCGTTTCAATTTCCGCCTGGATATGAGAGTTTTTCTTTAATTTATTCCTGGAAAGGTGAATGCTAAAGTAAATGTTTAGTGTGTTAAAACACTAAACTATGAGAGTTATATGTTAAATTGAAAATCTACCATATGTGCATAAGCAAATGATTGTGATAGATAACAATATGTATTATTATACCAATTTAATATTAATTTTAGAAGCAGATATTTTATCGGAAGAAATAGTCTTTTTTAGAAATACAATAGGCAAGCCTTCTCTAGGGCGCCAGTAGGTCGAACGCAAAATTCTTTGCAGGTACAGACTACCTGATTAGTACAATGGGACCTAGGATTATATGTTTAAAGTAAACGTTTTGGCAAGACGTGTTCTATCTTTAGATCGCATCAGTTTCCATGGAAACGTTTTGAACGCTGATACCTCAAGTTCATGTACGAAAGCTAAGTGTTGGAGTTTGTTTAATATTTATCCATTAAAAGGAAAAGAACACCTATTTTAAGGAAATTACGTCAACGAATAATAATAAAGGTAGATGTCGTGTGACCTAGTAGGAGAAGCATAAGAATTACATGGAAAGATCTGAAATACACGAGTAAGGGCACTTGCAATTTGGAAGTAGGCGGAGACGGAATATAGCATTTATAAATGTTATAAAGGAATATGTGCGGTGACGGTCATGTAATGCATTTGTAATTTGGAAGTACACGCAGGCAGACACGTAAAACTAAACTGGAAATACGCAAAATCAGGTAATGCAATAACATAAAGAGGAACTACGCAATGCTATGTAATGCCGGCGAACTTGAAAGGTTTTGAGTTATAGTAAGGGAACTTTATACCGAACAATTCGTGAAATCGACCTCTGACTCGAAGATATAAATGTGTGTGTGGTCAGGATAGAACCGCGGGAGTGAAGCTAAAGGGAACAGTTAATGTGCATGTAAATAAAGTTATTTAGCCATAAACGGAAGCTTTATTGACCATCGGAAAACACGACCTGGTATAAGAGACCTATAATTCCAACCACGCACCTCCTGTAACTCTCCCTCTTCTTCCCTCCGAGAAGACTGTACCTGCCGCATAACACACCAAAATCAATGATTCAGCAACACTAACGAATGTTTATAAATAAGCAACGACCAGAGAAGTTCAAAGTGATTATACAAATTGAAAAACAGAAATAGTAGCAATAGACAGCCCACATTGGTTCAAATTCAACGCTTGTTTTATAGTATGAATGCGGTAAACCTTGCCGAATCAACCAGACGTGTCTGGCAATGTTATGCATAGTTTACGATATGTTCGGTTAGTTTATTGAGTAATATGTATGAAAGAAAAGCTTGGATATATGCTTTTCACTATTTCGTCGGTTTGTCTAGTGGTATAACATTACATTGGTCAAGCTAATTCCAATAAAATTGCAGAGAAATCTAATAGAAGTACTGCACTGCAATTTACTACAGTATTTTCAGACTTTACGTTTCATAGCATTTCCACTGAATCTTCACATTCATTGCTCGCTTATGTTATTACAATATTGAGCCATACAATCGAAGAAATCAATAAAGTTAAATTGAGTCCCTTTTTTCTACCTTCCTAAAATCTGCCCCTTCTTCTTGAGTGCTGTTTTCCAGACGCATTTGTTACTGCGTGTGGCTTGCTGTGCGTATGAAATAACTCAGGAACCACTGTACCTATGAAGTTAAAATTGTATGTAGAGTTTTAAGAAAGTTCATCTAAGTATATCGAATTTGTTTGAAATCTATACGAATTTTAGTTTATGGGGACAGAATTCTAAAACTAACAACTTTTAGGTGATCTGTTATAGGTAAATTGCAATTTTATATCAATAAAATTAACAGCAAGAATTGTATTTAAAGTTTATGGACGTATTTAAAATTGTATTAAAATCAGTAGAAAATTACGATTTTTAGATTACGATCATACCTATAGAGTTGAAGTGTTATATAAGAATTTAAGGAACATTTGTTGATATATTTACAGTTTGTTTGGAATCGCTATTAATTCAAGTGCATTTTAGAATGGAAAGTCTCCTAAAATGTACAAGTTTCAGGATTACTTACAAAAATATTTACAGTACTAAATATTAGCAATGCTGCTGAGGTTTTGCGGATGATTTGAACACACTTTCAAACACACTCGGAGAAAGTCGTCAAGAGACGGAGATTCTGGATGTCTCAGAGGCCATGTAATGTCTCCAATTTTCGAGATGACTTGATTTCCAAAGAGCCGAGCCACAACTGCCATGGGAATTGCTTGCTCTGTGACACTAACTTAACAGAGCTAGATGGTTTTGTGCCAACGTGTGAGGCTCGTATTCGGGAGGTCCCGGGTTGGATTTCCATTAGGCCGGTCAATATAACCTAGATTTTTTTTCGTGGTTTTGCTTGCTCGGTAGACGAATGCTGGGTTTGCGAATTCTACAAAGGAAACAGCGATAGTCAAATGTTTAAGAACCTGACGTTATGTGCTGGCCTTAAAATTCCAGACTGTCTCCATGCAATCGCCAGAAACAATTGAATGTTGACATGGCTTTAAGAGAATGACTAAGAAATGAACAATTTGAATCTTTAATAACGATATCTCAGAAATGGCTTACGTCAGAAATAACTTATTTGAAATAAATTGTGTGTTTAAAAGAGATCGACATTTTTTGTGTAGTACGTTTATCAATTAAACAAAATTATACAAAATTCCTTCCGAATGAAGAGGACTTTACAGACTATTTCCAGAAAGTTCAAGATACACATTTTATTTGCCATGTAAATATCTTTAATACGTGGTATTTTAATCAAAATCATTACAGCCATTATTTCGAAAATAAGAAATTTCGCAAAATGTTTCACGTAAAGCGTAATTTGAGGTGGGAGAGTTTGTTGAAAATTTTCGTGTCGCATTTTTGTAGGGCACCGAACCGAAATGCGATGTTTCATATATCTGGCTTTTCATTTTTGAGTTATGCTGTTCACAGTATCACAGACACACGCACGCACGCACGCACGCACACAAACGGACATGTTACCAAAATGCTTTATTTGGATTTAGGGGCCTCAAAACATATATTTCCGGCCAAATCTCGGTATCGTGGTAGAGAAAGTAAAAAATGTTTGGCGCTATACGTCGCAGGCTGCCACATTGTCGTTGCAAAAATGAAAGTCATTTGTAACACATAATTTTGAAGAAATCAGTTTTCCTATGTTGTACAAAAAAGGATTAATTTCTTATATTTGTTATTTTAAATAAATAATGTAATTAAAGTTTACCACAGGTTGTAAACGTTCGGTTTTATTCAATAAGTCAGTGCAAAATCATAGACATGGCTCAAAAAAGAGAAAATTTTGTGTGCTGTTTAGTTTCACAGTGTAAAGGAACAAGGAGCATTATTGAACCAACAGAAATAACATAATTAGAAAGGTTTTTAATGCAGTGATTGTTGAACTCTTAAAGTTGCACGTTTCCACAATCCTTGATATCCTGGAATATTTTAATATTTAATGTTCTTCACAGTTTTGACTTTTCTGTTTTTTTAATTTAATACTCTAATGGGTTTTAATTCAGGAGATAAAAGCTACCTGAAGACAGCATTCTTTATAATGAGAATATCAATTTCATACGTGGTAAAATCCTATATAATTTATTATGAGCCTATTTGTTTTCCTTTTTTATATATTTATTTAAACCCTTAGCAATAATAAGAATCAGTGTGTCTGCTTCTGCTTGGTTTTTTACTTACCAATAACAAGCCAGGTACAAATGGTTTATAATTTTATACATTTTATTCCTCGCCCTTAGGGATTCCTAACGGATGCCTTCTGATTTGCATAGAACTTTTCTGGTAGACTGAACTTCTGGTTCCCCTTGAGACTATCTCTTGCTGTCAGTTTACCGAAGGACCTAAGTTCTTTGATTTCCCAAGAGAATTTTTATCCCACTAGTCTAGTGTTTCTGGCATACTGAGGTAAAGAAAATATACTATTTTTATATTTTGGATATTCGTTTTTTATTTGTGGTTGCTGAAACAGTTTGACATTGTAGTTTTTGTTTTACTATTTTAATCCACAGCATGAGTGAAAAAATGGTTCATAATTTAAACCTTGCTTAAAAAAGTTAAATATTACGTTTACTGATGGTCCTTCACTTAATATTTACATATAGTTGCGAAGATTATATCCTCAGGCATAGAAGATGACGTATAAAGTATCTTTACCAAATAACCGTCTATATTTGGTATCTCAGTTCTGCTTGTAAATGGATTACTTTCTTCGTTATTATCCTGTATAGTTTATTTTTATTTCACATGCGGTAAATTAATTTAAATGCAATAGGAGGAGGAACTATTAAGCTTAATTCGTAAAGGAATTACTGTAATAAAGAAATTTGACTGTTTTAGTAACAGACTTGGGATAATGCTTGATATGTTTATGATATCTATGTAGATTTGTACTCTTGACGCACAATAGTTATATCCAGCAATAGCTTTGAAAAAATCTCATTTTTCGTACTGCTACTTGTTTAATACGAGTGTCTATTTGTTTAATACGTTGTTTATCATAGGTTTATTTTTGGTTTACGAAAGCCAATAACTTATAATACCAGTATCCCAATTTTCCTTCCTCATTCCTGTTCATATAATTCTTTTGGTTCATGTAATTCTTTAATTACACAAATTAAACAAATAACACAAATCTGTACAGGTTTACACACCCATTGAAATTGATGGAAAAAGAACATTCAAATACTTATTTTGCTTTAATGTATTTATATATAATAGCAATCTATCCAAAAGTTCTAGCAATGTCGATTGTGGATTACGGAAAAGTGGTGATGGGGCATCTTTGTACTTGGCTGTTTGTTTCTTTTTTTCTGGCATGAGTAATCTGTTTTTTCGAAGTGGTTCTCTGAGTTACTCAAATATCACATAACGGCGTGCGGTTGCATGATTGAGGCGGTTGCCTGGCAGTAGGCGAAGAGGGCTTGGAAGGCAATATATCTTTCGCCTTCGGCGGATGCCTGGGATGTCTTCGCAGTAACCAGTCTTTGGGACGCGAGTATGCTTTGGATTCCCAATTTACATTTTAAGGATTATTTAAAATTTCACTGGGTTTCAATTCTGCTTTCAGGACCCCTTCAAACTTTTGGGTAACTTTTCTTAGACTGTATATAATTTATTTTTACAATATACGTCTTCATGCTTTATTGATTTGAGAGTTACCGTTAATGTTTATTCCTTTCCCTTTTTCTATCAGATGCCACATTATTATATACGTTTGAAGCAGGGCCCAAGCAGTAAGACAATTATGTGTAGATGGGGTGCTTGGATGGACCGAAGGGATACTAAAGTTTATAGAGAGTTACCACATGTATGTATCTTTTCACACAAGAATGGTTGAAACGACTGTGAAAATTGGTACGTAACATGCATTCATCCAATTATAGAATAGGTTAAATGACACAAATTATTTCTCCAATGCAGCACTTTGATGAACCAAATAAAATAAAATTTTACCTGTTACTAAAATTTTATTAAAACGGCCAAACAAAAAGCATATAAACATTTTTGAAAATATTTATTGATTTAAATGCTTGATATCTGAATATTTAAAGAATTACACCAAACTTTATTTGTTTTTCTTTTTACTTTCTTTACCTTCTATAGCGCTTATAGTGGGAAAAGGAAGAACTGTGTTCCACCGAACAAGTCTATATCACGTTTTCACCAAAAACGCATATTTTGTGAATAAAAACAGTTTTTATAAAACCTTCCTTGTATCTGTGTACCTGAATAACTTATCTAAAATGATGGGTAAATACACCATTTCTGTACAGCACCTTCCAAGAATTAAACGGAATACTTTCACAAAATAGCACATCCCAAATTACTCTTTAAGCGAAAAAAGTTTGTTACTTTTTATTTTCTCAAAACGGCTCTAACAATTTTGATTTAATTTCAAACAATATTGGAGTGCATAAGCGTGTTAATACTTGATACATTGTAATTCTGAATATTTTTATTATCCTTTTCTGGTTACCGTAAGAAACACTAAAGTAAGACTAAGAAACAGGTACAAGCTTATGTATACTAATAGAATTGACAGCTGTGACCGCATCATTGCGTTAAATGTGGAGTTTTTCTCTTCCCTTTCCATTTCTCATTGTCAGTCCTGCCTCTCTCAGCCCCCCTCCCCATTTCCATCTCACTCTCTCTCCCTCTCGCATACACTCTGTTTCACCATACCTGTTTTACTCCGTCTCTCTCTCTTTCTGATCCCACTCCTTTCCACTCGCTTATAGCCTTTTTATGGGTTCGGAATTATACTTTATCTGGTGGTAATCGATTTACGAACCATCATAGTAATAACGAAAAATTAATGTAATTTTTTAAAAAAATTATCATACCGTAATTTTGTAAAACTCATCAGAAACACACTGCTAAAATTTTTGCTATTTAAAATGTAATAGGTGTAATTCCTCATCTTTTTATTTCTTTTCCCATTAGAGTGAAATGTAGTTGTCTAATTTCTAAGTGGTACGAAGCATGTGTTATGTTTCAAGTTTCACACCACCAATTTGGACTTTATTGCGTAAAAAATATTAAAAATTACAAATACAGACTCCGTTGGTCGCAGATTTTTAAATGCGACTTTAAAAATCATGCACGTTATTAATAAAAGTCCAAAATTCGTAGAAACCGTTAAAAGTTTGTTATATGTAGGTATAGATTATATAAACACACGATTTATGTTTTAATTCTTGTTAATTTTATGGAAAAAGTATTATTATTATTATTATTATTATTATTATTATTACAGATTTCGAAAACATTTCAGAAACATATACACTTCAGAGAGAGAGAGAGAGAGAGAGAGAGAGAGAGAGAATGAGAGAAAGAGGGAGATGGAGAGAATGGAGAACCTCTACATTTTAGCATAATTATATAAACAGAGTCGTTTTATGCATCATATACGTTTTAGTTTTAAACTAGCTAATCTCAAATAAAACAATTATGTATTAAATGAAATAAGAATTGAAAGCAATGAAGAGTAAAAGTGTTTTTCTTTATTTTCCTTTATTTTCATGTTCGAAACTGTTTGAGAATAGAGAGTTCAACCAGAAAAGCCTGCTGATTGCATTCAGTCAGTACCAATAAGAGCTCACCTAGGCGATGTTTATTTTTAAAACCTTTTAAGCGTATTGCTGGAAGTATAACAATGGAGGATTTGCCCTCTGTATATTTGTGTGAGCCGGGGCTTCACGAAATCAGAGTGCAACGGGCTCACAGTTCATCCTGTTTCCCCGCTCCGGTGTTTCTAGCTATTTCTAATCAGAATCGCTTTGTTCAAAGTCGAGCCAAACTTGCGACCGAGTTTCCGCAGTCAGTGTTGCTGAAGGGAACAGAAATCAAATCAACAGTGCTGCAAAACTGGACCACCGCAGGTATTGAAAACTATAATTGGTTACGCTTGAATTTGCATGATACCACTTGGGTCTTTCGAGTTGTGTAATTACATCCAAGCTGTGCTACTGTCAAATAAATAAATAAAAAAAAAAGAAGTGAAATAAAACAACAGACTTTTCTATATGAAAGTACTGCTATTGTGTGTTGTTGGTCTCGTCAAATCCAATATAATTATGGTTCTTAAAGAGCGTTTGAATTTACTTCGGCAAATTTTTGGGCAAAAGCACATTCATAATAATGCGACACGTGACATTGAATTTTTCCACATTGTATTTTTCACCCGGAAATAAATATTGATTACAAACGAAATATTGCAGTGCAGGGATTGTAATTAGCAAATGAAGGACCAATGTGGAAATTATGATGCCGCATATCACGCATTAAGATGTAAAAAATTAGTTCTAATGTATTACATTCACAGGACTTTCTCCACTCACTATCGTTTGCTGAGTTTTCACTTTTTCTACCACATACTTAATAGGTAGAGATGGTATTGCATTCCACCCAAAAATTCGATACCGATGTTTCAGTGGATATACATGTTTTGAGGACCCCAAATACAAAAATATTTTTTGAAAAAGGTCCGTGTGTGTTTGACTGTGAACAGCCTAACTCAAAAACCAAAATTCGATCAACACCAAACTTAAATTTAAGTTCAGTATCTTTCAAAGACACGAAGATTTTCAATAAAATCCTCCTACTCCAAACTATCCTTTATATGGAACATTTTTGAAATGTTTTATTTTATAAAAAATGGCTCTAACGATTTTGATTAAAATAGCATATCTTAACAATATTTAATGACAAATAAAATGTATATCTTGAATTTTCTGGGAATACCTTTGAAGTCCTCTTCATTCGGAAGGAATTTTGTATAATCTTGTATAACTGGTAAACGTTAAGAGAAAGACGAAAACGTACGAGCCATTTCCGAGATATCCGTTATTAATACTTCAAATTGTTCAATACTTAGTCATTCTTTTAAAGTTAACGTTCAGTTGTATCTCGTGATTCCAATGAAACACGTAATTTTAAGGAATTCCAATCCTCAATTTCATTGCAGGTTCCCACTCAAAAATTAAATTAACCCTAAAATGACTATCATAACGTCCCCCAAACAAAACACGGCTATCGGCTTTGGTTTCCCCCCATAATTACAAGCAACGTTTATTCAAGACATTTCTTTCTACAACGCTTAGTTCTGGAGATATTGTACAGTCTCAACTTAAATGGTCCACTCTGTATACTAAACTCTCATTGCTATATGAAAATTTCAAATGAATCGACCTGCAATTGTGGATTTTTCAAATTTCACTGATGGGTAACCTTAGAGAGACAAAAGTGTTTTAAAAAATCAAACCAAAAATAATCGATATCTCGGCAATGACTGATGGTACAAAATTTATTTCAAATACATTGTGTTTTAAAGAGATCTACACACTTGCGAAGGAAGAGGACTTGACTGGATATTTCCAAAAAATGCAGTATAAACAATTTTGTCATGTAAATATCTTAAATATATGGAATTTTAGTCAAACCTATTCCAGCTATTTTCTTGATAATACAAAAATTCGAAAAATTTTCCATGTAAATGGTAATTTGGGGTATGTTATCTTTGGAAGATGCTGAACTTAAACACAAAATTTGGAATTGATACGACATTTCGTTTTAAGTTATGTTGTTCACGGACACACACAAACACGGACCTCTTCCTAAAAACGTGCACACAAAAACTGTAGAACTCCTTAGAACATAACATTTACTTTAAACATTCGTTACACTCTATAAATTCCATTTTTATGTAGGACGCAATTCCTTTACCGTTATGAACGAGTTGGACAGTTTTATACAAGCAGATAATGCAGTAAATACGAGTGTGATCAAAAAGTTTCCGGAATGACGTCATAAATACTACACAACAGTTTGTTTTGTCTAATATGCATTGTCACCCTCGAAGTAGTCCCCTTGGGAGTTGATACACTTGTCCCAGCGCTTCTGGCACTGCTGGAAGCACCTCTGGAAGTCCTCTTCTTTCAACATGTTCAGAGCCTTCAGCGATTCGCAATGGATGACATCAGTGTCCTCAAAATGGCGTCCTCGGAGCCGCATTTTAAGTCGCGGAAAAAGAAACAAGTCCGCTAGTGCCAAATCTGGAGAATAGGCGGGATGGGGAACAGTATTCATTCTATTTTTATCCAAAAATTGACGAACAGAAAGGGCTTTGTGCGCGGGCGCATTGTTATGATACAGGAACAGCCCCAAATTGTCTTTAAAAATGCTTTTAGCACTTCCAAAGGAAAGTCCTAATAAGTCAGAAAGTTCTCTTACGCCATCATTTAAGACAATTTCCCTCACCTGATTGATATTTTCATCAGTTTTGCTGGAACAGGGTCGACCCGAACGATCTTCATCTTTAACTGATGTCACACCACTTTTAAATTTCGAAAACCACTCAAATGCTTGAGTTTTGCCCATAACGTCCACTCCATAAGCGGTTCTTAACATTTCATAAGCTTCTGTTGCAGCTTTACCGAGTTTAAAGCAAAATTTGATGTTCGTTCTTTGTTTTTCGTAATCTGACATTTTTGCTACGCGGAAAAATCGCAGCACAGGCAAAACACGTGCTCACTTCAGAGCGTCTATCTCTTCACTGCATGGTCACAGAAGTCACGTGTCCTCATTTTTATCAGGAAGAAACGCTGCATGTACAGTCTGGGTAGGAATTAAAGAAATCTCAGCGTCAGTATTGTTGTGAAGCCATTCCGGAAACTTTTTGATCACACCTCGTATATTGTGAATGCTGGACATTTTTATAAGAACTGCTCGCTTGTGCGTGAAAAAAACAAACAAACAAGAGTGGATAAAAGTGTTTCAACCCCTATAGATAAATTTTTTACGGGAACTTTTCCGAATGTGTAATGTACAGGGATATTTTACTCTCTATACATACTTACGTATATTAAGTAGAGGAAGTATTGTATTCCACCCAAAAGTTGATACCGAGATTTCACCGGAAATACATGTTCCGAGACACTCTGAATCATTTTTTTTTTGGAAAAGGTCTGTGTGTGTATGTGTGTGTGTGTGTGTGTGTGAGAGAGAGAGAGAAAGAGAGAGAGAGAGAGCAGCATAACTTAAAAAGAAAATTCGGTTAAGTATACCAATCTTGGCATTTAGGGTACCTTCCAAAGATGTGACACGAAGGTTTTCAAGAAATTCTCTCCACCCCAGAGTACCCGTTACATGGAAGACTTTTGGAAATGTTTGATTCTCTAAAAAATGGTTAACGATTTTTATAAAAATGGCATACATTAAAGATATTTAGATTACAAATAAAATGTACATCTTGAATTCTCTGGGAATACCGGTGAAGATCATTTTGTTTCGAAGGAATTTTGTATAATTTTGTATAACTGGTAAACGTTAAGCGATGGACGAAAACTACTACACGTACAATTTATTTCAAACGTTTTTCGTGGCATTAAGCCATTTATTAGATAACCATTATTAAAGGTTATTTGTTCAACAGATTGTCATTATCATGAAACTCTATGAATATTCAGTTGTTTCTCGCGATTGCATGGAAACAGTATGGAATTTTAGAACCTAACATATAGCGTCTAGTTTTTAAATATTTGATAATCGCTTTCCCTTTGTATCCGCAATATAGTTATTTCTGCAAAGGTTTATTTGGATTGAAATGTAGTAGTTAGAAAAAAAGCTTTATTAAGAATAGTTGTATCGAAAAAAAATATATCTAGTGAATACTTTGACTAACTTATTTTTTATTCCATTCTACATAAAGTAAGCTTTCTTTCTACACAGTTTTCACTATAAATTAAAGTCTAATTAGGGTGTAGAATAAATGTTAGTGGCTCCTCTTAATAGAAGTTTGCCGCTAGCCTATAAATATGTCACATAGTTTCTAAGATGAGTTTTTTTCTGTGTCTAACATTCCATAGTACAAGAAATTTCCGTTATTGGTACCGTTTGTTACAGGGGAGGAATTAAAACTAGTGGTCCGGAAGTCAGATCTTTGTCACAGAGTAGCCGAAAGGAATTAATTTTGGATCTGCAAGTTAATGTAAGGTAATCAAAACAAAGACTCATTATTTATGACCTTCACGGATCATTCATACATGTACCACAAATGTACCTTAAGAGACTATCACAGCTTAATTGCAATACAGAAAGATTTAACTCCAAAACACCTACGTATACGTTTCCTAGATGAACTGGCAGCTGAGGTTTGTGACTAGGTTCTAAAAAGCTTGTGCTATGCTTAGACAAATGTTCGAAAAGCATTGATAGCTGGTAGAAAATTAATTTAAGGTTTGAAGAATGGGGTAGAAGTTAAACTATCGGAAAATATTTACAGTGTTATTAAAAAAGAAGGAACAGACTTTAAAGATTTATTTCTAATGAACGACAATAGACGGTGACCCATGCAATACATAACTGAATAGAGAAAAGCTAAAAACTATATTTTTTTAGTTTGAAAGTTTATAGTCGCTTTAACATATGTCATCGCGGATTTATAACTTTTAAAATACATATGTAACAATAAACAATGAAGTTATTTAACATACTGGTAGTTTTGAACCATGACAATAAACTAGTATAAGATTGTGGCACTATGATTAATCAAACTGATTGTACACTATATACATTCATTCAGTGTTTAACCTCATCTTATGTAGGACTTACACCCCCCAGGACTTACAGCCGGGTGCCTGGGGTCAGAGGCCCATCGAGGAGCAGACACTCATGGAGCAGACAGAATGTCCAGGATGGGTGATCAGCCCGATGCCTGGTATGGGATAAAGGAAGTAGATGAAACGAAATGATGGCGAAATGGATGAAAGGAAAGGTGATGATGGAGCAGTTGGTGGAATGAATGGCGGGGGAAACCGGAGAAAACCCGCCTAGACGCCGCTTTGTCCACCAAAAATCCCACATGCGGGCCCCTGGGATTGAACCCGGGCCGCCTCGGTGAGAGGCGAGCGGTCTAACCACTGTACACTACATACTTTTATATAAATTTGTACTTTTTAAAAATTCAACTATCTTAGTGTACATCGAACAGTTGAGTGCTGTTTGTAAATAATTGGGTATATGGTAGTGCTGTCTCCATTGATCGTATTGTGGATATTCCACGATTGTGTGTTTTGTCGTTAAGAGTATATTAACCTGGTGGTAGATGGGTGGTTGGTCCTTTGAAAGAAGATAACTGTGCGTGATCTTGGTATGGCCCATTCTCAGTCGTGATATTAAAACCTGATCTTGTCTGTAAAGAGAATTACTGGGGAGATGCGTGCAAAAATTCGATGTTATATCACGGAGTTTGCTTCTCGTGGAGTCAAGCCAACCTGTCTTCTACTGTTGGTAGAGCTTCTTTTTAATGGTTGAGATAACAACATGGGCTGGTATAGTTAATAGTTGGGTCACTTAGTGGATGTTATTGGCTTCTTTTGCTGCCTGATCGGCCAATTCGTTGCTTTGTATTCCAGTATGTGATGGAATCCATACTAAAGACACTTGTTTTCCTTGCTTATTGACTCTATGAAGGAGTGTAAGAATATGGGTTGATGACAGACTGTTTATTCCGAGTAGTGCACTTTTAGAATCTGAGTATATAACAAATAACTTTGAGCATCGAGTATTCAAAACATAAATCACAGCTTGTAGTTTGTGTGTTCAAAATGAGCATCATTTGTTATACAAGGACGCAAGTAATTTTCGTTTGTATACGCAACCATCTACGAATTTATTGTATCAATTGTAAATTTTTTATGACGAGGCGGCTCTTTGTTAAACTTACAACGAAATGCACGCTGCAATTAAACAATGGATTCACTCTTTGCATAATGCAGCACATAAAACGACTTTACCTGTGTCGTCGCCATTTTCTCGTAAACAAACACAGCGTCGCTGAACGCACTGAATGGAACTTACAGGTGAGGCTTAAAACTTTGCACTTTCCGCTATTCAATAATGTGTCGTATGTGTCACTATCTATTGTCGTTCATTAAACATGAATATTTATAATCTGTTTCTTCTTTTTGAATAACCCCGAAGTAGTTCGTACTTTATTACAATTCGGACCTTACTTTAAAAATATACCTTGTATTTGTAATATTTAACATAAATTTTAGTTATTAACAGAAATGCAATAACAATGAACTCAAGGTTGGATCAGATTATCTCTGAGCTCGGTGGAAATGTGTTTATCTTTCGAAAAGCTATACAGTGTAATTCTACAGAAAAGGAAGAAAAAATGAAATATAATGGTTTAATTCCTTATCTGTAACTACCAGATTTTAAGTCACTTAATTTAAGAAAGGATATTAGGTCACTTTTCGCAATAATACATATAAAATAGCTGTTTAAAAGACTTCCATTAGTGATCCTAAACTACGATTTTTTGCTATCGTTCACTTCTATTAAAAACTAAATATGCATATCCACTTCACGTTTCCTAGAAACGAAATAAACTTGCCTTGCTCAGAACGTATTATGCAGCAATTTGAATCTCTATTCGGTAGCGTGAATAAGGAACAAAATAGAATACAATAATGACATCCATTTTAATAAGGTATGAATATTCATGGTGATTTTGCGGCCTCGTAAATAAACTAGGTTTTGCTTGCACAGTGATTGTTATCAAGGGGCGATTTGGTGCTCCTATTTTAGATTCACGCTTTGACACGTCGCAGTTTGAAGCGTGTTGATTAGTTTTCTCTTTGCTGTCGGCATACATGCGTCGCGCACGCGCGTTAGTATCTACTCCACGCCCCGGAAGACCGGCTGTAGCGTCCCCTGCCAATTAGGCAAACCGTCATGCTCTAATGACGTGAGGTGCTCGCTAGCGTTGAAGATTTCCACTGCAACTACAAAAAAGAGAAAAAAGTAATTGTAATGAAAATGTTACGAAACACTACGGTAGCTGGGGACCAGTGAAACAAAAGAGTCGCTCTGGAGACCAGTGATGGAAGTTTTATAACGCAAAAAGGAAGCAGGAACAATGGCAATAAAATTAGGCGAATTATTCTTTTTGATTTGCTGATAATCTCATTTATTTTCATTTCATGCAGGAAAAGCAAAACAAATTCTGATGTGTCACATTCACACGACTTTTTATACCCTTTATAGCTTATCAATGGACAGTTTACAAATGTTACAAACTGTAAGCAGTTTATTTACCTATCTGGTTCATTTTAATCGAGATAAATCTTTCCGGAAATAGATGCAGTGCACATTTCGTTATAGATACAAAGGTAATAGCAATAACAAATGTTTTAAGAATTGGACGCTATACGCTGGCCTTAAACTTCCATACTCTTTCAATGACATTCCGAAAAACAACTTAAAATTGACAGAACTTTAAAAGAATAACTTAAGCATTCGAAAATTCGAGCTATTATTAACGAATGTTTCGAAAATGGCTGATGTCATAAAAATTTATCTGAAATAAATTGTGTGTTTAAAAGAGGTCTAAGTTTTTTTAATAGTACCTTTTCGCCTATCGCTTAATAGTTTACCAGTTATGCAAATGATATAAATTTCCTTCCCAATGTAGACGACTTCACAAGCTACTCTCAGAGAATTCAGGATATACATTTTATTTGTCGTGTAAATATATTTAATATATGGCAGCTATTTTAATGAAAATCATTGGTCATTTTTAGTATAGAATTTGAGAAATGTTCCATGTAAAGCGCAGTTTAGGTTGGGGGGATTTTCCTGAAAATCTTCGTGTCCCATCTTTGAAAGATGCGGAACTTAAGTTATGTTTGGTGTTTACCCAAAATTTCATTTTTGTGTTATGCTATTCACAGACACATACACAGGCTTTACTAAACTTGCTCTTTTGGATTTAGAGCCTCAAAACATGTATTTCCGGTGAAATTTTGATATCGAATTTTTGGTCAAATGCATTACTTTCTCTACCTAATATGTACTTTATAAATTGAAAACTAAAAGGACAAGAAAGAAACTGTGGTCTTATTTTGGATTGACATAATTACAGGCAAGAAGTTTTAAGAAGTTTTCATAACAGTTAATTGTAAAAATACAAGTTTCCACGTATTCTGAGAAGGTCATATGACTGTAACACACATTTTTACTTAAGCTACTGCTTACGTATAATAATCCAAAGAAGTATGTATTCCACCGAATAATTCATTGGAAACATATGATTTGATGCCCCTGAAAAACAATGGGTTATGTTTAGAGAAATGTCCCGTGTTTGTTTCTCTGTATGTATGTCTATGGATAGCATAACTCAAAACGAAAAGTCGGTTAAATACCATAGTTAATGCATCGTCCTTGGTATTTAAGTTCTGTGTCTTCCAATTCTGCAATACGAATATTCTCAAGAAAATCCTCAACCCCAGGCTACCCTTTAAATAAAACAGAAATTCGTTTATCTTTTATTTTTTTCAAACATGGCTCTAAAACGTTTTATTAAAATCTCATATGTTTAAGATATTTGCATGATAAAATGTACATCTTGAATTTTCTGGGAATATTCTTCCTTCCCAATGACCTATATAAGTGACACCACTTAAGAGATAGACAAAAATATTACGACACAAAAAAATGTGGATCTCTTTAAAGCACATAGTTTATATAAAATACAACTTTTTGTGGTGTTAATCATTTCCGAGATATTCTTGGATATTGATTTGAACGCTCAAATACTTTGTACTTTTCTCAGCTGGAAAGTCTCTTTGCTTTTTTTTCTTGTGTTTATGCAAATTGAATAAATTTCAAAGTCATCACATAGCGATACGCCCTTTAAAAATCTGACTGTCGCTTTACCTACTCTATCCTACAATGAAATGTGTAAATGTGAATTGAAGGTTTATATGGATTAACAGGAAATAGAATAATAAACTTTTGTAAGAACACTTTGTAGAAGAGTGAGTAGAGAAAACCATGTGCGTGCAATACATTAGGTTTTATTTTTCATGTCGTGTGACATAGCGCCTTATTGATGTATACCACTAAACTTATTTTTATCAGTAGTCTCAATTTCATTGTGCCTTTAATAAATAATTGGAAGAGCTGCAGCAATACTATGGACTTAAGCTTACGTATACTAGGTTGCATAAAATGTGGCTCATAATGGAATGGAGCTGTTTATGTTGGCTCTGACAAAATCTAGCCCCTCCTCCTACCAGGGTGACTACCTCTGTTTTTCGAGTATAATTCTAGCCACTGGATTGGCAAGGTACTTTACCTCCCGAAAGTATGGCCGTACTGCTGAGGGTAACATTACAACCTATATTTTCATGCGACACTGCAGTTTTCTTAATGCCAGTTTGCTTATTGCCGTTTAGTAGCAGCAACAGCTTAACCTTCGTCTCCATGTCGCCGATGAAAACTCTCATACAGGTAAATCCTGTGTCGTTCAGTTTAACCACGCATGCAAATAATTTATCCCTTCCTCTAGAGGGCCGAATTATTTGTAATTGTTTTAGCCTTTCCTTGTGTACCAATCATAACGAAACTCTTTCTTAGAGGTGGCTTCCGAACCTCACCTTCATTCTACATAGAGTATAAACATCGTTCATTGATGAGCTTGTATGTTACTGTATTGTTTTTCAAACCAGTCACACAGAGAACTGATAACAGCTGGATGGAGTAAAAAGTTGGTTACCTGAAGATGGAAACCTTAGGGGGGGGGGAAACACTATAACGATCTTGAGTATATGCAGTTAAACTGTGCCCTGCCGACCATTGCACTGAAAACAGACTCCCTCTGTTCATGAGAATCAGTAATTGCAGTAATGCTAACTTGCAACTATAGGATAAAATAGTTTTAATAACTTTATTGGTACATACAGATTACATTAGAGTTATGGCATTCACCAATGTTAGTGTGTGTTAGTGGTTAAGTTCTGTTTTCATACTTCACTAAATGATACTTTGGGCATGGTTTGTTGCATGGTTTACAGATGCAGTCCTCCTTGGGGACTGGTATGATCCGTTCTGCCATATTTTCCCATGGAAACTACCAACCATGGGAGAGGTTGGCTATATTGCCTGCATACATAAATATTTTTACTTTTCTTTTGTCTACAGATTGTATCTTTATCGGTGTCATATATTTGGGAAACGTGTTCCTGATTCAAGTTACAAAAATTACTCGAAGTGGCTTCCTCTTGCTGCGATGCATGTTCTGCAAAACGTGCAGGTTGCGAAGTTGGAAGTTCAGTCCTTACAAGGTATCTACTGTCATCACTTCTGTTTTCATTATTTCCTTCAGTACGTCATTGGCTTTGTTCTGTCTTTCCTCGATGATGATTCTGTATGCCTGTGTCTCTGGTATTCCAAGGAGTGTCTAATATATGAAGAAATATTCCTGCGCTATTATGTAGGCATAGCTATTTCTTGTGAACTTTTAAATTGACGAGCTCTTTTTAGAAATCTGGCTTTGAGCTCTCCAGTTTGTTGAGGTTTTTCACAGTCACATAAGTCCATGTGTGGTAGCAGTATAACTTTGAGTTTGGACAGCTTATCGCAATTGGCAGGGATAAGATTTGTAGCTTAGGGATGTAGTAAATGGCTTTTGTTGCAGCCGTCGCTCGTTCTCGTATATGCATACAGAAAGTGGTTCAGGTTGTTTGTAACATTACTCCCAGCTGGATATGAATTCTAAGGTCGATCCGCTGCACGTGAGGTGATATTCTTCCTCCTCACCTACATAAATGTATTGCTTTCGTCTTCGAGCTGTTTATTTCCATCAGGTTTTCTAATGCCCGTTTTCTTATGTTTTCCATGGCTGCTTGTAGGTGTTCTGGGCTACTGGAGAGGTTGGCTATATTGCCTACATACATAAATAGTTTTACTTTTCTTTTGTCTACAGAGTGTATCTTTATTGGTGTCATATATTTGGGGGACGTGTTCCTGATTCAAGTTACAAAAATTACTCGGTGACTTCCTCTTGCTGCAATGCATGCAGGAAGCCTGCGTTCCATGCTCTGGCGTACTCTGTTGAACATTTCTTCTGTGTTGCGTATTTGGTCAAATTCAGTTTGGATAGTCCTCTCAAAATGTCAATATCAGGTACAGGAGTCGCATAAATCAATTCAAATGACCCCAGACAAAGAAATCCATTGGATTCAAATCAGGCGATCGAGCAGGCCATGTAGTCGGACCCCCTCGACCAATCCAACTTTGTGGAAATCGATCATTCAAAAACTTACGAACTATCATACTGAAATGAGCTGGAGCCCCATCGTGTAAAAACCACATTCTTTGGATGATGTCCGGAGGCACATTATCAGTTAAGTGATGCAACTCATTTCTGAGAAACTGGAGATAGGTTTGTCCATTCAGACGCGGAGGGAAGAAGTAGGCACCAGTAAGGTGATCATGAATGTTTCCACACCGAAACGTGGAGAGAGAACCTCTGTTGATGGTTGTCCTGTCGTACTTCATTAGGATTTTCAAATGCCCAGTTATGAGTGTTATGAAAATTGAAGATGCCGTCGCGAGTAAAACCAGCCTCAGCCGTGAATAAGATACAGGCTAGGAAATTGATGAACACAGCGCACTGCTGTAACATGCGTTGACAGAAACGTCTTCTTGGCTCAAAGTACGCCTCATTTAATCCTTGCACACGTTGAACGTCATACGGGTACAAACGATTTTCATGCAGAATTTTCCAGATGGTCATATGACTATTTCTTTCCCTTGCAGCCATACGACTTGTGCTTTGTGATGGTTCTGCACCCACAGCACGAAGAACTGGTTCAAGTTCAATGCCTCGTATCGCTCTTGGTCTCCCAACATCCCTAGTACGCCTCTCAAATGCGCAATTCTCTCTCAAGCGTTGCTGAATTTGTGCGAATGTTCTTGCACACGGTAACGGCCTGCCACGGTAACCTTTCTGCATATAGTTCACGTGCTTGTGCTGCATTGCCGTCTGTACGAACATACGTGTAGTGTATATCCGTTTGTTCATGGAATACATCTTCTTTGACCTATAATAACGAAACGGTTGATTTTCAGGCCCATGTACATATGACCTTTTTTACTGTTTCGATATCAGAAACACATCTCCCAAATATATGACACCAATAAAGATACATCCTGTGTAGTCCGACCAATGTCCGCCGTCATTAAGTTAAAGAGTACCGGATTTATCGTGTCTTCTTGCAGGGCCCCGCCGCTTTTTTGGACGATATTTTTCGACATCGATATGCCATAGCATATCGCCATATACCGTGTGATCAGCATAGAGCAGAACAGGTTTCGCTGCTCTTAGCCGGGCGGCGGTGCTGCTTGCTATGCGCACTGAGCGGTGACAGCAGGTCCACAGTAAATATACCCCGGTTTGTCGCGTAAGCTATTTCTAACAAAGACAAAAGTAAACACTTAAAAATAAAAGCACTCACATGTATCAAGTGAGTGATTTTGGAAGTGTCTCCCTTCGTTATTCAAGCACCTGCTTAGGAAATTGGACATTACACGCTGTAGTTTCCTCTGAAAAATGACAACAATTTCTAGACGACTGTTATTTTTAAGTCCCTCTAATATGTGTGGATTTGTTTTGTAAAATTCCTCCTTTAATCTTCCCCACAGATAAAAATCGCCTCATGGAGTTCCTGTAAGGAGGCATCACAGAGTCCAGCTGGAAAGGTACATAATTTCTTTCCCTCTCAATTAATTCTCCCAATAAATGGTCATAAAAGTCTTGCAAATACCTCTCACTGATCATTATTTTCGTAAAAAGAAAGAAAAAAGAATGGGCGTATTATTCTCTTGCAGCTAATTTTTTTATCATGCAGGGTAAAGGTGGTTAGGCTTTTCAGCACTCCAATAACGATTGTTTTGTGTATCTATCAATCTACCCACTTAGGTGGGACCACGATTCGTCCGAAAAAAAAATTAGATTAGGGTCCATTTGACCATCATGTACCTGATTCAAAGCCCATTCACAAAATCGCATCCTTAATGCAAGATTACCCGGTTAAAGTTCCTGCACTGCAGTAATTTTATAGCGCTGTAAGTTGAGTAACTTTGTAGCCACTTGCACATAGCTATAGGAAATTTCCATTTGCTGGAAGTGATTTTCTAGGAGACCTTTCCAGAGCGTGTGCAATGTTATCTAGAGTTTCTTCTGTTAAGTACTGTACGCGGTTTCTTATCAAGAAGAATTGTCATTTCACGTAATTTATTTACTAATCTATGAATCGTAGTTCGACCTGGAACTTGGACATCAGGAAATCTCTGTTGAATCTCTGTTACGGCACTCGCAGACATGTGAATCATAAATGAATACCTTTTGAGGGACAGAATCATGGTATCTATATAGAGACATTTCCTCAATACGCACTGTATTACGTTAACTAACAAACACGTGCCACGTTTGCAAGAGTTCAACTCACAATGAAACCTCGCGCTTCACCGCCGGCCGACTAAGAGCTGTGGTACCTGTTCTGCTCTATGCTGATCACCTGTAATTTGTGTTTAGGATCGACTTGATTGTTTCTAGTTCGTGGCTTGATCTATCTAGTATATTCTCCAGGTGACAAGAATAGCTTTCATCTTCGGTAACCACGAATATCACCATGAAGGAGAGGGGTGCTGCATCTTGTTGGAACATTACATACACCACGTTATTAACCACTAAGATAATACGAAAACAGAGTTACATAACGCCTTCCGCAAAGCTGAGCATTGCAAATGGCACAAGACACACCTTGACGCGAACACTGCATGCGGGTTTTCATTTCCGCTAACTCTGGCATATTCAGCTGCGAGCGGAGATTGCATACCTGGTGAATGCGAGGACAGAAAATATCATTCCTATCCGACATAAACGCAACCTAGTGGCAGTTGCATTTTAACTCAGTACAATTAAGCTAAAGCTTTATTTATTTTCTTGTTATGAAAGGGATTATATCACCCCCCCACACACACACACAAACACACACATATATATATACATATACATACATATACACCTAGACATATAAATCAATATTAAACAACAATTGTACATAATAATATAATTCACCAAGAAATATGTTAGAATATTTAACAACCAAGAATTGTACAAAAGCAGATTATAACTTAGATAAGTAAGGGACGGGAGAGCTAGCTAATTCCAAATAAAAGATAACACTAGGTGGAGGCTACCTCTCACCAAGCTAATGAGCAAGCAACTGGTAGGAATAAGAGAAATAGAAAGAGACATATATAGAAAGGAAAGAGACAGAGATATTGAATCTGTTTCCGGACGCGTCACTTGGACGCGTATGCAAAATTATTTGGAGCACAATATTCTCATACATAATGAGGTAATGCGGTCTGAGGACCAATTACAAACGTCATTACATTTTAAGCGCGGAGGTGAGCGTCATTAGGCTTAGTATAAAAGGGGAAAGAAAGCCCCAGATTTTCACTCTCTTTCAGAACCTCGTCGACACATAGTGAGGACGACAAATGCACGCGTGTGCATGGGGTGGGAAGCGTGTGCAGTTAGATTAGGCTCCTAATTTATTATAATGGTGGAAATTGTTATAATGGGAAAAGCTAGCCGCCCATAAGTATCTATATAATAATAATCCGAATTTTTTAAGGGAAGTGCAGTGTATTTTAATTTGACTTACCTATGAAAACTCTGTGACCCGTGAGATTAGTTAGATAAGTAATGATTAGGAATGGAGAACACAACAGCCGACGAGCAGCAATAGCTGGAGACAAGAACACTGCAGCAGAGGGCATCAACCAGAGGAACAACGCTTTCCCACTACAGTTACCGAATGAAATTTTGTTAAAGTGTGTGATTTTAAATGCTACCCCCTTAAAAACAGAAGCGGTAACTAGACAGTTCTTCAGCTTGTTTTATTTTATCTAGCCCAGGGATTCCTCAGCGGTGGTGGAATTGTTGCATTTGACACACATATTATCATCATCATAAAATACTCCACAGTATGGGCCTCTTGGCCAATTCCGACTTCAAAAGTTTTATAGTTACGGTTTTCAACATTTTCTCGGTCTTCCGATCTCTCTTCATCCTCTGGGCCTGAATTCATATATGCTGAATGGAATATGGGAGGTATCCATCATATATAGATGGTCACAACATTGTTTTCTGTATTTTTCTATTACTTCTGAAATGTTGATTACATTTAATATCTCCTAATGTCATGTTTCTCAGATGGTCCAGAAGCGAATATCCACCCAGAGATCTTAGTAATTTAATTTATGATATTTAAACATCTCTTATTTGTTTGGATTTGTTAATGTCCAAGTCTCATCTTCATAAAGAATGACTGGTTGGGCCATAATTTTATAAAATTTTAAAATTGTATCCCTACAGACTTTATTTAAAATCTACTGTTCGTTTAACAGTCACATTTAGCTTTATACATTTATTGAAGTTATTGATGCAAAAATTCGATGTAGATTTCAAGGGAAATACACGGTTTGATTGTCCCGGAATCCAAAAAGGCGTTGTTAGAAATATTGTCCTTTCTCTCTCTCTCTCTCTCTGTGGCGTACAGTATCACTCTCACTCAGGGACCATCAACTCAATTCTCCGTGGTGCGCAGTAAAGGTTCTTGTATGCTGTCTGCAAAATCGCAAATGAGTAGATGCGAAGGGCTGAAGGATGGAACCACAGTTGTGATAGATTCAACGGAAAGAATTCAACCATTATTTTTCAGCTTAACACTAGAATTATAATAACGCATCATTGCGTTTTTATTGTTACTAAATAGATTGGAACGAAATAGTCACATAAAACCATAAAAAATGATAACAAGAATATTTGTCCTATTCTTGTGGAAGAAATTTCTAATAACAATCTCGAAGTATTAACAATAATGCTACTCTAAACCAAATAAGAGATATTGAGAGTATTTTTCTGTACCTTTTATTTTTTATGTAAAAATCATACCATAATTTAAACAATATCACATTTAAATATTCTTATATTGGAAACATTCTGAACTTACTGACAACAAGCTGTAATTAATCACAATTTTGTTTGAATATAAATCAATATTTTGCTATATTAATTTATTATAAACTTTGTCTACTACGTTGTTATACTGAATATAAGCTTTGTTTTTAAAGTCACACTAAGTTCCTATAATTTCATTATTATTATTATTAATAATAGTGATTATAATAATAACAATAACGCTCTAAAAATGAAACGTAGAATTGCTCCTACACATGAGCCATGTATAGGACAAGCTTGGAAGGGTAAATCAGTCGACTGAAAAATTCAATACCATAGCCGGGATTTGAACCACGGATCTGCTGAGCTACCGTGGTAACATGCCGTACGAGATTAAATTTTTCCCGGTAAACCTCAAGGAGATCTCAAATTGTTTTGAGATGATGTACTCCAATGACAACTTGTAATGTCGTAAGTCGCATGGTTCATATCCCGGCTATGGCATTGAATTTTTCAGTTGTCTGATTCTACCTTTACAATAATACATGCTTTATACACTTTTCTAACGTTTTTGTCAACATATTGTTCCTGCTGTTTGTCGGATGTACCTTGATTCGTCAGGCTTGTCAGTCAACATACTACTGTAAGGAAACGCTACCGCCTAGCTGCTCAACATCGCTGAATGGCAGTGAATACCGTGTTCGAAGCTGAATCACTGGTTATGCCAAGTGCAACTTGAAGCGAGAAGTCAAACGATTACGAGATTTATGCTAAATTTTGGCAATATTTAAGTAAGGTGAAGATTTTCAAGAAATTCCCCTCAACCCAAAATGCCTTTACATGGAAAACATTTCGTAATTTGTTTTGTCAAAATAGATCTAACGATTATATAGGTAAATGACAATGATTCATAAAATGCACGTGGATGAAATATTAGAAAAATTAATAAAATGTGTATCATGTAGATCTCTAAAACTATACCAGTGTGTGAAATACCTTTTGTGGCAGTAACTATATCAAAAAACTCGCTATCATTTTGCTTGAATTTACCGAGCAAGATGGCTCCGCGGTAATGTGTGAGGTTCGCTTTCGGGAAATTCCGAATTCGATTCCCGTCGACCGCTACTCTGACCTTAGATTTTTCGTAGTTTTGCCTGATCGCTAGTCGAATGCTGGGGTGTTTTCTCATCTACCATTATTTCTTTTCCATAATTTCCATTTCATTCCGTTTCCATCTCATTTCTCAGGTGTGCTTCATGTTTCATGACATATGGCGGTGCCGGATAGATGGTACGGATGCTTGCTTAAAGGAAAAGTACTCCCCATGGACACGGATAGCTTATCATTGCTCCAGCAATGGGACGGGTCTTCGAACCTGGATCATGTTAGGGGCTTCCGCGCGTCTATGTGGTCTGTAGCCTTCTGTGGCTCGTCCAAGTCATCCCTTCTTGTTGGGGGTAGCCAAGATAGATGCAGGTCGCAGTTCGTGAGGTGTACCCCTCCATTGTTTAACTTATACCTATACCTACTGCTTGAATTTTTCTGCAATTAAAATTGCATTGTAGAGTATTAAGTCATCATTAACGTTTAGACAAGGTAACTCTAACAGACCATGGGCTTTTGAGCCCGAATTCCTGACTCCCACTGTGAAAGCTTTAGCTACTCATGAAATATTCCTTCAAGCTCTCAACATATAACATACCGATGTATCCCTGTGAAAGCCTTTAAAAGACAGTCATCTAATAATTTTGAGCCATAAATCCACTTCTCTGTGCGAACACCTTAAGAGATTCTGATTCTGAAGGAAATGATAATGTACTGTTATGCAGTACAGTAACGTTTAAGAACAATAATGTGTCGCCCGAATCGTCCCACGTACTTGCGAACACTCCTTTTCCTCTTCCATGCGCGACAACAATTATTTACCGCATTCGTTCGCTCGATTCGCCTTTTCAGATTACGCCGCCTGGACTGCACTCATCTCACTAAGTCTTTTTCTTCTCCTCTCGTATGACTTGACAGCCTTCCTCCCTTTTACTCCTCCCTGTTGCCCCTTGCCGCTTTTAGTGGATGAGCTTCCCTAAGTTACGCTTTCCAGAACTTTTGAAACCAAATTCTTCTTTACATTTTCCACAACCTTGGAGTAATCGTCTTGCCTCCTTCGACCCCTCCCTTCTCAGCAAAACATGGACAATAAAACAGCCGGCAGCAATAATGTTTCTGATGGAGCCCTTTTTTACTTTCTCTACCATATACATAGTAGGTATTGAAGATGTATTCCATCCATCAATTCGATGCCGAGATTTCACGGCAATGCATGTTTTGAGGTCCATGAATAAAAAAGCATTTTTTAAAAATAGCCGTGTGTCTGTGAACAGCATAACTGAAAGACGAAAAGTTGATAAATACCACACTTAGTATGTAGATTTAGCGCCTTTCAAAGATGCGACATAAAAATTTCCAAGAAAATACCCCACCCCAAACTACTCTTTACATGGAAATATTTTCGAAATTTTTGATTTTCTAAAAAATGCCTTTAACGATTTTGATAAAATACTATACCTTACAGGTATTTACATGACGAATAAAATGTATATCTGAATTTCATGGGAATAACCTGTGAAGTCATCTTCATTCTGAAGTAGTTTTGTATAATCTTGTATAACTGGTAAACGTTAAGTAGTATACGAAAGCGTACCAGAAAAAAAGTGTAGATCTCTTTAAAACACACAATTTATTCAAAATGACATTTTCTGTGGCATCAGCTATTTCCGAGATATTCCTTATTAATGTTTCGATTTGTTCAATATTTTTTGTCATTCTTTTCAAGTCTCGCAGATTTTCAGTTGTTTCTCACAATACCATGGAAGCAATATGGAATTTTAAGGCCAGGATATACTCGTACCATGCAGTTGTTAAACATATGACTGTCGCTATTCTCTTTGTACTGTATCGAAACGTTTAATGCAGCTATTTGTGTAAAGGTTCATCTCGATTAAAATGAAGCAGACAAAAATCATCTTCGTAATTAGTGTGTATACCCACTAATAAGTGACGGGGCAGAGAAAGTACTATATGAATGTAACATCAGATTTTTTAATAATATAGCTCCTCCTTGCGCACAACACAGATATTGCTGTAAGATAAGAACGAACTGAAGATACTGTGGCGTATATGTGTGTGTGTATTGTCACGCCAGACACATTATTGCGTTGTTGGCGACAGTATTGTTGGGGTAATTCTTTCGGCGGAGGTTTTGAAGTTTCGTCTGGCGTGACGACTCTCCACCTTCTGGGTGGTGATCCTAGCTAGCGGCGGAGAGTGGGGGAAGTAAGCGTTTTTTCTTTGTGTGTTGTGTGGTGAGCGTCACTTTGGTCTGAGTGTCTGGTATGGAAGGTTATATGTGAATTGTGTGAATGTAACCGAGTGTGTGTAGAATGTCCCTTCAATTTCTTCCTTTTTATCCTTTATGTGTGATGTAGGGGCACCGTGTTTATTCTGAATAAACCACAGGTAATGCGATTAATGTGAAATTATGTGTATTTTGTTATAACTATCCCACGCCTGCTCTGGAATGCGTAGTTTAAGATTCTGGTCCTCTTGCTACTTCTGCAGCTATGCCTCCCAATAACTAAAATTTAACATCTAGCTGCAAACCTTGTGGCCCACCCTAGTATATAGCAATACTACAGCCCTATACCACAATACCGCAATATCAATAAATGAAATAAGGAAGCAAATGCAGTAAAAATGGTGGGTGTGGCTTTTATATAAATTTATCTAACCGTAACTAACACGCGCGCGCGCGCGTGCACACACACACGTATATACATAAATTGATTCTGCTTTCCTAGTTACATTACTCACGATAAATGTTTGCCCATAAATTATTTAAAACTAAGCCATGTGGACTTACTTCATGCAACCTATGGAAGTAGCATTAAGATGTTCATAATTTCGTTTAGCCAATGGCGAGCTCTTACGAAGAAGGAGGAAACATAGCAAAATTTCAAACATGATCCTTCAGATTAAGCACTGAAAGTTTGGAAAATTGAGAGAAGAATACTTGTATAACGAGCGATGTTAAAATAATTATTCGATACCAATTATGGATTTAAACCGCTCTAAATTTGTATACATTCCGTATGGTCTCAAAATCACATAAAATTCACGGAGAACGAAAAAAGACTTCGTAATTCATTCACGGAAAATTCCGCGTTTGAATGTTAGTCCTCATCGTTACTGCCAATTTTTAGAGAAAAAATTATTTTCTACATTAAAGAGTGGTTTGGGCTGATGATCTTGGAGTTCTGTTCTCTTCCTCTTTCTCCACCATACATAAACACAAAACACTTGTTTTAAAAACGGTAGATTGCATCACTACATGCTAAACTAAACCCAAGTCAAATGAACTCAGAGGTATCCCACATTTGTCTTAAGGAAAAGCTTCAGGGAAAAATATTTTACAGACAGCACATCCACAAAGATTCAAAATCGGATCCTTTGGATATGAAGGAGTACCTTCACATCAAGTGGGTAGACCTAGAATTCTTATATGGTGTGCGATTCAAGTACGAAGTTTGGTGTTCTTTTGACTTCGTCTTTAACTTACGAAGTTTACTGAGAGATGTATAGACAGGCTCTTTCCTAAAATACTCCTTTTAGGGGAGCCTTAGGAAACTTCAATTCGAGTACTTCTGATAACATCTTAATCTGCCTATAATCGCCAACAATAGATTATATAAAATATTAATGTGTTGCATTCAGATGACTTTCTCTAGTCACTTCTATACAAACTATTCTTATAAAGGACTTCCTCTATGTATTACTTGTATATATTATCAATACTTGCATATCTGGTTCTAGGTATTAGAAATATACAGCAGTAAACACTACACTAGTGTTTTTAAAAAGCTATCACAATGTAGTGGCTTTGAAATTCCATACCCTTTGTATGACCACGAGAAGAAAGTACGAGACGTGTTTTAAGCAAATACTGTTTTTAAAAAAATAACAGAATATTATTTTCCAAATACTTTATTATCATCTATTATCTTAAAAGTTACATTACTCCTCCACATAGTCACCACCATTATTCAGGCATTTGTCTAACGGGAAATCAGTCTATTGTGCCTTTGTTTAAAGAATGATACAACTAGTGATGAAAGTCAAGTCTAAACTTCTTGTTTACCAACATCAATGTCGTTTAAGTGTTTTCCACCAAAGAATTTCTTCAGATGATGTTACATTTGTTTATTTATACCTAGCCTATAGCCCAGTTATATATGTAGGTGCGTAAAAATGTGAAGGAAGCTCTGAATAAGGAATTCCCCTACTCGGTATAGGTAGGGGAATTTAGCTGTAACTAAAACTCGAAAATATCTGTTTTGCGTTTTATTTCTCCACGGCTTTTGTTATAATATAAATGTTTGTGTTACCTAGTAATTACTTGGTAATTACTACATAATTAGTGATGTATAATGTATATTGACTCCTGTTTCAATTCTTGAAAAGTATTGTAACATTACAAATTATGACGTATTGACAGCGTTTAAATCTTGCTTTCCTCCATGTAAGAAAACTTCTTTATATCATACAAAAGAACGTTATAGCCATCTCTCCTTGTCTGCTAGCCCTGTCTACTTGGCACTTCAAGTTAAATAATTTTGAAAAGTTACTCACCAAAGCTGTTGTTACATAAATTTTGAATAAACCGAAAAAATAGTGCACCTTGACTCACATTCCGTGTTAGCGTGCTATCGGTAGGCGTGCCTCTCAGCATCTCCTCTACGTGACCCTCGTGCCAAATCACTCAAGCCGGGCCAAGCTCAGTAATTCTCCATTCCTCCGTTGTAGTGCTGCCGCCTCACTATGGCGACTTCATTTGTCAATGACATACTCCGACGCCCAAGCCGCGTCATCTGGAATATGTCATTCTGCTACTACAGATATAATTGAACTTGTGGAAGGGGAGAAAACGGCACAATAAAGAAACAGATAAAAATCGTTTGGTGCCGAATCTGGACTGTGAGGATGGTCGAATTGTTCCCAACCAAATGATGCGATCACATCTTGAGTTTGACTGTGTGTGGTCGGGCATTGTTACTCATTATTATTTTCCCATAAACCTCACTCAATGTTTGCTGGCGTAAATTTCCCGCATTCTAAAAACGAATCACCGATCTGACTTCACAGTCAGCGGGTCGTTCGATTGTTTTGAACACTTTTGAACGCTCTGACAACAGGAAAATACAGAGTGACGATCGCTGACAGCTGCGTCTGGCTTCCTAATGAATGGAGGAAATGATTGCACATGCTCAAAATCGCGGCTGCAGCAGCAAATGTTTTAAACGGTACTTACATTAAAAACACCAGTGATAAGTTTTAGATATTCAAACCGATTACAAAGAATATCTCGGAAATGATTAACTCCGCAAAAAACGGACATAAATGGTATACTTTAACGAGATCTTACGGTTTACCAATTATACAATAGCCATTCAGAATGGAGAGAACTTTACATGTTATTCTCAGAAAATTTAAGATAAGCAGTTTATTTGCGATACAAGTGTCAACATATGGTATTTTAATCAAAATCATTAGAGCCATTTTTGAGAAACTTAGCGAAGGTTCGTTAGGGGAGAGAGATTTTCTTGGAAATCTTAATATCAAATCCTCGGAAAATGATGTAGTGGGAAAGGGTTGTGCATCATTTGTAGCTGGAAAACGTTGTTCCTCTGGCTGATGCCCTCTGCTGCAGTGTTCTTGTCTCCGGCTATTGCTGCTCGTCGGCTGCTGTATTCTCCATTCCTAATAATTAACTATCTAACTAACTTCACGGCTCTCAGGGTTTTCGTAGGTGAGTCAAATTAAAATACACTGTATTTCCCTTAAAAAGTGTGGTTTATTATCCAATAAATATTTATGAGCGGCTAGCTTTTCCCATTATAACAATTCTCACCATTATAATAAATTAGTAGCCTAGTCTAATTGCACACATCTTCCCACCCATATGCACACACGTGCATTTGTCGTCAGGAGAGTAGCACTTTGTGTCGACGAGATTCTATAAGAGAGAGTGAAAATCTGGGGCTTACTTCCCCTTTTTATACCTAAGCCTAGTGACGCTTACCTCCGCGCCTCAATATGTAACGACGTTTCTAATTGGTCCTCAGATCGTGTTACCTTGTTATGTATGAGAATATCCTGCTCCAAAGTTTTGCATCTATGCATCTCCGTGACGCATCAAGAAGCGGATTCAACATCTCCCTCTCTCTCTTTCTATTTCTCCTTACTGCTTCCAGTTCCCTGCTCCTTAGCTTGGTGAAAGGTGGACTCTATAATTAGTTAGTTCGCCTGATCCTTACTTATCTAAGTTATAATCTGCTTTTGGGCGATTCTTGGTTGTTAAATATTCTAACATATTTCTTGGTGAATTATATTATTATGTACAATTCTTGTTTAATATTGATTTATATGTCTATGCGAATATGCATATATATGTGTGGTATAAACGAACTTTAATACCAAATTTAGTATTTAATTGACATTTCGTTTAAGTTTTTGCTGTTCTCTCTCTCTCTCTCTATCCCTCTCTCTCTCTATCACACACTCACAAAAACACATGCACCTTTTTTTTCTCTCTAAAAATGCATTTTTTTGGATTCAGAGGCATCAAGACGTGTATTTCCGGTGAAATCTCCAGATCTAATTTTTGGGTAGAATGCAACACTCCCTCTGCTTACTATAGGTAAGAAAGCAAAGAAAGAAAAACGGAATGTTTTACAATAGGAGCTGTGTAGCTGCCAGGAAAGCAGAATAACCGTAGAAAATAAATCCGGTAGAAGTTAAAGACCCAGGCCCCGAATGCTGCTAAAGGGAGCAGAAACTTTGTAATATAGAGCGTATCAGACTCCAAGCTCCGAGGAGGAAGAAGATAAATCAGTTGATTCTCTTACAAAAGGAATGATGTGGGTGGGTCTCTCATACTGTAACAAAGCCTAATGCTAGAAGCTGATGAATCGCAGAAACTTTTGAACTGTCAGCAGGCACCAATCAGTTCTTTCAAGCCAGCCGATTGCAGCTATGAGGTCGATTTTGGTCAAAGAAAAGCTCTTAGATTATCAGTCTTAATCCAACATACAGTTATCGCGAAAGAGAACTTCTTTAAGCCAGCTAGAGCTATGCTGGGATTTCTTAATGTCATTATTTTATAATTAAAAGATGTGTTATAAACTGTGATGTTAGATTCAGTATAAAATAGGTTGAGTCGGTTGATTTTTACTCACATCATCTCAAATATCTTTAAATTCAGAAATATAGGGTTATTCAAAAAGACGGAACAGACTTTAAATATTTATTTCTAATGAACGACAATAGATGGCGACACATGCGATACATCAGAGAATAGAGAAAATATCAAAAGTTTACTTTATGTGTTCAGAATGAGCATCATTTGTTATGTGAGGACGACCAGTGCGTTTCCATTTGCATACGCAACCATATTCTACGAATTTATTGTATCAATTTCAAATTTTTAACGACGAGGAGGTTCGTTGTTGAAATTACAACGAAACGCTGCAATAAAACAATAGATTCACTCTTTGCATAAAGCAACACACAAAGACCTTTTCTGTGGCGTCGCCATTTTCTCGTAAACAAACACAGCGGAACTAATAGGTGTGGCTTAAAACTTTGAACTTTCCTCTATTCATTGATGTATTGAATGTGTCGTTATCTACTGTCGTTCATAGAAATGATTATTTAAAATCTTTCCTTCTTTTTTAATAGCCCCGTATGTTGAATACACCTTCATCCAATACAACAGATGATTCAAGAAAATCTAGAATATATCAAATTCAATGCAAGATTGTGACGGCTCCTACATTGGTAGAACCAAGAGAAACTTAGAAACACGTTAGGTTGAACACCAAAGAAACATGTATCTCCAGCTTCCAAACACTTCTGGATCTCTAACCATGAGATAGGACTAACATCAAGTTACTAAAACCATACAAGTCCTTTCACATCTGAAAATTTGGTAAAATATCTTCATCCATCATAAGATCAAGAATATTTTGAATTCTGAAATCCCACCATCAGATCCTTTGATGTAGCTTATGCAATGAACTTGTAGGAGAGAAGAGACAAGACAAAAGAGTTCCTAATCTTCACCACAGATGGCAGTAATTCCAGTGCACATATATGGAAACTATTCCCAACAGAGGGCAGCAATTTCATCTTTAAATTCAAACCGTGGTGGACAGAGGAAAGAAGTCGAACTCAGTCAGTTTTCAGCTGAGGATGGGAGGGCAGTCTCTTCCGAAAGCGCTTCAGAGCAAGAAAATCAAAGCGTGTATGTGATGTATGTAACAAACAACCGACTTAACTTATTTTGTAATATTTTAAATATATCTAAACATAAATATTATTCCTTTAGTAGCCGACTTACGGAGCGGGATGGCTCAGGCAGTAACGTCTGTAACCCGTATTCGGGAGGTACCGCGTTCCATCCCCCGGGCCAACCAATCTGGCCGAAGATTTGCGGTTTTTCTCGGTCGCTGCATTGGATAATTTGATCCGCGAATTTTTCTATTATCCCTTTCATAGCTACATTTCATTTCCTTCTTCTTCCCCACCATACCAGCGATTGTGCTGATCCACCACATGGATATGCTAAGATCCAAAGTTTGCTTGCTCCTCGGCAGGTTCTGACCCAAGGCATTGGCCTGTAAGTCCTACAACGTGAAGGGTAATCTGTTAAAGAAGCACCTCACTTAGCCCCTGACGTAACAAAAGATAACGCCGAGTATTTGGAGGTTTTCAGTTTCACTGTATTACTGTGTAGAGTGAAGATATGTAACGGGAATTATGATATATATATGTATATTTATTGATTTACTTATTATTAGGTGTAAATTAAAATGCCAATTAACAAAACCGACCTAGCATGGTCAACAAACAAATAAATATAGAAGAACATTGCTGTTATTGGCTATAGAAGGTCACGTCATCATGGTTAAGCTACAAGTATAAATTCAAACATAGAAACGACGTTACAACACTCTTACTAAAACAACTGAGTTCGTGGCTTGTTACTCCCAGTGGCAGATATGTATAAATAGTGCTGTACAAAGATCATAACGATTGACATACATACATACACGTTAAAGTTCACTACGACTCACAGTCAAGCTTCTTTAGAATATAAACATGTATAAACGTATTCATCTTTTTGTGTGTAAAAAAGAAATGTTTTTAATATATATTAGTGTTGGTAGATATATCAAAACTAAAGAACAGTGTAACAGTTATTCAACATAACTCCTGTGTCTTCCCACTCCCTGCAAGAGGAAAGTGCCTCCCGGAGCATATTAAAACAATTACATACACTTTAATACTCCACGCCCACAATAATACAAGTTACACACACACACACACACACACACTCAGACTGGAATAAGAAGATTATGCCAGGGTTACCACTACGGAGATGAGTAACATACACCAGTAGATCTTCAGAGCTTCCAACAGGTACGTGTCTCACCAGATCTTCACACCATATAACAAAGATACACCGCAGATGGACGTGTACAGAAAAGGAGGGTATAATGCAGGCATTAGGAAATGCAGGACTTTTATACTAAGGTTTCACAATCTAAGTAAACAATTCTCAATAAAACTTAATTTTTTGGAACTATTAAATACAGAATTTAATCCCCCCCTGTCGCAGGAATCGGCTCGTGTTATCTTATTTGCTGGGTGACTGTTATTGTTTTATTATTTTAAAATTTGGGTTCTTTGTCCTGCGGCTAGCTATTATTACTCAGTTAAGGAAGTATCTATGAGCAAGGCGTGTAAACGGAAAGGAGTTGTTACTAACAGATAACACTGATAAAAGAATTTGTTTTTACACTTTTATTGCCGTCACACTTAATTAATAATTCACATCTTTAATCTTTATACACGCCTGACTGAAAATGTGGTATTTCCGAATGTAATTACTGTCGTATTAGTTGCCGCGTACTTTACATTTTGTAACTAACTTTACGACGTGTACCTCGCGAGAGATTCTTCCAAACTTTATGACGTGCACCTCACGAGAGATTCTTCAGAACTGCGCGATACTTTCTTATGGCTCGAGAATATATACTCCTTCTCCCCAAATTGCCTAAACATTATAATAGAACTGCTATTGGCTACCAAATCGCGCCTACATTAGCGTCTGTTTTGTCAGCCAATCACTATTACTAACATATATACTCTAGGGAAAATATTCCCTCCATTTCTAAAGAAAAAAGGCACGCTACCTTGACGTCATTTGTTTGTCTCTTCTTAGTGATAAACAACTCACTCCCTCGGTTTATTGTTACCCACTTCTATTGTCAGTTTCAGTGAGGCCGTGTAAACTTATTTCCTAACAATACTTACGGCTAACAAACATCTACAATCCTGTTCATACAATAATATTAATTTACACTACAATCACTCTGGCATTCACAGCATGTTATGATATAAAATACTGAAAACTCTTGTAGCGACTTATGTGAATCAAACTCACATTGCATACGTCAATAGTCAAGAATTCAAAAACAGATATGGTTATTGAGATATCACTAAGAATGCAAATGTTAATGCACATTTAGGGAAACTACCCGGACTTCCTCATTCAGGAGACCCCTGTTTGTAATCCCGTCAATCTGATCTTTACAATCTTACTTGTTTAGTACATAGTAGGTAGAGTAGATGTTGAATTCCATCCAAATATTCGATACCGAGATTTCACCAGAAATGCATATTTTGAGGACCCCCGAAAAAAGCATTTTTAGAAAAAGGTACTTGTGCGTGACTGCGAACAGCATAACTCAAAAATTAATAGTCGGATCAACGCCAAACTTGGTATTTAAGTTCAGTATGTTCTAAAGATACTAAATGAAGATTTTCAAGAAACTCCTCCCAACAAAAACTACCCTTAAGTGGAATATATCTAGTAATTTTTAATTTTCCAAAAAATGGCTGACAATTATAATTAAAATACCATGTATTAAAGATATTTACATGATATTTACATTTAAATAAAATATATTTCTTAAGTTCTCTGAGAATAGCCTGCAATATCCTGCAATTTTCTATAATATTGTATAACTGGTAAAAGTTAAGAAACAGATGAAAATGTGGTATAGATGAAAATGTGTTACACAAAAATGTATATCTGTTCAAAAACACAACATTTATTTCAAATAAGTTTTTTGTTGCATAAGCCACTTCAGATATCCGTTATTAATGGTTCGAACTCTTCATTTCTTGGTCATTCTCTTTACATTTAGCATGAAAAAGATTTTTACCCTAATTTTTAAAATTATTATTTTATTTGGGATTGAAAAGTTTCTTTTAAAGATTTTAATGAGTAAGTACAAGTTATAAGGGATTTAAACCCTTTATTATGATTTAAAGACATAACATTACATTTCAAGACACAATAAACATTCAGTTGTTTCTAGCGATTGATTGGAAACTGTATGGAATTTTAAGGCATCCAGTTCTTAAACATTTGACTATCGCTGCTCTCTTTGTATCTATAACCAAATAGCTAATGTAGCTATTTATGCAAAGGTTTATTTGGATTAAACCGTAATAGATACAAAATAAGCTAAGTAAGATTAGTTTGGGTACCTAATAATATACGATAGAGCATAGAGAAGGTCATGTGCATGTATTAGATCAGAAATTGTTTTCTTTTTTCTCTACCACCTATCTATTTTAGGTAAGATGAATTGTTGTATTCCACCTAAACATTCGATATGGATAATACACAACAAATACATGCTGCGATACCCTGAATCCAAATAAAACATTTTTAGAAAACGCGTGTTTTCTGCGTGAATAACATAACTCAAAAGCGAAAACTCATATAAATACCAAACTTGGTATCTATATTCAGTATATCCCAACTGTAATAATGTCTGTAGAAATTCTGGTCTCATTCTCTACTTTTCCATCTTGTTCCTTGCTGTTCGTTTTTCAAATATTTTTATTTTATTCATAAAAACATTAAGCAGTAGCTGGAATATTGTGTTAATAGCAAATACTCCGATGAGAGTTCAACAGGAAGTAACGTGATGAAATGGAATAGTAACTAAAAGGGAAAGGAATGGAAATAAACACAGAGAAAAGTAAGGTATTGTGGGTGTCAAAACAAGATATACACGATAAAGAATTAAAAATAGGATGTTGCCAGTAACCAGTGTCGCGGATTTGTGGGTTCGAATACAAACTGCGTGAAGGGAAATCCCCTAGGAACGTATTAAGAACCCTTCTGATTCAATGATACGGCGTATAGCGCATGGAGGCCACACCAAATACTGAATATTAGGGCTCAAAGGTGTATGGATTTGAAAAGTTTATCATTTGTTACTTGTCATGTACCTAACCTGTGGTATTAGATTCATTAAATTCATGTGTTTCCTTCTTGGTGTTGCAATTTTCACAAACGGAGGTGTATATAAGTTCATGTTACAAGAGAAATGACTCACAAAACTCTCAGTAGGAACTGTGCATTTGTTTCGATGCGACTTGTGCTAGTAAATGCAGAGGTCGCTGTTAATCAGTGACGCAGTCGAGAGTGGCGGTCTGGCACCTTGTTTACATTGTATAGTTCTTAACCGCCTTAACTGCAATAGACATAATTTATGCTTCAAAACAAGTATCTTGCTTTTGGCCATCACCCGTCGACCGCTACCTTGTATTCCCACGTTGACAGCTTACTCACCTAAAAATTAAATAATCGAATCCCTCTGTCGAGTCGCGATCTTCGAGATACGACAAACCGTCATTAATGGTTCGATTTGTTCAATACTTTGTCATTCTTTTTAAATCCCAGTGATTTTCAGTTGTTTCTTGCAACTGCATGGAAACATTATGGAATATTAAGGTCAGCTTTTAACATCCAAATTTTAAATATTTCATTATGTTATTCCTTTTGTATCTGTAACAAAATGTAGCCTTCTGCTAAGGTTTATCTTGGTTTAAATGACGCAGATAGAAAAATAAATCATAAGAATAACTTGAAAACCCGCTGATTTAGATACGTTAGAGGATAGAGAAAGTCATGTGAATGTAATACATCAGATTTTGTTCCTATCCTCACGAATTTTCTATAAATAGCAGCACTGTTTTATGCCGCTGAATGGAGATGCTGAGTTTAAAAAGCTTTAAACTTCGCTGTATCTACTATGTGGAATGTGCTCCTCACGTTCAAAGCTTATTAGAAATACAAATCTGAAGTATGCTCTTTCTTTCTGAATAACTTTGTGCGTTATCACTTTAGCATTGTATACGCCATATTTCGAACTATTTACTGCTTCTCCTCTTCACAGAGAATTTAGAGAGTTTCAAATTATTTGTGATAGGTTTTGTGTAATTTTTATGCATTTATATTGATGTAACTTGCACTGAGAATAAAAGAAATTATTCTATTTAGAGAGAGTTCAAAGATGCAGTTTTCATGCTAGTATACGTTATAATGCCATTTGGAAAAAAATTAATAAGGAAGAGATTATGTATACGAATTCTTGGCACATAGTTACTTTGCTTCCTAAATACGAAAACATTCCGAACGAGCGGGATGTCTCAGACGATAACGTCTGTGGCCTGCATTCGGGAGTTTCGTGGTTCAAATCCCGTAGGCCGTCCAATCTGACTGTTTTTTTGTGATTTCCCCTCAGTAGCCAAGGTAAACACCGGATTGGATATTTAATACCACATCCAAGATGCCACCTTAAGACTAAAACAATAGTAAAACTGAAAAATAGATGGTAACATCATCTCATAGTTCTGCCAACTATCCACAGATAATGAATACCATTTGCCCGGCAATGTAGGAGCAGAGATACATTGCTGTGTGCAATGTTCTGTGAGGACAAGAGTCGAAGCACCATTTGCCTGCCACAGAGGCAGAGATAAAGTTGCTATGCGCATACCTCTGTGGACGTGTGTCAAAGTAGATAGATAAGGTATCTTTATTGGTTTCAAATTATTGAAATTATTACACACGTATTTAGTTCATGTGTTATTAACCGTACATGGATATTTAAGATACAAGGTATGATGACAAAATAAATAACAGAAAAAGAAACAAAACAAAAAAGGAACAAGAAAAAGGAAAATAGAGATGAATTACCTTTGACTAACTGAACAAATGTGACCCAGCTTCGCGCACTTTAGCCAAGAATTTGCCCATGTTTTGCCAGTTCCTCTGGTCAGCCAGCAGATCCCAACATGCCAATCTCTTTCTTGACGGACTTAAGAATTTTTCTTTTAGTTTAATTGTTCGCTGGTTCTCCCACTGTGCACATTCCGCCAAAATATGTACCCTGTTCTCATCCAAATCGCAGAATGGGCAGATTCTCCTGCCAGAATCGTCATCAGTGCCTGTGACCTCTAGCCCCCAGTCCAAACCATGCCATTCCTGATGTTTCCTTTCTTCCTAAGTTAAGTATATATGCTTCTTTACCCAAATTCAATTACATTTCATTTGCTACACTTAGAGAGGATTTAATTTTACAATTCGTTTCTATTTCCTGTTGGTTGATGTCTCTTAGTCTTCTTTTGACACATTTAAATATATTTTTGTCATTTGTTTCAGCTCTTGTGTCAAAGTAAGAGGTATGCTATATACAGGTATGAGATCTAGAAGGCTAACTGTCCGCCACATACCAATCCACGAGGTATCATCTAACAGATCCGTCGCGCTATGACCACGTAGTTAAAGGGAAATGTTCCGTGTCATTGCGAAATTCCGTATTTTTACTTTCTCTGCTGCTTACCAGTGGTAAGTGGAAGAAGTATTTCATTTCACTCAGAAAACCAAAGTCAAGATTTCACCGGAAACACGCGTTGTTGGGATCCCCGAATTCCAAAACAGATTTCAGAAAAGTGATGTGGTGTCAAAAGACTGGAACAACATTAAAGGAAGCCAGCAGAAGATTTTTGAGATAATAACCCTCTCCAAAGATGCCCCTTATGGGAATGACTTTGAATATTTTCTATTTTTTTAAAAATTATCCTTAATGATTCTGATTAAAATGATGTATGTTTGAGATCTTAGCATGAAGATAACAATTATATTTTGAAAGTTCTATGAGTAGCCTTTAATGTGAATTTTGTATAAATTTGTATAAACTTTCTGAGTGAATTTTGTTTAAGTTGGAAAGTGTGTCAAAGAAGCAAAAATGTCTATAGAACCAACGTAGTATTCATTAAAATTTACAATCTAAGTATCCCAAAATAAATATCTTCGTTGCTAAGAATGAGCAACCTTCAAATATGCATGTTATATTCCCACATTTCCCAATGTTTAAGTGCGTCACTAGTGAAAATTTTGACGATTCTCTTGAGTGCCCAGAACCGTTGATAACAAAGAACCCAAGTTACTGCATACTGACCATATTATTTAAAATGAATTAATTTCTAGGAAAACATCTATCATGAATAACTTAAGTGTAACACATCAGGTACTTTTAAAGCCAGAATTACACTTTTCTCTACTTTAGGTAAGATCGAAGAAATAATTTTATCTTTCAGCTTAAGATTTCAATAAATACGAGTAAAACCCGTTGAAGTGACACCCATGACATACGATGCACCAGGCTTCCAAATAAAAATAACTTGTATCACTATAAAACGTGAGCAATGGATGGCTCCTTCCTCGCAGCGGCATTCTTTTGCCTGGTTGAAGGGTGAAAAATCCAGCAATATATCATCTGCATTACCGGCCAAAGCAAACGTATCCTTCTTCTGGACGATGGACGACGCAGCCTAGCACACCTTGATACCTTACCTTTATTATCGGCCGGGAATCCATCACCTAGAATCAGCAGGCGGCGTGCTTCACCGTGCATTGGTTTCGCTGGATGCTGAAGAGTAACGCCACACCACAGGATGGTCTCCGCAGATCGCTTGAGTGGGGAGCAAGCACAAAGAGAAGAAAGAAGTAGAGTTTCGACGAATATCGAGGAATGACTTTATCTCGGGGCTTAAGGAAGCGGTCACGCCCACAAGTCTTTCGGACCTGTCTAAACTTCATACTCTGAACCGTTTATAAGTAAATTCCTAAATTTAAATGCTTTAGTACGTGTAGCGTAGAGTACAATTATTGCATTAGAGCGAGCTCAGATATAGCAAAGAAAAATGTAAAACTAAAATTTACGTATTATTTGTACAATATTTTAATATATATATACTGAGTGTTCCAGTTTGTAAGGCTTATTCGAGATTCTTAAAGCTTAAGAGAATATATTTATATTTAAACAGCTGCAAAAATGTAATGCTTTATTGTTAATGGGTGATGTTTTCAGACCTTTTCTTTATTATTCCTTTCCTTTAATACGAATAACTCACAACAGTTTTACCACTCTGGGGATGTGCTCCCAAGTTGATTTACCTAAAGTCAAATGGGCCCAGTATGCAATTATTGCTACGTTGTTTTTCGCAACTGAAACTCAAAAAAGTATAGTAGAAATTATTTTACAAGGTGTGGTGCAATAACATTGCTACAAATGGCAACGGAGTTGAATGTTACGAATTTGTAGTCGCAAGAAAAGGTTATAAAATGATATAAGAGAATTCGTAAAATTATATCACAAACGTTACGTGCTAGTGCAGGTGGCTCTGCAGACAAAGCAAAATTGAATTTCAGTTGATAAAGGATCATTGTATTACGTAAGGAGCAATAAAATTTCTCTCAGAGACTCAGTGTATTGTCTTCCATTGAGCAGTATCCGGTCTCACATTGTTGTATATCAAACGGCAGCATACCTCTACAATTGACTAACTCGCAAAGCATTTCATTGGTTCGGTGTTGAGGATCTGAATACTCATCATGATAGTTCCTCCGTGTGGCAGGATTCTGTAATCGAGATTTTGAACGTTGGTATCCTTGATAACTTTTACTATGGGAACTGTATATGAGTTTCTGCTCTTCTTTCACGAAAGTAGTCCAGAGAGTAGTATTTCTAATTGTTAAAAAATAATTCATTTTTCATTCCCAGATATTAGATACATATGAAATTTCTTACTTAGCCAATATTCAGAACGGAATAGTTATAGTATATGAAAAAATACATATTAGAAGCATTTGCCTGTAGAAGCTCATGTTAAGTTGAGACTGTACAATATCTCTAAAACCAAGCGTCGTAGAAAGAAATGTCTTTCATAAAAGTTTCTTGATATTATGGGGTAAAGTAAATGCCGTTAGTCGTGGTTTATTTGGAGGACGTTCTGTTGATCATTTTAGGGTCAATTTAATTTGACCTCAATTGTAGGTTCCCATTTAAAACAAAATTAATTGACCCTAAAATGACCATCATGATTTTGTCCAAATAAAACACAACTAATGGCAGTTACTTTCCCCATAATATCAAGTAACATTTATGAAAGACATTTCTTTCTACAACGCTTAGTTTTGGGAATATTGTACAGTCTCAACTTAAATGGTCTGGGCTGTATAATGCTTATTGTCGTTAGGAAATAAAGATAATTGAATATGGCAGGTCATAAGCTTGGGTAGCTTCTCAAAAAGTATCCTCTTATAGGTTGGTGTACCATATTTGATACAAATTGGTTTTATTATGTTTTAGGTTTTTAATGGCCTTTTTCGTAATTTCATATTAGAATAACTTTCAATAACAAAATACAGTACTTACAGTTGTTTTATGTTGTAAAAATATTAAATTTTTCAACAGATAACAAAGTGAATACTCTGCGCTACACCAATGTAACAACATATCAATATTTACCGAATTAATTGGAAACACACACTAAATAGCAGACATCCTAAGATACAGCACATCCAAATATCTAATTATATTACCTTAACCGAGGCTTTAACACAAAAAAGGAGTTTACAAGGAAACTGTATCAGTACGATTCTGTTCAACATCATGACAGCAGCATTGCAAAGACCATTATGGGCAGCTCTACAACATTCATACGCAGCGCAGACGACATGGCAATAGGTTCAGAAAACAAAGAAGAGCTGCAAAAGGTGCTAAACAGATTCACCTCATAGGCCCTGAAAAAATAACCTGAAAGAAATTACAGCAAAAGCAAACAATGCCTCCAGAAGAGGTGGAAAAACACACACCAAAAGACATATTGACTCTTCAAAATAAGCTACTATAAGTAGTGCCAAAATTTAAGTATTTCGGAGTCGCCCTCCAAACAACAGTGACATCCTTCCACATTTATGTCAAAGAAAAAGCTAAGGCAGCAACAAAGACAATGTACAACACTTAGAAGGCTCCAAAACTCTCAATAAACAGCAATACCACTATTTAAAGCAGGCATAGTACCAAAACCAAACTAGCAAGCCTGCTACATGAAACAAGTCCTGGGTATTGGGCAGACAACACTGTCGAGGCTAGCTTGTGTCGTAACGAAAGAATTTTCTTCATTTAAGATATTAGAATACAGACATTCCTGCCAAACTCCAATACCTACGAGAAATAGGTCAAATACTAATACCCCACTCTGCTAATACAACAATACTCTATCGGGAAGGACTTTTGGTCAAACAATGCCGTAAGACTGCAAACAAGCAAACTACGAACTGAAAAAAAGACAAATGTCACTAATAAGACTAGACTAGAATAAATCAACTACCTTTTTCTTTCTCCACCATATACATAGTAGGTAGAGAAGGTACTGCATTCCATCCAAAAATATGATATCGAAATTTCACCCAAAATACATATATTGAGGCCCCTAGAGTCAAAAAAGGATTGTTTTAAAAAAGTTCCATCGGTGTGCGCGTGTGCATCTGGACAACATAACCAAAAAACGAAAAGTCGGAAAATTACTAAATATGGTATACAGCTTTAGTACCTTTCAAAGATGCGATTTGAAGTTTTTTTAAGAAAATCCCCCATGCCTAACTACCGTTCACAAGGAATGTGTTTTGAAATTTATGATTTCCTGAAAAACGGTTTTTACGATTTTTATTAAAATACCATATATTGAAGATATTAACATAACAAAAACAATGTATATCCAGAATTTTCTGGGAATAACCTGTGAAGTCCTCATCATTTCGGAGGAAATATATAATCTTGTGCAACTGGTAAACGTTAAGTAATAGAAGAAAACGTATGACACAAAAAGTTAGATCTCTCTAAAACACACAATTCATTTTAAATTCTTTTTCATGGCACCAGCCACTCCCGAAATATCCGTTATTATTGGTTCGATTTGTTCAATACTTTGTCATTCTTTTCTATTCCCGTCGATTTTTAGTTGTCTCTCGCGATTGCAGGGTGCGGGTGCTCAGACTCTGGTACTTCTGACGTTACTAGAAGTGTGCTAGGCCAAACATCCAAGACACAGACCAGGGTGTTGTTTGGAGTGGGTTGGACTCGGCGGGGCAGTGGATCCCAATACCCATGGAAGATGGGTGCGTTTGGGCGGTTTTTCGTCCAGGCGGGGTTGTAAAACGCCTCAGGGTCTTCCGGTACCGCCCTGGAGAGCCGGTAGACGGCATGCTAGATTGCTGTCGGTCCTACCGAGATTTTCAGTAGTCTTCCTTTCGGGATGACGCGCATAAGTAGCATATCCACTTCCATCCTCGCCCAAGTGGGGGCGGCCTTTTTAGCTCCCAGGCATTGGCCTCATGGGAAACCCCACGGGAAGGAGAGTCACTCGGCTGACGCCTTTTCATAGATTTAAGAGGGAAGCTTTAGCCTTAGGCTCTGCCTCCGGGTAGACCTTCGCTAACTGTCTCTCGCAATTGCATGGAAAACGTATTGGATTTTAAGGCCAGCATATAGCGTACCGTTCTTAAACATTTGACTGTCGCTGTTCCCTTTGTACTGTAACGAAGTATGAAATTTTACCGAGATATATCTTGATTAAAATAAAGATAAAACATTAACTTTCGTAAACATAATCTGCATACCCACTAATAAACCCCAGGGGTATAGAAAGTTACGTGAATGTAATACATCCGATTTTGTTTTTTTTCGCATATTGTGCGTATTTCAAATATCAATTAATAGTGTAGCGTGTATGTGTGTGCATTGTCACGTCGGACACATTTTTTTTGTAGCATGACATTATTGGGTATAATTATTTCGATTGGGGGTTTGAATTTCGTCCGACGCGTCATTTCTCTCCCCACATTCTAGTCAGGTGGAGAGACGAAAGGGGTGAGAGCAAGTAACAGTATTTGCGTCTTCTTTGTTTGGTAGCGTCAGTAATAGCCAGTCAGTAACGTGGGGCAGTCGTTGTGTCTCTTCAGGGCGAGTGGTTGTGTATGTAGCATGCGTGTTTTCGTGTGCGTGTGGAGCATCTCCCTCCAATGTTTGTTCTGTAATCTTTTGTGAATAATGTAGAGGCACCATGCCAATTATTTAATAAACCACAGGTATCTTAATTAATGTGAATTTGTGTATTTTGTTATGAGTATCCCCCGCCTGCTTTAGAATGTACAGTTGAAGTTCCTGGTCCCATCACTACCTCAGAGGCTACGTCCCCAATGTTTACGCTGGGGTAGCTAAATTTGATATTTTAGCTGCAAAACCTTTTGGGCTCACCCCGGTATATAATAATAGTTACGAAAGATTTGCAACACTCCTGCAAAAGTTTTGGTCAGAAGCAGTCGTACTGTGATAAAATTACGACGAAGAAAAGGAGTAAATTGCGGTGCAAAACACAACGGAATCAAGTGCTAACACATTAGCGAACGTACTACTAGAATTTGTTTGTTGTGTACCTTTGAAATTATTCATATAGTGAACTCTTCACTAAATTATTAATACATTATTTGTAAGCCATACTTCGTCAAAATTTATTATCGCTCTCCTGTTACCACGCCCTGAAGATAAAATAAGAGAGCTCAAGCAACACTAAATATTCATAACTTACTGCTACCAGCCATTTATTAAAAAACCGCCGCAAGGGCTAGTCGCTTCAGTAGTGGAATAACTTCCGACATTGTACGAGATTAAAAATTGTTTCTTTCATGAAGTATTACAAACGTGTGCCTATTTAATACCAAATTATTATGGGTATGTTAGCACGCATTGAGAAATATGACGGATAGCATTTAACCAACAATGGAGAATAGTGTTACATTCTGCGGTCCAATAAAATACCCTCGGAGTACAACATTTAGTTATTATCACGTGGGGCTACAGCCCGAAAAGGGGGCTGCGCCGTGTAACGCAACTACCGGCCTTATACCCACATAATAGTTGTTACTACTGTATGCATGTAAAAAAATCTGATGTATTACATTCACACGACTTTCTGTACTTTCTCTTGGTTATTAGTGGGTATACAACACGAAAGCTTATTTTTCAATCTACTACACTTAATCCAAATAAACATTTGCAGAAATAGTTACATTACACATCGTTATAGATACAAAGGGAACAGCGATAATCAAATGTTTAAGATCTGTACGCTGTATGCTGGCCTTAAAATTCCATTTTGTTTCTCTGACATCGCGAGAAACAGCTGAAAAGCAACAGGACTTGAAAAAAATGATCAAGTATTGAACAATTTGAACCATTAATAAAGGATATAAAATTTGACTACGTATGCATTAAATGCAGCAGAAATGGAGTTAGATATTTATCTGTGTATAATTTTGCAGTTAATAAGAGAAAAAAAATTAATTTCAGTTTTATTTATGGACGCTCTTTAACTGCTGTGGTCCTTAGCGTCCCATTCTATATTGGGCATGAAAGACCGGTAATTTTGCTCAGAGGCTTCTTTATCAGGTTTGATGTTCTTTTACGGCCGTAAAGGTATGACACGGGAACACCTGCTTTACTTCCCTCCCGAAGGAAGCCATGATAAGGATTTTTACGCCTGAAAAAAAAACTGTTGCCCTCCGCCGGGTTTGAACCCACGACCTCGGGAACTAGAGGCTAGCACAGTAACCACTACACCACGGAGGACGACCGTAAATAAAAGATACATGTTATGAAGATATTTATCCTTTTAAGGGGACAAGGTACTCTGAAATGGTAAAAAATCACATTGTTTGTTTAAGGCACTAATAAAATATCTATTATTCCCAGTTTCAGAAAATATGTACTTTTGGGGGGTTAAGAGGTTTTTAAAACATTTAAATGCCATTTAAATGCTATTTTGCATTCCTTTAAATCTGTCATGCAACGTTTAGAACATTTTTGTATCTTTCAACAACGAACGACTATATCATGCCCAGTGAAAAGTTCAGTAATTAACAAAAGAGGCCAAGACCAATTAGAAAAGCTGAAACAATCCAGGAATAAAGGTGCAGATGATTATGATCCTGGAATGTACTGAAGTCTGTCTGAATTTTAAAGTTCAAACTTTAAATTCAGTTTTCTCCAAACAACATTTTTGGATACTTATGTACCTTTCTCTTAGAAAGTATGAGAGGTAGAGAGCTGAAATTTTCAGCACATGTATACTAAGCTGTTTGAACCACAACCATAATTTTATAATGTATATTACTGATATTAAGAAAGCAAAAACATTGAAAACTTTCCAGATTTATATTTTTTTGACTTTGCAAATAATTGTTTTTTCAATTTCTAGTGAACTGATATACATAACTAAATAATTGAAGTTCAGAAAATAGCTTATTATACTAAGAATCAAGCGTGCAAAAGTATGATTATGTATTGCAAGGTACATGAATTACATGTTTTAAGAGTAAATTGTATTATTTTTCTGCTGAATGATATAATTTTTACGGACTCAACTACATAAGCTATCACTGCAAACAACACCTTAAAAATTATTATGATTTATAGAATAATGCATAAAACTTTCAGGAAAAACCACTGAGAGCTTTAAGAACAGTGATAATTTAACACACTTAAGGCGTAATTTCCATATGTTCAGACTACATTGTCCCCTTAACAATATAGGTCTACCGAAATCAATGGATGAGCATTCCCATCTGTTATATTATTTCTAGCTGGCCTACCTGACGTTGAATGGTTAGCCCTTAAACTCGAATGACAAATTAATTAATTTCATTTACTTCTTCCGGGGTTTATCGAATGTTTGGTACAATGATCCAGAGGATTTACTAGTTAATCCTTTCCCTTACTCTTATAATATTTGTAATTTCGTATTGCTCCATCTATTCCTAATAAAGGGATGAAAAATCCTGATATTAAAGCAGAAGTGTGTGGAACAGCTGCGGTAAGTTTCACTTGCTTAACATTCACGCGACAGTCTTCCAAGGTCAGAAAATGCTGCACAGCCTATAAGTGCCTTTCAGTGGTGGAAGAATTATTATTCGGAATAATCAAGTAAGGTTTTACATAATAACAGTAGATTAAATTTCAAAACTTTATATTTCTTTGGGTATTTAATAACAGTAAACTTATTAAAGTGTGTTGAGTCGACTCACTATTACTCACATCACAATGGCACTTGGTGTTTGTGGTCGTAGCAATACTTGCAGAAGAAGACGTCCTTCCATCCTCAGCTGAAGTTGTCGACTGAGTCAACTGCCTTTGTGATGTGAGTAACAAGAACCGACTCAACACACATTAATAATGAATGCAGCATCACTACTAATATCACTTGTTATAATTACATACATAAAACCTACCTGGTTTATGCATAATACAGAAACCTTAATATACAAAACAAAGTAGAAGTGAAGCTGGTGAATATGAACTTCTCTACTCCCAGGCCAATAAGTTAACCCCTTTGGAAAAATCAATCTGCGACCATCGAGAAAAATAATCTTATTTTTAGTTATAAAATATTGTTCGACTGTTTTCTAATGTTATCCGTATAATTTACTCACTTTATACAATAATTATTTAGTAAATTATTGTATAAAGAGAGAAGAAAACAGTCACAATATCCCCGCAGAAGGCGGTTGTTGGGATATGATACCTGTTTCGGTGGGAGACCAAACTGCGGCGGCCGGCGTGCGAGCTGCCGTGCGGCGGCCACATTCTGAAGGAAAAACACTGGATACATAATATATAATTATATATATAAAACTGCGTTGTTTGGAATTATTACTTTATCTCCACGTACATAGCAGTTGAGAAGGTATTGCATTCTGCCCAAATTTTTTACACTAAGAAATACATGTCTTGAAACCCCTGGATAAAAAAAGCACTTTTAGAAAAAGGTTCCTGCGAGTGTGATAAGCCCAATAAATACCAAACTTAGTATTTAGACTTAGCACCTTCCAAAGTGCGACACGAAGATTTTCAAGATAATCTCCTCACCCCAAACTTCCCTCTACATGTAAGACTTTTTGAAATTTTTTATTTTATAAAATTGGTTGTAACGATTTTGATTAAAATACCACACATTTGAGATATTTAAAATTTATATCTTGAATTTTGTGGGAATAGCCTTCTTTAATTCCGGCTATGGCATTTAATTTTTCAGTCTTTTATTCTACCTTTCCAACCTTGCCCAACACACGGCTTGTGTGGAAAAACAATTAATTCCATTAATTGACCTAATAGTGTTTGAAACTATGAAATCCGGGACAAAGTACTTACAGCATTGTAAGTCGCCATTGGGGGATGTCATCTGAACACAATTTGAGATCTCCTTGTGGTTTACCGGAAAAAAATGGAATAAGTTGCAGAATTTAAATTATTGCCGGCGTGTTGTCATAGTAGCTCAGTGGTTAGAGCAAGCTGACGGAGACCGAAAGATCCGTGGTTCAAATTCCAGCCATGGCTTTGAATTTTTCAGTGTCTGATCATATAGCGTCTAGTTCTTAAACATTTGACTACTGCTACTTCTTTTGCACCTAAACGAAATGTGTAATGCAGCTATTTCCGAAAAGGTTTATTCGGATTAAAATGATTTATTTGAAAAAATAAGGTTTGGTAACAATAGTTATATACTCACTAATAAGCGATAGAGGGTAGAGAAAGCCGCATGAACGTGACACATCAGAATTTTGCGATACATGTTATATAGGCAGAGGGTATGGGCGCATTTTAATGGCTTTTACTGCACGCAGATGCATTCTCTCTGGTGATAATCCTGCATTTTAACGCGTTAGATGCACTTAGTTCAGGGCGACGTGTTTTTGTTTCTATTAACGCTAATAGCTTGTACTACAGCCACGTAGCTAAGCTTACAAATCCCCCGTGCTGTAGCAGATTCCTAATGAGGGAGATACCACGTGTATGTTTGACAAAGTCCCCTTTTCACACTTGGCTGGTAACCCAAGTAGCATGCTCAAGAGATTGTCAAGTGTCACCGACTAGGGTTGCTGTTTACGTGCGGGGAGCAAGCTTCAAGCAACAGAGTTTCTTTCAAGTATCCTTTATCTTAAAAACCCAACCAGGTGCACTTCTCTCCATACCGACTTTCCACCTCCACAGACGTCCATTCAGTTGAGAAATCCTGCAATAATAAGGTTCGTTGTTTTTTAACACCAAAGATATTGAAAGTCTCGTCGAAGTTAACCCAAGCTTGCACTGGAGAGATATTTAGGTCCCACACTTTATTCATTCATACATCTTTGAATGGTCCAAACTTCTTGTAATCCCCAAACAGTTTTATCAGAATCTTCCTTGAGGATCTGAAGAAAAGTAAGCTTATAAGCTCCTACACCATTTCACCGACTTCAACCAAATTTGACACATTCCTTAGAACACAAGTAGAAATGGGAACTCGATCCTGCGATACTCGGTGCTATCGAAGTATGTCAATACTTTGAGATAAACCTTTTATACTTTAAAATCTTTAAGGTTTGCACTATTGAACGTGTTACGTTTAACTTTATGCTAGATAAACAATGAAAGGAATCAAGAGCTCATGTTATTCCCTCGCACGTCTCTCAAAAAGTTGCTGAACTATAGTTCTTGATAGACCTCGACTACATTTCCTTTTGGGGAATCAATACAACATTCCATAGACACTTGTGTCTAAATTTAAAAATGCAAAACAACGGGGGAAGGAGTAGAGGGTACTCGTGCAACTTGCAGCGTTAACCGAGTTGTGAATGAAGCTGATTTAGCTGATACACCAAATCACGTTTCTGCTATAGCCTGGCTTGGTGATTCTCAGCCATTACATTTACCTACCCTGGTCACCAAAATCTGTGAATCCAGCAGAAATAAATTGGAATTTAAGACGCAAGATAATACACGTCATGGGAATATTAGTTCCTTCCTTCTGTTAGTGTCTACGCAAGTTCAACTCGGTCCACGAGCATAGCTTGTAGGTAAACTGTACGACTAATTTCAATAATATGAATAGAAAATCATTTAGGAGAAGGTTTTTAGCACAAAATATAGTTGCATAAAAAGGGACAAAATTATTATTATTATTATTATTATTATTATTATTATTATTATTGGCCTACAATACAAAATTGGTTACTGCCTTTATACACAGAAAACGATCCAGCATCAAGAAATAGTGGTATCGTATCATCACTGTAAACATTCTGTAGAGGTGGTAACACAAAAAGCCACCCTAACGAAAGCGACGGGTGGACAAAGTTAAACGCGAGGCCAGTTTGTGCCTTTTCAGCACAAATGAGCCCATGTTCTTAACGTTTTGCTATCTAGAATAAGCAAACGTTAGTAGTTTCATTATTTTAGCCATGCCAACACAAAAAACCACCCCTAACGCATGATGAGGATGAAAATGTTCAATTGGAGGTAATTTAGAGGCTTTTCAGTACGAATGGGAAATTTGGTATACATATTTTTTAGAACAAATGTAAAAACATTGAGGGGTGGTATCACAAAAAACAATCCTAACGGAAGAGAGGATGCTTGGTACATGTTGCACGGAAGCAAATTTTAGGCTTTAAATCACGAATGAGTAGGTTTTCTCAAATACTTTGCTAACTAAAAATTCAATGCTCTTCTCTTCATTCCTTTAAGGATGGCAACAAAAACGACCCCTAACGGAGGCAATGTTGACTGCTTTCTAGCATAAGTGAACCTTCCTTACATTATATGAAAATAGAAACGGTTGTTTTCGTTGTTTTGCAAAATGTTGATTTTTTTAAAATATAGAGCATACAGGAGGAATTTTTAAGACTTCCGAGTATGATTGAGCATGTTTTTCGCAATAGCTTTGCTAAGTAAAAGCAATATTTTATTATATTTCAAACTAGCTCTGAAAGTGGCTTGGGAAACACCAAATAAGAACACAAATAAGCACGTCTTGGAGTGGCGCCGGGCGGTCCAGTAAACAAGATAACTGCCACTCACCTGCATAAACACCGGGCGCGCTATTGGGAGATAACTAGAACCTTCTGGAAACCATTTACTCCCTCTCCTCCAGAAAGTATGTCAAAATACTGACTATATAATCGAGTGTTCTCGGGTAGTCCAGTCAGTCGTGAGTCGAGTGTGAGAGGGTTGTTGAGTCGGTGTGCGAGCGAGTTACCGAGCGCTTTTCTGCTGCGAATCAAGAGCGATTCTCCGAGCGAGTTGCTGACGACTATTGTGACGTGCAGCGAGTGCTACTGCGGAGTAACTGGTTGTGGAGGTAGTGTGTTCGACTCCCGAGTGAAGTGAACCGTCTGGCGGAACGAAGGAAGTGAAATGACATATAGTTGAAGTAGTTCAGTTTAGTGAAGTGACTCTCAAAGAATTTGGACTACATAAAAACGAAACGGTGAACTATATAAAAACGAAACAGTGACTGAGAACTGTTACAGTTAAAAAACTGGACAAAGTCACATTATTGATATGTTATATATTTTCCAAAGCATCCCCAAGAGGGCAGAGTGCACCCTGAAAGGACTAGGGCCTGTAAATTGGAACTCTATGTACCTGAGGCGCCTAACTGTAGTCAGAAGTATGATCTTGAAAACAAGCTTATCCATTGTTGATATACATTTTTATCTTTATCTCTGAAAGAACAGGAGCTTTTTATAGTAACTATTTCATATTGCAGTTTTTCCTTTGTTATTACTTTCTCTTCCACAAATAGGAAGAGGAAATATTGTATTACTCTCATTATACTTAAGACATTTCACCAGAAATACAGGTTTTGAAATCCGTAACCCTCAAAAAAGATTTAGGAAAGGGTCTGCATGTTTGGGTATATACGTGAATAGAATAATTTAAAAATTTAATTAGATAAATACCAAACTTAATTTACATCCAGCAATTCCAAGGATGTTTCCTGAAGATTTCCGCAAAATTTTCACACGTTTCTCAAAACGATAGGAGGAATAAAATGCGTCTGTTAAAATTTCTGTCAAAATTCAGTAAAGCCTTCTTCTGACTACATTCTGTATAAGAAACAGTACGATATACTCAAACATCTTACGTCACAGAAAAAGATACGAAGTGCTCATTAGAGTGTATAATTTGTGTCAAACATATTTTTTCATAGCATCATCCGTTTTCAAAATATTCCTGATTACATTTTTCCAAACCTAAGTCCATCATCTGATGGAAGAAGCTTGAAAGTTTCGCGATTCTTTTTCTTTTCCTTCTCAAGAACTTGTATTATTATCACGGAGCGGCAATTTATTTCTCCGTGACTACAACTTCTGAATTTGTTCCTACGTGCTTCCGATACACACTTGAATGGTTTTCTTGGAAAATGCAAATGTCATCTGTTTAATATTGTGGCGTATTTGTGTGAATTGCTACGTCGGACAAGAATTCAGTTACAAACGAAATAATTAGTTCAACAATATATTATACACAGCAATAATGTGTCCGATGCGACAATGCACACAGGTATTCTTTTCTTGCATATTGTGACCCTGATGTTCTCCCCAAATCTTGTTACAGTCTGTCGGCAGCCCCAGGAAACACTCCCCTCCACAGAAGCGGACAGCCCCAGATCGTCCGGAGAATGGTAGTACTTCCCCCGGCCGCACCCGCACAGGTTTCCAGCTGCACTTCACCTATGACCCTCTCACCATGGCAGTCTACGGGGGTATTCTTCCTCTTCGTTTGTCTGTGCCGGCAGGACCCGTCGGTCACAGACCCATTCTACAGAGTTCCAGCTATTTTACTGTGTTGCCGTGGTGATCGAGTGGTACAGTTATCCGTGTGATAAGTTTTTCTATCTTTTCTTCGGTGGATGTGGTTCAATGGTGGGAAAAGTTACCGGACAAAGCAGTTTTGCTCCATTCTCAAACAGTATGTTGTGATACACTGTGTACATACAGAAGAGGAGTTACAAGCTGGGGGGGTGTTCCTGTGGGACTGCTTTATTGTCAAACAGAACCATTGTCCATGTGGGGATTGACCAGGGCTTTATGTTTGTAATCTTTGTGTGTTCAATATTGTATCTTTATATTTTGTTTATATTATTCTTTTTGGGCGGGACGCCTCATTGTTGTGAGTGAGGGGAGATGTAGCGTATGTGTGTGCATTGTCGCGTCGGACACATTATTGCTGTGAATAATATATTATTGAAATAATTATTTCGTTTGTAACTTTTAATTCTTGTCCGGCGTGGCAATTCCCTCCAATTCCTAGTCAGGAGAGGTGTAGGCAATTGAGGGAAGAGCCTTGTCTGATAGCGTGGGTCTGGTCAGTAGCGTCCTGTGGTAGCGCAGTCTAGTGTAGGTCTTATGAGTGTTTGGTAGCTTCGTGCAGCAAGCTTTTGGTATCTTTCGCCGCCTCAGAGTTACATCCCCCAATGTTTATGCCGGAGTAACTAAATTTAATATTTTAGCTGACCTTTTGGCCTCACCCCGGTGTATAACAATATATCCAATAAAACCATTGAAGGAGTTTCTAGAGAATCTTTAGCAATCAGAAAAAATATATAATTTATATTTGTATTAAAAAGTTCAGTTTCACTATGCGCTTCGATAAGACAGAACTGTTATCAATAATAAACATGCAATTAAATTAAAATGAGTGTTACTTATAGATGCTCTTTAGCTCATTTGATTCTTAGCGTCCCATTCTATATTGGGCGTGAAAGACCGTAAATTTTGCTCAGAGACCTCTTTATCAGATTTGAGGTTCTTTTACGTGCCGTGTATCTACAACACGAGACCACCGGCTTTACCTGAAAGCCATGCTAAGGATTTTTATGGCCGAAAAAGTCCATTGCCCTCCGTCGGGTTTGAACTCCTTGACCTCGATAATTATCTACATAACTGTATAGGAAAGTAAGTTTTTTCAGGACGAGTAAAGATGGAATATCGAAAAAAATCACTTTTCTGCAGTTACATATAATATTTTGTTTCATACTGCATCAAAATACTCTGTATATTGGTTAAATATTGGACGGCGTTACTCCCGTCTGAGGAATAAGTGCAGACGGGAGTCAGAGGAAACTCAGGAACATAACAGACAGGCCGTATTACGTATCATTCTCTGTGCGTAGCATGTATTGTACTCTCTTTCTGGCGTTATCTCTCCTGTCCTAAACCTAGCCAGGGCACACTAGCAACCTCGCCTGAAAATGGACTCTTTCGTCAGATTGGTAGTATATGTTTCATATATTCACTGCAGGGCCAATGTATTCATATGTTGGAGTACGGAAAGTAATTCAACGGAAAAGCTCAATTTGACGTATTGGTTTGGAGATGGAAAAGCATACCTTTCCGACAGTATGAGACAGAAAAGAGTACTTCTTTTGTGAGTATAGTGGATGAAATATTTGTATGGGATCTCTACTGGCTGGTTTGTAACTTAACTTTGAAGTTTTCAGCAGTAGAGTTATATTATTCTCATTTATTCCTCGTTGGTATTTTAATTGCATTAGCAGTAACTACAATTACTTTAAAACATGTGTTTTTCATTAGGTGTCTCACTTTTTGTTTTCGCTTCCATTTCCGCCGTTACCGTAGCTTTGAAAAGCATTCTACAGGCCTTCACAGGTGAAGTAGGTATCTAGAGCACGTGGAGGTGTGTGTAGCTGTTTACCTTTTCGCGCAAGCAGTGGTGTGCTGTTTTACGTGCACAATTCTAGATTATTCTAAAAATATATAACCTTGAGCAAACGTTTTAGTCGTTATTGCTTATAATAACCATGTTTAATTATATAAATAAATAAAACCTTGTTTTGCACAATCTCTCAATGAAAAATTAATTTGAATGATAATATAATATAAAACTGAATAAATTATAATTTTTTCTCTCATAAAGGACACACTTAATATACATTATTTTAATAATCTATCCAATCTCCATTCTTGTTCAATACCAGATTTAGCCGCCTAGCCACTGAATCACCCGTTGCCTCGGGGAACACTGTTTTGAAATGTGGGAACATTTGTGTTTAGAGCCAGAGTTCCTCCAGCACCTACGTGATTCATATGGCAACTGCGAAGGCCAGTAGAACGCCTCCTAAAGCTGCGGTGACGGCATAAATGGAAGCGAATGTACAAAGGCCAATTGAACTTTAAACACACATCTACAGTTTAAAATATTTTTTTTTTATGAAATCGGAAAACATTAAATCAATTGCATTGCAAATTAAAGGGGAAAAATTGCTATTCTAATACAAATACGGTGGAACAATCTCATATTATTTATTTTTGCACTTATTCTACTAAAACATGCTTATTGTTCTACATACTTCCTGAAAACAATGATAGTATCCTTGAGATGACAATTAAATGTTTTAGAACAGAAGTTATTCTTGATATCACACATTCTTTGCATGATCTCAGGAAAAATAAAACGTGCATACACAGTGTTTCAAAGCCTACCACTTAAAATACTAAAACATTCAATCGATTAACAGGTATTATTTCGGAAATGGTTTATGTAATGAAGAAAGCTATTTGACGTAAATTGTATATTTTAAATGGTTTTATAGTAGCTTATGTGTATCTGGTACGGCTTCACAGTTCTAGAAAATTCTATTAGAATGGGTAAGAACTTCACAGGCTAAACTATTCGTTATGTCAAAATAGTTGGACATTTTTTTAAAAAAATTGAATACTTTTCATATAAAGGTTGGTAGGAATTCTTAAAAAATTTCACCTTGAATCCTTGAGAGAAGTTTGACTTTAAAAAATTTTATATTTATCCGGATTTTTATTTTTTATTTACTCTCTCATAGAAAGATTTCTTTACGTGGAAAGTCTTTCCATTTTTATTTTCACAAAAATCGCTGTGAGGAGCTATGAGGTCCTTTTCATTCTAAATTAATTTGGAATAATTGGTAAGCCATAAAGACAACAAAATCTTATTCTACGAAAAATGTGAAAGCCATTAAAATAATAATAATAATAATAATAATAATAATAATAATAATAATAATAATAATAATAATAAAAATTTGCGATATAATTCTCTCTGCGGCATTAATCGTTTTCGAATATTTGCAGGATATACTGTTATGGAGAATCAATAAGCAGCTGACGCAATTTTCATTTTTTATACCACACAAGTTCATTAATAGTAGAAAACCTAACTTACGATATGCACCAGTAACGTGAATGTAGCAAAGCACATTCGGGTCGGTTTAAAACTGGTCGAATCGGGTATTTCCGCATGCGCTTGGGAGAGCTAGGCTTTGTTAACGCGACAGCTATTTTCTTATAGCAGCTATAATGGGGAATAGAGTTATAATCACAAGTCTTCAGAGAAAATTATTCATATGCGCGATTTCAGACAGACAGATGTTTAAGGGCGTTTCAATACCGACTATTTGTAACCAAAACATAATTTATTGGTTTATGGTTATCAAGCAGAGTATGACTAAGTTCGTTACAATGCATCACTTGCTGCAGCACTCTTAGTTGAGTGGTAGAGAGTTAGCTTACTGTTCCTGAGGTTACAAGTTCAAAACTCCGTGGAGCTACTCAACCTTTTCCGTTTCATTTTAAGTATACGAGTAAAAGTGTAATAGGTTTTCTTAATTTTTATTTTTATAGATCGAATCATTACATTAATTTATCGGTCGGGGGTTTATACTCAGTCAATTTGATTTTATAACCACAAATATCATTATTACTGTAATTATATTTAAATAAAATGAATTAGTACAATCAATTTTATTTAACTGTATTACAATAAATAAGATATAAAAAGGATAATAATCCGTTACGGAGATTCGTACTCGAGCTTCTTGCGTAGAACGGTGTGAATGTAGCCCAAAACGGTGCCTTGTGGCTTGTATTATACAGTTAGCCAAAGCGATGCACAGAAATTGACGGTTGTGAACCTCGCGCTCACTCGAAACGACTTTGAAAAAATTTAGCTTCTCAAGAGAGCAGTTTGACCAAGTGTACAATCTCATCAATTTGAGATTACTTCTAATAAAAAATTGTCGTGTCATGTAGCGTGAACAGAAGAATGGCTAATTATATGGATACTAAAATATATAAGGACGTTTTTGAAGTTGCAATTTTTAGAGAAAGTCGTGTGAGTGTGATACGTCAGCTTTTTAATTAAAGCCGTTCGTGGTGCACCGCTTTTGAAGCCGCTCTCTACTTCAAATGTTGATAACATTTAATGTTCTTCTCTGTTGAGGAATACTACAATGTAGTCGCCTACCGGCTCGTTCTACGTTATCTAGTCTGCCATCTGCTTCAATGGTAGAGCTATGGGTTCTTTATCTCTTGGTATGCGTGAGTGTATTTTGAAAGGATAACACCAGTTTAGTTATAATGTTGACTAAAGTATTCCGTTGAAAGGAGTCGCCTACTGTTGACTTTAAGAATTAAATTATTTTAATAATAATAATAATAGTAATAATAATAATAATAATAATAATAATAATAATAATAATAATAATAATAATAATAATAATGTGAAGCGACAGCTGCCGTAAGTGGCAGAAATTTTACTCGGAAAGATCCCTCGCAATTGCCGCTAAATATTTCCGACTCAACCGCATCCCTAGGCGTTACACAATTTAAAATGAAAATAAATACCACACGAGTAATCACAAGGGCTGTCGCAGGAATGTCACATAATTAGGTAAAGAGTAAGATTAAATAAGTAGCTCTGTTTTAAAATGCAGACCTTTTCTTAACTAAAATTCGCCCACATATTAATACCCCTACCTAACGTTCCTTCTTAACCGGTCCAATATTAAAACTACGTATGCGCAACTGAAGCTCTTCCTATGGGGTATCTCCTCGAATCTCAGAATTTCATTCCCTCTCTGATTTCTGGACAAATCTTTCAACTCAGGCATATTGCATTATATATTGATTTAATATCGAAACTATTTATTAGAATTATTTTTCTATCTTACAATCATTTCTTTAATTTTTTATATATTCCTGTCAATAATGACGGTATCATAATTTTGAAAAATTAGACATAGTACGGGATTGTAATCTGCCTATATTTACCATTAACTTCATTTCGGCCACGGCCTGTCTATTTTGTCAGTAGGCCTTATTGGACTTTTGGAGATATTTATACAACAAATAGGTTCGCCACACTCTATGCTCCTCTATTTAAAAACTGAACTAGACATATATATTAGGTACATTAAATCTGCCGGATTAGTTCTGTATTCTAGAAAGCAAATCAAGCTGTCAGCACTATGCAGATCAAAATTCTACCAATATATTTCAATTTTTTCTGACGTGCCTTTCGTTTATCTAATAATGTAATTGTTGAATGGAGATAAGCGGGGAAATGCGTGTAGTCTCTCAGTAAATCACAGAATGATGTTTGTTTTACGTAGTGATGCGAGGCAATTTGGTTCGTTGTCCATCAGAGTAATTAGTGTAACGAGTGTTTTACAACTTGCAAGTTTTTGTTCCTATTGTGAAAGATAAACAAGTAAATACTCCGTGGACCACGCACCATGAATGTGTAACACGATCTCCTTCCATAAACCCAGTTTCACCGTATTAATATATTGCGCACCGTAAAATAACTTTATGACCTCAACGGTGGCGTATGTCTGACCTTTCAGCTCATAACTGTCTGCCAGAGGACAGCAGCAGATGTGCTACTGGCTGACGGTTATTGGAATTTGAGTGCTGATGGCTGAATCTTAAGCAGTAAACGATAGCACTGCTTTTCAAGCATGTTTTTAATGTGTCATAATGCCTCTGTTTTAGTAGCGAGGAAGGGCGGAATTTAAACAAAGAGAGGAAGTTTAGACATCACTCGATATATACCGGGTGTCCCAAAATTCGTTTGACCGGATGAACTACTTTCTGAATGACACTTGACTGATGTTGCGTAAATTTGCAAAATGTAGTTTTACTTGAGCTACAGAACAATGTCAATGTGTGTCATTGTTCTTGGTTCTGATTTTAAATCATTAACATTTTATTCAAGGTAATTTTTATCACTCTCTTCTAATATTCTTAATTTGGCAACAAGATGGCGCTCCGCTACATTAAAGCTTACAGTTACGGGACACTTGGACTGAATTTTATAACATTTTAGTATTAAAGCTCTTAATGTGAATGAATAAATAAGGGAACGACTGTGCGAAAGCTCAAAGTTCTAGCTCAAATATTTTCTCGTTACAATTAAGTGCTTTAACTGGGAAAAATGCAATTTTGCTAAAACTGCCTTGGGCCTTCTCATTTGTCAGGGAAGTATGATAGTGACATTCTATAATTGTTTAGTACAGTGAAAATAAATGTAAGGATTTCATTGAAGTTGGGTTATTAGTTGTAGAGAAATGCATTTTTGTAAAGTTGTATGTGCTATAATTTTTCCTTGTTTTTCAGTATAAATTAACCTTTCGTGAGTCAACGAATAAAGCAAGCATAAAATATATGCTTGAATCCCTAAATAACACATTATATATACGAGCTTGCATACACATCAAAGTAAAACTGAAATGTAAGGAATAAATTTTATTCGCAAAAGTGAAGAACTGAGAAAAAGCACATACAGAAACATACCAGTGGGACTAAAAGGGGGACCCACGAGTGATTTAAACATATCGCCGGACTTTAAAAATTACGGATCCTGAAGAATGTTTGACGAAAGTGATTAACAGATTTCTATAGAATAATTATATGATGTAATTCTAAAATAAAAAGTCTTGTTATTTTCGCCTAATAAACTCAGTCGCGGTGTCCCTTAAGGGAATGATTGACAGGAATGTTGACACGTGAATCGAATTGGCCTCTTATTTTATGTGATCTAACACGATTAGCCTTTTCGGTGTGGAGAATTTCGAAAAATAATGCTTTTTCGCAAAGACACTTGGAAATCTGATAGCCATCATCGTAAAAGGATGTGAAGCGGTAAATAATAACTGAGATTTGCATAAATACTGGTTAATAATGTAAAACATAATTATGAAAGCTGTATTTAAATAAGTATTAAGCGTTTTGAGAACTCGTCCAAGTTGTAAGTTCGCAGCAATTTAAGCAATGGTGAAATTAAATGTACAAGTGTTGTTTCCTTGGCCGAGTAGTATATATTCAGTCAAATGACTTTTAGGACAGCTGTAAATGTTGTTCTTTGGGGGCGTTTCATCTCAGTTCTATAAACAGAATTTTTCAACTATCCCCCTAGAGCAAAAGTAACTTATACTATTATATACTGTGGCTCCTTCTTCCAAATAGCTTTCCAATATTTTCTTTTGACCAAATTGTGTTCCAAACTACGTTTTAAGATTGTTGTTTGTTATATGTGTCTCGGTTTAATTATTAAACAGTGGAATCCCCCACTATATACTTGCGTTACTACATTAACTGGGGATATTCATCTCTCTTCCTCTCCCATCATTTTGCCCCCTTTTCCTTTGCTTCCTCCTTTCCTCTTCGTCAATTCATTTTCCTGCGTCGCTTTTAACCTCTCTAGCTCGCTCACTCTACAACGTCCTCTTAATCTGCTGTGTGATGTTTTGAAAATGGGCAATAAGAATGCATTTTTTCTCTATAGTAGATAGAGGAATTATTGTATTCCATGCAAAAATACAGCTTCGATATTTCACCAAAAATACATATTTTAAAGTAACTTGATCCCTAAAGAAGCATTTTTAGAAAAAAAAGTCCGTTTATGTGTATGTGAAAAATATAAATCGAAAACCAAAGTTGGATGAACATCAAATTTCGATTTGCAGTCCAACATCTTTCAAAATGCAACACAAATTTTTCCAGAAGTTTTCCCACCTCAAACTACCATTCTTATGGACAAACTTTCGTTAACTTTTACTTTCGCAAAAACGTTAACAATTTTGATTAAAGCACCTTGTTTGACATACTGGCATATAAATAAAACGTATTTCTGACCCCTTCCGCAGTATACTCCATTCTCAGGAAATTTTAGAGCATTTTATTTATCTGGAAAACTAGAGAGAAGCAGAGAAAGTGAGACGGGAAATGTACAAGAATGTGGTGAGCTCTTTAAAAGTATGCAATTTTAGTCAAATGACGTTGTTAGCTATAGCATTTTACGACATATTTTCTGTGTTTCGCTCGAGTTTTCCATTACTTTAAGCAACACACTTCTGAAATACGTTTTTTTTAATTGTTTCTCGTAGGATCAAGCAATGTACCAAGAACAGCATATAGCGACCTGCTTTTTAAACCAGCTTCTGTGTGCCCCGTGTAGCTAAAATTAAATCTGATTGGTAACTATTTATCATGTTTAGTAGTGAAACAGATGTATCGATTATTCTTTATTGAGTGTTGAGCTATTTCAATTCTTTTGGGCATGATCAGCGTCTAGCTCTATTGCCGCTCATACCCAAGCTTACAGCATTTAACAATCATGTGTGTTGGGTTTGCTTTATTACGCTAACAGTTCTCATTTAAATTAAATATACTACTAAGTATTCTTTTCCCATTTCCATCTCGTCCCTTACTTCCTCTAATCGTCTTTAAATCTTCACTACCAGCGGGAAGTGTTACTATAAAGATACAAGTTTAATACCTTAAAGTTACTTATTGAGTATCCCGTACTGATCGGCTATAACAACACTTTGCCCATTCATATTAACAAAAGTAAACTCTTCCTCCAAGTCATCTCCGTATTTACCGTTCAATATATCTAGAGCGTTCACTTCACAAAATTCAATAAATCTATCACTAGACTTAGCCATACACTTGTATCGATTATTAACAGTGTATATAATAGTATCGGTTTCTTTTAAACCGATCACAGCCTTAAACGCTCTTTTACTCTAAAACGTACCGCAGAGTAAATACCAATACTCATCTTAAGATTAATTTAGTATTCATAAAAGGAAATATTGAAAACATTTTCGGTATATTATGTAGAAACACCTACTAAAGCATGAACATCTGTACAACTTCCATCCCGTATATCGCTCACTAAAATATCCAATTTACGTGAAATAATTTTTATATATTAATATCCGTTTCGGAAATATTTACTGCTTTTTAATATTTTCCAGTTGTAGTTTACTTTGTTTATCATTTACGCAACATTATGAAAATGTACTTTTCTAGCTGTTTGTTGACATGATCTCATTACTTATGTAATAAAAAGTTGAATGTCGTTTCGTATTGTCTATTCAACGACATTAGCTAGAGGGATGGGTTAGCCTAGCTCTCAGGTAAAACTTCAGCTGGTGGGAGGGGTACACAGTATGCTGAACTCCTGCCGCGCGTAATGCGTGCAGCGGAAAACAGCCAACAGTGTTTCACTATCGCCCTCTTTACCCCTTATTTGCCTCAACAACTAAACACTACCTCCAGAGCTAAGCATTCACCTACTTGGAAGAGTATTCTACCCATATCTTCTTACAGAAATATTTCTTTTCATAATGCTAATAACTTCTACAATCCCTCCTGAAAAAATTCATTTTATATACAGTTACGTAAATAATTGTTTTTCTACGTCTTCTACACGATATTTATACAGAAGGAAATTGATAACTAATGTTCTTATTTATTACATGGGCGCTCAGTGTAGCACAAACATTTGGCTATATGTCTTATAGTGTCAATGCTTATTAGCAGTTCGTCATTATTTTCTATCCCAGCTGTCAGTTATTTTATTTTCTTTGTGTTACACATCCTTATTCCAGTTTCCCGTTTTTCTTTGGGGTTACGACCGGAGCGACATCATCCTCGGCACACTCTGTGTTCTGCAAAAGTTCCCATATCATTGGACAGGCCGTTAATCAGCTCCGCAACCTTCATTTTTTGACCACGTCTGATCTTTTCATCTCCCTCTGTTTCCAGTCCTGATACCATTTTGTAATCCCTCTATTTCCATTGCTTTAGCTCTTTCTTTTTGTGTTGTTCTTCGTTCTAGGATGCTGTATTCTCATTTCTTTTCAGTTTAGCGTCGATTAGAGATTTTGCAGACATTCACGATGATGGATTACTCGCTATGAGCGTAGCATCTGAGCTACGGCTTGTATTGATTTTTCATTGGTTGCCGTCATAAAAGCGTACGCCTAGCATTTCCACTGCATCTCTATTAATTACATTGGTTGACACTCACACTCTTTCCCACTTAAAACACTCATTTTTCATTAAGCTGGATTAAAATAATTCCTCGAATCATATTTACTCCGCAAATGTCTAAAATATTCTAATTGTGGTATTAATTTTAGCTATAATATAGAGCTGTATTTCATTTATGGGAAAATCAGCAAATATCAGATGATTACAATGCATTAGCAATTTTTATTACACATATTGATACCTGTATTGCGCGTCTCTAATTTTATTGTGACCGCGCGCTGGGCGCTACCTGCAGCCAGGCGGGAATGCCTCCCGGCCTGATACCTGGAGGCCTGCGTCAATGCGTCGGAAAAACGGTAAGCGCGGAAACAGTAGAACAATAAGCATCGTGGAATAAAAGCCTTTTTATTTGCTCCTTTCTTGTTCTGGCGTGTTCTGGTAGGAACTTGTTCTCGAAAGTTCTGCTTTGTAAGCAAGGCCTATACAAGGTAGGACGAGTCAAGGTTGAATTGAGCCGAGAGTTGAGTTCTGTTAGAAGTGACAATGCACGTGGACAGGCAGTTTAATTGCGAGTTGTAACTGAGCAGTCATCCATGGGTTGTGATTCAACTGGTCAGTTGTGTTGTATTCCGAGTGTGTGCCAAAATTTTAATCATGATTTAATGTTTAGGAGCAAATATTCTTGAAATGCAGAATCCAAATGAGAAAGAAAGGAAGACACGAAATACTCCAGTAATTAGGCGATTAAGCTAATAGTGTATTAAGAATGGCAACAAATTAACCTAAATCTGCTAAGTAACGGTTAAAAAGTTAGAAAGGTAACAAGGATAGAAATAAAAAACTAGTTTCTCAGTCACGGTAATTATATACTTTGCGTATGCATAAATCCACTAGAAATCGGACTCTGTTAATTATCATATCTGGCACACTTAACTGGATCAGGATAGAATAGAAGAGAGTATTGCTTAATACGAGGGCGATACTGAAAAATTTTAGAAAATCAAACACAAATTAGTTTTAAAATTTTGTTACTTTATTGTTTTTCAAAATATTCCCCTTTAGCATCAATACATTTTTGCATTCCCTGAAAGCAGTCCTTAGAACAATGATGCCACTCTTCCTGAGGCACTTCAGAAACCATTTTTAGAATATAACACTGCTTCAGCTCATGTTGAAAAAACGATTTTATCATTTTAACTATAATTTTTGGAAACAAAATAAAGCAAAAAATGCTAGGTCAGGGCTGTACGGTGGAGAGTTCATGGTTCTGAACTTTAGTGCATCCAAATACTCAGTTGATAGTTTTCCTTGTGCGACGATGCGTTGTCATAATTCATTTTTTTATGAGCTTTTTAAAAATTTTGCTGTAAGTATACATTTGTGTAACAATAAGCAGTAACAGTATGTATATCTTCTAAAGCTATAGTAGTAATATGACCCATTTTAGAAAAACAATCACAACCATCTTCTTACCAGCACTGCGAATTCGTTGGACTTTTGTAGGCTTAGGCTCCATTAGAAAGACCCATTGATCCGAATGACTGATTTTCAGGATCATAAGCACAAATCCAAGATTCACCACAAGTAACGCTTTTAAAAAAAATAATTGAAGTGCCGCCGTAGAACTTTTCCACAGATTTTCTGCACCAATCAATGCGTCGCTGTTATTGATCGGGAGACGGCCGTTGACAACAAACTTTTCTGACTGTAACTGTTGATGTAAAATGTTTTCAGTTTGACTCATTCCAGTGCGCAATGCCACCAAAATGTATTCATTAGATGTCCGTTGATCTTCTTCAAGATTGTTGGAACAGCGACAATATTTCCATCAGTAACAGCAGTTCTTGGGCATCTTTTACGAAATTCTTCACTAAGAAAAAAACTGATTTCTTTTGAATTCACTGTAGCAATTATAAATTCTTGCCTGAGATGGACTGCTTCTTCAAATGCATTTCTAAGCCGATATTTACTTTGTTTAGGCGTTAATGATGATTTAAAATCGTAAAAAAATCCTAGCCCGGAAATGTTCTCGGGTCAAATTCATTTTTAGGTGAACACTAAATCTTTAAATGATGACAATTAATAAAGTATTAGAGCAAATCGAACAGAGTACACGGCAATCAATTCGCAAACCATTAGAAAATTTCATTTGTTTTTAGGAACATGGTATTCATAAAAATCAGTATCGCTCTCGTAGTATATGGCTCCTCAAGATAGCGTGGCATTAACGTTCTACCATCCGATGTCAGAAACATCCAATAGATTATTTTCATCAAGTAACCAACATTGTAGCAATAAATAGCATCTTTTATAGGGGGTATATTAGTTATTACACTATGTATAGCTTTTTAGCCTTAAATACTAGTTTTATAACATAATCTTCAAAGTAAGAAAACACAATTTCTTGGTTTATATAATGCGTTGCTTAGTTCTCGTCATATTGGGTTAGGAGTAGTCAGAAGAAGGGTCCTCCAATAACTGGAACACAGCACCGCACGTAGGCTACAGTGGATCTTTTGTACTTCAAACGTGACCGCTATGAGGAAGACATGAAGAGGGACTCGAAGAGAGACCAGATCCGGACGACGACGGGGTCCCTACACTTTCAACATGGTACCAATCCTGACACCGGCTTCAAACCCTGCTTTAGCCACCCTTAACCTTGGGGTCCCGGTGAAGACAAGACAGCTCCCAGGAAGAAAAGGGGTCACTGCAGTCTCGCCAAACGCCAGAACGAAACCTTTGCAGATCGGAAATTCCACCGTTCTGCGGCAATACACCCACCGCCTTCGCCTGCTGAAAGCAGATGAGGTGAAATAGATGAAAGGGGGCAGGAAAAGATAAGACAGGAAATTCGCGGTAATAGGGGAGCCACCCCAGCATTCGCTACCAACCCGGGGAAACCACGTAAACATCTCTCAGGGCGGCCGACCCATGGGAATGGAACCTGGGACCTCCCGAATGCGAGCCTTACACGTTACCGCGGATCCATCTAGCTTGGTCATGTGATTGCGCTGCATTTTCCTTTCGAATACCACTGTGTGCATTGCTGCGGACAATGCAAATATTTACAATTCCCTGCGGCTCAATTTCTGCTTCCCTTCCCATCCAACCGATTAGTCCGAAATGCGTAAACTCATAAACATTAATTGAATATGGAGTTATTTCACATGTGCCAATAAATAATTATATGAATTGAGCCGCTTCCTTTATTTTTCTTCGAGGACAGTTTCACAGAGATGGCCGCAGTTCTTCTTGTATTCGCAGTCTTAAGATACAATTCTGGCCTCTGCTTCTTATGCCGACAGTCTGCCTTACACTAGGAGCCGGCTACACAAAGTTCTACAGCTCTCGCCAGGTTGCGCCCTATCCGCCAGTACAGGTGGCGCTAATGTTGGTTCTACGTCATCACTTGACTTCCCCAAGTCGTACCCCGAGCGATGCCTGAAGAAGCAAAAACCCAGTATATCACTTCGTCCTCGACTAACATCGAAGAAGGACTTGGAGTAACCTTCGTGTCTGGGAGCGACCGTTTTCAAACCTTTTGGCCTATTCTAAATTTGTTATATGTATCTTCGGGCGTAAGCAAATTTCAAAATTCTTATACATTTCATGGAAGCCAGTTTACATTATATATTTGGCGCGTTAAATTTTCTTTCGTAATGGCAAATATATGCGAGAAGGACAGAGTTAAATGTAACGTGGTTTAATTGTAATATATTTCTTAGTTAATATATTCAGTACCTTTGGGATGTACAGGTTCTTGTTCTTATTTAAAGTTTTTTAAGTCCTTTAAGTTGTACTACTAAATAATTATTACTCTGGGGGAATGCCTTGCTTCTAATGCATCGACTACTTCTATATTGGCCTTGCAAGAACGTTACAGAAAAACAATTATGAAAAGCTACTAGTGGGTAATATAACTTGAAATACCATTATTTTGATAAATCTAAACGAGCAGTGCTTGTGTAAATAGTTTATCTAACGCTTACGACCTGGCTATGGCACTTTCTTGTAACAGAGATGTGGTTATAGTTACTCCTTCAGGTACATAAAACTTAACTACAAACTTGTAAAGCGATAATAAATTAACCAAAATTTGTAACGGTTAACTTAGAGAGTTACTATAACTCCACGAATTCACACTTTGCATTATTTATTTAGAGTACCTACTATTCTACGAACAAATTGCTGGCAAAACTATTAAATAAAACGTCTCAAGTGTAATCGTTTTCACATTGCAGTCGTATGAGGCAATCGAATCCATGCTACGTTCGCTCCAGGTTCTTCACAGCTTGCTGCTGATGTTTACATCAAGGTCCGGCTCTTCGGCTGAAGGTTAACTTACTGTGTTCGTTTATTACCAATTTCTATAGGTTTTACACTGTTTTAAATACTTTCTAGATGTAATAGATAAATCTATTAGTATGTGTTAGTGTGCTCTTTAAAAATGTGTTGCACTCACTCTTCTACAGAGTATGCTTACAAAAGCTAAGTCTTCGAGCTGCTTCATATTCTATTGTAGAAATGTTTTAGTTATACATTTCATGATACGTATAAGAGGGATACAATAGTCTTAAGCCACAGGCAAATAATTTAGAAGCAGATCGCTATGTGAAATGAAATTCCATTCCTATTGCTTTACCATGAGAATAAAACGAACAGTAACTTATCATTTGAAATAAAATAAGTGTTTGTCAATTCAAACCTTTTATAAACCATATCTTAGACACGTTAAAGCCACAAAACATTTATTAAAATGTGTGTTTTAACGAGATATAGATAGTTTGTGTGGTAATTTTTGTCTATGTCTTAAGTTGCACAAAGTTCATTCAGAATGAAGAGGATTTATAGTTATTCCCAGAAAATACAAGATACAGATTCTATTGATCAAGTAAGTATCGTATATGTTATTATAATCAAAATCATTAACCATTTTTGAAAAAAATCAGAAATAACAAAAATTATTTTATGTAAAGTGTAGTTTGGGGCGGACAATTTTTCTTGAAATTTTCGTGTCGCATTCACTGGATATTACTGAACTGTAATGCTAGGTTTGGTATGTATCCGAGATTTCGGTTTTGAATAATGCTGTTCACAGACATTTACAAGGGTCTTTTTATAAAAACCTGACGGTTACGTTCTCTACCCTTTCTCGTCTATTAGCACGTGTACAAACTATTCTCATGAAAGTTTATTTTTCTATATACTTAATTCTAAAAAATAAACATTGGGGCAGTATTTTATATCACAACACTGTGAATGCCAGAGTGATTGTAGTGTAAATTAGCATTATTTTATGACAATGATTTGAGATGTTTGTTAATTATAAGCATTTTAGGAAATAAGTTTACACGGCCTCACTGAAACTGACAATAGGAGCGGATAATAATGAAACGAGGGGGTGAGTTGTTTATCAATTAGAAGATACAAACAAATGACGTCAGAGTAGACTGCCTTTCTTTAGAAATGGAGGGAATATCTTCCCTAGAACATATGTGTTCGTAATTTTGATTGGATATAAAAATAGACGCTAATGTTGGCGCGTTTTATTAACCAATAGCAGCTCTGTTATGATGTTTAGGCATATCGGGGTGAGGAAGTATAAATTCTAGAGCCAAGACAAGTATCGCGCAGTTCTACAGAATCATTCACGAGCTACACGTCGCGCAGTTCAACAGAAGCATTCACGAAGTACACGTTACGCAATTCTACAGAATCTCTCGCGTCGTAAAGTTAGTTACAAAATGTGAAATACGCGAATTAATAATGCGCGGGAAATAAGTGCTTATAGTTACATTCGAAAATATAACAGTTTCAGTCAGGCGTATATCAAAAGTGAATATGTTAAATTAATAAAGTGTGACGGCAATAAAAGTGTAAAAACAAATTCTTTTATCAGTGTTATCTTTTAGTAACAACTCCTTTCCGTTTACACACCCTGTTCAAGAGATTTGCTCGACTGAGTAATAATAGCTAGCCGGAGGACAAAGAACCAAAAATTCAAAATAGTAAAACAATAACAGGCGCTCAGCAAATAAGATAACACGAACGATACCTTGACAACATTTGCAGAAATATCTAAATTACACATTTCGTTATAGGTACAAAAATAACAGCGAGTCAAATGTTTAAGAACTGGGGGCTAAAACTTAACACTCTTTCCCTGACATCGCGAGAAACAACTGGATATTTCGACACGACTTTATAAAAATAACAAGGTATAGAACAATGCGAACCATTAATAACGGATATCTGGAAATGGCTTACTCCACGAAAAAGTTTATTTGACAAAATTGCATGTTTTAAAGAGGTCTACATATTTTGTGTAATACGTTTTTGCCTATCGCTCAGCGTTTGCCAGTTATCCAAGATTATATAAACCTTTCGAATGAAAATGAATTTATAGGTTATTCCCAGGATATTCAAATTATATGTTTTATTTGTCATGTAAATATCTTGAATACATTACATTTTAATAGAAATGATTAGAGCTATTTTTCAGAAAATCAAGAATTTTGAAAAATGTTTCATATAAAGCGAGGTTTGAGTTGTGGGGGTTTCTGGAAAACCTTAGTGTCGCATCCTTTGAAGATACTTAAGTTAAATACCAAGTTTTGGTATTTATCCGACTTTTTGTTTATGAGTTGTGCTGTTTACAAAGAGCCCAACCATTTACTAAAAATACTTCAAAAGGCGTATTTCTCGTGAAATTCCGGTATCGAATTTTTGGTGAAATACAACACCTATGCTACCTACTATATAATATGTGGCACAGAATGTAAACCTACGTTTTTTGGGCGGGGGAGAGTTTCGGGTCTTCATCGATATCGAATTTTTGGTTTGAGCACACCACTTCCTTTTCTTAGTACAGGTAAACACTAGAGAAAATAAAACATGTTAAGATGTGAAGGAATAAGAAAGAGAGCAAAGGAATGCCTATTTTGACGTGAAAATAACCGATTCCTTTACATCAGGTTTAATAATAATTAAATATGAATTGGTATGAATCGTATCTTTGTGACTTCAGACACTTATCTATCGTGATAATACGGTTTCAGAGGAACAGTTGGGTTTTATTTAGTTCATCGGTTGAGAGTTGCTATTTAAAGCCTCGCGTATCGGCACCGAGCGATAAAAGGAGCAGTTTAATTTAATTATGAAGGGTGGTAGAGGATCAAGCAGTAACATAAAACAACGCAATATCACACTCTCTCCTAAAGCTACATTTATCATTAGTCCAGGCTTGACACTGAAATAAAGTGACGCTCGCTCTCGGCCACGTCGCCAGCCCTCGGCTTGAATTTATATACCTTCCAGCCTGCAGGATCCTTCTCTCTTTTTCATCAAAGCAAATATCATTTTCTGCTCTATGAAACATAAATATTCGCTCGAGCTATTTAGATAAAATATAAACCTCAGGTGAGATTTTTCTTACCATTGCTTGACACTATACAGGGTGAAAGCGGTAGAAGTATGCAGATTACGTTAGTACTAGGGTGAAGACAATATATTGTTTGTTCACAGTCTTTTGGGGCAGTGGAAAGGGGAAGCTAGAAAACCGGTTGCTAGGTGTGGCGGCCCTTTGTGCGAAGCAACATAAAGTACTAGTCGCGGAAAAACTAATATAATAACTCATTAATGCAATAAGATATCTAATTCACAGCTTCTCAGCATCAACACATTCATAATTTCTTTCTTTAATATTGTTTTTGTTTTAAGTTTTACATGTTATGTATTTTCTTTGCTGATATTCTACGTATAATAATTAAGAGGATGTTAAAAACATATATTCATAATGTACACATGGCAGATAACAAGTGTATAACGTTATAACGTATACAATATGATATGAGAGGGAAAGGCCATTGTTAGCTATACAACCAATAATAAAATTAAAATTTCCCCCTATTTCCCCCTTCCACGTCTCAAAATACAATAAACACTGTTTAGTACATTTAGGTATTGAGTATTACAACATAAATCTTGCCTCATAACTTTCTCTCGATATTAAAATTTATCTTCATTTGTTGCTTATAATATTCATTGATACAATGTAGATAGACCCCTCTAGTAATTAGCATTCAACAATAAATAAAGTAAATATGTATGCAAATGATTCCTAAGAAGCTGTAACCTAGAGTAGTATTGCTAATAATAGGAAAGCTAATATTTAATATTTATTACGATACCTGGTACGACTGTAGAAATTTAAATATTTATAGAACAATTCTTGTTTAAGGCAGTGCATCGAAGTAATTTGGTACAACAAGCGATTTATTTTTTTATTATATTTATATCTTGCATTTTTGTGCTGCACAATTGCTTTTTTAATATAACAATTTTAAAGCCCCACATTGAATTTTAAACTCAACTTCCCTCATTCTATCTTATCGACACCTTTCAGTCTTCAAAATGCTTCTTGGATCACCGTTTATAACTTATTGACTTGAAATTTTCAAGATAGCTTCATGAATTCCAGATTTCAAATTATTGTGAGCAGTTAAAAACATTAAATAGTTCAGTTGAAATTAATTATTTTCAATTAAACACATGGAAATAGTTGAAAAAATTTGATAATATGTATACAAATATTTTTCTTTTAAACTAACTACACTAAAGAAATTCCTACACAACAATTTCTTTAAGTTTGTATTACTATAAAAATTGGGGGGGGGTGTTACGATAAACCATAGGGTCCAGGAAGCATTTTATTTTATCACATAAAATGATTAGTTGTGAATAAAACTTAATATCTTAACAATGATTTGATATACCTCGTTAAAATTTTGTGTGGTGTATAGGTTTTAAGTTCTGAGTATGTGGTAAAGAAAAACTTCGAACATTTAGTAGGTATCTGTTGATCTTTGGATTTTCAAAGATGTATTGCCTTAAAGCTTCATGTAACATTTTATTTATGAATTGATCTGGAAAAGAGGGAAAGACTAACATTTTGGTTTAAGTAGATGGGAAGTAATTGGCTCAGGCCGGGGTCACCTATTAGCGAATTTCAAGGTGTTTGAGTGGGTAAATTTCAGCAGATGCAGATAGATTTGGGATTTTGAGAATATCATACTCTTCACATGTGTGAACGTCGACAATATAAGCTTGGTAAGCTCTGTGTAATAACATATATCCGTGTGTAGAGCAAATAACTGCACTCTGAGATAGATATTGTTTACGTAGGAGTTACTGTTGTTGGAGTTTTGCACCACGCTTTGGGCGCCAACTTAAATATGTGTTGTTCTGTTGTTATTATTTTACCTGTTGAAATGTTTTGGAGTTGATTTATTTAGCTCCACATTTTGGGCATCAATTTGAAGTTGTTGATAATTACGTAATATGCTGCTACGTATGTAAAGCCGATTTGAAGATGTATTTTTATTGTTACGCTCCAAGTTTAAAACATAATATATTAACTTTGTTATTGAACTGCTTCTATAGATAGTATTTATGTTTAATGTTTCCCTCGGTTGCGTCAGTATTGTTTTAGAGACACGTTTCTCTTAGACAGGGCGTGGTGCGACAAGAATGTAGGCTTACACAGATTTTAAGTTTAAATTCACTTCTTTTTATTAGTTCTTGACACAAATTAAATAGCACTACACTGATATCAAGAGCTGTTAGATTCTTTTATTTAATACTTGCACTTTGTTAACGCGTATACGTAATTTTCGTTTCACACGAATACGTAATATTTCTTTAGAGAACACATCTTCCATCCGGTCACTACCAAGGTCTGCAGGCAACTGAACATATTTCAACCGTCCAAACCCGTAAACTTCTGTATTTCAAGTCTCTGATTTGCTAATCCTAGTCCAACAGAATACCTGCATTTTACTAAATCTTTTTCTGGCTGTTGATTGGCTATTTTTAAACTGTCACAAAACTTACATTATCGTTGCTCTAACCATGACTAATAGCATTTAAACTCTAACTCATTATTGCCTCAAGGTTACCTCTTTGTTACCACATTGTTAGCAACTTTAAACTTATTATTCTCACAGCTCTTACATTATTAAATTACGTAATGCATTCACATAACATTATTAAACATGTTTACAATAATATAAGCATTTGCAATGACTGTTACATACATTTTACTAATTATTACATACATATTGCTTCAAGGCGGGCTATTATTGAAATTACATATTATATAATTTAATTGAAATTATTCAAGTGTTAAAAATACTGCCTCACTCTCTTTCACTTTTCGTTGTTGGCCTCTGTAAATTGTTTTAATGTATTTATTCTATGACACAAGTGGGGGATTAGATTTTTATTCTGATTTGTCATTGTTAAATGGGTGCGTACTTTAAGGGAACATTTTTGGAATTTTTAGCGTGTTCTAGACTATTCTGATTCATTTTATTTAATTTTTGGCTGTGTAGGATATTAAATACATTATCCGGTAATGTTATGACATTTTTAATATATTTTACGATTTCTAATTAATGGCACTTAATTCTAGGTCGTGTATGCTGCTGTTAAATGATGGCAATCCGAGTGTAACCTCTGGTGCGTTTAGTGCAAATGGGACAGATATTTATAAGTAGATAGAAGGCTATTATTACCTGCTTACTCTAATACCTTTGTTGTTTTATAAATGTGACTGTAATGGTCACAAATCGAACATTTCCATCTGTCAAAGGGCACTTAATTGCACTGTGCAGCAAGAGGCATTGACTTTAACTGCTTTTGCAAATTATGGTATTTGTTATTTTTGCAAAATATATAAGTAATTAATGTCGTTAAATAGGGACAGTTATTCGTCAGCCAGTTGACTTTGTTGATTATTCATTTGTGGCCTAACTGGGAAATCCCTACCACAATGTAATTCACCAGCGAAATTCATATAACAGAAAATAAAATTAAACCAAATAAAACTAACGACCAACTGCATAGTGCGGTACCAAATCTTAGTGTATGCCTTATGGCATTACAATTACATAACGGTCAGCGAAACTAAAGATTTCACAGAAAGTTTAACGTATACCTACTACAGGAATAAAATGCTTATACAGGATGTATCTTAATTGGTGTGATATGTTTGGGGGACGTGTTCCTGATATCAAAACAGTAAAAAAAGTTCATATGTACATGGGTCTGAAAATCAACCGTTTCATTGTTGTAGGTCAAAGAAGATGCATCCCATGCGTGAACAGACGGATATGCACTACACGTATGGCCGTGCAGCACGAGCACGTGAACTTTATGCAGAAAGGTACCCTGACAGGCCGTTGCCGTGCAAGAACATTCGCACGAACTCACCAACGCTTGAGAGAGAATGGCGCATTTGAGAGGAGTACTAGGGATGTTAGGAGACCAAGAGCGGTACGAGGCATTGGGCTTGCAGAACGAGTTCTTCGTCCTGCGGACGCAGACCCATCACAAAGCACAATATGTATGGCTGCAAGTAAAAGAGTTAGTCATATCACTATCTGGAGAATTCTGCATGAAAATCTTCTGTACCGTATCACCTTCAACGTGTGCAAAGATTAAATGAGGCGGACTTTGAGCCAAGAAGACGTTTCTGTCAACTTATGTCAAAGTAGTGCGCTGTGTTCATCAATTTCCTAACCTGTATCTTATTCACGGATGAGGCTGGTTTTATTCGCGACGGCATCTTCAATTTTCATAACGCTCATAAATGGGCATTTGAAAATCCTAAATAAAGGGTATCAATGAATAAATCCTGCTATAATAGCAAAAGCTCCTCCTATTGAGAGTGCATAATGAAAATACGGCAGGACAACCATCAACAGAGGTTCTCTCTCAACGTTTGGCGTGGAATCATTCATGATCACATTATTGGTCGCTACTTCTTCCCTCCGCGTTTAAAGGACAATCCTATCACCAGTTTCTCAGAAACGAGTTGCATCACTTAACTGATAATGCGCCTCTGGACATCATCCAATAGATGTGGTTTTTACACGATAGTGCTCCAGCTGCTTTCCTACGATAGTTCGTAAGTTTTTGAATGATCCATCTCCACAAAGATGGATTGGTCGAGGGGGATGCATTGCATGGCCTGCTCGATCGCCTGAATTGAATCCAGTGGATTTATTCGTCTGGGGACATTTGAAGTCCTTGGTTTATGCGACTCCTGTACCTGATGCTGACATTTCGAGAGGACGTATCCAAACAGGATTTGACCAAATACGAAACATATCAGGAAGTACTCCATAGCATGGAACGCAGGCTTACTGCAAGCATCGAAGCAAGAGGAAGTCACTTCAAGCAGTTTTTGTAACTTTCGATTTTGTGTCGTAAGTCTGAAATAAATGATTTTCAGACCCATATTCATATGAACTTTTTTTACGGTTTGATGTCAAGAACACATCCCCCAAATATATGACACCAATAAAGATATTCTGTATAGAAGGTTTCGACAAATGCTGAGGGGCTCCTTGATAATATTCGCCTCGCGTCCTATAAACACCAAATTTGCATTTAAAGCTCCTCGTTTTTGGTTATGGTGGTCATACGCGCAAATACGCAGACAAGAGGCACGTGCACGCACATGCATACTCATATACAAAACATTCGTTTAGATGCGTGGCCATATGACTTGGAGAATGACTTGTCCTGTACTGCTCTATTTCCCCTCCACTTTCCCTCCAATCCGTGAACTGGCTAATCAGTTGACGGAAGTCTTTGTACAAAGCTTGATGCTTTAAGAGATCATATGTTTCAGTGTTATAATGTCTTAGTGCTGTTATACTGCCAAACCTTCCTGTGTTTTAGCACATATAATCTTCATGTAGAGAAGTGAGACGGCGATTTATAGACAGATTCCCTGCTGTTCTTGCTCCTCACAGAGAAATGGTTCATAATCTTGTGAATATGACCTAATCTTGATAAGAAACAATGTAAATTGATCTGTATTGCTACAGAGAAAAACTCTATGACATTCGGAGAAAATTTAGAACGAAGTCCAAAGCAATTTTTGAGGAATCTTGCACACGAATCAGATGTTTCGCAAAACTTGACATAGAATGCCACTAAACGTTTAAGATTAAAACTCTAAAGATAACTATAGTTCCGAAATTGACTCCACCAATTATGCAATTCCCATAAAAACCTTGATGTTGAAATTCATGCCGGACTCGATCTCGAATTTTGTGATGGAATAAAATACTTCTACGTATCATAGTGGTGTGCGATGGAGAAATATAAATCATTTTATACTATTGCATAAAGCAAAAGAAAATGTTGTGAACTGATATGAGGTGTTAACACAAAATACTGAACATAAAATAGTGAGGCAAAAATAATAGATATACTTTCAACACTCCAGTTTACACACAGTGTATTTTATATTCTTTCTGATATAAAGCCATGGGTGTCCCTTTATTATATTACATGTGACGATATTATTTATTTTCTAATTTTATAAGTTTAAATGCTCGCTTGAGATGCAAGATAAACGGTAGTTAATGTAAAATGCACAACTGAACAAACAATAGCAATTGATCCACATTAAGGGGAGATACGCGAATGAAACCTCAAAAAGTGCAGGTCCTTATTTTAGAAAAAAGTAATAGTAAAATTCTTGCTGAACAGAATGATATATGGATTAAAAGGTTGCGATACTGTTTACGCCCTTGATTGGCTATTTAATCGGGTAGTGCACCCTTTAATTGCCTACCACGCCTCCACTTTAAATTGGTTTTCTCAAAACTACATCTTCTTTGCTTTATGTACATTCTTCTCTGAAAGTAGTGTGCCAATCGTAGCGAAACTTTGCAGCAATATTTAAAACTAATATGTGCTTATGTTTGCTATAATCATCTGTATATCTTGAATAATATGGATATTAGTGAATATTATTTGTAAAAAGTATGCATTTTTCTTCGAGTATATTATTTTCATGAATTGTAATTTTTTGTGAAAACCTGAGAATGTAGTATTTTTAACCCTACGTATGGGCGCCAATTTGAGAAAGGTATTTGTTATATTTATTGCGTTATTTTTAGCACCACGCTTTGAGCGTCAATTTGAAGGTTTGTTGCTACTACGTATGGAAAGTCAGTTTGAAGATAATGTATTATATTTCAACTGTTTGGGAGCCGAACTTGTAGTAGTTGCAACCGCACGTATAGTAAAAAGTTTCCGGTAGCCTTCACCCCAAATGTACTTTCAGGTGGCCTTTGCCCCAAGTTTAAAAAGCTATTAACTTTGTAATTAAACTGTTTCTTTAAATATTATATTTATGTTTGCCTCGGCTACGATCAGTATTTGTTAGAGACACGTTTCTCTTAGCAGGGTTGTGATGCGACAAGAATGTAGGCTTACACAGATTATAATTTTACTTCACTACTTTTATTAATACGTGATACGATATAAATAACACTTCACTGATATAGAGATCTGTGAGGTTGTTTTTGTTCATTAATTACACGTTTTAACACGTAACTTACTTTTCGCCTCACACGAATACATATTATATTTCTTGAGGATACTTTTTGCGTCTGGTTAGTAACTCTATCTGCAGGCAACTGAATTGATTTCAACCGTCTAAACTTGTAAATTTCTGTATTTCAAGTCTCTGATTGGCTAATTCTACTCTAATAGAATACCTTCATTTAACTAAAGCTTTTTCTGGTTGTTGATTGGCTATTTTATAAACTGTCACTAAAATTACAGTATTGTTACTCCAAGAATCACAAGTAGTACTGTTAAACTTTCTTACGCATTATTGACTCAAGGTTACCTCGTTGTTAGCAACTTTTAACTTATTATTCTCACAGCACCTACGTTATTAAATTACGTAATACATTAACATAACGTTATTGAACATGTATACAATAATATAAGCATATGCAATGACTGTTACATACATTTTACAAATTATTATATACACATATTGCTTCAAGGCGGGCTGTTATTGAATTTATATATTATAATTTGACTGAAATTATTTAAGTGTTAAAAAACACTGCCTCAAACCGTAATGAAGAAATTGGATTCATTCTAATTCACACTAAAGAAAATATTATCGATTGTCTCTGTACTAAATTTAAAGTTGTATCATTCATAGTTTCTGCAAAAAAGGAACATAAAGCTGTATTTATTCACAAAAGATACCTATCAGGTATATTGTGTACGTAGCAGACACTAGTAGGGGAGAATTGTATAAAAGGGAATAGCATGATATGACAGGCTATACGAATTTTTTCATAGCAGAGTGCTGCCATCTGATTGGTGGATTTACTTCATTCTTAGAATAAATGGCTGTTGTGTGCAACGTTCTGTTCGCGAAGAAAGACCATTAGCAGTGTTGTGCTAAAAAGAGTAAAAGGTGTTGTTTTGGTAAATTGTTTTGACCGGATTTAAGCAATGCTAGTGAAAAAGCAGTGCTAGTTTCAACAGAAAAAAGGTAGGTACTTATTGTGTAGGTATACTGCGATATTTTACTTTACTTCTAAGTTAGTAATGCACGCCTGCTTTGTTCGTTTTGGCGGAACAAGTTGTTTTACATTGCAATGCTTTGTTGGTTAAAACAAGATACCTGATGGTAGAGCAAAACGGCATAGTATCCTCTTTTATCCAACTAAAATACCTTATATGTCTGTGATGAAGGACAATATCAACCTACTATGATTCAGAAGTTTAAAGATGGCTCCAAATGCCTCCAGGAAGAGTAATGACTGTGCAACAGATAGCGTAGCTGTATGGGTGGCATTAATGAAAACAGCAAGCGTTCAAGTTGCTGTTTGTCGATTTTGAAAATCGGGGATGCATCCATTCAATCCGTAAATCTTCTCCGACTTGACGTTTGAACCTGCAGTGACGACGAATAAATCAATTGCAAAAGCTGTCGTTTGTAATCAAATACTTACTTTATCTGCATCAAATTGTACAACACTTGGTGCTACATAGCAGGTGACCAATGTTCTAATACAAAAATGTTCTTCTGTCTCTGCCTCTCATATACACGAAGAATGTTTAACTGTTTCTTCAACATCCGGTTCTTCATCAAACTTTCAGCAGATGAGCGACTTCATGAAAATCCCTCAATATGAGTTGTGTGTGTGTGTGACGAAAATAAATAATAAAAGGAAGGGATAATCGGCAGTACTGACACCCCACATATTCAACCTGGGGTATGCAAACACTTCTTAGGGGTACGCATGTTTCCTGAATGATCACAAATAACGGGAAATATTTCAGCCTGAGAGATTTGCATGACCCTCTGTGCAAGAATCAATTTTGCTTACTCTACCGGTCTAACCAACAATGATATCTTACAGTGTGCTCTTAAATCATTTCTATTGTTTGCTTCAAACGCCAGTGTATGCGAATGTAGGTTACGAAAGTTCAGCACTCAGTACTTTTTCGTGACTCTGTGCAGGTTAGTTTTCTTTACTCAAAGTTCTGAACAGATTTTCAGATTATCACCATTGAATTTTTTTTATTACTGTGGTAGTGAACTACACATTTTAACTTTTGTTGTAATATGGATAAATGCATTATAAGAGGAAAACGTAAAATCAATGAAACAAGAGACAGTGGCGATAGTGTTGAACCCTCGTTAGTGAAAAGTACATGCTCCACCATGGGACATCGGTGAAAATAGTGTTGAAGTTAAACCATCCAAGAGAAAGTCGAAAATCCGAGAAATGTGAAATACAGATACTAAAATTAATCTTACATTAAATATGGATGCGTATCAAATATGTGTTATCACCCCTTCCCCTCTTCATTATTTGCAATCAAACTATAATTCTATAAAACCACCCCTACATCACAGACACTAGGTGGTTGATTAAAAATACAAGTCAGTAGAATTTTTCTGGCGCAAAAGCAGAACATTTAGATAAAAGTTCAAACGTAATACACAATTTTACAAAATCAACAAAGGTGACACTGGAGACTTCGTATGAGTTAACGTTGCTAGTGCAAAAAATAAATCACCTTATACCGCAGTTGAATCTCTTATTATTTCTGGTCCTTTGTTTATAGCAGATAACATATTACACAAAGATTTCGCCAAAGTAATCCAAACAATTCCGAATTCTGACACAAGTGTAGAGAATTCATGATATGACACAAGATATTTTGGACCAAATACTAGAAAATACTAAAATGGATAAAAGATTTGCGATTCAAATCGATGAATCGGTGGGTGTGGCTGATGATATTGAGCTACCTATATATATATTGCTATTGCTGATGAAATTCAGGGTGTAAACAATTACCAAAACATAAAACGGGAGACCATATTTTTAAAATTCTGATAATTTTATAGGACTAAAATTAAATTTGTCGTGGGACTGGTGCGTAAGTTTGTCCACAGATAGTGCTGCTTCATTGACAGGTAAAGAAAGCGGGCTTGTTGCTCGTATTCGCGAAATTAACTCCAAAATAATTTATTTGACAACATTGCATTATAGACAGAGAAAAAAACCTCTTGATTTGTATGAAACATTGAACATTGCTGTAAAAGTATTCAATTTAAAAAAAGTCACGTGCACTGAACTCCCATGTTTTCAAAAACAGTGTGTGAAGAGGGGGGGCTATACACGCTCAATTGTTTTTGCACACCGAGGTGCGCTGGTTATCACGAGGACGCTTTCTGAACCGATAAATGTGGTAAAATGTTTCCTTACAAAATTGAAATCCGATCTGGAGAAGCATTTTGAAGATGAAGAGTGGATTTGTACAATTAGCTTATTTGACGGATATATTCAGCAAATTTAACCAGCTCAATCTTCAACTCCAAGGTTTTGACAGAAATATTTTTAAAGTTTGTAAGAAAGTAAAGGGGTTTATAAGAAAGTTTTATTTTGGATTGATTGCGTTAATAAAGGGAATATTGTAGTTTTTCCAACTATGTTGGAACATAGTGGACAAAATGATGCTATTATTGCTGATGACTTGGAAGTAATGAAATTCCACCTACAAAATCTCAGGTTGCAGTTTGTAAAACACTTTCCAGAAATAGAGAAATACACAAGAATGGATTACAAATCCGTTTTGCACCATCCATGTCAATTCCTCTGATATTTCCGTAAAATTAAAAGAAAGTCTTTTGGAAATGTCCGTCGACAGTTCACTGAAAATAAAAAATCGAAAACAAGTAAATTTGTAATTTCTGGTGTTATGCACGCAAAGAGTACACTAAACTTAGTGACACTGCCATTACACATCTTCCATTCCCCTCCACGTACTTGTTTGAGCAGGGTTTCTTTGCATTGACAACAATCAAACCGAAACAAAGAAATCGCGTGAATCCAGAATCACCATTGATACTCGCTCTAACGAAGATAGAGCCACAAATAGAGCTGCTGGTGTCCAGAAAACAAGCTCAGGCATCTCATTAACAGCCCAGAAACATACAATTTCATATAATTTGTTTAGGTGTGTGCTATGTAGCTCCTGTATTTAGTTTATACATTTATACTTCATAGCATAATCCTCCTTTTTGTAGTATTTAATAAGTTATAAATGCTATAATATATATTAGATATGGTTATGTATAATTTGAATTAAAGGTAACACTAGAAGTCTAGGGCTAGACCTAGGGGTACAGGCTGGAATGGACAATTGTCTTTGGCGGTACGCGGAGAAAAAAGGTTGAATACCACTGTTCTACATCCCACAAACAAGAACTGTTCGAGGCTGAGGTCCCCCCCCCCCCAAGCGGGTACTTAACTTAAAATGAAAGAAAGATGCTGCTAATAACTCAAGGAGAAAGAGCAATAAGAATAATACTATACAAAGTTTTTCAAACCAATTAGCAAAGCCAACCACACTAACAGTAGTTATTGCTCGGATGAAATAGAAGAAATCATGAAGCATGCATTCATTGTGGTGACTTCTTTTCCAATTCCAAATCAGAAGAACAGTGGATAAAGTGTTCTCAGTGTCAAGAATGGACTCATTAAGCATGCACTGCAATTGACCCAGAATAAGGCCAAGAATTTTGTTCATTTTTCCAAATAAGCAAGATGAAAATGGACTGTAAAGTGATACTTAATGGATTTAAAACTTTTGAGGCAGTATTTTTAACACTTAAATGATTTCAGACTAATTATATAATATAAAATATAATAACAGCCCATCTTAAAGCAATATGTGTATGTAACAAGATATAAAAGGTGTATATTACAATCATTGTATATATTTAATTATTGTATACATGTGTAATAACCTTATGTGAATGTATTGCGCAATTTAATCATGTAGGAGCTGTGAGAATAATAGGTTAAAAGTTGCTAATAATGAGGTAACCTTGAGGCAATAATGAATTTGAAAGTTTAACAATGCTACAGTTGCTTGTAGACAGCGCTCATAATTGGACGCGTTGGTTGTAGACAGTGTTCCTAACCGGACGCGAGATGCGTCCTCGAGAAATTTAATACATATTCGTGTGAGACGAAAATAGTTTACGTGTTAAGAAGTGCAAGTAATTAATAAAAGAATCTCACAGCTCTCTATATCAGTGAAGTGTTATTTAAATTGTGTCAAGGATTAATAAATGTAGTGAAGTAAAATTTATCTGTGTAAGCCTACATTTTTAGCCGCACTACTCCCTGCAAAGAAGTCCATGACTCTAACAATAATACTGACGTAGCCGAGGCAAACATAAATATATCATATTTAAAGAAACAGTCAAAATTACAAAGTTAATATTTCTTAAACTTGGGGCAAAGGCCACCGGAAAGTACATTTGGGGCGAAGGCTACCGGAAACTTTCTACCATACGTGCGGTTGCAACTACTTCAAGTTCGGCATCTCAACAGTCGAAATACTATACAACACCACCATAAAATTAAACTTCTTCAAATTCTAGGTGAAACAATGCTAGATTTGTAGTACTGAGTAACTATATTTTTTGATAAATTACTATAAATATATTTAAATCCTGCCAGTTAAATTTAGTACTGTTCTTCAGTCTTAAACAATTATTACATTTTACCCAACTGGTAAACCAAAGCAGGATACTTGCTCTGTTTTTAAGAAAATAAAAATTCCTCAAACTGATTATCGTAATTTACTATAGCTGTGTCTTATAAAAGGAGAACGGGTTTATTGATATAAACACAACCCGTCTCCCATGAATACATACGATAATATATTCAATTCAGGTAGGCCAAAACGGGATACTTGCTCTGTTTTTAAGAAAATAAAAATTCCTCTTATTGAAATTTACTATAGCTGTGTCTTATAAAACGAGAACGGGTTTATTGATATAAACACAACCCCTGTCCCATGAATGCATACGATAATATATTCAATCCAACACTATCCTGTTTTGATCAACTTTCCCCTATACATGCATATGAAATTTTACGAGCTTATCTGCAATAGCGTAAGAGAAATTTGCATTGCACTAAAAGGATACAGGCTTGTATATTTTAGTCACCTATTCCCGCTTAATCCAGAACGCACGGAAAACCAACATTTTGTTTAGGAATGTTATATAAAAGGAAATAGATATTTGTTTTTGGGAACGATACACTACCACTACACTCACTGATTTACTGTAAATGTTTACCTAATTCCATGTTTATGCAATTGTAAATCAATGTATGATGTACATCACAATGTATTTTTATGATAAAGGTCGTGATAAGACCATGTAGTCAAAACGACCTTACATAAACCTTCAATTAAAAAAAACTTCTACTACACAGCCAAGTCGTCCTCCGTGGTGTAGTGGTTACCTGCTAGCCTCCAGTTCCCAAAGCCGCGGGTTCAAACCCGGCGAAGGGTAAAAATCCTTAGCATGGCTTCCTTCGGAAGAGAAGTAAAGCAGGTGGTTCCATGTCGTAGATTTACGACACTTAAAAGAACCTCAAACCTGATAAAGAGGCCTCTGAGCAAAATTACAGGTCTTTCACGCCCAGTATAGAATGGGACACTAAGGACCGCAGCAGTTAAAGAGCGTCCATAAATAAAACTCATTTTTACTTTCTCTACTACGTATAGTAAGTTGGGGAAGTATTGTATTCCACCCAAAAATTCGATACCGAGATTTCATCGGAAATACATGTTTTGAGACCCCCTGAAACCAAAAAAGTATTTTTGGAAACGTGTGTGTGTGTGTGTGTGTGTGTGTGTCTGTCTGTGAACAGTATAACTCAGAAACGAACAGTCGGATAAACACCAAACTTGGTATTTAGGTTCAGTATCTTCCAGAGATGCGACACAAAGGTTTTCAAGAAAATCCGCCCACCCCAGATTACCCTTCTCATGGAAGATTTTTCGAAAATTTTAATTTTTTCAAAAATGGCTCTAACGATTTTGATTAAAATATCATATGTTTAAGATATTTTCATGACAAATAAAACGAATATCTTGAATTTTCTGGGAATGTTTCCAAAAGTATTCTTCATTGTGAACGACTTTGTCATAACTGGTAAACCATAAGAGATAGACAAAATTTTACTACACAAAAAATGTAGATCGCGTTAAAATACGCAATTTATGTCATATACATTTATATTGTTGAGTGAACCATTTTCGAGATATTGCTTGTTATTCCCTTAAATTTTTCAATACTTATTTTCTCAACTGGGAATTCGTTATTCATTTTTTGTCTTGGATATGCAAGGAGTATTAATCTGTGGCAAAGGGAATGGTGCTACACCTAGCAACCAGGTATTAAGAGATATGTATGTGCTTAAAGGCTACTGTATTTCTATATTGCCCTTGTAAATATATATTCCCCTTACATCTACAAGAAAATTAGCAATAAGATGGAGTCTGCAAATGTTTATCTCGATTAACATGAAGTAGATGGAGAATAAGCGTTTGTAAAAATAGTTAGTACAAGAGTAGAGAAAGTCATGTGAGTGTAACACATCAGATTTTTTTACACAGTCAAAATCACTTTTATTCTTCTAATCACGAAGTTTGTGAAACGTGCTCTCTTTTTTCAGAAAATGAAGGATGAGGGTTTTCCTATTTATTCAGTACAACAAACAAGCAATTCAGGAAAATAATTTTTCTTGGTGCTCACAATTTTCCTGGAATGGCAGAAAAACAATTCGGAGTTCAAGTAGATCCATTGAGCCTTTATCTATTCCCTTTGTAATTGACTCCACTCACTTGTTTATGCGATCGTCATTTATCAGAGGAATATCCGATGCGTGGGAACAGCAAAGAGACGAGGATGAAAGAGACAAGCGTTGTAATCGGAGCAAACGAACAACTAGATCTCACCGTGGGAGCAAAGCACTCCGTTTCTGAAAGATTAATGTCAACAGATCGATCCTCTGTTTTTGCGTCCCTACGCTAGCAGCAATAAAAAACTAGTAAATTCCCGACACGTCCCGAGGATTACTTATTTTGCACTGTACAGTCTTGTACTTCTAAATTGCTTTGCCTCTCGGGTATTACAGATTCGAAAACCATACACATGTCCTAACTCGAAGATCTACGTAGCGGGACGTTGAAATTTATTACATTTTCCAGCACTTACCGTGGTGGGTGGAGAAGGTATTGCATTCCACTTAACATCGAGTATCGAAATTACACCACAAATAAACGCTTCCTCTGCAAGAAAAAGTGCGGTGTTATTTTTACTTAGCTATAGGTTATTAAACGGAGGGGGACACTTGCGCACTACCACCTAAGACCTATTGTGGCTACCACCCTCAGGAGGAAGGGATGAAGTGAAGGATGAGGCAGTATTTTAATACCTGAATAATTTCAATTGTATTTTATAATAAGTAAATTCAATAACAGCCCGCCTTGAAACAATATGTATGTAATAATTATTTTTAAATGTATGTAACTGTCAATGCATATGCTTATTATTATTATTGTAAACATGTTTAATAATATTATGTGAATACATTACATGCTTTAATAATGCAAGAGCTATGAGAATAATACGTTTTAAGTTGCTAACAATGAGGTAATAATGAGGTTATCTTGTAGCAATAATGAGTTTGAGAATTTGAATGTTGCTAATCATGACTAAAGCAACGATAATGTAATATCTGTGACAGTTTAAAATTAGCCAATCAATAGCAAGGAAAACGTTTTAAGTAAAATGCAGATATTCTATTGGACTAGAATTAGCCAATCAGAGACTTGAAATACCGAAGTTTACAGGTTTAACGGTTGAAACATGTTCAGTTGCTGGCAAACCTTGGTAGTGACCAGATGGAAGATGTGTTCTCTACAGAAATATTAAGTGTGAATCGTAAAATATGTCTACGTGTTAGCTAAGTGAAAGTATTAAAGAATCTCACAGCTCTAAAATGTGTAGCGCTTTATTAAAATGTGCAAGGATTAATAAAAGAAGTGCATTTAAAAAACTTAAATTCTGTGTATGTCTACAATTATTGTCGTACCTCACCCTGCCTAAGAAATACATGACTCTACAAACATTACTGACGCAGCCGAGGCAAATTCAAACATAAATAATATATAGATGCAGTTTTAATAACAAAGTTAAATATTATAGTGTAAAACTTGGAGTGTAACAACAAAATTACATCTTAAAATCAGCTTTTCGTACGTAGCAGCATATTGCATAACAAAAGTAACTATTACGTAATCAACAACTTCGAACCGACGCCCAAAGCGTGTTTCAAATTCAACAACAATAAATTCCAAAAGTTGAAGAACTTACTTCTTCAAGGAACCACAGGAGGCTACAGCTGCAGATAGACTCTCACAAAGACGCGCGGAATTCCCTAACATTTCTAAGCTCAAAGACCCGTCCCACTACTGGAGCAGTCTAGAGAGGTGATGAACTACCCGACGACCAAGCAACTCTCTGTTCCATGGGGTGTACTCTTTCCTTTTAGCACGCATCCGCGCCATCTGTCCGGTACTGTAACCTAAAAGTACACTGGAATGATGAGAAGGTAACAGAATGAAAGGAAAATGATGGAAAGGAAATCGTGGTAGAGAAGAAACCACTCCAGCATTTGCCTACCGACCCGAGGAAACCACAGAAAACTATGGATCAGAGTAGGCGGTCGCCGGAGATCGCACTCGGGAATTCCCGCATATGTTACAACGGCGCCACCTTACTCATATACCTTCTCTACCGATTACAAAAAAACACACAGTATCCGAGGTCGTTAAGGTACGCACTTGTGAACGGGAGGTTCACGGTTAAAAGCCCGCCAGGACCCTTTTCTCTGAGGTTGTTTCCAGGTTTTCCTCAGTCTTAACTGGTAATTGCGTTGAAGTACACTTAACTTATGCCTGCAACGTTTCCTTCCCTAATTTGCTTTCCCCTCATTTCATTTGATGTATAATCTGTGACCATCGTCAGTGGTACCGTATGTAGTATGAATTGGCATTAAATAAAAAAAATCCTCCCGATTACAAATTCATATATACATATCTTACACATTTTAGAATTCATTAAAATTGATTCTTTTAACCGGGTAGGTATTCACGATAAGTTTTGCCCAGAAATGACTTCAAAGTAATACATGATTAATTACATACAACGTGCACAAACAAACTTAAAATTTCAGAATTACTGAGGAATTATTTCACAATGTCATAGTAAAGAGACAGACAGAATAGATAGATACGCAGGTAGATAGACAGAATAGTCAGACAGACAGACTTATAGATAGGCAGAATAGACAGGCAGGCATGCGGGCAGATTAATGGATGGATAAAAGCACTTTCCGTCATTTGGCGCGCTTACATTGGGAAAAATGTAATTCTTCAGCATGGGTATTTTGAAAACGGCTAACACTATGTGAAAATATTTTACAAAATATTTTGTTTATTTTGTTAATCGTGCATTTATTTCTGTGGGTAGAATTTGTTTAAGTTTTATAATTTTCGAGTTATAAAAATATGCAAAATTCAATAACATTGAAGTCTTTCATAGTATGTTGACAAGAAATTTAAGTCATTCATTTATTTTTCATAGAAATATCTCTAACGTATAATAGTTAAAGGAAGACTGTTGCAGCAGATTTTTGAGAAACTAACAAATAAATCTTCTTTCCAATAAAGGGATGGACACACACAGACAAACAAAAACATCCTACCTGTATATCTGGATTAACATACAGTAAACAGAAGAACAAGCTTTCTATAAGAATAGTTTGTAGAAGAGCGGGTAGAGGTCATGTGAATGTAACACATCAGATGTTTAATATAGAGGAAGAACAATTGATAAAACAGTTTACATCTTCTGGATTTTTTTTATACATTTTCGCTTCTATTAGCTCTATAATTTGTTTTAAAATCATAGTATTTCTTCAACTTTTTCATGTGTGATATTTAAAAAATGGATATAAATTTAGTACAGTATTTTTATACAATACCTCGCAATGTCAACGTCATGAAGTCATAACGGTCGAATCATTAATGACTGTAATTTTTTCTGGACAAATAAAATGCATTTTAACCACAATTTCAGATGTTAAACCAAAACATTTTCTGTACTAAATGCATGTAAAATAATACTGTAAATAGAACACGAATATTGAACACAACGCTGCATATTAAAACAAAAAAATATATCGGATGTGACACATTCACATGTCTTTCTCCACCCTCCATCTTTATAAGTGGGTATACAAACTGCTCTTACGAAACCTTATTTTTCTGTTTAATTACATTCTAATCCAAGTAAACCTTGCAGAAATAGTTACATTACATATTTAGTTATAATAAAAAAAATGATAGTCAAATGTTTAAGAACTGCATCGTATATGCTGGCCTACAATTCTATACTGTTTCCATGCATTCGCGAGAAACAGTTGAATAATGGACAAGAAATGAACAATTCGAAGCTTTTATAACGGATATCTCAGAAAAGGCTTCTATCACACTTATTTGAAATAAATTGGGAGTTTTAAAGAGATCGAAATTTTTGGTGCAGTAGGTTTTCATCTATCGCTTAACGTTTACCAGTTATACAAGATTATACTAAATTCCTTCCGAATGAAGAGTCCTTCATAGGCTATTCCTCCAACATTACTTGCTACGTAAAGATATTTAATATATATTTTATTCAAAATCGTTAAGTATTTTTTATAAAATAAACAAATTCTAAAAATGTTCCGTGTATGGGGTAGTTTGGGATGGGGGATTTTATTGAAAATCTTCGTGTCGCATCTTTGGAAGATACTACACCTAAATACCAAATTTTATATTTATCCGACTTTTCGCTTTTGAGTTATGCTGTTCATAGACACATACACGGGCATTCTAAATATGTTCTTTTGGACCCAGAGGCCTCAAAACATGTATTTCCTAAGTGATCTTGATATAGAATTTTTGAGTGGAATGTAATACCCACTCTACCTGAAGGCACGTGGTAGAGAAAGTGTAATATGGTTTGTGGGTTCTAAAAATTAAGAACTGAAATTCTCTCCCCGTAAATTTGGATGTATATTCCTTTTTTAACTTTTGAAAAGAACCCCTTCTGGAGTTAGTGCATATGCTCCTACCTTCCTGACCACCAATTATCATTCCTATAATGCCAGTCAGTTCTACTAACTCCTTCCTGTTAGGAATGTATTAGGTTGAAACCTAGGAATAGACATTTTTGGAATACGGTATCTCTACCTTAGTTAAGCAGTAGAGAAATTCTACGGGAGTATGATAAATAACTAGCTGAGGAAATGAAAGAACAAAATTCTGAAGTATAGACTTCATGTACCGCGATCAAAGAAGGAAACATTACAAGAGAGAAATAGTCGCAATGTTACTTACCACACAAAATAAAGTTAATAAATATGTTATGTTTACCAAAATATAATAAATTAAGTTTTGACACTTTTAATTAATTTAAACGACATAAATAGTTAACCTGATGTATTATCGATTCTGCATTAGACTCCCTTCCCTCTCCTGTGTGACCACAATGGTTTAACCTCTGACCTTTAGAGTCTGTACAGATACCACAGAGATGACGTTTAGAAGTTTGCTCTTCGCAGTCCTTAGCAAAAGAATTGCTCATTACCTCTGGGAAACTTTTGTTGGTGAAGAGATAATAGTCTTTGTGAAGCGACTGAGCCGGAGATTCTAGAGTTTTCCACGAAATGAAGCAGATAAAGGCTGGGCCGTATAATCCTATTCATAAGTTGGTTTCAGTTCTGAAATTGCTGTCTCCATCATAAAACAATGAAGATAAAATCAGGCTACGCCTCTGTGAGGGAAGTTACAAGGATCGTTAGTATTTGAGTGTCTTTATGCGTGTTGTTACTCCATTATGTTCTTCTGATGCTGGCTCACAAGAAACATCTTTGGTGCTGAAAGCTGCTGTAGCAGCAGAATTATGATACCTAAGGAGACTAGTATTTAACCAGATATTTGAATGGCGGTTTTAATCTTAGAGTTTCACAATCTATGAACCCCATCTGTACGTTATCTGCAACAGACTTGTGCCTTGTCTTGTTCGATACAGATTTCCGTCATTTCTCCGAACACACTTCAACCTTAGGCTTATTGTGCAACCTATATCATTTTAAAACCAATTCATTATGCCTGCACCCTTTACCAAGGAATACAGGAGCCAAGACCTCACAGGCGCATATAATGTGCTGGGCTGTTTCAGTTTCTTTTGAGGCAGTATTTTTAACACTTAAATGATTTAAGTCTAATTGTATAATATAAAATTCAATAACAGCCCGCCTTAAAGAAATATTTGTATAAGTAACATAAAATTCATGTAACAGTCCTTGTATTAAGGTTTATATTATGTACATGTTCAATAATGTTACGTGAATATATTATATAATTTAATAATGTAGGAGCTGTGAGAATAATAGGTTAAAAGTTTCTAACAATGAGGTAACAATGAGGTAACCTTGAGGCAATAACGAGTAAGAAAGTTTAATAATGCTACTAGTCATTTTTGGAGCAACAATAATGTCAATTTTGAGACCGTTTATAAATAGCCAAACAACAACCAGAAAAAAGCTTAAGTTAAATGAAAGTATTCTATTGAAGTAGGATTAGCCAATCAGAAACTGAAATAGGGCAAATTGTACGAATTCAGAAGTCAGTTGCTAGTAGACAGCGTTACTAACCGGACGCGAGACGCGTCCTCGAGAAGTTTAATACGTATTCAGTGTGAGACAAAAATAGTTACGTGTTAAAAAGTGCAAGTAATTAATAAAAGAATCTCACAGCTCTCTATATCAGTGGAGTGTTATTTACATTGTGTCAAGGATTAATAAATGTAGCGAAGTAAAAATTATAATCTGTGTAAGCCTACATTCTTAGCCTCACTACTCCCTGCAAAGAAATCCATGTCTCTAAGAATAATACTGACGTAACCGAGGCAATCATAAATATGTAATATCTAAAGAAACAGTCAAATTACAAAGTTAATATTTTTAAATTTTGGGGTGAAGGCTACCGGGTACCATACATGCGGTTGCAACTACTCAAGTTCGGCTCCCTAACAGTCGAAATAAATACAACTCCTAAAATAAGAACTACTTCAAATTGGCTTCCATACGTGGGGCAGAAAACAACCTACTTCACTTTCTTACATAATATACAATCCAAGTTACCCTGAAACATTCCCATCGTGTGAAGATGATTTTTCACAGGAGAATGTCCTATGGGAAATGCTGTAATTGTTCTCGCCTGAAGTCTGTTACATTTAAAGTAAGCTTTCAGGACTTTTCTTACATGGTTTTCTAATAAGTAGTTTAACTTGAATGTTTCCTCCAGCTTTACTAGTTTTACTTTGGATCAGTTCTTAATAGCATCTCTTACTAAACACTGACAGTAAGAAACTGAGTGGAGGATATTGAAAGACAAGAGATCTGGGGAAGTTTAGTGAATACAAAATCACTAGGGTTCTATAGGTTAGTGAAAAAGAAATGGGGAAAATAAGGGTATTTGGATTATTGTAATAGAGCGGAAAAAGAAGGGTTTGCATGAATGAGAACAGGATCAATGTACCTGAGATGTTTAAGAGGCAGAAAAAGCGGAATTTGTAAACTATGCGGAGGCAGTGAAAGCCCAGAGCATTTTATGACTGAATGCAAAGAATTAGCAAATTGAAGAAAGAAATATGGGAGGAAGAATGGGAAAATGGGAGGAAGAATGGGAAAAATGTATGGAAAAATATTAGCAATTAAAATGTTGACAAGAAAGGAAGAAAAGCAAAATAAGAATATTTATAAGTTTTTAAAGAAAGTAAAGGAGAAATGGATTAGAAAAGTAATAGAGATAAGAAAGGTACAAGGGCAAATGGAGCAGGGAGAGGATGGATCATAAGGCCAGGGTGCCAGGCAAAATGAGCAGTATAGGTAGAACATAGCTGGCAAGAAAATTAGTACATAGATTAAGTTAGTTTACAAGTGAAATATTGTAAAAAAGGATTGTGTATTAAAATTTACAAATAAACCTCGCTCATTCATTCATACTAAACAATGAAATGTTTTTAGAGCCGACACTGGCTCAATAAATTATAAAGATGCTCCTTGTCTTGCAAGTTCATTAGCTTTTTCATCTCTCTATGCCACTATGAACCGGCACCCAGATGAGTTGAAATTCAATCTGTTCTGCCAAGTTTGTGAGAACGTTTAGATAATGGACACAGGCTTTCACGGCCGGCGTCATGACTAATAATTGAATTACTACTATCCGGGCTTGTAGGCCGTAGTCTAGAAGGCATCGTATATACCGAGGTTTCGCCAAGTAGAGCGCTTGGCATCTTCAGGGTGAAGTGATTCGTTGTCTGCGGTGGTCAGGAATGTTTGGACAGTTTAAAACCAACCCTGACGTTACCTTATGACTACTTAAGAGTCTTAAGTGCAGCCTGGCTATCTGAGAAGATAAGTATCTGTTTACCAGCATAAGCTCTCCTTATGTATTCATGTGTGCATTGAATAATGGCATAAATTTTTGTTTCAAAAACAGTGGCATATTCACCCAAGGGAAGAAAACCTCTTGCACCTTTGTATTGTGCCATATAAACTATTTGATCAAAAGTATCCGGACACCCCACAAACATATGTTTTTCTTAGGTGCATTGTGCTGCCACCTACTGCCTGGTAGTCATCATTATCCGCGACCTCAGTAGTCATTAGACATCGTGAAACGGCAGAATCGGACACTCCGTGGAACTCACGGACTTCAAAAGTGGTCAGGTGATTGGGTGTCACTTGTGTCAGAAGTCTGTACGCGAGATTTCCACACTCTTAAACATCCCTAGGTACACTGTTTTTGATGTGATAGTGAAGTGGAAACGTGAAGGGACATGTACAGCACAAAAGCTGGTATAACGAATTTAATCGTGGCCGCCGTTCGCTCAATGATGAAGTTCGTGAAGGTCATCCAACATCAGTCGTTGTGCCAGAAAACATTGATGCTGTGCAAACACTAATAATGAAAGATCATCATGCGACATATTGTGAGATTGAGGCAATCCTAGGCATTAGTTCCACCAGCATATATAAAATATTGCATGATTATTTAGCCGTGAAAAAGGTTTGCTCTCGTTGGATCCCACATAATTTGACGCAATCTCAAAAAGATGCTCGTGTCGATTGGTGTATAAAAATGCTTAAGAAATACAAAGGCGGTGCCCCAAAAGGCGTATATAAGATTGTAATAGGTGACGAATCATGGATCTATGCATATAAGCCTGAACGTAAACAGCAGTCGACTGTATGGGTGTTTCAAGATGAAGCAAATCCAACAAAAGTTGTTGGCACTCGAAGCACTTCGAAGCAAATGGTCGTCTGCTTTTTCAGCAAAACTGGCCATGTGGCTATAGTGCCTTTAGAGGAACGTAAAACGGTCAATCCCGAATGGTACACAACCATTTGTTTGCCGGAAGTCTTCGGTGAAGTAAGGAAAACCAACAAGAACAGTAGGATCGTTCTTCATCAAGACAATGCGAGCGCACACACATCTCGTCTAACAACAAGAGTATTTGAAGGCTCATAAAAATAGAATTCATGGGTCATCCGCCATGCAGTCCTGATTTGTCACCCAATGACTTCTTTTTGTTCCCGAACATCAAGAATAAATTGCGTGGACAACGCGTTTCGTTGACAGAAGAAGCCGTTGATGCCTTCAAAAACCATATTTTGGAGGTGACTCAAGAAGACTGGAATAAATGCTTTGACAAATGGTTCAAACGGATGCAAAAGTGTATTGATCATAAAGGAGAATATTTTGAAAAACAATAAAGCAGTTTTCGTTAAAAATTACTTTGTTTTAATTATTAGGCTCAAAATATAAATAGTGCCCCTTGTAGTACTTGGTGTATGTTGGTTACTGAGAATAAATAGGTTATTTTTATTTACTTAAACTGCTATTATTTCTTTCCAAACGAGTTTTTTTCTAAATAGCGACGAGGCAGCCCGATTGTAACAAGGTGGAAGTCACTCGGTCATTCACGAGAAATCATCATTGCAAACTGTGGTATTAACATGAAACGGATAGAGGAATAAGCGCCCTTATAAGAATATTTTATTGCAGAATGAGTAGAGAAAGGCACGTGAAAATAACACACAAAATTTTTAAAATTAAAATACATTAAAAGAAGATCTCACTAGCTAGGTCTCAATGATTTTGGAACAAATATCTATTTATTACGACTATTTTCACCAGTGTCCCATTTTTCTTCAACGTTTTTACTAACACGGTTTTGTTAAGTAGTAGTAATTGTTTCAAACAAGTATTGCCAAGCTTTTTAGTGCACTACTTTAAGGCTTTAATGAAACCGCAACAGCAAACAATTAAATTAAGCTTTATACAAACAGAAAGCACTCAACGGAGTTAGAGGAAACGTGCAAATGAAAACAATGTTAATGCAGATGATACGCTTTAGGCAATTGTTTGTGAAATTAATGCAAGGTTTTCCCATAGAGTACTACAGAACATGGAGCTTCTGAATCGAGGCTAAGGTAAAGGAAGGTATAGTTACTGGAGACAGCTTCCTTATTGTTCTTTAGAGGAAGCGATTGCAGCACTACTTGTGTTAAACCTCTGATTCCATACACATTTCTAGATTGGTGGATAGGAAAGAGAAATACCTTCTTCATGGCCTACAAATCACATTAGCTGAAATCTAAAGAAATATTTACTTAGAAATAACCCAGTGCGCGTTTCCCTAATTAGGAAAACTAATTTTTATCAGGTTTTGAATTAAAAGAAAAACTCTGGTGCAGTGCATTCACATGTGTTTTTTCTATACCCTATTGTTGATTAGCGGTTATAAAATTATTCTTACGAAGTTTATTTTCCCATGTAATTCATTTTAATCTAGATAAATAATTGCAGAAATAGCTAAAATTGGGTTTTATTTATGGACGGTCTATAACTGCTGTGATACATAGCGTCCCATCCTATATCGGGCATGAAAGACTGGCCGTTTTGTATCAGGCTTGAGGTTCTTTTAGGCGCCGTAAATCTACGACACGGGTCCACGGGCTTTACTTCCCTTCCGAAAGAAACCATGCTAGGGATTTTTACACCCGAAAAAATCCATCGCCGTCCGCCAGGTTTGAACCCGCGAGAACTAGAGGCTAGCATGGTAACCACTACACACGGAGGACGACACAGAAATAGCTGTTATAAATACAAAACGAGTAGCGACAGTCCAATGTTAAATAACTGGGCTGTATACGTACTGGCCTTACCCTCTCAATGAAACCGCGAGAAACAACTGAATGTCAACAGGGTTTCAAAAGATTGATAAAGTATTGAAAAATTGAACCACTAATAACGCATATCTCGGAAATGGTTGATGCAAGAAAAAAGTAGTTCGGGTGGGGATATTTTCTTGAAAATCCTTATATCGTACCCTTGAAAGATACTAAACATAAATACCAAGTTGGATATTTATCCGACTTTTCGTTTTAGAGATATGTGATTCACACACACACGCACACACACATATGAACCTTTTTCTAAAAATCTTTTTTTGTTTTTTTTTGATTGAGAAGTTGAAGGAGGTAATCCTTACGTTACTAGCTCCACGTTTTGGGCGCCAATTTCGAAGGTGTGTTGTAGCCCCACGTTTAGATGCGAATTTGAAGAAGTTGTATTGCAGTTCCACTGTTGCGGAGCCAAGCTTGATGATGTAACTGCCCACGTACGGTACAAAGTTTCCGGTGGCCTTCGCCCCAGCGTTTAGGAATCAACTTTGTATTTTAATGTTTCTTTAAATATTATATATTTACGTTTGCCTCGGCTGCGTCAGTATTAATTTGTAGCAGGGGGTGTATCTCTTAGCAGGGGGTGATGCGGCTAAAGAATATAGGCTTACACAAATTATAAATTTTTACTTCACTCCTTTTATTAATCCTTATTACGAATAAATAGCACTTCACTGATATAGAGAGTTGCGAGATTATTTATTAATTACTTGCACTTTTTAACACGTAAACTTTATAATATTCTCGCCGTAAGAATTTTATGCATGTTGCACACTGAATACGTGCTTAAATGCTCGGGAACACGTCTAGCGTCCAGTTGGGAACGCTGTCTACTAGCGACCTGTGTTAACCGCTTAAATTTGTAAATTTCTCTGTTTGAAGTCTCTGATTGGCTAATTTTACTCCAATAGAATACTTTTATTTAAATTGCAGCTTTTCTTTTGATTGGCTATTTATAAACTATTTTAAATGGTACATTATTGTTCCAAGAATTACTAGTAGCACTATTAAACTTTCTAATTCATTATTGCCTTAAGGTTATATTATTGTTAGCAACTTTCAGCTTCTATTGTCACAGCTCCTACATTATTAAATTACGTAATACATTCACATAACATTATTATACATGTATATAATAATATAAACATTAATACAATGAGCGTTAAATACATTTTATATATTATATTATACATATATTGGTTTTAGGCGGGCTGTTATTAAATTTTATATTATCTAATTATACTGAAATCATTTAAGTGTTAAAAATACTGCCTCAAAGTCCTCAAAACATGTTGCTCCGTGAAATCTCCATATCGAATTTTTGGGTGGAACGCAACACCTCCTTTATTTACTTGGCTGTCAACACCAGGATTTTAATAAAAGGGTTTCTCGTATCTGATTATAAATTCAAAGTCGGTTTTAAATTTAATTAAACGCTAAAGAGAACAAGGAAAATCCGTGTTAAATCGTAAAGAGAAATTAGTTACATGGATAATTGCATGCCTGTTGATTGTACATTGTCAGAAATGCCCTTTAATCAGCTTTGTATTTGAGAACAAACGCAACGCTAAGCCTCGCATGGGAACGAACACCGCTATCGCAATTGAAACCGGCTCTAATCCTGCAGGATTATTCACATTGCGTGTAGCCTAGGAAAGACGTTGTTGAGCTCTGGTGAATATTTGAGGATGTGGTACGTGACTGGTGTAGGCCATGACTTATTTATGTGCTCCAAATTACATCAGGGGAAGGGGGTTGTGGTGTGTTAGTCCTCTTTACATTTACACACCTGTCACAATCTATGGGCAACGTTGACGTCACGTGGTAGGGAAATGCAAATCGGAAGGCGCAAAAAATCGAAACCCTCGTTAATATGCGTCATACAGCGCTTATAATCAAAGAATAGGTTTTAACTCTATGAATACGAAATAAAGGTTTGGCGTCATATTCGATTTTCGTGCTTTAGCAAAACAGAAAAATTCATTTTTTCCAGTGAATTCGCCTGGAAAACTTAAGATGGCATGATAGATAATCGATAAAATGAAACACAGTTTTTACATAATTGCTGCTTTGACCAAAACACTATTTTAAATACTTTAAGAAACTTTATTTTCTCTTAATGCTCAAAATGGTATTCTAGTTATCATTAATTTTAATTTTTACCTTTCTACTGTATAAGTAAAGTAAATAAGAGCAGGTATTGCATTCTACCCAAAAATTCGATACAAAGATACCACTGGAAGTACACTTTATAAAATGGTCTATGTGTATATATGCGTGTGTGTCCGTAAACACTGTAACTAAAAAAACGAAATGTTGGCTAAAAATTCAACTTATTGAATTATGGAAAGTCAGCATCTTCCAGTATATGAGACGAATATTTTTAAGAAAATTCTCCCACACCAAACTAGCTGTCGTAGTTTGTAGGAGAAGCTTACATTCCACCCAAAAATTCGATACCTGAATCCAAAAAAAGAATTTTCAGTGGGTGTATGTGTATCTGTAAACAGCATAAATCTAAAACAAGCAGTCCGATAAATACCAAACTTGTATATAGATACAGTATCTTTCAAAGATGCGACACGAAGCATTTAAAGAAAATCCCCTACCCCAGACTACCCTTTATATGGAACTTTTTCCAAAATTTTGATTTTCTCCAAAATGGCTCTAAGATTTTGATTAAAATATCATCAAGTATTTCATGACAAATGAAATGCATATCTTGAATTTTCTGGGTATGTCCCCAAAAGTCCTCTTCATTCTGAATTACTTTTGCATAACTGGTAAACCGTAAAAGATAGATACAATTTTTGTACAGAAGAAATGTAGATCTTGTTAAAACACACAATTTACTTATATACACTTTTTTCGAGTGAACCATTTCCGAGATATTTATTTGAATTTTGCAGCACTCATAATTTTCTCAAATGAGAATTCGTTATTTGTTTTTTTTTTTTGGTCTTTACTTTCTCTACTACGTATAGTAAGTAGGGGAAGTATTGTATTCCACCCAAAAATTTGATACGGAGATTTACCGGAAATATGTTTTGAGACACCCTGAATCCAAAAAAAGTATTTTTGGAAACATGTCCGTGTGTGTCTGTGAAAAGCATAACTCAGAAACGAACAGTCGGATAAACACCAAAGTTAGCATTTAGGTTCAGCATCTTCCAGAGATGCGACACAAAGGTTTTCAAGGAAATCCCCCCACCCGAGACTACCCTTTACATGGAACATTTTTCGAAAATTTTAATTTTCTCAAAAATGGCTATAACGATTTTGATTAAACTATCATATGTTTAAGATAGGCGGCGCCGTGGCCGAGTGGTTAGACCGCTCGCCTCCCACCGAGGCGGACTGGATCTCAGGAACCTGCATGTGGGATTTGTGGTGGACGAAGCGGCGTCTGGGCGGGTTTTCTCCGGGTTCTTCGGTTTCCCCCGCCACTCATTCCACCAACTGCTCCATCATCACCTTTCCTTTCATCCATTTCACCAACATTTCACTTCATCGGGCATCGATCATCGATCATCGGACTTCTACCAGGCATCGGGCTGATCACCCATCCTGGATGTTCTGTCTGATCCATGAGTGTCTGCTCCTCGACGGGCCTCTGACCCCAGGCACCCGCCTGTAAGTCCCGGGGGTGTAAGTCCTACATAAGAGGAGGGTAAACAGATAATGAATGAATGTTGTTATATTGTTAAGAGATATTGTTAAGAGAAATGAAATGTATATCTCGAATTTTCTGGGAATGTCTCCAAAAGAATTCTTCATTGTGAACGACTTTTGCATAACTGGTAAACCATAAGAGATAGACAAACTTTTACTACACAACAAATGTAGATCGTGTTGAAATACACAATTTATGTCATATACATTTCTTTTGTTGAGTGAACCGTTTTCGAGATATTGCTTGTTATTCCCTCAAATTTTCCAATACTTTTTCTCAAATTCGTTATTCATTTTTTTATGTCCTGGACATGCAAAGAGAATAGAATACTGCACATAGCAACCGGCTCTTAAAATATTTGACTGTCGCTTAAAGTCTACCGTATTCCCCTTGCATCTACAAGAAAATTAGCAATAAGTTTAACATCTCGATTAACATGAAGCATATGGAGAATAAGCGTTTGTAAAAATAGTTTGTACAAGAGTAGAGAAAGTCATGTGAGTGTAACACATCAGATTTTTTTGTTTTATGTCCTGTATCTGCATAGAGAAAGGAATGCTCCACATAGCAACTATCTCTTAAAATATTTAACTTTCGCTTTAAGCCTACCATATTCCCCTTGTACCTATAAGAAAATTAGCAATTCGATATCTCGATTAACATGAAGTAGATGGAGAATAGGCGTTTGTAAAAATAGCTTGTACAAGAGTAGGCAAAGTCATGTGAGTGCAATAATCAGATATTTCTGTGTTTTTAATTTTAACAAAAAATGTCTTAATGACTTTTATTAAAACACAATATGTTTAAGATATTTGCATGGCTAATAAAATGTATATATTTAGTTTTCTGTGAATAGTCTATGAAGCCCTCTTCATTCTGAATGACTTTCATACAATTGGTAAATGTGTGTAATATACAAACCTTTATTATAAAAAAATGTAGATCTTTTTAAGGCAATGAATTCATGTCGAATAACAATTTTGTGGTGTTCGCCGTTTCCGAAATATTCTGTGTTGCTGGTTTGAATTTTCAAATAATTGTCCTTTTCCAAGCTGTAAGTCGTTATTAATTTTTTCTCGTGGTCATGCATGGCCGTGGAATTTAGTATTATGAATATTCGCTTACATAGCGAACCGCTTTTTAAAAATATGACGATCTCTTTATTGTGTTCTAAACTTATTAAACTTACAATAAATGCGATAAGTGTAATGCAAGTTTATCTCGATTAACGAGTAGTAGATATAAAAGTAACCTTTGTCAGAATAGTCTGTAGAAGAGTGAACAGAGAAACACATATAAATGAAAAATATAGAATTTTTGAAAAATGTTTAATTTTAAATCCCTGTTTAACTTGTATGGTTATATTGGGAACTTTGACTTGAGAAACAACTGATGACATTATTATTATTATAGTTTATTTTAATGTTGGTTTTATTAGCTTTAAGTATTAAACACTCATTCACTTTCACACTCAAAGTTCCAGACTCTGTGGAGGATGGGAAAATTCTAGTAAAAGAAAAGTTACCCATCCCAACAGGGATTTGAACTCGGAGCCTCCGTGTTCAAAGGCCAGATGGCAGACCACTCGAGCGCTTCTAGTTATTAGAGCAAAACGTTTTAAAAATAAATAGTACAGAAAAAAAACTGATGTGACGCATTTACATGGCTTTCTCTACTCTTTACTGTTTATTAGTGAGTATACAAACTATTCTTATTCAAACTTATTTTATATCTACCAAGTTTTGATCCAAATAAACCTTTGCAGAAATAGCTGCATCACACATTCGTTATAGACACAAAAAGAACATCGACTGTCAAATGTTTAAGAAATGAACCCTATATGCTGACCATAAAATTCTGTGCTGTTTCCATGCAACTGAACGTTGACTTTTAAGAGAATGACCAAGAAATAACAATTCGAACCATTACTAATGGGTATCTCAGAAGTGTATTTTAAAGAGATTTACATTATTTTTGTAATGCACGTTTTCGTCTACTGCTTAACGTTTGGCAATTACAAAATTTTATACAAAATTCCATCCATGAAGAGGGTTCAAAGGCTCTTCCTCAAAATTCAAGATATATATTTTATTTGTCATGTAAATACTTTTAATTTACGCAATTTTAATCAAAATCGTTAGAGCCATGTTTTATGGAATTAAAAGTTTTGAAACATCTTTCCTGTAAACGGTAGTTTGGGGTGGAGGATTTTCTTAAAAATGCTCGTGTCCAAATTTGGAAGGTACTGGACTTAAATACCAAATTTAGTATTTATCCGACTTCGCTTTTGAGTTATGTTATTCACAGGCGCGCACGCACAAACACATATATACACACACTGACATTTTTCTAAAAAATACTCTTTTTTAATCAGGTGGCTGCAAAACATGATACCGGTAGAATTTCGGTATGGAAATTTTTGGTGGCACGGAATACCTTCTTTATCTACAAAGTAGGTGGTGAAGAAAGTAATAACTAACACATCGGTTATATTTATTACGTTATTACTGTGGTCATTTTAGGTCGCGGGTTCAAACGCGGTGGAGGGCGATGGATTTTTTCGGGCGTAAACATTCTTAGCATCGCTTCTTTCGGAAGGGAAGTAAAGCCGGATATCCCATGTCGTAGATTTATGGCACGGAAAGGAACCTCAAGCCTGATAAAGGCCTCTGAGCAAAATTACCTGTCTTTCACGCCCAATATAGAATGGAACGTCAAGGACCACAGCAGTTAAAAAGTGTCCATAATTAAAACTCAATTTAATTTAATTTTTGTTGTCATTTCCCATACTTCCTTGATAAAAAATGTAATTTTTCCTCCTGAATTTCTGTTCCATAGAATGTTGGTAAGTAGTAATTGTTGCAGAATATTGTATGCGATGTATTTTATTTTAAAAATTTGAAGATATGAAGAGGATCTACGGAACGGTAAAATATAAAGATCAATGGAGAATAAGGTAATAACTAGGAACTACAATAACTAATATATAACATATCGTGAGGTTCCTAAAGGCACAAGGAATAAAATAGGGCATACTGAGAGAATTACCAAAAATAATATCACAAAAAGATTGCTAACAGCAAGATTGTATCATAGAAGAACAAAAACAGGAGAAAACACGATTTGAATTATAGGATAGAAACGAAAGTGTAGGATAGACACTGTAGAGGATCCTGCAGGAGCCAAAAGACCAGTAGTTTATTTTGAGCATGTAAACTATTTAAATATCTAAGTGATCTGGCTTTATAGAAACATCCGATTAAGAAAGAGATTCTGTCACAATCTTAACGCTATGATGGTGTCAATTTAGTGCGCCATATAGAAGGCCGTGACAATTTAATATTCACAGTAAGCAAGAGATTTTACTTACAACTCTTGCAAAATAATGACACACTGCAGCATAAATTTAGGAAAAACTAAGTTTAAAAGCTATATTTTAAGTCACTGATTTCGGAAAATGTTTCCTTCTTCCAGTTAATAACATTTATGGTCTTTTATACACGTCTATTTAATGTAGCACCTAGCACGCGGTCGCTCAAACTTTCCATTACACTATCACCCCCATCCTCTCAAACATTTCCGCGGCTACTCTACAGATCGGAAGCAGAATGAGTGCTGTCTTAAAAACACATCTACTGCATACACCACGCAATCATCCCTTCGCCATGTAGCCCTTAAAGATGAAGATGCAAATGAAATGAGAGGTTGAAGGATAAAAAATTCATTTTAATAAGCATCCATCCGAGTATTCGTCTAGCAACCGGTGCAACCGCGAACAAACAGGATCTCTTGAAAGCGTGCCTCAAGACACTACATCCTGAACCATTCCCTCGATGGTAATTAACTGTGAATTACATCTGGGATCGTCCTCGTAAACAACATTGGAAAATTGGCTCTTATGCATAAAGGCATTTTCAATTATTAAATACCATATGAAGTTTTATAAAATATACATATTAAATTTTCCAATCACAATTTAGATTAATAATGAATTCTACACAATCAATTTTGGAGGCAGTGACCATTGCATTCTGTCAGGCTAATCAGCCTACCCTCACTGTGTCAGAGCTCTAAACACGGCTTCCCCTGACACAGAGTTCCAGAGCACTGAAGGATAACGTCACAGAGCACTGAACTTGCCGACCACTGCATTAGAGCAACCCTGGGGTTTAGTGGTTCAAATGGGTTACAGTTGATTACTCCTTACATCCTCAAACCGCATTACCAGCTCCAAATCTAGTTTTGATTCATAGCTCACATGCGAGAATTGTGTTGTGCATTTTTATATATAAATAGAAGACAAATGCAGACCAATTTATTATTTCTATAACTCATTTAGTTGTAGAAATAAAGTCTACAGTACTATAAGTTCAACAAAACGCAATAGGAAGGGTAATTAATTGTTCTTTCACACAAACCGTGTGCAGGGCAAGATTGGAAAGGTAGAAATTGACTGAGAAATGCAATGCCATAGCCAGGATTTGCACCGTTGATCTTCCGGTTTCCATCCAGTTGTTCTACAAACTCAGCTTCGCTGGTAATATGCCAGTACGACATTTTTCGGTAAACCTCAAGGAGATCTCAAATTATTTTGAGATGACATACACCAATGGCGACATAGTTTAACAAACTACTAGGTCAATCTGTGATAATTAATTTTTCTTTCACACAGGTTGTGTGTAGGACAAGGTTGGAGAGGAGAATCACAGTGAAAAACTCAATTCCATAGCCGGGATTTGAACCGCGGATCTTCTGGTTTCCGTCGGGTTGTTCTGTCAGCTGAGCTACCATGGAAAAATTTACATTTCAATTTCAGAACGTCTCTTTTGATGCACCATATTAGCCTCTATTGCACGCGGAACTGTTTATATCAACAAAAAATCATTTCATTTGTGGGTATATTTTGGTCAGTTAGCCCACATAGCGAAGATTATTTTACTGAACTAAAATACATTAAGAATGTGGGTATTGAAAATGGCTTTAAACCACCCATTAATAATTTAATTACTAAATACAAAAAACATACTTTACATACAACCAGCACATTACAGAACCCTGATAAAAAGGATTTAATATACAAGAAATTTACTACAAATACACTCAAGATACTTAAAAATAATTTTAAATAATCTATAAGCAAAAGTTGTAAATTTATTCATTCAGAGCACAAAGAATTCGTGGTCAGTATTCCTATAAAGTTATATAAGTTTACTTATATAAGTTTCCACAGCAATAATTTATAATATCTATAAAAAAACTAGATAGCTGTCAGAATAAACAGCGAATTTTCTCAATGGCAAGAAATTACAACTGGTGTAAGACAGGGCCTTGGCCTCTCAAACATTCCATTTATATACAGGGTTGACCCTGTTTAAGCTGAGATTGTAGAATATCCCCAAAACTAAGCATTGTAGAAAGAAATGTCTTAAATAAAAATTCCTTGATATTGTGCGGGGAAAGTAAATGCCATTAGTCATGTTTTGTTTGGAGGACGTTATGGTGGTCATTTTAGGGTCAACTTAATTTTTTTTAAATTGAACCTACAATTAGGGTTCAATTTAAGTACATATCTGAACACTTTATATAACAAGCAGACATTTATCACGGATCGATAAAAATCTTATACCTATTATGAAATAGGTTTGGAACGTCAAAAGAAATATTTACATTCCCATCTTTCCACTCGAGAGCCGCCACTTAGATTGATTTTGACCTACAACGTGGATACTGTCATTAGGAGATAATACAGTAAAAACGAGAGAGCATCGTATTCACTTTGGATAAAGAATGCTATTGCAATTAGTCGTCATCATTAAAAATTACAATTACTGACGATTAATATAATAGAGTTAAAAACTTTTTAGAAAAAGATGAATATGTAACTACCAAGAAAGATCCTCTGAGTTTGTGTATAAAGCAGGTTAACTAAGTTTTATTAGAGTCAACCATAATATCAGCTGATAGAAAATTACAGCTTAGATGCAGCAATCTAACTCTACCAGGATTTACTGCTTACCAAAAACCTACAAAAAAGACAACAATATGTAGTCCGTCGAGGAACAAGCAAATTCTAGATCATAACATATCCAGAATGTGTGATCAGCCCAATGCCTGGAATGGTGATGATGAAGAAGAAGAAGAAGATGGAATGTAGAGATGAAAGGGATGATAGGAAAATTTGTGGATCAAATTATCCAGCCCAGCATTCGCCTAGCGACCGAGGAAAACCGTAAAAATACCTTCGATCAGATTGGCGGGCTGGGATTTGAACTTGAGAACTCCCGAAGAGAGTCGCTCAAATTACCGCGGTGCCACCACAATCATATTCACAATAAATAAAACAAACGTGTGGACTATGACAGACTGGATAGCCCATCAGCAGCTTGCCTGCCATTAGTGGATGAGGTAACGGACGGCTACGTTAAACATGGCAACATACTGTTCAGAACAACGATTTGTAAATTTCCATGGCGCGTACTGTAATTCTCCGCGAGTTGTACAGTTCTGTATAATTATACATTTGGCAATGCTGCATGCAACAGTACAAAAAATCCAACATTTTTATCTGTCCCTCCTGAAAGTTTGCTTGTAAGTGAATCTTTTAATAGCTATATTTGTCGTCTACAAACTTAACTGGCCCCCTTGTTCTTAAGAATTCCTGTGTATTCCGAAGACACTCATTATTGTGCATGTTACGACTTTTCATAGTTTTTGGAAAACTGCACAACATTGTCAGAATTTTATGTCTAGTATTTTCAAAAACAACTTTTACTGATATATTAGAGTTTTGTTTTTAATAACACCTTGAAATTTTATTTAAATATCATTTAAAGCATCAGAGAAATAATTTACACGATATCCTGAAAATCGAGAACAAAACAAAGATTATATAAAACGTGTGTAAAGCGTGTTGATCATTAGAATTTAAAACATACTGCTTCATTTACTTCTACTGAGGAAGAGTTAGATGAAATAGGAACATTATATTACCATTAAGGTTCCTGTGCTTGATTACTTTCTATATCAGGACAGGAGAAATGTTTATTTTAGTAAATTAAGGAACTAATACTCATTTTGAGAGAACTTAGAAATTTTATTGCGTTAATAAAGTTTTAAATGCATTTTGGGGTTGTTTTATACCAGGCATGTTTTTAAAGAAAATCACAGAACATTATTTTATAAATACATTATCATTCATTATCTTACATCTTACACTACTGCTCCCATAGTCACTGCCGTTATTTCTAACGGAAAGCAATATTTGTATACCTTCATCAAATGCCGCCTGTGATGAAATTTCAAGAGTGCATTTCTTGTTCCTCAACATCATCTTCGTTAAAATGTTTCCCACAACGAATTTCTTTAGGCGAAGAAAACAGATGCAATTTTTTGGTGCCAAATTCGGACTGTAGGGGTGGTGGTCAAATTGTTCCCAACCAAATGATGCGATAAATTCTTGAGTTTGTTGGCTGTGTGCCGAACACACTTTCTCACAATCCCATTGCTCATATTGTTGCTTATTAGTGTCATAAACCTGACACAATGGGCAATGAATGTTTGCTGGCGTAATATTTTTCACATTCGAAAAACTAATTACTGATCTAGCATCATTGTGGGCGGATCGTTCGATTATTTTGAGCATTTCGAAGCGCTTTAACAACAGGAAAACGCAAAGTGACGATCGCTTTTAACTGTGTCTGGCTGCGTATTGAATGGACGAAGCGGATCGCGCATGCTCAAAATCGCGACTGCAGCGCTACGGCGGCAAGATTTTATAACGGGAATCGAACACGGACCTCTCGCACAGCAGAAGTTGCTCTACCGACTGAGCTACGGGGCAAGCCTAAACTTTTATTGTAAGCCTAATATGGCGACATACTGTTTCTGTATAAAATATTTAATGCCAACCCGTGTTTAGGAAATAGAATGTTTTGAATTTGCTCTGAAATACCTGCTTATTACGGGTATACTACAGATCCCTACAGTAATTAATATCTGATTCTTTCAGGACTGTACCAGTACTAAAAGGATCTAAATTCTTTATATTTTTTATACTCATCCTTTTACAGTCATATGGCAACGAAGGCACTTAAAGGTTTTTTAAATGTTGCTGAAATAATTCTTCTAACAGCAATAAATCCAACTTGTTCGCTTTTCAAGAACAGTCCGAGCACCGGAAAGACGAATCTAGTGGCATAAGGCTGGTATCACTTTAATCCGGAAAGGAAACGGCCTCCCGGAAGAGCTGTGTCGGTTCAGTGCGATCAGGGTAAGAGGGGTGGAGGGCATACATCTTGGAGTGCAGCCAGGCAGCGTAGAATTCGGCGAAACACAAAAGAAAGAAAGGGGAAAAAAAACAGAAAATGCAAGCCCTGGGGATGAAGCTTCCGAAAGAATAATCCCACCCTCATAGAGTTTCCCCAACCTACTTCTCTGCATCAAGGTTTTCATCACCGTAAAGAATAAAATTCCATAGTCGGACTACGCCAACCACGATTTCATTTTACGGTTTTGCTGTATCTAGCACAAACAAAAGGTTAATGTAGACAAAGTTCATTTCACATGGTTTACAAGTATTTCAAAATGTTCTTGCTTTGAATTTTCGATATTATCTGCAGTATACATCTTTAAAGTAATAGGCCTAATATAAGGTAGTCGTATAGGGTAGAGAAACATTAAGCCAACAAAATAGGAAGACATATTGAATAATATTGAAAATTAAAGGTAAAACAAACAATCCAGAATCCGCTCAGGGAGTTAGAAGAGAGAACGTCGTGGTGTCCAAAATTTCAATTAACAATTCCTAGATGTATTGTACAGGTGCAAGAGTTATATAGAGGCAGATGTACTTTATTTCGAACACGTTTTCTAGCTAAAGATATGTTTATTTATTCAAACTTCTTATATTGTACATTTCTCAGAGAAGAAGCGCTGAACCAGCTTTCATTGCTGCACGGAGAAAATAAAGCTAGAAATGCCGCCGCGGAATTAGGGTCATATACGGCCAGTGCTGAGGTTCACTGAAGACGAGAACACACCCGAAAAGTTTGGGAAAGCCACTGCGCAGAGATTTGGAAAAATATATATACTAAACTGCCTCTTTCTTTCATTCTTGCTCGCTATTACCTGTCAGGTCGCATCTCCCAGAGCAGTGCTACTGCGCAATCTGCACTCACCCGCCTTCGTGTGCGCTCCCGACCATAAATGCAGCGGTCAGTTTAAATTTCGGCCACCAGAGTACAGCACTGAAATCGGAATTAACTTAGCGACTTTGGATTATCGGAGTACGTGGAAAATTGTTACATTGCTACATATGCTCCATAAACACAAACAGTTCAATCTAATGTCCCTCCCGTGTTGTTTCACAAACAATCAGCATTGTTGTTAGGGTTATTTATTTATGCACAATTTACGTTTTATTCCGTGTAATTTTAGTGTCTATTATCTCCTTGAAATTCTTAGAAGCTCACATTAGAACAACGCAGTTTCGTGCCGGGCACATATATGGAAACCAACTGATGTTGAGAGGTCTGTAGGTAATTTTCCCAGGCATTTTCTGACGTTGAAGCTCCATATGCAATTATTCGATTTAAACAAAGGGTTTGTTAAACTCTAGAATTCTTAAGCCAAATACAGTAGTTTTAAAGAAAAAATCTGAATTAATTAGGGGAAGTTTTAGGAAAAATAGTAGGGTATCTAATCCTAGTTTATATTTTTAACTTCATAATATTACATCAAAAAATATTCCTACGTCATCTGTATCAAGAAGCTGACTTATCTCATGCGTATCTAAACCGTTTAAGTATGCATTGTTATTTGTTCTTTCACACTAGCCATTTGAAGCTGGAAAAGTTGAACAGACTTAAAAAATTCCATGCCATGCTTCTAAACTCGAACACTGGACCTTCGGATCTTTGTGCCACTGCTCTTACCGCTTGAGATATCATTACGAGATACCCATAGACGCCATTATGCTATAGTTATCCGATTCAAGTTTCTTAGTAAACCTTAGAGGCGATCTCATATATTCCGTACTTCAACGGCGGTCTGTAAGGTTGTAACTGTTTTACATTTTTGGCGTTATAGTTAATCGTATTTAAGTTAATTTGTGCTTTGATAATTGTTCTTACGCACTAGTCGCTTGTGAGCACAAAAATTCAATGCCACGGCAGCAACTCTAATAGTTTTTCGTGCCAATGGCCTACTTCTAGTCTACTATGCTCGCACGAGGACCTTTTTCCACCCGATTTATTCATATAAAATACATCTTTACCATCAGAATTTAACGGAAAGGAACCAAGGACAGCTTTTTAATTACAACTGCACAAAGTGAGAGAAAATTGAAAATACTACTTATAATGAAGCATAATAATTATTCAAAAATAGAAACATATAGCATTTTATTGGTGTTAGAGCAGGTTAAATGAATTATATACAGTGAAGGGATAAAAGTCAATCAGAAAAGTTTACACAGATCTTTTACAGTTTGGTAGGTTGTCTGTTACGGAAGAGCTTGATGTATTGTTTCCAGATGATCAACAGTCCGAAAAAGTCACATAATCATTATGTGTAACACTAGTACACTGTATTGGCTAATAACCATAGGCAAAACTTATATTCGGAAGTCGACGTTAATGCAAAATCAGGTCGAAGAAGACTGTTGTGGTTACATCATTTATAGTGATGCATTGTCAGCTTCTTCAGACAATCCATGAAGTGTCGCTTAATGGGCTGCATAGTATTGTAGCGTGCCACGTCTGGGAATGAACCCCAGATATCGTAGTGGAGTAACACTCGCAGAAATGTTTAGAGTACGTGATGAATCTAGAAAACAGAACGCTGACGCCTCATAGTGTTTGTTATTTAAGCTGCCGAATTGAGGTCCCAAGGAGAGTCCACATCAAGAGGTCTCTGCACTGACTGAAATGCCCACAGTCTTTTTTGTAATTTGTGTATACATAACAACTACACCACCAAACTTGAAACAAGCTTACACGCTGAGCCTTTCATCCTTAGGCTAGAATAAAGAGGCCCACCCCATAGGCAAGAGCGTTACCCAAAGTATTCTTTGCCACTGCAAATCATTTCCAAGCACTGCACCCCTCTAGGCAGGTGCTCTACTCCCGAACTACTTCACCCATGTAGCATCCAGTATTGACTTGTCTTCAGCGATAGAGATTTTGTCACTGCTCCGCACGCATTTCAGCCTTGGACTTATTGCGCTACCTGTATCTTTTTAAGCCAATTCGTTATGCCTGCACCCTTTACCAAGGAATACCGTCTCCATTGATATGGTTTCAAATTTTCTGGCTCTAAAAATATTTCCCCAAAAGCAATATATCTCCTGTGAGCCAAAGCCTTACAGGAGCATATGATGTGCTGGGCTATTTCAGTTTCTTTCTTTCATATTCTGCAATCTAAGTTTCCCTGAAACACTCCCATCGTGTTAAGATGCTTTTTTTACAGAGTATCCTGTGAGAAATGCAATGATTGTTCTTAGCTGACGTCTGTTACATTTAAGTAAAGTTTCTTCTTATATGATTTTCTAATAAATAATTACCATACTTATTTCCTGGAGTTTCAGGCCAGATTTTATGATGTTCTACCTTGCACCAGTTCTTAATAGACTCTCCTATTAAACATTGAAGTGTTCCTAGAGCCGGCTCCGATCTAATAAATTTGAAACTACTTGTCTTGCAAGTTCATCAGCTTTTTCATTTCGCTCTATGTGACTATATCCCCGCACCCAGATGAGTTGAACTTCATTCTGTTCTGCCAAGCTTTGAGTATGTTAGGCAATTTAAAACTAGTCCGTATGATTATTTAGATCCTTGACTGCAGCCTGGCTATCTAGAGAATCTGTTTACCAGTGCAAACTCTCCTTTTATGTTGCACCCAGTATTTATCCGGTCGTTGCAATCATTCCTGTAACATATGCTGTAGTGTGACCATCGCTCTTCCTCCGTGGTCTAGGTTAGGATTGCTAGCCTGTAGTTTCCAAGGTCGCGGGTTAAAGCCCGCCGGAAAGCGATGGATTTTTTTCGGGCGTAAATATCCTTAGTATAGCTTCCTTCGGAAGGGAAGTAAAGCTGGTGGTCCCGTGTAGATTTACGGCACATAAAAGAACCTCAAGCCTGATAAAGGAGCCTCTAAACATTCCGGTCTTTCACGGGTAATATAGAATGGTACGCTAATAATTAAATTACACATAGTAATTAAAGAACGTCCATGAATAAAACTCAGTTTCATTTTTTCCATCGAAATTCATCTTGTAGAACCAGTGAGATGACCTTTGGAACTGGACGTTTTCTTTGCGTGGCAGACTACACTGCCGTTTGCGAAAATTGCAACACCAAGAAAGAATTTCTCGAATAACTCGAAACTTGTTGGAAGTGCAGAAGAGTGTGCAAGCAATAAGTGATTAGGTTTGCAGATTGATGGGGTACACGTAGGCCGAGCAGAGCCCTCTCGTGTCGGTCCAACAAGGTCAGTGTTGCGTCCAGTTTAGTCAGTGCAGAGCTATCAAACCAAGTGGAAACAATAAAGTGAGTGCCAATATGCCTCGTCAACGTCAAAGGGAGCCATATCGCAATGTGAGTGAGTTCGAACGGGGCAGAATGGTCAGTCTCCGGGAAGCGGGTTTGTCGTACCGTGACATTTCGACTCGTACAGGGCATGCTGCTACGGCAGTGATGCGTGTGTGGAAGCAGTGGGTAGATGAAGGTTGTACGCAGCGAAGAGCGGGTACTGGACCACGCAACATGACCATAGCACGGGATGACCGTCATCTTGTCCGCATGGCCATAATGGACCGTACAGCTTCATCCGCAGTGTTGGCTTGACGCTGGAGCACTGCAACTGGTGTGAACTTGTCTTCATGAACGGTTCGTCGCCGTATGCTGCAGGTTGGACGGGTTGCATGCATGCCATTACATCGGCTTCCATTTTCTAGAAACTACAAGCTCCTCCGACTGCAATGGGCACGTGGACACCATCACTGGGGTGCTGAGTGGCAAAATGTAGTCTTTTCGGACGAGTCCCAATTCAACGTGTCCTACAGTGATGGCCGCATACGTGTCCGGTGGTACCGTGGTGAGCGCAACCTGGAGGGCTGCATTGTTGAGAGGCATAGCGGACAAACACCAGGTGTGATGGTTTGGGGCGCCATTGGTTACCAACCGATCTACAAATTGAGGGCACTTTAAACAGCAACCAGTACCTAACGTGGTTGTAGAGCCCGAGGTACTCCCCCTGTTTCAGGCATCTCCACACGCCACATTTCAACAGGACAATTCCCGGCCACATATTGCGAGGAATGTACAAGCCTTCTTCAAAGAACGACGGGTACCATTGCTTCCCTGGACTGCACATTCGCCTGACATGTCACCCGTCGAACATGTCTGGGATATGGTTGGTCGGCACCTGGTGCCTCACGGTCCTCCAGTAACCAGTGTCACGGATTTGTGGACTCGAACACAAACTGCGTGGAGGGAAATCCCTCAGGAACTTATTCAGAACCTTTTTGATTCAATGCTACGGCGTATAGCAGCTCTAATTGCAGCGCATGGAGGCCACACCAAATACTGAATATTAGGCCTCGAAGTTCATGTATAGATTTGAAAAGTTTATCATTTGTTACTTGTCATGTACCTAACCTGTGGTATTAAATCCATTGAATTCATGCGTTTCCTTCTTGGTGTTGCAATTTTCACAAACGGCAGTTATCTTGATGTGTGTTTTCTGGAACTTTGGGCAAAGCTGTTATAACATGTATATATTTTAGCACTGGCAGGGATTATAAAACTCCTGGAGCAGCTAATGTTACTTTACGAATAGTAACTGGCAAAGACTAACAAAACGAGAAGAAAATCCTGCCTCGCTTCACGTCTGTTTTCTTTATAAACAAACCCTTCATGACGCGTATCTTTTACCTTGTTGAACACAGAAAAATACGGACTCAACGGTAACAGTAAATAAACAGTTTGAGGCAATTTACACGGCTTCTTTCCTTTATCTGAAGAATAAATAAACTCTTCTTTTGTGCACGATCACAAATGTTCTATAAGGTTTTCTTGGAGGTGTTGTTTCCCTTGATATGATTGTATTTCTGCAGGTTTTTACTTTATCATGAAAATAATATTTATATAATATTGCATTCCATTAAATAATTCGATGCGAGATTTCACCAATAATACATGATTGCAAAAAAACATAATGTTTAGGAAAAAGGCCCAGTGTGTGTCTCTGTGAACAATATAACTAAGAAGATAAATCCCACACTTCTAAGATGACACGAATTTTGTCAAGAAAATCCGCCATCCCAAACTACCCTTTGCATTGCAAAAATGGTCGAAATTTTTTATTTATGTAAAAATTGATACAACAATTTTTATTAAAATAACATAAACAGAAAATATTTAGATGACCAATATAATATGTAACTTAAATTTTCTGGGAATAGCCTGTAAAGTCTTCATTCGGAAAACTTTTTTATAACTTTGTATAACTGATAAATCATAAGAAATATACAAACACACTAAACAAAGGTGTAAGTTTCTTTAAAACACACAATTTATTTGAAATACATTTTTGTGACATCTGCCATTTCCGACATATCAATTATTATTCATTTAAATTTTTGAATACTTTGACATTTTTGAAAGTGCATTCGCTATTCAGCTTTTACTCTCGATTTCATGGCAAGAGTGTGAAATTTCGAGGCCAGTATTTAGCGACTAAACATTTGACTATCGATTTACTTTCCTCTATTGTCTTTGCATGTACAACGAAATGCACAATGAAGCTATTTCTGTAGAGGTGAATCTGATGCGTTACACTCACATGACTTTCTCTACTCTTGTACAAACTATTTTTACAAACGCTTATTCTCCATATGCTTCATGTTAATCGAGATATCGAGATGTTAATCTTATTGTTAATTTTCTTGTATGTGCAAGGGGAATTGGTAGGTTATAAGCGATAGTCAAATATTTTAAGAGCTGGTTGCTATGTGGAGTATTCCATTTTCTTTGCATTACCAGGACCAAAACAAATGAAAACCGAATTTTCATTTGAAAAAAACTATAAGTTCTGGAAAATTTATGGGAATGGCAAGCAATATCTCGAAAATGGTTCATCCAACAACAAAAATATATATGACATACATTGTGTATTTATCACGATTTACGTTTCTTGTGTAGTAGAATTTTGTCTATCTCTTATGGTTTACCAGTTATGCAAAACTCGTTCACAATGAAGAATACTTTTGGAGACATTCCCAGGAAATTCGGGATATACATTTCATTTGTCATGAAAATATCTTAAACATATGAGATTTTAATCAAAATCGTTAAGACATTTTTGAGAAAATTAAAATTTTCGAAAAATCTTCCATGTAAAGGGTAATCTGGGGTAGGGGGATTTTCTTGAACACCTTCGTGTCGCATCTCTGGAAGATACTGAACCTAAATACCAAGTTTGGTGTTTATCGGACTGTTCGTTTCTGAGTTATGCTGTTCACAGACACACACACATACATGTTGCCAAAAATGCTTTTTTTGGATTCAGGGGGTCTCAAAACATGTATTTCCGGTTAAATCTCGGTATCAAATTTTTGGGTGGAATACAATAATACTTCTCCTACTTACTATACGTAGTAGAGAAAGCAATAAGCTTTCTCAGAATAGCGTTTGGAAGCTACATAAAGATAAATGATAGTGGGCAAAGAAAGGCATGTAAATGTAATACCCTGTATAGCAGGGATAAATGTATCGCCTACCGAAGAATGAAAATATGTAAAGTGTGTAACATCCAGAAATTTCTCTACCCAATAAGTAACTAACATATAATTCGTGTAAAATAGATTCTTCTATCCACTTTTCTTTCAACTGCATAAAATGCTATTCCTAGAAGATATTTTAAACTCGGCAACATAGCCATATTACACATAATATCCGGAAGCAACGAATTGCATATTTCACAAGTCTGGCTTTATTTGTTTGCTCATGCGAAAAATAAAAGGAAAATCGTGTATTTTCAAATGTTTTTAGGTAGGGACCTTAGAAAACTTCAACATAATACGAATGCTTTTGGAAGCGACTATGTTACAGAAAAGCTTTATTGAATCAAACTGTATATTTTTATAAGCTCTGCATTTGTCCTACATTAATAACATTTTAGATTCAACCTTTAGGTTTTCCCAGTGAATGAAGGTCACTATGAGGGAAGAGACCCTTCAAAGTCTCTTAATTTAGTAAAATATGATATCTTAGATAAAATCATAAGATACATTATAAGAAAGCTAAAGCTCTTTCCATTTAAATGGTCATTTGGAAAATATAAGTATGTTCATTAAAATGCTTTAAAGGTGTTTGACTTGAACGTCAATTTTGGTAATCATCCGACTTACGTTTTGAGATACATCCTCTCTCTACAAAGTTTTTGGTTTTTGGATTCAAGGACTCAAAAAATATGTCGTTTCAGTGAAATTTCGATATTGAATATTTAAGTCACAGCAATAAAAATACTATATGTAAGGATAGAAAAACAGTAAAATAAACGTAAGTTTAAATAAAAGTCTTAGATGCTATACAAGGTTAAGCATATCAATTTAGTAACATTAAAATGTTGAGGGGTATTGCCCAGATCTGTAAGATGATGAATTGAAGCAAATAAAGTTAGGTTTTTTAGACCTCTTGTATGATATACTACAGTATTTACAGGAGCGTTTTATTTTCTCAATCTGTTTAATTCAACTTCATACTAAATGATATAATCAATATCCTTACTTTCTTAGAAGTTGTTAATATAACAGTCAAATCGATTGCAATATCCTGAGAGTTTACCACTTAATCAAACGCACATATGCGTAGCCTGTAAGCTACGCGAGGGAATGTTTTACAATTGTAATCGTCTATACACGATATACAACGACTCACCTATATGCGATTGTACATTATCGAGGAGAAGCAGCAATATTCCCATTTTAAATATCCTCTATTAACGTGATATACACAGAATATTCAAAGTACCACGTTCATGAGCTCCCTCTTCACAAGTTATATAACGTTTTTCTTCAACGACATTTATAACAGTGACTTCAGTAGTTAACGCTTTTGATGATCTCGATCTTACAAGGAATTGCTGGTCTTGTAAAGTAATCCTCAGGAAAAAAAGCTTAAAGCATCAAAAAATGGCGTTGCATTCTACTCCAGTGTCAAACTACAAAGCAATTTGTAAGTTTATGATGATGTATGTACAACTAAAATTTCAATTATAATCAAATATTTGTTATTTGAGACACTAATTCGATTTTTTTGTTTATTTCAGTAGCTTGTAGACAAAAGTATTTATATACACTTGTTTAAAATAACTCATACTAGTAGCACGAACAACCATCGCACATCTCCATGGAAATGGAAGCGCATGCGCAGTGTACATTGTTTCTGGTTTCGCCTCTATACTATCATGAACCAGTTTGGAAATGTAGACATAAAAATGCAATGAAACATTTTACCTTTGGAACATATTGTCTATACAGTTGTCATTGGATTCCTGAATTTTTTGCTTTTTTAGTACATTAGATCACACACACTTTCATTCCGACTTGCTGAATCTGGGGAAGATAAAGTATAATCTTGGGGAGAGAAAACTCCCGCCCTCAGCCGGGAATCGAGCACGGGACCCCTCGCAGAGCAGGCAAGTTTTCTACCGATTGAGCTACGGGGTCAGCCAAAGAAAAATTTGTTTACTTTCAAGGAATTGAAACGTCCCAATTTTCAGAACGGTTCCTGGAATATCAGCCAGTACATCACAACCAGAGAACGAGTAATGAGCTAATGGATTGGTTTGAAGCAGGAATGGATCAAGGCGGTTAATCCAGAAAGCGCGTTGAAAAAAACAACACATTCCTGTAATTCTCATTGGCGCTGTTTTTCTTCTTCAGTATAACATTGATCTACCTAATAACAGACTCCACCCACGTTTAATCACCTCTCACCATGACCGGTTTGAAACGAACTTCAAGAAGCAAACATAAGCTAATGAATGATGCTATAGCAAGTGTGAAACGAATGGCAGTTCAATATTCTCACAATGAATTTACTCTTATTGGTGTTATCGCCATAGTCCAGTGTAATATTAGCTACTGAACCTTGTAAAGGTGTGGTGGGTGATAAATGAGTTACCTGTACTACAATAGCAGACGTTTATTCTGAAGAAGGTATGCAAACAATATCTATTACTGCCTGCATTGAATGACCACGGAACGCTTCAAGCACTGCTGAATTGTATAACACTTTGAACAACCAAATCCTTTGGCGGAAAACTTTCAAAAAAGTGTGTTATTTTGACGTATTTATCAATTTCACAACTTCTTTGGCACATAAGCGTTTTGCAGTAGTTGTATTGTTGCCCCACTGTTGGAGAGCCAAACTTGATGTAGTTTTAGACCACGCACGTAATGGATGCCAATTTTTGCGGGAGACTTGTTTCTTGGAGTGTTCGCCCCACGTACGGTAGAAATTTTCCGGTGACCTTCGCCTCACGTTTAGATATCAACTTTGTGTTTTAATGTTTATTTAAATATTATATATGTATGCCTCGGCTTCGTCAGTAGTAATTTGCAGAACACGTATCTCTTAGCAGGACTGGTACGGCTAAAGAATGAAGCCTTACACAAATTATAATTGAATTGTACTTTGTTTATTAATCCTTCACACGAATAAATAACACTTCACTGATGTATCCTACTGTAAAGCTGTGAGATTATTGTTATTTGCACTTTTAAACACGTAAACTTTATATTATTCTCTCCGCAAAGAATTTTCTATGTCTCACATTGAACCCGTACCAAATCTAACTGACTGCTTAGGTACGCTTCCTTGTAGTGTCTCCCGCCTGAATCAGTATATTTCCTCTATTTCAAGTCTTTGATTGGCTAAGCCTACTCCAATAGAATACTTTTTATTTAATTTAAGCTTTTTTTAGTTTTTGATTGGCTGTTTATAAACTGTTTTAAATATTACATTATTGTTCCAAGAATTATTAGTGGCCTGATTAAACTTTCTAATTTGTTGTTGTCTCAAGGTTACCTCATTGTTAGCAACTTTCGGCTTCTACTTTGTAATTCTGTTTGCTACGGAAGGCAACTTGCGTCTATTCTCACAGCTCCTACATTGTTAAACTACGTAACGTATTCATATAACAATATTACACTCAATTGTCAGTCTACGCCTGTCTCTTGGGATGACACAAGAAACTTTTCAATCAAGTGGCTAGACTTATGCAAAACAGGTGGAAGAAGGGCTATGCTTGAAGTACGGAGCAACAATTTTATTATCAACTTAAATCGTCCCGTTCTAATAGGATACTTCTTTTCGGAACCAAGTGTACATGATGACAATGTTAGCAGTAAACAAGTGAGACTAGTATCCTTTGTCCCTATTTATTTCAAGTTATAAAGGGTGGACCATTTAAGTTGAGACTGTACATCCCCAAAACTAAGCCTCGTAGAAAGAAATGCCTTGGATAAAAGTTGCTCGATATTATGGGGGAAATTAAATGCCATTAGTCGTATTATATTTGGAGGGCGTTGTGATGGCCATTTTAGGGCCAATTTAAATTGACCCTAATCGTAGGTTTCCATTTAAAATTAAACTGACCATAAAATAACCTCCTCCAAACAAAACACGACTAATGGCATATACTTTCCGCCATAATATCAAGCAACTTTTATTAAGACTTTTTTTTCTACAACGCTTAGCTTAAATGGTCTAACCTTTACACTACTGCAAATTCGTTTATAGAGCCGCAATTACGACGCTGTGCTCTTAACATAGAGATTACGTGCGTATCATGTGTTGAGAAGGCAGCTTTTTCCTTCGACTGCTGGCTTGTTCACCGAGGTCACCTGTAGCTTAAGAGGCCCCCTATAAGTAGTGAGTTAGGGATTCATCGCGTTTAGTTAAGATAGGGCACATCTGCAGATTTATAAAAGCTTACAGAGCTCGGGAAGGGGATGGGGTTCTGGTGACAATGAAAATCCAGATAACGTTACCGTCCTTGCCTTAAGCCCTTTATTCTACACTAAGGGCCTAGCGCCGTCTGCAAGTAGCTCAGCTTATTACATACCTGGCTGACAAATACGTTTTTTCTTATTCATAAATAAAAATACGCGTCGTGGCCACGTGCATTTTGGACACATTACGTATCAGGTGTTTAGGTCAATTGTCCGTCATCTCAATTTGGCCAGCTTAAATATCCCACGCTGTGAGGCGTCAGCGTTCTGTTACTACAGATTTACCACGTATCCTAATCTCAACACCTTGCTGAGAGTTGACTCCCTATAGTACCTGGGATTTGTTTCCTGCACTAGGATGACGCACAATGTTATGAATAAATAGTTTGGATAACAACCCTAAGAATCGTAAATTTTGGGAGACGTTCTACGTAAAACACCATAATTTTGTAGCAATTTCTGTCACAGTTGAATTTACACCAAGTTTTAATACATAAAACCTAACTGTAAATGTATAAATTATTGTGCTTACTTCACAGATAGTGCCTATTTGCCGGTCTATTTTTAATCTTAACACTTATTTTGGCGAGTTCTGGTCATTATGTAATAATAATAATAATAATAATAATAATAATAATAATAATAATAATAATACGCCAAATTACCAAAGCTTCTATTTTGATACTAGCTAAGACCGTATAGCGACAGAGAAAGACCTTATCCATTTGGCAGGACTAATCATCTCATATTACTATTATTATTATTATTATTATTATTATTATTATTATTATTATTATTATTGTTATTATGTTGGTATCCCAATTCGTATGGACCAAAGTAACACTGGAATAATATTCTCTAGGATATTAAATTAATTATTAAGTTAAACTTAGTATATAGAAGAAACGTGCAATATAATCATTATGGCTGTTGTGCATTTCAGCGCTGCAGTTAACTCATTTCTCATTTACCCTCACTTTATAACGTGGAATCACTAATTATTTCACATAGGCTAATATATCTACTTGTTCACGCGACTCAAAATCAAAGCTGAATTCGTTAAGAGAGTTAATTTCTTAATCCTCCTTTAATTCACAAAATTAAATTGAGTTTTACTTAAGGACGCTCTTTAACTACTATGGTCCTTAGCGTCCCATTCTATATTGGGCGTGAAAGACAGATAATTTTGCTCAGAGACTTCTATCAGGTTTGAGGTTCTTTTACGTGCCGTAAACCTACGACACGGGACCACCGGCTTTACTTCCCTTCCGAAGGAAGCCATGCTAAGGATGTTTACGCCCGAAAAAATCCATCGCCTTCCGCCGGGTTTGAACCCGCGACCTTGGGAACTAGAGGCTAGCACGATACAACTAGTCCACACTTTATTTCACAGAGTGTAACAACTTTGCTTCTTCAAATTTATTTCAAGCCAGTCATAGAAAGAGGCGTGGTAAGGTTTGGGGCAAACTCTATTGGTTGAATAAATGTGGAAATCTAAAAGAAACATTTGGTATAAATAAGTGGCATGCGCTTTAAGCATACAAGTAATTGTTTTCTTACAACTGCCTATAAGGTCAGACCTCTACCATATTACACAATAGTTTACGTCTCTTTATTTACACCAATTGTAGCAGACTTCATTAAGGAGAATATTTATGATCTTATATTCGGAGTGAAACTAAGATATTAAATGGCGTATTTTTACACTTTCTGGCAGCTGTGTATAGTAAGAGGAAGTATTGTATTCCAACCAAAACGTTCGATGTCGAGATTTCACTATAAATACATGTTTTGACACATCCTGACTAAAGCAAAAATATTTTCAGAAAAAGGTCCTCGTGTGCAGCAATATCTGTCTGTCTTTCTGTGCACAGTATAACTCCAAAATGTTAGTATTTTGCTCACTACCTTTTATTTGGGAAGAGCCTTTGCGATATTTTTTATTTTCTAAAAATGGCTCAAACGATTTCGATTAAGCTGTGAAGTGGTATATGTGTAGTTGGTTGGAAGGTGCTTCATGTTTATCTGTACAACGTATGGGAGCCAATTTGTCGCGGTCACTTCCTGTTATCTTTTGTTGGGCGCCTGTTATTGTATTAATACTTTGAATGTTGGTTACATTGTCCTCCGGCTAGCTATTATTTCTCGGTCAAGCAAATCTCATGAACAGGGTGAGTAAACGGAAAGGATTTATTACTCAAAGATAACAATGATAAAAGAATTTGTTTTTACACTTTTATTACCGTCACAATTAATTAAGTTCACATATTGACTCTTGATACACGCCAGACTGAAACTGTTATATTTTCTAATATCACTATAATCACTTATTTGCCGCACTTTATTAATTCGCGTGTTTCACATTTATAACAAACTTTAAGACGCGAGAGATTCTGTAGAATTGCGACGTGTAACTCGCGAACGATTCTGGTGAACTAAGCGACGTTTAACTTCTGAATGATTCTGTTGGACTCAGCGACGTGTAACGCGTGGATGATTTTGTTGAACTGAGCGATACTTGCCTCTGGCTTTAGCTTTTTATACTCCCACACCCCGATATGCCTAAAGATTATAACCGAGCTGCTATTGGTTAATAAAACGCGCCAACATTAGCGTCTATTTTTTTATATCCAATCAAAAATTACGAAAACATATGCTCTAGGGAAAATACTCCCGCTATTTCTAAGAAAAGCGCGCCAATCTGACGTCATTTGTTTGACTCTTCTAATTAATATTCAACTCACCCCCTCGCTCATTGTTATCCACTCTTATTGTCAGTTTCAGTGAGGCCGTGTAAACTTATTTCCTAACAATGCATATAATTAACAAACATCTCAAATCAATGTCATACAATAATGCTTATTTACACTACAATCACTCTGGCATTTACATTATTGTGATACAAATTACTGCCACATATGCCCCACTAGAAACATAATTATAAATATTTACAACTTGTTTGGAAATTTTATAATTGGGTTTTTAGTCTCCTGAATCTTGGAACACACGGTATTTATCACTTGCACTTAACACTGCACACGCATATAACACACGACATATATTTTACCTTTATCTCGCCACTATTTACTGGCTCTGGTTTAATGTGTTTATATACTACATCTAACATTACAATTTTTTATAGCAAATACTGTACCCTGAACTATTTAGTTACAAAATGTTTACACTTTCTTAGATTATTGACATAGAATTTTATACACTCAATATTTTTAATCTAGTTCATCATGTAATTTTTTGAACATATTTACCAAAATATTCATCCTCTACACAAATATATTTACATCTCTTAAATCTAGATAATTTCACATTATCTGTGTGCTACATAAGTATTTGTTTTAATTATCTTTATCCTTTTTTGTTGTTTGTACTTTATATTCAAAATACTATTTGAATTATATCTACGTACTTTTACCTTAATATAACATTATGTTTTAATTATTACATGCTTCATTTCAAATGCTGTTACAGTTTACTAAGAAAATGTTCTTTTTTCCGCTTTAAACATTTATTTTTGTCTAGAATTTATTTCTCTTTTCTCATGACATATATACACAGATAACCCTCTTACATTCCAATACTTCGTTCTGCAGTTCAGCTTTAACTATCCAGAATTTTCTTTTCCTTTTTTTTAGCAGTCATTGCAATTGCCCCTCCTGGATCAAATTGTCTGTGCCTAAGCATTACTCGTAGCTGTATCGTAACCTTCCAAAATTTGTTCATGGATAACCTCCTAAAGGATTCATATGAAATTTCACCCCATGATACCATTTGAAACCAATCTAAAGTTTTCAGAACAACACATCTTTTAACAACTATCATTTTCAATGCTTCCGGTATCTTTTTAATTTGAAAATATTCTGACAAGTCTGCAATAAACTATACTGGACTGGAGTTTTCATTAAATTTTGGAAGTGGAAAATCACTTAAAATATGATTATAGTTTTGCAAATCCCCTACTCCCATATTTAAATTCTCTAGTGTTACTTGTGCACTCTGAGTTTCAGCATGAGCTATAGATGAAGCCGCCGCATCACTCACATTATTAGTCATACCTGAGGAACTACCTCTATCATTATTGTGTACATCAGATACATTAACATCACATATATTTACCCTTGAATTCAATTCTAACCTATTTACAGTACCTTGCAGACTTTCTATTGTCTGTTCCATTTTTTTATTATTCTCATTTTGAACAGCTTGGTGCTTGTTAATTTCAGAAGTTAGTTTTTGATTCAAATCTATAGACAAAACTTTTAACTTCTTCAGACAATTTATTTCTTTGTGTTTCTGACTCCATCTGTATTTCAGATATCTCCCCTCTGAAATTAACTTGCACCTGAATTAAATCTGCATTCATCTCTCTTAGCTCACTTGAAATGCTATTCATTCGGCTACCTAACTCTGTACGTTTTACGTCAACATGTTCAAACTTAGTATTAACCTCACTTTTTTGGTTAGATATTTCCTGCTCATGTCTGACATTTTCTTTGAAACTTTTCTTATCTCACTTGCTATCATTTCCTGATTTTCATTTCTCATTCTTATTATACTGCTATCTAGCTCCATAAATTTCTTTTACATATCTTCCCTGTTTTGATCTAAGCTTCTACTTTCTCATTTCTCTGAGTTAGTTGTTGTTCTAAGCTCCTACCAATATCTTCCCTCAATTCCCTATGACTTTTTTCCATAGCTTCCCTTAATTGATTTGATTTTTGCTCTAATTTCTCAATACTTTGAGTCAGTTTTTGTTCTAATTTCTCATTACTCTTACCAATATTTCTCAGCATTTCCATCATCATACCAGCATCAAAATTAACATTTTCTGCTATTCTATTCTCACTTTCTGCACTAATATTTCCTCCCTCAAATACTACATTGTTTGAGCTGTTTTCCATAATCTGCATTGAATTACAGCTAACTGTTACATAATCTCCCGCCATAATTGTTTTATCAGTATTATTAGTAGACATTGTTTTCTTAATCCTAACACTTCTTAAGAACATTTAATTTCTCACAATTTTTTTAGGATAAAAAAATTTACAATATTCTAACCTTTGTGATGCTGTCTGTTGATGTTGCTTTGATGTCCAGCTTCCTGTATCTCTCTCCTAGATATATATATATATGTCTATATATATATATATATGTCGCCTCTGCGTCGTACTATGATGTATCTACGTCGTCTCGCTGTTTTGGTATTGTAGTTGAATTCCCCTGTTGCCTTCTATTCTCGTAATTACGATGTCCACTCATCCGCGTCGTAGGTAGTTTTTATGGTTGTTTCTGGAATCTGCTCCATTCGCTCCACGTCCTGGTTCCTTCGCCCCTTCATGGTTATTTTCGCGCCTTTCTGGTTAATTCGCCTCTTCCTGGTTATTTCGCCCCACGTTCTGGGTGCCAATTTGAAGTATGATATTTGTAGTTGGTTGGAAGATGCTTCATGTTTATCTGCACAACGTATGGGAGCCAATTTGTCGCGGTCACTTCCTGTTATCTTTTGTTGGGCGCCTGTTATTGTATTAATACTTTGAATGTTGGTTTCAGTGTCCTCCGGCTAGCTATTATTTCTCGGTCAAGCAAATCTCTTGAACAGGGTGTGTAAACGGAAAGGACTTATTACTCAAAGATAACACTGATAAAAGAATTTATTTTTACACTTTTATTACCGTCACAATTAATTAAGTTCACATACTGACTCTTGATACACGCCAGACTGAAACTGTTATATTTTCTAATATCACTATAATCACTTATTTGCCGCACTTTATTAATTCGCGTGTTTCACATGTATAATAAACTTTAAGACGCGAGAGATTCTGTAGAATTGCGACGTGTAACTCGCGAACGATTCTGATGAACTAAGCGACGTTTAACTTCTGAATGATTCTGTTGGACTCAGCGACGTGTAACGCGTGGATGATTTTGTTGAAGAGGATACTTGCCTCTGGCTTTAGCTTTTTATACTCCCACACCCCGATATGCCTAAAGATTATAACCGAGCAGCTATTGGTTAATAAAACGCGCCAACATTAGCGTCTATTTTTTATATCCAATCAAAAATTACGAAAACATATGCTCTAGGGAAAATATTCCCGCTATTTCTAAGAAAAGCGCGTCAATCTGACGTCATTTGTTTGTCTCTTCTAATTAATATTCAACTCACCCCCTCGCTCATTGTTATCCGCTCTTATTGTCAGTTTCAGTGAGACCGTGTAAACTTATTTCCTAACAATGCATATAATTAACAAACATCTCAAATCAATGTCATACAATAATGCTTATTTACACTCCAATCACTCTGGCATTTTCATTATTGTGATACAAATTACTGCCACAACTGCCATATATTTAAGACATTTATATGCAAACAAGACGTTTATCTTAAATTTCTGGAAATAATTTTATTTATTTGAAAGGAATTTTGTAAAATTTTGTGTAGCAGTGAATCATAAGACAGAGATAAACATACCATACAACAAATGCAGATCTCTTTAAACTCACAATTTATTTTAAATAACTTTTCTTGCAGCATCAGCCATTTCCGTGATGTTCGTTATTATTGATTTAGATATTTCAATGTTTTGCCAAAGTTTTCTTAAATGCTGTCATTATTTAGTTGTTACTGGTGACGACATGGAAACAGTATTGAATTTCAAGGTGAGATAGTTATTTATTTAGCTCCACGTATGGACGCCAATTTGAGAAGATGGTTTGTTACGTTATTTGCACCACGCTTTGGGCGTCAATTTGAGAAAGTATTTTTGTAGGAGTTGTATTATATTTCAACTGTTGGGGAGCCGAACTTGTAGTAGTTGCAACCGCATGTATAGTAAACAGTTTCCGGTAGCCTTCGTAAAAAAAATTAAAAATATAAACGTTGTAATATGACTGTTTCTTTAAGTATTGCATATTTATGTTTGCCTCGGCTGCGTTTGTATTATTGTTAGAGACACGTTTCTCTTAGCAGGGTTGTGGTGCAACAAGAATGTAGGCTTACAAAGATTATAATTTTACTTCACTCCTTTTATTAATGCTTGATACGATTTAAATAACACTTCACTGATATAGAGAGCTGTGAGATTCTTTTTATTAATTAAATACACTTTTTAACACGTAAACTTATTTTTCGTCTCACACGAAAAAGTATTAAATCTCTCGAGGACGCATCTCGCATCCAGTTACAAACACTGTCTGCAGGCAACTGAACTCTAAATTTGTAAAATTTTCTCCTTTCTGATTAGCTAATCCTACTCCAATAGAATACCTTCATTTAACTAAAGGTTTTTCTCGTTGTTGATTGGCTATTTTTAAACTCTCCCAACATTTACATTATTGTTGCTCCAATAATGACTAGTAGCATTTAAACTTTCAAACTCATTATTGCCTCAAGGTTATCTCATTGTTACCTCATTGTTAGCAACTTTTAACTTATTATTCTCACAGCTCCTACATTATTAAATTAGTTAATATTCTCACATAACATTATTACACATGAATACAATAATACAAACATATACAATGATATTACATACATTTTTTATGTATTGTTACATAAACATATTGCTTTAAGGCGGGCTGTTATTGAATTATATATATTATACAATTAGACTGAAATCATTTTAGTGTTCAAAATACTGCCTCAAAGGCCAGTACATAGCGACCAATTATATTAATTAAAATGAAGTGAACAGAACTATACGTTTTTGAAAGAATACTGTATAAACGCTTTATAAAAATAAAGGATAGTCGGCAAAGTCATGTGAATGTAAAACAACAGATTTTCCTTCCTCAAGATTTGTTTCCAGCCAGTCATAGAGAGAAGTAAGGTCTGATGGAATCAGGTGACATAAACGTGGAAACGTTACAAAACACTTAATTTGATGTGTTATATTCACATTACTTTATCCCTCTAACGTTTATTACCGGCTATAAAATTGCTTTTACTAAAGTTTATTTTTCTACCCACTTCATTTTAATCGAGACTAAACCTTTGCAGAAATATCCACATCACACTCTTTGTTATACGTACAAAAGGAACAGCGATAGTCAAATGTTTAAGAACTGGACGCTATACGTTAGTCTTAAAATTCAGTACTGTTTTCATGCAATCGCGAGAAACAACCGAATGTCAACAGGACTTAAGGGAATGAAAGTATTGAAGAATTGGAACCATTAATAAGGGGTATCGTGGAAATGACTTATGCCACAAAAAGTTACTTGAAATAAATTATGTGTTTTAAAGAGATCTACTTCTTTGTGAAGTGCATTTTTTGTCTATTGCTTAAAGTTTATCAGTTGTACAATATTATATAAGATTCTTTCCCAATGAAGAGGTCTTTACAAAGTGTTCCCAGAAAACTCAAGATGCAATGTTTATTTGTTGTGTAGGTATATACATTTAATGTGGTATTTTAATTGAAATCAGTAGAGAAATAAAAAATATTGAAAAATGTTCCATGTAAAGTACAGTTGGCGGTGGCGGTATTTTCTTGAAAACCTTCGTGTCGCATCTTTGGAGCACACTAAACCTAAATACTAAGTTTGATATTTATTTCACTTTTCGTGAAATAAACACACACACGGGCCTTTTTCTAAAAGTGGCTTTTTTTAGATTCAGGGGTCTCAAAACATGCATTTACGGTGAAATCTCGGTGTCGAATTGGAATGCAATACCTTCTCTACCTACTGTATACGTAAAAAAACACTTGCGATGTAGGGGGATGGGTGTCAATTTCTGCAAGTAGTAGTAGTGGTGGTGGTGGTGGTGGTGTTGGTGGTGGTAGTGGTAGTGGTAGTAGTAGTAGTAGTAGTAGTAGTAGTAGTAGTAGTAGTAGAAGAAGCACTTTTATTGTGAACAGTTGGTTTACTCATAAAATACAACATTCTCATGGGCCTCAATGCGTATATGCTTTTACGGTCCCTATAAGCTAACAATGTGTGTATAATACTAAATATATACGTATTATATATAAAGTATGTACTAGTATGTACTATAATATATACTAGGATAATGAAGGAAGAAAGGAAATAGAAAAAAAGAAAAGGAAAGAATAATAAGCATGAATTACAATTATATTACAAATACATACAGCTCTCCGACCCTTAAGAACTATCTATTATGTATCGCCCACCTCTTCCGTTTTCCAGGGTAATTAACCTCCTTTGACGAATCTTGCACAAAAAAGAACCCCTTTTATGACGTCCAAGCAGGCCTCAATTCCCCTATTGGATCCCAGAAACGGTGCTGGTAAATATTATTTTCTTAGTAATTGTGTTTCCCTGCACTGAGCCCGAATATAATTCCATGTTTCCATTTCACCACAGGGTGGCATATTCTCACCCTGAGCTTGAGTGGTAGAATAAGGAAATCCCTTTTCTTGAGGACTGGTCTTCTCTACCTCGTGTTTAACAATTGCATCAACATTTTTGCGTTATTCTAGTGCTTCCTTCAATAATTTCCTCCAGGGTATATTATCATTCCCATGTAGAAAAGTTAACTCTTGTGCCCGCGAGAAAAATTCATTTCCATAATATCCGGGCTCCCAGTTCATGAAATGGAATCTACTTTTTCTGTCCGACCGTTCATAAATTTCGACAGAAAGGGGAAAAAATAAAAGAAAAAGAGCCTATTTTATACAATGTGCTGGAATACTTTCTTCTGAGTTATCCTTTTTATGTTCTCTTCCTTTCTTTTCCTTGTCCTGACCTGGCTTACGGGGTGAAGAAAAGGATAGATCGAGGAATAAAATTTCCTTTATGCAAGCATGGAGGATACGAGAGGCATGGAGACAGGAAGGGAGGGATTCTCCGAGAGCCCTTGTTCTTCATAATAATAGCAGATTGATGTCATCTTCATGCAACACTGGGACATGTGCCAAGATTAGATAAGATGTCCCAGTGTCTTTTACATCTTTATATACTGCGCTATACTAGTGTTGGGAGCATAACTCGCAGTATGTCCGACATATTAATATATGAACTATGGTGATTATCTTGTGTTTTGATTGTTACTATTACATTTTTACTTTCTCTACTACGTATAGTAAGTAGGGGAAGTATTGTATTCCACCCAAAAATTCGATACCGAGATTTCACCGGAAATACATGTTTTGAGACGCCCTGAATCCATAAAAAGCATTTTTGGAAACATGTCCGTGTGTGTCTATGAATAGCATAACTCAGAAACGAACAGACGGATAAACACCAAACCTGGTATTTAGGTTCAGTATCTTCCAGAAATGCGACACGAAGGTTTTCAAGAAAATCCCACCATCCCAGATTACCCTTTACATGGAACATTTTTCGAAAATTTTAATTTTCTCAAAAATGGCTCTAACGATTTTGATTAAAATATCATGTTTGAGATATTTTCATGACAAATGAAATGTATATCTCGAATTTTCTGTGAAAGTCTCCAAAAGTATTCTTCCTTGTGAACGACTTTTCCATAACTGGTAAACCATAACAGATAGACAAAATTTTACTACACAGAAAATGTAGATTGCGTTAAAATACACAATTTATGTCATATTTTTTTGTTGAGTGAACCATTTTCGAGATATTGCTTGTTATTCCCTTAAATTTTCTAATACTTCTTCTCAAATTCCTTATTAATTTTTTTATGTCCTGGACATGCAAAGGGAATGGAATGCGCCACATTGCAACCAGCGCTTAAAAGGTTGGACTATCACTTATAACCTACCATATTCCTCTTGCATCTACAAGAAAATTAGCAATAAGATTGACATATCGATATCTCGATTAACATGAAGCATATGGAGAATAAGCGTTGTAAAATAATTTGTACAAGAGTAGAGAAAGTCATTTGAGTGTAACATATCAAATTTTTATGATGTTATTGCCACGGCTGCTGTTATTTGGGTTTTTTGGGTAGAGCTTGCTTAACTTTTCAGAGTGTGGTATGAGAAGGAAGGTAAGAAGCAACAACTCTAACAAAAGATTAAATCTGTGGAAGAACACAATGGTTTAATGCCACACGCATTTACTGATTTAGTATGAAGATACACAGTTACTTTAGTTAGTTGTAGCTGTAGGACAGTCGCGTAGCAATCAAGTATTTTATAAGTGCTCTAGAAATAATGGTAGTATTTATCACACGTTCCTATGAACTTTTAAACTGATAACATTTCAACGTTCCTACTACATTCTGAGAAGTAACTAATAACGCCTGCTTCTGAGAGCTTAGCCGTATGTTCTTCACATCATAGCACTTTATACCTAACCACCTTGGCTGATGGGGACGCTATAACTAACTTTGTTGCACTTAAACACTTTAAACATATTCTTTCTTAAAATCTCATTGGCTGTCTTCGTTCAGCTTTGAACCTTCTAGAAAACTTACCAGGCTATTGTTCGTTATTTCCAAACATGTGACCTCTATACAAGAATATGTTGTGTTCGCTTGCCGCATTTTCCCTTGCACGAAGACTCAAGGTCTTGCTTTTATGACTTACCCTTACAAGTCCTTTTTTCCTGGGCTCGTATTCTAACAAAAAACATGTTTGTCGGCTTTTAACAAGGATTCCACAGCCTCAGCTAAACACTACACATACATAGAACTTATACCTTAATATATATTTATATAACAAGTATTTTGCTTATTAATACCATTTCACATTATAATTCACCTTAATGTATATATGACATATATGACCATAGTTACTGTCTCAATACTCACAGGGGTAGACAGACTTTTTTGATAAGTCTATCGTAAAGTAATATTATGATAAAGATAAACACGATCTATGTAAATATTTGTTTTTTATTTCAGTAAAAGAAACTGAGGATTCAATTACTTTAATCGAAAACTTTGCGGTGACAGCGCTACTGACATTAAAAGTGGATCATATCGTTTCGTGGTACAATAGTCCATATAACAATTTTAAGCTATTCAGCGTGTATTAAATTCATTCTCCGCGTATTATCGTAATTATAATAATAACTATTATCATTATTACATTTTAAAATGGCACAAATGTATTGAATTTATGATAGATAATCTAAGCAAATTTGAATGTAGATTCAAATAATTAGTGCAGTCAGCTTACATAGGAACAAAAGCTTGAATTTTGATAGTTTACTTTGGGAAAATTTTCCACCTTGTTGGAAATAATTTATAGATTAGTACTTTTTAGAATTATTACTAAAGTGTCAGAAATTATCCTGTAGGCTTATTTTTACTGTCTTTACCACGTAAATAGTAGGTACAGAACGTACTGTATTTCTCCCAAAAATTCGACATAGGGATTTCACCAGGAATGCATGTTTTGAGGCTACCTGAATAAAAAAAAGAATTTTTAGTAAAAGGTCGGTATATGTGTGTGAATATCGTAAGTTGGTAACTTGGTATTTAGGTTCAGTAACTCCTAAAGATGCGACACGAAGATATTTAAGAAACTCTCCGCACCCCAAACTGCTCTTTAGATAGAATATGTTTGGAAATTTTTGATTTTGTAAAAAATGGCTCTAATGATTTTATTAAAAGACATATATTAATGATATTAACGTGACAAATAAAATGTATATCTTGAATTTTCTTGTAATACCTTTGAAGTCCTCTTAGCTCGGAATAAATTTTGTATAATCTTGTATAAGTAGTAAAGGTTAAGCATAGACGAAAACGTACTACACAAAACATTTAAATCTCTTTAAAACACACAATTTATTTAAAATAACGTTTTGTGGCACAAGCCATTTCCGATATATCCGTTATTAATGGCTCGAATGTTCATTACTGTCAATCTTTAAACTCCTTTCAACATTTAGTTATATGGAATTTTAAGGCCAACGTATAGCGCCCAGCTGAAACAGTTGACTATTGCTGTTCCCTTTGTCTTTATAACGAAATGTGTAATGTAGAGGTTCATTTGGGTTAAAATGAAGTGTATAGAAAAGATAAGGTTTAGTAAGAATAGTGTGTATACCCACTAATAAGCGATATAGGGCAAAGAAAGTCACATGAATGTAACGTATTTTTGCATTCCATCCAAATAATGCTTCCCCACGTGAGAACGCAAACTTAACAGCACTAGGCCAATCATGCTTTTATATAGAATTTCACAGGGCTACTATACACTTCCATAAAGTGGGAAACTATAGAGTTATGAGGCGTAACTACTAGCTTCGAATAAGACTGGTGATGGGGCGATACCACTATTTCACGATATTCGATAGCGATACTGATTTTTGAACAGCGATACTCGATACTACGTTATAAAAATCTGTAAAGGCGATAGCTTGCTCACTAAATTATGTTCTTTTTAGTAGCTTTATGTGTATAAAAGCATGTAACCAATTTTATATTCTATGCTATTTCTAAAATTGTTCCTATTTGACATTCTCCATTTGGAAGCACGTTTTTATCGTAATAATGCCACAGGTTATATATCCTCTATTGTTAGTCAAGGCTAATAATAATAATAATAATAATAATAATAATTTATTTGCTTCCCTTTTTATGTAACTGCATTTAGTGTTGAAAACCTTCTTTTATAGAATTTTTTGCCGTAAGAAAACAAGTACTAGCAATTTTTCTTTATTCTGCAGCCTTTAAACAAACTAATATATGTTTTACATGAAACTCAAACAACTAAGAATAATAAATTTTTCCATGCGCTGTATTATCTCAAGTCACGAGTTGTGACTTTTTTCTGCGGGATTCAAAGACTTTGGTCTCTGGAGTAGGTAAATGTAATGACTGTGAGTGAGTCACCAAGCTAGGAAACGTGATTTAGTGCGCCAGATAAATCAGCTTCATTCACAACTCTGTTAATGCTGCATATTACATGAGTACCTCTGCTCCTTCCACCATTTTGCATGTTTTCATTTAGACACAATTGTCTACGGAATGTGGCATTCACCTACAGCAAACACAGTCAAGGTCTATCAAGAACTACAGTCTCGCAACTCTTTGGGGACACATGCGAGGTAATAACGTGAAGACTCTCATTCCTAATAAAGTTAAACGCAACATTTCAATAATGCAAAAGTTAAAAATTTAAGAGTAACTATCAAAGGTTTAACTCCAAGTATTAGACATACTATGATACCACGGAGTATCGAGAGAATCAAGGTATCAAGGTCACATCCCTAAATGAGACTACAGAAAAACTGTACATCATTACAACATCCCTTACTTCTACGAACTCAAAAAACTAACGGAGTAATGCCTACTCCTTATACGAGGCGTATTACCAAACTAAGGTCCGATGAACAATATTTAACGGATGGTAGGCCTCAATGACGTTTCACGCCTTCAGCGCTGTCTACCGATTCCTGAGGACGGTGTTAGTGTGACGCAGTAGGCATTTTTTCAGCCGGTGAGAGCAGATCGCAATGGCCGCGACATTCGTAAATCTCGTCAGTTGTGAAGTGCACGGTATGATTAGATTTTTGCTGGCAAAAGGATCATCAGCTGCGGACATCCATCGCGAGTTACGTCTCATGTATGGGCCGGACATAATGAGTGACAAACAGGTTCGAATTGGTGTCGAGAATTTTGAAATGGCCGCATAAATGTGCACGATAAACAGCTGAGGGTAGGCTCAGTATTCGGATCAGCGACATCGTTGAGCAAGTGAACCAAAAACTTCGAAGTGATCGGCGTTTGACGATTAGTGGTTTAGCTGATGAATCCCCAAATTTTGCTCGAACCTCACTATACAGGATTGTCACTGAACAGCTTGGGGTGCCAAAACTGCTCACTTGTCAGCACAAAGAGCAACGAATACGTAGTGCACGAAGTTTTTGGAGCGCAATAGACAAGATAGAGATGGTTTGCTTTCCTACATTGTTACGGGCGACGAGACATGGATAGCGTGCACCAACGCAGAATCGAAACAACAGTCAATACAGTGGCGCCGTTCTGGTTCTCACAAACTAAAATAGTGTAAGTATCGAAGTATATGAATTGCAAAATTATAGCTACTGTGTTTTGGAACGAAAACGGCGTCCTTTTGATTGATATAATATGCCATGGGTCAATAATTACAGCTGACGTGCGATCCAAAATCAACGCCGCGGGGAAACTGTCGCATGGTATCATCCTCCTGCACGACAACGCACATCGCTGCCAAAACCAAAGAGAAGATTCAAGAGTTTCGTTGGGAACTCTTTGACTACCCTCTGCACAGTCCTGAATTGGCACCAACCGACTATTTCCTCTTTTTGCATTTGAAACGGTGGCTAGGTGGACAATGATTTCAAACCGACAATGAACTCAAAGACGAGCGTTAGCAACTGATTCAAGCTCCAGGCAGCAGACTTCTGTGCCGAGGGGTTAAAGAAGCTGGTGTAGCGTTACAGTAAGTGTATAGATGTGAACGGTGACTATGTGGAAAAGTAAAGTGTATATGTAGGCATATGTTGCTGTCAATAAAAACATTGTCTCATGAGCGATTTTGCTATTATGACCAAATGGACCTTAGTTTTGGAATACGCCTCGTATTTCATCATTGTGAAATGTTGGGTCTCCTTTAGGTTTTTGCTATTCTCGGTAAATTTTACACCTTCTTAGCTAATATTTTATTTGGTAACTGAAAATGCAGACCATATTTGAAAGTCTTAAATGAAATTAATACCACCAAGTATACCGTTGGCAAGTTTCATGTACAATAAATGTCAACTGAACCGTAGTGTTGTTTCAGAACATAGCTGGAGAGGAACCTCTTCATTTTCACCATAGTACAACACCAGATACTATCTAAAAGCGTTAAGACCCAAAAAAGAGGAGAAGCACGCTGAAAGGTTTAATCCTTCCGGTTGATGATGATGACAAAGACGATGATGATACAAAGTGAAGTCTTCTCCCACCTACTTGTGGATCCAGTCTCCTTCACATAATCCTCTTACACCCACAGCATCCTATACCACTCGTTCTTTTGGAAGAGTCGTTCCTTTTAGCCCTTTTACTTTTACCATGCACGGTAGTGATACCCTTTGAAGTGTTCTAAACTACAGTTGTTATTTTGCCTCTTCCCCATTTTATGAGTTATAACACTTATAAGTTTATTAAATGAGATATAAGAGTGTATATTCCACGTTTATGTAAGCACTTCACATGCTGACTGTTTCAAGCTCATTTTTCCACTTTTAGTATTGCTCATTGGACTTGTGAACGGAACGTCTGCGGTTTAAATCTCTCACTGACCTTTTTCTAGGTTTGCCCGAGTCCTCACACCTGACATATACCGGGGCGATGTTCTAAATTTAGGCCTGGAACGTTTCCTTCCCAAATTTCCTTTTCTAATGAATTATTATCATTTAGTTTTACATATCATTAGTATTCACCACCTATGGTGCCTTATGCAGTAAGTATGGGAGTTAAACATTACCAAAAAAGACTTTGTTTACTTGAAGGGCGTGGCCCTCCGTAACATATGCTATCACATAATGCCTTCTATTAAAGGTGTTTGGATTCACAAGCTAGCTCGAGGTTTAGTATGCAGTTAGTACCAGACTTCACTAGATACATTTAAAAACAAATTCAGCCGTCATACTGAACCCCACTAACAGGTTTGATATCTACGTTGAGCAGCAGCAGCCAACATTTGCCAAGTAATACGAAGGGTTAGGTTCGAAGCTAGACTGAAGTGAATTGCCTGCGTATTGCTTTTTCCAGTTTTCTGTATTATTTTAAGGAAAAAAGAATTATACAAAAATTCCGATATTTTATCGGATGGAAGAGGCAAGAGAATCTTTAATTTCGTTCACCACAAGCAAACTTTGTGGTAAAATGACATTATAGATTGCAATATTTCTTTGAGGGGTATTACTTTCATTTTAAGGAATTAATCTTACATAGACTATATCATATACATAATAAGATTCTAAATTTAGTATTAATTTTCGATTTTTAATGAATAATCTGATACTACAATGTAAATATAATGACCTACCATAAGGCTAGATATGGTGTTCTTAGAGTTCTTTTGTGTGCGCGTGTTTATGTGTATGAGATTCTATCTTTCCAACTTTAGCCTATACACGGCATGTGAAAGAACAATTAATTAACTTTGATTGACCTAATATTGATTAACCATGATGCCCAGGACTTAAAATACAGGATGTTTCGAAACGATTTACAGACAAGGTAGTTTAGCATGCTAATTACGGCAGTAGCATTCACAGGAACTGCTTGAATGCGTGGCCATTGGCCTGTATGCACGCAGTGCATCCTTGGATCATTGATTGTCTTGTGTGTTCGAAGACTCCTGGCATGTCCGCAACAATTCTAGCGACCAGGTCGTCTTCTGTTTCCAAACGGTTTCACACACCAGCTGCTTCATATGCGCCAGAGGAAGAAATCCAGACATGTTAGTTCAGGAGACCTGGTGGCCAAGTCACAGGACCACGTCGGCCGATCCATCAATTCCCGAAGGTGGCTCTCAGATGATTGCCCACAGCAATGCCGAAATGGGCTGGCGCCCCATCGTGCTGGAAGCACATCTTTTGTCTCCTCCAGCACTGGCAACACATGTTCCATGAAGATGCGATCCGTCCGTTGAGGCGGAATGGAAGAATGTATGGTCCAATCAACCTATCACCGAGAATGCGTGTTTCCAAGCAGATCCCAGAGCCAACTGTCCGTAAACAGGTTTGAAGGTCAGTACACATTCCTAGTCATGACACTGACCAACAGCTTACTTCAGCACCACTCACAAGCAGTTCCCTAACATTCCAAGTGGACTTCAGTGACCATATGTTCCTTATCGAAATATATTTGTTTTGATGTCTTCTATCACTTGTATTAATTTGAACGAGTGGTTTCGGCGCATCCTGTATTATCTCAAAATGTATTTGGGAACGCCTTATGGTTTATTGGAACAATTTTAGTGAGTTGGGGAATTTACTATCATGCCGGCAGATTACCAAGGTAACTTATTTGGTCAGGATGGTGGAAAGGAAAGCGGAAAATCCTGGTTCAAATCCGGGCTATGGCATTGAGCTTTTCAGTCTGGTTCTAGCTTTCCACCTTTAGCCTACATATGGCATGTGTGGAAGAATAATTAATTAACATTGTGGTTATTGTAAATGTACATATTTATTTTCTTTTTTAAATATTCTTACATGTTTGTATTGAACGTGTAACATAAATTTCTATAAATTACTTAATTGCTTTTAGGATACGTATTGTTTTGATTTGCTACTCAAACCGATGCTTTATATATTTAATAACTAATTATGGTTTATCAATCTCTACAAGTTTCCAATACAGGATTCCTTTATTCAGTAACTACGGGATATTTGAAGGGAGAGTAAATGTAAGTAAATTTGAGGCAAGAATTATTAGTCGTACTTATTTACAAGGTAGAACTTTAATTTCGAAACTTGAATTTTAAATTTGTTGTACATTATGTGAGAAAACCAATCTTTTATGTGATATTTTCTATATTAATGACGAATATCTGAACTATCAAACGATAAGCTTTTTACATCATATATTTTTTTACTTATTTAAGAAAAATATGCTAAAAACTTAAATATGGTTTAAGTTTAAATTTGCATAACAAAAAAAGTGTAAATTTAGCTCATAACATTAATACGTCAATGATTTATGTTGTATTAGACCTGTTTGATACGAAAGTTTGATACGAAAGTTATGTGAATAACCTTAAAGTCAACAAAAGAGTAAGAGTAAGGTAGGATGCTTTGATTGATTTACTTTGTTATACATAATTATGTTGATAAATATAGGCTTTTGCTATATTATTATTATTATTATTATTATTATTATTATTATTATTATTAAGCGCTATCAGTAGGAGCAGATTTAAAAAGACTTTACACACAAAAAGTTTGACATACAAGACGTCTTTCAAACAAGATCTCTAAGAGATTGTACGAACTAAAGGACAAACTATGCGTTGGTAAGAATATTTCTGAAGAGTATTCTATTTTCAAATACTTCATAATTAAAGAGCAGTTTAATAAGATCCAATTTATATTAAGGGCGGTTAATAATGATCTCATTAATAATTTACGTATATAAATAAAAGAAGAAAGTAAAGCTACAGTATTGCTGCTCCATTCGTCATACATAATTTCCTTAAATAAAGAAAGTGAAGGACAATTCGCCGTACTGGAGAATAATTGTTGATGCTTGAATTATAATCGACCCAATTAGTAAGGAATAATACTTAAAGGCTCGATGATAGTGAATAATTTGTTTTAGAAATATTCGTACAGTAGCAAGTTACCTATCTAAAAATTAAATCCTCTCTTGCTATATACCCAAAAGTAATTGAGGAAAAATCAAAGTGTAATTTTTTATCAAACAAGAGATGTTATCTTTAAAGGATTAAGGAAACAAAGATACTGAAATTATAATTATTTTCTTAAAATATATTAAGTTTCTTACCAGTACTTAAAAGCCCTGAGATACAAAACGAGTTCTCAAATTGATATACTCACATCATATTTACATTAATAATTACGGTTTCAAACTGTCTCAAAAACAGCGAAGGATAAATAGTTAATTTTTATTGACTTGACTATTGTATTCGTATGCCACGCAATTTATACTGCCCACGTTTAGCAATGCTGCGGATATCGGACAATCACGGTCGTTTATCGTGTAACATGAGCTGTAAGGATGCGATTTTATCGGATAAAACGTCAGGCCATTACTGAACCGTAGTAGTATAAATATTCGGTGGTTAATAGGCTACTTCATCTCGACAGCAATATGAAACCTTTCAGATTGGTATACAAGAGGAAGAATTAATAAATACAACATATCACGCCTAAATATCTTCGCTGAACCCATCTGCAGATAAATCAACACAATTAATCAATTCTATAGAATGAAAGAAAATGTGTCTTTGTTGTCTTCTGATTTTAGCTTAATTTTGAGGTTAACTATTCGCTCATTCACACTTAATTTTCAGTACCACAATCAATTGTAAATACATTTAGTAAGTCATGATTTGATAGCTGTGATACGGGAACGAGCCGTGGATTTTGAAACAGTTGATTTTACCTGCTTTGCTGTTCATTTTACTGCCGCGATCTCGTAGCTCGTTCTGTTATTTCGTGCGCCAGCTGCTTCAGTGGTAAGCTACGAGATCTTTCTCCCAGGGTATGCGTGGGAGTATTATTACAGAATATCACCACTTTAAATTGATTGAGAAGTGTGATCTAATACTTGAACTAATGAAGCAAGTGCCTACCGTTTGAAGACAAAGAATGAAACTGATTTTGAATCGTAGCATTTGAAATAGTAACAACTTAATGCTTATACCTGATAACTTTTGCAGTATCAAAGTTACAGTTGGAAATAACTGTTACCGCAATACAGGAAGCTTTCCGTAAGTCGTTAAAATGTTTATCGGCGAGACCTCTCGTAATAACCGCGAAATCTTACACAAACGCGTCACTAAGCGCTTAAAATATCACACGAGCAGCTCGTACCGGCGACGGTACCAGAGAGAGAGAGTATAATTCTCTGATCTAAAATTACAAACCTTTATTACTTTTAACTCGCCTACTTCATTACTCCAACTTCTAGCTTTACATCTTGCCTGGGCCAACATCAAACTCTCTTCATGTGGCTTCTGACTGTTACTAACTCAGCCTTTCATTTTTCTCAGAATTTCTTTTGTTTTTAATTTACACAATTGGCCTACGTGACTGCAAACGTACTGAAAACAACAACTAACTGGTTTCTAGGAATCATTGTGCTTGTGTTTTTCTTACTTCGACTGCTACGTGACTTCTCTTGATGACGGTATCTTAATAAATACTTCAACTCAAACCTGTTACATTATACATAGATTTTATATACGGAGATTATTATTGCAATTATTTCCATTCCTTACTATTATTTTTTTATTTACTTATTTATATCTACCCGTCAATAATTACTTATCAGCTGACACAGTGTGGATTTGATTTAAAATGCCGTAAAAGAAAGTAATTATTATTGATATAATCCGTTACGTTTTATTCAGGAAATAGTCTTAGTAAATTCCATAAGATAAATCATCATATAAACTTGTAACCCGTCTTCACATTAAAAACTGCAAAAAAATTAGGCAAAATAAAAACCAAAGAAATATAAAATGGGATAAATAATCACCATCATCATTATCATTGTCATAGTCAAAATCATGTTCTACAGTATGCTATCATACTAAACAAATCAGTGCATAGTTTCACGTTATATTCAGTAATGAACAGTTGAGGAGATCATGTGCAGCTTGTCGAGGTAGATAAATCAGTCTTTAGCAAGAAGTACAAAGGAGAGAGAATTGCCAGAAGTACTTGGGCTGTGGGTGGAATGACTGTGAAACGTGGAGGCGTTTTCTGCTAATGGTTCCGCTTCCAGATGGAATTACTTTGAATGTGAAGGCTTACAGAATTATTTTGTGTAGGTAGGTTCAAATCAGGGTGGATCCTAATAATAGGAGCAGCATATACACGGGTCGCATCTACCTGCCATCAAAAGAAACTAAGAAAGGAGAGAAAATAATACCAACATATACACACAAATGATCGATTCGCATCTGTCTGTCATCAAAAGAAATCGAGTAAGAAGAGAAAAAGAAAAGGTTATAAAGGAAACATAAATATTAGTAAAAGACATCAGAGAACCTGCCTGTTGGGTGAGACATCTCTGGTTTAGTTCCTGCTGGGCTCGAGAAATGTCTCGATATACTGGTCTGTGAGTGTGCTTGTGTGTATTGTGACTCAATTTTAAACTACCATGTTTCGCAGCTCTCACAGTAACTATTTTGATCTGGTTCAACTTTCACTGGCACTTCACTTAGTTCACAGTCACTTCACTATGTGAACTACTTCACTTTCCCTGTCACTTCACTTTCTTCGTGATGTAGCCTCTTGTTCCGGACGGTGCATTCGGTGGGGATTCGAACACAAGACTTCTACAATCTCTCGCTCCGCAATAGCACTCGCTCGCTGCACGTCACAGCAGTCATCACAAACTCGCTCGAAGAACCGCACTTGACGTCGTAGTAGAAACGGGCTCACCATCTCGCTTACTCGCTCTCACTCACTCTGACCCACTCAACTGTCAGACCTCTCTTGCTCGCTAATATAGCCAATTCCATAGAACATTCTAGAAATATCTGGACAAACTTTATAGAGGCGGGGGAAAGAAACTTCCAGAAAATTCGTTATTGTTAGGCATCTACTGTGGTTGACTCGGGAGAATGGCTTTGTCCTTGAAGTGCAAGCGTGCATTGGACTAGAGGGGTTCTTGGCTACGATGCAAATAGCGTAACACCAGCAGTTCATCAGTATTGTCAACAAGTACAGTTTCACATGCGTATGGTAATAATGATATTGTTTTATATGTGTGCAGGTTTTACAGGTTTACTTATTTAAAAAGTGATCATAATTGTTAGGTAATATAATGTATGACTAATGCTACTTCGCGTAATATTTATTATTCCAGGAAAGAAAGGATAAATAACTTTGGTACAGGGTAAAAACAATAGAGCGAGAGGGGAGAACAATACAGCGCTAGCTAAGGTTCGGTTAGTCAACCACAAGGTCATAGCTAAACTCCTCAGTCAAACAGAGTAGTGTTTATATCGCACAAGAGAGCAACTTATCTTTATCTTTGTCTGGCGCCGTTAGGCCATAACCGCTGCGTCACAGCATTATCGGTTATTTAATAACCAATTCGCTCATTAAAGTATTTTAGGATACCACTGAGCATAACTCTGAGCGTATGTACCAAGACATATAATAAATGACAGTTCATCTACAATCAGCACAATTATATGGCACCAATAAGTGCCGGAAAGTTAACAAGATATAAAAATAGGCACAGCGCTGTACTTCACACATTAAATATACTTCAAGTAATAGCTTTACTTCCGTGCTACGTGCGCCGAGTTTACACTTAACTACGGAAAGTGAACTTGTGCATATGCAATAGTGTTTTAACAAGAGGAAGAGGTTAACACTGCCAAAGCTAGAGTCACTCTAAAAATGTGAAAATCCTGTCGCTGTACTTTAGGACCTATTCTTCACTGCCATTGCGTCACTTGGCCATATAAAAACCCTCACCTGCCTAAAACACAAGTGAATAGGTAACACTTAACAATGATAAACATTTCATATTTTTGTAAACCGTTCAACAAATACGTTTACACTGTTACACCACATTGAGTGCTAAACTTTTCCTACGCCCCCTCCGTTACATATCTGCGTGTGTTTCGCTCAAGCCAAATATTGGTTCGGCAATAACCCTGTAATGAAAAAATATTGATATCTATAGATTACAAAGTTCAGCTTAACGCCATGTTCAGACATGACTGGAAGTTGTTTTCAAAGCTGAGCTTACACAATAGAATAGAAACATTCTTTTAAGGGTTTAAATACTCCGAATAAATCAAAGATTGAGAAATAGCCATTCATTTTTATAATGCCAATGGATTAGTTATATCCTGGCACTTTATTATAGAATCATGGCTTACATTTTAATACTTCTCACAATGGTATTAAACGATTTATTGATTAATATACTAAATAAAAACAGGATGTGTTACATTCACTTGACTTCCTCTGCCCTTACTTCTCTTTTACTTCATTTTAACCGATACTAATCGTTGCAGAAATGACTGCATTACGCATTTCTTTATAAATGCAGAGGAAATAGCAATAGTCAAACTGGACGCTATATGCTGCTCTTATATAATGTTTCCATGCAGCCGAGAGAAACAACTGAATGTCGACAGGACTGTAAAGGAATAACAAAATGTTGAAAAATTGGAAGCATTACTGATGGATATCTCGGAAATGGCTTATGCCATAAAAATATCTTTGAAATAAATTGTTTGTTTTAAAGAGACCTGCAATATTTGTTAGTGCGTTTTCGTCTATGCCTTAACGTTTACCAGTTATATAAGATTCTAAGTTCCTCCCGTATGAAGGGGACTTCCAAACTGTTTCCAGAATATTCAAGGTATATATTTTATTTTTATGTAAATATCTTTAACATTTGGTATTTTAAACGAAATGGTTACAGCGGTTTTCGAGTAAATAAAAAAATTCGTACAATTTTCTATGTAAGGGTACGTTGGGGTGGGAGGATTTTCTTGAAAATCTTTGTGTCGCATCTTTAGAAGATGCTGAACTTAAATACCAAGTTTGATATTTACCTGACTTCTCGTATTTCAGTTATTCTATTCATACACTCGCTCACACACAGACTGACAGATAGACACACACGGACCTTTTGCTAAAATACTGTTTTGGATTCAGGGAGCCTCAAAACCCGTAGTTATAGAGAGATTTCGTATATTGGAATAGTACAGAGAGTACAAATAAAAGAAAAACAATAATCTTAGAACGCAAAAATGTTTTGGGGTTTGTCCTATTATCAGCTTCAGTAACCTGTAAGGTTTTAACTTGCTTCCGAAAAAGCCTATACCAGAAGGTTTATAGCATTATACTATGCATTAGGTCATTTCGTATAAGCGTGTAATATCCTAAAGTGGTCCTTCAAATTTACTGTGCTGGGGAGCGGTGCCAGGAAGCTAAATGTGGCGATAGACATGAAAATATTCATGACTCAGCAGGGTATAATGTCCAGGAATTGCCAGCGTTGTGGTCATATATTTAACAGGAGAAAAGCATCCCTGAAGTGCAATAATAAGTGATGTAGTACGTTGCGAAGTAATGATGGGGAATTTAATATGAATGAGCTGTTGAAACCGGTCTGTGGCAGAAAATAATTACAGACTACGTGAACCGAATAAAGAATTGTTCGAGGTGGAATAAATCTCTTTAAACTCCATTAATCCAGATTTTCAGTCTTTAAGCAGAGTAGGTTATATAGTTTCTTTCGAACGTAATTTTGAAAAATAATAAATTTGATAATATTCTAGTTAATACAAATATAAAAACGCGATGTTGCAAAATTAACGAAGCATAGTTTTTATTTCTTATTGCTTTACAGAACATTTATTATTTTGATTAAAACATATTTAGTAAGTCATGTTTAAAGATCTTTAAATATTCAAGCCTGATTTAAGCATTACTTTTAACATACATTAACATTAAATGTTTAATGTTTGAGCCTGGAAAGAGTGCTAGATTTGTAAACACTAATTCCAAAGTGCAATTCTCAATGACGTGTGTAAACTAAATCCCCCAAAAAGTGACAAGTTTAATTATTAAATACATTAAATAAGGATCTTAAATGAAGAACTGTAACATTAATGCATAGCTTGTAATCATCTCTCTAAGAGGATCAATAACCCTGCTTCGTAATTAGTTACACAAGTTAATTTAATAATACGTGATTCATAACAAATTTATTTATATTGTTCATTTTTTCTTATTACTGTTTTTCTTCCTTATTATTATATTATAGTATTGCATTATAATTATTATTATTATTATTATTATTATTATTATTATTATTATCATCATCATCATCATATATCAAGTATGCTTTGTCCATATATATCCTGTATATACAGAAAATTGTGTTTCAATAAACAATTCATAATAATATAAAAGAATAATGAACATCTGATATAATAGGTGAAAGGAATTAGATGCCATCAACTAAATCAGAAAAAGATATCATTGGGCACATTAAAGTGTTTATAAATACCATTCTTCTATCCTTTAAAGATTTGGAATTAACGCTTTGAGATACAGATATGTAGGGTAATACCGGGCTTTTCCTTGTAGGTGGGTGAGAAAACCATACTTGACGGGTAAGGTCAGTCCGCCGCAGAGTAGAATGGTGCTGTTTCCGATGCCATTTCGAATGGGTTACTCATTACGGCAATAGTCTTTAACTCGAGGGAGACATATTTTTTGGCGAAATTTTTAATGTTTAACCAGAACTACTGAACAGAAGCGCACTTGTTTAGGTTTGAATGAAACAGTAAAAATAACACACAGATCTTATTTTAATTGTTAACTTATTATGCACTTACGTAGGTAAAAACCAAACAGATACAGTATAACTATCAGATAAAACATTTTCATCTTATTGAAACATTCAGCGAGTACAGCCTAAAGTAAAACGAGTATTCTTATTTAACATTTTAAGCACATTCAACAAAACAATAAAAAATACTATTCTTAAACACTTAATAAACGAGAATGACACTAAACTGTGTTACTGAATTCCATCCATCCAAAAATTCGATGCCGAGATTTCACCGCAAATACACATTTAAGGCCATTTGAATAAAAAGAGGTATTTTTAGAAAAAGTTTTGTATGCGTGTGTGTGAATAGCATAACTAAAAATGAAAGTCGGATAAATACCAAAGTTGAAATTTAGGTTCAGTTCCTTCCAAAGATGCTACAAAGATTTTCAATAAAATCCCCCAGTACTATCCTTTACATGGATCATCTTTCGAAATTCTTGATTTTCTAAAAAATGGCTCTAACTCTTTTGATTTAAATACCACATATTTTGAATTTTCTAGGAATGGCCTGTGAAGTCCTCTTTATTCGGAAGGAATGTTGCATAAACTTGTATAACTGGTAAACATTAAGCGATAGACGAAAACGTACAACAGAAAAAATGTGGATATCTTTAAAACACAGAATTTATTTCAAATGACTTTTTGTTACATCAGCGATTTCCTAGATATCCATTAATAATGATTCAAATTATTCAATACTTTGTCATTCTTAAGTCCCGTCGGCTTTCAGTTGTTTCTCGCGATTGCATGGAAACAGTACTAAATTTCAAGGCCGGCATATAACGTCCAGCTCTTAAACAGTTGATTATCACTGTTCTCTTTGTATCTATAACGAAATGTGTAGCTGTTTCTGCAAAGGTTTATCTGGATTAAAATGAAGTGAACAGAAAAATACGCTTTAGTAACAATAGTTTGTGTACCCACTAATAAACAATATAGGGTAGAGAAGGTCATGTGAATGTGAACATCAGAAATTTTTTTTATTTAAGCATTCACTGAAACGTCGTTACTCCTGCATAAATTACGATTTGTACAAAACAAAATGCTAAATTAGGCCCTAAGGAAGGTGCTCAAAACAACAAAAGTATATATTAATGCCTTTCTATCATACATTTTAACAGGATCTGCTGTACTCGTCCTGCAGCATTATAAAAAAGATAACGAAAAGCTAAATAAGTGTACATGTACTAGAATGGTACTATAACTGCCCATACATCTTTGTAGATAAAATTACCAGTAAAAAATTATATGTATATGTAAATTTTATAAACCATAAAAACGAACTTGTCGTCATATTGCAATACGATTCCTTGATAACCTGTTTCACAAAACTGAATATAAAATTAACTCAGTCCATTTTACTTTGCGCTCATTCTATAATTCTATGGGGCATGAGTTTATGCAGTTGGCAAACGGAATTAACAAATTTGTTATAAATCAATTTTCTAGAAACCATTAAGCTGTTCAAACATATTAAAAAAATAAAAGATTATTTTTTTCCTGTTCAACTGCAAGCATGTTAACATAAAATTACTGGAAACGCTTTATTTGCAGTTTAATTATGCATACAGTATTTATTAGAATGTTGTTCCAAATATTGTCTCTAAAATACGGTTCTAATGAAATTAAATGTTTCTCTCTTAGTTGATCATTTTAGCATAAAGTTTTTCACAAGCTTTAATACATGCTACAGTACACACCAAAATATTTCCGACATAGAGGATGTAATTAAAAAGTTACTCGTTTTCAGAGATTATCGTAGGTCATGCCATAAGAAGTTTTGGGAATAGCAAATATGTTCGTGGGTGTGTAACACTTAAATCTTATATTTTCATGCTACACTACCGTTTTCTTATTGCTGTTTAGTAGCAGCTTAAACTTAACCTTTGTTTCTAGATCACTGATGAAAGCTCTCATATATAAAAATGTCGAACTGTCCAGTTTGAGCCCACATTCAAGTAATTCGTCACGCCCTCCGCTAGAAGGACGAATTAAATTGTTTAGCCTTTCCTTGTGTGTCAATCTAGCGAAATCCTACATAGAGGTGGTGTCCTATCACACCTACTTTCCACGTAGGTTTATAAGCATCGTTCATTGGTTAGTTTTTATGCATCTGAATTGTTTATCAGGTCAGAAACATAAGAGGACTGATACCGGCCGGGTGGAATCAAAAAATGGTTACCAAGATGGAAACCTTACAGAGAGGAAAACACTATGGTGATCTAGGGGAATGAGTCACTTTTTAGCACGACAGTGTACATCAGGGGAAAGGGGAAGGAAGCGAGCGCTGAAGGATACATGTCAGCGGGGCAAGGCCATAAGTATGGCTCGTAAGTTGGGACCTTGCGTGCCTAAGAGACTGGTATTCAATTTCAACAAATACTTCCTACCAACACAGTTATTGAGTCACTGAATACATGTTGTGTTAGCTTTGTTTACATTATACTTGAGCCAGTTGACCGCAGGCCACACCGGGTCCCAAGAAATTAAATTGAGTTTTATTTATGGACTCTTTAAATACTATGGTTCTTAGCGTCCCTTTCTATATTGGGCGTGGAAAGACGACAATTTTGCTAAGAGATCTCTTTATGAAGCTTGCGGTTCTTTTACGTGCCGTAAATCTACGACACGGTACCATACGGCTTTACTTCCCTCCCAGAGAGAGCCATGCTAAGGATTTTTACGCCTGAAAAAATTCACCGTTCTCTACCGGCTGTGAACCAGGTCCCAAGTTCAGAGCCATAGTTATAAGAAATTCAGAGTCTTGGTTATAAGAAACAAAATTTAGTTTCACTAGTTTAAAGGTGGATTACCAAATCGTTAGTAGGTTATCTGTAATATTTTCCTTCTTATTCGGATATATGAAGGGAAAGGAAGCACGATAGAATAACGGAGGTGAAATTGTGGGCTTAATTAGTTGTATGATGCAAATAAGCCACAGTTATTTTTTGAGAGCTGCTGAAATATAATCCTGTGCGGAGTGCGTGTGGTTTCGCATACTAACCCCCGTGGTCACACAGTAACGCTGTAAAACAACATTCACTTCGGTAATCTCCACAAATATCATTTAGGTAAGTGAACCACAACGATTTTAATACTTTTATCTCCAATTTCCAACATGTACGTTCAATTAAAATGACAGCTTTGGAGAGAAAATTAATTTTAACTCTCTAAATAGAGCAAGCATATATCTCGCCATTCCGGTAAACTATTCATATTCAGTTACCTTTTCAATATTTATGCTCACTTCCTAAACATGTCAAAGTTGAAAGTTCAATTTATCTAATGTGTAGTACACAAACTGATACAAAATGGAAAGAATTTATCCATTGACTTTAATTACATTAATAACAATTAGTGAAACATAAAAACACCTAATTTACAAATATGGTTCTATGAATGTAATTTCTATCGAAAGAAAAAGTAACAAGTAATTAAAAATATATAATAGTACAAACGTAAATAAAATAATACATTCTGCAAGCATATAACAAACTGAATACTGAGTGTTGTTATATTTATATGAGTAGATTAGAGTGGTGTATTTATTGGTCTTAAATATATAACATATTCAGACTCTCGCATCTCACGGGTCAGATAAATTGTACATGCCTATATAATTTCAGTGTATTCTATATGTTTCAGTCTATATTAATCACACTGAACTTTAAAGTTGGTGATATTTTATAAGAATTGAAAAAAAGAGAAACTACAGCAAAAAGCACAACAACAAACAGAAGCAGAAATACTGAAATGGTACACATTTCTCTACCCATCACAAATTAACATATTATGTACAGGCATTAATTTTTTCAATTATTAGTATTTTTTATTCACCTTCCGTTTATGCTACCATGGTGGAAAGTTAAACTTGCATTCAACGCCGGTAACCTAATCAAACTCCGTATTTTGTCTATTTTACTGCACGTACATGTATGAACTATATTAAATCTTCTTAACGTTTGATATATTTATTATTGCAGACATGGAATAGGCATAAAAATATCTGATAGTGGAACTTTACGATTTCGTTCTTACCAGTATTTTTTCCTTTTTATCTATTAATATTTCTTATTATTTAATTCGTGCTGCAGTTAATTATGAAAAGCAAGTTAATGACTTGTGAGGTCAAAAACCAGGCGTAGATCTATCGTCATTTGGGCGCTAAGGTTAACGCTAGTGATCTTGCTACCGCAACATCTGCAACAGCTGTTAGTAATTAATTTTATTTTCGCGTAAGTACTGTATACAGTACACATATTTAAATATATTGGAGAATCTCGGAAGCAGAAAATAGTAGACTTTCGTCTCGTAGTTTCGAAATCTTCCTGCTTCTCCAGTGAAGCGCTTACCGTGCTTGCATCGCAAAATGATGTTATATTGCTAATTAAAAGGCTATTTTTCCAGTTGGCTTAGGTTAAACACGATATATTTTTACAAGTAATACAAGTGCTTAGGTTTTATACAACGTGCACCCTCTCTATGCGTAGTGGGATCCCTTGCCTGCCTGTCCGACTGCCGGGGAATCTCTATCTGGGAATTTAGGGACCCTGCCATTCCTGTACCGTCGTTCCGGCCGTCCGGTGTCTCCTCTCACCTCATCCTTCCTCCGGGGGACGCCCCCTTGTATAGGTACAATATCCCATGTGGATCAGTGCCGAGTACCATCCGATCCGATCCAACCCTCATTACGTTCTCAATCATTTCTTGAGGAATGGTCTCAATCTCTTCCCGAAATGCGGTTTTCAACTCATCATATTGTGGAGTCGCCGTGAAAAAAGCTTTATTGTTGAGATGACCCCACAGAACAAAATCAGGGGCTGAAAGTTCAGGTAATCTCGCCGGCCATGGAATATCACAGAATGGTGAGAGTACTTGACTACACTGCGACACCATTTTCCACATCTTAACATCTTAACAACTAATTGAAAATGTAATATTTCCCGTGGCCCACCCGTGGCTTCTAGTTATGTAAAAATCTCTAAAGTTGATTAAGAAATGAGAGGACTTTACAAGCCTGTCACCGCAATATCTCAAACCTAAAACACTTCAAACAAAATCGTTGAAGCTGCTTTTCAGATAGTAAAAACGAAACTAATCTTTTTATGTAAGGGGTAGTTTAGAATATCGTAACTTTTCGAGTTATTCTCTGTCACTTTCTCATACATACACATATACCAGACCTTATTTTGATGGTTTCAAGAGGCCTCCTGAGGTGAATTTCTGGTGAACTCTTGATACCACATTTTTAGGTAGAATAAATACTACCACTATTTATAATAAGTAAGCCGCAACGAAAGTAAAAACGATTTTGCAATATCAAAAAAATAATAGGAAAGAAATGAAGAAATTAATTATATTAGGGATTGATATCTCGATACTCGGTAGTACCGAAGCACTTTGAGAAGAACCTTCTATACTTTTATATTTTTAAGTATTATTGAATGTTGTTGCGTTTGACTTTATGCTAGAGAGGAATAAAGGGAGTCGAGACTTCACATCATTGTTTCGCACGTGTCCCCAGAGTTGCTGGAGTATTGTTCTTGACAGATCTTTACTGCGTTTCTGTGGATGAATCAACGCAACATTCCATAGACTCTTGTGTCTAAATGAAAACATGCAAAACAATGGGGAAGGAGTAGAGATACTCGTGTAACATGCAGCGTCACCTGAGTTGTAAATGAAGCTGATTTAGCTGACGCACTAAATCACGTTTCTGCAATAACCTGGCTTGGTGACTCACTCTCAATCATTACATTTACCTATCCAGTGACCAAAATCTATGAATCCAGCAGAAATAACTTAGAATTTAAGACGTGAGATAACCAGTGCATGAAAATATTTTGTTTTCTTCCATTTGTTAGTTTGTGTTTACGCAACTCTAACTCGGGTTACTAGCCCAGCTTACAGGTATTCTGTACGACTAATTTATATAATATGGATAGAAAGTCCTTTAAAAGAAGGTTTTCAGCACAATATATAGTTAAATAATAAGCAATAAAAGTTATTATTAATTATTATTATTATCATCCTTGACTAACAATAGAACACATATAACCTGTGGCATTATTAAGTTACAAAAAATTGCTGCAATTAAGAGAATTTCAAAAAGGAACAATTTAAACAATCTTAATGTGTAGCACTCACATGACTTTCTCTACACTTATACAAACTATTTTTACAAACGCTTATTCTCCATATGCTTCATGTTATTCGAGATATCGAGATGTTAATATTATTACTAATTTTCTTGTAGATGCAAGGGGAATTGGTAGGGTTTAAGCGATAGTAAAATATTTTAAGAGCTGGTTGCTATGTGGAGTATTCCATTCTCTTTGCATTACCAGGACAAAAAAATGAATAACGAATTCCCATTTGAGAAACAGTGTATACAACAAAAACGTATCTGACATAAATTGTGTATTTTAACGCGATCTACAGTTTTTGTGTAGTAAAATTTTATCTATCTCTTATGGTTTACCAGTTATGCAAAAGTCGTTCACAATGAAGATTACTTTTGAAGACTTCCCAGGAAATTCGAGATATACAATTCATTTGCCATAAAAATGTCTTAAACGTATGGCATTTTATTCAAAATCGTTAGAGATATTTTTGAGAAAATTAAAATTTTCGAAATATGTTCCACGTAAAGGGTAATCTGGGGTAGGGGATTTTCTTGAAAACCTTCGTGTCGCATCTCTGGAAGATACTGAACCCAAATACTAAGTTTGGTGTTTATTCGACTGTTCGTTTCTGAGTTATGCTGTTCATAGACACACAGACATACACACACGGACATGTTTCCAAAAATGTCTTTTTTGGATTCAGGGTGCCTCAAAGCATATATTTCCGGTGAAATATCGGTATCGAATTTTTGTCTGGAATACAATACTTCCCCTACTTACTATACGTAGGAGAGAAGGTAAAAGTTTACATACATACAAAATTGGTTACGTGCATTTATACACAGAAAACCAGTAAATAATTCAGTAACAAGCTGTTGTATTTTCTGATTTTTATCAAGTGAGTATCGAGTATTGGGTATCAAATATCGAGAAATAGTGGTATAATCGTATCACTAAATTATATAAAAACAAACAAACTATCACATAAAACCCAAGAATAGGAGCTAGTTTATTTTCTCTTTCACGAATAAGTTTTAATGCCTTAGCAAAAATAAGGCTGATTCATACACAGAAGTTCAAACCATACCCAGGAATCAACTTAAATCCCTCTTACTGAGAAAACTGAGGTTTCCAGGATGGAAGGAAATTAGGTCACGTTCTAAGAGGCCAAGCGAGCGCCGGCATACTAAGCAGAATATTTGCGGTTCGACTCCTGCACTTTATTTTTTCTTCATGTCGGATTCGACCTTTCGAGAAAATATTACTCCTCAATGTAAATATGCTGTAAGCTGCAGGTTTCAGAGAATAGACTGTCTGTGGAATAAAGCAGGGAACCAACATAGAAATTTGAAATTAATTTAACTTTCCAGTAGCCCCTAAAGATTGGCAATAATAAAATAAGTTTATGTTCTGCTCGAGAAATGTTGGCTAAAGCCGTTTTGAGAAAGTAAAAAATGACGAAATGTTTTTAGTTACTCTATTAAGAATATGTATGGTAGTTAGAGAACATATTGCGTTCCACATAAAAAGTTCATACCGAGATCTCGCGAGAAATACATGATTTAAGGCATCCTGAATCAAGAATTTTTTTTAACAAAGATCCGTGTGTGTTTCTATGCGTGTGTGTGTGTGTGTGTGTGTGTGTGTGAGCGTCTGTGAACAGCTTAACTCAAAAGTGAGAAATAGGATAAATACCAAACTTGGTATTTAGGTTTAGTAGCTTTCAAAGATGCGATAAAAAGATTTTCAAGAAAAATCCCACAAACAAAATACTGTTTACGTCAAATATCCTTGGAAACTTTCATTATCTAAAAATGGCTATAACAATTTTGATTAAAGTACTCTATATTAAGAATATTTACCTAACAAATAAAATGTATATCTTGAATAGTCCAGGAATAGCCTTTAAAGTCCACTTCATTCGGAAGAAATATTGTATAATCTTGTATAACAAATTTTCACAATTCATTTCAAATAACTCTTTTGTGGCATGAGCCATTTCCGAGATATCCATTATTAATGGTTCGAATTGTTTAATAATTGTCAATCTTTTCAAGTCCTTTTCATAGTCACTTATTTCTCGCGATTGACGCAAACAGCATGGAAATTTAAGGCCAGTACATAGCGTCCAGATCTTAAAACATTTTATTATTACTGTTCCATTTATATCTATATAAGGAAATGTGTAAAACAGCTATCTCCAGAGAAAGTCATGTAAATGCAGAAAATCAGACATTTTAATAAGGGATTTCTTTGGGATGAAATTTGCTAAGAATTTCTCTTCATGATTCATGCTGTTCTCCTTACGTCTCTCTCACGCACAGGGATCTCAAAACGTGTATTTCCGACTTCACCTTGATATTTAGCTTTTTGTTAAAAGGATCCATCACCTAGGATTTAAACAATAGAGAATGTAAAAGCTCAGTTGATTATTAAGAGGAGATTGCACTCGTTATGTTTCTTAGTATTCAGTACACTTTTCCTAAGTTCGTCATATTACTTTGAAGTATTCAACCACATACTTTTAACATTATACTTCACATGAACTTATTTTTATGAAATCAATTTAGTAGAAAATATTTTTAAAAACAAATTTGCTTTCAGTGGAAAAAACTTCATTCAAATTCCGGATGTGTAACTAATTATTTTACAGAGGTACTTAGGTCGTTGGTTCGATTCCGTGGCAGACCTTCCTTACGCATGTTTTTCTCGGGTATTTCCCGGGTCACTAGGCGAATGCTGGGAAGGTTTATTACACCACCCGAATTTCCTGTCCCTCGGTTTCACCTCCATTCTCATTTTATGGTCTGTATAGGGTTGAAAGTGTCGGTGGGAGTCTCGGCGTTGCATGACAGGGGAAAAGGATGCTGTACGCAACCCTTCGTCCCCCGGAATTGAGACGATCTCCCAGTTCCGGCCCCTCCCAGTGGGATGTACAAGTCTGCAGGAGGGGGGTCGGTTCCACTAGCTGCCATCCGGAGAGTTTCAATTTGTAAAATGTAGGGACCCTGCCCTCAGCCCCGTCGTGCTTCCTGGTCCGGCCCTCGCTGTCTACTCTGACCTCACCCCTTCCTTCCGGGGAGGCCCCGTCAGCGGTACAGACACAAAAGATCTTGTAGACCGAGGTGCTAAGTCTCCCTCCTGCTTGGTATACAACGTTTTAGCCATTACATTTAAAACGTTTTGCAGAACATGGTACCCAAATCTAATAACAAAATGTAGATGGAAACAATTAGCAAAGAAAGCAGTTTATACAGATCCAAAATAAGTTTAACTTAATAAAAATCTAATTTGTTACATTCGCATGACTCTACCCACTTTCGCTTATTACTTTCTCTACTACGGATAGTAAGTAGGGAAAGTATTGCACTCCGCTAAAAAATTCAATACCGAGATTTCACCGGAAATACATGTTTTGAGGGCTCTTGAATCCAAAACAAGTATATTTGGAAACATGTAATGTGTGTATCTGTGTGTCTGTAAACAGCATAACTCAGAAGCGAACAGTCGGATAAACACCAAACTTGGTATTTAGGTTCAGTATCTTTCAGAGATGCAACACGAAGGTTTTCAAGAAAATCCCCCCACCCCAGATAACCCTTTATATGGAACATTTTTCGAAAATTTTAAATTTCTTAAAAAATGGCTCTAACGATTTTCATTAAAATCTCATATATTTTAAATATTTTCATGACAAATAAAATGTATATCATGAATTTTCTGGGAATGTCTCCAAAAGTGTTCTTCATTGTGAACGACTTTTGCATAACCGATCAACTATAAGAGATAGACAAAAGTTTACCACACAAAAATGTTGATCGCGTTAAAATACACAATTTATCTCATATACATTTTTTTTGTTGAGTGAACCATTTTCGAGATATTGCTTGCTTTTCCCTTAAATTTTCCAATACTTATACCTTTTCTCAATTGGGAATTCGTTATTCATTTATTTTTGTCCTGGTAATGCAAAGAGAATGGAATACTCCACATAGCAAGCAGCTCTTAAAATATTTGACTATCGCTTAAGGCTCACTATGTTCCCCTTGTTTTGTATTTGCAAGGGTAATATGGAAATACACTAGCCTTTAAGCATAGACATATCTCTTAATAGCTGGTTGCTATGTGCAGCACCATTCTCTTTGCCACAGATTAATACTCTTTGCATATCCAAGACAAAAAAATGAATAACGAATTCCGTTATAGAAAATAAGTATTGACAAATTTAAGGGAATAACAAGCAATATATCGAAAATGGTTCACTCAACAAAAAAATGTATATGACATAAATTGTGTAGTTTAACGCGATCTACATTTTTGTGCAGTAAAATTTTGTCTATCTTTTATGGTTTACCAGTTACGCAAAGGTCGTTAACAATGAAGAATACTTTGGAGACATTCCAAGAAAATTCAAGATATACATTTTTTTGTCATGAAAATATCTTAAACATATGATATTTTCATCAAAATCGGTAGAGCCAGTTTTTGAGAAAATTAAAATTTTTGAAAAATGTTCCATGTAAAAGGTAATCTGGGGTGGGGGATTTTCTTGAAAACCTTCGTGTCGCATCTCTGGAAGATACTGAACCTAAATACCAAGTTTGGTGTTTATCCGACTGTTCGTTTCCGAGTTATGCTGTTGACAGACACACACACACACATACGCACAGATACACACACGGGCATGTTTCCAAAAATTCTTTTTTTGGATTGAGGGGGTCTCAAAACATATATTTCCGGTGAAATCTCGGTATCGAATTTTTGGGTAGAATACAATACTTCCCCTACTTACTATACGTTGTAGAGAAAGTAAAAAATGGGCAGCGTTTTGTAAGAATAATGAAGCATTGAAAAGGACTAGTATCACAGCAACTATTTTTTAAAATAAATTGTGTGTTCTAAAGAGGTCTAGATTTTTTGTAGTATGTTGTGTATCTCTTACGGTTTACCAGTTATGTGAAATTCATTTAAAATGAAGCGGGGTTTTGGAGACATTCTCATAAAATTCAAGATATACATTTCTTAACATAAAAGTATCTTAAACATACATTTTAATTAGAATCCTTAGGGGAATTTTTGAGAAAATCAAAATTGTCGAAAAATTTTCCATGCAAAGGGTAGTCTGGGGTAGGGGGACTTTTTGAAAATCTTTGTATCGCATCTTTGAAAGATACTGAACCTAAATATCAAGTTTGGTACTATACGTAGCTGAGAAAGTAAAAATGGGTTTGCAGAGCAGTTAAGCGCTCTTTTTAAATGGGTAAAAACACTCAAGTTATTTGAATGGATATCTTTTGTAGACAGTGAATCTAGATTTAGTATTTCAAAATCTATCCCTTTAATAAAGTATAATAAACATAACAAACTCTATTTTGAAACTCAGAAAGTTACAGTTTTCCTGTTATATATTTTTGAGGACATTAGGAAATTTGAAAGTAAATGCTTCATAGCGTCTGCAACTGTAAGTACAAGCAGATTTTATTTCGATATTACGTCCCATCATACATAGTGAAATACGTTTTCCTTACTGCGTAGCAAAGAGGAGACAAACTGCATCTTCGTGCTCTTATTTCTCCTTAAGGAAGACATTCAGGTTGACTAACGTATCCTTTACATTGTAACCACTACTCCTAGTTGAGGAGGAAATTCTCGGAGCTAGCGAAGGAATTATTGCAGATATATATAGCACCTGGAGGAAATGGGAGTCACGTGAGCGTTCTAATGTTAGGAGACGCACCCTGGGGTCACGATTCCCGATACATTTCAATTAGATCCGACACGACTGTGCTCCTGCTCACGTCACACAACCACCTCCAAGACGGTATTCTACTGTTGACATCTGTTACACGCGATGTAGTACAAGACGATACAACGTATAATAATATATAGATTGTTTTAATATTCTGCTTCATTCGTATTACATTTTATTTCACAAGAAGCGATTAAACGACCAAAAATTTGATGTGTTACAACCACACATTCTCTCTACTCTTTATCGCTTATTAATAGAGTATACACATTTATTCTTATAAAAGTTTATCTTCATTTAAATTTGTTTTACGTTTTTTAATTTTAATCAGGTGTTTTAAAACTGGGCGCTTATGCACTTTCCATGATGTCGTAAGAAAGAATTGAAATTCGATAGAGCAGTAAATAGAAAAATAAGCTTTACTAAGTGTAGATTGTATACCTACTACTAAAAATAGAGGATAGAGAAAGTCATGTCAATGTATACCAGATTTTTGTGTTATACAGGTGGACCATTAAAATGAGACTGTACAATATCTCCAAAACTATTTTCAAATGGGAACCTACAATTAGGGTGAATTAAAACTGGCCCTAAAATGACCATTACAACGTCCTTCAAACACGACTACTGGCAATTACTTCCTTCCATAATATCAAGCAACTTTTATTCAAGACATTTTTTTCTACAACGCTTAGTTTTGGAGATATTATACAGTCTCGACTTAAATGGTCCACCCTGCATAATGTGCGCTTTTTATGCATTTATTCGCTCACTGTAATGTATTATTTGGTAGGTTAATTTAAGGTATAATGTTCATACAAACGTGGTGGATAAAATAATATATCTACAACGACTAAAATATTATATGAGGATTATTAAATACAAAAACGTTTATACATATTACCTTTCTCCTTTGAATTTTTTTCCAAGTAGATAAGATAAGATAAGATTTTGTTACAGTTTCATGGACCTTCTGTATCCAGGAATGGACAATCAAATCAGATATGCGAGGCACTTTCCTCATTCTGTTTGCACATTCTACAGATGTGTACATCTTTGTAGAGCCCTGCTTTACGTATATGTTTCCTGAAGTGACAATGTTCAGAAATTAATACAACTATTTCCCTTATACCTCTTCTGTCCAATCCCAGGAGAGATAGTGTGTTGCATAGACCTAAAAAAACAGTTTCCTGGCTTGTCTTTATTCAGGATAGGTTTTCATCGGAGATGGTGTTTTTCTCTAATGCATAGGCTATCTCATTACCCTTTTTAGTCCGCTGATCTCCTTCAAGCAATTTCATAGCTTACGCGAGTATAAAACGGACGTCAAGTACTTACATTCATTTGCATTTGAATAATCAAAGCACCATCACATCATTAGAAAGCACCAATACAATCATGTTTACATAACTTGCAGTTCCGCATGCATTATGATACACAATTATTGACAGGAACATAGAAATAATTAAATAAAGAAATAATAGTAAGATAGAGAAATAATTGTAATAAATAATTTCCGTATATGAAATACACGTATAATGTAATCGGCTGGAGCTGAAAGATTTGTCCGGGGAAAAGGCGAATAACGAGTTAAGAAATGTGTATATCAGTACAAAAGTCCTGGAATGCTGTGAGAGCTAAGTTCATTACGTTTGCAAAGTCAGTTATAAGTTAGGAAAAGTGAAATGTACGGCTTAGCAACAAGGTAAGAGAAGCATACGTAGGATTTTAAGATTGGTCTGCACAAGTCGGAACGTTGGTAGCGATATGTGCCGGAACTTAAGCTAAGCAACGGGCATACATTTTAAATCTTAAACATTCGTGCATACACTCGTGACTCTTCTGAGATTATTGACTTACTCTCGTGTGTAATTTTTAAGTTGCGTAGTGCAGATGAGCGCGTCAGTGTTAGAAACATTTAGCGGCTATAGAGAGAGAGAGAGAGAGAGAGAGAGAGAGAGAGAGAGAGATCTTTACGAACACCGTTTCTGTGACTGACGGCAACTGACACTTCGCTTAATTATTGTTATAGTAGTAATTAATTTGTAAATTCAACAGTCGGCAACTCTTCTCAAACTTATCATTGTAGTCAACACCAACATTTATTAGGTAACTAAATGGGTGTTATCCTTTTAAACACACTCACGCATATCCTGAGATAAAGAACTCATAGCTATACCACTACAGCAGCTGGCGCACGAAAGAACGCACAATGAGCTACGAGATGATATAAAACTCATCAACAGAGCAGGTAACATTACATGTTATTAAAATTTGAAACAGGGAGCAGTAACAAAGTTATTGTACCATGAAAACGGCTTCACTTGTAAATAGGAAGGCTGATACTATTTCATTTACGCTTAAACCACATTCAAAGTTGTGAAACTAACGTACTTCCCTTATTCAAGTTTAATCATGGAGTCTTGAGACAAGTCATCTGAATTGCTGGTTAAGTAACGATTCGATATGAAGAGGAAGTTTTCTCGCGTAATAATTAAAGAAGCGAACTGAAGGAAGTCAAGTGCTCATGGGTTTTTCGTTTGTTAGAGCTCCACGGTTCATAACTTCAGTCTAGAAAGGACAAAATCGCTTCACTTTAAATTAAAGCCTGTTTAAAACGAAGAAAATAAAGGAACTTGTTCGCCGCTCTATTCCATGGAAAGTATGACAGCATTTTATACGTTCACTTCCCTTCCCCCGAGCGGTCGGAACTTCATTGCGGAATAAAAGTTAGTGGCATAGCCCGGTAGACATAAAGACAACTGGAGAAAAGTTTATCTCCCCTGCAATAAGCTAAGTTCTGAGTGCGCAGCTGTGGAACACATTCCTAAGTGACGGCGTGAAAGAGCTGGCAAATTTCAATTACTTAAACCGTTCTTCAGTGTGTCTAGCATAGTGGCCTCAAGGCTGTACGTCTGTCAGTGTCTCCAACCTATGTTCTTCAGCTTTTATGGGTGCTTTGTTCTTTTATTTGGCAATCGCAGTCACTTTCCTTTATTTACTCTTTGCAAAGCTCCTTCAAATTTACCGAGCGAGATGGTTCTGCTGTTACACGTGAGGATCGCATTCGGGAAGTCCCGTCTTCGATTCCCGCCGGGCCGGCCCTGACCAAGGTTTTTTTTTCGTGGTTTCCGCGGGTTGGTAGTCGAATGCTGGGTAGTCGAATTCCTCTTCTACCATGAATTTTTGGTCCCCAATATTTGCTTTTTTTTAGGTTTTAGGACTACGCCACGGCGGTTGGTTTGTTGCGCCAGGACGGTGGAGTTTGTAACCTGGAAAATGTTCTCCCTGGTGTTTAGTGGGACTGCTGGGCCCTCCTCCTTGATATCCACGGGAACCCCGGCTAACTCGGGGCTTAAGAAAATATAGGCAGCGACAGAATTGGCACTATCGTTAACATACCTTGTCCTTTCTAGCATACAAGATGTATTTTTCGGCCTGGTGCGCTTATTTGCATGCGCAGCAGCTGGAAAAATCCATTTATTTTTTCAGAGGGTGCTGAGTCAATAACAGAACAGCAGGCGCGTACACAACGTGAGGTAAGGTAAAATCACCACGCGTTCCGAGTGAGTGTTGTTCCACGCAAGGGGAATATTGCCACCCTTTATCCCCACCTTGGACTACCTTCTCCTGCTCTGCGTTTCTGCCGTGTCAGGTCTAAAAGTTCCATACCGAGTTTTTATCGGAAATTCACGTTTTGAAGCTCCCTGAATTAAAAAAAAACATTTTTGGTGATCCGTTTATGTGTGTGTGTGTGTGTGTGTGTGAAGAACATAACTCAAAACGATAAAGCGCTTAAATATCAAGCTTGATGCTTTAGTTCAGTATCTTCCAAAGGTGCGACAAGAAGATTTTCAAGAAATGTACCCATCCAAAATTACCCTTTACAAAAATGTAGATCTCCTTAAAACACACGGTTTATTTCAAATAACTTCGAGGCACTTAAATAATTTCAGTCTAGTTATATAATGTATAAATTCAATAAAATCCCGCCTTAAAACAATGTGTATGTAACAATATCTAAAAAGTTTATATTACAGTAATTGTATATGTTTATATTATTGTATCCTTGTGTAATAATTTTATCTGAATGTATTACTAATTTAATAATGTAGGAGCTGTGAGAAATAGGTTTAAAGTTGCTAACAATGAGGTAACATTGAGGCAATAATGAGTAAGGAATTTAAATGCTACTAGTCATTATTAGAGTAGCAATAATGTAAATTTTGAGACAGTTTAAAAATAGTCAATCATCAACCAGAAAAAGCTTTAGTTAAATGAAGGTATTGTATTGGAGTAGAATTAGCAAATCAGAGACTTGAAATACAGAAATTTACAGGTTTAGACGGTTGAAATCAATTCAGTTGCCTCCAAACAGTGCTCATAACCAGACGTGTTGCTTCTAGATAGTGCTCATAACCAAACGCGAGATGTGTCCTCGCGAAATTAATTACGTAATAAAAAGTGCAAGTATTTAAGAAAAAGAATATCACAGATCTCTATATCATTGAAGTGTTATTTAAATCGTGTCAAACAGTAATAAAAGTAGTGAAGTAAAATTATAATCTGTGTAAGCCTACATTCTTGTCGTACCACAACCCTGCCAAGAGAAACGTGTCTATAACAAATACTGACGCAGCCGAGGCAAACATAAATATAATATCTAAAGAAACAGTCAAATTACAAAGTTAATATTTTCTTTAAACTTGGGGCGAAGGCTACCGGAAACTGTTTACTATACGTGCGGTTGCAACTACTACAGGTTTGGCTCCCCAACAATTGAACTATAATACAACTCCTTCAATACTACCTACTTCAACTTTTTTGTGGCAAAACTGTATCCGAGATATCTATTATTATTATTAATGCCTTGGTTTGTTCATTACTTTGTGATTATTTTAAAGTCCTGTCGATGTTCCAGTTGTTTCTCACGATTACACGGAAAGAGTATGAAGTTATAAGGCCAGAATACAGCATCTAGTACATTTGATTATCGCTATTCCCGTTTTATCGATAATAAATGTATAATGTAGCTTTTTCTTCAAGTTTTATCTCGATTAAAGCACTCACTAATAAACCATAGCTGTAGAGAAAGTCATGTGAATCTAAAACATCAGATTGTTTATATATGTAATCATTGATCTTTCCTGTAGATTAATTCTCTGTGGCCTTTAGCTGTTATTTATTCTTCTTGCATTTTTTTTGTCTAACAAATACGGAACGTAAGTATCCCGTACTCACAGCCTGCTACTCAGCACGAGCTAAACACTTTCTCCGCTACCTGCATACACGAAGCTAAAGCACCTGTCCGAAATTATTTCCTCTTCAAAACCAACATTTCGAATACGTCCACTGTCATAAATCTGCCACGACTGCCCTTCTTACAGTCTTTATCGTTCCCAGATCTTGGACAATAATGGTAACCGAAACACCAGAAGGGCATTTCAATAACAAAAGCAGTATGCTCATTGTACTAGATTTGCTTTGTCTCTTAGCATTTCATAAAGTATACATATTTCAAATTTATATTATACATACTTTTCCCAATATCCTATCCATAATCTTTATGCAATCAATAACGTGCAAATTAATCTATTATTATTATTATTATTATTATTATTATTATTATTATTACTATTATTATTACCCTTATTACACGTTAATTGATGCATAATCACTCAAGATATTGAAATTTGCGACAAAAACAGTCAGGATACATTAGCTTATTAGTTGAACGTCTTTCATTAAAATAGAAACTTTACATGGAGGTACGGCAACAGAAAAATGCGAGTTTCTTCGAAAAGTTTTCAGTCACAGTCTACGCCGTTTATTATGATCTAAGCGGTTTGGTGATGGTCGTATTTCAGGAAGATCGAAAAGTCACTGTTGCAAATTTTAAAGGGTTGTTTCATGTCTTAAAAGATGATAAATCTGAATTTGCAAAACGAAATTTGACCTGTGGAAATTTTGCCAAAAATTCTCTAGAGCAAAGGCCGGATATCCTTGTTTATCCACAATATTACAAAACCGATATCAGCTAATTAGGCATGTACTGACCGAATGCAATTGAGACGATCCTTCACCCAGCCTAGAGTTCGGTATTGTAAAACTATTTTAACCAGACTAAAAAATCCATATTTTTGTCAATGTTTTTTAACAGCTTTGATCCAAAAGATCTGAGAATTATGCTTTAAAAGGAAAATTAAACTGCCACAAAGCATGAAGACTATTTTGAACCATGCTACTGTCAGAGACTGGAAAAAAAGTGTGACACTTTTGTAAACTTATTTCCTACATTACTCCTCATAAGCTCTATATACCTTCATAATATGACGTAATTTTCAGATCGACAGTTGGAAGTCTTAACTACTAATGGGAATTTTATATTTAATTCCTATTTTTACTTCACATTTATTTTACAGTCGGTGCATGGAATCGTGGCGATATAAGCTGTAGTGGTTTATGTTGTAAGGACTCTGCCATACCTGGTGCCATACCTTACCTGGTTCTAGCACTGTGCTTTGTCTTAATCCCCCCCTCTTCCTTGACACACGCTCATAAGTTAGTGTTCGATTTCCAGACGTTTTGCATCAAACCAATACGAGACGGACTCATCCAGGGGCTCGAATGGACAGTCGTGGCGAATCCACTGAGGTGAAATGTTTCGTACTCTTCCCCTTTCGCCGCTCACCTAAACCTGATGCCTTTTCCATAGGCTAATGCGTATCTGTTGGATTTGAATTCAAACCAGCAAGAGATTTACTCACACAATGCAGTTGTGGAATACAGATAAGGAGATTCTGACAACATTAAATAAAGAAACAATACTTTAGGAAACCAAAAGCATCGGCACGTTTCCGTACACTCGTAGATACATCACTTTAAATGATGTCGGATAGCGTAGATGGAAGGCCAAACCCTCGCGGCGGTGGATTGCTAATAAATGGAACACAGCACATCGAACAAACAATAAAAAGCAAGCAATATTAACTTTCTTCGCATGTTACATTTTGAAGGGCAACATTTTACGCCAAAATGCTTTTCTCTTTGTTCTTCGACAGCAACGCATTTTAAGACATTGCAAAATTCACTCTCACTACTGCTCTTTCCTCTCTCCTGGAGTTCTCCATGAAAGGCTTTACTTAACAACTTAGAAGCCACGAGGCAATGCAGCGGTTTAAGTAGTACTTTTTAAGAAAAGAATGGAATTGCAGCATTAACATACTCAGAAATCTACAATTCATGAGGCCTTTTATTTGTGGCTCAGAGTTTTAAGGGACAGAGTTCCTAGAACTTCCTTTATTTTTATATTAAGTTCACCAGTCGTCTTTTGTTGAGCGAGGCAAAGAATAAAAGGAAAAGGGAAATAATGAGAATAAATCAGATTATTTCTTTCTGTTATTGGTATTTTCGTTGTGAACAAGTAGGATGAACTGGAAGAAAAGTAAGGAATACTACACACAATGAGGGTATTATGAATAAGAATAAAGTTTCCCAATGTGCTTTACCCTTCTCCAACCATAAAATTCAGATTTTACGTTGTTCTTGATATCTCTCTTTATACTCACTTCTGACATCCATACTATTATGCTTATCTTGGGTTCAACTTCAACTTTTATTTATTTTTTGCATATTGTCATTTTACATGGTTGTTAAATTATGGCTATTGATTTCTCTATCACGCTCATAGTAGGTAGAGAAGTTATTGCATTTCATCCAAAAAATTGATACAGATAAAAAGCACTTTAGAAAAAACTCCATGTGTGTGCCTGTCTATGTGTGCCTGTTAACAGCATAACTCAAAAACAAAAGTTAGATAAATACCAAACTTGGCATTTAAATTCATACCTTCCTAAGGTGCGACAACAAGATTTTCTAGAAAACCCTCCTACCCCAAACTACTCTTTACATGAAACATTTTCTGAAATGGTTCTAGCGATTTTTATTAAAATACCATATATTAACCTTTAAGTGGTAACATCGGTCTCTCAGACCATAGCATCTATTACTTTCTCTACTACGTATAGTAAGTAGTGGAAGTATTGTATTCCACCCAAAAATTAGATACCGAGATTTCACCGAAATACGTGTTTTGAGATCCCCTGAATCCAAAAAACAAAACATTTTTGGTAACATGTCCGTGTGTGTGTCTGTCTGTGAACAGCATAACTCGGAAACGAACAGTCGGATAAACAAACTTGGTATTTAGGTTCAGTATCTTCCTGAGATGCGACACGAAGGTTTTCAAGAAAATCCCCCCACCCCAGATTACCCTTTACATGGAACATTTTTCGAAAATTTTCTCAAAAATTGCTCTAACGATTTTGATTAAAATATCATATGTTTAAGATATTTTCATGACAAATAAAATGTATATCTTGAACTTTCTGAGAATATCTCCAAAAGTATTCTCCATTGTGAACGACTTTTGCATAACTGGTAAACCATAAGAGATAGACAAAATTTTACAACACAAAAAATGTAGATCGCGTTAAAAAACACAATTTATGTCATGTACATTTTTTCGTTCAGTGAACCATTTTCGAGATATTGCTTGTTATTCCCTTAAATTTTTCAATACTTATTTTCTAAAATGGGAATTCGTTATTCATTTTTTTGTCTTGGATATGCAAAGAGTTATAATCTGTGGCAAAGGGAATGGTGCTGCACCTAGCAACCAGCTATTAAGAGATATTTATGTGCTTAAAGGCTACTGTTTTTCTATATTGACCTTGTAAATATATATTCCTCTTACATCTGCAAGAAAATTAGCAATAAGATAGAGTCTTAGTCATGTGAGTGTAACACATGAGATTTTTTTCTGTAATATTGCCTATGCTGATTATGTCGCAACCTTGAATGCTGAGCTATGTGTCATATGGACGTTTGTGCTTGATTTGAAAACGTGGCTTTACAATTGTTGCTACCCATTGTTACAAATTTATCAGGAAGGGTTCGTAGACCGGTGTTACTGTTAACATAAGTATATTTTGCGTACCTCTGATTTCCTATTTTACAAAAAAATGTCGTCGCTGTTTTCTAGTATATTACAAGTAATAAGCTCACTCTCTTAATAAACAGTCACCATTAAGTGCCATATCGATGGTTTTTTTTACAGTTTGGATGATGAAGAAGGATATTTTTACGTTATTGTTATTTGCCCCACGTTGCGCGTAATTTGAAGTAGGTTGTATTGAAGGAGTTGTATTATATTTCAACTGCTGGGGAGCCGAACACTTGAAGTAGTTGCAACCGCACGTATGGTAAACAGTTTCCGGTAGCCTTCACCCCAAATGTACTTTCAGGTGGCCTGTGCCCCATGTTTAAAAAAAAAATATTAGCTTTACAATTTGACTATTTCTTTAAATATCATATATTTATGTTTGCCTCGGCTGCGTCAGTATTATTGTTAGAGACACGTTTCTCTTAGGAAGGTTGTGGTGCGACTGAAGAATGTAGACTTACACAGATTCTAATTTTACTTCACTCCTTTTATTAATGCATGATAAGATTTAAATAACACTTCACTGATATAGAGAGCTGTGAGATTCTTTTTATTAATTAATTACACTTTTTAACACGTAAACTTATTTTTCGTCTCACACTAATACATATTAAATCTCGAGGACACCTTTGCGTCTGGTTACAATCACTGTCTGCAGGCAACTGAACTGATTTCAACCGCCTAAACTTGTAAATTTCTGTATTTCAAGTCTCTGATTGGCTAATCCTACTCCAGTAGAATACCTTCATTTCACTAAAGCTTTTTGTGGTTGTTGATTGGCTATTTTTAAACTGTTTCAAAATTTACATTATTGTTGCTCCAATAATGACTAATAGTATTTAAACTTTCAAATTCATTATTGCCTCAAGGTTACCTCATTGTTACCTCATTGTTAGAAACTTTTAACCTATTATTCTTACAGCTCCTACATTATTAAATTACGTAATATATTCACATAACGTTATTACACATGGATAAAATAACACAAACATATACAATGACTGTTAAATACACGTTTACAAATTATTATACACACATGTTGCTTCAAGGCGGGCTGTTATTGAATTTATTATTATATAATTAGACTGAAATCATTTTAGTGTTAAAAATACTGCCTCAATGAAAATGTCGAAAGAGAACCTGATGGTAAATGTGTCACGCCGAAGTCAGAGAAGCAAGGAAAATAATAACAGACACTTTCCCACATCATCATGCAGAAAGGAAATCGGACCAGAGATTAGACAGACTTCAAAAAAGAAAAACATGCCACTATTACCAATATGAAAAATACAGGAAAACTAATTACAAGTGCGTCAAGTGTGGAACACCAAAATGCTTGGAGTATTCTAAGAAGTTGTGCAAAGAATGTGTAATAAAACCGAAACTTTTATCCTGGTGAGAATGCAAAGTTATGAACAAGAAAGACACTACTGAACACAATGTTATATTATTATGTGAAACAGAAGTATATATCAGTGTAAAAGTGGGGTATATGAAAATGAATTTCACACGCTTCATACTTTTCTAAATAAGTCCTTTTTGTTACTTCGTTGTAATTTGTTTTTTAAAAACTGTTTTATTATATTAAAACATGCAATATATATAAGAAGTAAATTCAATACCGCAGTGAAAATATGTAGATAAAATCAAATAAAAATGACAAGGTCTGAGAGACCGATATTACCTATAACATGACAAAATTTATGTTACCACTTCAGCGTTAAAGATATTTACATAACAAACGAAATTTATATCTTGAGTTGTCTGGGAATAGCCTTTGAAGTCTTCATTCGGAAGGAATTTTGTATAATGTATAACTGTCAAACGTTAAGGGATAGACGAAAAATTACTAAAAAGAAATGTTGATCTCTTAAAAACACACAATTGATTTAAAATAAGTTTTTTTGTGGCATCAGCCATTTCCGTGATACCTGTTATTTATGGTTCGAATAGTTCATTACTTAGCCATTCTGTTAAAGTCCTGTCAACTTTCAGCTGTTTCTCGCGATTCCGTGGAAATGGGATTTTAAGCCAAACGAATAGTATCTAGTTGTTAAACATTTGACTATCGCTGTTCTTTTTGTATCAATAACGAAATGTATAATGCAGCTATTACAGCAAAGGTTTATTTGGATTAAAATGAAGTAGATACAAAAATATGCTTTAGTAAGATTAGCCTTGTATATCCATTAATAAGCAATAGAGGTTAGAAAATATCATGTTAATCAGCTGTTTTTTAATATTCTCTTTCCAATCATAATATACCACTAGACTCCGAAAAATAAACCTATATGGCAAAAATGGACCATGTACCAAGCATTTCTTTAGCCATTCCATCTTAAATTATATATAAAAATTCCCCATTTGGACCAAAAATTAAACTTGTAAAATATTTCATAGTTATTTGCTTTTCGCCCTACTAAGCATTTGTAAGCGTTACTTTCCCACTATATTTTTGTTTAGCTAAAGTATCTAGTTTTAGTTTACTTTGGCAGGCAGCCTCTCCCTCCATTACTATAAATATTTATGCAAAATGTTAAATAAATAATCTGCATAACACTTCATAGTGTATAAACGTGCACACTTCCTTGCAAACTGAAGTTAACCTATACTCCTTCTGCCTTGCGCTTGGTTGCTGTTAGCTAAACTGATGACTTTTTTATATACACATTGAATGCACGAAGTTACAGGATACTGGATTCCTTTAAAAACTGTCCCCAACCCTCCTCACCATTTCCTCTCGCTTGGTCCCCGTTATAAACTGAATAACAAAAAACGTTTCTCGCTGGTTGACTTTACTGCTGTATAGGTAGAGTGTTTTCCAAAAAAATACTTACTTTACAAAATTATAACGCTCCTCTTATTAAAGATAAGACAATTAAAACTAGACAAACATCAGAAGTTAAATTTACTCTAGCTATGAAAAAAATATTGTTACGTTTTAACCTCTAGCATTATAGTTACTGTGTGGTAGACATAGAAACAGCTAATATCGGATTTTTACCTTAAAAAGCCGTTTTCTTTAAAAACTTGTGCCCACAGAAATCCGTAAAGCCTCTAAAAGTGCTATAATATGACACAAAAATATTCTGCATAAAATAATGTTAAAAAAGCTGAAATTTATATAAAATGAATATTTACAACATACACTATGTGATAAAAGTATCCGGACACCCCACAAACATGCGTTTTTCATCTTAGGTGCATTGTGCTGCCACCTACTGCCTGGTACTCATACGCGACCTCAGTAGTCATTTAGACATGGTGAAACAGCAGAATGGGACGTTCCGTGGAACTCACGGACTGAACGTGGTCAGGTGATTGGGTGTCACTTGTGTCAGAAGTCTGTACGCGAGATTTTCACCCTCCTAAACATCTCTAGGTCCACTGTTTATGATGTGATAGAGAAGTGGAAACGTGAAGGGACATGTACAGCACAAAAGCGTACATGCCGAACTCGTCTGTGACTGACACACACCGCCGACATATGAAGGGGGTTGTAATGTGTAATAGGCAAACATCTATCCAGACCATCACACAGGAATTCCAAACTGCATCAAGATCCACTCCAAGTACTATGACAGGCGAAACAGGAGAAACCTTGGATTCCATGGTTGAGCGGCCCCTCATAAGCCACACGACACGCAGAAAAATGCCACACGACGCCTCGCTTGGTGTAAGGAGCGTCAACATTACACGATTGAACAGTGGCAAAACGTTGTGTGGAGTGACGAATCACGGTAAACAATGTGGCGATCCGATGGCAGCAGGGTGTGAATGGCGAATGCCCGGTGAACGTCATCTGCCAGCCTGTGTAGTGCCAACAGTGGTGGTGTTATGGTGTGGTCGTGTTTTTCCTGGAGGGGGCTAGCACCCCTTGTTTTGCGTGGCACGATCACAGCGCAGACCTACATTGATATTTTAAGCACCTTTTTGCTTCCTACTGTTGAAGAGTAATTCGGGGATGGCGATTGCATCTTTCAACACGATCGATCACCTGTTCATACTGCACGGGCTGTTGCGGAGTGGTTACACGACAATAACATCCCTGTAATGGACTTGTCTGCACAGAGTCCTGACTTGAATCCTAGAGCACCTTTGGGATGCTTTGGAACGCCGACTTCGTGCCAGGCCTCACCGACCTACATCGATACCTCTCCTCAGTTCCGCACTCCGTGAAGAATTGGCTGCCATTCCCCAAGAAATCTTCCAGCACCTGATTGAAAGTATGGCTGCGAGAGTGAACGCTGTCATCAAGACTAAGGGTGGGCCAACACCATATTGACTTCCGGCATTACCGATGGATGGCGCCACGAACTTGTACGTCATTTTCAGCCAGGTGTCCGGATACTTTTGATCACGTAGTGTATTAGCAACTTAGCGACAGCGCGAGAGTGGAAAAGGACGAAGCTAATGGCAGTATGTATAAGGTAGATAGAGACAGAGATATTCCATTTACCTCCAAATTGTCTTTTATAGTTGAGACAAGTTATAGTTTTCGTGACGCACTGTGAGCACATTTATGTGACCGTTTAAAGCATGTTGTTTGCTTTCAAGACCTTGGAAGCAGTTGGCAAGAAAAGTTATGAAGGTGTGACACATGGTAGTCTTATAAAGCATTGAATTTTACAAACATTTGATCTGTACAAGGAGCTTAAAGTCTGACGGCCGTGTATTATAGTGGTAAGGTAGAAGAACCTTTACTCTTATTGGTAAGATTACCCACATAACAATTAATTTATTTGGATTTTATTAATTTGCATACTATTACTTTCTCTATCACTTACATAGTAGGTAAAGAAGGTATCAATATTTCAATGGAAATACATGTTTTGAGCCTTCCTGAATCCAAATAAGGCACTTTTAGAAAAATTTCCATGTGTATGTCTTTGAACAACATAACTCAAAAATGAAACTTGGCATTTAAGTTCAGTACCTCCCAAAGATGAGACACGAAGATTTTCACCCCGAAGTACCCTTTACATTGAACGTTTTTCAATTTTTTTACTTTTTAAAAGGTAGCCCTAACAGTTTTGATTAAAATAGCGTATAGGAAATAAAATGCATATCTTGAATTTTATGAGAATAGCCTATGAAGTCCTCCTCATTAGGAAGAAATTTTGTATAAGCTTGTATAACTGGTGAACGTTAAACAATGGAGAAAACGTACTACACAAGAAATGTAGGTCTCTTTAAAACATACAATTTATTTAAATAACGCTTTTGTGGCATAGGCCATTTCTGGGACATCCGTTATTAAGGATTTTAATTCTTCAATATTTGTTCATTCTCTTAAAAGTCCTGCCAGCATTCAGTTGTTTCTCGCGATTGCATGGAAGTAGTGTGAAAAGTTTTAAGGCTAGCCTAGAACATCCAGTTTTTAAAAATTTGACTGTCGCTAATGTGTAATGCAGCTATTTCTGCAACGGTTTATTTGAATTAAAATGTAGTAGACAGAAAAATAAGCTTTAGCAAGAATAGTTTGTATAACCACTAATGAATGATAAGAGAGCAGGGATAGTCATGTGAATGTATCGCATCATATATATATGTATTATATATTAGATTTATTGTGCATATTTACATTCATATTTTGCAACTTAATTCTTCATAGAAATCCTTGTTGTATATAACAAATAAATGTTATTAACAAATGTACGAATAAGTTTGATAGGTTCCTTATGAGAATTACCTATCTGTTATGTAGTAGGTGATATTTTAGGAGGAGTTGTATTGTAGTTCGACTGTTGGGGAGCCGAACTTGAAGTAGTTGAAACCACGTACGGTACAAAGTATCCGGTAGCCTTCACCCCAACGTTCACTTTCCGGTGGTCTTCGCCCCAATGATTAGGAATCAAGTTCTATTTTTATGTTTCCTTAAATATTACATATTTTTATGTTTGCCTCGGCTGCGTCAGTATTAATTTGTAGAAACATGTATCTCTGAACAAGGTGTGATGCGGCTTTTTACTTCACTCCTTTTATTAATCCTTCATACGATTAAATAACACTTCACTGATATAGAGAGCTGTGAGATTATTTATTAATTACTTGCACTTTTTAACACATAAGCTTTATATTCTCGCCGTAATGAATTCTCGTCTCACACTGGATACGTATTAAACTTCTCGAGGACGCTTCTCACGTCCAGTTAGGAACGCTGTCTACTAGCAACTGACTTCTGAATTTGTACAATTTGCTCTATTTCAATTTCTGATTGGCTAATCCTACTCCAATAGGATACCTTTATTTAACTTAAGCTTTTTCGGCTGTTGATTTGCTGTTTATAAACAGTCTCAAAAATTACATCATTGTTGCTCCAAGAATTACTGTAGCATTATTAAACTTTATAATTCATTATTGCCTCATGATTACCTCATTGTTACCTCATTGTTAGCAACTTTTGACCTATATTCTCACAGCTCATACATTATTAGATTACTTAATACATTCACATAAGATTATTAAATATGTACATAACAGTATAAACATAATACAATGACTGTTACATACAATTTATATATTGCTACATACACATATTGCTTTAAGGTGGGCTGTTATTATATTTTATATTATATAATTAGACTGAAATCAATTAAGTGTTAAAAACACTGCCTCAGTTACTCCAAGCGTGTAGAGCTATTTTGCTTTGTGCAATGACCTCTCCTTTGCTGAACTCTTTACTGAAAACACCTTCGTTTGGCTTTTCCGACTATGTCTGGGCATGTATGTACAGTAAATGAAAAGAATGCATATATAGAGGGAAATGACTGGAAGTGAAAATGCGAGCTCTCTCTCCCTTGGAGAGCATTCTGCGCTATCTGAATGCATTGCACCTACATAACTTGGAAGCATAAATCTTCTTTCCACTTGAACGGTGCCGCTCCCGGAAACTTGAACCCTGCATCCTCTTTCCCGCCCCTCAGCATCCGGCCCCCAGTAGTGCCAATAAATCAGTAATGCGATTACTTGCTCAAACATTCGGCAGCTCTAAAGTGGCAATATTTGGAAACGTCCGAAACTGTAGAATCGCTTTTTGACTTTTCCAGGACCAACATTAGAAATCCAATAACTTCGTTATCATTAATATATAGATTTTTGTTATGTGATGACGGGTATCTTCATAATTATTGTGCTATTTGCAAACACACAATTTCGATAGCGTTGTTGAGTATACTAAGGGTATTCTTCTCTCTATCTCTCTCTAGCACTCTTCGTCTCTCTCACCTCCTCACTGTCTGTGCGATCTATATGTCATATGATGCTTCAAATTCTACATTATAACTTTTTTTGTGCTAATAGAAAGTAAAACACAAGCAAAAAGTTTAATATTACACGTCTTCCTTGCTACTAGAACTGTAATGATTTCGTTTTAACTTGAAAACGACAATGTTTTCTTAGGTACACAAATAATAATACTGAAAAATTTGTTTGATTTCGTAAATATTCACTCTATAGACATTAACAGCAAAATTTGTCAGAGGCGGTATTAAACTCTGTTACATATTCACAAACCCAAAGTAATGATTCAGGTGGTAATATGGCCCCATGGATTTTTCGGGGTTTCCTCGGGTCGCTAGGCGAATGATTGGAAGGTTAACTATTTTTCCCGAATTTCCTGTCCCTCAATTTCACCTCCATTCTCATTTCACTTTACCTTTCAGGTCAAAGTAAGTATCGGCGGGAGTTTCGGCGTTGCATGTCAGAGAAAAGGATGCTGTATATAAACCTGCGTAGGTCGGAATGGGGGCGATCTCTGAGTCCCAGGTCCCCCAGTGGGATGTGCAAGTGTGTAAGGAGGAAGGGAGCCGGTAGCATCCACTGCCACCCGGGGAGTGTCAATCTGTAAAAGGTAGAACCCTTCCCTCAGCTCTGTCCTGTCTCCTGGTCCGGCCGCTCTCTGTCTGCTCTCACCTCACCCCTCTCTCCCGGGGGACACCCCGTCAAGAGTTTTAGCACAAAAGATCTTGCAGGTCGAGGTACTAAGTCCCCCTCCGTACCTAGTCCTGCCCCCTACATATTCACAAACTCAAAATATTCAAGAGCTCTTTTTACTTTGTTCTGAATTACAAGCGAAATCTTTGCATAACTCTTTATATTAACATTTCAATCTAAAATAAACGTATAATATCAGGCAAATAATCCACTTGCCTGGTTATTAAAAATATCAGCTATTGAGATTACTTTTGAAGAAACTAATTATAATTTCGTATAGCCTAACCTCTAGCCAGTGTAAAGTATGCTCTATAGCGTTCCGTTCTGCCATTATCGAGTGAAAAGGTAACAAACTCACTGCCTAAAAGAATGACTTGTTAAATTTATTTACCCAAATCGAAAATTCAAAATAGATAAAATTATCATCATAAATAGTGTTCTATTAGCCCTTATTTCAAGAAGTAAAACTAACCGTTCATGAGTTATTTACCTGCCAAAAATCCTCAAGATAATAAATGCTTTATAGAACAGAGAAACGATCTTTAAAACCTCTATTGGGTCCTTAATCATAAGACTCGATTTTAGCGGGTGATCTGCGCATGCTTTTAATGACAGTAATGGCTTGACATTACGCTGAGCAGTGTTGCAGCTGTTATAAAGTTGTTATATTTATTAGTTGTTTATACATATCGAGCATGATATAGTAAATAACTACAAAGTTGTAAACTTTAATATTATGTACTCAGCACTTAAACCTAAGGCGGATAAAAAAAGCTTTAAAACTATACATTTTAATGTATATTTTATTTTAGTTGAAACAGTTCTAATGCGATGACAATTGCGATACATTTGCATTCAATGCCTGTAATAAGAAAAGTCTCTTAGGGTGATTGTGTAATATAAGTGGAAGTTTTACTTGAATAGTTGAAGTGCTACTATAATAGTCTTAAATACAATGACACAACCACAATGTACGCAATTCCCAGTTTCCCATTTTAGAGAATTACAGAATAAATGAATAGTTCAAGCTCACTTCCACCACATTCTTTTCCTTACGTTTAATATCCTGAATTAAATGGCATGTAGAATTTAAAAATACCATTGATAGTAATCTGTAATTTATTTTAACTTATTTCTCAAGATAAAAGGGAGGAGTATACTACGGCTTTACTTCAGAAGTGCCTAGTTATGTTTTTTTAAACACTACTTTAAATGATATATAATTTTGTGATTATGATATTTTATTGCTCTTGGATGAATGTTAGTTAATAATAAACATAATATTTTAACATAATGGATTCCACCACTTCATCACAGTGTAATCGCACCTTGGACTGGCATACACCCTGGAGCCGCTGGTGACTGATGGCAACAAGATTCGCTCGGTTCAGAAGACTTGAGCTCTTCTGGACCTACGCTCTAGGTCGTATATATCAAGGTTGCGTGCTGGTGGCAGTAGCATGGGTAATGCTGGTGTCATATTTTACTTGTTTACACATACCTAGTAGGTAGAGAACGAATTACATGTCACCCAAAAATTCTATATCGTCATTTCACTGGAAATACATGCTTTGAGATTCTCTGAATCCAAATGAAGCATTTTTAGAAACATGCCCCTCTATGCCGTGAACATCATACCTCAAAAACGAAAAATCGGATAAATACCAAACTTTGTGTTTAGTTTCAGTCTTTCAAAGATGCGACACAAGATTTTCAATAAAATACCTCCACCACAAACATATCAACATAGCACAATTTTCTAATGTTGTTATTTTCTAGAAAGTGGCTCTAATGTTTTTGATTATATTACCGTATATGAAAGATATTAAATCACAAATAAAATGTATATTTTGAATTTTCTAGCAATACCTAGGAAGTCCACTTCATCGGAAGGAAATTTTGTATAATCTTGTATAACTGGTAAATGTCAAGCGATAGACGAAAACGTACTACACAAAAATTTAGAGCTCTTTAAAACAAAGAATTCATTTTAAATAAGCTTTCTTGTGCAATAAGCCATTTCTGAGATATCCGCTGTTAAAGATTCGAATTGCTCTTTTCTTGGTCATTCTCTTATAAGTCCTGCCAACATTCAGTTGTTTCTCGGGATTGCATGCAAACAGTATAGAATATTAAATAACGAAATGTGTAGTGCAACTATTTCTGAAAAGGTTTATCGATTAAAATATGGTAGATAAAAATAAGCTTTAGTAAGAATAGTTTGTATACCCACTAATAAACAATATAGGGTAGAGAAAGTCGTGACATCAGATTTTTCAAAAGTGGAATATAATTTGTTTCCGCTTTCTAAAGTAACGTTCCACCATGGGGTATGTCTACGTCGCGAACGATGGCGATGAAAGATAATTGACGCGCAGGCAGTTGTAAAGAAGAGGAACAGAAGTGGGTGAAAGCATGTGGAGGTTTGGCGCGAACGGGCAACACATTCTCAAGGTGTCTCTTAATTATCATATATTGCTGTCACATATTACATAAGTGTGCACAAAAACACTCTGAAAGTACTGCTGATTGACTAGGAAGCACGAGTTTTTGCTAGTGCGCAACCACCTTGTTTTATCACAGGCAGTAGTAGTATAGACCTCAACACTTCTGGTCTATATTGATAGCACAAACTTTACTGCAGTTCAAATTCTTCTTGTCTAGAACAGTAAGTCATTTAAGTCTGGTGAACGCACCTAAAGATAGCCACCGCAAACCTGTTCAACCGATATTTAAATTACTTGGGATGACATTGGAGCTATGGACAAAGCGAGTTGGAGGATTTCGCTGAATATCTGGAGAATAACTTCTCCTACACTCCCTTTGTGTGCTATCGCAGGGACGAGCTTGTTTCCACAAGGAAAAGTGAGCAGTCAGTCGCTTGGCCGTATACAAAGAAAGGCTTAGTTCGAGGGACAGAGAAACCGACGAAATCCGCCAACATCAGTACGCATGGTTGATGGCATCACCAGCTCTGTTGTTTCATCTCCGTTCTGTCACTTCGCAGGATTTAATCATGACTTATAGCTTGACTCTTATTCACAATTGCTTTGTGTAAGATGAATTAATGCAAGCACTAGTTGTTCTACATATTTTATAATACATCTTGAAGGGTGCTTAAAAATAAAAGAAAGCTCTGTTGCATTTTATGCGGTGTTAAATTAACAAAAAACATGAATACAACAGAAATGAAGTTTTTTATCAGTGGCAGGAAATACTCTAATGATAAAATGTATGATGTGCTACATTCACATGACTTGCTCTACCTACTATCGTACTACCTATTTTAAAAAAAAAGGTTGTTTTTCTATTTACTTCATACTGAGGTAAGTCTTTACAGAAATAATTTCTTATACAAGGTATAAGAGAAATAGAAGAATGCAAATCGATAGTCATTCATTCACTGTTTAACCTCATCTTATGTAGGACTTACACCCCCCAGGACTTACAGGCGGATGCCTGGGGTCAGAGGCCCATCGAGAAGCAGACACACTCATGGAGCAGACAGAATAACCAGGATGGGTGATCAGCCCGATGCCTGGTATGGGATGAAACGAAATGATGGCGAAATGGATGAAAGGAAAGGTGATGATGGAGCAGCAGGAATGGCGGGGGAAACCGGAGAACCCGGAGAAAACCCGCCCAGATGCAGTTTTTCCACCACAAATTCCACATGCAGGTCCCTGGGATTGAACCCAGGCCCCCTCGGTGAGAGGGGAGCGGTCTAACCACTCGGCCACGGCGCCGCCCAAATCGATAGTTGTTGTATGGTCTAGAAATCCTACATTATTTCCATGACATCGCGAGAAACAACTGAAAGGGACAGCACTTTAAAATGTGTGTGTTTCAGTGTTTCAATGGCAAACTATTGAAACACTGAAACCAACAACAATCCCAAAAATGTTAAATTTTACAAAAATGTTACTTGAAATAAAAGATGTAGCTGAAAGAGATCTGCAGTTCTTGTCTAGTAATACAAAATATATTTTATTTTTATAAAAATAGTTTGAGCGATTTTTTGAGAAAATCAAATGTTTGGAAAAAAATCTTTCATGTAAAGGATAGTTTGGGGTGGGAGGATTTGCTTGAAAATCTTCGTTTCGCATCTTTAGTAGATGCTGAACCTAATGCCAAGCTTGGTATTTATCGAAAATTTCCTTTTTGGGTGATACAGTTCAGAACCTTTACGCTATTGCGTTCTCTATTCGGCTGTTACTAATGTATTTCCTTACCATGACTCGTTACTGATCTTTTTAACCGGAAAAATCTTTTAACTCAGGATTTGATATACGGATATTATTTATTGCAATTATTTCTCAATCTTACTACATTCCTTTATTCAATTTTTGTATATTCCTTTCAATGATTACGGGATCAGGACCAAAGGTATTCGAGGTGAATCGAAAGAACATTTAATGTGACAGTAAAATCACAATACAGTCCCAGATCACACCGAGATCAATGAAAAGATGGCCGATCAGTGAAAGTATTCTTAAGGCCCGAACAAGCTCTAACCTATCCTTGTGTTAAACTATTTGATGATGATGAAAAGTTTTGATAGTTTTAAGGCTCTCTCATTTATCAGAAATATAGCTTTATAAACGTTAATATATATTTTTCTTTTTCGGAAGTTTAATGTAGACATCTCCTTTAGCTAATGTGAATGTCTGTGTGTGTTTCTGAGGTCTTACGTGAAGCAACAATGGACAATTAATTGAAGAAAATTAAAATCCTAACTATATTTTGAGAACATAGTATATAAAAAGGTAGACATCTTAAATACATTTTTATAAACAATATCAAAATTAAGTGAAACTTGTTGAAATTATATATTTTGAATAGAATTCCCTTAACATTTTATACATTATATTTATAAAGTGGGAGTTTAAATTATGGTTATCACGTTTGACATAAAATATATACATAAACCTTAAGCTTTTGCAGTGTATATCTTGCATACTTTAACTCAACTCGTTAGTTTAAGCTGTTTCAACGATCACTTGTCCAAGGAAAACGGAAGCTCCTGCCTATGGTCAGAATTTGCCTTCTCAGGAAGTACAGCAAATTTGATTGGAGTTAAATATGTTACGTGGAATTGAAATTAAATGACAGGTTAAAGCCTCTAGTACCCGTTAGACATGATTTACTCTTTTCCCTATCGTGGCGTACATCACATTAAAGTTATGATTTATATACATCGCAGTTTTGTGGCTTTATCCTGAATCGAAAGCCTCTGTTGGATATGGAATATTTACAATAGTGAACGCGTGGCCCTGGAATGATTTGAACAAACACTGTATATATGCATGTCCATAGAATATTCATAGGGTAAAGCCAACAATTTCCTGTAATATTCATGAGCTAATGAAAATATAAAACGCAAGATGAGAGTTTAATGTGTGTTTATGAGGCCAAATCAGCAAATATGTTGTCAATAAGTAAATTAATGTGATAAGAGTAAATAAATTAAATTTTTTATCATACTTTCTAAGCATGCTTTCAGAAGGAAAGTATAAAAGGATCTCTGCTTCGGTAATCCACTGCAGTGTTTGATGCAATAAATGAATAAATTACTCTTCTTTATAAGCAGACATAGGAATTTCTAAACACTAAAGGAAATAAGGCTGAACTGTCACTGGACTTGAGGCAAGAGCATCGTAGACAACAAATCACTCTTCATCCCTCGTACATTCTTTTGGCGTTTGAAGAACCCACTCGGACCGGTTTTTATCTACCTGTTACTGACCCTTGGCCCCTCTCGTTTTGCATTCTTTATAGTGTCAAAGTTTGTATGTTAAAAAACTTGAAGCTATATTCTTAAAGAGTTTCTATGCCTGGTTATAAGTATTCCTAATAAAAATATTTCATCTTATTTACTATATCAATGTGTTTGATAAAACCTCCAGCTGTTACAAAAAAGTGACAATACATATAAAGACAAGAAAACCGTGTGATGTGTAACATTCAAATGACTACTTACTCATTACTGATTTACATTTAGATATATATTAATATCAAAATGAAATGGTTATATCTACTTTAAAGTGCTTAGAATAGGTCTGAAACATTTGAAAGTAAATAATATGGGCTTTGGTTACACGCAGGAAGCTAAGAAATTACTCTTATTAGGAATCCATATTTCCTTATTATCGCACGAAAAAAATAATACTAATAATAATAATAGGTAATTTCCAAATGTTTACTACATATAAGAGCACATATTCCGAAATGACTTATCACTAATATTTGGAGATAAATTCTATGCTTTAACGAGATCTGAATTATATATTTAGCACGGTTTTGTCTATTTCTATAGTTTCGGTTATGAAAAGTTGAATGAGAACAAAAAAGTCTTCAGAAAATATTCACAGGTTATTCAAACTGTACATTTTATGGATTAATCAAACGCTTAGAACCATTTAGGGAAACTAATAATAAGGAACGTTTTTACATGTAAAGTACTGTAACTTTGCCTTGAATCTTCGGAAGATAACCGCTTCGTACATGAAGTTGCTTATACTTTACTTAGAGAGAGGGAGAATAAGAGAGGAGGGGGAGAGAGCTGGTTGGTTGGGTGGCTGGCTGGCTGAAATAGAATCCGATACACAAAATAGCCACGCTAACCTCTCAAAGTTTTGGAACGTATTTATAGAAAATGAGAGTAAAACTATATAGGGTCACTGGAAAAATTACGCTAATTAAGTAGTTAAAGTAATATACTGATACTGTGTCTTTGTTAAAGCAATGATGGTGCTTGGATCCATAAGCGCTGCCATCGCAGTTAAGTAATTAACCTAATATCCATATAAAACATGCCAATAGATATTATAAACTAGTTACGAATTCAAAAGCAGCTTTATAATTTTAGTATCACTTCCTTGTCTTATTCATTTAGTTGATTATTTTTATCCTACTATTTGGGAATAAAGTCATATGTTGATTTATATCCCTATCTCACTGCGGATACCAGAATCATTTTCTCTTCATGTCACATCTGCCTTAAATATGCTTACAAGTAGCAGAGCGCATTTATTTGCAATTCTACTGCCTGTTTGACATGACAATTTGTTCCAATTACGTAAACTGAATCTATGTTATATTTTGTATTACTAAATCACTTTCATTGGAGACAGGTGAACTTAATTGATTTATGGAAGCTCTCCCTTTAGGGGAATTATATGTACAATGGGCTCATTTCGAGAAAAATTACTGAACACCGAACTCATAAAAGACAGTTTCAAGTGTGAGGTTTATGATCGAATACAAAACTGATTAATTATTAGCCTGAAAAGCAAAACTAGCACTTTTATTACAGTATACTTTAAGTGCCGTCTTGTTGCTTAGAAACAGCGCCTGTATAATATGTTTTCTATGCTTCTGAAGTTCAAGGCTTTCCAAGACCACATTAAAAATGTCTTTGGAAAAGAGCAAAGGCAAGATATCCTTTAGATACGACTTGAAACAAATGAATCCTGCGGTTCTATTTTGTGAAGTTATTCACTCCATGCAAATGTTGTTTCTGCATAAACTGAAACCGTTTTGGAGACCATAATTCTCTATTTGAGCTGGTATGAAGCTGCTACTAATATGATTTTCTGTCAAAGCGGAGCACTAAATTATTAGTAGAGTTCAAAGTTACAAAGCCTGTTACAATTGCGTTCACCATTCGCTTTAAGCATCGGCATTCGAAATGGGTAACATTACGTACAGGTTTATAAGGGACATGTATACAAAGCGTTTCCTGGCCCCATTCCTCAGTCACGTTCACAACAAGCTCCACAAATGAGAAAATAGCCGCTACACGACATGAAGCACACAGCACAACGCATTATAAAGAGCTCCTGAAGTTCTGTAGACCCGCAGCACATCTGTGGTGAAGTAGATGCCTGCACGAGAGCTTGGCAGGCGAAATGCCCGAGCGGTAAGCAAATTTCAAGTGTGTACGATGTTCGCTGCTTCAGCTCTGCGAAGAGATAGAGCGAGAGGAAACAAAAGAAGAGAGAGAGAGAGATAGATATAGTCTGTTGGAAGCTAAGCATGCGTGCATATATCAATGATCAATAATATATTCCTTGTACAATGAATATCGACACGGATAGCCGGGATGATTAAGTCACTGACTCGTGAATGGAAGCTCCGCTCTTCAAATAAACCCCACCAGGACCGACTTCCCAGGTTTTGCTTAGTCTTCATAAGCGGAAAATGTTGCGGAGCTGCACTAAACTTAGGCCTAGAAAGTTTTCTTCGCAAATGTCCTTTTTCAGCTCTTCCATTTAATAGGAAAACAAGATAACCGCCGCTTGCCAGCGTAAACACCGGGCGCTATCAGAAGGTAACTAGAACATTATGGAAGCTTTACCTTCCCCCTCCTCCAGCAAGTTCTGGAACGTTCGAGGTCCTTCTGTGCAAGATTCCACTACCTATATAAGCGAGCATTCTCGCACAGTCGAGTCAGTGCCTGTCGAGTTGTGACTCGAGTGCGACAGAGTGGAGTTGAATCAGTCTGTGTGCGAGCGAGTTGGTTATAACTGTTGTAATGCGCAGCGCGTGCTACAGCGGAGCGATTGTTTATGGACTGTTCTTGTCTTGCAGTGAACTGTCCGGCGTGAAGAGACTGCATCACGAAAGAAGTGAAGTGACAGAAAATTGAACTACTTCATTTAATGAAGTGACATCAGTGAAATGAACTCCCAGTGAAGTTGATCTAAATAAGAGATTAGAACAGTGACAGCGAGAACAGACAGAAGTGACAGCTTGTAAAAACTGGACAACGTTACTATAATTATATAATTATATTCGTTTCTTAACGACGCTATCAATTGCCAGGATCACATCAGCGCCTACGATGTACCGAAATTTCGCCCCACAAGAGTTCTTTCACATGCTATAAATCTACTCATATGGGACTGTCGCTTTGAAGCACATTTAAAACCCACCGGTCTGGGCCGGGGCACAGTATGCATTAAGAATGGGTGTTAAACACTACCACTAATCATACAATGAATAAAAAGAGGCAACTGTTTGACCAAAGTACAAAATATTTTCCACCCTGCTTAACGGAAAGCCTTTTATTTAGTAATTTTCAGTTAAACAATGCCGTGATACAGAATTAGAGTAAACTACAAATACCAATTAACATCCTTTTCTAAGTTTTAAATGTTTGCTATATTTTGGGCAGCCACGGTCTTAATAGCTATGCACTCAAAACATATCTCATTTTATTCAGATATTCTACAAAAATATCTCTATGCTTATTTATAAATTGAAGGGCATTGGCGAAGCATTAAATCTGTGATGGGGTCATTCTACGAAAATAAAAGGTTAGAAGGAAGCTTTTGTCTACATAATCTTAATGCTATGGCGTTAGGTAACAAAATCGGGTTCGTTGCCACTTTTAGTTAGGCAGGACAATTACCTAAGGTTTCCAGTGCTGCTACACCGGAAATGTTTGGATCTAATGCTTGAAAATGAGAAACTTTGAGAAATCCCTGGACATGGGGCAACTGGTTCAAAGAAGCCAATTCTTGGCCTCCCAGTTAGTCAGAAAGGAGCTAGGCGCAGAAACAAGCTATTGTTGCATATTTTACACAACTGATGAGGAGCTCTGGCAGCGAGCCAACATGGTATTCAATTCGAATCCTGAAAAAGAAGCGGAAAGCGACAAATTTCGCTGGACGGAGACGACACGTAAAGTCACTGGACTGGATAGCAATTTAGTTACCGTAATTTAATAATTTTTATAAAAAATGTCATCACTTTTAGCTCAAATATAATTTTGCTCCTTATAATCTGCATCTTAATTGTTAACAGCACCACTAATTTGTAACAGTTTTTGTCTGATATCAAATGGAAATAATGTTTCTTTCGGTTTTATACAAAATATTCTGCAGCTCTTAGTCTTCGAAAGTTTGTGAGCTGCTTGTTGTTAAAAATGTGAAAAAATACTAAAGTTAAAAGAGAAATAATTAAACAAGAATTAAAGTGAAATGAGATTTCAATTGAAATTTAAATATATTTGAGCTCAAATTAACATAATTAACTTGGTTGAGCAATAATGTTTAGTGAAATTCTCTTATTAAACAACAAAAAGGAGCCAGAATCCCACCACAAATTTCTTCTTATAACACCAGAAGAAGATAGAATTACCTAATTGAAGCTTTTTCACAGAAGAAAATTAGTGAGGATTTTTATGATATTGGGTTGCATCTGCTTGATAAAACACCAACAAACAAATAAAGCCAATTAATGTGTAAGATAAAAGGTATCTGTGTGTATGTGTGACTATGCATGAAGTTATTTATTCATGAACGCCATCAGATTCTGTTTGTTTGATCTACCTGACCTCTCCCCACCTGGTAGGATGATGTGTGTATTTTTCAGATGAGCATACTCCAAGGACACAGTTCATCATACCAATGGATGAATTTGTATATAATGAAAATGTTTTCTAATGTGTTTAAAAGCAATTTACATGCGCAAAATCAGAGAACTAGTACTTAAGTTGGTGCTATTGACAATAGCATTCATCACGATGATGATTATTATTTCCCTCATTCGAAATCACTACTTGAAGGGTTCTTAACAGTATTGACAGGAATAAAAGCTTTGACAAACTCCGTGGTTTTGGAGTAGCATTCTGCTTCCAGCTCAAATCTCAGACTGAGTTGCTTGTTAACATTTTTTCCGAGATTTTAAATTATTATAATAAGATACATTGAAGTAAGTTAATTTTTAGTTTGTTGTTTCACTTATGTAGTTCTACTGTTGGGGAGCCAAACTTGATGTAGTTGCAACCACGTACGGTACAAAGTTCCGATGGCCTTTGTCCCAATGTTCACTTTCCGGTGGCCTTCGCCCCAAGTTTAGGAATCAACTTTGTATTTTAATGTTTCTTTAAATTTTATATATATTTAGGTTTTCCACGGCTGCATCAATATTAATTTGTAGAAACATGCGTCTCTTTGCAGGAGTGGTGCGGCTGAAGAATGTAGGCTTACACAAATTATAATTTTTACTTCACTCCTTTTATTAATCCTTTACACGACTAAATAACACTTCACTTATATAGACAGCTTTGAGATTATTTATTAATTACTTGTACTTTTTAACACGTAAACTTTATAATATTCTCGCCGTAATGAATTTTCGTCTCACACTCAATACGTATTAAACTTCTCGAGGACACGTCTCGCGTCAGTTACGAACGTTGTCTGCTAGCAACTGACTTCTACCGTCTGAATTTGCAAATTTCATCTATTTCAAGTCTCTGATTGGCTATTTCTATTCCAATAAAATACTTTTATTTAACTTAAGTTTTTTCTGGTTGTTGATTGGATATTTATAAACTGTCTCAAAAATTACATTATTGTTGCTCCAAGAATTACTAGTAGCATTATTAAACTTTTCAATTCATTATGCCTCAAGGTTACCTCATTGTTAGCAACTTTTGACCTATATTCTCACAGCTGCTACATTATTAAATTACTTAATACATTCACATAACATTATTAAACATGTACATAATAATATGAACATAATACAATGACTGTTGCATACATTTTATGTTATTTTATATTATACACATATTGCTTTAGGGCGGGCTGTTATTATAATTTATATTATACAATTAGACTGAGTTCATTTAAGGGTTAAAAATACTGCCTCAACATATCGTGTAACTCTCAGCTCTTTTGAGAGTCGCTTCCTCCCTTTAGAGTGTATTTAATGTAAATTACTTGCATACATAATGTTTATTTAGCTATAAAAGAATGACCTCTATTAAATATTTATTGTTCTTAGATAAATGCCTCATAAGAAATCACAATCTATGTCACAGCAGTATACATGTCCGAAAGTCAATTGTTATGCAACACGGATATTAAAGTTCAAGTGTAATGTGATTCAGCGGCTGTGGCCCAAGGTTATCGGGAGGTTGGCCCCGAGTGATCGGAGCAAACAAGATAACCGCCGCTTGACAGCTTAAATACCGGGGGCGCTATCAGGAGATAACTAGAACCTTCTTGAACCTTGTTGTTCCCCTCCAGAAAGTTTGTCGAAATACCTATAAAACGTTCGAGAACCTTCTGTGGATGATTCCATGCCTATATAAGAGAGCGTTCTCGCGAGTCGAGTCAGTGTGAGGCGACCGTCATTTGCGAGTTGAGTGCGAGAAAGTTGTTGATTCAGTGTGCAGGAGAGTTAACGACTGCGTTTCTGTGCGACATCAAGAGCGATGTCGGTGACGGCTGTCGTGGCGTGTAGCGAGTGCTACTGCGGAGCGACGGGTTATGTACTCCCAAGTGAAGTGAACCATCCGGCGTGAAGAGGCTGCCACGAGGAGGTGAAGTGAGAGAGAATTGAACTAGTTCACATTAGTGAAGTGAACTCCCATTGAAGGTGAACTAAAAAATAAAAACGAAACAATGACAGTGAGAACTGAGAAAAGTGACAGTTAAAGAAAAATCGGACTAAGTCACAGTAATAATTGCACTGCATAAGTACATTTGTCGCTTATGGAAATTAGGGTTAATTATTGCTCTAATTCCTTACTTTTTAAATGAGGTCGTGTCGAGTAAGAAGTAACTTTAAGATCTTGTTGAAATAAATTGAGAATGCAGGCTTGTAGATACGAAAGGTTGATTTTCTGTTTAAACTGACAAGCCATAGGGTGATGAGTCGCAAATCCAAAACCCTCCGTGGAATATGCCACACTTGGTAGAAGCTAAATGTCAGCATGATCTGCTCAAGAATGTATATCAATGATATTTCCTAAAATAATTTTGTACTCCCAATCTTAAACTAGCTTTTTTAATTCGGAAGATGTTTTTTCTTAATGGCATCGAGTCGCTTTTTACAGTGCATTCGGGTGCTCGGTATAGGTATATGTCGTTATGTTTAAAGTTTTAGAAATAAGCAGGTGCGTGATAGGCGAATTGTGATGTTTACAGCGGAGAACTTATTATGTTTTGCTTGTCTGACTTCAAGCTTACATTACCAATATATTAAGACAATCTAACAAAACAATTATGCGCAAATCTGGAGTGCCGTGGTTTATTTGGTAATGTTAAAAATAAATAAAACTGTATAATTATATATACTACCATCTGTCATGTAGGTACGAACTATTATTCGAGTTAAGCCCTGGTACGTTGGCTAGAAGGCTTATAATATTGAATGCTATAGCCTCCCCATCACACAATCGGATAGAAGATTATTAATGGAGGAACGACCTTGATTAATTTATATTATAAACACTTTTCAAATACTTATTCCTAATAAAAGATAAGATCCGTAAAACATTAAAATTTTTCACAATACCCATTTACACACTGTAATACTTTTTATTTATATTAGATCCTTATTACCTGTTTTGTGACTGAAGTCTGGCTTACTGGTACACCTTTATTAGTATAGTTCCCAACAAATAACTGTCAAATCATATAATTTGCAGTAAAAAATTATTTTCTTATTTTTGCTAAAATACATATGCTCGTTTCTGATTTTATAGTGCATTAATGCAGCTATGAGATTTTATTTTACTAGATAATGCAACAATAATTTGAAGTTATATTTTTCGAGGTAAAACTATTACATGTCAAGATGGATTGACGCGTATAAAGTGCTTTCACATTACGTAATGTTTCAGGAACACATTTTTTCTGTTCTTTGTCTTCCTCGAAGAAATGTTCAGCTTGTGGCTTTTCCCTGTGTTAGAAACTATTAACACCCCTTGTTTAGCGCCTAGAGATTTAAGGAAGGGGTAAATTAATGTGACGCAAATGAGTACGGAATCCACAGGAGTCTAAAGTTACATGGATTTCGCCTTTTTCTACGAAGGAAAAACTAGAAAGCTCCACCCTGGCAATTTTCCCAATCAGGAAGCAATAGACAGAGAAATTCTATAGGTTGAGTCACAGTAATGAACAGCGTTCTTGGTGAAAGGGTTTTCTGACATTAATCAATTGTAAGCGCGAATAAAGGGGCGTAGTTTCTACAAAGCCCTAAAGGCTATTTAGTACATTGTAATGTAATGTACATTGTACGGATACAAGAGTTTATATTCGATGCCAAATCTAGGTTGATTTAATATCGTGCCAACACAAACCTCGGTCAATATGGTACTCTTTCTCATAAAGGTCACTCATGAAGTATTGTTTGTTGTAAAATACAAGGTGTGGGAGGATATGAGTGCGCAGATTCCGCAGTGTATGTGATACAGATTAAACATGATGAATAAAATTGTTTTTATGGGAATTTGGCTAGCGTCAAAGATTTAAGAAAGATATTTTGTTGTAGGAGTTATTATAGTTCAACTGTTGGGGGGCCGAACCTGAAGTAGTTGCAACCGCACGTATGGTAAACAGTTTCCGGTAGCCTTCGCCCCAAATGTACTTTCAGGTGGTCTTTGATACAATTTAAAAAAAATATTAACTTTGTAATTTGACTGTTTCTTTAAATATTACATTTATGTTTGCTTCGGCTGCGTCAGCATTATTGTTAGACACGTTTCTCTTAGCAGGGTTGCGATGCGACAAGAATGTGGGCTTACACAGATTATAATTTAAATAACACTTCACTGATATATATATATATATTTAGAGAGAGAGAGAGAGTTGTGAGATGTTTTTATTAAATACTTGCACTTTTTAACACGTAAACTATTTTTCTACTCACACGAAGACGTATTAAATTTCTCAGGGAAACTTTTTGCGTCTGGTTAGTAACGCTGTATGTAACCAACTGTCCTCTGAATTTGTAAATGTTTCTCCTTTTCAGTTTCTGATTGACTAATCCTACTCCAATAGAATACCTTCATTTTACTAAAGCTTTTTCTGGTTGTTGATTGGCTATTTTTTATGACCTGTCACAAAAATTACATTATTTTTGCTCCAAGAATCAGAAGTAGTATTGTTAAACTCTCAAATTCATTATTGCCTCGAGATTACCTCATTGATACCTCTTTGTTAGCAATTTTGACCTATTTCTCACAGCTCCTACATTATTAAATTACGTAATATATTCACATAACATTACTGAACATGTATACAATAATATAAGTATATGCAATGACGTTACATACATTTTACAAATTTTACATACACATATTGCTTCAAGGCGGCTGTTATTGAATTTATATTTATATAATTTGACTGATATCATTTAAGTTTAAAAATACTGTCTCAGGTTAGAGAGATGGTTGAACTTCACAGAATAAATTTTCTGCATAGCGTGATCCCTAACGAACCGAATGTTTTGTTTACAAAGGAGGCGATCCATTATAGGACTTGCATTAGCACCCATCGGTTGTTTATGAATGCTGTCTGAAAGATTGGTTGTGTAAAATGCATTACACAAACGGGAAAATTATGGTCCCAAGATCAAGCTTATATAGCAGCCATGGCGAAAATGTCTTCCCTCTGAGAGTTTAAACTCTGCTTTGCACCACCTATCAGTACATAAAGAACCGAGGGATTCCCACATTAAGGGAGTCTAAACGGCGAAGATTACCAAAGAATGACATTTTTAGTTTCTTAAGTGGTCTTATTAACTGGAAATTTTTATTTAATTATATATGTATTTTATCACTGTTAGCACAACGCTTATATTTTGAATCTGTTATTTTACTGTAAATTCTACACCCTTCAAAGAAAAAAGATCAAATTGTGTATCAGTTATGGAGTAAAGAAGTAAACTGCAGTCTACCCTTTAGGGAAAGTTTTGGCCTACAAGTTGGCACTACTGTTAAGTATGGCACCTTTGGAATGCTCAAATAATGTGTTTTCTTTCTTTGCAAACATAAAGGAATTTGCTTTTTTCTATTTTTGCCTTGAAGAGCCATTTCTGTGAATGACATTTACTGACATGAATAACCCGTTTCTTCACAAACTATTCAACATAGTTAAATTAAATTTTAAGATGATAAAAACATCTTCCAAGTGGTGTTTTATATCTATGTTGGTGTTAACAAGATTATTGGTTATCTTATTAAAGAAGTAATTATTAATACATATTCGTCTAAGGATGGTATAATCGAGAAACAAATCCCATTATCCTTAATAAACAAAATTAGTGGATGAAAGAAAATAAATAAACTTGGAAGGCATTCATTTACATTCTGAAAATAAATCCAGTCTTATATCTTAAAACAGTTTCTAAAGTCGGATCATCACCGCCTCGACAATCAACACACAACCTTAACGTTAAAAATAAACTCTTCAAAAACATGTGATGCGAAACACGTCAAGTTACACGTTTTGTTGAATTTCCCATCTTCCTTAACAAATGAGACAAAGTGTAAACACGTTGCATCTGTTAATCTGAATAATCACATGGATTATGTTTATGAAGATTTAACATTTTTAGCTTCAAGAATTTTCGAATGTTGTCTGAAGAAAATTTCAATTTGTTGTTAACTATAATTTCACCAGCAATTCCAAATTCGGGGACGAATTTCAGAGCAGCCATATCAGCTGAACTGAGATTATGCTTATCCTCTTTCTCTCTATGTCCTAAAAATACCGGCAAGGTCACGTAAACACTCCGTTTTCATGATTTTATTTGCATAATCCGTTAGGGACATATCCCAGATGTCAGGTCTTGCATGAGTTTCATTAATTAACTGTATTGTCATTTCTTTCGTCCACTCCGTTTACCCGCTAGTAAGCAATGATTAATCTGCAGGGCCCACTGCAGGTGGAAAACAATTCTATTTAGCCAACACATGTAGAATCAACATGTTACGCAAGACTTGTTGGTCAGTGGGATCACTCATTTACCGCCGATGTTGAGCTCAACGTGTTGAATCAACATGTTTTGTCGATTGTTAAGGCAGCAAAGACGCACCTTAAGGTAATGTATCACTGTTTAGCAAACTGAACATCGTCAGGATAGAGTTTTTAATATCCTCTTAGAGGTTTAAACACTTTTTCTGAAACAGCCAGAAGAGCGAAAAAACGTTTCTACGTTCCAGTTTGTGTATTAGTATTTACATAAGGTGCAGTTTTTCAAAATTACAATTTTTTTTCATCGTGTGCAACAACAGATTAACTAGCATAAGAAAACTAAAATACTTTTTGTTTAAAACTATAAAACATGTATTTCTGCATTTATAATTGTGGTAATTATATATAAATATAACAATGTATATATAAATATAATAATATATAAATCTCAGTGAATGTTCCTTTTTAGGCTTCTACATCGTTGCACTGATTTCGACCAAACTTGACACAGCTAACCTTTGAGATAAGGCAAAAATGCTGTCTATCTTAGAATTCAAATCCCATTCCATTTCACACGATTAGTTATTTAATTTTATGTGACGCCTATAAAAGCTCGCAAATCTTTCTTCAACGATAATTAGAATAGGTGAAACATTGCCAAAATAAGAATAATAATTACTTAGGCTTTCACGGCCTCACAAAATAACAAAGGAACGGCGTCTTCACATATCATTTGTTGATCTCCTCTCTAGCAGTAATCATGGAGTAATATCACGGTCAAATAAATAATTATAACAGCTATCCTACCTATGAAAACAGCAACAGCATCAAAATAAACAAAACACCACTTTTTCTTTATCTTCATATGATTATTTATTGTTGTAGATATAAAATAACGCAAAAGTGTTCAACATAATCGCATTGACTACAAAAGTCTGTATGTTGCTCAAACATTGCTAACATAAGAGCAATAAATAAGTCGAAGTTAATATCCATACTTAGTGATGTTCGAATAATCTCTTATTATAATTTGTAGTTTCTCATTTTTTGTAACCAGAGGGTTTCTTTCTGTATGGGAAGTTTCATATGCAGAAAATTAAAATCCGAGTGACATAAAAATTACATTGGGCATGGATTAACAGCAGCATGAAACCAGTCAAAGTACCATTTCTTATTACTATTCTTCTTTTATTTGTATATTAATTTTGGGCTTCAACTTTAGTGTGCTTTCTTAGCAGTTTTGTGTATGTTAGTTATGAGAATGAACAAGGTAAAGTTGAGTTATTTAGACTGCTTTTTCCCAGCCGAGATTTTCTCTATAAGTAATGACGAGGAAACCCAAATGTTACAAAATGGAAGTCACTCAGCTGCATTCACGAGAAATCATTAGAAATTGTGGTTTTTATACTTTTTCACCGTGCGTTTGCATAGTATTTTCTATGTGTTTTAATTTTTTTATTCCTTATAGAATTCTGAGACCATTAAATAACTCTTTGTCTAAGTATCCTGTGTAACAATTTTTAAATTCCGCCAAAGAAACACAAAATACTGGGTAAGTGCAATAAGACTAAATGTCATAGGAATAAACCGTCAAACCATGGCCGAATATTTCAGCTAGTATTTAGATAAAAGCTTCAATATTTAGAAACTTCACCTGCGATTTCACTTAAGAAACTTGTCTCTAAACATAGGTTGTGCATACCGCAAATAGCACTCAGTTCTTCTATACCTAAACAACGCATCGACATAACTTTAATCTAAAACTTCATAAATTTAAAGGCTTTCATCTGTTTCATGTAGATATTGAACAAATGAGATATTGATGGACAAAGGATATTACTGCATGAAAAAGTTTGTAGAGACTAGGGGGAGACACCTGCAAATAAAAAAAATTCTGATGTGCTACACTCACATGACTTTCTCTACTTTTGTACAAACTATTTTTACAAACGCTTATTCTCCATCTACTTCATGTTAATCGAGATAAACATTTGAAGACTCTATCTTATTGCTAATTTCCTTGTAGATGTAAGGGGAATATATATTTACAAGGGCAATGCAGAAATACACTAGCCTTTAAGCACATACATATCTCTTAATAGCTGGTTGCTAGGTGCAGCACCATTCCCTTTGCCACAGATTACTACTCTTTGCATATCCAAGACAAAAAAAATGAATAACGGATTCCCATTTGAGAAAATAAGTATTGAAAAATTTAAGGGAATAACAAGCATTATCTCGAAAATCGTTCACTCAACAAAAAAAATGTATATGACATAAATTGTGTATTTTAACGCACCCTACATTTTTTGTGTAGTAAAATTTTGTCTATCTCTTATGGTTTACCAGTTGTGCAAAAGTCGTTCACAATGAAGAATACTTTTGGAGACATTTCCAGAAAATTTAAGATATACGTTTTATTTGTCATGAAAATACCTTAAACATGTGATATTTTAATCAAAATCGTTAGAGCCATTTTTGAGAAAATTAAAATTTTCGAAAAATGTTCCATGTAAAGGGTAATCTGGGGTGGGGGGATTTTCTTGAAAACCTTCGTGTCGCATCTCTGGAAGATACTGAACCGAAATACCAAGTTTGGTGTTTATCCGACTGTTCGTTTCTGAGTTATGCTGTTCACAGACAGATACACACACACACACATACACACAGACATGTTTCCAAAAATGATTTTTTTGGATTCAGGGGGTCTCAAAACATGTATTTCCGGTGAAATCTCTGTATCGACTTTTTGGGTGGAATGCAATACTGCCCCTACTTACTATACGTAGTAGAGAAAGTAAAAATATGGTAGGTAGTCAAAAGAGACTGACCTACTTCACTAATAACACGACAACGCCAGAGGAGGATATTCCTGGGAGGATAGCCGAAACAGAAGTTACATAAATTTAGGGCTAATCAACCCATTTGCAAGCATTATAAAAGTAGCATTCGTTGATTTTTACTTTCTCTAACAAGTACCTAGTAGATAGAGAAGGTATTGCATTCCACCCAAAAATTCTATACCAAGATTTCACCAAAATACTGTTGTGAAGTCCCCTGAAGAAATTCCCGCACCCCAAACTACCCTTTACATGGAAAATTTTTCGAATTTTTTTATTTTTCAAATAACAGCTTTAGCAACTTTGATTAAAATAACTTATATGAATGATATTTACATGACAAATAAAATTTATATCTTGAATTTTCTTGGAGTATCCTATGGAATCCTCTTCATTCGGAAGAAATTTTGTATATTTAAAATATACAATTTATTTTCAGAAGTTTTTGTGGCATAAGCCATTTCTGAGATATCCGTTATTAACGGTTCGAATTGTTTATTGCTTGGTTATTCTCTTAAAGTTCTGTCAAAATTCAGTTGTTTCTCGCGATTGCATGGAAACAGTATGGAATTTTAAGGCCAGCATATAGCGACTAGTTCTTAAATGTTTGACTAACGCTGTTCTCTTTGTATCGACAACGAAATGTGTAATGTAGCTGTTTCTGCAAAGGTTTATTTGAATTAAAATACAGTACATAAAAATTAAACTTTAACAAGAATAGCTTGTACACCCACTAATGAACGAAGAGGATAGAGAAAGTCATATGAATGTATTACATAAGATTTTTTATTACTGTATTTTTTGTAAAAAAACAGTCGCAAACTTATAATAGTATTTACCAACTAGTAAGTAAATTGTTTCTTATTCATTTTCTTCAGGGAGCTATTTATTAATATCTGCCAAATTTGACAGTTGTCATCTTAATGATTTTACGAGAAAAGAGACATATTCTAATATGTATAGCATAATTTTCCTGCACAGAGAGACGAGTCACTTAAATATGAAAATGGTTCCACACTACCTGACATAGAAGATTCTGCAAAATCTGAGACGTCCTTAATTTGAAGCGTCTCGTACTATTATACCATGTATTCCACTCGAAAGGATATTCAAGTAAAAAGGGTTCTGTAAGTGTGATAATTTCATTATCCCTTTCTCTGGAAAGACGGACAAGGACAAAAGGAAAGAAGAACACGGGATTTGCAGCTTAAGTGGAAAAGAAAATATTGCGGCCAGGAGATTTCGTTAAAGAGAAGAAAGAGGTGTTGATAAGATAAAAGAAGGAACAGAGTGACGAAGCAACTGGGTCAAAGTATTCTGATTCTTCTGATGATGCTCACAGTGTTAATTTTGTGCCAGTTTGTTCTCGGATGATTTTTTATGGTGGGCATTAATCACAGTGCTGAGTTAACTAGAAAATATTTGCATATCCACAAGGTGCAAAAAGGGAGAGAAGTGAAAGCTTTGTCATTAGGATTCACACTTTTAGAGCACTACCGCTTTTCATTTTACTTTCTTTACCACGTACATGGTAGGTGGAGAAGATATTGCATTCCACCCAAAATTGGATACAGATATTTCACTGGAAATACACGTTTTGAGGCCACTGAATGTAGACAAAGGTCGTGTGTGTATCTGAACAGCATAACTTAAATACAAAAAGTCGGATAGATACCGAAGTTTGTATTTAAGTTCAGTTCTTCCAAAAATGTGACACAAAGTTTTTCAAGAAAATTCCCCCCCCCAAAACTGTACTTTCATGGAACATTGTTCAAATTTTTATTTACTAAAAATGGCTGCAATGATTAGAATTAAAATTCTACATATTAAATATATTTACATGGAAAATAAAATGTATACCTTAAATTTTCTTGGAACAACCTCTAAAGTAATCTTCATACGGAAGGAATTTTGTATAATTTTGTTTAAGTGATAAACGTTAAGCAATAGACGAAAACATACTGTACAAAGAGTGCAGATATCTTTAGAGTACACAATTTATTTCAAATAAGTTTTTTTGTAACATAAGCCTTTTCTGAGATATCCGTTATTAAAGCCTCGAATTGTTCATTTATTGGTCATTATCTTAAAATCCTATCAACATTGTTGTTTCTCGCGATTGTATGGAAAGGGTATGAAATTTCAAGACTGACATATAGCTTCTAGTTATTAAACATTTAACTTTCGCTGTTTCCTTTGTACCAATAACGAAATGCGTAATATAGCTATCCCTGCTAAGGTTTATTTGGATTAAAATGCCTTAGATAGAAAAATAAGCCTTAGTAAGAATAGCTTGTATATCCACTAAAAAGCTATAGAGGACTGAGAAATCCTCGTGAACGTAACAGATTAGATTTTTATCAAAAGTTTTTCAAAACCAAAATATACACAAATTGCAATAAATTAGTAATTAGAGAGATACCTACTATTCGTTTAATTTGAAGTTTCTGGTTTTGTATTTGTTTCGAGTTTAGGAAGAAGGATGCATATAGGTCACCTTCATTAATGTAAACTAAATTTTGTAGCGTTTTCTCCCCGCTACTTCGTTGTGGTCATTTTATCTGCGCCGTTCTCGTCTCCGCGTCGTTGTAGGTGTGGTCTTCAGGACTCGAGATCGCCGGAGGAGAGGTGAGAAATAAGTGCCAAGGATCAGCAACCTGTCGTCCTCATTGCTAGCACTTCCTTCATTGCAACACTTTTCGAAACTTGTCGCAATTTGGATGTGACTTCCCGGCCGTGGTTCGACACAACGCTGGATCGTTGTGGTATCCCTTGTGTGTGTTTGTAAACAGCGTAACTCAAGAAAATACCCCATGCTAAACCACCGTTTACAGTTAAAATGATTTTAAATACCAGTAACATAGAACACATTACAATTCTCAATTGATTGGGCTGCAGATATCGACTTCGACTGGACTATAAAATAGCTAAGTTTCAATATATAATATATGGAACAATATTCAGAACTTTGAGAAAGAAAGTGAGAAACCATACAATAATGAAGTTCTATAAGACAATGGCGGTTCCCGTGTTGTTATATAGGAGTGAGGATTGGACTCTGAATAGAACAGGAAAGCGAAAAATGGACAAGTTGAGATGAGATTTCTGGGAAGAACTGCCGGCCATACAGTACGTGATCATGTTCTAAATGGAAAAATTAGAGAGAACCTGACCATTTTTAACCTAGTCGAAAAGACACAGAAATATAAAGTGAATTGGGCAAAACACCTACAACGGATGAGAACGGCAAAACAGCCGGTAAATTATAAGCCAATTGAATGGCGAGATGTAGGACGCCCTAAGAAAAGTTGGCAAGATGACTTTCGAGGCGGAGAAGCTTTTAGCCTGTAACCATGGAGTAGAAGAAGAATATATTTGAAAGACAATTCATCTTAAACTTTAAGCATTTGGAGCAGGATTACTTCATCATTTAAAACAGATAGTCTTTGTAGATTACTCTCCATATTTATTTAAAAACAAAATAACAAATGAAATACAACATATTACATAAGTTTATAGATTTTAGTCACTGTGGAACCTTTGAACCGAGAAAACACCACATGTGTTACACTAACCTGACTTTTTCTACCTTCTGTCGCTTATTAGTATGTACAAAAAATATTCTAGTTCATTTTAAGCGAGATAAACCGTTGCCAAAATAGCTGCACTAATCATTTAGTTATAGATACAAGGCAATAGTGATAGTTAAATGTTAAAAACTGGATGCTATAAGCTGGCCTTAAAATTCATACTCTTTCCATGACATCGCGAGAAACAGCATTGCGAGACTTTAAAAAAATAGCTAAACATTGAACAATTCGAAACAAAATAACGAATGTCTCGGAAATGGCTAATGCCACAAAAAGTCATTTGATAGAAATTAATTGCTTTAGAGAGATCTACACTATTTTGTAAAGTGAGCTTTCATTTATCGCTTAACTCTATAAGTCATACAAGAGTATACAAAATTCCTTTCGAATGAAAAGGACTTCATAGGATATTCCCAGAAAATTCAAGATATATATTTTATTTGTCATGTAAATGTTATTCATATATGATAATTTAATCGAAATCCTTAGATAAATGTTTTTAAAACAATAAAAATTTTCGAAAAATACTTCATGTAAAGGGTAATTTGGGGTGGAGGGATTTTTAATGAAGATCTCTTTGTTGCATCTTTGGAAGATGCTAAATTTAAATATGAAGTTTGGTATTTAGCAGTTATGCTGCTTTTTAATCAGGGGACCTCAAAACATGTATTTCCGTTGAAATCTTGGTATGGAATTTTTGGGTGGAATGCAATACCTTCTCTCCTAATATGTATGTAGTAGAGAAAGTAAAAAAGAAGTTACTGCTTGCTTTGCCCTTGCTTAAGGCTAACTACAATATGCTATAAAAGCACCAGTTTGCAAAATAATTCTTCGAGAATAGAAGGGCATTTAATTTCGCACGCGCCGTCATGTTACATTTTCTCATCTACACTATGTGATCAAAAACATACGTTTCTCATCTTAGGTGCTTTGTGCTGCCACCTACTGCCTGGCACTCATTATCCGCGACCTCAGTATTCATTAGACATCGTGAAACAGCACAATGGGACGCTCCGTGGAACTCACGGACTTCAAACGTGGTCAGGTGATTGGGTGTCACTTGTGTCAGAAGTCTGTACGCCAGATTTCCACCCTCCTAAACATCCCTAGGTCCACTGTTTCTGATGTGATAGTGAAGTAGAAACGTGAAGGGACATGTACAGCACAAAAACGTGCAGGGCCACCTGTCTGTTGAGTGACAGAGACCGCCGACATTTGAAGAGGGTCGTAAAGAGTAATAGGCAGACATCTATCTAGATAATCAAACAGGAATTCCAAACTGCATCAGGATCCACTCCAAGTAAGGCGTGAGGTGACAAACCTTGGATTCCATGCTCGAGCGGCTGCTCACAAGCCACACATGACACAGGAAAATGTCAAACGACGCCTCGCTTGGTGTAAGGATCGTCAACATTACACGATTGAACAGTGACAAAAGTTGTGTGGAGTGACGAATCACGGTACACAATGTGCCGATCCGATGGCAGCAGGGTGTAGATATGGCGAATACCCGGTGAACATCTGCCAGTGTGTGCAGTGCCAACAGTGAAATTCGGAGTGATGTTATGGTGTGATCGTGTTTTTCCTGGAGGGGGCTAGCACCCCTTGTTGTTTTGCGTGGCACGATCACAGCGCAGACCTACATTGATATTTTAAGCACCTTCTTGCTTCCCACTGTTGAAGAGCAATTCGCGGATGGCGATTGCATCTTTCAACACGATTGAGCAGTTGTTCATACTGCACGGGCTGTGGCGGAGTGGTTACACGACAATAACATCCCTGTAATGGACTGGCCTGCACAGAGTCCTGACTTGAATCCTATAGAACCCTTTGGGATGTTTTGGAACGCCAACTTCATGCCAGACCTCACCGACCTACATCGACCTCTCCTCAGTTCCGCACTCCGTGAAGAATTGGCTGCCATTCCCCAAGAAACCTTCCAGCACCTGATTGAAAGTATGCCTGCGACAGTGAACGCTGTCATCAAGGCAAGGGTGGGCCAACACCATATGGACTTCCAGCATTGCCGATGGAGGGCACCACGAATTTGTATGTAATTTTCAGCCAGGTGTCCGGATACTTTTGATCAAGTAGTGTATATCTGACGTGTTGGAAATGGTGATCTAGGTTTTCCAGGTGTGTTTTCTGGAAAGACTGGCTTGAATTTTCTAAATATGTTTCACAGAGAACTACCTAAATAGAACATCTCGAAAGTTTCTAGTGCTTCATTGCTAACGAAAATTATTTTAAGAACGAAAAATCAGTGATTCAAATGAGACCAAATACAAAAAAAATACGAATAGTTTATCAAAATACTACAACACTGACAATTTTACCTTCTCTACTACCTATAGTAAGTATGGGAAGTATTGCATTCCACCCAAATATTCGATATAGAGATTTCACAGGAAATGCATGTTTTGAGACCCCTGAATCCAAATAAAGCATTTTTGAAAACAAGTCTGTGCATGTAACTGTCTGTCTGTCTGTCTGTCTGTGTGCCTGTCTGTCTGTCTGTGTGTCTGTCAGTCTGTGAACAGCATAACTCAAAAACGAAAAGTTGGATAAATACCAAACTTGGTACTTGAGTTTACTATCTACCGAGGATGCGACATGAAGATCTTCAAGAAAATTCCCCCACCACAGACTTCCCTTTATATAGGACATTTTTTGAAATTTTTTATTTTCTCAAATATGCCTCTAACGATTTTGATTAAAATATCATATGTTTTAAGGGTATTCTTATGGCAAATGAAATGTATGTCTTGAATTTTCTGGGAATAGGTTCTCTTCATTCTTAATGATTTTCACGTAACTGGTAAACCGTAAGAGATAGACAAAATGTCACTGCACAAAAATGTAGATCTCGTTAAAACACACAATTTGTTTGATATACATTTGTTTTGTGGAGAGAACCATTTCCGAGATATTACTTCTTATTTGTATGAACTTTCCAATTCTTATACTTTTTGTCAAATTGTTATTTTATGTCCTGGACATAAAAAGAGAATAGAATGCTCCACATAGCAACCAACTTTTAAAAGATGTGACTATCGCTTAAAGCCTACGATATTCCCCTTGCACCTACAAGAAAATTAGCAATAAGTTTAAACATCTCAAGTAAGACGAAGTAGATGGAGAATATGCGTTTCTAAAAGTAGTTTGTACAAGAGTAGAGAAAGTCATGTAAGTGCAACACTTCAGACTTTGTCATGTGCATTGAATTGTAGTCGCTGTAAAACGTAAACTACTTGATAATTAATTGTACAAGTATTTCACACAAGTCGTGTGTAGGGCAAAGTAGGAAAGCAGAATCACATGGAAAAATTAAACCAGGTGGTTAGAGCAACCAAAAGATCAGTGATGCAAATCCCCGCTATGGAATTTAATTTTTCAGTACAAATACTTCTTCCCATAATGATAGCAAAAATAGTTTATAATATGAAATTTAATATTTTTACCGTGTTTAATTATAGGATAAACGGCCATGATAGGTCGATATCAAAATTGAGGCAGTATTTTTAACACTTAAATGATTTTAGTCAAATTATATAATAAAAAATATAATAACAGCCCGCCTTAAAGCAATATGTGTATGTAACTATATATAAGAGTGTATATTACAGTCATTGTATATGTTTCTATTATTGTATACATGTAATAATATTATCTCAATGTATTACGTAATTCAATAATGTAGAAGCTGCGAGAATAATAGGTTAAAAGTTGCAACAATGAGGTAACCTTGAGTCAATAATGAGTAAGAAAGTTTAACAATACTACTTGTAATTCTTGGAAGCAATAATGTAATTTTTGTGACATTTTATAAAAATAGCCAATCTAAAACCAGAAAAAGCTTTAGTTAAATCAAGGTATTCTATTGCACTAGGATTAGCCAATCAGAAACTAAAATATAGTAAAATTTACAAATCTAGAAGTCAGGACAGCGCTCATAACTGGACGCGTTGGTTGTAGACAGTGTTCCTGACGCGAGGTGCTTCCTCGGAAAATTTAATACGTATTCGTGTGAGATGAAAATAGTTTACGTGTTAAAAAGTGCAAGTAATTAATAAAAAAGCTCACAGCTCTCTCTATATCAGTGAAGTGTTATTAAAATCGTGTCAAGCATAATTAATAAAAAGGAGTGAATTACAAATTATAATCTGTGTAAACCTACATTCTTCAGTCGCACCACAACCCTGCAAAGAAATTCATGTCTCTAAAAATAATACTGACGCAGCCGAGGCAAACATAAATATATAATATTTAAAGAAACAGTAAAATTACAAAGTTACTATTTTTAAACATTTTTTTTTTGTCAAAGGCCACCGGAAAGTAAACTTGGGGCGAAGGGTGCCGGAAAGCGGGTACTATACGTGCGGTTGCAACTACTTCAAGTTCGGCTCCCCAACATAAGAACTACAAATCCTACTTCAAATTGGCTTTCCATACGTAGCAGCAACAAATCATCTTCAAAATGCGGCGTATGAACGCGATAGTCGCTGAAAAACGGTGATTGTAGCACTAAACAATATGGGTTTCAAATAAATTGCACTCGCGAGTTTTCATAAGGACGCCTTGAAAGTTTCGTACCGTTTAGAGCTAAGCTAAAGTTGCAAGAGTTAACGAGGGTGGGCTATTAGGCGTTTCCACTTAGCCAGAACTTGCCCACACCTGCTTGCTCGTTTTAACTTCTAACCTTACACGAGCAGTTATTGTAGTTTGGCTTAGTTTGTAGTGCTTACGACTACATCCACTTGTTATTAATACCTGGGCGTGACCTCGTGTTCTATAATGTTCTGGAACTCTGTTTTATTAGCTTGTTTAGCTTCTAACTCTGGACACAAACCTCTGCTGTAGCGTAAGCTTCTTAGGAGCCCTAATACCAGCTACTGGCGTTTATTTCAGTACTTGCGCATTGGAATACAATATTACGAAACAAGTGTGGCAAGGGCATCACTGGAGAACGAGGAAAACTTTGAAAATATCGAACCAAATGGAGTACCTTCTACTTCCAAGCTTCCCCAATGAACATAAAATATGTACTATACATGGTGGATCATTTAAGTTGATACTGTACAGTATCTACAAAACTAAGCGTTGTAGAAAGAATTGTCTTGAATAAAAGTTCTTCATATTATGTGAAAAAATAAATGCCATTATTCTTGTTTTATTAGGAGGAATTGTGATGGTTATTTTAGGATCAATTTAATTTGTAGTTACCCATTTAAAAATTTAAAATGACTACCATACGCCCTCCAAGTAAAACACGACTAATGGCATTTACTTTCCCCCATAATATCAAGCAACGTTTATTAAAGACATTTCTTTCTACAATGCTTAATTTTGGAGATTATAGTCTCAGCTTAAATGGTCCACCCTGTATACTACGTTTTATGACAAAAGCGAGTAATAGAAATGGACCCTACTAACGAGAAAATAATATATATTCAGTATTCAACATGGAGGCTGCAGTGCCAAGGTCACCAACGTTAACCTTGGTGGCAAACTGGGATTGATTATCTACGCCTGGTTATTTACCTCTAAAAACATCAATAACTTGAATTATATAGTAAGTAAATACTAACAAAAATAGAAGTAAATATCCAGGAAATATTTAAATAATAAAATTTTATTATAAAATATATTTATGTTTCATGTCTGCAACAACAAGTACATCAAAAGTTAAAATTATTTCACGCATATACGTGCAGTAAAATAAGTACAGCACACAGCACTGAATACATGAAATTTAACTATCAACAATGACAGTATGAACAAGAGAGGATAAAAAAAATCTGGTGTTACGCCCACATGACTCTCTTTACACTATTATTTATTAGTGGAGAACAATTATTAAGGATTAAACTGCCATGAATGAATACGGAGGGATATTTAGTACAAGTACTAATAAGTACTATATTCCTTATATAATGATCGTCCTATGCAATTAAATTAAACACCAAGTTGAGTTATCTAGAGGACACAACTACCTGAAACACTGTGGGTATCCATATTTCGGCCCTTGACTGATCTTTTGAATATAATAGCTAATAACACTTTTTAACAATCTCCTGTTTGTAATTTTCTTCAGTACTTCATAATCTACTTAATAATTTTCTAGTTTAATTATATTTTTCATGATTTTGTATTGATCTGTTTTCCCTGTAATTATGCTTATCCACCTGGACCATTTCTTCAATCCTGATTTCTCCACAAGACTCTTTAGATTCTTCAAAACCTAATACTGTATGCCAAATATTATCTTTCTGAACAGCCTACCAAAAGCGGAATTTGTTTCATCGTTTCAGATTGCTACTTATTCTTCGGCTGGAGGGAGAAAGGAGGAGAACGACACCAAGAGTTACAAAATCTCTTCATTTGAGATCTTTTTTAGATACAATCTTTTGAAAGCTTATTTAAAACCTAAGGCTTTTAAGGAATACTTATCTCTTTCACTTGGACAACCTAAATGACAACGTAATTCATAAGGAAGAACCAGAATAAAGTTGTGTAAGCTATAAGTTATTGAAGTGATAATTTTCGGACCATTTAATATGTCTGGGTTTTGAGAAACTTCTTTGCTGTATTCTGGGCTTTAAATTGCTTGGAATCAGAGATATTTGAGAAAGGATGAACATATATTATAATACTAATTTTGACGAGCTACGTCGAGAAATAAACACAATGCATGAATATATTGTAGCTGTATGTGTGTGTATTGTCACGCCAGACAGATTATTGTGTTGTTGGCGACAGTATTGTTGGGGTAATTCTTTCGGGTTTGGGTTTGAAGTTCGTCTGACTTGGCGACTCGCCACCTTCTTGGCTGGCGATCCTAGTCAAGAGGTGGAGAGAGTGGGGGAAGTGAGCGTTACTTCTTTGTGTGTTGTGTGTTGAGAGTCACTTTTTGGCCGAGTGTTGAGTCTGAAAGCTTTTATGTGAATTGTGTGGATGTAGCCTCGTGTGCGTAGCATCTCCCCTGAATTTCTTCCTTTTTATCTTTTGTGAGTGAAGTAGAGGCACCGTGCTTATATTGAATAAACATCAGGTAATGGATTAATGTTAAATTCTGTGTAGTTTGTTATAACTATCCCACGCCTGCTCTGAAATGTGTTGTTTAAGCTTCTGTTCCTCTTGCTGGCTCTGCAGCTATGCCTCCCAATGTATATTGCTGGGGTGACTAAAATTTTATATTTAACAGCAAACCTTTTGGTCTCACCCCACAGTATAACCATATCCTGATCATAAATGATGATTCTTCAGGTAAAGGGGATTTATTGAAGTATGTCTTATCCTCTTCTTTGAGGACGAGGATCTCGCCTTCTACTTGGAGCTTATTCTAAACATCTTTTTTGGAAATTACCCTTTCTGTATTCTCAAAAATGTTTTTCCCTTATATATTATAATCTGTTTTTGGTAGCCCTCACTGATCTAAGATTATTATTGCTCTTTTCATCATCGTAATTACTGCGTGGTGAATCACTTTAAAAGCCTGTGTAATTAATTATTTCTTTAATGTATACAAACTCTTAGTTAAGCCTAGAGCAGAGTAAGAATTAAATAAATTTAAATATTGGTAAACTTTCTCTTGGCACACTCTTTGTCCCCCTTTTATTCCTTGACTAACTACGGTACTTATGCAAATTGCTTGGGTGAATAATTACAAAATGAAGAAGATTGTTAACAAAAGCATCGTTCTTTTAAGAAGAAAGATTAACATCAGCCCGGAGCAAAACCCTACTAAAGTAAAAAGTAAAACACGCTAAGCCTGAAGTTATTTTCGAGAAACTTCCTTTTTTCAATCTGCATATACTAAATTGCTTCTGCCTGCGTGCGAGAAGGTTTTAAATCCTTCCTCCTCCCTTCCAAGGATGAACAGACCAAAAGGAAACTTTTTCCAGCTTCCAAACCTTTCCCCTCGGTAATTCGTCTCCCGGCCGTGCACGACCTCAATCCAATTTTACGGAATTGATCGATCGACGAGCAACGAACGGGCTAGTACATACACAGAGTATTTCATCACGTCTGGGCGGTAGCGGGGCGAATTTAATCAGCGGTGTTGATGCGAATGGATGGATGCATCAACGGACACACACGAGAAAAAAATCACCGTCGCGATCTATACCAGAGAAGTGAAGATATTCACGTCTACCATTCAACATTCACTGGGATTAAAATGGACGAGGGGGTCCTACTGGCTCCATTTACCTGCTTTGATAAAATTCGGTGTCACTCTCCTTAGTTGATTTTCCTGCGCTATCCGTCCTTATAGGGTTACGAGACCTCTCTTAATACAAACATTTTTATTTTCTCGTCCAGTATGGGAAGTGAATTCTAAAACTTTGGTGGAAAAGGACTCTCTATGGGAATGAGTACTACAGAACCGTCATTACTAACACCTGTGGAGTGATGCCATCAGGTAGTGACTGTTTTCAGTGAGTAATTTACAAATGAGTCATTTAAGACAAATGCGTGTATACTTAGCACAGCTGACATAGATACTACTAGTTGGCTCCCCACGTTAAACTGGTAGGTTTTTGAACTCAAATAACACCTGGTGGGAGGCAAGGGGTCTAACCACTCGGCTACGGTACCGCCCTACAAAAATTATATTAATACAGCGAAGTTTTGTATTTTTATTTTCTTTACCACTTAGCGTTGGTAAGCAGATGAAGTGCTGTATTCCATTCAAAAATCCAAAATCGAAAGTTTAGCAATAATTCACGTTTTGAGGCCCCCTAATTGTAAACTTTTTATACAAACATCTATGTATATGTGTAAAAACAGCACCAAATAAAACCTTCGGTGGATTTTGTATCATTTTCTAGGGTGTTTTGAGGCGTGTCCTTTACCTTACCTATCCCTGAGCGTGTTGGCTTGATAACACAGTAATAAGTGGGAAAAGAGGGGAGGTTAATGCCTTTGCTTTTTCTGGTGTTATTGAAGCCAAAACCTGTTTATTGTCTCAGAAACAGTCATGCCGTATACTAGCAAAATTACTCCTGGACATATCGTGGATATGTGGGAGGCTGTCGCACTGTAACAGCAATTGCAACGGCAGTGCATAAGAGTATTTTTATAGTAAATTACTGGATAAAAATATTCCAGGAAAGTGGGGAAGACGGTCTACATACTCGTTAGAAACTGGGCACTCTCCGTAAAACATCCGCAGATGATGATATTCGTTTACTAAATGGTACGTATCATGGAGGGGCCCCCGGAACCGGTGGCACAACACCGCACGCAGGCCAGTCGGCCCATTGTACTCCCAACGTGGCCCCTGGGAGGAAAGGATGAGGGAGAGACCCGAAGAGCGACCAGATCCGGATGCAGAAGGGCGCAAGCACGGACGGGGTTCCTAATATTTCCAAATAGAATGCATCCAATGCATCCAACTGCACGCTGAGGAGAGACCTAGCTGAGTGGTACCGCAGCGACGGCAGGGAAGAAATCTTTACAGAGTGCGAGCCACCGCCCAACCGCAACCCGGCAAACACCGTCGCCTGGTCCTACAACTCTGAAATGGATAACAAGGAAGATGATACAGCAAATGAGAGGAAGGAGAGTAGTGGTATAAGATGAACCACACCAGCATTCGCCTGGCATCCCGGGGAAAATACGAAAAACTCATGGGCCAGAGTGGGAGGTCGCCGGGGATTAATCCTGGGAACTCCGTAACCGCCTGAGCCATCCCGCTAGGTCAAAATAGGTGTTACAATTATTGGCGAGAGCGTCAGTTCATTTTTTTATAAAAAGGGGAATTTTGTCCAAGAAGCTCGCGTTCTGATTCTGAGTCTTAAGCAGCGAGACGCTGAATATTGTGTGAAGGAGGGAGATATCCTGTAACGACAATAAGCTAGCTTCCCGCAAATTATTGCACTTAGCAGGTATAGGGAAAATAGAGTCAAGAACATAGAAAATGCGTAATCGTGTAAATAAGGTACATAACTTTAGTGGCAGCTTTTATTTTTTGCACCTGGTATAAAGTCGAGCTAATAATGGAACACGTGGTTACATCACTTCCTTCACCCAGTCCCGAGATGAAGTCGATAGAGATGGGATTGATTTACAGCATCTTCCAGCACGAGAGGGTAGCCGGCGGATTTCTAATCAGAGACCATCAGAAGGCCAGGTGAGAAACAAAAGAGTGGCATTATTCCCGACCCGCCAGAAGGTAGATAGAACTCTGAAGAAATAAGGTTCTATCCTTAAAATACACCTAAAGTTAATATGACAGTATACGATAACCTCGATTCTGCGTTTTACCTATGCATCTTGAGAAATGTTGAACAACACCGAGTTTAATGTCTATCACTCTGTAAAATAAACATACCGCGGCATCATTTACTTTAAATCTGGCTAGTCTGCAAGGTGCCCTCCTCTAAACATTTCAGTTTCCTGCTGAACAACCACTGTAGATAATGAATTAATGAAAAATGACAGGAATTTCCTTACGTTGCTTATACAGGGCGGCAAATTGGAACTTTCTTCTAATATGTACATTATATAGGTATTACAAACAAAACAGTATAATAGCATTTTGTTCTGTGATAAGCCGATTTCGAAAATAAACAGTTGTTTTTACAAATTATGTAGTTTATTCTACGAGCATGTAAGAAGATAATGGCTTATTAATTGTTAGATGGTTAAAGTAATCCATTTCTGACCTAGTTTTGGTATTAAATATATATTATCATATACAGGTTTTGAAATAATCATTTTTCGAACACTGTTTTGCAGACGTACACAGAACAAGATGGGACAACGCCTTTACGAAAGCAGTAGGAGCACAGTGGACTAGCACTGCACACGAATGGAGCAGCTAGATAGACACCCGAAGAAGACAGGAAGTGCCAAACACAACCATCTAGTGTCGGATCGGAATTAAGGGAAGAAGTATGCGAAGTGAGGAATCCTAAACAAGATCATGTAGTATCGATGATAACGAAGTGAGTGTACAATAGTACGAAGTGCGGAAGAAGTTACACAACTAAAAATAGCACGTATGTGGATTAGCGTGAATCATATCGCTCCCCCTTGCAAGAGGAGGCCTTAGCCCTTCAGGGACAAATCGGCTATTCATTCATTCGTTAGTTCGTTCGTTCGTTTATTCATTCATTCATTCATTCATTCATTCAATGTGGTTGGAGACATAGGCAACGTTGCTAGGTCAAGGTAGGTCCCGGTCGTAAACAAAACAGCATACTTGAATTGGAAGGTGGGGACTAGCGGTTTTGTTTTCAACACGAGCCTTAATCCAAACAAATACGACAGCTTGGTGTAATGTTTTGGCAAAATTGCAAGTACAACTTGGTAGCAATTGCCCTACTCTAACAGTATGGGAGTAATGCCTTCATCATTCAATAAGCGTTTTGCAGCCGCTGACTGAAAAGCACACCATGTTTATGTCAGCTCCACTATAAGTTGAGTCATACTACCCATTGAAACCCACAGGCTTAGTGATAAAAGAACTCGTGTGTTTAGTAATAATCACACATACAGCACAAGGTTTAGACATGTCAGTCCTTTCAAATCGTGAGTGCCTTGTTATGTTGTTAGCGTAAGCCTGCAAGATCGCCAAATCTGAATCCCCTGACTTTTTCTTCTGGGGGATATGAAAAGCAGGGTCTACAAAACATCGATTACTGACGTCGAATATTTGAGACAACGTATGCATCTAACTGCAGAGGAAATACGCAATAATGAGAGTGTCTTTGCTAGAGTACGACGTAATTGTTACGAAGGTTTGAAGCTTGGAAGTGCGCAAATGATATTTTGAATTATATCTGTAAATCGTGTGAATCATTTGGTTCATTGTTTATTCATCTGCTGTCCATGCTAAGAGTACCAATTAGTAGACTTTGTAAGAGCCTAAATGTCGGTTTTTTGTGTTTATATATCAGAAGTATTGATTTGGTTATTAATTTGGTAGTAACAATTGCAGAAGTATTTAAGTTTAATGCTGAAGGAGCTTATTATCCGTAAATTTCTGAGTTTAGGTTACAAAATGTTTCATTGAAAGATGCAGGTGCAATTATTAGAAGGTTACAAACACAAAATGTTTATCTGCACTCATGAAACGCGTCGTACAGCAAAAGTGAAACCTGTTTAAGTGCCGAACCACTTCTGGGGGAGTACCACCCACGCTTCCAGCTACCGGTTGCAACAGGTTGCCAGTGTGTGCGTTTTATGTTCTTCAAAAACCTAAAATATCTCCACAGAAAATGATAATAGAAAAAAGAAGGTTATGTTCCAAATAATGAAATCTGTAACAGGTTTAAATTAATGTAACGACTTCCCATCCGCCCGAAGTTATTCATCAATGGGATAAAATGTTATCCAGAATTACGTTTCGTCTGCCTGGGCAAACTCAAGTTAATTTGGAAATAATTCACATAACTTTACAAATATATACATAGAACGGCTGTAAAAAAGGATTTTATATAATATTAAGATTTCGGGTGAATAATATGTTCTAATTGCCGTGTAGTTTGTTCATTTTCTCTAATAGTTTGTTAATTATCATCATTTAAAATGTTGTGTTCACCGAAAAATAAATTTGCTAGAGAAATTTTCCGTGCCATGATTTTTTACCATTTTAAATCGTCATTAACGCTTAAACAATATGAAGATCGGCTTAGAAATGCATTTGGCGAAGAACACCATATAAGGCAACAATTTATAATTGGTACAGCAAATTCAAGAGCGATCGGGTTTTTCTTAGTGATGAACGTGAAGGACGCCCAAGAACTGCAGTTACTGATGAAAATATTGCCGTTGTTCGAGCAATGCTTGAAGAAGATCGATGGGCATCTTAGGACATTTGGTGTTTGTATGAGTCAAATGCAAAACATTTTACATCAACAGACGTGAGAAAAATTTGTTGTCGATTAATTGCACATAAACTAACAACAACGCATTGATTGGTGCAGAAAAACTCCAAGGTGGCGCTTCAGATTTGGTTTGGAGTATGGTTACTGATGATGAATCTCAGAATTATTGTTATGGTTCTGAAAAGAAAAGGCAATCCTCTCAATGATTGAACCTAAGCCTACAGTCTGACGAATTCGCAGCGCTGGTAAGAAGATGGTTGGTAGTTTTTTTTCAAGAACCAGCCAAAAATTAAAAATAAAATGCGTAGAATAAATACTCGTCATCAGATGAAGCAGTGAAACACGATAAAACCTGGTTTCTGAAGTGCCTCAGGAAGTGTGGCATCATTGCTTTAAGGATTGGTTTCTTTGAATGTACAGATGTATTTATGTTAAGAACAATAAAATCATTTAAATTTCCTTAAAGTAATACTTGTGTGATTTTCTAAAGATGTTCGGTGTCTCCTCGTACAGCGTATTCTACTGCAAGTACCAGTAGAGAAACAAACTACCAAAAGTAATGATCAAACATATGCACACATGTTGAGTTCAGGTTGTGTTGGAAAGTGTTGATCTTCTGCACGTTTGCCAGGAGTTAACTTCGCTAGACAAGCTTTTTGTGCCGTTATTTACTTTGAGTCCCAGTGGGGACTCAACTTAGGTGGGTTTAGTTCTCTCAACCGAAACTAGAGCAGGAGAGAAACCGTTTAAACAGTCCCTCGCTAATCAAAAGGCTCTACAAAGAGGAGTAGACTGTTCTAATCATTCTGGATCCTCGCACAGGAGCAGCAAAGGGTTGGCTGATCCATGGCCGCTTCTAATGAACTTGCTTCTATTGGTTAGCGTTCAACGTTCCTGACCAGGCGGAGCCCTTTCCGTTAATTAATTTTATACCTTCCTAGCAGCAAAAACGTCTTTGACGGTGTTTTAGCCCAACTTTGTGGGTTTAGCGCCTTTTTAAGTTTATTCCTGAAGCTAAAAGGAATGTTTGAGTACATCCCCGCAAATACTGGGGTTCAGTAATTAAACCTGCCTTTAGAGAAAAAAATTAGTGGTTGCTATGTTCTTTAAAGTTGACTGAATTTAATATTAATAAAATTAAATGGCTGAGGACTAATTTTATTTACAGCAGCAGGTAACGAAGCTTCTGCGTATTGCACTGCTGGAGAAACGAAACCCTTGTTTTAGATTTAACGTTCAACTTAAACAACGAAAGGAAGAACATAATTGCAATCCAAACGCATTAATAAGGTTTTACAAAAACTACTATTGTATGCAGTATTAAAATATGTATTACAGTATTTACAAAGACTAAATACTTAATAAAATCTGTACTTTTTTCTGAACTTTCTTCTCGCAATACCTGCGAGTAGTATACGACGCTACCGTTTGTTAAGTATTATATCTGCTGTTCATAACTCACTGCTTTGTTTTACAAAAGTAGGGCAACCTAAAAATACACATTTTTGTATTATTTATAGTACCGTAATTCAAAATTTTCCGTTAGATTTTTTATAAGAATTTACAGTGTTTCACATCTCTAACGCTTTGAATCCCTCGTTCTCTGTCAATCTTTCACTAACGGTGTTTTTATAGTCACCGCCGTAATTCAGGCACCTATCGAATCGGGAGTTTTCGTAAGCCTTTGTCAAAGAATGATGCCGCCTGTGATGAAAGCCAAGTCTACACTTCTTGTCTCACAACATTCGTCGAAGAAACCTTTACCACCAAGGAATTTCTTCGGATGAAGAAACAGATTGAAATCGCTTTGTGTCAAATCTGGATTGTGGGGAGAGTGATCGAATTATTCCCAACTAAATGATCCGATCACCTCTGGAGTTTTTATTTTGGGTTGTGTGTGGCCGGGCATTCACACTCATCATTGTTTCCCCATAAACCTCACAAATTGACGATGAATGTTCACTGGCGTAGCATTTCTCACATTCAAAAACCGAATCACGGATCCGACTTCACAGTTGACGGGTCGTTCGATTGTTTTGAAACACTCTTGCAGGGAAATGCAAAGTGACGATCGTTCACCGCTTCGTCTGGCTTCCTAATAAAGTGATCGCGCATGCTAAAAATTGCGGCTGCAGCGGCAAAATATTAAAACGTTACTTGCTTTAAAAACGCACCTTATTACTTTCTCTACTACGTATAGTAAGTAGGGGAAGTATTGTATTCCACCCAAAAATTCGATACCGAGATTTCACCGGAAATACATGTTTTGAGACCCCTGAATCCAAAAAAAGCATTTTTGGAAACATGTCCGTGTGTGTATGTGTGTCTGTGTGTCTTTGTGTGTCTGTCTGTGAACAACATAACTCAGAAACGAACAGTCGGATAAACACCAAACTTGGTATTTAGGTTCAGTATCTTCCAGAGATGCGACACGAAGGTTTTCAAGAAAATCCCCCACCCCAGATTATCCTTTACATGGAAGATTTTTAGAAAATTTTAATTTTCTCAAAAATGGCTCTAACGATTTTGATTAAAATATCATATGTTTAAGATACTTTTATGACAAATAAAATGTATATCTTGAATTCCCTGGGAATGTCTCCAAAAGTATTCTTCATTGTGAACGATTTTTGCATAACTGGTAAACCATAAGAGATAGACAAAATTTTACTACACCAAAAATGTAGGTCGCGTTAAAATACACAATTTATGTCATATACATTTTTTTGTTGAGTGAACCATTTTCGAGATATTACTTGTTATTCCCTTAAATTTTTCAATAATTATTTTCTCAAATGGGAATTCGTTATTCATTTTTTTGTCTTGGATATGCAAAGAGTATTAATCTGTGGCAAAGGAAATAGTGCTACTCCTAGCAACCAGCTATTAAGAGATATGTATGTGCTTAAAGGCTACTGTACTTCTATATTGCCCTTGTAAATATATACTCCCCTTACATCTACAAGAAAATTAGCAATAAGATAGAGTCTGCAAATGTTTATCTCGATTATCATGAAGTAGATGGAGAATAAGCGTTTGTAAAAATAGTTTGTACAAGAGTAGAGAAAGTCATGTGAGTGTAACACATCAGATTTTTTCAGTTGACATCGAATATATTAAACACAAATAAACCAAACTGACCAAGACCAGCAGTAATTTAACATTAGGCCTCCACACTGCGGTGTACTCGTGGAGGGAGAGCATAACTCGCAGTATGTCCGATATATTAATGTATGATTTAATATATGAACTCTGGTGATACTGATAATTATCTTTTGTTTTAGTTGTTACTCGTAAAGTTTATCTTTATTTCTTGCCACGGCTGCTGTTATTTGGGTTTCTGGTAGAGCTTGTATAACTTTGCAGGTTGTGATACGGGAAGGAAGGTAAAAAGTAACAACTCTAACAGTAGATTAAGTCATGAAGAACACTATGATTTAATGGCACACGCATTTACTGTTTTAGTAATAAGCTACCCAGTTGCTTAAGTTAGTTGGAGCTGTAGAACGGTCGAGCCCTACCACGTTTGTATGCCAAACTTGCGGTCGCTGAGCAATCAAGTATTTTATACGTGCTCTATAAATAATTGTAATATTTATCACACGTTCCTATAGACCTTTAAATCGATAACCTTTCACCGTTCCTACTACGTTATAAGAAGTAAATAATATCGCCTGCTTCTGAGAGCTTACATGTATCTTATTCACATCGCAGCACTTCATTCTCAACCACCCTGGCTGATGGAGACGCTAGAACTAACATTTCTTCCCTTAAAGATTTTAAACATATTCTTCCTTAAAATTTCTTTGTCTGTCTTCGTTCAGCTTGGAACCTTCCAGAAGACTTACCCGGCTATTGTTCGACTTTTGCAAACATGTGGCCTCTCTACAAACATATGTTGTGTTCGCTTGCCGTATTTTCTATTTCACAAAGACACAAGGTCTGGCTTTTATGACCTTTCCGTACAAGTCCTTTTTGCCTGGTCCCTAATTCTAACACAAAGATATGTTTGTCGGCTTTTAACAAGGATTCCACAGCTCCAGCTACACTTGCACATACGTAAAACTTATGCCTTAACTCCTATTTATACAACAAGTATTTTTCTTATTAATACCGTTTCACATTATAATTCACATTATTATATATATGGCATATATAACCATAGTTACTGTCCCAACACTGAATGCACGTGAAAACAGTTAACACTTGTTATAACGGTACAGTTCTTGTAATGTGGCATAGTGGGTGAGAATAAACACATGCAGTACCTGTATTGGAATTTAGGGTTATCGCAGTAATATTGCCAGCGCAAATTTGGGCGTCTCAAATTTTTTTGTTCATTCTTTCTTACTTACCTTCCCCCTTTTCTCCTCCACTTCGGTTCAGCGAGGATTTACTGTACATACTGTACATACATACACTAAAAAAATCGCGTTTAATAGTTACAAGACTTTCTATAATTTATTCATATAAAACTATCTCTCTTCCTGTTAATCATGATTAATGTTAACAGGACACCATTTCAAGTTATATAGTGGCATAGGAATACGCATTTGTAGGCTGTTGTATCAATCAGTTGCCATATTGTTATATACTCTTTGCAAAAGGAGATAAAAACCAAAATTGAGCATTTCCATATTTAATATGGAACTAATGCCAAAAGTCTTTTATTTAACATAGAACCTAATCGTACCGGGCACAGTAAGCTCTATTATACAGTGAGCTTTTGTCTATCTCTTACAGTATTGTGACCTAAGGTCACTTTGCCCAAACCGGTGTTTATACCAGATGTCGCGGAGGTGTTATGACGACTCCTTCAAATGGGACGAGGAAGGGGATGCAGACGGTTTCCAGACGACAGAGGCAGTGGAAAAGATTGACAAATTCTTGGCGCGTAAATCTGGTGCCAAACTTTGTTTAATTTTTTATTCTATGAATTATTATTCCTGCACATATAAATAACAATGCCTTAAATGTACTTCTCTACACTACAGGAAACTTGTCAGCAAGATTTAGTTAGCTAAAGGTCTATTCTACATTACTAAAACATTCACCAATGATAAGACTACAAGAGGCAAGTTTACCTGGGGATGCGAAGAATGTTGAGCTTTCCATGTCCCGGAGGTCTTATGGTGTTACTGAAGGTTACGTTAAAGATTTAAAGACTGAGGGACGGTTTCACCAACAGATGCTAAATTTTAACACAATGTTAAACTGATTTAACACTGAAGTTAACACAAATTCTGTTTTATCAAACAATGTTAACTTTAACAATGTGTTAAAGTCCGTGTTAAATTAACATCCCATGCCCCTGTGTTAAGGCGTTTTAAAAAATGTTAGAAATTGGAAAATGGCTGCGGCAAACCAAGCTGTTGATGTGAGTTTGCTACAATTGTCATTTTTGAATGTCATTCCTAATAGAAGAGTAGTCGTACGCCATAATAAATTTGAACCCTGCAAAAAAAATAATTTTTAAAGCAATATATACTTTTCAAGGGGTCATGAGCATGGTTTTATGGGAAATACGAGAGGTTAGAATACTATCAACAAAAGCATGCCTCTTTCTCCTATGCTAAGTGTTAATTAGGTACTTAGATTTCATGCTACTAACCTTTTACTTGTGATAATGTTGGAATTTCAAAAGATGCCGTTTGTGGGTTTATCCGAAAGGTTTCCAAAGCAATTGCTTCAAGAAGCAAACACTATTTTTTTCGGGTTTGCTTGATTAATCGGTGATAACACCTTTTCGTCCACTTTAGTTTCAATGCAGTGTCTACCACCAGTTTTAAACCGTCTTAAACGCTCTTCGCACCTAACGTTTCTGGTGCTGCACCTTATGTTAGCATAAAATTTCCGTAGTTGCTTACTGGACTTCAGAGAAACGCATTCGTTCCAATTAAATTACTCGTGGATTTTGTCCCAGTTTGCAATCTTATCCTTTAATGTAAGAACGGCAGCTTTTTCGCACTTGACAATACGTCTATACTAATTAATCAGATGTTTATTAACGCGTTTCAAATAGCGAAACATTTATTTCAGTTGACATCGTGATTCTAACCTCAAACCACCAGGAATATCACATGCCCATTGCCATGAATGTAAATAGTTGTCGGCTACTGACACAGAGCGCGGCGATACATAGACAAAAGTGCATCGAGGTACGTTCAGCAGCAGTATATTTCGGCCACCGCCTTCTCGAAAGCTAACGTTCGCAGTTGTCTTTGACGTTAACAAAATGTTAACTAATAATTTGTTGTAGAAGCTTGATGAAATGCAAAACTTTTAACCTTATGTTAAACTTTGAACACCTTGTTAACAAACAAGATGATAAAGAGTATTTTTAACATCGGTTGGTGAAACCGGCCCTGAGTGTCGCAGATTTCTGTTAGCGCATGTCTAGCAGAGAGAGTTGTAAAAATAACTTTAAATACCGGAGGAATATACTGACTAATGCTTTAGCCAGCACTGACGTTAGCGGGTAACAGCGTGATTTTACACATTCCACCCCTGCCGACAGCTTCGTGAATATTCGAAAAACGTTCTTTAAAATGTCACGCGATACTTCCGTGTTTACATACGCATCCGGGAAATAACTCGCCAGAATTTCTAAAGTCAATTTTATCATTCCTCTTAAACAAAGTGTGTTCTGAACTTCCTATCTTCATAAAATTAAGCTTGCCGCATTTTGTAAAATAAAACTATAACCGTCAGGGTATAATAAGATCGATAACAATGCGGAGCACTTCATTGGCTGTTTTCAGAAGCTTCAAAATATAAATTTTATTAATTGTATTAGTATTTAAAACACCTCATACAGAACGAATAGAGAATTCTTGGTCGGTATATTTAGTCAGTAAAGTCAGTAAGGACTTTATCCAGAAGTTGTAAGATATCTACTATAAAGAGAGCGCCAAGAGCCAACACAGGTGCAGAATTCAGACACTTCAATAATTAAATTCGTAAGGTGTCTCCTTCACTCCTCCAAACATCTTAGAACTTAGGTGTTTTTCACTCAAATTGGTGCTTTTGAAACAAAGAGTATGGGTGAATGTTTTAGGTTAAATTTAGCGAATTAATTACCCGAAGAATTTCGTGTTACAGATAGTATGTACTAAGATATAAATCAGTAAAACTAGGATTGCGAGGACTTATAAAATGAAGTCCTTCAGGCAAAGGCATATATGTTTGGTCAATACAAAGCCCTAAAGGATATTTGGAAGCGTTATGAGTGCTAAAAGCATGTGAAAAACAAAGGGAGGGTGGCTGAGAGGGAATGGCGTCTATGAGTCAAAATGGCTCGCGAGTCGCGTTTTTGCCACTTCTGTTGTAGTATATTCCGTTTGGTAATTATAAAAACAGAATTTTGTACAAAAGAGAGTTAAATGCCATTACTGCTTCCCAAGAAATGCAGTGGAATGTCTAATACAGATGAGCTTCTATCCACAATTTTCACTTTTACTTTAAGGTTAATTCCTAAATTTCTTTTTGATCATACTCAAAGCCAAAAAATGGATGTAAACATTTTAGTTAGAATTTAAAAATTATTAATAATAATTACAGCTTAACCTTATGTAACTGAAAAAGTGCAGGAAATATTAATTTGATCATTATGTACTTGATATTTCTTAAACCGAAAGTATCCATTTCTTGAAAACCCATGGTTACGGAAAATTGCACTTAAAGGCTATTATTATTATTATTATTATTATTATTATTATTATTATTATTATTATGGATTAACGTTCCTTAACCATGTACGTCATATTAGGAGATGAATTAATAAAATGAGCCGAGATTCTAACTCGGATCGTCTTGAATATGATGCATATACGCTGCCCGCACGCCCGGAGGTGAATGCCCTTACACGTTGCTTTATGATATCCAAGTACATATTCTGGTATGCACACACCGGGCACACTTTATCATGCCTCACCCTTAACATAATTTTGAAGGTGAAAGTTTGTGATATTTAATAAATCCAAAACCCCCAAAAATATTTGTTTTAGATATATTTATATACAGAAGTTACAATTTATTATAAATAAACCACATTCCTTTTTTGGAAGTTGTTCGATAAGAGCTATTATAGCTATATATTAAATATTCATTACGTGTTAATACACATTAACGCACATCCTTCTGAACTGCAACAAAATACTTACAACGCGTGTGATGTAGGATTTAAAATCTAATTGCACCATTCATGATAACCGGCTTAACCAGTGAAGTAAATGACACGAATAATTAGCAATGGATGACGTGAATTGTAATGTGAACTCTCCATTGTAATGATTCATGGTATGAAGGGTAAAATATGCACTAGAGAGTGTTAGTCTATGCTACCATTTAATACTTATCTATGGTACAAGGAAGAATTTTAGCATATATGACAGAAAGAAGCAATATTACCAGGTCTTCAAGGAGTCTTATAAAATGGAGTTCCCATTTATTGTAGTGTAATTTTTTATTTTAATTTTCATGACATTGCAAAACAATTATACTTTGCTGGAAGAAGGAAAGTTTTAGAGTTTCAATTTGAGGAAGTTGACGAATATACGGTGTGAATCTTCTCAGCCTGCGGATTGAGAAGTTACGCAGTCCCGGCGCTGTATAGGCTATGCCGTAAACACTGTCCACTGCATCACGTCGTATCAATTTCGGCCGAAATGACTGCTTTGCAGGGCAGTAACTTGCACTCGTAGCGTAAACGTGTGCGCCTTGTCCTTCGGTGGTGAAGCTCCAAGGTTCAAATACTTGAAGGTACTTTTTATGTTTAGTAAATTTAACGAGAATTGATAGTTTGGCATGAAATTGTCGTTTCACTTAGTTTATGTTAATTTCATTAAAACCCAGATTGTTACTTATTAGAATATGCTTTAATGAACATAATAAATAAATGCAAGGAATGAATAAAAAACTCATTTATTCACAGGCGTAATTTCAACTTCCGACCTTCACTATGACTTACCAATATGTTAACCATTTCGCTACTAGAACACGTTAACAACGAGCATCACGGTGCCATAATCAGTGGGCTGGTGAATGCGATCTCAACACCTATATTTTGTATCGTCTGTAAAATGCAGGGTTGCCTAGTTACCAATATGCAGGTTGTAAAGACTTACGCGGTATATACAGGATGTATCTTTATTTGTGGCATATATTTGGGGGACGTGTTCCTGACATTAAAACAGTAAAAAAAGTTCATGTGTATCTGGGTCGGAAAATCAACCGTTTCGCTTTTATAGGTCAAAGGAGATGTATTCCATGAGCAAACAGACGGATAAGACTGCACATATGGCCGTGTAGACGGCAATGCAGCACGAGCACATGAATTTTATGCAGAAAGGTACCCTAACATCCAGTTACCGTGTGCAAGAACATTCGCACGAATTCACCAATGCTTGAGAGAGAATGGCGCATTTGAGAGGAGCACTAGGGTTATTGGGAACCCAAGAGCGGTACGAGACATTGAGCTTGAAGAACGAGTTCTTCGTGCTGTGGATGTAGACCCGTCACAAAGCACAAGACGTATGGCTCTAAGGGAAAGAGTTAGTCATACGACTATCTGGAGAATTCTGCATGAAAATCTTCTGTATCCGTATCACCTTCAACGTGTGCAAGGATTAAATGAGGCGGACTTTGAGCCAAGAAGGCGTCTTTGTCAATCATGTTACATCAGTGCCCTGTGTTCATCAATTTCCTAGCTTGTATCTTATTCACGGCATCTTCAATTTTCATAACACTTATAACTGGGCATTTAAAAAATCCTAATAAAGTACGACAGGACAACCATCAACAGAGATTCTCTCTCAACGTTTGAAGTGGAATCATTCATGATCACCTTATTGGTCCCTACTTCTTCCCTCCGCGTCTAATGGACAAACCTATCTCCAGTTTCTCAGAAATGAGTTGCATCACTTAACTGATAATATGCCTCTGGACATCATACAACGAATGTGGTTTTTACAACATGGGGCTCCAGCTCATTTCAGTATGATAGTTGTAAGTTTTTGAATAGTCCATTTCCACAAAGATGGATTGGTCGAGGGGACCCATTGCATGGCCTGCTTGATCGCCTGATTTGAACCCAATGGATTTCTTCGTCTGGGGACATTTGAAGTTCTTGGTTTATGCATCTCCTGTACCTGATGTTGACATGTTGAGAGGAGGTATCCGAACTGGATTTGACAAAATACGAAACACACCAGGAATTTCTAACAGAGTACGCCAGAGCATAAAACGCGGGCTTACTGCATGCATCGAAGCAAGAGGAAGCCACTTCGAGCAATTTTTGTAACTTTCGACTTTGTGTTGTAACTCTGAAATAAATTATTTTCAGACTCATGTTCATATGAATTTTTTTACTGTTTTGATGTCAGGAACACGTCCCCCAAATAAATGACACCAATAAAGATACATGCTGTAGATATATTGTTGCAAATTAGTATTTTGCATATTTTTTTTAAAAAAAATTTCATAAATATCACCTCTGTTCCCCTTAAGCTGTTTTACAGTACAGTAAACGCTGGGTTTTCCACCAGATATCCGAAGATTAAATAAATGTATGCAACTACACGTATACAATGCAACTCACTAACCCAGTTCTCACTAGTGGTATGTAAACAAAAGCTGGTGGGAAATGATAAAATATTCACGGCTCGCGCAGTGTGTCCACAAAGGCTATCGTGTTGCTTCTACATAAATAAATTTAAATGTCTGATTTTTAACATACACAATTGTGTATACCTTTACAGCTTCACGAATATTCATTGCAATGTTTTAAAATGTTTACTGTTCTATCTACGTATACTAACAATGGCAAATAATATCCATAGAAACAGTTAGGCAATATGCATTATTTTAAACGCTACCGGCTGAAGGAACCGCTTTCTGTTATCTTAGCCAAACACTCATATTTTATGGGCAGCGCATTAAAATAGATTAAACATTCAACAGTGTGTATTTCTGAAATGGTTAATACTACTGATTTTATTTTCTTCCCATCAAGCATTCCACTCCCGTCCTCGTTACTAAGCAACAATAACACTAAAATTAGCATCACTAGCACACATTACAAGAAAGGTCGGTTCAACCCTCAGTGCAGTCAGTGAAGGGCACTTAACCAATGAGATAATTTCAAGGTAACTTTTCTGTTGATCTGACAATGTGGTTCTTCGTTTGCATGCGTGGCCGTAATTCGGAGAATTGCTTGTCCTGCATTGCGCTGTTTCTGTCAGGCCCTGTTTCTCATTCACTTTCCCTCCTCTCCTTGTATAGCTATTCAGCTGACGCGAAGTCTTGGTACAGAGATTGATACCTTGTGAGAATAGGTGTGTCTGTATTATAATGAGCTAGATACGGCTCAAAGAATGGCTCACGAACAGGATCTGGAGTATATAGCATAAGATCAAGGTGAAAAAAGTATTTTTTTATTGAGTGAATATGCTACTGCTTTTAAAACAGAAATTTATGCTATTATTCAATGTATTTATGGAAACATAACCAGAGCTTACACTGATAAGATAGCCAGGCTGCACTTAATGCTCTAAGTAGTCATAAGATAACGTCAGGACTGGTTTTAAACTGCCTAAACATGCTCACAAGCTTGGCAGAACAGAATGAAGTTCAACTGGGTGCCGTATCATAGTGGTGTAGAGGGAAATGAAACGCCTGATGAACTTGCAAGACAAGGAGCACCTTCTCAATTATTAGACTAAAGCCGGCTCTAGAAACATCTCGATGTTTAGTAAGAGAGGCTGTTAAGAGTTGGCTCAAAGTAGAACATCATAAAACCTGTCTTAAAACTCCAGGAAACAAATAATTATTACAAAACCATGTAAGGAAAGAGCTGAAGGCTTACTTAAATGTAACAAACTTCAGCTGAGAACAATTATTGCATTTCTCATAGGATATGCTCATATGAAAAAGCACCTTAACACGATGGGAGTGTTTCAGGGGAACTTAGATTGTAGAATGTGCAAGAAAGAGACTGAAACAGCCCAGTGCATCGTGTGCTCCTGTGAGAGTTTAGCTCACGGGAGATATATTACTGTTTGGAAAATGTTTTTGGAACCATAAGAACTTGAAACCATGTGCAGACATAATGAATTGGTTTTCAAACTAAATAGGTGGCTCAATAAGCCCAAGGCTGAACTGCGTCCGGAGGAATGACGGAAATCTATACGTATAATGCAATACAATATAGTGTGTTAGTGCTGTTATAATGGCAAAAAGTCTATTACTTTAACACACGGAATCTTCATCTACGATTCCTACAAAATGAGACGGCGATTTATAGACAGATTCCCGTTGTTCCTGCGCCTCATAAAGAAACGGTTTGTAATAGATTTAGACAAACAGAATATATGCTTACTCATCATCATTAACAACAACAGCAATATTCACGGGCTAAGACTATTAAAGCTTGTTCCGGTTTCATAGGTTTTCAATCATAACGTTCTTCGGTGTACCAACATTCCTGTCACCTTTCAGGCTTATAATCTAACATCATCGTTAGTGTGCTATGTCTTTCATTTTTGGACATTTTCTTTTCAGTTACTTCTAAATTGATTTATTTTATACATCAGCTTAAAGATGTTTAATTAATTTCTAATTTCCTCATTTTTTTTGTTGTCCAAGAAAGCTTAGCCTGCCATACTTCTCAAAAATCTCATTCTGGCAGCCTCTATGATCTTCGACTCAACCTAACAGTAATCCGGAAACTGCCATCACCTTGTAAATCCTTAGTTCGTTTTCTAGTGTTTTCTAACGTTCTCTTAATTTTATCGCATGTGTAATTAAATTTGTTAAGTTTGGTAGTAATTGATTGTTCTTCCACACGAGCCGTGTCTACGTCAAGATTGGAAAGGCAGAATCAACGACTGAAAAATTCAATACTATACCCGGGATTTGAATGGATCTTCCGGTTTCCGACCGGTTGTTGAAACCAACTGAGCTACCATGGCAACATACCGATACAATAATTAGTTGGAGAAGAATGTGTTTTAGTGGATGGGCGATCTCTAAGAACATGTAAGAACGGAGTTTAGAAACTATGGAGGAGAGACAATTGAGAGAAGAACAATGAACAAATAGGACAACGGTTTTAGTCAATATTAAAGAATATCTAGTTTAATAATATGTATTTGATTGTCAGAAGATTTCGTAAACATTTTAAAAAACTTACTAACAATAATATAGTATCTGCTTCTTTGCTACAAAGGTTATATATTCAGTGTTTCGCAAGTCACTCGTGAATTAAGACCTACACCTAACAAAGTAGGGAGTATTCCGGCTCGAACCCGAGGGATAGGAACAAAGGCTGGACAAAAAGTAGTTTCCTGTGTTGGATCACGAAACTGTATTAGTTCAGTTTTCCTCTCAGCTTGGGTATTCACTTTCGTAGCAGATATAAGAGAAGTTTAATTCACGTTCCTCCGAAAATGGAACGAAACGGGAGCGCGAGTAATCAGGTAGCAATAATTCAACAGACGGTGGAGCATTGTTTATCCTGTTGCACATGTACAGACCACAACAATCAATCCAATATAATCCTTTGCCCGTGTTATAACATCCAATCTATCTCACCATATGTCTTGTTCAGCCTCGAGCTCGATGCTGACTAGGTCGAACATACAATCGATACTTGCTGCTTCCTGAGCACCTAACGGACGTCTTTGTTTCACCCTAAGGCGTGGGGTGGGAAGGGAAAAGCACCTTCATCGGATATCTCTCGTTATCTCCTGCATTATCTAATAGAGCTGCTCGCTTACGCCCTACTTAATCTTAGCTTTCGCACAGAAAAGTTCTTAGTCTTTAATTTACGTTGATGGGATTCCAAAAGAGCAGTCTATACCTCAAACTCGCAGTAATCCGCACCATCTCCTTTGTTCTGAACAGAAAATCCAACTTTTCTGGTAGCCGCAATGATCGGCGCTGAAGATTCCGCAAACAGCAGTGAAAAACTTTAAAGTGATTTTCTACTCTTCTGAAAAGGATTTACTTTCCATAGACGAGTGTAGTGCAGACGGCACAAGTAATAATCAGCGCTATCGTGATAATTACACCTATTTCTTACCGTTTTGCGGAGTTGACTGTGAAATGTTTTAATTAAACCATCTCAGATTCTTTAGTCGTGTTTATTGAGCTCACAGCAAGTTGTTACTTTTAATTCTTTTCTTATTTCTTCAACAAATAGCAAATAAAATGTACTATTTAAATATGTAGTAGACAAATCTTGAGCCATTTGGTGTCGCACTGGATTCAGGGACATCACACCTCAATAAGTAAACATCAAAGTCACAAGTTGAGTTAGCATTATGCTGTTTGTGATATTTTTACAGTTATTTACCCAAGAAAAGCAGTTACAATGGTGTGTGGCGCCAGCGCGCACAAACATGTCAATAAAGCCACTGAGAAAAAACTATTTGTATGTATTCCAAACAGTGCCAAAATGCGCAAAAAGGCGCTTACAACTAGCTCGCAGAAATGTTGATAATAGAGTGGATAATTCAGTTATTTTATTCTGTGAGGACCACTTCGATATAAGTAAACTTATTATTAATAGTATTTCACTATAAAGACATATCTATATCATAATGGTCTATTTTACCAATCTGTTTGAGGTTAGAATTCAATGTTACGTTACTAAGGGGAGTCGCGAGTCAGATCAGACTAAAAGTTTAATTTAAGATTTATTTATGGACGCTCTTTATGGGCTACTATGGTCCTCAGCGTCCCATTCTATATTGGGCGTGAGAGCCCGGGAGTTTTGCTCAGAGAAAAAATAAGTTAAATTGGGTTATATTTATGGACGCTCTTTAACTGCGTGAGCCCTATTTTGCTCAGAGACCTATATTAGGCTTGAGGTTCTTTTACGTGCCGTAAATCTACGACGCGGGACCACCGGCTTCGCTTCACTTCCATACCATGCTAAAAATTTTTACGCCCGAAAAAATCCATCGCCCTCCGCCAGGTTTAAACCCGCGACCTTGGGAACTAGATGCTAAGATGATAACACTACACCACGGTGGACGACGTTTGCTCAGAGGTCTCTTTATTAGGCTTGAGGTTCTTTTATAGCCGTAGCTCTACGAGAGGGGACCGCCGGATTTACTTCTCTTCCGAAGGAAGCCATGCTAAGAATTTTTACGTCCGAAAGAATCCATCGTCCTCCGCCGGGTTTGAAACCGCAACCTTGGGAACTAGATGGTAGCATGGTACCCCTAGACCATGGAGTTAAATCCGACTGATCATTTAGTTTCACCATTGCCAAAGACCTTTTTGCAGAAAAAATGTGTCTAGTAACTATCATAAGCACGAAATTGTCGGATAACTAACATAACCTAACCTACGATATTTTACATTGTCATAACTTCCCAAATTTATGATATGGGTACTATTATTTCACCTCAACAGGTTTATGGTAGATTACTATGTTGGAAAGGTACTTACAGTGCTGTTTTTACCATTTCTGAGCTCAGCAGCATAAAAATCGGGGTTATTTTTAAAGGAAACTTTGACCATAATGGCATCAACTTTGGGCAGCTTTTCGCGCCTTCTTTTCACTAAGTTGCTATCCATGATCGGATAGAATATAAAAATTTAATATGGACATCGTAAAATATCACAATATCACTCGATATTATAATAAATAGTAGTTTCAAAATAGGAAGACAACAAGGAATGCAAAGGAACGGCAATCAATGTCAAACATATTTACTGAGGTATCATTATAGATTCATCAATGCAGACCGTTTTCGATTAGAGAACGTCAGCTAAAAAAATCCAGTTTCTTTAGTTTTTTTATAAATAACCCAATATTTTTAGTGAGATTAATCCAAATCGCTTCTAAAACCCATAATTTATACGGATATCAATAATTATTACATTTATTTTTCACACTGTCAAATAGCCTATTGCTTGTGCCCCTTTCCATTAATGATAACTTTAGTGATTAGATTAATCGACCAGCAGGTTGGTTTTTCCTCCAACTATGAATCGGACCAATGAAGCTTACATTCGAAGCATTCGTCAACACAGTGATTAATTAAGCAATAGGTGAAGAGAACGATCGTGTTAGGGCCAGAGGTAACTAATCTCTGTATAAGTCATGCTGAATCAGCCTTGCTTAGAAGCTAGGTGCACCTACTCTCATTCCAATAGCAAAGCCGTGTATTGTGTTGAGGTGAGCTCTCCACTGATCTTTTGAATATTTTCCATGCTCCATACGTAGGAGAAAAAGGGTTTGTATTTACATTGACTGTTAATTTAAGCTTCCTTTTTTAAATGAAAAATTCATATCACAGAGCTAATGAATTAATAAAGTACAGCGTGCATGAGTATACGATCTTCGTGCAAGTTTGTTTTACATGTACAAAATAATAAAATGAACAGTCCGTAATCTTTTATTTCTCCCCAAATCTTTTAAGTAGAGAGGGTTCACAAGGTGCGACTAAAACAAGTCGTAGTCTGGCCCTTGGCCTGTGCACATCGCGAGTTGGTGAACGCTTGGTTGTTGCCGCGCCTCTTGTTTTCGTGTTGGTGGTGTATTGAGTGTCAGCAGTGAAATGGAGCAACAGAAGCCAGTACGTAAAAATACTATAAAAGTTGCGTTTAATAAGAGTATGCAACGGTCCACGGCTTTTGAAATTCACGAATGGATGCACCACACTTTGGAACTCTCTCCAGCGCAGGTACATACAATTCAGTTGGTGGGAAGAGAAAATGCTGTTTATATCAAAGTTCAACAGTGCAGTGTTTATGAAGAAGTACTACGTAAATACGAGGGAGCATTCCAATTTGCTTTAATGTCCGGTGAAGTGAAGGATGGGCAACTTACGGCGACAGATAAAGAGTATACTTTGGTTCGCGTCTACAATGTGCCACCTGAAATCAGTAACGACAGGGTAGTTTACGAGCTTCAACATTACGGCAAGACACTGCACATCACTACTGACGGTTGGTCTGGCCGTTATAGATTTGCAGTTTCCACTGGTATACGTTTAGTGCATATTCAACTTACTAAACCGATACCTTCCACGTTAAAGATTGCCGGGTTTGAGGCCTACATTACCTACAGTGGACAAGAACAGGTTTGTTTCATTTGCAAGGATAACACACATCTGAAAGTAGATTGTCCTCAACGCTGGTTACGGGCATCTGTTCCTCCTCAATCCCGGCTACGGCATCAGCTGATGAGTGAGTTGTTTAAACCAATCTCCGAGAACGACGTTGTTTCACCTGATGCGGTGCCTCCAGCGGACGTAGCAATGGTTGCTGCAGTTCCTTCGGCGGTTACGGCTGCCGCAGTGCCCATCTCAGCGACTTCAGTGACTCCTACTAATGACCAGAGGGCTGCACCTTCCATCACATCTGACAATGCTGTTACGGACTCTTTGCAACGCAGTCATTTGGAAGGCGAACCTGATTCTAAGAAGCTGAAAGGTGAGGCAGTAACCTCTCAAGCACCGAAAGTTGCGACTGTAAACCGGCAAGTGCTACCTGAGAAAGCGACGCAGTCACGGGATCGACGGCTTCGCAAAACAGAACCTCCACCTCAGGACGGCGATACGATACCTCAACCCTGGTCAGAGGACGTGGAGCGCGCCTTACCGTTGGTGGCAAACGAATTGGATACTTCCGAGTTGCCTGGCCTGCCTGCCGTGACTCCGGATGGTGATTATGAGAAAGCTGATACACGAAAGACAAATCTTCGCAGAAACACAGAGTGCATCCGTATGTCTTACCTACGGTGCCGCGAGACAAACCAGGCGAGAAAGGTGGCGGATCAGTTTAAATCTCCCGTTCTTGGTGTCCGGTCCCCTAGTAGTGCTGTATTTCCTTGTCTGTGCTGTTCCTTCTGGAGACCCTTTCATTCGTGGTTTTTCATTTATGACACTTCTTCACGTCTTTGTTTCTATAAACGTTAATGGTCTTCGTAATCCGGTAAATCAGCATTTACTTGCTGCATTTCTACACTTATATAATGTGGATATTGGATTTTTACAGGAAGTCAATGTGCCCAATCTTGATTTTCTGTGTCATTGTGAGAACATCGTCAATCTTGGACCGGACGGCCGAGAAACGGCGTTGCTTTACCGCAAAGGAATGCGTCTCACCTATGTCGACTTACATCCCTCTGGACGCCTCATCTCCGCCCTGTACACTGACATAGTCTTGATCAATTTGTATGCACCTTCTGGCTCTCAACGTCGGTCTGAACGGGAATTATTCTTCAAAACCGCTCTTCTCAATGCCCTTTCTAAGGGTTCAACATATCTCATTGGTGGTGATTTTAACTGTACTGTTGCTGCCAAAGATCAGCGTGGGTTGCCCAACCTTAGTCCTATGCTCAAGCAAATCGTGACGCATTTTCACCTTGTGGATGCTTGGGAGTCCAAGTATGGTTCTCGTGTGGACTTCACCTTTGTCCGTGGATTGTCGGCTTCTAGAATTGACAGATTTTATTTCTCTCGCACCTTGGTTCCTACGGTCCATGATCTTCGAGTGCATCCCCTTGCGTTCAGTGATCACCATGCAGTCGTCTGTCGGATTACGCAGATTGCACCTGTTCCTACGCCTGGGAGAAGTTACTGGAGGATTTCTGTATCCATTTTCGCGGAGGAAGATTGCCATCGAGACTTCCGCTTACTGTGGGGGAAGTTGCGTCCCTCGTTCCTCAATTCCCGCAACAAACTTTCCTGGTGGCTTTATAAGGCTAAACCAGCAATTATTTCCCTTTTTAAACGGGCGGTTCTCCAACGAGTCAGGGAACGGCAAGAGCTGCTGGATTTCTATTATGCTGCTCGCTGAACTGCAAAGAGCCGGTCATGAGGTGTCCCAAAGTCTGCATGCTATTAAGGAACAAATTTCGTTAAAGAATTGGAAATGCTCCGCCTTCGAGACGTCTCCCATCGTCGACATATGGCTGCAGAAGAAACTTTCTCCGTTTTTCATCTTGCCGGAGAGCGCCAGCAGGGCAGGCAGCGTTTTATACCTGAACTTTGTCACGATGGGCGGATAATTTCTGGATCCTGTGCTATCATCCGCTGCTTTCATGACTATTTCAGTGCTATGTTTTCCAAAGTTTCCGATACTGGTGCCGCCTCGTTCCCGCTGCATTATCATCTGCCTTCGCAGAGCGGCTCCTCTCTTTTGAAACCTATTACCTCTGCAGAACTAGCGGCTGGGTCGCAGAGTGTGAAGCAGAACACTGCTCCTGGTCCGGTTGGTATTCCGTATGCCTTCTATTCCACGTTTTGGGACGTCATTGCTACCGAACTCACAGCAGTTTTTGCAGAAATTCAGCGCTCCTCTGAGGTTACCGAGAAGTTTGTTGAAGGTGTAATACTACTGCTTCCGAAGCATCGATGTGCGAGAACCGTTACAGAGTTTAGACCGATTACCTTGCTCAATTGCGACTACAAGTTACTGGCGAAAGTGCTTTCTTCAAGGCTGAATCTGGTTTATGGAGCAATTCTCTGCAACGTCCAGACTGTGGTTCCGAGTGGCAGGAACATCATCCAAAATATTGGCTTATTGAGGGATGTGATTTGTCATGTTGAAACCGAGAAGCTTCCAGTGGCATTGGTTAACCTTGACTTTGAGAAGGCCTTTGATAACGTTAGTCATTCTTACCTATGGTCGCTTATGCGGCACTTGGGGATCCCAGGGCGGTTCCTTTCATTATTACAAAACCTTTATGCTGCTGCGACATCCAGGGTACTCTGCAACGGATACCTTTCTCCGATTCTCCGCATAGAGCGATCAGTCAGACAGGGTTGCCCACTGTCTATGGGTTTATTTGCGTTGAGCCTCGATCCCCTTTTGAGACAACTACAGTCATCCCTCGGCGGCATAGAACTGCACGGTCAGCGATTCCGACTTACCGCCTATGCGGATGATGTGACTGTCTTCCTGGCAAACAACGCGGACATGATCACCTTACATCGGTGTCTACGCGACTATTGTTCCGTTTCTGGTGCCCAACTAAATTTTACCAAGTCGGAGGTGTTACTGTTTGGTCATTGGCCCGAACCCCTGAACCTTCATGGTATGCGGACAGTAAGCCACACGAAGATCTTGGGCGTTGTGTTTACGCGGTGTTTTCGCGAGACTGTGGCAGTTAATTGGGCTGACAAGCTGACGAAGTTACGGGTGTTCTTAGTAGAGCAGCGGACTCGGTCACTAAACCTTTTCCAACGAGTGTGGTATGTGCATACTTACGCCCTCAGTAGGATTTGGTACATTGCTCAAGTGTTGCCTATTTCCAAGCAATTTTCTCAGAGGATCGAATGCCTGATTAGTTATTTTCTCTGGTCCGGAGCTGCTTATCGGGTTTCCAGGGAACAACTACGTCTACCAGTTAATAAAGGTGGTTGTGGGTTGATCGCAGTGGATGTGAAATGTCTGGTACTTCTTGGGAAAACTATACTGCGTGTTCTGGACGGTGAGGGCCTTCCGCTACAGCGATCGCTTTGGGCAGCTCTACTTCGTCTTCCAGATAGGCGGCTACCGGAATTTCGGCGGTGGTGGCAGACATTTGCGGACCTACCCACCATTACTACGCAGAGGTTGGCCTTTACTCGGTCAGCCTTCTTTTACAAACATCTGATGTTCTACCGCGGGTACAACAAAACTATTCGCTTAGACGATGGAGTACAATTTGGGAAAAAATTTCAGAATCCGAAGATCCCCACTGACTGGAAAGCTGCGGTTTACTCGGCTGTCAATGAGGTTGTTCCGACAGCTGACAAATTGTGGCGGCATGGCAGAGCAACATCAAATCTCTGACTCAGGTGTTCTGCGGTGGAGACATTGAGTCACAAGTTGGTGGATTGTGCCATCGTACGCCCAATATGGGACTGGATATATGGTCGCATAGGAGTGATTTGTAGTGGCGTGCTGATGTTTCCACGGGAGGTCTATCTGAATCTCGAATTCAAACACGGTGACAAGAAACTGACAGATGCCCTTACTTGGCTCATCTTTGCCACCTATTTTTGGGTACTAAAAGTTAGGGACGCAGTGAATCTGCAGGCCTTCCAGAGATTTATCCGGAAGGAACGCTGGGAGTTGGACAAAAGGACCACTTTGGCCTTGGATCTCCCGCATTTAAGGAAGCTCTAAGTGTCCACTGCAGGAGGGCATATGCTAAGAATAGGGATGAGAAGAAGAAACAAAAGTGATAAATCCTTCTTGTGTAGTAGTTTCCATATTCTCCTAAAAACCTATCCCAAAATAAGGTAAATAAATAAATACATTGCATAAAAATTAAAAAAAAAATTAAAAAAAATAAATAAAATAAAAAACATCTAAAAAATAAAAAAAAATAAAAATAAAAAAAAATAAAAACTAATAAAAAAAAGGCAGGGCTAGGTGTACGAAACTTTTAGGGGTGAAAAAAAAATAAAAAAAATGTCATTGTAGCATTGTTAGGGATGGGCAGTATATTTTACCATTATTATTTTCTCTAGGTCCCTAAAAAAATACGAGGGTCACTCTGAAAAATTCAAAAAAGAAATAAAAAAAAATAAAAAAAAACAACATATAGTTTATATTCATATAATAATGTGGGATAATAGGGAGGTTACAAGCTTACTTTACATGGAAAAATGTTCGTAATTTATGATTTTCTCAACAATTTCTTTAGCGATTTTGATTAAAATATCGTATGTTTAAGGTATTTACGTATAAGCCATGTGTACATCTTGAATCTTCTGCAATATTTTGAAGGTATCATTCATATATATCATATATGATATCAAGAATATCATTCGGAATAAATTTTATGCAGTTCTGTATAACTGATATATAAAATCTTATTACACAAAAATATAGATCATGATGCACAACTTCCTTCAAATAATGTTTTGTGATATCAGTCATTTCATAGATATTTGTGGTTACTGTCTGAATTTTGGAACTTCCAATTTTTAAGTTCTGTTTTGTTTCTCCAGATACCATGAAAGTGTATGGAATTTCAACACCAGCAACGCCTAACTTTTAAATATTTGACTATCACTACAGGTCCTGTTTCCCCTGCAAGAATGTAAAATGAAACTACTTCTGCAAATGTTTACCTTCATTACCACGGAGTAAGTAGAAAAGTAAGCTTTGCGAAAATAGCTTATAGAAGCTGTGTAAAAAAAGAAAGGATAAGGGCTAGAGTAAGTCATGTGAATATATCGCATCTAATATTTTACTTTATATCAGTTTTTGTTTTACATTTTAGACATTTAGTTATTTCCTGATGTACACTCGCCAATTTCAAACTGGCCGGCGTTTGAGAGACGGAGCTCGAATCGGGTACTTCCGTGAGCACTCGGGACAGCCAGACTGCACATATTCTTGTAGTAGTTATAATGGGGAACACAACTATAATCACAAAAGTCTTCTGATAAAATCATTCATATAGGATATTTCAGGTGTTTCAGAGGGCAACACTGAATATTTGTAACCAAAACACAATTGTAGTTATGGTTCTCAAGTGGATATGACTAAAACTGGTTATAATCCCACCTTACTGCAGGAGTCTTAGCTTAATGATAGGGAGGTAGTTTGCTGTTCCCTGGATGGCACCTTCAAATATCCGTGGAGCTATTCAACTTTTTTGTTAGGTTTTCTTTATCTTCATGTTTATGGTGTTTATTTAGTAGTCCGTCATACCGGTAAATGGCAACCTAGACATTAATTTACCGGTCGGGTGGAGCTTTCACACTCAATCAATTTAATTTATAACCAACTTTACCATTATTGCAATGATATTTGTAAGTAAAAAAAGTAACACAAGTAATATTATTTAATTATATTACAGAAAAACGGGTTGTAATAAATAAAAGACAACAACTTATTGCGGAGAATCGATCTTAAATTGCTTGAGTAGAAGTTAAGAAAAAGCTTAACGACTGCTCCACGCCAAGCACGGTGTGGAGGTAGTCCAAATCAGTGTCTTGTGGCTTGTATTATAGAGTTAGCCAAAGCTGCGCACAGAAATTGACGGTTGTGAACCATGCGCTCTCGCGAAGGGAGTTTGAAAACATTTAACTGCTCAAGAAACCGCCCTTTTTATTCAATTTCGGATATTGAATTCCTGAGTCAAGATACATAGAAATAGAATGTGGGAAATAATGAAAGGTAGAGGATTTACTAACCATATAATACGTGCTATACAAAGTTTATATTTGGGAACAAAGATAAGAATTAAAAGTGGAGGAAGGCTCTCATAAAATGACATTGAAATAAATCAAGGTGTCCAATAAGGGTGTCCGGTTTCACCCGTATTATTTAGTATGGCGTCATTCGGAAATGGCAAAATATTTTTACTACTAATTTTAAAATGGATAGTATAAATATGGACACTTTAGCTTTTGCAGATGAACAAGGAATTATTTGCATTCACTGAAGATAATTTACAAAGAGCTATTTACAATTCAAGTATAGTGGCCATTAAACATAATTTTAAAATTTCAGCTGAGAAAACAAAAATAATGACATTTTATGGAAAATATTCTGTCAGAGCCAAAATTGTGATTGATAAAACCTCTACTGAACAAGTTATGGACTTTAACTACTTAGGAGTTTTCATTGGCAAGGATAAAGCAAAAGATGTAAATAGAAAACTAAATTTATTCCAACATATATGTGGAGCAATCATAAGAAGTTTATCAAGGAAAGTCCACTGAAATTTTATAACGTTTTAGTAGTTCCTGCGCTACTATATGGGTCTGAATGTTGGACTCTAAATAAAGATTCTTTGAGACGGATAGAAGTTGCGGAAATGAAATTCTTAAGGTTTGCAGCAGGTTATACTCTAATGGACAAACAGAGAAGTGAAGATATCGGAGAAAAGCTGGGGATATTTAAACTAACGGACAAAATAGAACAATACAGGATAAACTTGTACAACCATGTCTGCAGAATGGAATATGATAGGATTTCCCAAATAGCACTAAATTATAAACCAAGAGGACAACATACCTGGGAAGACCTACTAGAAGATGGATGGAGCAGCTTTAGATTGCAGTCGGAACAGATCAGTGGTCTAATCCCTTGATGAATTCTTGAGTGTAAATGAAAATTTCCTGAGAAAATACCAGAAATATGCGGATGGAGAAGGACAACATTTCCAGTATCTCTTATTATAAGGTATATGCTTATTATCATTGTACTTGTAATTCTAACTGTGAGAACGCAGGACGGTTGCGGGGGTATCAAAACTGTTCCGGCGGGAGTCCGAACTGCAACGGCCGACGCGCGAGAAGCTTTGCGATGGCCAAGTGTGAAGGAAAATCACTGTATTTCCAAAACTTTATACTTATACTTGTAATAATCCGGGCTATAATTAAATTACGAGTTGTAGGAAACCTTTATTTGACAATAAGCCAAACGATATTTCAGGAATATTACTCGTCGGAATATTTTGCTACTGCTTCTTCCTCTACATCGATCGACGAATAGAGAAGAAAGATTACAAACAGATTCTCTCACCATTGCTTTACAACAAATGTAGACCATCGCTATTGTGCCCATCGTCGTGTCAAGCAGTGTGGGAGGAGCTTTTCTTCGGCTTACCACATGAAGTGGTCGGTTTAGCATCCTCCTACTTCGAGAAACTACTTTACCCAGCCCACTGGGCGTGGGCGATGGACTGTATTACAGATATATTCCACTCAACTGCATACCGAGTTTATCCTTAACTTACTTCTGACCAAAACTCTTTGGAGATTCAATAGATTCAAGTACGACAGAGTAGAAGCGCAAACAGAAAGTACTTAAACGTTAATAATCTACCTCTAAAAACGAATTCATCATCAAATACGATTACAGTTTTTGCTGTATGTTTAATTAAATGGAACTTCCAAACGATATTTTAATCCATGAACCAAGAATTATGATTCCTCCTCTACCTATTCTCCACGTTGTTAGGGCTTGCACCCCCCCTCCCAGGGCTTACGTGTGCCTTGGGTCAGGCGCCTATTGGGAAGAACAGATTACGGATCAGAAGGAACAGTCATGATGGGTGATCAATCAACCCGAAGTAGAGCGAGGAAGGAGATGATGTGAAATGGCGGTAAGACGAATGAAAGGAAAGGTGTTGATTAATCAATTGGTAGGACGAATGACGAAGGAAACCGAAGAACCCGCAGAAAACCCGTCCAGGCGCCGCTTTGTCCATCGCAAATCCCACATGTGGTTCCTCGGGATTGAACCCGGGCAGGCGTGATGAGAGGTAAGAGGTCTAACTACTCGACCACGGCGTCACCGTCCATTCAAAAATTTAGTATGGAGAATTCGCTACAGATACACTTTTAGAGGTTCCATGAATAAAAAAAATAGAAAAATTTCCATGTGTGTGTGTGTGTTCGAACTCAAAAATGAAGGTTTGGTTGAACCAAACTTGGTATTAGATTAGTATCTTCCAACGAAGATTTTCGAGAAAACCCTCAATTCCAAAGCATGTTTTTCACCATAAATATACGTATAGGGGTTTATTGAATACAAAAAAGCAGTGTGTATGTGTGTATGTGTGTGTACTCAAAAATGAAAGTTTGGTTGAATGCCAAAGCTTAGTATTAAATTAGCATCTTCCAAAGAAGGTTTTCAAGAAAACTTTCAATCCCAAAGTAACTTTTATGTGGAAAAATTTTATGCTCTCAAAAATGGCTCAACAATTATAATACCATATTTTAAAGCTATTTTCACGACAAAGATAATGCATATGGAATGCACTATATAAAGATATAATCTATCTTGGATTTTCTGTGAATGCCTGTAAAGTCCCCTTCATTCTGAATAGCTTTTGTACAGCTGGTAAACGTAGGAGAGAGACAAACTCTGGCTGTACAGTAAATTTAGTTATATTTAAAGCACAAAATTTATGTAAACTAACATTTAAGTGACGTTAACCATTTCAGAGTGATTCTTTGTTATTGGTTAAAATTTTCAAATACTTATACTTTTTACAAATGGAAAATCCTCTTCTTTTTCTGGCGGTCATGGATAGAAAAGAAATGTGTGTGTGTGTGTGTGTGTGTGTGTGTAATGAAACTTTATTTCTCTTAACAAGAAGTAGACAGAAGGATAAGCATCAGTAAAATAGTTTATACAAGAATGAATAGAGAAAGTGATGTATATTCAATGCATCAGACTTCCTTTTTACGCGAATCTGGTGCGCAGTGTTAAGGCCAACTGCTGCAGTTTGGTCATGAACTCATCACCTATGGAACTGGGGTAATACGTGATTTGCACATCGACTCCCCAAGTACTTGTTAGTGTACATGACCGCTACGACACTACCATCAGAGGTTACAGGCTATATAGTGGCTAAATCCCTTGAGAAAAGACGCATTTCCCTATGGAGCCTCCGACAAGCCATTGCCACCCTAGACATTGTAATCTGAAGCACTGCGTCTTCAAAGACCGTCTCATTTTTCTTCCGAAGATCAGGATCCTGAACTTACTTTTTCCTTTCTACTTTCTGTATCGCACACTTTAAGCAGCGGCTTTCAAATTTTATCAGGTACCCATTCCGTTTGTTCCATAAGGAAAAAATGGTGTCAGAAAAGTAAATATTATATTTCACAGGAAATTGTATGAAACGTTTTTAAGAACTTCCTCTTTTAGAGCTCTTTGTACATAGTTATATTTTAGTATGTTCTAAGATGAATTCGATACAAAAATTCGCTTAAAGATTTCAATAGAAATGCGTGTTCTGAGATCCACTGAATTAAAAAAAATACATTACAAAAGTTACATAAATGTCTGTAAGCATAGCAGCAAACGAAATAAAATTTCATACACATTTCAGGTAGTTTTTAAGGACGTAAGGCAAAATTTTCGAATTACGTTTTTACCACAAACATAATTTAAGTATTTTTTACAGGTAACATACTCAAAAATGCATTAAGGTTTTTTATTATAACATCATATGCTTAAGACACTGAAATTATTTATAAAATATATTGCAGTTACTGAAATAGGCTTTCTCAAAGAATATTATATAATTCTAAACCCTCTAAAATGTACGGTTGCTAAATGCGTTTTTGTAATATTAACTAAATGTAAAATATTGGTTATTTTATTCAATCATTTTAAGCAGCATTCGTAGAAAGTGCTAACATGCCCTCCTGTATTTCCTTGGGGAAAACAGGATCACATTATAATACTCAGGAATTTGTATGAAAGATTAAGAACTCTGATCTTTTTGAATTGTCTTTCGCTTTTGCTGTTCTTTATATTACTGGTATTCTTCAAGGTGGTGTTTGTTTTAAGTCCTTTCTTTCCCTCCATTAGGTAGCAGTTTTATCCCAATAAGAAATTCTTGCACAATGAGTATCGCTTGTTTCCAGTTAGAAGTAAATTAAACAGCTTTTTTTATTACTTATTTATTGCATTCTCTGTTTTTCCCACTTTATTATTACCCCGTTTTCTGCGTTTTGCCTTTTACCGCTTATTACAGCAATTACTGTTACACATATATGCATTACAGAAACACCAACAACCTGGGACTCGAACCTGCGACCCTCAGCTTGGCGGAGCGCCGAAGCTATATGTTCCAGCAACTACGGGTACGAGGGCTGTCAGAGAGTTGGCATATGTCTCAGAATATAATGGTAAGACCTTTATGGAATAAACATTCGGTTTTTCCTGAAAGTAGCATACCAATTCGTAGGCGAACCACTCAATCATATCTCTCATCCGTAGCTCACTGACGGTCGAACTCATGACTCCCCTTCTCTCCTCGCATAAAAAACTATACCGAGAACTCGCTGAAGAATCAGAAAAACAGAGCCGAATCGAACCAGGAGAGCTAGAGGTGGGCTTTTTATACACTCTAACGGTGTCCTCGAAGTTTTACACGGCGCCAGAAGGGCGCAGGCAATTTCTGGACGTTTTTATATTCGTCCTGATAGAAGTTACAGACAGTTCAATAAGCTCAGAATTCCTCCCCTTTCAACAAAACAACCAACCAACCAACCAACCAACCAACCAACCAACCAACCAACCACACGACAGCCAGCGCCGAAACCTTGCCCTGCCCAAGGCGGTGTATGCAACCACCCGCAACAATATATTTACTTCCACGTTATTATCTAATAGAAACTTCAATGCTTCTCATGCAGGAATCGGCTGATCGGCGCGCTTCGCGCCTCGCACCTCTGCAGTGCACTTTGCTATCTTAACTTGTGCTTGTTCATTTTTTTAGTCTCATCAAAGTGTTTACCAAGTTTGGAAGTGATTTTAGTGTTACGTTTACGAATGCTTTTGATTTTGTGTCTTAATAATGTCACGAGAGAAGTACACTGATAACAAAGGAATTTTATCTACGATTAATATGTGATTACGTAACTTGCTTGGAAGTTTATAAGGGGATTTTTAACAGAATTTCCAGTTGTGCGCTCTCCATGTAGAGAAGTCATGCGGATGACAAACTTAAAGATGCATTTACTTAGTGAGAAGAAATGGAAGAAGCTGGAGAACGACGAGTATATCGTCGTCACAATTTTCCATAGGGAACTGCAGTTTCAATGTGCTCAGCGTGGCGAGTTACTAAGCTTGAAATTGAAAGCATACAAGGTCACCGATGCCCACAAATTGCTACCACCTGATAACGAGATTTGGGTAAACATAAGTGCATTTTGGGGAATGTTAATTATGGGGCAATTGGTACAAATTTAATAATTTTCCCTGATGAGACATGGTTCCATTTACGCAGCCATGTTTGACACAGGCTAAATGCTACTGGACCTCGGAGAAATTGGATATAGTACAGGGAATTCCATTACGTGTCGAGAAAATCGGAATAGAGTACATAGCAAATAGCCATTTTTTTGTCAATACCGTAAATGCAGGAGTAACATAGTAACAACATTCTTTGAATAACTGAATGATACTGAATGTTCATCTGGATATTTTCAGCAACACACTCTTACCGTGCATTCCGTTAAGGAATTATTACTTTTATTTAGAAAATTTAGCGAAATTAGTAGGGGGTTATTGCACACACATTGTGCCCAGATCTCACACCATAGGATTGTTATCTAAGGGAAAACTTAAAAAAATAACGAAGTGTATAGATCAAACCCCCAAACATTAGAAGAACTGCAAGAAAATATTAGGAGAGAACCATTTGGAAACTGAACTGATCTGTATGAAAGAAAGTTTCCTAAAAGGCACCGGAGTTATATGTGATTTAGGAGGACATTTAAAATATATCCTACAATAACAGTGCAAAAAAGAGTAATTAAAATATGTCTGAAAAAGACCATCGACTATCCATCAGTGCGTTCTGAATTCAATGTATTCAAAATCCACGAAGTTTACTATGCTGTTTTATTAAATCATATCTTTAAAAATTGTAACATATCCTCTTTGTTCTCTCATAAGTATAAATCTAAACGCTATTTTTAATGTGTATTGCACCGCCCCCCGCCCAACCAACTTACACCTTAATGGCGGAGGATTCTCAACCAGAAGCCATCACAAAATGCACCGAAAATATAGTTCAGGAAATATATTTCCGTCATATATCAAATGAACATAAAGGCAACACAGATACAGTGGCGATTGGTGACGGAGGACTCCCATAAATAAACGTTCTGCAAATAAAAAATAAACACGGAAAGGGGAGAATAACATCAGATGTCGCTGCAATGTTAATTTCTGTGCTCTCCTATTTAGTTTATCTATAGATTTTGTTTTGTTTGAAATGCTTTTGCAACGCTTATACAACGAGTAGCGCGAATGTTTTCATTACGGAGTGTATTTTGGAGTACATTAAGTCCGTCCGGGGGTCCTCGCGTCTATGTGTACTACTAGAGGTAAGACGTGTGGAGGGGAATGCTCGGATTATGGGCGAGGGGTGCAGAGAGGTAGTAGCAACTTGGCGGAGTCCGAAGCGCTTCGCTATTTGTTCTTTCTCCATGCGATGTTTTCCATGTGGAGTCATTCAGTATCCCTACCGCCATCATATTCAGTCCTGTCCTTAATACAATTCTGTTGTATAGCTTGTTTAAAGTTTAATAAAATTTTTAGTTATACTGCGATTTAAAGTGTAGTATTGTGAAGTTAAAACGATTCAGAGCAGAACATAAATAATCCCCCTTGTACTATAATCCACGTTAGTCACTTGTGTTTGCGTGTCTCATAGCCATAGTGCATGCAATCACAACGAACCTATGATTCACACAGACAGGTGTTGTGTACAGGGCTCGGAAGCACGTGTTGAAATACCTAACCTATAAACAGTAAATTCAGTGCAAGTGATATGCTCTTGGTGGAAATTGTTAAAAATCTGTAAAGAGTGCATTTAAAGTTACTTAATTAGTTATGGAATCGTAATGAACAGTAAATACCAACGCATCATTTGTAGGTTTCCCATAATCACATCAGAGAGTGAAAGACATTTTCCGATTCTCAAGAGGATAAAAGCGTTTCCTAATGCTTTAGGCATAAGTTATATTGAGAAGGCCCTGATTTCAAGCATTTTGCTGAACAAAAGGAAAGGAGAATGGATTTTATCTACAGGAATATTAATTAGGTCCGTATAGTTATAGTCAAATATTACTTTTATAGGCATTAGATACATAATAATTTCCTGTAGTTCATTTTATACTATTGTATTGTCCACTGCTATTGTTGCTTTATATCATCGCAAGCACGTTTACATAAGAGATAAGTTTGGGCAGCGTGCAAAAATAAGCTCTACGTTTTCCGCTTAAGAAATTATGTTCTTACTCTGACGTCTAAATAAATACTGTTATAGAAGATAGGAACTAAAATTTAGAAGAAATATGTTCAGGAAACACAGGTTTATAGATGTGCAAGCATGTGTGATTAAGATTTATGAATAATTTATTTTGTGAAAATAAATCAAAGAACATCCATTTGTTATAAAACTGTGTGTTTTCTACTTAAGTTTTAACTGATATTCATTAACGACGGATGCACCGTAGAATACAAATGGCAAAAGACTTACTGCTACTGAAAGCAATAGTACAATAAATATTAATAGAGTTTAATTTTCCCTCGCTTTGGTAGATGCGCTTTATTACACTTTTTATTTCTGAATTTTGCACAAAATGCACAGAATTGTGTACGTGCTAAAAAGTGTATATTGGTTTATTTCTTGTTTTTGTTTACGTGTGTTTTCTGGCAAACTGTTAGAATAAAATCTGGTAGTCACGAGCAGCCACTGCCCAAATACAATTATAACATTTACAGGTTATTCTTGTACTTTATGGTCTTTTAAGTCCCTGCAGCTTGACATTTGTCCCCAAAAAAGGACATGAATTGATAGCCGTTACTGCTAGTTGCAATTAATTCAATATAATTACATATATTGCAGAATTTTGTTTTAGTTTACAGTTTTATCATTAGTTGATAAGTGAAGTAGTTATTGTGTTTACGTTATTTGCCCCACATTTTGGGCGCCAAGTGGAAGAAGGGTGTTTCTGGCCCACGTTTTGGGAGCCAATTTGAGAATGTAGTTGTGTTGTAGTTCAAATGTTGGGGAGCCGAACTTGAAGTAGTTGCAGCCGCACGTATGGTAAAAAGTTTCCGGTAGCCTTCGCCCCAAATGTACTTTCCGAGGGCCTTTGCCCCAAAAGTGTTTAAAAATTTTAACTTTGTATTTTTACTGTTTCTTTAAATATTATATATTTATGTTTGCCTCGTCTGCGTCAATATTATTGTTAGAGACATGGATTTCTTTGCAGGGAGTAGTGCGACTAAAGAATGTAGTCTTACACAGATTATAATTTTTAATTCACTCCTTTTTATTAATTCTTGACACGATTTAAATAACACTTCACTGATAGAGAGAGCTGTAATATTCTTTTATTAAATACTTGCACTTTTTAAACACGTAAACTATTTTCGTCTCACACTGAATACGTATTAAATTTCTCGAGGACGCATCTCGCGTCCGGTTAGAAACACTGTCTTTAAGCAACGCATCCAGTTATGAGCGCTGTCTACAAGCAACTGACTTGATTTCTACCGCCTAAATTTGTAAATTTTGCTATATTTCAATTTCTGATTGGCTAATCCTAGTCCAATAGAATACCTTCATTTAACTAAAGCTTTTTCTGGTTGTTGATTAGCTATTTTATAAACTGTCACTAAAATTACATTATTGCTTCCAAGAATTACAAGTAGTATTGCTAAACTTTCAAATTCATTATTACTTGAAATCATTTAAGTGTTAAAATTACTGCCTCATAAGTTAGTTTGTTATTGAAACAAACACGTTTGTACTTAGTTTCATTTGAGTAATGCGCCAATGAGCACGATATTTTCTCATTCATGAGTGAGGCCATAATTCCTGTATTAGAGTTTTCTGCGTATAAATGTTTGCTGACAATAAATAAGCGAAGTGCTTATTTTCACTGTAAAATTGTGATTTTGATTGCGAAAACATGAATCTTCACGAGGTTAACGGTTGCAGCTGCGGATGTTTTATCCGCTTGTCGAGAATAAAGAGCACCGGGTTTTACAGGCAGATCCGTCGCCAACTAGTACGAGAGAAGCACTGATCTTGCGAACCTCTTCAAGTTTCCAACTCCCTCGCAAGAGAATTAAACCAATTGTTATCATTGTTATAAAATTCTCGTTAAATAATTTAAAACATCGTATACATAATTTATAATCATATTAACTAATCCTTTTGAAACTGACAGTTCCTTTAATTATCTATATGGATATTTTATGTTAATATGTTTTATCATTTATTAGTTTCCATATATTTTATTGCCTGATGTCTACTTTTTCCTTGCTAAGTATTATGTAAATCTTACTAATATTTGTAAATATACATGGTCGCGACTGAGCAATATCTCCAAAACTAAGTGCTGTAGAAAGAAATGTCTTGAATAAAAAGTTGCTTGATATTATGGGGGAAAGTAAATGCCATTAGTCGTATTTTATTTGGAGAACGTTGTGATGGTCATTTTAGGGTCAATTTAATTTTTTAAAATGGGAACCTACATCTTTATGGTGCTTTCCCACTCTTCAGAAAAAACTAAACAACATTTGTATAACGTACTTTGCAGTTGTTCTTACACCAACGTAAATAACCACGAACATCCTGAATGGCTGTGTACGGAGAGCGCAATGAATGGTTGGACTATCCATGGATGGTTATTTGAGGGACACGTTACGTTTCGTAATTGAAAATCAACATTTTTTGTCTTGTTTTCTTATTTTTCATCACAAAATAAACAGCTTTTTATAAACCATTTTCTAATGAGAAAACAAGATATAAAAGTTAGGTTCCCATTTAAAAATATTAAATTGAGCCTAAAATGAACATCATAACGTCCTCCAAATAAAGCACGACTACTGGAATTTACTTTCCCCTTTATATCAAGGAACTTTTATCAAAGACATTTCTTTCTTCAACGCTTAGTTTTGGCGATATTGTACAGTCTCAACTTAAATGGTACACCTGCATATTTCAATTTTTACATCTACACTGTAAATTCAGGAGGTTCTTTTACGGTTTTACGAAACTATAAAAAACTACGTATAAGAAATAGTAAGAAAAATAGTTTTAATAAATAATTTTTTAAATCTCTATGAAAACATTATTCTGAGTATTATGCTAGTTTACACGTAGCATTTTCCATGCATAACTTATGTAACTTCTGTTTACATGTTTTTGTACACAGCTTTAAAGGATCTTTCTCTTTGAATAACAATTGTGAGGCGAATTCATTCTGAAAACTGGCAGAGGAGATAATTATTTATTCAGGAATTGCAAGAGGAACATTGCATAAACGATAGAAGCGGAAGCATATCATGTCGAGGGAAATGTTTTACGAGTTCACTTTATGAAAACACACATTTTTGCTACGCCCGCACACGTGGACCCGCACATACGAGCGCTTGTATTTGATGGAGTCATCATAAATCTAAGAAGTATATAGTACATTCTTCCAAGTACAAATCAATAAGAACGGCATAGTCTTTAAAATCGAACGATTTTTAACATAGTTTGGAGCAGAATTTTTATACTTTTACTTTCTGGTTGGGAAATAAAATTCTAAAAGTACTACTATAGTACAAAAATACAGGATGTTTCTGTTTAATTTAAACTACTTTTAAAGTTACCTTACTTCAGTAATGGTATTCCATGAATGAGTTAAGAGCAAACTAAAACATCTATCATTAATATTTCTGCTGTTATATTATGCAATAGTATGAATTACAATATTCATGTTAATAATATTTCTATTTTCATCATATATTATCCATTCATATTTCCAAGACTCATAATTAGCACATTCTCTTCACTCTTTATATTATGTGTGTGTGCTCTACGTCCCAGAAAGGTTTAGATGCATTAAAACGAAGGAAAATGTATCCAAAATATGATGGAATGGGTCTGCACTATAGATTTTATTTGAATAAGAAGATTTATTGAAAAAAAATCAAATTATAGGGAAATATTGCAGAGAATGAACAATGAGGCAATAATTTATATCACAACATGCTGTGAATGTCAAGCGTGATTATAGTGTAAATTAATATTATTGTATGTACACGATTTTAGATGTTTGTTAGCCATAAGGACTTGTTAGGAAATAAGTTTGCACGGCCTAACTGAAACTGACAATAGAAGTGGGTAACAATAAACCGAGGGGATGAGCTGTTTGTCACTAAGAAGAGAAAGCCAGAATTGACGTCAGGGTAGAGTGCCTTTTTTAGAAATAGAGGGAATATCTTCCCTAGAGCATATAAGTCAGTAGTAGTGATTGGCTGACCAAAACAGACGCTAAAGTTGGCGCAATTTGTTAACCAATAGGAGCTATATTATAATGTTTAGGTATTCGAGGTGAAGGAGTATATATTCTCGAGCCTTAAGGAAGTGTCGCACAGTTCTGAAGAATCTCTCACGAGGTGCACGTCACAGAGTTAATTATAAAAATGTAAAGTACGCGAAGTAATTGGTGCGCGGCAACTGAAACGACTGTAATTACATTCGTAAATATCACAGTTTCAGTCAGGCGTGTATAAAGATTAAATATGTCAATTATTAATTAAGCGTGACGGTAATAAAAGTCTGGATTCAGATTTTTTTTATCAGTGCTATCTTTAGCAACAACTCCTTTCCGTTTACACACCCTGCTTAGAGATACGTGCTCGACTGAGTTATAATAGCTAGCCGGAGGACAAAGAACTCAAATTTAAAAAATAATTAAATTATAAGCGCCCAACAAATAAGATACCGCAAGCCATCTGAGAACTGCAACAACAAAGTGGCATATTATAAAATATTTTCGAAAACACTTCGCCATGTAACATCCAGCAGAAGATTAAAATGCAGTTATGAAAGGGAAAGTCTTTTTTTTTTTTAGAAATACAGTTCGATTCCTCCTCAAAATAGAACCCGTGGATTTAAACATTTTCTGACGTGTATCTTGTAATGAACTGCCGAGACGGTTTGAGGAAGCCAGAGTCAGGCAACTAAGGGAGGCAATAACTTCTCTTTCCCGAGGTCGGTCATAATTTTAGATTTTTCTCTCGCGAAAAATGCTCGTCTCGTCTGTGCTAGGCAGCCCAGAGTTTAATAATGGGGAGACTCTGATTTAATTTACGCACAGTCCAGCGTGTTCAGAGTGCCACTGCTCTAATTATTGAGCTACTATTACATGACGGTAGGACATTAAAGCGGGAGATCCGTGATCAAATCCCGGCTATAACATTAAATGTTGCAGCTGATTTTACCTTCAAAACAATCCTTATGCCGAGTTAGGCCATTAAAAAGAATAATTAACGCGCATATTGCCACGGGCGCGCGAAGCGGGTCGTCGGTAGGCGTATCCCGGCCAGGGATATGGATGGGGCCCTCACCGCCGTTCAGAAGAACAGCTGAGCGGATTAATAGCCCATTATGTGCCGCGTTCCCGCTCCAAAGGATTTGAGTAGGTTCCCTTTCTAGAATATTCCGTTTTGTAAGCGGGACCTATATGAGGAGCTGCTCTGCCTGTGCGTAAAGTTTAGTTAGTTAAACGGTTACGAAGTTAAGTGCCGTCAAGAAACCGAAGAGTATGCATAATACCAAGTGCAGTTCAGTTGTTAGCTGTGACTCAGTAGTTCAGTTGTACTTCGATGGATCAGTTGTGTTCTGTTCTGCGTGTATATATATATATATAAAGGGTCTCAAGTGTAAAGTTTGTGCTACGCTGAGCACCAAACTGACAAATAAAGTACATTTAGCAACAACTGGAATTCTTATTTGTGCAATACATAAAAACTAGGAAAGTGTTTAAACATTACTACTAGTGCTCTCCAGGTCTAAGAAACTGCGATGTTCCTTTTCTCTGAAGGTTCAAGCGCACAAACAAATCTTCACAGATTGAAGAACTCGATGAAACATTATAGCGGCCGACTAAATCGTGTCATGCAGAATGTGTTTACAATGCCTGTTTAACTGAGACAGAAGGAAGTTTACAGCATTTGCTTTGATTCGAGATTTTTATATAGTTTTAAGAAGGGAGATTAGACAACAAATGCAATCGGCTGTGGCATATCCAGCTGCCGAGACGCAAAACCCTTCCGAGCGGTAAGGACATATTCTGAAAATTATACAGTGTAACGTTACTGGTATTGTCTTTGCTTTGATACTTGAGGACCCGGTTTCCGTTGTTAAACTTTCTGAGACTGTTTGTATGAGTATAAACATTAAGAGCAGATACTCATACTATAGTACTTAAATCGTAAATTTCTCCCACCGCTCAAAAAGTGAACTAATTGTAATAAAAATAAAATAACCACGTAAATAGAAGCCAGTAAAATATATTATTGGGAAGAATAAATTTGCATGTACATTCCAAACATATTGGTCTGTACCAAATAAAGCTGTGTATTAGCATCTTTCAAATAAAATTCAGAAAATGTTTCAACTCAAGAATCACGTTCCATTGGATCCGAAGACATACTGGACATTTCGGAAACGAGAGAACCAACTTACTAGCAAAAATAGACTCAAAGAACCGAAACACCGTAGAACATCACCGGTTCCCATTATCCCTGTGAAAACAGAAACTCTAAGACTACAAGTACCTCTAGAATCGGTTATATCTGACAGGTTATATCGGTTATATCCTAAAGCTGCTCATACAAACTTCTCATACTAAACGTCTATTTTAGAAATTAATCCAATATTACACCTACCTGTGTTCTTACCCATTCCTAACAAATCATGGCAACTTTCTACAATATATCAACAAAATGGAAAGACTTCATCATCAAGCCGCCCATGTGGCAAAAAAAAGAACCAAATAGCGATCATCTCTTCACGGATGCAAGAACAGGCTCAGACCCAGATTTATCAGTGCAACAAATTTACGTCAAGCCATCACAAATAAACGTACTTTATTGTTTATAAATAATACATAAAACACTGACTCAGCCACTGTAAAGAACTTTATTTTTTAAGGCTCTGTTAAGGAGCAAATAATTAATGTAAATATCCTGCGATATATCCAGGAAAGTCCAGATTGGAGCGAAAGATGTTCTAAATAAAAAAAACTAAAAATACATTATGCTTATCTAGTAAGGAATTTTTGTGTTTTAATGCAAAACCATTTCAGCCTGTGGCTGAACTTTAATTTTGATGAGAATAAATTCCATAAAATTCCGCAATTCCTTGAAGAGAGAGTGTTGACTATGGTAAAATCTCATTCAATGTGGAAGAAATTTACTACAGTTATTTCTTCTCAATCATTAAGGGACAAGATAGTCTGAACATTTGGAAATTACACCTTAAGTGTGTTAAATTAGCACTACTTTTAAAGTTCTCAATATTTTCTCCGAAAATTTTTATGAACTATTCTAAACGTCACAGTAATTATTTCAAGTGATTGTTTGCATTGATAGCTTATGTAGTTGAGTCTGTAAAACTTATTTAATCCAGCGAAAAAGTAATAAAATGTACTCTTAAAACATGTGAATTCATGCACCCTTTTCTCTGATACCACTTGAAATACAGAATCACACTTTTGCATGCTTTTTCCAAGTATAATCAGCTACCTTCTGAACCTAAATTAAATAGTTATGTATATCAGTTTACTAGAAATTGAAAGAAAAAAGTATTTGCTAAGTCAAAAAAAGTAAAAATGTGGAAAATTTGCAAACGTTGTTGCTTTCTTAATATCAATAATATACATTATAAAATTATGATTGTGGTTCAGAAAGTTTAAGTATATGTTGTGTATATGTAATGAACATTTCAGTTCTCTACCGCTCATACTTTCTGAGAAAAAGATACATAAGTATCCAAAAATGTTGTTTTGAGAAAACTGAATTTAAAGTTTGAACGTTAATTGCAGTACATTCCAGGGTTATAATCATCTGCACCATTATTCCTGGATTGCTTCATCTTTTCTGGTTGCCTTCTTATTTGTTGATTGCTGAACTGCTCGCTGGACATGAATATAGTCGTTCGTTGTTGAGAGATACAAAAATTTTCTAAAACGGGCGTTGCATCATACTCTTAAAGGAGTGCAGACTTGCATTTAAATGGTATTTAAATGTTAAAAAACTCTTAACCCCTAAAAACTATATATTTTCTGAAACTGGAAATAATAGAAGTTTTATTAGTGCCTAAAACACAAACTGTGATTTTTGACCATTTCAGAGTACCTTGGCCCCTTAAATCGACAGATTTTAGATGATTTTCACTGGGATACAATCCTACATTACCGCCAGTTGTAGTTTCAGTAAGGGTCGTAGCGACAGTTTACCGATGGGGAATTGGGGAAACGTTGCCGTTGATTCAACAATATTTTGACAAAAGCCTAACCTCTAAGGGAATAGCGCATTCCGTGTACTGCAAATTCTACAGAACTCACACGACCGAGTATTTACCTGTGGGAAAGCATTTAAGCAGACCAGTGTCTCGTGATATTGGCCAGCTGAAAATCAACATTAGATGCGAGCTGTATTCCATTTGCTGCAATGTTTGTAAACCTCCATCTGCCTGTAATTCTAAATGCATGCAAAGAGCCTTTGTATGGGCACGTTAAAGGAATAAGTGCTTTACAAGGGTCAGTAACACTGTTAAATGCGTGAAGGTCTTCGGAAAGACCCTTGCCTAAGCTAAGTACCATTTACAATAGCAGGGGCATTTAAATTTAATGGTTAGTAAAATTCTAAAGGAATGTAATTTTTCTTGGGGCTATGTCAGTTGCATCCCTGTAAATATGTTTACGAAAAATCAGTACGTCAGTTGCGTCTGGGGTTTTTAAAATATAAACGCTAGTTGCGTCCACAGCTACCCACTCAGGTAGCTTGGATAGGTTCAGGCTATTCGATAAGATACAGCCAAACACTATAGAACGTGTTCTGTGACGAGAGCACTGTTTAGAACGCTTTCTACCACGTCATATGCAGCATAAAGTGAAACGGACAAACGTAATAGTTCTCATTCTCAGTTGTGCACGATCCATGGAGTCGATGACAAATGAGAACGGGAAGCCTTTATTTGTGATCGATAGTTACAAATTTAGACCTCACAAGTTTCCGCAGAACAACATTTTGATTTGGGCGTGCTGCATGAAATCTTGTAAGTGTTTCATAAAGTTAATTGTTAATAATAAAAAATGAGAAGGGAAATGTTGTTTGCGCCAGGAATTGAAAATACTGGGACTAACAATTCAAATCTTTCGGAGGCGCAACTGATGTATTAACCAAGAAATCCAGGGACGCAACTGACCTATGATCCAAAACACCCATGGGACGCAACTGACGTATAAAACTGACCGCCGGACGCAATCATCGGTCACCGATTATCTTAAAGGTTTTACAAGTCGGCGTTAACAAAGTACTGTAAACTCTTAGAACTGTTCTGAAAACACAGAGTTTACCTCTAAGAGGTAAGCAAATTTCCAGCTGCTATAAATTCTAACTCCAAAATGTTCCTTACCAACTTTACCACACTCAGACTATTCAGTGCTATACTGTGGCTTAGATGCAATTTTCAAATAATTTGTATAGTACAACTAATATAGGTTTTCATGAATAACAAATATCGTTCTTATATCACTTTCAGGGTTAACTTTTTTGCCTTAATTAGTATGAAAAAATTTGACGATACATTCACATAACTTTCTCTACCCTCTATCGTTTATTAGTGGTATACAAACAATTCTCACTAAAGCTTATTTTTCTATCTACTTCATTCTAATCCAAACAAACCTTTGTAGAAATAGCTATATTATACATTTCCTTATAGATACAAAGGAAACAGTCATTGTCAAATATTTAAGAACTGGAAACTTAAAATTGCATACTGTTTCGATGCAATTGCCAGAAAAAACTGAATGTTGACAGGACTTAAAGAATGGCTAAGTATTGAATATTTCTAACCATTAATAACAAATATCTCACAAATGGCTGATGCTACAAAAAGAGTTATTTGAAATAAATTGTAGGTTTTTAGGAGATGTACATTTTTTTGTGTAGTTTTCGTCTATCACTTAACGTTTACCAGGTATACAGAATATTTCTTCCGAATTAAGTGGACTTCACAGGCTATTCCCAGGAAATTCAAGTTATACATTTTATTGGTCATGTAAATATCTTGAATACATGGTATTTTAACCAAAATTGCTAGAGCTATTTTTAGAAAATAAAAAATTTCGAAAAATCTTCCATTAAAGGGTAGTTTGGGGTTAGGGAGTTTCCTGAATATGTTCGTGTCGCCTGTTTGGAAGCTACTGAACCTAGACACTAAGTTTAGCATATATCCTACTTTTCGCTTTTGACTTTTGCTGTTCACAGACACATGCACACACATAGAGCTATTTCTAAAAACGTTTTGTTTTGAATTCAGGTGGGTGGAATTTAACTTTTTCTATCTAATGTGTACGTGTTAGAGAACATAAAAACCCTAGTTTCTACAAGTTGTGTACATGATTTTATGTACAGAATCACAAAATTTTACAATAAACAACTTCGCAAAAGGAAAATTAAAAGATATTGTGAGATTAGGGCCCATATTGATAACAAACCATTGAACAGCATATACCTGTTTAATACACTTACTTTAATAAAACTATACTTCTCACGTTTGAAATTGTTGAATTATGATTATGTTTTTAGGCCCTGAACCCAAAAAAGCGTTTTTGGAAAAACATCTGTGTACGTGTGTGTGCATAACTAGCATAACAAAGCTTAGTATTTAAGTTCATGATCTTCCAATGATGCGACACGAATATTTTTAAGAAAATCCCCAACCTAAATTACTCTTTACATGGAAAATTGCTCGTTTTTTATTTTTTGAAAAGTGGCAATTTTGATTAAAATACCACATCTCTAAGCTAATTTCATGACAAATAAAAGTGTATCGTTATATTTAACCTCTTGTTCCGATGCCCTCTACGTGTTAAGCAAAAGACCGACAGCTCAAAATTCTACCTACAAAAACACTCCTAAATATCCTCGTTTCAATTTCAAGAAGCGTATCACTTCTGCTAGTTGCCAGTACAGCACCAACGTTATGAAAGAATTGAGCAATACTTCTAATAAGCAGGAAAAGAAACGAAAATGAAACGAGAAGAAATGGGAAGCTGTGATAAAATAAAAACACAAGTTTTACTTTCCCGCTTTTTTCCATCCTAAATATCTGTAGAAGAACTGCATTTCCTTATATGTCAGACGATTCTGGTATGCTTCTGGAGGAAATCTAATAAGGACTTTTCCGTCTTGCACGATGAATGTCGTACTTCCTTGAAACGCGAGGAAAAAGATTACGCACTCAGCTTGTGGTGCACTTAATGCGGTGCCTGGAGAGACTATATTGATTTACGTTCTGGTGTCTGAAGCGGCGTTGTACTGAGATGACAAATGTTCTCTCCTGAATCCGGTTCAAATGGCGTTACGAATCATTCTGCCATAAAGCTTTCCGTGAAATACGCTTATTTAACACTGCCTAGATTGGAATAATTTCTACTGCGGTACCGTCCACACAGAGTTTGTGTTGAACTTCCGTTACTATTTCGCTTCTATATACGATATCGACTTTTGTGGACAGTAAGTCCAGTAAAAAATACGTATTCTTAGGTTACGGGGGTGGAGACTTAACAGATGGTTACAATAAATCTATGTATACATCGATGATTTTAAATGCTGTATACAAAACTGAAATATATAATGAGGAAACTTTTGGATGCATTTGAAGTAGGAGAGTTACAAGTAAATATGGATAAAGCGGAATATCTGGCAGTAGGAGGAATTGGACTGAACGGCTCACTATCTCAAGGAATTATTAAAGTTGTTAAAAAGTTTAAATATTTGGGATCACATATTGATGAAGTAGGTAGCTGTAAAGTGGATGTAAACAATAGGCTAGAACAAGCACGAAGAGTTATAAAAATGTTGAATGGGGTTTTGTGGGGTAGGGCCATGTTGATTTGTACAAAGAAGATGATTTTGAGGAGTGTAGCAGAAAGTATATGGCCTATGATGCCGAGGCGTGGACTTTGGTAGAGGGACAAAAATCTAAGATCTTGGACGGAAAAGACGTAGTGCTAGAGTATCAAGCAGGAAAGAAGGAGAAATGTAGAGGTGAGACAGATGATGGATATGGAAGAAACAATGGTGGAGAGAATTGAAAGGCGGGGCTTTAAATGGTATGTGAAAAGAATGCAGGATGATAGGTGGCCTAAGACCTTTTTAGAATGGTCACCTCGTGGAAGAAGAAAGTGAGGTAGGCCAAGAGCAACCTGGAGAGGACAGATTCATAGAATGATGAATGGTCGGATGACTTGTTCAACCCGGAAGAATGGCGAATGGGAATACACGGCAACTGCTGAAGAGTGGAGAAACCCTTAAAAGTAAGTAAGTAAAAAGTAGGTATACAAAGATAATATACAATACCTAGGGAATCTATGTGTGAAACTGCTTTTTCAAGGAGTATTAAAGTGGAGTCAAACAGTAAAGAATCTGTTGGACTCTGTAATTTCAGTGCAGATTTATATTTGTCTTGGGTTGTTTCACTGATCTTCACAACTTCTTTCAATGTATCACCAGGCACCGAATGTCCCTAATAGCGCGTATATCATATGTGTAGAATGTTTACGCCAATACTACTGAAAAATCTGTGTTACCTCTCCCTACCTACTTCCAATTATCCACCCAAAAATTTTATACCGAGATTTCACCGGAAATGCATGTTTTGAGGCTCCCTGAATAAAAACAGCATTTAAAGAAAAAAACAGTATGGATGTGTGTCTGTGAATAGCGTATCTTAAAAACGAAAAGTCGGATAAACATCAACCTTGGTATTTAGGTTTAGTACCTTCTGAAGATGCGACATCGAGATTTTCAAAAAATCCCGCATCTCAAACTACCCTTTACATGAAAGATTTTTCGAAATATATGATTTTCTAAATAATGGATAACTCTGGATTATATTAACGACGTTTAAATGACAAATAGAATTAAATTTTCTTGGAATAGCCTGTGAAGTCCTTTTCATTCGAAAGGAATTTTATATAATCTTGCATAACTGGTAAACGTTACGGATAGACGAAAACGTACTTCACAAGGAATGTAGATCTCCTTAAAATACACAAATTATTTCGAATAACTTTTTTGTGGCATATGCCATTTCTGAGTTATACGTTATTAATGCTTTGAACTGCTCATTACTTGGTGATTTAGTCCTTTCAACATTCAGGTGTTTCTGCGACTGCATGGACTATGACTGCACGACTATCGCTGTTCCCGTTGTACCTACGTATAACCAAATGTGTAATGAGCTATTTCTGCAAACCTTTGTTGGAACAACGTGAAGTAGATAGACAAATAAGGTTTACTAAGAATAATTTATATATTCACTAATAAGCGATAAAGGATAGAGAATGGCATGTGAATGTAACATATAGGATTCTTTTTTATATAACTTGTACTAACTATTCTTACGAAATCTTGTTTTTCTATGTATTATGTTAATTTAGATAAACCTTTGAAGATATAGTTTCATTAAACATTTCTTTGAAGGTACAAGGGGAACAGAGACAACCAAATCGATTGTCTTATGTTTAAAGGCTGTCACTATATACTGGGCTAGAATTTCCACCCTCTTTTCATGACATTGTGGGAAACAAATGAATAATGGCAGTACAAAAGAACAAAGCATTGAAAATTAAAACCAATAACAAAGGATATCTCGGAAATGGCTAATGTAAAAAAGTTATTCGAAATAAAGTGTGTGTTTTAAAGAGATGTACATCTTTTTATAATAGTTTTTGTCTATTTATCACGGTTAACTAGTTATACAAAATTATATGCAATTCCTTCCGAATGAAGAGGGCTTCATAGGCTATCCCAAGTAATAGCCAAGAAAAATGTTTTATTTGCCATGTAAACATCTTAAACATATGATATTTCAATAAAAATCATTGAGTTATTTTTGTAATTAAAACTTTTGAAAAATATTCTACTTAAGGGTTAACATTTCTTGAAAATACTGTGCCATTTTCTCCTCTTTCGCAAGACTGAACTACAGGCATAGCAACAGAGTGGTATATATCAAGATTATGGGTACCGGACGAAGACGCCAACAGTGAGGCGGCAGTACTGCAAAGGTAGAAACGAAAACTATCCAGCCTGGGAAATTTGGCACGCGAGTAAAGTCGAGGAGACGCTGAGAAAAGCTCTACCGGTAGCATGCGAATTGGGAAGTCGAGGTGCACTATTTTTCGAACTAGTCAAAATTTTAACAAATATCTTTTAGTGAATAACCTAATTTTTTTAAATCTAGAGTGCCAAATTAACAGGGAGAAACAAAAAAACAAAGCTGGTTGCAACGTTTCTTTGTTTTAGTGCAAATAGAATTTATTGTGTGGTGGAGAAAGCAATACTGATACAAATGCTTTACAATGGTGCTCTATAATAATAACATATTTTTGGAATTATAGCAGAGTTAATAACAAATAAAATTAATAAAACATTATTTTTACATCTTTTATACATAATCCCTTTTACAATAGTACACTTGTAAACTAACTTAACCTGTGTACAAATTTTCTTGCCAGCTATGTTCTACCTATACTGCTCATTTTGACTAGTACCCTGGCCTTATGGCTCAGCTGAGCAGCCCTTGCTACCCTTAATCACCTATGATCCATCCTCTCCCTCCTCCGTTTGTCCTTCTACCTTTCTTATATCTTACTTTTCTAATCCATTTCTCCTTTACTTTCTTTAAGAACTCCCCAATATTCTTATCTTTATTTTCTTCTTTTCTTGCAAACATTTTAATTCCTACTTTTCATCCATCTTTTCCATTTTTCCTCCCATACTTTTTGTCTCCATTATCTAATTCTTTGCATTCTGTCATATAATGTTCTGTGCTTTCACTACCTCCGCATAGTTCACAAATTCCGCTTTTCTACCTCTTAGCCCTCTCAGGTACATTGATCGTGTTCTCTCCGTGCAAACGCTTCTTTTTCGGCTCTATTAGAATAATCCACATACCCTTATCTTCCCAATTTCGTTTTTGCTAATCTATAGAACCCTAGTGGTTTTTTATTCTCTAAGCTTCCCCAAATCTCTTGTCTTTCTATGTTATCCACTCTGTTTCTTACTATTATCCAGAAGCCGCTGCTATTTCTTTCTCTGCTCTCCAAACATCTCCCATTCCTATCTTCTTCATAATTTTTTCCACCAGCTATTTTTATTTTTCGTTTTTAAAATTTCCCCTTCATCCTTTTATAGCAGATTTAATATATATTGCATTTCATATATAATTCCTGGTAGAGCTTAAAGTGTTAAATGCTGTGTCCAGGTTTGTTTCTGTCAAATTATGTAATAATTACGGCAAAGCCGAACATTTGTTTCTATTTGTTGAACACGTATGGTACATTTCCTAATGAACGGATAAAGTGACGTTAAAAACATGCAAAGTGTATCAGAATATAGCCAGAATTAATTGTTAATTACTATTCTCCACAAAGTTCTATACCATCAGAAAACAGTTGTAACTTTAATAATAAAATAGGAAAAAATACATTCCTGTTCTTTGTTACATGTGATTCCTACCTATACCAAGTAGGGGCAATTCCTTATTCCGAGCATGCCTTAAACTTCCCTTTATATATGTGAAACTGGGCTACAGGAGAGATTGGAATGCATGAAGCGTAACAAAACAATTCTTTTTCCACGTGGTCATAAAACAACATGAATTTACAATGTCACAGCGACTCGCTTTTTAAAAACATGACTAGCGTTTTAGCCTACTATATCCTTCAACAATGTGTAAATGTTTAATGAAAGTTTATCTGGATTAACCTTCACATTGCTATGCTGTTATACCTCCATAAGCCACAAGGGTTCCAAGCGGACCCCAGGCAAAAAAACTGGAATTAACACAATATAATTATGTTATGTTCTGCTTAGAAAAAATAAAATAATTTTAAAACAACAATTATGATGTCTCAACATTTTTTTACTAACAATGTATCTCAAAGCTAACATTGTAAAAGAAAAATCCGAATTACCAATTGCAATTGGTCAGCACTATCGCATTAGATGAAATAATTTGAATTATTTTTTATTTTGCAATGGGATTCACAACTACATTTAAACATTTTTATAATGTACTATTAGTACCGTTTAAGTTTGTTACACGGAACTTTACAATTCATGTTCACTAAGTGTAACATCCAAGACACACTACTATCTGCATTTTCTTACAGTGGATAACGTGAATGAATTTCTTGCAACTTTCACTCTTTGATCTAGTTTTTCTATAATTTTTTCTTGGACATAACGGACATCGGCCTTTTATAAGTTTCACCTTTCCGTTTCGACATGACTACACCTTACAATGCACACTAGGAGAGTATTGAACTGTTTCCACACAATTCCAAACCAACAATGTATGCTAGAATAACTGAAAAACACAAGGCAGCCAACATAAAACTCTTAAGATGCAGAAAATGTTATGAGATATCAACTGCTTTGAGGGGTCCAAGTGGACCACAGTATTTTATTTTTTTACAGTTGTATTTATCGAACGTTTAACAGAACTACTTTATGTAATAAAGTTGATTAAATTTGTAACACATTACAAAAACTTCAAAATTGTAACTTTGTAGATTAGATATTTCACTCATAAAATCTAAAACGTTTAACACTGAAGATTCCAGCTGAATCCCGCACAGCAGTTTGAAAGTTAACAACAAGTAGACAAAAGAATAAGCTTTGTAAGAAGTTTGTAGAAGAGCGGAAAGAGAATGTGGCTACAAAATATAAGATTTTTCTAATTTGTACCCCTTCTATAAAAGGGGATTGTATAACAGAACTTAATCTCTTACTTTAAATGCAAAAGCTCTATTTCCAGTTGCCGCAGAACCAATATATCTTTGATGTAGGACATTCCATTTTAGTTCTGAAGTAGCGATTACTTTTATGTAAACCGGGGAGATATTGATTTCCTTTAGCACCTCGCTTGGAATCTCAGATGAGGGCAGAAGGTAATTTTAACGTTACATAAGTTACAGCCCATTGAGTTCTACGAACATTAAAGCGAACTTTTTATTCAGCGGCAGCAAAAACATCCAGCGGAAATTCTTGGCAAGAGCGCGCGGTGTATAATGCAATTTTGATGCTTTCAGATAGGGCAGGCGAAGAACTACACTGCGCTGGAAATAACGGCTCTTCGCTAGTGGCAGCAACTAAAGCGGAACAAGAATTTGATCAGTGCCAATAATGCGCGCACAATCAAACGAGAATGGCAGTGAACTTGAAAACCTTTATCTTTACAGCAAAAGTGGTTTATGCAGTTATGTGTATACGCACAGTGCTGCCAAAGTAAGGATGTAATTTTTGACGTGTAATGAAATATCGTATACGAGGGCGATGCTGAGAAGTATATTGGGGTGTAGTTTGTTGGATTTGATGTTCACTCAAAAATGAATCTAATTATAGAACATTTCCGTGCTATGATGCATTTGGCAACAATTTATAATTGGCACAGCGAATTCAAGAGAGATCGGTTTTTCTTAACGATGCATTTTGTGAAGGACGCTAAAGAACTGACGAAAATATTGCCGCTATTCCAGCAATGCTTGAAAAAGATGGGCATCTTATGAATTTTTTCGGGCAACATTGGGCATTGGTATGAGTCAAATCCAAGGATTTTACATCAACAGTTAGACGCGAGGAAACTTTGTTGTCGATGGACTCCACATATACTGACTCACGATCAAAAACAATAACACACTGATTGGTGCAGAAAATCTCTGGAAAATTTACAAGGCGGCACTTAAAATTTGGTTTGGCATGTCGTTACTGGTGATAAATATTTGGTTTATTGTTATGATCCTGGAAAAAAACTCAATCGGCTCAAAGGGTCTATCGAATTGAACCTAAGCCTAAAGCCTACAAATGTCCGACGAATTCACAGTGCTGGTATGAAGGTTTTTCTAAAACGGACCATATTGCTACTGTAGAATTAGAAGACAGACGTACCGTTACTGGCAATTAGTACACAAATGTCTGTTTACCACAAAGTTTTGGAAAAGTTCGTGAAAAACGCCCAAAAGTAAAAATTATGTTACATCATGACAACGCGTCGTCGCATGCAGTAAAACCAACAACTAAGTATCTGGATGATCAAAAGGTCAGCACCATGAATCCTCCACCTTAGAGTCCTGACCTAGTACCTTGTGATTTCTTTTTGTTCCCAAAAATTAAAGATAAAATGAGTGGAATCACTTATTCGTCATCAGATGAAGCAATGGCACATTATAAAAATCTGGTTTCAGAAGTGCCTCAGGAAGTGTGGCATTATCTCTTTAAGGACTGACTTTATCGGTTGTAAAAATATATTGATGTTAAAGGGAATACTTTGAAAAACTATAAAATGATTTAAATTTTTTAAAACTAATCCTTGTTTGATTTTCTAAAACTTTCCATTGCCACCCTCGTAATTGGCAATATGGCATTTAATTCATCTATGTACATGCATGTGCGTAATTTAGTCAAAATTTTCAAATAATTAAACCTTAGCTTTTATGAGTAAAATATTAAAATTCTTCGGGCTAGAAGGCCGTGGTCTAACGTTAAAAGCATTTACACCCGAAGTTTTGGTCAACTCTTTGGTTCCATCTTCCAGAAGATGACCCCTGGGCAGCTTAACGGCTGCAAACTAGGCGGCAGGTTACTAGGTACCTTAAATAATAATGTTAAAACGTCCAACAAAGGATTTAAGCTGTTTTAAAAGACTATAATATAGACGCTGCGTTGCGGCTGGCAAGCAAGCTCTAAGGTTAAACCCAGGATATGCTCTCAACCAAGCATCCAAGTAGCTGAGTGAAATTCCGAATGTGTGCTATATGCTACACCGGTAAATCAAGTTCGCGTCTGGGCGTTGTACTTTTTTTGTCATAAAGGCAACACGAGTGTAACTTATAACAACGTATATTTCTGTGCGCTGGATCAAAGAACCAAAATCTTGAAACAATTAAAACTTCCGTGCTAAACTGTGATATGTAATTTCCTTATTGTCTTAGATCAAATGTGTATAATCCTGATTGCATGTACATCAAATGTACCCATGTCACTTTTAAGAGACCCACATGCAGTACACTAATAAAGAAACACTAACAATCATACATATTAATTGCAAACAAAAATAAGAATTTTATATCAAAATGATAATAACAATGTTAAACATAATACTAGTTTAAACTGTGATTATTTATGAATTTTACAACACAGTAAAAAAATTAATACACGCAGGTGATTCGAGAGGTGATTTCCTGCAGATAAATTATTTACAAACCACACGCTCGTTCCAGCTGAGCTATCTAGAAACATGAGAAATGTATAGTCAAATTAACATAATCTGTAGTATTTGCTTGTCCCAGTATACATACATACTTTTCAGTTGTGCCAACGCCAGCTGTTTAATTACGAGTGTATTCACGAGGCGATGCTATAACATAGGCTATATGATGAGTAATTTCGTTGTGTGTGCAACAAAAGACATTCACGCTACACACTTTGGGTAGATTTACACCAAAGGAGCCGATGTTTTCATGCTGGCGCTTAAACTGCGGATTGCATAAAACTGCAAAAGTAGGGTCTGGCTGACTCATCTGGTATATAACGCGTGAGTATACTCATCATGCAGATTGGTAACTATGAAACCCTGCAGTTTACATATGATGCGAAATGCAGGTGCTAACACCGCTTCACCAGCCCGCTGATTAGGACTACGGTAGTGCTATTTGTTAACGTGCTCTAGTAGCGCAATGGTTAACATGCTGTAAAATCATGGTAAAGGTCGGAAGTTCAAATCACATCTGTGAATAAATGACTTTTTTTATTCATTTCTGTTTATGTTCCGAGAACGTTCCAGCAAATCATGATTTCTTTCAGAATGCACTAGGAAGTGGATTTGAATATCCTAACAAGTAACAATTTGTGTTTTAATGGAATTCAAATAATTAAACTAATTGAGTGAAACGACACTTCCGTGCCAAACTATCAGTTCTCGTTAAATTTACTAAACATAAAAAGTACCTTCAAGTGGCTGTATTTGAACCTCGAACCTTCACCGCTGAAGGCGAACGCGCACATTTTTGCGCTACGAGTACAAGTCACTGCACGCACAGCGGTATATATATATATATATATATATATATATATACATACAATGACCCAAATTGTAGCTTTCCATTTATAAGCAATTAAATTGATCGTAAAATCACTATCGTAACGTCCTCCAAACAAAACACATTTGCTTTCCCCCATACTATCAAACAAATTTTATTCAAGCCATTTGTTTCTACAACGCTTAGTTTTGGAGATATTGTACAGCCTCAAATTAAATGGACCACGCTGTATTCACGTTCTCAACCTGACAGGGTTAGCCTAGTTATAAAATAAAGAAAGAATAATGTAAGTAGTTGAAGGAAATAGCAGCAAAAACGTTGAACACCTGGAAATTCAGTTCTAAAGAAGAAGTCAACAACGAAAAATACGCCATAAGTATCATTCTGAGCAAGAAACGCTAAGCATCGCTGAGGGAAAGAATTAATTCCCAAGAAGAGACACGGCGAGAGTTAGGAAATATGCAATTACATGAGGTAGAGCGATTTTTGGTGGTAATTAGAAAGTGAATTTGAGAAGAATTTTGTAGGAAAGTACATAAATAGTACTCCGAACTTTGAAGTTACGCGTATATATGTAGAAAGCATATTTAAACTCCACAGATAGGAGTCGAGTACCGCATCTCCATGCCAGGAAAGTATTTAAACTTTAATGTTTCGAAGTATTTACATTAATTTATGCTGCAAACAGCTGCGAATTTCAGTGTTGATACAAAAACGGTAATCGTCTTAGTTTAACAAATAATTTGAGAAAATTATAGTAAATGTCTCATTACAAATTACAAAACAAATAAAAGAATTAAAAAAAATTTCTTCTCCTTTGTGAGATTACTGTCCTTAGAACATCCGCTGGGAAAGGGTATTAGCAAATAAGGAAAAAGCTAAATGAACGTGGCTTTAGAGAAAGCGCGAGTATAAAAGGTGTGCTAGTCGGCCACAATATGAGTGCGCTTGGAGGAGGGCGCAACTGATTTTGTTGAAATGCCTAACGTCATCAAGATCTAGGGATCAGAGGAGAGCGAGGGGTTAGGTGATAGGGGAATGTGCAGTTGCATAAAGAAAACAGTACTACATTTGCAGGTCTCAGCCTCTTTAGTAAATGCAACTCAGAACTGCAGATGTTTTCCTTACCCGACTATCCTCCGATGCCCCGTCCACTTGTTCCATAACTGTTTAGTTCCTCTTCCCACCAAACACACTCATATCTTCGCCGACTAATAGGAACGGAAAGGCTTGTGGCAAGAGGGGGGAGAAGGAAGAGGACTCCATGCTGACACCCGTCCGTCCGTTCACCACGAGACTACGCCTAAGATCGTTATATCTCCCATCTTCGTTAGGATTAAGTCTCTCCTTGGTTCTATCTTAGTAAAGGTGATCTCGGTGCAGAAATGGGAAGTGAATAAAATAACTTTACGGGGTGTGATCAAATAGTTTCCGGAATTACGTCAATAATACTACAACAGTTTTTTTGGTCTAATCTGCACCGTCACCCTCGAAGTAGTTTCCTTGGGAGTTGATACACTTGTCCTAGCGCTTCTGCCACAGCTGGAAGCACCTCTGGAAGTCCTCTTCTTTCCACATACTCAGAGCCGTCTGCGATTTGCGATGGATGACATCAATGTTCTCAAAACGCTGTCCTTGGAGCCGCATTTTAAGTCGCGGGAAAAGAAAAAAGTCCGCTGGTGTCAAATCTGGAGAATTGGCGGGATGGGGAACAGTATTCATCCTATTTTTATCTAAAAATTGGCGAACAGAAAGGGCTTTGTGCGCGGGCGCAGTGTCATGATGCAGCAACCAGTCTCCACTCCTCTATTTCTCCGGCTGTTTGCGTCCCACATTCCCTCTTAATCTTTGCACCACTTGTTTGTAGAACATTTGATTCAATGTTTGACGCTGTGGCACAAATTCCTTATGTACGATGCCTTGAATGTCAAAAACAACAATCATTATTGACTTCACTTTGGATCGAACTTGTCTGGCCTTTTTCGGGCGTGGAGATGAAGGACTCTTCCATTGTGAAGATTGTTGCTTCGTTTCTGGATCGTATCCATAAATCCATGCTTCATCACAGTAATTATTTTCTCCATAAACTGTGGGTCATTTTGTAGCTGTTCTTTAAGATCTGTGCAGGCAATCACACGGCTTTCCTTTTGGTCATTTGAAAGCAGGCGGGGCACGAACTTGGCGGCAATTCTTCTCATTTCCAAATTGTCTTTCAAAATGGAAGTGCTCAAAGCATGAGTCAGAAAGTTCTCTTATTGTAATGCGCCTATCATTTAAGATCATTTCCCTTACCTGATTGATAATTTCATTAGTTTTGCTGGAAGAGGGTCGCCCCGAATGATCTGCACCTTTATCTGATGTCACACCGCTTTTAAATTTCTAAAACCACTCAAATGCTTGAGTTTTGCACACAACTTCCTCCACACAAGTTGTTCTTAACATTTCATAGGCTTCTGTTGCAGTTTTACCGAGTTTAAAGCATAATTTGATGTTCGTTCTTTGTTCTTCGTAATCTGACATTTTTGCTACGCGAAAAAATTGCAGCACACGCAAAACACGTTATCACTTCAGAGCGTCTACCTCGTCACTGCATCATCACAGGAAGTCACCTGTCTCTCATTTTTATTGGGAAAGAACGCTGCATGTACAGTCTGTGTAAGAATTAAAGAAATCTAAGCGTCAGCATTGTTGTGAAGCCATTCCGGAAACTTTTTGATCACACCTCGTATTTGGGAAAACGTACTATGTTATAGAGCAGTCAAGAACATACGTTTATCATATTCTTTTGATGTGGTACATAATGAGACTCGCTCGTTTCTTCGATTCCAAGTCGTCAGAAAAGCAGCAGCGAATATACCGAACTATGGTTTAGTTTCTGCTTCATATGCACTCTCATGAGAAACGGACATTTACTCATTGAATTATTCGGTTGTTCGACAGTACACATTATAGCGCTATTGGATCGCGTATTGTTTCAGTTAGTATATGCCGTCTTACTGCGTTTTCAACTCTGTTTCTACCCACTGTTGGGCCCAATTCTTCTTTTACTACATTATGACACACAAATTCCTATTTGTCAGATTTTCTTCTTCCATTACCCCTAATCAAAACATATATTAAAATACATAACATATCATAAAGAATATGGAATTTCATTCTGAATTTCTGTGAGAAAAAAAACAAACCAAAATACTCAGTCACGTACATAACCATTACGATTTATATATAATAAAACAAATTAAATAATAATGATTATTATTATTTAAACTCAAGAATTGTACAACTGTCGTTAAAGGAAATTCTGTTATCCCGAACCTTTAAAATAAATAAAGGTTAATTAACTCAGACGTTTCTGTTTTATATTAGTGCTATATACAGAGTGGACCACTTCAGTTAAGACTGTACAATGTCTCCAAAACTAAGAAAGAAATGTCTTGAATAAAAGTTGCATAATACATGGGGACAAGTAAATACCATTAGTCGTGTTTTATTTGGAGGATGGTGATTTGTGATGGTCATTTTAGGGTAAATTTAAATTAACCCTAGTTGTAGGTTCCCGTTTAAAAAACCTAAATTGACCCTAAAATGACCATCATATGTCCTCCAAGCAAAACACGACTTAGCATTTACTTTTCCCCCTAATATCAACCAACTTTTATTTAATTCATTTCTTTCTACAACGCTTAGTTTTGGAGATATTATACAGTCTGAAGTTAAATGGTCCACCCTGTATAATTAGGTACACTAATGTGTAATCTTCTAATCCGTCTAAAAGAACACCAAAGAAATATAAAACTAAAAAAAACTGATAAATCAGCTGTGTCACACCATTTTTGGAACAAACAACATGAAATTGGTAAAGATATTGATCTGTTAAAACACATACATAATTCAACAATGCTGAATGCTTGGGTAAAGATTTTCATCATCAAAAATAATTCACAAGTTTTAAACTTTGAAATTCCGCCGTTGGATGACGTCACCCGCCTTCTGGTTCAATCACAGGAGACAGACCAATATGGAGCCCATCCCAAGTTCCACTACACAACAAGAGAGGTCAGTACAGCAGCCTTCAGGTTCACCTTCAGCAGTTACGCAAACTACCACCTGAGGTCCTTGCAGTCGACTACTTGTGTATACAATTCCTGGGATTTTGGAGCGTGATTTAGTCGTCTTTCAACCGCTGATGATGAGGTCTTGATAAACTCAAAACGATCGTCCATCTTTTGATCATCTTGATGTAAGTGAAGGCTTTTAATATCATTTCGACTCATAATTTTATCAATTTATGTTTTATAATATGAAATATCAAGTAGTTTCAAAATAAAACGAAACAGCCTCGCCTAAAAAGGAAATCTAACGACACTTCAAAGTTTCGTATTATTATTTTATTATTTAATAATATTATAATTATTATGTATTATTATTGTTTTATAATATGAAATCTTAAGTAGCATAAAAATAAACAGACTCGCCTTAAAAGGAAATATAAGAACATTTCTATGTTTATTATTATTATTATTATTATTATTATTATTAGCTTTCTCGACAATAATTCCGTTAGCTTCCATACATAGCTTCTTCCGATTTTATGTCTAACTGATAAACTCCTTCATATAATTTTAAGAAACACATTTCAACTTATATCACTCGACTCACTGTGAACTTAGGCTGCGCCAACAACGCCAGCATAGCAAACAGAATGAACCTAACCCTTGCATCTGGTCACATTGGACGTTTGAACAGGAAATGATACACCAACTCGTTCGGTGTACCATACGTAATGGACTGAGAGCGTGACACCGTTCAAAGTCTGGTCTGCCCAACTCGGCTGTATACACCAGCTCATTTGTATTCGAAGCCATAAATGGTACAAATTAATGAGCAAGACTGCTTCGATGGACAGCTCTACAGTGTTACTCAACGAAACCTCAACGAAGCCGGAGCTGAACTTGGTTTATAGTTAGGCGTCGTAGGTTATTCAATAAAATATAAAATTTCCCCTACATTACTTCCAGCAGCTATCTAACAGTAAATTCTGCCACTATATGAAAAACTTGTCAAAACATGTAGCGCTGTATTCTCGAAGGTAAATACATTTGCGCCGTGTTACTGCAATAGCGAGGCTGATAGCAGGCGCCTGAAGGAAGAAAAGAGAAGAAAAGAGCTACTCACCTGTTGAGCTTCCTGATGGCAGCTTTGAGCGCGTGAAAGTCCGGGCGATCGGCAGCCTCCTCTGCCCAGCATCGCCGCATCAAATGTACAACTTCATCCTCACAGGTCAGTTCCTCCACGGTGGGCCGAAAACTAGGCTTCTGCCCGTTTTTCACATTCTCCACAATCTCTGCAACAAAACGATAAATTTAAGGTGAGAACACTGATGATTTCTGGATGTGAAACCAATCAAATGTACTTTCCCTTGAATTTCCGCTACCTATTCTTAATTCACTGTTACAATTGGTGTAAAAATTAATACAAAAATATGCCATGTTACATTACCATAACATTCTCAAATTCCATGCCGTTTATTTTTGTATAGATTCTACAAACATTTCTCACGAGAGATTCTTTTTCTATTCCATGTTAATGGGGGTAAATCTTTGCAGAAATGGTTTCATTATATTTTCTGTTAGGGGATAGAGGAAACAGAAGTAATAGATGTTTGAAAGCGAGACGGAATATTCTGACTTTGAAATTCCATACTGTTTCCATGATATCACGGGAAACAACAGAATAGAGACAGCATTTAAAACGGCAGAGAAATTCAAACAAATAACTTATAATTCAAAAATCGCTTATGCTACATAAAAGTTAATCGAAATAAATTCTGTGCTTTAAAGATACCTATATTTTATGTGCCGTCGTTTGTCAATCTTTTATGGTTTACCAGTTACATGATGTTATACAACATTCCTTTTGAATGAGGACATTCCCAGAAGATACTAGATATACACTTTAATTTTAATACAAATATCTTAATGTATGCCATTTTAATCAAACTTCTTAGGAGCCGTCTTTGAGATAAACATTTTTGAAAAGTTTTCCATATAAAGGTTAGTTTGGGTGAAAGAATTTTTCCAGGATCTTCCTGGGCATCTTTGAAAGATGCTGAACTTAAATACCAAGCTTGGTAAGTTTTCGAGATTTCCTTTTGATCCTTTGAACTATGCTGCCCTGTCTCTCTCTCTCTCTCTCTCTCTCTCTCTCTCTCTCTCTCTAACACTCACACACAGCTTCCTCTAAGAAAACTGATTTTTTATTTAGGAGTTTCAAAACATCTATTTCTGGTGAAATCTCATATCGAAATTTTGGTTGGAATGCAATACCTTCTCATACCTATCAGATACGTGATAAAGAAAGTTAAAGAAATGATGTGCTACATACATATGTGTTTCCCAATCTCTCACTTCTACAAAATATCCTTACAAAAAGTTTACTCCTCTATCTACTTCATGTTAATTGAGATAAAAATTTACAAAAAATGGTTTCATTGCACAAGTCGTAAAGTACAACAGGGTTATAGCAGCCTGAAGCTTTAAAAAGCGGATTACCATATACTGGCGCTGAAATTTCTGTCTTTGCATAACCAGAAGAAACAATTGCATGCTATTTATCACTTTTAAAAGTACGAAGTATTTCAAAACTCAAACAAAAACTAATATCTACGACATTATTAATGTTATAAACAATATTTGACAACCTGCGTATTTTATCAATATTTTTTATATTTTCCGTATAATAAGCTATTATTCATTTGTTATGGTTTTGCAGTTATATAAAATATGCATAATGCATTTAGAATGAGCAGCACGTTACAAGCTATTCCAGCAAATTCAAGATATACATCTTATTCGTTATGAAAATATATTAAACACATAGCATTTATCAGCAATGATTTATAATCCTAATGACTAAGCTTAAGTCCTGAGGTCGAAATTATAATTTGGTTCGATTATTTAAGTTAAATGAGAAGGTCTAGATAAACAAAGGTAATGAAACTCTATAAATGCTAGTATGAGGTGGGAGGGCTTTTTAAAAAAAACCTTCGTGACACAACTTTGGAGGGTGGTGAAGTAAAAATGTCAAGTTTGGATTTTTCCCAGTTTTCGGTTTTGAGTTATGCTGTTTACTCACGCAATACTTCCTCTAGCCGCTATTGGTTAGTGCTAGAGAATGTAAAAATACCTTAAATTCTTACAATGCAAGTATCCTAAGTCTAAAGATTAAAGAGAAGGGCGTCCTAATTTTGAATAGATTTTCTATTCCATATAATCATACATCCACTACTAAAATATGGCTGCAGTACAGGGTATATTATTCATTTCTCGCCTATTGTTTTTAGAAGCTGTTTGTTGATATTCTTGACTATATTATCAAATCCTTAGCGTCGTTTTTGAGGGAAAAACGTTTTCCGCGTGAAGTGTAGCCTGGAATATGGGTAAGTGCTTGAAAACCTTCGTATATCATGCGGACTCAAATATGAAATGTGTTATTTTCATGATTTTGTTTTTATTTTCTCTATCACATATATAATAGGTAGAGAGGTTATTGCATTCTACCCAAAAATTCTATACCGAGATATCACGGAAATACATGTTTTGAGACCCCTTGGCCCAAAAAAGTATTTTAAGTAAAAGATCCCTTTGTGTATGTGTCTGAACAGCATAACTCAAAAAACGAAAAGTCGGATAAATACCAAACTCGGCATTTAGGTTCAGTATCTTCCAAAGATGCGACACGGGGATTTTCAAGAAAATCCTCCCAGCCCAAGCTACCCTTTATTTGAAATATTGTTTAGAAATTTTTTATTTTCTTAAAAATGGCTGTAACTATTTTGAATAAAACACCATATATTAAACATAATTATGTGTATTGAATTTTCTGGGAATAGCTGTTAAGTCCTCTTCATTCGGAAAGAATTTTGTATAATTTTCTATAACTGGTAAACGTTAAACAATGAAACAATGTCGATGACTTTAAAACACACAATTTATCTCAAATACTTTTTTTTGGCATCTGTCATTTCCGAGATATCGGTTATTAAGGCTTCGAATTGATCAATACTTTCATTCTTTAAGTCCCGTCCATTTTCACTTGTTTCTGGCGAATGTATGGAAACAGCAAGGACTTTCAAGGACTGCGTATAGCGTCCAGTTTTTAAACGTTTGACTATCGCTGTTCTCCTCGTATCCTAGCGAAATGTGTAATAATAGCTATTTTTGCAAAGGTTTATCTCTATTAAAATGAGTTAGCTGGAAAATTAAACTTTAGTAAGAATAATTTATGCACCCACTCAAACGATAGGGGGTGGAGAAGGTTATGTTAATATTACTAAGAATTCTAAAGTGAAAAACTAGGCCAAATATTTAATTGAACTTAATATTGGATGCGCGAATTCCCTGTCTCATTCTTCAGTTATGAACGGCATTGGCATGATCATGCATGAGCCCCTCATAGCACCCAAGTTCTGCATATGTACTAACTTTTGTGTAACACGTCAGATGTTTTCAGTTTAGCTGTTTACAGAGACAAAAAGGCACGCTTTTCTTGATTCAGTGGACCTCAAAACGTGGTTCTCCGTGAAATCTCTATATGGAATTTGCAATACTGCCACTGTGTTTTATAAGTAGATGATATAAAGTAAAGGTACAGTATGTTATTTCCTACTATTGATGACTTATTTCAAGATCTTATTCGATCAAAAATAGGCAAATGTTTGTCCATAATTGCAAGCTTTTGCTAGAAAATTAGTGTGATAAATGAGCTTTACGGAAATTTTATTTGGCAGATTATACTGCAGCACTCTCTGTATTCATACATAATTAATCAGTATTTTCTCTACTATTTACCTGTAGTAAAAGAGAAGGAGTTTAATATCGATATTTTACAGGAAATACATGTTTTGAGACTCTCGGAATAATAATAATAATAAAGAAGGATTTTTTTGAAAAAGGCCTCTCTGTGTAGTGTGTGAACTTATAACTTAAAAAAACGAAAAGTCCGTTAAATATCGAACTTAGTATTCAACTTCAGCAGATCCCAGGAATGTGACACCTTTATTATAAATAAAATTCACCCATCCTTAACTGCCATTTACGTGGAACATTTTCCCTTACCTTTTTTTTCTCAAAACTGTAAGACTCATTAAAATATAGGTTTAAAATATTTTAATAAATAAAATGCATATCTTCGATTTTGGGAATAACCTTAAAATCTCATTCATTCTTCATTCTTGGTAAACCTTAAAGAGATCGATACAAACTTACTTCCACAAAAATTAAATCACGTTAAAAATACGATTTATGTAAAATATTTTTTGTTCATTAACCATTTAAGAGATACTCTTTATTATAGCTTTGGTTTTTAAAATAATTTATTTTTTAGACAGCATGTACTAAAAGTGGAACTTAACACAGTGCACACGAGCCGAAAAGTTTAAATTATTGTACTAGTGTGATAATATGCATTGAGACCAACTTTGGTTTCAAGTCCAATCACATGGAAATTACCCCTTGGTTTCATTAGGTTTTACTATATATTATGTCCTTTTACATAATCAATTTCTGATAGCCCTCGCATTATCTGCTCACAATAAAAATCGTCATATTTTAATTTATCGCAATTCGTGGTAGAGTTAACCTATAGACTATATTGGCAGCCTTCTAATTCCTTTAATACAAAATGTTTTTATTTTATTTACTATAACCAACATAAAGATTAAATGGCAGAGATTATGAATTCAAAATAAACTGAAATATAAGAGCCAGGTGAAATTATATAAGCAACGGAAAGAATAACATTAGAAGTATTTACCCAAAAACCCCAGAAAGCAATATGATATAACAGTTAATTGCTGCATTGTCTGGTGTAAAGCAAAATATTTTTAAACTAATTTTACTGAAAATGACTGCTACCGAATCAACAAAACAAGTATATATGATATATCGCTTTTTAACTCATTTCTCTGGTTTAAAGATCGCGTTATAAATATGATTTCTGTTGGTTTCAGATATCCATATAACATTATTGATATTTTACAAATTCGAGCGTTGTCAAGAAAATAGTATATGCCACACGTATTAAAGGTGGTTTTACTTTGCTCGTAGAATTGCTAAGCTCGGTATACGGATTTCGTTTCCCAAACATTTTTACTTGCAAAATAAAAGCCTACTTTTACCCCTGGTTGTCATAATTACTATTTCAAGTGGTAATGATGGTTATGCAAGGGATATGAAAATTCAAAATCAAAACATAGCGACAGTTATTTTTTAAACCTGACTACCGCTTTAGCCTGCAGGAATCTTCTTATATCTGCAGCCAAATGTATAAATGTTTAATGAAATTTTATTTCGAATAATAAGTTATAAAACCTTTTTCAAGAATACCATATAGAAGAATGGGAAGATAAATGTCACGTGAAAGCAACATATCACATCTATTTTAAATGAATTTGTGCAGTTGTAAATTAAATTAATTTTTTTATATTTTATTTAATTTATGAACGCTCTTTAACTGCTGTGGTTCTTAGATCCATCACCCTCCGCTAGGTTTGAATCCGCGACCTCTGGAAGCAGAAGCTAGCATCGTAACCATTACACCACGGAGGACGACAAAATCAGTTGTAGTTAACTTTGTTGAATCGCTAGAAACTGAATTAAACCGATAAATACCAAAAGGATATGAAGAACAATGAGGTAGAACAAGTCAAAGTCACGGAAACTGTAGTTGTAAAGGTCAATTCAAAGTTTCTGCCAGAGGTATAAGTTAGCACAGAGTTTGGATTAATTATGTACGCACATTGGATATGCACAGATGCTGCAGAAACTGAACCTTTGACTTTAAGACGGTGTTCAGAATATTTCATGTCTGGAGTTCTATGCTGCGGCATAGCGGCGCCCTTCTCTTTTCTGTTTTCGCTTTCCAAATGGAAGAGGTTTTGTTGTCGATGTTATCATTCCCAGCGGTGCAGGGCTCTAATTAATCACTGCCACCCTGCAGTGACAGGCTACTGGGATCCCACACTCCTCCACCAACTTTAAATACAAATACAGGGTTCCAGTTAAAAGGATATGAAAAATGAAAACTTAACAATTTGTTTTTGTTCTGAATTTTTATATATAAACAATATTAAAAAAAAGTTTTTCTTTTCGAATTTGAATCAAAAAGAAATGTTAATTACTTTCTCTACCACGTACACAGTAGGAAACTAGGAATTGTATTCCACCCAACAACTAGGTACCAAGTTTTAACCGTAAATATATGTTTGGAGGACCCTGAATCCAAAAATAAGCATTTTCAGAAAAACGTCCATGTGTAACTCAAAAACGAAAAGTTGGATTAGTACCAAACTTGGTATTTAACTTCAGTACCTTTCAAAAATGCACACAAGATTTACATGGAACATTTTCGAATTTTTGATTTTCTAGAAAATGGCTGTATCGATTTTGATTAAAATACGACAATTTAAAGATATTTACATTACAAATAAAATGTATATCCTGAATTTTCTGGGAATAACCTGTGAAATCCTCTTCATTCAGATGAGATTTTGTATAATCTTTTATAATTAGTAAACGTTAAGCGACAGACAAAAACGGACTACACAAAAAATGTAGATCTCTTTAAAACACACAATTTGTTTAAATACGTTTTGGGGGGGCATCAGCCACTTCCGAGGTATCCATTATTAATGGTTCGAATTCCTTTTGAAGTTCTGTCAATTTAAGTTGTTTATCACGATGTCATGGAAATAGCATGGAAATAGCGTCTAGCTCTATAACATTTAAATATCGCCATTGCTTTTGTATCTGTAACCAAGTGTATAATTAAACTATTTCCTGAAAGATTTATGTTGATTAAAATGAAGTAGATACGCAAATAAACCTTCAAAAGAATAATTTCTAAACCCACTAATAAGCGACAGAGGGTAGAGAAAGTCATGTGAATGTAACACATCAAACTTGCTTTTGCTTGTATGCATGTGTAAGCTGCGTTTTAAAGCCTCAATGGCTGAAAATAACTAATACCTAACTTTTTACAACACATATTAAAGTTGAGGTTCAGGTGGAGAAGAACCGCGCTTAATATTTGATAAGCCGATATGCAAAATTACTAACTTTTTCATTACATGATGAAAACTGAAATTCGCCACCCCTCCCTCCAAGGAAGACATGGCAGAATTTTTTTGTTCCATTTATATGCCGTCTTGAAGATCTAAGGTCATATCGTAACCTTGCCTTTGGAACAACTGCTCATTGGCAAAGATGTTTACTCGTTTTTACTTTCTCTATTACGTATAGTAAGTAGGGGAAGTATTATATTCCACCCAAAAATTCGATACCGAGATTTCACCGGAAATATATGTTTTGAGACCCCCTGAATCCAAAAAAAGCATTTTTGGAAACATTTCCGTGTGTGTGTGTGTCTGTATGTCTGTGAACAGCATAACTCAGAAACGAACAGTCGGATAAACACCAAACTTGGTATTTAGGTTCAGTATCTTCCAGAGATGCGACACAAAGGTTTTCAAGAAAATCCCCTCACCCCAGATTACCCTTTACATGGAACATTTTTCGAAAATTTTAATTCTAAAAATGGCTCTAACGATTTTGATTAAAATACCATATGTTTAAGATATTTTCATGACAAATGAAATGTATATCTCGAATTTTCTGGGAATGTCTCCAAAAGTATTCTTCATTGTGAACGACTTTTGCATAACTGGTAAACCAGAAGAGATAGACAAAACTTTACTACACAAAAATGTAGATCGCGTTAAAATACACGAGTTATGTCATATACACTTTTTTGTTGAGTGAACCATTTTCGAGATAATGCTTGTTATTCCCTTAAATTTTCCAATACTTATACTTTTTCTCAAATTCGTTATTCATTTTTTATGTCCTGGACATGCGCCACATAGCAACCAGCTCTTAAAAGATTTGACTATCGCTTAAAGCCTACCATATTCCCCTTGCATCTACAAGAAAATTAGGAATAAGATTAAAATCTCGATTAACATGAAGCATATGGAGAATAAGCGTTTGTAAAAATAGTTTGTACAGGAGTAGAGAAAGTCATGTGAGTGTAACACATCAGAGTTTTTTCTCTGTATCTTTGGGTTTATTTACTTTTTAATATTAAATTCATACACACATTTACACTCTCAATCATACTCTCTAATCACATCTAGGGATAATGGGGAATAATCCTGGCTAAAGAAAAAGTCCTAGCCTTCAGCCGGAAATCTAAACAAGGACCTCTGATTTGGAAGCTACCTTGCTAACCAACAGACTACAGGGACAGTCAGAACAGTTTTATTATTTGTTGAAATAGCAAAAACAAGGAACATTTGCCGTTCAGTACTTTTATTACTTCTCTGCATTTCTTTAGACTCTGATAATTATTGACGATAAGATAAATTATTAAATAAAGTAGTGGTAGTAAGATAAATAAATCCCTAATTTCCGCATGTTAAATAAATATAATAAGCGTAAGTTGAAATGCTTTCCCGTATAGAAGATAATTTGGAAGTGAGGTTAGCGATCGTCATTACTATCAGCCGAGAATAGTGAACGCACTGGCTTAAGGATTCTGAGAATGCAGTTAGGTTATAGGTTATGAATAAGGATACTGATATTGAATTTGTCTCGTATATAACTCCTTAAAACGAACTAAATTCATACAATATCCGGCTTATTGAAGTTGATAACCGTACATTCCCGATAAACACATTAACATGAATTTTAATTGCATCAGTACGTTTGCAGTCACTTAGGCAGAATTCCGAAAAAGAGAAGACAGATTCTGAACATTGGGTGCGTGTGAAAAATAAACGTTGGTAGGAATAATGAAGTAGGCTGAGCTAAAAGTAATGAAGGCGTGCAATTTTAGATCAGAGAGTTACACCGACTCTGGTACAGTCTTCGGTGCGTACTATTCATGTGCTAAGCGACGCGCTTGTACGAATTAGATTTCGCGGCTATTGCGAGAGGAGTCGCCGATAAGCATTTTAGCAACTCCCGGCATATTACGCAAATAGTTTCTTTTAGTGCGGAAAGAGTTATTTCAAACCGTAACCGTGATAATGTAGAAGTTAGTAGGTATAATAATTCAATTGTTGCAATTTCATAATCATTTTCATTCTTTATCTTCAAACAGTCGACAACTCGCTTCAATAGCTCAAGTATTAGATCACATTAAATTTCTCAGTAATTTAAACTGGTGTTATCCTTCAACAATACATCCACGCATACCCTGAGAGAAAGATCACGTATCCGTAACACTAGAGCCGCTGTTCACGAGACAAGAAAACGAGCTGCGATCACGACAGCAGAGACAACAACGAAGCAGGTAAAGTAAACGGCTTCAAAAGTTACGACCATCGTCACTGCTTCAAACTGGCGCCTCATCATGTTGCAATAATCACACTGCTTCAACTCTCCTAGAGTCTAAACCAGGACCGACATTTTACAAGTAAACGGAATAATTACAACCAACTATAGATAATTAATTCATGATAAATTAGCCTACCATTAACCTGTTGCACTGTATGTTTTTAAAATTTGGATCCTTATAACTAACCGAGATAAACAGTCTGGAAATGTAAATACTATATTACAAATACAATATTAAGTGTTAAAATAGCTTTGTCTAAAGCAATCATTCAAAGAATACCAAATACATTCATTTATGCATTTGACAAAACTAAAACCATCTGCATAACCTTACAAATTTAAGTCAAATACGAACAGAACTTCCCTCTGAATCTATTATACGTAAATACATTATAGTTATCCTCATTTGGTATCCATACCTCTCTTCCATGACTTAGTGCGTCTCACGCCTAGCGGATTTTGTATTCCTTAACAAAGCCTATACATAATTATATTTCTTCCTCCATTCGCCATTAAGATTCTACATATGGATGTCAGTATTGACGTGTTCTAATTATTTGCGTCGGGTCTTCTCCATTTTCTGCATCATTTACAATTGCAAGTTCCTGATCCTGAATCACCGGTAGCATCTGATCTTCGCTTAAGTTTCTATCACTGTTTGCTTGCGATCTGCTATGCCTGATGTGAATATTATCTTCTAACCGATCCGTTTGACCTGTTCGACCTGCAAAATATTTTCTCCTATTCCACACGCACTTTCCTGCTAGATTCATCCTCTCTTCACTGAGCAAGTCCTCGTACTTCACACATTCAAAAAGTGAATCCTCTGGAGTATATTAGGTTTGGGATTAGCCTTCGTACGGGACACTTAGCACCTTGATCCGTAAGGGATCTTTTGTGTATACACCCCCGGGAAAAACGGATGAGATAAAGGAACCGCGGAGACGTATGGGCAGGAGGACCGGTCGACGACAGAGATGCGCAGAGTTCCCTAAGAGTTACAGGCTTGACCACCCGGCCGGAGAGCGCTCAACGGCGGCCTTCCCAAGGCACCGAAGGGTGGCTCACAGGCTCCCCTCCAGCGCAGGCCACGGTAAGCTCGACCCAGCAGCGGAGTCTCGAACGACTGGCATCTGACGGGGTCGAGAAGTTCCAACGAGCAAGCCACGCGCCGCCTGTCTGTAGCCGACAGATGTACTGCAACCTGTAACGTAAAAGAGGAAGAGGAAATGAGGGAGAGAGAAATTCGGAGAAGATAATAATCCTTCCCAACATTCGTCTAGCGACTCGGGAAACCCTGAAAAAACCCATGGTCAGGAAGGTCGGCTGCGGAATGGAACGCACGACCACCCAAATGCGAGCACAGACTTATCGCCTCAGCCATCCCTCTGAGGTCTGGAGTATCTTGAACACCTCACATTTATCATTTGGCACATTTTCAATCCTGCTTATATGTGTCCCATAGCCACCATATCCGGTTATAAAATGAATAGTCCCTTTTCCGATTGAATATCGCAACCTTATTTTTTCTTAATGGCTGGAAAGAGTTCAAAAGTTTTCCTCCCTGCTGATGTGCTTTTCCATTCAGTCTGCCATTCTTCCTTTAGCGTATTTCTGATCTCAACCTTTGAAGTACACCTTCAGTACCTTTTCTGACATCACTTTTATTCAGCTCTTTGCCTAACGGTTAAATCTTGCGGTCATGTTCCTAATGCAACTAATAATGATTGAGGCAGTATTTTTAACACTTGAATAATCTCAATTAAATTATACAATATGTAAATTCAATAACAGCTAACCTTGAAGCAATATGTATGTAATAATTTATAAAAATGTATATAACAGTCATAGCAAGTGCTTGTATTATTGTAAACATGTTCAATAGTGTTGTGTGAATGCATTATGTAATTTAATAATGTGAGAGCTGTGAGAATAATAAGTTTAAAGTTGCTAACAATGAGGTAACCTTGAGGCAATAATGAGTTTGAAAGTTTAAATGCTACAGTCATGATTAGGACAGCAATAATGTAAATTTTGTGACAGTTTAAAAATAGTCAATCAACAGCCAGAAAAAGCTTTAAGTAAATGCAGGTATTCTATTGGACTAGGAATAGCCAATCAAAGACTTGAAATACAAAAGTTGCCTGCAGACCTTGGTAGTAACCGGATGGAAGATGTGTTCTCTAAAGAAATATTACGTATTCGTGTGAAACGAAAATCATGTATACGCGTTAACAAAGTGCAAGTATTAAATAAAAGAATCTCACAGCTCTTAATAACAGTGTAGTGCTATTTAATTTGTGTCAAGGAGTAATAAAAACAAGTTATTTAAAGCTTAAAATCTGTGTAAGCCTACATTCTTGTTGCACCACGCCCTGATTAAGAGAAACGTGTCTCTAAAGTAATACTGAAGCATCCGAGGCAAAAACAAACATAAATAATATCTATAGAACCACTTTAATAACAAAGTTAATAGTTAATATTATTTAAAACTTGGAGCGTAACAACAAAATACATCTTCAAATCGGCTTCACTAACTAGTAGTATATTACGTAACAAACAATCCACTTCAAAATTGACGTCCATACGTGGAGATAAATAAATAAATAAATAAACTCCAAGAACAATACTACTTCATGATACAGTTGATTTTTTCCACAGCAAAGTCTTATTAAAACTTTTCATTGAGAATTTCTCAGTAACCTCCGACTATTTATATTATTGTATCATATGCGAAACAAGAAAGTAAATCTGGTCTCGTAGCTCAGTGGGTAGAGCACCTGCTTCCTGTGCGAGGAGTCCCGGGTTCAATTCCTGGCTAGAGGTGAAAATTCTTTCTCTAACCAAGATTATTCCTCATCCTCTCCAGAGTCTGAAGTATGAATGGGAGTCTGAATGTGTGTGTGTAATCTATTGAACAAAACCTAAAGTTACCGAAACCAACGACAACGGAATACGAGTCAACACCATTGGCAATAAGTTCCAAAGGAAAGGTCACCGATAGGAGCGCTGTAGTTAAAGGCAGGGTATAAATGCAACTAAAAAAAAAGAAAGAAAGGAAGGAAAACACCGTACTTTTCCTTAAAAATCCGTATGTCCTATAGTCTTGAAACGTTTCTTTACTCGCTGTAAGCAGAACAGTGTCACAACAAACGCTGAACTCTTCTGTTTTGAGTGGAGCGGAGCATCCTCTTACAAGAAGGGTGATTGTACAACCGCCATCGTTTACACGAGCATTTCACTTCATATCATACTCGGGCACGCACGCTCACAAACACCCGGTAGTCCAACACCCAGCGGGATCTCGTAAATTCTACTCTTCATAAGGCCCCACGGGAAATAACACAACAAGGTCAAATTCGGCAAAAGTGCAGACCATTCAACTGAGCAACCATAGCCTAACCACTTTTGTCTGAATCGTTCACCCTTGTGATCTCGGGCCGCACATGCAAAATGAGATGTTGCGACATCTTGTTAAAACCAAAAGTCTTGTCAAACGTTCAGAAGCACATCTCCTAGCAACTCGTGCAGTATACGCTGAGGAAAAAATAAATACGTGAGATGACGTGAAAGAAAGAATGGCTCGATCACAAAGCCGTTCAGAAAGACCGCTCAAGCAGCCAGTCCTGAAAGCCAATGGTTCTTTGGTGTAGCAACCGAGAGGGTTGTCTCAGGCGGTAACGTGGGTTTGATTCCCGCGACCGATCTTCCTGACTCATGGGTCTTATATGGGGTTTCCCCTGGTTGCTAAGGGAATGCTGGAATGGTTCATTACATCCTTCGAATTTCCTGCCCCTCCATTTCAGCTCCATTTTCATTTCACTTCACCTTTCAACTTCTTGGTCAGAGTTGAAAGTCTCGGGGTTGCATGGCGAGGAAAAAGCATGTTCTATGTCTCCGGTCTCCGAGTCTCCAGGTGATATACAAGCCCATAGGGTTAGCGGGGAGCCAATTGCACCAACTGCAATCCGGGATTTCAATCTGTAAAATGTAAGGACCCTACTCTGTGCTGTCATGCCTCCTGGTCCGGTGGCCCTCTGTCTTGTCTCACTTAATCCCTACCTCCCGGGGACGCCCCGTCAGGGTCTTATGCACCAAGATCTTGTAGGTAGAGGTGTTAAGACTTCCTCCCCTTCTAATTTTAGTTTTAGTCCTTAGCGCAGCAGAAGCCAGAAAATTCAACTCGCTTTCTTATCACAAGCTCTTATCTTTAAAGTAAACAAGGTGACCGACATTGTACGACATTTTGTTTATTTTTATTGGAAATGTTAATAAAAATAAGATATTTTAGTTATTAATGTCGTTTACAAGATGTTTAAATAATTACAATTTATGTAAATTAATATTACCCACGAGGTGGATACATTTTATGCAATCTAAGCTTTATAAATGTAATAAATAAATAAATAAATGATTCAGCACAGAAAGTTGACACAAGTGAGAGCATCTTTATATGTTCGTAAATGAGACGTAGCTTCTCTCCCTGCATTTAATCTTTACGTGTTGAGTCGATAACATACAAGCCTTCTTTTCATGGGAGAGAAATGAACAGGTGTTACAGACTGTGATGTAGCTTATTATCAGTATAGCATGGTAAATGATATAAGCAACTAGGAACCAGTATCATATCACTTCTACAGGTAATACATAATTGTTATTAATGACACTCGTGTCATAATGAACCATTTATGCATGATAATGAATACATAAATAACCTGTTTATAATAGTAGGAATTTTAAAAAAAAAATTACTGCATTTCATTACACCATTAAGCAAAATACCAATTTTACTTTGTTTTCAATGAATAATTCGTACCTCAAATGTTTGTATCCGAGTGTTATGAGGTATTCTTACCTCTTTAGGTTTTTTATTAAAAGCATAATAGGTGTTTAAGTTAAAAGCATTTATTCTCTTTTAGTGTTTCATACAAATTCATACAAATGTTTTACCGCTTTTATTCTACATTAACCACATCGCTGAAAATACACGAAAGAACCGTCTGCATAATTACATACTACTAACAAAGCTAATGTTTCAGTAATGCAGCAACGCTTTGGAGCAGCAGCTGAAAATCAGGGTGCATTCTACTCTTGCGACTAACCTAAGCTTACCTGCCCTGCCAAGTGTATATTTCCATTCACTTGCATGGGAAAGTGCGCTGTTGCCAAACGTCTCTTTGTTTCAAGCGCTTTTATATGAAGGATAGAAAAAGAGGTATGACAATATTTTTCAGTGGACTAGTGGAGATCTGTTTCTGTTTTACAAACGCTTATTCTCCATATATTTCACGTTAATCGATATAAACATTTGCAAAAACTATCTTATTGCTAATTTTCTTGTGGGTGCAAGGGGAATATGATAGGCTTTAAGCGTTAGTCAAATCTTTTAAGAGCTGGTTGCTATGTGGAGCATTCCATTCTCTTTGCGTGTCCAGGACATAAAAAAAAGAATAATGAATCCCCATTTGAGAAAAAGGAGAAGTATTGGGCAATTCAAACAAACAGCTATTAATAATTCGGAAATGGTTCACTGGATCAAAAAGAAAAATGTAAATGACATAATTTGCATGTTTTAACGAGATCTACATTTTTTGTGTAGTAAAATTTTGCCTATCTCTTACAGTTTACTAGTTATGCTAAATTTATTTAGAATGAAGGGAGTTTGAGGGACTTCCCATAAAATTCAAGATTTACATTTCATTTGGCATGAAAGTATCTTAAACACATGATATTTTAATCAAAATCGTTAAGAGTATTTTTGAGAAAATAAAAATTTTCGAAAAAATATTCCGTGTAAAGGGTAGTCTGGGGTGGAACATTTTCTTTAAAATCTCCGTGTCGCATCTTTGAAACATACTGAACCTAAATACCAAGTTTGTTATTTCTCCGACATTTTCGTTGTTGAGTTATGCTGTTCATAAACAGACAGATACACACATGGACTTTTTCTAAAACTGCTTTTCTTTTTGGGATTCAGGGGGCCTCAAGACACGTATTTCTGGTGAAATATCGGTATCGAATTTTTGGGTGGAATGCAATACTTCCCCTACTTACGTAGTAGAGAAAGTAATAATGTATGGAGAACAACATGCACTGTCCAAGGTGCCTCCTTTGACTCAGGCCTGGTTCTCTTGACTACGAGCTAGTAGATCTCCATGCGATGACTTGAGAGGTCAAACGATTCCAAGAAAGGATCGTTAATCTTGCGACACCCTATGAATGCCATTTTAAAGAGAGATCCTGAATCCTGATCTATAACTGATAAAGAGAGCGAAAGTTCAGGATGAACAACAAGAACAAAAATGAACAGAAGGGAAACAATTGACATCACTATTAAACATGTGAGGACTCCAATTCTGGAGACCCGAGAGTCGGCTTACTATCGCGCCCGCTAAAACAAACGAGTTGAGCTGGAGCTGTGTACCTCACATATACCTATATACAGGGATGAATTATCATCTTGGGCAAGACGTTCACTGCTTCTGTTTCCCAAGAAGCGGAAGAATATTTAATATTTACTGAAATTAAGCATTTATAACATATCCATGCAATTGCATATTCTTTGGCACTCAAATTTTGACGAAGGTATTTTAACGAAGAAACTTTCCCTAAAATAAAGTACTACGTCTTAGTAATGCCATTAAATGTTCAACGGAAAGCGTTAATACCAAAGAAATATTCTAACAGAAATATAGTGCTCTTTTTCAGAACCGCTTCAATAATTTTGAATAGTATATTATGAGACTACTCTACTGTATTCTTAAATAATTCCTTCTGTCTAATTGTTGACAAACGATGCAAATTAAGTCACTCGATGCAAAAAAAATGGTGAAAACATTAATAGGTTTCCTAGAAATTAACATTTGCTAATATGGGAATATCATTAGCAAAGGATGTTTACGTAACTATATACGAAATTCCATTTTTCAGGACGAGTAAGATGTCTACGACAATGCGGAGCATTTTCTTACAATTACGTACAATAGCATAGCGGCCTATCGTAGAATTCGAAACTCGGTTTGGGGATTGTGTTAAATTGCATGAAGTGTCCAAATATGTAGTAATGTAGTAAGCACTGGCTTGTTGGGCACCGGGTCGCTTATGTAGCTTTCTGAATGGTATACACTGGCCATGTATGTGGGTCAAACTCTCGATTCTTCTTCTGCACGCTATGATGCCGAGACTACGACCGTCAGGTATCTGACGCCCCAGCCTAACTAATTAACATTTAACCCAGTGTCACAGCAAATCCGGGCAGACGTTTTCAAGTAAGAGATTGTAGTTATGTCTAAGTTCTTGCTCGTATGCCTCCTCTACTGAGGGACCTCCAACACTATGTTTAAGTATTCCAGAATATAGTCGTTTGCTTTTTTTATACAATCCCTGGGCATTTATTTGACGCCTCTCCCTCCCCGACAACCTCGCAGTCCGGTACCGACCTGCTCTACCGTGTGTCTGTTCTCCCATTGTAAGCAACCCCGGGCTAACAGCTCCCAGGGACACTGCAATATTTGTTTCATACTATTTTGAAATACTTTATATATTATGTGTACTAAGGTTGAAATGGATGCAGTCATATGTTTCATACACTCATTGCAGGGCCAATGTATTCATATGAGACGGAAGTAACTGAACCGAAACGTTCAATCTGATGTACTGGTTTGGAGACGGAAAAACTTACAGATAGAGTGAAACAAAAGTCATTTTTCAATCACCTGAATTTTTCGCCACCTCTTCAGCTGAAAGACAATAGGTAAATAAATGTCTGCAGACGTTGGATCACTTTATTAGAAGGAAGGAATTATTTAAAGCTTTCGGATTTTATGTAAACTATTCAAATTAGGAGGATTTCTGGGATAATCAGGATGGACCATTTAAGTTGAGACTGTGAAATATCTCCAAAACTAAGCGTTGTAGAAAGAAACGTCTTTAATAAAAGATGCTTGATATTATGGGGAAATTAAATGCCATTAATCGTGTTGTAATTGGAGGACGTTCTGATGGACATTTTAGGGTCAATTTTATTTCTCAAGTAGCCACCAACATTTTTAATATTGTTTTCTCACTCCTCATAAAAAACTAAACAACATTTGTATAAAGCACTTTGCAATTGTTCTTAGACCAACGTAAATAACAACGAAAATTCTGAATGGCTGTGAACAAAGAGCGCAATGAACGGTTGCACCATCCATGGATGTGCATTTGAGGATCAAGTTATGTTTTGTAATTGGGAACCAAAATGTTTTGTTTTGTTTCCTTATTCCTCATCACAAAATAACAGCTTTTTATAAACAATTTTCTAATGAGAAAACAACACACAAAATTTAGATTTCCATTTAAAAAATTAAATTGACTCTCATAACGTCCTTCAAACAAAGCAAGACTGATGGCATTCACTTTCCCTTATAATATCAAGCAACCTTTATTAAAGACATTTTTGTTACAACGATTATTTTTGGAGATATTGTACTGTCTCAACTTAAATGGTCCATCATGTATATAGTAATCGTACATAGCATACGAGATAAATTAGATTGAAAATCAGTTAAATAATAAATGGAGTCAGTAATAAACGAACGATACTGTTAATAAATAATTTAGTTAGTCCATTGAATGATGCTATAATGAACGCGAACAAACGCAGTCCTCAGGTGAGGAAGCTTGCGAATTGAAAAGGTGACCCTTCTAATAAACAGACACGAGGAAGGCACTTAGGCCAGACACAAAAAAACTTTAACGTACGGTTCAGGTAAAGCACAAACGATTTACCGCCAAGCGGTAAACACAACATGTCTCTGTTAACCTGAGATACGTGCTTTGAAACAAGGGAACGGGGATTAGGTTCTTTCCGAAAAGTACGTGTTATATAACAAGACAAGACAGCGTGTCGCAGCCCAAAGCTTTCTAACTTAAAGGGGGCGTAGCCAAATGTTCGCCTCGCAAAAAGTATAAAATATTATATAAAAAATCTGATGTGTTACACTCACATGACTTTCTCTACTCTTGTACAAACTATTTTTACAAACTCCTACTCTGCATCTATTTCATATTAATCGAGATAAACATTTGCAGAAACGATCTTTTGAAATGCATGGAGGATTAATTTTTACACATAGCGACCAGTTCTAAAAATATTTGACTATCGCTTAAGGCGTACTATGTTACCCTTGTTTTGTATTTGCAACGGCAATATAGAAATACAGTAGCCTTTAAGCATAGACATATCTCTTAATAGCTGGTTGCTATGTGCAGCACCATTCTTTTTGCCACAGATTAATACTCTTTGCATATCTAAGACAAAAAATGACTAACGAAATCTCATTTGAGAAAATAAGTATTGAAAAATTTAAGGGCATAACAAGAAATACCTCGAAAATGGTTCACTCAACGAAAAAAACTGTATATGACATAAATTGTTTATTTTAACGCAATCTACATCTTTTGTGTAGTAAAATTTTGTCTATCTCTTATGGTTTACCAGTGATGCAAAACTCGTTCACAATGAAGAATACTTTTGGAGCGATTCTCAGAAAATTCAAGATATATATTTTATTTGTCATGAAATATCTTAAACGTATATTTATCAAAATCGTTAGAGCTATTTTTGAGAAAATTAAAATTTTCGAATAATGTTCCATGTAAAGGGTAATTTTTCCTGAAAACCTTCGTGTCGCATCTCTGGAAGATACTGAACCTAAATACCAAGTTTGGTGTTTATCTAACTGTTCGTTTCTGAGTTATGCTGTTCACAGACACACACACACACGGACATGTTTCCAAAAATGCTTTTTTTTGGATTTAGGGGGTCTCAAAACATATTTCCGGTGAAATCTCGGTATCGAATGTTTTAGTGGAATACAATACTTCCCCTACTTACGTAAAAATAACGAATCAGAGCAAGATTAAATATTACGTGACAGTAGTAACTGCGGAACAGTCACATAATCAAGAACAAATAAGTAGGAATTCCAATCTTTTGAATATTTAGAGATAAATCACTCTTGGTTTTGATCTTATTTGTACACGTCCCAATTGAAATTCTCGAGTGACTTATAATGTGTATGTGCGAACAGTTTTGCCGGATATAATCCCCATATTGGAACTTAGAAAATTTCCGCAGCACGGCGATATATCACCATTATCATGTGTGCCGTGTTGAATGTACCTTCGCGCTGCATAGCTTCGTGCCAAGGTTACTACTGAGTCCTGGGATAAAGAAAATTCAGCGTTAAATACATAGACGAGGTGCGAATTCGGTTTCGTGTAGTCAGCGTACATATATATGTAAATACACTACGTGATCAAAAGTATCCGGATATCTGGCTGAAAATGACGTACAAGTTCGTGGTGCCCTCCGTCGGTATTGCTGGAAGTCAATATGGTGTTGGCCTACCCTTAGCCTTGCTGACAGCACTCACTCTCGCAGGCATACTTTCAATCAGGTGCTGGATAGTTTCTTGGGGAATGGCAGCCCATTCTTCACGGAGTGCGGAACTGAGGAGAGATATCGATGTAGGTCCTTGAGGCCTGGCACGAAGTTGGCATTCCAAAACATCCCAAAGGTATTCTGTTGGATTCAAGTCAGGACTCTGTGCAGGCCAGTCCATTACAGGGATGTTATTGTCGTGTAACACTCCGCCACAGCCGTGCAGTATGAACAGGTGTTCGATCGTGTTGAAAGATGCAATCGCCATCCCCGAATTGCTCTTCAACAGTGGGAAGCAAGAAGGTGCTTAAAATATCCATGTAAGTGTGCGCTGTGATGATGCCACGCAAAACAACAAGGGCGCAAGCCCCCTTCGGGAAAAACACGACCACACCATAACACCACCTCCGAATTTCACTTTTGGCACTACACACGCTGGCATATGACGTTCACCGGGCATTCGCCATACCCACCCCCTGCCATCGGATCGCCACATTGTGTACCGTGATTCGTCACTCCACACAACGTATTGCCATTGTTCAATCGCGTAATGTTGACGCTCCTTACACCAAGCAAGGCGTCGTTTGGCATTTTCCTGCGTGATGTGTGGCTTATGAGCACCCGCTCGACCATGGAATTCAAGGTTTCTCACCTCTGGCCTTACTGTCATAGGAAGGATTCTAATGCAGTTTGGAATTCCTGTGTGATGGTCTGGATAGAGTTTGCCTATTACTCTTTACGACTCTCTTCAAATGTCGGTGGTCTCTTTCAGTCAACAGACGAGGTCTGCCTGTACGCTTTTGTGTTGTACATGTCCCTTTACGTTTCAACTTCACTATCACATCAGAAACAGTCGCCCTAGGGATATTCAGGAGTGTGGAAATTTCGTGTACAGACTTCTGACACAAGTGACACCCAATCACCTGACCACGTTCGAAGTTCGTGAGTTCCACGGAGCGTCCCATTCTGCTGTTTCACGATGTCTAATGATTACTGAGGTTGCGGATAGTTAGTACTAGGCAGTAGGTGGCAGCACAATGCACCTAAGATGAAAAACGCATGTTTATAGGGATGTCCAGATACTTTTGATCACATAGTGTATATTTGTACACAAACAAAATAAAGCGGCTAAAATTTTATTACTCCAAAGTATTAGGAAGTTCCACTCTGAGAAAACTAAACAGTCCCATCCACCGACCCCAGAGGACAACAGACGACGTCGTAGAGGACGAAGGATAGCAAGGAAGCTAGGCAGTTCGAAATCTACCACGTTCTTTCCCGTCCCCGACCGCTTCCTATCACCAACTATCGAAACAGACCGGCAGCTTCAATATTTACAGTTCAGCTTTATAGTACACAGCGGAGGTTAAAGAACCCAGTAGCTTTTCGTTTGTTCATAGATCGTGCTCGCTGTAGTGCACCGTTGGTTCGTTTATTCTCAATTCGGACTCCACTGTGAATATGAATATAGCTGTCGGTTGCAAGACTAGTTTGAACTTCGTTGCTATAAGACTGGGGTGTGCTAAACCCTACTTATATTATTGACATGTTTTTCTCATTATACTCTTAAATTATTTTATTTTTAGTATATAATAATGTTTTTCTCTCTGGAACCTGTGATATACAGAGTGCACTATTTAAGTTGAGACTGACCATATCTCAAAACTAAGTTAATAAAAGTGGCTTGATATTGTGACGTATGCAGAGATTGTCGCGCATACGTCTCTCTGGTCACCTAGATTCGAGATGGCGGTTAGAGCTTGGGTGGGGGAATTAGCAATTTTAGGTGGGGATAGGTTGGTTAGCGTCCCCTACGCTTTAGGAAGCGTGGCTTGGGACAGAGAGTCAGTGAGGTGAAGTCAACCAGTTCAGACGTGTAATCGCCCTCTCCGTGCAGGAATGCATGATGGCCTCGCCCGACAGACAGGGGACTAAGGAGATAGGAAATGTATCCTGTTTTATCTAATAAACCCCTTACCATCCAGATCTTTCCTGTTTTATTTATGATAGTATAAAGTTCCTTCCTTCCATTTTGAGCCATGTAAGTGTCCCTTTTGCCAGTACTTAGTAATATTTCTGCACTTTCACTATAGCTGCGTCCCTAGTCGTAGCCTCGCCATGTTACAATTTTGTTAATTTTCCGGTACCTTTGCAAGCGAGTCGCCCACTTCACAATGAGCATTAGTTAAGAGGCTACGACAATTGGTGGAGGGCCGGGCATAATTTAATTTTTTCTGAGGTTTTTAAGTGCAAAATTGTTTTTCTACTGTAAAATGTAACGGTTTTTTGTCCTCCACGTGGTTGCTAAAAATGTAAATCTGTTTCTTGGTTTAAGGGTAAGGATTTCGGTGGTATAATTTGTGGTTTCTGTATTCTAAATTCTTGTTGCTTTGCTTTCTGAAAGTCCCGAGTCTGAATTTCAATTTTAAGTTCATTTTTATATTTTTTCCATTGTCTGTCGGCGTGACGCTAAAACTCCTGGCTCCATTTTCCCCTTACTTTAGCGCCATTTCTACTAAATTCTATTACTGTGCTAAATTATTCGTGCTGGTTATTTTAAAGTATATATTTTGGTGAATTGTGAAAAAAATTGGGCGATATTTGTAACTTTGATAATATAGTTGCGTGTGTTAGCTGGTGTGCGTAACATTGTGTTATTGGTTGCGTCATCTTGTGATTTCTTAACGACTCGAAAGTGCAGCAAATATTTCAAAATTCGTGTGTTGTGTGTAAAACCTGCGTGTGTATAAAAAGTGTGGTGCATCTGTTTGGAATAATAAAATAATAAAACGAAAGAGGTCAAGAGTATATATATTGAAATTTCATTTGTGCATTGTACACTCGCGGTAAGAATAGTGGTAAAGATAATGATGATAATTTTGCTTCACCGTTGCCAAGTTTGGTTTATCTAGTTACGCAATGCATATTTTTGGGGGAAAATGTTTCAAAATTACTCATTTAAGTAAACGTTTCAGGAGCTACTACCAACCTTGCCAGTATCTTCACCTAATTAGGTTTAATGTGCCTCTAATATGGACCAGTACGACGTGGATGTTGATGGGTCACCTATATGTGTGTTACCAGATTTTGGAAAATTGCACTGGAATTTTGTGGTAAAAAGAATAAGAAAAAAAACATAACCTGTAAGTATGTGTACATTGTGTGTGCTAAAGTTTGGACGAATGAAACAGTTTCACAACTCACACAGGTATGCTAAATTTTTATTGTTTCACTGACTGATGCTTAACTAAGCTTTGCTTTTCAGGAATAATGTGTGATATGAATGTCTCTGCTAAATTAAAAGTATATTATTATTTTGTGTAACTTAAATTTTGAATTATATTTTGGGCATTGCAAATTATTTGTTTTGTTATGTTATGCTGCAGGAATGTGTTTGATGTGTATCGTGTGCTTAATTGAACTTTGATTTTCAGGAATGTTATGTGACAGTATTGTTTTGAGTAATGATGTGATTTTGTTCTGTTGCATTCGATTTGATTTGATTTGATTTTGGGTTTCATTATGATGCTGTGATCTTTTCTTTGCAGAAAATTGTTGCATGAATAGTGTGTGTATGTATGTTTTTGAGGTTATGTGAGAGATATGAGTTAATATTTGCCTCGGTGGAGGTAAGTAAGAGTAACCCCGATGGTGGTAATGTGAGAGAGGAGAAGAGATGAGATGATGTCAGCTTCGGTGGAAGTGCCAAAGTGTAACCCCGATAGTTGAAGTGTAAATGTGTTGATTTTTCAGGAGGGCTACATGTACCTGGAAAGTTGATTTGATGTGATGATTTGAGAGATTTTGCTTATTGGTGTTGCTGTAACGTGCCCAGTATAGCGTGTGTGATGTACTCACACAAGAGAGTAAATGTATTGAAGTGAATGCAATGAGAATAATTTTTTTTGTGTTTATGCAACAAGTTTAGTACCATCTTATATAGCAAGTTTTAATACCACCTGTTTTCCAGCTTAATTTTGATTCGGAGGATGTGGATGCAACAGTATAATGTCATGTTATTTGTGTCATTCCTGAAATGTTAATGTGATTTTTTAAGGTTATGCCTATGTCAGGTATTTTTGACTTTGCAGTATGTTGAATGAGACACGTCAGTGAAGATGTTTTGTTTTCTCAGTAATTACTGTCTACGAGAAAGTTGAAAGTTAAGATAAAGATGATGATTGAAATACTGACGATAATGATGATGGTTGAGATGATGAGGCTAATAATAAGATGGAGAAGATAGTAATGTGGCGGAGAATTTGTGTTAGTGACAGTAGAGTATGATTATTGTAGTTGAAAGAATGTAACGTGGTGTAGTTTGAATATGTACTGTGGATTTATTTTTGAAGTTTGTAGTAATGTATACAGTAGTTTTGAGTAGTTAGTTAAGTGAGTGTTGTGTATAATTTAGGCCATGGTCAGTGTAAATGATTCCATTTCAGTGTCATGTATGAATGTATTGCAAGTGCACTTATTTTCTGTTCATTAATGGTACCAGCTGGTTAAGAAATAATATTGGGGTCCCAAATAAGTTTCTATTTTTCTGTCATGTTATTGTATGGAAACAATGAATGTCACTGATATAATGTTTATGTATTCTGGTCCTTTTGTGATTTTGTATTTGGATTTTAAAGCATTGTGTGTTAAATTTTGGATGGTAACCCCTGTAAAATTTAGTTTTTATTTCAACATGTAGTCATTTTTTCTCTCTCTTTGCCCCATATTAAAAGAATTCATTGAGTGTAAACCTATTGGAGATTTTAAATATTTTATTGTAAATGACATACTACTTCTTCTATGTGTGATGATCTGTTGGAGCACCGTTTCTACCGTTCTATGGTTTCTGTTGTAGTCACTTTGCTGATGGCGGAGCTCGAGTGGATAAGACGAGCACTCCCCGCCTATCACGCCAGAGGTTCTAGAGACACCACAGGAGAGCTGTCGTGCAGCCACTACACTGCAGTGGTATAAGGAGCCACTATTTTGGGGGGCAGTCCAAGCCAGCGATTGCCCACCCCTGCCTCATCTTCAACGACCTGCAGCATCCAAAAGATCACAGCTAGGATATAATTCGTCGTTGTGGGTGATCTGCAAATCCCACCCATAAACAGTTACGTCGGAACATCAATCCAGGTGCAGTGTAGTGTGCATGTGACAGTGGCAGCATGGTGTGTGTGCGTTTGCGGGGTGCTCGAGCATAAGTGCTCTGAAGAAACATAATCCGTTAACACTCGAGACTCATAAATATGCCAGTCAATATTGTTTTTCATGTCTTCATTTGGGTGTTCCATATACATTCATAAATACTACTTCTGTAATTATTTCATTTTTTGTGTATGTCATGTTTTACTCTTTCTTGTAATTTTTGTTTTGTACAACATTTGCCTTGTGTCGACGAGGGCGTCGACCTCGGTGGCCAGGGGGAGATGTGACGTATGCAGAGATTGTCGCGCGTACGTCTCTCTGGTCACCTAGATTCGAGATGGCGGTTAGAGCTTGGGTGGGGGAATTAGCAATTTTAGGTGGGGATAGGTTGGTTAGCGTCCCCTACGCTTTAGAAAGCGTGGCTTGGTACAGAGAGTCAGTGAGGTGAAGTCAACCAGTTCAGACGTGTAATCGCCCTCCCCGTGCAGGAATGCATGAGGCCTCGCCCGACAGACAGGGGACTAAGGAGATAGGTAATGTATCCTGTTTTATCTAATAAACCCCTTACCATCCAGATCTTTCCTGTTTTATTTATGATAGTATAAAGTTCCTTCCTTCCATTTTGAGCTATGTAAGTGTCCCTTTTGCCAGTACTTAGTAATATTTCTGCACTTTCACTATAGCTGCGTCCCTAGTCGTAGCCTCGCCAGGTTACAATTTTGTTAATTTTCCGGTACCTTTGCAAGCGAGTCGCCCACTTCACAATGAGCATTAGTTAAGAGGCTACGACAATATTATGGGGGAAAGTAAATACCATCAGTCGTATTTTATTTGGAAGAGTTGTGATGGTCATTTTAGGGTGAATTTAAATTGAACCTGATTGTAGGTTTCGATTTAAAACAATTAAATTCACCCTAAAATGACTATTATAACGTCCTAAATATCATATATATGGTATTTTAATTAAAAAAGCTAGAGGTATTTTTAAGGAAATAAAAACGATTCGCAAAATTATCCAAGTAAAGGGTAGGTTGGGATTGGAGGATTTTCTTACAAATCATAGTGTCACATCTTTGTTCCCGTGTGCGAGAGGCAGTTTTATGCATTGAGGTGATAAAGCAATTATATATGAAATCCTGTGTTTATGCGACATTCCGTTTTTTATATTTAATCACTTACATGATCTACTTTTTATTCCTTGAAGTGTTCCAGTCACATTAAACCGCAGACATCTTACCACGATTAAACGCCGGTAAAGTCGAAACCGAGCTTGATGCAACAGAAATACGACTTTACCCTGGTTAACTATGAACTTTACCGCGGTATTCTCTTAACCGGATTGATGGACTCGGCCATAACATAAGGATTTAAAAATGTTTTCCTGGTGTGATAGGAGTTTTTCGTTCATTAATGATAATCAAAACACTCGGTTCACATATCTATTTCTACGAAGTTCCAGCTCGCCTTCAACTTTTTCAGAATGGAGATTTCATACAATTACGAAGGTTTAAAACCACTCTTTAAAAATCTTTTGCATCTACCGTTTTAATATTTACTTTCAATAGTTAGGTAATAGATACATGGTGGACCATTTAATTTGTGATTTTACATAATCTCCAAAACTAAGCGTTTTTTTTTAAGTTCCCTTGTTTACCCAGTTTATGATGCTGTGTTTTTACTGTTTTGTTAGCACTTATTACCGTAATTACACAACACACATACACACACAAACACCCATGCCCATGGCGGGACTTGAACCCGCGACCTTCAGCTTGGCGGAGCGCCGGAGCTATACACTCCAACGACCACGGCTACAAGGCCGGCAATAATAATTGTTGCTCCCCATAATATCCAGAGCTTGATATTATGGGAGAAAGCAGGTGCCATTATTCGTGTTTTGTTTGGATGACCTTATGATAATTATTTTGGTGTAAATTGATGTTTTTTAAATGGGAACCTATAATTATGGTCAAATTAAATTCACTCTAAAATGACCATCACAATGTCCACCAAATAAAATACGTCTAGTGACGTTTACTTTCCCCCATAATTCCAAGCAACTTTTATTAAACACATTTCTTTCCACAACGCTTAGATATGGAGATATTGTGCAGTCCCAACTTAAATCACCAACACATGAAAACAAGACCTCTTACAAGAGTCACACAGAGTGAAACTTTATCTGAAGAAAAGATTATGATTTTGAGAGGCTGTGTACACTGTTGTGCATAAAAAGCAGCATATTCCCCTAGATTACCACAAGTGTTTTTTCTACGTAAGGTTTCCACCTTCAGGTAACCAACTTTTGACTATACCTAGTCGGTATCAGTTCTCTATGTGACTGACCTGAAAAACAATTCATGAAAAAAGAAAAATAATCCATGAACGATATTTATAATCGATGTGGAATGGAGGGGTAATTCGGATACAACCTCTATGAAAGAATTTCGCTTCGATTGATACGCAAGTAAAGGCCAACCCAATTACAAATAATTCGACATTCTAGAAGAAGGGATGATCAATTATTTACATGTGCCTTTAAACTGAACGATATATACGACATTTACGTATGTGAGAGCTTTCATCAGGGACATGGAAACGAAGGTTGAGTTATTGTCGCACATAGACGGCAATAAGAAAACGGTAATATATCATGAAACTATATCATTTAAGTTATAGTATTACCCTGCCAATCCGGTGACTAGAATTATGCTCGAAAAACAGAGGTGGTCACGCTGGTGGGGTGGGGCTAGATTTTGTCAGTACAAACATAAAACAGCTCCGTTCCATTATGGACCAGAGTTTATGCACGTCAGTGTACAGCGTGATCCGTTTGAGATGTCAGGAGAGCAAAAAAAAAGTTTATATATAGAGGTTAATGCGCACATCTCTGAGCACTTTGCTGTAATATAAGCAGAAAGGATGGAGGTTAACAATTAGTGATGTTTCAGACTTCATCCTTGTGGCATGGCAGCACTATTCTACATGGGAGATAAAATGGTGCTCAAGCCACAACGGCGTGCCCAGTGTGCCTTGTGATGTCGAATTTTCAACTGCAACACGGGTTCAGCGAGCGGTTAGATGTCAGTACAATAATTGTCGGTATGCCCATCACATTGAGATATTATTCATTAGTACAATATCTCTTTTGGCGAATTCCGCACGGGCGAAGCATACGTGATAGAAACAAGGTGGAAGATACTTGGCAAGCCATGACTCAAAACTCACTACTTCACTTATCAGCAGATCAGAATACTCCATAACGTATCAGAGAATTGTTAGAGAGCACATTAAGATGTTTCCTTACCGTATTGAGCGAAAGCAAGTTTTGACGCAGAGTAATTACGAAGCTCGTCTCAAGTTTGCTGTCCTAACAATATGCGAGAGGCAGGAGGCGGACGATCAATGGTTAAATCGATGGATGTTCACGGATGAAGCCACATTTCATGTGAGTGGCCGAGTCAACAGGGCTAACTGCATTATTTGGGAAACTGAAACCTACACGTCTCTTACGATACATTTCGCATACCATATGACACACTGAGTACTTTGTTTTGTCTCCTATGCACGATAGCGCTACCATGCCACGCGGATGAAGTTTGAAATATCACTCACCAAACTTCTATTCTTCCCGCTTGTATTGTAGGGTATTGCAGTCGCTCAGGCATTAACCTGTTTATAACGTTTTACTTTTCTTACATCTCAAGCGGATCACCCTGTATATTTTCCCACTTCTGGGAAGTTAAATGATAAAGTGTTAAGGTTATTCTGTGTGGGTTTTCTTTAAATAAATTACAAACACGCTTGATTTTGGACATTATTTTGTGCATGAAGAGTAATTTTCATATTCCAATTTGTTAGGAAGGTAATAGGTAATTTATTGGTTTCTTAGGTATGATAACACTTTCCCTTCAAAGGCTAATTTTGAATTGCTAGTTTTTAGCTTTGTTCGATTTTTATTCTTCATGGCCTCCAACTTCAAGCAATATTTGCAGCTGTCCATTCTTTTAAGGATTACTTTTACTTTCTCTACCAGTTAGTTATAGCAGTAGGGGAAGTAGATACGTTCTCCACGCAAAACGATATCGAGATTTCACCAGAAATATACATTTTAAGGGTTCATTGAATCTCCATTCAAAATAATTTTTGGAAAAAGTTTCCTGTGTGTGTGTATTTAAAGAGCTTAATTTAAATAAATTATCAAATTTCACACCTGCGTCACACTATTCAGGTATGCTAGAAAGTTTTTCAAGAAAATTACACCGGCCAAAACTACCATTCTTAGGGAAAATATAGTTCCGGGGGGTATAGCATGGTACCAGAATCTAAATCACAAACTAACACGAGGGCAAGCTAACACATTACGTAAATTACCTGGAAACTACCTAAATATCCATAAATCATTATAAGGACGGAGCCATGTACATAAATAAATTATATAGTAAAAGTTTAGATGGTAAGAATATAATATGAATTAAATACATTTTACCCTCCTGCTTGACGAAGCGACATGTCTAACACGTCTGCACTGTTCACTGGTTAAGTTAGAAGAGAAAGCGTCCTACACGCTACCACAAGATGCAACCAGTTTTACCCCCTCTACCATTACGTCACTATCGGTCTGTATTGCCAGCTTAAACAAACACCATACATTGTTACCAACCACATGTATTACACTGTTACCAACCGCATGCCACAATATTTGTTTTGATTTTATTTTCCCAAAATCGCTTTTAAAGCTATTGATAAACATGCATTTCAGAAACTGATGATGCAAATTAAATGAATATCTGGAAATTTTGTGAATATACTATGAAGTCCTCTTCATACTGGCTGAATTTTGTAGATTTTGTAGAACTGGGAAATCACAGGATATATATTATATATACAAGAACTTGCTACAGAAAAAAAGTAGGACGCATTAAATACAAAACTTCTGTCCAATAATTTTTTCGTAGCGTTAGCCACGTTCCAGATATTCCAGGCTGTGTGTTTATATTTTCCTATTTATGCTTATCTGACGAAAAGCTTGCAATTTCGTTATGTTTGTTTCCATGGCAAGAACTCGTTACATAGGCTAAATATTTAAATACCGTTTGAGAATACTGTAAATGAAGAGGTTATATCAACGCCAAAAATGTAATGTGGGGAGAAAAAATACTTTTAATATGATTACTGTAATATGTAATATACAACATATATGCGTACGTAAACTTCTCATAGGTATAGAAATTCGTATTTCTATTTCATCAATTTTTACTTTCTCTACTATATATAGTAAGTAGGGGAAGTATATTCCACCCAAAAATTCGATGTGTAGATTCCACCGGAAATATTTATTTTGAGGCCCTCTAACCCAAAAAAGCATTTTTGAGAAAAAGATCTGCGAGTGTGTGGGGCTTTGATCAGTATAACTTAAAAATTGAAGAAGTTGTTTTGTTTACGTAATTTATTGTTCAACTGTTGTAGTTTATTTTGTTGAAGATTTGCACCACGCTTTGTGCATTAATTTGAAGAAGATTGTTTGTTACGTAGAAATTACTGTTGCTGGAGTTTTTGCACATAGCTTTGGTAAGCCAATTTGAAGTGGTTCGTTACGTAATGTGCTGGTACGTATGAAAAGCCAATTTTGAAGATTTTTTTGTTATTACGGTCCAAGTTTAAAAATATTATTAACTTAGTTATTAAACTGCTTCTATAGATATTATTCATGTTTATGTTTGCCTTGGCTGCGTCAGTCTTACTTTAGAGACATGTTTCTCTTGATCAGGGTGTGGTACGACAAGAATGTAGGCTTACACAGATTTTAAGTTGAAATTCACTTCTTTTTATTAATCCTTGGCACAAATTAAATAGCACTACACTAATATTAAGAGCTGTGAGAGTCTTTAATTTAAAACTTGTGCTTTGTTAACGCGCATATTTAATTTTACGATTCACACGAATACGTAATATTTCTTTACGGAACACATCTTCCATCCGGTCACTACCAAGGTCTGCAGGCAACTGAATATTGTTTCAACCGTTCAAAACCGTAAGTTTCTGCATTTCAAGTCTCTGATTTGCTAATCCTAGTCCAATAGAATACCTGCATTTAATTAAAGCTTTTTCTGGCTGTTGCTTTGCTATTTTTAAACTGTCACAAAATTTACATTATCGTTGCCTTAATCATGACTAGTAGTATTCAAACTCTCAAAGTCATTATTGCCTCAAGGTTACTTCATTGCTACCTCATTGTTAGCAACTTTAAACTTATTATTCTCACAGCTCTTACATTATTAAATTACTTAATCCATTCACATAACATTTTTGAACATGTTTACAATAATATAAGCATTTGCAATGACTGTTACATACATTTTTCAAATGATTACATACACATTGTTTCAAGGCGGGCTGTTATTGAATTTACATATTATATAATTTAATTAAAATTATTCGAGTATTAAAAATACTGCCTCAAATTGAAATGTTAGATAAATACTAAACTCGATGGCCCACGAAGGTTTTCAAGAAACTCCCCCCACCTCAACTACCCTTTACATGAACATTTTTAAAAAATTTTTGATTTGCAAAAAAATGGCCCCAACGATTTTGATTGAAGTACCAGATAGTAAAGACATTTACATGACAAATAAAATTATACTGGAAATAGCCTGTGAAGTCCTCTTTATTCTAACGAATTTTGTATAATCTTTGGTAAACGTTAAGCGATAGACGAAAACGTATTGCACAAGAAATGTAGATCTTTTTAGAGCACAGTTTATTTTAAATAACTTTTTTGTGACATCTGCCATTTCTGAGATATCCGTTCTTAATGGTTCCAGTTGTTAGTTAATTGGTCGTTATTTTAGTGTTGTCAACATTCAGTTGTTTCTCGCGATTGCAAGGAAACAGTATGGAACTTTAAGGCCAGCGTATGGCGCCCAGTTCTTAAATATGCAACTATTGCTGTTCTCTTTGTATCTGTAACGAACTGTGTAATGTATGTATTTCTGCAAAGGTTTATTTGAAAGAAATTTGATAGAAAAGCATGCTTTATAAGTATAGTTTGTACACCCAGCAATAAACGATCGAGGTTAGAGAAAGTCATGCAAGTGTATCCCATCAGAATTTTACTTTAGTTGCTCTTATTTTTGTTTTCTTTAATAAGAGGAGGTACTGCTTGTCTATGGTATATATATCCATCTCATTCCTAGCACTCTGCTATTCTTTTTAATCAGCCAGGTTTTCAAACCATTAGTTAATCATTAATACCACCTCTGATTTTAGATTTGTCGATTTCCCGTTCATCCTGTCCCGTGTGTGTTACTTTGACCCGTTTTTCGTTCGCCTGGTTTCTTCCGTCTTATCTCATTTTCTAGTAATTGTCTCATGCTTGCGTTTGACCCGCGGTGGTGTATTACTGCTTCTAATGGAAAAATTCCTCTCCTTGGCCTTTCAGTGTGTATTACGTGCTGTATTTTCCAAACATTCGAACATGCATTGTGGGACGTTGCACTCTTGTGTTATAAAATATTTAATTTTTGTTCCTCTAAATATATCTTATTAACTTATAGTATATCTCCTCCCATTCAACCCTGTATATTGAACAAATGCTTATCCGGATTAAGGGCAAGAGACTGAGCTGCAATCTCATTTCGACACTTTAGTTTATATCGGAACAAAAATACATCAGGCTTTATTATACTTATTATCTTCTCTTTATTTCAGGCAGTATTTTTAACACTTAAATAATTTCAGTCTAATTATATAATATGTAAATTTAATAACAGCCCGCCTTGAAGCAATATGTGTAAGTAATAATTTGTAAAATGTATGTAACAGTCATTGCATATGCTTATATTATTGTATCCATGTGTAATAATGCTATGTGAATACATTAGGTAATTTAATAATGTAGGAGCTGCGAGAATAATAAGTTAAAAGTTGCTAACAATGAGGTAACAATGAGGTAACCTTGAGTCAATAATGAGTAAGAAAGTTTAACAGTACTACTAGTCATTACTGGAGCAACAATAATGTAAATTTTGAGACAGTTTAAAAATAGCCAATCAACAACCAGAAAAAGGTTTAGTTAAAGGAAGGTATTCTATTGGATTAGGAATAGCCATTTAGAGACTTGAAATACAGAAATTTACAACTTTAGGCGGTTTAAATCAATTCAGTTGCCTGCAAACAGTGTTCCTAACCGGACGCGAGACACATCCTGGAGAGATTTAATACATATTCGTGTGAGACGAAAAAATAAGTTTTTACATGTTAAAAAGTACAAGTAATTAATAAAAGAAACTCACAGCGTATATCAATGAAGTGTTATTTAAATCGTATCAAGTATTAATAAAAGGAGTGAAGTAAAACTATAATCTGTGTAAGCCTACATTCTTGTCGCATCACGCCCTGCTAAGAGAAACGTGTCTCTAATAATAATACTGACGCAGCCGAGGCAAACATAAATATATAAAACTTAAAGAAACAGTCAAATTACAAAGTTAATATTTTTTAAACTTGGGGCAAAGGTCACCTGAAAGTACATTTGGGGCGAAGGCTACCGGAAACCGGGTACCATACGTGCGGTTGCAACTACTACAAGTTCGGCTCCCCAACAGTTGAAATATAATACATCATCTTCAAACTGACTTTCCATACTAAGCAGGAACAAACCTTTCTCATATTTTAGTGCATTTATTTTACGCCCACTTCTGCTTATTAACTAACCTAAGGCTACTGGAATTGCAGTAGCTTAAAATCCCTATTTCTACCCTCTACTTTTTAATTTAAATAGTCCTAAATAAGTTCCACCTATCCAGACAATTCATCCACCTTATCTCTTCTACACCAACTTCTAATCTGTTAGTCTATAGGACTATTGAACCTACTCTTAATACAATCTGTATCCGTACTAAAAAATCTGTCTTCGTATCCAAATCTCACCTCTCCCTGAATCACGATTGTTCTGCACCGAGAAGTGAAATTCTGTTCACGAGGACTGTTTTATTATAGTCGAGTCTGTATCCGGTTCGCTTTTATTCCGAACTCGAATTTCTTCGATGCAATTTCTTCTTCCACTTTACTAAAACTAAGTATCCCCTTTCCACAATGTTCATTCCTCATGTAAAATCGAGTATTCTCTCCATATTTTCAGTCTCCTAGGTGCTTCCCATCACCAAATTTTACCACACTAGTAAACCCGTTTCTCGAAAGTGAGGCTATATTATTTTATGAACCATCTTGCAACATCTTTTTACAGAAAATATAATCAATGGTGATAAATGCAATGCATCTTAATAAGTTAAAGTATAATATACGTTTAATAGTCACATACGTTTGGGATTTTAAAGTACCGAATGGTCGCTTTTGTGGCCCGGCCATGATCGCGTGTATGTGTGATTCGCTTTCACTACTGTGACCTCAGCTCACTAGCTGTGAATGACCCGCTCAAGGCTACGCTTTATCAGCTGTAAATGTCAAATGTCAGTTACTACCTTCTGTTCGTGCTATCCATTGTACATCTCAAAATTGAAAGCTCATTCAAACATCTGTGTTGTTTGTGAATTACTTTAAGAGTATTCTTATTATAGTTGCTACTCTTGTCTTATTAGTCTACTGAAATGCCTACCAAAAAATGCACTCTTGAACAAGAATTTTTAGATACTATATAAAACTGAATTTTGTAGTGAGACGGTAATGGGCGAGGACTCTCCTAAGGACACAACCCCACTTCAGGGAGCTCCAGGATATCCTTGCCCAGATGATAGTACCTGTTAAAGTGCCCCTTACTCAGGAGAATGGGTGAAGTTTACGACATTAAAATAAGTATTACATCGGTGGAAGTGGCAACGCCACTCTCTAGGGATAAATTGAGAGCCCATACTCGGGGAAACAAGTATCAGACCTAAATGGCAGACCTTCTGGCAGATGGGGTTGCTACAAGAAGAAGCAGGTCCGATGGCTTGAAGATTCAAACTCATCATCGGTGCAGTCAGCTGGTTACTTATAGGTACTATGAGGACATTTAAATAAACTCGAATTTCCCAAACAAATAGCTAGACAGATACAACGAAGACCACCTAAAGCAGAGTCAGAAATGAGGTTACTAAGATCAGTGTCTGATGTGTATGTAATTAAACAAACAAAAACAGTAAGGAAATAAGAAGAGAACTTGAAATAAAAAGAGTGCTAGATCGTAAAGATGATTGACGTCAGAAATGAAAAGAACATTTAGACAGAATGGATGAAAATCGATTACCTAAGAAAGTGCGTAATTATACACCACGAAGAAAACCAAATACGATAGATATTACGATAGAATGAACAACTCTAACGAGGACGGAGCGAGCCTGGGGCTCGAACCATGTGAATAATGTTGTAGGCAGGTATGTAGACAATTTCAGGAGAAATTTCCTGGCAATGCACTTCCAAACAGAGGTTCTGTCGAAATCTGGTTAATATGTTTAGGACAACGGAATCGACAAACGCTAAACCTAAGAACTGAAAAGATATATTCTAACAGAGGAAAAGACTTTCTGATGCATACATTCATATGACCTCTACGCTCTATCGTCTATTACTGGGTATACAAGCTATTCTTAGTGAAGCTTATTTTTCTATCTACAATATTTTCATCCAAATAAACATTTGTAGAAATAGCTACTTTACACATTTCGTCATGGATACAAAGGGAACAGCTATAGACAAATGTTTAACAACTGGACTGTATATGCTTGTCTTAAAATTCCATACTGTTTCCGCGCAATCGCGGGAAACAGCTGAATGTTGACAGACTTAAAAGAATGATCAAGAGATGGAGAATTCGAACCTTTAATAGCGGATATCTCAGAAATGGCTTATGCCAAAAAAACTTATTTTAAATAAATTGTGTTCTTTAAAGAGATCAAACGTTTTGTATAGTACATTGCCATCTATCGCTTAAGGTATGGCAGTTACACAAGATTATACAAAATTCTTTCGGAATGAAGAGTACTTCATAGGATACTCCAAAAAATTTTAAGATATAAATTTTATTTGTCATGTAAATATCTTTAAAATGTGGAATTTTAGTCAAAATCGTCAACGTTATATTTTAGAAAATAAAAAGGTAAAAAAATGTTCCATGTAAAGTATATTTTGGGGTGGGGGGAATTTCTTGGAAATCTTCATGTCGCACTTTTGGAAGATACTGAACCTAAATACAAGTTTGTTATTTATTCACTTTTTGTTTTTTAGTTATGGTATTCACAGAAATACCAGCACACGAACATGTTTCCAAGAATGTTTTGTTATATTATTTATCCAGGGGACAACAAAGCATGTGTTTCCGGTAAAAACTTGGTATATAATTTTTGGACGGAATGCAATTCCTTCTCTACCTATTAAGTACGTGATGGAGGAAGTAAAAGTTGACGAAATTGGTGTATCATACGAACGCTCTCCAAAGAACTCTCCAAGAACTCTCAGCGAGTGGGTGTTTCAAAAACCTCTGTTCATAGAGCTACTAATTTTTAAAATTGAAAGCCTAGAGAGTGACTATTGTTCATGAATTACAATCTCGTGACGACAAGGAATACCAGAATATCTGAATGCAAATGGTCACCACTTTCAACAATACTTATAATAAGGTTAGTATTGATTACATTACTCATGAGTATGTAACGCGCAGTTTTAGACTGGAACCCCTCCCCCCGTGTAGTAGGCAGGATGTGGAGCACGCATACACGCGATCCGAGCTGGGCCATAAAACGACCACTTTGAAGTACATGAGTTACGTTCGCATCTAAATGTGTATCTGAATTAACCAGATGAAAGCAGAATTTACTGTCAAATTCCTTCCAGTTTTGCGACTTAATTCGAGGAGTCTATCCTCCAAAACTGGGAATAATCCTTATGAAAACAAAATTAAGAGTGTATTTTCGACATTTGGTACCCTGGTCATAGAAATTCATTCAGTCGTTTTCTTGCGATACCTCGGATAAAATTCATGTTGACGTGTTAAGTATTTCTTGTGATTATAAAACATCTTCATTATTTCTTTAAAGTTAATCAGCTTTAAGGAAGTAAGTCTTTATTCATCATTAGAAACATTTTAAAATTTCATGCTTTCGTCAAAATTTATATCTATATATGTTTATAATAGGAAATACGGTGACCTGGTCATAAACAAATAAAGCACTAACATAGTAAAACTGAAGTTAAAACGAATACAATAAGCATCTATGTATCCTATACAATGTACTGACAAACTATATTGGTTAATACAATAACACAAAAAATATAAAGCAGAAACCAAAAAAAAAATACAGGAAAATACAATCACAGTACATAATGAAGTGTTATAGTACAAACACAATTAAAGAATGAAACCTGTAAATATTACTCATATAAATACGCATGTAATAACAACGGTTTAAATACAACTCTGCAATCTTACAGCTAACAATGCTAATCGAAATATTGAAAAAAATTTTCAGTACTATAAAAGCTATGCTTTATTAGAAATATTTTTACATCTTTTCTAAATTTTTGGTTGTCCTTTTTTTATTTTTTCAGTGATTAAGTTATGCATGTTAATACTTTTATGTAAAACGGAGTTAACGCTTTTAGTAAATTTGGAACATTGTAAATTATTTTATTGCTGTTCCTTGTGTTATGATAATTTATTGTGTTATTCATCAAAACTGATTGTGCTGTTACAACATTTGCTTCCCTTATTAGTATTTTCCTCATTTCTATTGAAAAAAAAACAATTTCATTAACGTTTCTGTGCTTGTTATCATAGGTCCTATAGTCATTATTGCTACACTTATTATTTTAGTAGTTTTCCACTCTCTGAAGGTTCATATTAACAGGAAGAAAACTAACATCTTCAATCTCTGCTCAAAATGAGTACAAATCTAGTTATTTATCCTCTTTATTCTTATTCATATAATTCTCACATTCTTAATTTCCGATTAATTTTTAAGTTAATGTTATGGTCAACTTAACCTTAATGTTATTATCTTTGTTGTTAAATTATTGTGATCCTTGATGTTATTCTTCCTAAAGTTTTATTGCAGTTCCTATAGGTTTTGGCATTCGTCTTGCTAATGTAAATTCATTTATGGTATTAATGTATCTGTTGCTGTCATTTCGTCTGATTTTGTGGTAGTATTGCTAATAAAAATGCTTCCTAAGCCAAAGTTAACATCCTCTGGTAAGTTTTGTGTTTCTTCGGACTCATCGTATCTCCTACCTACCACTTCTACCTTTCCTTGGTTATTACTCTTCTTTCCTTCTTCATTGTTGATTTAGAAATCTTAATTTATCTCTTTTCCTAAAATTGCATAATAATATAATTTTCTTGAAATGTTCCACACTGTTTTCACTTCTTAACTCCTCCTTTCTTCATTGACCAAATCTTGATATTAATGGCACTCGTACGCTGTGTCAAATATGTCATTTTGGACTTTCCCAATTTTCTTAACATATATTCTATATGTCCTATGATCGCTAATGTAATGTATACCCTCCTAGTTATAATGTTTATTTAATTTAAGGGAAAAATTCATAAACTCTGTGACCTTCGTCTGTGTTTGCCATTCCTTCAGTAGCCTGTTTTTAATTTGTCTGATGTCCTTACAATCAGATTTCTACTATATCTCTAAGTTTGTTATAATTCGGTTCTTTAACCTTTCATATGTTTTCATTCTTATTACTAACTCTATTGGCAACATATTCAAAGTTACCAAGAGGAGTGGTGTTGCTTGCTCCCATATATCTAAGAATTCTTCTTTGTGTTCTTCGAAGCTGTTAAGTCCAATTTTCAATCTTCGTTCAAACGCTCGGATCCATAAGGACACGACTCAAATAGTTATTACTTCAAAAGACATCGATTTTCCAAGGCGACTAGCACGTCTTCCTGCCTGGAAATTGGTATTAGCCCTGTCATCCTCCAAACTTCACATATTAACGTGTAGTGCCTTGCCTATGGCTGACGAGGTTATGGACGGCAGGTATTCCAGGGTGAAACATAAAACTCCTTCCTCATGGCCGCTCATCCTCTTAATGAAGCCGAACCTCGCGGAATTGCAAATTACAAGCTCCTTTCCCCTCATCTCCTTGCCTTTCCATTACCGGGCAAGATGAATATTCAGCAAGCTCTACACCCCTTCTCCCAAGAAAGAAATATACACAGACATTCTCAGATGAACCTCTCGGCATAAAAATAACATCCATTAAAACAAGTATTCAACTTGGCTGTATATTAGCAAGCCTTATTGACCCTTTCTGCAGAATAAGGTCAGTTTCTAACACAATAAGTCGGTAGTAAGGTCATACGCTATCAACGACAGATTTTTATTTTTTGAAAACAATTGTGGAATTAATACTGAACAGAATGATATTGATTTGCATGGTTACATATTATTTATATCCTTAAATGGTTAATTAATAGGTTTAGTGCGCCCTTTAAATGCCTGCCACACCTCACTTTTAAATTAACTTTCTCAAAAGTACATTTTCTTTGCTTTATGTACCTTTTTCTATGAAAGTAACAGGCCAATCATAGTGAAACTTCGTAGTAACATATAAACGTATTCCTGCTTATTTTGAACTACAACCATCTGCGTATCTCGCATAGTATGGAAATTAGTGAATATTATCAGTAAAAAGTATGCGGTTTTTTTACAGCATAATTTTTTTCATAAGACATAATTTTTTGAGAAGGCTGTATGAAGCTATGGATTAATTTACTTCAAATTAAAGAAAATATTGCTGCAATTCTCTGTACTAAACTTCAAAGTTTTATAATTCACAGTTTTTGCAAAAAAGGAACAAAGTTCTATTTAAAAAATACATAACAGCCGATTCATGAAGGATACTTATTAGATATATATAAAATTTATATTGCATACGTAGCAGACATTACTATCGCGCATATGAAGTTTGGTGAGCTTATCTGCAAGAGCTTAAGAGAAGTTGGCATTTTTTAAAAGGATACACAACTTCCTGTTTTCTTTTAACCTCACCCAAACAGGAGGGGCACAATTGGAGCTATACTTTGTAAGCAGACATATGCAATCTATATTTTGCATATAAATTACATATATGCACAGCGCCCATCAATTTAGACATGTACAAAACGAAGTAAACGAGCACCAAACAAAATCTGGTAGTTCTTGATGTTCTAAGCCCTGCACTTGTCAAAATTTTGATGTAAACGTGGTTACCAAATGTATGCTAGACTTCCAAGTCCAAAGACTGACTTCTAATCGAATCCTGTGCTTAAAATGGTTCCTTACGTCATTACTGATTACAATAAAGCTATTCAAATTGTGCTAACAGTTCCATGCATACTAACAAAATAATCACTGGAGACTCTTGCTTCCCAGTAGAAAATGCTTAAAGTTTAACTAATTTCTTCCGGACTGTTGTGCACACAGAGAACAAGGACTTTATGAGAAAGTATCAGCTACTAGCCGGTTGTGCCCCTCTGCTTTTTAGCGTTTAATATTCCATGTAAGATTCAGGATTGTACAGGTGAAAAATGAAGACATTGAATGTATATGACTCCGGTCTCGAAGCTATTGAGTCACCCAGCATTTGTCCTCTTAGGATAAGGGAAAACCGCCACTGAGGCAGTTATTCAGACTTCGAAATCGTGCCCTTCGGATTGCTTGGCAGATATTCTATCCATTACACCAGGGAGATGAGCCCAAACCGTAACCAAAGTTCATTTCAGTGCATTAACGCTTCTTCTCAAAGAGTATTTGAAGCCTTTGAGGTCAAAAGGCGTTCCTAGTGGTTACTGAAAGTAAAGAGGTACGTTCATTGTAAGATTATTAATATACAGTGTGTTCATAAAATTACAGCACAGCTTCAACTCCTTGCATCTACCTGCCAGAGGACGCTGGATAGCCTTTGTGACCGAGGTTCGCTCACACTCGCATGGGTAGCAGGGAATTGGGCATGAGAGGAATGAATTAGCGGACAATCTGGTGAAGAACTGGGCTCAGTCACCTTTTGAGAAACCACAATCTTCCGTTGGGATTCCCTTCTAGAGGATCCCTTGGCTATAGCAGATTGACGCACCCAAATTGTGGTGAAGTGGTCAAAGGATACAAGGACTAGACAAGCTAAAGGGTTAATTCACACACATAACCCCACGTATAAAGAGGTTCTTCTGCCTATTAATTGTTTGCAAATTCGGTAAGTTGCTGGCTCTTTAACAGGTAACATCAGCCTTCGGAAACACCTTAACATTATGGGATTCACACGAGACCCAGTATAGATGGTGTGGAGAGAGGAATGGGGCTTTTGTAACCGCATATTGCGTATGAGATTAGATTCAAAGTTGGATAAATAATAAATTGAGTCAGTAGATAAACGAACGATACAGTAGTTAAATAATTTAATTAGCCCATCGAATGACGCAATAGTGAACGCCAACAAATGTAGTTCTCAGGTGAGAAATTTAGATAAATGAAAAGGCGGCCCCTCTAATAGACGGACACGAGGAAGGGACTTAGGTCAGACGCAACGAACGTTTACGTAGGCTGCAGATAAGACTCACCGCCAGGCGGTAAACATAAACTTTCTTTGTTAACGTATGGTACATGGTTCGAAGTAAGAAAACAGTGTTTAGGCACTTTCCAAAAAGTACGTGTTATACAGGGTCGACCATTTAAGTTGAGACTGTACAATATCTCCAAAACTAAGCGTTGTAGGAACAAATTTCTCACTCCCAATAAAAAAAACTAATCAACATTTGTATAAAGCACTTAGTAATTGTTCTTACACCAACGTAAATATTATCGAAAATTTTGAATGGCTGTGCAATGAATGGTTGGACCATCCATGGATGTTCACTTGAGGGTCAAGTTACGCTTCGTAATTAGGAATAAACATTCTTTATTTTCTTATTCCCCATCACAAATGAGAAAACAACAAACAAAATATAAGTTCCCATTTAAAAAAATTAAAATGACCATCATAACGTCCTCCAAAAATAAAAACCATTTACTTTCCCCATAATATCAAGTAACTTTTATTAAAAATATATCTTTCTACAACGCTTAGTTTTGAAGATATGTACAGTCTCAACTTAAATGGCCCACCTTGTATAATATAATCAGATAAGACAGTCTGTGAAAATGTCGCAGCCGATAGTTTCCTAAACTTAAAAGGGATGCGTAGTCAAATGTTTGTTGAAGCCAATAAAATAGAACGTTATAAATAAAGATGACGGATCAGAGCAAGATTGAATATCACGTGTCAGTAGCAGCTGTGAAACAGTCACATGATCAAAAAGTAGAGTGGAATTTCAATGTGGCTGCTTTTGAAAATTTACAGACAAATCACTATTCGCTTTCACTCTTCGTTGTATACTTATCGATTGAACTCCTCGAGTGATTTACACAACATGTGTACGCAAGTAGCTTTGCTTCATGTAATACATCTTAAATTGGAAATTAGAGAATTTCCGAGGGAAGATGAATCAATTTATCTTTATCATTTGTGATAACGTAGCTTCGCGCCGCATAGCTTCGGGCAAATATTACTATTGAGTTACGTTTATCCACATATCTCAATATTAACACTCAGATAAGGTGGCGAGTTCCGTTCCGTGTAGTCGGTATACATATGCATCCAAGTATATTTATATCTTCTTACTTCCAGGGCTGAGGAAGGAAGAAAAATTATTTCTGGGCGGTCAAGAACTGGAGGTAGTCAAAGAATATGACTATTTAGGAGCAAGATTGAGTAATAATGGGGAATGGGGAGCAAATGGCAGGAAGATGTTAGCTAAAGGGAAGGCAGCTATGACAGGTATAAGAATATGCAAATATAAATTAGAGATGTCGACAAAATCGTTGGAAAGAATGCTCGAGGCATTGGTAGGATAAAAAATGCTCTATGTGGTGGAAATATGGAGGGAGAATTAAGTAAGAAAATTGACCAAATGTATGCAATATTTTGTACAGAATTAATTGGATTACCAAGAGCACACCAGGAGAGATTGCATTAGTAGAACTAGGAAAAACGAGGAGGGGATGTATAATAGTAGAAAGAATTTTAAAATTTTGTTTAGATGTATGAAAATGGAGAAAGGTGAAATCTCAAAGATATGCCTGACTAAGCAAAAGGTTCTAATAAACAAAACGAAGAGAATTTTTAAGGAAGGTAAGGGAAAAATGGTCTACAAAAGTAAGAGAAGGAAGGGCCGCTCAGTGAGCGATAAGACCAGGGAGCCAAGCAATCTGAGTGGCTCAATAAGAAAACAAGCACCAGAAAAACTGTAAGGGTACAGTGGTATGTTATATACATTGTATGTATTGCAAACCAAATTGTACAATAAATTCAAATTCAATTCATTATACTTCCAAGGATTAGACTTAAAGTCTATTCCGTCTTCAGAATCGTTGATCTTTCCAACGTTTCACAGGTATACCTATCTCTCTTTTACCTGTTGGTCCGTAGTTTAGGGCTAGTTTTGGAATTCTTGTTGGTTTCATTCTTTGTACATGATGTTTCCGGTTCTTGCGATAATCTGCAATTTTGTCATTAAGGGCACATGTCTTCATTCTGTGTCTTCTCTCGTACAGCCATTAACGCATTTCAGGAAGTACATCTCCATTGCTTGAATTCGGCGATGCCCTTCCTTGTTAAAACCCAAGACTCGCTACATTACATTACAAGCGGAATGGCCATTGTTTTGTAAAACTTTATTGTGGTATCTCTTGTACTAGTAGGGAAAGTATTGCATTCCACTCAAAGATTCGATACCGAGATTTCATCGGAAATAGATGTTTCGAGGTGCTCTGAATCCAAACAAAAGATTTCCGTGTGTGTTGCTGTCTGTCTGTGAACGGCATAACTCAAAAGAGAAAAGTCGGATAAATAGCAAACTTGGTATTTGATTTTAGTATCTTCCAAAAATGCGGCACAAAGGTCTACAAGAAAATTCCGCCATCCCGGACTATCCTTTACATGGAACATGTTTAAAACATTTTGATTTTCTCAAAAATGGCTCTAATGATTTTGATTAAAACACGATAAGTTTAAGATATTTTCAGTAAATGAAAAGTATATCTTGAGTTTTGTGCGAATGTCCCCAAAAGTCCCCTTCATTCTGAATGACTTTGGCATAACTGGTAAACCGTAAGAGATAGACGAAATTTTACTACACAAAATACAGATCTCATTAAAACATGCAATTTATGTCATATACATTTTTTTTGAGTGAACCATTTCAGAGATATTCCTTGCTATTTGTTTGAATTTTCCAATACTTATACTTTTAAACAAACGGAAATTCTTATGCGTTTTTTTATTTCCTGGGCATACAAAGAGAATGGAATGCTCCACATAACAACCAACTCTTAAAATATTTGACTATCACTTAAAACCTACGATATTCCCCTTGCACCTACAAGAAAATTAGCGATAAAATGGGTTCTGTGAATGTTTATCTGGATCAACATGAAGTTGATGGAGAATAAGCGTTTGTAAAATAGTTTTTACAAAATTAGAGAAAGTCATGTGACTGCAACGCATCGATGTTTTTTTCAAATCTTCTACATTGTTCCGCATGCCATCTGGAAGTTTGTAAGTATTTCCACAACATCTATGTGTCTCTGACAATTGATATTAAAACCTAAATATTTGAAATGGGAGACCTGTTCTACAACATTATTATCTATAATAACTTTACATTGGATCGCAAGTTTTCCTTTAAAGGATATATTTATTTACAAACAAAAAAATCTGATGTGTTACACTCACATGACTTTCTCTGCTCTTGTACAAACTATTTTTACAAACGCTTACTCTCATCTACTTCATGTTAATCGAGATAAACATTTGCAGACTCTGTCTTATTGCTAATTTTCTTGTAGATGTAAGGGGATATATATATTTGCAAGGGCAATATAGAAATACAGTAGCCTTTAAGCACATACATATCTCTGAATAGCTGTTTGCTAGGTGCAGTACCATTCCCTTTGCCACAGATTAATAGTCTTTGCATATACAATACAAACAAATGAATAACGAATTCCCATTTGAGAAAATATTGAAAAAAAATCTGATGTGTTACACTCACATGACTTTCTCTACTCTTGTACAATCTATTTTTACAAACGCCTATTCTCCATATGCTTCATGTTAATCGAGATATCGAGATGTCAATCTTATTGGTAATTTTCTTGCAGATGCCAGGGAAATATGATAGCTTTTAAGCGATAGTCAAATATTTTAACGCTGGTTGCTATGTGGCGCATTCCATTCTCTTTGCATGTCCAGGACATAAAAAAATGAATAACGAATTTGAGAAAAAGTATAAGTGTTGGAAAATTTAAGGAAATAACAAGCAATATCTCGAAAACGCTTCACTCAACAAAAGAAATGTATATGACATAAGTTGTGTATTTTAACGCGATCTACATTTTTTGTGTAGTAAAATTTTGCCTATCTCTTATGGTTTACCAGTTATGCAAAAGTCGTTCACAATGAAGAATACGTTTGGAGACATTCCCAGAAAATTCGAGATATACATTTCATTTCTCATGACATTATCTTAAATATATGATATTTTCATCAAAATCGTTAGAGCCCTTTTTGAGAAAATTAAAATTTTCGAAAAATCTTCCATGTAAAGGGTAGTCTGGAGTGGGGGTATTTTCTTGAAAACCTTCGTGTCGCATCTCTGGAAGATACTAAACCTAAATACCAAGTTTGGTGCTTATCCGACCGTTCGTTTTTGAGTTATGCTGTTCACAGACACACAGACAGACACACAGACACACAGACAGACACACACACGGACATGTTTCCAAAAATGCTTTTCTTGGATTCAGGAGGTCTCAAAACATGTATTTCCGGTGAAATCTCGGTATGGAATTTTTGGGTGGAATGCAATACTTCCCCTACTTACTATACGTAGTAGAGAAAGTAATTAAGGGAATCACAAGCAATATCTCGAAAATGGTTCACTCAACAACAAAAATGTATATAACATAAATTGTGTATTTTAACGCGATCTACATTGTTTGTGTAGTAAAATTTTGTCTATCTCTTATGGTTTACCAGTTATGCAAAAGTCGTTCACAATGAAGAATACTTTTGGAGACATTCCCAGAAAATTCAAGGTATACATTTTATTTGTCATGAAAATATCTTAAACCTATGATATTTTAATCAAAATCGTTAGAGCCATTTTTGAGAAAATTAAAATTTTCGAAAAATGTTCCATGTAAAGGGTAATCTGGGGAGGGGGGATTTTCTTGAAAAGCTTCGTGTCGCATCTCTGGAAGATACTGAACCTAAATACCAACTTTGGTGTTTATCCGACTGTTCGTTTCTGAGTTATGCTGTTCACAGACAGACAGACACACACACACACACACACACACACACACACACACACACGGGCATGTTTCCAAAAATGCTTTTTCTGGATTCAGGGGGTCTCAAAACATGTATTTCCGGTGAAATCTCGGTATGGAATTTTTGGGTGGAATACAATACTTCCCTTACTTACTATACGTAGTAGAGAAAGTAATAAAACATACGAATTTATTATTCCACAACATTAGGAAATTCCATCCCTGAGAATTCTATACATTCTCATAGCTAACCGACACCAGAGGACAACAGGTGACGACGCGGAGTACGAAGGATAGCTAGGAATTTCGAAACACACTACGGATCCTTTCCCGTACTCGACCACCTTCTCACACCAGCTACTAAAACAGACCGTCAGCTTCACCTTCCCACCAGCGTTATCGTATGTGCAACTTTAAGGCGTATGTTTTGGGCACATATTAACACGAAGTGTTATCTGGGGGGATGGGCCTTTGGGGTCTAAGTGCAGTGCACGTCATTTTCTGGCCCACCCATTTCTCCATCTATCCTACATCATCTAAAAGCAAAATTAATTAATAATCTTTTTAAGGCATTTAGTAGTATCTCAAAGAGTTTTGAAGAGTAGAGGATATAATTATCATTCAGTCAAGTTGTTTTCGGTGCAAAGCAAAGTTCAATCCGTCCTTTGGCTTGCCAAATTTGTATACATGGTGCGTGATCGTCGTGATTATCATCGTAAAAAAATCAGTATATCAGTAAAACTCTGCCATTAGGTTACAAAATCAAAGCAGCAGTTCAATTCTTGAAGAAAAGTGTCCAAAATTATATAATAACAACAAAAATTACTACTGACCAAGCGAGCAAGTGTATCGAAAAAATGTGCCTGTCAACAATTCTCGTACGTGAAAGAAGGAGCGAGTTGAATTACAGTCTCTTCTGGGACTTAGGTCACTTTTACATTACGACACAGCGAGCTGCTGAGTCTTGTTTTTCTTTCAATTTGGGATCATAATCTGTTCCGATCTCAAACGTATGTTTTTCTTGGTCATCCTGGTTCTGTTCTTCCACAAGATTTATTGTGATAGTTTTGGGTAGCTTTGTTTCAAACATTCTGTATGTTCTTTCGACTATATCTATGCACAGATGTGTTGCCCTGTGTGGTAGTTTCTTGTATCGTTATTGAATTTATCTTTCCGGTTAAAATTTTAATTTCTCTGCCTTGAATGCATGGTATCTCTTTCGTTGTTAACATCCATGACTGAAGTTCATATAGACATTTAGTTCAGTTTATGGAACGAGTTCTTTCTTTCCGAGAACCTACACTGTGTTGTTCCTATAGCGTGTGTTCTTCATACGGCGTAATTTATTATTGTATTGAAGGCATGGCTTTATGCGATATCTGACGTGAGCTAAAGCTGTGTCTGCTCTTTATAATAGAAATTACCTATCTAATCATTTACAGGTAGTTTAGCTCCGACAGATGTTTTGCTTTGAAAATTCATCACTTATCGAGATCTACAAATGGAAAATAAATTTCGAATTAACTTTTCACCTTATTACTCTTAGTTGTCCGATAATAGCCAGGTTATTACAACATAATCTTAGTTATTTAAATCCCATTTCTAAAAGGCAATGAATCCTACATTCGCTGTAGTGTGTTTTTACTTTCTCTACTACGTATATTAAGTAGGGGAAGTATTGCATTCCACCCAAAAATTCGATACCAAGATTTCACCGTAAATACATGTTTAGAGGCCATCTGAAACTAGAAAAAGCATTTTTAAAAAACGGTCCGCGTGTGTGTGTGCCTGTGCCTGTGAACAGCATAGCTCAAAAATGAAAAGTCGGATAATACCAAACTTCGTATTTGAGTTTAATATCTTCCAAGGATGCGAAACGAAGATTTTCAAGAAAATCTCATCTCAACTACCCTTTACAAAGAACATTTTTCGAAAAATTTGATTTGCTAAAAAATGGCTGCAACGATTTTGATTAAAATACCATATATGAAAGATATTTACTTGACAAATAAAAAGTTTATCTTGAATTTTCTGAGAATAGCCTAGGAAGTGCTCTTCATTCATAAAATGTTGTATAAACTTGTATAGCCTGTAAACGATATATGAAAATGTACCACATAAAAATGTAGATCTCTTTAAAATACACAATTTACTTAAAATAAGCCTTTCTGAGATATCCGTTATTAAAGGTTCGATTTGTTCATTTCTTGGTCATTCTCTTAAACTCCTGTCAACATTCAGTTGTTTCTCGCGATTGTATTGAAACAGTATGGAATTTTAAAACCAGCATATAGCGTCCAGTTCTTAAACATTTGAGATAGAGGGTAGAGAAAGTCACGTGAATGTATCACATAGATCTTTTTAACATTACCTCATATATTTTTTATATACGATTATCAAGAAGGGAGATCTCTCCGTAGTAACGTGTGAGCGTCGCATTCGGAGATCTCGGTTCGATTCCCGTCGACCTTGCACTCTGACCTCGAGTTTTTTTCGTGATTTTCCCTAGTAAGCAAATACTGGGGTGGTTTCTCATCGATGTCCTTTACCTCTTTTCCCTTTCATTCCATCTCATGCTTTAGATGTGCTTATAGGTTTCGTGCCGCGAGGCCATGCGGATGCTTGCTCCAAGGACGGAGCCTTCCCCGTGGACGCCAGAGAGCTATCGGGTTGTAAGAGTTGCTCATCGCCTTCTCTGGGCCTCAGAAGTGAATCGGGTCTTCGAACTAGAAAATCTTAGGAACTTGGCGCGTGTGTGCACCTGTGGCCTCCTATGACCCCTTCACTTGGTCCATTCCTCCTAAGAATGCAACAGATATATGTTGGCCGCGGTGCGGAGGTATCCTCCTCAGTTGTATAACCTATACCTATATACGGTAATCGAAAGCGATACAAAATGCTTTTTGAAAAGTAACGAAATATTTACTTCAGACAATCTACGTCATTTTTATGTTCCTTTTGGCTGAATAGTCTGAATTACAAAAACAACAGGGATCCATTCCAAGATGTACAAACATTATCTTTTTTGCGACAAAAATGTTTACATTGTACGAAATATTCCAGAGGAGTAAAGTATGATTGACCTTAGGAGATCAATGTGGCGAAATTTTGACTGAAATAGTACGGCAACCTTGGGTAGCGAGTTTCGGAAGTGACCGATCAATTGTTTCAGATCTAGTTGCACATCGGACAAAGAACAGGTGGTAAAGCATACAGGGAATAGCTATTGTACTCTGTATTCACTTTTAGGTTGATCCGCGTCAAAACAAACCCCAGGTGACCAGTACACCGTTATAATGTATCTTTCCGCCATTCGCACTAGAAATATTGTCACACTTTCAGACCATGTGCCCAGTACAAGCGGCACGAAGTGCAAAAAAGAACAGAGTTCCTATTTCGACAACTGAAACGGTGACTAGCATATTCTGTTAAGGGTTATAGATAATAAGATTGATAGTTGCAACAAAATAAACGTTTGCACATATAATAATAGTTAATTCTAAAATAAATGAGCGAAAAATAATGTAACAGGTATGGGATAACTTAATTTATTCGCTCTCTGGAAGCGGCCTTTATTAACTGTTGGCGGCAGTGTTACGCGAATTGCATTCTTCTCAAAATCACTACATTCTTGCATCGCGTATTTCATATGACTTTTTTTTTTCTCGGGTGTAACCACTTTTCTCGTTTCAGATTTTTCTGCACAGGCACTGTTTATACTTGTACTCGAAACACCGGTGAACTCAGAAGTTAATTTCACAATTCCTTTCGCGGAGAGTGTTGGATATTTCTCACATAACTTATAATAAAGATTCAACACTATTGTTTTTCTTTACCACTAGTCAATGGTTTGCGCGGCTAATAATTTACGTAATTCGACGAAAACACAAGAGCGAATTCTCCGTCCTCCATGATACTAAACACAACTGCTCGTTTCTGGCTGTAAACAATATTCTGCGCCTCCCCGAATGTCAGGTGACTCATACGAATTGCATCATGGTACGGTATAAATCAGCGTTAAATAAAACCTAATTTATTTTTATAGAATATTATACTATTTAAGGATAAATTCATTCTAAAATTCAGAGATTAGCATGGGACTACCTTCCTGCGCGCATTGCTATCGTGTTGCACCACGGTGCACTGACCACGTGGGTTTGTTTTTCCGCGGATCAACCTAAGAGTGAATATAGTTTAGTTCATTGTAACTATTTCAGTTGGGGAATATACAGTACAGTGATAGGGAGTTACAAAATCCGGATGAGTGCAGTGATAGAAATCATTTGAGGTCGTATCATCATCAAGGAGGAGTTTCTCAAGATGTGTACGAGGTCGAGTTCAGTCACCGATGTTGTACATCACAATTTCTGGAGCGTCCTAAAGGCCTGAGAAGAACCGTTTTCCCCTCCACCATATTATAGCCCATACTTGAACCCCGGGGGATTCAACTATTTGCGTAACAGTTGTTTTTACAGTCGGGATAAAGTAAAAAAATCTGATGTGTTACACTTACATAACGTTCTCTACTACTGTACAAACGCTTATGCTCCATATGCTTCATGTTAGTCAAGATGTTAATCTTATTGCTAATTTTCTTGTAGATGCAAGGGGAATTGGTAGGCTTTAAGCGACAGTCAAATGTTTTAATAGCTGGTTGCTATTGGAGTATTCCATTCTCTTTGCATTACCAGGACAAAAAAATGAACAACGAATTTGAGAAAAAGTATAAGTTTTGGAAAATTTAAGGGAATAACAAGCAATATCTCGAAAATGGTTCACGCAACAAAAAATGTATATGACATAAATTGTGTATTTTAACGCGATCTACATTTTTTGTGTAGTAAAATTTTGTGTATCTCTTATGGTTTACCAGTTATGCAAAAGTCGTTCACAATAAAGAATACTTTTGGAGACATTCCCAGCAAATTCGAGATACACATTCCATTTGACATGAAAATATCTTAAACATATGATATTTTAATCAAAATCGTTAGAGCCATTTTTGAGAAAATTAAAATGTTCGAAAAATGTTCCATGTAAAGGGTAATCTGGGGTGGGGGGATTTTCTTGAAAACGTTCGTGTCGCATCTCTGGAAGATACTGAACCTAAATACCAAGTTTGGTGTTTATCAGACTGTTCGTTTCTGAGTTATGCTGTTCACAGACACACACACACACACACACACACACACACACACACAAGACACAAGGACATGTTTCCAAAAATGGTTTTTTTTTGGATTCAGGGGTCACAAAACATCAGTGAAATCTCGGTATCGAATTTTTGGGTGGAATACAATATTTCCCCTACTTACTATACATAGTAGAGAAAGTAAAATTAAATGTTTCAATGAACAGGATCTCTCTTCTTTCGTTAGGAAATGGAGAAACTGGATTGCCATTACAAAACCTTAATCGTATTCGATCATATATAAAAACAAAGGAATTGCACACGAATGTATCTTTAGGGAAATTTACTACATTCTCCTTCTTATTTTTAATGATGCAACATAAAACGAAACGACTGTAGGGAGAAAAACTGCGAATATATAATTTTTTGCGTTAATATATATATGCTTATTTAATTAAATCCAACAGGAAGATCTGGCCCAAGTTTTCGGCTGACCACCACTTTAGAAATTGTATTAAGGATGGAAGGAAACTTATTACATTCTTTATTAATATATAGTTCATAGAGATATACAAACATAAGCTATAATAACATTTTGTTCTGCGATCACCCTTTTTCAAAAAGAAAATAGTTGTTTTGCAAAACTAGATGTTTTATTCCATAAGTATGTATGAAGTTAATGATTTGTTATTTGTTAGATAGGTAGATTAACCTACTTGTGACCTATTTTTGGTAGTAAAAATGTGACATCATACGGGGATTTGAAATAATCATTTTCCAAACAGCGTTTTGCAGACGTGGTGTACTTAATGACATAGCTAACGCTGCTAGGGCCAAATAGATCAGTGTGATAACCAGCTTCCGGACGTACACAAAACAGCATACCTGAACTGTGAAGTGGGGGACTAGCGATTTTGTTTTCCACACGAGCTTTAATCCAAACACAACGAAAGGGTGTGTAATATTTTGGCATATAACAAGTGCAACTTGGTAGTTATTTATCTAACAGCATGGAAGTAATGCCTTTATCATCCAATAAGCGTTTCGCGGTTCTGACTAAAAAGCTCACCTTGTTTATACCAGCTCCACTAGAAGTTGCCATTATTAGAGTAACATTGTACGACACATTGAAACTCGCAGGTTTAATATAAAAAAATACCGAGGTGTGTTCAGTGGATAGTCCTTACGTACTGAACAGGATTTACGAGATGTCAGCCCTTTTAAACTTGAGTACATTGACATGCTATTAGCGTATGACCTGCTTGAGCGCCAGATCTGAAACCTCTGGATTTTTTCTTATGGGGAGATATGAAAAACAGAGTCTACAAATCATCGAATACTGAGGTTGACTCTTTGAGAGTCATTTAAGACTCTTTCACTCATCTGACTGCCGAGAAAATACGCAACAAAGAAAGTGTCTTTGCTAGAGTACGACATAATTGGTCTCGAAGATGTGAAGCAAATGGTGGACATTTTGAACAAAATCTGTGAATCGTGTGAATCATTTGCTTTATTGTTTATTCGTTTGCTGTCGATGCTAAAAATACCATTTGATAGACTTTGTAGCAGCCAACTATGTGTTTTTTGTGTTTATGTATATTAAAGATGATTTCGTTCATTAAATTAGTGGTATCAATTGAAAAACGAATTTAAGTTTAATATTGAAGGAGATGATGATTCTGAGTTTAGGTTACAGAATGTGTCATTGAAAGATACAGATGCAATTATTACAAGGTTTCAATCAGGAAACGTTTATGTGCACTCATGAACCACGCGCCTACAGCAAGAGTGAAACCTGTTTACGGGCTGACCTACTTCTGATTTTGAAAGGAAGAGTACCACCCACGCTCCCAGCTACCGGTTACAGCCGCTGCGACGTTGCCAGCGTGTGTGCTTTATGTTCTCCAAAAACTAAAATATTTCCGCAGAAAAAAATGAAAGATACAAAGTATGTTCCAAAAAATGAGAGGTGCTAATTGATTTAAATTAATATAATGACTTCCTTTCCATCCTATATAATAAAATAAATTAAATAATGCTTTAAACCGAGGAAATTGCCCAATAGTAAATTATGCTACTACTAACCTTTAAAACAAATTAAAGTTAATTAACTAAAACATTATTGCTTTAATCCAATGCTATATACAATGATTGTACTTAAAATTGCGTTTTGCCTTAAGGAAATATAAATAAGAGCTTTAGAATAAACTCGGTAATAACAAAACCTCAAGCGTAAAATTAGTGATCTTAATGTTATAAATACGTAGAACGAAATCTCATACAGTATAAGAATAAGAGTTTTAAAATCATAGTAATTGTAATAACGGCATTTCGATTGTTCTTGTATAAATTGAACATTTGAAGTTTGGATTAATATGGTGTGGTCTGGCAATAACCAAACCATTAGCTTTTAGAATCACGTAAAGCAAGAAGAAATTAGACTAACTTAGTTTATGATTGCATTTGTTTTAATGTGTTCATTATGTTGTTATGTACAGTCAAAATTAACGGCAGGCATGACATAAAAGTCGCTAAGTTTGATTTTGACCATCGGAGCTAGGATTGCGTTGCGGTGAAAATTTCTTCGTTGATAGCTAGGATTGTGTTGCGTGTGTAAATTTCTTCGTTGTTATGTATTACATTCAACTCCCATTCTGATATACATATTCACGCACACAATTTGCAGTCGTGTCTCAGTTATAGTAGTCTGTTTCATTTATATACAGTGTTTTTTGCGCTTCAAAGGCTATGTAATTGCTTTGCACTTCTCTGGGATTGCGAGAAACCAAAAGAACAATAAAAGAGAGGGAAGTTTCACTCGCGAATAAACAACTTCCATTTTGCGGGATATTTACGATTTCGTGTGGTAATTTCGCCATTTCAAAGCGCCTTTTATCTCCTTTATGTGCACGACAAAGTGGACGGTGCAACCTAAAGAGCAATCGGGAATAGAATGAGGGAACAGCTAGTAATTTGTGTCACAGAGAGTAGCGAATAGCAATATATGAGAAACGTCATTTACTACCAAAATCAATTGAAAAACTTAATAGTCTTCAAAGAAGTGGGATTGTGTGTTTAAATATGAAACGTATTTGTATGCATAAAACAATTTATGCCAATGGATTTTACTAGAACGATGTATCTCCTTTATAGATGAACTTCTCAGTTTAACATTGTTGCATTTATTTCCGAAGTTAAACGTTGTTTACTCTATATAACAATTTTTGTATTTTCTTAAATTTTCATATGAGCCTAATGGAACAGTCATAATCGATATATCAAGTATAATCTAATATACAAAATACTATAATAATATGTTTATATAAAAATATAATAAAATCATAATTACTATACTGTAATTACTATATAATTTCTAAATTATATTACGTATAATCACAATAAATCTGAATATAAAGGGAAAACGTGCTTTTACCCGTATACTTTCCCTACTACTAATAGTAAGTAGGGGAAGTATTGCATTCCACCCAAAAATTCGATATCGAGATTTCCCGGAAATCCATGTTTTCAGGCCTCCTGAATGCAAAAAAAAAAGCATTTTTAGAAAAAGGTCCGTGTGTGTGTTTGCGTGTCTGTGTGGATATATCTCTGTGTGTTTGTGAACAAAACCTAAAACATGAAAAGAAGAATAAATACCAAACTTGGTATTTATGTTTGTATCTTTCAAAGATGCGACAAAAAGATTTTCAAGAAAATTCTCCCACCCTAGACTACCCTTTACAAGGAACATTTTTCGAAAATTTCGATGTTCTCAAAAATGGCTGTAACGATTTTCATAAAAATATATATTTAAAATATTTTCCTGATAAATAAAATGTATATCTTGAATTTTCTGGGAATGTTCCTAAAACTGCTCTTCATTCTGAATGACATTTGCATAACTGATAAACCGTAAGTGTGAGGCAGTATTTTAATGCCTGAATGATATTAATTGTATTTTTATTAATTAAATCTATTAACAGCCCACCTTGAAAAACAATATGTATATAATTGTAAAGTCATTGTAAATACTTATTTTTATTGTAAACGTTTTTATTAGTGATATGTAAATGTTTATATACTCTAATAGTGCAAAAACTATGAGAATAATATGCTTTAGGATGTTAGAAATGAGGTGATAATGTAGTTTTTGTGAAAATAATGTGTCTGAAGTTTTAAAAAAATATACTGGTTATAAAAAGATCGGTAATAGCGTAATTTCGCTTACAATTTGGAATTAGCCAATCAAAAGTAAAGAAAGATTTTTAGTTTGAATACTTAAATTCTATTGGACTAGAAATTAGCCAATGAGAGAATGACATTACCAAAGCTAAAGTTTTTACCGTTGAATCTAGTCAGTCTCGGGCAAGATATTAGACAGAGCAGGCGTGAATTTCGCGAGCAAGATGTAGTAAACAGCAGACGTAAGATTCGCGGACATGAAGTTGTAGAGAGTGAAAGTCGTGGGTAAAAATGTTTTAAAGTATAAATGATAAAATATGTGTTCTCCGCCAAAAAGTGCTCACAGTTTTATTTTATAAAGTGTTGTGTTTATAAAATGTGCAAATAAAAAGTGAAATAAAAAGAAGTAAAAAATTAAAAACTAAATTGTGTGGCGTCTTATAATTTGAGTCTTATCACAACCCTACAAGAACTCGTGTTTCTATAGTGCGACTGAAAGCAGCCGAGGCAAATAACGTTAATAATATTACGTAAAAACAAGCATCATCTTCACTATAAAGTTTGGCGTCCTAAAAATCAAATAACATCAAGGTGTGTTTTCATTACGTAACCTTAATAATATTTACGTAACCAAAAACCTACCGCAAAATTGGCATACAACTGTGGGGCAAACTCCTCCAAATAATTACGTAACCTACAAACTGCAAGTTGAAGAACCATACTTCATCAAGTGATAGACAAAGGTTTTCTACACAGAAAATGTAGATCTTGTTAAAAACACAGTATGTCACATATTTTTTTTGTCGAGTGAACCATTTCCAAGATATTCCCTGTTTTTTTTTTTTTTTTGAATATTCCAATACTTAATACTTTTTCTCAAATGGGAATTCGTTATCCTTTCTTTTTGTCCTGGGCATGAAAGAGAATGGAATGCTCCACATAGCGACCAGCTCTTAAAAGAACTGACCATCGTTTAAAGCCTACCACATTACCCTTGAATCTAAACAAGAAAATTAGCAATAAGTTTTTGCAAATGTTTATCTCGATTAACATGAAGTAGATGGAGAATAAGTGTTTGTAAAATTAGATTGCATAAGAGTAGGGAAAGCCATGAGAGTGTAACACATCAAATTTTTTCTCTTAAAAATTATTTTATAATAATTATAACGTATAACGCAATAAACATATTTATTTTATACAATGAAGGCCTTAAAAGAAAAAAAATCAAAATAGAAAAACAAAAGATTGAAAGATAAGTGTAAATCTCTTTTCAATAAACTTGAACTTAAAATACTTAGCTCCTAAATGTAAAATGCATTTTATAACTTTTATATAAGCTTAACAACTTTATCCCATTTATAATTAAAATAAAGTTGAATTTATTATTAAAATTGCTACTTGTAATCAGGAAAGTGAAGACAGACCTTTCTTATAGCAATGTTATTTGCATAAACAATAGCAATTAATTTTAATTTTATTTCAAATCATTAGAAATATTCCATTACTCTTGTGCGGTTTTGGCTCCAGAAACCAATTTCCTTGAAATATAAAAACCATGCTCATCTAACTGTTTACTGCTTATTTAAAAAAGCAACTGGTCATACTTCAAACCTACGACTGTCGTCTGTTTGTGCCGTGTTTCTGTAAATGCATTTCCTAGCCCGCTCCTGACATTTACTCCTAGACCCGGCAAATCCATCTTGCTATCTCCCTTAACTGCAAAATAGAGCTTCTCAGCCTCGAAACCGCAACAAAAACAACCCATTGTTGTGGGAAATAAAAGTGTTTTTTAGCTGGCCTGGTTTAGCAACCGAGGGAGAATGCAATAACAAATTTGTTTATTTTAAAAGGACCAATTATTTTAAGTGCTCGTTTCAATGTTTATCAGCGTTGTCGTTCTGGTAGGTAGATAAATATTTAAAGCAAGGAATTTGTTTTTCGGCAAGGTCTGCTGAATGTTGTCTAATTTACTGTGTGTAGAAGCATCTAAACCTACATATATTTATAATTAATCGTTTTAATAACTTATGTGCATGCATATAGATAATTTTATATGGTTTTCTTAATACTGAGTTCTGTAGCTTAGTCCTATAATGTGGATACTGAGAAAGAAATAGCTCTATTGCTAGCAAGGGGAATATCCAGGAATACACTAAAAATTATATATGATGCAATGCATTTTTATATTATTTGTCGCGTCTTGAATACCAGAACAAAAAATCTTACTTTTTTCAAAAAAAAAGAAGAAGAAGAAGAAGAAGAAGAAGAAAGAAAGAATGTTATTTTAAAATTTATGAAATTCGAATACAGTTTTCTGCTGGTATTACACTGAAAATAATCTTCCACAATGAAATACAGATCAAAGAAGACAGACAAATTCGTTTTGTCGTGTCTTCACAAATATCCAAGACATTTTGGCCAATGTACGGCATGCATTTATTGTAAACTACCAACCATGTATCCTAAAATTCCTAGGGGAAATATTCTATAACTTGTGAATGTATAAAAAGGTTCTATATGTCCGTATTTTAACAAATTTAATGGACAATTATTTTCTTGAACCAAAGAGGAAACATATTCATTTCTGATATCTGAAACACGTGAAGTAATTTCAGATATGTACTAAACATAATTTTAATTTTATACTTTGTAAGAGAAAATCTGGACAGCTTTACACGTATATAACGATATGGAAATTTCGTAAGTTTCAGTTGGCAATGTGGAAACTAAGAGGTTAGGAATGACATTAAACTAGGCATGCGCCAAAACTGTTTGGTATAATGTATCTACAATTTAATTAATGAGTTTAGATCAACTGAAGGATCCAGGGAAAGTGAGAGAAAAAATGGCTTGTTTAAGAGGAATCAGGAGAATAATTATTGATCCAAATTAGTTAAAGAGGTTAGAACGTCTATGAAATACAAAGATGAAGTGGAAATTGTCAATAAATAAGTGCTAATAAAGTGTCATTATATAAATAACTTATTTGTGGTGGAGTATAAAATGAGTTCTATGATTTATTGTCTTTTGTATTGAAATAATTTAATGTATAGAAATTTACGGGTAAAATTATCCTGTGGACCCAATTATTTAGTTCACTTAGTGGTAAACTTAATTTCTTGCGATGTAGATATTGATATTAATACTGATATTATAAAACAAGATTTGTTACATTATACGAGGAGCGTCCGATAAGTGAGTTTCCCTATTGTATAAAAAACATTATACACAATTGATCATGTTGAATTAATTTTATTTATATTGTACAATGCTTCTGTTACATTCTACACAGTCAACATATTTTTCCAAGCATTTTTGGGGACGTGACACAAGTTTTTCCAAGTCAGTGTTGTACCAGGTCGGGTCCTGTGCTCATAAGCAGCTGTTCACTGTTTTGACTTCATCATCGGTGTTAAAAGTGATTACCTTTGAGTTGGAGGAACATGTGAATATCACTTGGGACAAGCTCCGGTGAATACGGAGGATACGAGAAAACTTCCAAGTTGAATCTTTACCCAGGCGGAGCTCAGAAGATTCAACTGAGAAGTTTTCTCGCATCCACCATAATTACCGGATCTTTTTCCAAGTGATTTTCACATGTTTCCCCTAACTGAAAAGTCATCATGGAGGTTAACAGCTGGTTACGAGCAGAGGACCCGACTTCTGGTTCACTTCTGATTCATCTTCGTCACTGTGTTAAAGTGCTTACCTCCAGGATGACCTTTGAATCAGGGGATCATGTGAAAATCTCTTGGGAAAGGATCTGGTGAATATGGAGGATGCGATAAAACTTTCCAGTCGAACCTTCTGAGCTCCACCTGGGTCAAGGTTCAACTTGGAAGTTTTCTCGTATACTCCGTATTCACCGTAGCTTGCCCCCAAGTGATTTTCACATGTTCCTCCAACTCAAAGGTAAGCTATTTTAACACCGACAGTGAAGTCAAATCAGTGAACAGCTGATTGCGAGCACAGGACCCGACCTGGTACAACACTAACTTGGAAAAACTTGTGTCCGTTCCCAAAAATGCTTGGAAAAAGATGTTGACTATGTATAAAAGTAAGAGAAGGATTATACAATAAAAATAAAATTAATTCAAGATGATCAATTGTGTGTAATGTTTTTTTTATGAAATAGGGAAATCTACTTATTGGACGACCCTCATATCTTTAACAATATTTAACAATATGTTTTCCAGCAAAGAGTCATTATCGCCAAATTCTGAAAACTCTTTACACTTTTGAACCCCAGCTGCAACAATAATTATCTTGTCAAAAAGAAGCCCAGGAATAAAACATAAAATGGACCATTCTTAGACAAATCATTACATTTTTAGCGTTTCAAACTTTTGTAGCCTTACCGCACAAATAAAAGTAACTTTAAGGCAAGACTCGCCGTAATTGGTTTCTATGCCGCTTCTCTGTCTCAACATATCACCTCTCGGCGCTCTTTTCTTCAACAGCAAAGGGGGGAAAGCGCTCTCCCTCTTTATTTATACGCATGTGTAGATTAACTTTTATGGTAGGATTAAAAGAGCGTACCCCCCTCTTTGTTCATACCCACACGAAGTAAGAGTGGCATTTAATTAGAGTTTTACGTTAACAGAGGATGGTTGCATTTAGAATACAAATAAATTACATTGTTGTATTTGGTTTGTCCATAGAGTGCTATTCATTTATATAGATACGTGCATATTTTGAAACCAGAACTCGTTACGTATCTGAGAGTTGGGAAAATAAAAAAATAAAAAATATAAAATGGTCAGTGTGTGTATGTGTGTGCAGAGAGAGAGAGAGAGCGAGAGCGAGAGCGAGAGCGAGAGAGAGGCAGGGAAAGGGAGAGAACCCCATTACTCAAAAACGAAAATTCGTTGATATTTAGTTAAGAATCTTCCAAAGATGCGACACACGAAGATTTTCAAGAATCTTTTCCCCACCTTAAACTAACGTTTACGTGGAAATGTGTTTTTTATTTTTTATTTTCTCAAAAATACCTAACGTGTGGTTTAAAACACCATGTATTTTAAGATATTTGTAGGACAAATAAATTATGTATCTTAAGTTTCTGGGAATAGCCTTCAAAGACCTCTTTATTGTAAATGGCTTGTGTGATTGTGTGAAGAATTTACTGCAAATTCATAATACCACAATGTATATCAAAATGTTTTCGTACCATTAACCATTTCCAAACGTACCTTGTATTGGTTTGAATTTTCAAATAAGTAGTAAAAAAACCTTTTCAATCGATAAGTCACAATTCCTTTTTTCCTTTAAGCTATCATATGGCGACCGGTTTTTCAAAAATATGATTTTGGTTTAGTGTATACTTCTTATACCTAAAATTCAATGTGGAAATTGTAATGAAAATCTATCTCGAGGATAGATAAGGTTTATAAGAATTGTCTGTAGAAACATGAGTAAAGAAAGTCACGTGAAAGCAACACATGTTTTTTGTAAATGAAATCGATGAATTTTATGTTCTAAACCTTATTTATGTTGACTTGTGTAGTATGGATTGGCAACTATATTCCAACATATGTAGATTAGATTTGGATAAATAGATAAGGTATTTTTATTGGTTTCGAATTATTGAAATTATTACACAAGTATTTTGTGCATATTGACCGTACATGCATATTTAAGATACAAGGTATAGTGATAAAATAAACAACAGAAGAAGAAAAGAAAACTAAAAAGAACAAGAAAAAGGAAAATAGAGATAAACTATCTTTGACTAACTGAACAAATTTGACCTAGCTTCGCGCACTTTAACCAAGAAATTGCCCATGTTTTGCCAGTTCCTTTGGTCAGCCAGTAGCTCCCAACATGCCAATCTCTTTCTTGAGGGACTGGTTCTCCCACTGTGCACATTCCGCCAAAATACGTAACCAGTCCTCATCCAAATCACAGAATGGGCAGATTCTCCTGCCAGAATCGCCAGTCATTTTCTGTGCCCTCCAGCCGCCGCCCCCAGTCTAAACCATGGCATTCCTGATTTTTCCTTTCTTCTCAAGTTAAGTATATGTGCCTCTTTACCCCAATTCCATTTCATTTCATTTGCTAGACTTAGAGAAGGTTTAGTTTTACAATCCGATTCTATTTCCTATTGGTCGATGTCTCTTAGTCTTCTTTTGACACCTTTCCATATGTTTTTGTCATTTGTTTCAGCTCTTTGCCATACTGACCCCATGCCTATTCGAGTCAAACCATTTTCCAAATCAGCAGGCCAAAAATTAGGAGACAGGTTTTCTCGCTGGTGTTTATAACATTTGGATCGCAGTGTGGATTAATTCCCCTGCATTAGCCTCATTGCTCTTATTTTGCACTGTATTGTCTCTTCATGAGATCCCACCTTCCTCAATACCCCCGAATTTGATGTGCCTTGTGAAACTCCAAGAACTCTTTTCCAAAATGCTATCTGCGTTTAACTCCCATGCTCTGCTCTTACCCATCCCCAGATTTCACTTCCGTATAACAAAACCGGCCTTATCATAGAATTTGTCGCGGTATCGTCCGTGTTATCTTATTTGCTGAGCGCCTGTTATTGTATTACTAGTTTTAATTTTGGGTTCTTTGTCCTCCGGCCAGCTATTATTAACTCAGTCGAGCAAATCTCTTGAACAGGGTGTGTAAACGGAAAGGAGTTGTTACTAAAAGATAACACTGATAAAAGAATTTGTTTTTACACTTTTATTGCCGTCACATTTTATTGATTTCACATATTTACTCTTGATACACGCCCGACTGAAACTGTTATATTTTCGAATGTAACTATAATCACTTATTTGCCGCACATTATTAATTTGAGTATTTCACATTTTTGTAACTAGCTTTACGATGCGAGAGATTCTGTAGAATTGCGCGACGTGTAACCCGTGAATGATTCTATTAAACTGCACGACGTGTAACGCGTGAATGATTCTCTTAAACTGTGCGACGTGTAACCCGTGGATGATTCTGTTGAACTGCGCGACGTTTGCCTTGTGAATTATTCTGTAAAACTGTGCGTTACCCGTCTCTGGCACGGAATTTATACTCCCTCACCCCGATATGCCTAAACATTATAACAGAGCTGCTATTGGTTAATAAAACGCGCCAACATTAGCGTCTATTTTTATATCCAATCAAAATTACGAACACATATGCTCTAGGGAAGATATTCCCTCCATTTCTAAAGAAACGCGCGCTAATCTGACGTCATTTGCTTGTCTCTTCTAATTAATAAACAACTCACCCCCTCGCTCATTGTTATCCGCTCCTATTGTCAGTTTCAGTGAGGCCGTGTAAACTTATTTCCTAACAATGCTTATAATTAACAAACATCTCAAATCATTGTCATATAATAATGCTAATTTACACTACAATCACTCTGGCATTCACAGTGTTGTGATATAAAATACTGTGTCAAGTTATACATCTTTTCTAATGTATCTACCGGTTCATCAGGTATCCGCGAGAGGGTAAGTAGTAATTCATTTAGCTTCTTGGTTTATGGTTAGTTACTGATAGATGTTTGTTCCATTTTCCCCTCATATTTTCAACACAGAGGAAATGTGTACATTTAAAATGGGGAAGAAAAAGAAAGAGTTTCAAAAGAAGTCAATAGGAAAGGGGAAAAACTTTTTTGCTCTGTAAATTGCTAATTCCTCTTGAAAATGTCAAATGTGAAATCACAAACATAGTAGAGGACATGACGGATGAGACAATGAAAGCATACAACAGTTTAAACAGCACTGATGAAATGAATGAAGGTATACAGCAGGAGGGCAAGGAATAAACAGGTCATTTGATGCGAACTACACTTTCCCTTAAGGATAAATTCCGCATGTGTTTATTTTTATCGTACTTCACCTTTATGAAGCTGTTTTAGAAGCTACGAAAATTGAATTCTGAACAGGATAGAGGAGATTTGCTGTGCATTTGCATAAAATTGAATATATTATGGGCTTTCTTACCACATCAGTCGTTGCATGGGATTACTGTATATAACTTTCATATAACCGGTGTACGAGAGTTTATTCCCTTAAAGGATCAAATTTAATTACTCTTGAAGGGGGGAAATTTTAAGCACCCTGGAAAATTAATAGCATTTCCGCGCTATTTTATGGTATCTTGAACATGCTCTGCTCATCTATTTTAAGATTTGATAATTTTGAGAAATTTATTACCACGGCCAGGATGAACCCCACTATGACAGCGAGTGGGAGTCCACGTAGGATTGACACTAAAGTGTAAAATGACCCATGAAGACATTGGACAAACATAACTCTGTTCAAAATGAATATTAGATAACATCATCTGCCTGATATTATTTTTATGTGATACTTTAAGTTTTCTGTTTTAATAGTGCAGTTGATATTAGATTTATCCTTTAAAACAAATACGTCGCGCTTGGTGTCTGCCGGCACCATTTGGTGAATGCTTGTCTACATGATGACCTAACTCTAGGTTACACGACAGGGCAAATAAAATTGTTAGCTGTGGAACGACTTGCTTCGGTCTAGTATTTAACATGACATGTTATTTTATTAAAGTGATTACATATAAGGTAAAGAGAGATGAAAATGTAATTAACAAATGTACTCAGAACTGTGTGTCCGTTTACAGAATATTCCATTATATCCACATACGCAAAAAATATAACTTAACTAAGAGCACTGTGAATTTGGTAATCTTTAAACCCTTATAATTTCAGTAACATGATTAAATATGTAAATCTATACAAACTACAACGTTGAATCTTGGTGCGTAAGGTTTGCTATAATATTTAATTATTTTGAAGAAAAGAAAAACTATACAATGCCCTAGCAAAAAATAAACCTTTTAATGTTATTAAAGTCAGTATGCATTATTTCATAAAATGCCTTTTGCAAGAAATTTGATCAAAGTACTTCCAAATCATAATAATATAAGAATAAAGACCTCACTAGTTGTTCTCTCTCAATATATTAGTTTGCAGGTGCTACTACCCAGTTGTTATTTGATTAAGGAGGTATGTAGATTGAGGTTGGAAGATTGAAGCAGAGTTGAAAAATGCAATGCAATGGCCGAACTTGAACTACAGATCGTCTGCTCTACGTGACGAGACTTGGCCTAAATTGAGCATCTTTCATATATTAGTAGTGTTTAATGCCTTTTCTTACTGTATACTGTATCACAGGCAGTGGACATTGATGATGCAAAAATGAAATGCTAACTGGGAATCGAAATTTGGGAAGGAAACGTTCCGGGTCTAAGTTTAGGGTACCTGCCCGGTATTTGTCAGTTAAACAGGACTGAGGAAAGCTTGGAAAAACCCTCAGTCAGGGAGGACGGATCTGGAGGAACTTGAACCACAGTTATTCCGTTCATGAGTGCCAAAACGACCTCCGTACATCATGTGACTGGTACAACCGAGGAAGTGTTGCATTTCATCAAATAATTCAAAGTCAAGATCTTGTCGGAAACACGAGACCTTCTGAACCTCCCCAAAAAATTAGAAAAACGGTTCATGTGTGTGTCTATGAACAGAATAATTAAAAAACAAATAGTCTGCTAACACCAAACTTAGTATTTAAGTTCAACATCTTGCAAAGATGCGACACGAAGATTTTGAATAAAGTTCCAAGTCACAATTATCCTTTATACGGAAGATTTTTCGAAATTATTTATTTTCTCTAAAACGGCAATAACGATTTTATTAAAATATAAACATTTGAGATATTTACTGACAAATAAATTCTATATTTTGAAATTTTCTGGGAGTAGCTTTTGAAGGGCTTCTTCATTCTGATGAATTTTGTATAATTGGTATACCATGAAAGATAAGGCAAAACCTTACTTCACAAAAAATTTATATCTCGTTAAAAATTTATATCAAACATACTTTTTGTGGAGTTAACCATTTCAGAGACATTCTTTGCTATTAGTCAGAATTTTCAAATACTTGTACTTTTCAAAAATGGGAAGTGGTTTTTCGTGCTTTCCTCGTGGTCATTCAAAGAACATGGAATTTGGAAGGTATCACAGAGCGACACGTTCTTTTAAAATCTCGCTATTACTTTACCTTCTGTATGGTGCGCAACAAAACTTGTAAATGTGAAAGTTTATCTGATTAACAACAATAGTTAGAAAAACAAACATTTTTAAGAATAATTTGTACAAGAATGAGCAGTGGAATGCATGCGAATGCAACAAATAAGATTTTTATTTCCCCTACTACATACATAGTAGGCCAGAGGTGGGTAGAACCCAGTTATGTGCCGAAACACAACACAACGCAACCCTCATAAGAAACACGGAAGTACGGCAATGCTGCGAGGGAAGGCGATATTATTAAAGAGCTCCTCAGTGACGTTTGAGAGAAGTTCACTATTATATTGTGTCCCTTAGTCAAATAACAAAGTACGAGAGAAAATAATTCTTATATTTAACCTTCTTCTTCTGCTTCTTCTCGTTTTTACTGTTCTTCTTCGTCCTCTTCTCCACATCCGTTCAGAAGAATTTAAACATTGGGTATAATGTCTGTAACGTCCAGATGCAACTGGGGCAATAGATGGTCATCAGAGAGACAGGATCTGGCTCTTGACTTCGCAATGTTCATTTGAGAAAAATATTGCCATTGATATCGGGGGAAAAAGGTCGAAGGTGTATTTTACACAACTTCTTGAATATATCACACCCCAGCAGACCTTTACACTTGTTTTTGAGAATTAAGTCTGTTTGAAGATCGACAAGTTCTGTTTGCAGTTCCATTTTTGCAAGTGTAGCATCGACAGAAAATGGATCTGCATATATCATTCTTCATTCCCCTGAAATTATTGAAGCTTTTCGTGGCAAAATCATTATTCAGATCTTCTAAAATATTGATGTAAATGCAACATTTATCTTGATCAATATGTGCAGGCACATTTAAGCACTTAAAATAGATAAATTACACTTCTTTCATGTGGCCGACCCATAATTCAAGTTTCCTAACAAATGATTCAACAGCATATCTCTATAATAGTTTAATTACGACCTTGAAGCCAACTTTGCGAACATTCACCTGTTGACATATGTGCAAGTGGAAGAAACGACGTAACCGGGTACCACGGCTAAGGCAACGCATGTATGGTAAGTCTTCACAATTCTCCTGGAGTTTCACTAACAATTGTTTAAATTTCTGTGTTTCAATGAACTGCTGCTTATTTTATTCACAGTGTTAATGACGAGGTCTATTACTGCTTCAAGTTCCTGTTTCAGCACACATCGCTTCTTAATGAATAATGCAATAAAAATTATAGAGCTTTTCACACTCTCCTTGATAGTAAGCACCTATTTACTCTCCCTATAAAACGTCTTTTGCCATCAGTCATTGCTGATTCTTCATCTGTTGTTATTGGCACTAGTGTATCCCAATTCAAATTGTATTTGTTCATCGCCTGATGTAATACTTCAAAAATGTATTCACCAGTTGTATGCTCTTGTAAGGATACCATGTCGAGCAAATATTCACTAACCATCAGATCATCGACATCACGAATAAAGGGTGGACCATTTAAGTTGACATTGTACAATAACTCTAGAACTGAGCATTGTAGAAAGAAATGTCTCGAATAAAAGTTGCTTGATATTATGGGGGAAAGTAAATGCCATTAGTGTTGTTTTATTTGGAGGACCTTGTGATGGTCATTTTAGGGTCAATTTAGTTATTTTTAAATGAGGAACTACCTTTTTTACATTCTTTCCTCACTACTCACAAAAAATAAACAACATTTGTATGCAGCACTTTGCAATTATTCTTTCACCAACGTAAATAACAACGGAAATTCTGAATGGCTGTTTACGAAGAGCGCAATGAATGGTTGGAACATTCATTGACGGTCAAGTTACGTTTCGTAATTGGGAACCAACATTTCTTATTTTATTTCCATATTCCTCATCTCAAAATAAACAGCTTTTTATAAACTATTTTCTAATGAGAAAATAACATACAAAATGTAGGTTCACATTAAAAAAAATTAAATTGACCATCACAGTGTCCAAATAAAACAAGACTAACCGCGTTTACTTTCCCCCATAATATCAAGCAACTTTTATTGAAGACATTTCTTTCTTTAACACTTAGTTTTGGAGATATTGTACAGTCTCAACTTAAAATGGTCCACCCTGTAGATTACTAATTGAGCTGAATCTGAGATATGTGTGCTCTCATTCAAAGCAAAGGAGAAAGCAACAAATAGTACATAGTGTTTAAGTTCATTTTTTACATTTTTTGAAAGGTTTTTGCACACTCCTTGTATTGTTCTTCGAGACAAATTAATATTATTAAAATGGAGAAGATCTTGAGAAAACTATTTGTCAGACATAGTTTCAGAAATTCACCCTCATGAAAAGATTTTAGGAACCGACTATCTTCCAGGTAAGTAAAAAACCAGCATATTTATAGTCATAATTTTTTGAACTTTCTGTACGACGTTCTGTGTAGTTAAGTCCTGCAATGCGCTAGCATGTTCAGTTCGTAAAACAAATAATAATAATAATAATAATAATAATAATAATAATAATAATAATAATAATAACAAACTGCAATGACTTCTACGTGCAGCACATACCATTAATTTCACTAAATGAAGCAGCATTTAATGTAGTGGCTTTGGAAGTTGCCTCCAAATACGCCATGTAATGCTTTTTAGCAATTTAAACGCCTCAAATTCTATCCTTCCTCCAACAAAAAAAAAAAAAAACCGAAATCGATGTTTTAGTAGACAATGCCATCACGCACTCAACCACTGAACAGTTTACTTCCAGTCACCCTCTCGCCTCTAGTTCAACACTGACCCAGGCTGTGTATGTCGTGACTACACTGAATCGCGACACAAGCTTTGTCCTCTATAAGTAGGTAGAGAAGATATCTATTGCATTATACCCAACAATTTGATACTGAAATTTCACCTGAAATACATTTTTGAGGCCCCCTTATTTAAAAAACATAATTTTTGGAAAATGTTCTGCGTGTTAATGTGTGTGTCTGTGAACAGTATAATTTAAAAACGAAAAATCAAACAATCACCAAACTTGGCATTTAGGTTCAACAACTTCTAAAGGTGCGACACGAAGATTTTCAAGAAAATATCCCATCCAAATCTACCCTTTACATGGAACATTTTTTGAATTTTTTTATTTTATAAAAATGGCTCTAACGATTTTAATTAAAATACCATACATATAGTGTTAATGAGTTTAAGTGATAAAATGTATATCTCGAATTTTCTGGGTATAGCGATTGAAGTCCTCTTGGTTGGGAAGGGATTTTTGCATAATCTTGATAACTAGTGAATGTTAAGGGTAGACGAAAAAGTACTACACAAGAAATGCAGATCTATTTTAAAACACACAATTTATTTCAAATAACATTTGTGTGGCATAAGCCGTTTCCGAGATATCGGTTTGGATTGTTCATTACTTGGTCATTCTCTTGGTTCTCTAAACATTCAGTTGTTTCTCACCGTTTAATGGAAACAGTTTGGAATTTTAAGGCAGCATGTAACGTTTAAAAACGTTTAAGAACATTCAACTATCGCTGTTCCCTTTGTGTGTGTATGTATGTGTGTGTATATATATATATAATGTGTAATGTAGCTACTTCCACAAAGGTTTATTTGGATTAAAATGAAGTAGATCGAAAAATAAACTTTAGTAAGAATAGTTTCTATACCCAGTAATAAGCGATAGAAGGTAGAGAAAGCCATGCGAATATATCACCTCAGATTTTTATAATAAATAAATAAATAAACAATAAGAAATTCTTCGTGATAAGTTTGAAAATCTGTGTATAATTTAGTTGTAATTGAAAACATACTCCCTGGAATGATGAAATATTGTAATTGACGATGTAATTGTAAAGGAAACTTACTTATTCCTAGTTTTTGAAAACCGACACTTTGACAACCACTATTACAACAGGATGCTTAACTAAATAAGTTGCGAAATATACATCGAGATAACGTAAAGTGTACATGGGCGTTATTCAAACAGCGCTTTGCTCTCAGCAACTGAAAGCCGCTGAAAAGCGGCAAATCCCCAGTGTTTGTAGTTGCTGCAGGTTTAGCTGTAATTACTTTCCACCCCTTCCCGACGGGGAGGTGTTGAATTCCAACAGAGTGTGCCAGTTGAGTCTTTTTCAGCCCCCTGATCGCAGATATCTGGGTCGAGATGGAATTCGCAACGCATATGGAACGCCCGAGATATTTGCAGAATCGGCCACGTTCAGGTGTACCTGGGAGGGAAATGAATGCGCGGGATTTATCGGGCAGTTGCATCAAGTCCCTTTGTCGTCAGAAGTTGACTAATCCCTTGATTTCTGTTCTGAAGCTACAGAGTTTAATTAGATCACAGTGGGGGATTTTGTAACCTGATTTAACTGTGTACGTGTGTCATGCAAGCGGAATGGGATTGGGACTTCTAGTGGATGTGATGAAAAAGAGAATGCATACTTTACATCAAACAAATGAGTGAAGATTTCTGTAACTCATGACGTAAGGGAGATTTATCTAGAGATAATGCTTTGAGGAAAACGCTTTCGTTCACAAGCTAAAAGAAATTATTAATTTTGCAAAAAAGTAGTTAGAATTCAGCATTTTTATTTTAAAACTTAAACATTTAATTGAGATTTCCACTTTAATAATTTATAAATGTTTTAACATTCTCTATCTGTAAGGTAGAGGGACTTACTGCACTCCACAAAACATTTATATCCAGATTTGACCATAAGTACACGATTTGAGCTCCCCTGAATGCAAAAAGGAGCATTTTTATTTTATGTGCTGTTTACCTACAGTAACCAGAGGAAGTACTATTTTTTACTTTCTCTACTACGTGTAGTAAGTAGGGGAAGTGTTGTATTCCACCCAAAAATTCGATACCGAGATTTCACCGGAAATACATGTTTTGAGACCCCCTGAATACAAAAAAGCAGTTTTGAAACATGTCCATGTGTGTGTCTGTGTGTCTACCTGTGAACAGCATAACTCAGAAACGAACAGTCGGATAAACACCAAACTTGGTATTTAGGTTCAGTATCTTCCAAGGATGCAACACGAAGGTTTGCAAGAAAATACCCCCACCCCAGATTACCCTTTACATGGAACATTTTTCGAAAATTTTAATTTTCTAAAAAATGGCTCTAACGATTTTGATTAAAATATCATATGTTTAAGATATTTTTATGAGAAATAAAATGTATATCTTGAATTTCCTGGGAATATCTCCAAAAGTATTCTTCACTGTGAACGACTTTTGCATAACTGGTGAACCATTTTCGAGATATTGCTTGTTATTCCCTTAAATTTGTCAATACTTATTTTCTCAAATGGGAATTCGTTATTCATTTTTTTGTCTTGGATATGCAAAGAGTATTAATCTGTGCGAAAGGGAATAGTGCTGCATCTAGCAACCAGCTATTAAGAGATATGTATGTGCTTAAAGGCTACTGTAGTTCCAAATTGCCCTTGTAAATATATATTCCCCTTACATCTACAAGAAAATTAGCAATAAGATAGAATCTGCAAATGTTTATTTCGATTAACATGAAGTAGATGGAGAATAACCGTTTGTATAAATAGTTTGTACAAAAGTAGAGAAAGTCATGTGAGTGTAACACATCAGGTTTTTTATTAGTGTATAATGCGTTCTTACTTCACGCGGCACTACAGGCGACACTAATGATATATAAAATGATAATTTGGAAAGGAAACATTCCAGATCTAAGTTTAGGGTATATACGTGGTATTTGCCAATTATGTGGATTGAGGAAAACCTAGAAAGAAGCTTTCAGGGAGGACGGTGCCGGCGGGATTTGATGCGCAGACTTACCGTTCATGAGACCATATTTTAACGACCTCGGCCGCCCGTGTTGATAAACTTATTCTAATTTATTAACATTTTACTATAAATACAAGTTTTAGGTTCCTTGAAACCCCCCCCCCCAAACGATGCATTTTTAGAAAAGTGTCTGAACTTAAAAACAAAAATAGGTAAAGATGTCAAACTTAGTATTTTAACTTTCAAAGATACAACAGGAAAACTTTCAAGAACATTCCCGATTCAAAACTATCCTATACATGGCAAAGTTTTGGTTTTTTATTTTATTAAAAATGGCTAATGATTTTGATTAAAATACGTATGTTTATAGTGTATGTACAACAAACAAAATGTTTATCGTGAACTCTCTGCAAATAGCTAATGAAGTCCTCTTCATTCTAAGCGAATGATATAGATATGTCAAATAACTTGTTAACCGTAAGATATAGACGAAAACGCACTGCACAAAAAATGTAGATCCTGTTAAAAGACACAATCTATATTAAATATTTTTTGTTGCTATTATCATTTATAAGCTATTATTTGTTCTTGGTTTGAATTTTCAAATACTTTTTTCAAGTGTTAAAACGTTATTAGTATTTGTTTTCTTCCGTGGTCATGGAAAGAGTGGAATTTCAAAGTCATCGCAAGTAAACCCGGTTATTAAAGATTTGACTTGGCTTAAAAGTCTCGTCTATGCTCTTTGTACGAAATGTGCAATAAAAGAATTTTTGTAAAGGCTTATCTCGCTTTACAAGAACTATAAAAAATTATATTGAGTTTTATTTATGGACGCTCTTTAACTACTATGGTTCTTAGCGTCCCATTCCATATTGGGCGTGAAAGACCGGTAATTTTGCTCAGAGGCCACTTTATCAGGCTTGAGGTCTTTTACGTGCCGTAAATCTACGACACGGGACCACCGGCTTTACTTCCCTTCCGAAGGAAGCCATGGTAAGGATTTTTACGTCCGAAAAAATCCAACGCCCTCCGCGCCGTAATTATTGAGGGAACATATAAATAATTAAGTAAAGAAAATATAGCAAAATAAAGCAGTAGTTTCAATAAATAATTTCAATGTATAAGCTTGAGTTGAAAGATTTGTCCGAAGAAAAAGGTCATTAGCCAGTAAAGTTAACGGAAGTCATTCATTAGCAACAGCGAGAATAGAACACATTAGCTTAAAGATTCTGGGAATGCAGTTTAAATTCACCGTGTTTGCAAAGTCACGTAGGCAGAAATTCTGAAAAATAGAAAGGTAATGAAATTCATAGATTAAGGGAGGTCCTCGTGGTAACAAGGTAAAAGACTCACACGTACAGTTTTTCAAGTTTGGAGTGTAGGAAGGGATGTTGGCAGGGGTAGCTCTAAATTAGGAGCAGCTCAGGTAACACAAGGGCGTGCAATATATTCATGCACATTCCTTCGCGCACACATTCGTGCATATATGCATCCCTCTGGAATACTAGCAACGACTTGTGTGTTATTTTAAGTGCTCAGTGAAGCGCTGTGTTAGAAAGAAGGGCTATCGCGAAGGATCGTGCTGCTATGTATTTTAGCGGCTCAAGGCAATTTACGCTTCTAGTTTCTTGAAACAGTTATTTAAACCGTAAACTTGATGCTGCAGAAGTTAGCAGGTATAAGTCAATTGCTATAGTTTCGAGTGCTAAAATTCATAATCAGTTTCATTCTTTATCTTCAAATGCTCGAAAACGCGCTTCAATAACTCAAATATTAGATCACATTAAATTTCTCAGTCAATTTAAAACCTTTCACATCGTCCACAATTATTGTGAGAAAAAGATCTCGTAGCTATACCACCAGAGCAGCTGACACACGAGATAACAACAAAACGAGCTTAGAGATCGACAACAAATCAGAAGCAGGTAAACTATACTGCTTTAGAATTGTCGCACTATTCAATGGCTTTAAAAAATTTAGATGACATAATACATTGAAAATTGGCGCCTCAATTGGTGCAATAGAAGAATAACCTTTCGTATGTGGAAGAGTGGATAGTGGCGGTTACTTGAATGTAAAACATCACATTCTTAGAAAAATATCAGATATTGGTTTAAAATAGGAGTGGGAAACATTTCACATACTACTATACACAGACGTATGTTATAATTAGGAGGGGTTAGTATCTGCCCGAGCGAAAGTAGTTTAAGCGTAACAACACGTGATGTGCTATTTTGTCAAGTGGTATCCTGGTTTTCCCTCGAGAAGAACGCGCCATCCAATCCAAGTCCATACACATACCACTCGCCTGCCCAAAACATCAGTGAATAGATAATATTACTAATTTTAAATCGATAATGAGATAGTTGTTGTTTCACGTATGGAAAAGCCGATTTGAAGTAGGAGTTGTATTGTATTTCAACTGTTGGGGGGCCGAACTTGTAGTAGTTGCAACCGCACGTATAGTAAACAGTTTCCGGTAGCCTTTGCCCCAAGTTTAAAAAAATATTAACTTTGTAATTTAACTGTTTCTTTAAATATTATATATTTATGTTTGCCTCGGCTGCGTCAGTATTATTGTTAGAGACAGGTTTCTCTTAGCAGCGTTGTGGTGCGACTAAGAATGTAGGCTTACAAAGATTATAATTTTACTTCACTCCTTTTATTAATGCTTGATACGATGTAAATAACACTTCACTGATAGAGAGCTGTGAGATTCTTTTATTAATTATTTGCACTTTTTAACACGTAAGCTATTTTTCGTCTCGCACGAATACGTATTAAATCTCTTGAGGACACTTTTTGCGTCTGATTAATAACGCTGTCTTCTGCATCCAACTGAAATGATTTCAGCCGTCTAAACTTGTAAATTTATATATTTTAAGTCTCTGATTGACTATTCCTAATCCAATAGAATACCTTCATTTAACTAAAGCTTTTTCTGGTTGGTGATTGGCTATTTTTGTAAACTGTCACTACAATTACATTATTACTTCCAAGAATCACAAGTGACCTTTAAACTTTCTAATTCATTATTGTCTCAAGTTTACCTCATTGTTACTTCATTGTTAGCATCTTTTAACCTATTATTCTCATAGCTCCTACATTATTAAATTACGTAATATATTCACATAACATTATTACACATGCATACAACAATACAAACATATACAATGACTGTTACATACATTTTTTATATATTGTTACATACACATACTGCTTTAAGGCGGGCTGTAAGTGAATTTAATATTACATAATTAGACTGCAATTATTTAAGTGTTAAAAGTACTGCCTCAATAAATAGTTTATTTTAGTGTCATATTACTATAACCCATAAAATACATAGCTTTTAGCTTTTGCAACACATTTTTAGTGAACTGGATATCACCTACATTCCAAAATACAAAAGAAAAGATGCAAAAACTACAAGTAATTGACAACTCTGAGTGTTCAATAATAATTACAATGGTGACAAAACACCATTAATAATAATAATACTAATAATACTAATAATAATAATAATAATAATAATAAAAGTGATGCCAACGATGATGATCACGATGATAAATAATAATGTCTAACATCCATTCAAATTGAACAGCCCGTTGTTTGCATTAATACGCGATTCGAAGGTCCAATTTGGTTATTTTGAAAAGCAATTCCCGCTTTAAAGCTTTGTTGCAGAGGTTTTATCTTCCTTAACATGTCAGGACACCCTAAGTAAGAATGAACACTCAGGACTTCTGTAATAGCCGTTATCACCTATTTGTTTTCATATCGCGGCAGCTAGTTGATAGCGGGGAAAAATATACTGAACTTTTCAAGAACATGAACATTGTTGTACCTGTTTACCATGAACATTTATCGGGTAACATATGCCCATAAAAACTGTCATCTGTTATTGTATATCGCTAGAGTGACAATCAAAACAGCAGGATTAGATAGCACGCTGTACAGAAATTCTCATTCACAGTAAGCACTACAAGCATTATTTTGAACACTAATAGTTAGCATTTAGTGCGAACATAACAGTTGTAACAGTACCGTTTAACAGTGGCTGCGCAAGGAACAATTCGGTTTACGTAATCAGTGTTGTCATTTTCACGACATGCAACCAATTAAATTGCATAGCAGCTGTAAAACATCAGTTGCATATGCAAATATATCGTTCTGAAGATAAATTGTAATAGTTTGTTTGACCTGGAACAAAAATAATCATCACAGCAGTATAAATTAGAGAACGATGAGTTTGCATTCAAAATGGAACGTATGCAACTGATTCACATCGTTAGCAATGCTGGCTATAGCATCTGGGTGTAGCATAGAGGAGGTAGCATCAACTGACCAGTACTTAAACCACTGAATTCTCAGACATACAGCGATGTTGTGCAGGTACACGGAGACAGATCCCTTACTGCTCTGCATAGTAGCAGGCTGACTGACAAGTACAGTGAGTGAATTTATATCCAGGGTGATTGAGTTAGGAGTAACCAACGGACGAGACTTCATTAACTGGAGCACAGCAACACAAGTAGACCATAGTGGGCCCTTTATGCCTCCAAGTGGTCCCTTGCAGGAAGGGATGTAGGGGAGACCCGAAGGGCGACCAGATCCTGACGACGATGTGCGCCAGCAAGGACGAGGCTCCTAACGATTCCAACTGACACCGATTTCGTCGCCGGCTAGCCTGGTATCCCAGGTGTAGACGAGACACTTCTAGGGAGGGAGCCCCAGAAGTTCCGCCAAGCGCCAGGAAGGAATATTTCCATATCGCAAATCCACCGTTCTGCCGCAGCCCACCAACCTCCGTCTCCTGATCCTGTAACTCTGAAACGGATGAGGTGAAACAGATCGAAGGAAATGATGGTCAGGAAATTCGTGGTAGAATGGGAACCACCTCAGCATTTGCCTACACTACGAAACAACCCATGGTGAGTAGCCGTCTCGATCAGAATCTAACAGGGGATCTCCCAAATATGAACCTCACACGTTACCACGGAGCCATCTCGCTTGGTTGGTATTATTAGTATTTTTATTCAGATTTTAACAGTTTATCTCAATAACATACTGCAACTGTACGAGGAAAATCATTCGCATGCAAATAAAGCAAACTGTTGGTTTATTAAACAATAAAAAAAGTGATTAAGGGGAGAATAAATGGGAAAGTTGCCGAAAACTTACGCTTTTAGTTTCTGCAGCTTTATTATTTGGAACTAGCTGTTTAATTTAGTACGTGCGTGTGTGTGTGTGTGTGTGTGTGTGGGGGGGGGGAGTACAATCTAAGACTAAATGTTGTAGGGATATCGGAGACCATTTTATCTTTGGTACACATTGCCTACCGGCAATAGTGTATAGAGTTATTGGATTTCTGGTTTTTCTTTGGTTTTTTTACATTAAATCATACACTTATTTACACTTCAGACTCTGGGGAGGATAGGTTTTAATAATATTGGCTAGAGGGAATTAAATCCAGTAGCATTCACACTGCAGGCAAGTGCTCCATGGCTGAGCTACGAAGCCAGCTAATCTGCTAATTTGTACAGCGACTTTAGCGCCACTTCTCAGAAACAAAACATAGCTTCCACCTACTATGGAACAAGGTGGTAAACGTTAGCCCATTCTTTAGGGGAAGTTTTGCTCAAAAAATTGGTACAAAAACCTTCAATACTTATGTCGGAAAAATGATGTCTTACTTTTCGTACAGATGTCATCCTCTAGCTGCTGGGGTTTCCAAATGCACAAATAAAATGCTGGCCATATATGAATAACAAACACTACCAATGACAAGCGTGCGTTCTTTAACCATATTTATGATTCACTTGGGTTTCTGATTCACGTAAGGTCCGGTTAGTTAGGTTAGTTTTCCTTTTTTATATAAACTAGGTTAATTAGCAACTAGTGGTTACAGCAAAGCACGCGAGCGAAGCGGGTGGGCGTTCCTTAGCGATGTTTACGATTCACTATTTATATAAGCTTAGGTTTCTGATTTACGGAAGGTCAGGTTAGGTTTAGTTTTATATATATATATATATATATATATATATATAAGCTTAGGTTAATTAACAACCAGTGGGTACACCAAACAACGCGTGCAAGGCGAGCGTTCGTTCCTTAGCGATGTTTACGATTAACTATTTATATAAGCTTAGGTGTCTGATTAACGGGAGCTTAAGTTAGGTTTAGTTGTTTTTTTCATATAAGCTAAGGTTAATTAGCAACCATGGTTACACCAAAGCATGCTCGCTTCTTTATGATTCACTTAGTATATAAGCTTACGTTTATATGAGCGGGGAGCAGGAAGCGAAAAAGAATAACTACAAAATACCGCTAATCCCGCGGATTTCGCTTCTCATTTAGATTGGCAATTCCCATCGCGCATATGCGGTAGCGAGAAGATGCCCATGTTAGTTGTCCTTATATCATAATTATGGTATAAAAGTAAACCACGCTAAAAGGGTGGGTAGGTGAACAACAAGTCTGGAATAGATAACATCGACTCCAAAGGTAATTTAATCATTCTCCACCACTTTTAATCACTCTTTCAATTCCGTCGCAACTAATGAAGTTTAGCTGTTGGTACTACTGTTAAGTATGGCAACTTCTGTGTGCTTAAGCTGTGTGATTTCTTTCCGAGTAAATTTATATGCGATTTTTTATTCTCCAGTTTTTGCTCTGCACAGGTTTATCTGTGAATTACATTTTCTGGTATAAATGTCCCGTTTTCTCGGAAGCTATTGAATATAGTTTAATTAAATATTAGGACAATGAAAGCAAACTAATTGCTGTTGTGGATCTACTTTGGTGTTAATAAGATGATTGATTGAAAATATGCTAATAAAAGTCATTCAAAAGATTGAATAATTAAGAGCAATAATCCTATCTTCCTTAATAAAAAAATATATTGGATAGAATCTTATCAGTGAACTGAGGAGGAATAAATACATCTACATACCGTAATAGTATCAATCGTCCGATATTCTAAACAGTTTCTGAGATAATAGTTCATAATTTTACAAGATTTAACATTGGCAGGATACGGCCTTGAATCTACCCTTTGATAGTTTATTTTTGCATAGGAAGATATAAATAATTAAATAAAGAAATGATAGTAAGACAAAGAAATAATTGCAATTAATAATTTCCGTATACTTAATCAATGTATCATATAATAAGTCTGAGTTGAAAAGATTTGTCCGAGAAAAGGTCATTGGCAAGTCATGTTAAGCAAAGTCATTAGCAACAGCCGAAATAGCGAATGCGTTAATATAACAGTTCTTGAAATGTAGTTAAGATGTGAATTCAGTACGTTTAGGTGTCACGTAGACAGAAATTCTGTAAAAGAGAAAGGGATTGAAATTCTGAGTTTAAGGGAGGTACCCCATAGTAACAACGCAACAAACGCACACGTAAGAATTGTAATGTTGACTCGGAATAGTTTGTCTTTAAATTATTGGTTATAAAGCTAAAATTTTAAAAAAAATTATGTTGACTTTTTTATAAAAAAGGAAAAACTGTAACACTGTCATAGCCCAGTTCAGTTATTGATTAAAATGTAAAACGCTAGTAAGAAAGTTTTATAAAATAAAACTATTGAGGACCTTCTATACAATATTTGAAGCTGTTTTGATCAAAACTGTGGTCAATAGCAGAAAAAAAGGAAAAGAAAATTTACAATAGCGCTATTCTCTAAAACTCCCCAACATCATAGGTATCACCTTCAGATACCTTCTTCCTCTCTTCTGATGCTAATTTCAACAGTTTAGCCTGATAAAATGATGAGTCAAAATGATATTAAAAGCCTTCACTTACATCAAGATGGTCAAAAGAGGGACGATCGTTTCGAGGTTATTAAGACCTCATCATCAGCGTTAAAAGACGACTGCCAGTTTAGCCTGGCTTCTGCATGTAATTTGCTTCTGTGCACTTCTTTTCTTTAACTGATTGATGCGCCGCTGGTCACTACGTGTGCTAATATTTACAGATGAAGGAGATGATATTTTTCCTCTAAGAGCATGTAGCACTTCAAAAGTTTTGTTGCACCCTATGTTGAATTGTGCTACAGGTTTTGTTAATCCAAGTTCCAGTTTATGTTTGGAAATTAATATTTCTTTAGGGCATTGGCCCCAAATAACACTGCGAAATATCCCATTTTTATTTTGAGTATTACATCCAACACATCTTTTTAGTAGAGAATCTGATGCAAGCCTTTGGTATATAGACATAAGTTTCGTAACAACATCAGGTGAGAGTTTACACTTCATTTTTTCATGTCTGTCTATATTTGCACCTCAGCAAGTTGTCTGTTATAGAAGCACCAAAAGTCCTTACCTTGGGGACAGTTACCATGTTGTGGCATAGCGTCAGCTGACGTGTAGTGTTTTAGTGTAGGATACACTTTTTTCATTTTGGCCATATCTGGAATATTTCTAACAATTGCATGTCTGTAACAATGGGTCAGCTTGGTGATGGTAGAGTCCTTCAAGCTGCCCTCCTTACGGCCACCAACTGTGTAATTCCTTTTGTCCGCCATTCTTTTACACAGCTTCCCATTTTCTTAGAAACGTGAATGATACATTCTTTTTTTTTGTATAAGAACTTCCGAACCATACACTTTAAGCTCATTTAAACATGACCATGCAGTTGCATCACCAATATATCATGTTGCACTCAGAGATGGAGCCTTTCCACAGAATTGCACCAATTTCCCTTTCCATGCTATTGGATGAGGCATCATAATTTTTATGCTAATACCAAGCTTTAAAAGTATCACAACTTTTACAAATTTCTTTTTCATTATAGACACACCCCAAACAGAACTTGGAAAGAACTTCATAATCCAAAACAATTACAGTAAGTGTATCAATAACAAATCCCATACCATAGTTGGAACCGTATCCTCTCCTCATCCATGAACCATCAAATGACACTGCAATATCAATAATCTATTTCTGTTTAAAACAAAAATCGCTTCCTCATGAGCAAAGCGTACTGCAGTTCTGGCCATATGCAAAATTTATAATTTAGTTTTCTTCCCTTCTTCAATAGTTCATGCATATGGCCACCAAAGAAACTCTGTGACATGCTGTTTAGCCTCATACTTAAACAAAATTGTTATAACCCACTATGCTCTTTACCTATTGCAGTAAAGGCATCAACAGTTTTTATATTTAAAGAAAGGGAGGTCTACTAGAATCATAGCTTTCTGTTCTGGTTGAGCTATACATTTCTGAAGAAATGTGTTTGCATTTGGTGCATTTTATCACTAATTTTGAACAAAAATCAAAATGTTCTTTTATTTCTATGTAAACTGGCAATTGTGTATAGCAGATTTTCGCCAAGCTTTGGAGTATTGAACTATGAATTAGTGTGAATTATCAACTATATTTACATCAGTGTCCAAAATATTTGCATTACTATGCGCGCTATTTATAGTACAAGGAGCTTTAGAAGCTAAGGAATTACTGTTTCCAGCTCCATTACTGCTAGCTGGCTGAAACTTACTAATTTTAGTTTGATTTACAGTACCTCTAGCAGATCCCTTTTGACAGTCTTTTCTTGTTAAGGCTTCTTCTATAAGCACAGAGTCGACCCATGTTTACAGCCACACGAATTACTATAACAAAACACTTTTTCTTACACACACAAACGTAGTCGCTCATGAGATTACAAAAAGGAGGAAATCATCTTTAATGCTTGTGTCAATCACCTTCCGTTTATATTCTTATAATTGCTTATAAAAATTATTGTGTAGACGAGTTGCTCTTGGGTTTAAGCCGTGGATTTCTCTGTTCTTACAACTTTCAAACGAAAAAAATCACGTTTTATTTGAAATGTTTAGTATTTTTGTTGACACAGTCATCTGCAGAAGCTGAACAGTCAGCTTTTGAAGCGCGGCAGGTTTAAAATTCAAATTTACAGCTAAGAATAAATCGCAACTATCTAAAAGTGGGTCGTAGAAGTTTAAACGGGGAGCATTTAAATGAATGCAAGCTGAGAAAGGGTTATTTTAGCACCACGTATGGACACCAATTTGAAGTAGTATTGTTATTACGTTGTTTGCACCACGCTATGGGCGTCAATTTGAAGTAGTTTGTATTGTATTTCGACTATTGGGAAGCCGAACTAGAAGTAGTTGCAACCTCACGTATGGTAAGACGTTTCCGGTAGCCTTTGCCCCAATTTTTAAAAATAATAACTTTGTAATTTGACTGTTTCTTTAAATATTATATATTTATGTTTGCTTCGGCTGCGTCAGTATTTGTTAGAGACACGTTTCTCTTAGCAGAGTTGTGATGCGACAAGAATGTAGGCTTACACGGATTATAATTTTACTTCACTCCTTTTTTTAATACTTGATGCGATTTAAATAACACTTCCCTGATATAGAGAGCTGTGAGATTCTATTTATTAATTAATTACACGTTTTTAACACGTAAACTTATTTTTCGTCTCACACGAATACATATTATATTTCTTGAGGACACTTGGTTAGTAACTCTGTCTGCAGGCAACTGACAACTGAATTTGTAAATGTTTCTCCTTTTTAGTTTCTGAATGGCTAATCCTACTCCAATAGAATACCTTAATTTAACTAATGTTTTTTCTGGTTGTTGATTGGATATTTTATAAACTGTCACTAAAATTACATTATTGCTTCCAACAATCAGAAGTAGTATTGTTAAAGTTTCAAACTCATTATTGCCTCATTGTTAGCAATTTTTGACCTATTTCTCACAGCTCCTACATTATCAAATTACGTAATACATTTACATAACATTATTGAACACGTATACAATAATATAAGCATATGCAATGACTGTTACACACATTTTACAGATTATTACATACACATATTGCTTCAAGGTGGGCTGTTATTGAATTTATATATTATAATTTGACTGAAATTACATATAAGTATTAAAACAGTGCCTCAAAGCTGACAGTTAAGTGGTGGAATATCAAAGTTAAATATGTTATTCAGTACAGGAAATTTAAACTATTTTTAATGCAATAAACAAAATTTGTATTTTTTTGTCCAAAATCGAATATTTTGACCGATGTGTCCCCTTTAAGTGTAGGCATAAGGGGTGCCCAGGAAGTTTGTGCACCTATATGTTTTGACAGTTTGGAGTGCTGCACGTCACGACTCCTCCCCTTTAAAGGGTCCAGGCAGTTTCCGAAATAAGGCGGTGTCTGCTGATAAGAGGACGAACTGTGAGAAGGAAGACGTCAAGCAAGCAACTCCGTGTCTCTTCAGCCAGGCACGACTCCACTTTGGCCACGTGAAACTTTGAATGGCCGCCATGACAGGGTGTAACTTTGGCTGAGATAATTTCACGCTTTTTTTGGCTAGAGTAACCTTTCCTAAATTTAAAATTTCATTATTATTTATCTGATTCTATTGATGACACAATAACCTTTTGATGTTGAAATGAGGTACAGTTAAATGAACGAGATAGTTAAAAGAGGCAAGCAGTTGTGTGTGGTATAAATGTATATGATGCGTCATACTATTTGTACAAAGATAATTTAAATACAAATGGTCTAGGGCTGAAAGGTGTTACATTTGATATTCTAGAAAGGCTGTAATTCTCAAGGTTTAAAGGTTTTGTGCTGTAATGCACGATCCAGAGAAATTTTTATTCTTGAGAACCTTTTACGAAAGGTTGAATTTTTAAAGTTTACTTTATATTTAAATAACTTTGTTTAACCAATGTCGTGACTAACAATAATACAACTATGTACCTAAATTCCCTGTCAATTCGCCGTACCCTTCTAGTCTCTAGTTCCCGAGGTCACAGGGCGATGGATTTTTTTGGAAGTAAAAATCCTTAGCATGGCTTAATTCGGAAGGGATGTAAAGTCGGTGGTCTCGTGTCGTAGATTTATGGCACGTAAAAGAACCTCAAGCCTGATAAAAAGGCTTCTGAGCACAATTTGCGGTCTTTCACGCCCAATATAGAATGAGACGCTAGAACCCATAGCAGTTAAAGGGCATCCACAAATAAAATCCAATTTAATATAATTTTTGGCAGAACATGTCGTTCGGTGAATAATGGTAATAATATATAAGGATTTATATAGGTGTAAAGTTATGCGAGGTCACATACTAAGCAACATACAATTGGAGAATATAAAGAAAAATACAAATTATGCAAGCTAATCAGAAATATTATAGTAAACTCCGACAGTAGGATTATTTAGAAAACCAAATGGAAGTGGGAGGATAAAGGTGTGGTTATTATAAAAACTCGCGTGCAGACCTCGGAGCGACACCAAACCAAACCAAACCAAACCACATACACCGTAACACAGTTATCCCGCGTATAGTGCAGTACGCAGCACAATTTTTTACAAGTAAAGTGCGAGATGTGCGGGATCACATATTTATATACTTAGCAAATGTACATGTGTTAAGAGAAATTGAAGCAGTATTTTTAACACTTAAATGATTTCAGTCTAATTATATAATATATAAATTCAATAACAGCCCGCCTTAAAGCAATATGTGTATGTAACAATATATAAAAAGTGTATATTACAATCATTGTATTCATGTGTAATAATGTTATGTGGATGTATTACGTAATTTAATAATGTAGGAGCTGTCAGATATAGGTTAAAAGTTGCTAACAATGAGGTAACAATGAGGTAACCTTGAGGCAATAATGAATTTGAAAGTTTAAATGCTACTAGTCGTTATTGGAGCACCAATAATGTAAATTTTGAGACAGTTTAAAAATAGCCAATCAACAACCAGAAAAAGCTTTAGTTAAGGGAAGGTATTCTATTGGATTAGGAATAGCCAATCGGAGACTTAAATTACAGAAATTTACAAGTTTTGGTGGTTGAAATCAGTTCAGTTGGTTGCAGACAGCGTTACTAACCAGAGGCAAAAAGCGACCTCAAGACATTTAATACGTATTCGTGTGAAACGAAAATAATTTTACGTGTTAAAAAGTGCAAGTAATTAATTAAAGAATCTCACAGATCTCTATATCAGTGAAGTGTTACTTAAATCGTGTCAAGCAGTAATAAAAGGAGTGAAGTAAAATTATAATCTGTGTAAGCCTACATTCTTAGTCGTACCACAAACCTGCCAAGACATCCATATCTCTAACAATAATACTGACGCAGCCGAGGCAAACATAAATATATATTATTTAAAGAAACAGTTAAATTACAAAGTTAATATTCTTTAAACTTGGGGCAAAGGCCACCTGAAGGTACACTTGGGGCGAAGGCTACCGGAAACTGTTTACTATACGTGCGGTTGCAACTACTAAAAGTTCGGCTCCCCAACAGTTGAAATACGATATAACCCCTTCTAAAATACTCATTTTCTCAAATTGGCGCCCAATACAGGGGCACACAACGTAAAGACAAACCTTTCTCAAAATATCTGAGTATATAACCGTGAATGGGACTGTAGTATCGTTAGTAGAAACTAAACTCGCCATGGGTATATGACAGCTGAACAAATGATGGTAAATTGTAATTCGAAACCTAGAACCCATCCAAACCTATGCCGAGATAATGTAGTTATTGCCAAGACAGATTAAACAACTAGTAACAGTATATATAAAATAGTAACCTCTAGAATAGCTTCCCCAGCAACAGGGAATAACGTTTGCCATTAAGAAATTCTGTCGTCCTCCGTGGTCTAGGGGTACCATGCTAGTTTCTAGTTCCTGATGTCGCGAGTTCAAACCCAGCGGAGAACGATGGAGTTTTTTAGTGTAAAAATCCTTGGTATGGCTTCCTTTGAAAGGAAAGTAAAGCCGGTGGTCAGAACCTAAGCCTGATAAAGAGGCCTCTGAGCAAAATTTTCGGTCTTTCACGTCCAATATAGAATGGGACACTAGCAACCACAGTAGGTAAAGAACTTCCATAAATAAAACTCAATTTAATTTATTTAAATTAACAAATTAAGATTTTTAGACATATGTTGCATAATAATGTGATCTGGGAATTCATTGTTCCTCCAATCGGAATGATTTAGTATTATAACTCGTTAAAATAACAATGTCAAGTCTAAAAGTCTAGTCAAGTCAAGCCTAAACAATGTATAAATACTATGAGTATTGTGATTCTGATGTGAAATCTAAGAAATTGAAGCAGTGTTTTTAACACTTAAAAGATTTCAGTCAAATTATATAATATATAAATTCAATAACAGCCCGTCTTGAAGCAATATGTGTATGTAATAATTTGTAAAATGAATGTAACAGTCATTGCATATGTTTATATTATTGTATACATGTTCAATAATGTTACTTGTGATTCTTGGAAGCAACAATGCAAATTTTGAGACAGTTTAAAAATAGCCAATCAACAACCAGAAAAAGCTTTAGTTAAATGAAGGTATTCTATTGGATTAGGAATACCCAATCAGAGACTTGAAATACAGAAATGTACAAGTTTAGGCGGTTGAAATCAGTTCAGTTGGTTGCAGACTGCATTACTAACCAGACGCAAAAAGTGTCCTCTAGAAATTTAATACATTTTCGTGCGAGACGAAAAATAATTTAAGTGTTAAAAAGTGAAAATAATTAATAAAAGAATCTCACAGCTCTCTAACAGTGAAATAATTATTTAAATCGCATTAAGCATTAATAAAAAGAGTGAAGTAAAATTATAATCTGTGTAAGCCTACTTTCTTATCGCACCACAACCCTGCTAAGAGAAACGTATCTCTAAGAAATACTGACGCAGTCGAGGCAAACTTAAATATATAATATTTAAAGAAACAGTAAAAATACATTTGGGGCGAAGGCTACCGGAAACCGGGTACCATACGTGCGATTGTAAACGAACTTCAAGTTCGGATCCCAACAGTTGAAATATAATACTAATCCTAAAAAATTATAACATCTTCAAATTGGCGCTCATACGTGGGGCAAATAACAACATAAAAATAATATCTTAAAAATTAATGTCTTGTACCCTTTCTCAGAAATTAACTTCTCCTTTTGCTGAATACGCTGCGTATTCATTTGACCGCGCAACATAATTCCACTGTTGTTCCACCCCCCTGCTTATGTGCTGTTTTAAGGACTGGCTAGAGAAACAGAGCAGATCTTCCTCGCACATTGGCTGCCTGAGCTAAAGTACTTTACTTCAGTGAGACACAATTCAGTTGAAATGGTGCGAGCCATGACAAAGCAGGAGTCGGACAAAGAGGGTTCTGAGGAACCCTTAATAGGACTAGTGCCAACATTAACGCACGACATCCGAGAAACACAGAGTATAGGCTTTATATACAGAGATGCATGGTTTTTAAGGGAATCATTGAGTGAAATTATCAGAATCCGCAATGTATATCTGATTGTTTTTATTACACTAGCTCTATGTAGAAGGAGTTTGGAAATTATGCACCAGCTATGTGTTATAGCGACACCTTTTCAAAAAAGAAGTGACATGGTCCTAAATGTTTTCCGTTTTGGCAATGTTTCCGTATTATTTCTGCATAGTTTTTAGATTATTGAAAAACACTATATCAACATCATACATGTTATTATAAATTCACTCAAGTTAGTGCATAGTATGTAGTTTTATACTCCTTGTATAATCCAATGCATATTATGTATGATATATACATTATTTCAGTGTCTATCCTTTCACCAAAGCATTCATCACAACAATAATTAAGAAATTTTACATAGTCATTGTCCCTCTTCGTCATTACACTAATGCACGCATCACGGCACCAAGCTAGGAATCTCAACACTATACACAAGTCTGAGAAAGCGCCATATTTTTACGCGACATCCAGGCAAGAACACACATCTGTGACTGTAGCCCCCTTCTTTCGTCCTTTGTGATTCCGTTTAGGCATTTATGTGTAAAAAGAAGGTATATTTATCTTAATGACCTACATTTGCAGCTTCCTCGGAAGTACAGTATTTACCAAAATAAAATATATAAACATTTGTAGTTTCCTTGGAAGCACAGTATATCCCAAAAGAAATGCGATTTAATACTGCATATTTTCGTTTTAAGCATTTCAAGCGGTTTCCATTTCCACATTGAGTAGTTTCCGTATTATTCAGGAAAAATTACACAAAGTATGACTTATTCGGTGTCCATTTTGGGAGGTTTCACGGTATGCATCAAAGGTTCTTGCTATATTAAAAAACAGCATAGCATTTAATAATACAGCTTTAAAGTCATTCAAAAGTGAAAGACCGACATGCGACATAAATTTACTATTTATAATAGGTAGAGAAAGTACTGTATTTCACCCAAAAGTTCTATACCTTGATTTCTCCAGAAATTGATGTTTTGAGTTTACTTGACGCGACTTCTTTTTAAAAATATTCATAACTAAAATACGAGAAATCAGGTATATAACAAATTTCGTATTTAAACTTCAGCATGTTCTAAGGATGGGACATAATTTTCAAAAACGTTCTCTCACTCCATAATACCGTTTACATGGAAGAGTTTTCTAAACAAAGAACGTAAAGTCGTTTTATAAAAATCCACCTGCTCAAGCCATTTGCATCAAAATAAAATATATATTTTGAATTTTCTCGAATTTTCTGATAAATCCTCTTAATTCTGAAATAATTTTGAATAATGCTGTGTAACTGGTAAACCTTAACATACAGATAATACTTGCAGCATGAAAAATGTAGATGTTGTTAAAACTCACAGCTGATGTAACATTTTTGTAGCATTACCGCTTCTAAAATATTATTATTTGTTAGAATTTTCTAATGCCTCGTATACTTTTAAGTGCTTTCACCATTCAGTTCTATCTTGTGATGTCATGCAAAAACTATTGAATTTTATAGCCAAGATACAGGGAACCTGCTTCAGCATCCTGCAACGAAATGTGTAGTAAGATCATTTCTGCGAACATTTATTTAGATTAAGCTGAAGCAAATAGAAAAAAATCTGATTCTTTGCATACGCATTACTTTCTCTACTCACTCTTGTATACATTATTCTTATGAAAGCTTATTATTCCAGCTACTCCAGATAAACTTGCGGTTCACATTTACACATTTCGTTGTAGGATACAGTAGATAAATCCAAAATCAGAATTCTAAACAGCATGTCGCTATGTAATGGCTTTGAAATTCCATGGTCTTGGCATGACCATTAAGGGGGGGGGAGAAAAAGACTTCACATTAGAAGTATTGGAAAATTCAAACCAATTAAAAGGAATACCTCTGAAATGGTTATCTCCACAGAAATGTTTATTTAACATATGTAAATTTTGTCTTTCTCTTACGGTTAACCAGTTATTGAAAGGCCTTTTAAAATGAAGAAGACTTCAGAGGCTATTCCCAGAAAATTCAATAACACATTTCACTTGTTATGAAAATATCTCAAAATATGACATTTAATCGACATCGTTAGAGCGACGAGAAAATAAACAAATTAAGAAACATTTCCCATCTAACGGTTAGTTTTGAGTGCGGATATTTCTTGAAATTACCTCAGGATAGGCTTGAGGTAACACCATTCACAATGCAGCATAGGTGACATTAAAGAGCTGGACATGGGTTTCTGGATCTGTAAATTGCACTCGGAAATCTTTCGAGAGTATCCCAGATTTCATATTGAATAAGATAAAAAAAACTATTTAATATGAAAACGCACTCGACTTTATAGATAAATGAAACTTAGAAAGGTACTAAACAAGGAAACAACAAACAGTACAGCGTCTGGCGTCAGCATTTAAAATGGCGCGGCAGGTCAAATAGAAGGACACCATGACTCTACGTAGATGGCGTAAAATCTCGCATCGCATATCGTGTGCTGCTCAGAAGCTGGCAATGCATGGAGAAAGAAATGTAAAAGTCTTCCTCTATGCAAGCAACGCAAACATAATGTTTGGAGTTTACAATCCTTTACGTTATGTGTGCGTTACCTATGTAAATGCTTCCATTAAATAAGGGTGCAAACTCCTGTGTTTATGACGCGTCTGCACTTACTTTTCAGTGTGTGTGTGTGTGTGTGTGAAGAGAATGAAAGGTGGGGAAAAGGAGAAAACAAAACGTGAAGCGGAAGAAAATCCTATATTTATTTAGAATGGGCCGACACTTTTGCACATCCTGTTTATCGTGCTTGCATGTATTTACGTTCTGTATCATACGTTGCACATCTGCCATAAGGAGGGTCCTTCTGGACGAAAAAACGTTGTGTTCGAAAGGTCCTTCATATTATGCTCATGAAATTTGCGTTTGGGGTAAACATCTTAATTTAAAACGTATTTCCTGGTGGGTAACGGCTTCACCTTTGCTCTTTACAAGGTTGCTAACGTGTTTATGCTTCTCCAAGGGCGAAGGGAACATCGCTTGCTCGATTGCTAGTCAAATTAGGAGTGCGTCTCTTTTAACGAGATTACGGTTCCTCTTCTAGGCTTGCGCATTACTGCCACACGCTCAGTTTTTTGCTGCCAACGTACCAGCTCTGAAACAACTCATTAATTTTGTTAGCAAGATTCTCGCCACGGAAATAGCCTTTCCTCCACGATTTCTAAACATAGCTAGTGAGGAAATTTCCAATTATTATTCACACTTCTGCTTTTTACAGCTTTCCATTTTCTCTTCTCAATAGCTGTAAAGGAAGTATTGCAGTCCATCCAAAATGGTATCTCAGAATTTCACAGAAAATACACCTTTTGATGCCAACTGCCTTTTAAAACTCGTTAATGGAAATGAGATCGTAAATGTGACCAACGTTACATTTTTTGCAAGATTTTTTCTTACATTCTGGTGTTTAATAGATAAAAAGTCTTATAAATCGTACATTTTTAGCAAACTCCATATAAACTATTCTTAAATTTATATGGATTTCAAACATGTTAATACCCATCAATATTCGCTTAGAATTTGTTAACTGACCCTATGAAACACATTCCTTTGTTCTCTCGTCTTTAAATAACACCAAGTAACCAATATGCTGTCTCATTACATACACCAGGGCGCAGTTTGCATTTTAAAGCCTACCTACATCTCTGGGGTTTACTATTACGTTATGAAGTTCTTCAGAGTTTTATTTGCTTTTCATTATAGCGTTTGCGTTGTTTTAATTAGTGAAAATTACCGTGTAAAAGGCGCCGAACGACTGGCCGGTTGTAAAGTGATACCGTAATTGACAGGGAAATATAAATAACGATAATAAAGCAACAATAGTAAGTTAAAGAAGTAATCGCAATAAATAATTTCCATATAGGTATTAAATCAGGTATAATGTAGTATGCTTGAGTTGAAAAGATTTTCTAAGGAAAAGGTAATTAGAGAGCCAAGTTAAGCAAAGTCATTAGCGACAGCTGGAGTAGCGAACGCGTTAGTATAAAAGCCTTTGGAATTCAGTTACGTTATAAACTCAGTAAGTTACGCATACCAGAATTCTGGAAAAGAGAAAGGGAATAAAATTCTTAGAATCAGAGAGGTACTCCATAGTAACAAGGTAACAGACGCACACGTAAGATTTTTAAGTATTGGTCAGTGCGAGAATGGACATTGGTAGGAGTAGTAATATGTAGGCGTAGCTTGAGTTAACATAAAGCCGTGCAATTCTTATCAGACACATATTCGTTCGTGCGTAACTTTGTGGATACATTCGTGCATAGATTCGTGGCACATTTTTTGAGAGTTACTCACTTAATCTGGTGATTACTCATGTGTTATTATAAACCCTCAATGACGCGCTTGTATGAGAATATTTAGAGGCCATCGCGAGGGGATCTTTCCGAGTAGCATTTTAGCGACCCCGGGAAGTTTCGCTTCTAGTTTCTTTTATTGCGGAAACAGTTATTTCAAACCGTAAAATTGATACTGCAGAAGTTAGCAGGTATAATAAATGATATGTTATATTTTCGAGTGCCACGATTCATAATAAGTTTCATTCACTATGTTCCAACAGTCGCCGACTCGCTTCAATAGTCAAATATGAGATCACATTAAATTTCTCAGTCAATTTAAACTTGTGTTACCCTTTCATACCCGCCCACACATATCCAGAGAGAAAGATCTCAAGCTATACCACCAGCAGCTGGCGCACGAGACAACGCAGAATGAGCTACGAGATGGAGAACAGGTAGAATAGGCTGCTTCAAGAGATAAGGAGAGATAAGTAGATGGAGTAGTACTCTCACCCAGCGTAAACCCCAAAAAGCGCTAACCAGATTCTTCCGAAAGTTTCTTCCGTTCGCCTCCCACGAACATTTCAGAAACTCGCAGACTTGTATATAGCTAGCGTGCTCGCGAATGAGTCAGTAAATGAGATAGTAAATTGTTGTTCGATATGACATAACATGCTGGTTCTATGAGAGAGATTGTGATGACAGTTGTGATACAATGAAAGATTAGAGTGGTACTGTGTTAGAAGCCTCAGCAATGATGAAAAATTGTTTTGCACGTATTTTATTACGCCATTACGTTGCGAGGAAAAAAGTGATATTGAAAACTGAGCTAGATCACATCAGTGAAATGACAGTGCCAACGGAACTAAATCACATTAGTAAAGTGATAGTGAAAACTGGATAAAGTTACAGTATCTTATGAGTTACTCTGAAAAATCTGGCGTTTCCGGTCTCAAGTCAATATTTTAAAAGTTGCAATTCATAGTAACATATTCGTAATAAAACAGCTTTCAATCGAATTACAGAAATTGAAAATAGTTTAAACCATTTAAGACCTATTAAGGCAGATTATAATAATATACCCGTAGCGGAATTAAATCTCGGTCTCCCGCGCGAGCACATAACATCCGGACTGTCGCTGTTCTGGATTACACCTTTTGTCGAGGAACCACTTCCGATATATTGCTTGTTATTTGTTTATTTTCCAATGTTTATACTGTTTCTCAAATGGGAATTCCTTATACGTTTTTTCATGTCCTGGACGTTATGGAGAATAAGGTTTTGTAAAGGTAGTTTGTAAAGAGTAGAGAATGTCATATGAGTGCAATATACCAGATTCTTTTGTCCCTATTTCAGCTGAACTTGAAATGTGTCAACGAATTTTCTTCAAACTCCTATAAACAAAATTAGCAAAGCACACAGCACCGCTTACGTTAACTACGGATATTCTGTGTCTCTTTCTCCCTCTCTCCCTCTCTATTCTTACACTCTTCCCGTTCACTGTCTTTGTTCCTATTTCTCTACCTACCCAGTTTATTCCTACCTGTCCCTCCTTTCCCCTCCGTCGCCCTCTCATATCCTATTGCACTCTCCCCTCCCAATGCCTCTCACAATGTTAATTTTTCTTTCGCCGCGCTATTCTTTCTCGTTCCTTTTTCCTCTTTCTACCTTTCTCTCCTTTTCTCTCCTCTCTCAACCTCTTCACCGGTTGTGATCTACCCCAAATCTTCCTTTCTGTTTAACGTACTATAATTTAAAGCTTAAATTGAGAACTACAGTGTCTGTGGTAGCTGGTTTATGTACAAGAATAACGTTGGAAAAAAGGTAGTGCAATTTCTTAAATATTCATCTTATCCAAATTTTGGGCATAACACAACTCACTAAAATGATCATGCTCAAATTTTGTTATGTAACATTTTTCATAACACTCAACAATATGAAGGATATTTGGTGTTTCTGATTTCCTGCCTCACTAGAACATCTCCTTGAGGAATGTAAGATACCATATAACGTATTCCCTAAGTGTGACTCAAGACTAGGTAAATAAAAATTTATTCGGCCTCTATAGCTTGAAAAGGCGTAAAAACACACCCTAAAACTGGAGTTTTGGCTTGATACTGGAATTATTAACTCGCATGATTAATAAATCTATAACGACGTGATAGGGAGATATATAAATAATTGCAACAAATAATTTCCAGATTTCCATATTACCATGCAAAATTGCTAGCGCCTCTAACATTGTCGGTATAGGAAATTGCACGGTTTTAATTTAGAATGCGGTTGGCGCAGAAGTGGCTTATATGAAAGTACATTTTAGTATTTCTGGGGCTGGGGAAAACACGACATACTATAATGTTTCAGCAGAGAAAAATTGTTACATTTTAATGTTGTGTCGAACGATTATTACCTACCTAATGCAGAGGAAGAACTGAATTTTTGACAACATTAGGCATTGACATTCAATGCCTCAATGTCTCAAAACATGTTATATGATAAACTAGACAACACTTTTGCAGTGTTAAACGTTTCCGAGTATTCTTCGTCATCGCTTTGAATTTTCAAATACTTTTACATTTCAGGAGGAAAATCTTTAGTGATTTTTATCCATATTTCATTGGAAATGCATGTTTTGAAGTGCCCTCAATACAAATAAAGCAATTTTGGAAACATGTCCGTGTGTCTGTCTGTCTAACTGTGAACAGCATAACTCAAAAACGAAACGTCAGATAAATACGAAACTTGGTACTTGAGTTTACTAACTTCCAAGGATGCAACACGAAGATTTTCAAGAAAACTGCCACCCAGACCACCTTTTACATGGAAAATTTTTTTCGAAAATATTGATTTTCTCAAAATAACTCAACCTATTTTGATTAAAATATCCTATGTTTAAGGTATTTTTCTGGCAAATGGAATGTATATCTTTTATGAGAATGTCCCCAAAAACCCTCTTCATTCTGAATGACTCGCATAACTGGTAAACCGTAAGAGATAGACAAAATTTTAAAAATGTAGATCGCGTTAAAACACATAATGTATGTCGCATACATTTAAGTGGGAATTCGTTGCTCGCTTTTTTATGCCTTATACATACAAAGAGAATGAATGCTCCACATAGCAACCAGCTCTTAAAAGATTTGACTATCGCTTAAGGCCTAACATATTCCCCTTGCACCTACAAGAAAATGTTCAATAAGATTGACATCTCGATATCTCGATTAACATGAAGTAGATGAGAATAACCGTTTGTAAAAATAGTTCATACAAGAGAATAGAAAGTCATGCGAGTGTAACACATCAGATTTTTCCTCGCAGTCATGCAAAGAACGACCCGCTTTTAAAAGATTTGACTATCGCTTAACCCAATTGTCTTCCCCTAATCCACTTGTCCCTACAAGGATATATAGAATGAATGCATTTCTGCACCTGTTTATCTCGATTAATATGAAATAGGGAAATACGATTTTGTAAGAATACTTTCTAGAATGGGTAAAAAGGCATATGAATCTAACGTAAGCTTTTATGAAGAAGAAATTCCACAGAAATAGTATTCCATTCTTAAGCTAGCAGGACTTGGTGAAAAGTTAATTACTTATTCGCCTTTCCTTTATAATTTTCTCTATCACCTAGCTACATGTATTCCACCCAAAACTTCTATATCGAGCTTTCACTGCAAATTAATGTTCCGATGCAATGAACCTCCCTCCAAACTAAAATGCTTAACTATTATGATTAAAACGGCATATACTAGGGTGATACTGAAAATTTTTAGAATGTTATGTTTCTAAAAACAAATTAAATTTCTTTATACTTTACAACTACTTTCCAATGGTTGCTGTGAAATATATTGGATTTGCTCCAATAGTTTAATTATCACTATTTAAATATTTTATGTTCACAAAAATTAATTTGACTACATAACACTTCCAAGCATGATTTCTTCGTTTTTTCTTTTTCTGTTTACCCTCCTTGTATGTAGGACTTACAGCCCCAGGACTTACAAGCGGGTGCCTGGGGTCAGAGGCCTGTCGAGGAGCAAACACTTTGGATCAGATAGAATATGCAGAATGGGCGATCAGTCCGATGCTTGGTATGAGAACGAGGAAGGAGATGGTATGAAATGGATGAAAGTAAAGGCGATGATGGAGCAGTTGGTAGAATGAACGACGGGGGAAACCCAGATGCTGCTTTGTCCACCACAAATCTCACATGCGTGTCCTGGGATCGAAACCGGGCTCTTTGTGAGATGCAAGCGGTGCCAGGACTTGTACGATTTTAAATCCTCATTAACACCTAAACAATGTGAAGATCGGCTTATAAAGACATTTGGCGAAGAAGCCCTATATAAGGCAACAATTTATAATTGATACAGTAATTCAAGAGCGATCGGTTTTTTTCTTTGTGAAGAATTTCGTGATGGGCGCCCAAGAACTGCTGTTACTGATGAAAATATTGCCACTGTTCGAGCAGTTCTTGAAGAAGATCAACGGACATCTCGTGAACTTATTCGGGCGACATTGGGCATTGGTATCACTCAAATCAAAAAATCTTACATCGACAGTTGACGATGGATTTAACATGGACTGACACTTGATCAAAACCAAAACACATTATTGGTGCAGAAAAACTGTGGAAAAATTCGAAGGTGGCACTTCAAATTTAGATTTAAATATCGTTACTAGTGATGAATCTTGGATTTATTTTTATGATCTTGAAACGCAGTGAATCGGCTCAATGGGTCTTTCGAACAGAACCTAAGTCTACGAAAGTCTGACGAATTGCAGTGCTGGTAAGAAGATGGTGGATCGTTTCTTATTTTTTCTAAAACGAGCCATATTACTACTGTAACATTAGAAGATATACGTACCGTTACTGCCAGTTGGTACACAAATGTCTGTTTACTGCAATTTTTTTTAAAAAGTTTGTGAAAAACGCCCAGAAGGAAAAATGTCACACCATGATGAACGCAAAACTAACAACTGAGTATCCGGATACCCTAAAGATCAGCACCATGGAGCCTCCATCATACAGTCCTGACCTAGCACGTTGTGATTTCGATATGTTTCCAAAAATTTAAGATAAAATTCATGAAATCACTTTCGTCATGAATGAAGCAATGGCATATTATAAAAACCTGGTTTCTGAGGTGCTTTAAGAAGAGTGGCATCATTGCTTTAAAGACTGGTTTCATCAAATGCATAAATGTACTGCTGTTAAAGAGGAATATTTTGAAAAACAATAAAATCATTTTAAGTTTTTAAACCTAATCTTTGTCTGAATTTCCAGTGTTACCCTAGTATTTATGACGTTTCCAAGACACGTATTCCGTACATTAACCTGAATTTTCTGGGAATAGCCTGTAAAGTCCTCTTCTTTCGGAAGGTATTTTATATAAACTTTTATAACGTGTAAATCATGACAGAAAAAACTTTATTACATACGGAAAATTCACATTTTATTTCAAATAACCTCTTTTGTGGCATCAGTCATTTACTTGAAATCCATTATTATTGGCTGGAATTTTAAAATACTTAAGTTATCTGTTTTAAAGTGCTGTCACTATTCACTTGTTTCTCGTTATGCCAAGAAAGAGTATGGAAGTTCAAGGCCAGCCTACAGCGACAGACTTTTGAATGTATCAACTGTCGATTCCGTATTTTGTATCCCCGTTGTACCTACCTGTGTAATGAAACTATTTCTGGAAAGGTTTGTCCAGATTAGATAGAAAAATAAACGTTCTAAGAACAATTTATAGAAGCTATAGATGGGACCTCGATATTGTCGATACTCGATACTTTCGATACTCGGTGGTATCGAAGTGTGTCTAAAACTTTGAGATAAACTTTCGCTACTTTTTCGATACTTTTGAATTTTAAAGTTCTACTTACTGAAAGTTGTTGCGTTTAACTTTATGCTAGATAAGAATTACAGCAATCGAGACTTGCACGTGTCCCCAAAAACCTGCCGTACTATAGTTCTTGGTCCATCTTCGATTGTCTTTACTGTGGGTGAATCAATGTAGCATTCCATCATTCTTTTGTCTAAATTAAAACATGCAAAACAATGGGGAAGGAGTAGAGGTACCCGGGAAACACGCGGCGTTAACTGAATTGTGAAAGAAACTGATTTAGTTGGCGTTCTAAATCACGTTTCTGCAATAACCTGGCTTGGTGACTCACTCTCACTTATCTACTCGATGACCAGAATCTGTGAATCCAGCAGAAACAAACAGAACTTAAGACGTGAGGTAATACAGCGCATGGAAACATTTGTTTTTTGTTGACGCAGGCATGTGGATAGAAAATCCTTTAAAAGAACGTTTTCAGTACAAAATATAGTTACATAAAAAGAGAAGCAAGGGAAGCATTATTATTATTATTATTATTATTATTATTATTATTGAATAACGGTAGGGGATATATAACCTATGTGATTACAAGGATAAAAAATCTGATGTGTTACACTCACATGACTTTCTCTACTCCTGTACAAACTTTTTGTACAAACGCTTATTCTCCATATCCTTCATGCTAATCGAGATGTTAATCTTATTGCTAATTTTCTTGTAGATGTAAGGGGAATTGGTGGGCTTTAAGCGATAGTCAAATATTTTAAGAGCTGGTTGTTATGTGGAGTATTCCATTCTCTTTGCAAAAAATTGAATAATGAATTCCCATTTGAGAAAAGGTATAAGTATTGGAAAATTTAAGGGAATAGTAATCAATATCCCGAAAATGGTTCACTCAACAAATAATGTATATGACATAAATTGTGTATTTTAACACGATCTACATTTTTGTGTAGTAAAATTTTGTCTATCTCTTATGGTTTACCAGTTATGCAAAAGTCGTTCATAATGAAGAATACTTTTGGACATTCCCAGAAAATTCAAGATATACATTTTATTTGTCATGAAAGTATCTTAAATATATGATATTTTAATCAAAGTTGTTAGAGCCATTTTTGAGAAAATTAAAATTTTCGAAAAATGATCCATGTAAAGGGTAATCTGGGGTGAGGAAATTTTCTTGAAAACCTTCGTGTCGCATCTCTGGAAGATATTGAACCTAAATACCAAGTTTGGTGTTTATCCGACTGTTCGTTTCTGAGTTATGCTGTTCACAGACACACATAAGGACATGTTTCCAAAAATGCTTTCTATGTATTCAGTGCACCTCAAAACATGTATTTCCTGTGAAGTCTCGGTATCAAATTTTTGGGTGGAATGCATTACTTCCCCTACTTACTATACGTAGTATAAAAAGTAAAAACTGCTAGCAATTGGAGAATGTTACAGGAACAGTTTCGGAATTGCATATAATACAAAATTAGTTAGTTACATTTATTTATCCACAGAAAATTACTAATAATAACATAAATTCAGTGAAAAATACATCGCATTTACAGTTTTTATATAGTGAGTATCGAATATCGGAGCCTAAACATTAATATCGATATCGATTTTCGAGAATAGTGGTATCGTTCTATCACTAATAGAAGCTATGTAAAAATAAACACTAGGGGGCAAAGAAAGTCATATCAATGTAATCTACTAGACTTTTCCCTTGCGTTTTCTCTCTCTCGCTCTTCACATATACAGGCACAAATATAAAATACCTTTAGTATTTTTGGTTTCACGAGGCATTGAGACCGGTAATTTAGGTGAAATGTTATGACCAATTTTATTAAAGCTTTAGTTCTTCCTCTACCTTAAGTAGGTAATAATCCTTCGACACCACATAAAAACTTAACAATTATTTTGTGATGAAACACTATAATATGTCGTGTTTTCTCTAGCCCCACAAATACTAAAATGCACCTTCATTTAAGCCACTTCTGCGCCAACCGCATTCCAAATTAAAACCGTGCCATTTCCCATAGTAACAATGTTGGAGGCGCTAGCAATTTTGCATGGTAATGTGGTGCTATGGGACATGCAATGGAAAGGGTTGCGGAAAATATTCATTAGAGGAAAGTGCATGTAGAGTCGAATTGTCCAGCGTTAGTCGGGCTTTTTCACCATTCTGTGTTACTGCTGGGCTATAAAGCTGTTCTGATGTGACAGGCCTTAAAGCGACCATGCGGTTTGTATTTCAATTCCGCTGACAGAGCAATAAACGATATAAATATTTCCTTTGAATGAATAGAAATAAAATCTAATTACGGAAATACTTTTTCACCTCATTGGCTAAAATATCTGTAATGTCAAAAACACACTTTGCTTACAATTATTATTTCTCTACACATACCTGGTAGGTAGAGAAGATTTTGAGCTCCACCCAAAACCTCGATGTCCAGATTTAGCTGGATATGCACGTTTCGAGACTTCCTGAGTTAAAAAAGAGCATTTTAGAAAAAGGTGCTTGTGTGTGTGTGTGCGCGTGCGTGTGTGAGACCACGTTCGTTCGTCCCTGAACAACAAAACTAAAACACGAAAAGTCGGTTAAATACCAAATTGGGTATTCGAACTCAGCGCCTTCAAAGGATGGCACACCAAGATTTTCAATAAATTTTCCCTACTCTAAGCTATCTTTTACATGGAAAACGTTTGGTTATTTTTAATTTTTTCAAAAACTCCTCTAATAATTTTGTTTAATTTACCACATGTTTAAGAATTTCAAATAAGACGTATATCTTGAATTTCCTCTTCATTCTGAATGACTTTTGTCGTCGTATCTAACGTGCCCTATGTGGCATATGGCCTTCGGGGGTACCTCATTCCGTCAAGCAATGACTGGATCCATTTCTGAGGTGGAGGTACCCGGCGGGCGGAAACCATTGCCTCCAACGTTAGGTTGATGAGGATAGCAATGAAATGAGGGGACGTGAACTCCGAACCACGTTGGGTCTTGAGGACACTTCAAACGAGCAAGTTAGAGGTAAAGACATGGATAGGGCCGGCTTAAAATCGCTGCCCCACAGCCAGGAATCGAACTCCGGCCCTAAGTATGAGAGCCGAAAACGAAACCACTGAGCTACCCCGGCGCACGAATTACCTTTATAATTGGTAAACCGTAAGCGATACACAAGAGAAATATGTAGATTAAAAATTTCCAGATAATAACACTAGTCTGCATTTTCAAACTTTTGGTCAGATGATTTCTTAAAAGTCGGTGTTCTTGAATCAGGTTTTTATGCTGATTTCAGAAATAACTTCCGTTCTTTTCTATCACGTAAGGTTTTTACACAAAAAAGTCATGTTTTGACAATTTTACTAATGAGCGTAGAAAAATATTCAAATACCATTTTACACAAGGTAAGAAACGTTTTAAGAATACTCTCCAGAACTCCTCTAATTTATTTCATGACTACATTTTATCAAAACAAGAAGCCAAAGTGTTTCATTTAATTTTTCAAACCTTCTCTTCTTTGACTTCCTTACAGATCCTTGAAGATGACTGTCCCTCCTCAACATCCAACAGTAGTCGGCCATCATAGTTTCATTCCATCTCCCCTGGTACCTCCTCTCCATTTCCTTAATATCTTGGTGAAAACGTTCACCCTGCTCTTCACTATAATGTCCCAAATTTTCTAGAAAGTAGTCGATATGTGAATGCAGAAAATGCACCTTTACACTCATGTTACAATCCATCTTCTTGAAATTTACCAACATTGTTTCGACAATGGCCTTGTAATTATGATCTTTGTTATTGCCTAGGAAGTTTTCAGTAACTGATCGGAAGGCGATCCGTGCTTCTATTTCTCTCTCATTCATTGTCTTCTCAAAATCTTCATCCTTCATCAATTTCTTTATTAGAGGACCAAAAAAAAATTCAGCCTTTAATTTGTCTTGTGTAATGAAGGGAGATATCTTGGAAAGGTACTTGAAGCAGGTACCACCATCCTGTGGTAGGGCCGTTACAAATTGCTTCATCAAGCCCAATTTTATGTGTAATGACGGAAGCAATATATTTTTATCTCTATATTTTTGTAGTAAAATTGCGAAAAAACTGTACGCGATAGAAAAAAACTAAAAGTAATTCTGAAATCAGCATAAAAAGTGAGTCAGAATAACTTATTAGTTTTCAGTCATCCGATATCATGCAGACTAGTGTAATCATTGTTTTTTGGTTTGAATTTTGGAATGCTTATTCTCTTTTTCCAAGTAATAAGTCGTTATTCTTTTTTTTATTATCGTGGTCATGCAAGGCGCATTAAATTTCAAAGCCATCACTTAGCAACTCGATTTTTAAAAATATGAGTAGCTTATAATTTTAGCCTACTCTATTCTTCTTATACCTGTAACGAATATGAAAATGTATAATGAAGCTTATCTGAATTAACAAGTTGTAGACAGAGGAATAAGCTTTTATAAAAATAGTTTGTAGAAGGGTAACTAGAGAAAATCATGAGAATGCAAACCATCATATTACTCTCTATCACGTACATAGTAGGTAGAGAAGGTAATGCATTCCACCTAAAAATTCAATGTCGAGATTTCATCGGAAATATACGTTTTGAGGCTCCCTGAATCCAAAAAAAACTTATTTATAAAAATGCCCGTGTGTGTTTGGCGCTGTATGTGTGAACAGCTAACTCAAAAACGAAAAACCAGATTAAGCTTGATATTTGAGTCCAATATCTTCCAAAGATGGGGAACGAAAATTTTTAAGAAAATTCCCCCGCCCAAATATCTTGTCTGAAGATTTTTCGAAAATACTGATTTTATAAAAGATGGCTAACGATTTAGATTAAAACACCACACACTAAAAATATTTACATGGCAAATAGAATGCATATCTAGAATTTTCTGGGAATAGCCATTCGGAAGGAATGTGGTATAATCTTGTATAATTCGTAAACGTTAAACCATAGGCGAAAACATACTTCACAGAAAATGTAGAACTCTTTAAAACACAAAATTAATTTCACATATTTTTTTAACATCAGCCGTTTACGAGATATTCATCATTAATGTTTCGAATTTTGAATACTTTGACATACTTTTAAAGTCCTCTCGATTATAAATTTGTTTTTCGCGATGCCATGGAAAGAATGTGAAATTATATGGCCAGCCAATGGCGTGCAGTTTTAAAACATTTGACTGTGCTATCCCCTCTTTTCTATAACTAAATGTGTAATGTAACTATTTCCTGAAAGGTTTATCTCGGTTAAAATCAAGTATGTAGATAGGAAAATAAATCTCAGTAAGAATAATTTGTACACTCATTAATAAGCTATAGAGGCTAGAGAAAGTCATGTGAATGTAACACATCGGATTTTTTTTTCTTATTGGTTTGACTTTTCAAATAATCATTTTTTCTTCGTTGTCATGTAAAGAAGATGGAATTTGAAAGTCGTTTTCTATGGTGTAGTGGTTACCATGCTAGCCTCTAAGTTCCCGAGGTCGCGGGTTCAAACCCGGCGGAGGGCGATGGATTTTTTCAGGCGTAAACATCCTTAGCATGGAAGTAAAGCCTGTGGTCCCGTGTCGTAGATTTACGGCAAGTAAATAACCTCAAACCTGATAGAGGCCTCTGAGCAAAATTTCCGGTCTTTCATGCCCAATATAGAATGGGATGCTAAGGATCACAGCATTTAAGTAGCGTCCATAAATAAAACTGAATTTAATTTAACTTTTTCAATTTGGAATTTGAAAGCCATTACACACTTTTTAAAAGATTTTATTACCTCTTCAGACTTCTGTGTTTCTGTTTTGTCTACAGAAAAATATATAATGAAGACATTTCTGCAAACAAACGCTTCACTTAAAGAACAATAAGCTTCTGCAAGAAAAGGTTGTAGAATGAAGAATAGAGAAGTCATGTAAATGTAACACATAGGGTTTCCCCCCCCCCCTCAAGCACAGTTATACTCATATGACCGAGTTTTACGTGAACAGTCTGTTGAAACGCTAAGGGATAGCAACGCATAGATTAAATGTATGTATCTGTTAAAACATCAGATGTAAGTCTAACATGAATGCTTCGAAGTGCAACGGCAGCAGATTTTGCAGGCAGAGATAGCAAGGCTCAGAATTATGAAAGTAAACTCCCTCAGCACTATCCTCAATGGTAAAGGTCAAGACCATTTACATGGCAAGTAACAAAGCTAATATAAAGCAACGTCAGAGCAAACCAGGTGTTCATTAGGAGGTCTGCTAATTGTGTGCTTATCACAAATTATTTCCCTGCTGTACCGTAGCTTAATAAATGATAGCACTACCTTGTTCCGTACGTTCATTAGTGTGCAGTGCTCTTTTGTTTGCTTGGAATGGCTTTTACAGTGAGGATGGATGATACAATATTACGGTATTGTTATACTGAAAGAAACTTTAAAGGATACGCCTCTTGAAAAAGGCCAAAAATTGCCAAAATTCATAAAAATAAATTGTAGTGTTATTCAGAACTACAAGCTTTTATATCAGTTCTATGAACTGTGTTTAATGACGTTTTAGCTAGTGGCGGTGGCTTATATCTGAGGTAAATCTTTAGCTAATGGGAGGGGTACACAGTATGCTGAACTCGCACGGCGCATGCCATGTAAATACAGCCAACAGCCTTTCACTATCGCGCGTCTTTATTCCTTACTTGCCTCAGACCAAGTAAACACTACCTCTTTCCAGTAGCTAAACCCCCACTTGTTGGAAGGGCGCCCCCACTCACTAGCTAAAATATCGTTGAACAGATAGTAGCTTTCATAGCTATACAACCTCTTGAAGCGTGTCATAGAATTCATTGTCCGGTTTCCTACAAAGCAAAGACGATAAATTCTGCGAACATTAAAGTGAAGAAACCGTTCAAGAGAGGCCTCAAGAATCTTCAAATACTAAAATAGATACAGAGGAGCACAAAAAGACAAAGGAGCCCCTCTATATTTCGTAAATGTTTTTTTAATGCATAAAGACCGCAACAGTGTTATGTTAGCGTTATAATCTTTAAACCCCCTTTTCCTAAGCTTTCACATCCTCATTTTCAAATTGCTCCACAGGATAAAACAAACGGGATAAATTTATTTATTAAAATGCTTAGTTGTAACGATATTAAACCGTTATACTCATAGTGTGTAAAATTTAAACAAAAATTGAAGTCTCGTCCCATTTATTTTCTTCCGAACTAGTAGGATAATTAAAAATTCATCTCTACAATTTATTAGCATACTGTTAACAAGAGTTAAACTATAATTTTTCAGAAAATAATTGCACAGTGTGGAAATATTTTTCAAAAGAATAAAAAATAATGATAATATTAGTATCTCTAAAACTAATTTAAAAATAAGTTTGAAATTTTGTGCACATACGTACTCCACATAAAACCCTGGTTACTTTATTAACATTTTAAATGAATCGAAGAGAAATTTTGGACTTTAGAAATTTCGGGTAACCTTAAGCTGGAATTATGGTATAGTATTAATTCATAGAGTTTGTGTCACTCAGAATATAGAGAAGGGAAATAGAGCGTATCGATACAGAGGACTTTTGTTTGTACACTGTATCAAGCTATGTGCATGGTCCAGTTGCATCTTTGGGTTCATGAAGAAACGAGTACAATTGTATGCATTAAGTAGCAAAAATTGCACAAAAAGTGATATTTTAAATTTTTATGTAGTCTTAGAAATTTCCTCTTTAATTTTATATACAAGCTGGGCCATTTAAGTTGAGACTGTAAAATATCTCCGAAACTAAGCGTTGTAGAAACAAATGTCTTGAATAAAAGTTGCTTGATATTATACCATTAGTCGTGTTTTATTTATAGAACGTTGTGATGGTCAGTTTAGGGTCAATTTAATTTTTTTAAATGTGCAAGAGAGGAGAAATTATGAGATATTGTGAGAGTGGTGGGGGAGCAAGGGACTAGAAATGATATACAAACACAGCAGGCTCCATACTGACCTCCACCTCACTTATTATGCAAGTGGGCTTGTCAGTGCTATTGCGCATCTATGCTTCAGAAGTAGGGGACTGTCACGACGTTTTACACAAACTGTACCTTCTCTACCTACTATGTACATGGTTGATAAAGTAGTAATAATTGCTTACTTACTGCATTGTTTAAAATGAAATAACTATTGTATCATGTCAGATCACGTCACACTAAATGGATGAACGATCGAATGTGTTACAGAGTACTAACCATTACTACAGAAGGAATGAGAAAATAAGTAACCTCAAAATTAGATAGGCTAAAATCAGAACTCATCAAATACATTTTTTACAGGAATATTATTTATTTTAAACCGGCACTATTTAAATGTGCATCGATGATGTGCATAATGATACTAATATGGTTATGTAACGACCTGCGTTTTATCCGATAAAATCACATCCTTACAAGCATATTGTATGATCAATGACAGTAATGGCCAATATCCGGGGCATAACTAAACGCTATTGGTCAATATCAAATACAGACACAGATAGCCGAGGTCATTATGTGTTAGACTGCTGAACGGGAGGTCTATGGTTCAATCCCACCAAGACTGTCCTCCCTGACTGAAATTCTTCCAGATTACCCTCAGTCCTCATAATTGGCAAATGCCGGGTAGATACCCCAAACTTAGCTGTGAAACGCTTTCTTTTCAAATTTTCCTTCTCAATATAATTATCATTAATGCCCCTGGTGGTGCTGTATGCAGCAAGAACGGGCATTAAACAACAGTAAAAAAATTCGGATGTGTTACATTCAGATGACTTTCTCTACCATCTATCATTTAGGTATTAATGGATTAAAACAAAATATTCTTACGACAGTTTATTCTTTTATGCACTTAATTTTAAACGAGATAAACAATTGCAGAAATAGTTATATTACAGTTTCGTTGTCGATACAAAGAGAACAGCGATAGTCAAATGTTTAAGAACTGGACCTTAAAATCCCACACTGTTTCCATGCAATCGCGAGAAAGAACTGAAAATGAACGGCTTTAAAATAATGACAAAGTATTGAACAACTTGAACCATTGATAACGATATTTCCGAAACGAAATATAAATGAATTTTGTGTTTTAAAGAGATCTACATTTTTGATTAGTACGTTTTCGTCTATTGCTTAACGTTTACCACTTATACAAGATTATACACAACTCCTTCCGAATGAATAGGACTTCACAGTCTATTCCCAGAAAATTCTATAGATACATTTTATTTGTCATGTAAACATCTTTAATATATAATATTTTAATCAAAATTGCTAGAGGAATTTTTAGAACTCAAACATTTCGAAAAAATTTCCATGTAAAGGGTAGTATGGGTTGAGGGAATTTTCTTGAAAATTTTCATGTCGCATAATTGGAAGGTAGATAAAGTTTGGTATTTATCTGAAGTTTCGTTTCCGAGTCGGAAAAGTTTCTAAAAATTTTCAATTTTACTTTCCCTACTACGTATAGTAAGTAGGGAAAGTATTGTATTCCACCCAAGAATTCGATACCGAGATTTCACCGGAAATATATGTTTTGAGATCCCCTGAATCCAAAAAAAAGCATTTTTGGAAACATGTCCGTGTGTGTGTCTGTGAACAGCATAATTCAAAAACGAAGAGTCGCATAAACACCAAACTTGATATTTGGGTTCAGTATCTTCCAGAGATGCGACACAAAGGTTTTCAAGAAAATCCCCCACTCCAGATTACTCTATACAGAGAACATTTTTCGAAAATTTTAATTTTCTCAAAAATGGCTGTAACGATTTTGATAAAAATATCATAGATTTAACATATTTTCATGACAAATAAAATGTGTATCTTGAATTTTCTGGGAATGTCTCCAAAAGTATTCTTCATTGTGAACGACTTTTGCATAACTGGTAAACCATAAGAGATAGACAAAATTTTACTAAACAAAAAATGTAGATCGCGTTAAAATATACATTTTTTTTGTTGAGTGAACCATTTCCAAGATATTGCTTGTTATTCCCTTAAATTTTCCAATACTTATTTTCTCAATTGGGAATTCGTTATTCATTTTTTGTCTTGGATATGCAAAGAGTATTAATCTGTGGCTAAGAGAATGGTGCTGCACATAGCAACCTGCTATTAAGAGATATGTCTATGCTTAAAAGGTACTGTATTTCTATATTGCCCTTGCAAATACAAAACAAGGGAACATAATACGCCTTAAGCTATAATCAAATATTTTTAGAACTGATCGCTATGTGTAAAATGTAATTCTCTTTGCATGTCAAAAGATCGTTTAGGAAAATGTTTATCTCGATTAATATGAAATAGATGGAGAATAGGAGTTTGTAAGAATAGTTTGTACAAGAGTAGAGAATGTCAGGTGAATGTAACACTCAGATTTTTTTATTCAAGGGGCATCAAAATATGTATTTCGGGAGTGTGTATCGAATATTTGAGCAGAATGCAATACCTTCTGTGCCCACCCTGTTCGTGGTAGAAAATAGGACTTAATATCAAATATGTGTGATATGAATGGAGCAGTATTAGGAAACTTAAATTTTAGAAGTGGAATTATCTGTTATTTTGCACCAACTTTAACCGGACCGTAAATGTTTCGAAGATTCTCTGCACACTCTTATATAGGTACACATTTCAACACCCTGTATACAGCGTTACATTCGGTTTCATATGTACTGACGGAAAGCGCTATGAAGAATCGATCGCATCTAAGTTCACGTTCAGAATATTCATTCCCTACTTTTAGAATTTGTATTCGTAAAACACATTAGGTCTGTAAACAGGCTATCTCGAAGCTAAGGGATATTAATTTTCTCCTGCAGAATTAGTTCAGCCGTCTGAATTGTTGGAGTAAAGAATAAATAAACCTTTGACTTTATCCATTGGAACACAAATTACCTAGCTTTTACTGAGTTGAGCCAACAAATAAGCTCACTGATGATGGAGAATCAGCAGCACAGTAACGAGTAATTTCATTACGAACTGAAATACACAGGAAATGAACAGAGAAAACCGAGATAAAAGCTGAAGCATTAACTGTAACCCTTTAGAGCGATGCGCATTAATCAATTGTGTATATGTATCGTGCTACACACTCATTGTTTACGTGCTAATTCTGTAGCAGCCTGAGGCATTTGTTCACTCGAGCGATGGCCGTTAATGCTATTGGGATCCATGACACTGCTGAGGGAGTTTTATGATCTCTCGAAAATAAATTTTTAAAAATCTGATGTGATACATTCACATGACTTTCTCTACCCCCAAGTCTTTATTAGTGGGAATATAAACAACTCTTACTAAAGCTTAATTTTTGTCTCTATTACATCTTAATCCAAAAAAAATCTTTGCAGAAATAGCTACATGAACCATTTTGCTACTGATACAAATGGAACACTTTAAGAACTGAACGCTATACGCTGGCTGTAAAATTCCATACTGTTTCCAAGCAATTGCGAGAAACAAACTGAATATTGACGCGACTTTAAGAAAATGAGCAAGTAATGAGCAATTCAAACATTACTAACGAATATCTCAGAAACGTGTTAGCCACAAAGACCTTATTTGAAATAAATTGTGAGTTTTAAAGTGATCTATATTTTGTGTGTAGTAGTTTTCGTCTATCGCTTAACGTTTACCAGTTATACAAGATTCTACAAATCTAGTACCGAATGAAGAGAACTTCGCAAGTTATTCTCAGAAAATTCAAGATACACATTTTATTTGTCATGTAAATATCTTTAATACACGGTATTTGAATCAAACCTTCTAAGGTATTTCTTGAGAAAAATAGAAAATTTCGAAAAGTGCTACATGTAAAGGGTAATTGAGTTGCGGGGATTTCATTGAAAACCTTCTTGTCGCATCTTTGGAAGGTACTGAACTTAAATATACCAGGTGTGGGAGTCATCCGACTTTTCGTTTTTGAGTTATGATGTTCAAGGACACAGACGGACAGTAGAGCTTTTTCTAAAAACGTTTTATTTTATTTGTTTTTTTTATTCGGGGAGACTCAAAACAGGTAAAGGCAGTGAAATCTCGGTATCGAATTTTTGGGTGGAATACTATACTTCCGCTACTTACTATACGTAGTAGGGAAAGTAAAATCCAAAAATAAATGTTTGCTACAAAACAGAGAATTTTTTCCACTTTACAGAATGCGGCCTTTAAATCTATTTCCTTATGAAGAGAGATGGTTGTTCGATATTATTAGGATCCCTACATATTCTTCTTTTGTTTTGTAATTTAACGTGTAGAGTGGCAGTAGTTATTCTCTCTCTCTCTCTCTCTCTCTCTCTCTCTCTCTCTCTCTAGCACTTACCTATGGTAAGCAGAGAAAGTATTGTATTCCACCCAAAATTTAGATATGGATATTTCACCGAAATGACTCTATGAGGCTCCCTGAATAAGAAATAGGCATTTTGTGTTTGTGTTTGTGTGTGTATGAGAATATTGTAATTCAAAAACGATAGTTCATTAAATATTAAACCTTGTACTTAAGCCTTAGCATCCTCCAAGGTTGCGACACAAAAATGTTCAAGTTTTTTCTCCAATGATTTTGATTAAAATACTATACGTTCTATATATTTACATGCAAAATAAAATCTTTAAGTTTTCTGGGAATAGCCTGTGTAGCCCCTATTCATTCTAAATTACCATTCGTAACTGCTAAACCGTAAGAGATAAGACAAAATGTTACTACACAATCTATTTAAAACACAATTTATGACTTCTTTTTTCATGTCCGAGATATTCTTTGTGATTCGTTACAGTTTGAAATACTTGCACTTTTTAAGAGGTAAGAAACTATTCTTTTCTAGTGGTCATATAAAGGACATGTACTTTCAAAGACATCACACAGCCTCATGATATGGTGTATAGGTTAAAGTGGAAATCGACTGGTCTAATTCAATTGCAGCAGCTTCATTCCTAAATATATTTAACCTTTCCCCTAAGTACAGTGTGAATTTTTTCAATGTAAAAATACCGTAATAAACTAGAGTGTCAATAAAATTTAGCTATGTTTCTTTTCAGATATAATAAATAAAATTCATGTATATTACCATAAAATATGAAATTGAAGACTATTGTAAAATATCAATTAATAACTTGAATTTCTTGCCTGCTCTAGAATGGCGAGTGAAACTTGATGCCCCACTACGATCGATTGTGGCTTGTTTAGACCAAATCTTAATCCAAATTTGCATGCCGTTGAATTCGAATCCATGTCCTCGTTCATTTTTATCACAGAGCAGCTTGTCTCGTTAGAATGTAAATGTTTGTATTGTTATGAACTACTGCTGGGTATTCGGTATAAAACCTGACCGTTTGCACGGTGTCTGTGTTAAGAGCGAATGCCGGCTGGCTTCCTAAACTCCAGAACCCCCGCACCACGTAGCCATTAGCGTCAGTAGTCCACCATGCTATGAGGTAAGCTCTAATTTTATTATATTTTATGTTCAGGTTTACAGGAATATAGATTTAAGAGGCGAAGAAGACCAAAACTCCATGAGAGCGGTCAGGTTTTATACCGAAGTCCCTGTAACTGGGGACTATTCAACCGCCTGGAAACAACACTGTCCAGGTCGTTAATAGATTCGGTGTATCAAGACGCACTGCAGGTAGGCGAAAGGTTCCCAACAAAATGCATGAATTTAACATATATATAATCAAACAGATATTAGAGCAAACCGATTATTAGAAAAACTTGATTAATAGAAATCCTGCTCAACATGTATTAACTGAAGTCTGCTTTATACATCCCTGCTGCACTTGTATATATAGCTTTCATTGATTACATACATTATATTTGGAGAAATGGCACAAAGTAAAACTACGATATATTGCATTCACATGACTTTCTCTACCCTCTATCTTTATTAGTGGGTATACAAACTATTCTTACTAAAGTTTATTTTTATATCTACATTTTAATCCAAATAAACCTTTGCGAAAATAGTTACATTACACATTTTGCTGTAGATACCAAAACAGTGATAGTCGAACGTTTAAGAACTAGTCGCTATATGCTAGCCTCAAAATTCCAAACTGTTTCCATGCAATCGTGAGAAACAACTGAATGTTGTCAGGAATTAAAGAGAATGACCAAGAAATTAACAATTTGAACTTTTAATTACACATATTTCAGAAACGGCTTGTGCCACAAAGAATTTGTTTGAAATAAATTCTATGTTTTAAATAGATGTAAATTTGTTTGTAGTAGTTTTCGTCTATCGCTTAGTGTTTATTATTTAAATAAAATTATACAAAATTCCTTCCAATGAAGAGAACGTTAAAGGCTATTCCCAGAAAATTCAAGATATATATTTTATTAAATATCTTTAATATGTGGAATTTTAATCAAAACTGTTAGTCATTATTTTAGAAAATAAAAAATTTCGAAAAAAGTTCCATGTAAAAGGTAGTTTGAGGTGGGGGATTTTCTTGAAAATCTTCGTGTCGCATCCTTGGAAGGTGCTGAACCTATATACCAAGATAGGATCTATCCGACTGTTCGGTTTTGAGTTATTTTCACACACCCACACCTACATACACATGCAACTTTTCCAAAAATCTTTTTTTTTATTCAGGGGTCCCCCAAAACATGTAAACATAAATGTGAAATATCGGTATTGCATTTGTGGGTGGATTGCAATACCTTCTCTACCTACTATGTACATGGTAGAGAAAGTAAAAATGCTTCAACAATAGGCATAATGAATTTTAACTGGACGCGTGCAGAAATTAATTCGCCAGAACAGTCCCATTAAAACACCCAATTTCACAAAACACATTTAATAGAATTCTTCCGATATACATGTCAATAAAACGCTCTCCGCTTAAAAAGAAACGTACAAGCTTTAAAGAAACGAGCACATAGAAATACTAGGGATTAGAGCCAAATTATTTACGCTATAGATAAATTTATCCTGAGGAGAAAAAGAAGCTTACCCCAATAATGCAACAAGATGTCAGCTGGAAGCCTCGTCAACAACCAACTAGCCCAAAACACGCTAAAGCTAGCCAGCTTTCGCCGAACAACCAGCTCGTTACCTCGCGTTAAAATATCGCGTCAAGTACACGCGCCAAGCAGCCGCGGGAGTAAGAATATATCGGGAAAAAAGGCCATGTGTAATACGCAACATTTGAACATAAACAAACTAATACTGCACAGTACATTTTCGAGTCATCAGCACACCTGTGATATTTATGTAGATAATAACAGCAATTTTCCACATTTTGCGTGTTATTTTCGGTCAATTATCGACAATTTATTTTATGGACGTTTGTATCATTCAAAATAAATGAGCAAAGTTGTAATTTAAATTAAACCGAGAATCACTACTCTTAATTTTATAATGCATTATCACCAATACAGACCTCCAATGACTTACTACTTCAAGAGGATACAACACTGAGAACCTAATTTCTAAAGCATTTTGGCTGAAAGTTTAATCCTAAGTTGGTTTTACGTAAGCGCTGAATGGTTTTCAATTTCATTTCAGTATCTTCTTTAGTTTTCAATATATTCAGTTTCAAAAACTAATTATATCGCCTGTGTCAAATTTTAAAATCAATATTTGATTTAAATGACTGCTGTTTTTCTATTCATAGTGAACAAAGCTATGGCGTAATACTTTTATTCTAGTTTTACTTCTTAAGAAAATTGTTTTTAAAGACTTTATCATTGTAAATTTGAATTTTTTTCCATTTCTTTTCTGCCTTTTAATTCAACTTCTCAAAAGCATATGAGGCTGAAAAATGTGTGAGACAGCTTTAATTATTACAAATTCCGGAATATGCTTTAAATTCTTCAGAATAAATAGATGAAAACTTCGTGTGGAGTATACTTAACGAACGAAAACACTGAGAAAAGATATTCCAAAAAACTCAAAATTTGCAAAATAGATCCGTTTCGGTGTATTTGCTTGTTGCACATAAGCTTTAAGCACTGTTTAACGCCCTTTATTACTATTTGGGGCACCACACGTGTAGACACTGATGATACATGAACTGATAAGCGTGTCGTAGAGCTATCCATCGAACGAGTTTTGGGCACTATTTTGTGCCACTCATGCCTTCGAACACAAATGAGGCCCTACATACTGCCAGTCGGGTATACTGGATTATGAGTGATGTTCAGACTATTCCATTTGCTATACTGAATGAATATATTATGTCTCATTTCCTTTTGGAACGCCCAGAGTGATCAGACCCAAGCGGAAGGCTATGTCTGTTTACTTCACTAACGTTTGGCTTCCTTATACGTAGCTAAAGTTCGCTGATAATGGAGATGAATGATACAAGTGAAATGTAAGCGCAGTGTAAGCAACAATGAATTACTAACAATAATAAGCTTTGCCGGCTGTTTTACAATTAGTTTACTATTCAGTTACTGTGTATGCAGATTATAGAGTATATTCTTGTTTAGAAGCCATGACAAAATTTCAGCTTTCCTAGAAACTATATTGGGGATTTTTTCTTTAAGCATAGTGTGATAGCTCGCATTGTCCATTTCTACCACACACCTTTCAGTCTCTGAAGGAGATCGGTAAAGCATTTCCTAAACACATCATCACTCATATCTTTATGATAATCACCACCACTTTTTGAGTGAAACACTATCTCCCCTTCTATGAAACCATACTTTGCCAATCTGACATAGCAGATTATTAGATATGATCCTTTATCTAATGGAATCTTTAGATCAGCGTTTCATTCAGCATCCTTCCAGGTAAATCTTCTAGCATGGTTTTGTTTACCCGAGTTTCGTCAGTATAAACAATAGGACGAGGGTGTTATTATGGACTTTAAAGAATAATGGTTATTTCATTTGTTGTATTATAATATATAATTTGTAATATTTATTTAACTACATGTTTATACCCTCACTGAAATTCCGAACGAAATTGTACATGAGCCTTATTATGATATTTATTTGGTAATATGTTTTCATACATATTTTCCTTAGGTGTAATAATAAAACAAAACATGAAAGTAGAATTTGTTTATTATAATGTAATAAAATAAACCTTGATCGTAAATGTAGGTAGAAACAAAGCCGAAAAATCAGCAACATGGCATAGACTATTGTCATTCCTTTGCCTTGAAATACTCTAGAAAGGGCAAATACCCATTTCCCACGAAAGAGCATGTAAATCATAAGTTCGACCATTGTTCGGTATATTCGTTGCTGCTTTTCGAACGAATTGGGCTGGGAGAAACGAGCGAGTCTCGTTATGTGCAAACAGAGCCAAAGAAAATCTCACTCTACCTCGCGTCTATATCACATTATTTATCGTTGTATGTGGCCTTGTGAAGCCATGGTCATTTCATTGGTTGCTTTAGGCCACGTTGCAAGGATGCGCCACTCCTTCTGCTAAATAGTTACACCAAAACCGCAACAAGCAAAGAAATGAAGCATATGTTTACGCTCTCGATCGTATTGGCCAAAAGAGAAAGAGGTATATTTCTGAACACGCAGGTTAGTGAAACGTACAATGTCTAGTGTGAGAAGATTTTCAGGGGGTGAAAATTAAAGCTTGAATGTTATTCATTAAATACATAGCAAGGTAACACTTTATAACAAAAAATAAACAGAACTTTATTCTCTCAGTGATATCAATGCTTGTTGCTGCAAAGAAGCAAACATAACTAAATAATAAATAAATAAAGTAGCATACTTTCCCTTTAATTCAAAATATATATTGCTTAATATACGCATACTAACATATTGCTGATCATAGGAATACAACGGATTATAGACAAAAATATAACCCAATTTTATTGCTATAATATGTATGTCACATTCGGTAAACCATATACATATTCATCTCTAGTTTCTAAACACGATCAGTCAATTATAACAAAAGCATTTAGTAAATGGATATCATCATCTGCGGATGTTTTATGGGGGGTTCCCACTTTTTGACGAGAATTTAGACCGTCTTCCCCTCTTTCCTGGAATATTTTTATCCAGTAATTTACTACAAATACACTTTTATGCGCTGCCATTGCATTTGCTGCAACGGTGCAACCAGCTTTCCACATACCACGATACGTCCACGAGTAATTTCGCTAGTATACGGCATTACTGGTACTGAGACGATAAACGTGTTTTGGTTTCAATAACACGAGAAAAAGCAAAGGCATCAACCTCCCCTCTTTTCCCCCTTATTGTTGTGTTATAAGCCACCACGCTCTGCAATAGGTAAGGTGAAGGACACGCCTCAAAAGTCCTCAGAAAACGATACAAAATCCGCCGAAGATTTTCTTTGGCGCTCTGTGTACATATGAAACGGACGAGTACAATGGATGTCCCGGACAACTCTATTGTATAGTCTATAGTAAGAAAGTGCAGCAGTTGAATCTATTAGTCACGGTGAACTGGTTCGTAAAAAAGTCAAACTGCAAACACCCCACGTGAAATCATACGCTCACAGAGCAGAAAAATAATACTCAATGTGTTACAGTTTTGTAAAGAAGAGAAGCCTATTCCGTTACGTACGTTGTGTTGATGTTTTGATGGTCGGACTGCACTATACTCTGGTTTGGGCGTTATCTCTCGTGTCTAAACCTAGCCTAGCTAAACACTTAGTGACCTCGCCTGAAAACTGCACTCCTTCATCAGACAGGTAGTTCAATGCCTGTTCATCAAACTGGTTTATACACAGGTAGCTTGTTTTAACGAATAAGTTTATGAATGATTGCACAGTAATTCATTTAAACTAAGGTAGATTTGTTCCATAGCTGTCAAAAAGGTAGCCAGATACAGGTTTTTAATTTATCACCGCAATAATGAACATGTTTCACTAAATACAAAGAAAGAAATCAGGTGCTGTTGATTAAATTCACACTCGCACGAATATTTGTTTTCAGATTTCCTGTTGTCATCCCTCTTGAATGAATTTGTAATCAGGATGTCATATAGTTACATTCTTATTGTATTCCAATATTACAAATACAGTGTTTGAATATCAAATATCGATAAATCTGATTTTCTCAGGTCTTGCTTCAATAGAGCGCCAACGGGCGAATCCGATTGCATTACCGATTTTAAATCAAGTGAACGGAACCTAAAGAAATTAAGTAAAAACGTATTGAGCAGATTCTATAGCATAAAAAATTGTGCTGTTTGTTTAACTAAGCAAATACAGAAAGGTGTAAGCTGCAACAGGATATTAAAAGAGGAAAATGTGTAACAATATTGAAACCTGAGATTCTACTGACATAATTTATCTTCTAATGAAGGTAAAACAAGGATTGGGTTGCACTATTGTACATAATATTACTTTCTTTACCACGTATATAGTAGGTAGAGAAGGTATTGCATTCCATGAAAAACCTCCATAACGAGATTTCACTGAAAATGCAAGTTTTGAGGCCCCTGAATAAAAATAAAGATTTTTGTGAAAAACTCCGTATGCGTTTCTGTGTGTCAATCTGTGTGTGTGAACAGTATAACTAAAAAACGAAAAGTCGGATAAATATCTAACTTGGTATTTAAGTTCAATATCTTCTAAAGATTAAACACGAAGGTTTGCAAAAAATAAAATCTCACTTCCAATTACCCTTTATATAGATGTTGAACAATAGACGAAAACGTACTACACAAAATTGTAGATCCGTTTAAAACACCATTTCAAATAATTTGTTTTGTGTGGCATAAACCATTTCCGAGATAAACGTTATTAATGGTTCACCTTGTTAAATATTTTTGTCAGTCTTTTTAAGCTCTGTCGATATTCAGCTTTTTTTCGCGATTGCATGGAATTAGCAGATTTTAAGCCAGCATATAACGTTCCGTTCTTAAACATTTGTCAATTACTGTTCCCTTTATATCTGTAGCGAAAGTGGAATTTAGCTATTTATGCAAGGCTGTCTCGATTAAAATGAAGTACATAGAAAATAAGCTTTCGTAGGAATAATTTGTATACCCACTAATAAACGATAGAGGGTAGAGAAAGTCATGTGAATGAAACACACCAAATTTTTGTCTTAGTGAAAACTAGTATATTACGTTTTGAATTGCCAGTGAAAGCGGGTCACTAATGAAATGCATCTTAATTTCCATCAATTTATTTCTGTACCAACCTCCTACAAACTTAGCAACTGCGTTCTCTTGCTTTAAGTCTTCATTTTAAACTCCATTCTAGTTTTTTCTGCTTTCACTGCTGTGCCTATTTGTTCTCTCTCCTGTTGTTTTACGCTTATTTAGCCTATCACTAACAACCTTCCCGACGTTGATATGGATGATGATTTTCCTGATCTCTTGTTAGAAATATCTGAAGAAGGTGTGTAGTCAGACATCTCTAATGGCTCAATGCCACCTCTAAGTTTTGTGTGAAAACTGAAGGAAGTTAACTGACGTTATACGGTAATGTATATGTTTATGTTTAAGAGTATGAGGTAAGTCATCACATGGTTTCAGTGCTTAGCACCAAAACAACCATTAGGTTCATTTTGGCCCATTTGAAACCTTGATTGTTTATTTACTGCTCAAAAAAAAAGAGTACTGACAAGCTTACTAATTTTCTCAGAATGTGCTGTTAGTGTTTACCTCAAAATCGAAAAAGGAATCACTTGCAATTTTTAAATCCTTTTAACCTTAATCTATAAGCTCCATTCGGGTTATTTGTCCCATTTAACTGCCATCAAGAATATTATTGCAACATAGCGCATTGTTCACGAGTTTATGAAGGATATTTTGCTTTCTACACGTGTCTGGAACTGTTTTGTTCATAGATTGTTGGATTTTGCATGCATCATTTAAAATACATTGTATACAATAGTGCCGATTTTGTTATGGCTTGTATTAGTTTTGTTTTTCCGCGAATAAGAAAATTCTGAATGCGGATTCATTAATCCTCGTCTTTCTCTTTAGTTTTGGCTGATGGCGCTGGCGTCGGCTACCGAGTTTAGCTGGCTGGTTTAGTACCTTGTTGAAGGGACTTGTCTTCGAGCTCTGAACCTGTGGGTGAAGCTGTATAATTAGCCATTAAGTTGCTTTCAAAATGTAACTCTTTTTCGTAGGACAAACAATTATTGCATAAGTTGTTTGATCGCTTGTATTTCTGTGTTCCCCTCGCTACATTTTATTGTTTATTATGGGATACGAGCGGAGGATCAAAACTCAATTTTAATGTGTTTATGTTACTCTCTATTAAAGTTTGTTGTTCAAATTATGGTGTTTTAATATGATAATTGTTAGATCATTGTTAGACTGTTAATTGAAATATTGACCTATTAGGTGTACTTTTTAATTTTTTTTCAATTCTAAATTTCGGTGTTGTGCCTTGTGAGGGGAGATATATTTAAATGTACATGATTAATGCTGCTTGATCCTATTACTCCATTTGTCGTTAGTCTAATAGGGTTTTCCCTATTGGACTGACGCGCGTAAGTGTCATTCCACTTCCGTCCTGTGGAGCGGAAGTGTAGTTGGGTAGCTTTACTCCGTCTTAGTGAAGCTGGGGCGCGGGTTATAAAACAGGTACCGTCCTAATGGAAAACCCCACGAATTTCCTGATGCGACATGTCCCCAATGTACGGTAATGCACTATCCTAGAACAGGATACCAATAGATATGTTTGGTTTTGGTGAGCTATAGGCACAATTTCTTGGTTTAAACTCCTTACGTAGATGTACAACATTTACAGTAAATTTCATACATATTCTTTCTTCTAAAACGTTGGCAATTTCAGCCTTCAATGGAGCCCGTAGATGAACTAGGTATTCCGCAGTGTAGGTTCCTTTATTCCGTAGTGTGGATTTCTTCATGGCGCTACTATTTAGCTAGTCACCACAGCCTTTTGGGAGGAATTTTTAGATTTTACACCCATGCAAAGCTTCAACCTCAACAAAAGACCTAAGAAATCAAAACGGAGCTAAACGATTTTGTTGTAGATTTTATTACATGTAGATAAAGGCAATACAGGCTTGTTAAGATTAACTCATACTAATAACACAATGGAAAAAAAAACAAAAGAAAGAAAGAGAGAACATGCATCTCGATGTAGAGGTAAGTCCATGCACAAGAGTGAGTTGTTTGATAGCATGTCGCCCACATGCTATCAAATTATGACAACAACACCCAGGTTCCTGTGATGCTATATGATATTCTATAAAGGAACATGAATGAATGATGGAAAAGTAAATTATTTTGCTGAATAAAATTAAACTAAAAAAATTTAAGGAAGTGCATGGAAGGAAACCAAAGATTAAATATCATACTGAATGATGTGTACTATTGAACTCTAGCCACGTATGCTCATTTTTGCTGAAGTAATGAACTCAGGGATTTTTATTACATTCCTGGTGTAAAAGTCAAAGGTTTACTTGAGGTTAACCTTACTGAGTAGCAGACGTTTTCTTCCAGTTTCAATCAACGTAATGTACATTGCGATGTAGGAAGCTAATCACTTAAAGCGAAATGGTTTAAAGGAGTTCGCGTGCTACGATGATTTACTCTCTCTAGAATTCTAATTACCTACCCTTCTCTCGTCTACCCCTTTCCCAGCCTTCTTGTTACGTTGTCAACAAGAAATTGGCGAAATATTTCAATCACGCAAAATGTCCCTAAAATGTTGCGGAAGAAAATACGACAAACTTAATGCAACAGAAGATAAATTTAAGACAATGTTATTACGTTCACCACTTGCATTAAAAGCCTACTCTTGAATGCAGTACAGAGAGTTTATCCTGCTGGCTGCAGACAGCAGTAACGATCCATTGGATATTGATAAAACTTCAACAAGTTGATACCACTCAGGGGAGTCCAGCGGTTGGTAGTCGCCAGTAGCTAGGTATTATAGAGGATGGAAGGGATTTGTGTTTAGGAGCGAGGAACCCGTTATAGGAACAAAAATCGTACCAATTGAGTCATAATCATTGTAACGTCAAATCACACAATGAAGTGTGAGCGGGAAATCGTTGTTCATCATTTGTAGCTGGAAAGCGTTGCTCTTCTGGTCGATGTCCTCTTCTGCAGTATTCTTGTCTCCGGCTATTGCTGCTCATCAGCTGCTGCATTCTCCATATCTAATCATTTCATATCTAGCTAATTTCACGGGTCTCGCGGTTTTTGTAGATGAGGCAAATCAAATTACACTGCATTTACCTTAAAAATGTGGTTTATTATAAAATAAATACTTATGGGCGGCTAGCTTTTCCCTTTGTAACAATTCCCACCATTATAATAAATTAGGAGCCTAGTCTAACTGCACACGCTTCCCACCCCAATGCACATGCGTGCATTTGTCGTCCAAAGAGTAACACTGTGTCGACGAAATTCATAAGAGAGATGAAAATCTGGGGCTTTCTTCCCCCTTTTTATACCTAAGCCTAGTGACGCTTACCTCCGCGCCTGAAAATATAACGACATTTATATTTGGTCCTCAGACCGCGTTATATTATTATGAATGAGAATATTCTGCTCCAAAGTTTTGCGACTACGCGTTCTATGACGCGTCCGAAAGCAGAGTCAATATCTCTGTCTCTTTCTATTTCTCCTTACTGCTAACAGTTCCTTGCTCATTAGCTTGGTGAAAGGTAGGCTCTACCTATAATTATCTTTTAGCTGGAATTAGCTAGCTCGCCTGTTCGTTACTTATCTAAGAAACAACCTGCTTTTGTACAATTCTTGGTTGTTAAATATTCTAACATATTTCTTGGTGAATTATATTATTATGTAAATTTTTGTTTAATATTCATTTATATGTAGATGTGAATATGTATATATTGTGTGGATATACCCTTTCAGAAGGAACGTATTTGAAAACTAAGGTTGTGTAACCTGTATCACGTCTACACGCTGAAAGAACAGAATTACACCCTAAGAAGAGCATTACTATACATCACATGGAAATTTCTTCGCTGTACGACATTCATTTCTGAGAAAATAATAAACACTGTATAATGGAAGGAACTTTCACAGTTATACTGCATTAAGAGCATTGTATAAGTGACGCATGTTGTTTAACACTATGGAAATAATCATCACCATCAATTAACATGAATTAGATCTGATCTGTTCCTGCTCCTTATTATAGTTGCTGACTACATTTTTAGCTGGTTATCCTCGACACCTATGAGGCAGCCTTTGTTGATTCATCCGAAAGAACTGATCAAACCACTTAGTTATATTTTAGTTACCACACTGTTCATAATTATTTGCGGATATCCCCAGTTTTTTACTTTCTATCGGTATATAGTAGGTAGAGAAGGTACTGCTCTCCACCCAAAATGTTGGTATAAAATTTTTAGCGTAAATACATCTTTTGAGGCCCCTGATGCATCTATAAAAATGCAGTCAGACTATATAAATCAATTAAACATTTTATAAAGAACTTCAAGGTCATTATTGATCCTGATCGTTGGACGAATAAAACTCTGTAAACTCCTGAAAAAATTGTGATGTGGTTTTCAGACGACTCAAAAGCTGGTTCAGGAATCAGGATCCCGAGTATATGGCATAAGAACAAGGTGGATATGCTACTGTTTTTGAAACAGAAATTTATGATATTATTCAATACATACGGAGAGCGTACACTGGCAAACAGACCCTTATCTTTTCAGATAACCAGGCTACACTTAAGGCTCTAAGCAGTCATAAGGTGTTGTCAGGACTGGATTTAATCTGCCTAAACATGCTCACAAGTTGGCACAATAGAATGAAGTTCAACTCAGCTGGGTGCCGTATCATAGTGGTATAGAGGGAAATGAAAAGCCTGGTGAACTTACAAGACAAGGAGCAGTTTCACAATTATTAGGCCAGGGAGGCCTATAGGAACATCTCGATGTCTATTAAGAGGGACTAATAAAAAGGGGTCCCAAGTAGAAATAATAAAACTTGGCTTAAAATTCCAGGAAAAAACATGGTAAACTATTTATTAGAAAACTATGTAAGAAAAGAGGTGAAAGCTTACTTAAATGTAACAGACTTCAGCTGAGAACAATTATTTCATTTCTCATAGGACATGAACCTTAACATGATGGGAGTATTTCAGAGTAACTTAGATTGCAGGATATGCAAGAAAGAAACTGAAACAGCCCAGCACATTATATGCTCCGTGAGGGTTTGTCTCACAGGAGGTATATTGCTTTTGGGAAAATGTTTTTAGAACCAGAGGAATTTGAAACCATATATGCTATGAGACTGTATTCCAGGCACAATGAATTGACTTTAAACCTATACAGGTAGCACAATAAGCCTAAGGCTGAAGTGTGTCCGGAGCAATGACGGAAATCGTATCAAACAGGACAGGACAGGACAGGACAGGACAGGACAGGACAAGACAAGACAAGACAAGAAATACGCGATTGTCTGTCAGCCGATGTAGACGTTATGAATAGAGGCAGGCAAAATATGAAATGTCATACCCTAACCATGCTTCTCATCATTATGGTAGTGAGTAGTTTATGTCTTGAAGTGTTTAGTATTTAATGCACGAGACGAAAGTTTCATATTTCATAATAATTCGGTAAACCGTAATATTTGATTAAATTCTTCATTTCTCTTCATGTTATGTGTGATTTATAATTTTTCGCTTTTAAAATAATTTCCGTTATCAATAAACAGGGCTCTCCATAAACACTATTCGTGCAGTTTTTTGTGACACATACTTAAAAATCCCAAGCAGGAAACGCGTTTGGTAAATTGCGAACCAACCTTTCCAACAAGTTGGGAACAATTGAGAAAATGTAGCATTTACTCTGACGTCACGTGTAAAATTAAACCACCTCTGCTTTGAAGAGTTTTATTTTGGAATCGGTGCTTTTAGTGGCATATTTTCTATTTCTATTATTATTATTATTATTATTATTATTATTATTATTAAAGCAAGGGAAAATGACCTTGCAAGATATATTGTGGCGCGTATGTGTGTGTATTGTCCACATCAGACACATTATTGCGTCGTAGGCGACAGTGTTGTTGGGAGGGCAATTCTTTCGGCTGAGGTTTTGAAGTTCGTATGGCGTGACAACACTTGCCACTGTCTAGCCGGTGAGCGTACTAGTGGTGGAGAGTGGGGGAAGTAAGCATGATTCCTTTTGTTGTGTGTGTGGCGTTATTTCTGGTCTAGTGTCTGGTTTGGAAGGATGTGTGTGAATCGTGTGAATGTGAATTCGCGTGTGTAACATTTCCCTCCAATGTCTTTCATTTATCCTTTTGTTTGTGATGAAGGGCACCATGTTTAATATTCAATAAACCAGAGGTAATGTGATTAATGTGAAATTCTGTGTATTTTGTGATAATTATCCCACGCCTGCTCTGAAATATGTAGTTAAGATCCTGATTCTCTCGTTGCCTCTGATGTTACGTCCCCCAATGTTTATGCTGGGGTAACTAAAATTTAATATCTAGCTGCAAACCTTTTTTCCTCACCCCTGTGTATAACAATATACTAATTAAATAATAAATAATTTAAGTAAAAATACTCCCTTAATTTGATGAAATAGCCTCTTATAAATTGAGGTTTATTTATTGACGTTTTTAATTGCTATGGTCCTTAGCGTCCCATTCTATATTGGGCTGAAAGACTGGACATTTTACTCAGAGGCCTCTTTATTAGGCTTGAGGTTCTTTGACGTATTGTAAATCTACGACACGGGACCACCGGCTTTACTTCTGTTCCGAAGGAAGCCATGCTGAGGATTTTTACGCCCGAGAAAATCCATCTCCGTCTGCCGGGTTTGCACACGCAACCTCGGGAACTAAAAGCATATTACGGACGGAGTTTTAGTAAACTCACAAAGTACAATAGATACTCTTTTTTATTTGCGAATAACCAGCTAATTCTCCAAGAAAGCGTAGAAAACGTACAAAGGGCTGTACATAAACTAAATATAATATTGAGGAATATAACTTAAATAACCCTCTACAGAAGACAAAATGTATGGCTTTCATAGGGAAGCATCCAATCAGAAGCAAAATAGTAGTAAGTAACTTGCGTTTAGAACAAGTGAGCCATTACAAATATTTAGGGTGTGATATTACCTATGAGTATGATAAGTATTACTACACAACATTTCAGAATGCATGCGGCGCAGTTTCCAGGTGCTTAAAAAGAGAAGAAGAAAAGAAACACAAATAAAATTTTATAAGACATGGCTGTATCAAGGGTAAAAGGATGTACAAGATTGAATAAATACAAAAATGAGGATATAAGGAATGAATTAAAGCTACTCCCAGTTATAGAGAAGATAAAATAAAACAGGAATTTTTGGTTAAACAATCTGAGTAGAATGGATAAGGAACGACTCTCGAAACAGGCATTGATTTATATACCACGAGGAAGAAAGAGATGTTAGTCGATCAAGAGCAAGATGGTGAGTTGAGGACAGAACAGGGGATTCTTCTACTTCATGAAGAGAAGAATAAAAACATGTATCTGAAATTAGTCGCCACATGAGCGAAATAATCTGTGTATAGTAGTTAAACAGAAGAAGACTAGTAACATATTCAAGGCATTGTATACAGTATTTTATTGCAATGAGCGACATTTTGGTAAATATGACCTGCTCTGGGAAATCAATCCATGCTGAATAATGCATAACTAAAAACAAGCCTTTGAATATAAAGTTTCAAATGTTTGTTGCCTCACCAGATGAACCCAACCGCAGATTTATTCCTACTTTCTACTACACTGACATCGTGCACCATCAGTAAATTGATGATTTGGACAAAGAACTTTAAATCGAATGAGTTGGGCAGACTCCATGCTTTAGGGAGGAATCGTTTCGAAAAAATTTTATCTCTGTTGTGTGGTTGATTTTTTTTCATTCAAGAAAAAGTTATTTTGGTACAATGGTTTACTTGTTTTTAAAAGTTGTAATAATCAACATTTACTTTTAAGCCAATAAATAAAACAATGGAACATATGAAAAACCAGATAAATGTTGATTATTACAATTTTTAAAAACAAGTAAACCATTGTACCAAAATAACTTTTTCTTGAATGAAAAAAATTAACCACACAACAGAGATAAAATTAGGCACTTGCCTAATTGAAGTTTTCTGTACCTGTAACTCTTTGCGTAGATCGGTTTTTAAAAGCCTAGTCCATGCTTTGTATGCCACTGATCTAAACTTAGTTATTAATCATAAGGTTCCGGATTTCAATCATGATGAAGGCCAACGGTTAAAATTAACATAAATAGATTTCTCACAGTGGTTATTGTAAGAAATTGTCTTATTTATCGTATCAGCAGTCTTTATTTTGTTCTTCTGAACCTTTTTTCAAAGGGGTAGTTACATCAATTGCAATTTTACGAGGGTAACCCAGGAAGTAACGACGCTTTGCGCATTTCCGCTAAGCATACTGCTATTGGGCTTCTATTCTAGGCTTATTGGTTCCTAAATATCTTTTCTCACTAAATAATTATAAAAATTAGTGTTGAAAGTGTTGCTCTATGCATTGTAATAATTTACTGGTGGACTTCTTTCAATTCACATCAATCGGCACTTTTCGGGAAGCGTCCCTCCCATGTTCAGCGTGATGCCACGCTGCATTAATATATATTTTCTCAGTGTGGTGTGAATGCCACTCGAAACAATTATTATGTATTCTGTGATTGTTCAAAACGAACTGTGTGATACAAAGTCCCGACTGCTGTGCGGTAAGAGATAATGGATTTTTGAATGCTCGGAAGTTGAAACCTGCAGAAATATACTATTAATTGAAGCATGTGTGTGATACAGTGATACAGTAGTGAACGAAATAAATGAAAAAGTAGCGTGTAATGCTCAAACATGGACCACAAATGTGTATGACGAAACTCATTATTCATACGAGATGATTTGAAGAATCGTGCAAACAACAAAATCGTGCAATACAGACTTCTTTCTCAAATATTTATCGTCCTTTGCTTGGTGAAATCAAGGCAACATCTGGGCTTACTAATACAAATTGCTATATATGAATAAGCAGTTAATGCTTTCGCATCCCCCGGACGTAAACAAACTAATCTGAATAAAAACCCTCCATTTACCTCTCGAAACTCTGATTTGTTAATAGGCTTTATCTGTGTTTAAAAACAATTCCAATTTCCACAACACACTGTCTCTTGCAGTACATTATTCTAATTAATGTGTTTAAAACATACCAGGTATGTACTACAGAAGCAATACAACGGTATCGTGCTCCATCACTCCAGGAAGAACAGTAAATTGCAAACTATTAGACGCACGCTGCTGTGCGGGATAATTAACTGTCAGGCTGATGAAGTTGTGGGGAGCTTTGCAGTTTCGTTTGCACTTTCTCTCCCAATTATCAAGTCAAATATTTGGCTTTTGGCGCGTCAGAATTGGGAGTCATTACCAAACGTTATGAGAATAACTTCCTGGTTGTTATGTAAACACAAAAGCTCTGCGCATATTTGTACAGTGACCATGCAGTTATATGAGAATTTAGAGCCCAGACACAATGAAAATCAGTTCTGATTTAAAATCGCTTTCCTGACGCCGCAATCTGACACTCTTTTTTGTGGTCAGCAGATAACTGGCTATTCTGTAGCTGCCACTAAGCAAGCCGATTGCTAGATTTCGTTTTTATGACACAGTTTTCTGCCTAGTTCAGTTTAATATGTAAGTTATGAATATAATTTACCAGCGATGGTAAACGTAAGACGAAATGCACATCATCACATGGTCTCTCTTACTTATTGCCACCTCAACAATAATGCTAGGAATTTAATGTTACTCTGTCTAATATGTTCTCTTGTTTCATAGATTCAGATTATATACCATTTGCCCCTTTATTGATACTGACTGGCTAGATAAGGAGAATCTTCAACAGATAGCGCTTCTTATAAACGTCTGTTTAAACAAATGTGTACGCTATGTTGAAGACACATTCATATCTTCCAGAGTTGATGGTCATAATAGATATGCAGCGGTATTCCCTGATTACATCACGCAATATAGTCTTCCCAACTATCTTTATCCCATTCTTGAGACATGTTCGCAATTCAACTCTCACTGGAATATATACTTAAAAAAGACAACCTACATAATTGCATAATATCCTCCGACTCGTTGAGGCTTTAGCATCCCTTCAATAAACCTCAACCCCCAAAACAATGCTAAAGAACCAGAAACTGTACAACCAAATACTAATCTTAAGTAAATCAGTATCATTCGCCTGGACTGCAGCTCATGTCGGAATTTTGGGTAATGAATCAGCTGATCAGGCAGCCAAAGAATCCACAGAAAATCCTCCTCAGGACATGAAGTTCCCACAAACGGACTTCATCAAAAAGATTTGCATTCACCAATGGAGACATACATGAAAAGCGATATCTAGAAGCAAGTTACACTATGTCTACATTTCCGAGTCCAAACTTCAACACTATCATTTCAACCGCAAATACCAAGTTGTATTAACTCGTACTACGTATTGGACATACTCTATAACGCACAAACATCTCCTTAACCGTGACCTTCCTCCTGTGTGCGACCTGCAGATCTAACCTCACAGTCCATCATCTCGTAACAGCCACCGCTATGTACAACACAGAGAAGGATGCGACATCCCAAACAGCCTACCAGACGCCCTGAATTCAGCATAACAAAGCACTTTGAACTTTATGAAAGCCACAGAATTGTATAACAATGTGTAGCACACCTATCTAGAGAATTTAATGTTGTGTATACTATTACTGTTTAAAATATTGTTTTTTCATTGTAATCATGTTCTGTACTTTAAAGTAGACGCGATATGACTTTAAAGTTGAAGCGACAATAAAGAATATATAATATTAACAATGCTAAATTATTACAACACACTACGTGCAGTGTAGTAATTATAGTAAGTGTATCCAGTAAAATACATAAATTTTAATTACATTCTGTGGAGAGCTCCAATGTCTCTTATGAAGTTCTTGATCTTGAGGCGCGTCTGCGGGTTTGTAAAAGCTCTGTGGTATTCCCTGAGATGCTGCGGGCTCTAGCAGTAGTGTGACGTAATGCTCACTGTGGGTGACAATGTGTTCAATTACTAGCCTAAGGTTCCAAGGGATTGGTTCTTTGTGATGAGAAATAAATGGGTGAATACTGATGGTCGGGATGGATTCTCTTGACTAGGATCTTTTTTTTTTCGAGTGATGGCAGCAGATGAAAACGGATTGATGGATTTATTTCGTGCATTATGAAAATTTCTGTTAGGCAGGGAGTTCAAATAAAGTCCGCAGTGTTCTTTTTATACGATGCTTAAAAGACATTAGTACATGAATATGGACTACTGAGAATTCTTACACAAATACTCAAATTGAAAGCAATGGCTTTAGCCACGGAATCATTCGGTCATTCCCAGAAATGTCAACATGTGAAGGAACTCAGATGAATGCTAATGTCTGGCCTCTTGTAGTATATACTAATAATGCGGTATATTAAGACCTGTTTGTGCAACTAGGTGAGAATGCACTTCCCTTCTGTGAATTTGCTTCCCTTCAAAGTTGACGTCACTAACATTTTCATTAAACGTTCTCTGACTTTGTGCATTTAATGGCTGTGTAACAGAGCGTAGTTCTTTAAACTTCATGTTACATTTTATTACTTTTATTACTCCTTCTTGGAACTGAAAGTCCTTGAAGATGTAGTAGAAATGTTTGAACGTTAAACCATTTTCTATCCCAGAGTTAGCCACAAAATCACAGTCTGGATATACAAACAAACGGAAGCGAAGGAGGTGTACATGGAAAACCCCAATTCTCCAAATTAACCCTTTAAATTTTAACTACGAGACAACTATTAAATAAGTATTAGTGCATACTAATCAAGTTTTTATTGTCACTACGCGGGGTGCAAGTTTCGGCGTTTTTATGCCGACTGTAGCATGTCTGGTCTCTTAGATAATAAACAATAAACTACCTTTGATTTCTTCTCAATTGTTACAACACACTACCCACAGTGTAGTAATTATAATAATTACATCCAATAAAATACATAAATTTCAATTACATTCTATGGAGAGCCCCAGTGTCTCTTATGAAGTTCTTGATCTTCAGGCACGTTTGCAGGTTTGCAACAACTCTGTGGCATTCCCTAGAGATGCTGTGGACTCTAGTAGAGTGCGGGTAATGCTCACTGTAGATGAGTTCAATTGCTAATCTAATGTTGCAATATGGGCTAGGAATTGGTTCTTTATATTGAGATATGTGTGAATACTGAATGACCAAGATGAATTTTCTTGACGAGGATCTGTTCTTTTCGAGTGATGGCAGCAGATGAAAACAGAATGGTGAATTTATTTCGTGCATTGCGAAACTTGTTGTTAGGCAGGGAGTTCAAATGAATTCTACAGTGTATTTTTTTTCAAAGCTCTTGAACGATATTAGGCACATTAATATGGATTACCGAGAATGCTTACGTCTATACTATGATTTAAAGCAGTAACTTTGGCCACGGAATCATTCAGGTCATTCCCAGAAATGCCAACATGTGAAGGAATCCATATGAATGCTACTGTCTGTCCTCTTTCTAGTACATACTAATAATGCGGTATATCAAGACCTACTTGTGCAACTAAATGAGAACACACTTCTCTACCATGAAGGTGCTTTTATTCAAAGTTGATGTCACTAACATATTTTCATTAAAAGTTCTCTGACTTTATGCATTTAATAGCTGTGTAACAGAGGTAGTCCTATAAACTTCATACTAGACTTTATTGCTTTTCTTAAACCTAAAAATGCGTAAAAATTGGTAGAAATGTTTGAACGTTGAACCTTTTACTATCCCAGAGTTAGTTACAAAATGAACAGCCTGGATATACAATCAAACAGAAGAGGAGGAGTTGCACATGGAAAACCCCAATTCTTCATAACAACCGTTTAAACTTTAATTATTAGAAGACATGTTAAATAAGTATTACCGCATACACATCAAACCTTTATTGACACTATGCGGGGTTGAGGCAGTATTTTTAACACTTAAAATGGTTTCAGTCTAATTATATAATATAAAAATTCAATAACAGCCCGCCTTAAAACAATAAGTGTATGTAACAAGGTATAAAAAGTGTATATTACAGTCATTATATATGTTTATATTGTTGTGTACATGTTCAATAATGTTATGTGAAAGTATTACGCAATTTAATAATGTAGGAGCTGTGAGAATAATAGGTTAAAAGTTGGTAACAATGAGGTAACCTTGAGGCAATAATGAATTTGGAAGTTTAATAATGTAACTTGTGATTCTTGGAAGCAATAACGTAATTTTTTGTGACAGTTTATAAAATAGCCAATCAACAACCAGAAAAAGCTTTAGTTAAATAAAGGTATTCTATTGGACTAGGATTAGCCATTCAGAAACTAAAATGGAACAAAATGTACAAATTCAGAATTCAGTTGGTTGTAGACAGAGTTCCTAACCGGACGCGAGATGCGTCCTCGAGAAATATAATACGTATTCAGAGTGAGACGAAAATAGTTTACGTGTTAAAAAGTGCAAGTAATTACAAAAGAATCTCACAGCTCTCTATATCAGTGAAGTGTTATTTAAATCGTGTCAAGCATTAATAAATGGAGTGAAGAAAAACTTAAAATTTGTATCAGCCTACATTCTTCAGTCGTATCACTCCCTGCTAAGCCATTCATGTCTCTAAAAAATATAAATACTGACGCAGCCGAGGCAAACATAAATATATAATATTTAAAGAAACAGTCAAAATTACAAACTTAATATTTTTTAAACATTTTTGGGGCGAAGGCTACCGGAAACCTTTTACCATATGTGCTGTTGCAACTACTTCAAGTTCGGCTTTCCAACAGTCGAAATACAATACAACTCCTTCAATAAAAGCAACTTCTTCAGGGTGCAAGTTTCGGCATTTATATGCCGGCTATAATAAGTCTGGTCCTATAGATAATAAACGATGAAACACCTTTGTTTGTTTTTTCAATCGTTACAACACATTACCCCACTGTAGTAATTATAATAATTACACCTAATATAATGCATAAATTTCAATTCCATTCTGTGGAGAGGACCAGTGCCTCTTATGAACTTCTTGATCTTGAGGCATGTCGCGGGTTTGCAAAATATCTGTGGCATTCCTTAGAGATGCTGTGGACTCTAGTAGTAGTGTGACGTAATGCTCACTGAGGGTGAGCTGAATTGATAGTCTAATATTGCAATATGGGCAAGGAATTGGTTCTTTATATTGAGATATGTGTGAATACTGAATGACCAAGATGAATTTTCTTGACGAGGATCTGTTCTTTTCGAGTGATGGCAGCAGATGAAAACGGAATGGTCAATTTATTTCGTGCATTATGAAACTTGCTGTTATGCAGGGATTCAAACGAAGTCTCCAGTGTGTTTTTTATACAACGATTGAAAGAAATCAGCACACCAATATGGATTATTGAGAATTCTTAGGTCAATGCTAGTATTCAAAGCAGCAGCTTTGCCACGGAATCATTCAGATAATTTCCAGAAATGCCAACATGTGAAAGAATCCAGATGAATTATACTGTCTGGCCTCTTTCTGTATATACTAATAACGCGGTAAATTAAGACCTGTTTGTGAAACTAGGTGAGAGCACACCTTCCTTCTACGAATTTGCTTCCCCCAAAGTAGAGCCACTAACATGTTTAAATTAAAAGAGCACTGACTTTGTGGATTTACTGGCTGTGTAACAGAGCGTAGCTCTTTAAACTTCAAACTGCACTTTATTACTTTTCTTACTCCTTCTTAGACCTAAAATCCGTGAAAATGTAGTAGAAATGTTTGAACGTTGAACCATTTTCTATCCCAGAGTTGGCCACAAAATTAACAGCCTGGATATGCAAACAAACGGATGCGAAGGAGGTCTATATGGAAAACCGCAATTCTCCAAAACAACCCTTTAAACTTTAACTATGAGAAGACATGTTAAATAAGTATTAGTGCACTCACATCGAATTTTTATTGACATTATGTGGTGTGCAAGTTTGGGCGTTTTTATGCCGGCTATAACATCTCGGGTCCTATAGATAGTAAACGATAGAACACCTTTGTTTTATTCTCAATTTCCTCAATGTGAGCTGTTGAGAGATAAAGCGCACAAGTCACTTACTGATAATTTTACAGGATTTTGCGTTTCAGCTTATGAAGAATATTTTATTCTAAGCTTCGGATAAAAACCCTTTTATTAAAAAATCTGATGTAATACATTCACATGACCTCCTCTACCCCTACTTTTATTGTCGTCCTCCGTGCACTAGTGGTACCGTGCTAGCTTCTAGTTCCCGAGGTCGCGGGTTCAAACCCGGCGGAGGGCGATGGATTTTTTTGGGGCGTAAACATCCTTAGCATGGCTTCCTTCGGAAGGGAAGTAAAGCCGGTGGTCCGTGTCGTAGATTTACGGCACGTAAAAGAACCTCAGGCCTGATAAACAGGCCTCTGAGCAAAATTACAGGTATTTCACGCCAATGTTTCTCCTGGGATATTGAACTTCACAGAAATAGAATCCATGAATAAATGGATTCTAAATGCTTATTCTTTTTCTAAATTTGCTTGTTTTCTCTCCTGTCAGAATCGTCTATGGGAACACTATGAACTCCCATGTGTACTTCTCATCCTCGTTTTAGCAGGATTAGAACTATAGATGACCTAACCCTGCTGTGAGATTGTTACCCAGTAGCTCAATGCTCCGGCAGAACCCCAACACATGTCCAAGTGCTATATAAATTATAAAAAAAACCTTATTTCCAGCATTTGCAGCATCGGCACACTGCTCTAATATCCAAATAAAAGCTTTCACAGCTTTTAAAATTAACATATTTTATTTTAATTTATGTATGTAAGCTTGAGTGCCGATATAATGAACTGCGGGTTAAGTTGGCAAAGAATTCTAGTAAAGCAGCTCCCCCATTCATGCCTCCAACCCATCTCTCACCTAGTTCCAACAATCTTTGATTGAAGGGTTTTGCATAGCTTTTTCGCGATGGCGGATGTGCACCAGAGGCATGGATCCAAGGCAGTTTTATATTCGCTGAGACCTAACAAAATCAGTTTTATTAATTGTTCCTCCGTAGGCTGTAAAGGTAGAATTAAATGAAAAGTTATGTAAGTCGGCATTGGGGTATGTTATCTCGAGAAAAGTTAAGGATGCCCTGTGTTTTACCGGGAAAATTTGAGCTTAAGAGCACGTTTGTGGAATAAATATTTAGTTTTTACCGACAGAAGGTAAAACATCGACGTATTTTATGCCTGGAAGGACTGGTACGGAAAAATGTTTTATCAACGTAAATCTAGAAAAAAATATATAAAAAATTATCCTGATATTCACTCGCCCTAAACCTTCTACAGATTAGGACTCTAAAATCTTTCAGCTTCTCACTCCGTAAATCATAAGTTTTTTGGGGAGTTGATATTTTAATACGCAGAAATAATAAAAAAACATTAAAATTTGTTTAATCTGAAGTTTAGTTTTGTGGCGAAATACCTTTCTCTCTCGAGAAACACTCAGCAGCGCATGGAAAACAAATGGATAGACTGCTAGAAAAGGAGTTGCGCCTGCGAGTCACATTGCCTCGCGAGTCGCGTTTTCGCCGCCACTGGAGTAGAGCAATCTTTATGTACATTACTTTATTTTGCAGTGAAAGTAGGATTTTATTTGACGGAGGAATAAAATGTCATAGTTAGGAATTTTCAACCTTTTGCCTTAATTCCTCATTTTCGGCTCTCTTTTTACGACTCCAAGAATGTATTTCTCCACCAGTTTGCCACATGTCGATGAAAGTGTGTAGAGATATACACAAAAATGTAAAGTAGAGATATACAAATTTTAAAGTACGGATGATTATTTTTTCTGTGGTAATCAATTAATAAAGTTTAAGGAAATAATCAGGAACGAAAATATTGCGAAAAACATCTGATGTGTTACATTCACAAAATTCCTCTACCCCTATCGTTTATTAGTGGGTATACAAAGTATTCTTCTCGTCCTCCGTGGTATAGTGGTTACCATGCTAGCCTCTAGCTGCCAAGGTCACGGGTTCAAACCCAGGGGAGGGCGTTGGGCGTAAAAATTCTTGGCATGGCTTCTTTCAGAAGGGAGGGTAATCCGGTGGTCCCGTGTCGTAGATTTACGACACGTAAAAGAACTTCAAGCCTGATAAAGAGGCCACAGAGCAGAACTACCGGTCTTTACGCTCAATATAAACTGGGACACTAAGGACTACAGAAGTTAAGGAGCGTCCATAAATAAAACTCAATTTTGCAAATTATTCTTAGAAAATAAATTGTTTATCTGCTTTATTTTAATCAAGATAAACATCTTTCAGAAATAGCTAAGTTACACATTTCGTTACAGTATATAAGGAATAACAATGTTCACGTTTTTAACAACTGGCGACATACGCTGGCCTTAAAATTCCATCCTGTTTCCATGTAATTGGGAGGAACAACTGAAATTAGACGTTGCCATAAAAAAGCTATTTGAAATAAATTGTGCGTTTTAAGGGTTTCTACATTTTTTATATAGTACGTTTTTACCAGCTATACAAGATTATAAAAATTCCTTCCGAATAAAGAGGACTTCACGGGCTATTGCCAGAAAAGTTAAAACATACATTTTATTTGTCAAGTAAATTTCTTTAATATGTGGTATTTTATTCAAAATCGTTACAGTCATTTTTTAGAAAATAAAAAATTTCGCAAAATGTTCCATGTGAAGTAGTTTGGGGTGGAGGGATTTTGTTGAAAATTTCCGTGTCTAACGTTAGAAGGTACTTAATCTAAATACCAAGTTTGGTACTCACCCGACATTTAGTTTGCGTTATGCTGTTCACACACACCAGATTTGGTTCTAGAAATGCTGTTTTTTCTATTGCGGGGTTCTCAAAACAGGTATTTCCGGTGAAATCTTGGTATCGAATGTAATACGTACGAGGTAGAGAAAGTAAAAATGCAAACTATGTACAATCAAGGGAGTATAATAAATATATTACAAATACTCAAAACTGAACTACGAATTTATCCCCTGAAACATGGTAAAATGAATACATGCGAATGCATATTTCTGAGGTAAGCAAGCACTGTGTCATAAATCTCTGTTGTATTATTAAGGAGAAAGCACGCTCTCCGTGGCATTTTCATTACATAGCTGTCGCATTTTCTTCTTTAAATTTTCCACTCCGATTTCGCTTCGATCTCTGTTTGAAACTCCAATCACGGTTTCGGTCCCACCCCCTTGTGGACTAAAGCCCATGTAAACACAGGCCAGATAAAGCGCATGTCAAAAATAGTTGACAATGGCTGCAAAATTACACTGAATCAAAAGACATAACCAGCGCTTTTTTTAAACACCCACATTCATCCATTGAATAGAAAAAACTCTTGTTACTACATGCCTTATGTAAACATTTATTATTCTGCAGAGCGACAGAAGCATTTGTAAAACAAACACGGGAATCGTAGTTTTTTAGAGCGGACCGCACAAAATATTTCAACGATGTTTTTCCTTACTTTATGACTGTGTTGTATTCAGATTGCAGAAAAAACTGGGTACAAGACTGTCATAGTATGCATAAACACTTACTGCTTTAGAAACATGTAACTGAACTTCACACTAATGGCAGTATTACGAGGCGTGTTTTTAAACTAAGTACCGGTACTTTTTTTAAAAATCTGATGCGTTGCACTCACATAGCTTCTCTACTCTTGTACAAACTATTTTTATAAACGCCTGTTCTCCATATACTTCATGTTAATCGAGATATCCAGAGGTTAATCTTATTGCTAATTTTCTTGTAGTGCAAGGGGAATAGTCAAATATAGTCAAATCTTTTAAGAGGTGGTCTATGTGCAGCATTCCATTCTCTTTGTACGTTGGACATAAAAAAACGAATAACAAATTCCTATTTGAGAAAAGTATAACTGTTGGAAAATTCAAATTAATAACAAGGAAAATCCCAGAAATATTTCTCTCGACAAACAAAAATGTGTATGACATACACGATATGTTTTAACGAGATCTACATTTTTTGTGTACAAAAATTTTATCCATCTCTTAAGGTTTACCAGTTATGCAAAAGCCATTTAAAATGAAGAGGACTTTTGAGGACAATTCCAGAAAATTCAAGATATACATTTCACTTGTCATGAAAACATCTTAAACACATGGCATTTTAATCAAAATCGTTAAGAGCCATTTTGGAGAAATTCAAAATTTTCGAAAAATGTTCCATGTAAAGGATAGTCTGGAGTGGGAAGATTTTCTTGAAAATCTACGTGTCGCATCTTTTAAAGATACTGAGCCTAAATACCAAGTTTGGTATTTATGCGACTTTTCCTTTTTGAGTTATGCTGTTCATAACTTTTTCTAAAAATGCTTTTTTTTATTCAGGGACCTCAAAACATGCATTTCCAGTGATATCTCGGTATCGTATTTTTGGGTGGAAAGCAATACATCCCCTGTTTACTATACTAGAGAAATTATAAATAACAGAACAATATTTTCTAAACACTTTATCATCATTCATTACCTTACCCTTACACCACAATCACCGCCGTTATTCAGGCACTTTAACGGGAAACAAGTTTTGGTATGCCTTCGTCAGAGAATGATGCCACTTATGTTGAAAGCCAAGCCTTTATTTCTTGTTTCACATTATCGTCGTAGAAATGTTTTCCACCAAGGAATTTCGACAGATGAAGAAACAGATGAAAATAGCTTGGTGCCAAATCCGGACTGTTGGGAGGGTGACGAATCATTACTAACCAAATGATGCGATTAGATCTTAAGTTTGTTTTGCTCTGTGTGGCTGGGCAATGTCACTTAGTATTGTTTCCCCATAAATCTCTCACAATTTCAGATGGATGTTTGCTGATGTAACATTTCTTACAATAAAAAAATGAATCACTGCGCTGACTTCACAGTCGACGAGTCGTTCGATTGTTTTTAACATTTGGAAACATTCTAACAACAGGAAAACACAAAGCGACGATGATTCAAGCTGCGTTTGGCTTCCTAATGAATGGGGGATGTGATCGCGCGTGCTGAAAATCGTGACTACAGCGTCAAAATATTAAACCGCTACTTCATTAAAACATGTATCATATCTAAAATTAATAATTAGCGGCTAGTTTATTCAGATGACATTGAGTTAGTAATTAGTTGCCTATTTACAGTGTATAAGTGTAACCATCGCGCCCTACAAAAGATCTATTGCGGTTACCACTCCCTAGGAACCAGAGGAGGCTACAGGCCACAGGCAGACAGGCTACAGAGACGCGCAGAAGTCAACGGTTGCTAGCTCGAAGGCCCGTCCTACTCTGAAGAGGTCGATCAACGACCTGTACAAGTAAGCAGCCCTCTAGTGTCTTTTGAGTTTGCATCCGCGCCAGCTGTCCAGCACCGCCATACGCCCGAAACCTAGAAGCTATAAGCTGAAATAGAAGGAAAGGAATGAAAGGAAACGATGAAAAGGAAATCGTCATAGATAAGAAACCACACCATTATTCGCTTACCGACCAGGGAAACCACGAACAACTCAAGGCAGAGCGGGCGGTTGACAGGAATTGAATTCGGGACCTCCCGAATGCAAGCCCCATACGTTACCGCAGAGTCAATTCCTTCGGTAACTACTTATTTCCTTTCCCCGCACTCTTTATGAAGTGATTAAACAATGCGTTTCTTTCACATTGTGCCATCGCAGCTCGGATTTTTTGAGGACTTTTACCCGTCTGTAAAAGCTCCGGTTGTACAGCAGCCTAAAGGCTTATTATGCTTACCCTGTAATGGTTGCTACCCCTTCACACTAGTCCTGTGTCCCTCACCAGATTACATAGATCCAGTAGTGTTTTGGGGTAATAGTCCTTTGGGGTAATCTTGCTGCCAACCTCTCCCTTTGCTGTCACGCCGCTAAACCATACCAAAGTGAGAACGAAATTCGGGAGGAAGATATGTGAGTTGGCAAGAAGGGATTTAGCTCTAAGTTTCGGAGCGGAACGGAAATGGCATATGAAGGGAACTTGTATTTACTGAAAGGGCCGGAAGTGGAGCTGAAACAGATGTAGGGTAGGTGAAGTCACGTGATTAAGCCGTTAATTAAAATGCAGAGACAAAAGTAGCTATATTGGTTATCGTGCATTTGCAATTCCCTTTTAATCCCCAACAATTTGCTGAAATGAATTTTGGTAATATGGGATACTTAAAGCCTACCGTTGGTCAATCACACTACCAAAAGAAATCGCATAATGGTTAAGTAAGCGCATATTACAAAAATATTATTTAACTTTTGCGGAACTGCGCGAGGTTATGATTTGTTAAGTTATGTGTTACACGCATTAGCTTTATTTTATTTCATCGGAAATTACGTAATCCCCGTTAGGAAATGTTTGCACATTTTAAGGTTATATGCCTATTGCACAATTGCGCCAGGCTATGATTTAATAGTTCCTTAAGGTTATGTGGTACATGACTGGCTTTTAACGCCTTCGTCTTGCTCTTAAGGGTTCCTATTCGCGGCATGGCTTACGTTTTGCCATCACTCCTTTTCTGTAATACACATTTAGCGTAATTTAAGTGACTTTTCATTCTGAAAGGTGAGTTGTACTGTGACCTAGAACAGGGATAGGTTGGGCAGTAAGGTTACTATCAAAAAGTTTTCCAAAGATTTTGTATCTCCTTGTTGCTAACGCTTCAGAGGAGTATATGTGAGAGGCTGTTTCAGATTCAGACGCGCACAATCTACAGTAAGTGTTGCCCTGAAACGTTTCTATAATGCTTAGGTGCTTTCTCATTGGTGCATGCACTATTGTTTTTAACTGAAACTTTGTCGCGGTAATCTGTTCGTGTTATCTTATTTGCTGAGCGCCTGTTATTGTTTTATTATTTTGTAAAATTTGGGTTCTTTGTCCTCCGGCTAGCTATTATTAATCAGTCGAGCAAATATCTCTAAGCAGGGCGTGTAAACGGAAAGGAGTTGTTAATAAAAGATCAAAGTGATAAAAGAATTTGTTTTCACACTTTTATTACCGTCACACTTAATTAATAGTTCACCTCTGTAATCTTTATACACGCCTGACTGAAACTGTTATATTTCCGAATGTAGTTACTGTCGTACGCGTACTTTACATTTTGTAACTAACTTTACGACACGATAGATTCTGTAGAATTGCGTAATGTGTACTTTGCGAGAGACTTCTTAGAACTGCGTGATGTGTACCTCGCGAAAGATTCTGTAGAACTGCGTGATGTGTACCTCGCGAATGATTCTTTTGAACTGCGCGATACGTGCTTCTGGCTCAAGAATTTATACTCCCTCACCCCGACATGCCTAAACATTATAATGGAGCTGCTATTGGTTACTAAATCGCGCCAAAATTAGCGTCTATTTTGTCAGCCAATCATAATTACTAATACATATGCTCTAGGGAAGATATTCCCTCCATTTGTAAAGAAAGGCATGCTACCCTGGCGTTATTTGTTTGTCTCACCCCATCGCTTCATTGTTACCCACTTCTATTGTCAGTTTCAGTGAGGCTGTGTAAAGTATTTCCTAACAATGCTTATAGCTAACAAACATCTAAAATCATTCTCATACAATAATGTTAATTTACACTACAATCACTCTGGCAATCACAGTGTTGTGGTATAAAATACTGCCTCATATGCCCCACTAGAAACATAATTATAAATATTTACAACCTTTTTATGGAAATTTTATAATTGGGTTTTTAGTCTCCTGAATCTTGTAACACACGGTATTCATCACTTGCACGTAACACTGCACACGCATTTTAACACACGTACTTCTTGCCTTTTTCTCGCCACTTTTCACTGGCTCAGGTCTAATGTGTTTATATACATACATCTGACATAACAATTTTTTTTATCAGCAAATACTGTACCCTGAACTATTTAGGTCACTGTTACAAAATGGTTATACTTTCTTAGGTTATTGACATAAAGATTTATACACTCAGGATTTTTACCCTGATTCATTTTGTAATTATTGAACATATTTGCCAAAATATTCATCCTCTACACACAAATATATTTACATCTCTTAATTCTAAGACATAATTTAACATTATCTCTGTGCTACATAAATGTTTTGCATTAATTATCTTTACCCCTTTTTTATTGTTTTGTACTTTATATTCGCAATACCCTTTGAATTATATCTACATACTCTTAATTTAATATGACATTAAATTATCCTTATTACATGCTTCATTTCAAATGTGACAATTATTCCCTTCCTGCATTTATTTATCCTTCCTTATGACATATATATATAGTTAACCCTCCTACATTCCAATACTTTGTTTTTTCCAGTCATTGCTATTCCCTTTCGTGGATCAAATTGTCTATGGCTAAGCATTATTCGAAGCTGTAAAATTTGTTCATGGATAACATCTTAAAGGATTCATATGAAATTTCGCCCCCTGATACCATTTGTAGCCAATCTAAAGTTTTCTGATCCAAACATCTTTTAACTATCATTTTCAATGCTTCCGGTATCCTTTTAATTTGAAAGTACTCTGACAAGTCCGCAATAAACTGTACTGGATTGGAGTTTTCATTAAATTTTGGAAGTGGCAAATCACTTAAGATATAATTATAGTTTTGCATGTACTTTATTCCCATATTTAAATTATCTACTGTTACTTGTGCACTCTGAGTTTCGGCGTGCGCTATGGATGAAGCCGCCGTGTCACTCACATTATTAGTCATACTTGAGCATCATTATTCTGTGCATCAGATACATTGACATCACGTATATTCACCATTGAATTCAATTCTAACCTATTTACAATGCCTTGCAGATTTTCTATTGTCTATTCCAATTTTCTACTGTTTTCATTTTGAACAGCTTGTTGCTTATTCATTTCAGAAGTTAGTTTTTGATCCAAATTTCTAGACAAAAGTTTAACGTCTTCGGACACTTATTTCTTTGTGTTTCCGAATCCTTCTGTATTTCAGATATCTCCCCTTTGAAATTAACTTGCAGCTGAATTAAATCTGCATTCATCTCTCTTAGCTCACTTGAAATGCTACTCATTCGACTTCTTAACTCCGTACATCTTACACTAATATGTTCAAATTTAGTATTAACCTCACTCTTTTGGTTAGATATTTCCCTGCTCATGTCTGACAATTTCTTTGAAAATTTTCCAATCTCACTTGCTATCATTTCTTGATTTTCATTTCTTATTCTTGGCATACTACTATCTAGCTACATAAATTTCTTTTCAATTTCTTCCCTGTTTTGATCCAATTTTTGCTCCAATTTCACATTACTCTTACCAATATTTCCATTAATTTCCTATTTCTGTTTTCCATATCTTCCCTGATTTGATCTAATTTTTGCTCTAATTTCTTATTTCTCTTACCAATATCTTCCCTTAATTCCCTATTACTTCATAATTGGTCTGTAATACGCTTATTTAATGTTTCACAAAAATTTATCAGCATTTCCATCAACATACCAGCATCAAAATTAACATTTCCTGCAGCATTTACATCTCTTTGTAAACCTTCATTTACACCACCCGTTACAGTTACTTCACCTCTGTTTGGTACAATACTCTGACCAACATGCCTAATACATCTATCTCTATCGTCGGCTATCTGCCCTGAAATGTTTACAACAATCCCAGATGTTTGAGTTGACTGACCTGCTATTCTATTCTCACTTTCTTCACTGATATTTCCGCCCTCAAATCCTACATTGTTTGAGCTATTTTTTGAATTACGGCGAACTATTACATTATCCCCTTCCATAATTATTTCTTCAGTATTATTAGTAGACATTGATTTCTTAATCCTTCCACTTCTCAACAACATTTAATTTCTCACCTATTCTTTTTTTGTTTTGTTTTAGGATACACATAAAATTCAATTTTCTAACATTTATGATGCTATCTGATGCTGCTGCTTTGGTGTCCAGCTTCCTGCCCCTCTCCCCTAGATTTATATGTCTCCATTGCGTCGCAGTACCATAGATCTACGTCGTCTCGCTGTCTTGGTGTCGAATTCCAGTGTTGTCTTCTGTTCTCGTAGTCGCTGATCTCCTCTCATCCGCGTCGTCGGTCGTTCTGGTGGTTGTTTCTGGGATCTGCGTCTTGTAGTTAATTGCACTGCTCCATTCGTTCCACGTTCTGGTTATTTCACCCCTTCCTGGTTATTTCGCCCCTTCCAGGTTATTTCGCCCCTTCCTGGTTATTTCGCCCCTTTCTGATTATTTCGCTCCACGTTGGGCGGCATTTGTCATGGTAATGTGTTCGTGCTATCTTATTTGCTGAGTGTCTGTCCGGCTAGCTATTATTACTCAGTGGAGCAAATATCTCTAGGCAGGGCGTGTAAACGGAAAGGAGTTGTTAATAAAAGATAACACTGATAAATGAATTTGTTTTCACACTTTTATTACCGTCACACTTAATTAATAGTTCACCTCTGTAATCTTTATACACGCCTGACTGAAACTGTTATATTACTGTCGTACGCGGACTTCACATTTTGTAAGTAACTTTACGACGCGAGAGATTCTATAGAATTGCGTAATGTGTACCTCGCGAGAGACTTCTTAGAACTGCGTGATGTGTACCTCGCGAATGATTCTTTTGAACTGCGTGATGTGTACCTCGCGAATGATTCTTTTGAACTGTGCGATACTTGCTTTTGGCTCAAGAATTTATACTCCCTCACCCCTATATGCCTAAACATTATAATACAGCTGCTATTGGTTACTAAATCGCGCCAACATTAGCGTCTATTTTGTCAGCCAATCGTAATTACTAATACATATGCTCTAGGGAAGATATTCCCTCCATTTCTAAAGAAAGGCACGCTACCCTGACGTCATTTGTTTGTCTCTTCTAAGTGATAAACAACTCACTCCATCGCTTCATTGTTATCCACTCATATTGTCAGTTTCAGTGAGGCCATGTAAACTTATTTCCTAACAATGCTTATAGCTAATAAACATCTAAAATCATTGTCATAACATAATGTTAATTTACACTACAATCACTCTGGCATTCACAGTGTTGTGATATATAACAGTGCCTCAACTTACTTCACTTAAGCAGTCTATCAGTTAAAGGTTTGCATGTTCATTGATAAACAACTTCCCGCGCTGAATTTCTGGAATCCTCTTCTAGGTCAAAGAGTGATTTTTTTACACTCTCTAATGGAGCACTTAGGTGTGCCTGGAGGTGGCTCTGGTTCGGGTTTCAGCTGTATCAATCCTTGCTTTGCATTACTATCAGCTCGGATTCCAGTCAAAGCAGTTATAACAACTGCCTCACGTTCTCATAGTTACAATTACAATCATAATAACCTATCCATTATCATAAGAGATTTTAGAAACAATGTCCTGTAATTTTTGGCATCTTCTCAGGAAATTTCGTTTATATTCGAGACTTCAATTTCCGGAATTAAGTAAATGTTGCGCCTTATGTTTTCTTTTAGTTCTTATAATGTATGGGATATGTTACACACACCTTATTTTTCAAATACCTCCACAGATAATCATATACAGTTAAATCAGGGATCGTGAGGGCCATTATTCTTAATATTTACACTACCTTAAACTTTTCCTTAATTAAATTTAATGACTCCTGAGCTCTATGCCCGTTACCAAAGTGTTATTGTGAAGGAAATGCACTGTACAATTATCTAGAATAGTTTTATGTGAAAAATTTGCTTTACTATTTATAATTGGATTATATTTAGTGTCCTAATATTTCTGAGAAGGTATGAATAATGCCCTGCTGGAAATGATAATGAAATATAGGTGGATGTTTGAGAATTTTATTTCTTTAAGCTCCCCCGAAGGACTTCCAAATTCTGGAAATGACGTATCCTTTGCCGATGAAGCCATTGTCATGAGGTCAAGTAACTTTTTAGATAATTATGGTAGACGAAATTTTAAACCTGAGCATCCTCTCCTTGGTTCCTCGATAACGTAAATAACAACAAAACTGATGAATATGAAGGTTCCTCACTCTCAAGCAACTAATTTAAACATTTTGGAAATTATGCATTGTCTAAATCCCTTGAATTATCGACTAATTTTATATAGAGCTGGACAAAGTCTTATCTCTCTATAGAATTATTTATCACGCACCGGTAATGAACTCAATTACACTATAAAGAGAAACTATAGCAAAACATTCCTTATAAAAACATTATGAAGGATTTTTGTAAAAGTATTTCACATTGTTTCGTTGCAACACAAGATCTTATTTAATATTTACTTATTCTCTTCATATAATCTGCGTTTATGGCGTGGCGCTACTGAGCCGTGTAAATAGCGTAGGTTAATCGCGCTCGAGTGGTTTCTGCCTACAGAGGGGTAGGGTGTAATCTGAGAATGGGAGAGCTCAAGGCGATAGCCGAGGGCAGTTAGGCTTCTCTCTCTATAGAGCCAGGCCGTTCTGGCCGGGCGGGTTCAACAACCCAGGTAACTGATCTTTCTTACCGTTCTTTTGGACTTTTGGGGAATATCATATGTAATAGTAACTGGCCGAGTATGACCGGTTACCATTGCCGCCTCGCTTAATTAGCTTAAACAGGGATGTATTTTCATAGTTCACGAGTTCCAGATGTTGGGCGTGTGTTACCTAATGGTTGTAAAGCGGGAGTAAATTGGGCAGGATACCCGTTTGTTGAAAGTATTTGTTCAAGGCTCTGGCAAATCAATTATAGGTGTACTGAATTGAATTCATGTTAAATTTCCAAACTTGTATAAAGTATAATTTATTGGATACCCAAGATTGAACTGTAACACGAACTTCTTGTAATTTCTTGGTCATCAATATGTGAACATATTTAATGCAAATACCATATATATTGCAAATATGTAGATTATGCCATTCTGTATGCGTTGACTACACATGTGCCTTGACGTTTTGTATATGCGGACCTCTGGCATTTGATTCCTCTCTTTACTTACTAAATATTGTATAAGTTTTCTCTTAAGGAGCTGGAGCGCATTGCAAATAGTATATTGTACCGTTATGAGCAGATCTGACTGTCTTAAGTCGTGCTGTATTTTCCGTTTCCTTGGTTTTTAAATTTAGTAACCATGCTTTCATGTTACTTTAACACAGACGTTTTGTAGAGGAACAACTATTTTGCACTCCATAGTATTTTCAACAAAAAATTAATGCTATGCAAGTATATTATTTTGGTCTCTAAACTGTTTACATTCTATGTTTAGTCTTTGTGAATAATTTATAACCTTAAGCCATCTATAAAATTAAATTATAAGCTGTCTTATAGCCTATGTCTGTCGGGAACAACCGTGATTTTCATTTGAAAGAATCATCAAAATAGTTGAGTGGTTTCCGATATCACCCGATATAAACGTACACATATAGACTTCTCACAACTTTGGAAAACTATTGGCATAAAATTGAACTCGTGAAACGTTTACTTGTTCCGTTACTTTCCATTCTAGAATTTCAGACAAAGATTTTGGTGAGCCTAAATAAAAGGAGATATTTTAACTAAATGGTACGCGCTTGTGTTGCTGAATAAAAGTTCATAGTAAGTCGAGCATATTTGGAGGAACCTAACGAGGATTTTTCAAATGTTACTCTAGCCTAAAGGTGCAACATTTTTCATTGTTCGTTTTCCTAGTAGGCGGCGCCGTGGCCGTGTGGTTAGACCGCTCGCCTCCCACCGAGGCGGCCCGGGTTCAATCCCAGGGACCTGCATGTGGGATTTGTGGTGGACGAAGCGGCGTCTGGGCGGGTTTTCTCCGGGTTCTCCGGTTTCCCCCGCCATTCATTCCACCAACTGCTCCATCATCACCTTTCCTTTCATCCATTTCACCAACATTTCGTTTCATCTACTTCCTTCATCCCATACCAGGCATCGGGCTGATCACCCACCCTGGATGCTCTGTCTGATCCATGAGTGTCTGCTCCTCGACGGGCCTCTGACCCCAGGCACCAGCTTGTATATATATATATATATATATATATATATATATATATATTCAGTTTTCTCTAAAAATAAACAGACGAATGTCCAAATAGCTGAGTGTTGTTTCTGTATCCTGTATGAAATCAAATACATGCTAAAACTATTCCTAGGCAGAATTTTATGGTAATTACCGTAATATAGAAGAAAGAATCACACTTTAGATATAGCACAATAGTATCCTAATAGATAACTGTAAATAATTAGTATAAGAATGCAGAAAGTTGTATGGCTGTTATATGCCAAATATTTATTTCATATTTCATTACAGTTTGAGTTGCTTTTGCTTAGTTATGCGATAGTTATACAGGATGATTCTGTGACTATGTTACAAACTTTTAGGGATAATAGAAGAGATGTTACAAACTTTTAGGGATAATAGAGGAGACAATTATAAACACTTTCACATAGAATTCATGCCCAGAAAAGTCTCGTGTGATGGGAACAAGCATTAGATTGGTAGACTGAAACTTTTCATTCTAAAGTGATTAGGGAGCTGGTAAATCGCAGTGTCTTCTTTAATGTAGGCCAAGTGATGTGGTATATTAACATTGTTGTAATCATAGAAAGATTCTCATTTAATTCATGAAAAATCAGACGATAATTAAAGAAACGCTTCAAGGCTATGTGTTGATACATCCCTTACGGCGCCAACCAGGTCGTATCGTTTTTATAAGACTTCACCGACATTTGCCCGAAACAGGGAGCCTGAGAGTAAACTTAAATGAAAATGGTGCAAGAACCCGCAGAACTCCTCAATTCGAGCAACAGTGTTGGATCTTATAAGAGGAAGCTACATTTGAGTTCCGAAAGATTGCAAACATTTTGGGTTCTTAATAATACATACTGTGGAGAGTTCTACACGAACAATGTCTATCTATTTCAAAGTTACAAGGTCCAGACACTCAGTCCAACTAATTATCGTCCTTCAGTGGAATTCTACAAGTGGTAGAATCACCAGAGATGGCATAGGAAACCATGGCTAAGGAAACTCCACACTTTCACATCATCAGAAACACCAACAACAATTTTCAGTCAACGTTTGGGTTGGTATTGTGCACGATCACTTGATAAGGATATATCTACTGCCAGCTCGTTTAAATGGACAAATTTGCCACAGCTTTCTTGATATGATTGTAAAACCAGCGCTGCTGGTTTTGCATAATATGGTATTGCATATAATCTTCGTCAGTATATGTGGTGGTAGTATAATGGTGTATCCGCTCACTTCTCCGGAAGTGGTCAAAATCTTCTCAATGAACGTTTTCCGGCGAGATGGATTGGAAGAGGTGGTTCAGTTCATTGGCCATTGATTTGACACCAACAGAATTTTTCTTGTGGGGTCATCTTAAAACTCTTGTTTATGACACACCGATCTTATCGGAAGAGGATCTTATAATAAGATTACTAATTCCCTGTGACACAGTTAGGAATATGCAAGGAATCTTTGAACGAGTGCGACAGTTTGGTGCGGAGCTGCAATGCTTATATTGAGGCTGGTGGAGGACATTTTCGGCAGTTTTGTAATGTGTATTAGTATTTTAATTGTATTGTTGTGAATGTTATGACCTCAAGAGTATTCAATAAATAACAGTTTGTAACAAAAATTTAAAGCTTTAGTTTAATTACTATGATTATGAAGCGTTTCCGGACATGGACTCCTATATGAAAATTGTTCAACATTGTCTCCTCTATCATCCCTAAAAGTTTCTAACAGTACAAAGTCATCCTGCATACTTAGAACTGCGGTTATTTGGAATATTTCAATTACTTTTAGTTCAGCTTAACCGCATTATTTGGGCTAATTTATGTCTGATAAGTGTTCTCACACACTGAGATATGCACCAATTTGTAAAGTTGAATCACATTTTAAGAATTTAATGCCATTTGTGAAAGTTTAGTACGTAATCGGATATTTTCTCACAATAGCGTTAAAGAATATATACGGAACGCCAATGGACAGCGGTTTAACCTCGTCCGTGAAAAACAAAATTTTCAAATTGCTTTCATTTTCCAATCATGCCTACACATTACCAGCGTAAAAAACAGTTATAGAGCATAGTTTGCGCCTTAGGATTATTGTAAACTCTTATGAGTATCAGATGCAATATTATCTATCTTTACTTTCTCTACTACGTACCTATAGTAGGTATGGAGGTATTATATTCCACCCAAAACCTCGATTTCAAGATTTCACCAGAAATATATGTTTTGAGGCCCCCTGAACCCCAAAAAGTACTTTTAAAAGTTCTCTCTGTGTCTCTGTGTGTGTCTATGAACAGCATAACTCAAAAACGAAAAGTCGGATAAATGCCAAGCTTGGTATTTAGGTTCAGTACCTATTGAGTTAGCCTGGGTTTACTTCAGGAGAGGAGTTGGTTTCTCTTACACTGAAGTGTAGGATTTCGGAGTAAGTCTCCTGTAATGGCGTCGTTGCCGAAAATCATCTTCATCCAAGGGCTTTATGATTGTTGCTGTTTACTTGGGTTTGTTCGTCGCAGTTTGTTATTTTGAATATAAGAGATTCTCGAGCAAATGGGTACGCGGAGCCAGGAACGGTATTTGTGCATTATTTGTATTTTCCACTGCAGCAGTTCAAATTTTCATACCGTGTATTTGTCTAGTTCCATTTATGTGCATTGTTATACTTAGTTGTTTAATATTCAGAGTTTATCTAAACTGTTACAATTTACAAGGTGTATTTGAGCTTTTAAATGTTCATCTAAGTTGTTACAGAGTTTATTTAGACTTGTTAATGTTCAGAGCTTATTATAATTGTTAATAAATAGAATTCATTAGAGAATTGTGGTTAAATTCTATTTAAACGTAAAAGCCTTTGTTTCATATTCATAAATTTGGTTGTTTAAATAATGGTAAGTATGTCATGTGAGGTGGAGCGCTTGCTGCCAAGTGATGCGTCATGCTAAATGTGTGTACTGTAGGTTTGTCCCGAACCTTTGTGTGTTCACTGAGTGCTTGTTACACAGTTTCCACTCAATGTATATAGTCATATATCTAGGTTTGTGAAAGGGTTTTCTTGCTAACTGTATGAGTATTTGCTTCTATTAGCTGAATTAATATACGAGGGTTGGAACTTAAATATTGGCAACACTGCTGTAGAAACGCTATGCAACGGAATCTAATATTGTCGCTGATAGCACACGTTAGTTTCATACCTACTTTACTCCAGAGCAAATGGACTCTCCCTTCCCACTTCACCTGGTGCGCACAGTCGAGAGAAACAGAGTCACTTGTGAGCAAGCGGTCTAGCGTAGTGTTGTCACGATGTTTTCGAAACAGAAACAACGGATTTGGATCAAGATTGAATGTGCTAGAGGCGTACATCACGACATGTCATCAAGGTCTTCAAGAAGCTTGCGGGAAATCTGCATTGCCTCACAGCACAGTGGCACGTTGGGTAAAAGCCTTCAACGATCGTCGGCAAGCTGTGGCAGACATGCATCGGGCAGGTCGTCCTAGCGTCAGTGAAGAGGAGCATGCTCTTGCCGCGTTGCTGGACAGTGGTCGACGCCAGACGATTCGTGAGTTCGCCCAAGAAACCGGATTAGCGCATTCGATTGTGCTTCACATCCTGAAGGAACGCCTGGGCATGTAAAAAATTGCATCACGATGGGTTCCGCATGATTTGACGGAAATGCAGAAATGATTGCGTTACGACGCTGCTAGGACGCAGTTGGAGCGCTATGAGCGAGAAGGAGAGGCTCTCTTACGCCATATCATAACGCTGGATGAGACATGGTTGAAATAGTTTGAACCAAAACTGAAACGCCAATCGAACGAATGGCCTCATTATGGGTCACTACGAAAATCGAAAGTTCGTCACAGCCCCAGCAATGTGAAAGTTAGGTGATTCTCTTGTACGACTGTGATGGTGTTATCCTAGCGTATTACATTCCTCCACAGCAGACCGTCAATGCACAGTATTACCGTTCGTTATTGGAGCACCACCTGCTACCAGCTGTGAGAAAGAAGCGGCAACACTTTCTGCAGAATACACCCATCATTTTGCAGGACAATGCTCAGGCGCATTCGGTCGATGGGAGTGGGAAGTGCTGTACCATCCACCATACTCCCTGGACTTAAGTCCTTGTGACTTTGATTTGATTCCGAAGAGGAATGAACCACTTCGTGGCATTCGCTTCAGAACTGTTCTAGAGATTCGTCAGGAAGTAGACCTCTCCATTCGCACTATCAACAGAACAGGCTCTGCTAAAGGTATACTATGACTTGCACATCGCTGGCAACGGGTTATACACAACGCTGGTGACTACATTGAAGGACAGTAAATGTTGCTAACATGTAACTCTTTTGTATCGGCTGTAAATAAATAGTTGCCACTATTTTAGTTCCAACCCTCGTATGTCCGAACCCCTGTTTTCATATATTGCAATTAAAAGACAGTCTTCTTGATTTGCGTGTTTTATGTTCATATTATTGAGGGACAGCACGCTACCTTGTAGCGGTTTTGCTATAAAATCGCTCCCAGATCCGAACTTTTCCACGTTTAGGCTCCTCCATCATAGATGTGACTAAGGCAAGGTAGTGTTGTATTGAGAAAGGCGTAACCTATTTCATAGCACTATATCTTTGGGACATTTTTGGAACATGCAACTAATATTTACTTCAATTTAAGAGGATCAGCTTGTCAAAATTGTGAAAACTTCTGAAAAATACGGATTTTGTGCAATAACAAATTCTACTGTTTTAAGATGAATGGGCATTTAATGCTAATGACACTACAATAATTAAAGTGCCAACCAAAACAGAAGTATAGTTTATATGCTTAAAATCAATTGTCTAGCATTAAAAGTAATTCATTTTTTGTTATTTTTTCAAATTTTACCAACTACCTTGAACATTTTATCAAGGGATCCTAAGATGCTGACAAATAAAGGTTATCCCGGAAATTCGCAGGAAATCAAAATGAAGAAATACATACTTTTGGAAGTCATATTATCCATCAAAAAGCTCAAAAGTAATACGTGTAGGCTTTTAAAAATAATGTGGTAGGTACTTTTATAAGATTATATCTGAAGTAAAAATTGAAGTTTGTTTTCATTATTTTGTAAAGTATATCGTAAGGAGATTTTCCTGTACATCATTAAAAAAATCCTTCATTCTTTAGAAATTCTCAAGGAATTTGTCTTTTGTATAACAATAAAAGATATATTACAAAAAATCAAACTAATTATTTAAGATAAACAAACTTTTCAAAGTTCATAAGCTGATGCTCTTAATGAGACGTTGAACGTATGTGAAACAATGTAAAAATGCACACTATTCCAAAATCATGCAAATGTTTCGACACAACTCACAGCAAATGTTTCTCACTGACATGTAGACTTATTATTCATATATTTCTTACATAAGATATCTAACAGCGTGGAATTTCCTCGGACCTCACTCAAGATTGCAGCTAGTGAGCTGCGCCGTTATTTCCTAGCAGCTCGCTCGGCTTTCTTGCAGTGATTCGCTGTAATCTCTTAGACTCCAGCTAGCGAGTGTGTAGTCCAAGAAATGCCAGTTGGCGACTGACCACAATAACTTTAGTGCGGTTCGAGTGAAAACTAAAGAAATGATTTTGTGGAGAAAATGTTTTAAAACAATTTCAACATGCGTTATGACTTGTGCAAGATACAAAAGGTAGCTATTAGTACAATTATCAAAGTTACCAGTTCTTAATGTGAATATAGTAAACCAGATGAATGCAATATAATAAAGAGTGTGAATATAAACACACCATAAGGCTCATTAATATAATGTTTATATTTATATATTTCAGTGCAAGTACAAACATGTAATGGCTTAATCGTTAACTCTAGCTATTTGGCTAAGATCACCACAACCAAAAAATAAATATGTTTAACTAATTACATCACATTAAGTCATTGTGTTCTAATGAAGGGCTAATAATAGTTTTCCTCTCCACTGCGTATCTCCATTTCCTCTTCACGTTTCATAAAAACTTCCCAAACTTGAATATCTATGTCCGATTAATCTAAATCTTTCCAATAATAACTTCCTTGCCCCCTTCTAGCTTTTTTTTTCCTTATCAAATTCTCTCTTCACTTCGTTGCTCCTCTACACTGAAAAATAATATGAATTTCGTTTTCTTTCCCACCACAGATAGGGAAGATAGCATAAGAACCTCTTTCATACCTTTTAATTTCCATACACCTAATCGAAACCACGTTATCTATTACTTTTCATTTTCTTTTGCAAATTGAAATATGCATTCCTTATCTGGATCAACTCGTTATTCTATGCAATATGCCAATTACTTTTTTCCCTAATCTGAGAGAACATTCATTCATTCATTCATTATCTGTTTACCCTCCTCTTATGTAGGACTTACACCCCCCAGGACTTACAAGTGGGTGCCTGGGGTCAGAGGCCCGTCGAGGAGCAGACACTCATAGATCAGACAGAGCATCCAGGATGGGTGATCAGCCCGATGCCTGGTATGGGATGATGGAAGTAGATGATACGAAATGTTGGTGAAATGGATGAAAGGAAAGGTGGAATGGTGGAATGAATGGCTGGGGAAACCGGAGAACCCGGAGAAAACCCGCCCAGACGCCGCTTCGTCCACCACAAATCCCACATGCAGGTCCCTGGGATTGAACCCGGGCCGCCTCGGTGGGAGGCGAGCGGTCTAACCACTCGGCCACGGCGTCGCCTCTGAGAGAACAATGTCTACCTATCCATATCCTCCAGTATTAATCCTACTTCCACTCAAAACCTTCTAGTAATGTTACCAATTCAAAACCTCCTGAGCCATTTTTCTACAACTCGTCTCTAACATGCCCCACACAATTGTTACATATAACCCCCAGTTTTGCTTCTTGATATCTCAAACATATTTTCCAAATGTCTGTATCTGGCAACTCTTGAATTCTAAGCAAGTATTTCAATATCCTTTACATCACTAACCCTATCTACAGGGGGTAGACAAAGTAATGGAAACATCAGTGAAAACATTTATAGATGATTGCCTCACCTGAAGTTGAAATGAGAACTGTATTCATTTGTTTGTTTGTTACAAGGTATAAAGAGTAGAAGTGTTTTCCAGCAGTATTAGTTTTTAGTTGTGCTGAAAGGGTGAACAACAAGATCTTTCAGACTATCAAAGGGGTCAAATTGTTGGTACAAGCTAACAGGAGCTATAGTGCCCGAAACTGCCAATTTATTAAAGATTTAAAGAAGTGCACTTTCTAGATTATGCCAGCGAACTTCTCAAAAGGTAAAGCATTTTCTGCAGGGGAAAAAATCTGATGTGTTACACTCACATGACTTTCTCTACTCTTGTACAAACTATTTTTACAAACTCTTATTCTTCATCTACTTTATATTAATCGAGATAAACATTTGACATGCAAAGAGAATTACATTCTACACATAGCGACCAGTTCTAAAAATATTTTGACTATCGCTTAAGGCGTACTATGTTCCCCTTGTTTTGTATTTGGAAGGGCAATATAGAAATGCAGTAGCCTTTAAGCATCGACATATATCTTAATAGCTGGTTGCTAGGTGCAGCACCATTCTCTTTGCCACGGATTAATACTCTTTGCATATCCAAGACAAAAAAATGAATAACGAATTCCCATTTTAGAATAAGTATTGAAAAATTTAAGGGAATAACAAGCAATATCTCGAAAATGGTTCACTCAACAAAAAAAATGCATATGACAAATTGTGTATTTTAACGCGATCTATATTTTTTGTGTAGTAAAATTTTGTCAATCTCTTATGGTTTACCAGCTATGCAAAAGTCGTTCACAATGAAGAATAATTTTTGGAGAAATTCTCAGAAAATTCGAGATATACAATTCATCTGCCATTAAAATGTCTTAAACTTATGGTATTTTATTCAAAATCGTTAGAGCCATTTTTGAGAAAATTAAAATTTTCGAAAAATGTTCCATGTAAAGGGTGATCTTGAGTGAGGGGATTTTCTTGAAAACCTTTGTGTCGCATCGCTGGAAGATACTGAACCTAAATACCAAGTTTGGTGTTTATCCGACTGTTCGTTTCTGAGTTATGCTGTTCACAGACAGACACACACACACATGCACAGACAGAACGCAGACACACTCACGGACATGTTTTCAAAAATGCTTTTTTTTGGATTCAGGTCTCAAAACATACATTTCCGGTGAAATCTCGGTATCGAAATTTTGGGTGGAATACAATACTTCCCCTACTTACTATACGTAGTAGAGAAAGTAAAAATAAATATTTAAAATCTGTTCCTTCCTTTTGAATAACCCTGTATATAGTATATACAGGGTTATTGTGTGTGTGTGTGGGTTATGTGTGTGTATGTGTGTATGTGTTGTAGTATACCATATCCTCCCTCATCTATACCCCACATTCTCCCCTCCCCCATATATTCAATGAGCCTCAATTAGGGCAAAATAAATTCTTTCAAACCACACACACGTTTGCTACACCTGTCTTTAAGGAGCGTCTTTGTTGCTATCAAAACTATATAATCCTTGCTTGTGAAGATATAGTGTCTTCATTACAAGGCTTCTTGAGTGCTAACATCAAAGAGACCGAAATTATACTGCTGCTGCCGCTTTGCTTAGACCTCTCAGTGAAGATGTTCTGCTTAATTGGATAGATAATGCCGTAAATTTAGCTGTAAGCACATTTGAATATCGGCTTCAGAGGGATTTGTTAGATGAATAATCACGCAGCACAGTTAAATGCGAACACAGATAAGCCTTCGGATAATTATGTATAGTATATCACTTTCAACAACCTGAACTGTTTAAACAAGATGTGCTTCGACTTGCCGGCAGATAAATCAATAACCGATCGATCAGAGAAATGAATGTACTGTACTATGTCCGCTGAAATGAACGGCTAGTGGTTCCGGCGGAGATGCATTAGAATTCATTAACTGTGGAGCGCTATAAACGTATAGCACTCTTATGGCTCTCTCCAATGATACTTCTGCTTCATAGGAGTTCTATAAACTTTCTTAGCAGATGAAACTTTAACAGATAAAACATTTCTACGCTTACTTTAGCAGCTAATAGATGGAGTAATGCACTCTACAAAAATGCCATACAGAAATATCACGAAGATTATATTATGCAACAAGACACTAACGGTAGTAATTAAGACGCGAGTATGTTTATAAAATGAGCAACTAACTCATTAAAATGAAGTCTCCATTTTTTTGGGAATAGCCTCGGAACTTCATTCTGGATGACTTTTGCATATCTGGTAAACAATAAGAGAGAGACAAAACCTTACCACAGAGAAAATTTAGATCTCGTTAAAGCACACAATTTATGGTAAATACGTTTCTTATGAGTTAACTATTTCCGAAATACTGCTGCTTTTGCTTTGAATATACCAATATTTACAATTTTCTTAAATGGTAAGTCCTTATTCGTTTTTACCTTGTCTACTACGTATAGTAAGTAGGGGAAGTACTACATTCCACCCAAAAATTATATACCGAAATTTCACCGGAAATAAATGCTTTGAGGTACCTCCGAATCCAAAAAAAAGCACTTTTAGAAAAAGGTCCGTGTGTGTGTCTACAGCATAACTCAAAAACGAAAAGTCGAATAAATATCAAACTAGGTATTTAGGTTCAGTATATTTCAAAGATGCTTCGTCATTCCTATTGCTAATTTTCTTGTAGGTGCTAGGGGAGTATGGGGGCTTTAAGCAATAAGTCAACCTCCGTAGTATAGTGGTTACCATGCTAGTTCCCGAGCTCTCTGATTCAAACCCGGCGAAGGGCGATGGAGTTTTTCGGGCATAAACATCCTTAGCATGGCTTCCTTCGGAAGGGAAGTAAAGCCGGTAGTCCCGTGTCGTAGATTTTCGGCATGTAAAAGAACCTCAAGCCTAATAAAGAGGCCTCTGATCAAAATTACCGGTCTTTCACGCCCAATATAGAATGGAACGCTAATGCCACAGCAGTTAAAGAGTGTCCATAAATAAAAAAAATCAAACAAATAACAAATTTAAGCGATAATCAAATCTTTTAAGAGCTCGTTGCTATGTGGAGCAATTCAATCTTCTTGTATGTCGAGGACATTAAAAAAAAGAATAACGAATTCCCATTTGAGAAATAAGTATAAGTATTGGATAATTAAAAAAAAATCAAGGAATAAAGAAGACTTGAGGACATTCCAAGAAAGTTCATTGTATACATTTCATTTGCCATAAAAATATCTTAAACATATGATATTTGATTAAAATTGTTAGAGCCTTTTTGAGAAAATCAAAGATTTTCGAAAAATGTTCCATGTACAGGGTAGTTTGGGCTGGGAGAAGTTTCTTGAAAATCTTCGCGTCGCATCTTTAAAGGATACGGAATCTAAATACCAAGTTTGGTATTTATTCAACTTATTCTTTTTGAGTTATGCTGCTTGTACACATCCACACAGACGCACACACGGACCTTTATCTAGTTTTTTTTTCTTTTTTGAATTCATGGGGCTTCAAAGCATGTATTTCGGATAAAATCTCCGTATCGAATTTTTGGGTGGATTAGAATGCTTTCACTACTTACTATTACGTAGTAGAGAAAGTAAACATGAAATATCTTATGTATAGCAGCTAACTGATGAGGAATAACAAATCTGCAATGCAGCAGAAACGAGATATTATTTCCTCAGTCTCTGAAAGAAAAGAAAACATTGCCAAAAAATTCGCCTACCGCCATAACTCCTTTTAAAGCATGGAGCTAGCCTGGAGTTCTTTTTGCACAGCATATTTTAAAGTTTGCTAGCACCTCTGCTTTTACACGTTTGTATCTTAACTTGAGAGGCTATTACACGCACTGTGTTTGTCTTCAGCGCTATAACTGTATATCACGTTCAAGCCGGAGTAGTAGGGCAAACATTAAACCCTTCTGCTCATATTGCAGCTACGGGCTGGTGTACGGCAAAGCTAGGCGTTACTTTTGGCATAGCGTTTACAACTTGGGTTCTTTACAAACTTAGTAACGTATAACGATATTAGTTTTTGCTATCTCCCTGCAGACGCCGCTATATCAATTACTTGCACGTTAGAACGTGGAAACAGTAGAACAGCGTGGACCGAATTCAATCTGATATAAACTACTTAGTAAGAATTAATGACCTTAGTTAAGTAAACTGTTGGCATCTTTATTTCGTAAACGAACCTTGCGTTTTAAGGATGTTAAATTTTCTCCTAATATTCTCTCTCTGTCTATTCGTCCTCCGCGGACTAGTGGTACCGTGCTAGCCTCTAGTTCCCAAGATCGCGGGTTCAAACCCGGCGGAGGGCGGCTTCCTTCGGAAGGGAAGTAAAGCCGGTGGTCCGGTGTCGTAGATTTACGGCACGTAAAAGAACCTCAAGCCTGATAAAGAGGCCTCTGAGCAAAATTACCGGTCTTTCACGCCCAATATAGAATAGGTCGCTAAGGACCATAGAGTTAAAGAGCGTCCATAAATAAAATTCAATTTTTTTTTCTCTCTATCTTTCTCACGCTCTGCTGAAAACAGCAAAATGACAATTTAATGTGTATTAATGCAAATAACAATTTTGAGGGTCTTTTAGATTTTTTTCGTTGCAAATTAATTCGCTATCAGGAGCATATTTTTACAAAAAAATATAAAAGAATTACAAAAGTCAATTATTTTGTAAGGACAATAAAGAAAAATACATCTTATTTTGCATTGGGGTGCTTAAACCACACATCTGTTAAAAAACAATTTATGCCACATATACAAAATACAGCATACAAAATTTAACGAGATGTGTAAAACAGTTTCTGTATATTAATTTTGTTTAACTGTAATTAATAATATTTATAATTTCCAAGAAACAAACTACAAGGGCCAACACTCATTGGCCGTTGTAACTATGATTCATATTATATTATCTACCTACGAGTAATATTTCCAGGCTCTTAATTAATAATCTTTGTTTTAGTATATATAAAAGTCAGTATATGTGTGTATGTATTCTACATTGTTGCAGAGATTTCCATCAAACCTGGCACAAGGCAAAAACTACTGTCTAGCTTAGAATTCGAAATTCCGCCCCATTTCATATGATTAGTTATTTAACTTTATGTTATGCCTACAAAGGACCGCAGGATATCTATATCTTTCTCAACGATAATCCTAATAAGTCTAATATTACCAACATATGAATAATTACTTGGGCTTTTATATCCTCACAAAGTATTGGTAGATCGTCTCTCTGGCATTGAGCATGGAGTAATAACACAGTCAAATAAACAAATAAATTACAACAGCTATACCACTTGTGACTATAATGACGCAACTGTAAAGGCGCTACAATCTCTTGATAAAAAATTAACAACATTTCAAACTTATTGATAACTGTTGAACTGTGATAACACAGCAGCATCAAAGCAGACAAAAAATACCACTTCTTATTCTTCTTTATCTTCATATAATTTTTTATTTTGTATTGATGTAAAATAACACAAAAGCGTTCAACATAATAAAATTAACTACAAAAGTGTCTATGGTGCCCATACATTGCTAATATAAGAGTGAAAAGTAAGTCGAAGTTCATATCCATTCCGATCATATTCCGATGTTCCTATATTCACCTACTATATTTTGTAACTTATTATTTTTTGTAAGCAGCGGGTTTCTTTCTCTATGGGAAGGTGTGATACTTTCATATGCATAAAAACAAAACTATGTGACGGGAACTGTCAATGCGCATGGATAACAATAACAGCATCAAATCAGTCGAAGTACTCCTTATTGCTATTCTTTTCTTGTATGTTCATTTTGGTCTTTATTTTATCTTTCGTGTGTTTCATTGGCAGTTTAGTATATGCTGGTTACTGAGAATAAACAAGGTTATATTGCTGTTACTTAAACTGCTATTATTTCTTTCCAACCGAATAACGATTGCGAAAGCATGAATCCTCATTCTGCTGCGTTCACGAGAAATCATCATTACAAACTCCGGTGTTTGTGGTTGTTCAGCAGTGCTTTTTTATATTGTTTTCTCAGTATTATTATTATTATTATTATTATTATTATTATTATTATTATTATTATTATTATTATTATTATTATTATTTTGTTCTTTATATACCCCTGAGAGTTTTAATTAACCCTTAAGCATCCAGATAATACCTGTTAAATGCTTCCAAAAGAAATACAATGCAATTGAATAAGAGCAACCTAAGGCACAAAATGTTGTATGGACAAACTGTCAAACCATGGGCAACGGCGGATATTTCAGCTGGTATTGCAATAAAGTGCATATACAGTAACATTTATTGCGAATATCCCTCTTCTTAAACTGCCCTTCCTGAAGAGAAGAATTTTATCAAGAGTCTTTAGCCTATAAATCCTTCGTTGGTACCACTCGTCAACACCCTGTGTTCAATGTTTGAAATAAAATATATTTAATTTCGCTACTTAGAGTCAGTGATAAATTCTGACACCCCCGAAAAAACTAGCAAATTCAGAAAATTTTCTATTATTCTTAACCTTGTATTTGTATTTATTGTGCTAAGAGTTTTACAATTTGATTGTCTACTGCGCTTTGACCCTGGCTACTCATTCAGTAGACAATCACTACAAATTATTTACATTTTACAATTTCTTGTCAATAAATTATCTTGTTTTTTCATGTCCATTTCCACTAGTTTTTCACTTTTCACTTATTGATTACTTAACCATCACACATTTACTATAGTTCTCCATTCAAAGTAAGATACGCTACCTATTACTTTTCTCTATCCAATGCCATTTACTTTACTTTACACAAAAACTGTCCAATGCTCCTAGCGTCCTTGCACATCATTTCGATCATATATGTATTTCTATCCCCCTTCAACAACTTTTATTAAAAAATTCTTTTCTCCAATTTTCTGTTCCTTGGCACTTAAATACCATGTGTTCAATTTCTTCATTACCACCACATATCGGACATTGGTTCTGAGGAATACCCTGTGTTAACCCTCTTAGCCTCCATGCTCCGCTTCTTACCCATGCGATAGATTCTCTCTCTTCTTTATTTACTATGTTTATATATTTTTCCCTGCCCCATGTATTTCTCATTGGCCTATAGCAAACTAATGAGCTCTTTTCGGCAATCTCACTGAACAAGATTTGTATTTCTATATCTTGCAGTGTTTTCCTCGCCTTTTTCCAAAAAAAATTTCACGTTATTTTCTCTCCTTCTCCACATGTCTCCTAACCCATTTTTCTCCAAAATGTTCCGTAAATTACTTACCCATCCATCATTCATTAAGCTATTCTCTTGGTATTCAATAAATTGTCTTAACACATTACTTTTTCCTAGATTTAAAGTTCTGAACCAAAATTTCAAAGCTCTTTCCATTATCTTCCCCTTAGCTGCTACCCTGTCCATCTCTAATTGTGCTACCTGTCTTACAATTGACTTCGGTAACCCTAGTATTTCTCTATAAAACAAGATAGCGTTATAAAATTACTCAATTGAAGGAGGCAAAAATCTTACATATCTTACGTAGTTTATCCTGAATAATAATTATAACATAGAACTGTTATACCAAGCACAGTACTGTGGTACTAGGCATGTGAAGTACTCTACCTCTCTATTTCCCTTCAACGCAAACACGCCTTTGTGTCAGTGGCGATTAATAAATACATTAGAGGTTTTTTTGGTAGGAATTTCCCTACAATACATGAAGCTACGTCTAACAACTACACTGCGGACGGCACTGGTGGATTTGAGACTCAAGGTAGACAAAACCAGTTGACTGAAGGAGAGAGGAGGGGAGGAAAAACGTTTCACACCTTGTACGCTTGGTTCCGATTTCCTGCTGTAGCAATAAAATAGGTCCACGAAGAATTACGCCACTTAGATTTACGAACAATGGAAGGAGAAAAGGATAAAACGACTAAGTTACGTTTTTCTTTTCTTTTTTTCCGTTTTATTTTCAAGGAAAAAATGTAACAAAATTAAATAGTTTCATGCAGAAGATAACATTTTTCAAAAAGTATTGCGACACATTCACATGACTTTCTCTATCCAATGACTTGTAGATACAATGGGGATAGAGGAAACAGAATCGATAGTCAATGTTCAAAAAGCGAGTGGCTATATCCTGGTGAAATGACGCACTCTATCCATTATATAGCAAGATACAACTGAATAACGACAGTACTTTAAAAAACTGATAAAGCATTGAAACATCCAAACTAATAATATTAGATATCTCGGAAGCGGTCAGTGCCACTGAAACAGTTATTTGAACTGTTTTAGAGTTCTAAGGGTTTTAGAGTTCTCTGCATATTAAGTATTTTTTAATCCCTTATGGTTTACCAGTTAACGAAATTGTACAAACTTTCTTTCCAATGAAGGCTATTACCAGAAAAATCAAGATATGCATTTATTTCTCGTGTAAATGTATTAAACGATTTTTCATTAAAGTGCTGTATATTTAAATCCTATTGAAAAATTAAAAAATAATGAAAAACGTTCCATGTAAAGCGTGATTTGGAGTGGCAGGATTTTATTTAAAATCTGCGTGTCGCATCTTTGGAGAATACTGAACTTAAAAGCCAGTTTAGCATTTATCCCACATTTCATTTTTGGATTATCTATGCTGTTCAGACACACACAACACACTCACAGAACTCACAGAAAAATGCATTAATTTTGCTTTATGTACCTTGTAACTAGTAGGTAGAGAATGTATTGCATTCCATCCAAACTTTTGACACCGACATTTCACCGGAAATATATGTTTTGAAGTCCCTTGAACAAAAAGAGATTTTTAGAAAAAGGTTCATGTGTGTGTGTGAAAAATCTAACACAAGGCAGCATATTTTCAAGAAAATCTGCTTGCTCCAACTACCCTTTATATGCAATATTTTTAGATTCTTTTTTATTTTCTAAAAAATGGCTAACGATTTGGTTAAAATACTATACATGAAAAATTAAATTTTCTCGGAATACTCTGAAGAACTCTTCATTGCGAAGGAATTTTGTGTAATATTTAATGATGAGTAAACGTTAAGCGATAGACAAAATCGTACTACAAAGGAAATGCTAGATCTCTCTAAAACGCACAATTTATTTAAAATAACTTTTTCTATGGTATCAGCCATTTCCAAGATATGCCTTATTAATGGTTCAATTTATTCAATACTTATCCATCCTTTTAAAGTCCTGTCAAAATTCAGTTGTTTCTCGCGATTAAGTGAAAACAGTATGGACATTTAAGTCGGTGTATAGCGTCCCGTTCTTAAACATTTGACTATCGCTGTTCCCTTTGTATCCATAACGAAATGTGTAATATAGCTACTTCTGCAAAAGTTTATTTGGATTAAAACGAAGCAGAAATAAAATTAAGCTTTACTAAGGCTAGTTTGTATACCCATTAATAAACGACAAAAAGTGGAGAAAGTTCATGGGAATGTAACATCAGATTTTTTATTCAGGAGATCTCAAAGTATGAAATATCGATGTCGAATTTTTGGGAGGAGTACAATATTTCCTCCTTGTAGGTAAGTTGTAGAGAAAGTAGAGATGCATAGGTAGGTAGGTGGGTGGGTGGGTGTGTGTGGGTGTGTGGATGGACGGATAGATGTATGGATAGGGTATCTTTATTAATTTCAAATCATTGAAGTTATTACACAAATACTTAGAGCATGGGTCACTGGCCTGTACATGCATGTTTTAAGATATAGAGGAAGGTAACAAAAGAAAGAATAGAAAAAGAAAAAAGCAAGGAAAAGGAAAATAGAGATAAATTGCCTCCGATCAACTGAACAAACCTGACTTAGCTTCGCGCAAGCTAAAGCCAAGAAATTACCGATGTTTTGCCAGTTCTTCTAGTAAGCCAGTAGGTGTCAGTATGCCTCTTTACCCCAAGTCAATTTTATTTCAATTGCTAGAGTTAGAGAAGATTTAATTTTATAATCCGATTCTATTTCCTGTTGATGTCTCTTAGTCTTCTTTTGACACCTTTCCATATGTTTTTGTCACTTTTTTCAGCTCTTTGCGATACTGATCCCATTCCCATTCTCTTCAAGCCCCTTTCCAATTCAGCTGCCTAAAACTTAGGGGACAGTTTTTCTCGCTGTTATTTATAACACTTGGATCATAGTGTGGAATTATATCCCTGCATTAGCCTCAGCCAGTACTTCACTGCTCTTATTTTACAGTGTATTGTGTGTTTATAACATCCCAGCCCCCTCAATACTCCGGAATTTGATGTGCCTTGTGAAACTTCAAGTACTCTTTCCCAAAATGCTATCTGCGTTTTATTTACATGCTCCTTAGAGAAAGTAAAAACATTATGTAGGTCAGGAATAGATATAAAGTATAGTTTGCGTTGTATTTTTAATTATGACACCTATAATAACACATACTCAGACAGCACTTAAAGTTTAGAATGTGGTTATGTAAAATAGCCTGTAGGGACGGCATCGATCTAGAAGAAAATTTCAAGAGAAACCTATGGAAAATGCGACATTAGCAGGAAGGATGTTTAGAAGTAAAGTAGGTGGTTTGTTACATTATTTGCACTACGCTTTGGGCGTCATTTTTAAGAAGTTAGTTGCTGTTACATACTGAAAGTCAGTTTGTAGATGCTGTATTATATTTCAACTGTTGGGGAGCCGAACCTTGTAGTAGTTGCAACAGCACGTATAGTAAACAGTTTACGGTTGCCTTCGCCACAAATGTATTTTTAGGTGGCCTTTGCCCCAAGTTTAAAAAATATTATCTTTGTAATTAAACTGTTTAAGTATTAAATATTTATGTTTGTCTCGGCTGTGTCAGTATTCTTTAGAGACAAGTTTCTCTTGGCAGGGTTTTGGTACGACTAAGAATTAAGTACAGATTTTAAGTTTTAATTCACTCCTTTTTATTAATCCTTGACGAAAATTAAATAGCACTTCACTGATATCGAGAGCTGTGACATTCTTTTATTTAATACTTGCACCTTTTAATACATATACTATTTTCTTCTCACACGAATACGTATTTAATTTCTCGAGGACGCATCATGCATTCGGTTACATCACAGTCTGCAGGCAACTGACTAGATTTCAACCGTCTAAACTTATAAATTTCTGTATTTCAAGCCTCTGATTGGCTAATCCTACTCCAATAGAATACCTGCATTTAAATAAAGCTTTTTCTGGTTGTTGATTGGGTATTTTTTATAAACTGTCACTAAAATTACATTAATGCTTATAAGAATCACAAGTAACATTTAAACTCTCAAACTCATTATTGCCTCAAGGTTACCTCATTGTTATCGCATTGCTAGCAACGTTTAACTTATTATTCTTACAGCTCCTACATTATTAAATTACGTAATATATTCACATAACAATATTAAACATGTATACAATAATATTTAGGTTATGCAATGACTGTTGCATACATTTTAAAAATTATCACATACATATATTGCTTCAAGGCGGGCTGTTATTGAATTTACATATTATATAATTTGACTAAAATCATTTAAGTGTTAAAAATACTGCCTCGTCTTTAATGCTGTAGCTCGCAATAGTTCGGGAGTTTATGAACGAGTTACTGAAACACAACTTCAGTCAAATCCATCCTGACTGAGAGCACTCATATATGGAATACTTTGGATTCCATCATAATCATACCTGAGGATTTTTATCATTGTCTTAAAGGGGAAATACCATTCATCACACAAATGCTTTAAGAGCTAAAATTTAACAAAGTTGTAATTTTAAAACAATTTGTTCATGATCAGGGTTGGGTGTTTTGGTGTTTATTTTAAAACAAATTTCATGAAAAATATATAAAATCTGGTATTTATAGTTTAAAATATGGTAGAAATTTATTGAAAAATTGGCTGGTACATTTTACATGTTAAATTTCGTAGACGATCGGGATATATTATATATATTCGGGATTTCTCCTCATCTCGGTCACAGACGGGAACAAACTCGGTGATTATTATAGGGTAATTCCGGGAGAGACGGCCGTACGGGAGAGATGACCAACAATGTCTCTCATAATAGCAGCTGCTATTGATGATACTTTGAATTTCGGCTGGGGACTAGCGTTCAATCGCTGTTATCTATTGTTGATTAGGTGCATGCTTATATTCGAACATTATATGTTGTTAGTTTCCACGACATATAAAGGTCAATCATTTTTCCAATGCAGCAATTAGTTCAGGAACTTCAAAACCAAAGTATTTCTAAAGGTATGTTACAAACATCAGGAAAACCCTCTCAGCTGTCATGGATAGACCTGTAGGACATAAAATAAAATAATAACATAGTCTATACTTTACAGCCATCTTCTAAACGAAAATGTTTTTTTAAGAAAGCCTCTTTTTCGATCTTATCATAAAACGTTTTGCAGAAAAGATAAATTTTCTTAAAATTTTGCAAAACAATTACAGCCATAAATGGTCACATTTTTCATAAATCCTGTATATACTCTTGCTGCATCTAAACGTTACATTTCGCGTTTATCATTTAATAAAAAAATCGACTGTTTTCTGTAAGACGTTTGAGTAAGACTGGATTAATGTGAGACCGGAACATGCAGCAACCTATTCTTGATTGAAGAAGAACAAAAAAACCGGCCGTGTTCATGATTTTGAGGTTTTAGCCTTACACAGCATGGATGCATGCACTGGGAGTGAACAATACAGAGAGCAAGTAAACCCCCGGTTGCCAACCACATAAAAATCATGTAATAATCTCTTTACTGATCATGGTTTCAAAAATAATATTTATCTTATGTATGCTAACTGACACGATTTTCAGCATTACCGTACAGCATTATACAGGGTATGCAATTTAAGTTGAGACTGTTCAGTATCTCCAAAATTAAGCGTTGTAGAAAGAAATGTCTTTAATAATAGTTTATTTATATTATGGGGCAAAGTAAATGCCATTAATCGTGTTTTATTTGGCGGACGTTTAAATTGACCCTAACTGTAGGTTCCCATTTAAAAAAAAACCAAATGCAATTTTTATTAAAGACATTTCTTTCTACAGCGCTTACTTTCGAAGATATTGTACAGTTTCATTTTAAATGTTCCACCTTGTATTATCTTATAGAATGTAAAGAGTTAACGCTATAGAAGCAAAAGTTGTGGGAGGAAAAGTGGATAAATTGGATGATGAAACTGTAGCCATAAAAATGTCACAGGAAAAGAGGAAAATACAATCAGAAACATGGGAAGGTTTAAGGAAAGTAAATGAAAAATGGGATAGGGAAGTAAGGGATTGAAGAAAAGAAAGAAAAGGAGAAGAGGGAGGAAACAATATAAAAGGTTAAGATTGGACAAAAGACCTGAGATAGCATGTAAAAATAACCAATCAATCTGAACACAGTGTAAACTTAGGTATACAGGAACAATATGTATAAAAAGGTATGTAAATTGAGACGTGAAAGTAAATTCATTCATAATTTGTATTGTAAATGAATGCATTTCGGCTGAGCCATATTTGTTTTAATGTTTAAATACTGAACTTTTAAAAATACATAACTTGTCAAAAATTTCACAATAATTTTTGTGGTGTTTTTTAAATAACATAATAATAAACTAGTTCGCTCAAAGCGTGTCTAAAAACCCGTTTACTTGTTTCTGTAAACTCATTTTTGAACTTGATATCATAAAACGTTATTAGATCTCTCTCCCTCTCCCTCTCACAAAGAAGACATAAGGTGAAAATTAATAGAATTCCAATGATACAGGAGAAGTGTACGTTTTAGAACAAAAGATGGAGTTTAAAATGTGAGAATTATGCTTTCAATGGAGATTGCTTTGCCAAAGTCAGTACTGAAATTTATAAACCTGTTTCACATTAAAGAACTATAAAACCATATCAAGATAAATAAAACCTGAAGATATAAGAAGCACAAATATCTAAGATGTGGTCCTTTTTATGGGATCATTGGGTTTGATTGAAGGCAAGATTAAGAGGCACAAAAGGTGCTAAGAGCCTATTTGTAGGCTTCAGAAGAGGTCGCTCATTCCTTCAATGTCTTTTCAGCTATTATTGTCTTTTCATGCAAAAATTTCAAGAACATTATCCTTGTAAATCGATAAATCATTACAATTCTATATATTTTACTACGGTTTTCTTGTTACCATGGACAGTAACAAGCTGTCTTTTGTGCAATGATAAATGCATTGCTTATAACCAGGCTAAGGGTTCGGGACAATTTAAGCGTAAAGTCAAGTATACTGTGCAACGAGTAGGGTGGAGTGAGGTGGCGTATTGGATGTTGTTTACCTGTGAGACCGGTACAATCCGCTTCGTGTTTGGAGGTACAATACACTTGTTTCCCTCATTAAGATATATGTTTCCTATTTCATTTTCCACCGTTACTAGACTCTACTGTTTCCAATAGCAATAAGACAACGCATTGTCGTTTGTTTTTACGTCCAACGTACTGTACTTACGAAAAGTTGAAAAGAGAAAGGAGGGAGGGAGCGGTGTTGCGGATTCTAACCACGACATTTAGGGCCACAATAGGTTCTGCATCATCAATGATTCTAATATTTATGCTCGTACAGTTAAAAAGATGTAAAGAAATGTTAGATGGTTCTTAGAGCAAATTTAGGGGTACAGAATATCACAAAACTTAGAGCTATACCTATAAAAGTCAACCAGCAGCAGACTCAAATGAACTACAAAGCTCATGTCTCTACACTGAAGAGTCTTGTAAGGCAACCGCTTTAAATGGGTGGATCTTACAACTGGATTTACTTTCTCGGTTACTGGCAAATCTCGCGTTATTTCCAAGAGCGGAGAAGCCACGAAAAAAGAAATAGAACATGTCAGAGCACTTCGCATATTGGCGAACAAGGGAAACAGCCGTAGGCAACAAGTGTCTCAGCGACACTGAGTACGGCGATTACTGATGACGTTACCATGGAAACTTTCAGTCTAAGCGGGAGATTCAAAGCGAAAAATCTGATGCGTTACACTCGCATGACTTTCTCTACTCTTGTACAAACTATTTTTACAAACGCTTATTCTCCATCTACTTCATGTTAATCGAGATAAACATTTGCAGAAACTATCTTACTGCTAATTTTCTTGTAGGTACAAGGGGAATATGGTAGATTTAAGCGATAGTCAAATCTTTTAAGAGCTAGTTGCTATGTGGGGCATTCCATTGTCTTTACATGTTTGGGACGTAAAAAAGCGAATGACGAATTCTCATTTGAGAAAAAGTAGAAGTATTGGAAAATTCAAACAAATAACAAGGAATATCTCGGAAATTGTTCACTCCACAAAAAAAGCCAAATAAATAAATTGTGTGTTTTAACGAGATATACATTTTTTGTGTACACACATTTTGTCTATTACTTAGGTTTACCAGTTATGCAAAAGCCATTCCGAAAGAAGAGGGCTTTTGGGGATATTTCCATAAAATTCAAGATATACATCTTATTTGTAATAATAATATCTCAAACATATGTTATTTTAATCAAATTCCTTACGGATATTTTTGAGAAAATCAAAATTTTCAAAACATGTTCCATGTGACGAGTAATCTGGAGTGGGGGGATTTTCATGAAAATTTTTATGGCACCGTTGGAAGATATTAAACCTAAATACCAAGTTTGGTGTTTATCTTACTCTTCGTTTTTCAGTTATGTTGTTCACAGCACACAAACACAGACACAACCACGGACGTTTTCTAAAAATTATTTTTTTATTCATGTGTCCTCAAAACATGACTTTCCGCTGAAATCTAGATATCAAATTTTTGGGTGGAATACAATACTTCCCCCACTTACTAAACGTGGTAGAGAAAATGAAAATAAAGTTTCATGAATTTATTGCACTAATATTATCAAATCGACTTTTTAATTTCTCTAATATTTATCTATAATAAGAGAGAGACATAATTTGGTGTGTTCCATTGTTTTGTTTAATGCTTTTAAAGTTTAAAGTTAAAAAAATTAAAAGTTTCTAGCCTATCTCATATAAAACATATATTACTGCACGTTGACTTGAAATATTAAATATTTATATATTCAGAAAAATTCCACAGACGATTTCGGAGAAATGTACGTTTTAAGGTTCCCAGAATCCAAAAATGCACTTTTAGAAAAATACTTGTGCGTGTGTGAACAGCATAACTCTGAAACAAAAAGTTGGTTTATTAAAAATTTTTAATTTAAAGATACCTATGTCTGACATTTTTAAGTCTTGCCATTTTTATGTAAATGTTTTAAAATTTTTGTCAAATGCTGCTCTAATACAGGAATAAGTGTCTTTAAACATTATTGAGATATCTTTAACTGTTTTGAAAAAAAAAATTATTTTACTGTTGTTATGCTAATTAATCAGACATGACGCAGAAACCCACATTTTCAAAAAATAAACAAATAAAAATACAAAATTATTCAAATATTTATACAGAATTTCTTTCACTCTTCCGGTTGTTTCAGAAAAAAATGTTAAGTCGTTAAGTATACTTTTGTAACATTTTATCCTCAAGAGTGACTTAATTATTCCATATCTTCGGTAATTTAAGAGAGTACCGTACACCATATGCCAGCTTTTTAAGTGGGTTCTCTCAGAGTTTGTGCCGAAAATTTGAATAAGATTGGTTATAATCTTCATTTTATGCGAAAACCTTTAAGAAAAACTGAAGTCGATTAAAAAGCATGCGAGTGTATTACTTATAATGTTTGTGTATGTGTGTTTACTCAACGTGTTGATGCCATCTTGTGACGCGATTCTTTGTAGCTCCATCTGGTGTTAGCAATTTGCAGTAGTATTAGTGTTTGTTTGAAAGAATGCGACTGTTATTTGATTTAATTTTTTGTTTACTGTCCTCCGGCTAGCTATTATCTTTTCTTGGGTCGAGCACTTCTCTTTATACAGGTTGTGTAAACGGAAAGGAATCTTTTATCCAAAGATAACACTGATGAAGAAATTTGTTTTACACTTTTATTGTCGAACACGTTAACTATCACATTTACACATTGATCTTAACACTCCGCAAACTGAAACTGTTATAATAACTTCTTACTGATCACTTTTAATCCACGTACTTCAACCTTTTGTATAATTAACTTTATCATACTTGAGAATTTTCATAACTCTGTTACGCGTAACCTGCAAATTGATATCCGAAGTGTGCCGTACAAATACTTTCGACGAACTGATGGGAATGCGACGTGTAGTGTACAAAGAATTTTGATGAACTGACGGACTTTACCTCTAACCTACCCTATTTATACTCCTACACACCGATATGCCTAAAGATTATAACTGAACTGCAATTGGCTAATAAAACGCGCCAACATTAGCGTCTATTTTTATATCCAATGAAAATTATTAATACATATGCTCTAGGGAAACGTTCCAGAAGATTCTCGAGGAAAAACGCGCCAACATTACGTAACTTCCTCGTTTCCAATAATGATAAACAGCTCACCCCCTCGCTGCATTATTGCGCGCTATTATTGACAGTTTCAGTAAGGTCGTATAAACTTACTTCTCAACAATAATTACAGTCAACAAACATCTCAAATCAATGTTACATAAAAATGCATATTCATATTACAATCATTATTTACATTTAAGTAATTTGTGATACAAATTACTGCATCAAGCATTCGAACTAAGTAAGGTTATAAGGCCGTGTGCTCTTGTGCATTTAAATGGAATTTAAAGGTCTCTGAGATCAAAATCTATAATATGCAATTGAAGCTAAAGTTTCAAAGTATTTTTATATAAAAATTAATTTTCAAATTTTTTGAAAATGTTGACTCAAATTTCAGCCTAAGTACCCTTAAGTTCAGCATCTTCCAACAAGAATTCTATATAGTTTTGCAAAAGAAAAAAACATCTATCCAAACTACTTTTTACATGGAAATCTTTTCGTTATTTTTTATTTTTGAGACCTGCCTCTAATGATTTTCGTTAAAATACATATGTTTAAAGGCATAAAATATGTATCTTGAGTTATAAGTATTTTCAAAAGCTTATATTTTCAAGTGTAAGTTGCTATTCCTGTTTACTCGCGGTAATATAAGGAACACGAAATTTCAAAGCCATCACATAGCGATCTCATTTTTAAAAATCGGACTATCGCTTTACCTACTGCATTCTTCTTATACCTACAACGAAATGTGTATATATGTAATGATGGTTTGGGTAGTAGAGCCTTTCCTGTAGGTAAGATGAGGAATAATTTCGACGGCGAAGTTGCCGCTATCAGTGAGGCAGCTATCGCCTTAATATCAATGAATGTACAGTGTAAAGTGGTCTTTTTATCCGACTCCACTTCAGCCATTCAGTCTCTCTGCTCGCAAGGAAACCAACATGAGGACGATCTGGTCACTGAATGCCAAGACAGACTGTATAAACTGCAAGAATTGACAGAAGTTCGTTTGCAATGGGTCCCGGGCCACTGCGACCTTGACGGAAATGAGAAAGCCGACGCTTTAGCCAAGGAAGGATGCTCAATGGAGCAGCCAGTTGTACCAATGACATACTCAAACATCAGTAGCGTCATAACATCTCGATTTAAAGTAGCAATTGTAGACTCTCGGAAGGTAGCGGCAGCTGGTAAAAGATGGGAAATGCTTGCTTCAAACCCCCAACAACCTGCCCCGGGAGCTGGCAGTAGCCACCTTTAGGATGACTACAGGGCACGATTATTTGCAAAAACACTTGCATAGAATCGGTGTGGTTGATAGCCCAATTTGTCCCCTCTGCTTGCAAGAGGAAGGCACTGCTGACCATTTGGCCTCCTGCACTGCCCTGCAGACTGTTATAGTTGAAGATTCTATGGAAGGAAGGTCACAGCTGTACTGGGAGGCAAGGCGTCGAATGGCAGACCAGCCAAGGACGGGAATAGGCTGAATATGAAGAAGAAGAAGAATGATGGTTTATATCGATTAACGAGTAATAGGCAAATAATACAACTTTCTAAGAATAGTTTGTAGAAGCATGAGTAGAGAAAGTGATGCGAATACAACACGTTAGTTCCCCTTGACTAACAGCGCATACATTTATACTGCCTAATGTTAGACTTAAGAATTATGCAAGGGTGTAAGACATTATAAATACAGGTATATTTACATTACGGATGCTTTGGAAAACAGTCCTAAAATCTTAAAATAGATTGTTTTTAAATTTATTTTTCTAAAATTGAAAATGGTACGATCAAAGCCCTGAACACGTATATATACACAACTTAAAGTCCATTATTGTGGTGTTTCATCTGAAAGAAGTCATAATTTTAGGACTCTTCAAACAAAGTAGCCTTAATTTTGTAAGGCCAACAAATAAATTACCTTAATTGAGAACCACAAAATCTACTGTTTCAGACTCCATCTAGGAGCACTTATTCCTCACATGACCAAGCAACTACCACATTGAAGGATGCCAATAATAGTAATAACGCGACAACCTTATCATTGGCAAGAGCTGCGAAGAACCAACAGGAGATTAATCGATTGTGGCAACAAACCGCCCCACCATCTCTTATCGTTTACTGCAAAATTCCCGCTAATCTCACGAAATTCTGCAGGTATACTAATAATGAGCACACCAAACCTCCTAACCTCTCACTTCATCTCATCTGCATACTTTTAACCACTGACACCGTTCAAAGTCGTGTCATGAGTGTTTCGCCCAGCTATCAAAATGACACTGCATGCCATAACGTTTACTAATGTTACTAACCGGGCTGCTCAAGTGGAACCCGAAGCATCCGAGTTTGCAAGAATCCCTGCTACTAACACTGAGCACACCCTATTACGTGATTTATTAGCAGTTTGTGCATGGGAGGATGGTGTAGCATCCGAAGTTTGTCACCGGAGCGGTAGGTGTGGTGCCGCTTCTACAAAATAACAACAATAATGAACAATATACAAAACTATTTGAGCTACATTTAAAACGTGTCTGCAAATTTTATTCAAGCTTTTGCATAAAAAGTTACAACTCTGTATGTGTAGCGGTTCGTGATCTACGGATGATCACATCGACACTATTATTGGTGCTCTGAGACCGTCTCGGCAGTATAGGGGACCAGGACTGTATACAGTTTTTTCTTCCTGTGCTGAGAGGTTATTAGAGATATACTCATTCTCGCCATCTCCATTGTTGCATTCTGCCCGTGGTGTTATTTTTGGACGGAAGTAGATAGTGCATCGGTCTTGTGGTAGGCCGTAGCCCTCTCGACCTGTTGTGCTAGGAGTTTAACGGGCACCCTGCAATAGAAATCGTGCTTAAAAGGCGTACTTTTCATATATTTATGCCATTTTGTTGTTTAATTTACTCTTGTGGCTACATTACATTTTGCTTCCGTGAGATACACACACCACACAGTGTTTTCACTTTCATTGTTATATACATTCAAGAGTTGCATGTTGTAATGTTACTCTTTTATTAGCTATTAACGTATCTGTTTCGCTAATGGACACATTTATTAATACCATTAAAATGTCTTAGTATGGAACCATAACAAACAGCAAATAGTTTCAAACGAGACAAGTACAGGTTTTTCAGATCCAAACTCTTAAAACGGAAATTCGCAGATTTTATATTCAGTGTCTTGAATAGAACTTCCTCTTTAAGATACCCTATACATTTGTTTATGCTCAATACAGGTACTAAACTTAAATTTCACAATAAATTTTAATTTTTATATGGCAAAACTGTTTATCGTGAATCTTTATTATGTTTTGTAAATAATGTCATGCACGCAACATGAGCTACGCTCGTGACAAAAATCCTTCCACTCTTAAGAAAATCCCATTTTATAACAAGAATCTAGAAATTACACGTAGTTAATCAACATCTAAACACAAATACAATATATTATTTCAGGATATTCATCTGCGAAATTTTTAAAAAACTATAATTTCGGTTTTATTCATTTGAAATTTTAATACAACCAGGATTTAACGTGAAAAATGTATACTAAATTCCAAGCATATTTTCAGCTTCTCTACATACTACTTCCAAAAATTTGATTGTAAACATTCACCGGAAAAACATGTTTTTAGGCCCCTGAGTAAAAAAAGGCGTTTTAAAAAAATGGCCGTGTGTCTGTGAACAGCATAACACAAAAATGTAAAATTGAATAAGTACCAAACTTGGTATTTAGGTTCAGTACCTTCCACGAAAATTTTCAAGAATATCCCACCGGAACTAACCTTTACATCGAACAATTTTCGAAAATTTTTATTTTCTAAAAAAATGGTTCTAACGATTTCGATTAAAAACCATAAATTAAAGTTATTTACGTGACAAATAAAATGTGTATCTTAAATTTTCTGGGAATAGCCTATGAAGTCCTCCTCATTTGGAAGGAATTTTGTATAATCTTGCACAACTGCTAAAGGTTAAGCGATAGACGAATACGTACTGCACAAAACATGTAGATCTCTTTAAAACACAGAATTTATTTTAAATAAACTTTTTTGTGGCACAAGCCATTTCTGAGATATCGGTTATTATTGATTTCGATGTTCATTTCTTGGTCATTCTGTTGTGTTGTCAACATTCAGTCGTTTATTGTGATTGCATGGAAACAGTATGGAATTTTGAGGCCAGAATTTAGGTCTAGTTGTTAAACATTTGACTATCGCTATCTTGATTATCGTGTAGAGAAAGTCATGTGACTGGAACACATATGTTTTACTGCTTTGAAGAAAGGCTCCACACCATGCAATTAGTTTTTGAAGGAAATAATTGGTTGATTAAACTCTTTAATAGTATATTAATAAAATGTAAAGAGAAAGGCTTAATTGTTGCACTATTTTAGGGGAAAATAAATGTTAAATATAAGGCTATATTTTTTTGCTTAAAAGTTACACAATATGAGTATTACACACAGCTAAGTATGTTAAACTTTCATCTCATATTTTTATCCTGTTATATCTAAGAAGGTACTCATAATTTCATTCACTTATAGCGAAAAGTACATGGTGTGGGACAATTCGTAAATGAAAATGTGCCGATAAAGGAAACCCCGAAAAAAGAGCGTTTAAAATTACGCTGCTGAAATAAGTGTTCTCACTTTATGCTGTTTAATAAACGTTTAGTGTATTTTCATGCCTCATAGGTCTTATTCTGCTCCTCTGCAGCTAATTCATTATTTTAAGATTCCTGAAGCCCCTCTAGTGAATTTTTCATCTCGATGTAGGCAAAATATAATCATTTTATTTCTCTACCACGTACCTAATAGGTAGAGAAGACATTGTATTCCACCCAAAAATTCGATACCGCAATTTTGCCGGAAATACATGTTTTGAGGCCCCAGAATACAAAAAGTGAATTTTTAGAAAAACATCCGTGTGTGTCTGAACAGCATAACTCAAAAACGAAAAGTAGGATAAATACCAAAGGTTTTCGAGAAACTCCCTCAGCACTAACCACACTTATACATAGAACATTTTACGAAATCTTTTATTTTCTCGAAAATGACACTAACGACTTTGATTAAAATATCATACACTAAAGATATTTACATTACACATAAAATGTATACCTTGAATTTTCTGGGAATAGCCTGTGAAGTCCACTTTATTCAGAATGAATTTTGTAAAATCTTGTGTAGGTGGTAAACGTTAAGCGAAAGACGAAAACGTACGAACACAAAATGTATCTCTCTTTAAAAACAGAATTAACTTCAAATAATTTTTTTGTTGCATTAGCCATTTCGGATATATCCATAATCAATGGCTTGAATTGTTAAATACTTAGCCATTATTTTCAAGTCCTCGCGATATTCAGTTGTTCATCGCGATTCATGCGCAGTATGGAATTTTAAGGCCCGTACATAGCGCCTTTGTATCTATAACGAAATGTATAATACAGCTGTTTACGGAAAGGCTTTTCTCGATTAAAATGAAAATAAACTGTGGAAAGAATAATTTCTACACCAATACTAGAGCGTAGAGAAAGTCGTGTGAATGTATCACATAAGATATTTCATTACAATTTTATAGGAACCTAGGCTTACAGTCAGACATTTAAATCACCGTATGACATGCTTTGAAAGGTTGTACAACTACAAAAGCTACCTAGAACTAAGGTAGAAGGCTTGTAGTGGTTGATACCGTGAAATACATATTTATAAATTTTGGCAATTCTTGGCCTTTTTCACCATAAGGAGAAAATTATTCTGCGTGTGTATTTGGCTGTGGTAAAGTAACCATCTCTAATGAAAAACAAAGAGCTTATAACTATTCTATCTTCCATAGTTGAAAGTTGCCAAGATATATTAAGCTTGTTTCTGTAAGAGTAAAATGTAATTTTTGTTTTTTCTGGTTTACAAGGAACTACTTTACAGATATGTGTCTAAAAATTGTTTCTTCGATATTCGGTTTTGAATACACTGGTTTATAATTTTGGGAGGCTAAAACGGAATACAATATCAGGCTTACTCATGACGTTACTTTCAGGAAATAAGAAGCAAGTTTATGACACATTCAGTGATTTGTTACAAGCCTCCGGAATTTAAAATAACAAAAAGTAATATTACACCGTGAAGTTTGTGCGATATAGGGTTTTTTTTTGTTTTCTTTAAGCTTTAGGTGTTTTTACATAACCTTTTTCATTGGAGTTTATGTCTTTTTAGTGACTAAAATGGTAAGTTATTGTTTTAATTAGTTTTGCAATATTTCTCGCTTTCCTTTTATTTAAGCATTATCGTATTTTATTGTTAACGTGTACACCCGCTCAAACATATTACCAAGAAACGAAAATATATAGAACTATAAACAAACCTCACGTGATAGAAAAAACAAATTAAGGATGGTAAAACACTGAAATTCATGCAGAGATGGGTATTGATTTTATCAGTACAGGTGTAAAGGTTTTTAAAAGCGGCATTCCTAAAGACCATTTTGAAATAAGATAAGTAATAAAATTATAGTAATAAAATCAGGGATGAAATTGCTTGAATTAAAATAGATATGCAACCTTCCTATATGGGAGTTATTAAGACGCGAGTGTCGAGTAAAGAACGTCTTAATCACCATTATATGAGAGTTGCATAGAATAGTTTTTCTACGACGTTTAGATATACAATAAATATTTAATATTTAGATGCATACGAAAGAAAACATAAATGTGTTAAATCAATTTCTTGCTGCGCATTTTAGATATGCTTCGACAGCAAGTGAATATCGATTCAAGGTCGCAGGTATTGATTTTACAAGATGGAGGCAGAAATGTTTATTAGTGAATTTGAAGAGGTGGAGGAGGTGAGGAATGTACACAAGAATTTACTTCCTGAAAAATCTAAGAAAACCTATAAAAAGTTATATGACAGTTCATGGTATGATGAGCAAGAAAAAATGTAACTTTCCTGTCAGAAATGTGCTCATAGTTTACTTTGAATAAATGTAAAAGACAATATAATCTCCAACCTTGTGGACAAATTATTCGGTATTGAAACTACTCTTGATGTAAAACATGAAACGATTATATCAAAGTATAAAAAACAGAAATTGGTAGGGTCCAGAGGGGAGAAGGCAAAAACCTCTTAGACAAATGAAATTAAAACCTTCATTCATGAAGCACACGTATCTACTGATAAAGGTATGTAAATACAGCTATTTTCGTAAAAGGAAACTGATTTTCAGTGGCTCTGAGTAGAACAGCGCGCAAGCACAGAAATCTGTGGCGAACTGGACTTCATTTTCATACAGATTTCTAACAGCAAATGAACACATTTAAGTATGGAAGTCGAAAAAATATATTAAAGCATTATTATCCGATTAAACATAATAGAGGTGCTTTTATTACAGAATTTTTACTACCATTTCAACGTTTTCATTGCTTAGAACAACATTTATTGTGTTTATATTATAAATATTTCTGTATCGAAGGTTACATAATTAGTAATATTGTTGGCTCCATTTGAACGTATAACGAATATTAGAAAACAACAAAAGTAGTTGATGCTGTGATGTTTCAAAACAGATTATTAAATCAATAAGCTTTATGACGTTTTCAAATATGTTTAGCGATTGTTCTCTTTAAGGTTTACAAAGATTTTCATCTTTGATATGTGGAGGTTTACTGAAGAAGTAAAACACCTGAGATGAAGCTGCTTATATCACTTGCTGGGTGCAACTTTCTAGAGCATATGGGCAAGCTAACACGATGATGTGCTTGAAATAGCACACTTCCATCAATTGCGTAACCATATTCGAAACTTGATCGTTGTTAGAAATTCAAAGAGTTTTATATTTAAAACATAAAACACTGTCCAGTAAACTTTAAATAGATATTTTGAGCACTCCTATTTATGGCGTTTTGCTAAAACAAGATACTAGTTTTAGATATTTCAAAATGGTATAAAATACACCAAAATGTATAAAATAACAATTGAAAGACATTTATACTGTTAGTTTTACCTTCTCTACCACATACATAGTAGATAGAGGAATTATGACCCAACCAAAAATTCAATACCGAGATTTCAACAAATTCAACATTTTTGAGACCACTGAATAAAAACTAATCTGATGTGTTACACTCCATGACTTTCTCTACTCCTGTACAAACTATTTTTACAAACGCTTATTCTCCATATGCTTCATGTTAATCGAAATAGCGAGATGTTAATCTTATTGCTAATTTTCTTGTAGCTGCAAGGGGGATTGATAGGCTTTAAGCGATATTCAAATATTTTAAGAGCTGGTTGCTATGTGGAGTATTCCATTCTCTTTGCATTACCAGGACAAAAAAATGAATAACGAATTTGAGAAAAAGTATAAGTATTGGAAAATTTAAAGTAATAACAAGCAATATCTAGAAAATGGTTCACTCAACAACAAAAATGTATATGACATAAATTGTGTATTTTAACGCGATCTGCATTTTTGTGTAGTAACATTTTGTCTATCTCTTATGCTTTACCAGTTATGCAAAAGTCGTTTACAATGAAGAATACTTTTGGAGACATTCCCAGAAAATTCGAGATATAAATTTCATTTGTCATAAAATACCTTAAACATACGATATTTTAATCAAAATCGTTAGAGTCATTTTTGAGAAAATTAAAATTTTTGAAAAATGTTCCATGTAAAGGGTAATCTGGGGTGGGAGGATTTTCTTGAAAACCTTCGTGTCGCATCTCTGGAAGATACTGAACCTAAATACCAAGTTTGGTGTTTATCCGACTGTCGTTTCTGAGTTATGCTGTTCACAGACACACACACGGACATGTTTCCAAAAATGCTTTTTTTGGATTCAGGGGGTCTCAAAACATATATTTCCGGTGAAATCTCGGTATCAAATTTTTTGGTGAAATACAATACTTCCCCTACTTACTATACGTAGTAGAGAAAATAATACAAATTGAAAGACATTTATATTGTTAGTTTTATCTTCTCTACCACATACATAGTAGATAGAGGAATTATGACATTCCAACCAAAAATTCGATACCGAGATTTCACCATAAATACAATTTTGAGACCACCGAATAAAAAAAAAGTATTTTCAGAAAAACGCTCGTGCATGCGTGTGTCTGTGATCAGCATAACTCCTAAATGAAAAGCCGGATAAAAACCAAACTTGGTATTTAAGTTCAGTATTCATCAGTATCTTTCAAGAATGCGCTACGAAGGTTTTCAAGGAAATCCCTACGCTCCAGACTACCTTTAAGATGGAAAACCTTTTGATATTTTTTTTCACATAAATGTCTGAAACGATTTAATTAATAAACCACATATTTAAGATACATATGTAAAATTTAATGTATACCTTGAATTTTCTAGGAATAGTCGTTGAAGCTCTCTTGATTCGAAAGAAATGTATAATTTGTAATATCTGATAAACCATTAAACTATAAAAGTACTACACAGAAAATGTGCAGCTTTTATTTAAAACAACTAGAGTCATTCGACATTAGTGGCTTGAAATTTTCAATACCTTCAAAGTGTTGTCGTTATTCAGTTGTGTCTTGTGATTTCATGAAAAGAGGATGGAAGTTCAAGGTCTGTATATAAGTAACAGTTTTTAAGCATTTAACTACCGCTATTACCTTTTATACGTGCTTTACTACGTACATAATAGGTAGAGTACGTATTGCATTCTACCCAAAAATTCGATACCGATTTTTCACGTAAATACATGTTTTGAGGTTCCCTGAATCCAACATGTCCGTGTGTTTGAACAGCATAACTCAAAAACGAAAAGTCGGATAATCACCAAAATTGGTATTTTAATTCAGTATCTTCCAAAAATGTGACACGAAGATTTCCAAGAAAGTTCCCCCACGGCAACTATCCATTACATGAAACATGTTTTAAAAAAAATTGATTTTCTAAAAGAATGGCTCTAAAGATTTTGATTAAAGTACCATATGTGGAAGATATTTACATGACAAATAAATATATATTTTGAATGTTTTGAGAACAGCCTAGGAAGTCCACTTCATTCATAAAGAAGTTTGTATAATCTTGTATAACTTGTAAACTTTAAGCGATAGACGAAAACGTACCATACCAAAAATGTAGATCTCTTTAAAACACACAATTTAGTTAAAATACGTGCCATAAAGTGTCTCCTTTATTAAAGGTTCGAATTTTTCAATACTTCATTTTCTCTCATCGATTTTCAGTTTTTCTCACGATTGAATGGAAGCAGTATGGAATTTTAATGCCAGCAAATAACGTTCGGTTCTTAAACATTTGATATCTCTGCACTCTTTGTATCTACAACGAAATGTGTAATCTTTTGTAAAAGATTATTTGGATTAAAATGTATTAGATAGAAAATAAAGCTTTAGTAAGAATAGTTTGTATACCCACTAATAAAGATAAAGGGTAGATAAGTCGTGTGAATGTATCACATAAGATTTTTACCTATAACGAAACACGTAATCGAACTCTCTATGAAAACTTTTATCTCCATTAACCTGAAGGTGATAGCAGAATAAGTGTTGCACGAGTAGTTTGTAGACAAATAAACCATAGGTGCGGAGAAAGTCATGTGAATGTAACACAAGATTTTTAACAATAAATTTCTTCCCACGTAATCCTATATTAAACGTAGTTTTTATGTATGTTTCCCAAGGGTGGGCATTTCTTAAAACACAAATAAGATAAACATTGCGTTGCTGTCATTCTAGTTTTGATGTTCCTAACACGACAATAAATAAATACCTTTTAGTAAGCTTCTATCTAAATGACTACTAATAATACAAAGGGCGTTATAAGGTAATTTCATGAGTTCTAGAAAATATAAATAAACATAAATGTCTGGAAAAATGAGCTAGTAGTACCTCAAAGTATTTCTATTCTTAAAAGGCATAAATAAGAGAACAGAATCAACACTAAAGTTTTCCCATCACACTTGCCAGTAGATTCCATGTAACTTGGAAAAAATGCGTATTTCCTCACATTTAAATGGTCGTAGAACTCAAAATACAAAAAAAAAAAAATAAAAATCGAGGCATTTTGCGCCAAAAAAAGCTTAATAACATTTCAATATGGACATAAGAATGGAAGAAGGGATGCGAATTGGCACATGAAAAATATAGAATGATCCATGTTAGCATAGTTCACAAAAACCCACGTGTTAGATATTTGGAGATGGAACAGCCTGTCCGAATCTACGATGCTTATGATGGTAATGGTAGTGATTGCTGTGGTGACGTTTCGTTAAAGAACAGTCCTCTGGAGCAGACTTCATGAAACTTGAAGTTACAGAATAGAAACTTCCTCAAGAGTTCCTGAGGTTACAGATGATATATCAGAATACTCACTGTGTCGGAAGCGTTCCTCGAGCACCGCTGTGCAAGATGCGCAGTTCAAGGTACAGTGCGGCCTTCGGACCTCCAGAAGGGGACTCAGTGCATGTCTCGGGGACGCCGGAGGATCTCCGCTACCACCTGGTCCTCCGCCGTCAGCGCCTCCAGTGGTCCCACCGCCTCCGCTTCCTAAGGGTAGCCTCAGGGAGTCTGCAGAGGCCATTCCAGCACGTTCCCGAGGAATCACCTCGAGGACGTCGACGTATCGCGCAAGGATCCCTTACTCTATCCACCGGGAACGTACGCACGGGAACCCACTGCTGGACCAATCGATCTGCATCCCGCGCTCTGCTTGTTTCAACCCCCCAAACTACTGCGCATCCTCGATTGGTGCGACGAAACTCTGGTGCGAGTTCTTGCGGATGTCCCCTACCCCTAGCGGGACTCACGCGAACCATCTTCAGTAGTACACGAACGTCTCCTGGAATCGAGCAAACTCATTCATCACGATTGTTAGGCCCGCAATTTTTCATTTCTTCCCTTCTCTTGAAGCAAGATGCATCAAGTTTACAAAACTGGCGACTCCATCTTAACACGTAGTCCGAAGTTTTTAAACATTCTCGAAAACACACTATACAGGATGAACCATTTAAGCTGAGACTGTGCAGTATCTCCAAAACTAAGCGTTGTAGAAAGAAATGTCGTTAATAAAAGTTGTGTGATATTATGGGGGAAAGTAAATGCTATTAGTCGTGTTTTATTTGGAGAACGTTATGATAGAAATTTTATGGTCAATTTAATTTTTTGAATTGGGAACCTACCTCTTTTATGTTCTTTTCTCAATCCTCATAAAAAACTAAACAACATTTTTATAAACCACTTTACAATCGCTCTTACACCAACGTAAATAACAACAAACATTCTGAATGGTGTATACGAAGAGCGCAATGAATTTTTGCACCATCCATGGATGGTAATTTGAGGGTCAAGTTAAGTTTCGTAATTGGGAACCAACAATTTTTTACTTTGATTCCTTATTCCTCATCACAAAATAAACAGCTTTGTATATACCATTTTCTCATGAGAAAACAACATACAAAATGTAGGATCCCATTTAAAAAAAGTCTGATGTGTTACACTCACACGACTTTTCCTACTCTTGTACACTTTACTTTTGCAAACGCTTTTTCTCCACCTACTTCATGTTTATCGAGATAAACATTTTCAGAATCTTGTACACTTTACTTTTGCAAACGCTTTTTCTCCACCTACTTCATGTTTATCGAGATAAACATTTTCAGAATCTTATTTCTAATTTTCTTGTAGGTGCAGAGGCAATACATTAGGCTTTAAGCGATATTAAAATCTTTTAAGAGCTGGTTGCTATGTGGAGGATTTCATTATCTTTAGATGTCCAGGACACAAACAAAAGGAATAACGAATTCTATTTGAGAAAAGGTATAGGAATTGGAAAATTCAACAAATAACAAGGAATATCTCGGGAATGGTTCACTCCACAAAAACAATGCATGACAAATTGTGTGTTTTAATGAGATTTACATTTTTGTGTAGAAACATTTTATCTATTACTTACGGTTTATCAGTTATGCAAAAGCCATTCAGAAAGAAGAGAACTTTTGGGGAACTCCCCAGAAAATTCAGAATAAACATTTTATTTGACATAAAAATATCTTAAATATATGATATTTTAATCAAAATCATTAAAGCCATTTTTGACAAAATCAAAACTTTCCAAAACTGTTCCATATAAAGGGGCGTCCGTGGTGTTGGAAGTTTTTGAAAATCTTCGTGTCGCATCTCTGAAAGATACTGAACCTAATTACCAAGTTTGGTATTTATCTAACTTTTCGTTTTTGAGTTATGCTGTTCACAGACACACAGATAGCTTTTTTAGATTCATGGGGCCTCAAAATATGTATTTCCGGTAAAATATCGGTATCGAATTTTTGGGTGGAATACAATACTTCCCCTACTTACTAGTAGAGTAAGGAAAACTTTTGAAGATTCTTGATCTAAATTCCAGGTTTGATATTTATCCGAATTTTCATTCTTGAGTTATGCTGTTGACAGACCTACTGACACACGGGCATGTTTACAAAAATGCTTTATTTAGATTCAGGGGTATCAAAACATGTGTTTCCGGTAAAATCTTGGTACCGAATTTTTGGGTGGAATGCAATACTTCCCCTACTTACTATACGTAGTAGAGAAAGCTAAAGTTAAAGCCAGTTAAATACCAGACATGGTATTTAAGTTCAGCATCTTGCAAGGCTTCCACATAAATACTTTTAAGAAAATCCCCCACCCCAAATTACACTTTACTTGAAACATTTTTCGTTATATTTTATTTTCTCTAAAAGTTTAATGATTTTAATTTAAATGCCATAGGTCTGATATGTTTGCATAAGAATAGAATATCTTGAATTTCCTGTGAATACCTCCCCATTCTAAATGACTTTTGTATAAATCGAAACTGCAAGAGATAGACAAAATTTTACTACACAAAAACTGTAGATCTCGTTAAATCACACAATTTTAATCAAGTAAAAATTCTTGTAGCGTTAACAATTTCCGAGTTATTATGTTTTGTTGATTTGAATTTTCAAATACTTTTGCTTCTTCCAAATGATAAGTCACAATTCATTTTTTTTGCTAGTCCAACAAAAAGCATGGAATAATTTCAAAGCATCACATAGCCATCCGATTTTAAAAAATTCGACTATCACTTAGACTATTATACTCTTCTTGTACCTACGATGCATAAAAATGATGGTTTGTCTCGATTAACAAGAAGTAGAGAGAAGAATACACTTTTGTACGAAATAGTTGTAAAAGAGTGAGTAGGGAAAGCGATGTGAATGTGACACATAGGAGTTTTTAATATATAAACGGAATCTCAAATATATACGTCATGAAATGAAAAGCCCACTCTTTCTGACGACATGTGACGCAGTAATCTGTATCACAAATTATGTAAATGTCAGAGTGATTGTAGTGTGAATATGCATTGTTGTGTGACATTGATTTGACAGGTTTGTTGATTGTAAGTATTGTCGAGAAGTGGGTTTATACGGCCTTACTGAAACTGACAATAATAGCGTGCAATAATGTAGCGAGGGGTGAGCTGTTTATCATTATTAGAGACGAGCAAATGACTTCAGAGTGGCGTGTTTTTTTTAGAATTTGCTGGAACATTTTTCCCCCAGAGCACATGTTTTCGTAATTTTCATTGGATATAAATATAGACGCTAATGTTGGCACGCTTTATTAACCAATAGGAGCTCGGTTATAATCTTTAGGCATATTGGGGCGTGGAAGTATAAATTCAGTGTCAGAATCAAGTTTCACTTAGTTCAACGGAGGCAGTTATGGTGAATACATCGCACAGTTTATCGATTTACAGGTAACGCGTAGCAAATTTATGAAAAATCTCTCGTGTCATAAAGTTAATTACACAAAAAGTTGAAGTACGCGAATTAATAATGTGCAGTAAAGAAGTTATTATAACAGTTTCAGTTTGGCGAGTGTCAAGATTAATATGTGAAAGTGAATAATGTGTTACGACAATAAAAGTGTAAAACAAATTCTTTTATCAGTGTTATCTTTGGATAAAAACTCCTTTCCGTTTACACACCTTGTACAAGATAAGTGCTTGACCGAAAAATAATAGCTAGCCGGAGGACAGTGAACCCAAAATTAAATACAATAACAGGCGCTCAGTAAAAGATAACACGAAGTGACCGCGACAAATTGTCTTTCATACGTGCGGCAGATAAAAATGAGACATCTTCCAACTACCAACAAATAAATACTTCAAATTGGCTACAACGTGGGGCTAACAAACAAATAACATTAAAACTACCGCACATGGGGCTATAATACACCTAATTTCATTTCATAAATTACTAAAAATATTAAAAAGGATTTACAAATCCTTTAATACGAACACATTGTAGTTATTTAATAACATGATTTGAAGAAGGCCTTGACTTTTAATTGATAATACCATGTAGTAGAAAATAGTTGTTACTCCACAGAAGGATCATGTAAAGTAAGACATATATCGGGTTATTTTATTCCAAGTAATATATATATATATATATATATATATATAGATGGTCTCGTTTTTGCAATTAATACACCGCAAAAGAAGAAAGAATCGAATCTGTTTATAACCCTACGACTGGCACGCGATACCGAGACCAAAATATTTTAATAGTCCTCATGTAAGAAGGTTTTGCTTTCCTTTGTACTTGTGGTGTAATCAAGTTTTTTGTTAGCAGGACATGACAAATAATTGTACAAGAGGGAAAACTGCTAACATTGGAAATCAATAAACCAGTATTGTTTAATTAACAACTAAGGAGATTTTCTTTCTCAATTGTTGCAGACCATATGCCTTTTTCAAAGAGGTTATCTTAGCAGTCTGGGAGTAAAGATAAAGGTTTTTATCATGGCGGGGGCCCACCGGAATCAGGGCAGAGCGCCACAACGACCCTTTTTGCTTCCCACGAGACTCTTGGGGGGGGGTAGAGATGAGGGGAGAGACCCGATGGGCGAGAAGATGCGGATGCCGATGGATTCAAAGCAAGGCCGGGGTCCCTAACGTTTCCAGATTGAACACATGGCGCCTCTCGTTCATATCTGCAAGCAATCAACTCCCGACAGTCCCCTATTGGGTGGAGCCCACTCGGATAGAGAGACCTAACTGAGATTCCCCAAGCGATGCCAGGAAAGAAACCTCCACAAAGGGCCCGGCCATCGTCCTGCCGCAACTCGCCGAATACCGTCACCTGGTCGTAAAACCCTGAAAGCGTTGATAAGATAATGGGTAGAGTAAATGAGGGGCAGGAAAGTCGTGATAGAAGAAGAACCATCCCAGTGTTCGCCTGCCGACCCGGGAAAACGACGAAAAACCCATGGGCCAGAATGGGCAAACGCCGGGGATCGAATTCGGACCTCCACAAAGTTACCGCCTGAATTGTCCCGCTCGGTGCAGCTGGGAGTGCGGAATCTACTATTCTCCAGCTTCATCTTTATTTCGTTGTATATGTTAAGGGTTTCTGCATCATGCGAAAACTGTATAAATTTCGTATTATTAAACAACTAATGGAACAAAGAGAAGGCACAAAGGTTTAAAATTTCTCTGTCATGCAACAACTTACTCCACCATTCCGATTTAGGATTGTTCGACAACCAAAGGCTACTTATGTACTACACCTCCTCAAGAAAGTATTCGTATACAGTTTAAAAAATTCTTGTAGCAAAATTAATGCAGTGAAAAATATAATTTTTTGGACATAAAGATCAAATGCTAATACAGTTTCAATGTTTTGGCTGCCTTTCAGACCGCTCATTTTATCAGTTTTATAAATTTTTGAAGAATATGTCAAAATTGCAACTCTTTTGTACGTGGTGTTTTCAAAATTATCTTAACTGCATTGAGCAGAGCAATTTTTTGTATATTGCTTGGTTTTGAGGTGAAAATAGGATTTTATGTGATGGAGGAGTAAAATATCAAAGTTGGAAATTTTCAAAATGTTTGCCTTAATTCCTCATTTTCGGCTAACTTTTTACGACTTCACGAACTTATTTCTGCACCAGTTTAAGCCACATGTCGATGAAAGTGTGAATGTATGCACAAACAATGCATGAAAGACAGTTTTGGAAACAGAACGCACAAAAGGTTGCAATTTTGGCATATTTCTTTAAAAAATTTATAAATCTGATAAAATGAGCGATCTGAAAAACCGCTAAAACATGGAAACTGTATTACCGTTTGATCTTTATGTAAGAAACGTAGATTTTCCCTCTATTAATTTGGCTGCTAGAATTTTTTAAAGTGCAGACAAATACTTTCTTGAGGGTATGTATGTAGAATTTCCACAACTTGGAAGACTGTCAGGAAGGAGTAGATTAAGGAAGTCAGACGTTCGGCCTATGTTTCATATCCTTTAGCGTGACATCAGGAGATTTTTCATCAGTTATTACAAATAGCCGGGTGCGTACGAAATTATAGCTGTAAGGGAAAAGGGGAGTATCCATGCATCTTGTACATCATTGTACAATAATTTCATGAAGAAAGGCGGTGGGGAGGGAGGGAGGCTGAGCCAGTTTCTCTTCCATTTCTAAGATTCTATTCAAACGAGCTACCAAGATTAACCGGTAGACGAAGGATGCTGCACAATGTAAACATTCGTGACCAAGAGAGCGAAACAGAAGTCTCTGGATTACGGTATTGGCTGATGTTTCACCAATTATATGGCGGAAGAACTAGAGAGTCGACAAATTGAACTATTCTCCTCCTCCAGGTTTTAGTGAACTGCACGTATGAAGAAGGAAGGCAGGCGCAGATAGACCGGTATAGAAGTAGCACGCTGTCGGTATAGCCCAAGGCTAAGGTACCTCATTTTCGGCCCTTTTCCAAATTTTCAATCAACATTTCTGGTGAGCAAACTTCAAAATTTAATTAATTTCTGAAGTTTCAGCGTGTGGAGAAAAAAAATAAACACAGGGTTTTAAAGAGAAGTGTTATTTGTCAAAGAGGCCCATTTATAACGTTCTGAAGGATGTTTTAGTACTTGTTAAACTTGCAAAGTTTAAGGATTGTTATCAGAGTCAAAGTCATACCTACGTTGGATTCTGTTAATTTTGTCGATACAAATACAGTTCAAACAGCCATACTACGATTACAAGGTGTTGCATTTACGTCTACTACTTTGTATATTATGTGAGTGGAGGCTTTCACTACACACAAGCTTTGGTGAGCTATGTTATAGAAAAATTACATGTTCAAGCGATTACAAGAAAAAAATATATATAATTGTATTATGAATAAATTGCAGGAAAGTAAATTGTCAGTTTTAAATGTTTCTAAAAGAATATTTCCTCCTATAGCAGCATAAGGTCCGATCCTTTCCCGGCACGCCTTAGTTCTTCCACAATATGCAAGGTGGACCATTTAAGTTGAGACTGTACAGTATCTCCAAAGCTAAGTGTTGTAGAAAGAAATGTCTTGAATAAAAGTTTCTTTATATTATGAGGTATAGTAAATGCCACTAGTCGTGTTTTGTTTGGAGGACCTAATTGCAGGTTACCATTTAAAAAATCTGATGTGTTACACTCACATGACTTTCTCTACTCTTGTACAAACTATTTTTACAAACGCTTAATCTCCATATGCTTCATGTTAATCGGGATATCGAGATGTCAATCTTATTGATAATTTTCTTGTAGATGCAAGGGGAATATGGTAAGTTTTAAGCGATAGTCAAATATTTTAACGCTGGTTGCTATGTGGCGCATTCCATTCTCTTTGCATGTCCAGGACATAAAAAAATGAATAATGAATTTGAGAAAAAGTATGAGTACTGGAAAATTTAAGGTAATAACAAGCAATATCTCACAAACGGTTCACTCAACAAAAGAAATGTATATGACATAAATTGTGTATTTTAACGCGATCTACATTTTTCGCGTAGTAAACTTTTGTCTATTTCTTATGGTTTACCAGTTATGAAAAAGTCGTTCATAATGAAGAACACTTTTGGAGACATTGCCAGAAAATTCGAGATATACATTTTATTTGTCAGGACAATATCTTAAACATATGATAGTTTAATCAAAATCGTTAGAGCCGTTTTTGAGAAAATTAAAATTTTCGAAAAATGTTCCATGTAAAGGGTAGTCTGGGGTGGGGGGATTTTCTTGAAAACCTTCGTGTCGCATCTCTGGAAGATACTGAACCTAAATACCAAGTTTGGTGTTTATCCCACTGTTCGTTTCTGAGTTATGCTGTTCACAGACACACAGACACACAGACACACAGACAGACACACACACGGACATGTTTCCAAAAATGCTCTTTTTGGATTCAGGGGGTCTCAAAACATATATTTCCGGTGAAATCTCGGTATCGAATTTTTGGGTGGGATACAATACTTCCCCTACTTACTATACGTAGTAGAGAAAGTAAAAATAAATTGACCCTAAAATGATCATCATAACGTCCTCCAAACAAAACACGGCTGATGGCATTTACTTTCCACATAATATCAAGCAATTTTTATTCAATACATTTCTTTCTACAACGCTTAATTGTTGCGCAGTCTCGACTTAAATGGTCCACCCTGTATATAACAGCTATTTCAAGCTGTAGGAGTAGCTTACAAAATCAATTAGCTGGTAAATAATATTACAGAGTAAATTAAATTAATTTGTCACTCGACTTTAAACAGTTACCCGTGCAACACGGGCAACAAGCTAGTAATAAACGTATTGAGGTCTTCAAGCCCATGATGGTGCTTCATTTATAGTCGATTTTGTATGATGGAGACATCGCACTTTATTCGAAATTTGAAGAATAAGTCTCAATAATGGTAAAGAATATGACAATAATAATTATTATACATGCTAAGACCTCGGCAGTTGCCCAGTACAGTGATGAAAAATCTCAGGCGACGTTGCAAATTCTGTATATACTTATAATTTAAAATAACAAGCCTTTTTTTTCCAAATTTGGATTTCATTATAATCTTTGAACAATCCGATTGATGATTTATTTTTCCACAAACAACATTGTCATAAGAATTATCATTGTGATTTCATATTCGATGTGATTTTAGTAAAGTGTAATGTTCGAGACATCTTGTTCATATGAGAATAAGATTGAAACTTCTTAGCATGGTGTCTCAGGAATCTTTCATATGGAATCCTGTATAACGCGTCTTTTCCCATATTCAAGAATGTATAAGAAACTCTACCTCAGACTTATTTTCGCGTTTAAGTCCATTTTAAATTCTAAGCATGAAGTAATTATGTGGGAGAATAACAATCATTTTATACACAATAAAGTACATGGTTTGTATTCAATGGAAGACACATATAAGCGTAATGAAGCATATTAAACACATACACCATAAAAGGTGGATAATACTACTTAAGTGAACATTACATAAATAAAAAAGAAATAGTTGATAAGTCTATTTAACCAGACTACATATTAAACGATATTTATAGTTTAAAACAAAACTTATACTATTTCTAATTATACTATAGCATTTATTTGAACGTTGATAGCTGAATAAAACTGAAAAATAACTCTTTCCATGAATGTTTAGTACAAATTCTCGTTTTACTAAGACTCGGAGACGATGAATAGAATGAAAGGTTGATGTTATACCTAAGCCGGAAAGACATTTACCTCATAAATGTTTTGTTGACGAGGAAGAAAATCCGGAGAAAGTCAAAGAAAAGGTATACATCTCAACCGGAAACGAATCCGTAGCTGAAGGTAAGCACGTTAGCAAGGAAAAATAACAATAATTATGGTATTTTGGGTTAGCAGTAAATAGGGAAATGTAAATACAAAGTAATTAAGAAAGAAAAAGACCAACAAACAAGCAAACAAACAGCCAAATAAAGAAAAAAAGGGGGAAAGAAAAAACCTGCCTTGTTATTTACCGTATTGTAACAAAGTAAAATTGCATGTAGGTGTTCTAGGTGTGAGTAGGTGGATAATTGTGCTAATTTTGTTTTGTTTATATTTTTAATAGTTCAAGAAGGCCATTAACATTTACAACACGCCTATACTTGTTCATGTCTGTAAAATATAACTTGATATGTAATTTCCTTTTTAATCATTAAGGTGATTTAAAAAAGTCAGTAGCATGTAATCATATATCTAATCTAATTGGAGAAATAATTGCTCAAATCGCAAGCAATTTTAGAGTATTTTCCAGGGGCGGAGAACCCTGGGCCCGCAGGTCAAGTAATGGATCGCAATGACCAGGGTTAGGATTTTTAAGTGCAAATTTCAGATGAAAAAAGGAAGGGAAAAGGTGCTCAAATAAGCTGAAAAAGGGACAATAAGGTGCTGGTTTATTTAAGGGTATGCAAAACTGAAATTGCTATTTTCTAAACTATCCATTCAATTGGGCTGAAATTTTAACCACATGTCAGTCTTCTTTGGATATAATTGTTTTGTTAATTTCAATCTAAAAAGGTAATTAGTTTCCAAGTTATTTATTTTCAAAATATAAAATTATGGGTTAATGCAAAATGCAACACATGATGCATTTTTCAAAAAACAATTATGTTGCTTCTATGTCAAGGATCTACAAATCTGCATATAATTTTTTCTGCCATACTTAGTTTAAGATAAAAAAAGTTTTGCAGTTTTGTATTTGCATTTTTTTGTTCTTTTGTATACATTGTTATCTTCTAAAATTAGTAGCGCAAAAACTATTCATTACACAGAAAAATTATGATAGTTTTATTTATTGGGTTTTTGAAATAAGCATAAAAAATGTCAATATGAATGGATGAAAGCTACATCGTGTGGAACATTTTGAATATGCAGAAATGTCGAAAATAATAAACGCCTTAAAATAAAGTTTTAAAAATATAAACAGATAGCAACCAAATGCGCAGGGGTATTTAAAAAGGTTCGTAACGATCCTTGAGCGTTCGCTAGGTCAAAAATAAAAGTGGATTCTAAAACTACATGCAATGGAGAATTTTTTGGGAACATAGTATTTTTTATATTTTTTTTCCTATTTTGGTTAATTTCAGTTTTGCATTCCCTTAATTAATTCAGCGATTTCTCTTGCCTCTATTCTAATTTACTGAACTACAAACAAGTACATAAAATTATCACTCATCAAAAGAAGGAAAAAACATAGAGCTGTTGTACTTCAAGACATTAAGCATAACCACATTTTTAAAAGTAAGTCTGGTTGTATTAGGAAATAGAATGTCTTTGTAGATGTTAAAGCTTCTTTCAACATCACAGAAACCAGTGGGACAAACCTTGTATTCACTCGGAATGGCAACCCTACAGATGTGGCGAATTCCTCAATGTCTGGATTCTTCCTAAGACTAGATTCAAGTTTGTCTTTGGCAAAGCCATCTAACTTGCCCTCACGGAAGTAAAAATATCCCATTGTTTTTCCTTTTCTAGACCTTGTTCTTTCACATTTAATAGCTGCAGGCAGGTACTTGTAGCTATGGACACAATATAGTTCTGTCAGCATATTATGTATTTTCTCCGATAACAGAAGTTGCTGTGCCTTGGAAATTGCATCTACGTCGGATGGATTAAAAGAAACCACAAATTCTTTAATTTTGTCAAAATTCTCACACAACATAGTAGCACACTCAATCCAAGATCCCCAGCGAGTAATGACCGGGAAATTTGGAAGGGGCAGGCCAGTGATTTCCCTGTAGTAAACAACACGGCTCGGAACTTTCAGTAGAATCTTCTTCAGGGCAGAGATGAATTGATTTGCGATATCGTATTCGTTACTTATGGATTCACAAACCCTGTGAATGGTATGAGCCAAGCATGTCACATGTTTCAAGTTAGGAAACAAAGGTTTCAATTAGTTAACAGCTGAAACCATGTATGGAGCCTGGTCCGTAACCACAAGAAGAAGTTCAAACTCGATACCATTAGGCCAGAGTTTTTGGCAGAAGTCCATAATGGATTGCATTACTGCACTGGCATTGGCTTTCTGCAGCTCGTACATTTATAACAACGTGGGCTTAACTTTCTCCCCTGCTAAGGAAAAAACTAAAATGTTCAAAACACATCGTTGCAATAAGTCTATGGTTTCATCCACAATGATCCCCACATCGCAATCAGACACTTTCTCTTCGATTCTTGAGGCAGTATTTTTAACACTTAATTATTTCAGTTAAACTATATAATATAAAATATATTATAACAGCTCGCCTTAAAGAAATATGTGTATAATATAGTACATAAAATGCATGTAACAATCATTGTATTAATGTTTATATTATTATGTACATGTTCAATAATGTTATGTGAATGTATTACGTAATTTAATAATGTAGGAACTGTGAGAATAAAGGTTAAAAGTTGCTAACAATGAGGTAGCCTTGAGGCAATAATGAATTAGGAGGTTTAATAATACTACTAGTCATTCTTGGAAACAATACTGTAATTTTTGAGACAGTTTATAAAATAGTCAATCTACAACCAGAAAGACGCTTAAGTTAAGTGAAAGTATTCTATTGGAGTAGGATTAGCCAATCAGAAACTAAAATGGAGCAAAATTTACAAATTCAGTTGTCAGTTGCTTGTAGACAGTGTTTCTAACCAGACGCGAGATGCGTCCGCGAGAAATGTAATATGTATTCAGTGTGAGACGAAAAATAGTTTACGTGTTAAAAAGTGCAAGTAATTAATAAAAAAATCTCACAGCTCTCTATATCGGTGAAGTGTTATTTAAATCGTGTCAATCATTAATAAAAGGAGTGAAGTAAAATTATAAACTGTGTAAGCCTACATTCTTCAGTCGCACTCCCTGCTAAGACATTCATGTCTCTAAAAAGAAATATATAAATACTGACGCAGCCGAGGCAAACATAAATATATAATATTCAAAGAAACTGTCAAAATTACAAAGTTGATATTTTTTTTAACATTTGGGGTAAAGGCCACCGGAAAGTACATTTGGGGAGAAGGCTACCGGAAACTTTTTACCATACGTTCGGTTGCTAGTACTTCAAGTACTAAATAACAGTATATAGTACATCATCTTCAAACTGACTTTCCATACGTAGCAGCCTGCAAACCTACTTCATTCTTTCTATAGTTTCTTGGTAAACAGGCTCCATGTAGTTTTTTCTTAAAGTAATCACATCGGACACTGACATCCTTGTGTATTTTTCAAGAAATCCTTTGAAGGCTGGATGGTTCACCTTACTGAGTGGAATTCCTGCTTGTGTAAGAGCTGCACACAAATCAATCAATGTTTAATTCCTTCAAATTTTGGCTTTTTGAAGAACTCTGTTGAAACACATTTCGTAATAGAGGTTGCCGTGATATGTTTGTTTGAAGAGTCTTGATCATTTGATGCTTAGAGCTGGAAATGTGTTGTTTGATGCGATCTCGCTGGTGTTTTTCATCTAACTAAATTCCTTAATCACAAATAGTACATCGCATAACGGTCCATCAGTGTCTATGAAATATTGTTTGAATTCCTCAGCCAGAACAATAAATCGCACTTTGGCATGGTAAAATCTAGTACTAGTACACTCGTTTGGAGAGCTAACTCTAGTTCACTTGCTAACACAATGCGACTGTCACACAACTCACTCTTGAGACCATTCGCTGTCCACATTCTCCTATAACACCGCGACAATTACCAGAATGTTCTCATTCATGCTGCAACTTCAGTCTCAGCGATTTCTAGTAGTTTAGAGTAGAACCCAGTCTTAATAATTCTCTGAACTGCACGGCTGAGGTTACTGCCATCTCTGCAAGCCCAGCCTTCGCCTCCACGCAAACAGATGACGTCTCTCACAGTAACAAACTCACATTCATGAACAGCAGGCTACTGATTCTGGTGGGATAAAATCACTCATTGTCAATTGCATTATTGCGGGCTACTTTCTAGCCGTAAAGCGAGAGAAAGAGGTTTTCGTCGAACACAGAATTATTTTCCATTGTTGTGCTTTCAATTCCCGCGCGGCGTTTACTGAAAAAGGTAGGCTTACTATCCACACGTACACAGCAAGCTATAGCAGAATAGCTACATTACACATTTCGCTGTAATACAAAGGGGACAGCGATAGTCAAATGTTTAAGAACTGCCCCTATATGCTGGTCTTAAAATTCCACACTGTTTCTATGCATCCGAGAAACAAGTGAATGTTGACGACTTAAAGAGAATGACCAAGAGAACAATTCAGACCTTCAATAAGGAATACCTCAGAAATGGCTTATGCCACAGAAAAACTTATTTGAAATAAGTTGTGTGTTTTAAAGACATCTACATGTTTGTGTAGTATGTTTCGTCTATCGCTTAAAGTTTACCAGTTATACAAGATTTAACAAAATTTCTTCCATATGAAGTGGACTTCACAGGCTATTCATAGAAAATTTAAGATATACAGTTTGCCTTAAATATTTTAATATATAGTATTTTAATCAACATCATTTTTTTGAAACTTTTTATTTTAAAAAAATGGATCAATGTTCCATGTAATCGATAGTCTGGGGTGGGGTGATTTCTTGAAAATCTTCGTGTTGCATCTTTGAAAGATACTCAACCTAAATACCAAGTTAGATATTTATCCAAGTTTTCGAGTTTGAGCTATGCTGTACACACACACACACACACACACACGTACGTTTTAATAAAAATCCTTTTTTGGATTCAGAGGGTCCTAAAACGTGTATTTCTGGTGAAATTCGATATCTAAATTTTGGATGGAATACAATACTTCTTCTACTTACTACAAGTAGTAGAAAAATTAAAAAGATTTGAATGGATCTGTATTTTTGCTGTAATAGGCGTTTGATTTCCTCTTAAGTTCTCTTTTATACAAAATTAAACAAAATTAAATTAGTATTTACAGGACTTCACTGCCTATTCTGTTATGCATTTATAAGATATTTTAATGTAACTGCATCTTCATTCATAGTTTAAGACCTTTTGTTTGTTCCGGCCTAGTTTATTCTTTTGATGCCATTTTTTTGGGTCGTCCAAGTATTTCCTCTTCCATCTTTCTGCATACCATTTAATTGTTTACCCCACTTTTCTCTATACAATTATATTTCCCGTAATGATTGTTTTACCTTCAATTCTTCTCTAATTTTCTCGTTTTTTACATGTTCTTTTCTCGTAAAACCCTTGATTGAAACCTCATTTTAGCTCCTTGTATCTTACTTTAGTCCTCTTTGACATTCCATGCTTACTTCCACAGTATATTACTAGTATATTACCTTAATTGTGTCTCTTACTTACCTGACCTTTTAAAGGTTCGTTTGATTGTTTTTCAGGCTGCCTTGAATTTTGTACTTTTTGTTCGTATATATTATCCTGACCTTATTCATAAGTTACATCTATCCAACCTACTGGAAATGTGACTCTTCTTACAAGGTATTTTCTTCTAATGCAGATTTCCTTCTTATTGGGTACCTTTCTTGGAATGCCATTACTTTTATTTTAAACTTATAAATTTTCATGTTATATTCTTTAGATATTTCATTCAACTGATAAATGCTGTCTAAAGCATATCTCCCTTATCAAAAATTAAGACATAACATCCGCGAACAAAAAATGTTTAATGTTCTACTTTTTTCTAATTTAATTCCCTCACGAACTTTTTTTTCCATTCCTGTTCAATGTCGTCTGTGTGTATGTGTGTGTTGTGTGTGTTTTAAAAAGAATTGGGGAAGAACCACAGTCTTATTTCAAACCATAGACCACGAACGAAAGAATTAATACAATTTATTTATATATATTTATAAACTACGCATTTATTTTGCCACATTAATATTTCTGATATTTTATATCTTAACCAAAATCGTTAGAACCACTTTGATGAAGTGAAAATAACAGCATCTTTCTAATCAAAGGTAGTTTGGTGTGGGGACTTCTCTTGAAAATCCCTACCTGGCAGCTTAAACGGTATCTTGCTCGGCTATGAAATTTATTTTTTATCTACGTGTGCATTCACAGACAAGTTTAATAAAATCAAATGTTTCAATCAAAGACCATATAAGTTAAAAGGGCCTATAGAAATAAATCAGGGAGAAAAAACCTACAGTAACCAAACCTTAGATGTTCAGATTAAACAAAAAGAGTCAAATGTTTCAGTCAAAATCCCCGATATAGCCATAGAGTTAAAGGGGACTATAGAAATGGAACAAACAAACAAACGAAAGTAAATAAATGCAGGAAGTTATAAGGATAGAACAAAAAAAATCTGATGGGTTACACTCATGACTTTTTCTACACTTGTACAAACTATTTTTACAAACGCTTATTCTCCATATGCTTCTCTTAATCGAGATATCGAGATGCTAAATCTTATTGCTAATTTAGTTGTAGAAGCAAGGGGAATATGGTAGGTTTTAAGCGATAGAAAAATCTTTTAAGGGCTGGTTGCTATGTGACGCATTCCATTCTCTTTGCATGTCCAGGACATAAACAACCTGATGTATTACACTCACATGACTTTCTCTACTCTTGTACAAATTATTTTTACAAACGCTTATTCTCCATCTACTTCATGTTAATCGAGATAAACATTTGCAGACTCTTTCTTATTGCTAAGTTTCTTGTAGATGTAAGGGGAATATATATTTACAAGGGCAATATAGAAATACAGTAGCCTTTAAGCATATACATATCTCTTAATAGCTGGTTGCTATTACCTTAGCCACAGATTAATACTCTTTGCATATACAAGATAAAAAAATGAATAACGAATTCCCATTTGAGAAAATAAGTATTGAACAATTTAAGGGAATAACAAGCAATATCTCGAAAATGGTTCACTCAACAAAAAAATGTATATGACGTAAATTGTGTATTTTAACGCGATCTACATTTTTTGTGTATTAAATTTTGCCTATCTCTTATGGTTTACCAGTTATGCAAAAGTCGTTCACAATGAAGAACACTTTTGGAGACATTCCAAGAAAATTCAAGATATACGTTTTATTTGTCATGAAAATATCTGAAACATATGATATTGTAATCAAAATCGTTAGCCGTTTTTGAGAAAATTAAAATTTTCGAAAAATCTTCCATGTAAAGGGTATCCTGGGGTGGGGGGATTTTCTTGAAAACCTTCGTGTCGCATCCCTGGAAGATACTGAACCTAAATACCAAGTTTGGTGTTTATACGACTGTTCGTTTCTGAGTTATGCTGTTCACAGACAGACACACACACGGACATGTTTCCAAAAATGTTTTTATGGATTCAGGGGGTCTCAAAACATATATTTCCGGTGAAATCTCGGTATCGAATTTTTGGGTGGAATACAATACTTCCCCTACTTACTATACGTAGTAGAGAAAGAAAAAATTAATAACGAATTTGAGAAAAAGTAAAGTATTGAAAATTTAAGGGAACAACAGGCAATTTCTCGAAAATGGTTCACTCAACAAAAAAAATTGTACATGACATAAATTGTGTATTTTAACGCGATCTACATTTTGTGTGTAGTAAAATTTTGTCTATCTGTAACGATTTTGATTAAATTTTCGAAAAATATTCCATGTAAGGGGTAATCTGGGGTGGGGGGATTGTCGCATCTCTGGAAGATACTGAACCTAAATACCAAGCTTGGTGTTTATCCGACTGTTCGTTTCTGAGTTATGCTGTTCACAGACACACAAACACATACACGGACATGTTTCCAGAAATGCTTTTTTGGATCCAGGGCGTCTCAAAACATGTAATTTCGGTGAAATCTCGATGTCGAATTTTTGGGTGGAACACAATACTTCCCCTACTTACTATACGTAGTAGAGAAAGTAAAAAGAGCCTATAGTAATCTAACCTTAAAACTCAAAACAATAAATGTTTCACTCAAAGACCAAGCAGTTAAAGGGGGCTATACAAACTAATAAACAAAAAGGAGTAAAATCTATAATAACCTGGCCTAAAAGCTCAAAGAAACTTCAGTCAAAGACCATAGCAGTTAAAGGGGCTACAGAAATGGAACAAACAAAAACTGAATTAAAGAAGAATTACCTACAGTAATGTAATATAAAAGGATAAATGTTAAGAAAGAAATCAAAATGTTTCGGTTAAAGACATAGCAGTTAAACGATGTTATAGAGATGGAACAAACAAATAAAAAACAAAAACAAAACAAAAAAAAAACAAAAAGAGGAAAGTCTATAATAGCATAATCTAAAAGCTCTAAGAATAAACGTTTCAGTCAAAGACCATAGCAGCTAAAGGGGGCTATAGTAATTAACCCCCAAAATCTTCTATAAGAACACTTTAGTATTAAAACACTGGAGTTAAGCCAGGTTGAGTAGACTTTCTAGCCAAAGTAAATCAGTTTAGAAAATATGTGCAGAAGTTTCTTAATTGCTAAAGGAGTTACTAAAAACCTCAATGTTTCCATTTCCAACGCAGAGCCACCTGCTCATTAGCATTAAGGATGTACCAAGCTACAATATTTTTCTTATTATAAAATCTTTGAAAACACCAAAGCTACTGCTTCATTTTCCACGGTTTATTCCCCTTGGGGTGGTTTATATGAATTCTTAATAAAGATTCTTTTCACCTCCAGCTTTTTATCTTCCTTTTAAAACACCTGTTTCTCTCAAATTAATTTTTCTTTCGTTTGTCTTCCTACCTGCGTATACGTTCTTTGTATATTACGATCTTTTTAACCCTTCGCGGAATATATAACTTGCTTTCCAATTCTGTATTTTCAATTCTATTTGCTTTCAATTCTCTCTGCTGCATTCTGTGGTTTGTTACCACTGATCCTATAAACCTTTTCTTTCCCGTCTTTGCACAGCCCTTCCAATTTCTTATGTATGTATGAATGTTTGATGATGCATTCGCAAAAATGATTTTTCTTTATCTCTAATTTATGCAGAACAAACACCAACAAATAAAAATGTTACTGTGTGTCGTATTTTTGTATTATGCTAAATTATTTACGAGGATTGTGTGGGGCAAGGTTTTAAATGTGGCTGACTACCTTTTTTATTGATTTCAACAATACTTTAAATTCTTTTAGATATAAAATCTGGACACAACTATCCAGAATAGTTTTTAATTTTGGACTTCCTCTTTAATAATTTATTATTTTATAATTTAATACTGATTGAAAGTTCAGGAAATAGTGGGATATAATATTCCTTTATTCATGCTGGCTTTAAAACCTTCTTCGGTTTTAAAACACTTGGAAATGTTTTATGGAATCGGTCAGGTTAAGAAATTTTTAAGGTTAAGAATAAGCTTTACGATATTCATAGAATAATGAAAACCAGCAGAGCAGCTTTTGAGGTTACCCGAGCCGCAAAAGCCTCCATATTAAAACTTAATTGTTTTATAATACACTAGTATTTTAATCCACGGTTAACGAGGATCACTAAATACTAACAACTGCAGCTATGATTGCGTCATCTGTTAATTATTGAGATTTCCGTCATTTATTTTTACTTTCTCTACCACGTACATAGTAGGTCGAGAAAGTATTAAATTCTATACCGAGATTTCATCGGAAACAATGTTTTGAGGTGCCTTGAATCCAAAATAAATCATTTTTAGAAAAAGGTCCTGTGTTTTGTGTGTGTGTGTGTGTGTGTGTGTATACATGTGTCTCATAACCCAAAACGAAAAGTCGGATAAACACCAAACTTGGTATATAGGTTTAGTACCTTTTGAAGATGAGACAAACTAGAATCAGAAAAATAAAAAAAAATTGATTTTTTAAAAACTGGCTGGAACGATTTTGATTAAAATATCATATATTAAGGATTTTTAAATGAAAAATAAAATTTATATCTTGAATTTTCTGGGAATAGTCTGTGAAGTCCTCTTCATTCATAAGGAATTATGTATAATCTTGTATTACTTAGTTAAGCGATAGACGAAAACCTTCAGTACAAAAAATGTAGAGCTCTTTAAAACACACAATGTGCTTAAAATAAGCTTTTTGTAGCATAAGCCGTTTCTGAGATATCCTTTATTAAAGGTTCATTTGTTCAATACTTATTCATGGATTTTCAGAATTTTAAGACAAGTATGTAACGTCCAGTTCTTAAACATTTCACTATTGCTGTTCTCTCTGTATCTATAACGAAATGTGTAATGTAGCTATTTCTGCAAACTTTATTTGGATTAAAATATTAGATAGAAAAAAAGCTTCAGTAAGAATAGTCTGTAATCTCACTAACAAAGATAGAGGGTAGATAGGTCATGTGAATGTATCACATCAGATTTTTACTACCTTTACTACATATAGCATGTAGGGAAAGTATTGCATTCTACCAAAAAATTTGATATCGAGATTTTACCAAAAATGCAGGTTTTGAGACGCCCTGAATCCAAATAAAGCATTTTTAGAAACTTATCCGTGTGTGTGTGTGTGTGTGTGTGTGTGTGTCTGTGTCTGTCTGTGTCTGTCTGTCTGTCTGTTTGTCTGTCGTCTTGTGTCTGGGAACAGCATAACTCAAAAACGATAAAGGATTTTCTAAAAAAATGGGTGTAACGATTTTAATTAAAATACCATTTATTAAAGACATTTACATGACAAATAAAATCTATATCTTGAATTTTCAGGGAATAGCCACTGAAGTACCCTTCATTCAGAGGGAAATTTGTATGTTCTTTTTAGCCCGTAAACGTTAAGCGATAGACGAAAACGAACTATACAAAAAATGTGGATCTCTTCAAAACATAAAATTTACTTCAGATAGGTTTCTTTTTCGCATAAGCCGTTTCCCAGATATCCGTTATTAAAGGCTCGAATTGTTCATTTCTTGGTCATGCTCTTAAAATCCTTTCAACATTCAGTTGTTTGAATTATTATCAACAATTATTCTCCACCTACTTCATACTAATGGAGATAAAGGTTTGCAGAAACATTTTATTGCTAATTTCCTTGTAGATGTTCCCCTGAATCCAAAAAGCCATTTTAGCAAAATGTGCGTGTGTGTTTGCGTGTTTGTGAACTGCATAACTCAAAAACGAAAATTCTGATAAAAACCACACTTGGTATTTAGGTTCAGTGTCTTCCAAATTTGCGACACAAGGATTTTCAAGAAAATTCCCCATCCCAAAGTACCCTTTACTTGGAACATTTTTCAAGATTTTTGAATTCATAAAAACTGGTTCTAACGATTTTGATTAAAATACCAGATATTAACGATATTCACTTGACAAATAATACTATATCTTGAATTTTCTGGAAATAGTCTTTAAGTCCTCTTCATTCGGAAAGAATTTTGTATAATCTTGTATAACTAGTTAAAGTTAACCCATAGAAGAAAACTTGCTACACAAGAAATGTGAATCTTCTTAAAACACACATGTGTTTCAAATGACGTTTTCGTAGCATCGGCCATTTCCCAGATATGCCATTAATAATGGTTCGAATTGCTCATTACTTGGTCATTCTTTAAAGTCCTTTCAACATTCAGTAGCTTCTGTCGATTGCATGGAAACAGTATGGAATTTTAAGGCAGCGTATAGCGTCCAGTTTTTAAAGATTTGAATGTCGCTGTTCTCTTTGTATCTATATCGAAATGAGTAATGTACCCATTTCTACAAAGGTTTCTTTGGATAAAAATAAAGTACATAGAAAAATAAGCGTTAGTAGGAATAGTATGTATATCCACTAATAAGCGATAGAGGATAGAAAAGGTCATGTGAATGTAACGTAACTGATTTTTTCCTTTCTCTCTCCGTTTCTATCTTTTTGCATAGCTTCTATTAAATCCCTATTGCAAGATGGGTTCATATTTGGCTTTTGTAGTCTCTTGAACAGTTTCTGTAGCTTTATTGCTGTATTTTATTGAACAAAAAATGTTTCCTGTGCACCATATTATTTTGATTCTTTTTTTTCACCTTTGCGTTCAACCAGACGGATCATATCAATGAGTGCATAAATGCCATGGTTAGCGTTAAAGCAGCTTGATAATCAACCTAAGCACCGCAGATTATAAATGCCAATAATATCTAAATGTTACTTTGTCCAGTTTTTCAACTGTCACATCTGGCAGTTCTCACTGACATTGTTTTCTCTGGTTAAACTTTCACTGGGACTTCATTTCGTTCGCAATGTCACTTCACTAATGTGAACTAGTTCAATTACCCCGTCCTTCACTTTCTTTGTGACGTAGTCTCTTCTTCCGGACGTTTCACTCACTGGGAGGTCGAACACAAGCCTTCTGCAATCTCTCGCATCGCAGTAGTACTCGTTGCATGTCACAACAGTCGTCACCAACTGGCTCGGAGAACCGCACTTAATGTCGTAGCAGAAACGCGCTCACAAACTCGCTTATTCAATCAATGAGCGAGTCTCTCTCGCGAGAACGCTGGCTTATATAGTCAATAAGTCTTGCACGCAACATTCTAGAAATATCTGGTCACACATTCTAGAGGCGGGGAAAAGAACCTTCCATAAGATTCTGGTTATCTGCCGATAGCGCTTCTGGTATTTATGCTGGGCGAGAGCGCGACATACCTTTGTTTATCTCGACTGCCTAGCGCCGATCTCCCGATAATCTTGGGTCACAACATGTTAGCATTCTCACAACACTCAATAATAAGCGAGATATTTGGCGTGCTTTTACTTCATTCACCGTTATAAACCCAGTTTGGAAGAAAGTAATTAAAATATCGCTTAGCATTTGTATAAGTCAGACCTAATAGCAATCACTTCTGCCGTTTGGGATTGAAAATGTGACTATTTTATAAATGCGACTTTTGATTTCAACTTAGCCCATTAAATATATTAACCTCGATTATTAATGAAATCGAAAATTACCGCATAAAATTTTATGTTACACCCACATGACTTACTCTACCCTCTATCGTTTATTAGTGAATTTACAAAATATTCTTACTAAACTTATTTTTATATCTACTTCATTTTAATCTAAATAAACGTTACAGAAATAGTTAAATTGCACATTGACACAAAGGGAACGGCATTGACAAATGTTTAAGAACTGGGCGCAATATGCTAGCTTTAAAATTCCATACTGTTTTCATGCAATTGTGAGAAGCAACTGCATAATGACAGGACTTTCAAGAGAAAGAAATAATCCGAAATTTAATAACGGATATCTCAGAAATGGCTTATGCCACAAAAACTTATTTGAAATAAATTGTGTGTTCTAAACAGATCTACATTTTTTTCAGTAGTGCATCTTCGTCTATCGCTTAACGTTTGTCAGTTAAAATTATACCAAATTGCTTCCAAATGGCAAGGACTTTACAGTCTATTCCCAGAAAATACAAGGTATACATTTTATTTGTCATGTAAATATCTTTAATACATGTCATTTTAATTAAAATTGTTAGAGCCATTTTTTAGAAAATCAAAAATTTCGAAAATTGTTCCATGTAAAGTGCAGTTGGGGTAATGGGATTTTCTTGAAAATCTTCGTGTTGCATCTTTGGAAGGTATTAAATTTAAATAACAAGTTTGGTGTTGATCCGAATTTTCTTTTTTGAGTTGTGCTGTCACACAGACAGACCTTTTTCTAAAAATGCTTTTTATGGATTTAGCAGTCCAAAACATGCATTTTAGGTAAAATCTCGTATCAAATTTTTGGGTGGAATGTAATGCTACTACGTACACACGTGGTAGAGAAAATAATATGTGGTTACAGTTTGATTGTACGGATCGAAAGCAAACAACCTTAAATAGCCTAAGGTTCTTTTCCAAGCATTTTGCAAAAAATAAGCGAATTTCAATGTTATTTGGTAACAAGTGTGTCGCCTCGCTGCCCCTGACGGCTAGGTATTGTTAGCTATGGTTGAAATTCTCACTTTAAAATAAAGGTCGACGTATGAACTGTTAATGTTTTAAGCTTACCTACACTAATATGTGATTAAAAGCTACCAAAAGTTACCATTTCGGTGTTATTGTTGATAGAAAATTTAGTTGGCACAATCATGTTACTGAGATTTACAGAAAGAAAATTTTTTAATCCATACTTTCAAGCGTTTAAATACAACGCTGTCTAGAAACTTAAGAAATACTTTGGTACAAGCCCCACTTCTGTTATTGTGATTCCCTCTTCATAGATTTAAGATGTGATCTTTCATCTAAATTACAAGTGGCTCATAATATGTGCGTGGGCTACATTTATGATGTACGCTGTTAATGATCATATAACACCATTTCTACACAAATTGTTATACTTACTATAGAAGCATTCATTGTCTTCTACTTCTCTTTAAACTTATATTGCGTACCTAGCTTCTTATATTAAAAGTTTGTCTTCATCCTTCAACTTTCACACACCCTTTTCACATACTTTCAATACCACTTCACCATACCCATCACAGGCATTGGAATTTTTAAGTATTAAAGTCAGAACGGAAGGAAATAAAGTTGAACTATTACGGGACTTTATATATGGAGGTCGAAATTAGTAAACCATCCTCCTACCCTCGTACAGTCTTTTCGGATTTGCACACAGCATTCGGACGGTTTTTACCTGCCTGTCACTCACCCTTGGTCGCTGTTGCTTCTACGTTCTTTGAAGTGAGGTAATGGTTTGATCGTAGAATACTTGAAGACAACTGCTTAAAAATTCCGGCTCATAATCTCTCGCTATGAAGACTGCTAGACTCTGGAATTCATTACCACAGGATGTCAAGGGCTGCCAAACTTTAAATGCTTTTCGTTGTAGGATTCATCGTATGTTTTTCGTAGGTTAAAATAATTGTTAATTTACATGCAATATCCTCATTTTCAGTGTACATATACAGTTGTATACTTATATATTTTTATACAGCATGGCTTGAAAGTAGAACTTACAACATAGTGCACACAAACTAAAAGGTTTGAGTTATAGCACTAGTGGGATCTTTATACCACTCCATTGTGACTAACTTTGTTTTCACGTCCAATCCTATTGCAATAATCCTATGTATTTGTACATGTTTAATAATCAGAGTTGGTTTGATTAGATTTTACTTTTCATTGTGTCATTCTTTATGATTAATTTCTCATGGCGGTCGTATTATCTGTTCACAATACAAATCGTCATACTTCAAATTATCACAATTTATTGTGGAGTTAACCTGTATCTTGTATTCGCAACCTAGTGCTTTCTTCGATCTAAAACGTTATTTTATTTAGTATAACCTACTAAATATTAAATGGCGCCAATTATGAATTCAGAAGAAACTGAAATGGAAGAACGATGTGAAATTACAGAAGCTGCAGAAAGAATAACACTAGATCTACTTACCCAAAGTGATGATAAACTATCTCAAAACAGTGCTTGCTTTAGGTTAATTCTATGGATTTAATATGTTTTCAAATCCAAAAGAAGTTTAAGTAAAATACCGTATTTATTATTATAAGGGGTAACTTAGTTATAAATAAATGTGACTTTGATCCTTTTTCTTCTCATAGCGATTAACAAAACCAACTCTCGAAGTAGCTTTGATTCATCACATACTCTGCTTATGTTATCTATACTCAGCTGTGAGTTCTGGAATAGGTTTACTTGTCTAAGTAAAACAAGAATAGTAAGAGAGGGAGAGGGAGTTACAGATGTAGAATATCTCAGTGTTGTTCTGAGTCACGGTAAATTAGGGCATTCAAACTAGATTTACTGTATGGGAATAAAGTTATAAATGACAAAAAGACGTAATGATATGTTTACACTACAAAGGAGAAATAAATGGATATCAGCTGTCTTACAACAATAAGTCTAGCAAGTATTTATAGTGGTCGTAGTTATAAATCTATTACAACTAAACGCTGGAAACAGTCAAATATAGTTGCATTGCAGCTCAATACAACATATAAATGACTAAAAGTTATATAAAAAAGAACTCTATATATATTGCATAGCCAGTATCTCCTTACCAGTTTCTTCTAATGTCACAAAAAACAAGGTCCACAAATTAATTTTCCCCATTTATTTCTCTTTCAATTCATACTTTCCTTCAGTGTTTATTAATGCGCAATATTTGCTAAAGAGATTAGCACACTTCATAAACGTTGTTCGATTCGTTTATTACTACATCTTTTACCTTTAAATTATTAAAGGCAGTAAATCGGAAATAAATCGGGTAACAACAGATAAAAGTGATGCCTCTTTGATCTGGTGTTTGGAGTAATAACCTCCAAATCTAGAAACACCAGATTGGTTTCCGGCTGAGGTTGGGAGGTTTTCTTTAGGCATTCTCCCTATAGTCTGGATGAATGAATGAATGTGATTCATTGTCTTTAAAGCAACACAACACTTACACACGAAAAAAGAAACGACAATATATTTTGTTCCTGTGTTAGGAGACTGTAAGAACACCTTCTTACGTAAAGGATATTAAAGCTGGGGATGACACAAATTTTTATCCTATAAAGTTTAAATCCAAAAGTTCTGAAAATCTGTCCACATGCTGAAAACTATAAAATTAAATAATTAAAAATGTTCAAACTTCTATTTTAATTGCGAGTGCTGCATTAATCACTAATTGTTTAATTAATTTTATGTTCGATAAAGCTGCTATTTTAAAAACAATTCTAATGAACCTTAAGTGCGTAAAAGTAAATTTGCTTCCTTATATACAATTTAAAACACAAACATTCCTTTTGATTGCAGATTGGTGGGAACAAGTTTAAAGAATTCAATATTAAGCTTTTCCATTTACATCCATATGCCAATAAATGAGTCTAAAAGATTTAAAAAGAGTGGATTAAAAAGTGTGGCTTTCAAAGCATTTCCAGGTAATATTGTAGCGTACCAGGTTGAGCACTCAGTATTACATCATATGACGTAATACTCGGTGCTCACCCTGCTCACCACAATATCAAGCCTATTGTTTATCAAATAACTAACATTTCAAGGAATTAAAGGAGCGAGCATTTTGAAATAATGTTCAAAATTAATGATAGAAAAAATATAATATTTTCGCGAGGTTTATGGTTTTTTCACAGTCATTCCTCAACAAGTGCACTGGATGTAATTAGGAAGCTAAGGGAATTAATTCATGGCACTGCTTTAAATTCTGATTACACAATAACTACTGAATTAAGGGTAGCCAAATCTGGGTTGGTTATACTTTAAGTGTTTATGGAAATAATGCTTAACAAAATAGTAAGTTAATGCTCGCTTAAAGTTCTGAAAAAGCATGTAAGTGACAAACTGCTTCAAAGCTCAAAGAGTTGCAATTCATACTTCAAATGCAGCTTCCTGCTACGATTTTGTTGTTATGATAACCATTTGTTTTCACTAAATCACATAAAAGATAATTTTATACTGTGAACAAAATATTTTTTCAGTATCTTTAACCTATTTAGAATGAAAAACAATTCAGATTGTGTAGCATACAAAGGTGAATGTTACTACTTTCAGAGAAGGATTACATTCCAACTAAAAGTTCTATACGGAGATTTCACCGAAAATACATGTTTTGACGTCCCTGAATCAAAAAAAGTTTTAGAAAAGGTGCTTGTAAATGTGAACAATATAACTCAAAAACGAAAAGACTGATAAATACCAAACGTGGTATTTAGGTTCAGTGCCTTTCAAGGATGCGAAAACAATTTTCAAGTAAACTCCCTACCCAAAACTACCCTTTACATGGAACATCTTAGGACATTTTGGATTTTCTAAAAATGGCTCCAACGAATTTGATTAAAATACTATATATTAAATATACCAATTTACATTGCAAATAAAATTTACATCTTAAATTTTCTGTGAATAGTCTGTGGTCCTCTTCATTCGGAAGGAATTTTTTGTAATCTTGTATAACAGGTAAACGTGGACTGATAGACGAAAACGTACTCCACAAAAATGTAGACCTCTTTAAAACACACAACTTGTTTCCAATAACTTTTTTGTGACATGAGCTATTTCTAAGATATCTGTTAGTAACGGCTCAAATTGTTTAATAATTTGTCATTTTTTCAAGTCTTTTTTTATTTTTAGTTGTTTCCAGTTTTTTGCATGGAAAGATAATGGAGTATTACGGCCAGAATATAACGTCCAGTTCTTAAACATTTGCATATCGCCATTCCCTTTGTATTCTTAATTTAGCTGTTTCCGGGAATGTTTATCTGGATTAAAATGAATTAAATAGAAAAATAAACCGTCGTAAGAATAATCGTGTATACCCACTAATAAATGATAGAGGGCAGAGAAAGTAATGTGAATGTCAGATTTTTTCATAAATATTTGTTTGATCCTAACGTTTATTTAAAACTATGAAAGAAGCTAGTTTAGCATAAAGAATTAGCTCCTAGATTAATATTTTTGAGAAAAGTGCACCTGAATTATGAAAAACAACATGCGGGAAATTAAGCAGAAACAATATAATGGGCATGGTTTGCGCCGTCATGCTTAAATTTGCAAATTTAAAGGACCAATGATATATATATATATATCATATATATGTATCATTTTAAAGCTGAAGATTTATATCATTTTATCATACAGAAAATTAAAATCCAAATTTTTAGGCATCAAGACCTCCAAGTGACGTTAAACATTCCAAAACTAATCATAAGTCACTGCAGGTGACTGAAATATTTGAATACATGCTCTATTTGGAAATTTCAGCAACACAGTTACATTATTGGAATAAATTGTTAGCTGAGGACAGATATCACATAGTTATAAAGAGGTGATATTTAATTTATAGCCAAACATACCTAAAGTTGATTTTAAAACGTTTTAATATTGAAATGCTAAACTTTTGTGAATTTTCGGGCCAAGTGCTCAAACAAGTATAAAAGTTTATATAAAACAGTGTTTTCCCTATTTGTCACACATTGTTTTACCTTATATTGACGTCTGTTTAACCCGCATGATACGGGAGTTTAACGGTAATCGTTAGGGTAATAGGCTTAAATTGTTAAGAAAACGAAGAGGTTTAAGATTATAAAATTTGCTTTAGCAGTACTTATCTTTAACGGTCTTTACACACACACACATGGAAGAGTATTTACTGCAAATAAACGTTTTCATTACAGCGCTAAAAAACTGTGTGAAATGGGTCTAGATTGCTTCACAGTGGGTACTACGCAATGAAGCTGGGAAATAATTTTCACAGAATCAAAGAGAAGTTAAAGACAGAGGCGATTTTTTTTATTTACGTTATTCTGAAAAGTCTTAAATAGGTATAAGTTATAACACTTCTAATGGTGTGTACAGTGAAAATATATTTGAATATTGTGGCATTTGGTTGTGGCAGCACTGTAAGAACATATGTGGTTATGGCAACATTCTTTGGCGATTATCTTAAGTTCGCAATACAGACCGGTAATGATGCAATAGGAGTGGCGGTAAACCGGTTGTATCTTGAGTTAGCGTCTAGGACGCTCTCTCTTCTAATGTAACCAGCGAGCAGCGTAGACGTGCGAGACAAGACGCTTTGTCAAGCAGGGAGGTAACATGTATCTTTCTTAATTTGTAGTAAATCTTTACCATCCAAATTCATATCACGTAGTTTATTAATGTAGATAGATCCTTCCTTCCTTCCTTCCTCATAGTGATTTAGGAATATTTTAGTAATTTTCAGGTGTTTTAGGAACTTTGTTTAGCTCGCCCCGTCGGACCTCGTGTTAGTTTGGTATGATTTAGACTCCGGTACCATGCTCTACCCCCTGTGTTATATGAAAATATAAGAGGTTTTGACAATATAAGAAAAAAAACCTGCCCTAATCGGAATGACTGGAAAATAAACTGATATTATGATACATTTAAATAAGCAGACTGTAGTATACATTCATGACAGTTGATTTTACTTACAATCCATGAGAAGTAATGAGTCTTTTTGGCAACACTGGGTTTTCTGCATAATTTTTAGTGTCATCTTCCAATATGAGCATTCGTAAGGCCAAGAAATACAGGATCGTGCACGCATGCACACACACACGCCGATGATAAAGGTTTAGAAAATCATATGATTTCAAGTAACTTTACATATTTTAAAACAAAGACAATATAAACGCTAAACAACCGAGTGGAATGACGCAGGCGGTAACGTCTGTGGTCCGCATTCGGGAGGTCCTTGGTTCTATTCCTGCGACCGATGTTTCTGACCGATGGTTTTTTTCGGAGGTTTGCCTGAGTCGGTAGGCAAATGCTGGGAATATTCATTAGATCCCCCGAATTTCCTGTACCTCCGTTTCACTCATATTCCCATTTCAGTTCACCCTTCATCTTCTTGGTTTGTTTCAGGGTTGAAAATGCCGGCAGGAGTCTCGGCATTGCATGGCAGAAGAAAAGGATGATCTATGTAGCCCTTCGTCTCCGGAATGAGGGCGGTCTCCGAATGTCGCCCCCGCAGGAAATGTGCGCTCGCGAAGGCGAGGGGAGCCCATTTGCACCAGGAGAGTTTCAATATGTAAACGATAGACTCCTGGTCCAGCCACCCTGGGCTCCTGTTATCTCACCCTTCCTCCCGGGGCACCCTTAAGGGTCCTCAGACACAAAATATCTTGTAGGTCGAGGTGCTAAGTACCCCTCCGCAGTTAGCCCTGGTTCCATACACAAAGTAATGAACATGCTCGCCGCATTAAACGCTTGAACATAGAACATTTGAAATTTTAAAATCCTTCTTAGAATTATCAGTACTCACATGTAAATGATCGAACACCCAACAGATAAAGGGAACACAGCCTAGCTAGTTAGGCTGCATGCATGACTTAAGGTGCACAAGTGAGAAAAAATCCCCAGCCTGTCCTGCGCTGGAGCGCGATACTCTCTTTCCCGGCCGTGCCCAGGTTGGATCGCATTTGTAGGCGTGCTGATTTTAAGTCTCGGTGCCCACTCAGCATCGTGAGGAAAGTGAGGAGCTGCGATAATAGCGAACTCCGCCTCAAGAGCCAACATTCCGGTTGGGAGATGCGTAATGCCGGTCACATCGCCTCCCCGCCTAGGTTGGATGGCCGCCCACCTTTGTCGTGCTTATGTGGGCGTGAGGCCGATAGTTGGTTTGGCAGCCAAGGCCCTAAATGGGCCGTAGTGCCATGAGGGTTTTACGTATATCAGCCTAATGTTTAAGCTTACGCTATGACAACCGGCATAAACATATTATCCCCAATAGGGGGAAATATGTCAGTGTAATGTATTTATATGACATTTTCTACCCACTATTCTTGAAACGTTCTTACAAATGGTTACTCTTTTGTCTACTGCTTGCTTATATAGATTAACTTTCCTTGTAGGTATATAAAGAATACAGCAGGCTAAAGTGACAGTCAAGAGTTTTAATAAGGAGATACTATGTGACAGCTCTGAAATGTCATGCTCTTTGCACGACCATAAGAAAAAACGAATAGTGATTTACTACTTGCATAAAAGCATAAGCATTAGATAATTCAAATCAATGACAAAGAATATCCTGGAAATATTTAGCGCCACAAAAAGTTTTATTTGAGATACAGCCACATATTTTGTGTGGCAAAATTTTGTCTATCTCTTACGGTTTACTCATTATACAAAAGTGATTCAGAAAGACTATTCCAGAAAATTCAAGATACACATTTTGTTTATCATGAAAATATCGTAAATATATGATGTTTTAAACAAAAGCGTTAGAGCCATTTAGAAAATCAACCTTTTCGAAAAAGTTTTCATATAACTGGTGGTTTGCGGTGGGGGAGTATTTGGGAAATTTTCATGTCACATCCTTGAAAGATGCTAAACTTCAATACCAAAATTATGTAAATACATACACACTTAAGGATCATTTTCTAAAAATGAGTTTTTGGAATTAAGCGGCCTCAAAATATGTTTTTGCGGTGTAATATCAGTATCAATTTTTTGGGTGAAATGCAATGTATACATACTGCTATGTATGTGGTAGAGAAAGCAAAAATCCATAACTAACAGCTCGAATTTACCCGTTTCTTAAATTAAAGCGTAAATAACTACTAGAAAATAAAGGGAAAGTAAACATTCAGGTAAGATTTAAACAGTAAAATTCAACTATCAGAGATGATTATTGTTCTATTTCTGTAATAGTAAATATATCAAAAGTTAAGAGGATTTAACACAGTTCATGCACAAACGTGCAATAAAATAGACAAAGCACACAGGTAGGCTAGTTTACCAGCACTGAATGCGAGAAATTCAACTTTCCACCATGATAGCATCCGCGGTAAGTGGATCAAAACACGCCATGGTCAAAAAAAAGAGTGAAATAGGATATGCGATGCTGAGAATTAATCTGAACCGAAATGATATTTTGTGTACTATATTTGAAAATGTGGTACAAACGACCTTAAGAATGTGTTCAATATATATCACATGTTTAACAACAAATAAAAATATATACTGGTATTTGTATCTTAATGGAATGAGGCAGCAATCCTGATACGTAGCTGAGATTAACAGGAAGTCAATCAAATAGGAGGGCAGTAATATAGTTTTCTAATATTGCTCAGAAAGGGACCTTTAATAAGCGTAGGTAAAATCGTTTACGGTTTCGTTTACTTGCAATTTCAGAAAATAAATCAAATCAAACAGCAACAGGGTTGCCATGTGGTACAGATGTGCCATGCTGTGCGTTGTTTTGTATGCTAACCTTAAGCATACCCATTTGTAAAATTTCCAAAATTCATAATTTTAGGTGTTTAATTTGAAACTTTAGCACAGTAATTAGTATTTAATGTATAATGTGTAGAAAATGTCATGCATGTTTTTAAATTAATATTTTATTATTTATTTTTACCGTTTTGAAGAATTTTTCCACACGAAGCAATTATTATTAAAAAGATACAATTTTATAATTAAACCCTATAATACTATAAAAATAAATTATACAGATAACATTTTAATTATTCTCAAGACTGCCGATTGTTTTCTTACGGCACAAAATTCTATTTCATATTTATCATCCTCTTCATATAATTTGTATTTGTGCACTGGGCGCTACTATGCCGTGCGGGTAGTGCAGTTGATAGTATTTCAGTCGTTTTTGTCTACAGAGGGAATGGGGGAGAATTTGAGGAGAGACTTCCAGGCGAAAGCCGAAGGTCATTCAGGCTTCTCTCTCGATAACGTCGGGCCGTTTAGGCCGAGCGGGTTGATTAACCCGGCTAAGTGATCTTACTTGCCATTCTTATGGGTTTCTGAGCAATGTCACATATAACAGTAATTGGCCGAATCTGACCGTTTACAATTGCCATACTCGTTTAATTAGTTTAAATAATCGGGGATGTATTTTTCTAGAGGTATATCTTATCTAATGATTGTAAAGCTAAGGGTGAAATTGGGCACGATACCTACCTGTTTGCAACTTTTGTTGAAAGTATTTCTACAAGACTCTGGCAAATCAAATTATAGGTGTTCTGAATTGAATCTAGACAACAGTTACATAAATTCCCAACCCTGTATAAAGTGTATTTATTGTATACCCATGACTAACACGAACTTATGCCATGGTTTCTTGGTCTTCATTATGTAAATACATTCAATGCAATTGCCATATGTTGTATATAGTGTAAAGAAAATATTGCGGTAGAAAGGGACGATGCAGATTGTAGGAGAGAAGTGCGGCGAAGTAAGGATACAGTGCTAAATTCAGATGGAAAATAATTGCTAGCCTTTTGTGAAGCGTTTAAATTGGAAATCCTAAACGGCTAGTATGTGTCACATAAGGTAGAGGAATTAACTTTTATCAATATTAATGGAGGAAATGTTATAGATTATGTAATTTGTTCCCAGGAAATAATACCATTAATAGAAGACTTCCAAATTGTAAATAGAGTCGAATCACACCACTCACCCATCTTATTCACTCTAAAAAGACACTCAAACAACATAGGGGAAACAAATGAAAAAAATTGCTTTGTCATTTATGGTGAGATTTCGATCGAACCCAGAGGGAAGCGAGGAATTTGTTGCCGTTTTGCGTGATCGGACAGGTAAAACAGAAGTGGGGGAAAGAAGCGGGGAACATGTTATTAAAACAATAACAAACAATCTACAACTAGCTGGTAGAAGCATGAGAATACGAAATAACAAAAGAATCTCAAAAGCTACAGGCTGGTACAACGGTAGATGTAAAGAAGCGAAGAAAAAGCTGAAATAGCCCTTAAGGTGTATAGAAGAGAAGATAGTGAGGAAAAGCGTCTTTCGTATACCCAAATTAGAAAGCAGTATAAAGATGCATTAGTAAGTGTAAAAGCGGAATGGCAAAACAAAATGGCGGCGGATTTAAGAACAGCGACAGAACGGAGAGATTCTTTATACATGTGGAAGATAGTTAAGAAAATTAAACTGCGAAGACCCCGGTTGTCTTTCGCTGAACTATGCTTAAATTCTACAGTACCAATTCTAGATGGGGAAATAACTGACAGGAAATTGTTCGGGCAATAAAAAGCTAAATAATCACAAAGCACCGGGTATAGAAAGAATCTCGAGCGAATTTGTTAAATGCTCCATAGAAGTTCCTGAAATATCAGTAAGGTAAATAAATGTGCTGATTTGTACCTTGCCGTTTTTGTTTGTATACTGACTTCTCACATTTGATTCCTCCTTTTACGTATTAAATATACAGCTTCTTTTCGGAAGAACTTTCTTTCTGTTTCCTTAATAATTTACACAATATGAATATTATTGTTTGGATGTCATAATTAAGCAAGTTAACAAAAATTTTCACAAAGTATATTTGAGCAGGTTATCATAATTATCTGGGATGCTCAATTTCGTATGATGAAGACTGCGATTTAGAACAAAAACAAAAGATATGTCTGGTATTATTTACACACTTTGTAAAACAAAGAATAGAGACAATTTTAAGAATTTATAAAATTCTAGCTGTCCAATTTCTGATATATGGCAGTGAGAATTGGGTCCTAAATAGAGCAATAAAAAAGAACATCAACTCTGCAGAGATGAGATTTTCAAGGCGATTACTGGCATATACTCTAAGAGATCACAAGTACAATAGTGACATAAGAGAAAAACTAAAAATCTGCAACTTACAAGAAAACATTGATACCTTAAAACAACAGTGGTATTAACATATTGAAAGAATTTATTTAAATAGATAAGCAAAAAAACGCTTTTGATTACACTCTACGAGGTAAAGAAAGAAGAAGAATGAACTGAAAAATAAAAACCCCAGTAAAGGTAGTGTATCGGATACTTTCTCTTTGCCATTATCTTAAAAAAGGTTGATCTACTTCTCTGAGACTCTGTATCCAAAACTCAAGCCAATAGAATACAAACCATGTAGATTCGGTCCTTCGTCTAATAGCGAATATACCTCGGTACATTTGCAATTCAACAGTTCATAAAGATCTTCTTACGCCTACAGGAGAAACCACCCTGCAGTCCTGCTACCCACGCCTCTTCACTTCCTTCAGTGGAAATGAAAATAAAACACTAACACAGATACCTCAGCAAATGCCACAGGGGCAAGCACAAAGCAGACTGAAACGAAAACGACATACAAACCTTCTAATATGAAATTTTATCTCGCACTATGTAACTACCGAGGACAGCCGTTGGTCTACAACTTCACCACATATCTGCAATACCTTGTGAATAATTGTATACATACGAGTAAAACTTCTGGGGTGTATAAAGCCTGGGGTGTATAAAGCTTTTCAATGAATTAAAAAACGTTTAACACAAAATAACGCTTTCTGACTGTATGCTGTTTAAATAACATTTAATGGGACATATACCCAAAGAGTAGAATATTGAAAATAACAGGAACAATTAATAATGTAAAATAATATTGACAAATAACTTTACTGTAAAATAATTTGTACCTCAAAATGTGAAAGCAAGCATGTAAGGAACAGTAACTACCAGGCGAGCGAGCAATAGGGGTGAGGTCCATACACTAATGCACACAGGATTAAGGAAAGACACAGAAAATAGAGAGAGAAGTAGAGATTAGAGTGAGATAGAGACAGTGGTCCGATTCCTGGAAGACAAGGGATTTGGAAAAAACAGAAAGAGAAACGAGAGTTTTAAAGTGATGCGGAGAGAGTGGGTTTGCCAGACAAGTCAGAGGAAAGCGTGACTGCTAAATTGGAAATTTTATTTTCATAGCACGCTAAGTAGAACACCAATGATAACAGTTATTACATAAAAATCCGCGAAGCCTCGCATCATAGTAGGAAGGTATAAAAAGGGGAGGAAGCCTCAAGTTATACACTCTGATTTCCTCTCACGATGTAAGACTCAGGCGGAAGATTTTGTCGGTGTATGTGGGTGCGAAAACATCGTGTGACGGAGTTAGATAGGTTCACATAAAGTATTAACAGTAGCGGGAAGGTTAAAATGTACAGCTTTTGTATAATTTTGTGTTAAACAAGGGAAGTTGCTAACCACCTCAATGGGCATTATATTTTGAATACATTAAGCTGTATAATGGAAAGTCAGTTTATTATTTGCCTTCACCTACATAAAATCCTGAGAAATAACAAGTTAGTTAGCTAGGATGGGAACTTTTTCTCAGCTCCATGACAAGCAGATCGGCAGAGAACTTAAAGGAATTTCGGAGATCCGAAGCATCTACTTGAGATAGCACGCGGTACTCAGGTGCGAGCACATCACCCGCTATACCCTCTATATTTTTCTGCCCCTCTGCAGGTAATTTAGTATTTGAGGATTCCTGAGGCTTGTTTACTCTAATTCTGACAGAAACCTAATTTTTACTACAATTTTACAAGAAACAGACATTTAAATCGCTATTGGACATACTTTGAAAGATGTTTCAACTATGAAAGCTACATACACATTTTGTAGTGCTTCATAGCACTAAATTCATACTTATTAATTTTGACAATTATTGGCTCTTTTTTCCCAGATGGGCATCCTTAGGCACATACAGTGTCGGGTGCCGGTCTGCTGGTTGATCCTCAGCGGCCTTCGTCTTCTTTTGCAAATTATCTTTACAACTTAAGACTTAAATAACTTTAAAACTATGCTAGTTATTAGCAAATGCTTTTCATCATATGATAAGATAACTCAAAGCTTTTTTAACTTTCATATGGCGTATTCTTGGCGAAAAATTTAACTTGAAAACCTGACAAAATGTGGGTACCACAGGAGAAATCTCAGTGTGTGGCCTTGGTCACACAGATGACGTCTGATACCCAAGTGCAACGAAACTTTCGAACACGGAATGGAAAACAACCACCGTCCCGACCAATTACTTTACGTCATTTGTGGAAACAGGTGTGATTATCCATAAAATAGAGCCTGGGTCACCCATCTGTTTCTGACGCCAACGTGGACAAGATGCGGCAGGCGTTTGCAAAGAGTCCGAGAAAATCAGTGCGTACGGTGGCCAGAGAGTTGGAAATACGACGATCAAAGTGCACGATGATTTGCTTAAAAAGTTAAGCGTATCCCAACAAAGTGCAGCTGTTTCAGGCATTAAAGCTTACGGACAAACTTTAGCGCGAACTGTTTGCAGTAGATACGCTAGGCAAGACTGACGCAATGACTTTTTGGAAAAGATTTGTTTCTCCGATGACGAAACGTTTCATGTATCAGGCAAACTGAATCGTTCATAACGTTCGTATACGAGGTTCAGAGCATCCACATATTACACGTGAAATGGAAATAGATGCTCCCAAGGTCAATGTGTATACGGACTTTTGCACAATTCCATCATTGGTGCATTCTTTTTCATCGAGTCTGCCATCAAAGGTGGTGTTTACCTGGACATGCTACAAGAATTTGCTATTCCACATTTGGAACACCTACAACGTGATGTTCCAGCACGATGGGGCACCATCCCACTGGTCCCTAATTCCGTCAATTTCTAGATGAAAAGTTTCCGGACATATGGAGTGGATGAGATGGTCCAATTTGATGGCCACCATGTTCCGCTGACCTCACATCACCAGAATTCCTGTGGGGTTTTGTAAACCAAGGATAGAGACCTACAGGACTTGATGACACGCATTCGCAATGAATTTGAAATGTCACCGTGGAGATATTGAATCGTACATGGAGAGAAATGGAATACCGACTTGGCGTTATCTGTGCTACCAAGGGTGCTTACTTTGATGTATATGAATGAGGAAACAAAGCTTTATGAGTTATCTTATCACATGTTGAAAACCATTTGTTGTGATCTAGTATAGTTTTAAAGCTATTATATGGCAATAGTTGTAAAGATAATGTATGGACACCTGTATATTCTTCACAATCTAACAATGCCTAGCTACTTGTATCTCAGAGTGGGGTGGGAAAGCAAATAAGTAAGTCACGTGTTTGGTATTTCAGCTGGATTTATTCCAGTTACAATTATAATTGTAATCAATGAAAGCGACTAGCCAGGTTCTTTATAATTTTACCTGAACCTTTTAACTGATTCCCCGAATTCTATACCGCACATCGCTTTAATCCCGCTACTTAAGGCTTTTAAAGAGAAACCCCTATATTTTTCATCACATATGTTCCCCAGCACGGATTTTCGGGAAGTAGGTCCCGGGATAGTCAGAAATAGAAGAAGCATCCTAGGAAGTAGTTCCCGTTTTTACTTTCCCTACGTACATAGTGAACACAAAAGGTATTGCATTCCACCCAAAAATTCGATATTTCATCGGAAATATATTTTTTTAGATCCACTATCTCCAGAAAAAGCAATTTTAGAAAAGGGTCCATGCGCGCGCGCGTATGTATGTGCTAAGTGAACAGCATAACTCATAAACGAAAAGTCAGATGGATGCCAAACTTGGTATTTAAGTTCAGCGTTTCCCAAGGATGTGACACAAAGATTTTCAAGAAAACTTCCTCGTTAAGAGATAGACGAAAACCTACATCACAAAAATGTAGATCTCTTTAAAACAAATGTTATTTGAAATAACTTTTTTGTGGATCAGCCATTTCCGAGATATGCGTTGTTAATGGTTCGGTCATTCTTTTTAAGCCCCGTGGATTTTAAGTTGTTTGTCGCGATGTCATGGGAAGTGCATGGAATTTTAAGGCTATATTTTAGCGCCCAATTCTTAAACATGTGACTATCGCTATTCCCTTTGTATTGTAACGAAATGTGTAACGTAGCTATTTCTACATAGGCTTTTCTCGATTAAAAAAAGCAGATAACAAATTAACTTTCGTAAGAATAATTTCTATACTCACTAATAAATTATAGGGGTAGAGAAAGTTATATGAATGTTTTATCGGATTTTTTACTTTTATATTGGACATATACGATTTTAGATTCCTTAATTTAATTTACATAGAAGACTACCCGTGAGTGTACGCATATACGGGAAGTTTCTTATTTACATCTGATGATAAGTCTGGTAGCGTAACTCTGCTGAATGTTAAGATGACTCCTTTTGGCTTTCTTTGAATGCATTGTGGAACAAACAGAAAGTACACCGCATAACGCGTATTGTTTGTCCGACCTACTTTCACAGAAATCTCATAATCATGTCAACATTCAGCAAGCTAACAAGCTTATCATACCATATAAAGCAAGCAAGTAATCTGAAGATGCGAATAACATTCAGCGTTGTACGAAAGAAGTTCGCCTGGTCCCTAGATGCATATAGTAAGTGGTATGAAGACGTAAACGTTTTAGAAAATTGAATGTTCGTACTCCATTACTGATATTGTCAACTTTATGGATTTAATATGCGGCAGGATTAATTTGTTGTAGACAAGAGTAACTATAATTCTGAAAAAAACATCCTGTAATTCTTTAAAACAAACCCCGAATATAATAAATTAGAACGCAACTTACTTACCAACTTTATGAAAGAAGATGTTGAAACTGGCCACCGTTGTTGTTCATACATTTTTGGCAAACTATCCATCACTCGCCGTAGTTCACGTTGAGAAATGCTGGAAATTTCCTGGCGGATATTTTGTTTTAATTCTTCCAGGGTGTGTGGGTTTGTCTTGTACACTTTGTTTTAAGTTACCCCAGAGTAAGAAATCGCAGGGGAGGTCGGAGGACTGAGCGGGCCACAAATCTCTACTAATAATTCTGTCCTCAAACACACTTTCATAAAGTTGTTAAGTAAAGCCTTTAAAATTAGTTTTAAAAATGTTGTATGGTATCATCCCTGCCTTTCTACGAAAGCGGCAGACGGAAACGAGCGCCGAGGACGCGGACAGGAAAAAACACCGCGCAGCCGGTTCGTAGGCTTTGGCTCTTCCTTATTTGTGTATTGCAGTTAAAATCGGCAAAATAAGTTTTAACTACTAAACCTATTTCATATGGGTGGTATTAATTATATTAGTTGTAACAAGCGTTCGTAGGTGGAAATGGTTTAAACGGTAGACATTTTGTACTTAATTAAAACAATTTTAACTTTAAAAGTTCACATGTATCATTTGAAACTACTTGTACAAGATAGTGTTAGTTAAAAGTGAATTTTGAGAGGATTAGGTCCAGCTCTAATGTTATTGTGGAGTCAAAAATTTGGAGAGATCATTCTGTAGGTTATGAAAATTAGCCATTTTTCTGAATGTTGTAGCACGTAGCTTTAGTAATTTTGTTGTTGTTTATAGAATGTCTTTTTGCACTTTGTGGTGATAAATATATTCATTTTATCTTACATAATTATTAAACCTATTCCTAAGTACTATTTTAAGTCGTTGCTGGTGGCTTTTTATTCGACCATTCATCCGAATTTCCATCCATCTATCACCCATATATTCCCATCTACTTATCTGTTTGAATTTTCCACATACAAAGTTGGATCTTTTAAACAAACATGTTTTTTTGTGGTACGATATAAGCTATCTTTGAAATTAGCATAAAATCAGATTCAGAAGTTATTCCCCATTCCTCTGCTTCATGAGACCAAACATTTTTCTCACTTGATGTAGTCGTTTTGCATGCAGGAAATGAACTTCCGATGCAGTAATGGCCGGAAATCGTGAAAACGACGAATTCTGCCTTTAAAAAGCCAAGATCATAAGTGTCGCCAGCGTGCCAGAATTTTGTCAAGCAGGGTTTCTACCGACCACTGATCTGCTGATATTTAGCCTGTCACATTTAAACACATTTCAGTCCATCCTTCCTTCCGTCCAACATATCAACCACAGATTTACCAAACACCAGCTACCGCCGCTCGCCATATTTGATGAAAACTTGAGTGGAAAGACACGGTAACCTAGTTAGGTTTAAAAATGGATCAAGGACTAACTTGCACATTCAACAAATACGGGGAAAAGCCAACGGCCAAACAGGCAAGCTCTATCCACTCATCAACATGGATTCCCAATTAAATCCAAATATGGGACTCACCCTGTATAAAACACTAATTCGTCCAATATTCACTTATGCTGCGCCAGTAAGGGGATATGTTCGCCAAACCTTACATCATAAGATTACAAAGTTTTCAAAACAAGATCTTGCGGATGATAGCTAAAGTACCATACATAGCTTCATCCGATTTACTGCATGAAGAGCTTAAAATGCACACAGATGAAGAGTTTATTAAGAAACTAACATACGATATGTACAAAAAATTACACCAGCAACACAACCCACTAATAACAGCATTAGAAAACTACGATACAGAAAAATAACAAACAGAATAGACCCTTATCACTATTCGATAGAACATTATCCATTGATAACACTGATGAAATACAACACTTCCTTGACAATCTCACCCAATCATGATAAAGACGCTGACACAGGACTACTCCTCACTAAAATCCCGCATTAATATTTTTCTATTTCTTCTTCTTACTTTTGTTACAGTCCAGCCCGTTGCAGTGCCCTCAAGCCCTCAGCAACTGCTGAGGAGGACCGGGAGAAAGGGCTTCCCACCGTGATCGACGTGGGCAGCGAACTTCGGGCCGCTGCATTATGGAGCCGATCACACAGACAACACTGGCAGAATACCCGGACAACGAGACTGACGAACGAGAGAGAGCTGGATTCAAACGGACGGGCTACTGTGCACAAATAATGGACAGGAATCACCTGCTAAGACCGGCACAGGAAGCAACATTTACAACACAATCATATATTACTCAACTACCTTTCACGCTATTATCATTGTGCACTTAAGTACTAATGTACACTAACACTTAGCTTAAGCTAAAACCATGACAAGCAGACACTCCCTGCACACAGTTACAAGTAGCTCATAATACACAAATACATTAACCTAAGTTAACATTATGACCAGCAAACTCCCTGCGCACACTTACAACATTTAAATGCAAGCAACTATAAAATTAACAAGTTTATAACGCATGAATTCCCACTGGTATTGTTCAGGTTCCATCGGCTGGAGGTTGAATGCAGCAATACATTTTTATCATCCATGGAGAAAAAAAAACTTCTAGATTGACATCGAATTCATAGCTTTGGCCACAGTTCTCAACTAACTGCGTCACCCAGACCGAGAAAATTATTACGGAACTAAGTAAATCCACGTGCATACTTTTCTCACCAACGAAAATTTAAAGAAAGGAAAGAAGAAAGCAGGTACAAAAATGTTATGTTCATAGGTGTTTCTCTATCCACCATAATTTATTTGGATACATACTCTATAAATATTCTTAAAAAAACTTATTTTTCTGTCTGTTCTAAATGACTTCATTACACAATTTCGTTTTAGATACAAGGGGGATGAAGGAGGTTGAAGCGGAGTCGCCATATGCTGGCTTTGAAATTCCACATTCTTTGCATGATATCCCGAGAAACCAAAGAAAGGTGACTTAGCACTTAAAACTGTCGAAAATGACTAATACCACAAAATATTACACTTAAATAATTATATTTTTAACGCAGTATACAGGAAGGTATTCTCTATCTCTGATAGTTTACTAGTTACACAAAATTTTACAGCCTTTTAAAAATGAAGAGGAATTCACGAGATATTTTCAGAAAATTCAAGATATAGTATTTTTAGTCATGTGAATGTGTTAAACATGTGCCATTTTAATACAATCTTTTGAGATATTTATGTGAAATTCAAAAGTAAAAAAAATATTTCCAGTTAAACGTAAATTCGCAAATAGGATATTTTCTTTGAAGTCTCCTTGTCGCATCCTGGAAAGATGTGCGGAGCTTTAAAAACCAAACGACTGAAAAATTAAATGTCAAGCAGGGATTTCAACCATGGATCCTACAACCTTGTACCATCTACGTCTTCTGTGGAAGAGCAGTTAATTGCGATGAAATGCAAAGTTTAGTATTCACTAAACTTTTCGTTTTGTATTAGCTGTTCACACACACGCTCACACACACATCAAATAGAATATCTTTATCAACTACTATCATAATCAGCGATGCTTTAGTTCATAGTTACTAGGCAACAAAACCTATATTCTAAAAAAACACAAAAAACGCTATCAGAGCATAAACTACAGGTTTAATAAAACGTAAAATACACTTTAATGATGATCATCTATATCTTATTTTCCTTGATAATAAAATGAATCAGAACAAAAGGTTTCTCCCCTAATTAATAGTTATTGTAGTATTACAACTATTTCAATTTGTAAAACAGTTGATCTCACCATGGAATATTCACTCCAAAGACTCGAAGCTTTAATGCTTTTCGATTTCTCATAAAAATAAGCCAACAAAGAATCTTCATTTACCTCTGCTTCATTACCCACACACTAGTCCTTCAATTTCGTATAACTACATAAATATACTTTTCTTCTGGAAGTATATTAATAGCTGTATCTTGACTGATTTTAAAATTTTCCCGATGAACCGTGAGGAAATTTTCTTTGCTCATTATAGTTTAAATTTACATATGAAACTAGCACATATGGCTGAATATAACAACAAAGTTTGTCAATTTGTCGTGTATTTTTTTCCAAAGCACGCATTACACTTTCTCTAAACATATCTTTCCGGAATAAATACATTTCATTAAACATACTAAATATACACCATACAATAAAATACTCTGAACGTAGACAAAATCTTGTAGACAACCTTTTACAAATGTTTAGTAACTCGCTTCTCCTAGACACTCTCTTCGATCGTGTTCTAAGTTGAACCTGTCGTTACTAAACCTCTACTTTTGTAACTAGTCCTCTAAATAAGTATTAGTTAAGTATAACTTTAATCCATTTAACACCGCTTTTCCAGTTACATACAGGGAAGTGAACACATCATTTCTTAATGTTTCTCTAAGTGGTTCTATCGCTTTTATTTATGACGGGCACTGGGGCGAAATGAAAATAAGAATTTAGGTACGACAGGGACGATATTCAGACATGTTCTTGCTTGAAAAAATGTGACGAGTAACTTTTGTACCTAACTTGCCTGCTTTCGTTAAGTATTTTACATTATTTATACGCCAATAGTTTTGCATAGTGAATTATACTGGCAGAGAAACAAAGGAGGAGGTAAAAATACTTTTTATATTTCAATAGGGTGTAGGATGTATTTATCGTAGGCGGATACCTCGCGCACTGCAACCAATTTGATCATTTTGGCTACACCCCCCGGGAGGCAGGGATGAGGTGAAGGAGCCGTAGGTGGTCTCAGGTCCGCAGCAGACAGGCCCTCATAGACGCACAGAAATCCCTTATTACTTCTAGTTTGAACAGTAGAGGCGAAGAATCCCAAAGAGAGGGCGACGAAGTAACTCTAACGGACGGGACAACGCACCCTGGCGTTCACGGGTAGAAATCTTTTGAATGTGCAAGCAACTACACCATCTATCCCACATCGCCAGCACCGCAGGACCCGAAGACATACCTGAAACGTGAAAGGGAATGCGGGAAAGGACAAATCGCGGTAGAATACACCACCCCCCGGCATTCGCCTAGGCTACCAGGGGAAAACCACGAAAAACTCCATGGTCAGAGTGGTCGTCACCGAGAATCGAACTCAGGATCTCCCGAATGCGGGACAAAGACATTGCCACTTGAGCCATCCCGCTTGGTTTCACCCCAGTAATTAGTTAAACGAGCTCACTGTTTATCGCGATATGTGTACTGAATTTTCACAATCATATCCACAACAGGAAGATAATATTGATATCCTGTTCCAACACACTGTGCATCACTTCACTGAGTAAGTTGTCCGTCATTATTTGAATGATTTGGAAACAACTGGACTCTTAACGTGGACCAATTATGTACACATCTGATATCATACTAATTCTTTCCAGATTTCAGTGAAGAAAGCGCAGCCTTGTGGACAAGTTAGTCTGAATAACTGGATTGCACATGGGAGGAAATTTACCTCATCTAACAACATACCGTGTAGTAAAGTATGTTTATAATCTTAATAAAAGCACATTGTTCTAGAATATCTATGCAAATACGGAGAAATAAAAGAAGTATTCACATGTTACGTTTCTTTGGAATGACAGAATTAAGACCATAAGTCTATGTGGCCTTTGTAAACTGGACAGAAAATTCTGTTTGTAATTTTTATTGGAAGGAAATTTGTTTAATAACCCTGCAGTGAAGTTTATTTTACCGAGCGGGATGGGTTAGGGGGTATAGTCTGTGGTCCGCATTCGGACACGGGTTTAAATCCCGTGGGCCGACAAATCTGTCTGAGGTATTTTCGTTGTTTTCCTCATTCGTCAAGGTAAATACCGGATTGGATATTTAGGGGAGCTGCTATGTTAGAAGACGAAAGTAAAAATCACCATAATGTTATTCTTGGTATTAAAGTTAATAAACCTTTATTAATTAACAATCTTCGTCTTCCTAAACGTTCATAACTAATATTAGCTGAGCAAGTCTAAAAGCAATAGTAAAATGAAAAATAAGTGGTAATAGCGAATGCTATGCCATCTATTTACAGACAATTTAAGCAGATAGACTGAACGGCACCCTAATGCCATCTGCACAGTATGAAGCAGGGGTTACAGGGATGTGACCTAGAAGGCTAACTGTCCAGCACATATCGTTCTAAGAGATATCCATAACAGGTCCGTCAAGATATGACCAAGGAGTTAAAGCTGTAATATAAAATAGAATAAATAAAGTTTATTTCCGGTGTGAAGGATCCTTTATTTTAGTGGGAGAGACTCGCTTATTATTCATTAATTTCTATTTAGATTATGTTTTAGAGTTTCGGTATTTACGGTAGATAATATAAGTATGTATAAAAATCGTTATAATATATATCTCGCAGTTATGCATATATGGTAGTTCTAAATGAAAATCGGAAATCACATATTGTATAACACAAGGTATAAAAAATATTTTGGGTCAATTGTGGCCCTTATCGGAAGAAAAACTGGGGTAGCGATTTTAAGACGGCACTATCCACGCCTTCACTTCTGACTTGCTCATGTGAAGTATCCCAAATGCCCAACGTGGTACGCAGCCCATGGTAAAGCTGTGGGTCTTCTCATTCCACCCCGCCATCATCATCATTGCCCTACCATCGGAAGTAACGAATTCCACCTGCTGGGTACCTCCACCTCAGAAATGGGTTCAGTCATGGCTTGATGGTATGAGGTATCTCCCGAAGGTCACAGACCATACGGGGAGCGTTAGAAATACGACGAGCACATTTACTTGGCAACTGACCATTGAAATAGCTTTGCACGTAATTACTTCTGTGAAGTTCTTAGTTTTTCTTCTGAGGAAAGGGCCAGGAGGACCACATTATTGCTCTGAAGTCTTTAGAGTTCCTCCTGTGGAGGAGCTATGAAGGATAGTACTACTGCTGCAAAGTCTTTGGACTTACTCCTGTGGAGGGGCCATGAAGGGCCATATTACTACCATGAATCTTTGGATTTACTACTGAGGAGGGGCTATGAAGGGCCATGTTACTGCGATGAAGTCTTTGGATTTACTCCTGCTGTGGGGCCATGAAGGGCCATATTACTACCATGAATCTTTGGATTTTCTCCCGAGGAGGGGCTATGAATGGCCATGTTACTGCGATGAAGTCTATGGATTTGCTCCTGTGGTGGAGCCATGAAGACCATATAACTGCCATGAATCTTTAGATTTACTCCTGAGGAAGGGCCATAAAGGGCCATATTACTGCAATGAATCTTTGGATTTTCTCCTGAGGAAGGGCTATGAAGGGACATGTTACTGCGATGAAGTCTTTGGATTTACTCCTGTGGTGGAACCATGAAGACCATATTACTGCCATGAATCTTTGGATTTTCTCCTGAGGAGGGGCCATAAAGGGCCATATTACTACCATGAATCTTTGGATTTCCTATTGTCGAGGGGACATGAAGGGCCATAATACTACCATTAATCTTTGGATTTACTCCTGTGGAGGGGCCATAAAGGGCCATATTACTACCATGAATCCTTGGATTTACTCCTGTGATTGGAGCCATGAAGGCCCATATTACTACCATGAATCCTTGGATTTACTCCTGATGACGGGATATGAAGGCCATGTTACTGCGATGAAGTCGCTGGATTTACTCCTGTGGTGAAGCCATGAAGGGCCATATTACTGCCATGAATCTTTGGATTTACTCCTGAGGAGGGCTCATGAAGGGCCATATTTTTACCAAGAATCATTGGATTTACTGCTGCTGTGGGGCCATATTACTACCATGAATCTTTGGATTTACTCCTGAAGAGGTGCTATGAAGAGCCATGTTATTGCGATGAAGTCTTTGGATTTACTGCAGTGGTGGAGCCATGAACGGTCTTATTACTGCCATGAATCTTTGGATTTACTCCTGAGGAGGGGCCAATGAAGGGCCATATTACTACCATGAATCTTTGGATTTACTCCCAAGGAGGGGCTATGAATGGCCATGTCACTGCGATGAAGTCTATGGATTTAATCCTATGGTGGAGCCATGAAGGGCCATATTACTGCCATGAATCTTTAGATTTACTCCTGAGGAGGGGCCATGAAGGCCCATGTTACTATCATGAATCCTTGGATTTACTCCTGAGGACGAGATATGAAGGGCCATGTTACTGCGATGAAGTCGCTGGATTTACTCCTGTGCTGAAGCCATGAAGGGCCATATTACTGCCATGAATCTTTGGATTTACTCCTGAGGAGGGGACCTGAAGGGCCATATTTTTACCAGGAATCATTAGATTTACTGCTGCTGTGGGGCCATGAAGGCCCATATTACTACCATGAATCGATGGATTTACTCCTGAAGAGGTGCTATGAACGGCCTTTTTACTGCCATGAATCTTTGGATTTACTCCTGAGGAGGGGCCAATGATGGTCCATATTACTACCATGAATCTTTGATTTACTCCCAAGGAGGGGCTATGAATGGCCATGTTACTGCGATGAAGTCTATGGATTTAAACCTATGGTGGAGCCATGAAGGGCCATATTACTGCCATGAATCTTTGGATTTACTCCTTAGGAGGGGCTATGAGGGGCCATGTTACTGCGATGAGGGCTTTGGAATTACTCCTGTGGTAGAACCATGAAGGGCCATATTACTGCCATGAATCTTTAAATTTACTCCTGAGGAGGGGACATGAAGGGCCATATTATTACCGCGTATCATTGGATTTCCTCCTGTGGTGGAGCCATGAAGGGCCGTCTTACTGCAATGAATCTTTGGATTTACTCCTGAGGAGGGGCCATGAAGGGCCTTATTTTTACCAAGAATCATTGGAATTACTGCTGCTGTGGGGCCATGAAGGGCCATATTACTACCATGAATCTTTGGATTTACTCCTGAAGAGTTGCTATGAAGGGCCATGTTACTGCGATGAAGTCTTTGGATTTACTGCTGTGGTGGAGCCATGAACGTCCTGATTACTGCCATGAATCTTTAGATTTACTCCTAAGAAGGGGCCAATGAAGGGCCATATTACTACCATGAATCTTTGGATTTACTCCTGAGGGGGGGCTATGAAGGGCCATGTTACTGCGATGAAGGCTTTGGATTTACTCCTGTGGTAAAGCCATGAAGGGTCATATTACTGCCATGAATCTTTAGATTTACTCCTGAGGAGGGGCCATGAAGGGCCATATTATTACCGCGTACCATTGGATTTCCTCCTGTGGTGGAGCCATGAAGGGTTGCATTACTGCCATGAATCTTTGGATTTACTCCTGAGGGGGGGCTATGAAGGGCCATGTTACTGCGATGAAGGCTTTGGATTTACTCCTGTGGTAAAGCCATGAAGGGTCATATTACTGCCATGAATCTTTAGATTTACTCCTGAGGAGGGGCCATGAAGGGCCATATTATTACCGCGTACCATTGGATTTCCTCCTGTGGTGGAGCCATGAAGGGTTGCATTACTGCCATGAATCTTTGGATTTACTCCTGAGGAGGGGCCATGAAGGGCCTTATTACTACCATGAATCTTTGGATTTTCTCCTGAGAAGGGGCTATGAAGGACCATGTTACTGCCATGAATTTTGGATTTACTCCTGAAGAGGGGCCATGAAGGGCCATATTACTACCATGGATCTTTGGATTTACTGCCGTCGAGGGGCCACGAAGGGCCATAATACTACCATGAATGTTTTCATGTACTCCTGTGGAGGGTCCATGAAGGGCCATATTACTACCATGAATCTTTGGATTTACTCCTGCGGAGGGGCCTTGAAGGGCCATATTATTACCGCGTATAATTGGATTTACTCCTGTGGTGGAGCCATGAAGGGCCGTATTACTGCCATGAATCTTTGGATTTACTCCTGAGGAGGGGCTATGAAGGGCCATTTTACTGCGGTGAAGTCTTTGGATTTACTCCTGTGGTGGAGCCATGAAGGGCCATATTACTGCCATGAATCGTTGGATTTACTCCTGAGGAGGGGCCATGAAGGGCCATATTACTACAATGAAGCTTTGGATTTGCTCCCGAGGAGGGTCTATGAATGGCCATGTTACTGCGATGAAGTCTATGATTTACTCCTGTGGTGGAGCCATGAAGGGCCATATTACTGCCATGAATCTTTGGATTTACTCCTGTGGAGGGGCTATGAAGGGCCAGGTTACTGCTATGAAGTCTGGATTTACTCCTGTGGTGGGGACATGAAGGGCCATGTTACTGCTATGAAGTCTGGATTTACTCCTGTGGTGGGGACATGAAGGGCCATGTTACTGCTACGAAGTCTGGATTTACTGCTGTGGTGGGGCCATATTACTGCTGCAGGACTTTAGATTTACTCCCTAGGAAGAGCCATGAAGGACCAAATTAAATTGAGTTATATTTATAGGCTCTCTTTAACTGCTCTGGTCTTTAGCGTCCCATTCTATATTGGGCGTCAAAGACCGGTGATTTTGCTCAAATGCCTCTTTATCAGACGTGAGGTTCTTTTACTTGCCGTAAATCTACGACACGGCACCGCCGGATTTTCTTCCCTTCCGAAGGAAGCCAAGATAAGGATTTTTACGCCCGAAAAAATCCACCGTCCTCCGCCGGTGAAGGACTATATTACTTCTAAACTTTTGGGATTTAGTCCTGAGGAGGGACCATGAAGGGTCACATTACTGGTGTGAAGTCTTTAGTTGTACTTCTAAGGGAGAGAAATAAAGAACCATATTACTGCCATGAATCTTTGGATTTTCTCCTGAGGAGGGGCCATAAAGGGCCATATTACTACCATGAATCTTTGGATTTCCTATTGTCGAGGGGACATGAAGGGCCATAATACTACCATTAATCTTTGGATTTACTTCTGTGGAGGGGCCATAAAGGGCCATATTACTACCATGAATCCTTGGATTTACTCCTGTGATTGGAGCCATGAAGGCCCATATTACTACCATGAATCCTTGGATTTACTCCTGATGACGGGATATGAAGGCCATGTTACTGCGATGAAGTCGCTGGATTTACTCCTGTGGTGAAGCCATGAAGGGCCATATTACTGCCATGAATCTTTGGATTTACTCCTGAGGAGGGCTCATGAAGGGCCATATTTTTACCAAGAATCATTGGATTTACTGCTGCTGTGGGGCCATGAAGGGCCATATTACTACCATGAATCTTTGGATTTACTCCTGAAGAGGTGCTATGAAGAGCCATGTTATTGCGATGAAGTCTTTGGATTTACTGCAGTGGTGGAGCCATGAACGGTCTTATTACTGCCATGAATCTTTGGATTTACTCCTGAGGAGGGGCCAATGAAGGGCCATATTACTACCATGAATCTTTGGATTTACTCCCAAGGAGGGGCTATGAATGGCCATGTCACTGCGATGAAGTCTATGGATTTAATCCTATGGTGGAGCCATGAAGGGCCATATTACTGCCATGAATCTTTAGATTTACTCCTGAGGAGGGGCCATGAAGGCCCATGTTACTATCATGAATCCTTGGATTTACTCCTGAGGACGAGATATGAAGGGCCATGTTACTGCGATGAAGTCGCTGGATTTACTCCTGTGCTGAAGCCATGAAGGGCCATATTACTGCCATGAATCTTTGGATTTACTCCTGAGGAGGGGACCTGAAGGGCCATATTTTTACCAGGAATCATTAGATTTACTGCTGCTGTGGGGCCATGAAGGCCCATATTACTACCATGAATCGATGGATTTACTCCTGAAGAGGTGCTATGAACGGCCTTTTTACTGCCATGAATCTTTGGATTTACTCCTGAGGAGGGGCCAATGATGGTCCATATTACTACCATGAATCTTTGATTTACTCCCAAGGAGGGGCTATGAATGGCCATGTTACTGCGATGAAGTCTATGGATTTAAACCTATGGTGGAGCCATGAAGGGCCATATTACTGCCATGAATCTTTGGATTTACTCCTTAGGAGGGGCTATGAGGGGCCATGTTACTGCGATGAGGGCTTTGGAATTACTCCTGTGGTAGAACCATGAAGGGCCATATTACTGCCATGAATCTTTAAATTTACTCCTGAGGAGGGGACATGAAGGGCCATATTATTACCGCGTATCATTGGATTTCCTCCTGTGGTGGAGCCATGAAGGGCCGTCTTACTGCAATGAATCTTTGGATTTACTCCTGAGGAGGGGCCATGAAGGGCCTTATTTTTACCAAGAATCATTGGAATTACTGCTGCTGTGGGGCCATGAAGGGCCATATTACTACCATGAATCTTTGGATTTACTCCTGAAGAGTTGCTATGAAGGGCCATGTTACTGCGATGAAGTCTTTGGATTTACTGCTGTGGTGGAGCCATGAACGTCCTGATTACTGCCATGAATCTTTAGATTTACTCCTAAGAAGGGGCCAATGAAGGGCCATATTACTACCATGAATCTTTGGATTTACTCCTGAGGGGGGGCTATGAAGGGCCATGTTACTGCGATGAAGGCTTTGGATTTACTCCTGTGGTAAAGCCATGAAGGGTCATATTACTGCCATGAATCTTTAGATTTACTCCTGAGGAGGGGCCATGAAGGGCCATATTATTACCGCGTACCATTGGATTTCCTCCTGTGGTGGAGCCATGAAGGGTTGCATTACTGCCATGAATCTTTGGATTTACTCCTGAGGGGGGGCCTTGAAGGGCCATGTTACTGCGATGAAGGCTTTGGATTTACTCCTGTGGTAAAGCCATGAAGGGTCATATTACTGCCATGAATCTTTAGATTTACTCCTGAGGAGGGGCCATGAAGGGCCATATTATTACCGCGTACCATTGGATTTCCTCCTGTGGTGGAGCCATGAAGGGTTGCATTACTGCCATGAATCTTTGGATTTACTCCTGAGGAGGGGCCATGAAGGGCCTTATTACTACCATGAATCTTTGGATTTTCTCCTGAGAAGGGGCTATGAAGGACCATGTTACTGCCATGAATTTTGGATTTACTCCTGAAGAGGGGCCATGAAGGGCCATATTACTACCATGGATCTTTGGATTTACTGCCGTCGAGGGGCCACGAAGGGCCATAATACTACCATGAATGTTTTCATGTACTCCTGTGGAGGGTCCATGAAGGGCCATATTACTACCATGAATCTTTGGATTTACTCCTGCGGAGGGGCCTTGAAGGGCCATATTATTACCGCGTATAATTGGATTTACTCCTGTGGTGGAGCCATGAAGGGCCGTATTACTGCCATGAATCTTTGGATTTACTCCTGAGGAGGGGCTATGAAGGGCCATTTTACTGCGGTGAAGTCTTTGGATTTACTCCTGTGGTGGAGCCATGAAGGGCCATATTACTGCCATGAATCGTTGGATTTACTCCTGAGGAGGGGCCATGAAGGGCCATATTACTACAATGAAGCTTTGGATTTGCTCCCGAGGAGGGTCTATGAATGGCCATGTTACTGCGATGAAGTCTATGATTTACTCCTGTGGTGGAGCCATGAAGGGCCATATTACTGCCATGAATCTTTGGATTTACTCCTGTGGAGGGGCTATGAAGGGCCAGGTTACTGCTATGAAGTCTGGATTTACTCCTGTGGTGGGGACATGAAGGGCCATGTTACTGCTATGAAGTCTGGATTTACTCCTGTGGTGGGGACATGAAGGGCCATGTTACTGCTACGAAGTCTGGATTTACTGCTGTGGTGGGGCCATATTACTGCTGCAGGACTTTAGATTTACTCCCTAGGAAGAGCCATGAAGGACCAAATTAAATTGAGTTATATTTATAGGCTCTCTTTAACTGCTCTGGTCTTTAGCGTCCCATTCTATATTGGGCGTCAAAGACCGGTGATTTTGCTCAAATGCCTCTTTATCAGACGTGAGGTTCTTTTACTTGCCGTAAATCTACGACACGGCACCGCCGGATTTTCTTCCCTTCCGAAGGAAGCCAAGATAAGGATTTTTACGCCCGAAAAAATCCACCGTCCCCCGCCGGTGAAGGACTATATTACTTCTAAACTTTTGGGATTTAGTCCTGAGGAGGGACCATGAAGGGTCACATTACTGGTGTGAAGTCTTTAGTTGTACTTCTAAGGGAGAGAAATAAAGAACCATATTACTGCTGTGAAGTGTTGGTATTTACTCCTGAGGAGGGGCCATGAAGGGTCATATTACTGATTTGAAGAGTTTGGTTTCACTCCTGAAGAAGGGCCATCACAATTCCGAAATGGATTATAATTGGAGCTCGGCATAACAGGCGCTAAAAGCTTCAAAATGGGCAGGCAAATAGGTAGTACAGCATGTTTAAAATAGACACTAATACAGGCACTATTAGTAACGATAAGCACTCAGGTAGGCACAATCATTAAATTCATTCACCACTTAACACACAATTTAACAGGACAGAACAGAATAGAAATACCAAATACCCAATAGCGATACCCCATATGTTAAATTTATTAAATTCCAGTGTTCTCTTAATGGAGCGTAAAACTTTAACATTTATTTAAGTTTGCACTCTTTAGTTGCTATGTACACTATGTGATCAAAAGTATCCGGACACCCCACAAGCATACGTTTTTCATCTTAGGAGCATTTTGCTGCCACCCACTGCCTGGTACTCATTATCCGCGACCTTGGTAGTCATTAAACATAGGGAAACAGCAGAATGGGACGCTCCGTGGAACTCACGGACTTCGAACGTGGTGACGTGATTGTGTGTCACTTGTGTCAGAAGTCTGTACTTGAGATTTCCACACTCCTAAACATCCCAAGGTCCACTGTTTCTGATGTGATAGTGATGTGGAAACGTGAAGGGACATGTACAGCACAAAAGCGTACAGGCCAACCTCGTCTGTTGACCGACAGAGACCGCGGACATTTGAGGAGGGTAGTAAAGAGTAATAGACACACATCTATCCAGACCATCACATAGGAATTGCAAACTGCATCCGGATCCACTCTAAATACTATGACAGTTAGGTGAGAAACCTTGGATTGCATGGTCGAGCGGCTGCTCATAAGCCACACATCACGCAGGAAAATGCCAAACGACGCCTCGCTTGTTGTAAGGAGCATCAACATTACACGATCGAACAGTGGCAAAACGTTGTGGAGTGAAGAATCACGGTACACAATGTGGCGATCCGATGGCAGGGTGTGGGTGGGGCGAATGCCCAGTGAACGTCAACTGTCAGCGTGTGTAGTGTCAACAGTGAAATTCGGAGATGGTGGTGTTATGGTGTGGTCGTGTTTTTCCTGGAGGGGGCTTGCACCCCTTGTTGTTTGGCGTGGCACGATCATAGCGCTGACCAAATTGATATTTTAAGTACCTTCTTGCTTCCACTGTTGAAGAGCAATTCGGGGATGGCGATTGCATCTTTCAATACGATCGAGCACCTGCTCATACTGCACGGGCTGTGGCGGAGTGGTTACACGACAATAACATCCCTGTAATGGACTGGCTGCGCAGAGTCCTGACTTGAATCCTACAGAACACCTTTGGGATGTTTTGGAACGGCGACTTCGTGCAAGGCCCTCACCGACCTACATTGATACCTCTCCTCAGTTGCGCAGTCTGTGAAGAATGAGCTGCCATTCCCCAAGATACCTTCCAGCACCTGACTGAAAGTATGCCTGCGAGAGTGAAAGCTGTCATTAAGGATAAGGGTGGGCCAACGCCATATTGACCTCCAGCATTACCGATGGAGTGCGCCAGGAACTTGTACGTCATTTTCAGCCAGGTGTCCGGATACCTTTAATCATGTAGTGTATTTCTACGGTAAATATTGTTATCGGCTTTTAAGTAATTTCTCTCTTGAAAGGTCCTTTACACTGAGTTGTAATTATTATTTAGTATATTATTGTAAAACAGGCTACTGTTGCGTTAGCAGTAGAATAAGTCTATGCCCATGTGGCAATGGAAAACAATAAAGTCACTGCATTAACGAACAAAGGGATGAGCTAATGCTAAAATGTACGATATTCCAGTCATTAACTACTTTTTAGCTGACCATTTACCGTAGATTTTATTGCGCTAAGCAACCATTATTTTATTATCACAAGAAACAGTGCAACTGCGGATTTTAGGAAATATTAATTGCAACCTTAAAGTTAACTCAACCTAATGGGATGATTCAGACGGTAACGTCTGTGACCCGCATTCGGCGACCATCAACTATGACCCATGGGTTTCTTTCGGGGATTTCTCAGGTCGTTAGGCGAATGCTGGAGTGGTTTCTTTCATCCCCATAATTTCCTGTCCCTCCATTTCGTTCAATTAATCATTTCATTCATCCTTCACTCCTTTTGGTATATTTCAGGGTTGGAAGTTCAGGCAACGGTGTTTCGGAGCAGCGTGGCAGCGAAAAGGATGCTCACTGTGAACTTTCTCCGTTCCTAGGTTATCGGCTGGTTGTCCTGTGGGAGCGTTGGACCCTATGTGGGGTGAGGTTCCGGTCTGCCTGTCCGATTGCCGGGGCGTCTACAGCTGGAAACTGTAGGAAACCCGTCATTGCTGTGCCGTCACTCCTGGTTCCGGCCGCCCGGTCTTTTCTCTAATTTCCTCCGAGGCACCCCATCGTTGGGCATAGGTACAATATCCGCTTTCCCTGGATCGATATCAAATCCCTCCGATACACATTCGATTCCAAGGTTAACACACATTAATAAATAACTGCCAATAACAAATATAGACAGAAATCATAATAAAGCTTCTAATTACAAAACATCTGATGTGCTGTATTAACACGTTTTTTTCTGCTCACTCATCTACAAAGAATTGTTACGAGCTTTTTCACTTTCTCTACTAGTATAGTAAGTAGGGGAGGTATTGTATTCCACTCAAAAATTCAATACCAAGATTTCACCGGAAATATATGTTTTGAGACCCCCTGAATCCAAAAAGGCATTTTTGAAAACATGTCCGTGTGTGTCTGTATGTGAACAGCATAACTCAGAAACGATCAGTTGGATAAACACCAAACTTAGTATTTGAAGTGGTATATTTGTTGGTAGTTGGAAGATGCTTCATGTTTATGTGCACAATGTATGGGAGCCAATTTGTCGCGGTCTCTTCGTGTTATCTTTTGCTGGGCGCCTGTTATTGTATTACTACTTTGAATGTTGGGTTCATTGTCCTCCGGCTAGCTATTATTTCTCGGTCAAGCAAATCTCTTGAACAGGGTGTGTAAACGGAAAGGATTTGTTACTCACAGATAACACTGATAAAGGAATTTGTTTTTACACTTTTATTACCGTCACAATTAATTAAGTTCACATATTGACTCTTGATATACGCCAGACTGAAACTGTTATATTTTCTAATATCACTATAATCACTTATTTACTGCACATTATTAATTCGCGTGTTTCACATTTATAACAAACTTTAAGGCGCGAGAGATTCTGTAGAATTGCGTAACGTGTACTTTATGTATGTTTCCGTTTAACTACGCGACGTATAACTCACGAATACTTATGTTGAACTGATCGACGTATTACTTCTGAATGATTCTGTTGGACTCAGCGACGTGTAACGCGTGGATGATTTTGTTGAACTGGGCAATACTTGCTTCTGGCTTTAGCTTTTTATACTCCCACACCCCGATATGCCTAAAGATTATAACCGAGCTGCTATTGGTTAATAAAACGCTCCAACATTAGCGTCCATTTTTATATCAAATCAAAATTACGAACACAAATGCTCTAGGGAAAATATTCCCGCTATTTATAAGAAAAGCGCGCCAATCTGACGTCATTTGTTTGTCTCTTCTAATTAATATTCAACTCACCCCCTCGCTCATTGTTATCCGCTCTTATTGTCAGTTTCAGTGAGGCCATGTAAACTTATTTCCTAACAATGCATATAATTAACAAACATCTCAAATCAATGTCATACAATAATGCTTATGTACACTACAATCACTCTGGCATTTACATTATTGTGATACAAATTACTGCCACATATTTAGGTTCAGTATCTTCCAGAGTTGCGACACGAAGGTTTTCAAGAAAATTTCCCCACTCCAGATTACCCTTTACATGGAACAGATTTCGAAAATTTTAATTTTCTCCAAAATGGCTCTAACGATTTTGATTAAAATATTATATATTTAAGATACTTTCATGACAAATAAAATCTATATCTTGAATTTTCTGGGAATGTCTCCAAAAGTATTCTTCATTGTGAACGACTTTTGCATAACTGGTATACCATAAGAGATAAACAAACTTTTACTACACAAAAATGTAGATCGCGTTAAAATACATAATTTATGTCATACGTATTTTTGTTGTTGAGTGAACCATTTTCAAGATATTGCTTGTTATTCCCTTAAATTTCCAATACTTATACTTTTTCTCAAATTGGAATTCCTTATTTTTTTTGTACTGGTAATACAAAAATACAGTAGGATAAACAGATAGTTAATCTCTTCAAATTCGGTCGCTATGTGAAGGCTTTCAAATTACGTGCTCTTTGCATAAACACGAAATAGAAAGAAAGGAAGAATAACAGCCTGTAGTAGAAATATTTGAAAATTCAAACTAATAACAAAAAAAAAATATCTCTGTGAGGATTAATACCACGAAATATTTTATTCGAGATCTACATTTTCATTGTTTGTTTGCTTTTTGTTAGTTCCACTTACATTATACAGCCTTTAACATCTACGGTCATATCGGTGTTTTTGCCATTGGAACAATTTCTGATCGAAATGTTCACTGGTTTTATTAGTGTGTCAATCTTTTGAGTATTTTTGCTTTCGGTTTTCTATTTAAACATTAATTTCACACGCATATTTCCTACTCAGTCATACTTCCAAGGTCTAGGAAGAATGGGGGGTGATCCTGGATAAATAAAAAAATGTTTATTCTCCAGCCTGAAATCGAACTCAGGACCCCTGGTTCCTGGAAGCTAGCATACTAACCACCAGACCAAAAGGCAGTCTATGTCTTTTGCGTGGCACGGTTGACCAAATTACACATAAGCCATTTATAGATGACTTCGCAAGCTAATAATAGAAAACTTGATAGCTTAAACATAAGACATTTTAATCAAAATCGTTACTGTTATTTCGAGAAAATAAAGAATTTCGAAAAATGTTCCCTATAAAGGGTAGTTTATGGTGGAGGGAGTTTCTTTAAAATCTTCGTGTCGCAACCTTGGAAGGTCCTGAACGCGCTAGTCGTCTCTTTTTATGCCTACAAAGGATAAACTCATAATTGCTGAACTTATTGAATGAATCTTCCTGTACTAAACGAACCGTTTCGAAAATGTGAGCGCTTCTTATTGGTTTCCAAGGAAGTTATATTGAACCACTCCACTACTTCGTAAACGTTACATAGGGAGACATCTAGCGGTCGCGTGGTACATTAATATAGAGTTCGCTTGTGGGGAAGTGCAAACCCAGCTACTCTCCGCTAGATGACTCTCAGGGGCACACTGCAACCTGCACAACACGCGGGAAGCAACAAGTTGTATTCCTAACTTCTCTGCCTCCGCCACACGACCATTTTCAAGAAAATTAGGGAATACCTTGCGGTCCTAATATACTTCAAGTTTAGGTATATAACAGTAACATGAATTATTGTTAAACCTCCTTCATAGCTTCTCTACAAGATACTCTTAAAAGTCTGTTGTGTTACATTCACATGACTTTATCTACTATTGTTTCTTTCGTTTTTTACTACGCACATAGTAGGTAGAGAAGGTATTGCATTCCACCCAAAGATTTGATACCGAGATTTCACCGGAAATACATATTTTGAGGCCCCCTGAGTGCAAAAAGTAGTATTTTTAGAACAAGGTCTGTGTGTGTGTGTGTGTGTGTGTGAACAGCATAATTAAAAAATGAAATGTCGGATACATACCAACTTTGATATTTAGGTTTGGTATCTTGCAAAGATGCAGCACAAACATTTTCGATAAAAGCCCACACATCCTAAACTACCATTTATGTGGGACATTTTTTTAAATTCTTTACTTTTTCAAAAACGGCTCTAATGAATTTGATTAAAATACCATATATTAAAGATAATTATAAAACAAATAACATGTATAACTTGAATTTTATGGGAATAGACTGTAAAGTTCTCTTATTTGGAGGAAATTTTGTATAATCTTGAATAACTGGTAAACATAAAGCGATAGACGAATACGCAATATACAAAAATATTATTATTTCCAATAATGTTATCTGTAGCATCAGCCATTTCCGAAATATTCGTTATTAATGGTTTGAATTGTTCAATACTTTCTCATTCTTTTGAAGTCCGGTCGACTTTCAGTTGCTTCTTAAGGTTGCATGAAGTTGCATATATCGTCCAGTTCTTAAACATTTGACTATCGCTGGTCCCTTTGAATTTATAACGAAATGTGTACTGTAGCTATTTCTGCAAAAGTTTGTCTCGATTAAAATTAAAACTGTACCCATTAATAAATGATAGAGGGTAGAGAAAGTGGCGCGCGCGTGCGCGCATACACGCACACACCTTTTCTAAAAATGTTTTTTTTTTGGATTCAAGGGGCCTCAAATCATATATTTCTTGTGAAATCTGGGTACGAATTTTTGGGTACACCAAATTACCTTCTCTACCTAATGTGTACTTGATAGAGAAAGTAAAAAGTGATTTCTTTAATCATCTTACGTTTGTCACGATACATTTACCACATAAAGCATCTCAAACTAACTAAATTGGCTTAGTAGCATGCATAATACTGAAACAAAGCGTAGTTTTCCCATATCGTTAATTAATTTTTGTGTCCCAAAAAAACAGCAAAATTACACAAGACCATTTATGAAAAAAGTAAAAAATAATAAATACGTTTGCATTTAAAGGACAGAGAACCTTCGTTTTGTATGCTTAATGATTCGCTCAAATGTGAAATTCGTATTTGACTTTTAGCTTTTGAGTTTCGCAGTCCACACGGGTCGTTTTCTAAAGTGCTTTTAGGGACATTTAGTAAACCTTCCTCTGCCTAGGTAAGTAAATGGCAGAGAAAGTAATAGTCTAAATCCAGTGCCCTATTTGAAAAAAAATTACAAGACTATATTTAGAATATCCATAATCTGTCTAATGAAGCCTCTATGGACAGTAGAATGGTCATTGGTTTAAAAATAAAGAACTGCAAAACCATTTAGAGAAGCGCCTGTTTTGAACATCATAGATGCGAGAAATTTATGATGTATAGCACTGAAACTTTATCCTGTTTTTAATTGTCACTTCACTAGGTTCTCACGGTGACTTAATACCTTATTCTAGTTCCACTATTCACGCATCTTGACTTTCTTCGTGCCGTAGTTGCGTGGCGAAATACGCCTCTTCGTCCGAACGGCTCACTCGCTTGGGAGTCGAACACACGACTTCTTCCACATCTCGCAGAAGCAGCACTCGCTGTACGTCACAGCAGTTGTCACAAAGTCGGTAGGAAAACAGCACTTTTCGTCGCTCAGAAACGTACTATCTCGCTCACTGACTGACTGAATCGCATTCGCGAGAACACTCGCTTAGGTTGCCAATGGAATCTTCCACAGAACATTCTAGAATTTTCTGGACACACATTTTGGAGGCGGGAGTACGGAAACTTCCAGAAGATTCTGGTTAACTGACGATAGCGCTTCTTATGTTTATGCTGGGCCGACCTCCCGATAACCTTGGGACAAATACCAAAACGGATAGTAGATCTAACAGAATAACACCAGTAAACTAAAACTTTCATTAAAGGCTCTGAAACTTTTCAGTTTGAATTAGACTTCTGTGTAATTAAAGAATTTTGACATTTATTGGATACAATTCAACAGGGTGTCTCTAAAAGACCCGCAACACATTTCTTAATTTATTTCAGAAAAACAAAAACGTATACAGCCTTCGTACATATGTCATATTAAAGAGGAACTCAAATGTTTTTGTTTGGATTTACTGCTAATCTTCTTACAATGCATTTGCCGTAGTTGGCGTTTTGTAAAGATGGCAACTTCTAGGGTAGCGTGCACTTTCTGTGTATTGGCAGAATAAGAGCGCTACAGATGTGCAACGGAAGTACAATAAAGAAGTACCTAGCGGGAAGTTCATTTAAGCCTGGCATGACAAATTTGTAGGTACTGGTTGCCTCTTTCCTAAGAAAAGAAGTGGCCGTCCTACAATTAGTGAAGAGACGCTCAACCTGTGGGAGGCATTCATAAGAAGTCCGAAAAAATAATTTCGTACAGTATCCCGCGAGCTGCAAGTACCACATGTCACCTTTATCAAAAATCTTGAAGAACTCGAGCGTAGATTAAAGACGTTGCCAACACTGTATCTGAGGATATGATCCAAAGACAGTTTGATAATCGTTTGGACATAGGCTAAGTTACACATTGTTCCCCTATCGAGTAATTCTGAACTAAAGCACTGAAAACAAAAACATTTGAGTTCCTCTTTAATATGAAGTATATACAAAAGCTATAACATTTGTATTTTTTGTGCAATATATTAAGAAAGGTATTGGCGCATTTTACAGACATCCTGTCTATTACAATTTGTTTTACTGCATGTTTTGTGTTTTCAAGCATTATATTTTGATAGTTTTATTACTTGAAAATATTAATCATTTGTGTCTTTTCTACGTATTAACTATGAAGGATTGTATTGTTTTGTTGCCCCACGTTTAGGTGTCAATTTGAAGAAGTTGTATTGTTCCACTGTTGGGGAGCCCAAACTTGAAATAGTGTCGTGGAGTGTTCGCCCCAGGTACGATACAAAGTTTCCGGTGGCCTTCGCCCCAAGTTCACTTTTCCGGTGGCCTTTGCCCCCACGTTTAAAAATCAACTTTGTAATTTGAATGTTTATTTAAATATTGTATATGTATATTTGCCTCGGCATAGTCAGTAGTAATTTTCAGAAACGCGTATCTCTTAGCAGGGGGGGTGTGGCTAAAGAACGAAAGCTTACGTAAATTATAATGGTATTTAACTTCGTTTTATTAATATTTCACACGATTAAATAACACTTCATTGATATATCGTACTGTAGAGCTGTGAGATTTTTGTTAATTGTACTTTTTAACACGTAAACTTTATATTATTCACGCCATAATGAATTTTATATATCTCACACTGAATACGTACCAAGCTAACTGTTAGGAACGTTGCCTTCTAGCATCTGGCGTTTACCACTAAAATTTGTAAATCTCTCTATTTCAAGTCTCTGATTGGCTAATTTTACTCCAATAGAATACTTTTATTTATTTTTCAGCTTTTCTAGTATTTGATTGGCTATTTGCAAGCTGTTTCAAATATTACATTATTGTTCCAAGAATTACCAGTAGCATTATTAAACTTTCTAATTCATTATTGCCTCAAGGTTACCTCATTGTTACCTCATTGTTAGCAACTTTTGGCTTCTATTCTCACAGCTCCTACATTGTTAAATTACTTAATTCATTTACATAACATTATTATACATGTACATAAGCATAATACAAGAACTGTTACATACATTTTATATATTATATTATACACATATTGCGTTACGGTGGGCTGTTATGTTTTATATTATTAGACTGAAATCATTTAAGTGTTAAAAATACTACCTCAAGTTTCCCCATTTTAGAAATATTAAACCATTATTCTTTTTGTTTTGTTCTTTATTTTTTTTAAAATATTTTCTGAAAGTCTCCTGAAAGACAGAAACATAACCTTTTTATTAAACACTGGCTATCTTTCACTGCCACCATTTATTTAACACTCACTGGTTTTCACTATACTTGTTAATTTTTGGTCTGCCATATGTTTGACACTTTTAAAGTCAACGATCTGTGTAAGGTGAATGATCTGGTATTCAATGACCTGGGTAAAGTTTGTTTATTCACTAACACAGCCACTATTAAGTGTCTTATGTGCTAGACGTTTAACGCTCAATTAGGCATATTAACACTTGTTACCCTTTCTTTTACAACTTATTTCTTAAGCATTTTTATACTTCTTACAATTTCTAACAATTTATATCTTATACAATATAAGTGCAGTTGCCATTCAGATTTGTATTTTTTTTACTAACACTGGATTTTCTTCTATTACATCATTTTATTTATACTCTCTTTTGTTATTGAAAAATTGTTACATTTAATAAAGATATTTAAATAGTACTTTGCATTATTTTCCCCTTTTATGTTCCAGTTACTTTATTTTCTTTCTCTTCTTTTTCTGTTTCTTCTTGTGCCACACATAAACTGCATACTCTATAACATTATCTGTCATTGACAAGTTGTCATCTCTACTATATTGTGAATAACTTAGGCTTGCCCTAATCTTATGTTGCACAGTGGTATTCCAAAATTTATTCATAAACAAAATTCTAAATGTCTCAAAATTCATTCACTATCTGCTAACACATGTAACCAGTCTAAGGTTTTGTTATCCAAGCATTTCCTAACAAGTATCATTTTTAATGCTTCAGGCACATTCTTCAATTTAAAATATTGTACTAAATCATGTATAAATTGTACTGGACTTGAGGAAGCATTAAAATAAGGTAATGGTAATTCATTAGCACTGAATGATAGTTTGACACTTGATTTGTTACATGCATATGTGTGATATCATTATTGTTTTGTGTTTGAGAGGCTGATGCTATGGAGAAAGAGAAGCGTCTTTTGTCTTATTAGTTAACAAAGGTGATACACATATTTCAGCACTTGTATTATTATTGTCATGCATTTGATTAGCTTTTACTGAACCAGTTACATTTGCATTTAGCTTTGGTACACTGGTGCTTAAAGTTTCAAAACTATTTCTAAGTTTATCAATTTCTTTGCTACTTTCTTGTATTTTACCTTTAATTTCGTCTATCATTGATATTACTTGTCCTTGTCCTATAATTGCTTCTTTTATTGCATCTGTTTTAGCCATTTCATGCATTTTATTTATTTCCCCTGTTAAATCTATTTGTGTTTGCACAGTATCTGCATTTGTGTTTTCCATTTATTCAGTTTCCTGACTGGTTTCTTGTACTTTATTTAACTCGGTGCTAGTTTCATTCAGCTTATTTTTTAGCTCTGTATTAGCTTCAGTTAACTTATTATTAGTTTCCTTTCTCAGCTCTGTACTAGTTTCGGTTAATTTATTATTAAATTCAGTTATCATATTACTTAACCCTACTCTAATTTCAATTATCTTATTACTTAACTCTACTCTCTGTATTAGTTTCAGTTATCTTATTATTAGTTTCAGTTATCTTATTCATTTCAACTCTGATTTCAGTTAATGCTTTTAAAAGCCACATAATATTTTGTTGCTGTAAGTTTTCTTGCTCTTGTTGGCTAGATGTGTGAGGGTTTCTTTCTTTTGTTGTTCCCTGCACTACATATGTAAAGGTGATTGACCTTGCATACTACTGAATTTACAAATGAATGTTCTTCTACATTTAACCTATTTGTTTCCTCTAGCTCTGATTGTAAATTTACAGTGTAATATGTAATGGCTGACCTATCCTCTCCTACTTCCATATTTTCATTGTTTTTTGTTTCCATTTTCTTTTGTTATATTTGGTTTGGAATTGCTGATTTTTAATTCTCCACTTCTTAAGAGCATGAAGTTATTTTAATAACAATATATATTTTCTTAACCATCTTGACAATTATATAAATATAGTATTGGAATTTTCTGACCTTTTCTTTGGCTGTGTTAGTAAACCTTTTTATAATCTGGTTTTCCCTCGTAGATTATTGTTGAATTGTTGACTGCGTGCCCCGTACTCCTGAAAGAATTGTTGCTGTTGTTGATGATTTTGAAGTTCTCTGAAGTTCTCTGGAGTTCTTGTAGTGAAGTCTTGTAATTTCGTCGATTCTTTTCTTCTTTTCACCTATTCTTGCCTATTCTGTCCCCACATTTAGGCGCCAATTTGAAGAAGGATTGTATTGTTGCCCCACGTTTAGGTGCCAATTTGAAGAAGTTGTATTGTAGTTCCACTGTTAAGGAGCCAAAACTTGAAGTAGTTTCTTGGAGTGTTCGCCCCACGTACGATACAAAGTTTCCGGTGGCCTTCGCCACAAGTTCACTTTTCCGGTGGCCTTCGCCTCCACGTTTAAAAATCAACTTTGTAATTTGAATGTTTATTTAAATATTATATATGCATATTCGCCTCGGCATAGTCAGTAGTAATTTGCGGAAACACGTAACTCTTAGCAGGGGGTGGTGTGGCTAAAGAATTGTCGCAGTTCTCAATGGCTTGCATTATCTTATTTGTTGGGCGCTTATTGTTTTATGATTTTTTTAAATTTGTGTTCTTTGTCCTCCGGCTAGCTGTTATAACTCAGTTGAGCACGTGTCTCTAAGCAGGGCGTGTAAACGGAAAGGAGTTGTTACTAAAAGATAACACTGATAAAAAAACTGTATCTAGACATTTATTGTCGTCATGCTTAATTAATAATTGACATATTTAATCTTTATACACGCCGGACTGAATCTGTGATATTTCCGAATGTAACTACAGTCGTTTTAGTTGCCGCGCACCAATTACTTCGCGTACTTTACATTTTTGTAACTAACTCTGTGACGTGCACCTTGTGAGAGACTCTTTAAAACTGTGCGACACTTGGTTATGGCTCGAGAATATATACTCCTTCACCTCGAATTGCCTAAACATTATAATATAACTGCTATTGGTTACCAAATTGCGCCCACTTTAGCGTTTGTTTTGGTCAGCCAACCACTACTACTAACATATATGCTCTAGGGAAGATATTCCCTCCATTTATAAAAACGGCACGCTACCATGACGTCATTTCGGCTTTCTCTTCTTAGTGATAAACAACTCACCCCCTCGGTTTATTGTTACCCACTTCTATTGTCAGTTTCAGTTAGGCCGTGCAAACTTATTTTCTAACAATACTTATGGCTAACAAACATCTAAAATCATGTACATACAAAAGTATTAATTTAAACTACAATTACTGTGGCATTCACAGATGTTAAGATATAAAATATTGCCTTAGAATGAAGGCTTACACAAATTATAATTCTTTTTTTCAATCTTTCACACGATTAAATAACACTTCACTGATATATCCTACTGTATATCTGTGAGAGTTTTATTAATTGTACTTTTTAACACATAAACATATTATTCACGCCGTAATGAATTTTATATGTCTCACACTGAATACGTACCGAGTGAACTACTCAGGAACGCTGCCTTCTAGCTGGTTTATACCGCTTAAATTTGTAAATTTCTCTATTTAAAGTCTCTGATTGGATAATTTTACTCGAATAGAATACTTTTATTTAACTTTCAGCTTTTCTAGTTTTTGATTGGCTATTTGTAAACTGTTTTGAACATTATATCATTGTTCCAAGAATTGCTAGTAGCATTATTAAATTTTGTAATTCATTATTGCCTCAAGGTTACCTCATTGTTACCTCATTGTTAGCAATTTTTGGCTTCTATTCTCACAGATCCTACATTGTTAAATTACTTAATTCATTCACATAACATTATTATACATAATAATAATAATAACAATAATAATAATAATAATAATAATAATATAAACATAATACAATGACTGTTACATTGATTTTATATATTATATTATACACATACTGCTTTAAGGCGGGCTGTTAATTTTTTTATATTATATAATTAGGCTGAAATATTTAAGTGTTAAAAATACTGCCTCAACTAAAGAAAACCAACCAACTCTCAAAGAAACACTATTTGAGTTAATGGCATAATTATAATAGTGTTTCTTCTGGTAATCCAATAAACATGTTTGTACTAGTATCGCATCTACCTCTCATTCAAGAGATCCAGTATTCCAATCTCGGTTAGGGCGAGTTACGTGAATCAAGTTTTCTCCGGGGTTTTCACTTTAACTGAAGAGATAAATGTCGGATAGCCCTAAAATGTATGAATCCAGGGATGATTTGAAGGTTATTTCAGCCATTTCATTTATTCATTCATATTACCTACCCAGTTCAAGTACATTAAACTTCAAGCGACCTCTCCCCCCAAAAATATCCATAGCTCTTTCAAACAGCAAACTAAACATTCTCCTGTTATTTTGATATTATTACTTCCAAAAGTGAATAGTAGTTAAAGGCTCTAATAAGGCTTTGAGTCAATAAACAGGAGTTTCACAAAATATTTCTTGAGTTCTGTATTTCATTCCCCAAAGTAAATACAATACGTCCTGTTAGATGATTTAAGATATCAAAGATCTTTTCTTTTGATTTTAAAGAAGATAAGTGTTCCTTTCATTTCTTGTAATGAAAGGAGAGACATTGATAATACTCCTTTTCATGGTAAAAATGCTGTCTTCCCTCACATTTTTCTCTCGACTGACGGCACATTTCTTTTTAATTTCATTCTTTTGTGCCAGAAAGTAAACGTAGGAGACGACTTTTATGAAGGAAATAAGTGAAAGAAGTGCTGCGTTATTCTTGGCAGAATTATTAAAGAAAAATAAATATTGTGGAGGTATAAATTCTGCGTAAGTATAACAACATTCAATGAAGAGATACTTTGTATAAATTATAGAGATGTTTTGAAAGACAGAAAGAGAAAGCAAAATGAAATTGGTGAAATTCACAAGATTTAATCGATTAAGGGGACAAGGTAGTCTAAACACATGGAAATTACACCTTAAGTGTGTTAAATTACCACTGCTCTTAAAGTTCTCAATGGTTTTTCTGAACTGATTATGAATTACTCTATAAATTATGATTATTATTTCAAGTGGTCGTTTGAATTGATGGCTTAGTTAGTTGAGTCAGTAAAAATTATTTCATTCAGCAGATGAATAATAAAATTTACTCTTAAAACTTGTGAATTTATGTACCTTTTTCTCTGATACTACCTGCTATAGAGAATCACTCTTTTGTATGCTTGTTCTTAGTATAATCAGCTATCTTCTAAACCTCAATTATTTATTTATCTATATTAGTTCACTATAAATTGAAAAACAAATAATTGAAAAGTAAAACTGTGGAAACTTTGCAATGTTGTTGCTTTCTTAAAATCACTAATATAGAGTATAAAATTATGATTGTGGTTCAAAACGTTTATCTATATGTTGTATACATGTACTGAAAATTTCAGCTCTCCACATTTCAAACTTTTCTGAGAAAAGGTACATAAGTATCAAAAGATGTTGTTTTGAGAAAACTGAATTTAACGTTTGAACGTTAAAATTCTGACACACTTCACTACATTCCAGGATCATAATCATCTGCACCTTCATTCCTGGATTACTGCAGTCTTTTTTATTAGCTTCTCTTGGTCCTGGCCTCTTTTGTTAATTACTGAACTGCTCGCTGGCATGATATAGCCGTTCATTGTTGAAAGATACAAAAATGTTCTGAAAAGGGGCGCTGCATACCAGCTTTAAAGGAATGCAGACGTATTTAAATGGCATTTAAATGTCTTAAAAACCTCTTAACCCTAAAAAGTATATATTTTCTGAAACTGGAAATAATAGGAATTTTATTACTGCCTAAAACAAAAAATGTGATTTATGACCGTTTCAGAGTACTTTGTCCCTTAAACTGAAATTTTAACTACGGGTATTCCTGAAGCAGTAATGTTTCCAAATATCTCTTCAACAGCTCAATTACTGCGTTTAAGCATATTTATATACTAGTCTGCATTAACCTGATATCTTGTATTTAGGTTCAGTACCATCCAAAGAATACATGAATATTTTCAAGAGAATTGCTTCACTTTACTTGGTACAGTTTTCGAAATGTCTATTTTCTAAAAAATGGCTCAAAGGTTTTTATCATAACACATATCTTAAAGATATTTACATGAAAAATAAAACGTGTATCTTGAATTTACTTGTAAAAGCCTCGAACTTCTCTTCATTCGAAGGAATATTGTACAATCTCGTATAACTGGTAAACGTTAAATGATAGACGAAAACATACTACACAAAAAAATGTAGATCTTTTTAAAACACGCAATTTATTTCAAATAACTTTCTTGTGGCATTGGCCATTTACAAATATCAGTTATTAATGGTTCGAATTCTTCAGTTATTAGCCAGACTTGTCGATTTTCGGTTGTTTCTTGCAATGTTATGGAAATAGTATGGAATTTTAAGGTTAGTGTATAGCGTTTAGTTCTAAAAAATTGATTATCACTATTCCCTTGGTGTGTGTATAACGAAGTGTGTAATGCAGCTATATTCAAAAAGGTTTATCTCGATTAAAATTAGTCGTCCTCCGTGGACTAGTGGTACCGTGCTAACCTCTAGTTCCCAAGGCCGCGGGTTCAAAGCCGGCGGAGGGCGATGGATTTTTTCGGGCGTAAAAATCCTTAGCGTGGCTTCCTTCGGAAGGGAAGTAAGGCCGGTGGTCCCGTGTCGTAGATTTACGGCACGTTAAAGAACATCAAGCCTGATAAAGAGGCCTCAGAGCAAAATTACCGATCTTTCACGCCCAATATAGAATGGGACGCTAAGAACCATAGTAGTTAAAGAGCGTCCATAAATAAAGCACAATTTTATTTCGATTAAAATTAAGTAGATAGGGAAAAAATTAAGAATAACTTGCATACCCACTAATAAGCGATAACGCCATGGTAGACAACGCCATGTGAATGTAACACATTAGATATTTTCTCGTGATTATCGAACAAACTGACTATCGCTACAGCTTATTGCATTGATCTTATGCCTACGACGACATGTGTAATAAAAGCTGAGGCAGTATTTTTTATCGCTTATATACTATCAGTTTAATTATATAGTATATAAAAATAACAGCCCACCTAAAATCAACATGCATATCATAATATAAAGTGTATATTACAGTCATTGCATTATGTTTATTTTATTGTATATTTATAAAATGTTATGTGAATGTATATCGCAGAATGTATATGCCTACGACGACATGTGTAATAAAAGCTGAGGCAGTATTTTTTATCGCTTATATACTATCAGTTTAATTATATAGTATATAAAAATAACACCCCACCTAAAATCAACATGCATATCATAATATAAAGTGTATATTACAGTCATTGCATTATGTTTATTTTATTGTATATTTATAAAATGTTATGTGAATGTATATCGCAGTTTAATAATGTAGGAGCTGTGAGAACAGAAGCAAGCTGCTTTTCATAGCAAACAGAATTACACAGTGAAGCCGAAGGTTTCTAACAATAAGGTAACCTTGAGACAACAATAAATTAAAAAGTTAAAAAATCTGATGTGCTACACTCACATGACTTTCTTTACTCTTGTACAAACTATTTTTACAAACTCTTATTCTCCATATGCTTCATGTTAATCGAGATATCGAGATGTCAGTCTTATTGCTAATTTTCTTGTAGATGCAAGGGGAATATGGTAGGTTATAAGCGATAGTAAAATCTTTTAAGCGTTGGTTGCTACGTGGCGCATTCCAATCTCTTTGCATGTCCAGGACATAAAAAAAAATGAATAACGAATTTGAGAAAAAGTAAAAGTATTGCACAATTTAAAGGAATAACAAACAATATCTCGAAAATGGTTCACTCTACAAAAAAATGTATACGACATAAATTGTGTATTTTAACGCGATCTACATTTTTTGTGCAGTAATATTTTGTGTATCTCTTATGGTTTACCAGTTATTCAAAAGTCGTTCACAATGAAGAACACTTTTGGAGGCATTCCCAGAAAATTCGAGATATACATTTCATTTCTCATGAAAATATCTTAAACATGATATTTTAATCAAAACCGTTAGAGCCATTTTTGAGAAAATTAAAATTTTCGAAAAATGTTCCATGTAAAGGGTAGTCTGCCGTGGGGGAATTTTCTTGAAAACCTTCCTGTCGCATCCGTGGAAGATACTGAACATAAATACCAAGTTTGGTGTTTATCCGACTGTTAGTTTCTGAGTTATTCTATTCACAGACAGACGCACACACGGGCAGGTTTCCAAAAATGTTTTTTTTATTCAGGGGGTCTCAAAACATGTATTTCCGGTGAAATCTCGGTATCGAATTTTTGGGTGGAATACAATACTTCCCATACTTACTATACGTAGTAGAGAAAGTAAAAAAGGCTACTAATAGTCCATGGAATAATACAATGCAATATTTAAACCAGTTTGTAAATGGTCACGTGGTTGCAGTAAGCAAGCCAAAATAAAAATAAAGGTATACTAGCTTAGCCAATCAGAAACTAGAAGTACATAAATGTACAAATTTAAACGGCTGACGCTAGGAAGTAGCGTACCCAAAAAGTTCGGGTCTGGTGGTTGTATGTTAGTGTGTGTGTGTGTGTGTGTGTAGATGTGAGAATTCAGTGCAGAAAAGATAATATATAAATATTTACCTGCTAAAAGTGTAATTAGGAATAATATCTCACATCTCCATGTTAAGATACGTCAGTAAAGCGTTATTTAACTTCTGTGAAGGTTTAATAAAGAAGTAAAAACTTAGTTATAATTTGTGTATCGTGTGTAAACATTATTCTATATCCATACCAGCTCTATTTGGAGATACTTGCTGTACCAGATATTACTGATGCAGCCTAGGCATAAATAATAAATAAATAAATATTAAAACAATCAAGTTGATTTCTAAACGTGGGTCGAAAACCATCGCAAAGTTTGTACCCATACGTGGTTGTAACACTGCCGCAAAGTTTAATCCTTTAACAATAAGTAGATGAAAGAATAAGCTTTTGTAAAATTGATTTGTGGAAGAGTGGGTAGAAAAAGTTATCTGAAAACAAAACATCAGATTTTTGTTTATGCGCTAGGCGAAAGCTCCTATTTCTGAGCATGCATTCTTAGCGGTAAACGAAATTATTTACTGCTCCTGTCCTGGGGTGTAATAGAAACTGCACACATTGTGCCTGTACCGCTAAGGTGTATTTTCATTAAAGTAGACCTTGTATATACGGGAAACACAAGCTTGCAGTATTTCCTGCTGTTATCTGTTGGTGAACGGCACATAGGGTCTTGCCAAGTGTTCAGCTAGTTAATTAAACGTTACGGCGTTACAGAAATTTAGTTAGCTAAGCTTAAGCGAAATATATAGTTCTCAGAGCGGGCGTCTGAAACTTTATTTATGATTCCTGTCTGGCGCGAAACCGCAGAATTATATAGGTGGCTATTAATTTCCTGCCATGTACAACAGGAACCTCTTAGGTGATATGAAACGAACATGTTTGCCGCAGGCTAGCTTCGTTATTTATGCTACTATTTTTGCACTGCCCGCTATTTGCCGATGGGATTTCCTTGTGTTTTTATTCTGCTATGAAATATGTACTTGCCTTAATTGCCTTTCGCCAGCTTCATACATCGTTGTGTATTGTTTTCTGGTTCAACAAATGAGTATAATATCTGTATGCGGGCATGGATCATATCATTTCAACTAGTAATTAGCAGCAAATCATAAATAAAAAAGATCTAATGTGATATATTCACATTACTTTCTGTATCCTCTATTGCTTTTAGTGAGTATAGAAGTTATTCTTAAGAAGGTTTATCTATCTATTTCACTTTAATACAGATAAAACACTTCTTTTTAATTATTATATATAATTGAAATTAATTATAATTGTAAGGACCTTAACCTGGTCTTGGCAAGCTTTTAATAAAGAGGCAACCGAAAAATTCAATGCCAATGCCGGGATTTGAACACGGTTCTCCCGCTCTCCTCAATTGACATCCATATCCAATTTAGTTGACTCTGTGTTAAAAGCTTGCCAAGACCAGGCCAAGGTCTCTAAAATGTATAATTAATTTCAATGAATTACATATATAGTAATATTAACAATAATAATAAAACTTTAAGAAAGCCATAAGCCCCCATATTAAAGTACTTGCTATAGACGGTCGCCATTGAGAAGCATTGGTGGTCTATCTGGAAAGCAACTTGGCTCAATTGGGGAATTCAATGACCCAATGGCATGTTGTCACAATAGCTCAATGGTTAGAGCAACCGCAAGGAGAGAACCGTGTTCACAACCCGGCTGTAGCATTGAATTTTTCAGTTGATTATATTAGAAGAGATAAACCATTCTGGATATAACTACATTACACTTTTCGTTATAGATACAAAGGAATGGTGATAGTCAAATATTTTAGAACTGGGCGCTTTGTACCAGCCTTAAAATTCCATACTCGTTGGGTGCAATTGCGAAAAACAACTGAATATCAAAAAGACTTGAAAACAATGACAATTCGAACCATTACTATCAGATATCTCGGAAGTGGTTGATGCTACAAAAAAGGTTATTCGAAATAAATTTAGTTTTAAAGATGTCTACCTTCTATATCTAATATATACCTGCAGAGAAAGTAAAAATGGATGCAGAAACAAGGATTTACATGAGTTGGTTGGAACAGAGAATCGTTAACTTACAGAACTGATGAATTAATTATGATAATCATAAATTGTTATTCAGAAATATGAATTAGTCATTACCAGGGCCCGGATTCTGATTATATGTCAGCCTTTATTGTTGTATGATAGGCGTTGCGAACTGTAAATAAATCCTTATCATGGGCACTAGATTATGAAATTCATATTTATTAGGTCATTAGTTGGTCATTTTGTTGCATTTTCTATTTTTAGGACATTTTTTCGATTATATGGCATTGTTTTATTATTTCCTTGCATTTTGCATTTTTATGAAGTCATTTTATTGCTTTTACATTCAGAATATAAGGCTTTTTATATTATTTACATTTTCATAAACACGGCTTTTCAAACATCAAAACTTCACTATTCAATTAAGAAATAAAAGAGCTTATTTTTGGAAAAAAAGTATCATTCATATTTAATGGTTATCAGGAAAAGATTGCTTGCTGTTGGAGGGGTAAGGTTTGTATTGTCCTTATGCTTCTTTCGTGTGAGGACCTCTTCATTCGCAATTGATTTCATGCAAACTGAAAACTCAAGTGAGTTAATACTTCAGTTTTTAAGATTTGCTTCAAAAATAATTTTCTTAAGTTGTTTTGATATTCTTCAAACAAAAACACGGAGAAAGTATATTTTTGTCTGTTTTTTAAATTGTATCGTCATTATTTTTATACCTAATTTTTCTACTTGTATAGCAATTATAACCAAGTATAAATTAATTTATAATGCATGTAAAACTAATTTATAACTCTATGTACTGTAATTTTAATAAATTATATAAATCTCAGTTTAATGCATATTTTTGTGATTATAAATAATTTTATAAAAAGCTTTATAGGTAATGTTTCAAACAGTTTTACGCCATCAAAGTCTGGGACTTGGTCATTATCAAATCAAAAGCCCAAATGTTTAAAAGAATACCTATAAATTCCTTTGAAAACCCTTTTGCGTTTTGCATTTTTATTTATTTATCTCAGAAAAAGTTAAGAACGCAAAGCTTTAGCAATGCACATAATATAATAAAATATAAAGTGGTCAATAGCGCTTGTGTTAGGAGAAAGATTATCCAAAGTTTTTGTTCTATATCCCTTTCTTTGCAGGTAAATATAACCAAGTTTAAAGCACGGAGCAGGAGGGACAACTATTATATTAGAAAATTAAATAAGAAAAGAAATCTAATGTGATATTCTCAAATGAATTTCTCTACTCATAAAAGCTTAACATATGATTAATTTAAAAAATGACTAATGTTACAGAAGAACGTTATTTGGTGAATCCATGCAACTAAGTATGACATTAAACCGCCACATCTTAAAATGTGAAAATATTTTAGAACATTACTTTCTACATTGCCTACATACATCACATAAGTATGACGATAGTATGGCAATTATGGGTATATGAAATTTATGATTGTCTGAAAACATGCTTCTGTGTATATTTTTCTGAAGGTTCTACAGGGTCTTCAACACAAATTATTCTTATGTTTATGAAAACCATGGACATTAAAATGTTACTATGCACTAAATATTAAGTTTACATTATATATGTTATGTTGAAAAGATTACACGTGCACAATTTAAAATGTTATAACTCCAAAGACAATCTTTTAATTTTGATGAAATTTTAAAACTAAATAGAGATAAAAATATAATTTAAGCTATAAAACTTTCAACACGGAACACCAACAGGAACTCAAGTTATAAAATATAAATAACTGAACTAGAACCAAGGCGCCTATTCGCAACCCGCCAGCAGCGGGTGTTGAACTCGTTCGGCTGTCTGACACGCATAGTTCTGTCTTCAGGAAATTTCGGACAACTTCTCGAGGGTTTCACATGAACCAGAAAATGTTTTTACAGCAATTTTTTTTCAGAAACTGGAACCACAATGTAGATGCTGCGTGTTCCTGACACATTTTTCAGTCTCACAAATCTCTGTATATTTAAATCCGGACTGCTTCTTCGTGTTCCTCTTTGGTTGTTAATGAAATGCCATTCAGCTGACACTTGGAAATCTGTCCAACGACACAGCAGACTGTAACGACCTGCTGCCCCCATCGCGCTGAAATAGTAAATCTCATTTACGTCTGAAAAGGATGCTGTTTTAAAAAAAAAATATGAACTGCAGGACTGTGGAACTAAATAATCCGATATGATCGAAAAACGTATACGTTCCAGATTACTGTTAGCTTCCCTGTAAATAACAAATGGTTACATACTTGCTTGAGACCTGTTCTAGTGATATCCTTGTATGGCATTCTGGATAACAAAACTGTACTTTTTAGAATAGTCACCAATAGCAACGGATTCCCTGTGTTGGATTGCCGTTTTCAAATGTTTTACTTATGATAATTGAACTATTGCTATGAGTTTATATAGTTCATTTTCTGAGAAAAGGAAATTAATGATACATTTTTCAGCATCGGCTTTTATCAGGATTATCTCTACTTTGTCTGTTGTTTTCCGCTGTTTATATACGACTTCTTCCATTAGATTTTTCTTCAATGATAAATGTAAAAAAATTATGAAATAATTACTCTCTCTCTGGGCATTTTTCACATCTGTCTATATAACAATATGCATTAGGACTGTGAAAAACCCATTTTTTTATATTAAGTCTCAACCGTGTTCATTTCACTTTCGTCATCATGGCTTATTGTTTGCCAACTCATTAATATTGTGGCGTATTAATAATTTGGGGGGTTTTATTGTCATTACCAGAGATATTGTTATTCTCCGTTGTCATCATAAGCTATATTGTTTTCGTCTCAGTCAGTTTTGCTAGCCACGAGTGGTGGGAATATAGCGTCTGTCTTGCTGAGGATTCCGTGAGAAGCGGATCGCGCGTGCAAGCCGCGTTTGGATCGGTGGACATCTCCCCTCACCTTTCATATTTAATAATGTAGGAACTCTCCACAGTACGTTTCGGTCCACCGCGGCCAAGTGAGTATACGTCCCTTCAATGTACGTGTTGGATACTAAAAATTAATTTAATTTTTGATGTGAACTTTTAGCCTCTACCCAGCATGTAACAATATCCTTGATGTATTGTGGAGGGAGCGCTTCCGCTTCACTTGATTTTTTACATAAAAACTGTTTCGGTTTCTTTTACATTAGTGACTTTATATACTGGCATACAACATATTACATATCATATCACCTACAATTAAATTCGGTAATTTATTTCGCATTTGTCAATATCCAGCCGCAAAGGAATATTCAACACTGATATCCAACCAGGAGAAAAACCATGAGAGGAATTCGCACTTTCGCTGTAGGCATCAAGTGACACGCAATTATGTAGTCGCTATCCATGTTGTCTTCCATCCGTTGTATCGCGTGGCATACGATTTTAAACCATAATCATTAATCATCCTTCTTTTTACTATTTAATAACTCCGCAGTTGGGCTGGTCACAGCAAGAAATTTAAATGGTCTATCTTGTGGAGAATAAAATATGAAATGATAAAAAGGTTACATTTGAAAATATAAATAGATATTTATTTCAACCACACTTTTCACGCTTATCATAATCGTATATTACTTTTAATAATATATAGCATATTTTAAATTTACACCTTCCTATTTAGAATCATATAATTATTTTAATTTTGGCATTTATAAGACTATATTAACATTTTGTTTTGGAATATGCATAACAACGACAACGAAATTTTCTATTTCACTGCAGCTAAACCATTGATGATAAAAGTGTTATGTATTTTAACTGTTCTGTAAATTCAAAATAAATCGGGCACTTCGTGGCAAAAAGTTAAAATTTTGTATTGAATAATCCAATGTTATATAAATTGTAGTTTTCAACAAGCTCTATATTTGTGCTGTATAATTTTTTATTTATCTCTTATAATTTACTAGCTATAAACCAGATTCACTCAGAATGAAGTACAGTTTACACAGTACAGTGAAGGAGTACAATCTCTCTGAAAATTCAAGTACACCATATATCCTTTATGTCCCCACAGCATAAAATTATTGCTTTAAAGACTTTTAGGTCCGTTTTACAAAACTATACCATGAATTTGGTCTTAAAGATTGAAAACTATAAAACAATTTTTTACTAGAAAGATATCAAGGACCGTACATGATTATACCTCTGTTTACACCGGGATATAAATATACTAAGTATTATTAAACTACTTAGAAATCCTGCTAACCGCGTATTGAAAGTTTTGAAAATTATTCTTGATATAAACCTTCAACGAAGTTTCCATATTAATGTTTAGAAACGTCCATACTGTTGTATTATTAAACAGGCGATAGCCATTTTAGGAATATAATCAACATATAAAACTCTATATTGAGGCAGTATTCTTAACTTAAATGATTTCAGTCAAATTATATAATGAAAAAATATAATAACAGCCCGCCTTAAAGCAATATGTGTAAGTAACAATATATAAAAAGTGTATATTAGTCATTGTATATGTTCATATAATACTGTATACATGTAAAAATGTTATCTGAATGTATTACGTAATTTAATAATGTAGGATCTGTGAGAATAATAGGTTAAAAGTTGCTAACAATGCGGTAACAATGAGGTAGCCTTGAGGCAATAATGAATTTGAAAGTTTAATGCTACTAGCCATTATTGGAGCAACAATAATGTAAATTTTGAGACAGTTTATAAACAGCCAATCAACAACCAGAAAAAGCTTTAGTCAAATGAAGGTATTCTATTGGAGTGGGACTAGCCAATCAGAAATTAATATATAGAAAAATTTACAAATTTAAGCGGTAGAATCAAGTCAGTTGCTTGTAGACAGCGTTCATAACTGGACGCGTTGGTTGCAGACAGTGTTCCTAACCGGACGCTAGATGTGTCCTCGAGAAATTTAATACGTATTTGGTTTAAGAAAATAGTTTACATGTTTAAAAAGTGCACGTATTTAATAAGAGAATCTTACGGCTCTCTATATCAGTGAAGTGTTATTTAAATCGTGTCAAGAAGTAATAAAAATCTGATGTGTTACACTCACATGACTTTCTCTACTCTTGTACTAACTATTTTTACAAACTCTTATTGTCCATCTATTTCATATTAATTGAGATAAACATTTGCAGAAACGATCTTTTGACATGCAAAGAGAATTACATTTTACACATAACCACCAGTTCTAAAAATATTTACTATCGCTTAAGGCGTACTATGTTCCCCTTGTTTTGTATTTGCAGTGACCTTTAAGCATATACATATCTCTTAATACCTGGTTGCTATGTGCAACACCATTCTCTTTGCCTCAGATTAATACTCATTGCGTATACAGGACAAAAAATGAATAACGAATTCCCATTTGAGAAAATAAGTATTGAAACATTTAAGGGAATAACAAGCAATTTCTCGAAAATGGTTCACTCAACAAAAAAAAATGTATATAACATAAATTGGGTATTTTAACGCGATCTACACTTTTTGTGTAGTAAAATTCTGTCTATCTCTTATGGTTTACCAGTTATGCAAAAGTCGTTCACAATGAAGAATACTTTTGGAGACATTCCCAGAAAATTCGAGATATACATTTCATTTGTCATGAAAATATCTTACATGTTCCATGTAAAGGGTAGTCTGGTGTGGGGGGATTTTCTTGAAAACCTTTGTGTCGCATCTCTGGAAGATACTGAACCTAAATACCAAGTTTGGTTTTTATCCGACTACTCGTTTCTGAGTTGTGCTGTTCACAGACAGACACAGACACACAGACACACACACAGATACACACACGGACATGTTTCCAAAAAGGTTTTTTTTTGATTCAGGGGGTCTCAAAACATGTATTTCCGGTGAAATCCCGGTATCGAATTTTTGGGTGGAATACAATACTTCCCCTACTTACTATACGAAGTAGAGAAAGCAAAAAGGAGTGAATAAAAAAGAATTAAAATCCGTGTAAGCCTACATTCTTCAGCCGCTCTACGCCTTGCAAAGAAATCCATGTCTCTAACAATAATACTGACGCAGCCGAGGCAATTATAAATACATAATAATTAAAAACATCTGATGTGTTACACTCACATGAATTTCTCTACTCTTGTACAAACTATTTTTACAAACGCTTATTCTCCATCTACTTCATGCTATTCCAGATAAACATTTGCAGACTCTATCTTATTGCTAATTTTCTTGTAGATGTAAGGGGAATATATATTTACAAGGGTAATATAGAAATATAGCAGCCTTTAAGCAGCCTCTTAAGAGCTGGTTGCTAGGTGCAGCACCATTCCTTTTGCCACAGATTAATACTCTTTGCATATCCAAGACAAAAAATGAATAACGAATTCCCATTTAGAAAATAAGTATTGAAAAATTTAAGGGAATAACAAGTAATATCTCGAAAATGGTTCACTCAACAAAAAAATGTATAGGACATAAATTGTGTATTTTAACGCGATCTACATTTTTTGTGTAGTAAATTTTGTCATCTCTTATGGTTTACCAGTTATGCAAAAATCATTCACAATGAAGAATACTTTTGGAGACATTCCCAGAAAATTCAAGGTATACATTTTATTTGTCATGAGAATATCTTAAACATATGATATTTTAATGAAAATCTTTGGAGCCATTTTTGAGAAAATTAAAATTTTCGAAAAATCTTCCATGTTAAGGGTAATCTGGGGTGGGGGGATTTTCTTGAAAACCTAAGTGTCGCATCTCTGGAAGATAGTGAACCTAAATAACAAGTTTGGTGTTTATCCGACTGTTCGTTTCTGAGTTATGCTGTTCACAGACAGACACACAGACAGACAGACAGACACACACACACACGGACATGTTTCCAAAAATGCTTTTTTTGGATTCAGGGGGTCTCAAAACATGTATTTCCGGTGAAATCTCGGTATCGAATTTTTGGGTGGAATACAATACTTCCTCTACTTATTATACGTGGTAGAGAAAGTAAAAACAGTCAAATTACAAAGTTAATATTTTTAAACACATTTTTTGGGGCAAAGGCCACCGGAAAGTAAATTTTGGAGGAAGGCTACCGGGTACCAAACTTGCGGTTGCAACTACTTCAAGATGGGCTTCCCAACAGTTGAAATATAATACATCTTCAAACGGACTTTCTATACGTAGCAGCAACAAGCCTTCTTCTCAACATTGATTTGTTGTTTTCAGAACTAAGATAAATCACATTGTTTATACCCATGGAATATATTTTATTTTGGTGAGGTAATGATTATTTCATTTTTCTAAAGTGAGCAAATGTACTTATTACTTTTTACACCTTATACCAGTAGGCAGAGGTTATGTATGTATAGATATCACCGGAAATACACGTTTTGAGGCCCCATAGACCTTAAAATATAATTTTTAGAAACAGACCCATGTGTGCAAATAGTATAACTCAAAATCGAAATGTGAGTAAATATCAATCTTGGTATTCAAGTGTAGTATCTTCAAAAAATGCCACACGAAGATTTTCAAGAAAATCTCCCAACTGCAAACTATTGTTTAGCTGAAACATTATTCAAAATCATTCATTTTCTTTAAATAACCATAAAGATTTTGATTAAAATGTCAAGTACTTACGATATTTACATCACAAAATAATATTTTGAACTTTCTGGGAACGCCCTGTGAGGTCTTCTTCATTAGGAAAGGAAATATGGTAATTTTGTATATCTGGTAAACTTTAAGAGACACAGAAAGCGTACCACACAGAAATTAGGTCTCTCTAAAACACACAATTAATTTCAAGTAACTTTTTTAGTGGCATCGGCCATTTTCGAAATATACATTATTATTGATTTGAATGTTCAATACTTTGCAATTTTTACTTTCTCTACTACGTATAGTAAGTAGGGGAAGTATTGTATTCCACCCAAAAATTCGATATCGAGATTTCAACGGAAATACATGTTTTGAGACCCCCTGAATCCAAAAAAATCATTTTTGAAAACATGTTCGTGTGTGCGTCTGTGAGTGTCTGTGAACAGCATAACTCAGAAACGAACAGTCGGATAAACACCAAACTTGGTATTTAGGTTCAGTATCTTCCAGAGATGCGACATGAAGGTTTTCAAGAAACTTCCCCCACCCCATATTACCCTTTACATGGAACATTTTTAGAAAATTCTAATTTTCTCAAAAATAGCTCTAACGATTTGATTAAAATATCATATTTTTAAGTTACTTTCATGATAAATGAAATGTATATCTCGAATTTTCTGGGTATGTCTCCAAAAGTATTCTTCATTGTGAACGACTTTTGCGCAACTGGTAAACAATAAGAGATAGACAAAATTTTATTACACAAAAATGTATATCTCGTTAAAATACACAATTTATGTCATATACATTTTTGTTGTTGAGTGAACCATTTTCGAGATATAGCTTGTTATTTCCTTAAATTTTCCAATAGTTATACTTTTTCTCAAATGGAAATTCGTTATTAATTTATTTTTGTCCTGGCAATGCAAAGAGAATGGAATGCGCCACATAGCAACCAGCTCTTAAAATATTTGACTATCGCTTAAAGCCTACCAATTCCCCTTGCATCTACAAGAAAATTAGCAATAAGATTAACATCTCGATATCTCAATTAACATGAAACATATGCAGAATAAGCGTTTGTAAAAATACTTTGTACAAGAATAGAGAAAGTCATGTGAGTGTAACACATTAGATTTTTTAGAAGTATTATCAGTATTCAATTGTTTTCGTGATATCGTGGAAATAGTATGCAATTTTAAGTTCAGCTTATAGTGGCGCGCTTTCGAACATATAATTATAGATTCGATTTCCTCTATCCCCCTCGTACCTACAGCAAAACTATATCTGAAAACGTTTATTTTAATCAACATGAAGTAAACAGAAACATGTGCTTTTGTAAGAATAGTTTATAAAACCTACATAAAATAAATAATGACTAGAGAGCTTCATGTGAATATAACAAAGCAGATAATTGGTTTTTCCATTCCCCTTATATTAATGTATTTCACTGGTTTACATTGTATTTAGTGAATTAAGGTTTGTTTCCCATTCCATTCATCTTCAGCAATTCGTTAAATAGTTATATATATATTAATTACATGATAACACCTTACCTTAAAGTTCAATGGTGTTTTTAAATTTAGAAATGACACAGCTAGCTTGTGCATGAAAAGGAATAAAGCGTATCAAAGCGTGATAACTAAGGAAACTCTATAACATACTTCTATGCATTTTTTGTGAGCTAATTACTTGCTGGTTTTTTTTTGGTCCCAACGCCATGTTATCACAGTAGCTCAATGGTTAGAGCAACCGCACGGGGAAGGGAGAATCGTGTTCAAAACTCGTCTGTAATTTTGCATTTTTCAGTTGACTATATTAAAAACTTGTCAAGAACAGGCTAAGGTCCCTAAAAGTATAATTAATTTCAATTAATTATATATAGTAATAAAATAATTACTTGAACCTAGATTAGCATAACTTTCAGATGGATATCTTTTTCACAAATCAGGTATTAAGCTTTTATACTTCCCTCAGACAACATAAATATGGATTCACAAATGTTGTAGCATTCAGATTATAAATCTTAACACGTAAAACGCTTACGTTTTTGAAGACTATTATTTCCAGTAGTGCAGTGCTAAAGAATATTATTACTTTTGACAATAGAGAGCTTGAATACAGCATCACTGAAAAACTGGTAGGTTAAACCTCTGCAGAATGAAGCGGGGAATAAGTGTACTTTGAATGTAATATGAGCTCCGCAATTCTGTATTTGAATTTAATTTCATAGCCCAAGAGCCAACCTCAAGTTTAGTGATCTAGCCAATAACGATTCCATTAGATTTCGTTTTATTAGTCAGCCATCTGACCGTTTGCTTCTGTCGCAGACAGTTTTCAATAAAACTTTGGCCTTTCCACTAGTTTAATCCCACCACATTGTGGGAGAAATGCAAACTTTGCATTAAAGTTGAGCTCGGCCTTACAGAATAACCGCAAATCCAGTGGAAGTTTCGGTTTAGTAACAAATAAAGAGAAGCGAAGCATAAGTTTGAGATAGCGCACCAAGACTATATAGCCTTCCCCACATAAACCACGGACGTGACCCTATAAGAAGCGCTAACATGAGCATTTCTCCCCTCATACAACTGCTATCATCTTCACGGGTCGTAACTGGTAAATCGAATACGCATAAGGCGTAATGTATGTTAAATTAGCTGTGTATATATTGTTATCGGCTGAACGACTGCTAAATTCAGTTTACAGTGCTCCATCCATTATAAGCAGAGCCAGGATTCTGATGTCGTCTTTTAATTATTGCATAATTGGCAATGTTAACGTGTACGTCATAAACTCTTTATCATGGGTCCCAGATAATGAAAACGCATATTTATTGGGTATATGTTTTGTCATTTTATGCCATTTTTATTCCTTGTTTAGTAATTTTCTTGTTCTTTGTGTCTTTACTTGGTCATATTCTTGTACTTACTCTGAGTGTATAAAGATTGTATTATTCAGCTTTTACACAAGGATCACTTTTCAAACACTAGAAATTTCACAATCCAACTGAGAAATCAGAGTAACTTATTTACTTTCTCTCTCTCTCTCTCTCTCTATATATATATATATACTAGATAGGGGAAGTATTTTATTCCACCCAAAAATTGGAAGTTTTGATTTCACCGGAAATATATGTTTTGAGTGCCCTGAATCGAAGAAGCATTTTTAGAAAAACAGTCCGCGTATGTCTGTGAACAGCATTTAATAAATAACTATGGCTAAAACTGCAATGCTTTGCTAAAATTACCTCATCGCGACGAGAGGGGCGCATAGAGGTATCCCAGGTGATAAACCCTGATAGGATAGGATCTTAACTTCAAGCGGTTTGTTCCTTTGGACTATAGACCACTCCTCTCCCCACCGCAAATAAAGAGTGTGGCGTAAAAACATATATGTGCAAAAGGACAGAAGAGCTAAAACACCTGGGTGATAAAATAGCAGCCTTAGTAGCATCAGAATCGCCAATTTCGTTCCTTGGCAAGCCCGCATATCCAGGAACCCATACAAACGACACGTTGGCCGAGCGTGTGAAGACAATCCTGAATACGCTACAATAGGATGTGATGATTAGTGTACAACGGCTGGAGGCCCTTAAATGTGCTCAGGGAATCCGACATAACTATGCAAGGACTTACAAAGCGAGGCCATCACCATGTTTATCATAAACTCCACCGTTATTTCGGGCAGTTTTTAGACATCCTCCTTCATGTGCATCCAACAATGTGCCCGTTGTATCAAATTTCTTTAGCACATATTGAAGAGAGGACTTTGTATGGCTTCCCGGACTCCAAACTGAACAGGAGATTTCCTCTAGCACTTCTTGATGGACTCCGTATTTTAGTACTTACGAACACAAACACATACTGTTACACTAAATACTGAACCATACTGTTTTGCACATCATAGGCATTAGCTGTCGTTCTCCGTGGTCTAGTGTGAGCCAATTGTGGCTCTTCTTTCACCGAGTGCCTATTTTTGCAGAGACGGCCGCAGTTCTTTTATGTACTTGCAGTCATGAACTACAATTTTCGGCCCTTGCTTGTCATTACGCCGGGCAACCTGGTTAACTCGAAGTCGGTTGCACCAGGTTTCTACAGCGCTCGTCAGGTTGTGTCCTCTCCATCAGTATAGGTAGCCTTGTGGTATCTCCACCTTTATTGAGCTTCGTGTCTGGGAGCGACCGTCTCCACACTTTTCGGCCTTGCCTAAATTATCTATAACATATACTTTGGCGTAAGTAAAATTCTAAATTCTTGTCATGTGTGGAGCGGCATTTAAAATCTCATGAAAGCGAGTTTGTATCATATTATCGTGTTTTAAATTTCATTTCAAAACGGCAAATGTTGTGCGAGAAGGACAGATTCAAATGCAATGTACTTCAATTGTAATACATCTCTGTTTCTACATTTGAGTGTTAATATATTTAGTACTTTTGGGGCTGTATGGATTGTTACTTTGAGTTAAAGCTGCTTTAAATACTTATTCATTTCCTTTAACCTCAGGTAGCACAAATAATTATTACTCTGGGGGAATGCATTCTATAACGGGCATAGCATTTTACTTTTCTAGTTGAGGCAGTATTTTTAACACTTAAATGATATCAGTCTAATTATATAATATAAAACATAGTAACAGCCCGCCTTAAAGCAATATGCATATAAAAATATATGAAGTGTACGTAACAGTCAGTGTATAATGTTTATATTATTACGTACACGTATAATAATGTTATGTGAATGTATAACGCAATTTAAGAATGTAGGAGCTGTGAGAATATAAGCCGAAAGTTGCTAACAATGAGATTACAATGAGGTAACCTTGAGACAACAATAAATTAGAAAGTTTAATAAAGGATACTAATAATTCTTGGAACAATAATGTAGTATTTAAAACAGTATATAAGTAGCCAATTAAAAACTGGAAAAAGCTTAGTTATTCTATTGGAGTAGGATTAGCCAATCACAGACTTAAAATAGAGTAAATGTACGAATTTACGCGGCAGACACTAGACGCTAGAAGGCAGCGTTCCCGAGTATTCAGTGCGGGACATTAAAATTCATTACGGTGAGAAAAATATGAATTTTACGTGTTAAAAAGTGCAGTTATTAAAAAAAATCTCACAGCTCTACAGTAGGATACATCAGTGAAATGTTATTTAATCGTGTGAAAGATTAATCAAACGAAGCGAAATATCATAATTTGTGTAAGCCTTCATTCTTTAGCCGTACTACCCCTGCTAAGAGATACGTGTTCTAAAATAATACTACTGACGCAGCCGAGGCATACATATATAATATTAAAATAAACATTAAAATACAAAGTTGATTTGTAAGCGTGGGGGCGAAGACCACCGGAAACTTTGTATTATACGTGGGGCGAACACTCCAAGAAACATATCTCCCGCAATACGTGCTGCAAACAGCAGCAACAACACTCTCAAGTTTCGCACCCAAAGCGTGGTGCTAATAACTTAAAGATATTCTATCTCAAATTATCTTCCATACGTGGGGCTACAACCACTTCAAGTTTGGCTCCCATAGGTGGGGAAGCATTAAATTCTTCGTAGTTTGTTTATTTTTTTAAGGAATTGTGACATTCTATGCATCGACTACTTCTAAATCGGCCTTGTAAGAACGTCACAAGTAGTACAATGCTAGCTCCTTCCCGAGGTTGTGAGTTCAAACCCGGCGGAGGGCGATGGATTTTTTCGGGCGTAAAAATCTTTAGCGTGGCTTCCTTCGGAAGGGAAGTAAAGCCGATAGTGGCGTGTTGTAGATTTACGGCACGTAAAAGAACTTCAAACCTGATAAAGACGCCTCTGAGCAAAATTTCCGGTCTTTCACACAAAATATAGAATGGAACGCTAAGGACCATAGCAGTTAAAGAGCGTCCATAAATAACAAATCTGATGTGTTACACTCACATGACTTTCTCTACTCTTGTACAAACTATTTTTACAAACGTTTATTCTCCATACGCTTCATGTTAATCGAGATATCGAGATATCAATCTTATTGCTAATTTTCTTGTAGATGCAAGGGGAATATGATAGGTTTTAAGCGATAGTCAAATATTTTAAGCGCTGGTTGCTATGTGCTGCATTCCATTCTCTTTGCATGTCCAAGACAAAAAAAATGAATAACGAATTTGAGAAAAAGTATAAGTATTGGAAAATTTAAGGAAATAACAAGCAATATCTCGAGGGCTGTTCACTCAACAAAAAAACTGTATATGACATAAATTGTGTATTTTAACGCGATCTACATTTTTTGTGTAGTAAAATGTTGTCTATCTCTTATGGTTTACCAGTTATGCAAAAGTCGTTCACAATGAAGAATACTTTTGGAGACATTCCCAGAAAATTCGAGATATACATTTCATTTGTCATGACAATATCTTAAACATATGATATTTTAATCAAAATCGTTAGAGCCATTTTTGAGAAAATTAAAATTTTCGAAAAATCTTCCATGTGAAGGGTAGTCTGGGGTGGGGGATTTTCTTGAAAACCTTCGTGTCGCATCTCTGGAAGATACTGAACCTAAATACCAAGTTTGGTGTTTATCCGACTGTTCGTTTCTGAGTTATGCTGTTCACAGACAGACACACACACGGACATGTTTCCAAAAATGTTTTTATGGGTTCAAGGGGTCTCAAAACATATATTTCCGGTGAAATCTCGGTATCGAATTTTTGGGTGGAATACAACACTTCCCCTACTTACTATACGTTCCTCCACAATATGAAAATCACACAACAAACTCGGGCATATATGAAAAGTGGCAAGCAAGTGTTCGTAATGACTGACTCCCAATGCACACGTATGAAAAGATTGCGGCACTGATTATCATTGTTACCATGTCTCTCACACACCAACGTATGCTCGTAGCAAATGTTATTCAATTATGTCCGTTACTTTTATTTATACAATCGTAAATCTGGGGCCGAGAGTGGGAGAAACACGCTGTTTTGTAAGCCCTATCCAGTCTATTCGCAGTCATTTTGTGATATTCAAGGGCAAGGATATGATAGGCAAGTGCTGATTAACCATAATTACTGAGCTGGTAACTTTTATCTTAAACGAAGTTTAAAAACTGCAATCTATGTACGTAAAGAATAACAATTACAGACAATATAGCAATATTACAGTTGAATATGCGATGTTACCACTGACAATAAAAGAAGAACAATAATGTGTGCACATAACCTAACATTTATCATCGTCGCACATACTGGAGGTTGAGTTTTGCTTTCTTATAGGAGTAATAAACTTCATAATGAATAAATCTCTCAGTGAAGAACAGATCCTAGAATTGATACGCAGGTGTTAACCAAAGGACATCTGTCGTGGAAATCAAAAAGGAAAGAATTGTTAGAGACAAAAAGAGAAAATGAAGAAACTTACTTTGATGGTTTTTTCGACTCTGTAAAAATAACTCCCCAATCCTATATTGCAAAATCTCCTTTAATAGATTAGAGACGACAATGTATTTTTATTGTTTTCAAATTATTAGTTATTTCGCAAATGCTTAGTGCATGGTTCATTGGTCGTACATGGATATTTAAGTTACAAATTAAAGCTGACAAAAAGAAATACAATAAACTTACAGAGCCCTCGTTTTGTGCCAAGGCCACAAACGCTTATATGCGTATCGGCCGAGACGGCAGTGACCTCGGTATGATGCCACTGCGCATAGGCAGTACAGGATGTGTCAAGTGTACCTTTATCAGCTGTGAGCTGTCTCAGTCGTTGCTTTGTCTTGGTGTTATGAAGTGTTTCGACAATGCGTGTGTTATGTGTGATTTCCTTAGGAATGTTATTCTCTTATTAGTCCACGGAAATACCTGTTAACAAATCCACGCTTGAACAGCGTATGTTTATGTACGATATACGTGAAAACTAAGGCATGTAGACAGCTGTGTAGACAATTTCAGCAGCAATTTCCTGATTATCCAGTTCCGGGTAGAGACACTGTGAGATGTTTCGTTAATAAATTTAGAACAACGGGATCACTAAAGGCTAAAAAATAAGTTAATAGGAACAATCCCCACACCATAGATGAACCTAAGGACAATATAAAAGTATAAATTATGAACATTACGCAAGAAGAACTTATGCGTGCAAATGGTAACTGCATTCGATGATGTCAAGAATGTCTTCACGCAGATAGACACCACTTTCAATAACACTTATAGCAAGGTTAGTACTCATTACATATATGTTACTAACACTCGTAAGTAAGTAACAGGAGTTACGGAACGGAAAACCCGCAATGTGGTAGACTGTGTGCGGAGCACGCATTTGCGCGATACACGGCCTTGGCATAAAACGAAGACACTGTAAATTGCTTCTGGCTGGCTCAAAAAATCACTGAGCGGGTGACTCAGGCGGTAACGTCTGTGGCCCGCTTTCGGGAGCTCGTGAGTTCGATTCCCGTGGCCGACCTTTCTGACCCATGGGTTTTTTCGGGGTTTCCCTGTCCCTAGGCGAATGCTGGGAAGGATCATTACATCTCCAAATTTCCAGTCTCTCCATTTTGCGTCTATTTTCATTTCACTTCACCTTTCAGTTATTTGGTTTTTTTCAGGGCGGGAGGTCTCGGCATGTACATTCCAGAGGAAAATGATGCTCTGAGAAAACCTTCGTCCCCGGAATGCGGGCGATCTCCGAGTCCTGCGCCCTCCAGGAGATGTGTAAGCCCACAGGAGGGAGAGGAGCCGGCTGTACCAACTGCCATCCAAGGATTTTAATCTGTAAACTGTAGGGACCCTGCCCTTTGCCTGTCGTGCCTCCTGATCCGGCCGCCCTCTGTCTCATCTCAGCTCATCCCTACCTCTGGGAGGCGCCTCGTCTGGGATCTAGGTACAAAAGATCGACATAGTTCGATGTTCCAGGTCTCCCTCCGCTCCTAGTCCTATCCTAATTTAACACGTCTGATCTGGCTTCCGCACTTTAAGTCACAAACTGTCCATTTACCAGATCCTCTGGTCTACCAGTAGATCCCAACATGCCAATATCCTTCTAGCAGGATTTAAAAATGTTTCTTTGATTTTGATTCTTTACTGGTTATCCCAGTATTAAGTATTCTGCATTCTTCATCCAAACCACATTTTCTGTGGCCTCCAGTCTAAACCATGCAATTTCGGATCTTTTCTTTCTTCTTAAGTTAAGCATATATGCCTTTTTACCCGAATTCAATTATATTTCATTTAATAGACTTACAGAAGTTTTAACGTTATAATCCAATTCAAATTCTGTCAACTGAAGTCTATTAGTCTTCTTTTGAAATCTTTCCAGTTATTGTGGCAATTATTTCACCTCTTTGCCATACTGATCCCATCTCTCGGCTAATAACCACAATGACACGGAAAATAAGGGAAAATTAACAAATGTAAAGTAATGCAATTATGGAAGAACTCCATGTACTTTAAATATGTATCATGTTCAACGGCCTTTCTGCACAAAATTAGTGGAACTTAAATTTAACGTATTAGTTATATATGATCTCCTGTTTAACTGTTACGTTCAAGAAGCTGGATGGGAAATTACCAATCTATAGAGTCACAATTCGTCACAACAGGATATTCGAAGATACACAAAGCTGAAGTAAAAAGGAATATATTGTATTCCCACCGTAGTCACTTTCATTGAGTAGTTGTAAAACTTACCTCTGGGACTAAGGTCCTGGTCAGGAATGTAGAAGGGACCTTGCCTGGTGATGATCTCATGGACGATTATTGCGAAGGAATAAACATCACCCCTCTGCGTGCCTTCTGGAGGTCGGTTCGGTCCCATTCGTAGCAACTCTGGTGCCGTCCACAGTTGTCCTGAAAGCAAAAGATACTATCAGCAAGTTCTCTGAAATGACAAATCAGTCTCTTGGTTAAAGAATATATTTTTATTAAGGGGAGCAATCTATGAAAACTTTTGAAAATTCTGAGGAATACAAATTTTGTGCACTAATAAAAACAGAGATGAGGGCGCCGCAGTGGCCAAGTGGTTAGATCGCTCGCTTCTCAACAAGGCAGCCCGAGTTCAATCCCAGGTAACCGTTTTTGGTATTTGGGGTGGACAAGCCGGCGTCTGGGAGGATTTTCTCTGCATTCCCCCTATCTCTATCATTATCTTTCCTTTCATCCATTTCACCATTTTTTCATATCACCTCCTTCCTCGCTCTTATGTCTGCTCCCCGACAGGCGTCTGACCCCAGCTACCCACTTGTAGGTTTTGGGGGTGTAAGTTCTCCTAACGGTAAGGGTGAACAATAAAGAAGAAGAAATGAGTATATAACGGTGCAGATACTAAAATAATTAAGATGTGAGCCAACACAGCGGTGAGTTAAGAAATGTAAAATCACCCCTTTACCCTTAAAAGTACTTTCGTTATTATTTGTTTTAAAACAAAAATTCTAAGGAAAGCCGAGGTATTTAAAATAGTTCCTACTTTACTATATAGGTCAGAGATATGGAAAATAAAACAACAAGATTGGAAAATCATACAAATAACAGAAGTTAAGTCTCTCCGAACAGTAAAAGCCTATACAAGATTAAACCGAATAATGCTGATGATGATGCAAGAAAGGAAACGAAAAAATAGAGAGAAAATGGAGAAACCATTTACAAGGAATAGATAATACTCACATTCCCATTCAAATGTATAGATATAAAGCCTCAGGCTACAGAAACATCGAAAAAATCTTAAAATCACAGCAGGAGATCTGTCCTAAACAATAAAGCGTTTATTATTATTATTATTATTATTATTACTATTATTATTATTTTCTCATGATAGTTATCACTCAAATTTCCCCTTACAGTGCAAACGTTCGCTGATTACTTTAAATATTTCGCTAGAGAGTCCTAAGATTATAATAAATAGAAATCATTGCTGGAAAGTTTCCGGAAAGCGAAAATGATGAAGTACATATCTTTAGAACAAACGTTTGTACATTTAAAACACGAGTTTAAAACAGCAAATATTACATCATTTTTAATTTATTTTTAAAGTAATTCAAGTTCTATTTGCAAATCATATGGTAAGTTTTAAAAACATATATCTTTGGAATATAAACAGAAATTTGGTTCTAACATTTCAAAATCTGCACCCCAAGTTGCGAACGCTTCGTATCGGTCATTAAAAAGTATAACTTCCTTTTCAAGAGCTACTTAATGAATTAATGCAGTTTATTGTAGAAGATATCACAAACATCTGATAGAAAGAAATACAGAATTTACAATTTAATGTTATTGACACAATTGTTTATTTTGCTCTGGCTTACAGGGGAATCATTAATGATCTGATGTTACACATTCACTATTAATGGTATACAAACTATTCATACTAAAGCTTATGTTTCTGTCTATTACATTTTAATCCAAATAAACCTTTGCAGAAATAGCTATATTACACATTTCGTTAGATGGAATAGTAAATTACAATAATAAAACAACAAGAAATATTAAAGAAATAAGAAGCGTAATTAATGCAGTTGAACCTAGAAATCATGTCACTCTGCAATGGATCCCAGCTCATGTTGGACTTTTGGGCAATGAACATGCGGATCAATTAGCAAAGAAAAGTGCAATACAACAAATGAAATCTGTGGGTCAAATAGAAATAAATAAACAATTAAATAACATTAAACAGCATTTCAAAAGATAGCAGAGACTTGATGAAGAAGATAAATTAAAGGATAAAGATTATAAGACTATTAAAGATAAAGTTGATATACAAAAAATGCCAAGGAAGACTGCAGTGGCCTTATTTAGGATGGCAACTGGCCACGATTGCCTCGCAGAGCATCTCTGTAAGATACGATGCCTACCTAAACCCAAGTGCACTCTCTGTGAAGAAGATGTCATCCTGAACAAACAACATCTCGCCAAATGCAAAGGCCTTAAAAGTGATAACTTACAGGCTTCATATTGTGAAGCCAGAGGGAAAATGATGCAGATCAATTAATCCCCAGTGCCATTGGTGAACAACAACAACAACACATTTCGTTATAGATACAAAGAGAACAGCGACAGTCAAATGTTTAAGAACTGGACACTATGCTGCCTTAATATTCCATACTGTTTCCATGCAATCGCGAGAAGCAACTGAAAATCTATGGGACTTAAAAGAAGTAATGAGTAATTCGAACATTTAAAAATGGCGTATGTCACAAGAAAACGTATTTCAAATGAATTGTGTGTTTTAAAAAGATACACATTTTTGTGTGCTACGATTTCATCTATCTCTTAACGTTTACTAGTTATACAAGATTATACAAAATTCCTTCCGAATGAATACAGCTCCTAGGCTGTACATATTATTTGTCGTGTAAATATGTTCAATATCTGGTATTTTAATCAAAATCGTTAAAGCCATTTTTAGAATATCAAAACTTTCAATAATGTTCCATGTCAAGGATAGTTGGGGTGGGGGATTTTCTTGAAATTCACATCCTAGCAAGATACTGAAATCGAATACCAAGTTTGGTATTTATTCGACTTTTCGTTTTTGAGTTATGCTGTTCACAGACACACACACACACGGACATGTTTCCAAAGATGCTTTATATGCATTCAAGGAGCCTCAAAATATGTTTTTTTCGGTGAAATCTCGGTGTTGAATTTTTGTATAGAATGTAATACCTTTTCTATCTTCCATGTATATGATAAAGAAAGTAAATAGTGCTGAACCACACTTTCATTTACGAACACTTATTTTCTTCTAGGTTGTTTAGGAAATATATTTTCAAAACTTTAAGCATAGAGATTTGTGGTAAGTGGTCAAAATAAAAACATCTGATGGCATATTTGTTAGGGACAAATTCTTTATATTCAGAATAGTGAATTACCTTAAAAGGATGATCACTCAACCCTAACTTTGCTGTAAGTGAATTCAATGGATGATATTATTGCCAGTCAGAATTCAGTTCTTTAGGAGGTTGAATAAATTGAAATTAACGTAAGTTGTAAAAGTAGCTGTAACCCAGAGCTTGGCAATGCATCTGTGAAAAACTGATAATCCACAGCTTTATTTGTAATTAATTGCTTTGTAATGTGACTACACAAAGCCTATAATATCAATCTGTCCTATAATTCTTTTTGCATATAAAATAAACGTGCACAAATAATTGTGCATACAGTGGTTTAAATTAAATAGTGTACTGAATAAGAATATTCTGTATACATTTCCTTAATTTTAAATTAAGAAGGTATTTAATTAAAAATAAACTACTGAATATTTTTTAATAAATTTACAATAATTTATATAACTAACAGCCTATTAGTAAAATCTGATTTTAAATGGTGTTATGAAAAAAATAATTCCTAAAGTATGTAAATTAAAGCCTGTGGCATGCACACATTTCTAATAGACAGAAATTATGGAAAAATCTGAACTAAGAAAATAATTGTAATTTAACAGAAATATCTGTGGAAAAATAAGAATACACAATCTTATTTCTACTTAACTATTTCTGTTATTCTTGTACAAAACGGACCTTGCGCCAATGATTTATATCAGTCCTAAATTTTGTTTTGAACTAAACCATGTATTCTTTTTCAGCTTACTGGAAATGTGTTCTGAAAAATGTGTTTCTGAATGTTGTTACTGTATTTTCAATAATTTCTTAATATCTGAAGCTCGCCTAAAAGTTTCAGCATGCAAATCAAAAATTGTGGTATGCAGAACATTTTGAATACTGAAAAAAGCTGAAAATGGACTTAACACTATATTTTACGTTTGTGTAGACTGAGGCGTAAAACTGAATTAGACTTGATCTTCTGGGTTACGTATTGATGCCTTTACCTCTTGAGCTACCATGCGCGTTTTAAATCTTATCATTCGACTCATCATTGAAGCAATTTTCATCCCAAGTTTAAATACCTTAAGTGTTTTAATTTTTAAATGATAGCTCCAGGGTAAGAACCAAGGATCCGTGGTTTACTTCCGGATGTAGCATAGGATTTTCCAGCCTGGTTTATCTTTAGCAGCCTTACCAACACTACGTGATCAAAACTATCCGGACATCTGGCTGAGAATGACACACAAGTTCGTGGCGCCCTCCATCGGTAATGCTGGAAGTCAATATGATGTTGACCCACCCTTAGACTTGATGACGGCGTTCACTCTCGCAGACATACTTTCAATCAGCTGCTGGAGGGTTTCTTGGGGAATGGCAGCCCATTCTTCACGGAGTGCGGAACTGAGGAGAGGTATCGATGTAGGTCGGTGAGGCCTGGCACGAAGTCGGCGTTTCAAAACATCCCAAAGGTGTTCTATAGGATTCAAGTCAGGATTTTGTGCAGGCCAGTCCATTACAGGGATGTTATTGTCGTGTAACCACTTCGCCAAAACCCGTGCAGTATGAACAAGTGCTCGATCGTGTTGAAAGATGCAATCGCCGTCCCCGAATTGCTCTTCAACAGTCATAAGCAAGAAGGTGCTTAAAATATCACTAAGTCTGCGCTGTGATCGTGCCACGCAAAACAACAAGGGGTGCAAGCCCGATCCAGGAAAAACACGACCACTCATTCGCCATACACACACCCTGCCATCGGATCGCCACATTGTGTACCGTGATTCGTCACTCCATACAATGTTTTGCCACTGTTCAATCGTGTAATGTTGACGCTCCTTACACCGAGCGAGGCGTCGTTTGGCATTTTCGTGCGTGATGTGTGGCTTATGAGCAGGCGCTCATTCAGGAATTCAAGGTTTCTCACCTCACACCTAACTGGCATAGTACTTGGAGTGGATCCTGATGCAGTTTAGAATTCCTGTGTGATGGTCTGGATAGATGCCTACCTATTACTCTTTACTGCCCTCTTCAAATGTCGGCGGTCTTTGTCAGTCAACAGACGAGGTCGGCCTGTACGCTTTTGTGCTGTACATCTCCGTTCACGTTTCCACTTCACTATCACATCAGAAACAGTGGACCTAGGGATGTTTAGGAAAGTGGAAATCTCGCGTACAGACTTCTGACACAAGTGGCACCCAATCACCTGACCACGTTCGAAGTCCTGAGTTCCACGGAGCATCCGATTCCGCTGTTTCACGATGCCTAATGACTACTGAGGTCGCGTATAATGAGTACCAAGCAGTAGGTGGCAGCACAATGCACGTAAGATGAAAAACTAGGTTTGTGGAGTGTCCGGATAATTTTGATCACATAGTGTGTATGCCACGGGTCGTTGAAGTCTTAAAATTACAGATCTTACTAAAAACAATAGTGTCGCAAGTAGAAGCTGTTAACATAATAAAAAGCTAATAAATATAAGCTTTCGTGTTTTTTTTGCTAAATTTCTTGATACATTTACCAAACCACAGGGATGTTGTCGTAACTTCCACTTTCCTGCTACATCTATACTCAATACTTTAGAGTTTCCCCAACAAGTTACAGAACTCACTTCTCCAGTAGGCGTAGGAATCCTGATCGTCATCACCCGCAGGTCCTCCTCGCAGACAATGCAGTCCAAAATCTGTGATCTTGAGCACGAAGCGAGAGTCCACAACACAGTTGGAGGATTTCAAATTACCGTGCGATCGTAGTTCTGAGCTGTGTAGAAAACTCATGCCCTGTAAAGAACAAGACAAGTTTATTGTATTAGTACACAGGATTGTACAGTCAACATCCTTACCTTCAACGACATTTTAAACGCTGTTGTTATGCATAAAACGAGATTAGTAATTAAGTTGCATCTAAGAAGGAATCAGATGCTTCCAATATATTTTGAATTATAATTTTAACTACACGAAGGTTAGCAATTTATTTGTTTCTCAGTACTGCATTTGTACTGCAAGCCTTTAGCAGATTTTCTTGTTAACTGACTACTGGCTAATATACATACTTAGGCTTTCACGGGCGGCGTTGATCCAGTAAAAGGTAGTTTCCAGGCTTGTAGATCGCGGTCCAGTAGATGAAGTAACACCGGATGTTTCGCTCGTGACACCGTTGAGCATCTTCAGAGGAATGATTGACACAGTTACTGCAGAATGGCGCTTGATAAATCACATATTATAGGACGAGAGTTTTACCAAGCCCCATTCTGCAGCATCTGTGTGAATCAGGTGATACTTCATCTACTGGACCGTGACTATTGACTGTTTGAATGTCCCCAGTAAGACTGTATGGAAGATGTGTTTGACACATGCATCTAATGTCCAATTCTGAGCTCAGTGCAAAACACGAAAGACATATGGTGCAATAGCATCAGAAACATCACAGAAAGGAGTCGATCAGTGACGAAGAAGTGCAATTGACCATAGTTTCTTTTAAGGCGATTTCTATAGGTCTTCTATGCGAGCGCGATTGCATATCGTAGGTACTTCATATATTGAATTGACATATTACCGGAAATACATCTCTAAAGCCCCGGAATCCAAGAAAAGCATTTTTAGAAAAAGGTCCATGTGTGTGTCCGTGTGAACAGCATAACTCAGAAACGAAAAGTCGAATAAATATCAAACTTGGTATTTAGGTTCAGTACCTTTCAAAGTTAGGACACCAAGATTTTCAAGAAAATTCCCCCTCCTCAAACTAACATTTACATGGAATATTTTTCGAAACCTTTTGCTTTCTAAAAATGGCTCCAAGGATTTTGAATAAAATACCGCGCATTAAAGATATTTACATAAGGAATAAAGTGCATATCTTGAATTTTCTGGGAATTCCTTATGAGGTTCTCTTCATTCGGAAGAAATTTTGTATAATTTGTATAACTGGTAAACAGTTAGGGATAACGAAAACGTACTACACAAAAACACAATTTATTTCACATAAGTTTTTTATGGCATAAGCCATTTCTGAGATATCCGTTATTAAGGATCGAATTGTTGATTACTTCGTCATTCTCTTTAAGTCCTGTCAACAGGACTTTTTCGCGAATGCATGGAAAGAGTACAGAATTTTAAGGCAGCATATAGCGTCCAGTTCTTAAACATTAAAATATCACTGTTCTCTTTGTATCTGTAACAAAATATGTAATGTTATTTCTGCAAAGGCTTATTTGGATTAAAATAGTAGACAGAAGAACAAGCTTTATTAATGATAGTTTGTATACCCACTAATAAAGATAGAAGGTGTGAATGTATCACATAACTTTTTTGAGATACTTTCAGTCTGTCACGATGTCAGTGAAAGAGCATTGAATTTTATGTGCAGTATATAGCGACCAGTTTTTAGACATTTGAGTGTCGGTATCACCTTTGTACCTATAATGAAATGTGCAATGAAACTATTTATACAAGCATTTATCTTAATTAAGTCAAAGTAGATACGGTAATAAGCTATTGCAAGAATAATTTATCGAAAGTATATACAATGAAAGAATGAATTCATGCGAATGCAACATATAAGATTTGTTCATATATACAGGAGATTAAACAGCCAAGAGAGCCCCTTTGTTTGTAAATACATATGTAATATACACGTTGTCCAGTAAAAAATGCAAAAGTTAAGGATTTAATATTTTGAATACAAGAGCTGTTGTTCTGCATATCATCTTGAAGGGATATGGGAGATAGGTGTTCAGTCCCTACTGTTGAGAAAAATAAAAGAAGAATGCGTTATCTCTGAGTGCAGAATTTGGAGGAAATTGTTACAATTGATGTGGACAAACAATAAATCCGTTATATAGTTTATATCATATTAGGGTTATTTTAAAAAAAGACAATACTTTAGCAACAGTGAAAACTTTTATAAAATCAATAAGGTTTAGTTTTAACAAATTTAAATGATTTAATTATTTTTAAAAAAATTCTGATATCAATACATTTTTGCGTTCGATGAAATCAGTCCTTAAAGCAATGATGCCACTCTTCCTGAGGCACTTCAGAAACCAGGTTTCTATAATGTTCCACTGCTTCATCTGATGGCGAAAAGATAATTCCACCCATTTTATCTTTAATTTTATTGGAACAAAAGTATATCACAAGGTGCTAGATAAGGGCTGTATGGTGAAGGGTCCAAGTGCTGACCTTTAGGACATCCAGATACTCAGTTGTTAGTTTCTTCGTATGCAACGATGCGTTGTCATGATGTAACATTGTTTTTCCTTTTGGGCGTTTTTTACGAACTTTTTCAAACATTTGGGTATAATCGGCAGTAACAGTACGTCTATCTTCTAATGCTATAGTTACAATATGGCCCGTTTTAGAAAAAAAATTGTAGCCATCTTCTTACGATCACTGCTAATTCGTGGACTTATGTAGGCTTAAGTTATGTTCGAAAAACCCATTTTGCCGATTGACTTTTCTTTCCAGGATCATAACAACAAATCCAAGACTCATCACCATCAACGATATTCCAAAATAAACTGAACTGCCACGCCAATTAATGCGTTGTTGTTTTTGATCGGCAGTCAGTTTATATGGAATCCATCGACAACAAAGCTTTCTCATGTCTAACTGTTGAAGTAAATGTTTTGGATTTGACTCATACCAATGCCAAATATCGCCCGAATAAATTCATAAGATGTCTGTCGATCTTCAAGTAATATTTTCATCAGCAATAGCAGTTCTAGGGCGTCCTTCACGAAATTCATCAATAAGAAAGAAACTGATGCCTTTTTAATTCGCTGTACCATTTATAATTTGTTGCCATTGATGGGGATTTTGTTGCCAAATGTATTTTCAGGCCGATCTTCACATTGTCTAGACATTAATGAGATTTAAAATCGTAAAACAATCATAAGCCGGAAATGTTGTCTAGTCACGCTCATTTTTGTGTGATCACAAAATCTTTAAATGATGATAATTAACAAACTATTAGAAAAAATCCAACAAACTACGCGCCATTCAACTCGCAAAGCTTTAGAAAGTAATTGTCAAATATAAAAAAATCATTTGTTTTTACAAACGTGGCATTCTAAAAATATCCAGTATCGCCCTCGTATTTTTGTGACTGAAGACAGTGCTGCATGGAGACATTCAGTCTTGTTCCTTTAGTTAAAATTACCCAAAATGAAAGTCAGGATTTTAGAGGTTGGGAACACGCTCTAATACCATCCAACTCAGACTATGAAAAGAAAAAAAATGCTGTAAAATTAGACTGATTTTCATTGTTCTGAAGAAAGGTTTGCTGAGACTCGGTGTCATAAACCGAAACCCTCCGCTTTTAAGTTAATAGGAAATCTTTGATAAAATAAAAAGTAGCAACATTTGACTTTCGTAGAGGTGCGCATTCAAAATGAGCATGGCAGAGAGCTCTGTAAAGTGTATCACTTGGCTTTTGAGTCAACAAGCTACTCTTTCCGCCCTACTTCGTCCTTTTAGTTAATGGAGTGCGTCTTTGATCACGATTCTGTATTTCGCTACCTCATTTGCTTGAAAGCGACATATTCGTAACGACCAAGGGGATGAGCACAATTAGTTGCACAGCATACAAAGTGACATCTATTGGACCGCAATGGGAGCAATCTATTCAACACCATTGTGTGGTTATCGGTGTCTAATATATCAAATTACCTACTTTAGATAGGTGCTGGGTTAATTGAACAAGGTTCCAACAATGTGGACGGACACATGCACTCTGAGTGGAAGAATTAAGTTCGTAGTTTGCAGAAGAGTGTGTAGAGAATGTCTTGTGAATGGAACAATTATTTTTCTACTGTGTGTCTGTAGTGCGGAATTCGTGAGGATTATATATATATATATATATATATATATATATATATATATATAGGAGTTACTGTAACCAAAAAACATGGCAACATTTCGACGTAGCTCTGATTGCATTATTTTCTTATGTGCCAGTATACAGAGCTATTCAGAAAGATGGAGCACATGTAAGATTTTAATGTCAAATCGGAAACAAATTCCAAACACTGTTATATAACGGGAAGTCAAACGATTTTAAAAGAAGGCTTAGAACGAGATAGATGGATGGATGCATGGATGGACGCACGGACGGACGCACGGACAGACAGACAGACAGACAGACAGACAGATACAGGTATCTTTATTGGTTTCAAATTACTGAAGTTATTTCACAAGTATTTAATGCATGGGTCATTGACCGTACATGCATATTGAGAAGATAGATTGTTTATGTTGGACGTTAATTTGAAGTAGTGTTACTGTTGTTGATTGTTTGTTACGTAATATGCTGTTACGTATGAGAAACCGATTTGAAGATGTATTTTTTTCTTGTTACACTCCAAGTTTAAAAATATATTTTAACTTTGTTATTAAACTGCATCTATAGATAGCATTTATGTTTGTTTTTGCTTCGGCTGCTTCAGTATTACTTTAGAGACACGTTTCTCTTAATCAGAGTGAGGTGCGACAAGATTGTAGGCTTACACAGATTTTAAGTTTAAATTCACTTATTTTTATTAATCCTTGACAGAAATTAAATAGTACTACACTGATATTAAGAGCTGTGAGATTCTTTAATTTAATACTTGCACATTTTTTTAACGCGTAAACATAATTTTCGTTTCACACGAATACGTAACATCTTCCATCCGGTCACTACCAAGGTCTGCCAGCAACTGAACATATTTAAACCGTCCAACCCCGTAAACTTTTGTATTTCAAGTCTCTGATTGGCTAATCATAGTTCAATAGAATATTTGCATTCTACTAAAGCTTTTTTTAGCTGTTGATTGGTTATTTTCAAACTGTCACAAAATTTACATTATCGTTGCTCTAATCATGACTAGTAACTTTTAAACTCTCAAACTCATTATTGCCTCAAGGTTACCTCATTGTTAGCAACTTTAAATTTATTATTTTCACAGCTGTTACATTATTAAATTACCTAATGTATTCACATAACATTATCAAACATGTTTACAATAATATAAGCATTTGCAATGACTGTTACATACATGTTTTAAGAATTATTAAATACATATTGCTTCAAGGCGGGCTGTTATCGAGATTACATATTATATAATTTAATTGAAATTATTTAAGTGTTAAAAATACTGCCTCAATATTTAACATATAATAGGGTAACAAAATAAACAACAGAGAAAGAAAACACAACAAAAAGGAACAAGAAAAAGGGAAATAGAGATATATTACCTTTGTCTAACTGAACAAAGTTGACCTAGTTTCGCGCACTTTAGACAAAAAATTGCCCATGTTTTGCCAGTTCCTCTGGTCAGCCAGTAGATCCCAACATGCCAATCTCTTTCTTGAGGCTCTTAAGAATTTTTCTTTCAGTTTAATTGTTCGCTGGTTCTCCCACTGCACACATTCCACCAAAATATGTACTCAGTCCCCATCCAAATTACAGAATGGGCAGATTCTCCTACCATAATCATCAGTCATTTTCTGTGCCCTATAGCCTCCCAGTCTAAACGATGCCATTCCTGAACTTTCCTCTCTTCCTAAATTAGGTATATATGCCTCTCCAGTTTAATTTTATTTCATTTGCTAGACTTAGAGAAGGTTTAATTTTACAATCCGATTCTATTTCCTGTTGATTGATGTCTCTTAGTCTTCTTTTAACACCTTTCCATATGTTTTTGTCATTTGTTTCAGCTCTTAGCCATACTGACCCCATTCCTATTCTCCTCAAACCCCTTTCCAAATCCTGCCCAAAACTTAGGAGACAGGTTTTCTCGCTGGTATTTATAACATTTGGATCGTAGTTTGGAGTTATCCCCATGCATCAGCCTCAGCCAGTACTTAACTGCTCTTATTTTGCAGTATATTGTGTCTTCATAATTACACAGGTTGTTGATTGAAAAATCTAATGTGATACATTCTCATGACTTTCTTTATCCTTATCATTTATTAGTGGGTATACAAACTAGTTTTACTAAAGATTATTTTCCTACATACTACATTTTGATCGACATAAACCTTTGCAGAAACAACTGAATGCTTAAAGGACTTTAAAGAATGACAAAGTAATAAAAAATTCAAATCTTTAATAACGAATATCTCAGAAATAGCTTGTCACAAAAAACTTATTTGAAGTGAATTATGTGTTTTAAATTATCTACATGTTCTGTGTAGTACGTTTTCGTCTATCGCTTAACGTTTAGCAGTTATACAAGATTATACAACATTCCTTCCGACTGTAGTGGACTTCACAGGCTATTTCCAGAAAATTCAAGATATGAATTTTATTTGTCATATAAATATTGTTAATATATTGCATTTTAATCGAAGCCGTTAGCGCCATTTTTCATTTATGAGTTTTGCTGTTTACACACACACTCAGACATTTTTTTACAAAATGCTTTTTTTTATTCAGGGGCCTCAAAACATGTATTTCCAGTGAGATTTCGGTATCGAAGTTTTGGGTGGAATACAATACTTCCCCTACTTACTATACGTATCAGAGGAAATAAACATGATATACATAGGAAAAATTACCGTATAGTGTCTCATCCTCCGTGGTGAGTGGTTACCATGCTAGCTTCCGGTTCCCGAGGTTCGCGGGTTCAAACCCGGCGGAGGGCGATGGTTTTTTCGGGCGTAAAAACCCTTAACATGACTTCCTTCGGAAGGAAAGTAAAGCCGGTGGTCCGTTGTCGTAGATTTACAGTAAAAGAACCTCAAGCCTGATAAAGACGTCTCTGAACAAAATTACCAGTCTTTCACGCCCAATATAGCATGGGACGCTAAGGACCACAGCAGTTAAAGAGCGGCTATAAATAAAACTCAATTTAATTTAATTTTAGCGTATAGTGTAGTTATGAAACCACTGTTTGGAGCAATAGGTCACTTCTATAGTGAATTCAACTGACATTTCATTAGCACATTTACAATTAGTATAATAGACTTGATAGGATACTAGGAACCAATTGACATTAGGCAAGACATTACTATTTGGATATTTCCGTGCAACATTCGTTATGCTTGTAGCTAAATGAATTCAACCATAACGATCATAACCCTAAATCTTTAATATTTACTCTTTCAAGTGACGTACAGAATGCGTTTGTTAACGTAGTTTCTTTGATACAAAGTTGAAATTAACTGCTTCTTTTGAATAATCCTGTACATTGAGTATATTATTACTACACTTTCAATTAATTTAAAATATTACTGGTAATTTTCTCGAATTCTTATAGTAGACTTGAAGCTACTGAACATACTTTTTGTAACGACTGCACATTTTATAAACGGTTTAAACGTACAATATTCTAAATAGAAAATAGGTATTCAAAATATTGTTTAGAGTTTTAGAAGCACCATTGCTTGTGAACTGCCTAACGGAAGCGGGAGCATATTGCAGAATAACTTTTAAGAACTGTAATATAACCGGAATTGGTGCTGCTCTCCAATGCTTCTATATCCCTGAGTTTACATGGTAAATATACGGACGAACGGAGGGGCCCCCGTAACAGGAGCAGAGTACCTCAAGTAAGCCGCAGCAGCCCTTTTTGCTTGTACCGTGTACCCTACGAGGAATGGATGAGGGGAGAAACCCGAAGCGCGACCAGATCCGGAAGATGATGGGCGCCAGCTTGGAAGGATCCTTAATGTTGTCAGATCGAATGCATCCGGGCCCACTCACAAGCCTCACGACCACCGGTGGTTGCTCCTTGTGGGACCCACTCGGAGGCCGGGAAGAAACCTATACAAAACTCATAACACCACCCAGCCACAAAATGTCGAACACCGTCACCTGGACCTAAAGCTCTGAAACAAATGGCAATGAAAGATGTGTTGGGTAGAGTGAATGAGGGCCATAAAAGGGAATCCATTCCAGCATTCGCCTACAGACCTGGGGAAATCACGAAACACCCATAGGTCAGAGTGGAGGACACCGGAGACCTCCGGAACGCGAGTCACACATGTTGCCACGGAGTCACCTCGCTCAATAATCTATATGATGCACGTCATTTTTGTGTTAAATACACCCTTATGGCCAAAAACAAACTATTAGTTAGTAAACGCCTGCTAATTGCTTGGTGTTTCTGAAATGGAGAACGCAAAACGAATATATTTTAGGGTCATTGAAAGTAAAGCCCACCTTGTCTCTTATTAACTAATGACGTCATATTGTCGCCCTTTACCCCATCTCCTTCGTTTTGTGTTGTAAAGCATTTCCCCCATTACTCGCTTACTCACTCACTCACTGAAGGTTGGTCGCAATGGCAAGTTACAAGGTAACCAAAAATTGGAGTTTGGACCTATGAATGCGTCATAGCATCACGAAAAATGCGTGAGGGTGAATGTACCCTCCCGTGTTACGTTTAAGGTTGGGCATCACTGGTATAGCGATTTCTACAGAAATCACAGCAGGAATCTGAGGAATTGGGATACGTGAATCTCTGTAAATTCGAGGAAACGGAATGTTAGTCCCGACAATTTTATAGGTTGATGAAACCTTCTGAGTAGCCTTAATATCGTTGTTGTGGATAAAATGTTATGTTTGTTCTTTGTTTAAAATTAGAATAGCATTTTAAAATAGTTAGGAATAAAGTACTTGGTCAAACACACTTAAAATAAATATGAAAACTTAGCATTCTGGAATTCCCTGTTTGGTTCCCGGTGACCGCCCATTCTGACCATCAGGTTTTTTCGTCGTTTTCCCTAGGTCACCTAGGCGAATACCGGTGTGGTGTATTCTACCACGGTTTCCCCATTTCCTGTTTCTCTTTCACGTTTCAGATGAGTTTTCGGGTCCTGCGGTGCTGGCGGTGTCGGGCAGATGGCGTAGTTGCTTACGCATTGAAAAGATTTTTTCGCGAGAACGCCAGGGTGCGTTGTCTCGCCCGTTTGAGTCGCTTCATCGCCCTCTCCGTCTCCGTCTCTACCGTTACGCGGGTGTATATTAAGGACTTCTGCGCATCTCAGTGGGCCTGAGACTTACTACGGTTCCTTCACCTCATCCCTTTCTCCCCGGGTGGGTGCAGCCACAATAAATCGAGCTGGTCGCAATGCGCGAGATGTCTCCCTCCGATACATACACTCTACATCCTACATCTTCATCAAGAAATGTCAATCCAACATGTGAGTCAACCACTTTCCTATTTCACTGCAATCTGTAAAAACTACTTATGGTTTCAAGTCGGTGAACACTATGACAGTCAATAATCATACACATACACATCATCTTCACCATGGAATTATAAGTAGAGCTCCGGGAACCATAGGACAAAATACTAGAATATGTGTTTACATTGTTACATAAGAAGGTACTTTATCACCAGAGATGTGTTCTGCTTTTTCTACACACTGCCTGTGAAGTTTTCCATGCAGGCCTTAATGTTAATTTTTATCAACATATTTTTAGAGGATTTGAAGAGAATATGAATTCGTAAAACGACTCAGTGTAGCAAGTAACGTCTCATTTATATATATATATATGTATACAAAAATAAAACATTTAAAACAGAAAAAATCTTATGTGTCACATTTACATGTCTTTCTCTACCTTCTATAGCTTATTAGTGGGTATACAAACTATTGTTACTAAAGCTTATTTTTATATCTATTTCATTTTAATCCAGATAAAATTTTTCAGAAATAGCTATATTACACATTTCGTTATAGATAGAAAAAGAACAATGATAGCCAATTGTTTAAAAACTGACGCTACATGCTTGCCTTAAAATTTTATATTGTTTCCACCCGAGAGACAAGTAAAATCGACAGGACTTGAAAAAGAATGACAAAGTTTTGAGCAATTCGAACGGATGTCTCCGAAATGGCTTATGCTGCCGAAAGGTCATTTGAATTAAACTGTGTGTTTTAAAGAGAGGAACATTTTTTGTGTAGTACGTTTTCGTCTTCTGCTTAACCTTTACTAGTTATGCAAGATTAAGCAAATTCCTTCTGAAGGAAGACTTCACAGGTTATTCCCAGAAAATTTAAGATAACGTGACGTAAACATCTTTGATATATGATATTTTAGTCAAAATCGTTAAGAGCCACATTTTAGAAATAAAAAAATCGGAAAATGCTCCTTGTAAAAGGTGTGGGAGATTTTCTTGATATTCTTCATGCCGTACCTTTGGAAGACATTGGACTTAAATACCAAGTTTGGTATTCATCCCACTTTTAATTTTTGAGCTGTACTGCTCACAGACACACAGATGGATCTTTTGGAGTTCAGGGGGCCTAAAAACATATATATATATATATATATATATATATATATGCGGGGAAATCTCGATATCAAAATTTAGGGTGGAATGGAATACCTTCTCCACATACTAGTACCTCTAGAAGAGGTGATAAATGAATTATCTCTTTGACCGTCACAATATTGGATTAAGTTAAGAAAATGTACTACAGAAATAAAATATAAAAAACTTGACGCTTATTTTAAACAAAATTTTGACTTTTTTTAACAAAGCTATAATTTTAAATAATGAACAAGGAAAATCATTTTAACCACACTGCCTGTACTAAGGTTGCTCAGTCCCAAGTCTGGGAGGGGAAATATTGTCTTTGTAGGAGTTCTTCTTTTTCTTTAACGGATTGATTACCTACCTTCCTCTCTTTAGGACACCCTCAAAGGATTACAAGCCAATGCCTTGAATCAGTAGCCGGTCAAGGAGCTAGCAAACTCTGGAACTCTGTTATGGCGGTGAAGAAGAAGGAAAGGAAATGAAATATAGTGATGAAAGAGATGGTGAAATTATCCAATCGAACATTCGCTTAGAGATCTTCGGTCAAATTGGAGGATCCCGGGGATTTAAACCCAGAACCTCCCCAATGCCAGCCACAGACGTTAACCCTGAGCTATCCCGGTCGGTTTATAGGAATTCGCATATCAATAATCCTACAAACTACAACTTCGTAGAAGTTCATAAAATCTGATATTGTGCGAGGACCCAGGAACACTTTCTAGTCTAAACCTCTTAATGTAGACTGATCTTACCTTTACCAGGTCGTGCATGAGACTATAACGAAACATCCAGTCCAGCTTGAACTGTTCATTCTCCAGGATGTCTTGCAGCGAGCCCTTAGGGCAGTACTCGGTGAGGAGACAGGCATGAGGAGGGTCCACGCATGCGCCGAGAAACCTCACCAGGTGATCGTGGTGCAGGTCACGCATCTGCAACAGCATGGATAACATGATATACATGTGTAATTAACAACACCTTTGTGCCCTATAACTTTCCGTGCAAAACTGTGGGCTATGTGAAAGTAATCAGCGCCGTGCTGAGGTAACTTATGCAACCAACATGCAGTACGAGTATGTCCCGTGAGAGGTGTCATCTGCTTGTTCCCTTTACATTCATACATATTGTTTTCATAGTTGGGAAAAACAATTTTAAATTAAGTTTAACGATTCAAATAATATTAGCCTAAAATTTGTAATAGCTTATATGTAACAATCACAACACCTCCCTACCCAACACGGAACGGAACATCGGTTGCTCGCTAATGTTTGGAACATTTTAAAGAATGTTTTATAAATGTATTGTGAGGTTCGGGAAATATTTACTTTCAGGGTTCAAAATATACTTAAATAAAGTATATGAATTTTTCGTTCCAAATCTTCTTTTATTGTTGCTGTGGTGGGACTCTTATACAATATGGACCATTTAAGTTGAGGCTGTACAATATCTCCAAAACTAAGCTTTGTAAGAAGAAATGTGTTTAATAAAAGTTGCCTGATATTATGGGGGAAAGGAAATGTCATTAGTCGTCTTTTGTTTAGAGGACGTGATGATGATCATTTTATGGTTAACTTCACCTTTTTTTAATGGGAACCAACAATTACGGACAATTTAAAATGTTCCTAAAATGGAGATATTGTACAGTATCAGCTTAAATGGTCTACCGTGTATATTTTACAATTTCCTGTTTTCCAAATTTTGCATATGAAAATATTTTATTTCGAATTTATTACATTATATTGAATGTTCTCAAACTAATTACACATGTTTCTCACTAGTCAACTAAACCTCAATAACTTTTGTATTGTTGTGATCTAGATTTATTTTGAATAAGTTTTATTAAGTTGTCGTAGTCAAATATTTTTGCAGATAATTAATTCCTTTTCCTTAACACAAATAACTATGAATAGTCTGGAGTAAAAGCTTCCTTTCCCTGCTTCGTGATAGTTCTAATCCCGGTACTTATATATGTGGAATTACAATTTTCTTTTCTGTTCTCGCGTAGCTATATTTAGAGTTCACGGGTATTTCCCACTCGATTAATAACGACTCACTAAAAACGCAATCGCTTTCTTTCCCTCTATAATGTCTTCTGCAATTTTCTCTTCTTCGATGCTACGCGTCTGGTGCATACAAAGTTACGTCTTCCTTTAGCTTGTTGATTTTCTCGTCTTTAACAACGGTTCTCGCTTTATTGCGTGTTTGCGTTGCTACCGTTCATTTATTTCTGCTACTATTTACATTTTTCGATATAGATGCTTATTTAAATGATTTTCATTATTATTTATTTTCATTCTTTGCTGGAGATTTTGTTTTATAATACATTTTTTTATGTATCTAAATGAATTTAAAGATGTTACTAATAAATTTTACATAGTTTCATAACCTTCTTTTTATTATTTAAATTTTTATTTCTTTCGCATTCTTATAATTTACTTTATGCTTTTGTTACCTTATTCTTCTAAATAATTTCTTTATTTACTTGATTTCTATCATGCTTCTAATTAAGCGTAATTGAATAACTCCCATTACAACTATTAAGCCTCAGATGTGAGCAAACAAAACGTTTGAACCAGTCTGAATCCAGTTTTTTCCAAAGTGTTACTTAAAGCTGGCCATTAGTCGTAGCAAACATTTTGCGTGTGTATGTTACATTTATATGTCGCCTTTAACATCTAAGTCATATCGGTGGCTTTGCCTTTGGAACAATTTCTCATCGGAGGTAATGTCGACTCGTTTTCTTTGTGTATCTTTGGATTAGTTTGCGTCAGATTTCTTTCTAAACATTAAATTCACATACACATACACACTCTCGCTCATACTTCCAGACTTTAGGAAGTACAGCGAATAATCCTGTCTAATGAAAAATTCACATCCTCCAGTCGGTAATCGAACTCGGGACCTCTGGATTTGGTGTTAACCACCAGACCACAGAGACAGTCAATAACATTTTCCCTTCAAGGTGGAGATGCTCATAAATTTAGGCGCTTTCTGCCTAAGAAGGGTAGAATACGCTAAGTGCCCTTTTTAAGCAAAGCTTTCCAATCACATCTCCAGGGTGCAAAATATAATTTATGGTCAGTAAAGAAGGTGGATGTAGGGCTTAAGGGTAAACGTACGTAATCAGGGAGGGGTCTGCCCCCCCCCCCCCGGAACTGGGGCAGAGCACCGCAAGCAGGCCGTAGGCCTATTGTGCTTCCAAGTGACTCCTGTGAGGGAAGGATGAGGGAAGAGCCCCGAAGAGCGACCAGATCAGTTTGTCGACGGGCACGAGCATGGACAGGGCCCCTAACGTTTCCACATAGAACGCATCTGGTGCCGCGGTCCCTGCCCACAAGCCACCATCATGGGTCCTCCGGAGCGGAGCCCCACTCTGAGGAGAGACCTAACTGAGCGGCACCGCAGCGACGCCAGAGAAGAAGCCTTTACAGAGCGCAAGCCACCGCCCAGCCACAACTCGCCGAACAGCATCGCCTGGCCCTATTACCCTGAAATAGATGACAAGGAAAATGATGGGTACAGGAATGAGAGGAAGGAGAGTCGTAGCAGAAAATGAACCACCCCAGCATTCGCTTAGCGAGCCGAGAAAACCACGAAAAACCCATGGGCTATAGTGGAAGATCGAGCTCGATCCCGGGACCTCCTGAATGGGGCTACAGATATAACCATCTGAGCCATCCCGCTCGGATGGTTACTTTTCATTTAAACTGTATAGTACGATAAGGGTACCATTTGAATTGCTAAATGATATATAAAGCTGTGAGAGTGTTGCAGATCGGTATCTCTCTCTCTTTCTTTCCTTCTTCTTTCTTTCTTTCCTTCCTTCCTTCTTTCTTTCTTTCCTGTACCACGTAACTAGTAGATAGAGGAAGTATTGTATTCCAGTCGAAAATTCAATACAGAGGTTTCACCAGAAATGTATGTTCCGAGATCCCTGAAGACCATTGAGCTACTATGACAACATGCTGGTTAGGACATCGGGTACACAGGATTTCTGTTTACTGTGTTGTGGAATTCAAGTGTCCTCACGGCATGTCATAGTAGCTCAATGATTAGAGCAGCGGGAGAACCGTGTTCAGATTCAGAGTATGACTCTGAATTTTTCAGCTAACTCTATTTCGAAAAGAATCCGGTTAGGTCTTTAAAAAGTATAATTAATTTCATTAATAAAATTACATATAATAATAAAACATAACAGAATAGTATATTATGATAAAAGGGGTAAAAATAACGTTTTATTTGCGAGTAGGAATGTTTGTGAAACGAAGGCCGTAGACCGAGTTTCGCAATCTTACGATCAAAACAACCACTTCTAACATGTGTGGCATATAATATTCTTTAAAACAGCACTCGAATTTGTAAAATATCAATATTATTATATTGATACCTGAAACTAACGGAGATCTTGAAACAAGGGATACGACGTTAAAAAGCGAGATGTTAAATGTTTAATGTTTTGTTGATTCGCTAGCAGTCATTTTCAAGGTAATGAGGTGTTTTCACATGTTTTGATTACACCAACCAATGAAGCGATTAAATGTTGCATCATATTTCTTCCTGGATTTTTTGGGTAATGCTTGTGGTGCTTCTCCTTCTGCTGCTCCTAACACTTCCATTTAGGTTTATTCTGAGTTCATATTTTCTACTAATCTTTATGTAGGTTAGATAGACAAAATAATAACGCTTTAGGTCAGCAGAAGGCTGCTAATGTAACTTATACACTAACTCTACAACGAATTACTATAAATTGAACTATGACGATTTGTATTGTGAACAGATAATGCGAGCGGCATGAGAAATTAATCACGTAAAAAGACCAAAGAAAAGTTAAACCAAAACAAACCAAATTGAATTATTAAACATGTGCAAGTATAAAGGGTAATTGCCATGTGATTGGACTTGAAACCAAATTTGGCTACAATCAAGATTATCGCACTGTTAGGTCATGCTGTCTAAAAAGGAAGTTCCTACGCAAAAATGACGATGTCTTTTGAAATACAATTTACTTCAAGTAATTTTTATAGCATCAGCCATTTCCGAGATATTAGTTAACATTGATTTGAATTTTCAATAATTTGTAATTCTTTTAAAGTGCTGTACCTATCCACGTCCACTCCATGGTAAAAGGGAAACATAGAATCATATTCTGGCTGGGTGCAAGAAAACGGAATTGGTAAGAAAACAATATTTAACACCACAGTTTCTGGGATCCAGTAGGGGAATGGAGGCCTGCTTGGATGTAATGTTGAACGCGGGCAGTCGTAAAATGGGCTCCTTTCTGTCTAAGATTCGGCAAAGGAGGCTAATTGCCCTGGAGAACGGAAGAGGGGGGTGGTACATAAGAGGGAGTTCTTAAGAGTCGGATCACTGTATATATTTGTAATATAACTGTAATTCATGATAATTATTATCATTTTGTTTTTTCTTCCTTCATTATGTTAGTTTATGCTACTGTTGTATTGTGCAAGAGGAGACTGAAACTGATTCACAATTTAAGTAGGTAGTTGCATTACGTTGGAGTTATTTATTTACGTAATTTATGGACGTCAATTTGAAGAAGATTGTTGAATTGTAATATGCTACTACGTATGAGAAGCTGACCTTTGAAGATGTATTTTTGTTGTTACACTCCAAGTTTTAAAATATTATATTAAATTTGTTATTAAACTGCTTCTATAGGTAGTATTTACGTTTATGTTTGCCTCGGCTGCATCAGTATTGTTTTAGAGTCACGTATCTCTTAGTCAGGGCATGGTACAACAAGAATGTAGGCTTACTCAGATTTTAAGTTTAAATTCACTTCTTTTTATTAATCCCTGACACAAATTAAATAGTACTACACTGATATTAAGACCTGTGAGATTCTTTAATTTAAAAATTGTGCTTTGTTAACGCGTATACTTAATTTTACGATTCACACGAATACGTAATATTTCTTTAGAGAACACATCTTCCATCCGGTCACTACCAAGGCTGCCAGCAACTGAAAATATTTCAACCGTATAAACTTTTAACTTTTTGTATTTCAAGTCTCTGATTGGCTAATCCTTTTCCAATAGAATGCCTGCATTTAATTAAAGCTTTTCTGGCTGTTGATTGGCTATTTTTAAACTGTCACAACATTTACATTATCGTTGCTCTAATCATGACTAGTAACATTTAAACCCTCAAACTCATTATTGCCTCAAGGTTACCTCATTGTTAGCAAGTGTAAGCTTATTATTCTCACAGCTCTTACTTTATTAAATTATATAATGTATTCACATAACATTAAACATGTTTACAATAATATAAGCATATGCAATGACTGTTACATATGTTTTTATAAATTATTACATACATATTGCTTCAAGGCGGGCTGTTATTGAATTTATATATTATATAATTCAAGTGTTAAAAATACTGCCTCACAATAAAAGTAAGAGAAAAGGAACACCACCACCACCACCACCACCACCACCACCACCACCACCACTAGTTTCCCGCTATCTCATGGAAAGAGCATAGAAATTCAAAGCGCGCATATAGTCAGCCGATTTCTGTAATGAAGCTCTTTCTGTAAATGTTTAGCTCGATTAACATGCAGTAGATAGAAATATAGGCTTTCGTAAGAATACCTGTGGTTATATAAAATAAACGATAGCATAGAAAGAGTCATGTGAATGTAACATTCTTATTTTTTTTATTTATTCAAAAAACCTCAAATGTGTTATTGGTGAAATCTCGATAACGAAATGTTAGATCCAATGTATAAATCCTCTGCCTCAGATGCCTAAGTAGTGCAGAAAGCAAAAAGACAGCTAAACTGCATGACAACCAAGATAACTGTTTTTGCTGATAAAACACGTCATTAGACAACTAAGCCAGGATGGGCGGCAACTTTCTCTATACCAATTTGGCAGGCTCTTAAATTCCCCTTGAAAACCTTTCTGAGGCTTGATGTCACTGTTCTCAATGCGACACAGTTGAGTGCAATGCAGCCATGTCACGCCCAATGTAAACAAAAACAGTTACGATCTTACAACCATCTCGACTCTCTCCATGATGAGGTACAACAAAAACAGTAACAGTCTAGCTAACTACTAGTTTGGCTGATTTTTTCTTTCATAACTATGCACACAGGGGCGAAAAGCCACCACTTCTCTAACTGTGTTACTATACCAAAATGAATGTATAGAAAGCTTGTATGTGGATGCGAACTACGCTCTCCAAACACCACTATGGAAAACATATTCAATACTGACACAAAAGCGTCTTTCTAATTTCTCCACCACTAACCTAGAAGGTGGCATTCCATCCAAACATTTGATGTCCACATTTTGATGGAAAAACGTTTTTGAAGCCCTCTGAATCCAAAGTTAGCATTTCTAGGAAAAGATCTGAGTGTGTGTGAATTGCATTACACTAAAACAAATGTGGGATAGATACTAGTCGGCCACGATATGAGTGCGCTTGGAAGAGAGCGTCACTGTTTTTGCTGACATGCCTAACGTCATCAAGGAGTGATGAGGGGAGTGAGGGACAAGGCAAGAGGGGGATGCACCAGTCGGCCTTGATGTAAGTGTGTGCGATGGGTAGATGAAGTAAACAGTTACGGAACAAGTGGGTGGGGCATCGGAAGGACAGCCAGGTGTTCAACTGTACATTTCCTTCCGCCGTCCACTAATTCCGCAACTGTTTAGTTCCTCTTACCACCGAACGCACTGATATCGTGGCCGACTAGTACCAAACTTATTATTTAGGTAAGAGCACTATCACAGGAAAAAGCAGGGTAGCCGAAAGCCGCTTATCTGCCGTAGAATCGAACCCGGAATAATGATAATGCGATTTTTATAACAGAGGTAATTTTGGAGCGGATTTAAGGATGTGACGTCAGTGCACAACGAGCTCTAGAAAATATAATTGTCCAGGAAGATAATCCCTGAACAAAAGGGATGACGTTCAATTAGTTGAGGAGTAGCAGACAAGAAGCTGGCTCCGGGGAGAAGGACATAAATTCCTCCAACGGAAAGTCAGCTGGGAGATAAGGGATTGTGATGTGTCCTCTCAAAGTATATATGAGATACCAGTGTCAAAGAGAAGAGGAAGACGAACTACTGGAGGATATGATTGGAAGAGAAAACAATGCAGCTCCGCGCGTATTTCCCCAACTTTCGTATGAAAAGCACACTTCGCTGAAAACTTTGCCTAAAGAATCCAAAGGGCATCTTACCTTGAGAAACGAAATCCATTTTTCTTCGTTTCCCCTTTCTCTTTCTTTCAGACCCTTTTGTCATTCCTCTAACGAATTTTCTAGCTCAATCGTGAAAGAATTACGCACCTCAGGAAAGTAAAAGTTTCGTACTGTACTTTCTAAAATCTGGGAGCAAATAAACACGTGCGTAAAATAGAGACAATTCCAACAACAAAACCTTTGCGTGGGAGTTCATTACATGTCAAATCCCTAGGTGAGGAGTTTTAGGGAGCCTTAATATTTTAGATTTAAATTATTTTTATTTCAAAGCCATACCTATAAAATTAAATAAAACTTCACGCTAATACAGGATGATCCATATAAACGTGAACACTTTTGGAGACTTACAATTTCCCTCTGTAAAGTAATATTAGCCGTTCCGACGGAATCTTATAAAATAACGCTCAAATGAGCCCGGGGTCAGTAGAACTTAATGTTACCCAACATTCGTCTTCAAAAATAAGGACAAATCCGGAGAAGAAACAATATCCGGGAACTAACCATAACCAAAATTTGAACTCCGGATTTCTTGAATGTGAGGCAGATCCGCTATCTCTACACAACAGAGGTGGGCAACATTGGTATTGATGTTGCCACCCCCTACCAACTATTATTGTCTATTATCCTGAGAGGAAGAATGTCGGTAAAGAAGTTCTATGGACCCAGGGCTCATTTCACACATTTCATTTATTCATCGTCCACATGACCTACAGTTAAAGGACGTTAAACTTAAAAAGCATACCAATACCGATTCTCCCAGAGTCACTGAGATGGTAAAACTCTTTTTTAATTTGTTATTACTTTCCAGAGCAAAATTGTATCTTCAAAAATGTTCAGTTTTATATGGATCGTCCCGTATATTGTATTAGTGATTGAGATTTTATTAATCTGCATTCAAAATCTTCAGTTCTTCTGGATTATAAATATGCATGCAGTTATCGACAGTTGCTGCTAGGGTGTTCTATTGTACTTATTTTAAAGCTCTTTTCAAGGGATTTGATTTCATCTCTTCTGAGAAAATATTCCATTGCTTGGTTCCGGTTTTTAAAATCTTATTTATGGATATCAACAAATATTCATTTTAATTTTCTTTTGAAATATGTGTTGTAGTTCATTAAAATGGTTAAATTCATTCCAAATTTGTTGAAGAATCTGTTAGTTCTAAACAAAATTCACTTAAACATTATAATGACTAATAATAAAAAAATCTGATGTGTTACACTTACATGACTTTCTCTACCCTTGTACAAACTATTTTACAAGCGCTTATTCTCCATATGCTTCATGTTAATCGAGATATCGAGGTGTTAATCTTATTGCTAATTTTCTTGTAGATGCAAGGGGAATTGGTAGGTTTTAAGCGATAGTCCAATATTTTAAGAGCTCGTTGCTATGTGGAGTATTCCATTCTCTTTGCATTACCAGGACAAAAGAAACATGAATAACGAATTCCCATTTGAGAAAAAGTATAAGTATTGGAAAATTTAAGAGAATAACAGGCAATATCTGGAAAATGGTTCACTCAACAAAAAAATGTATATGACAAATTATGTATTTTAACGCGATCTACATTTTTTGTGTAGTAAAATTTGGTCATTCTCATATGGTTTACCAGGTATGCAAACGTTGTTCATAATGAACACTTTTGGAGACATTCCTAGAACATTCAAGATATACGTTTTATTTGTCATTAAAATATCATATATTTAAGATACTTTCATCAAAATTGTTAGAGCCATTTTGAGAAAATTAAAATTTTCGAAAAATGTTCCATGTAAAGGGTAATTTGGGGTGGGGGATTTTCTTGAAAACCTTGTCGTATCTCATGAAGATACTGAACCTAAATACTAAGTTTGGTGTTTATCCGACTGTTCGTTTCGGAGTTATGCTTTTCACAGACAGACAGACACACACACAGACGGACATGTTTCCAAAAATAATCTTTTTGGATTCAGGAGGCTTCAAAACATGTATTTCCGGTGAAATCTCGGTATCGAATGCAATACTTCCCCTACTTACTATACGTAGTAGAGAAAGTAAAAATCAGATGTGATACACTCATATAACCTTCTGTATGCTCTATCTTTACTAGTCGGTGTACATTCAGTTGTTTCTCGCGATTGCATGTTACAACACGGAATTTTAAGGCCAGCATATAGCGTCCAATTCTTAAACATTTGACTATAACAGTTTCCTTTGTATCTATAACGAAATGTGATAGTAGCTTTTTCTGCAAAGGTTTATTGATTAAAATGCACTAGACAGAAGAATAAGCTTTAGTAGGAATATTTTGTATATCCACGAATAAAAGATTGAGTTATGCTTTTTACGTATACACATACGCACTCAAACACACACGGAATGTTTCTAAAAAGGCTTATTACTTTTTCTACTACGTATAATAAGTAGGGGCAGTATTGCATTCCACCCAAAAATTCGATACCGAGATTTCACCGGAAATATATATTTTGACACCTCCTGAATTTAAAAAAAGCATTTTTGGAAACATGTCCGTATGTGTCTGTGTGGCTGTGTGTGTGTGTGTCTGTCTGTCTGTCTGTGAACAGCATAACTCAGAAACGAATAGTCGGATAAACACCAAACTTAGTATTTAGGTTCAGTATCTTCCAGAGATGCGACACGAAGGTTTTCAAGGAAATCCCCCACCCCAGATTACCCTTTACATGGAACATTTCTGGAAAATTTTAATTTTCACAAAAAGGGCTGTAACGATTTTCATTAAAATATCATATGTTTAAGATATTTTCATGACAAATGAAATGTATATCTCGAATTTTCTGGGAATGTCTCCAAAAGCATTCTTCATTGTGACGATTTTTGCATAACTGGTAAACCATAAGGGATAGACAAAATTTTACTACACAAGAAAATTAGATCGCGTTAAATACACAATTTATGTCATATACAGCTTTTTTGTTGAGTGGACCATTTTCGAGATATTGCTTGTTATTCTCTTAAACCTTCCAATACTTATACTTTTTCTCAAATGGAAATTCGTTGTTCATTTTTTTTGTCCTGGTAATGCAAAGAGAATGGAATACTCCACATAGCAACCACCTCTTAAAATATTTGACTATCGCTTAAAGCCTACCAATTCCCCTTGTATCTACAAGAAAATTAGCAATAGGATTAACATCTCGATTAACATGAAGCATATGGAGTATAAGCCTTTGTAAAAATAGTTTGTACAAGAGTAGAGAAAGTCATGTGAGTGTAACACATCAGTTTTTTTATTCAGGAGTAAACACATGAATTTTTGTTGTGAAATCTACACATAGTTTTTTTGGATGGAATGCAATACTTCCTCTTAACCACTATCGGTAGGTAGCAGAGTGTGTAAAAAAACCTAGAAATTAAAGCTGTTGGAAAATGGTGTGAAGAGGCACTATGAGTGCCGGCACGCTCTTCTCTTCATTTCCACCATCTCTTTGGCGTCGTTTATTTACTCCATTCACTCGTTCACGCTCTATGAAACTACTAAAACTCGGAAAAAAGATTGCTTAGGGAAACAACTTGGAACTTGCAGTCTGTGCTCAAGGACAGCTCTTTATTATCACCAGTTAAAGTAAAACCCACGAAGTCTGCGAGCACAAGGAAGCCACAGAAATTCTGAGACCAAGACGCAGAAGTTTAGCGGAAAGAGGTTTCAGAGATTTTCCTGAGATAACGAAAGCACTTTATTCTTCACGGCGCTAGCCTTTTGTTTTTGCAGCAGATGGTGGGATACGATTCCAACAAGCGCTACGGCGACGTTTCGTTTTGTTTTCTAGGGAAACTCCTCCGCCATTTGTTGCACAAGTTTTCCACTGTAGCTTTTCCCTTAAGTGGCACAAGGGAAGTGGGAAAGTGAGTTTACTTCAATTTGGACCATTATTTCTACAATTTAGACAGTTGTTCGAAAAACATCCGTAATGGCTGGCGAAGGTACTTCTTTTTATTCTAGCAGTTAGGATTAGAGCAGAGTTTCACATGGAATACAACGCTAATGCTATTTTACTGCCCTTTTTGGAGTTCCCCTGTGTAGCAGCTGTTGTATTTCCTAAACTGGGTTACCTCCTCTCCCGTAAAGTTGTGGATATTCCTCTGTTGTTTTGTTTTGTTTTGAAGCACACTTGCATTGTAACCGCGCGAGATGGCTACGCGGTAACGTGCGAGACTCGCATTTAGGAGATAGATGGTTCAATTCCTGTCAACCGCCCAATCTAACCTTGGGTTTTACGTGGTGTTTCCTGGTCGGTAGGCAAATGCTGCGGTAGTTTCTCATCTACCGCAAATTCTTTTCTGTCTTTTCCCTTGCACTCCGTTTCCTTCTCATATTTCAGGAGTGCTTCTAGGTTTCGTGGCGTATGGCAGTACCGAACAGATGGCGCTGTACTTCCTCAAAGGAAGAAGTACTCCCTGTGGATACTAGGGCGCTGCTGGTCAACAAACTTGAAGTTGAAAGTCAGATATGCCTCTAAATACGAAACTGACTTAGTTAATTATGTTGTGAAGAACGTTTACTGAAATATCTGAACTCATTGATTTAGTTGGGCTTATTAATATTTGCAGGCAGCAAAGACCTTTATTGAGATTATAAATTGTAAGGTATAGAATAATTAAAGCTAGATAATATTAAGTTATTACTGAGCAATCATTAACGTAAACTCAGTCATTTCATGGTCCTGTAAATTGATCTAACATCTACGACATACACGCACGCACGCGCGCGCGCGCTCACAAACATGTAATATGAGGGCACTTGTGAATTGGTGTAAACGTGCTGGGTCCATAACTCTTAGATCCGTGGATAGGAACCACACTCTGCTACCACTCTGCAACAGTCCTCAAATAAAAATAATGCTGAACCAAATCAATGTGAAATATACCAGGACTTAGAGATTTCAGAAAATAGTTCATCACAGTTTAGTTAAGGTCTGACATTTTCTATTTAGGCATGAAATTTTATTATTTATGTAGGCACACTATCATGAAAGATAACCCAATATTATCAACCGAACTACTAATTAATATGAGTCAAAATATGAACCTAACAAGAGCGGCGTGTGTGCACAGGGTGGACCATTTAAGTTGAGAGTGTACAATATCTCCAAAACTAAGCGTTGTAGAAAAAAAATGTATTTAATACAAGTTGCTTGATATTATGGGGGAAAGTAAATGTCACTAGTCGTTGTGATGCTCATTTTAGGGTCATTTAATTTGACCCTAATTGTAGATTCTCATTTAAAAAAATTAAATTGATCCCAAAATGACTATCATAACGTGCACCAAACAAAACACGACTACAGGGCATTTACTTTCCCCTAGTGGTCCATCATATATATGTACACAAACACACAATCGATGATTACTTCACAGAAAGCTGGCGAAGAAGCGGATATTCCGCTCTCGTCCAAAATACCACTGACACACAGAGGAGATGTACGCTCCTTCGTAGCAGAACAAAGAGAGGGAGAGGGTGAGGGGAGGAGAGGAGAAGAAGCAACGTAGAGTCGCCGAGCCTGCTAAGGCAGGACCTTCTTCTTCTCCTCCGGCACCCGCCGAGGAGAACTCGCCGCAGCCCGTGGCAACCTGCGACTACCGCCGCAGTCGCTGCCAACATCACCGGGGTTCACGCCGGCGATCCTGGGAGCTTTCCAGCCTGCGCCATTCCTACCTGTGCCTCATGGGAGGTACAGCGCCGTCATCCGAGGGGTCCCGAGGGACCTGTCTGTCAAGTTCCTCACCAGCGCAGCTCACCAGCGGTGGTCTTCAATCTTCGGAGCACAGGGACTCACTTCGCTCTTGAGGATCGAGTTCGCAGATCCTGGCGACTATGAAACCGCCTTGAGGACGGGCCTGCCCTTGTTAGGGCGGTGCTTATGAGGTTAGCCAATTAAAACGCCAGGCACGCTGCAGGCGCTGCTGTGCCTACGGGCACGAGGAGTCGACCTGCTCAGCAAAACCCAGGTGCCACTACTGTGGTTTCGCCTGCACCACCTCTTCGTACACCCAGCACTATCTGCACCGCCGTCGTCGCTACTGTGCGACCTGTGGAGGGTCAACGCACTTCACCGGCCAGGTGCTCTGCCCCCTGCATTCCCGCAGGAAGGTATCACCGATGCCGCCAGCAACTACGTTGCAGCCAGTGACAGCTCCACAGCCACCAACTACAGCGCCGACACCAGCACCATCACTCACGCCGATCATCGAGGAAGTCCAGGGCCTACGTGACGCCGTTCAGGATCTCCACACGGAGTTCCTGAACATGACGACGAAGTTGACAGTCCTGGAGGAACTCATCAGGGATCTTCAAACCTAATTAGCTGCTCAACACGTTTTCCTGGCTGGGCAGTTCGACAGCACTTCATCCAGACTCACAGCAATCACCAAAGCCATCCGGGTCTCATCTCTTGGTCCCAGGCTGAAGACAAGCCCGGAAAGAGTCGCGAACGTCTTGCAGCAATGTAAGGAGTTCAATCAGCAACAACAGCATCATTATGAGTACTTTCCTCATTCCTAAACATCCATTCTCTTCAAAACCCTCGCCATTCCCAATAGTGTTGCAGTCAGTTTTCATGGCTGCAACCTAGTAACTATCTTTACCCGCTCCCGCCTAGAGGGCGGCAGCCAACATGCTTCACATACTAACGCGGGTGCTATGCGGGACCGCAAAAAGCCACGCCATTCCACTTTTCCTTCTTCCTTTTTCCATCCGGTGGAGGACTATTTAGTGGGTATGCCGACAATTGGTGAGTCCCACACTCTGTCATGTCTCCCATCGGGGCTGCGGTTAGTGATTAAATCATTTTCTCCTCCACTCGGGGAAAAAATAATCTCATTATACCTGAGTCAACCAGGAAACAGCATTTTTATTCGTTCATTATTATTTGTTCAGTAATTCATAATTAAGTCACTGATTGTCTAACACAGGTCTTATAGGTCTTGTCTATAGTTGCCACTGTAGGGGGCACGAGATTCAACACATTTTGTTTTGTTCTTCGGTATGCTTACCATACAAGGAGCTTCTTATTCTATAAGCATTGTATCCGACCTCTCCAACACAAGAAGTTAAACAAAGCAGGAGTATGGCACTTGGGACACCAAATGTCATGGCTAGTCTAAGAGCTTCGAAGTATAGCCGTAAATTATATTCTTATATGTTCAGATAGAGATATTTTCACGCACTGCGTTATCGGGTTTTGTTTTCAACGGTGAACCAGATATTTGTGTATGTTTTTTCTGCTACTGTGTAGCTATAATTTTTATCAGTGACAAAGCTGGGCCATTTAGTGTTCGGCTGAGTTTAACCGAGCGGCAAATACTCATTCAGCTGATATAATTTGCTGTTACCTTGCCAATATCGCTCCGGAAGGCGACTGCTGTTAAATTTCTCGTCTATAATTGTCTACAGATCTGACGCTTTGTGATAGATGGGAAAAGGGACGAGAAGGGAAAGTAATAATGTGCCGATGATACGTCGGACTGAGAGGCTTTTTAAAAGCCTGTAAGGGGAAACGAAATGATGTCACAGTAGTTGGAAGTGACGTGACCTGGATACTCTGAAGTAAAGCATACGTGGACCAAAAAAAGGCTTGAGGGCACAAAAGAAAACAATAAAAGTGAAGAAAAACATTTTGAAGAAGCCGGCGAGAGGAAAACAGAGGTAGGGTGAGAACAGACCTGGCTGAAAGTAATATCGTTAAGTATTATGACTAAAAAAGCAAGTATGAAGTTTTATCATCATCATCATCATCATCGTTATAACCATCATTGCATTACTAAGACATTGCATGACTTGGGTTGTCCACTGAAATTGGCCCTGACCACTGTTCATATGGGCAGTCCGTGTGAAGTTACAAATTATATTATTCATTATTAATTTAGTTCTTATTATATACCCTTATTTTCAGAAATTATTGTTCCTTTCCTCTCTTAACAATCCATTTCCATTTATATATTTATTAATTCTTCAAAATGTTCTAAGTTCTTATAGTTTTTACTTTCTCTACTACGTATAGTAAGTAAGGGAAGTATTGCATTCCACCCAAAAATTCAATACCGAGATTACCACCGGAAATACATATTTTGAGACCCCCTAAATCCAAAAAAAAATCATTTTTAGAAACATGTCTGTGTATGTGTCTGTGAACAGCATAACTCAGAAACGAACAGTCGGATAAACACCAAACTGGTTATTTAGGTTCAGTATCTTCCAGAGATGCGACACGAAGGTTTTCAAGAAAATCCCCCACCCAAGATTACCCTTTACATGCAACATTTTTCTCAAAGTTTTAATTTTCTCAAAAATGGCTCTAACGATTTAGATTAAAATATCATATATTTAAGATGCTTTCAAGACAAATAAAATGTATATCTTGAATTTTCTGGGAATGTCTCCAAAAGTATTCTTCATTGTGAACGACTTTTGCATAACTGGTAAACCATAGGAGATAGACAAACGTTTACTACACAAAAAAGTAGACCGCGATAAAACACACAATTTATGTCATATACATTTTTTTTCGCTGAGTGAGCCATTTTCGAGGTATTGCTTGTTATTCCCTTAAATTTTCCAATATACTTTTTCTCAAATGGGAATTCGTTATTCATTTTTTTTGTCTTTAATATGCAAAGAGTATTAATCTGTGGCAAAGAGAATGGTGCTGCACCTAGCAACCAGCTATTAAGATGTATGTCGATGCTTAAAGGTTACTGTATTTGTATATTGCCGTTGCAAATACAAAACAAGGGAAACATAGTCTTAAGCGATAGTCAAGTACTTTTAGAACTGGTCGCTATGTGTAAAATGTAGTTCTCTTTGCATGTCAAAAGATCGTTTCTACAAATGTTTATCTCGATTAATATGAAATAGTGTTCTTTTTTCGTTTTTTTTTTTCCTTCTGAATGAATGTATCTTGCTGTTGATGTGCTGATTGCACATTATTTTTTACTTTCTCTACGATTTACTTAGCAAGTAGAGAAGGTAGTGCTTTCGCCCAAGAATTCGAAACCAAGATTTCCCTGATAATACATGTTTTGAGCCCTCCTGAATAAAAAAGGCATTTTTAGAACAAGGTCCATGTGTATATATGTGCGTGTGGCTGTCTGTCTGTATCTGTGAACAGGATAACTCAGAAACGAAAGTCGCATGACTTGATATTCAGGTTCAGTATCCCACAAAGATGCGATACAAAGATTTTCAGGAAAATCCCCTCCCCAAAACTAACCTTTGCATGGAAAATGCTTATTTTCTAAAAAGTGGCTCCAAGGATCTTAATTAAAATAAACTAAATTCCGTTGCAGCAGCCCGTTGCAGGGCCAAGACACATCCCATCTCATCTCCCACTTCTGCCCACAGCAGGCGTCATGAGTATGGTGCAGTGCTGGAGCGCGTGACGTGGTCAGCGTCTTGGGTCCCTCCCAACCGGTACCGCTCTGTATGTTATTAAATGTCTTTCTGACTACATTAATCTGCATCAATACTGGATATAAAATAGGGAGAAAATTCTCTTTCATAAATCAAGGAGTGAGGCAGGGCTATAGTTTGTCGACAACATTATATAATATTTATATAGATGAAATGATTACTGAATGGAATCAATTTGCTTTTAAGGAATAAAAATCGCGAGAAACCACTCTGAATATAATTTTGTACGCTGACGATCAGGTACTTTTTGCCGAGACGCAAGACAAGCTTCAGTATAATATATAAATTAAATGGAATATAAAACAAATATAATTGTAAAATATCAAAAGAGAAAACCCAAGTCATGGCCTTTTAGGGTAAAGATCCAATCAGATAAAACATTGTAATAGATGATATTATATTGAAGCAAATATCACATTTTACTTATCCTGGATATAACATACCTGATAATTATGATACAGACCTGCAAACAAAACTCGCACGTTTTCGTGTGGAACAATTAGAAGAGCGCTAAGAAATGAAACCAGAAAGGACACCCAATTAAAATTTTATTAAATAATGGCTGTGATATCATTATTATATGGCAGTGAATGTAGGGTGCTGAATAAAAGGGATGAAAGCAGGATAACTAACTGCATCAGAAATGAAATTTTTAAGAGCAGTAAAGGGTAGCACATTAAAAGATCACATTATGAATTGAGACATACGTAGAGAGTTGCAAATGACATCCCTCCTAGTTAAACTTAAAACTTATAGAACAAAATGGATTGAATGGAATGGAAGAGAGTGTGGAAATATGCACCTGTAGGAAGGAGATCCAAAGGAGGACTAAGAAGGCGGTGAAATCAAGAACCGGAACAGGCCAAAAGGGCATACCATGAAGTTGTTGATGATGATGTGCTTCCTAGACTCAGATCCTAATGCTCGCAGATCCGTTGAACACTGGGGTTTTCTAGTGAAAGGGTCATCTGTTGTTTGTTTATATGCAACTGATACAATCCATTGCTTAAAAAACAACAGCAAAAGCCACAAAGAACAGCAAAAAATCGTATAAATAAACAAATAAAAAACTACTTGAATGTATGTTATTAAATAAAGCAATAATAGCTTGGTACCACTAGAGAAATCAGAAATGTAATAGATCTGCATTTAGATAATGTTTACTCTATTGAATTTTGACGTTGGCTAACCCGCATTTTGTTGTATGAATTGGAAGTAGGTGGAAACAGTATCATGGTAGGTTAAAAACAAATTAAATCCCAATGTGCAAAAGCAACTTTCCACTTTGTGATCGATATGATCATTGATATCCATTTCCGTTCACTTTTTTGTTTTGGTTACCGATATGGAGTATTGTAAACCTGCTTTTATAATCCAAACGCCAGACTATAACGATTAATAACGAGTTGAGAAATGAATACAGGAACTGTAAGCGGTGGGTGGTGGAAATACATTTTCCACTTGACATGTTGCACGTTTAATTCTACCATCATGATAATAAGGAATATGGAGTCATGTTCACTCGTTGCCCTCAAGCTGTGCGTTCACTGAAATGACATTGCAGTATTCCATCTCGTTATTTATGTAATCGTAGACAGTATCATAACGCAGGGCAGGTGTTGACCACTAGAGAAATTTCCCTTTATGCTTAGGAGAGAGGGCACTAAAGTAGGTAAATCTGCGGATAAACGTTCAATCGAAAGTAACACTAAGTTTAATAGACCAATCTACATTTTTCTTGCTTAATTTGTCCAACTGGAACTTTCAAAGAAATGAATAGTTTTTATGAGATTAGAAATAAATCACTACTAATATAAAGCTTTTATTTTACAGGAGAACCCGTTTTAAATTACGACACCAATTTTATATATCAGCTATACTACGTACCTAATAGGTACAGAAGGTATTGAGATTTTGAGAACATACATGTTTTGAGATCTCTGAATCAAAAGAAAGCATTTTTAGAAAAATGTCCTGTGTGTGCAACACAACTCAAGAACGAAACGTCGGTTAAACACTAACATGGTATTTAGGTTCAGTACCTTCCAAAGATGCGACACGAAGTCTTTTTAAGAAATCCCTCCACCCAAGTTACCTTTATATGGAACGTTTCTCGAAATTTTTATTCAGAAAAAATATCTCCAACGATTTTGATTGAAATATCATATATTAAGCGTATATATGACATATAAAACGCATATTTTGAATTTTCTGGAAATAGCCTGTGAAGTCCTGTTTATTCGGACGGAATTTCGTATAATCTTATGTAACTGGTAAACGTTAAACAATAGACGAAAACATACCAGAAATAAAATGAGATATGTTTAAAAAACACAATTTATTTCAAATAAGGTTTTATTGCATCAGCTGTTTCTGAGATATCCGTTATTAATGGTTCGATTTGTTCAATACTTTTGTCATTTTTTAAGTTCCATCAATTTCGAGCTGTTTCAAGCGATTTCATACTTATAATTGATCATCCATTTATCGTGTCTCCGTAGCCGAGACAGGATTCCGCTCGGCAACAGGGACGGTGTTTGTGCAGGAGGAGAGGAGTGAACTGCGGAGATAAATGGTTTATTCAAGTTCTCGCAACGCAGTTTTTATTTTGTATCGAGTTTCAGTTGGAGCAACACGTGAAGTGAGAGTAATAGCAAATAACATGCCTAAATATAATACTCCACAGGGATTGTTCATTTATGACTAGTACGACCGTACAGAATCCCTTCGTGGTATCTTTGAAGCCTGAAGCCTGTGACTGTTATCTCTGAGGATCCTTAAAGGGTAAAGCGTATAAAACGAATCCACAAACTTTAGACGAACTTAAAGATAACATTTGTCAAAAGTAAATTTAAGTATCCAATTAAAAATGAATAGAATCCGAAAGCAACAACTTTAATTTGTTATATATTTTAGAGAATATAATGATAATATGGGTATTTTTTATTAATTCTTAACATCATTAATTTTGTTTCATTGTCGTGGGATATGGCTCACTGCAAGTTTGTAACAAATGAAAATCGTGTTATGAAAAACATGATAATTGCTCAATATGTTATAAAAAGTAACTAAATGTTAACACTGTAATGAATCTCTGTGATGGAAAGGATCACTAAATAAAAATAAAAACTTTAATATTGTATTCTGATTCATTTAACAATTATTACATTAGATTTGTAAGATTTTTCTAGTGTTAGTTGTAGTGTTATACAAATGTCCATTCACAACTAGAAATTGCAGAATAACTAACGTATGTAGGTTCTTAATCTGCTACTTCTATAATAAGAAAACTGGTCATTGGACAATTATACATAGAACCTCATTTTACTAAGGATAGATTTCAACAATTACATATAAAGTTTGTGCACTTCTTTGTTGCATAAAGTATGCAAAAATCGTGTTTTTATTCAATTCTATAATTCGTGGTTTTATTACACTATCAATTAGGCCAATTGAACCATTTATGATCGATTTTTGAGCACTTCTGACGTGTGTCTATCTTGAAATATTGCTCAAAATAGTTTTATCGTTGTGTGTGCTGTAATATATAAACATTTAGCTATTTTTATAATTCATTTCGATATCGCTTGTACAGACGATAACGCCACATTTATGGCAATTTTGGAAACTATCGAATGTATTTTCTTTTACTAATTATATTTCAAATTCTATATTTCGCTTTACATGTAATGTTAAAATCATCTCCTCCAAAATGTCTATTTTCTCTATTACTTTTCTTTGGCCATAAAGAAAGTATTGCATTCGAAGCAAAGTTTCAATATCGAATTTCACCCAACACACGTTGTTTGAGATTCTCCGAATACAAAATGAAAAATTTAAACAACAATAAATGTGTGTTTTTGCAAATAATCTGATGTATTGCATTCACATGAGTTGCTCTACTCACCCTGCTATTCTTACAAAATATTATTCTTCAGTCTAAGTTTTTTGTTAATCCAGATAAATTTTCATTACACATTTACACATTAGTTGTATATTTACGAAGGATGCAATAGGCTAAAGTGATAGCTAGATTGTTAAAAAGCGGATCGCTATATAACGGCTTAAAAATCCATGTTCCTTGCTGCCCACGAGAAAAAACGAATAGCGACTTACTATTTGAAAAGCGGATAAATATTTGAAAATTGAAGCCAACAACAAACAATAATTTGGTAATGGTTAACGGCACAAAGATTTAATTGACATTAGTTTTGTGTTTTAAAGAAATATGCATTTTTTCACTAAGATTTTGTGTATTACTTACCAATCGTACAAAAACATTCAGCATGAAGAAGATTCACAGGTTATTCTAAGAAAATGCACGTTATAGGCATATCTTAAATATATAGTATTTTAACAAACACTATCAGTCATTTTTGAGAAAATAAAAATAACGACAAACGTTACATGTAAGGGATAGTTAGTGGTGGGTGGATGTGCTTGAAAATCTTCCTGTCGAATCCTTGGGAAGTGCTGAACTTAAATACCAACTTTGGTATTTAATGGACTATTTGTTTTGACTTAAGGTGTTCAGACAGACAGATTGATAGACACAAACACACACACACACACACACACACACATTCAGACAAAAAGTTTTTTTTCTGAAAATGCTTTTTTAGATTCTAGGAGTTTTCGCTATCAGGTTGGGGAGCCAATTTTGATAAGTAATCTCACAAAATAATTTTTATATGGAGCACCCTCGTTGCTTCGTATTTTCTCAAAACAAGGATTTTATTAAGATATCTGAAATCTGAGACTTATAAAATAAAAATATATATATGTATATATATACATATATATATATATACATATACATGCATACATAGAGTAACAAAAAGGCATGTCAATAATTTGGGAACACGTTCCTTATGGACAGAGGATTAAAGAATGTAATATGAACATAGGTCCAGAAATTGTTTATTTCCGTTTTAGAGCACCTTTTCTACAGCTGCACCCCACACACGAACACTCAATGACAGAACCGTGGGAAAATAGGAAATCACAGCAAATGTACAAAAGGCCTCCATTAGCTCCAGTGCATCCGTCAACCCACCATCACATCGACTCCCTAATGCCGAGTCAGACCTGGAGAATTTCATATTATCTGACAGCCTTCCACAATACGAGCATAAAGAGTCTCTCCATATGGAACCGGAGTTGCATAAACAAGAGATTTCAAAATAAAGAATAAAATAAATAAAAATCTAGCGGGTTTAAGACAGGCGAGCGTGGATGCTACGGAATTCGCCCACCTCTTCCTATGCACATTACAGGAAACCTGCTATTCAGAATCCGACGGACAGAAAGACTAAAATGAGGAGCTCCATCGTGCATGAAGTACATGTCTCGCCGTATTGCTAATGGAGTATCTTGCAACAAGACAGGTAGGTCATTCCGTATGAAACTTCTGTATCTTCACCCATTAAGACGATGTGGTAGTACTTGTGGTCCCACCAAACAGTCACCAACTATTCCGGTCCAAACATTAACGGAGAATCGATGTTGATGGTCTCCTGGAACAATGGCATGGGGATTCGCGTCAGCCCATACATGCTGATTGTGAAAATTGCGACGGACCTCTCCCGTGGCGTCGTCTTCCTTCCTTCTCTTATGGAGTTGTGAGTGGTTGGTCTAAGCTGAAATTGCAAGCCTAGCACACTTGTGTGTTGCCTATTGCTAAACTCTTTCCCGGGGTGTGGTAACAGTAGACGAAATGAAACTCCTTGATGATTTAACTGTAATTTTAATAATAATAATAATAATAATAATAATAATAATAATAGTATTTTACAACGCCGCTAGCCGTGTGCTTTGTTTAATACACATATCTAAGGGGCGTATCTGCAGAGATTTAGTTCCCCAAGCTAAATCTTATTTCCTATGCTGGCTTCACACGCATCGCCGCAAACATGGCGTGAATTTTACTTCCTCCCCAGAATCAGCAAAGCGATAAGACGCCAAAGCTTTACACGTGCTCCCGTTTATACCATCACAGGGGGAAGCTATATGTGCCTAGCTATTTTAAAAGCTTTACTCTTATTGGATCTCCCCTGCGTGTAGTATGAAAATATTTGCCCTCATATTTGAAGTCCTGACAAGTTCGGAATTCCCCAAAGTGTAAGATCTCTCTCCCTCTCGTTCTATCCTATGGCTATCTCTCTCATTCATCTCTTGCAAGTGTCTGTGACCACTGAAACAAGGGTTGCCCGTTCTGTCATCCCTCTCTATCCTCTTGTTACCTGCACTCTTACCCTTCTCACGGCTATCTGGCCTTCCTTCACATTTTACATGTGTTACAATATTAAGTACCTTATTTCATATCACATTGGCATTTACAAAGATATCGTAGTTCTCGCTACAAAATTCACAATCCTATTCCGCTGAAATGAAGCGTCATCTGTAAACAGCACACTTGCAGCAAAGTCTGGATTAGCGCATTGGAGGAGAAACCATTCGTAAAACGCTAATCGTGATAATCAGCTGGTGATAGTGCTTGCATGTGTTGTAGATGGTACGGATACAGTAGGTTCTCACGCAACACTCTCCAGATTGTCATATGGTCAACGTTAAGTGTTACAGCTAATTGTCAAGTGTTGATACTACGATCTTCTAAAACAGCATGAAGTATCGCCTCCTCCAGTTGTGATGTTGTCCTAGGTCTGGGTCTTCCCGTCACGAGTAGCAGGCTTGAAGCTTCCATTTGTTCTCAGATAACGATCAATTGATTGAAACGTATTCCCATCTGGACAACGTCGGTCTGAGAATATCTGTTAGTACAAACGCTGAGCGTAATTTGCATTACTTCAGTAAACGGTACATTAAATGAGCATCCGCCATTCCGTATTTGAGTACATGTCCTGTACCTGTGGCAGACCATAATCGCAGAACCGACACATAGTACACGTTGTATTACCTTCGCCTAATCCGTACATTAAATGGGAATCTGCCAAATCAAAATGTTACTGCACCTGAAGCTCGGTTACTAAACCGTGCTCGATGCTATGACAAGCAATGAACCGAGTACCGTTGCCTAACAAGCGGACTATGTACTGTACTGTTGCACAATGACAACAACAGTGAAATGCAGCACCTCCACACAATTTAAGCAGATATAAAAGCGAATGTTTACTGCTGTATAATTAAACAACTTTTCTATTGTGGGGTTATGGTCACAGGACAACTATGTCTTACACTTCTCACCGTGCCAGCAGAGTTGTAGAAAAGGAGCTCTGCCACGGAGATAGATAAACAATTTCCTTACCTATGCTCATATAACATCTGTTGTTGTTGTTCTAATGTGCAGTATTTTGATCCATCAATTTTTCCCTTACTAGCCAATATAAATTGTGTATCTTCCCATCTGGTACAGCTTTCCTCAATTCTGGGCATTCTAGTATGTGTTCTCCATTTGAAATGTTGTCAGCATTACAAATTTTACATATTTTTTCATTCATAAAAACAAACCTATGTAGATGTTCCACCAGACAGTCATGTCTAGTGGCTAATCTGAAATGAGCTTCTTTCCTTGGGACATTTTTTTAATTTTTGTACTATTTCTTTTTTGTTGGAGTAATTTTTGTTAGTAATTTCCTTTTGAGTAGTATATTTGTGTTTTTGTTCAATATTAATTTTGGGATTTTTTAGTTTCATATGTAGCCCATAAGGCTTTATAAGTTTTGAATGTAACACTGCACCCTTTTTGGCCAGAAAGTCTACTGTCTCGTTACCATAGACTTCTGCACAGTGTTGTGGCATATTTAGCGTTACCCAGGGGACACCACAGGAAGCAGGCCACTTTAACATTTTTGTATCCTCAATTTGCAAGAAATGATTTTTACACCCTGTATAAAACGATAAATATAGCTTTTGTGGTAAACAAAATGCAGTGAAATGTTATATATATATGAGCAAACCATACATAATAAATAATAACGTATTAAAGGAGAATGTAAACATGTAAATAACTTCTTTCTATCAAAATAGTGGTTTACATAATACTCTTTATTGCATGTTTTCCCTGCTTGCAATTCATTTTGGCATATTATCTGTAACGTAATATATTTTAAAATAGAGATTCTTGTTGCTTTTATTTTTTTTAAAACAGCAAATTCCTACAAAGAATGGATTTGTATAGGGCATAAATAGTGTTCTTCCAGCATCATGCATTACTTCATATAAAATTATTTCTAACCAAATTAGTGTGACTAAGGCTTATGAAACAATCACGTTTTACATGGATAATATAATCTATAAGGCATACTTTAAAATCATATTCAGAATCATATTTTCTAACGAGTAATTATGTTTTCACATACACCGTCAACATCATTATGTACTTTAGGTCCCAGGCTCCAGAGTAAACCCCTATCAGGTCATTCAGTGATAACTGATTGTTCTTTCACACAAGCCATGATGTGTAGAATAAAATTGTAAAAGCATTTTCTGATGGTTTTTTAATTTTGTTGCACATATTGTTCAGTACTCAGTTAATTTGCAAAATACAGATATGCTTCGCTTCACATCTAATGTTAGACCTTTTTTTCATTCTTTTAAATGTGTAATTTATTCCTGAATACACAGAAATTTGTATGTTTCTCTGACAGGTACTTTGTGAACTGTCGGATCGTGGGTACTGTTTGTTATACACAAAGTTGCAATCCACTTACGAATACTCTTTTGTTTTTCTTTTCTCTGTTGTTCGGTCTGCAGGTGACAGCGAGGTCTTTACTAAATAAAAGGGGAGATTAAATCCCACAGGTGGTTACCTCCACCAAAGAGAATCCTGGCGGTGGTCTAGAATTATAAGGCAACATTTATATGCAATATTCATTTTCATGGTAAAAATTTCGAGCAGTGATGGTAAGGGTTTAGAATACAGCAAGGGTTTTTGTCAATGCATTACGTTTCCTCTATATGAATCATCGATCACACATTTTCTCTTAGCACAATGTGTCAAGGCATAAGACTGCAAAATTTATGTACCGCTTCGAAAAATGTCAGATTTTAGTTATAAAATAATTCAGTTTTTCCCTCGAATTATTAAAAACACTAAATTACCTTAACGGTTTCAAGTCAACCAATCCAGTAACAGGAATGATTTATTTCAAACCTGATTTCTGGCATTTCGACAAACAACAGTTGGCACAGTTAAAAAGTTTTGTTTTGTTTTGCTTATTTTTTTAATTTTCTATACCAAGTACATGGTGTATTCCACTCAAAAATTCGATACCGAGAATCCGCCAGAAATACATGTTTTGAGGTTCTGAATAAAAAAAACGTTGTTTGAAAAAGTCGTGTGAGTGTGAGTGTGTGTGTGTGTGTGTGTGTGTGTGTGTGTGTGTGTGTCTGTGAACAGCACAACTCAAAAACGAAAATACCAAACTTGATATTTAGGTTCAATACCTTTTAAATATATAACAGTAAGATTTTCAAGAAAATTTTCCCAACAAAAACTATCTTTTATATGTAACATGTTTCAACTTTTTTATTTTCTAAAAAATGGCTCTAACAATTTTGATTAAAGCAGCAACCATATATTAAAGATATTTACATTACAAATAAAATGCATATCTTGAATTTTCTGGAAATAGCCTGTGAAGTCCAGTACATTCGGAAGAAGATTTGTATAATCTTGTATAACTGGTAAACTTTAAGCAATAGACGAAAACGCACTACACAAAAATATATATTTCTTTAAAGCGTACATTATTGTAAATAATTTTTTGTGGCACAAACGATTTCCGTGATATCCATTATTAATGGTTCGAATTGTTCAATACTTAGCCACTCTTTTTAACTCCTTTCGATATTCAGTTGTTTCTCGTGATTGCAAGCAGGGAGAGTACAGTTTTAAGGCTAGGACATTTGACTATCCCTATTACCTTTATACCTATATAACCAAACGTGTAATGCATGTATTTCCGGAAAGTTATATCTGGTTTAAAATTAAGAAGGTAGAAAAATAAACTTTCGTAAGAAGAGTTTTTATACCCACATATAAGCGCTAGAGGGTAGAAAAGTCATGTGAATGTAGTAAATTAGGTTTTTTCTCGAATTTTAATTCCTTTAACCGGGTAGGTCAAATCGTACGCTAAACAAATGAAATCTTTGAAATGAGGCTCAAATGGGAAAAAACCTTATGTGGGTAATCACCCTAAACGAGGTTCAAATTCTGAACTTCTTGAATGTTAGATAGACACTCTATACTCGCATCATGGAGTTTATCTAGTGACGAATGTTGTTTGACTTTAAATCTGCTTCAAATATTTCTGTTAGAACACGCGCTTTCTTTCATACTCTTTGTTTATCATTGAAATTGGTTTGCAGAACACGTGAATTATATTAAAAAATTAAAACAAAGTTGTCCACGATTACTATATGTTTTCCCAAGGAATGAACCAGCAGCATATAAAACACATATTCCTTACGAGGCTGGTTTTCGGTTATTTACAACAGAAAAAATAGATAAATTGATTTAATAACTTCTGGATAGATCTTCTAACTTTGACAAAATCAGTCTTTTAGTTCAGAACCACTAGTTGTTTAGGTGTCTATGAATAAATATTTTATACCTAGATATTTAAACACGATATTCATTAAATCATTTTGTATGGAATATATATTTAGGTTTTGCCTTTATGCTTTTGGCTTATCGTGGTATTAAAACCTTCCTTTGAACACTTACATATTTAGTGCAAAAGCTTCAAAGGGCCCTTTCTTAGACACATCATGAAATATGCAACAAATACGAGATAATATGCGCTTCTGCGGATTATTGTAAACATCATATATTATAAGTTGGCATCAATAGCACGTACATGTAAGAAAAGATCCATTTTCAGTACATAAACAAGAGAGATAACCCTTGCCTTGTTTTGGTGATCCCCGCGTGCACTTTTTTTCTCCTTGCAGGTTATTCAACACATATGATGGATGGTGCTTGGTTCGTTCGCTTTTATTTTTAATCGCGTGTGTGCTATCTTGATGACAAATGCCAACCGTTTTTTCACGATAAAAATGTGGAACAAAAGCCAGATATATTCTTGACATATCGTGAGGCCGACAGTTGATGAATAGCGTAGTAACAAAAGAATGTGATCTTGGTACTTATAACATTGCTAAGAAGTATTTTTCATTTATGTCATTAAAACTATTTGTTTTCTACTTAATATACTTGTGGAATTGTAGGGTGGGGTCTTTCTTTTGTGGAAGTAAACGTATCATAAGGAACGTATAGCGGCCATTTTAAGATTGATACCATAATTATTGACAGGAAGATAATTAAATAAAGAAATGATAATAAGATAGAGAGCTAATTGCAATAAATAGCTTCCGTATATTAAATCAATATATCATAAGCTTGAGTTGAAAGATTTGTCCGGAATGAAAAATTCAATTAGCAAGTCATGTAAGGAAGACATTAGTAACACTTGAAGATAGAACGCATTAACTCAAATATTCCGGGAATGCAGTTAAGGTTTGAGAGTAGAATGTTTGCCAGGTTATGCAGGCAAAAATTCTGTAAAAGAGAAAGGTAAATCAAATTCTGAGATTTTGGTAGGTTCTACATAGCAACGAGGTAAGAGACGCATACGTAGGATTTTTAAGAATAGCTTATGTTAAGAAAAATTGGTGTATTATAGATTAAAGACACACTCTCTTGAGACTTATTCACTTAACCATGTGACTTAATCGTGTGAAGACTATCCTTAAATTGAGTTTTATTCATGAACGTTCTTTAACTGCTGTGGTCCTTAGGATCCCATTCTATATTGAGCGTGAAAATCTCTTGCTCAGAGGACTCTTTATCAGGTTTGAGGTTCTTTTACGTGCCGTAAATCTACGACACGAGACCATCAGCTTTAGTTTTCTTCCGCAGGAAGCCATGCTAAAGATTTTTACGACCGAAAAAGTCCATCGTCCTCTGCGGTTTGAACTAGAGGTTAGCATGGTAACCACTACACCACGGAGGACGAGTGACTATGTGCGCGATAGTTTCATTTTAAGCTGTGTAGTGCTTAGTGGCGCGCTTGTGCGATTAGAATTTAAAGTCTATTGCGAGGAATCTTTCCGAATAACATTTCTGCGATGGAAACCGACACTTCGCTTAATTATTGTCATAGCAGTAATTAATTCGTAAATTCAACAGTCGGCGACTCTTCTCAAACTAAACATTTTAATTAACATTAAAATTTTTCAGCTAACTAAACTGAACGAAACCTTTGAAAATACACTCACGCATACCCTGAGAGAAAGAATTCATAGAAAACCACAGCATCATCTGGCAGAAGAATAAACAGCAGATATTGGAGACGTCAAAAGGTGATACCGAGTTACTGCTTCAGTGCCTACATAACATTGTTTTAATTGAAGAATTTTATTGCATCAGAAATAAGGCCAGAAATAGACAGCCCTTTTATTTATTTATTTAGATCTGTTGCAGCTACGGCATCATATGATTATGCTGATTCTAGGTTAGTAGTATGCATATGACTCAGTCCATCTGTCCAGGTGCGCGCCCAGCAATAGTCCTGACATGTGCTTATATGTATGGAAGAATTGATTATTAAATAGCGGATAAAACACACACACTTACATTCTTACACCAGGTGAGAAGCCCTGTAGGTCAGAGAAAATAGTCTCGATTTTAGCGGGAAAACGAACGCGGTAACATTCGCACGGCAGTTAGGTGCTCTATACACTATACCTTAGGATAGGATGGACAGCCATTTCTTGTTTTGCAATTCTTTCAATATCAATTATTTTCCCAGACGTTCTTGACATTGTTTTTTCATTGTAATTCTCTTTATTGTTTCTATAACTCCCAAAATAAATTTACAACAGTAATAGTAAAAATAAAGCATAGGTATGTAATTTGGTTTAACGAGTAAGGAACAAAGCTGAAACGAAAGAAAGGGGGAAAAACAGGAAGAGTATTAATTTCTAACTAATAGACATTTTTTTGCCGAGTACAGATAAAACTTTACGTAAGTAACCTGCATGTGTCTTGAACCTTAAAGCATCCCGAAGCTCTAACGTCTCCTACTACAGTAGGTTTTATATATACCTATTGTTAAAAAGCTTCTATTCAGCATTAAGTCGAAGAGAAATAAAATTTTACTTCTGAATTGGTAGCGTTCATATACCGTCCACCCTGGCCTCGAGGTTTTTCGTAGTTTTCTTAGGTGGGTAGGTGGTTACTCTTCTATCACGATTTACTTTTATCTGTTTTAGGACCAGACGACGCCAATTGATTCATGGTGGCAGAACGGATAAGCTCGCTCTGTGTAAAGGATTTCTGCCTGGAACCTCGGTGGTGCCTTTCCTGAAAACTTCCGGGTTGATAATACTGCAGGCAGGCTCGTGCCGGCGTCAGTATAGGTGTCATTTTGAAATTGCTAGACACCTCATCCTCCATTCGGGCCTCTCCTTCATCCCTTCCCATAATACACAAAGAGCCTATAATGGCCTATGTGCGGTGTCTGGGAGCCCCCTCCGTCTGACTAGCTACCTATCCTAAGACAGACCTCGCCAGCTACTGTACACTCGCTTCCATTTATGCCGTTACCGCAGCTTCGGAAGGCATTTTATAAACCTTCTCAGCGGCCGCGTACGTAGCAAGCGTTCTGTCTTTGTTGTTTGACCAAGTACTGGTGTGTGTTAACTGCAGCTCTCGCGATGTATGTAAATATTTCGGAGAAGGATCGGGGAAGAATTGCGGCTATGTGGCGGGAAGCCAATATGCCATTTGAAGACAATGCTAGAGCAATGCCATTCAGCACTCGCATAAACAGATTATTAAAATAATGTTTTTACTCTTTGAGAGTAAAAAGCATAATTTACTTCAGTTTTACGTTATATTATTACAAATAACGAGGGATCGTGCAGAACAGTGCTTTATTTAGTTGTATATTCAGATTGGACGGACTATTCCAAAAAATCGTCTAGTGAATGAGAGTAGAAAGTAATAATCACTTCAGTTTTACATTATTTTGTCATTAAAAATACTTTTTTCGTCAAAATATTGTGAAAAACAGGGTTTTATTTAGTATACATTTAAATATTGCTATTATAAGTGATGACGAGTCAGCTATTATTCAAAGTTATATATTACTGTGCCAATAATCTAGAACTGTGCAAGGAAAACAAATCATATCGCATGCGCGAAAAGGTAAACAGGTACACACACTTCCTCTTTACTATACATTCTCCAGCTGCGAAGGCCAGTACAATGCCGCCTGAAGCTGCGGTAACGTCATATATGGAAACGAGTGTACATTGCAGGTATCTCTTTTTAACCGCTGCAGATAAGATAATTATGAAAAATTAGTAATAAATCATAAATTTCATCTATCAAAATTCCCTAAATAATAAAGGTTGTCAGAAAAAAATATGACTATAAACAACACTCTTCAATAGACTCATTCATTATTCAGGTGTTTGCATGCTTTTACTTGGTGACCTACTGATGATCCCCTTTTAACAACTATATTTCAAATAATGTTAAGTGGTAAAAAGTGGAACCATTATCCCTGTATAATATTTTAATTATAAAACCAGCAGCTGCACTTTAACATTTCTGGTCATGACAATATAGGCTCTAATAATTAATACCTAATACACTTGGTATACCAACTGCATAGATTCAGTGCTTCTTGCTTAACTTTATGTATTACGTGCCTGATAAAGGAGTGCAGTTTTCAGGCGAGGTCACTAGTATGCTAGGTTTAGACGGGAGAAATAACGCCCGAACGAAAGTATAATACATGCTACACACTGGGAATGGTGACGTAATACAGCCTGACTGTTATTTTCTGCGCGAGCTTCCTTTCCTCCCTCTGCACTTATTCCTGAAATAAGTAGTACTGCTTCCTTTTCTTTCTCGGTTTATCCTCTCTGCTAATGCCTGGGGTCCGGGAGCAGAGACTATGGATCAGGGTGGGTGATCACCCGAAGCTTAGTATGGGAGCGAGGAAGGAGATGATATGAAATGACGGTGAAATGCATGAAAAGAAAGGTGATGGAGCAGTTGGTGGAATGAATGACGGGAAACCGTAGGCCTGAAGTACACCCGCCCAGATGCTCCTCCTTCCACCTCAAATCCCACATATGGTTAGCTGGGATTGTACCTGGGCCCCCTTGAGGCAGTATTTTAACACTTGAATAATTTCAATTAAATTATATAATATGTAAATTCAATAACAGCCCGCCTTGTATGTATGTAATAATTTTTAAAATCTATGTAACAGTCATTGCATATGCTTATATTATTGTAAACATGTTCAATAATATGAATGCATTATGTAATTTAATAATGTAAGAGCTGTGAGAATAATAAGTTTAAAGTTTCTAACAATGAGGTAACAATGAGGTAACCTTGAGGCAATAATGAGTTGAGAGTTTGAATACTACTAGTCATGATTAGGGTAGCAATAATGTAAATTTTGTGACAGTTTAAAAATAACCAATTAACAGCCTGAGAAAGCTTTAGTAAAATGCAGGTATTCTATTGGACTAGGATTAGCCAATCAGAGACTTGAAGTACAGAAGCTTATGGGTTTGCAAGGTTGAAATATGTTCAGTTGTCTGCAGACTTTGGTAGTGACCGGATGGATGATGTGTTCTCTAGAGAAATATTACGTATTTGTGGGAAACGAAAATTAAGTATACGCGTTATTAAAAGTGCAAGTATTAAATTAAAGAATCTCACAGCTCTTAATATCAGTGTAGTGCTACTTAATTTATGTCCAGGATGAATAAAAAGAAGTGATTTGAACTTAAAATCTGTGTAAGCCTACATTCTTGTTGCACCACGCCCTGATTAAGAGAAATGTGTCTCTAAAGTAATACTGAAGCAGCCGAGGCAAAAACAAATACAAATAATATCTATAGAGGCGGTTTAATAACAAAGTTAATATTTTTTAAACTTGGAGCGTAACAATATAAACAAAAATAACAATCTTCTTCAAATTGACGCCCAAAGCGTGTTGCAAACAAGTTACAACAAATACTTTTTCAAATTGGTTTCCATACGTGGAGCTAACTAAATAAACAACAGAAACACCCTCTTCAGCCTTGGTGGGAGGCGAGCAGTCTAATCATTCGTCCACGGCACACAGGTGATGCTGCGCACATTAAAAGATAACATTTAAAAATACCTTCTTTTGCTAAAGTCAAACTATTATAGGTACATGTTAACAACAGCTTTACAAAAAACCTTTAATGATCTTGTTGGCAACATTTGTCTCATTTTAGGGAACAATCCTACAAATCGTACATTTTTAGTATGCTAACTACTTTTTCAGTATCTATCGTTTTCCAACAAATTACATTTGTATATTTGTTCAATTTATTAACACTATTTATCTAACAATAACTGTCTCTTGTCATTTAAAAATGCTTCTATAACCAATATATCGCTTTACTGCATTAATCAGTGTGCAGTTTGCAAGGCTGCAAATCCAGGCGAGATACTGCTGCATCCTGGTTTCAAACTTTTCGCCATCGGCATCCTCACCATGATTGGTTTTCCTTATCTACACAATTTCTCAATGCATTTCAGATGACAAATCAGAGTGATATTTTGGAAATGAAACTCAGATAGCGGGTACAGTTAGATGATGAACCTGTTATCAATTACATCTATGACGTGCTATCTTTATGTGATCAAGTAAACCCAGCTATGTTGCAGTTAGAACGAATTAAACACTTGCTTAAAGGTCTTAGACCTCTTTATGTACAATCTTTATTGCCATTAAATACTCAAACTGTTGATGAGGTAATACAAATCATTCGACGAGTGGACAAAGCACAGTTTTATATGCAGAACCGTGAAACTCTAGTGTCTGCTCAATCTCAGGCTGCAGTGGTTACACCGCCCTCTGGTGCATTTAATAATTCTGTTCCTGCTGTTACTTTACCAGCTGCTGCTCAGCTAACTAATACTTCTTCTCTTGGGGACGTGCCTATCGCTCCTATAAACCAGCTGATTGATCGTGTGGAACAGTTATGTAACCGAGTTAACCAGTTTCAGTTACCATCTGCGGAGAGAACTTCACAGCTTCCACGGTCATCTGACTTCAACCGGCGGGACTCATCCATCACCTGCTATAGATGCAACAGGCAGGGCCACCTGGCTCGCTTTTGCCGTAGCCGCTTTCCGCAGTCAAAAAATGACTGGCGCCGAGCCTCATACGACGAGACGTAGCAGCATCACCACCGCCCACCAACATGGCTGCACCTCAACGGGATATAGCTACACATCAACGGGATGTGTCTGCATTATCAGGTCAGATCTTACAAGTTACTGGTCATATTGCCCAGACAGAGCTCTCCATCTTGCTCGATACAGGAAGCGCAGTGAGTATTGTGAATGCTGCACATGTTCTTGATCATTCTACATTGAAACCCATAGAGATGATGCTCCGCACTGCAGGAAATAAGTTACTTGATGCGCCTTACCACACTGTGTTAGATTTTTATATTAATGATGTTCTTTTTCAGGAGGATTATTAGTTGTGAAAGATTTGTCCCATGATTTAATTTTAGGCAATGACTTTTTGCATGCCCATGATGTTATAATTGACTATGCACATAACTTGATAACCCTGAACTCTTCTCAGAATGATGCTTTCAGTATACCAATAACCCTAGCACAAGGTCCTTTTGTTGATATGGCAGTAAATCCTTTGCAAGATAATGACCGTACAGATTCTGGTGTTAAAATGGCAGTTATAAAGATGTAAAAATTCCACCGCTGTCTACATGTTATATATCAGTTAAGCCTTCGTCAGCTATTAGCAATGAGGTTATGTTTGAACCTGCTCTTAATATAATGCAAAAGAAGAATTTGTCAATTCCACCGTTGTTGTGTCATTCTGCATCTGAACTTACCATACCAGTGCACAATAATACTGCAGTTCCACAAACATTGTTTGCCAATACAGTTTTAGCCAAAGCTTATGATGTTGCACTAGTTCAATTCTGTTTTATCATCAGATGTTACTCCTCTGCCAGCTCCAAATTGTAATTGTAATGTCAATGGTAAACTGCTGGAAACTCAAAAGGCTGAGTTGCATTCTTTATTACTGAAATATAGTGATCTTTTTGTCACCACATTACAAGAACTTGGTACTACTGATGTTGCAGAATTTGATATTAAAGTAACTGACCCTAAACCAATTAAACAAAGACCATACAGAGCTCCTCATAAACAAAAGGAAATTATTGCTGAGCAAGTTAAAGAAATGCAAGATGCTGGAATTATTAAGGAATCGCAGTCCTCTTGGGCTTTTCCTGTGGTACTTGTTAAAAAGAAAGATGGTTCCATGAGATTTTGTGTTGATTATAGAAAATTGAATGCTGTTACAGAGACCACCTCTTTCCCTTTACCATTGATAGATGATTTGTTAAGTTATTTGGGGGAGGCTAAATGGTTTGTCTCATTAGATTTGCTGTCAGCATACTTTCAAGTACCTATTGCAGAGCATAGCCAGAAATATACCTCTATTGTTACTTTTCAGGGTCAATATCAATTCACACGCTTGAGTTTTGGGTTGGCGAATGCCCCTAGATTTTTTAGTTACATCGCAGACAAGTTGTTAGGTGATTTGAACTTTAAAAAGGCTATTGCATATTTGGATGATATTGTTGTTTTTGCCAAAACCTTTGAGGAGTTGTTACAAAATCTTGAGGCTGTTTTTCAACGTCTGGATCACCATAAGTTTAAACTCAAACCAGAAAAATGTTTCTTCGCTATGCAAAAGATCAAGCTCTTAGGCTTTGAAGTTTCTAAAGGTGGCATTTCCCCTGATTCTGATAAAGTTGTCTCCATTCAGAATTTGCCTCTTCCTAAAAATGTTCGAGATGTGAGGAAAGTTTTGGGATTGTTTAATTTTTACAGGAAATTCATTAAGGACTATGCAAATATTGCTCAACCACTAATTCAGTTGACTAGAAAGAATCAAAGTTTTATTTGGGGATCTGATCAGCAAACTGCATTTCAAAATTTGAAGGACTTATTAGTTTCGACCCCTGTCTTAGCTCACTATACTCCTGGTGCTTATACCGAATTACACTCTGATGCCAGTGGACTAGGAATTGCTTCAGTGTTGTATCAAAAGATTGATAATGTGTTGAAACCAGTGGGCTATGCTTCGCGGACACTATCTAAATGTGAACGTAATTACAGTGTTCCTGAGTTGGAATTGTTGGCCATCCTGTTTGGACTTACCCACTTTCGCAGTTTTGTTTATGGCTATAAGGTTCATATTGTATCTGATCATCACTCCCTCTGTTATTTGAATAATTTGAAAGATTTGACTGGGCGTTTGGCACGTTGGAGTTTAAAATTGCAAGAGTTTGATTATACCATTGCCTATAAATCTGGCAAGAAACATCATGATGCTGATACTTTATCGAGATTTCCTGTGTTACAACCTACAGAAAGTGATCTTGAACAGCTTGAAGAACTTCCCACATGTTTACTGTCTTCAGTTGAAGTTGCTGACCACCAGAAAAAAGATACTGGGTTACTTGAGCTTATTAATGCTCTCCATGATGCCCCGTCGGCCCCTGCTAAGCTTCAGAGACAAATTTCAAACTTTACGCTCAAATCAGGAGTTCTTTATCGTAAAAATGCTGGCTCCACTGGCCCTCTCCATCTGCTGGTTATTCCAGAAGCTCTAAAACATGGAATTCTTTCTTCATGTCATGATGATCCTCTTTCAGGTCATTTAGGATTCCCAAAAACATTTGCCAAAATTCACTCCAGATATTACTGGATTGGAATGAAGAAAGATATTGAACATTTTGTACGAACCTGTCCCAGCTGTCAAACAAGAAAAGGACCTAAGAATCAGAAACCAGCAGGCTTATTACAACCAATTCCGGTTACTTCTGTAGGCGAGCGGTGGGGTATTGATTTGCTTGGGCCTCTCCCACGCTCAAATTCTGGACACAAGTATGTTGTCGTTGCGACCGAGTATGCTTCTCGCTGGGTCGAGTCTGCGTCGCTTCCTTCAGCAACAATTCCTCAAGTTGCTAAGTTTATTTTTCATAACATCATCTGTAGGCATGGAGCCCCTGCTGCCTTGTTATCTGATCGTGGCTCAGTTTTCTTAAGTGAAGTGACACAAGAATTGTTGAGATCTTTATCTGTATCTTCCAATTTCACTAGTGCTTATCATCCAGCTTGCAATGGACTCGCTGAGAGATTTAATCAAACCCTCTTAAATATGCTCAGCCATTTTGTGGACAATAATCAAAAGAATTGGGACTCAATTTTGCCCTATGTCATCTTTTCTTATAACTCAAGTGTTCAAGAGTCTACTAAATTTTCACCCTTCTTCTTGATATATGGTCGAGAACCTTCTTTACCTAACCAGGTTCAGCTACAAGCTACGTCTAATGACCTTTTTGTGAAACAGACATTGCAAGAGATTCAGAAGGCACGCGAGGTTGCTGTTGCTAACATTACAAAGCAACAAGTGAAGCAAAAAGAAGCATTTGATGCTAAACATAGAGATGTGGTTTATAACGTAGGTCAATTGGTCAAAGTTTTTACTCCTATTAGAAAGAAAGGTAAATGTACAAAGTTGTTACATAGATATTTTGGTCCTTTTGAAATTATCCGACAGATCACTCCTGTTACCTACCTTGTTGGTCGACCTCATGCTCCTCGTACCAAACATCAGAGTGTTCATGTATCACGCCTTCACCCTTACTATGATCCTGTGGGTCCTTATAGACTGTAAAGTTTGAGTTTTGTGATGCTATTTTTATTGTATGCCTTTATGTTGGCATGAAGCCTATATTACATGAAACTGGAAAATTGCACTGGAATTTTGTGGTAAAAAGTATAAGAAAAAACCTGGGAGTGTACTTAATTTTTGTTTCTTTTTTAGGAATGTTCTGTGACAGTATTGTTTTGAGTAATGATGTGATTTTGTTCTGTTGCATTCGATTTGATTTGATTTTATTTGATTTTGGGTTTCATTATGATGCTGTGATCTTTATTTGCAGAAAATTGTTGCATGAATAGTGTGTGTGTGTATGTATGTGTATATTTGAGGTTATGAGATATGTGAGAGATATGAGTTGATATTTGCCTCGGTGGATGTGCGTAAGAGTAACCCCGACGGTGGTAAAGAGAGGAGAAGAGATGAGATGATGTCAGCTTCGGTGGAAGTGCCAAAGTGTAACCCCGACAGTTGTTGTATAAATGTGTTGATTTTTCAGGAGGGCTACATGTACCTGGAAAGTTGATGTGATGTGATGATTTCAGAGATTTTGCTTATTTGTGTTGCTGCAACGTGCCCAGTATAGCGTGTGTGATGTATTCACACGAGTGAGTTAATGTATTGAAGTGAATGCAATGAGAATAATTTTTTTGTGTTTATGCAACAAGTTTAATACCATCTTAGATAGCAAGTTTTAATACCACCTGTTTTCCAGCTTAATTTTGATTCGGAGGATGTGGATGCAACAGTATAATATCATGTTATTTGTGTTATTCCTGAAATGTTAATGTGAATTCTTTAAGGTTATGCCTATGTCAGATATTTTTGACTTTGCAGCATGTTAAATGAGACACGTCAGTGAAGATGTTTTGTTTTCCATGAGAAAATTGAAAGTTGAGATAATGATGATGATTGAAATACTGATGATGATGATTATGATTATGATTGAAATTGAGATGATGATAATAATGAGATGAGGAAGATAGCAGTGTAGAGGAGAAATTGTATTAGTGACAGTAGAGTATGACAATCGTAGTTGAAAGCATGTCACGTGGTGTAGTTTGAGGATGTACTGTAGATCTATTTTGTAGTTTGTAGTAATGCATACAGTAGATTTCAGTAGCTAGTTAAGTGAGTGTTGTGCATAATTTGGTCCATGGTCAGTGTGAATGAGTTCATTTCATTGTCATGTATGAATGTCTTGTAAGTGCACTTATTTCCTTTTGTTAGTGGTACCACCAGTGGCTGGTCATTAAGAATTAATATTGGGATCCCAAATATGTTTTTTCCTGTCATGTTATTGTATGAAAAAGTCACTGTTACTGATATAATGTTAATGTATTCTGATTCTGTTCTAATGTTCTATTTGGATTGTGAAGCATTGTGTGTTAAATTTTGGATGGCAAACCCCTATAAAATTTAGTTCTTATATCAATATGTAGTCATTTCTTTTTTTCTCTCTCTTTGCCCCATGTTAAAAGAATTTTCAGTGCAAACCTTTTAAAGATTTGAAATATTTGATTGTAAATGACATACTGTTTTTTATGTGTGATTGTTTGTTAGAGCACCCTTTCTATTGTTTTGTGGTTTTGTTGTAGTTATTTTGCTGATGGCGGAGCTCGAGCGGATAAGCAGAGCACCCCAATTGTCACACCAGATGTTCCAGAGTCACCACAGGAGAGCTGTCGGGCAGCCACTACACTGCTGTGTTATAAGGAGCCACTATTTTGGGGGGCAGTCCAAGCCAGCGACTGCCCACCCCGTTGTCATCACCAACGACCTGCAGAATTAACAACACTACAGCTAGGATAAGTCGTTGTGGGTACACTACAAACTTACCCACAAAAAGTTCCATCGGACCATCACACTCAGGTGCAGTGTAGTGTGCGTGTGACAGAGGCAGCGTGGTGTGTGTGCGTGTGCGGGGTGCTCGAGCATAAGTGCTCAATTAACACATTATCCGAAAAGACTCGAGACTCATAAATGCCCACAATAAATCAATTTATATTGTTCTTTTTTTTCTTTGGGTGTTCAACACACATGTTTGTTTTGTATGTCATTTTTTTTGTTCTTTTTATTGTCTTTTCTGTGATTATTTGCCTTGTGTCGACGAGGGCGTCGATCTCGGTGGCCAGGGGGAGATGTGACGTATGCAGAGATTATAGGACATACGTCTTTCTGCTCACCGGGATTTGAGATGGCAGTTGGAACTTGGGGTAGGGAGAGTTAAGAATCTTTAGGAGGGGATGAGTTGTTTAGCGTCTCTGACGCTTGAGGATAGCGTAGCTTGAGAAAGTGAGTCAGGGTGTGACCTTCGAGCTGTAAGGACGTGCAACTGCCATGCGGCCTCGCCGGCGGACATGTGGGCACTACGTTATCTATCTTCATATAATAAATTCATCAGCCATCCATTCTCTGGAAGTTTTAATTATGTTAGTGTAGAGTCCTTTCCTTCCTTTAAGCCATGTAACGTTTCGGATTAGTAATATTTTCTGTACTTTCTTTAGCTGCGTCCCTCGTCGTAGCCTCGCCGCGTAAGAAGCTTGATTAATTTCCCGGTACATTCTTTGCAAGCGAGTTGCCCCATCATTTTTGAGTAAATATAAGAAGAGGCTACGAAAATAGGTTAAAAGTTGCTAACAATGAGGTAACAATGAGGTAACCTTGAGGCAATAATGAATTTGAAAGTTTAACAATACTACTTGTGATTCTTGGAAGCAATAATGTAATTTTAGTGACAGTTTATAAACATAGCCAATCAATAACCAGAAAAAGCTTTAGTTAAATGAAGGTATTCTATTGGATTAGGAATAGCCAATCAGAGACTTGAAATACAGAGATTTACAAGTTTAGGTGGTTGAAATCAGTTCAGTTGCCTGCAGACAGTGTTTGTAACCGGATGCGAGATGCGTCCTCGAGAGATTTAATACGTATTCGTGTGAGACGAAAAATAAGTTTACGTGTTAAAAAGTGCAAGTAATTAATTAAAGAATCTCACAGCTCTTTATATCAGTGAAGTGTTATTTAAATCTTGTCAAGCATTAATAAAAGGAGTGAAGTAAAATTAAAATCTGTGTAAGCCTACATTATTAAGTCGCACCACAACCCTGCCAAGACATCCATGTCTCTAAAATAAATACTGACGCAGCCGAGGCAAACATAAATACATAATATTTAAAGAAAAAGTCAAAATTACGACGTTAATAATATTTTTAAACTTAGGGCGAAGGCTACTGGAAAGCGGGTACTATACGTGCGGTTGCAACTACTATAAGTTCGGCTCCCCAACAGTTGAAATATAATACAACTCCTTCAATACGACCTACTTCAAATTGACGTCCAAAGTGTGTTGCAAACAACTCCTACAACAAAACACCTTCTCAAAGTATAACCATTTATGCTTATTAAAAATTCTAAATTTCACTTAGGAAGAAAATGTGAATTAAAATATTAATCAACTACCTTCTAGCATCTACTTCGGCGAATCTGGTATCAATGGGCGCGTTTTTAAACAATGGAATAAACGAAGTGAGTAATAGACTAAAATATAATTATAATGTTTCATTTATCCGTACACACAGTATCAATTCCTAGGCTGATGGCAAGCTCTACACGTATCACAAAATAAGCACAGATATATCAGGTATCCTCGGTTGGTAGCAAACACATTCTCTCTGATAGCATATAATGCGAAAATTCACAATACCAGTAGGTAGTGTTCGGCAAATTATTTCGTTCCTAATAACGCTTTTGTAAGCCCTGTTTCGTAGGTCCAATAGTGGTTGTGGTTACGGTTATAGGATGGATGTGGGAATGCTTATCGCTACTTGGCCACTGTAACAGCGGGCAGTATATAGGATGTCTGATCAATAGCCAAACATCACAGTTTGAAGCGTTTCAACGTTTCACAAGCTACCTTTTTTCACCATATGTCGAACATGGCTATTCTTTTTTTATTTGTCTGCTGCTGCGGCGAGGGACGTGGTAGTTACCCCTCTATCGTCCTGAGTTCGGTTTCCCCTTTGCGAGCAGGAGGAGAAGTCATGGGTGCATGTTTTTGAAAGCTGTAGTGGCACGGAGCAAAGAAGGGAAAAATATTTACCGCGGTCCTTTACAACCTCGAATGGAGCGTTAAGGGCATGTTGGACGCTGCCGGTAGGCAGGAAAGACATAGAGGTTGATAGTAAGAAAGGGGATGTGAGCAGAGCTAAACCTGCTGGGTGCTTTATCATGCTATTTTATGTAATATTTCACTTATTGTTAGTGCGTTGTGTTTATCTATTTTTCTTAACTATTTTTGGGTGATGTATACGACATAACGATGCATCGTAATACGGTTTACCATTGTTTTGTGGGTTGTTTTTATGATATATTGAATATGTTTGCCTTACTTCTTTTTTCGTCCAATGAAGCTTTGTTGAAGCTTCTATTTTTGTTGTCACTTTTTGGTCTTAGTTTATTACTCTGTGCATCACAAAAGTACGTATGGTCTGTTGAACCTGTGCGATTGATAGGGATCAATGAATGCATACTTTAATTAAACACATACATTCATTTATTCATTATTTTACTCTTTCCTTATTCTTCAACCCTCTTTCTTTAAACTAATTCAAACAATATAGATTTGATGTATACTGTAGCTAAAGCGAGAGGCGAAATTGCGTTTTTGGCAAACTTAAACGTAGTAAAATGCGGATATTCATAGTAAAATTAATACAAAGCGCCAGTTTCACCTTTGTATGAAGTAACATAATCTGAAGTATGACATTAATTTTCACGTCGAAATGGAGTTTACACTTTAATTACTTTAGTGCACTGAATGTTGACCAAATTTTTAAAGACATAAAATTCTACACTAGAATCCCAAAACATTCCTTCAAAATTATTTTATCTACTAATTTATGTCAATTTTAATGTGTTTTGCATTAGCAATAAAAGCGTTGAACTAAAAACGGCACTAACCGCCATTTTCTCACAAAATCTTTTAGTAGTATAAAAAGGCGCTGTGTTGAAATAGCTTTGTACCATAAAGGGACTGTTCTACTCAAGCGGGAAGTAGTAAAGGGAAACGGTTCCAGAAGATATCACTAGGGCTATGGTCCAAGGCCACTTAACTCAAAAAGGCGTATCAGCGTTATGCAGCGTTGTTACAGAACACGTAAAAGTTTGTTTGTTGATTGAAGATGAGGGGAAATGACTGACCCGTCTCAGCTAAAACTAGAAAGAAACGTGGAGAAAACATAATTGTGAAACATAATGTGTTAAAATAAATTGTATAAGCCTGCAAAAACCCCAGTGGGACACTTTCCTGCAAGCAAGCCTCCAGAGAAACAAGTAAACAATGCTATAAACAAAATATCGTTATTATGATGATGGAATTACAATTAAGTTAATGTCACATGTGTTTGTAGATAAATAAAAATATTTCTAATTTTATAAATAAAAATAGCCAATTAAATATTGCTTATATTATAAATTCAAGCTATGCATATCCAAGCATACTCAATGTACCAGTTTTTACTTTCTCTACTACGTATAGTAAGTAGGGGAAGTATTGTATTCCATCCAAAAATTCGATACCGAGATTTCACCGGAAATATATGTTTTGAGAACCCCTGAATCCAAAAAAAGCATTTTTGGAAACATGTCCGTGTGTGTGTGTGTGTCTGTCTGTCTGCGTGTCTGTCTGTGAACAGCATAACTCAGAAACGAACAGTCGGATAAACACCAAACATTGTATTTAGCTTCAGTATCTTCCAGAAATTCGACACGAAGGTTTTCAAGAAAATCTCCCCACCCCAGATTACCCTTTACATGGAACATTTTCGAAAATTTTAATTTACTCAAAAATGGGTCTAACGATTTTGATTAAAATATCATATGTTTAAGATTTTTCATGGCAAGTAAAATGTATATCTTCAAATTTCTAGAAATGTCTCCAAAAGTATTCTTCATTGTGAACGATTTTTGCATAACTGGTAAACCATAAGAGATAGACAAAAGTTTACTACACAAAAATTTCCGCCGATTAAGAACACATAAAAAGGAACTCTATAATAATTATATTAGCAATTATTAATAATTAATATTCAAATTAATAAATTTCCATAATTTTAAAGCCATAGGATTAAAATTGTATCAGTCGAAAGGCCTATATAAGCTGTAAACATGTTTTAAGTTTCCATAATATTGTAAAATAAATAAAGGCGTAATTGCATGAGAAAAACTGCAAGATTTAAGCAAGAATAAGAGCAGCTTCGTTTTAGACTGTCCTTATGTTTTCCGAGCGTGGGGATAAAAATCGAATCCTTCTTTTGTACTTCGTGGGTGCGAGACAAGTTTTCAAGCAAACAGACGCTATGAGACAACGGACATTTCCTACAGTTAAGCTTAGAATTTTCAACCAGGGAACCAATAAATGTAGAGAATAAGTGCGAGAACCAATAGAAACATAGGAATACGCAGTGACATGTATAAAATTTGGAGGAGAGCAGTCGTTGATATATGTTAATGCGAGCGTGGTTTTGGGACAGTCTGCCATGATTCTCCGGTAAGGAAACACGCATCACGTTGAGTCAAAAAAAGAAAAGAAAAGGATAAAAGTTTCAAAATTTACGAAGTGCCGCACCACAATGCAATCAAAGTAATTCGTGAGGAATAATTATATAGTGCTAGATTGTCGTTGAAATTATTTTATCCAAGAAAATAAATAACTTAACACGCCGCCAGTAATAAATTCAAGTTCGCGGGAATCAAAAGAACGGTAATAGAGCGCCTTAAATAATAAATAATTATCCGGAGCAAAACGTTAGTAGACCAAAGGGTGAAAATATTCTTATTTACCGTACGGGGTAGAAAAAGAACAATAATCTTGCAGGTTTTCTGGCAGGAATACGCGTTTTAGTGAGGAAGTGAAAACGTTTTCTTCAAGAATAATATTTTAGTGTCACCCTCCTCCAATCCTACCCTGACAATAACAGTAGGAAATTTAGGACCGATTCGCCGACAGCTGACCCTGAGATGCGACGTCCATAAGTGCTTCCTGACTGATATCGGCGATCTTGAGTCCCGAAGACTTCACCTACATCAACGCAGAGGTAAAAGTAACACAACAAAGTAGCGGCAAATCGCTACAAACTCAGGTATTGGTATAACTATAAATGTTTATCAATGTACAGATACTGCATTCTACAGTTACCAAAGTTTAATGTGTTGCGTTTATGGGCACAGTTCTAGCACATTTGTAATAAAAAGTGTGCAACAATATTATTATGTAACAATATTACTGTGGTCGCTGATGACGTTTGTTGTTATAAAGTACCTAAACAAATAAACAAAAAAAAAACAAGATTAATTCTAAACTGTCTACTCTCTTTCTATATTAGTGTTCTCAGCTTCAAAACGTTTTAAGCCGTGCTCATTGAAGGCAAGGCGTGGCATTGCATGTCAAGGAGAGACCTTCCTCGCGAGAGAAAAGGTATAAAAAGTGCTACTTTTCTTGCTACACGCAAAATGCAGCAAGACTCGATGGAGCCGCTGTTCCTTTTGTTTGTTGGTTTGGAAAATATCTACTTACAATGCCTCGCTGCCTCTTGACTCTAACAACTCACAACTTCATGCACTCACTCACATAAGCAATATAAATGGAGATTTCTCTTTGTTAATCATGCTGTTGCTTGCACGCGTTGTTATTGTGGTATTTAGCAGTTATTTTTCAATTATTATTCCATGTTCCATCCGAGATTGACATTTTAATCTTTAAGCATTTCATCAGTTATAAAATTTGCATTTCCATTATACAAGCAATATATAAAAGCAACACAACGGTGATCCAACTAACTATATCGAGATCGAAATTGTTTTTAATTTACTAAAGCATTGTCTGTAGTTTACACAATTGTTTTCGCGACACAAGAAAAAAAATTAAAGAAAATTATTATGGCATAAATTTATTCCAGTATTTTTAAAGCCTTACGAGCTTTTTTACTAAACGTTTCATGTCCATTTTCTAGAAAAAAACTAGGTATGCACATTTTGACAGTATTGTTATCCGGAAAACTCAGGAGGATTAATTTCTATGCTTATCAGATAAAACTGGAGAATTTTATACGTAAAAATTCTGTCATTTTGCACCTTACTTACACCACTATCTCTAAACGAGATCTAAGCTGAATAGATGAAACTTTAGAAGACACAAAACTTCAAGTGTAAGAATGGTTTTGGTTTCAAAATGTGAAAAATATAAAACTGAAGAAACGTATATCATTAATTAATTCTATAATATTAAAGCACTGTCAAAGTTCAAATTTGAGTGGAAAAAAAGGTTGAACCAACGCTCTTTACGGTGTTCTGTGGCCTCTCCCTATGTTTTAAAGATACGTCAAGGTTACGTACTGTTGGAAATGGCATGGGCGCTGCTAGTTTTCGTCACCGTTTGTCCCACTGTTGGACGACGACGACGACGACGACCACCACCACCACCACCACCACCGTTATCACGTACTGCTTGGTTGAAAAGTGAACTGTCATTGTATACTTGCTAGCTATTGTGGGGTCAGGAGTTATGAGAATCAACAAGGTTATTCATCTCAACGACCACCACCACCACCACCGTTATCACGTACTGCTCGGTTCAAAAGTGAGTTGTCATTGTATGCTTGCTAGTTACTGTGGGGTCAGGAGTTATGAAAATCAACAAGGTTATTCATGTCATTCAGTTTGAAAACCCCGTTTTAAGCCTTACAGGACTCTTACAAAACAAGCGCACATATACATATAGATTCCTACCCAAACTTTATAATAATGAATGACAGTAACTTTCCTCGATATTTTGATATAAACAAGGCAATAGAGTACATTAAAATAGTACTTACGCGTTTGAATTCCAGAAGAAGTGGACGAGTGAGCTCAATTCGGGACTTGTGGACTGTCTTGATGGCCACCTTGGTACCCTAAACATAAAACATAATATTTACTTAATCATCAATTTATATCATATTCAATGTGAGGTAGGTTAGAAACTGAATCGGTATTGCTAAAAGGTAAGAAGTCAACTTTTTGTTTATGAGTACGAATAATTTATTATAAGCTGCTATACAAGTCAGTGCTTAGATGCGCATGAAAGAGATGACGAATAATGCATTAAATTACGAGTTTATTACTCCATTTTAATGTTTACATGACCTTTTTCAAAGTAATCCCCTCCTACTTCAATGCAGTTTTTATAGCGCCTTTGCCAGTACTCGAACATATGGAGCAGTCATTCTTTGAGGTCCATGAGAATCGTATCAGTTTTCTGGAGCACTGCTTCAGAATTCTCAAGTCGAATGTCCCGGAGCTTTGCATTTTAATAATTGAAAAAGAAAAAGACATCACAGCGTGCAAGATCGTGGCTATAAGGCCGATGCGGTACTAAGGTAATGTTCCATTTAGCCAAAAACTGCACGACTCGATTGTGACGTTGTCATGAAGCCCCATCCAGTCCGATAAAGTTCTGGTCGTTTTCTTGTAATCTGCTTCCTCAGTTTAGCCAATACTGACGTGTATTGCTGCAGCCAATCCTGCTGCTATAGCAGTAGTGTGAGGATTACTATCAGTGTAGTATGCAGAATGTAAGCAGGATCTACAAAACGCAGCATTACTACCAACCTATTGATATGAGAGTGCTGCCGTCTATGACCATCATACATAAAACTCCGCTATTTTAAAATATTTAAGGTACAGATAGGAAACTATCCAGGAAGCTACAGAGGAAAAAAGCAGTCGATCTTTATTGATCAGTCCACGTGCATTACAATTCCTTTTCTTTAAAGGAATTCATTGGCAGGTGCTCTTTTTTAATGGCTACACAGGAATATGCCCATTTTAAAGCACGTTGCGAAATTCAAGTCCTCTGGTTTCTAGTTTAACTATGAAAAAACATTCTTCAAAAGTAAAAATGATATATGATTCGTATCATCCTGCAAAATGAAAAAGCATAACTTCGCCGATAACAGTATCGGAGAGATATGTCATATCTTTCACAGCCAAAAGTTCTGAACCCCCAGGACAAGGTGCAAATGTAGAGCTTCAGAAATGGTCAACCAAAAGAAGATGAAGATGGAGATTAAGTGTAGCTTACAGATGCCTATATGACTGAAATGTGAATTATATGTATAGTAGTATATGGTCTGCATGTTTTGGGTCATTTAAGGATTTCTCTAAAAGGTGTTTATGTCATATTTTTCATTTATTTGTGACGAACAGTCGTTTCCTTAAAATTAGCATAGGCGATCAAGGTGGCTATGATATCGGCCCAGCCCTATCAATCCAGCTGAGGAAACGTGATAGGAACATGTCAGAGCCATAGGATTCACCTTTAAAGTTAACAATGAAACTCTTACAAGTAATTAATTGATGATAATCAATGTTTGATGCTCCAATAATTATTGCTTGACAACAGCTTGAACATTTATATCCCATGGGACCTGAATCTGGATCTCGGCAATTTCTAGCCGTTGCACGCTTGAGCAACCATAGCTAAATATCCGAACGCGTTTCAGTCTTCTGTATGCTCTGTAACGAAACTATATGTTGTGAAACCAGAACAGATTTCATTACGAACTCAGATGCGTATGTTAACAGTATGACGGTGTAAAAACTCGATAAAACTTAACGTTGTGGACTTCATTTCTTTATTTCAAATTTTACTATGACTAAGGAACGATAGCTCTCCATGCCAAGTTTCGGACTTTGCACGAGTTCTCGCATATCATCTACATTGGAGATGGTGATTTATTCTTCATTCCCAAAATGTAATGATTTCAATCTCTCCTCCTTACAGAGCCTGTTTTAGCCACAACAAGAATGGTTTAATACTATCCAAAAATATTAAGGCTTAACATTTTTACAGACATGTTTAAATACTGAAAGAACATCTTAGGGTTTATAATTTAAGTCAGGATCCTTTCTCTAAGCATTAAACTTTAGAAGCTATAGAAACTCAGAGTACTAGACTAGGATTTTTGCGGCCTTTATGCCATCAGTCCTACAAAATAAACTTTGAAAACAATTTTATTTCATAATCTTGCAGCATTATTGTTCCATAAAATATTTGTAGCTACTGGTTTGAACATAAACTGAGTGCTATATGCGTTTGAAATCCATCATGTTTATAATGCTTCTACAGCCGATGTGGGGGAAGGGTGCTTATAATTGCAATATGCAGTATAATTTTAAAGGTGTAAAACAAAGCTTTTTATACTGAATTGCTGTGCAGAAACGAGCGTTTGTTTATAATTTTTATTTCAACATTCTCGCTTGTCTACAGTGTTGCAAAATTTCATATTCGACCATTTTTACTTTCACCATCATCTGCCTATATTAAACACAGGAGATATTGTATCCCAACCGACAATTCTATATCAAGATTCCAGCACACATGCACATTTTTCTTTCAACTCATAAAAAGCATTTTTATAAAATAGGTCTTCTGAGTATGTGCGAGTGTTTTCATTGTTTAAGAACCTAAGTTACTGTTCAGAAAAAAAACACATTACTGCTTTCTTTAAGATTTTATCAAACATGTCTACCCATTTTATTTAAAATTGTAATTTTTTTACTTATCATGGCGAACGAATGGCACACCTTGCATTTTCCCTGAATATCCTGTGAAATCCTCTTTATTAGTAGTAAATTTTATACATCTAGGAAACCACAAGACCACATTTATTAGACATTTCGAAATATTTCAGGCTCGTTTGAATTATTTGGTATTTTAAGCATGTGCTGTACTTTTAATTCTCCTGAGCTAATGCATGGATTATTTAATATCAAGATAGGCATTTAAAAATAGATGAATGTCATATCATCCTAGTGTAAATTGTGTACTGAAACCACCTTTTCTGCCAATATTTGTTATGATTAGAAATAATTAGAAAATAAAACTCCTCTTTTACATAATATTGCTTGAAAATTTTATCCTGCTGTTTTTCTAACTACCTGTAGATTTTTATGCGATTAATTTATGAAATACACAAGTAGATCAACATAGTGGGTAGAGAAAGAAGTGTGAGCACATCAGACGTTTCAGCTACTCATCTACATGATATTATTATATACTAGCATATTTCATGGAGGACTGCAAGTTCTTTCGTCTGTATTCCGAAAATATCGAACATATTTAATCGCACCTCGTGTGCCTTGGCAAATAAGAGATAAAATGGACCAATGTTTGTGTAAGAAAAGAACAGATTTTATATAGCCTCCGAATAGATTTCTTATTTATTCAGAAAGAAAATATCTCGGAGAGAAGGGTGCTTGGTAAATAAAAAAGAGAGAAAGCGAGGAGGAAAAGAAATATGAGGAGTGAGCTCGGAACGTCAAACAAAGAACCATCGATTGATGAGGTTCATTAGTCAGGGTAAGGCTGAGTGAGTAGCGAGTCAAAGGATTGAGGCCAACTTGGCTGGAAGAAGAGATAAAATATCGAATTGCGAATAGGGATCAGCCAGATATGGTGCATCAGCTCCTGCAGGAGACTGGATAAAGCCCAAGTTTTCAACAAGTTCTAAAGGGGCGTGTCTGTGAAGTTGAGACGCGCACAAATGAACAACTAACCGAGATACGAAAAGGTGCTTTGCAAAGCGAAAGTTAGAAATAAAACTGCAGTTACGATAACATCGAGGTAACTGAACGAGTTAAGGAGTTTTGGGTGGTTCGAGAATAAATCCATGAATACTTTTAGGGGGAGGAAGCTCTTTGTCATCAATTCATCTAAAAGGGCAGTGCACACGTCCTGAAATGGCGAACAAGATAAGTAATATCATCTGAATGATTTGTGGCATCAGAGAACATCTCTTGCTCCGGCAGAGAGAGAGAGAGAGATAAACTTGCTAAGAGGTGCAGAGGAGGTGAGGCAAGGCGAGCAGAAAATTGATGATAAAAAAGTGGGGGTGCTAGCGGAGAAAGGAAAATGGATGTTGTACTTTTTACATATTGTAACATTGTCCACTTTTTCAACTCTCACTCTTCTAAGTTCTTATCTAGTTCAATTTCACTGGGAGTTCAATTCGTTCACACTATCACTTCACTAAGATGAGCTAATTCAATTCTCCATCCCTCCACTTCCTTCGTGATACAGTCTCGTCGCGCCGGACGGTTCATTAGACTTGGGAGTCGACCACAAGACCTCCACAATCAGTAGCCTTCACCATCTCGCTCGGAGAATCGCTCTTGATGTTGCACGAGAAACTCGCTCGCACTCGACTCGCAACTCGAAAGAGCGCTCACTTATACAGTCAGTAGAACCTGCCCATAAGGTTCTTGAGCATTCTAGAACTACCTCGACGCACGTTCTGAAGGAGGGGGGAGAAAAAGCTTCCAGAAGGTTCTAGTTATCAGCCGATGGTGAACCCGGTGTTTAAGCTGGCGAGCGGCCGTTATTGTTGTTTACTTCTACCGCCCAGCGCAGATCTCCAGATAATCTGGACTATAGCCGCTGCGAGTTTGACAAAAAGAGTGATATAATATGATAAAGAATTATGAAGTAGCATATTACATCACCTTTTGGAATATCCAAAATGTTGTCTTCAACACTTGCACTCTGCTGCAGTGCGAACACTTAAGCGTATTTTACTACTCGGTTATTTATTTGCATAAATTTCTTCGCATGCATCCCTAATGAAATGAATCATGGCATCAACATTACGTGGCCTTCTTGCAAAAACCCTATTTTAAAAAATCCCTAAGAAAGAAGTCCATAGAGGTAAGATACAGAGATCTTGGTGGCCATTCATTTGACTCCGTTCATCTTTCCCACTTAGGACATTTTTCTGCTAAAAAAGACTGGCACAATTCATGGCTAGTGAAAATATAACTCCACCATTGTATTATCACCCAAATAATATAGGTATAATTGTATACCTACACTATACCTACTTTTGCCCACCTTTGTATATTGTAAAAACAACGCAGCCAGTAAGCTCTGCCTTGCTCCGCCCTGCCCTTCTCTCCGCACAACTTATCCACGCTTCTCTGGAATAGCTCCCACGTAACACGTAACTGCGTTGGCTGATCCGGCGCTAAGTGCTCTGTGCAGGATAGGTCCTTCGTTGGCGTATGGAAAGTAAAACCGCTGAGGTGTAATCACTTTATTATTTTCCCTACACATTATTATACTTCATAGCTGTTCTACAAACTACTCAAACACTTGTTTGTGAATTTACTTCCTGTTAGTCAGGCAAATATAGGTACAGTCACGTAAAGCAGGCTACAACAATAGCCAAATATTAATAAAGCAAATATAATACTTAAGTTCTGATATTTATTTTCAGAAGCTCATGGATAACATTAGAACGCCTTTTTAATATTTCACAGTGCATTATTTAAAATATAAAATGTTGACCCTATAATAGCAAATATATAGATTTCTATGACAAGAACAAGGAGTATTAGATTTAACCTGCAGTAGGTTTTTGTGGTATATTTGGTGGTTTCCCAGTTGTAAAATAATTCAATGAGATTAAAAAGGACTACACCATGTCTTAAAGAAAACTTAATGTATGATTTATTTCTGTTATGCCAGCATCTGAAACTACTATATTCTGATATAGATGTTTTTGGGCTTCAGGCATAAATATGGCTACTTTCCCTGCCTAAGTCATTAAGTAGAAGATGGGGGATATGCACGCACCCAAAACATCCGGTTTTCAACCCAAACTTTACCTGGCTTGAAGCCCGAGATCATCTAGGACATATATGTCACCAATAAAGCTTCAGCTCTTACTTTGCTGCTATATTCTAATAAAAGAGTTTTGAGTAATTTTTATAAATGAAGAAAAATTACGAAATGTTCCTGTATTATGCTTTAATTGGAATGGGAGATCTCCTAAAACTTTTAATCTTTACACTCTTAAAAGTTGCATTAGGCACCGTATTTATTTATTTCCGAAGTTGTGTTTCTAGGTTATAGCTCACACACACATACAGTTCTTTTCTAAAACATACTTTCAAGGGATTCAAGAGATTTCAAGGTTTCTTAAATATGATTTTTTAGTAACATCAAAAAAACATGAGCAGCGTTTATAATACTCTTTCTGAAAATCAGAATTACATCCTCAAATTTACGAAGAAGTAAAAGACTTGCCTAGCTAAAATCACTATTCAGGACTATAGTTACAAAAACTATCACCTAGTTATACTACTTTTGAAAACTATGGCAGAATAATTAAAGGAAAGGACCAATTTACGAGTCCTTTTGGTTATACTTGTAATGGGAATAATATTGTCAGTACTTCTCCACCAAAGCTTTCTAAGCCCACAATTACGTATCAGAATCCTAGAAAAAGTTATGCTGCATAAATAAAGATTTAGTGGCATCGAATCGAATTAGTGGCAATATTAAAAACATATCTGACGTGATACATTTATATGACTTTCTATACCCTGTGTCTTTATTTGTGGATGTACAAACTATTCTTATTAAAGCTTATTACTTTCTCTACTGCAGGGGAAGTATTGCATTCCACCCAAAAGTTCGATACCGAGATTTCACAGAAAATAGCTGTTTTGAGGTTCACTGAATGCATATAAAGCATCTTTGGAAACATGTCCGTGTGTGTGTCTGTGAACAGCATAACTAAGAAACGATCACTCGGATAAACACCAAACTTGGTATTTAGGTTCAGTATCTTCCAGAGATGCGACACCAAGATTTTCAAGAAACTCCCCTCACCCCAAATTACCCTTTACATGCAACATTTTTTGAAAAGTTGAATTTTTCCAAAAATGGCTCTAACAATTTTGAATAAAATACCATAAGTGTAAGACATTTTTATGGCAAATGAATTGTATATCTCGAATTTTCTGAGAATCTCCAAAAGTATTCTTCATTGTGAAAGACTTTAGCATAACTGGTAAACCATAAGAGATAGACAAATTATACTACACAAAAAATGTAGATCGCGTTAAAATACACAATTTATGTCATAATTTTTTTTTTTTGCTGAGTGAACCATTTTCGAGATATTGCTTGTTATTCCCTTATATTTTCCAATACGTAGTTTTTCTCAAATGGTAATTCGTTATTAATTTTTTTGTCCTGGTAATGCAAAGAGAATGGAATACTCCACATAGCAACCAGGTCTTAAAATACTTGACTATCGCTTAAAGCCTACCAATTCCCCTTGCATCTACAAGAAAATTACCAATAAGATTAACATCTCGATATCTCGATTAACATGAAGTAGATGGAGAATAAGCGCTTGTATAAATAGTTTGTACAACAGTAGAGAAAGTCATGCGATTGCGATACATAAGATTTTTTTTGTCTAATACATTTTAATCTAAACAAATCTTTGCAAAAATAGCTACATTACCTATTTAGTTACAGATACAAATAGAAAAGCGACAAGTCAAATGTTTAAAAACAGGACGCTATACGCTGGCCTTAAAATCCCATACAGTTTCCATGCAATCGCAGGAAATAACTCAAAATCGATGAGACTTAAAAAGAATGACAAGTATTGAATTTGAAAATGTAATAACGAATACCTTAGAAACGACTTATATCAAAGAAAAACTTGTTATACATAAATTTTATGGTTTAATGAGATCTACTTTTTGTACTGTACTTTTCATCTATTGTTTAAGGTTTAGCAATTATACGAGTACAAGATTATATAACATTCCTTCGGAATGAAGAAAACTTCACAGCTTATTCCCAGAAAATTGAAAATATACATTTTATTTTGCATGTAAATAACTTTAATATATGGTATTTCAATAAAATCGTTAGAGCCATTTCCTAAAAAATCAAAATTATCGAAAAATGTTCATGTATAGGATAGTTGGGGTGGGGATTTCCTTTAAGTTCTTCGTGTCACATCTTTGGAAGGTATGGCATCTAATTACCATGTTTGGTATTGATGCGACTTTTCGTTTTTGAGTGATGCTGTTCACAGACGCACACATGAACCTTTCTCTAAAAATGCTATTTTTGGATTCTGAGGGAGCTCAAAACATGTATTTCCAATGAAATCTCGGTATATAATTGGGTGGAATGCAATACCTTTCTACCTTCTATGTACGTGTTACAGAAAGTAGTATTTTGGAGCGCTCGAATATATTTAACCATAATACCTTCGTATTTGCTGAAATACCTTTCTGGGCAGTAAAAGCCAAATTTATGTAGATTTGTTTTATTTTCTTAATTTGAAGCTTTTTAAATCCGACATCATCTCTCCAAATGTTTTAGTTAGTTTTGTCTCGTGGCGTGACATGTGTAGCTATGAAATTCAGCTAAATGTTTTAGGTCAAGGCTCGATGTCTCCGTTTAATGGTTGACCAAAAAGTAGCAATATTCTGTCAGAAAAGTACTGAGCTAGAGATACTAGGGGTACACAGAGATGCAAATAAAGGGTATATGGTGGAAGCTCTAGATGTAATTAATTATTTTGAATCTGACCGTATCTCCGTTCACCGGGAGCAGTATGGCTGCACTAATTGCACTGGCAGATATGAGCAAATTGAAGGCAAATAGGCCTGCAGAGTTAAATTAAACATTACAGAGAGTGTTTACACTTGGATGGTTGCTCGTAATAGAAATCATGAGCAACGTCAATGAAGCACTGCAATGAACCTGGGATTCTGAAATCATTTATTATAAATTCAACTCCAAAGCAATTAGTCATTAAGCTATGACGTGTCAATTTAACACTCTTGGACAATTCTAGAAATTAGTTTATTTTCTCCATCTTCATTCACTCTGGTCAGCATATTTCGTGACTTTAACAACAGTTAAACAAAATTGCATTCTTTGAAGGACTTGCTGTAAAACGTGGCATCGACAGTTCTCAGAACAAGAGTATTCATGTAATAAAGCAATTCTTCTAATCAAGTAGATTTTGTCTAGGAATGATTGGAAAATAAGCAACAGGTGATGTTTCATTTCATACAAAATGCGAAAAGAGAATTTAAAAAAAACGCCAAAACCAGACTAAGGTCTCCAAAAAGTATAATTAAATTTAATCAATTTCAATTAATTGTATATATAATAATAACCAAAAAAATCTGATGTGTAACACTCACATGACTTTCTCTGCTCTTGTGAAAACTATTTTTACAAACGCTTGTTCTCCATCTACTTCATGTTAATCGAGATAAACATTTGCAGACTCTATCTTATTGCTAATTTTCTTGTAGATGTAAGGGGAATATATATTTACAAGGGCAATATAGAAATACAGTAGCCTTTAAGCACATACATATCTCTTAATAGCTGGTTGCTAGGTGCAGCATTATTCCCTTTGCCACAGATTAATACTCTTTGCATATCCAAGACAAAGAAATGAATAACGAATTCCCATTTGAGAAAATAAGTATTGAAAAATTTAAGGGAATAACAAGCAATATCTCGAAAATGGTTCACTCAACAACAAAAATGTATATGACATAAATTGTGTATTTTAACGCGACCTACATTTTTTGTGTAGTAAAATTTTGCCTATCCCTTATGGTTTACCAGTTATGCAAAAGTCGTTCACAATGAAGAATACTTTTGGAGACATTACCAGAACATTCAAGATATACATTTTATTTGTCATGAAAATATCTTAAACATATGATATTTTAATCAAAATAGTTAGAGCCATTTTTGAGAGAATTAAAATTTTCGAAAAATGTCCCATTTAAAGGGTACTCTGTGGTGGGGGATTTTCTTGAAAACCTTCGTGTCGCAACTCTGGAAGATACTGAACTAAATAGCCAGTTTGGTGTTTATCCGACTGTTCGTTTCTGAGTTATGCTGTTCACAGACAGACAGACAGACAGACACACACACGGACATGTTTCCAAAAATGCTTTTTTTTGGATTCAGGCAGTCTCAAAACATGTATTTCCGGTGAAATCTCGGTATGGAATTTTTGGGTGGAGTACAATACTTCCCCCTACTTACTATACGTAGTAGGGAAAGAAATAAAATCTTAAAAACTCGTAAACACCCAAAAATAAAGTATTTGCTACAGCAAGTGGCCATTGAGATTATCATCTCTAGTGAGATGCCTTGGTGGTCTATATGGGAAACAACTTGATCAATTGGAGAATTCAACGGCCCACTGGCATGTTGTCGCAATAGCTCAATGGCGAGAGCAACCGCAATGAAAGGGGAGAACTATGTTTATTTTAAAACATGCCAAGACTAGGCTAAGGTACCTAAAAAGTATAATTAATTTAACTTAAATATATAATTAAACGGAATTTAAATGTTTATTCGCAGTATAGGGATCTTCCGATGGAAAGAAAGAAGAATGGAAAACTCAAGTATATCCGTCAGGTGACGTACTATGGAAAAAGTTAAAATGCAATGGAATGTTTCCAAACACCCAACATTAGGAAAAAAGACTGCTTTTTTGTGTATTTTAATTCACTGTACATTTTTGCTGTAGTAAACGTTGTTTATCAAAATTATAACTTATGATTTTTCCAGTTGTGCAAAATTACGCAAAATTCAATCAATATAACGATACTCCCAGAAAGTTCAACCAATATATTTAATTTTTCAGAGTAGTATCGTGGATATACTTAAACAAAATTGATATAAACATTTTTGAGAATTGAAATGTAGCTATTAGTCTTGCATATAAGGGATATTTTAGGTTAGGAAATATCTTGCAAGTCTTCGCTTGCCATAGTTAAACAGTTACTGACTGAATATGAAATTTTCTGCTTGATTGACTAGGTTTTTGAGTTGTATTATTCACAGACAGACTCGCACAGAGATGCACATTGTTCTAAAAATGCCTTTTACATTTAGGTAAGCGTTAGGTAAAGTAAAAACTAAAAGGCAGAAACAAACCTCAAATTTTAAGGTTAAGTTAAAATAGAGGAGAACTGAGAAACTGCTTGTCTGAAGAATCTTCAATCCTTTAGACTAACTTTAGGCAGTTAGGCATCTGGTCATACATTCCATATATTCTTCATCGTTTTATATGCTACCTGTGGTTGAATGAATGAGCTTGTAATGTTTCATGAAGGGCAAAGCCTTCCTAAAACAGTGAGCTCAATTTAAACCCATATGGGAAGTTAGACTGCGTGAAGAATCTAATCTGCTCTTCAATTGTTGTTACATTTAAAAAGAATGTTACGTTTAATGAGCTAATAGCTTGCATTTGTTTACGGAGTCTGGTTTTTTGTAGGTCTCTCCGTTCGCTTGGGAGTTTTGTTGTACTTAACCAATGAAACCCGGCAATTCTTTGAAAGACTGAGCCAATCTGTTTGCAGGTCTTCTCGGTGAGGATCCCGCATGGTAGATATCTGCTTTACTGTGTTTGCCAGCTCTCTTATTCTACAGATTGGAATTTTGTCTCCGAGGGATATACCAAGGCTTTTCCGGTCAATTTTCCTCTGAACAACTTGGAAGTATTTCTTTTGGGTTTCCATTTCAGGCTTGGCAACCGTGTAGTAAATTTGAGTAGACGCAGGAATCAAATGCTTCAAGTTCTATTTTTGGTTTCAGGTTCTCTATACCAGAATGAATTATAAAGATCAGAAAATTGCCACGCTATTGCCATCCTCATTTCTATCTTCCGGTATGATGATGAAATGAAATCAGTTGACCCACAGACGTATGCTCGCGGACATTAAATGTGGCTCATAATGAAACGGAGCTGTTTAGTGCTTATGTTGGTACTGCAAAAATTATCCTCGCCCCTTACCACGTGACCACCTCCGTTTTCGAGCATAATTCTAGTCACTGGTTTGGCAGGATACTTTAGCTCCCCAAAAGTGTAACATTACAACTTAAAGCCTGCGTATTCCTACTGCCGTTATGTAGGGGCAACAACTTAACACTCGTCTCCATGCCGCTGGTGAAAGCTTTCATATAAATGTCGTAGCTGTCGTTCACTTTAACCACACTTGCAAATAATATTGGTTTCGCCTTTCCTGGTGTAACTCTTTAATACAGGTGATATACGAACCACCCCTTCTTTCTACATAGTTTATTAACAGCATTCTTTGGTTAGTTTATATATCCTTGAATTGTTTTTCAGTCCAGTCCATAGCGAACTTATACCGACTATGTGGTGTCAAAAGTTGATTACCTGAAGGTGCAAAACTTACGGAGGGAAAAATACTATGGCGATCTAGAGAAATGGACCAGTTTTTATGCGCGACAGTGTACTCCTCTATGTACTGTAGATCGACTTAAATCCGACATGTTATTGTAAACTGTTTGTCATAACTTGAGTTTTTCACATATTCATTGAGAGTCCGGAATTTATGCTTATTTATATCTTGAAACATTGCTTTGGTGTGTTCAGAATTTCTTGCAAAAACAACAACAACAAAAACCTGTAATATCTGCAGAACTTCAACTTAGAGTCTGTAACCATTAATTACAACTCCGTACTTCGTTTTACAACTCAATTCTCGAGATACGTCTTCCAACAAACCGTTTTGGAGAAATCGGATCTGCTTGCCCTACTCTCTTTAGATCTTAAAAGTTTTTCCTTCCATTTCTGTAGCCACCTTTGCATCATAGCAATCAGAATCCAGATGTGCTTCCTGTCCTATTGACTTCAAGTCAACTCCTCTTATCATCTCTAAGAGGTTTACCGAATAGAATGGCTCTACAAATTGCAAATTGCATTCCATCGTTTTCTCTAAGGCCACTTTTACAGTCTTGTAGGTGGTCCGCGTGCTACAGTTCTAGCCTGTTTTCTGCTGCCACTGATTCTTGACTAGCCATTTTGTAATTCAATTTATTATTTTTGAGAGGAGTTTGTAGGGGTTTGACAACAGACTGATGGACTGGCGATTTTGTCCATCTTCGACTGGTTTAGTAGTTACTCTGTTTTACCCACACTTAAAGGACATTAAACAAAAAGAAAGAAAGAGAGAAAGATAAAGCTTTAAACGCTTCAGATGTAGAGGAAAACCATAGAAGTGATGTATAAGACCATTGTTACTTGTCTCACGAAACGAACAATCTTGTATTCGAAAACTACAGATACCACGCTACAAGACGTGTTTCTTTCACATTGTCTCGCCTCAGAACGTTCTACGCAGGCAGAAACAGAAGAAATTATCCTTACTCTGGAGAACTAGGAAGCGGGACACTCACGCGTAAGCTTCAAGCATCATGCGTTAAGCACAACACAAGAATACTTATGTCTCTTCCCCTTGTACCAGGTCAGGGTTAACAACTCCCTCCGGGAAGAAGTTGCGTAAATGCGTTGATCGCACTGAGCGGTAGTGAAGCAGCTGTATCTGTTGTATAAATAATGTCCATATGATGCAGCTATATGATCTGTAATGCTGCAACAAAGTAAAAGAAATAAGGCGTATTGTTTTCTCGAGGAGACTATTTGTGTGTGTACTGAATGGTCATAACCCCAAAACTGCAACCTTAGATCTACTAACAGAATAACTACATTTACAGCAATTTACTCCAATATTCGAATTAAAGTTTTAATAAATAAATAAAGTTTGATTACCATAAAATTTTATTTTTGCGTAAATATGATTTCTATGAGAACTGTTGTGGTATTGTTGGTAATTGTAATGGTGGCAGCCGCTATGGCGGTGAAGTGGTGGTAGGAAAAGAAAAAGAATTACGAAGGAGGAAGCAATAGAAGCCGTAAAGGCGAAAAAGAAAACAAATTCTGATAAGACGCATTAACATGATTTTCTCAACCCTATCTTTGTTAATCTGTATACACACTATTCTTACTAAAGTTTATTTTTCTGTTTAGCACATTTTAATCCAAATAACTCTTTGTAAAAGTACGAAGTCATTCCAAAAGCTCTGCACAATGTAAGACAGACGTTGAAAGAGAATATACCACATATATATATATATATATATATATATATATACATATAAGTCAATATAAAACAATAATTGTACATAATAATATAATTCAGTAATAAAAACGTTGGAATATTTTGCAACTAAAAATTGTACAAAAGCAGATTGTAACTTAGGTAAGTAAGGGATGGGCGAGCTAGCTAATTCCAGGTAAAAGATGGTTCTAGGTAGAGCCCACTTTTCACCAAGCTAATGAGCAAGGATTTGGTAGCAATAAGGAGAAATAGAAAGAGACAAATATAGAAAGGAAAGAGATAAAGATATTGAATTGCTTCCGGATGCGTCATTAGAACTCGTATGCGAAAAACTTCGGAGCAGAATATTTTCATACCTAATAAGGTAATGTACATAATGTCGTTACGTCTTGAGGCGCGAGGCTTCTAATTTATTATCATTGTGGGAGTTGTTACAATGGGAAAATCTAGCCCAATAATTATTTATTTGATAATAAACCACATCTTTAAGGGAAATGCAGTGTACTTTAATTTGCCTCACCTACAAAACCCTGAGACCCTGACATTAATTAGATAGGAAATTTATTAGGAATGTAGAAATCAGCAGCCGCTGGGCAACAATAGCTGTAGACCAGGGTACTGCAGCAGAGCGCACCAGTCACAGGACCAAATTTATCCCGCTACAACGTAAGAAAATAATTATTATACTGAATACTTTTACCTCTTCAATATAATCTCCTTCTTGCTTATGACAGCTTCCCAACGTTTTAGGAATTTCTGTATTCCGGATAGGACGCCTTCATTGTTGAGCTGTCTGATTACTCGGATCACTTCATTGGAAGCTTCATCAATTGCATCAAAGCGTTTTCTACGGAGTGATTTGTTCAATTTGGGAAACAGATCAGTCTGATGAGTTCATATTAGGACTATATGGTGTGTGGGGAAGTATTGCCCATCCATATTTATGAGCGTTTCTATCACTAGCAGGGCAATATGCAGTTTTACATTGTCGTGCAAAATGAGGACACCAGCTGCACGCATGTCAAGCCTCTTTGACGAATTTTCGGGCGCAAAACATTTTGCAGAAATAGCTTGCAGTACGCGCCTGTTACAGACGTGTCCTGGGGCACTCTATTTGTAGCTATGACTCCATTCATGTCATATGCAAAGGTCATCATCAGCTTCATCTTTGATTGTTGGCGGCAGAACATTTTTGGGCACGGAGAGTCAGAACGTTTCCATTGTGACGACTGAGACTTCAATTCTGGCTCAAAATCTCGCATCCAGGTTTCATCAAGTGCAACACTCCTTTTCAGAAACTATTCTCCTTCTGTTTTATAACATTGAAGCAGTTCTTCTATGATTCTTTTGCGACCTGCTTTTTACTCTTCACTCAGATCATGCGGAATCCATTTGACAGCAGCTTTCTCATCTTTAACCTTTCAGTAATTATTCTGTAAACTGAAGGGACAGATATTCCGGCCTAATATACAATTTCCTCTGTTGCAGTTGATGGCCTGCCATTCCTTGGGTTTTCGTTAATGCTTACCTGACCTTCACAGAAACGAGCAGACCATTGTGATACTCTGCTACGATCCACTACACTATCCCCCACACAACTCTCTCAAAGCGTTGTAAATTTCAGTTGATTCTTACCACTTAGGGATTCGATTTTGATGTAGGAACACTGGTTGTTATGTGCAATTTGACTCGGTTACAGGTTCCATTTTAAAACTGAATTACTCACGACACAACCACCGAACCAGCAAACGCATATACAACCGATAAACCTTAAAGTCTGACTCACAATTGGCAAATTTCAACTTGATCACACACCCTAACGGTCGCGCATGCACCGTGTGCAGAGCTTTTGAAATAAACCTCGTAGCTATGTTATATATTGCATTATAGGTACACAGAGATCAGCGATAGTCAAATATTTATGAACTGGACGCTATATGCTAGCCATATATGCCTGCATACTGTTTCATGCAATCGCGAGAAACAACTGAACATTGACAGACGGACCTTAAGAGCATGACCAAGAAATGAACAATTCGAACCTTTAATAACGGATATCACAGAAATGATTTGTACTACAAAAAAGCTTATTTGAAATAAATTGGTGTTTTAAAGAGATGTAAATCTTTTGTGTAGTACGTTTTTGTCTGTGGCTTAACGTTTACCAGATGTACAAGATTATACAAAATTTCTTCCAAATGAAGTGTACTTTACAGGCTATTACCAGAAAATTCAATATAATCATTTTATTTCTCATGAAAATATGTTTAATATATGGTATTTTAAACAAAATGTTTAGTCAGTTTTTAGAAAATCAAAAATTTCCAAAAATCCTCCATGTAAAGCTTCGCTGGGGAGGGGGTGTTTAACAATCCTCCTGTCTCCCCTTTGGAAGGTAATGAACGTAAATATATTTTATGCGGCTTTTTATTACACACATACACACATATATATATACACACACACACACACACACACACACACACACACACACAAAGGACCTGTCTCTAAAAATGCTTTCTTGAATTCAGGGAGCCTTAAAACATGTATTCCCAGCGAAATCTTAATATCAAATTTTTGGGTGGAATGCATTACTTTCCCTGCTTACTATACATAGTAGAGAAATGAATGAGAAAATAATTACGAGGAGGAAAAGCATTCGTAGTGTTAGGAGAAGAAAAATAATAATAGTAAGGTTGGAAGAAGGAATAAGAAACAAAAGTAGTAATCATTGCAGTGCAGGAAAAAGAAGGAGCTAGAAGAAGAAGAGCAATAGTAGCCTTAGTGGAGGAATATTTATGCTGGGAATGTGAAAAATGTAATAGTAGTTAGTCGCTGTATTGCCAGAGAGAAAAAAGAAGCAGGAGGGAGAGAAGAAGGAAACAAAATAATAATTCCTAGTAGACGACGGCAAAGAATGAGAAGCAGAATTAATAGCAGTCGTAGTAATAGAAAGAGCAGATGAAGAAGAAGAAGAAGAAACAGTGGGTATTAAATGTTTGTTTTTCAAGAAACTAAATTAAGAATAATGTCGATTCGTAGTAGAAGTGCATTTAGCAGTGAAAAGCCGTTTGAAATCTGTACTCCGGTATCTAATGATATAGCTTTCACAAGATATATCAGGACAGGAGTGTCCACTTCAGGATATACTTTTTTCGAATTATCAACGTATGAGTATCAAATTTTTAAAATGCTTTATGAAATTAATCATGTCCGAGTCGATTGCTGTCTCAATGCATACCTACCAGCGTGAAAGAGACTGCGAAAATAGACAACTTGTAATGGGAATTATGATATATATATATATATATATTAGGTGTTAATTAAAATATTAACAAAGTCGACCTAGTATGTAATTAATATATTTGTAATGCTACATTTTTGTATAAGTTTAGAATGTCATAGAAGTAAGTCATGTGAGTCGTGAGGGCGAGACACGACACTTGTCACAAACACACAATGGTAAGGGAGAGAAACCCTAAGTACAAAAGAACAAGTCAAGGTCTTGCGGCTACCTCTAAAAATAAGCCACCCTCTCGAGAAAGCTGGGCGACAGTTTAGTCAACAAACAAATAAATATGAAAGAACATTCCTGTTATTGGCTATATAGAGGGGACACGTCGTCCATAGAGCCAATCATGGTTAAGCTACAAGTTTAAATTCAAACATAGAAACGACGTTCGTGGCTTGTTACTCTCAAAGACCATGACAATAGACATACATACACGTTGAAGTTCACTACGACTCACAGGCAAGCTTCTTTAGAATACACACATGTATAAACGTATTCATATTTTTGTGTGTAAACAACAAGAAATGTTTTAAATATATATATATATATATATATATATATATTTATATATATATAAACTAAAGAACAGTGTACTAGTTATTCAACACAACTCCTGTGTCTTCCCACTCCCTGCAAGAGCAAAGTGGCTCCCTGAACTACCGGAGAATACTAAAATAATTTCGTATACTTTCATAATCAACACCTACAAGAACAATACACACACAAACTGGAATGAGAAGATTATCCCAGGGCTACCACTACAAGAGATGAGCAACGTGCACCAGCAGACCTTCAGAGCTTCCAACAGGTACGTGTCTCACCAGATCACCACACCACCTAACAAAGATATGCGACAAACTATAGTGCCAACACAACCGGACAGGACGTGCAGTTGTCAAAGCAGGTAAATATGATGTCAAAGTTCCCGAAGCATGTCGAAGTAATATGATTAAATTTGTAAACACGGAGGGCTGATAGCGGCGAGAAATTCATCCTTGTAAGAATACCGTATATTGCACTGGGAAAGACCTACCAAGTTGCGGTTTTAATTTGTTCGGACCTCTCCAAAATGTTTCTGAAAGGTAAATACTTCTACAGAGAGAGCCAAAACACTACGTACGGCTGCGCGGTATTTTTCTTATTCGCGTTCTCGGCGCTAGTTGCCGTCTGCCGCTATCATAGAAAGACGGGGATGAAACCATACAATATTTTAAAAACTACTTTTAAAGGCTTTACTTACCAAGTTTACGAAAGGAGATGCTGAAACTGGCCACCGTCGTTGTCCATACATTTTTAGCACCTCTTTGGGAAACTATCCATCACTCGCCGTAATCTATGCTGAGAAATTCCGGCAATTTCTTGGCGGATATTTTGTTTTAATTCTTCCAGCTTGTGTGGGTTTGAGTTGTACACTTTGTTTTAAGTTACCCCAGAGATAGAAATCGCAGGGGTTAGGTCGGGGGAAAAGGGCGCCACAAATCTCTAGTAATAATTCTGTCCTCAAACACACTTTCATAAAGTTGTTAAGTAAAGCCCTTAACAGTAGTTTTAAAAATGTTGTATGGTTTCATCCAAGCCTTTCTATGATAACGGCAGACTGCAACGAGCGTCAAGAACGCGGATAGGAAAAACACCACGCAGCCAGTTCGCAGTTTTTTGGCTCTCGCTGTACAACGTGAAGCGACGACTGCGGTGCGGAAATACTTTAACGTGACTCAGAGCATCAAACGCTTAATGAATGTTGAATAACCAGCGACTTTTTTCCTAAGAGCAATTTATTTAAATTGCTTAAGTATTGCCGCTTCTGTTAGGGTATAATTTATAATTTCATTATATCGATTAGTACCAATAAACCGCCCGGAGAGTTTCAGTTATTACACCTCATATATGTGTATCAGTGATACAGACAACTCAGTAATCAATTTCTGACAGTGCTATTCTCTGATTTTAACTAAATTCTTAGCGTTAAAAGTTATAAACAAAGCTTGAATACCTGTTCTAAAAATACGAGTCAAAGCTATGTAAATGTAGAGCATTTTTCTATCACCCAATAGAAATTCTCAGTATTTTTCAAATTTCACTTCGAAAAATATAAATTTCCCCCAAAAATGACACAAAGTTTATATTTTAATGACTTCTAATTTTACCTGAAATTGTTTGTCAATTTTGGTTCCCTGACCACCAAAACTCCCTCATTCAAGGAGACTTCACAGGACAATTACAGAAACTTCAAAATGTATATTTTATTTCTCACATCAATAAATCAAGCCATATTTCAATAAAAACTGTTATAGCCGTTTTTGAGTAAATAAAACTGAAAAGGTGCTTCCATATAGATGTTACTAAGGGGTGCATGGAGTTTCGTACAAATCTTGGTGTCGTATTTTTCTAAAACATTTTTGTCTTCTTGGGACCTAAAAACTTTATTTCCGGCTAAATGTCGATACTGAATTTATTTATGGAATACAGTACTTCATCTAAAACATAGATATAAGGCAGAGTATGTAAAAATTTACTGACAGTATTTATCACAGCTATATGAAGAATTTTGCAGTAACTTACCTTATAAAATCCTGTAGGAACAAATATCTGGCGATTTGCTTCACCTATACTTAGGGCATCATCCGAGAATATTGTCTGTAAAGAAATAAGCATTTTGGTTAGCATTTTGCAAAGGTGTATGAGAATAAACACAAGTACACTTGGATTTCCAATTATCTGACTTTCAGTTATTCTCGTCTCTCTCATCTGCAACAAACAGGAAACTGTGGGCTTAATATTGCGAAAGTTAAAGCTGATAATAATTGTATAAATGTTCCTCTTTCCATGCCTCTAATTAAGCAGTGCACAACGTAGGTATGCCTTTTAATTAAAGTTCTAGCGTTGCGTGTTTTTTTTAATTTCCAACTTTGCTTAAACCGTTATTTTGAAATGCGTACGACCAAGTGGTATCGTTCCAAAAATAGCCGTTATTTAGTTTCAAAACAAAACTCCTGCAGTTTACACTAACGTGATCGTTCGAATGTTTTTATAAGCGGTTCCAAAAATAACACTCTCCTTGTAGAGAGTGCATTGTGTCACAAAATGACAATTAGAAATATGCATATTGTACCGTGCGCGCAAGCTACCAACGAGCCCATTCTGACTCGCCTACTTGTCGGATAGGTGTGGCTATGGCCGGTAATTATGGAGTTTAATATGTGTGACACCTTAGCTGAGTACCTTTTACGTATCTAAAATGAATGCGAAGTAGATTTTTGACTGTACTTTGCTTGAGGAACATATGTCTTGAGTGTCCACCAGTAGTCTGCCAATATATTTGGAGTCCATTTTCCCTGGGAGTGCCTTTCCATTTCAACGATGTCGGAAACCCTTGCCATTATCGTCGCTGCCGGCGCCGAGGTTCTCAGGGAAGAAGTTAAGATGGAAGCCCAACATGTGTATTTTCAAATGCGTATTACATCCCATGACCTTGTAGTTCTCAATCAGCTCACTGAAAGGTTTTCTATAATGTTCAGACCTGTCGATTCCTAGAAGGTTTATGACAATGTTTTTGAAAGAGAGTCATGCAGCTCGTTCTTGATATTTAACAGGCTTTCAAACTGTGAATCTTTCACAAGTTCTGTAATTTGAGGGCACAAATATTCCCTCTTTTAGTTTTGTTTCACTGATCCTTGGAAACTTAGTTTTCAGAAACAGAAATGTACTCCCGTCACGATCCATTGCTTTCACAAAGTTCTTAATCAAACCTGGGCCGATGTGCAATAAGCTGAAGTTTTTCGCAAGGTACCAGTTTATATGTTAGGAATACCTCAAGAATCTTCACGGCCTACAAGCTTTGGAGCAAGAAAAAGGCACTGTGCTTCACAACGATCACCGTTTTATGCCATCTCCACGATTCTCATCCGTTCAGATTTTGTCTTACTTAGAAGTGGTTGATGAACACATTTCGTGACTCTTTGGTCAGCTTTTAACATAATGATTGATTTTATCTCTACTATCCCACATGCACAAGAAACAGCCACATTTTGTGTAGCCAAACTGTAATCCAAGTGATATAGCTATAACTTTAAAGTCTGCAATGAAGTCTTTATACCGGATACTGGATAGCAAGAGATGCATGTTTACGTAATCTCCTTCATACCAACTGCGTGGGCTATAGAAATGGATGGAAACTTGTTTCCATTATGTAGCAAGATTCCTTTCAAGATTGTTTCCGAGGAGTCAATGAACAAACGCCAATCTTCAGGTTTATGCTGAACACCCAGGGACTCCATCAAAAAATCAATATTATTGCAGAAATCTAGGTCCTCAAATTCCTTTTGGCGTTGACGAAAATAACTTACTTTGGTACCATCCTGCAGGAGGTGCCAGAATTTTAGATAACCCAGGATCAGAACCAAATCATTTAGATCCTCCTGTGTTAGAAAGTGCGATTCGTTTATGGTAGCTCTTTCCACAAAATCTAGGTCACTCTGTTGTTGCAATTCATTAATGCCATCAACACTTTCAAAATCTTTAGTCACATTTCTGCCGTCTGATGGAGTAGGTATGGGAAGGCCTGGTCCATAAGGCACTGATCGAATTGCTGATTCTAAAGATGGATATTTAACGGTATGCTTTGACTTTGAACTTATTCCAAATATATTTGTCAAGCAGAAGTAGCAGTCTGTTACATGATCCTTAGGTTTCTGCAATAACATAGGAACTGTAAAAGGCCTATGGCAGGACACTTTTAAACAGCCTGTTAATAGTGTTACACATTTGACACAACGGATTTCCGGAGCCCAAAATTTATTCTGGTCCATTTGTCAAAATAAAAAACTCATAAGCTCTTAATTCGACGACTCAAATTTTGCCTCTCCTTTTTAAAAGTGAATTCACCACAAATACAACAATTGTTTTTATCGTTTACACATTTGCGAGACATTATCTTCCCTCTATAATGTTTTAAGTGAGCGGTTACATTTTAATTCACATCACAGTAGTGTTCGATGTTAACAGAAGCGCTTTCAAGAGACATGTTTCTCTCATCATCAGCTTCGGGCGACTGACGTCTCGTTCGCACCCTGACCCCAAGAAGTATTTCATTAGACGATTCTTCTGCCCTCTGTTGCGAAACATTTGGAACTTGTGGTGTTGGATTTGAATGAAATACTTGTCTAAAAATTTGATCTAATGAAATACTTCTTGGGGTCAATGGTGCGAACGAGACGTCAGTCGGCCGAAGCTGATGATGAGAGAAACATGTCTCTTGAAAGCGCTTCTCAGTTAACATCGAGCGCTACTGTGATGTGAATTAAAATGTAACGAACTCACTTCAGACATCACATGATAACATCACAATAAAAATGCTTCTGTTTATTATAATTTATAATCTTTCTTCTAGTCCACAATGCTTAAAAAGACACTATTAGCTTGCACTACATTTAATAATTCACAACTGAGAATACACAGGGTTAGCTTCTTTCATTAAACAAAGCCTCCACTTCTCTGGCAACTATGCAGGACTCTTTATATCTGTAACAGAACTTCATTATCTCTTGTTGGAGAAACATTGACCTTGGAGGGAAAGCCATAGTTTTGTGATAAGCTTGTTGTTGAACACTGTCATTCCTGAAGTCACAGACAACAATCGTTTTAAGCGAAAGTGTCATTTGTTGACCAAATGCAAGTACATTTACCTCCCTATGCTAATAAACATGAAAACAGTTCTTTTTAGTATTACAAAAATTGGTGGGTGATGAAACATTTCTGGCTTAAATTTTGTATTTGGCAGATGCAAATACATAAGAATCAGCAGAAATTATTTACTTAACATTTTCATTGTTGATCAGTGTTATTTGTTAATTCCAAATGCCTAGAGAGCCTGACATCGTTAAGGCACAAGTAGGCGCCATACGGAGAAATGGAGAACTACAAATGACTATCAATACTTGGTCGGCAGGAAGAGCACACAGGCTAAGTTCCGTGTAAATCCAGAATGAAGCAATTAAAGCATTATGAATTTACATTTGTAAATGGAAAGCGCTCAGGATTTTAAAACTGCATATAACTAGCTTTAAGTATATTTAATTATAAATGAACTCTCAAATTGAGTCGGAAATTGTCCTGTTTGCTGGATTAAGTGCTGTGTACATCAGGAAATAAAGAATAAAGACATATAATATGTGTGGATCTGGGTGACTGCTTGCCTTCTGAAAGAAATATCAACAAAAACAGGTTCACATGGTATTCTCATGGGTATCAGAAACGACGCCAGCTGTAAAACCACTACCACTTCAAATAACTGAAATAAAAATAAACTTCGTATTGAAAACATAAATATAATATTAACATTCGCTTTGATTCCATAACACTTAGGGCTAATATAAAGAGTTGTTTGTTTCAATTTCCGACCCGCTGGTCCGTGCATTGTGTAGTGTTTGTTTATATAACTAATGGACCAGACTAGCAAGGAAAATATGCAATGTTTCTGTATCTTAAAATAAATATTACTTTTAAAATAGCCCAGATATAAAATGTATGAAACAATTCTGCTACTAGCCATAGGGTGCAACACATAGATTGCCTTTTAAAGTACCATGGTTGCAAAGAGTATTGTGTGTTTTGTTTGAAAGGGTTTTCTATTTATACTGCAATTTGAACATCAGTTATGCGTAAAAAAAATTCGGTGGTCTATCACAAGGAATCAAGAAAATGAGAGACCATGAGTGAAATTGTTGCTCCTTCAAATGAATTTGGTTTCTTAGAGTCGATAGTTACCTTGGGCCCTTTACACACTACCTTCACAATATGTAGTTAGATAAAATAACCCCGAAATATCAGCCCAATAATGAACAATAAATCAAAACAGAAGAAGAAGGAACATTTAGGAGTTGAATCTTTGAAATTACTCCTTGCAGCAGAAGAAAAAATTCTGATGTGTTGCATGCACATGGCGTTCTCTACTCTTGTACAAACTGTTCTTACAAACGGTTATTCCCCATCTACTTCATGTTAATGGAAATGAACTTTGCATAAACTATATTATTGCTAATTATCTTGTAGGTGCAAGGGGATTATGGTAGGCTTTAAGTGACAGTAAAACTTTTAAAGAGCTGGTTTCTTTGTGGAGCATTGTATTCTCTTTGCATGTGCAGGATTTAAACAAATAAAATAAAACAAAAATATATATTCTTATTTGAAAAAAATAGATCCAGTATCTTTCAAAGATGCCACATGAAGCTTTTCAAGCAAATCTCCCACCCCAGACTACTCCTTACATGGAACATTTTTCGAATATTTTGCTTTTCTCAAAAACGGCTCTAACGATTAAATTAATGAATTAAAATATCATATATTGAAGATATTTTCATAACGAATAATATGTATATCTTGAATTTTCTGAGAATGTTCCAAAAACTTCGCGTCTTTTTGAATAGTTTTTGCATCACTGGTAAACCGTAAGAGGTAGACAACTTTTTTCTACGCGAAAAATTTACAGCTCGTTAAAACACACAATTTACATCACATATTTCTTTTTTATTTATTTATTCGTTTTGTGGAGTGAACAATTTCTGATATATTCCTTGTTCTTTGTTTGCATTTTCCAATACTTATACCTTTTCCAAATGGGAATTCATTATTCTTTTTTTATGTCCTGAACATGCAATGAGAATGGAGTGTTCCACATAGCAACCAGCTCTTAAAACATTTGACTCTCGATTAAAGCCTACAATATTCCTCTTACACCTATAGGAAAATTAGCAATAAGATAGTTTCTGCAAATTCTTATCTCAAGTAACATGAAGTAGATGGAGAATAAGCGTTTGTAAAAGTAATTTGTACAAGAGTAGAGAAAGTCGTGTCAGTGCAACACATCAAAATTTTTATTATAGCTGAACCCTTCCCTTAATAATGGCTACATATATAAATATAGCAGCTTGGTGTAAATTTTATCAATGTTGGAATCCTTGCTGAGGTATTATCTTATCTGTGGAGAAAGGATAGGATGGAACCCCACATAAAATAAACGGATATTGACGAGACTTTGGTAGCTTGTGGTAGAAGATACGCTTTGGCTTTATGTTTGAAGATACAGTAGAAGATATGCTTTATGTTACAATGTAGAAATGAAATTTGTTATTTTCTCCTTTATTTGTTTTGGCCACGTCGCATAAATAGATTCGAACAAAGCACCGAAATATATAGCGATAGAAAACTGTCGAAATTTAAAAGGTGTTTAAAATTACTGTTAAGTCTAAGTACGGACACTCCAAGCTTAGACATCCATAGTCCATGCCTAAATGTCCATAAATTACTGTTCAGGGCCACTGTTGATACAGAATGATAAACAGAATTTAAGTAATTGTAATAGATAAATTCAATTTAAGTGAATTGTGCTTTTATTATAAACGTTCCGGCTAGCTAGTATGTTAGGTCGAACAAGTACATTACGTGATCAAAAGTATCCGGACACCTGGCTGAAAATGACGTACAAATTCGTGGCGCCCTCCATCGGTAATGCTGAAAGTCAATATGGTGTTGGCCCACCCCTAGCCTTAATGACAGCGTTCACTCTCGCAGGCATACTTTCAAACAGGTGCTGGAAGGTTTCTTGGGGAATGGCAGCCCATTTTTCACGGAGTGGGGAACTGAGGAGAGGTATCGATGTAGGTCGGTGAGGCCTGGCACGAAGTTGGCGTTCCAAAACATCCCAAAGGTGTTCTATAGAATTCAAGTGAGGACTCTGTGCAGGCCAGTCCATTACAGGGATGTTATTGTCGTGTAACCACTCCGCCACAGCCCGTGCAGTATGAACAGGTGCTCGATCGTGTTGAAAGATGCAATCGCCATCCCCGAATTACTCTTCAACAGTGGGAAGCAAGAAGGTGCTTAAAATATCAATGCAGGTCTGCGCTGTGATCGTGTCACGTAAAACAAGGGGTGCAAGCCCCCTCCAGGAAAAACACGACCACACCATAACACAACTACCTCCGAATTTCACTGTTGGCACTACACACGCTGGCAGATGACGTTCACCGGGCATTCGCTATACCCACACCCTGCTGCCATCGGATCGCCACATTATTCGTCACTCCACACAACGTTTTGCCAGTGTGTAATGTTTACGCTCCTTACACCAAGCGAGGCGTCGTTTGGCATTTCCCTGCGTGATGCGTGGCTTATGAGAAGCCGCTCGACCTTGGAATCCAAGGTTTCTCACCTAACTACCATAGTACTTGGAGTGGATCGTGATGCAGTTTGGAATTCCTGTGTGATGGTTTGGATAGATGTCTGCCTATTACTCTTTACGACCGTCTTCAAATGTCGGTGGTCTCTCAGTCAACAGACGAGGTCCACCTGTACGCTTTTGTACTGTACATGTCCCTTCACGTTTCCACTTCACTATCGCTTCAGAAACAGTGGACCTAGGGATGTTTAGGAGTGTGGAAATCTCGTGTACAGACTTCTGAGACAAGTGACACCCAATCACCTGACCACGTTCGAAGTCTGTGAGTTCCACGGAGCGTCCCATTCTGCTGTTTCACAAAGTACCAGACAGTAGGTGGCAGCACAATGCACCTAAGATGAAAAACGTATGTTTGTGGGGTGTCCGGATACTTTTGATTACATAGTGTATCTCTTATAGGGTGTGGAAGCGTGGAAGAAGTGGAGTTGATATATTATGACATCGGCAAGTAAATATAGATGTCAGTTTTATATATATATATATATATATATATATGCTCAAGATCTACAAGAATATGGGAGTAAGCTTCTGTGATTGCCACGAAACTGACTAAGTCCATTATCTACACTTTAGAACCTACCCGCACATAAATTTGGTTGAGTATGAATCTCTTGACTTCCCCTAGGATCTGTAATAGTTAAGTGGGTTTTCTTACATAATTACAGGAAATTGTTAAAGCACTTTGTGCGAGCACACTTCACAGCGATCTGCACCTTCACATGTCTACGCTTGCACTGTCTATTCCTTTGAGCTGTTTATACCGTGGCTTCACTAACTTACGTTTAATATTTCAAACCTTTTGTTTACATGCTTCTGATGTCTGTCTAAAATAATGTTAAACTACCTTCTAACTTTACCATTAGCTTTTCCGAATATCACATAACTTTGCTACAGTTATTTACCGCATTCCCTGACACCCGTTGTCTCTGTTTTTGTGGCCCTCACAGTTTTCTCTTAGGCAATAACATTTAATGTATTTCGTATGGCTTAAGACCTGGTATAACAGCGAACTGTGTTACTGATACAGTTACAATATAATCTCTCAAATTAAATACTAATACAAAAACAATCACTGCTAACTACGACATAAGCAATACAGACGCAAGAAAATGAATTTACCTGTAAGTCATTCACACTTATAATTACTGCGTGGGTTGTTTAATTAATGTTTATGTGTGAAAAATACACCCTCACACAGCAATGCAAAACATACAGGTGGTTATGTAGAAACTGTAAATACTTTGAATGTAAATTACTCCATCAATGTGTATTATGCAACTTCTGATCAAACTCAACATTACAGGATACATGGGTGGAATCGTTTGCTAGGTTTATTCATTCTATCTTTAATTTCAATAAAAGTTATAAGTCAGTGTCTCAGCATGTGATTTCACAGGCAAATAAGGAATACGTAATCGTTTTTTCCGTAAAAGCCTATAGAATACTTACTTTTTGTTCACTTTACTAGAAGATACAGTAGCTATGCGCTATTATCCTGCAATCTAATCAAATACCCTACCTTCCTTCCTTTCTCTGTTTTGTAGCGCACCCATTAAAGCTGTGCTTCAATAATATTACCTTTTTTTGGCATAGCGTAAAAAATTAGATTACAGTTGGTTAAAACGGAATTGTAATACTTAACATGAAAATGTGGTGAAAATGTTCCTGCTCAGGTTATTCATCATACACATTCGCCTAACCTTCTTTCCTTCCCTTCCCTTTCCTCCTTTCTTTTTCTCTCCTTAGCGTTTAAACTGAACCAAACGGATGGGGGAGAAAAAAAATCAAATCCTCAGTCAGGCAGCTTGACCTAATCGGTGTTCCAAACTAGGCCAGTAATAAGAGAATTGAGCGTTATGCCTTATGTTTCGTACGGTAATCAAAAAATCATAGAATTTAAAAATACTGTGTTACTCAATAATAATAATAATGTAAAACTGATATAACAGCTTAAATATTATAAATAACAAAATTTGTGTAATCATTAGGGTTATAAAACTTAATTATTTAAACATTTTTCACAAAAAAATCAAGGTTAGTAAATTATTAACTTCACAGCAATCGATTCAGCCATTCTTGGGCGATAAGTTTACAAACGGACATACATATAACTTGGCTTCAGAATAGCAGATTGTACCGTAACATCGTTTTTAGATAGTACGCCTTAAATTAGAACTTCTAACAAGGACCACACGAGCTAAAATCTCAGTGTGACCAACTTTGTTTTCAAGTTCAATCATGGCAAATATCCTTTGTACCTTCACATGTGTATTAACTCGACTTGGTTTGATGAGGTTTTACTTTTCATTATGTCGTTTCATATGATGAATTTGTCATGGCGCTCGCATTATCTGTTCACAATACTAATCGTCATACTACAATTTATCACAATTTATTGTAGAGCTAACCTATACGTTATATTGGCAGATTTCTTTGATCTAAAACGTTACTCTTTTATATAACTTACATAAAGATTAAATGGTGGAAGTTATGAATTCAGAAGAAACTGAAATGGAAGTGAAATTACAGAAGCAGCAGGAAAAACTAACGCTAGAAACACTTTCCCAAAAATACAGAAAGCAGTATGATATAACATTTAATCGCTTCATTAGCTGGTTTAAAACGAAATATGTTGAAAATAATTTCACTAAAAATGACTGCTAGCGAATCAACAAAACATCGCCTTTTTAACGTCATTTCTCTTGTTTTAAGAACACGTTCTAAATGTTGTATCTTTAGTTTCAGGAATCAATATAATATTGTTGATATTTTACAATTCGAACGCTGTCTAAAAATAGTATATGCTACAAGGGGTAAAAGTAGGGTTTTATTTTGCTCGTAGAATTCCTACTCGCCAAATTAAATCCTACTTTTACCCCCTGTATCATAATCTACTATTCTAAACTTTTTTCATAAAAATAAAGGGAAGCAAACTGTTAACTACACAGAAATCGATGAGTGATAAGTTTACAAATGAACACACCTGAAAATTGGCTTCATTATAATGTATTGTACTTTAACATTATTTATTTAGCTAACATTACCATATCTATGTATCTATGCATATACACATTATATCTAACAATTACCATAAAAATATTTGTTTCAATCTTATCGTACACTGATGTAAATAAAAAGTGGCCCATTAATCGCCTTTGTGTTTTTCCTCCGGTTTCCACCTTCAGGTAACCAACTTTTGATTCCACCCAGTGGTATCAGTTCTCTATGTGACTGACCTGAAGAAAGTTCAGAAACATACAAACTAACATGAAATATGTTCATAATCTATGTGGAATGAAGGGGTGTTTCGGTTACCACCCCTATGAAAGAGTTTTGCTACGACTGGTACACACGGAAAGGTAAATAAATTATAAATAATTCATTACTATAGAGGAAGGGGTGAAGATACATTTGCATGTGAGGTTAAACTTAATGACAGCTACGACATTTACATAAATGAGAGTTTTCGTCGGCGACATTGAGACGATGGTTAATGTTGTTGCTGCTTCTAAAAGAAAAGAAAAAGCATTAATAAAACGGTAGTGCAGCATGAGAATATACAATGTGGATCATTTAAGTTGAGACTACAATACCTTCAAAACCATTGTAGATCTAAGCGTTGTAGAAAGAAATATCTTTAATAAAACTTGCTTGATAGTATGGGGGAAAGAAATGACATTAGTCGTATTTTGTTTGGAGGACGTTATGATGGTTATTTTCAGGTCAATTTAATTTTTTTAATGAAAACCTACATTTTGGATGTTGTTTTCTCATTAGAAAATGATTTATAAAATCTGTTTATTCTGTGATGAGGAATAAGGAAACAAAATAAAAATGTTGGTATCCAATTACGAAATGTAACTTAACCCTCAAATGACCATCCATGGATGATTCAACCATACATTGCGCTCTTCGTACACAGTCATTCAAAATTGTTCGGTTAAGTAGTAAGAAAACAACATACAAAATGTAGGTTCCCATTTTAAAAAAATTAAATTGATCCTAAAATTACCATCACAACGCCCTCCAAGTAAAACACGACTAATGACGTTTGGTTTCCCCCATCACATCAAGCAAGGTTTATTCAAGGCATTTCTTTCTACAACGCTTAGTTTTGGAGATATTGCACAGTCTCAACTTAAATGGTCCACCCTGTATATATGGTTAAAGTTGTAGTGTTACACTTCGTAAGCTCGGCTAAACTTTGGGGGAGGTAAAGTGCCTTGCCAATCCAATGGCTAAAATTATGCTCGAAAAACGGTGGTAATCACACTATTACGAAGGGGAGCAAGATCTTTTCAGTTTCAATATAAACAGCTTCGTTCCATTATTCCGTTATAGGACGCATTTTATTAACGCCAGTATAGGTGTGAATTTCACTGTTTAATGAATCCAGTTTTACATAGTATGGCAAAACACAAATATCAAAACAAATATAATAAGAAGAATAACAACCCCAAGTTGATTGTAATCACCACTAGGTGATCAAATTCTCTTAACTGAAAATCTATAAACAAAATATTTTACTCACCACTTGACTACCTCGTTTGGCCAGACTGTAGACGCTGCCCCGAATTCTTCCTGGAGGCATCGTAAGAACGTCAGACCAGTGGACACGCCAGCTCATAGACGCTATAGCAGCTTCCAGCTTGTAATGCCTGCAACATGACGTCCATTGTTTGTAGAGGCAATAGAGATAAGACACACAATACAGCATATTACGCAGTGATTCACAGCAATACCGCACTTCTAAGGAAACATAGATGCTGGTTCATATTTATGAGAATAGAAAACAAAGGTTGACCTTCTTAACCTTAGAAAAATGGGCATATGAAGGATCGAAACTTAATCTAAAATTTTGTAAATAACAATTATACTATTCTATAACATATACACTGCTTTTTATAAATACGAAGAAAAACTCTAGGGTAAAACCGTAAAGATAATGTTAACTAATTGATCTTCCACACATGCCATATTTTTCTGTTTTCAGGCATATTTGTAGTTGGTAAGGTAGAATCAGACTTAGAAAAAATGTAAGTAAGTTTGAGAACTTAATATTGCTATGTTAACTCGTTGGTTAGAGCAGCGACACGGTAAGCTAAAGGGTCCTGGGAATTGATTTCTCATGAGCTTTCTAAGTTAAGGTTACTTTGTTAGAGCAGCGGCACGATAATTTGAAGATCCGTGGCCAAATCCCGGGTATGGTATTTCATTCTTCAGCCTGATTCTACCTTTCCAACTACAAAGATACCTCAATCAACATAAAATACAGTGAAATCTTCGTTTGCGACGATCAAAGAAAATGTAATAACTACGTTTTCAGTCACTCGGTTTAAATGCACTTTGAATATCCTCTGGACAAAGGGGCAGACGTTGATGTTAAGATTGACAGCGGAATCAAGCCTCTGCACTTGGCTTGTTCTAAAGTACATCTTGCTGTAGTAAGGCTGCTTATTGCTCATTGGGCTTCTGCAGCAACAATGCTTTGTTTCTAAACATACGATATGGCTTCAATGCTAAACTCTGCGTGAACTTAAAAAATATATTGTTTATTAGCGAGTATACAAACTATTCCTGCGAAAACTTATTACTTTCTCTACCACGTACATAGTAGGTAGAGAAGGTATTGCATTCTACCCAAAAATTCGATACCAGGATGCGAGACGTGATTCAACACACAACCTATTTGTGTGTACGACAGACGATAACGCATACCACAGACTACTACTAAAGTCTAGCCGCATGCTGGAAGTATCGACTTGTGTAAACCGCGCTGCAATACGAAGTGTAGCTTAGAAATATTCTGCTCTCATAATGCGCTCAATCATTTTTCCATGACTACGTGGTATAGAAAGCAGAAAACAGTTCGGACGACTTTGCAGTTGGGTCAATCTGCGATTTTCTTTTCAATGCATTATATACTATGTGCTTATGAGTAACACAGAGGAGCAAATTTAAATTTGTCTTTTGTTGACTTCGATTTTTATGCTGATTTTTACTAAAACATACATCTTGATTTTGGAAATGTAGTCAGTTTTCTTCTATCACGTCAAATACGGCTTATCCCCTTGCGATAGGCGAGCTGATTTGGAAATGGCGTTTGGTTGTTTCTATCATATCAAAGTTTTTTCTGTCACATCTCCAAGCGATTACTACTAAATTTTACTTAATACGTATTTATTTTGTTTCTTAGGATTTGTTCTTCTGTTTCTCATCGAAAGTGCACAAATAACCCGACTGTTTTTTATACATCTGTGGAAATTTCACCATTCCCAGTCAGAGGACGAATATCAGTTCATTTGTAAAGCAAGCTTATTTAGCATATTTCAAAGTTAAAATTGGTGACCAGGATAAGTCATGAGCCCCTCATAAGTATGCAAGCAGTACGTGGAGGGTTTGCGGATGTGGACAAAGGGAACCAATGGTTTGGCGAGACCCCGGTACCATTCAAGCGAGTGTTATTTTGTACAGTGAATACATCAGGATGTAACGAGAAAAATAAGCGTAGCGTAGTATCCCAGTCTACCATTAGCTATACGCCCAGTACCTCATTCTTCTGAAATCCCAGCGCCGGTTATGTTACACTACCATCTCTTGAAGAACATTATGGTGATGCTGAAGTGGCCTGCAGTGATAGCGATTTTGTAATTGACGATACTGTGTTCGTTAGGGATTTATTCAGCATGAGTTGAGTGATTTGGACGTGATTTGGGACTATCGAAAAGGGATTCTGAACCCCTAGCATCCAGACTGCGTAAGAAAAGTCGTTTGAAAAAGGAACTAAGGTACTTCTAACAAGGGAAAGTGAATTTCTTAAGGACTTTAGAAGTGATAGTGGTTTTTATATTGCCATAACGTACAAGGTTTAATGAAGGCATTGGGAATTGCATTGTACAATGCAACTGAATGGCGACTGTTCATCGATAGCTCAAAGCGGAGCTTAAAATGGTCCTCCTTCATAATGGAAATTTATATGGGCCAGTCCTAATTGCCCATTCAGTTTCTCTTTGTGGAGAATATGGAGGTATAAAGAGAGTCATTGAGTTATTGAAATACTACACACATAATTTGGTCATATGTGTTGACCTTAAAATGTTAGGTATACTTCTTGGGCAGCAGCATGAATACACCAAGTATCGTGTTATCTCTGCATGTGGGACAGCAGAGCACGTGAAAAGCATTGGGTGCAAAGCAATTGGCCTCCACGATCTGCCCTCAAACCAGGAAATCCAAACATTCTACGTGAGCCACTTTTGATAGAACAAATATTATATCCCCGCCTTTGCACTTGAAACTGGGCCTCATGAAGCAGTACGCGAAAGCTTTGAAAACTGATGGAGACTGTTTCAAGTATCTCCTTAATGCATTTTCTCGCCTGTCATATGAAGACATAAAGGCCGATGTGTATGATGATCCGCAGATATGACGCTGATCAGCGATCCACATTTCATTGGGACAATAGCAGAACTTGAAAGAAATGCTTAGTTACCATTCAAGAACATTGTCATGAATTCTCTTGGAAATACATGAGCAGAGAATTACACTGAAATTATCCAGAAGCTCTTGAACTTATTCAAAATGCTTGGTTGCAACATGAGCATTAAACTACACTTTCTGCATAGCCGTCTAGATACTTCCCCGAAAATCTTGGTACCACCAGTGATGAACAAGGGAACAATTCTGTCAAGAATTAAAGGCCATGGGAACACGCTATCAGGATAGATGAGATCAAAATATGTTGGCTGACTACTGCTGGAGCATTCGGAGAGATTATCCACATATTCCACACCCTAGGAAAAGCTACAAGCGCAAATAATAAATTGGACAAGATTTTATATGTAGAAGTGATATATCCCTTGTGTGAACAAAATTGCTGTTTATAAAGTAAATTTAGGTACATTCAGGTAGCTTTATTTTTTTACTTTCCTTTCTGTACATAGAATTTGAATAATTTTTGAGGGTACAGGGTATCGTAAAAACCTGACGTGATTGGAAAAAACTGAGGTCATATTTGGATTTCAGGTCCAAAAATTATTAACAAATCAGTCTCAGATATAAGTCAACAAAACTCTGTTCCCCAGGAATCTGTTACGAATGACGATAAAATACGAATATGGATTCGTTAAGGGAATCAACCAGCGAAAGTTGTCAAAAATAATAAAAAGTACATGTTTTGTGTACTTCAATTTTTAATTACGAGTGTTGGTGCTTACAATAACTGATGTACCAGCTGAAGCCGTATAGGAAATACCGCGAGAAGTTATGAATTTATATGATGAAACTCGTTTTCTAGAATGGGATTTATTAGGATCATTCAATGAATAAAATGTAGCATAGTTTAGAGTTGTTTAAAATCAAATCATCATTGTATCAGCTGTCAGATCAGCATGCTTACTAAATGACTGAGTAATGCAATGCTAACTAATGCTACAAACAATGGGGATGAGATAATAGTTAACTCCAAAATAAGCTAAAATCAGAACACAGTTGTTTCAAGAAAATACTTTATTTTGTATTTGATGCCTTTTGAATATGCATTAATTAATTTGTCTTATGACACGATTGTCTTAATCACTTTATCCTGATACTAATACGGTTCAGTAACGTATCCTTGCAAGCATATTATTAGATAAATGACAGACATTGGTCGATATCCCAGGAGATGCCAAAAGTTATTGGTCAATATCAAGTACACGGCATATGAATTTAATAGTTGTTGCAGGATATAATACTGGCGACATTATGAGTATAAATAATTACTCAGAGCGCAAAATTAACTGTAAATTTGAATTAGAAAATTAGATAATATGTAGTAATAGAAAATATATTCAAGAAAACTGGTTACATATTCGGCATATGTAAATATTCTTATATTATTTAATTAGGGGGAAAATAAGTGATATATGTTACATGTTAAAAATACGTCGAGAGCGAGGGATTTCTAAGACACGATTTGATCAGAATTGTTGTAGGCAGAGCAGAACTTGACCGTAAGATTTTGTTCAAATCTAAAAGACGAGAGTATTCCCACAGCTGTTGTCCGGCAGAGGAACGTGACTTTCCTGAGTTACAAGATTTTCGATGAGAGAACCCGGGAAACCATTGTGAATGTAAATCGTGGTATACAATAAAACTATAGACAATAGCAATTGGATGTTAAAGTGACACGAGTGAATTTTAATACAGTTGGGAAACCTTAGCCAATGATAGACTGATCGTGATATATTAGATGGTAATAGTGTTAAAAGCAGATAACATTATGCAGTGGTTTGCACTTCCAAATTCAGTGTAAATACTGCATGTTCAACAGAAGTGATAAGATAGGAATGTGAGTGACAAATAGTAAAGCTTCCCGACGTGTGATTAATAGGGCGTTTCAAAAGACCTGTATATTTATTGCTAAATGGAAATGATTTTAAAAAAAAAAACGCTCGGACACCTTTTTACAAAACAAATCGTTCTTAATATCGTTGTTGTGCAAGTGTACTAATATTTATTTGTACAGCTCGAAGTAATTTATAGTAAAAGTTGAGGAATAAGGCAAGTGGGTAAGTAACACTAAACAAAGCATTCTTCAAATCATTTGTAGCATTCATCGCAATTACTTAAAATTTGATCCTTTACAGGCTATTAAATTCGTTGCAACATATGGCTTTATTAGGTACCAACTCGAATAGAAAACCAGTATCTTTAGACAAGTGTTTCTCAAGTGCACAATATAGCAACAATAATAATAATAATAATAATAATTATAATAATAATAATAATAATAATAACAATAATAATACACAATATATGTCAGGGAACACGAACTGGATTCATTTTGCTTCCAGAGCTCCAATTCAGAGGTGACAAATTGCCTTGCTTTTGTTGGATTGGGTCGAGTCCTATGCAGCGGTGTAGGTATCCAGTCCATTACTGATCTGGGTTTTTACATTCCTTAGTCGAGTACATTGTCTAGCTGCACATCTAGCCAGAATTACAGTCATTTACAGTTTCCAATTTGAACGGCCACAGCTTCTTTCCTTGTTTTGTTTTTTGGTTTGTTATATCATTTATTTTCTTCCACTTTTTCTTCCCAGGAAGTTGATTAATTTCTTTCTTCCATATTTCAAAGGTTCAGTTTATGAATAGACTGCTAGGGCTTTTGCTCCCATTGAGATTATAGAGCCTGTTTTGGTTAATTCATCTGGTGCCTCATTTTCTGCAACACCAACATGGGCAGGAATCCATTGCAAGGTAATAGCTTTCTTTAAGGTTTTTGGTTGTGATAATACAGGGCTGTTAATACAACTTGTGGCCGGCAGAGCGCGATAGTTTACGCGAGAAAGAGATACGGAATCGTCGGTCGTAAAATGTTTACTGAACACATTACTGAAAAAATCTGATGTGTTGCACTGACATGATTCTCTACTCTTGTACAAAGTATTTTTACAAACGCTTACTCTCCATCTAATTCAGGTTAATCAAGATAAAATGGTGGACTTTCAGCGATAGTCAAATCTTTAAAGAGCTGGTTGCTATATGGAGCATTCCATTCTTTTTGCATGTCCAGGACATAAAAAGCGAATAACGAATTCCCGTTTGAGAAAAAGAATGCGTATTGGAAAATTAAACAAATAACAATAAATATTTCGGAAATGGTACACTCCACAAAACAAACCTGTATGACATAAATTATGTGTTTTAATGAGATCTACATTTTCTGTGCAGCAAAACTTTGCGTATCTCTTACGGTTCACCAGTTATGTGAAAGTCATTCAGAATAAAGAGGACTTTTGAGGACATTCCCAGAAAATTTAAGATATACATTTCATTTCCCATTAAAATACCTGAAACGTGTGGTATTTTAATTCAAATTGTTTGAGCCATTTTTGAGAAAATTAACATTTTGTAAAATCTTCCATGTAAAGAATACTCTGGGTTTGGGGGAGGTTTTTTTAAAATAATCTTGGAAGATACCAAACTGAAATACAAGTTCCTTATTAATTCACCTTTTTGTTTTTGAGTTATGCTGTTCAGACAGAAACACGCATACACGGTCGTGTTTCCAAAAAGATTTATTTGGATTCGGTGCACTTAAAACATGTATTTCCTGTGAAATCTCGGTATCGAATTTTTCTGAAAAGTCGGTTAAATACCAAACATGGTATTTCAGTTCAGCATCTTGCAAAGATGGAACACGGATATATTCAAGAAGATTCCCCAGCCCAAACTATCCTTTACATGCAAACATTTTCTGAGCCTTTTGATTTTCTAACAAATGACTCAGGCGGTTACGTCTGTGGCCCGAATTCGGGAGGTCGTGGGTTCCATTACCTTGGCCAAACTTCTTAACCCATGGGTTTTTCTGGAGTTTTCCCGGGTTACCAGGCGAATGCTGGGAAGAATTCTCACATCCCCCGAAATTCCTGTCCCCGCATTTTCTCTCCATTCTCATTTCACTTCATTCATTCGTTGGTCTCTTTCAGGGTGGGAAGTATAGACGATGGTGTCGATGTAGTGTAGCAGGGGAAAAGGATGCTCTTTGCAACTCTCTCCGTGCCTCGGCTTTTGCCTGGCTGCCGGGAGTATCCTAAACCCCTTGAAGGGTGTTAATCCCTCTGCGCGAGGTGGAATCCCCCGTCTGCTTGTCCATCTGCCGTGGAGTCCCTATCTTTAGGGACTCTGCAATTTCTGTGCCGTCACTCCTGGTTCTGGCAGCCCGGTGTCTCCTCTCACCTCATCCTTCGTCCCGGGGACGCCCCCTTGTGAGGCGTAGGTACAATTTCACCTATGTGGCTCAGTGCCGAGTTCCCTCCGTAGCTAATCCAGCCCAGTACATTCTGTTAATTATTTTTACTTTCATACTACGTACCTAGTACGTAGAGAAGATATTACATTCCGTCCAAAAATTCTATGCGGATATTTTACAGAAATATTTTCGTTGCACATTTCGTTGTAGGTACAACGGGGATAAAGGAAACAATGGATAATCACATGTTTAAAAGCGTGACGCAATACCTGGCCTAGAAATTGCATACCCATTTAGTGACAAAGTATTGAAAAGTTCTAACTAATAATGCTGATATCTCAGAAATGGCTAATGCTTCAAAAAAGAAATAAATTACGTGTTATAAAAACATCCAAGAATTTTGTGCAGCACATTCTTGTCTTTCTCTTACGGTTTAGAAGTTTTACAAATGGTGCAAAATTCCTCCTGAATGAAGAGGGGGTTTACGGGTCATTCCCAAAAAATGCAGGATATAAATTTTATTTCCCATAAATTCATAAACATTTGCTATTTTCATCAAAGTGTTGCAATAATGTTAGAGAAAAGCAAAATTTTCGAAAAATATTTGACGTAAAGGATAGTTTGGGGTTGGGAATTCTTCTTAACATTTTCGTGTCGCATCTTCAAAAGCTACTGAACCAAAATACCAGGTTAGGCATTTATCTTACATTTACTTTATGGGTTATGTTCTCCACACACATAGGAGTGGGCCACGCACTTTTAGATTCAGTGACCTCTAAGCATGTATTTCCCGTGGGTGGAATGCAATACCCTCCTTGCCTAGATAAAATAAAAAATCTGATGTGATAAATTCATGTGACTTACTCTAACCTTTATCTTTATTAGCGATTATACAAACTATTTTTAGTAAGACTTATTTTTCTATCTGCTACATTTCAATACAAATATATACCTGTAAATTACCCAATTCATTTGCCTTAAAATTCCATACTGTTTCCATGCAATCGCAGTAAACAACTGAATGTTGGCAAGAGCCTTTTAAGAGGTTGACCAAGTAAAGGACAATTAGAACCATTAATAACGGATATATCAGAAATGGCTTATGCCACAAAACAAATATTTGAAATAAATTGTGTGTTTTAAAGAGATCTACATTTGTTGTGTAGTACGTTTTTGCTTATAGCTTAACGTTTACCAGTTATACAAGATTTTAGTTCCTTCCCAATGAAGAGGACTTCAGAGGCTATTCTCAGAAAATTTAAGATTTACGTTACATTTCTCATGTAACTATGTTTAATATATGCTATATTAATTAAAATTTTTCATATAAAGGGTAGTTTGGGTGGAAGGACTTTCTTGAAACAACTTAAACTCCAAGTTTGATGTTGATCCGACTTTTCGTTTAGGAGTTATGATGTTTAAAAACAGCGCGCGCGGGTGCGGAACTTTCTAAAAATGCCTTTTCAGATTCAGAGGGCCTCTAAACATGTATTTGCGGTGAAATATCAGTATCAAATTTTTGGGTGGAATGCAATACCTTCTCTGCCTACTATGTACGTTGTAGAGAAAGTAAAAATAGAGTATAAATTAGCCTCTAAAATTGCTATATCTTATTTCATCGAAGTATGAAAATGTATCACTAGATCTTGCGCAATGAAAAATAAAAACAACGCGACTAATGGACGAATGACGTAAATGGAAATTAATCACCATTAGGGTGATAAATAAGGGAGGATGTAATTTAGCTTAACTTTGGAGTTGATCATTAGAATATATGTTTAATAATGCTACATGTCCATTAATCTTTCCGATGGCAACGGATTTTACAGAGTTTGCGTCATTACTGGCTTCATTTAATGAAATACAAGTACTTTCGATTTAACGGCTTTCAGACTCCCGGTTATTTAACATTTTTTTATATTCACAGATTATTTCCCTTTTATGATAACAACAGTGACCAGCAGATTTTACAAGCCTTATTGATGCCGTTTGTTTGTCATATGAAATAATATACGGACTGTGAAGCAAGTTAATTTTTTAATGAAGTACTAGCTTAAAGATTGCAATTTACACTCTTTATAACATTCACTTCACTATATATTTAAAACGACCGTCATTCACAATTCTCGCGCAATCAGAAATATATTATCCTTACATTTTTTCGACGCGTGTTTATTCTACCCAAAAATTTGATACCGAGATTTCACCGGAAATATATGTTTTGAGGCCCTTAAATAAAACAAATCTGATGTGTTACACTCACATGACTTTCTCTACTCTTGTACAATTTATTTTTACAAACGCCTATTCTCCATATGCTTCATATTAATCGAGATATCGAGATGTCAATCTTATTTGTAATTTTCTTGTAGATGCAAGGGGAATATGGTAGCTTTTAAGCGATAGTCAAATATTTTATCGCTGGTTGCTATGTGGCGCATTCCATTCTCTTTGCATGTCCAAGACATAAAAAAATGAATAACGAATTTGAGAAAAAGTATAAGTATTGGAAAATTTAAGGAAATAACAAGCAATATCTCGAAAACGGTTCACTCAACAAAAAAAAATGTATATGATATAAGTTGTGTATTTTAACGCGATCTACATTTTTTGTGTAGTAAAATTTTGTCTATCTCTTATGGTTTACCAGTTATGCAAAAGTCGTTCATAATGAAGAATACTTTTGGAGACATTCCAGAAATTTCGAGATATACATTTCATTTCTCATGACATTAACTAAAACATATGATATTTTCATCAAAATCGTTAGAGCCATTTTTGAGAAAATTAAAATTTTCGAAAAATGTTCCATGTAAAGGGTAGTCTGGGGTGGGGGGATTTTCTTGAAAATCTTCGTGTCGCATCTCTGGAAGATACTGAACGTAAATACCAAGTTTGGTGTTTATTCGACTGTTAGTTTTTGAGTTATGCTGTTCACAGACACACACACACACACACACACACAGACACACACACACAGACACACACACACACAGACACACACACGGACATGTTTCCAAAAATGCTTTTTTTGGATTCAGGAGGTCTCAAAACATGTATTTCCGGTGAAATCGCGGTATCGAATTTTTGGGTGGAATGCCATACTTCCCCTACTTACTATACGTAGTAGAGAAAGTAAAAATGCATTTTAGAAAAAGCTCTGTGTGTTTGTGTATTTGTGTGTATCTATGTGTCTGTGAACAGCATAACTCAAAAATGAAACCTCGAATAAGTACCAAATTTGGTATTTAGGTTCAGTATTTCTAAACGATGCGACACGAAGATTTTCAAGAAAATCCCCCACCTCAGCCTACCCTTTACATGGAACACTTTTCGAAAATTTTGATTTGCTCAAAAATATTTAACGATTTTTATTAAAATATCACATATTTAAGATATGTTTATGATAAATGAAATGTATATCTTGAATTTTCTGGGAATGTCCCCAAAAACCTCTTCATTCTGAAAGACTATTGTATAACTTGTAAATGCAAAAAAATTAGCTATCGTTAAAACACAGAATTCATGTCCTATATATTTTGTTTTTATGAAGTGAACCATTTCCGCGATATTCCTTGTTATTTGCTTGAATTTTCCAATACTTATACATTTTGTTCAAATGCGAATTTGTTATTCGTGTTTTTATGTCCTGGACATGCAAAGAGAATGAAATGCTCCACATAGCAACCAGCTCTTAAAATATTTGACTATCGCTTAAAGTCTAGCATATTCCCCTTGCATCTACAAGAAAATTAGCAATAAAATAGTGTCTGCAAATCTTTGTCTCGATTAACATGAAGTAGATGGAGAATAAGCGTTTGTAAAAATTTGTACAAGAGTATATAAAGTCGTGTAAGTGCAACACATCAGATTTTTAATCCACTTTTCGTTGTCATTGTGAAAAGTTAAATTTCCTACCCTACCTATGTGTTTCGCCTGTTTTATTGCATGTATACTAATGGACTTTTTAAGTCCTCTGGATTTTGATGTATTTATTATTGTAGAAATTGAATATAATCTTCTTTAATTGTTGAATTTCACCATTTAAATCTTACCTGGGTCTTTTTCCTTTTTATTTGTCAATATTTACTTAGATTCAATTCATACCACAGGTAAGTGTAAACGGCAAGTTATCGATTTTATAAGGTCAATAACCAGGCGTAGATAATCGATTGCCAGTTCGCCATCAATGGAACCTGATGAAAAGCTGATAGTAATCAATTTTATTTTCGCCTAAGTACTAACTCTATTATTCGCCATTGTCGAAAATATAGTCTGAAATACACACACGTTAAGTGCATTAGTTAATCTTGGAAGTAGAAATACTTTACTTCGTATCTCATCTTTAAATTTAAATGTAAGTACCTTTCATTGTTTTATTTCAAACTAACATTTGGATATTAGCGGCCCTAAGTGATGTTAAAAAGTGCCTTGAAGTTTAGAATATAAAGTATAAGTAAATTTATGTTGATGAACTCCTAAGTATAAAGTTCAGAATTGAATATTCTTTTACTCTTTGCCAAACTGAGAGGCAGTTGTGGCGAGATTATTAGGGATAAATTAAAATGGCTAACGCTACTCAGGGGAGCTAGGGAGAGGGTAGTGAGCTGTACTGGTATGAAAAATTCATGAACATGAAAAATATCATCTGCCTGCAGGGTACTATGTATGAGAAACGAAAAGGATGCACTCCTTTGAAGCAGTATAATATATATGTCAAGCCATACATGCAAGCAAACTTTGAAAGCCGTCAAAAAGCTAAAATCAGTTCTATGTATGACACTTTCAATTTCCTAGGCATGCGTAAAAACTAGACTGACAAGTCCAATGGTATTGCCGGTTTTATTAGGCTGTTTTTTACTTTCTCTACTGCTTACCTATAGTAAGTAGAGGAAGTACTGTTGTATTCCACCTGAAATTTCATACCGAGATTTCACCGGAAACACTCTTTTCAGACCTCGTGAATCAGAAAGACATACAAAAAATGGAAAAGGCATGGGTGTGCATGTGTGCCTGTGAAAAGCATAGCTTGAATCCGTGGCACACCCATATGACTTTCTATACCCTCTAACGTTTATTAGTGGTATACCTAATCTTGCTAAACCTTATTTTTCTATCTACTTCATTTTAATCCAAATAAACATTTCCAGAAATATCTACACCACACATTTCATTACACATAAAAAGGGAATAGCAATCGTCAAATGTTTATGAACTGGACGCTATATGTTGGCCTTAAAATTCCATACTGTTTCCATACAGCTGAAAATGTTGACAGGACTTTAAAAGAATGACCAAGTAATTAACAATTCCAACCATTATTAACGGATATATTAGAAATGGCCCCAGGGACCTGCATGTGGGATTTGTGGTGGACGAAACGGCGTCTGGGCGGGTTTTCTCCGGGTTCTCCGGTTTCCCCCGCCATTCATTCCACCAAATGCTCCATCATCACCTTTCCTTTCATCCATTTCACCAACATTTCGCTTCATCTACCTCCTTCATCTCATACCAGGCATCGGGCTGATCACCCATCCTGGATGTTCTGTCGGATCCATGAGTGTCTGCTCCTCGACGGGCCTCTGACCCCAGGCACCCGCCTGTAAGTCCTGGGGGGTATAAGTCCTACATAAGAGGAGGGTAAACAGATAATGAATGAATATATTAGAAATGGCTTATGCCACAAAAAAACTATTTTACATAATTTGTGTGTTTTAAAGAGATCTACAATTTTTGCGTAGTACGTTTTCGTGTATCACTTGACGTTTAGTAGTTATACTAAATTTATAGACTTTAAGAAAATTCAAGATAAAGATTTTATTTCTCATGCAAATATCTTCAATGTACAGTATTTTAATCAAAATATTAGAGCCATATTTTAGAAAATAAACAATTTCAAAACATTCTTCCATGTAAAAGGTAGTTTGGAGTGCGGAAATTTCTTGAAAATCCTTGAGTGGCATCTTTGGGTGGTCATGAGCCTAAATAAAAAGTTTGGTATTTATTCGATTTTTCGTTTTTGAATTATGCTAATCACAGACACAACGCACATACACACACGGACATTTTTCTAAAAATGCTTTTTTTATTCAGTGGGCCTCAAAACATATATTTCCGTTGAAATCTCGATATTGAATTTTTCTGAAAAATCGGTTAAATACCAAACATGGTATTTCAGTTCAGCATCTTGCAAAAATGGAACACGAATATATTCAAGAAGATTCCCCAGCCCAAACTATCCTTTACATGCAAACATTTTCTGAGCATTTTGATTTTCTCACAACTGATTGCAACGAATTCGATTAAATACCAGGTGTTAAGGATATTTGCATTGCAACAAAATTTATACACTGTATGTTATGATATTGACCTCTGAAGTCCTCTTCATTCTGAATGACTTGCAAAACTAGTGAAACGTAAGAGATTGACAAAGCCTTACTCCAGAAATAATATAGACCTCGTTAAAGCACACAACTTATGACAAATAACTTTTTGTGCGGATTCAACTATTTAGAATGCATCCATTGTTATTGATTTGAATTTTAAAATACTTATGCTCTCCTCAACTAGGAAGGTGTTATTCGTTTTTTTTATTTTCTCTACTACATATACTAAGTAGGTGAATTTCGAAACGTAGATTTCACCGGAAATACATATTTTGTGCTTTGAATCCAAATACAGCATTTTTGGAAACATTTCTGTGTTGTCTCTGTGAACATCAAAACTCGATAAAGAAAAGTTGGATAAATATCAAACTGGTATTTGAGTTTAGTTATCTTCCAAGGATGCAACACGAAGATTTTCGAAAAACTCCCCGACCCAAGCTTTAAAGACCACTTTATGTGGAACATTTTTCGAAAATTTTGATTTTCTCAAAAATGGCTTTAACGAATCTGATTAAAATATCATATATTTAAGATATTTTCTTGGAAAATGAAATGTATATCTTGAATTTTCTGGGCATGTTCCCAAAGTCCTCTTCATTCTGAATGACTTATGCATAATTGGTAAACAGTAACAGACAGAAAATTTTACTACATAAATAATGTAGATTTCGTTAAATCGCACAATTTATGTCACTACTTTTTTTTGACCAGTGTACCATTTTTGAGGTATTCCCTGTTATTTGTTTGAATTTTCCAGTACTTATACTTTTTCTCAAATGGAAATCCGTTGTTGACTTTTTTCCCATGTTCTAAAGATGCAAAGTGAATGGAATGTTCCACATAGCAACCATCGAATATTTTGTAGTGGAATGAGTAGAAGAGGCCAAGTGATGCAAAATATCGAAATCTTTTATATAAAAAAAGAGGTCGGTTGCTCCGAAAAACAACATGGTTAGACTTCCAGAGTATTGTCATAGAATCCAAAAGAAGACAAGCTTGGAATTAAAATATAAATATTTTGCAAAACGTAGGCTGAATTTCCAAGCATATGTTTGATATACATCTCGCAGATCATAGGAGGCACTAACATTACAGTTCTGCGAAAGCAGATTTCCAAACTTTAGCCATTTTACTTTATAAATCAAACTATTTATATTGATCTCATTAATCTCAGTAATATTTTCTGAATTATGGCATAAAAATTCCACATACGAACACTATTTAGCTAAAATAGCAATTTTAGCATATCCTAGTTTTGAATATGCAGGTAATCTGTTTACCAAATACCGTTCAAAAGCTGTTATAAAGAAAACATGTAGTGCACAAGGTAAAAATTCTTACCTCATTTGTTGTGTTAGTTTTATGATTTACAGCTCAGCACCCTGTTAAGTGTTTTGATGTTTTCGATTTAAAACAAGTACTATGCTGGTACAAAATTATAATCTCCATGGCTTACGAGTAGGTGGTGTGTTTTCACGAGCACATTTTACCTTTTCACAGGTGTGCTTGAGTTATGGTAAAGCAGTGGGCAAGTTCTTTTTTTATAATTCTTTATTTTGAGACTGTTAAATGATAATATGGCTAGTAAAAACTGTTCCGGTGTCCGCGGTTAAACAGTAAATACAAGAGCAATATCTTTTTATTTAGTTAGCATTTATCTATCACTATATCACATCATTATCAGCACAAGAGGGTCAAGGAATATACGGAGAATTTCTATACGGAGTTTTTATCAGACTAATCCGTTTTGAATAATTAGGTGTAGACTAAATGGTGCAAATTTCCCCAAAATAACATTTGTAGATTTTTTGTATACTCTTACAAATTGGAAATTTCTTTCTAATTTCACATGTATTATATCGTTATAGACTAAATATTTATATCTTAAATATCTTATTAAAACTGGTACTGCATATGCCAAGTTTACTCTGAATTCTGTGCAACTTCTCATAAAAAACATCCTTCTAGGTAAGCACATTTCAGCTTAGACTTCTGGGGGAAGTTTTGTTATACACATTGGTAGCATTTCGAAATATGACAACTTCCTTGTGAATATGCATTTTTTTCATTTTTACTTTTGTATCTGTGAATGACCTTTTCTGATATAAATGACCCGTTTTCAGGAATGATTGATGATGTCTGAATAAAACTGTTACTTTATAAAAGCATCACATAAGTGCTGTTGTGGATTTACTTTTGTATTAATATTGGTGTGTTATGTTTTAAAAAGTGATTTCCGATACATTTCAACAAAAATCAGTACATAACTGTAAGTGGGAGGATGTGGCGTATTAGTAGGTACTGTCATGCCAGACACATTATTGCGTCGCATTGGCGACAGCATTGTTGGGGTAATTTAGTATTTCTTTCGGCTTGTGTTTGAAATTCCGTCTGGAATGACACTCACCACCTCCGGCCGGCGAGCCTAGCCAGAGTTGGGGAGAATGGGGGATAGACGTTAGCGTTACTTTCTTTGTGTGTAAGCGTCAGTCTGAAAGCTGGAGTTTAAGGTGTAGGTTGCGTGTATGTAAGGCATCCCCCTCAATATTTGTTCCCCTGTATATGTAATGTAGGGCCACAAATTACATTATTAATAAACCACAGGTATGTGAAATTTGTGTAATTTGTTTCAGAACCCCGCCTGCATCGGAATGTGAACAACAAGGTCTTGGTCCTCTCGCGGTGTCTGTGCTACGTTTCCCCCATGTGCATGTTGGGGTGATTAAAATTTAATATTTTACTGGAAACCTTTTGGCCCTTACCCCAGCATGTAACCAAATAAGCCCACCAGTATTCTTAGAAACAATGTATCTAAAACCTGTACAACTTTCTGTATATGTTAATTACGAGGCGTGTTTTAAAAGTAAATACCGTTTTAATATTTTGCCGCTGTAATCGCTGTTTTGAGCAAGCACGATCACTTTCTCCTTTTGTTAGGAAGCCAGACGCAGTTGTAGGCGATCGTCACTTTGTGCTTTCCTGTCGTTAGAACCTTTTGAAATGCTCAAAACAGTCGACGACTGTGAAGTCAGATAAGTGGTTCGTTTTTTGAATGCGAGAAGTGTTACGACAGCAAACATTCGTCCCAAATTGTGTTAGGTTTATAGGGAAACAACAATGAGTGATGAAATTGTGACGTAGTGGGTTAGACACACAGCCAAACAAACATAAGATCTGATATTTGTTTGAGAATAATTTGACCACCCTCCCTGCAATTCGGATTTGGCAGCAAGCGATTTTTGTCTGTTTCTTCGTCAACGACGATGTATGCAGACTTGGCTTTCATCACAGGCGGCATCATTCTTTAACGAAGGCATACAAAAACTGGCTTCCCGTTATGACAGGTGCCTAAATAATCACGGTGACTACGTGGAGAAGCAGCGTAAGGTAATGAATGATAATAAAGTATTTGGAAAACAATATTCTGTTGTTTTTTCTTTCTCTACTACGTAGAGTAAGTAGCGGAAGTATTGTGTTCCACCCAAAAATTCGATACCGAGATTTCACCGAAAATATATGTTTGGAGACCCCCTGAATCCAAAAAAAAAGTTTTTGGAAACATGTCCGTGTGTGTCTGTGAACAGCATAACTCAGAAACGAACAGAACACCAAACTTGGTATTTAGGTTCAGTATCTTCCAGATATGCGACCCGAAGGTTTTCAAGAAAATCCCCCCAGCCCAGATTACCCTTTACATGGAACATTTTTCGAAAATTTTAATTTTCTCAAAAATGGTTCTAACCATTTTGATTAAAATATCATATGTTTAAGATATTTTCATGAAAAATGACATGTATATCTCGAATTTTCTGGGAATGTCTCCAAAAGTATTCTTCATTGTGAATGACTTTTGCATAACTGGTAAACCATAAGAGATAGACAAAAGTTTACTACACAAACATGTAGGTCACGTTAAAATACATAATTTATGTCATATACATTTTTTTTGTTGAGTGGACCATTTTTGAGATATTGCTTGTTATTCCCTTAAAATGTTTAATACTTATTTTCTCAAATGGAAATTCGTTATTCATTTTTTTGTCTTGGATATGCAAAGAGTATTAATCTGTGGCAAAGAGAATGATGCTGCACCTAGCAACCAGCTATTAAGAGACATGTCTATGCTTTAAGGCTACTGTAGGTATTTCTATATTGCCCTTGCAAACACAAAACAAGGGGAGCATAGTACGCCTTAAGCGTTAGTCAACTATTTTTAGAACTGGTCGCTATGTGTAAAATGTAATTCTCTTTGCACGTCAAAAGATCGGTTCTGCAAATGTTTATCTCGATTAATATGAAATAGGAGGAGCATAAGAGTTTGTAAAATTAGTTTGTACAGGAGTAGAGAAAGTCGTGAGTGCAACAAATCAGATTTTTTTAAAACGTTATCGGTACCTACTTTAAAAACATAACTCGTAGATACAAAAAATAAACATTTATATAACCAAATAAGACGGGGTGGAGAAAGTCATGTGAATGTAACGTCAGATTTATTTTATTTATATTTCCTAGATTTTCTGTCACGAGAATAACTTTTCTGGTTGGTAATTTAATTATGTTATGTCGCTTATTCTGTTGGCCTTTTCATTAGCATGTAGCCTTGGTATGGCGCGTTAAAATAACACCATTTCTGCATGTTAATGGACGATGTAACTTCCCAGAGCTGTCACTGCTGCTGGAATATTCACTCAGCTTAATTAACATCTCCTGTTATGAGAATTATGTTTGTACCATTAGCAACCGCATTGTGTGTAGTAATTCACTATAATACAGCTGGCTTTGTTCTAATGATGAGGTGTTTATTGCAACACCCCACCGCAAACAGATTTCAATGAATCAGGGAATCTAAAGCAGCAAAAGTAACAGCTGTCAGTACTACAACCCTTGAAATCCTTCAAAACCTCCTTCCTGAATATTCATCAGTGATTATCTCAATTGTTTGTACATCCCTTTGGTTTTAACTACATGTGGCTGACAATGCAAATTCCCTTTCTAGGCATTGGTTTTAGGCTTATTCTTATATCTATTACTTGTTAATCGAGATAAGCTTTCATTAACATTTACACAATTATTATTTGAAGATATAAAGGATATACAGGATAGATAATTTAAGTTGAGACTGTATAATATCTCCAAAACTAAGCGTTGTAGAAAGAAATGTTTTGAATAAAAGTTGCTTGCTATTATGGGAGAAAGTAAATGCCATTAGTCGTGTTTTATTTGGAGGACGTTGTGATTGTTATTTTAGGGTTAATTTAACTTGACCCTAACTGTAGGTTTCGGTTTAAAAAAATTAAATTTACCTTAAAATGACCATCATAACGACCTCTAAACAAAACACGATTAATGGCACTTACTTTATCCCATATCAAGTAACTTTTATTAAGGACATTTATTTCTACAATGCTTAGTTTTGGAGTATTGTACAGTCTCAACCTAATGGTCCTGTATAAGGGATGTTTTAAAGTAGAATCCGTTATGCAATAAAAATAAGCTACGGATGTTTTGGCTAGTTGCTTTCACTACAACGTAGCTAATAGGTAGAGAGAGCATTCCATTTCACCCAAAGATTTTAACCGATATTTTGGAAGAAATACATATTTTGAAGATTTGTGACCCCCCCCCAAATAGAACAATTGTCCGTGTGCGCGCGCGCGCGTGTGTGTGTGTGTGTGTGTGTGTGTGGGTGAGAACAGCATAACTCAAAAACAAAAATCCCGATCAATACTAAACTTTGTGTTTATGTTCAGTACCTTCCAAAGATGCGGCACTAAGATGTTCAAGAAAATCTCTCCACTCCAAACTATCCTTTACATGGAAAATGTATATGACAAAATGTATATCTTGAATTTTCTGGAAAATACCCTGTGAAGTCCACTTTTTCGGAAGGAATTCTGTACAATCTTGTATAACTGGTAAACATATAGACGAAAATGTACTAAACAAGAAATATAGATCTCTTTAAAACACATAATTTCTTTAAAGTAACTTTTTTGTGGCATGAGCCATTTCCGAGATATCCGTTATTGATGTTTCAAATTGTTCTATACCTAGTTATTCTTTTAAATTCCTATCAGTATTCAGCTATTACTCGCGACGTCATCGAAACAATATGGAATTTTAAGACCAATTTATAGCCTCCAGTTCTAAAACATTTGACTATTGCTGTTCCCTTTATACCTATAACGAAATGTGTAATGTAGATATATCCGGAAACGTTTATCTCGATTAAATTAGGTACATAGGAAAATAAACTTTCGTAAGAATAATAGTTTGTATACCCATTAATAAGTATCACATTTTTTATTCCATTCTGTACAACTTATGCCTTTTTACACACAGGTTTTGCAATCAATCAAATTCTCACTCTGTGGTAGAATAAATTTTAGTGGTTCCTCATAATAGAAAGTTGGTGTCAAATCCATAAAACAATACTACAGTTTCCGAAATGCATTTCTCTGTGTCCAATATTCCATTGCAGAAGAAATTGCGTTATTGGCGGATTGGTTTCAGGGGATGAGGATTTAAACGAGTGACCCAGAGTCAGTTTTTATCTGAAATAAAACAATTGTGAATTTTAAAGTTAATGCGATGTTAGCTAAAACAAACAACTCAATATTTATGTCATTCAAGAAGCTTTCATGTACGTGCTGCGTATGTTCCGTAAGAGATTATGAAGGCTCATTTTCAATACAGAAAAATTTCAAGATGAACTGGTGGTGGAAGTCTATGACGAGGTTCTAAAACACTTGTTATGCAAATGCTCGAAAGGTGTTGATAACTAGTACAAAATAGCGTAAGATTTGAGGACTTACGTAAAAAAATCTGATATGATACATTTTCAACACTTTCTCTACCCTCTATCATTTATTAGTGGGTATACAAATTATTCTTGCACAAGCTTATTTTTCTACCTGGTATATTTTAATCTAAATACATCCTTGCAAATAAACCGTTTCCCCGAAAATTCAAGGTATGCATTTTATTTGTCATCTAAATATATTTCATATATATATATTAGTCAAAATCGTTACATTGAGTTATGCTGTTCACAGGCACACACGGGGACTTTTTTCTAAAAATGTTTTTTTAATTCAGGGACCTCAAAACATGTATTACAGTGAAATCTCGATACAGAATTTTTGGGTGGAATACAATACCTCCCCTACTTAGTATACGTATTAGATAAAGTAGCAATAAACCAACGAAAAATATTTGGTAGTTCCTACTCTATTGCAAAACGAACCCTACTTTTTGAGTTCCCCTCGTAGTAGGATAAACTGATAGTCAGATATTAATTAAAATCCGAGTGGCTAAGTGATAGCTTTAAAATTCCGTGCTATTTACGTCACCATGAGAAACAATGAATAGCGACTTATACTTCGAAGAAGTGTAAGTAATTGGAAAGTCAAATAAATAACTAAGAATATCTCGGAAATGGTTGACATTAGTAAAGACTTTATTTCATTTAAATTGAATACGTGTTTATTAAGACTAAGACCGTTTATATAAAAGTAATTCAGAAGAATAAAGAATACCTCACAGTCTATTGGCATAAAATTCAAATAACACACTCTGTGTCGTACATACATCTTAAAAATGTGGTACTTTTTATTACAATCGTTAGTGGCATTACTATATATTTTCAAGGTAAAGCTAATTTTGGGGCTGGGGGGTAGAACTTGGTGAAAATCTTCGTGCCTCTTCGTTGGAAGACGCAGAACTTCTGTTCACAGACAGAAACACGGGCATGCGCGCGCTCGCAAAAGCATACAGACATGGATTAAAATGCTTTCTTAGAATTGAAGGCCTTAAAGCGTGTAATTAAGATGAAATCTTGAGATGAATATTTGGGTTGAAAGCTCCTCTAATCTTTAAGTAAATACTAGAAAAAGTAAAACTATTATGTGGTACACACATGAATTTGCCTAACCATAACAAATTCACATACTACTATCACTTACATATTATAGTATTCATGTGATATGATACTTTTATAACTGTGATATTATTTACTACACATGTTCGCAAGAAATTATTTATAGCTAAGCAGTAAGCACTTGAATTATTACATGCAACATGTAGTTACAACATTCAAATATTTAGTTGTAATAATGAACTCTTACAATCGCAAATTATCAAACGTGTACTTTTGCGAAAATGTGGTGGTGGTGGTATATTAACCGGTTTAGTCTACTCTTGTAAAATACAAAAATCGCATGGGCTCATTGCCGTACCTGCTTTTCCTCCCACTATAACTTAACAATGTGTGTATAATACTAAATACATACTTACTAAGTATAAGTATGTTTTAGTATGTACTATAATACATATTAATATAATGAAGAAAGAGAAGAAAAAAGGGGAAGAAGAAAGCAAAAAAGAAGAAAAAGAAGAGGAGGAGAATATTAAGCATAAATGAAATTATATTACAAATATATATTACAAGTATATACAAATAAATACAAATATATACAGTGCTCCACCCTTAAGAACTCGCTCTTATGTTACTGTCCCTCCTCTTCCGTTCTCCAGGGCAATTAACCTCCTTTGCCGAATTTTAAGATTAAAAATGAACCAATTTTATGACACCACGTGTCCAACATTACATCCAAGTAGGCCTCCATCCCCTTATTGGAATCCAGAAACTATGCTGGTAAATATTGTTTTCTAAGTAATTCCGTTTGCCTGCACCCAGCCAGAATATGGTTCCATGTTTCCCTTTCACCACAGAGTGAACATATTATCACTCTGTTATCATCAGTTAATTTGCTGCCTTTCCAGGCGCCCAATCTTAGCCAAGCCAAACCAATTCCTTCCTCTTGCATATACTTATCTAAACATATACATGGAATATTTCGAAAATGGCTAACACTATAAAAATATTTCAAATAAAAATAGGTTATACGAAAACTGGCCATGTCTGTGTCGTGGGCTTCGTGGATTACCACATGAGAGCGAGAGCATATTAAAAAATTATCGGGCAGATTTCCAAAGTGTACAACAATCATTAATGGACTGTTATATACAGGCTGAATCACCTAAAACTTGCACCGCAAATATTTCTGAAATGCAAAGTTCTATTGATGTGCAGTTTTTACAGCACTAATTAGTAGTCGGGACTCGTATATTTAGCCTATAAACAGATTTTAATAATACTGAGAAGGTGTTTAATCAACAGAATAAAGGTAGGGTAAATTAGAATGCCAATGGTCTTTCTTGCAGAATTATACTGCATGTGGTTTACGAGAAATCGTATTTTGAAAAGTTTCCATCCCGACAATGGTTTGTTCCATTCAACCTGCTTAGTTGCTAGGCAAGATGTTGTTATGTTTGTTTGCGTTGCTTTTTCTGTAGATTGATTGCATTGCGACTTTCTGGTCGGTTCGTTTCTGACAGTTCAAGCAGTAAGTCGTGAGTGGAAGATGGGGTTTACTAATGCAGAAAAAGCCGACATGCTCATGGTGTATGGAGAGTGTAGGAAGAATGCAGTTCGTTCCTGCACAGTGTATGCGAAACGAATCCCAATAGACGCCAACCACCTCGGCAATTATTTATCAACCTCTTCAACCAATTACGTGAAAGTGGTACTGTAACACCTAGAAAACGTAACAGAAACAAAGAAATGACTGGAAAAGAGGCAGGAATTAATGTTTTGGCTGCCGTTGCAGTAGATTCGCATTTAGTTTCCGCACAATCGCACGTGGAAGTGGCATAAGTCAGGCAAGTGTACTGCGCATTCTCCACGACATAGGCTCCATCCCTATCACATCTCTCTCCATCAGGAGCTGCATGAAAACGATTTTGAGAATCGTGTTAACTTTTGTACCTGGGCATTAAGACATGATACTCCAGATTCATCATGTATCTTGTTTAGTGATGAGGCAACATTTACTAATCATGGCCAGATAAACCGCAGAAACATGCACTATTGGTCTGTTGACATTCCCGTTGGCTTCGTCAGGTGGAACGTCAACGTCCATGGAGTTTAAACTGTGTTGTGGGATAGTGAACCCATCAGTTTATAGGCCCTTTGTTCATAAAAGGACAATGAACTCGTACAAGTATCGCAGCCTCCTAACAGATCATCTGTCACAGATACTAGAAGACGTTCCTTTGCAGACTAGGAGGAACCTGTGGTACCAATATGGTGGCTGTCCAGCCGATAGTGCTTGAAGTACTACAGTTGTCTTAACGGATCGTTCCAAATCGTTGGATTGGACGAAAAGGACCTGTACCTTGGCCGGTCCGTTCACCGGATCTGACCCCTATAGACTATTTTCTGTGGGGAAGGCTGAAAGACACTTTCTAAAAGGTTGTATCAACTACACCATACGATATGAAACGAGTATTACTGCTGCTTGCTCTGAAATTTTCGCTGAAATGCTGCAACGTGTGCAGCAGTCTTTTCATACCAGATTGGAAGTGTAAATTCAAGCTGCTGGTGCTCATTTTGAACACAGCCTTTGAAGGACTATGTTCTCTTTATTTGTAAGAATCCACAGAAGTATTGTAATTCCCTTTTGTTTTTCTTTAGTTTATGCCACCACAGGTTGTACAAGCGTCGGTGAGTAAAAGTTTCAAATTAAGATTTCTCGTAAATCACTTACACTGGAATCTTGCAACAAACGCTACTAACATTCTAATTTACCTTACCTTTATTCTGTTGATATAACTAGGCATTTTTCCATTTAAAAATTGTATGTTTGCTCAAAAAGTACACTTTCTCAGTATTACTAAAATCTGTTTATAGACTAAACGTACGAGCCTCTGACTACCAATCAATGATGTGAAAAGTGCACGTCAAAGCACTTTCCATTTCCGAAATATTTGCGGTGCAAGTTTTAGGTACTTTAGGTACTTCACTATCAAGCCGTATTATTTCCATTATGTTATTTAATCGTAATCTGATTTCATGGGCTATAATGCGCGAAAGTGCTATGTAATATTACGTACCGAACAATTTTTCATAGAAAATTGTTTTATAGTGACGCTAATAGTAATTAGACAGTAAAATAACAGATACTCTACTGTATTTTCTTTCCAATTCCACAACTCTCGTATTATTATTTGGAGGACTTGATTATCTGCAAATAATACAGTATTTGGAATTAATTGTTCTTTCACACAAGCCGTGTGTTGGACAAGGTTGGAAAAGTAGAATCAGGTGACTGAAAAATTCAATGCCATAGTCGGGATTTGAACCACGGATCTCCCGGTCTCCGCCCGGTTGCTTTAACTACTGAGCTACCATGGCAACATGCCGGCACGCCATTAAATGCGAGTCAGCTGGAGAATTTAATGGCGTGCCGACATGTTGCCATGGTAGCTCAGTGTTTAGAGCAACCGGACGGAGACCGGGAGATCCGTGGTTCAAATTCCGGCTATGGCATTGAATTTTTCAGTCACCTGATTCTACCTTTCCAATATAATATTTATAAATCGTATACTAATTGTGCAATTTTCATGTTATTTAAAATAACAATGCCAGAAGGAAACTCTTAAGGTGATCAACATCAACAAATGATACAGTCGGCAACTCTGTCATAGGTCAGAAGATCCTTATTTTCCACTAGTAGATTTGAACAATGGTTAAAGATTTCAGCTAGAAATTAAAGCGGCAATAAGTATGCGCAAATATGGATAGTGTGAAAACAACTTAATGACAAAATAAATTGGTTTTAATTATGGACGCTCTTCAACTATTATGGTCCTTAGCGTCCCATTCAATATTGAGCGTGAAAGACCGAAAGTTTTGCTCAGATGCCCCTTTATCAGACTTGAGGTTCTTTCACGTGCCGTAAATCTACGACACGGGACCATTGGCTTTACCTCCCTTCCGAAGGAAGCCAAGCTATGGATTTTTACTCTCTCTGTTTGGTTTGAAACCACAATTGGCATGGTTAAAACGGAAGACGAGAAAATCTATGGTAAACAGAGAATTTAAATGGTCTAAATACCTCAAAGAAAGATTTGAGGCAAATGAAGTTGAAGTTTACACTACTTTACCTAAATGCTATGCTGTCATTTAAGTGGGTGTACTGAACGTTACTGCAACAAACAATGGCGTTTATTTTATATGTCCCAAAGGAAATACTATTAGGATTATTATGGCTTAAATTATGAGGTGACTATTCAAGGAGCCTTTTTACCATGTTTATCAAAAGTATTTTGAAGGCGTCACTATGTAAATTAGTTTTTCTTTCCATTTAAGTTACATCTTGTATGCATTTTTTATTTTCTCTTCCATTCTGGTAACCCTCTTAGGGTTGTTCATTTATTTGGTAATTTTCATAGGAAGATGAAATCGGAGTTTGCAATATGCAATTAAGGATTGGAAATCAAGTTTTGGCAATAAATGTTTTACAGCTGCTGGAAGTGCTGGCACAATATGCCATTAAATTATATTATGAACGAAAAACGAAATCCAATTTGTGTTATCGCCCTTCCACTTGGCAAGAGGAGAGATTTTCATTTAAATGGATATAAAAGGCTGATGGGGCTCAGCGCCATTGTACCAGGAGTTTGTTGTGGCCGTTAATGGCTATCGACCAGATAGCATTTTTTAAAATAACATTAAACCACCCCTACAGCTACAGTTAAGAGTATTGTGGTTCGGTGAATTAGTTTTAAAATTTGGTATGGAAACAATACCTTTGGGGATGTGTTATTCGAAATGAACACTAAAGGCTTATTATGACTCAGTGTGTGGTGCCAGAGGCCTTTCAGATGCAGAATTAGTGAGGCAGTCGTATTAGCTAACATTGGTTCAAAAGTTGCGGTGGACCCTAGCAAAAGTAATATAGCCAAAAATATGAAAATGTGTGGTAATGTACACAAACCAACCATAAAACCAAAGTATCAGTTATATGCAGAGCAAGGGTGGGGAAGCTTTTGTGACTGAGGCTTTAGGTACTATGAAAAATTAGGCAGTGCAAAGTCAACTGAAATCGGTTACATTTTTCTATCACACATCAATGAAACAAATTGATTTAGTAAATATTTTATATCCTTTTAATTATCTTTCTTCTATCTGTAAGGTTAAGCGTTATAGTGCGACACTTTTGAAGCCGTACCCTTTGGTTCAAATGTTCTTACATTTAACCTACTCTGTTGTTGAATTCTATGACGTCGTCATCTCGTAGCTCGTTCTGCGTTGTGTCGTTCGCCAGCTGCCCAGTGGTATAGCTCTTGAGTTCTTTATCTCAGGGTCTGCGTGAGTGTATTGTGAAAGGATAGCACCAGTTTAGTTAGCTGAGTATTTTTAACGTTGACAAAACGTTTAGTTTGAGAAGAATCGCCAACTGTTGAATTTACAAACTAAATTACGTCTAAAACAATAAGTGAAGCGTAAGTTGTCGTAAGTCGCAGAAATTACACATGGAAAGATCCCTCTCAATAGCCGCTAAATCTTATTAACACCGGCTCTGCTCATGTGCGCTACACAACTTATAAATCACACACGAGAGTAAGTCATGCAACAGTCAAGAATATCAGGAGGGTCATGAAGGTGTATTCATATAAATACCCCTACCAAGGTTTCTACATATGAGATCCAATACTAAAACTGTACATATGCGTATGACACTGGCCCTATGCGGTACCTCCTCCAATCTAAGAATTTCATTCCCTCTCTAACTTACAGAATTCCTGCCTAGTAACAGGAATTCCTCATTTTCTCCGAACAAATCTTTCAATTCAGGCTTATATCAGTATACATTGATGTAATATACGGAAATTGTTTATTGCAAATATTTCTCTGTCTTACTATAATTTCCTTATTTAATTATTTGTATCTTCTTGTCAATAAGTACGGTATCAAGGCCTATGCTAATCAGAAACGGAGCAGGTTTTCGGCACTTAAGCCCTCATGAAAGCCTATTGTGCTTCTGGAAGGAAAGGGTGAAACGAAGGACACAAAGGGCGATCAGATCCGGGTTCTTAACATCTCAAGATATTACATCCTGACGCCGGTAGGAGCTGCCACACAGTCCTACCTCTTCCAAAGGGGAGGTCTGGGTTCCGCCAAACACCGAACGTCAGGGCAGAGAATTCCTCTAAGCAAATTCCACCGCCAAAACCCTCGCTCAACGTCTATTCGCCTGATCCTTCTACCCCGAGGAGTGATAATGAAATCATGGAGGGACAGAAAATTCAAGGCATTATACGAGTTCTGTTAAAAAAAGACCACGTTTGCTATAATACCTTTATTGCTCAGTATACACAATTTTAAGCACCTCCCCCTCAAACTAGTCCCCAGCGTTCCCAACCTTTCTTCCATTTTGGGAAGGCCTCCTAGAAGGCACTTTATGGGATAGCGTACAGGTCTCTTGTCGTATTATCCTGAATCTCCTCTATGATTTGGAAATGGCATACTTTCAACGTGGTTTTAAGTTTGGGAAACAGGTCTACTGGGACAGGTCCGCAGAATAGGGAGAATGGAGCACAACGGGAGCCTAATGTTCTGCCAGATAGCTGCAGACAAGGAGCGAAGCGTGAGTCATTAACTCAAAAAATCTTAAATGTTACATAACATCACTATAAATAATACTTCTGGTTTATCATAAAATTATTTTTATACTTGACTTCTTTAGTGTCTATTTATTTATATATCTATTTATCCCAAAAATTCGATATGGAGATTTCACTAAAAACGCATGATTTTGAACTCTGAATAGAAAAATTCCTTTTAGAAACATATGTGCGTGAGAGAGAGAGAGAACAACATAACTCAAAAACCATAAGCATTAATTTTCTATTTAGGTTCGTATCTTCAAAGGATGCAAGACAATGATTGTCAAGGAAATCTTCCATGCCGCAAACTGCCTTAACATGAGAAATGTTTCGTTATTTTAATGGCTGTAATGACTTTAATTTAAATATTTATTTCAGAAATAAGATGTATTCTCCAAATAGCCTGTGCAATCCTGCTGATGTATGAATTTTGTGACCTTTTATATAACTGGTAAGCAGTAAGGACAGACTAAAGCTTACTGTACATAACCTGCCAAGGCGAGTGCAGTCCTGCACTGGGAGCGGAAAGACGGTGAACTAATGCGATGACGCAATACAAGCACAAGCATACGCCATGAAATGCTGTACAGTCTAATTTACTCTTTAACACATCGCGTAAGGTTCACATTGTTAATGGTGGAACGAAAGGAAATAGTTATTCAGAAGCAAGCTTGACGTGTTATTTTGAATGCTGTTACGGTTTGTGGTGAGAAGAAGAAAAAGTCAAAACTTGCGTATTAGTGATCGTGCTAATTGTTCGCAATTTTCCAATTGGACTGTACAGAGGACAGGCCAGGTCGTTATGTATAAAAGTGGCGCTCTCCGATGCACGATACACTCGCCTTGGTCGTGTTATAAAATTAGTTTATAATGTAGATTTAATGTAGATATCGTTAAACATACAATTTAACATTTTTGTGGGATTAACCATTTCCGAGAAGTTCTTCGGTTTTGATTTGAATTTCCAAATATATGAAGGTTTTTTGAGATGGTAAAGTGGTTTTTAATGTTGGGCCGTTTCTATCCTCTCCCCTGCCGGTGGACATGTCGCCAGCTCATCAATAGAAGGAACGTTCTTGTAAGATGTCATTTCTAGCGTAGTAGCTGGTAGAACGTCATTATGATCGTCCAGCACTACTATTGGCTGTTTTTTCCACGTCACTCATCGCAGTGCCCTCTTAGAACTGAGTGGAACATAAAGCTCCCTGGTGGGACGAGAAGACCAACGAGGGATCTTAGCGAGCGAGCGTGCTGCCAGGACTTTTAGCTCTGTTGGAATTTATAAATTTCTAAATTTAATCACATCGTTTTGGTAAGCATTCAAAACTAACTTTCTACCCTTGGCTTTAAAAAATTATACTTGTAGGAGAAGCATTCATTATTAGTAATTTGTATTTATATTGATTTTGCAATGTCAGGAAATTACTTATAATACTACAAAACAAACTAAATGTCATTGAAAGGGGTGATAATTGTACTTGAAAGGTATTAACCTTGATTTTTCTTAAATGTTTAAATATATTGCAAGCTTTCTTGAATTCCATTGGATTGTTAAAAATGTAAAGGTTATTATAATAAACCGTTATCACATTTTATGTGAAATATTTTTAACCCTAGCTCATATCATAACCCACACATGTAATAAATCCAACTTATGCCCTAACTGGGTCAGCAGTTACAATTTTTCTCCCAGTGATGCAAAGAGTATATGAAATTTCTGGACCTGGCTTTTAAAGATACGATATCGATTACATCTTACATATCCCTGTTGCACCTTAAACGCAAATTGTAATTACACTGCTCTTGCAATCATAGATTAATTAGTAGAATACATTTTTGTAGGAATTTATATATTAACTTAATTTATATAGAAACTTTCACCGAACGGGATGGCTCGGACAGTAACGTCTGTGGTCCACATTCGGGAGGTCCCGGGTTCAAATCCGAATCTGACTGAGGTGTTTTCGCGGTTTCCCTCAGCCGCTAAGGTAAATACCGAATTGGATATATAATACCAAAGGTCCACCTTAAGTCTAAAACAATAGTAAAAATGAAAAATAGGTGGTAATAGCGAATGCTGTGCAATCTATCAAGATACAATAAAACCACTTAGACTGGACGGCACCCTAATGTCATTTACACGGCACGAAGCAGAAGATCCGGCTGCTATGCACCAGGGTCTCTGTGGAGACGTGACGAAGCAAGATGGCATGGTTACAGGGATGAGGCCTAGAAGGCTAACTGTCTGCCTTTTTAAATGAAAGCAGCAGGTTGACTGAACGGCACTCTAATGCCATCTGCACGGCACGAAACAGAAGATCCAGTTGTTATACATTAGGGTCTCTATGGACACGACCAAGCGGATGGTTACAGGGATGAGACCTAGAAGGCTAACTGTGCGCCACACATCAATCTAAGACTTATCCACTAGCAGATATGACAATGTAGTTAAAGCGACGTAAAATAAATAGAGTAATAATGGAAACCCGTGTGAATGTTGCACTTCAGAATATTTTAAAAAGGCGGGAGGTGACAAAGTATGTCTAGCATATGAAATATCTAAACTTTAGCTGCACTCTTCTTTAAAACTATTATTGTTCTATTTACACCGCGACCTTAACTGCAATGGTCATATCGGCGGCCTTTTACCTTTGGAACATATTACCTATCGGCAAAGGTCTCGACTCGTTTATAGTTTTCATTGGTTTTCCTGTTTTCGCTTGTTTTTCTACATTAGATTACACACATATTCACGCTTACAGATTCTGAGGATGATAGGGAATAATCTTGGGTAAGGAAAATTTCACAGCCTGGAATCGAACCTGAGGCCCCTCGCACAGCAGTCAGGTCTCTGCGGAACTGAGCTACTAGGCTAGTCGACTGTATATTATATTAGCATGTAAGTTAATATGAGAATTTCATTTCATAGTGGACCTAGGTTAGTGGATTTTAATTTTGTGCGCAGTATTTCCGAAAATATTAATTCGAATTATAACATTGCGCAAGTATTGAATATCCAATAGGTACTGTTACACTGCATTTACCGGGTTCGATTCCCGGTAACCGCCTACTCCGACCATGGGGTTTCTCGAGGTTTCCCCTGGTGTCTAGGCGAATGGCGGCGTGGTGTATTCTACCAGAATTTCTCCTTTCTCCCATTTCCTCACATTTCATCTCTCCCTTTCACGATTCAGTGTATTTTCAGATCCTGCGGATTTGGTATTGTCGTGGATGTTTTCTCATTGGAAAGATTTCTCCCCGTGAACGCCAGGGTGCATGGTCCTGCCCGTTAGGCCACTAGTATGCAGCTGTTCATATTGGAAATATTAGGGACTTCTGCATGGTGTCTCTGTGGACCTGTCTTCCTGGGGATCTGAAACTTCCTAAGGCTCCTACAACTCATCCCTGCCTCCCGGGGATGTAGCCACAATAGATCAAGCTGGTCGCAGAACGCGATGTGTCCCCCTCCGTTAAACACATCCTACACTATGATTAATTATTGTCGAGGATTAATTTAGATTAGAGGTTTACCGGGATATATACATCAGGTGAGAAGCTGATATGCACGATAGTTAATCACAGCATTATATAGGGTTATTCAAAAAGAACGAACAGATTTTAAATGTCAATTTTTAATGAACGACAATAGATTGCAACACATACGACACATCATTGAATAGAGGAAACTTCAAAGTTTTAAGCTCCGCCTATTAATTCCATTCGGTACCTAAGCGGCACTATGTTTGTTTACGAGAAAATGGCAACGCTACAGGAAAAACCGTTTTGTGTGCTGCAGTATACAAGGAGTAAATCCATTGTTTTATTGCAGCGTGCATTTCGTTGTAAGTTCAACAAAGAACCATCTCTTCATAAAGAATTTGCAATTGAATACAATAAATTCGTAGAAGATTGTTGCGTATGCAAACGGAAAAGCATTGGCCATCCTCGCATAACAAATGGTGCCCATTTTGAACACATAAAATAAATTTTTAAACCTTCCTCTATTCAGTGATGTATCGCTATCTGTTGTCGTTCATTTAAAATAAATGTTTAAAGTCTGTTCCTTCTTTTTTAATAACCTTGTATTTTGAGCGGAAAACTGAAGACGTGTGGTCCGAATTAAGGTATTAATTGCATTTTTAATATTTGGTGTATATGTATGTACAAATAGCTTGTAAGATCCTTGTAAAATGGTAAGGGGGAGAAAGTTGCGAACTATTCAATCTTTAAGATTTTTCCTCGAAATGCAAGTACAAATAAAAGGAATGAATCTTCCGGTACAAAGAACTTACAAGACGTTGCTCTCATAAATTACAGATTAAAAATGTAGAAGGGTGTTCTCTCGAGTTCTTTGACAATTTTTATGTGCACCGCAGAGGCTGCAGAAATAAAGGGATGAGGACTTTCAAAGCTTTGTATTTGAACCTCAAGGTTATTACCGTCACATAAAATTTACTGCCGAGTTAAATGCGGCAGCATTTAAAAACCTTACATTCTCTTTAGATGTCTGGTTTATGTATGTTATCTTCCGAGATCCCAGCTTATTTTAATGATGTTTCCTGGCCTTACCTACAGCTTGAACGAGAACAAAGTGGAAAAAGTTTTGATGTTCCTGTATCTTTCTCGCTGTAAAGTTTGTAGTCTTATCCTGAACTGACATACTGCGGTATTTACGTTGTCCTTTAAAGAAACTCGGACATTTTGAGATACATTTACAAGATGTTCTTCTACATCTAACATATTTGTTTCCTGTAGCTCTGATGGTTAAGTTACATTGTAATCATTAATGGCTTACCTATCCTCTTCTAGTTCCATATTTTCATTGTTTTCTGTTTCCATTTTATTTTGTATATTTTCTTTTGTTATATTTGGTTTAGAATTGCTCAATTTTAATTTAACACTTTTCAACAGCATCGAATTATCTTAACAACAATATATTTTCTTAACTATCTTGTCAATTATTTAAATATATTAATGTAATGTTCTGACCTTTTGTTCTGGCTGTTAGTAAACTTTTTTTTATTCTGGTGTTCCCTCGTAGATTGTAGTTGAATTGTTGACTGCGTGCCCCGTACTCCTGAAATAATTGTTGCTGTCCTTGGATGATGTTGATGATTTTTAAGTTCTCTGAAGTTCTCTGTAGTTTTCTGAAGTTCTCTGATGTTCGTTGATCTCTTCTTTTCAGCTTGTCTCGCCTGTTCTGGCCCCAGGTTTATTTTAAGGAGGAGTTGTGTTGTAGGCTTACACAAATTAGCAGTATACAGATTAATGTACCCAAAAACTCCTAATTTGCATACGTTGCAGCGACAGTACACTGAAGTTCACAATCATACAATAGGATGGGGATTATGAGAACTCGGGAACAGCATCCCGTAGCATGCGGTACAAATAAGCCGTAGCCACAATGGCCCCGTGCGACAGATTCCTGTCGAGTTCCCCAAACGTTAGGCTTTATCCAGCTTTGCTTCTAAGTAGATGATGGTATTCGTCCATTCAACAAATTAAAATGTTTTATAAAACACATAAAAAAGCGAATAGGAGATGATTCTACTGCCGGGCACAGTCAAACTGTCGCATGGAATGGAAACAGGAGGTTCAAAATTAAAGTAGAGAAGATGCAACGTCCCAGAAACGGAAGTGCAGTTCCCTAAACAACTACTGAGGTACCCGGAAATTTTGAACTGTTGAACAAAGGAAAATAAGCAGACTAAAAACTAAAGCTAGTCATAATAATACTACCTACAGTTTCCCCACAATTCCCGTGCATTTGTAAGTTTTCCCTCGTGTGCACGTATTGTTGCTGTGTTATTTTGGATGCGTTTTGCAGAGGTCTCACGAATATAGCTATACCGAGCTACACATGTTTAGCCGAGCTAAGTGGCGCAGTGGTAACGTGAGGTCCCGGGTTCGATCCCTAGCGTCGCCCCTCTGACATGAGTTTTTCATGGTTTCCCTGGATCGGCAGACTACTGTTTCTATTACTACTTTCCTGCTCCTCACTTCCTGTACCCATCATCTCCTTCATTGCCATCTGTTCGGCAGATTATGGCTGTAGAGGTTTGCGCTTCATAGAGGGTTGTTCCCCGGCGTCATTGCGGGCCTGATCAATTAGGACGCGCTTACGAGTGGTCCTAGCAGAGAATCGCCGGGGGTTTAGAGGCTTGTAGGTGGGCCGTGGCGGCGTCAGTTGCATTCGATCTCGAAACGTTAGGAACCCCGTCTATGATTGCGACGTTGTCATCCAGATCTGGTCGTCCTTTGGGTCTCTCCCCTCATCCTTCCCTCTCAGGGGTCAAGGCAGAAGAAAAAAGGGCCGTTGCTGCCTACTTGCGGTGCTGTGCCCAGGTTCGTCCGTACTTTTACTTGAACACATGTTAATGTCCAGCCGTGAGGGTCATCAACACTTTATCCGTCCCTTAGAGTGTGTGTTTGGTTGCATATTTTGAGAAATTAGTCCTGACACAGGATATATAGACTTTCTAGCTTGCTGGCATATGAGTACCGAGTCAACAATTATTCGATCGGGATCAAAGTAAATTCGCTAAGTATTAATGTTAGAAACAGAAGGACTCGTAACCGTACATAGAAGTTAAATTCATTTTTCAATGCTCATATGGGAAAACTAGAGCACTATTACTCAGTAATAGAAAATATTAATTTTAAAAGAATAATGCTAGAAGGTTATTAGAATAACAATATTTTTAAGCTTCAGGGCAGTCTTTAGACATAGTGTTTTAAAGTTATTTTAATTACGTTGGTTATACGTGGGGTGTGATATAACCACGAATGCTTAGTTTTGACAAGAACTAGGAACTCCGTTTCGTACAGAACGTTACCTACCTATGCACTGTAACAAATGAAAACACCAGTTACTGCGAAAAACACTTTATTTATTACTTAGACATTTAGCGTAGCATAAACGTCACACTCATTCACTTTTGGCACACACTCGGAACACAACGCAACTGATCCGTCGAATCGAATCACAGCTGAATGCTGAGTCACAACTCATAACTGAACTGCACAGTTGCTATCCACTTTCACTATCCAATTTTTACTTCGTAACTTCTTAATTAACAGAGCTGAACTGTCTGGGCAAGAGTAACCCCACAAGACGGAATGTTCTAGAAAGGGAGGCTACTAGAGCATGTGGAAAGGAATATTCCTGAACAGGGAAGCGGCATATAATGGTCTATTGTTCCGCCGGTTATTCTGAAGCGGATCGGCATTTGCCCCCATCCGCGGACAGCCGAGAGGCGCTCGTACCGCCGGTCCGGAGGTGTCGGGCCTTCGCAGTACGATAGATGGCAACTTCGTTATCATGTCATTTGTTTGTTGAACGGTAAACATAGCAATGAGATAAGATATGTTATTTCATGCACAGTAGATCTGCCACCCACTTCAGGCTTCGTGCTAGCTGCTCTCCAAACCGCACAGTCTGCCGTTGTGAAACTGCGGTATTATTATCTGAATACTGAAATCTGATAATCTGAATACTTTGGGTTTGTACTTTGAGACAGTACGCTCCGGTGAGCGTGTAATAATGTATGCATAAGGATTATGGAGAGGATACTGAGCAAAATATATGTGATACCAGGTAAGCCAATCACGCCGTTTTGCACTCTGCAGAAATTCCTTGGGTTAAAAGAGTTGAAGAGTTGCAGAACTCAACGCGTGGACAACAAGTGAACACAGGTCAGTGGGAAACTGGCACAATAACATGAGCGACCTTCGATCTACCCCACTTGCTTATCAGTGAAGACGAACGAATCGAGCTCATTGAGTGGCAGTTCCCAGCTTTTCTCAGTTCATGATGATAGACAAAAACAGTGTAAACAGACGGTAAGGGTCTTAGAATGTTTTCCACTTCAATTACAGAGACTTTATTTTCGAGGAAACAAACTCAATTTTAAGATTAACAACTAATTAAAATTTCTTTATTTGACCAATCAGTATGCGCCCATAGCATTTTTTTAAAATTGTGTTTACAGTTCCTATGTAACATAACAGCCTATATGTATTGTATAGTTAAATTAAAACATTAAAGCGTCTCTAACGAAAACCGTGCAAACATGAGAGCACACAGTGTTTCATTGTCTTTTTTTGGCTTGTGATTACTATTATTATTATTATTATTATTATAATCATCATCATCCTTATTTTATTATTATCATCGTGTAACCTACTGTTATCCTGACTTCACTCACAGAATAGATGTTCAAAATTTCGCCCCTGTTGATTGATACAATATTCCAACCGTCTCCGTATATCCATATGGACGTTTCTGAGAACCGGTGGTGTGAAGGTGCACATGCTTCGGCGATCCTTTGGTTTAAGATCTCTCTATTGAGGGGATCTGTTTGACAGACAACATTATTGATGCGGTCCCAAAAGAAAGAATCTAACGGGGTTAGATCAGGAGATATTGGTAGCCAAAATAAGGGCTCAACTCGGTCTCTCCAGTGTCCTCGTGATTCAAATGAGCGCGATTCATTATCGGCTTCGATGATAAGCAAGAGAAATAGAACAAAGGTCGCTCAAATTAATGCGCCAGTTCCTCACTGACCATTGTTTGTTTATTTGCAATTGCCCCGTTGAGTTCTGCAACTCTTTTAGCGCAAGAAGGGGTATCTGCATATGTGAAATACGGCGCGACTGGGCCACTTGATATTAACTTAGAATGTCTACTCCATATGAAACCACGCTGACAGGAAAACGAAGATTCAAATGCAATGGCCGTACTTCATTAACGTTACGCCTCGTTATAGGGTGTTTCGGTTACCATTATAATCAATATTTTGGAACGAGAAAACCTACCTGCTAATTAAGACTGGAAGACTATAAAAATGAAAAGTTATGCTCCTTTACAACTACGAAGCTGACGTTAGGATATAAAATTAAGAGCTATCCAAGAGGAAATAATGAAGTTCAGTGTCCAATTAAAGGAAAGTTATAGACCACGTGTTATGACAGTGAGTGTATTCGAGAGGTGCAATTTTGAGGAGAAAATTTTGGAGGTTAATTATTTGACATTGCTAAGACAGCAGCTGCTGCTTCGCGGTGTAAGCAGGTATCTATTTCGTCGGACACTAAATAAGAGTTGTGATGGGCCAAATACCTGGCGGATTTTTAAAGTAAGTACCGTTTCATTATTTTGCCCCTGCAGAGCTGCAGTCGCGATTTTGAGCATGCATGATCTCTTTCTCCATTCATTAGGAAGCCACATGTAACTGCAAAAGATCGCTATTTTGTGTTTTCCTGTTGTTAGAACGTTTCGAAATGTTCCAAACAATAGAATGACCCGCCGAATGTGAAGTCAGATCAACGATTCGTTTTTGAATGCTAGAAATGTTACGCTAGCAAACATTCATCGCCAATTGTGTGAGGTTTACGGGGAGACAATAATGAGTGACAATGCCCGACCATACATAGCCAAACAAACTCAAGATTTTATCACATCATTTGGTTGGGATCAATTCAACCACTCTTTGTACAGTCCGGATTTGGCACCTAGCGATTATCATCTGTTTCTTCGTCTGAAGAAATCCCTTGTTGGAAAACATTTCAACGATAATGCTGTTGTGAAACAACAAGTGCAGACTTGACTTTCATCGCAGACGGCATCATTCTTTGACGAAGGTATACAAAACCTGGTTTCCCGTTACAGGTGCCTGAGTAACGACGGAACTATGTGGATAAGTAGTGCAAGGTGTAAGCCTATTTTCCATGTTATTTGGAAAATATTTTTCTGTTGTTTTTTTTTAAATTATCGGTATTTACATACGGAATATTGTACACGTCGAAGTGTTTAATAGGCTGTACACAGACGAATCAGAGACTATAAAATTGGTATCGCAGTGCGATGAGTGAGCATTAAAAGGCAAAAGGAATGATAACGAGTAAATAAATAAGCAAGGAAACGTTGGATTTCTTGTTAACCATCCCTGAGAAAGATCTATGGTCGCGTATATAAAACCGATCTCAGCCACTGCATGTTTGCTACCACTGAGCTAGTACATTTCATCCCGTCGCATCAATTACACACCATCTCGACTTTCGGCTATCTTGAAGACTCTTCGGCTAGTCTCGTGGTGTATGTATAGCCAGTTTCTTACATGCGGATTTTGGGACATTTGCATGATTGGAGTTGTGCTCTTTAAAATTATGCTGAGATTTTGAAATTATGCGTCTGTAGGCACATACTCACTCTGTCAAGGATGATAGCTCTAAATTTCCTATGAATCAATAATACATCTTTACATATTTATATAAAGGAAGTGATGAAAGCATCCCTGAGTGTTTTCATGATCTGTTGTCAATAACTTAGGAAGATAAAACGTTTTCAAGCGCTGGCTATCACTGTGTTGGCAATTATCAATCGCTTTACGCTCTTCCCAAAAATTATGTGGTGTCATTTGGTGTTAGAACTTTTCTAAAGTTACTCTAATACATTTAAGAATGATGCTTATCTATTCTTAGTTTGCCATAAAACGGATCAAGTGTCCCCGAAAAGTTGTTATTTTCTTAGTTTTTAAACTCCTTCGCCATCCTAATCCAGATGAATCACTTCTCTATTTCCTTCTAAGACAGTGACCTTGGCTAGTTGAGTTTCATTTCATTTACTACACAAATAAATTTTCTGGTGCACTTTGCTCTAGTTTTCTTATCGACGACCAGCCAGCAGGTTCCTAACTTTTTTAATTTTCTTTTATTACTTTGATTCTTTGGAAGCTCTATATCCATCTGCTTGCCAGGACTGATTTTGATCTGACCAAAAGCTATTTGGTCAGATTAAACCTTTTAATAGCCATAAAAGAAAACCAACTTTATAAATAACATAAAAACTTTGGAGGAAAACAAACAATTCTATGAACGTAAATATAAAGAACATTCTCCATAAAAGCATATCATTTGTGAACATTTTATGGTTACAGATTCCTTCAAAGATCCAAGAGATGTAAAACCACTGTTTTTAGAATGAAAGTTAGAGTGTGGTCATAGATTAACTATTAAAACGTTTTCAATCTTAGCCTTCGAATTATAACAGGACAACACGCTAAAATATTCCATAACTTTTCACAGTTGTGTGTATTCATTAGGCAAGGGTGAATATTTAGTCACAGATACTGGAAGCAAAGCAAAATCAATCTGATGCATCTTTGTCCTTGAATGAAGGCAGCGACACAACACACGTAACAAATAAGGAAGTGTAACATTCATTAAACCCCTCTGTTTTCCCTGAAAGTTTAGGTTGTAATAATTAGAGAAAATCTGCATTGCAATGCACAGGTTCCGCTGGGCAGTACCATGTATATATCAAGAGGGTCATTAGGGCCTTCATAGGGCCATAAAATTCGGAAATCAGGGAAAACGCATGCACTCTGAAGTGTATAAATTCCGCATAAAATCGTACTAGCACCTAATTGCTGAACTGCACAGCAGACATACAAATAAAATACGTCATTGAAGGTGTATCACAAATGTTCTTAAAAATTGCTCAACTTCAAATGAATCATCCGCAAGAATGCCAGTGAGAGTGGTGGTCAATTGTATGGTCCTGTAGCGCATGACCAGCTGGCAGGTGAGAGAGATGAGGAAAGGAAGGAGCATTCTCACTCCACATAAACACCAGAAGTTCTGACGAGAGATAATGAGATTTTTCTGGAAGGTCCCCCCCCCGCATACTCTCAAACCTTCCGAGTTATACCAGGTGACCCAACATAGCTGCATTTCACGTCTGTAGATATCCTTTCGTGCGTTAAAAGATTCCAGAACTCAACGGACGATTCCAAGCAAACGCCGGTCATTGGGAACTGGCGCAATGGCGTGAGCGACCTTCGTTATAATCTTCTTGCTTATCAGGAAGACGAATAGCGAATCGCGCTTATTGAGAGACAAGCTTGCACTAGAGTGTACAGTCAGTGATGATAGACAAAAACAGTGAAAAGAGAGCAAAAACTTATTAAAATGTTTCTACTTCATCTACAGAAGCTTTATTTTCGAGGGAACAAATTCACTTTTGAGATTGAAAAATAATTAAAAGCCTTTATTTGCTATTAGTATCCGCTCATAGCTATTTTTAAATTGTGTTTGCGTTGTATTTTAATTATTTTCAAAAGTGAATTTATTTTCCCAAAAATAAAGTCTCTCTGTAAATGAAGTGGGAAACATACTAAGACCGTTTCGGTCTATTTACATTGTTCTTGTTTGTCATTACTGATTGCAAGGCTAGTAAAAGCCTGGAAACTGCCTCTCAATGAGCACCATCCACTAATTGTCTTCGCTGATAGGCAAAAAGAGTAGAACGAAAGTAGCTCACGCTATTACGCCAGTTCCCTACTGACCTGCATTTGCTTGTGATTGCCCTGTTGAGTTCTGCAACTCTTTCAACGCACGAAGGGATATCTACACGTGTAAAATGCGGTGATGTTGGCCATTTAGTATATGTTATAGGTGAGCGTGCTCGTGAGTGAAATATTGGAGTCTTCTTGATGCGACATAAAGTCGAGATTACTCAGCGTGCTCTACGAGTTAGATCGTGACAACGATTGTGATGTGCAGTGTCAAGCTACTGCTAGTGATTAGAGAGGAATCCGTCCCGGGATAAAAGGCGAGAATTGAACCAAATTACATTAGTGAAAGCTGATTATAAAGTCAATTAGACTACGAGGCCCGGCACACCCTTCGATAATATGCTTTGGTATTACTATTTCCTCGTACCTAAAACGATGGCTCTAAGAGATGAATGCAGCTCAGATAACCACCGTCTACTTGTACTGCGCAGAATAGGAGACAGGTATAGGCTCACGAACGCTAATGAATGAATTCAACAGAAACTGACCTCACAAACGCGTATTTTTATTGCGCATTCCACTACACAAACTGTGTTCAACTCTCAACATTTGAAATCAAATCGCATGTGATGGAATTTGCAGGCTTGTTTTAGAGGATTGCCTCGCGGCTCAAACTTGATTTCATGATTTTGTAAACCTATGATGCATTTTATATATCGCTAATGTATACTACAACGCATTCCAACTAAAATGTTCAGTACTTTCTTTTATTGACAACATTGTTTTTGATCCACTTCCCGTTCATGCTGTCGTAATGGAAAGTTAAATTACATGCATTAATGTCTGCTAACCGAATTTTAACTGCGTGTTTTGCACATTTTTCTGCACGGATATGCATGCACTGCATAAATTTCTCTAGTCGTTTATGTATTTATTGTTGCAGACATGGAATATAATCGTGTTTGATAGTTGATTAGGGGTACATATCATGGAGGGGCCCCTGAACCTGGGGTAGAGTACCACAACTTAACATGATCTGCTGAGTCACAACTAAGAACTGGAATGCACTCGGCACTGTCCACTTTCAATCGTCCACTTTTCGTTTCGTAACGCGTTGACTAACTAACTTCCTTCACTGGGCAGAGCAGCCCCTTAGTATAGGCCCCGGATACAAAGCGGAACGTTCTGTAAGGGGAGGTTACTAGAACCTGCCGAAAGGAATCTTCTGGGTCAGTAATTACCCAAACTGCGGAGAAATGGCACATAATTAACTTATTGCGCGTCTACTTTTCTGAAAGGCCAGTCGTTAACCGCCTAGCCGTCCAGGTGGACCTCGTACCACCGACCGTTAGGTGACTTTCCGCCACGGTTACAATATGTAAATTTCGGGTTACATTAGACCAGAAAGTACTGCGTTTTATTTATCCTTTTTAAGCTTCTCTCCCACATACTTAGTAGGTAGAAAAGGTATTGCATTCCATCCAAAAATTCTATACCGAGATTTCACCGGAAATATATGTTTTGAGGCCCCCTGAGTCCAAAAAGGGCACTTTTAGAAAAAGGTGCGCGCGCGCTCGTATGTGTGTGTGTATGTGTGTGTGTGTGTGTGAATAGAATACCTCAAAAGTCGGATAAATACAGCCTTGGAATTTTGGTTCAGTATCTTATAAAGATGCGACGCAAAGTTTTCGTGGAAATTCCTCAATCCAAAACATATCGGCATGAACATATTACATGGGACATTTTTCAAAAGTTTTGATTTTCTGTATAATAGCTCTTAACGATTTTGATTAAAAATACCATATATTAAGGATGTTTACATGACAAATAAAATGCATATCTTGAATTTTCTAGGATTAGCCTGTGAATTCCTCTTCATTCGGAAGGAATTTTGTAATTTTTTAAACTGATAAACGTTAAGGGATAGACGAAAACGTGCTGCACAAAAAATATAGATCTCTTTAAAACACAAATTTATGGAATTTTAAGCCCAGCATTTGACTGTCGCTTTTCCCTTTGTATCAATTTCGATATGTGTAATGTAGCTATATCTGCAAAGGTTTATTTCAATTAACATGTAACAGATAGGAAAAGAACTTTAGTATGAACAGTTTGTATACCCACTAATAAACGATAATGGGTAGAGAAAGTCATATGCATCTAACATTTAAGATATTTTTAGTCGTTGTAAAGCTGCATGCCCACGATTCCAAATGCCACAGTAAGTATTAGTGCTATAAGTGTTACAGAATGTAAGGGTAAAGAATAAAGCCGTACATCATATCCATCCTGGTTCCTAAGTTATTTAATCTACCGGAAATAAAGCGGGGAATTAGCTGTTGTGAACATGGGACTCGATTAATAAAATATGATGCATTAGCTTCAGTGGAAAAAGAAATGAAAGAAATGTTTTTAGGTCAGGGTTAGAGCTTACTTTCCTGTCTCATTGTCAAGAAATTGACAATGATTGATGATGGCTGGTAATGCCGTCTGTTTTTATTCCGGGTATTACAATACCATTAGGACTTCATTATCATTTCCGCATTACCTAAGTGTCTCTATGACATGCTATCGGGCATTAATAGAGTTTCAAAAAGGTTATGGCCGACAAAAATGAAAACGTTTCTATGCTAAAACATCTAAAACGTACTTTTTCTATTAAATAAGGTATTTTATACACTGCGTCTTTATTGAGGCAGTGCGTTTAACACTAAAATAGGTTCAGTCTAATTATATAATATATAAATTCAATAACAGCCCCCCTTAAAGCAATATGTGTATTAAAAATATATAAAAATGTATGTAACAGTTATTGTATATGTTTGTATTATTGTATCCATGTGTAATAATGTTATGTGGACATATTACGTAATTTAATAATGTAGGAGCTGTGAGAAATAGGGCAAAAGTTGCTAACAATGAGGTAACATGAGGTAACCTTGAGGCAATAATGAATTATAAAGTTTAAATGTTACTTGTGATTCTTGGAAGCAATAATGTAATTTTAGTGACGGTTTATAAAAATAGCCAATCAACAACCAGAAAAAGCTTTAGTTAAATGAAGTTAATTCTATTGGATTAGGAATAGCCAATCAGAGACTTTAAATACAGAAATTTACAAGTTTAGGCGGTTGAAATCAGTTCAGTTGGTTGCAGACAGCGTTACTAACCAGACGCAAAAAGGTCCTCAAGAAATTTAATACGTATTCGTGTGAGACGAAATATTTTACGTGTTAAAAAGTGCAAGTAATTAATTAAAGAACCTCACAGTTCTCTATATCAGTGAAGTGTTATTTAAATCGTATCAAGTATTAATAAAAGGAGTGAAGTAAAATTATAATCTGTGTAAGCCTAAATTCTTAGTCGTACCACAACCCTGCCAATACATCCATGTCTCTAACATTAAATTACAAAGCTAATATATTTTTTTTAAACTTGGGTCAAAGGCCACCTGAAAGTACATTTGGGGCGAAGGCTACCGGGAACTATTTACTATACGTGCGGTTGTAACTACTACAAGTTCGCCTCCCCAACAGTTGAAATATAATACAACTCCTTCAATACGACGTACTTCAAATTGACGCCCAAACGTGTTGCAAACAAGTTACAACAAAATACCTTCTCAAATTGGCGCCATACGTGGGGCAAATAATTTTCCATACGTGAAACAATAACTTTCTCAAAATACGGGTGCCAAGTGTCCACAAATATTGTAAAGTTAGGTGTGATCAACACTTCAGTCTGACTGCAGCTGTTCTCGATGTTTTTAGACTGCCAATGTCGTGTTTGTGTGGAACTACAAGGTATTTATTGTAACTTTTATAATTAATGTACATGTTGACATATTGATACAGCCTTCCTCCCTGGTGTGTAGGAATAGTGTGTCTTGACTTCCATGCTGAAGAGCCGAGTTCTGGCAATTCACGTTTGGGGAGAGTTGCCTGAATAAGTATTTTTCCGGGACATTCTCTTATCTTAATAGCACAAATGCTGTATCGTGGACTCATTTGGACATGATTTCGGATTTTAGCTGTTAAAAGGGGCATTATGCACTCATAAAACTAAATAATAATCATAATACTAATAATAAATTCGAAGAATCTTTTGTACAAATCGTATATGAAAATATAATTTTAGGGAAGTTAAGACTGTAACGGAATTATGGAATTACTATGGCTCTAATCCGTAGCTGCTGGGCCCTATTCCTGGTTGGAAGATTAGAATGTTTGTTTAGCTAAGATTATTGCCTATCCTCACTAGAATCTGGAATTATGAATGAGAGATTTAGTGACTGAGCGTTTGTGTGCTTAAAGCTCTAAAATATAAGAAACCTACAAATTGACACCAAATTAAACAAGTGAACATCATCTCCAATGACAATAATTGTTCAAAACTAAAGCAGTCGATCCTAAGGTGTTAAAGGAGGCATATAAATTGAACCAAAAACTTGGGCTATAAAATGAATCCTCGTTATTAAATGAAGTCTTTACGGAAGCAAAGAGAAGCGAAGCTACAAAATTTGGAGAAGGAATTCTCAATTCAGCTGAAGGAAAGGGGGACTTAAGATGAACTAGTACGTCCAAATGACAATTCTCTAAAACGATACCAGAAATCTGTGGATACATCTGGACATCCCTTCTCAGGTTATAATTGACAGAAGTATTGTTGATTGTTATCATATTAAAATTATAGTGAGTTGTTACATTTTAATTTCCACCCCATCTGCGCTTGGTGTTGTCTAAGTAGCGCTTTCAGGAGACGTATTTCTTCCATCTTCAGCTTAAGTCGACTGAAGCTGAAGATGGAAGAAACACGTCTCTCGAAAGCGCAACTTTGATAATACCAAGCGCAGATGTGATGGAAATTAAAATGTAATGACTCATGATAATTATAATCCCTTCTCAGTATTTCCTGCCACAGTAACATGCTTATTCTCATTGCAAATGCAGTTCTAATGGCAGTTATTACAGCCAACTCACCGGCAGTTATCTCTCTAATTGCAACGACAACCCAATAGACCTCGCAGAATTGCATCCTACACACGGTTAATGGTTGGAGGGACATAGGAAGACCATCTAAATCACAGGAACCTCGAGTCTCGAAACAATGTCAATGATATGACCTTACAGCCCATGAGTGCGTGACGTGTGAGACTCACATTCGGGATATCCCGGGTTTGATTCCCGTTGAAATATTGAGGGTTTTCACCGTATTCCCTAGCTAGGCGAATGCTCGGTGAATTATACAAGCCTGTTAAAAAGAAGACCAACCATTTGAAATAGCGCGTTAACCAGCACAGGGAGCACACTGCGGCTACTGAGCTCACTTAGCGGCAGGTTTAGACAACAAATTGCCACTTGCCTCCTTTTGCTGGGACCGTTACTTGCCGAGCTACTGCTGCTGAAGTGAGCACCTGCATAAGCTGTTCGTCGGATTAGTAACAAAATGACAAAGAGCTGAAGAACAATCTGTGTTTGGAGAAATTTTGCTACAATGAATCGCACGCAGTGCTATGAGTGATTTAAGCGTTTTAAACGCGGCAGAATATCGGTCGATGAGAATCCCAGGCCTGGATGAACTTCTATATCAACAGACGATGACTATGTCAAGATTGTCCATCAGGAATTTGTACCACGGGTTAGATTATGAATAAGGAAGTCTACCAGAGGATTTTATCGCGTTTGAGGGATGCTGTGCGCAGGACGTTGCTTGAAGTGTAAAAAAAACACAGTTCATCATGACAAATGACTTAATTTAGATTAAGTGAACATCAAAGAAACATAAAATTGAAACAAACAGACAGATCAGCAGTAGCTAATCATTTTTGGAATAGCAACCATGAGATTGGACAAGAGATAAAACTACTCAAATTTATTCAGATACCATCACATTTGGAAATATGGGAAAAGATCTTCATTCACTTCAACATTGAGAATGTTTTGAATTTTGAGATACCACCAACAGACCACTTAATGCAGTTGATCCATTTAAATAACAAGAGAAAAAATAGAAGTTCCCAAGGTTCTCCACAGCTGGCAGCAAATTCAAGATCAAGTGTTTTCAAGACTTTTAAACAGAATGCAGACCAATTACATCATAAGAGAGAAGAAAGAAGCATGATGAGTGACCAACAGACAACACGGAGGGCAGCAACAGCTTTAGGTTCCAAGGTTTCCCAACAGAGGGCAGAAATAACATTTAATGAAAAGTTTCTTGGGGAGAGGGGAGAGGGAGATCCGTCAGTTGGATTCTCAGCTGAAGATGGCAGAAACATCTCTCGAAAGCGCTCCTGCGATAACATCTAGCGCACATATGTGATGGGAATTTACATTTTCCAACTCAAAAAATCTTAAATAAAAATAATTACCGATTTAAACGAGCACACAATCTCGTGCTTCGTGGGTAGCGTGATGCTATGTGACCAGTGAACCTTCCAGATATACAATACTCTTTGGTTCATGATATGCACCGTCTCTTCCAGTCAGTTCTATCTAAGGGTTACCATGTGGGGGTTCTCTGGATTCCATTACATGTTGGCATCAATAGTGATGAATTAACGGTTTTGATGATTTAAACAGTTGTTCTTCAAAATCCGTTGATTATTCCTGTAACACTCCTCACCTGGATTTAAATCATATTTCAAAATAACTCTGCTTAACAGCTGGAAATTTCGTTGGTTTTCTGATTCCGAAAGGCAAGTTTCACGCAGCTAGAATTATTTAATTAAACCTTGTACGTTCAACCATGAAATCTCAAGATCAAATCCTACCAACAAAGACTTTCATAGGCCACTAAAATTTACTTATATTCATGCCATTACTAAGATGGAGCACCTGGATGTCCATTCTGTTCTGCTACCGTGATAACAGAACACATTCTTTATCTGTAACTTCCGTAGAGCCGCAGGTTTGTGTTGAGCGCTTCTCCCAACGCTTAACTTCATCCATTCTTCCACCCGTGACATCTGGTGAAGGCTCCGGGTGTTACCTCATTCCTTAAACCCATCCTTTCTTTCCTAATCCTGACCATGACCATGACAATATATTTTTTCTACACTGCTTATATGTTTTAATCCTGGACGATTTGATTTATATCTGGAGAGCTATCTTGGAATTCACTTTGGCATATGTAGGCAAAACTAGGTGGTGTCATGGACAATTCAGCCGTTAATGGCAAGAAAGTGTATAACTGGCCTTGTTCCATTTACCTGTTGATGAACGTGTGGTTTTAAAAAAGAAAACTGGATGTAACTATACGCAAATCTCTTGAATGAATCAATCTTTTAACTTAGAGTAGTAGTGAGTGTACACTTACACTCGTTATTGCTTTGTTGTATAATCTATGATGTTCTTTACGCTTTGTGAAATAAATTCGTGACTGTCGTGCAAAAAAAAAAAACTGAGGGGAGGTGCCGTCGCACATTAATGAGTATTAACTTGATGTGGCGTATTAATAATTACCAGACATGTCATTACCAGACATATTGCTGGTCTTCATTGTCATTACCAGACATGTTGTTTTCCGTGCATGTTGATTGGGTTGACGTCAGTCTTAGAGGTTTTTTGCTGCTCACGAGTGGTGGGGATAGCGTCCTTCTTAGTTAGGATTCCGAGAGAAGCGGATCGCGCGTGCAAGCCGGCTTTTAGTTCGGTGGACATCTTCCCTCATCTTTCATATTTAATATTGTAGGAACCTCAAACGGTTGGGAAATAAAGCTAGGAATGTGTGAGTAGATTTGTTATATTCTGTACAGTGAAAAACCACGCCTTCCTCTTAACCCCAACTCCCACACCACGTTCCGGTCATCCGCAGCCAAGCGAGTATACGTCCCCCCAGTGTGCGTGCTGGGTATTAGAAACTAATTTAATTTTCATGTCAACTTTTAGGCCATCTACCTAGCATGTAACAACATTAATGAGTATTAACTTATTCAACTTTTGTGTCGACCTAGGATGTGTAAGTTTTTAAACTAGTAAACGTAAAGAAAGAAAAGAAAACTTAAAAACAAAACACGCACACACACAGACCGTGTACGTTTCTATTTTTAGTCAGAGGATTTCAAGTAATGTTTTCCGCGATGTCGAACTTTCACATCTACTGCATTATTTCATCTACCTAGGCGAAGAATAGAGAAAATAATAATAATAGTTTCGAGTTTCTTTTTTGTTTCCCGGTGATGCGAAAAGATAATAAACTGCAAGCGAGGAAGAGTTGCCTTGTTTTCATTATTATACTCTGTGCTTTTTCATGTACTGTTAATTATCGGCGGATTTAATTTGGCTCCTGGCCGAAATAAGAGGATTTTCCAGAGGCATGAGCAGCTCAACTCTGATGTCGCTTTATAACAAATATCTGGCAGTTTCCACTTGAGACAAAACGCTCGCACGGAGAAGGAAGGGAGAAAAATGTTTTCGCTTATATGTACTTCCGAGGCGATAGCTCCAAACGGGTTCACATTTCACAACTATTTGAAATAGATACTTCTTTTTATCCTCTTTGGCAGATAAATGAACAATGAAAAGAAAGAATCACAAATAATGGTATTAGGAGACGTTATCGAGAAAAGTTAAGATAAATCTTCTGTAAGCCATTCCAAGGATCTTAATACCATATAAATTCCATGTTATCTCACAAAAAGAGAGATATGCTCGAATAAAATGCTCAAAGACGAAGTTTGGAAGATCTTGTGGCAATCGAAAGGCAGGTAGGTTTTATTTTGTTTAGTAAGGAATTAAGTTCTTATTTTCATCAATTTAAACATGTTGATTGTCTATATATTATTTAATGATTTACTGCTACGATTAGGTATTCAGAGACGCTAGCAGCTGCCATGGTCATATCTATGTTGCTGTTATGGCAGTAATTATTTATAGGTACCAGTAAATCTGGCATATCAGCAAGTTAAAAAAGTCGGCGCTACACCGTCTGCGTCATTAGGCCTAAAATTGTTGTGCATTGGGTAATATGGACATTTTTTAACTTTCATATTATCATAATTATTACAAAGTTTGCGATTGATGATCTGTAATATTATTTACATGAAGAAAACTCTAAAAAGAAAGTATTTCATTCAAGATGTTTAAGAAGTTCTAGGAGACAATTTCTAAAAGCCTCAGATTATATGTATTCCTATTTTGAATATCTAAATTACATATATGGAGACTTATTTTGTTTTAGTTTATAAATAACCATAATTAAGGGAAGATTTATACTTTTTAATTTTATTTATGGACGCTCTTTAACTATGGTTCTTAGCGTCCCATTCTATATTGGGCGTGCAACACCGGAAAGTTTGTTCGGAGGCCTCTATCCGGCTTGAGGTTCTTTTACGCGCCGTAAACCTACACGTAACCACAGGCATTACTTCTCTTCCGAAGGAAGCATAAATATTTGCTAAGGATTTTTGCGCCCAAAAAAAATCAATCGCCCTCCAAAGAGTTTAAACCCGCGACCACGGGAATTTGAGACATGGTACCCCTAGACCACAAGAGTACAAGTGAATCAAAGAGAACAATTTAAGGTGTATATAAACTTTAAAGTAGATATTGTCTTTACGTTATTGTAGGAGTTTGCACCACGCTCTGGGCGTCAACTTGAAGAAGGCATTTTGTTGTATTATAGTTCAACTGTTGGGGAGCCGAACTTGTGGTAGTTGCAACAGCACGTATAGTAAACAGTTTCCGGTAGGCTTCGCCCCAAATGTATTTTTAGGTTGCCTTTGCCCCCAAGTTTAAAAAATAATAGCTTTGTAATCAAATTGTTTGTTTAAGTATTAAATATTTATGTTTGCCTCGGCTGCGTCAGTATTATTGTTAGAGGCATGGAAGTCTTGCCAGGGCGTGATGCGACAAGAATGTAGGCTTACACAGATTTTAAATTTTAATTCACTCCTTTTTATTAATCATTGACACAAATTAAATAGCACTTCACTGATATCGAGAGCTGTAAGATTCTTTTATTTAATACTTGCAATTTTTAACAAGTATACTATTTTTCGTCTCACACGAATACGTAATTAATTTCTCGGGGACACATCTCGCATTCAGTTACAAACACTGTCAGGCAACTGACCAGATTTCAACCGTCTAAACATGTAAATTTCTGTATTTCAAGTCTCTGATTGGCTATTTTTACTCCAATAGAATACCTGCATTTAACGAAAGCTTTTTCTGGTTGTTGATTGGCTATTTTTATAAACTGTCACTAAAATTACATTAATGCTTCCAAGAATCACAAGTAGTATTGTTAAACTCTCAAACTCATTATTGCCTCAAAGTTATCTCATTGTTACCAACTTTTAACTAATTATTCTCACAGCTCCTACATAATTAAATTACGTAATATATTCACATAACATTACTACACATGGATATAATAATATAAGCATATGCAATGACTGTTACATACATTTTACAAATTATTACATACACATATTGCTTCAAGGCGAGCTGTTATTGAATTTACATATTATATGATTTGACTGAAATCATTTAAGTGTTAAAAATACTGCCTCAAATTGTTCAATTTCAAATAGAAGATTATTAGTAATAATGATAATAATAGATATAAAATTCACGAAATTAAGTATTTATACACAAATATGTGACTTTATTATTTACAAAAATAGTTTCTTAAAATAGCCATCAATCCCATGAGAGTAACTTAGGTGATATCAGCAATCACTGGTGAAGAGAGATGAAGTCTTCGGAATACGTTCTTCATGAACACGAGGCAGTGTCTTTAGCTACGGCCATAAGTGCATCACTTCAGTTTATTGAGGTCAAATTTCTCACAGTAATAGAGGATTGTGGGGTTACAGATGTCCTGATTTCGGCGTTCACTTCTTGGGGTTGTGACACACTCGTTTCAAAATGCAAGGTAGGTTCAACTATACATATAACCAAATCTTGTGGTTTCGTCAAAAGCGATGGATTTAATGTCGAATATGGAAGAGGAGATTTTGCTCTTATTTTTAAGTGTATTCACGAATTTTATTTATGTATCTATCGCAATTTTATTTTTATACCATTCATAATATCTAATTCACGAGGATTTCATTATTATTCTATTCACTCAATTAAAAGTTTTACTATGAATTTGCCTTGCAATTCCAATGGTGGAGAGACCATGTACTTGTTGAGGGCAGTATAACAATATTAATATTTCACAAACCTTAAAGAGCATCTTTAAATATTTATTTGATAGGGAAAAATAATCTTGATATAATTTTCTAGGATATTACGAGGCTAATTTTAAAGTACGCACCCTTTTAATATTTTGCTGCAACAGCGTTGTAGTGGCGATTTCGAACATATGTGACCACTTCCTCCATTCATTAGGAAGCCAGACGCAGCTGTGAGGCGATTGTCATTTATGTTTACCTGTAGTTAGAGCATTTCGAATTGTTCAAAGCAATCGAACGACTCGCCGACAGCGAAGTCCGATAAGCATTTCATTTTTAGAGTGCGAGAAATGTTACGGCAGCAAACATTCACCGCCAATTGTGCGAGGTTTATAGTGAGAAAATAACGAGTGACAATGTCTGGCGACACACAACTAAACTCCATTTGGTTGGGAACAATTCGACCACCTTACCTACAGTCCGATTTGCCACCAAGTGATTTTCATTTGTTTCTTAATCTGAAGAAATATTTTGGTGGAAAACATTTGAACGATGATAATGTTGTGAAACAAGAAGTGCAAGCTTGGCTTTCATCAAGACGGCATCATTCTTTGACGAAGTCATATAAAAACTAGTTTAATGCCGTCAATCAGGCATTATAGATGCCTGAGTAACGGCAGTAACAATGTGGAGAAGTATAGCAAGATGTAAGGTTATGAATGATAATAAAATATTTGAAATCTTTGGGATCTTTCCGCAAGGTTCTGGAACGTTCTGGAAATATTTCGACATACTTTCTGGAGGAGGAGGGAAAAGAAATTTTCAGAAGCTTCTAGTTATCTGCCGATAGAGTGCATGGTGTTTACGCTGGCGAGCAAATATTAATTTACTCCGACCGCCCGGTGCCTCCCGATAACGTTCGGCCATAGCCGGTACTTCACAATGTTAGTCAATACATGTGAGTGACATCATCAAGTCCACCACATGGACTTTCAAGGTAGCCATTTATATTATAAAACGTATTATCAAACAATCACTTATGGATAGTCCCTTTAAAAGTACACTTATTCAACTTATTCAAGGTGAGTTTAAAGGCCATAATACAGTTTAAAGCTATGCTATGATGATTGCCATTCACTGAGAGCCTCTAATTTGGTAACACACGCTTGTAGTATTTCTTATGCTGTGTTCATAAATCGGATTAACAGGAATAATTATATTTAAATTATTTTCTGCACACATTATATATTTAGAAATTACTAAGCCAGTAGTCCAAATTCCCTGTTTAAATAAGTATAGGTTTACAACGAGTATTTCACTTAGCATTAGCCAGTAATCTGATGACTCTCGTTTCCAACACAAACATCACCAACAGTGTACGACTTGCCCAAAGCAGTAATTCGTAAGTAGTATTTTAAAAAATTTGATGTGATACATTCACATGACTTTCTCTATTGTCTATAATTTATTAGAGGATATACTTATTCTTACTAAAGCTTATTTTTCTAGCTACTACATTTTACACTAAATAAAACGTTGTAAAAATTGTTACATTACACATTTCGTTATCGATACAAAGAGGAAAGTAATAGTCAAATGTTTTAAGAACAAGGCGCCCTATGCTGGCTTTAAAATTCCATACTATTTCCAGACTTAAGAATGACCAAGAATGAAAAATTCGAACCATTACTAACGAGTGTATAAAAATTCCTTACACTACAAAAAATAGTTTGAAATAAATTGTGTCTTTTAAAGAGATCTACATTTTTGCGTAGTAGTTGTTTTCGTCAATCGTTTAACGTTTACCAGTTATACAAGATTATACACAACTCCTTCCGAATGAAGTAGACCTCACAGGCTATTCAGAAAATACTAAAGATATACATTTTATATGCAATGTAAATATGTTTAATATGTTTAATCAAAATCGTTACAGCCATTTTTTAGAAAATAAATTCTAAAATGGTAATTTGCACGTAAAGGGCAGTTTTTTGGGTGATTTTCTTAAAAATATTTGTGTCACATCTTTGGAAGGTATTGAGCCTAAGTGCCAAGTTAGGTATTTATTCCACTTTTCGTTTTTAGTTATATTATCCGTGGACACACACATCTATTTATAAATTTTTTTTTATTCACGGTGTTCAAAACATGTTTCGTGAAATGTGAAATCTCGTTATCGACTTTTTAGGTGGAATACAATAATTCTCCTACTTACTATGCGTAGTAGGAAAGTAAAAAGGCTAGGTAAGCAATGGATAACAAAGTATAACAATGGAAGCGGAGATTCCCATTTTGGAAAGCTCATGCATTAGTTGGAACTAGCAAACAGATTTAGCGCTTGCTGAATCAATCTAAGTGGTCATGTCCTTCAGCAGTTAACCATGTCACAGTCTTACTTTGACATCTCGGACCTGATCACTAACATGGTGATTACACAGCCGTTTTCCATTACTGGCTCCACTCCAAACTACTGGAGTTCTCCTTCAATCACTTCCTCTCACCCTTCCGTCAACACACATTTGGATCATCCGCAGTGCTAACAACCCTCAAGTTACCGGCACAGAAGTAGTAGGTAATCTCAGCATAGCATAGTCTGACACTGATAGGTTTATGCTAACCAATCCTTATTACGAAGCTTAAGCCGTGCTAAAGGTGGGAGTATTCTTTCAGTAAAAGCTCGGGGTTTGTAAATTGCGATCTTATCGTAGTTTAGATGAAATCAGACTTATAAATTGCGACTCGCAGAAAAAGACAGACAGAAATCTCCTTCCTAAGATCTTGTTTAATTACTAGTCTAGGGTGCAGACATAATGTTGATCTCATCATAGGATTACAAATATCTGGTTTCTTGTTACGTCATGCTACCCACCTCATCTCGTCAAGTTAAGTAAATCATTTGGCGAGGATGTTTTTGGAATCCCTGACTTCCTAGGTGGTAGAATCTAACTTGGAATCGACTGCGTCTACGAGGCTAAGGATACTCCGGTTTCGGCTGAAGAACATAAATAACTGAAAGGTTAAACTGGTATGAGTATTAATTATTTAACAACCATTTGAGTACAAAATAACAATATAGCAACATAAAAAATATGTGTAATTGTATATATAGTATGCCTGAGCTATATGCAGCCAATAACTAATAATTTAATTACTATAATGACCTGTGAGCTATGTACAAATGAAGATGCTATGGCATAAGTTAAGTTGTTCATCATTCGTGTTCCCATTCCTTTGCATTTCATCAAATTTAAGCTAGCCAAATACAGTCATATATTAATTACCCTTTAATGCAACGTAAAATAAGGGTTTTAAAAGAAGCACTGAATCCAAATGATTTACACTTAAGTATAGAGCGAGTATAATATTTGACCCTCAATTTCAACTCAAATATTAAAAGAATTAAAAGCTTAATTTAAGGTAATTAGTACCGAATATAATATAAATCCTGCATCAAAGTTCTGAGTGTATGAATCAGGAAATTGAAATCAAACACCTCGTATCATTGGACCACTCCTAATCTTCCCTAATCCGGTACAACAGCACACTTAACGTTTAGTGCTAATTCGGCTCTCCACTCTCTGTATCGCTGGGGATATGAAAATAAACTTAGTTTCAATCCGACTAAGACAATAGTTTTGTTGGTCTCACAAAAGTGACAAGTTATATACCCCTCTGTTGGCATGAACAAGACATTTATTAAAACAGAAGATCATTTATCTTACCTTAGAATTGTACTGGGCAGGAAACTTACTTTTCGATCACATTGTTACTACATTCAATTTAGTCAATAAATTACTTACAGGCCTTTCGTTTACAAGACAAACATGAGGACTTATGTCTGCTATTTTGGAAATAATTTATTGTGGGGATAGTAGAACCAATGATATTATATTCTATTCTGCACTCCATTATGTATTATCCAAGAAGTGAGCTTAAGAGGAAACTGGGACAAATCAACTCGAATTTGTGTTAAAAATCCCAAGATCGTATCGAACCGTCTCTACTGATGCGACTTTAATTCTGACTGGTATGGAACCCACTCACTTAACTGGAACTTTCGGAGTAATGTTAACAAATATAAAGAAAATATCTAAAAAGGTTAATTTTATCACTCATTATGAACCAGAACATCCTGCTCACTTTTTGACCTCTGGACAACCAGCTCTACAGTTATGTTTAGTTCATCAGCATTGCTCATTAAACATGATCTGCATATCTATACTGACGATCGAGAATTACTAATGAAAGTGATAACACAGCTTCAGTTGGTTGTGCTTTAATTTTTTATCATGGATCTGAAGGAACTTGCAACCAATACAAGCTTGCACCAGTGTACAGTGTTTCGAGCTGACTCCTGGCCCTGAAGAAAGCCATATAGTGGAGTATCATACAATGTCCGAATTTTAAGTGATTCCCAATCAGCGCTTGGAGCAATTAATGATAAATATAATCTCCAACCTATTGGTGTTGACATCAGACAGACAATACATGAATACAATAAACTTATGTGTCTCTCTTAGGTGCGAGGTCATGATGGAAATGAAGGCAATGAAAAATCTGACGAACTTGCAAAGGCTGCTTCATATATGTGTACAGATTGTGCCTACAACAAATACCCAAATTATTTGGTGAAGAAAACTTTTAAAAAAGAGGTTATAACTGTTGGTATTTATTGTGAGATTTATTGCTGTAAAGGTCCTGCCACAAAAAATGACGCAATTGATTGGCTTCAAAATAATTTGAGCCTTCATTTGCAATAACACAATTTATGACTAGCCATGGTAAATTAGGTTCATATCTTGAGCATTTTAAAATAATTAGTCCTAACAAAGCTACATGTTTATGCTCACATCCAGTACAAGATGTTTATCGGCTTCTTTTGATTGTCGGAAAGAAAATAACTCAGATTTGTTCAACACCTAGATTCATGTCTAACACTATTCACACCACCATTAAATCAAATTATTCTAAAACGGTGTTGTTACCATTCCAGAACTTTGCAATACACTATTTAAATCTTCGTACGTAGTTACATGTATTACTATAGTAAAGTTATACCTACACTTATTATTAGTTAATCTTTATGTTAATAGTACTTACACTTACGTTTAATGTTATCCTGTGGTTTATAACCATATCTTGTATTTAAACTAGAGCCCTAATATACAATGTAAAATGGGACTTTTATATTTTGGAAAATAAATAAATAAATAAACTCACTGCATCATGAACTCCGTTAATAGAAAATAAATAAATTTGAATTCACGGGGCTTAACTGCCCCATTAAACAATGACTGTTACCAAGGCTAAAAATATGCAATCAACTTAAAGGTGTTGAAAGGATCACCAAATTGCGCTTCCGCGTTAAATCACAATTTAGAATTTGGAATAACGAGGTAAACGATATCGTAACGAGAGATCCCTGAAGTCTACTAATGTATAGTATATTACCAAACAGTACTTCGACCTAACGTGTTCTCACTCATGTGGATGTATTTTCCAACTGGCTAAAGCCAGATGTGTTGTCTCGACCGAAGTTGGAAAAGCTCTCTCCTCTCGAACAGCAACGCAGGCCAACCTTTCTAGTGAGAGGTAGATAGAGGAGAGGAAGAAGATTCCAAGTGGCAGTGGCGTGGCGTAGCCAACCTAAGTTACGCTTGGCGTTTGCAACTCAAGCTCTATAACCAAGTGGCGAAGACTATAACGTTACAGCCGATATAAATATAAAGCCTAGCTAACAAGTTCCAATAATAATTGCATTCACTTCTGTGAAGTCATTTTATGTGAAAGGAAATGCAAAAGCGATTATAAAAAATCCGTTTTTATTAGAAGAAACATATTTCCTTTTAGGGTTCTGAATTTTATTTGTTTACTTTCATGTATTTGCGCTAGGTTGTGCAGATCGCACTGAAAACTGAATCATAGGCCGCTTGATTTCTTTTAATTCACACACCACCACCACCACTACTACTACTACAAAACACTCACAAATACTCTCTTCTCTCTTAACCGAACTCACTGAAATTTTCCTTACTTACTGCCCTCATATTTCTCTCTGTGTTGTGTTTTCGATGTTCATATCCACATATATTGTAGCGACCCGCAGGGGCTGCCTGCCCTGGGGTTATGTATAACGGGGAAATTGGGTTAGATCTGGTAGGTACCGGGGTGCAAGGCGCCATGGTATGTTTGAATCTCTAGCAGGAGTTCAACAAGAACCCGAAGAATGCACAAAAATAATGACTATACCAGTTCTTAAATAACTTGAAATGGCGCTGAAGGCCTCAGTGGAGAGGTCATGCATGTAAGAACTTAACTGTATCCACACATTCCTTACCTGTAAAGCTCTCGAGGCCTTACCGATATACAGAGTTAAACGATAACTTATTGGAGTGGGCCCGGAGATCATGACTGACGTGATCTTGGCGTCGTTCGTGTCGCGAAGAGAATGGGGAGTTGATTTACATTCGGGGTCAATAAATATGATTAATTTCAGGCGACGACTCAGTACTCTGAAATCCTCAAATCCGGCGCTATCCTCATTACAACGCTTTTCGAAACTTAATGTAATCTGATGCACCGATCCACGGATTAGACACCACGATGGACCGTTACACATACAGAGTGCCCAAAGAGTCCCATACATTTTCATGTTCCTAGTCTGCTACAACAAAATAAACATTATATCAGGATAGCGTGGACCTTATAAGTCTAAGAAAGTTATAACATATCCACCTCCATTATCAACACACTGTTCTCATCCCCTTGTGATTGTACGGAACCCCTCTCTGCCAAGCTTTGCTCTCCTATCTGGAAACATGAACTACGTCCCCGTCCTCGCTCCATCTGATGGAGCCGCCATGGCTCTGTCAACATCTGGTATAGGCGCCTGTTTGGCAAAGTGACATCACGTCACAATATGCTTATTTAAAGCATTTTAACCCTATGGTTTAGGTATATTGTTGCAAACTATTGTTGCAATACTTATCAGTTACCCTGTTTTACGCCTAGTCGCATAACCACATACACGTATGCAGGGACACGAACATCCATACTCTAGACGGGACTTGAACACGTATTCTCCTGCGCTACGGAGCACTAGTCTAAGTACAGCAACGGGGGGATTCGCGGTAAATTGGCAACTGATAACACTTTAACATTACGCTGATATCTTCTTCGGCAACTTAAAGAACTTCACTGCACAGCGGGTACACAGTTTCTTACGGCGTACTCCAAAATGTGAAATTGTGTGCCCTTCGTAATACAAGTTCCATGTTAATAAGTTAAATTTTAACTGCTTCATTTTGAATGCAGAATCTCTATATCAGTATAATGCCCGTTTTGCTATAATGAATTTAGAAAACATATTAAAAAAGCATGCTGCAATCAAGATTGAAACTTACATTATTTCTCCACATAATCACTTCCGTTATTTGAGCATTTATCCTTTCAGCTCATGAACTTTTGACTGCTGCCAGTCCATTAAACCTAGATGCTCGGATACAATTTCACCAAGTAAAGAACGAATGTTTGAAAAAGAAATCTAAGTCATCCAGAGTTATACGTCTGTCTTGCACGGTTTTGTTGTTAACTTTGTTCTTCAAATAATCTGTGATGAGTGAGGTACTTTAGGGTCAAGTTTCGTCACGCACATGTGTTCATTCATTCTTAAAAATTAAACACCAAAATTTTTTCATTACTCTATCCCATGCACTTGCTTTTATTGACGGTAAATTTCTGCAAGTTTTAACTTCCAAACATTAAAAAAATTAAATACCTCTTATCTCACTTTCTATAACACAGTTTATTTTGAACAATCACAGAATACACAGTAACAACATATTTCGACTGAAGCTCACACTTTACCGAAAAAAGAGGTCGAGGAAAACCTTCGACCTTAGACAGAAACCTGAACAGCGATCTGCGCAGCGGGTTGCTACTTTCTGGATTACTCTCGTAGTTATGTCAAAAACATGTTACAAATTGAGTTTTATTTATGGACGCGCTTTAACTGCTATGTTTCTCAGCGTGCCATTCTATATTGGGTATGAAAGATCGAAAATTTTGCTCAGAGGCCTCTTTGTCAAGCTCGAGGTTCTTTAACGTGCGTAAATGTACGGCGTGGTACCACCGGCTTTACTTCCCTTCCGAAGGAAACCACGCTATGGGTTTTTACGCCCGAAAATTCCATCTCCATCCCCGGCTTTGACCCGCGATCTCGGGAACTAGAGGCTAGCATGGCACCACTAGATCCATACGTGCGAAGGCTTTCATAGCCGGAGTAAATAATATACTATTAAAAGCTTCTGGTCTAGGAGACTTGCTATGTGTAAAATTATTCACATCTAACGTTTTGGTCTACTCGTTGGTTGCCACAAGGTATATCGTAAGACCCCGGGTATTCGTTCAAAGTTTTAATAATCTACGAATAAAATTTGAGTATTTGTAGTCCTATACGTAGAGACGTCACACAGAGAACAAAATGTGGCTCTAGTGTATAGATCAGTTAATGGGATCTTCGTTGAACGTATGCACTAAGCGTGTAGCAGCGTGTACAGCACAACGAATTTGTGTCAAAAAACCCATAAAAGCCGCCTCCATTACGCAGTCGGTTCGTTTGTGTATTAATCAGTATCTCCCGGGCATTGCATGTATCAGTTATGCAGCTGTCTGCAAAGATCAGAGCCGCGTCGAATCCCAAAGGGAACTCCAGTTTCTCTGTATCTTCAGAGAGGTAATGAATGAGCACAAGGGCTTCGTGCATTTCACTACAAGCCTCCAAGAGGCTATAACAGTAGGATGCTCTCTTTGTATTACAGATGTTAAATTAGTGACATAAGACTGACAATGGTGATGTATTACTGAGAAATTCCAAATGTGTGTTGTCAAATGCTATCTGAAATGCCTCTGTCACGTATTTGAAGCTCAAAACAGGATATAAAACAACAGATTTACTTTTTAATAAAAGACAAACATGTATTATAAGATATTTTCCTGCAAATATGTAAGGATGGGTTTGGTGTTCACATGGGGAAGCAACATACAGCACTAGCCACGGACAAACTAATACAATAACTCGTTAATGTAATAAGATATCTAATACACAACTTCTCAGTATCAATACATTAATAATTTCTTTCTTTAATATTTTGTTCTGAGTTTTACGTGTTATATATTTTCTGTGTTATTATTGTACTATAATAATTAAGAGGATGTTAAAACACATATATTCATCATGTACACATGCTAAAGAACAAGTATATAGCGTTATAACATATAAAATATAATATGAGGGGGAAAGGCCATTGTTAGTTATATAACCAGTAATACAAAATTACGAGAAATGCAGTAGTATCTACGTAAGCATTAACGAACATTGGATTCATAATTAAAGACGACGGAAGTCTGAAAACACACACACACACACATGTGTGTGTTTGTGTGCAACATGAACTGTACTTGGATGTTATTGGATAGTAGCACCAATCAGTTACATTGAAACATGTCTATAATTCAAATACGTACGTTAAGAAGAACGGTTGAAGGGAACGCTAACAGAAGCTTGTCAGTGTTCGAGCAGGAAGGCAGTGTATACGATAAACACTTATCTAAATAGACGCTAAAACTACGCATTTAAAATCTACCAGTTATAAATATTTTAACATAAAAAGGTAGTAGTGAATTAAAATGGAATCTATCTACTTGTAAGGAAAATACTTTAGTATATAATAATATATATATATATATATATATATGTCTTATCAAAGATTAATAAAAAATATTGGAATACACGTACATATGTATTTATTATTTAAACCCTCTAAAATTTTCCCCTATAGGTTATTATACCTTATATAAATAAGGATGTTAATAAGGATGTGAATTGTGAATATCATATGTGGTTTATCTAAAATAGAAGTAAAAATAATTAACAGAATACATGTGTGTAAGATATTTTAACCTTCTCCATACCTAGCCCTGACAAGACACAAATGTTTTCCGACACAAGTACAGCAGCCGCGTTACAATTATAAAATAATACTTACAACATACTAACGCACACACACACACATACACACAAGAATACAGATACACGACCATCAGATTCCAGTTTACGAGAACCTCAAGATACGCCAAGAGAGTACGGGCATCAAGACGACCTACAGGTACGTAATACAGCATCCATCATCATCAACGTAGTGGGGTCCCACCTGCAAGTCTCTCTCGTAAATTAGTGTAAAACTGAACTAACTTCATTCTAAAAGTTTCCATACTAAAATTTCACCCAAATGCGACACTGTGTCATGATTTATTACAACATTCATCACACACACGCACATACCCATATTTGGTACATAAGATATATTATTATTCTATTGTTCTAGAGGTTAACATGCGATTACTTTTGCTTCTCGGAAGCCTTTCAAATGTTATTAGCTCCCAGTGAAATAAAACAATTTCTTTGCTTTCATTTGCTGAAGTGAGAGACTCATTAGCAATGTGAAACATTGTAACAATTTTACTCCAACTGTAGTTAACAATACTTTCGAGAAGAAAAGGTAAGCCACATGTTAACCTGTAGAGTAACACAATAACACACATTGAACTACCCGTCCGACGAAAGAGTGAAGTTTTCAAGCGAAGTCACTAGTGTGCCATGGCTGGGTTTAGACAGGCAAAATAACCACCGAACGAGAGTATAGTACAGCCAGGCCATCAAAACAACAACACTATGTAGTAACGGGGGAGTCAACCATTATGATTCTCGTTTTTACAAACCGTAACACATTTAATATTATTTTTCTGTTTTGTGAGCGTATGACTTCGCATGGCGGTGTTTGAATTTTGACTTGCATACGAATCCGTCCACTGTGACTTAGCACATTCAACGGCTGCACTTGCTTACTGCAGACCTGTTCAAGTTAGCACCGGGAATGGTGACGTAATACGCCTGTATGCTATGTTTCTGCGCGAGCTTCCTCTGCCTCTGTCTGCACTCAAACAGATTAATGTATGCTTTACTGCGTTTTATTATGAATGCACACAAAGGAACTTCTTCACGTGAGTATAAAAATAATACCAACAGTACGAAAAACTCTGAAACTCGTCTTCTACGGCCAGACATTTCTTCAGTTAATAACTGAAAAATAAGTTAACCGAAATTTTAAAAGCCATTCATCATTTCATAAATACCTGTAAATATTGCAAATTCAATTGAAGATGTTTTCTCTAAACTGAAAGATTTTTGTTATGGTTTTTAAGGAAAAATATTCTCAATAAGAAAACAATATTGCGCCTGGAAGATGATAGAAAAGCAATACTCCCAATAGCTAACAGACATACACATTATTGATTTCATTTCAATTATTCATAGAATGCAATATAAAACCTCTGTATAGCCTTATAACTGTCATATCTCTGCATGCTTATAAGTTCCCCAACAGGACCTGTTCAACAAACCTGACTAATTTATATGCAAATCTGATTGCTAGCAATACACCTTATAAAACAAAATAACTTATGAATAATACAATCACGATACATACTCATTTCTGTATTCTTTATTGCTTTATAAATCTTAGTTGTACACTTCACCAATCGTTTATGTTTTGCAATTGTTTTGTTGACAGTTATCAACACTTTCAACACTTTTATGCAGATACGCTACCGTTTATACGAGTATATTTACGTCTCTTCACTTCCCTGCTAAATAGTACGTACAAGAAAAGGCTGCATTGTCTGCATAATATATCTCACAATTCTGTAGTGAGAATTGTTTTAGACCTCTTTCCCAATCAAAAGCTCCCCCTTGGTAGTTTCCTTACCACGTACCTATGGATAGAGAAGTTATTGCATTCCACCCAAAAATTAGATACCGAGATTTCACCGAAAATGTGTGTTTTGAGACTTCTTGAATCCAAGAAAGGCATTTTAAAAATAAGGTCGAAGTGTGTCTGTACCTGTGTGCATGTGTGTGTGTCAGAGCAGCATAACTCAAAAACTAAAAGTCATATAGATTCCAAACTTTGTATTTAAGTTTAGTATCTTTCAAAAATGTGACAGGAAGATTTTGAACAAAATTATACCACCCCAAATACGCTTTATATGAGCACCTTTCAAAGTTTTGGATTTTCTAAAACTGGCTGTAACAATTTTGATTAAAATATTTTAAAATACCACATATTAAGGACATTTACATGAAAATATTGTTAGAGCCATTTTTTAGAAAAACAAAAGTTTCCATGTAAAGGATAGTTGTGGTGGAGGGATTTTCTCGAAAAATCGTTGTGTTGCATTCTCGGAAAACATTGAACGTAAATACCAAGCTTGGTACTTATCCGACTTCTTGTTTTTGAGTTACGCTGTTCACAGGAACAGACAGACCTTTTTCTAAAACGCTTTTTGGGATTCAGGGGCCTCAAAACATGTATTTCCGGCGAAATCTCGATATCAAAATTTTGAGTGAAATCCAATACCTTCTCTACCTACTATGTACGCGGTAGAAAAGTAAAAAAAGAAAGGGCGAAAGTGTTTTACCAGGAGTTTTTGTGCCTGAAATTCTATTCACCCATATTTACCTAATCAACTAATATTTTCTCATTATTGTTGATGTCGTAATCCAAAGGTAAGAAGTATTAAGGCAAGAAACACACACGTATGGTGAAACGTAACATACCCTGCGCAGGTATAGGTAAGGATTGATGCAATGGTCCTCTACGTGCTATTATTGCTATAGAGATGAATAGGAAATTCAACACCATAATGAATTTCTAGTTAGTAACATATCCTGACTCTTGATAATTTCAAGAGAGGATATAAGTATTTTTTCTCATAACTTTTTAAATAAATTGATAGTAATGCGTTACAGCGTTGACTATAAAAGCCCTAATTCTCTAACAAGAAAATTGTCAAAGAGGACAGGTCTTCCATAAAAGTACACAAGGCTGTAAGGTCCAGCACATGCATAAAACATGAAAAGCTGGAAAAAAAAGAAGAAAGAATGTCTCTCTGTTGTATCGCAGTACATTAACCCAGGATGCTTGGCTACTGAGCTACCGACACTTCCGCAGTGTCCATATGACTAATGGTGGTGATATTGGGGCGGAAGAAAAAAACCGCTCCGCGACAACCTTCCATCCATCACACAGGGATTTGACAGGCTCTCCCGGAAAACATGCATACAAAAATGTAACGATATACATCCTAGGGATTTTCACTTTGAGATGTTGCAAGACAAGGTCTAGGACTGCATAAGAACGTTTAGAACGGTGACAAGGATATAAAAAGGGTTACCAAGACACATAGCTCTAGATGTTGGGGCTTCTTGAGTGCTCATATTGAAATTGCAGATTTATACTATGTATACTTCTTACCTATAGTAAGTAAGGAAAGTGATACATTCCACCCAAATATTTCATATGGAGATTTCACTGGGCATACGCGTTTTCAGGTCCCTAAATAAAAAAGCTTTTTGGTAAAAGGTTTGTGTATGTGTGTGTATGCGTGTGTGAACAGTATAACACAAAAACGAAACGCTTCTTAAATAGATCTGTTGGAAGCATCGGGTCCAAGCTAGGTCATTTGACGGTGTAAAATGCTACTTCGTGTAATTTGTACAAGTTATTCTTGAAAAAGGCAAATTTTCATTATAATCGAGGTACATGTTTGCAGAAATGGTTTTATTATAGGTTTAGTGTTGAGTACAAGAAGCAGAGATAGTCAAATCTTTAAACGCCTGTCGCTAATTTCCGGCTTTGAAGTTCCCTACTTTTTCCAAAGATCGCGAGGAAAAACTTTACGGCTTCTCCTCAAAAAAATCTGATGTGTTGCACTCACATGACTTTCTCTACTCTTGCACAAACTATTTTTACAAACGCTTATTCTCCATCTACCTCATGTTCCTCGAGCTCTTATTGCTAATTTTCTTGTAGGCACAAGGGGAATATGGTATGCTTTAAGCTGTAGTCAAATCTTTTAAAAACTGGTTGCTATGTCGAGCGTTCTATTCTCTTTGCATGTCTAGGGCAGAAAAAAATCTAATAAGGAATTCGCATTTGAGAAAAAGTATAAGTACTGGAATATTCAAACAAATAACAAGGATAATTTCGGAAATGGTTCACTGGACAAAAAAGTTGTATATGACATAAATTGTGTGTTTTAATCAGTACAGATTTGTATTAAAATTTTGTCTCTCTCTCTCCACGGTTCACCAGTTATGCGAAAGTCATTCAAAATGAAGAGGACTTTTGGGGATATTCTCAGAAAATTCAAGATGTGCACTTCATTTATTACAAAAATATCTTTAATATATTATATTTTAATCAAAATCGTTAGTGCCATTTTTGAGAAAATAAATATTTTCAAACAATGTTTCATGTAAAGGTAGTCTGGGGTGGGGGGATATTATTGAAAATTTCGTGTCGCGTCTCTGAAGGATACTAAACCTAAATACCAGGTTTGGTATTTAACCGAATTTTCCTTTTTGAGTTATGCTGTTCACAGACACACAGATACACACAAGCACCTTTTTCTAGACTCAGGAGACCTGAAAACATGCATTTCCGGTGAAATCACGGCATCTAATTTTTGGGTGGAATGCAATACTTACTAATATATAGTAGAGAAAGCAAAATGACAAAAATACTGAAAAATGCAAACCAATAATAATAAATATATATGAAACGAGTGATGCCACAACAAAAAGGCTTATTTGAAATAAAGTTTTAACATTTAAATTTGTTGTGTAGCAAGTTTCTTGCCTACCCATAGAGTTTAACATGCATGCAAAATTACGCTAAATTCATTCAGTATTAAGAGGACTTCATGTGCCATTTTCAGAAAATTCAATATATAAGTGCTACTAGTCATATAAACATCATAAAAATATTGTACTACAATAAAAAGAGTTGTTGAGAAAATATAAAAATAATGAAACATCTTCCATGTTTACGTTAGGGGATTTTCTTGAAGATCTTGGTATCGTTTCCTTGGAAGATGGACTTAAATACGAAGTTTGAAAGTTATCGGATTTTTGGTTTCTGAACAATGACTTACACACAGATAGGGTAGGTCGGGGGAATTCGGATAGCGGGGCTTTTTGAATAATGTTAAGCTCTCACGCATGCGCTGTCACTACTAAACACGCCATATTGAAGTTTCTAGTCTCACAGTTAAGGACGGAGTCTTATCAATGTGTGTGCTTAGTTTTTAATAGATTCCGCTATTAGGAGAGACGCTACATTAGTTTTTCTAATCAGAGGTAAAGAAGGAATACTGTACAATACGTAGCATGTAATATTTTGGCCAGAAAACTTAAGCTTTAGCTGGTGTCGTGTACTACTTTTCCTACTGCTTTAAGGAGTGAACGTTTCCTTGGTATTTTGTGAACCATTATAGTATACGGTGGCGCTATCTATTGCACAGTCCAAGAATTACGTAACACGTTATATTGTGGGGCTATTTCGATTACAATCGGTGGGGTTAATCGGATATCATGCATATTTGTTTCTATGATATGCAACTTATTCCCGTTGGGGCCTATGTTTTAAAGTAACTTTTATAATATTAATTATTGCGTACAAATTTCAGATGGTACAACATTACAAAAGGAAGAATTTACGGCTACAATGGGACAAAGAAGCTATGGAACAGGCAATCTCATCTGTAATAGAGGATAATCTGTCATTAATAGGCGCAAGTATACGACCCTCTGTACAAAATGTTAATTAAAATCAAATGAACTGAATGGCTTACAAGATATTGCATCTCCTTCAGCATCATTAGGCCATGCGTTTGCTTTCATACATGATGCGGAGAAAACTCTTGCGGATCGCGTCATGTATTTAGAAAGTCGTGGATTTCGCCTGACTCAGGAAGAATTGCGTATAGCAGCCTACTCTTATGCCCTAAAATGTAACTTTGAGGTGCCACGTTCTTGGATAGAGAAAACATGTCTGGAAAAGATTGGTGTATTGGCTTTTGTATGAGAAATGGCCTTAATTTGAGGAAGCCTGAAGTTCTCTCTAAGGCAAAAGCAGCTGGTGTCTACTGAGAGGCTATTAATTTATTTTACGAGTTGATAGAGAACTTATTGACAGCGTTTTATCTGCATGATAAGCCCACCCACTTGTGTAATATGGGTGAAAGTGGGCTTCCCTTAAATAATCGGCCACCAAAAATAATAGAAAAGAAAGGGAAAATGGAGGTAATAAGTCTGACAAGCGCAGAGAGGGAGAAAATGTAAAAATTGTAGCCTGTCACAACGCCGTTGGATCATATATCCCACCACTGGTCATTTTCAAGGGAATACGTCAGCGTCCCGAGTTTAAGCAATCTTCCCAGCGGATCAGTGAGCGTGGCTATATTATCGAAGAAGTATTTCCTAAACTTCTTCACCACTTGCAAGAGCATCGCGCACCAGGGAGAGTACTTCTCATGTTAGATGGTTATACATCTCATGCAGCCCTTGAATATTGCCAGAAAAACAGCACTGAACTCCTGTGCCTTCCTCCACATACAACTCATGTTTTGCAGCTTCTTTGCAGTCTGTTCAAGGCACTGAAAGACAATTATCATCGTGAGCTACCTCATGGCTTCATAAAAATCCACGGTCTAGCATAACCAAAATCCAATTCAATCCAATGTTCAAAGAAGCATGGATGGTAACAGCATCTGTTGGATTAGCAGTGAAAGGATTTTCATGTACAGGAATATTTCCCTTCAGGTCTGAAGCAATCGAGGACTTTCGTTATCTAGCTTCCGAAACATACTCACCTTCTACTAATTCTAACAGTAATGGAGCACAACATGAAGCAATTGATGCCGAACAGCCCAGCACTTCACAATCCGTTGTGGGTGTATTGCCTGAAAGAACCGTTCGAGACGTCCTTCCTAGTCCTGAAGAGAGTGTGATCAAGAGAAGAGTTCAAACTAAGGAGCATACCACAGCACATCGCCAGAAAATGTAGCAGCTGTTAAGGCAAAGAGAGGGATTATGCCCCCGTGAGCCATAATAGTATACTACTTGGGTGCTCACTGAAATGCTTGGAACGTTGTAACATTTTATTTTCAATTAAGAAATTACGCTAACCTATCGAAATTACCCCGCCCTACCCTATGCATATACCTTCTCTAAATGCTTGTTATTCAGGCGACTTAAAACGTAAATTTCTGGAGAAATCTCGATATCGAATTCTTTTAGTAGAACTCAATGCTTAATATAAGTAGATACTAGAAGAAGCAAAAAGTTTGTCTTCTTTATGGCCCCCGCAGTAATCCCCGTAAATGATCTCGGTCTTCAGAGGGGGTCGATTGCTTCAGATAATAATTTCATTTCTATGAAAACGTTTAGAGCACCAGGAAATGGTGCTACGGCCTACCTAGGGACACCACGTACTTTTTAATTCATAAAGTTTTGTCGTACTCCCACGTAACCATTTATTACACTTTCTAGTATTAATTATTTCTGAAAATGTCCACGTAAAAGATAAAAATTCGTAGTTTCAAGTGAGACAGTATTTTTAACACTTGAATGATTTTAATTAAATTATATAATATGTAAATTCAATAACAGCCCACCTTGAAGCAATATGTGCGTAATAATTTTTAAAATGTATATAACGGTCATTGCATATGCTTATATTATTGTAAACATGTTTAATAATGTTATGTGAATGCATTGTGTAACTTAATAATGCGAGAGCTGTGAGAATAATAAGTTTAACGTTGATAACAAAGAGGTAACCTTGAGGCAATAATGAGTTTGAGAGTTATGATTAGAGCAACGATAACGTAAATTTTGTGGCAGTTTAAAAATAGCCAATCAACATCCAGAAAAAGCTTTAGTAAATGCAGGTATTCTATTGGACTAGGATTAGCCAATAAGAGACTTGAAACACAAAAAGTTAAAAGTTTATACGGTTAAAATATGTTCAGTTGCTGGCAGACCTTGGTAGTGACTGGATGGAAGATGTGTTCTCTAGAGAAATGTTACGTTTTCGTGTGAAACGAAAATGAAGTATATGCGTTAACGAAGTACAAGTATTAAATAAAAGAGTCTCAGAGCTCTTAATATGGGTGTAGTGCTATTTAATTTGTGCCAAGGATTAATAAAAAGAAGTGAATTTAAACTTCAAATCTGTGTAAGCATACATTCTTGTCGCACCACGCCCTCATTAAGAGAAACATGTCTCTAAAGTAAGAATGACGCAGTCGAGGCAAACATAAAGATACATAATACCTATAGAAGCAGTTTAATAACAAAGTTAATGAATATTTTTAAACTTGGAGCGTAACAACAGAAATACATCTTCAAAAATTGGCTTCTCATACATAGCAGCATATTACGTAACAAACAATCTACTTCAAATGAACGCCCAAAGGATGGTGCTAAATTACGTAAACAACAACTTTAAATTGGTTTCCCAAGCGTGGAAATAAATAAATAAACAGAAATTCAACAATAAACTACAACAGTTGAAGAACAATACTACTTCAAATTAACGCCCAAAGCGTGGTGTAAACTCAAACAACAGAACAATTTCTTCAAATTGGCTTCCCAAGCGTGAGGCTAATAACTTAGGTAACAATAAATAAACAATTTGAAAAAATATACTTCTTCACAAGCTATTAACTTGGTTTTGATATAACAAAGTCCAAGCTAATTCAAGCAAAGAAAAGCTACTAAGAAATCATTGATGATATGGTCATGAAGATGATGATAAAATGGACAAAGCAGATGCGCGAAGACAGAAGGTCTTGTCAGGTTGATAGGCGTTGACGTGTTCTCGGCACCTGTTCCATTTCCAACGGAATCTCGTAAACCACAGGTGGTTTTGCTTACCGAGATGACACGGGCGGTGGCTGCCAATCACCCAGGCGAAAGGAGGTGCCAGATCCTAACAAGACCACAAGCACACATCACGCCTACTGGCACGGCATGTGATTCTAACCACGTGTTTAGCTTAGTCCAGCTGGTACAGTAATTGTACTGGCATGCTTCTCGCATGTCTAATTTAATTGGTTAGGTAACTTCCAGCAGCTTCATTTCATGTATTACCTTTGAATTACTTGTTCCGCCCTTTACGCTGAAACTACACAAATTTCTTATTTTTCACAACATTTTAACAAATATTTTCCTCAGAAATTAAGCTATTTCAGATTTTTTTGCTAAATATTCCCTTTATAATTCAAAAAATTAAACATTATTGTATATTAACAAACGTTGTAGAAAATCTATGAAGAGAACCCGAAAAGGGGCTTTTTTACTCATTGAAAATTTATGGAATATTCAGTTAAAATGTATCCTACATGGGCGTAACTCGATTTGGAGCTATCAAACTAATGAAAGGCATTTCTTAAACCTTCCTTTTTCCAAACTTCTCGCTCATGAGGGATTTGCGACGATTTAGAGTATCCAAATGTTTTAACTGATTTGTCTTATTTAAAATTTAATGTGATTTGTGGTATCTTTCGGCCTTTGTTATGGTAGGAGTAATACCAGAATGTTTTGAACGGTTTTAAGAAAATAATTAATGTTCCAACAACATACAGTGATGTCCTCTTCGTTCAGAAGACCTTTTAAAACACATAACTTATTTCAAATAACTTTTTCTTTGGCATTCAACGTTTCCGAGATATTCTTTATTAGTTGTTTGAAGTTTTCAATAATTTCTCCTTTCTTTAATGTGCTGTCGCTATTCAGTTGTTTTTCTTGATATTATGGAAAGAGTATGGATTTTCAAAGACAGTATTTAGCGACTCGCTATTAAACTTATGACTATAGAATGGAATGTGATGTGAAGCTATTTCTGCTAATGTTTATCCCGATTAACAGAAAGCAGATAGACAAATAACCTTTCGAAGTAATGGTTTGTAGAAGCTATATAAACAAGATAGTAGATAGAAAAAGTTATGTGAATGTTACACACAAGATTTTTTAATGTTCCATTTATATGCCACCTTTAACATCTCAAGGCATATCGACGGCTTTTTGCCTTTGGAGTAATTGCTCATTAGCTATGATAACTCGCATTATAGTGGTGTTAATCTTTGGGTTGGTATTACTTTTGGTTATTACATTAAATCTGCGCGCGCGCGCACGCACACACACACACACACACACACACACACACACACACACACACACACACACATTTACACTCCCATTCATGCTTCCAGACTCTAGGGAGAATGGGAAACAATCCAGGCTAAAGAAAAATTCCCACCCTCCTGCCAGGAACCGAACCCGGGACCACTGGAGATTAGCACCAGACCACAGAGGCAGCCACATCAGATTTCTTCAGATGGTAAACAGCTATTCGTATTTTCTCGTAGTTATCCAGAGCTACCTGCTTTATAATTAAACTGCCTATCGCTTTAACTTACATTTTGCTCCTTATACCTAAAACAAAATGGATAAACGAGTAATGGAACCTTATCTGGATTAATAATAATAATAATAATAATAATAATAATAATAATAATAATAATAATAATAATAATAATAATAATGTTTTCAGGAACGGTTTGTAGAAGAGCATCAGATATTTGGCAGAGGATTTTCGTTAGCTGTCGAAAACGTGGAGAAACAATTTTAAAGCAGGGTAACCGAAATTTTGCATTTGAATAAACTGTGGTAATGTAATACATTCACAGGTATTTCTCTACCCTCTATCGTTTATTAGTGGGTATAAAATATTCTTAGTAAAGCTTACTTTCTTGTATACTACATTTAAATCCAAATAAACCTTTACAGAAATAGCTACATAATATATTCCTTTGGGATAAAAGACAACAGAGATAGTCAAATATTTAAGAACTGGTGGTTATAAGATAGCTTTAAAATTCCAAGCTGTTTCCGTGCAATCGCGAGAAACAATTGAATGTTCACAGGGCTTTAATAACGGATATCTCAGAAATGACTTATGCCACAAAAAACTTATTGAAATAAATTGTGTGCTTTAAATAAATCTACATTTTTTGTAGTACATTTTCGTCTATCACTTAACGTTTACCGGTTATACGACATTATATAACATTCCTTCCGAATGAAGAGGAATTCACAGGCTATTCCAAGAAAATTCAAGATATGGATTTTATTTGTCTTTAATATATGGTATTTTAATCAAAACCGTTAGAGATTTTTTAGCAAATCAAACATTTCGAAGGATGTTTCATGTAAGGGGTAGTTGGGTTAAGGATATTCTTGAAAACTTTCGAATCGCATCTTTGGAAGGCTCTGAAACTAAATACCAAGTTTGGTAGTTATGCAACTTTTCGTTTTTCAGTTATTCTGTTCACACACACACACACACACACACACACACACACACACACACGGATATTTTTCTAAAAGTGCTTTATTTGGATTCAGGCGGCCTTAAATATATTTCCGGTGAAATATTGGCATCGAATTTTTGGGTGGGATGTAATACCTTCTCTACCTACTATGTACGTGGTAGAGAAAGTAAAAATTGGACTACAGCCTTCTCCAGCTTTTATGCTACATATGACTAATGCAAAAGGCATATTTTAAATTATAGCTACAAATATGATATTGCAAACTATTAAACGGCAATATATATTTCGAACTGTCTGTACTAAATGCAGAATATAATAGTGAAGCTTTACAGTGATGTAATCGGAACAGCAACAATGAAAAACGATACGTATGACGTTAAAATAATCCAGTTCACATGTTACCTACATTTTCAGATTAAAACGGAACAAAATAAGTAATATTAATATATAGAACCTCGTTTATACAAGCAAATATTAGTGTACATGGTTAATTTCACAAAATATAAAAACAAAAGAGTATATATAACACCTGAATGGTATATTTCGAAAATTAAGTAAAATGTCATAAATGCTTAAAGCATATGCAGTAACACAATATGAACTAAACAAGCGTGCGTTTATAAGAGTTTTAAAAGCTAGAGAGACGAGACAGAAAATAAAGCAAATATTTGATTTTAATCTGTTCTTAAAATGCGAGATTTTCCAGAAACAACGGTGATACAAAACGTTTGCACTGCAAGCAGAAATACATTGGGGAAATTTATGAAATGAGTATTTTCTCGAGTTGCCTGGGAAGAGCATCCCAACTGACTCTTTCTTCTTTTCTTACTATTAACCCATCACGTTAGTAACATGAGCTGATTACTCAAATACAACCCCTTTACTCAATGTGGAAGACATATAAAGAAGCTACATAGATATTTTCTGTATATCCTTCTTATAAAGTTACTTGTTTTGCACAATTTGCTATTAACTTTCCGCCTAATCGAAATTTTCCTGATGTATGAATTCTGACAGCAGGTTTGCTTATGCAGCAAAGTTCCATTCTAATGAGTGTTCATTTCAAAGTATGTCATTACGTCATTGTTAGGAGTCAATTTTTTCAGTTAGTGTATGCTCTAAGGGAAGAACATAACGTAGTACATTTGTGGAGGAGAAGTTGCCTAGCAGGTACGGTGGTAATGGGAACAAGGTTAAGACGATTAGTAGTGTATGCTTCTTTTCATGAACACCGAGTACTTGGCTGTTATTACGGAGTGATACTTCTGAAAAGGAGCCATGGTGGAAGGACAGCATCAGTAGCCTGCGCGCATGATTTTCTTACGAAGTATCTAGGTTTCAGGAAGTTTCAGAAAAAAGTGTATAAAAGGTTAACAGATGACTGCTTTAAATTAAATATGCTGGTTTATTTTACTTTTATTTGTTAGCTTCATTTATGGATGGTATTTTCTTAGCAATGTTTTGATAGGTGGATTATCCAATTGCAAGAAACCCAATTTGTCGAAAGACAGGATGGCGTGTAATAAAATTAACTGTAGAAACTCTCGAAATAATTATAGTTGCAATGATACATCACCTCCAAACATCATTACGTCAGCTGATGTGGTTATTTAATTTATCTCTCGGCTTATCACACAGTTGTGAGATGATGATTGAAGTTTTTCTCATACAACATCCCAGCACATCATAAAATAAAAGAACCTGACCTGACCGTCATGTGTTCTATGACACGGAAGGTTCTCACGTTCAGATTGAACTCCGTGCTTGCTAGGCAATTCTCCTACACACGAGCCATACACCACTGCGGAGGTACTAGCGAGATTAAATTCTAGGCTCAATGGATAAAGTGACGTCTTATAGCATTTGATGGTACACTGAAACGAACGAAATGTCATGCATTTCGGTGAAGATGGGTGATGTAGCTCTAGTTAAGGTACAATCGAATCGGGATTTACTGAAAAATCTTTTACCTGGAATTTAGGAGGCAATAAGAAATTATAAACCTAAACTTGCTACTAAACGCTCTCCAGATCATCGGGACTGTTGTTCAACAGAGATGCCTAAATTGGAATGGAGCCCTATAGCAAGTATGCAAAGCACATCAAATACCCTCGAAGCAGAAAAATAAATTATGTGGAATAAGAGGAATGAATTATAAAAGTAACAAAGATTTTAGGAGTTTATCAGAGCTGTTTCACTAACATTAGAAATTCTTTGAGTATCTCAATAACAAAAAGGCTTTAAACCACAAGCAGAGCGATATATTGGTATATCGCGATGCAGATTTCAAAACAAGCTTATGAGTCTTTGGGCATGTTTCTGAAAAGTTTTGTCTTCCGTTTTCATAGCAAACACGTGTGACTAGAGGAGAGCGCAAAAGACAGGCATATTTTCAACGAAAACACGATGGAACTTCTTTTTAGGCGAATTTAAAAATTGCATTTTCGTTTTAAAGTACTCACTACTAATCAAACCTGGACATTTGATTTACGTTTACGTTGGCACAGAGCTTTTTATACATTTACTCATTAGTGTAGTTAAGCGAGTGTACTTCCAGCGTTCAGCCTGAATGAACTTATTTATTTCATCGTATAAAGTAAAATATATGCGGCGCTTGACTCATGTCACAGTAGTGCAGTGTTGTCAGATATATTGTTAATCACATTTTAGATAATACTTGGCTATAGACCAAAGGTTGGAAAGGATCTTTTCACTTATTTTTGATAGTTCTCTTCTTCTAATCTGTATGGGTGATGGTTTCTTAGTTTCTCTAAGGGCCGATTTTCCATGTGCTCCTTTCAGTAACTTCTAGTAACTGTCACGCTTCTTTTGACTTTTCCCTTGGTTCCGCCAAACCACACACCTCCTGGAGGCTTTATTACAGTATGTTAATTTAGTATTTGGTCTGAGTTTAAAAAAGTAAACATATGCTGTACTATAAGATAAAGAAGAGGTAATCACAGTAATTATTGTGTGTTTGTTTACATTTAATCAACACTAAATTACAGCCTTAGGGAACTAGATGATAGGGTTCTAAGGAGAAGTGGACAAAATTAGTTGATTACATGTTGGGAAATACCGGGTTCGATCGCCGAAAGCAATCAGCTCTGCAGCACCGGGTCAAAGCATACATTTTATTGAGAACTAGATAACACAGGGTTCCCATGAAGTGGCAATACATTTTCCGGAAAAATTATATTTGGACTATTTATTTTACAAGCATACTAAGGGTACACTACGGTTTTGAATATTGAAGAAAGAATCATAATTGTGGAATATCGTTTAGGTGGCCAAATCTATGACGAGGTCCAGAGAGAGAGAGAGAGAGAGAGAGAGAGAGAGAGAGAGAGGAGTTTGAGAGGAGGTATCAGAAAGACGCCCCTAAAAGACTTACTATTCAGGAATACAGAATTTGTAGCTCGATGGCCACGAGTCAGTCCACAACGTGTAGAGGGAATGAGGAAGAACATCGAAAGAAGTCTAAAGGCATCCACCTGCCGGCTGAGTCATGAGCTCAATTGCCATTTCATTATTTGTACCTTTCGTAATCACAAACTCACGAGGATTAGGTACAGTATTATCCAATTAACCAATCTATATTCCAATTTATAGTTTTAATTGTAATTCTTTTAACATGAATTGGAGCTAGACCGAATTTTTCCTGTTAAAATATAAGGATCTTCAACTTATCCGAAATCCACAGTGTGAATAGTGCTTTACTACACTCTGTAAAAAGAAGGTCTATTATATCCGGATACTTCACAAGCTAGTGGATGAAGACACTGCTGCACGAACAGCCACGTGTTATGATGTTACATCTGTAAACGAGGAAACCTGATGAATCATTTTCTGTTCAGTGACGAAGCCACATTTCATGTGTACGGCGTCGTTAACAGACACAATTGCAGATCTGAGTAGACAAGCAATCAAATTAATTCACCAAGTGGCAACGGGAGTCTCCCAAAGTCAATGTGTGGCTAGGTCTCATGAAGGGTAACATTTGTGGCCCTTTCATCTTTGCCGAAAAGACAATTACCGGGACAATCTACCTGGACATGCTGCAATTGTTCCTGGAGCTACAGTTACGACAGGATTTACCCTTGTCTCTGTCATTTATCAACAAGATGGGGCACCACTCTACTATGCAAACATTTTGCGGGACTACCTAAATGAAACCTTTCCAAAGCCGTGGACCAGAAGAGAGCGGATTGCATGTGGCTCTCCGTTCACCCAACCTAATTTCTCTTGACTTTTTTGGGGAGAGGGGGGCTCATCAACATCCGGGTTTATGCTACCAGGGTGCCAGTTGTACATGAACTGAAACAACGAATAAGAGCGGTATGTTTGCTAATAACCCCTCAAATCTTACGGCGCGTGTTACCACTACAAGGTATTGAGAGTAGTGTTTTGATAATGAAGGTGGACATGCTGAACTGTGTTAGGCTTTATGAGGTCCTGCTCTATCCTAACATAATGTTTATTGTGTTTTACAGATCAGGAGCATAAAACGTATTGAGATTGTCGCGGTATCGTTCGTGTTATCTTATTTGCTGAGCACCTGTTATTGTTTTACTATTTTGAATTTTGGGTTCTTTGTCCTCCGGCTAGCTATTATTACTCAGTCGAGCAAATCTCTTGAACAGGGTGTGTAAACGGAAAGGAGTTGTTCTAAAAGATAACACTGATAAAAGAATTTGTTTTTACACTTTTATTGCCGACACACTTTATTAATTACATACATATATATTACTCTTGATACACGCCTGACTGGAACTGTTATATTTTCGAATGTAACTATAATCACTTATTTGCCGCACATTATTAATTCGCGTATTTCACATTTTATAACTAGCTTTACGACGCGAGAGATTCTGTAGAATTGAGTAACGTGTACTTCGTGAATGCTTCTGTTAAACTGCGCGACGTGTAACCCGTGAATGATTGTGTTAAACTGCACGTTACCTGCCCCCGGCTTTAGAATTTATACTCCCTCACCCCGATATGCCTAAACATTATGACAGAACTGTTATTGGTTAATAAAGCGCGCCAACATTAGCGTCTATTTTTTTATCCAATCAAAATTACGAACACATATTCTCTAGGGAAAATATTCCCTCCATTTATAAAGAAAGGCACGCTACTCTGACGTCATTTGTTTGTCTCTTCTAATTGATAAACAACTCACCCCCTCGTTTCATTGTTATCCGCTCCTATTGTCAGTTTCAGTGAGGCCGTGTAAACTTATTTCCTAACAATGCTTATAATTAACAAACATCTCAAATCATTGTCATACAATAATGTTAATTTACACTACAATTACTCTGGCATTCACAGTGTTGTGATATAAAATACTGCCTCAAGATATAATAATTTCAATATAAAAAGAGGATGTATTCTCTAATACGCAGCATGTATAATCCATTCAACCTGGGAAGGCTGAAATCGTGTTATTATTTCTTTCAGTAGTTGGCGCATTAATCCTTTCAATCGCGGTTAAACTTGAATACAAAGTGTTGTAAAATAAGGGATACCGAACCTTTAGACCACTCGTTGAAATATTATGTAAGTAATACATCTTGTTTCCTTAAATTTCATTGTTTCACTGACTTGGAAAATACACAAAAAAAATCTGATGTGTTACATTCATATGAAGTTCTCTAACCTCATTCGTTTATACAAACTATTTTCACTAAAGTTTATTTTTCTATCTGCTGCACTTTAATCCAAACAAACCTTTGCAGAAGTAAGAATAACTTGTATACCCACCAATAATAGAGGGTAGAGAAAGTCATGTGAATGCATCACATCAGATTTTTACCCATTGAAGTAGATGAAGTATTGCATTCCACCTAAAAACTCGATACCGAGATCTCACCGCAAATACAGGTTCTGAGGTCCCCTGAATCCAAAGAAAAAGGTCCGTAAATCTGTCATTGGTGTGTGTTATCCAAACGAAGATTTGGATAAACACCAAAATTAGCATTAACTTCAATATCATCCAAAGATGGGACAAGAAGATTTTCAAGAAAATCCCCAACCCAGGTTACCCTACACATGGAACATTTTTCGAAATTTTTAATTTTCTAAAAAAATGGCTTTAACGATTTTTATTATAATAGCACATATTAAATATATGTACATGGCAAATAATATGTCTATCTTGAATTTTTTGGAAATGGTCTTTGAAGTATTCTTCATTCGGAAGGAATTTTTGTTTAATCTTTTATAGCTGGTAAACGTTAAGCTATAGAGGAAAACGTACTGCGCAAGAAATATACATCTCTTTAAAGCACACAGTTTATTTCAAATAGCTCTTTTTGTGGCATCAGTCATTTCCAAGATATCCTTTAAAAACGGCCATTCCTTTAAACTCCTGTCACATTCAGCTGTATGTCGCTATTCCATTGAAACTGTACCTACAGAATTTTAAGACCAGCGTATAGCGTCCAATTCTTGAACATTTGACTGTCGCTGTTCCCTTTGTATCTATGACAAAATGTGTAATGTAGCGTTTTCTGCAAATGTTTTTACTTTGATTAAAATGTGTCTAGTTTGTATACCCCACTAATAAACGATAGTGTGTAGAGAAATTCATGCGAGTATATCACGTCAGATGTGTTAGAAATAAATACGCGCCGAGCGCGTGTGTGTGTGTGCCCGTGCCTCTGTGTACAGCATAACTCAAAAACGAAAAATTATTTAAATACCAAACTTAGTATTCGTGTTCAGCGTCCACTAAGGATGCGACACTAACCTTTACATAGAAAAACTTTCGTTAGTTTTTATTCTTTCAAAAATTGCTAACGATTTTAATTAAAAAACCATGTGAATAATATGCTTGCATGACGAAGAAAACGTATATCTTGAATTTTCTGGGAATAATCTCTCAAAACCTCTTCATTCTAACTTCTGCATAGCTGGTAAACCGAAAGACAGAAATAATAACTTGCTACACAAACTGGGTAGGTCTCGTTAAATCACCCAATTCCTGTCAACAAAATGTTTATGGTAGTAACCACTTACGAGATATTCTTTATAATAGTTGTAATTGTCATTTTCTTTATACTCTTTCAATTGCAAAATCGCTATTCGGTTTTTTTCTCGCGGTCACGCAAACAGAACAGAATTTTAAAACCAATGCATTTGACTATCGCTTAAACCGACTGCATTCCCTTACTTCCTTTCTACCCACAAGAAAATAGGTAATAAAACCATTTCTACAAATGTTTTACCTCGATTAACAAGATATTGATAGAAGAACAAGCCTTTGTAGGGATAGTTTGTTGAAGAATGGGTTGAGAAATTCCTGTAATTGTAACAAATCAGATTTTTTTAAGTTTAAAGTGTAGGATTCGTAGAGCGTAGAGTTTCCAGACAAGGTAAGGAAGACCGAAGAAAATAATCTGGGTAATACAGCCCAAAAAAGATTCGAATTTATTATCAAAACTTTAGTAAGGTAAACAGGAGGCACTAGCCCACCTCACCTACTTTCCAGTTACCGAGAATTCAATCCCAATGTCGAGTAGACCTTGCAGAAATCTGTGATAACAGAATAGAGATTAAGCTTAACTTGACGCTTATGTACTTCCTTCTCAGAAGAAAAGCTTCTCGGCATTCTGTTGTTCGAAATGTGTTTTCCATGGATATTATTATTAATAGGTGGAAGAGATGTATCTGAAACATTTATGAAGCATGGTTCTATGCGAAGGCTTACGAAGATGGGTATTAAAGCTTCTTGGCTTCCGGAACGGAGGTCTGCTAAGGCATGCTACAGTTTCACCTGGCCCTGCAGATTGATACTTACTACGGTATAACCTTAAGGATTAGAAATGTACCAGTTCCTGATTAATAAAATTAATTTCAACCGTATCTATGTCAAAATTTATTTATTTATTTCTAACTTGAAAAATGAAATTTTACGCTTCAGCAACCGTTTTCTAAGGTATACGTTTATCAGAAAGGACCTAATGTTGAATTACTTCAGATTACATCACAATAATATCATCACACGCTTCATAAAAATATAAGGGCTGGCCTCTTAGCTCAATCGATAGAGCACCTGCCTGCTGTGCGAGGGGTCCCGGGATCGATTCTCGGCCTGGGGTGGAAATTTTTCTCTAGTACAAATTATTGCTTCTCTTCGCTAAAATCCGGAAGTATGAATGTGTGTGACCTAATGAATTAAACCCAAGATTACCAGAAATAAGACAAATGAATACCATTGCCTATAGGCAAAATGTTTCGTAGGAAAGGCCGCCGATAAGACCATTGCAGTTAAAAGCGGGGAATGTTAAAAAAATTTAAAAAAGAGCATGACAGTATTTCTTACTCTACCATGCTGTATAGTGTTTTAATTGCGGTGGATGACACACGAATTTACCATTGAACGCCCTAAGTATTCCAAACCTAATTCTAAATAACACAGCATAATATTTTTGTAAGTGTGATAAGCATACCTAATGTTCCATTAATAATGCAAAATATAATTTGGAGCAAATGCTCCATGTATCTCTTTATTCGTGCCGAAATTGTGGAGGTTACGAACAAACCAGCCATTTCCACAAAAATTAAAAGCTGAGTTTTTTATGGTTCGGAAGCTTTAGATAGGCATCAATTGGGATTTGTGACTAGTCTTGCCCAAAAGCGGTCAGTCACATGAGAAAAAGTAGCGTAAAGGAGTATTTTCGGTCAAAACTGGACAATTCCATACCGCTAAATACACACGTGTTTCCATTAAAAAAGGGCCATTTCTTTGTGCTTGTAAAACGTTTCCTTTCGTACTGCAATTGTTACTGTGCAGGCACTTAAAATTTTCTTGTTGGTGAAAACCTGTCATCAGATCACTGTCTTTCAACGCGCAACTACTCACGAATAATGAAATAAAAAACGATGACGCAGTTAGCTGTATTTCAAATGTAAACGCGTCAGCATCCAATAGTGCCATTACACTGGTTATTTTACATGGATCCTCCCCGTCCCTTTAGTAATACCAAATATATTCTTTGGATCTAAGTTTATATTTATTAAAAAGGAGAGTAAACGATAGAATGTTGTACACACATTATCGCAATTTCCTACGCCAGGCACGTTTTTAACATCTACAGTACAATTTACCCCTTATAGCCTGATGTGCCAGATTTGATACAATGGTGTTTCTCTTAAAGAGTTTAGGATTTTTAGTGGTCTTTTCTTCTAATTTCATGTTGTCCTAACGTTCTGTAATTAATACAGGTATTTATAGCTGTTTATATTGTAAAACTATTACTTTTTAAATAATAAGAAACAAAATCCATGCAATTGCAGTCAAATTTCGGCTAATTCTATATCTGGATATTTCCAAAAATTGTTTGCTTGTAAACTGTAAACAAAAATTATTAAACAATATTATTGACGCCCTAATATCAAGGAATTTAACACCCGTTAAGCATAAAATATATCTGTCACTGTGGAGTAAAGCGATGCCTCTTTCTAGTTTTTTTCTATTTCTTGAAAAAAACCCGCTATATTGGAAATGACCGGTTTCGTTCACAACCTCGTCAACTCGAACCACATCTGCGACTTGGTAAACATTTTCTGGTAAGGAAAGAAATCGCGTATACTTATAGGCAATATATCTTATTAAAATATGATATTAAAAGATTTTCAAACAAGCCAGTAGTTATGATGGTTGCAATGTGCTAGGTGTTATGAATTTTGATTAAAATTACTTTTTAATAAAATTAATTGTACCAATTTATTAAGTCTTGGAGAAATTTGTAGGTAGTATCAATTTTTCTGGGACAATTACTAAAATAATGTTGATTCATCATAAATAATACTAAGAAAGCATTTAATCTTATATTGAAATGACTGGGAATGCAGCTATTGAAACACTAATACTAAGGAAAATTGTGAATAATATGAGCTGGAATACAAAAAGATAAAGCGAATAATGAAATAACTGTATACTGATTTAGAATTTCACTAATATCTGGAACTGGTGCGATAATTATTACCACACTATTTTAGATACTTGCGCACTAATGCAGTACAATCGGTCATTACCACATTACTTTGAATTTCATAATGTTTTATATTACGTAACCGAAATTAGTAAATGAATGTACCCTCTCTTATCTGAGGTAAAGAAAGAATTGCAGTTGATCAAATTAACCAGAAATGGAATCATGTTTGGCACCCCTGAATCCAAGAAATGCTTATAAAATCGTTCATTTGTATAACGTGATCGCGAGCGCGAAGCTACATGGACCACCGGTAACCGCATCTCGGCCCAGCATCTGGGTGGGGTCTCCAACCGGCCTTTCAGAACAATAGCCGCGGAACAGCCACTTATGCGCCCCTTCCAGTTTGGGTAGTTACTGCTTCAGAAGATTTCTTTAGGCAGATTCTAGTGACCTCTCTTTCAGAACGTTCCTCTCCATAAGGGGATTCTCAGTTCAGTTAGTTAAGAAGTTATACAGTGAAAAGTGACAGTGAAAGTGAATAGTGCTGAGTCCAGTTCAGTTGTGAGTTGTGGCACAACGGATTATTTGTGTTATGTTCTGAGGGTGTGTCAAGTGTAACGTTTGTGATACGTTGAGCACCTATATGATAAATAAAGCGTGTTTAACTGCAACTGATTTTCTCATTTGTTATAATACGATATACGTATGCTCGCGTCTTCTCGCGAACAGTATAACGCAATGTCAAATGAATTAGTGGTCTATGTTGTCATAAAAAACTCTCTGGCTCTTGACGCTTAGAGAGCAGCTCACTGAGAAATATAGTGATGACTAAATAAGGGGAAAAGGAAAGTAGTTTTTTGCTAATAGGTGAACTAATGGCGATGGAAGCTAAATGAATTTTGTATACATACGCGATTTTAAAACTAGCTGCAATGTCCTACCCTTCTCTCCCGCCTGATCTACTATATGAGGAGCATCGGAACAAAACTGACTAAATCCACTCGAGGACAAAATTCTTTTTTGATACGGATTCCCCCTATTTCGATAGCGCTGAATCGATCTGCGCGATCTGTTTCTTTCTTATGCCCTCCTTCTATCGTAAAATGGCTTTGAAATACATCGTTCGGTTCAGAAAGCGCTTAGTTCACCAAAACGAATGGAACAAAAGGCATTGTTTTACAAAATCAAAAAAGTGTTTACGCGACACTGTGCACATACATGCCTTCGACTGTATTTGCATTTTAAGAGACTAGAAATACCTTCTTGCTGCCAACATCACATATCGCTTCCTTGGGTGTTCTTAGCAATATTGCATCATGCTAAATGAATGAATAAAGGAATAAAAACAAACCTCCTTAGTTGAAAGTCTGAGAAAGTTAGCTGTGTCATGGAGGCACTAATAGTAGATTTGCTAAGTATTACGCAAGGAAAAGGAAATAATATTTTTGAAAGCAACAGTACCAAAAATAATAAAAATGCAGGAAATGATGAGAAGTAAAGAAATAAATAGTTATGTCATGTCGTTAACATTTATTTTTGTATTGCTGTCAAGCAAATAAATGCAATGAAGTGCCTGCGAAGGACATTTTTAAAAAATAGCGAAATACATTAAGTTCTCTTTTCTTGCATAATCATTCCTATAAAGCAATAAGATTCAAACCTGATGAACCTTTTGCAATCCCTCTAAACCATTCATATCTCCACTGAAACGAGGATATACGTTTGAGCGTATACCACAGGTCCAGGGTTCAACTCCAAACTGAGTGAACATAGTAAAGAATAAGCATGTTGACCTATTCTTACAGAAAAGTTTCCTGGGTGAATGAAGACGTGAGGCTGAACTGCAGGTGTATGTATGGACGAAGAGTCTGCATTCTAAAACTAAAATCGAAACGATGAAGAATCTGATTGTTTCGAGTAAGCAATTGACACTGTTTAATTACTGAGATACTCTTGCGCTTATTGAAAGAAATATTGACATTAAAATGTGTACAAAAAAGTGAAAAGTGAAACTTGAACTCTCACCTTTTTTACAATATATTCACAAAGTAATGTATAAACCTGCTTTTGTAAGTGGAATTAAAATTGTTTATTTAAATATTATTAAGTATAATTTTTGACATTTTTCGTCGATGTGCAATATAGTATTTTCAGTATAACTGGTTCAAAATGCACTAATTGCAAAATATTTTTAATTATGTGGTATTAAACGAAAATGATTGACGATATCATTATTTACTAAGTTTAGAAGATATCAGTTTTTCCTCTCTCCTAAAAGCCTTTTATTCTGTACTATGTGCTTTTTGATTCGATGTTCCTGTCCCATATAGGATTTTTTGGGACCGCTCCTACGTCAATATGCCGTACTAGAGCATATGTGCTGGAAGCCCTAACCCGATTCAAATTGAAAATTCGCATAGAATTCAAATTTAATTTCAGTGGTCAAACAACGTATGAAAATGGTGGATTTCAGACCACCAACGCTCCTTTGATTTTAATAAACCTACGATAACTTCCTATTCTATCGGATGTTGAACTGAGGTTTCATATTTTCTTTGAGTTCCATTAGATCGTTGTATCTATAGCTGCGTTTTGAGAAGACAGGTGCAACTGCAATAGATTTAAGTGCCTAGTCAGCTTGTCAGAAGCTAATACCATCATCCAACCTATCTCCGAACACCATGGTGAGGGATCTGTAATTCAAAGGATTTTAATTCACCACTTTCCTTTTTACCATACAGACCTCATTAATTTGTGCATGAACAGAGAAAGGAGAACCTAATGCACGTTCTCTTCCACCTCTTCTTTGGGGTTTCTGCACTCCTGTTTTATATGATTTCAACTGGTTATTTTTTAATACGCATAATTTTTGGAGAATTTAGGATACTGCTTTATTTTAGATCAGCGAATTTCAGAAGCGTCCTTTGTACATCCATTTAAAAATAATTTAATTATAAAACAACTGCTTTTTACTTTCTCTGCTTCTTAACTAAAACAAATAGAGAAGATACCGCATTCCACCCAAAATTGCAATACTGGAAATACCAGTGGCCCAAAAAAGCCGTCTTATGTAGCTTTATGTTTCCTGCATACACGGGTGCAAAAGAAGTTGCCGCATCGTTGATGTTAAAAGGAGCAGTGCTGGTACAAAGCGAAAGGTCACTGAAGTAGTGCTTCTGTTTGCGTGTGTTTACTTGAGAGTTCGTACTGATAAACTTCTTATGATCGCGTGCTTGTAGTTTGAGCCAGGTCATTCGGACAAAAAGGTAATGTTTACCAATAACGAACACACGGGTATGGTTACGATATGTGCGGAAACATTTTTCAGTCGTGGTATCTGTCTTCTGCGCACATTTTTTCTTTTGACGTACAGAGATGATAAGCAATGATGGATCATTCCAGGTATAATGTGCGCCTGAGAGGCCCATACATCAATTCGTCCACCAAGAGCAGGCATGCATTTACACGTGCTTAATATGAGTAATGCACTAATAGAAAATAATTTAATCAACGCACCTTTAAAGGTACATAAACGTAATACAAAAGGAATCTGGTTTCATCTTGTTAAGTTTACGGCAACATTTGGTGACATAATTGTACTGAGTGTAGATTAACTGTTATAGAACTAAATGACTTAACACGCGTGCTCAGGTTTGCGTCAAGCGACAATCCTGAGTTCTTGCTAATTACTTATTGGCAAATTGGTTATTAAATAACGGATAACATCCCCCTACATATACATACATACACACACACACACACACGTAGTTGCTCTCACATTCAAACATACCCTGAGCATACAGTGAAATGTTTTTCTTTAAGACAACTTTTTGGAGCCCAGCCAGGAATCGAACCCTGAACACCTAATACAGCAGACAGTTTCTCTACCGAAGGAACTCTGGGAGTAATGATACCAGTTAAAATGTTCGTTTTCAAGCATTGATCTTTCATTTAGCGGTCTCCTCTCTGTCGGTATGGAGTTCTCTTTGTAGTTCTGCTTAAGCAAACCTTTTGGCATCCATGCTATTCTGTATAAACTAACTTAAACTAAGGACGACTTGTGTGGGCCACCTGGTACATTTTTGAGACTCTGTGAGTCCCTAAAAAGCAACGTTAGAAAAGTGAGTCCATAAAAAAGCAATGTTACAAAAAGTCTTTGTGTGTGTGTGTGTGTGTGTGTGTGTGTGTGTGTGTGTGTGTGTGAGTAGCGTATCTCAAAAAGGAAAATTTGGTTACATATTAAACTTTGTATTTAATTTCAGTCTTCCAAGGATGCGTCACGAATATTTTCTACCCTAAACTACCGTGGAACATTTTTTGTTATTTTTCATTTTCTCAAAAATGGCTTATTTAAAATGCCATATGTTTAAGATATTTGCATGAAAAAATTTTTCTTGAGTTTTCTGTAAAGAGCCTGTAAGATTATCTTCATTCTGAATGGCTGGGTGTCCTTTGTGACGTTGGTAAGTCGTAAGGGATAGACAAAGTGCTACTACGCAAAAAATGTAGATATCTTTAAAGTACACAATTTAGGTTTGTTTTACTTTTTAGGGGTGTTAACCCATTTCCGAGATATTCTTCGTTAATGATTTTAAGAGCATAGCGATTTGCCCTTTAAAAATTTGACTATAGATTTTGTCTATACTTCTTATACCTATTTATTTATTTGTGCTAGCAATCTTCCTTAGAATATGGCTATACATCAGCCCAAGCTGTTATCTTGCCATATTCTACCCATATTACACTCTTATTATAACATAAAAAATGATGATAATAATACAAATAGTAGTAAAAATAATAGTAAAGATACCAATAATAATCTTATAGTAATAATATATAATAATAATAATAATAATAATAATAATAATATAATTACATAACTTAACATCACTTGATGAAATTAATTTACATCTCTTTTTATTGTCCATAACCATTTCTTTTTAACTTTGGACAAGTATTCTCCTACCTTTTTACTATCCTTGTTAAAAATCTTGCTTAAAGCTACTTTCCTGTCCCGTTTTAACCATTTCCCATTTATAGCTTCCTTTCTCCAATGCTGAGTACCTTTACAGTCAAAACCGATATGTTCTAAATCTTCTCTTTCCCCACGTATTGGGCACTGATTCTGTGGGAACCCATTTCTCATTCCTATTAATCTCCATACACCTGCTCGTGCCCATGCAATACTTTCTCTTTGTTCCTTATTTGAGTTATCCACATACTGTTCTCTAGCCCATACATTTTTTATTAATATATATGATTCCAAGGAACTTTTGTTCCCAATGTTGCTAAATAAATTTTGTATCTCTATATCTTCAAACCTCTGCCTAGCTTCTTTCCAAAAACCCTTAGCATTATTTTCCCTCCTTCTCCAGATTTCCCCTAGACCACTATTTTCCAAATTAGTTTGTAAACTATAACTCCACCCTTATACCTATATGAAATGTGTAAATGTGAAATGAAATTTTGTGTCGATTAACACGTATTAAAAGAACAGGAATTGCTTGTAGAAACGTAGTAGAGAAAGTCGTGTGAATGCAACACATCAACTCCCTTTCCTATTCTAACAGCACAGTTAAGAGCAAACCTTTATGAGAAACATTTCTTATTACAAGAAAAATAATTAAGGGGAATAGTGCAGTCCAAATTTTAATGTCACAGCTCATCGGGTGCTGCTATTGATTGAATTATATGTGAATTGCTGCTAAAGCACGAGTTATATTCTTCTCGTGCTTAATTACGGATTTCTCTCCCAGAAGTTTTATGTTTGTCAACTAATCCCTCCTTATTGTCATGTGTGAATATGGAAATGAGAGGGGGTAAATCTTATAACGGTGGTAGAATGACCAATTAGTAAATCTTGTGTCTCCTTGAAAAGTTGCAAACCATCATGCTATCATCAAAAGTAAGCTATCATTATCTGCTTCATTTAATTTACCACACGGAAACGGAAAGTTTAAGTTTTAGATATGTAAGGGATGGAGGTTTATAATACATTAAGTCCTGTTTAAAGTAATTAATGCTCAAATAAGTTTTAATTAGAGCAATTTTGCCAATGGATGGCCATGATGGCTTAAAGGATTCACCTGTTTTGTTTTTAGGTCTCCCTACCTTCCAAGGAGTTTATATTATATTAGCACTGTAGTCGTTTAGTCCACCCGCAACACAAGAAGCTGAAGGGAGAAAGGAGAAGTGCCGCTTTTCACAAAATGGCACGACTGCATTAGAAAATATAACGGTGAATGAGGGATGTTAGTGAAAGGACCGAGTATGTAAACACAAAGATTTCAGTAAAAAATTAAAGACGCCAATAGTACACAAAACAGACCATAACTGCGAACATAGTTCACCGTTCAGCAAGATTCAAATATAATAGTGCATTATTTATCTGCCGGCTAATCAATGCAACAGTGCCTTTCTTCCTTTATTACTGTTTTTGAGCTTCCTTTATTGAAACTTGGTTTCTTGGACAAAGCACAACAGATACATTACCAATAAGAACAGATATAAATGGTTGAACCGGGCAGTACGAGCAGAACAAAGTCACACAGCTTGCAAAGTTAAAAAAAAATCGAAAAAGCGTAAACAAATTTCTTTTTTTCACTTGGGATTCATCTTTTTATTTTAAAAGGTTCTAGCGTACTGCGAAAACAACTTTGCTTATCACTAGGCACTGAAAGTAACAAACGTTACACCTGAGTTACTTTGACACACACTCGAAATGCAACACAACTGATCCATCAAATCAAAACTGATTGCTGAGTTACAATTGCACTGTCCATTTGCACTATCAATTCTAACAGCATTCAACTCAACTAAACACAACACTGTCCGTACTGGCAACAGCAGTCCCTTATATAGCCTCGCATACAAGTCAGAACTTTCTTGAACAAGAACCTACTAGAACATGTCAAATCGAAGGTTCAGGAACCAATAAGCGGCACATAAAGGGACCTTTTATTTCATACTCGCTATTCTGTTGTTCCGACAACCCGTCGCAGGTCTCAATTTTACACCATTCAATTTACTTCTATTATGTCCATAACAGAATAGTTTATTACTCATTTTAAAATTGGCAAAATGTTCATTATAAACAATAAAAGCTTAATAGCGAATTCACATCATACTGATTTAATACCTTTACGGAAGTGGAATTCCGGTGAGAGAACCACGAACGTTTTGCACAAACTAAAGCAAAGAAATAGAGGCAAGAAACGGATAAAACAATGAGTGGCAGACTGTTTGGAAACAAGACGACGTAACTACAGATGAAATTGTGGTAAAGAGGCCCTTAAAACAAAGCAAACAATAATAAAAGCTGTAGCCCATATGTGGAATGAGTTATTCACATTACATATAATGTAATAAATTTAAGTTCTAAGAGACGAAGTGTTTGAAAAAATTCCTATTATTGTGTATACTATCTCAATTTCACTGTCACTTCACAATGTGGTCTAGTTCAATTTTCTATGCTACTTCACTTTTCTTCCTAGTATATCGCGTAATGAAATAGGTATGCAGCAGTCTCTTCTTCGGATGATTTATTTGGTGGAGAATCGAACATAATACGTCTCTAATCTCTCGCGGAAGCAGCACTCACTGTATGCCAAACTGTTGTCACAAACTCACTTGCAGAACCGTACATGTCGCATCAGAAAGCACTCACCTACTCAATAACTGCCTCGCTCATGAAAACGCTAACTTATATAGCAACTACAATTTTCGACGAAGTTATGGGATGTTCAGAGGCGGGGAAAGGTAAATTCCAGAACAATCTCGTTAACTCTCGCTTCTGATGTTTGCGCTGGGTGAGAACCCTATCCCATCTTCGTCAGCAAGTCGGTCAATCGGTCGGTCGGTCGGCGCCTTCTACCAATAACGGAGGCCCATAGCTACGCCATAATAATGTATACAATTCCATCAATAAGGTATAATACTTTTTACTTCTTAAGTTACGTAGAGTCAAACTGCAAAATATTAAACTCATAATCTGGATTTCAGTTATTTCTTTCAAGAAGAACACAATTTAGGCATTCAGAGATCATTAAACAGGAAGAAACCTGCATATGGAATATTTCTTTTGGACAACAAAACTTAAAAAAGGTTCTAGAAAAACATGCATAGTACTAAAGTGTGAGCACACATGCTTTACAGCACTGTTCTTACCTGACAAATTTTGCAGATAAAACGTATATTAATCGAGAAAGTGCATCATATATTTTACAAAATGAAACAAATCTGATGCAATACATTCACATAATTTTCGCTACACTTTAGCGTTTATTAATGGGTAAGCAAACTATTCTTACTAAACCGTATTTTTCTGTCTATTTCATTTTAATCCAAAGAAATCTTTGAACAAATAGCTATATTTTGTTACATATACAAAGAAAACAGCGATAGAGAACTGGATATTATATGCTGGTCTTAAAATTCAATACTCTTTCCATGGAATCTCGAGAAAGAGCTGGAAATCTACAGAACTTTGAAAGAATGGATAAGTACTGAAAAATTGGAACCATTAATAACGGATATCTTGGAAGTGGTTTGTGCTACAATACAGTTATTTGAAATAAATCGTGTGTTTTAAAGGATTTGCATTTCTTTTTGTGTAGTACGTTTTCGTCTCTCGCTTAACATTTACCAGTTATACAAGATTATACAAAATTCCTTCCGAATGAAGAGGACTTCATAGGCCATTTCCAGAGAATTCAAGATAAATATTTTATTTGTTATATAAAATATGGTATTTTAATCAAAATTGTTGTATCAAGTTTGGTATTTATCCGACTTTACGTTTTTGAGATATGCTGATCGTGGGCATATATAGGATATTTTACTAAAAATGCTTTTTTGGGGTCCAGGGGCCTCAAAACATATTTCCGGTAAGATTTCAAAATCAAATTTCTGGGTGGAATAGAATACTTTCCGTACTTACTAAGTTTTATACAGTGCTTATATGCCTTGGCAAACCCAGAATTATCACAGGTTATACTAAGTTATAAATAACACTAATATATAAAATGTTATACAACATACCAAAATATCCAATGTTTGTAACCCTGCTATAGGTTTTTTTATACGTAAGGAAAGGAAACGGGGAAAAGAAAAATCCAAAAGTGCCTTTTACAAATGGCATATTTCTTAAAATACATTCGCATATTGAATGGGGAGCTTAAGGCATTAATTCTTTTCTATAAATACAGTATGTTGCGGTGACAACTGCACAGGAATATTGTTTATATATTTTGGATAATGTGTATTTTACAAAGTTATGTATAGCTGAGCACAATGCTGAAAGATATTTTTTTTCAATTTTATTGTTGCTTTGTGCATTTTGTTAAAGTTCAAGAAATAATCGAAATAAAATACAAAGCGGAGTGACGTCATTGAATAGGATGACTGCCATCTGTTGGTATTTGTAGCTTTTTTTGTGATTGGGTGGTTTTTGAGATTAAGTTTGCACGCATACACACAAAACATTCTCTCTTGATAATATTAATATATAGTATTTGGTCTGCCCCTGACTAAGCGAGGCTCCTTTCTGGTGATTCTTGAGAAATTTTCCACGTGCATTTGAGTTTAGAAACATCAGTGTTAGACTGTGATAAATTGAACTTATGTATATTCTTAGTTACTCCAGTTCTAATGACTAGTGATACAATAGGTTTTTAGAGGTATTAGAGCAGCTTGCTATCAAGCTTGTTCAGAGATTCCTTGTAGGAGTTCTAGGTTATGCAAACGCACGCTGCTCTAGTCTCCCTGTATTAATTAGTGGTGTTTGAGAGCTTCATCAGCCGCGACGAATGCGGGGATAAGCTCGATAATCGCGCTGGTCATGGAGAGGCTTTTATTCTGAAGGTGCACATTTGCATAAGAGTCTCAGAAGGGAATTTGCATCTCGTTCCGATATTAGCTCCAGGAACCTGTTCAGGTCATTAAGTGCGGTGCATCATTAAGGGTTGCTTTACGACGTGGCAGCTTGATGCTTTCTAACGACCTAATATGTCACCACACACCCAAGATTCAACATTTTAGCTGCCGTTTAAAGCTGCACAACACAGAGAGAAAGAACGAAACTTCTTTTGAAACCCTATCATTGCAACCAAATCTGTCTGATTGTCTGTTTGCTTGCGTTTAAAATGTATACACACAGGTACATTTTAACAGAAAATCTTTGTGTACTTCAATATTAAATCTTAAATTATTGGAACACTAAAATTTGTTCAATGCCACGTAAAGATGACTTAAAATTTCTTATGTTTTGTATTCACATGCCTTCTCCACTCACCTTTGACAAACTATTCCTAACAAAACCTTATCCTGGCTTACTTCTTATTAATCGAGACAAACTAGCTATAAAAAGATAAGAAGCTCTAAGAAGAATATTGAAATTCCATGCGCTTTACATGATCACGACTCACTACTTGAAAAAGTGTAAGTATCTGAAAATTCACACCGATAACAAAAATATCTCAGAAATGGTTAACGCCAGAAAATATATATTTCACATAAATTGTGCTTTATAACGATTCCTGCAATTTTTTTTGTGTAGCAAAATTTGTTTATCTCTTATGTTTTACCAGTTATCTGTTACCAGAAAAGTGCTTCAGAATGAAGAGATTTCACAGACTATTCACAGTAAGTTCAAGATATACATTTGATTTTTAATGCAAATATGTTAAACGTATGCCCTTTAATCAAAATTCTGACAAACTCAAAAAGAACGAAAACTTTTCCATGTAAAGGATAGTTTGGGTGGGGGGATTTTCTTGAAAATCTTCGTGTCGTATCCTTGAAATATGCTGAACTTAAATACCGAGTTTGGTGATTGTCAGATTTTATTTCTTAGTTATGCTGTTCATCCACGTACATACACACAAACACTTATTTTTTATTAAAGGAGTCTCAAAACGTGTATTTTCGGTAAAATCTCGATACCGAATTGTTGATGGGAATGAAATTCTTCCTCTGCTTACTCTAGGTAATTTTATAGAAAGAAGAAATATGCATGAGTTTTTGTTTTCATTAAGAGAAGATGGACGTTAGTATCTTTTATAAACCATCAATTTCTCAGTTATCTTCTGCTTCAAAAGGCTCTACAACCTCCATTGGAATATTTCGGCCTTCCAGTTTTCGCCATTCCTTTCTGTCCTGGGCGCGTGGATTACAGTTGTTGACCCTGTTCCTTTAATGTAAAAGTACGATCTATTGGGTTAGGTAGACCTTTCATGGCAAACGTTTAGGCAAAACAGCAAGAATTGAGTGAAAGCGGATTTGACAAAAGAAAATTACTGATCTCTACTACTCATTAATCACAAGCGGTGCAGTGAGAGAAAAACGCATTTATCTCTGGTTGGGATGCTATTCCACTAAACAGAGTCCTGGAATTGGATCAATAAAAAGTTCAGTGGGCGACGATCGTAAAACAGACAACCTTGGCTTTTTTATTGCTCACTGGCAGAACTGCAGGGAGAGCCATATCGTATTCCACAAGGATTTAAATACTACCTTACCTGCCATGTTTTACAAGCTTTGCTTATCGCTGTTATGTCGAACGTTTTACTTTACGGTACCAGAAATCAGTGAATTACCCGAATAAAAGGACATAGATAGGTAAATCAACACAAAATAGGAGTTTTTGGGTAATGTGCACAGACTGGTATAACATGAAACTTAAGAAATTAAAGTGCGCCTTCTAGCAGCATGAGAACAAGGATTTCCAGAAATGCAGTAATGTCATAAAAGTATGTATGCACTCTTTGAAACACTATTTCTCAGGAAGAATGAAGCAGAAATGCAGTTTTACTTGTGTATTTTTTAAATTCGTACATATTCAAGTTGCCCCACTTCTGACACCATACACTTCCAAGAGTAGAGGGAAATACCGCCTGGATGAAATATAATTACAGGCATGTTCAATCTGAACTTTTGGTTCCTTCAGTGTTTGTGGCATAGGTATAAGTGAATCAACAGAGGGAGACATCTCGCGCGCTGCGATCTGCACAGATCTATTGCGGCTACCACCCCAGAAGGAAGGGATGTGGTGAAGGAATCACAGGAGGCTACAAGCTGTAAACAGAAAAGCCACAGAGACGCGCAGAAGTCCAAGCTTGCAGACCCGTTCCACTGGTGGAGCTACTGAGAGAGGGCGATGAACAACCCACAATCAAGCAGCCCTCTGAGTTCACGGAGAGTACTCTATTCATGGAATATGAATCCACGCCATCTGTCCGGCACCGCCATACGCCACGAAACCAGAAGCACACTTGAAAAATGAGAAGGAAACGGAATGAAAGGGAAATGGTGGAAAGGAAATCGTGATAAGGAAGAAACCACCCCAGAATTCGCTTGGCGACACCAGGGAAACCACAAAAAAACCCACGAGTCAGAGTAGACGATCATCGGAGATCGAACCCAGGACCTCCCGAACGGGAGTCGCACACGTTACGGTGGCACCACCCTGCTCGGTGTGCTTGAGGCATACATTGGCTTCAAACTTGTTTCGGATTCCTGAGAATGTTAACCTTGTATGGAGGCGAGACAAATGCAACCATCTAACGTCGTTGAACCTCAACTATCTCCACTTTCTAATACCATTTCAGTACCCACTTACGTTCAATGAACAATAAATGCACCGCCATGTTTGTTTATAAAGAGTTGAACGTATTTCTATACTTTCCATTTCCTTCCATTTCCGTCTCATTTCTTTGCTGGGGAAACGTGTTTCAAAGAGTATATGTATCAATTTGAGACATTCTATGTATGTAGAATACAGATAGCATAGAAAATGTTTATATCCCATAACAAAGCAACAGAAGGATATGTATAATTGGTTAAAATTTAATGATCCAAGTCAAGAATGTGCCTAAATATAGAGGCATAAACCAGTTGGCCATTATACCTTGCTTGTTGCGTAGCACAATTATTTTCTGTACAAACATAACTGATAGCGAGGGGAAAGCAGTCGCTCCATGAAAAATTAACTTAGTATTCAGTGCAGTATTACGCTGTGTACACTGCAAGGCATTGCTGTGCCTTACAATTACATAAACGTTACATAATGCATTAAAAATCCAATAGCTTAACGATGACCAAATATTAAATTCTATAGAACTGTTGTCTACACCAAAAAAACAATATCCCCATTAATTATAACAGATCTTATGTATCACATTTACATGACCTTCTCTATCCTGAATCATTTATTAATCGGCATAAAAATTTATTCTATGAAAGCTTATTTTTCTGTCTAATTCATTTTAATCGAAATAAACCGTTGCCGATTTAGCTACATTACACATTTCATTGTAATTGCAAAGAGAGTAGCATTATACAAAAGTTTCAGAACTAGAACCTATATGCTGGCCTTAAAATTCCAATCTCTTTTCATGGAGTCGAGAGAAACAACTGAATAGACAGCACTTTAAAATATTGACAAAGTATGCAACAATTTGAACCGTTAATACGGATATATCGGAAATTGCTTATGCCAGAAAGGATTATTTAAAATAGATTGTGTGTTTTAAAGAGATATACATTTCTTTTGTAGTGTGTTTTCGTGTTTACCAGAAATACAAAAATTCGTCCGAATGAAGAGGAATTCACAGGCTATTCCCAGAAAATAAAAGACTATATTTTATTTGCCATGTAAATATGTTTAATGTAATGTATTTTAATTAAAATCGTTGGAGTCATGTTCCATGTAAAGTGTAGTTGGGGTGGGGGATTCTCTATAAAGCCTTCTTGTCGCATTTTTGAAAGGCAACTTAAATACCAAGTTTTGTATTTATTCGACTTTTCGTTTTCCGGTTATGCCACACGCGCACACGCACACACTTATGTAAAAATGCTTTTTTGGATTCTCAAGACATGTATTTCTAGTGAAATATCGGTATCGAATTTTTGAGTGGAATATAATACTTCCCCTACTTACTATATGTAGTAGAGAAAAATAGAGAAAGTAAAAAAAAAGTAAAAAACAGAAAAAATTATGAATCCGAAATAAAAATTGCACTGCATGGCTGTGTCTGAAATCAATGTAAGTGCATATAACTCGTTTACATACAACTATGGTTTCAAAAGAGTTTTAATTCCAATCATTATTGTTGTCTTAAAATTGTAAAAGTATGTTAAGTGCTATAATTTCCAGCATCACGCTATTTATTGTTGGAAATCCTAATTTCAGGGAATGTATAAGTTCACGTTGACAATCTGAACCATAATGCTAACCTAGTGTGGCATGTCCTGATGTCAAATAATTCAGCATTTTACACGTTACGTGAAAGTAGAATTTGAATGCGCTTTTAGTGTTGTTGTTAAAGCTTTAATTTATTTATGACATAAAGCTGTCTTTACATATTATATACAGAATGATATTGTAGTACGGAAGCGACGCTGAAAAGTTTTGAAAAAACAAGCAAGGATTAATTTTATAAGATGCAAATGCTTGTATTCTTTTACAAAATACCTCCCTTTAATATCCATACATTTTTGTATTCGATGAAACCAGTTCTTAAAGCAATGATACTACTCTTCCTGGGGCATTTCAGACCAGGTTTTCATAATGCTCCACTGCTTTATCTGATGACAAAAAAGTGATTCCACGCACTTTAACTTTAATTTTTGGAAACTAGGAATCACAAAGTGAAAGGCCATGGCTATATGGTGGAAGTTTCATGGTGCTGACCTTTAAGGATTCCAGATCCTCAGTTGTTAGTTTTGATAGACGCGACGATGCATTGTCATGATGCAACAATTTCTTTTGGGCGTTTTTCACGAAATTTTTCAAAACCTTGCGGTAAACAGACACTTATGTACTAATCGGCAGTAATGGTACGTTTGTTTTTGAATGTTATAGTAGCAACAGGGTCGTTCTAGAAAAAAACTAGCAACCATCTTCTTACCAGCACTGTGAACTTGTTGGACATCTATAGGCTTTGATTCTGTTCGAAAGGTCTCCTGAGTCGATTGATTTCTCTATTCAGGAGCATAACAATAAATCCGAGATTCATCACCATCCATTTCAAATCAAATTTGAAGTGCCGCCTTGAAATTTTTCCAGTGTATTTCTGTACCAAGCAGTGCGCTGTTGTTTTTGATCGGGAGTCAATTCTGTTGTCGATGGATTCCACGTAAACTAACTGTTGATGCAAAATTTGACTCGTACCAATGTCCAACGTCGCCCGAATAAATTCATAAGATGTCCGTCGATCTTCTTCAAACATTGCTCTAACAGCGGTAATATTTTCATCAGTAACAGCAGTTCTTGGGCGTCCTTCACGAAATTCATCACTAAGAAAATATAACCTTTTTGAATTCGTTGTACCAATTATAAATTATTTCCTAGATGGAGCTTCTTCAACAAAGTCACAGCCAGAAAATGCCTTCTAGGAAAATTCTTCTGTAGGTGAAAGAAGAATTCCCTCTCCAAAATTTTAAATGAGATAATGACAAACTATTAGATCAAATCGAAGAAACTATACGCCAATTAACTCACAAAACATTATAAAGTAGCTGTCAAATATAAACAATTTAATTTGTTTTTGAAACATTACATTCTAAATATTTTCAGTAAAGCCCTCGAACTAACACAGATCCTTCTTTTTCACTTTTAAAGTGTTCTTCCTTTTGTTTAAGACATAAATCAACACATTGTTCCATGGTACTGGTTGATTATTGGAGGAACGTGTTGACAGTACCATTATAACTGTATAACATGTGTTTCAGATGTCCAATATCCGGGGACGTGTGGCGTAGACTATGTCTAGTAATTAAACCCATTAATTATGTAGTTATTAATCATAAATTCAATCTATATAATGTAATTAACAAAAATGAGGCAAAGGCTTTGACACTAGAAAGCATACACAGAAATTACCCATCTGACTGCTGAGCACAGCTGTATCTCTTTTGAATTAGTGAACGTGAGCTGGAGTGGTTGTAACATGGCAGTTTTTCTCTTTCTATAAAAATATTGGAAGATCTACAACAAATTTCAGAGACTGAAGAAATTTATTCTTCCCTTCAGAAAAATTTTAACTGTCTACACCACTGAAAAAATATTGTCATAACAACATATTGTTAAGCTGCGATCCAAGCAATAGTTACAACTACTTGTAAAAATTATATAAATACGAAACATTATTCCATAAATTCAAAGGTCTGATAAAAAGGTGACTTTATAATGGATCCCAGCCCATTGTGATATGCATGGAAATGAAAGAGCAGAAAGGGTTGTAAAATTAAGCAAACAATAATGATTAAGCTACGTTATTAACCAATAAAACGAATAATGAAGTCCAAAGTAGATTGTAAATATAACTCCAAGTTAATTGCAGCATTTGGAAACAACAAATTAAAAATACCCTTAGATGATCTCTTATCACCCCTGAACTACTACGCAAAATCGTAGTTGCCATGTTTAGGCTTATTATTGGACATAATGGTTTGGCTAAACATCTCCACAAATTTAGTATATTACCATTTCCAAGTTGTTTACTCTGCCGCCAAAATATAGAAATGGACATGACACATCTATCGCCATTTACATCTCTTAAAAATTATCAAGAAATGATATCCAAATTTAGGAAACAAGCTGAAGAATGACTTCATTGTTAATTCCAGAGCAATAACCCCCCACACACAAGTGAATTCATGAAATAAAACAAAATCTGTAATACTCCGTCCTGGTATCTATTTACATACACCAGGACGTGCATTCTATATGTTCCATTTATTTTCCATATGGAATATTGTTGCACAGATTTCACTTACTACTAAGGCAATAAAATGAAATAAATTCAAATAAATTACAATTAAACTATAATCCAACAAAGAAATAGTAAATTACTGTTTATATTCGAAGCCAGTATCCACAATAACTGAAATCCAGTTATTACTGATTTACTAAATTACTAAAATGCTAATTCACCAAATACTTCTACAGTATTTAGCCGCAAAGGTGTCGGTATCCAACACACAAAAATATACTAATCTGTACGGGTCATTATAATCTAGGTACTTTTAATTTTCTTTTATCTATTAAATATATATCTCATAATTAGTATATCCAATGTCTTAGCAAATCATTTATACATCATACATATGCTTCACTGAGCTATCAAACATCATACTATTTGTAATTCTTTACCATGCTCACCACACTTCCAAATTTTAACTTTTACTATAACCCACTTCATAGCTTCAGTTTAAACATTTTCTTCACCTTTAATTAATTTAATTGATTTCCTACTCATTTAAATTAACCTTTATTTTTATCACTGTAACTGCTCACTCACTATAACCGTATTGTAAGTAGTCTCCTGTTGTCAAAACACGTGGTGTCAAAGGTTCTTGGAAATCACTCGATCATCAAATTTTTAATTAACGCCATAGATTGGTTTAGTATAATAGCATGCAGTGGCATCTTGTTGAAAACATCAATTACCCAGCTCTACATCGTACAGGTACTCAACAAACTCCATGAAAATCCGTCGGTAACCTGGAGTGCCCAACTCCCTCAAAAATGGTCCCACTATTCTGTGCGGATATTGCGCACCAAACTCCGACTTTAACGGCGTGCATAGATGTTTCATGAATGGCATGTGGATTTTGGACAGTCCAACAGCCAACGAAAATTTAATTAAATTGAGTTTTATTTATGGACACTCTTAAACTGCTGGGGCCCTTAGCGTGCCATTCTATATTGGACGTGAAAGACCAAAACGTTTGCTTGAGGTCTCTATCAGGCTTGAGGTTCTTTTACATGCCGTATATCTACGACACGAGACCACCGACTTTACTTCCCTTCTGAAGGAAGCCATGCTTAGGATTTTTACGCCCGAAAAAATCCATCGTCCTCCGCAACCTCGGGAACAACAACAGTGTGTGTTGCGGGAGTTCACATAGCTACATAAATGGAACCATGCCTTATCTGTGAACCATGTGATCAACAATATGCCAGGGTTTTGCACAATGAACAGAAATCAACGGCATTACTTCACTCTGACAAACTTCCGTTTCCACGAGGGGCACTGTTTATATTTTGAACCTAGGCAACCCTGAATGTTGTAGGTGCCATCTGACGTTTCCAATGGAAAATTTGACATTTTTTACCATAATCTACTTCAAACAATTGTTTTGTTTACACAACTTGAAAATAGTGTGTCAACAAAGCCATGAAATTAACTCGTGAAAATGTTCGTGCAATGATTTATTACGACTTTCGACGTGGATTATCAAGACAAGAGTGCATCGATCAACTAACTTCCACATTTGGCAACGAAACTTCATCCGTTGCCACTGTGAAACACTAGTATAACGAATTTAATCGTGGCTGCCGTTCGCTCAATGATGAAGTTCGTGAAGGTCGTCCAAAGTCAATTGCTGTGCCAGATAACATTGATGCTGTGCAAAACCTAATAATGAAAGATCGTCATGCGACATATTGTGAAATTGAGGCAACTCTAAGCATTAGTTTCACCAGCATATACAAAATATTGCATGATTATTTAGCCGTGAAAGAGGTTTGCTCTCGTTGGATCCCAAATAATTTTACGCAATCTCAAAAAGATGCTCGTGTCGATTGGTGTACAAAAATGCTCAAGAAATACAATGACGGTGCCTCAAAAGACGTATATGAGATTGTAACAGATGACGGATCATGGATCTATGCGTATGAACCGGCACGTAAACAGCAGTTGACTGTATGGGTGTTTCAAGATGAAGCAAATCCAACAAAAGTTGTTCGCACTCGAAACACTCATATGGCGCCAATTACCGAGAGGATGATTCAGATGGCAACATCTGTAGCCCACATTCGGGAGTCCCTGGGTTCAATCTCCGAGGACCCCCCACTGTGATCCGTGGGTTTTTCATGGTTTAACCGGAATCGACGGTCGAATGCTGGGGTGGTTTCTTCTCTACCACGATTTCTTTTCCATAATTTCCCTTTTATTCATCTTTAACTGTGCTTCTAGATCTCGTGGCGTATGACAGTGCAGGACAGAGGTGCGGATGCGTGCTCACTAGAAAGAACACTCCCCGCGGACACCAGAGCGCTGCTCGATTGATGGGTCGTTCATCGCCCGCTGTCCGGGTCTGCGACTTTGGAAATATTGGGGACTTCCGCGCGTTCCTTTCCGCTAGCCTCCTGTGTGGCTCTTTCACATCACCCCTTCCTTCTGGAGGGTGGCAGTCATAATAGATATTTGTAGATTGCGGTACCGAAGTGTCCTCCCCCCTCCGTTATAACTTATATGGCGCCAATTCATTTCGGAGTTTCCTTGAAGGTGGCGTTTGCTTCCTCTTGGTGTCTATGGTATTCACAACTGCAGATCTGTCAATAGATGACTAACGAACACCGCTATACTTACGCGAATAACAACTGATTTAGATGAATACAACCTGCGCCTATATTCACTTCGTTTTATTATTCTTCTTCTTTTACAACATTCCTTGAAACATATTTGTTTTAACCTGTGTAATATGTAGCAAGAGCATGAGAAGTACTTGCACATACATTCACTTCGTTTTATTCTAGCTAAAACCTTGCCAATCTAGCGGATTTCTCTCCCTCCATTAGGTTGGCACTTCCCTTCGCGCACGCGCAATAGTGGCAAGATGTGTTTTGCTGAAATATTGTGGCGTATTAATAATTTGGAGGTTTCATTGTCATTATCACACATATTGTTGTTCTACATTGTCATTATCAGACATTGTTGCTTTCGTCTCTCAGTCAGTTTCGGCCACAGACACCCCTTCCTACTGGGCACTGATCATGCTATCCGGAAGGCACTTTCATGTTGAATGGTATGACGTTACTCCTGGCTGGTAGCTTTGCTACCCACGAGCGATGGGGATATAGCGTCTGTCTTACTTAGGATTCCGAGAGAAGCGGATCGCGTGTGCAAACCGGCCTTTGGATCGGTGGACATCTCCATTCACCTTTCCTATTTAATAATGTAGGAACCGCCAAAACGTTGGGAAATAAATCTAAGAATATGAAGTTGATTTGTCTTATGAATTTTGTACACCGAAATACCCTCGCCTTCCTCTTAACCACCACACCACGTTTCGGTCCTCCGTAGCCAAGTGAGTATACGTCCCCTCAATGTACGTGCTGTGTATTCAAAATTAATTTAATTTTTCATGTGAACTTTTAGGCCCCTACCCAGCATGTAACACTATCACTATTATTTTCCTATAAAGAAAAACGTCCTAAGGAGAGTGGGCTATGTAATCTACGAGTGCAAACGCCAACTCTAAACTAATTCCTCATGTATTCTAATTAGTTTCCTTCAGTTTCACAACTTTATTTCTCCGTGGATACAGAATCTTAGCCCTTCACTCTTTTATCTTTTCTGATTCCTGCAAATGATGGACAGCCGTAACGGTATGTGGTTTTATGCGAGCACTTTTTGCAGCTCTCTTCGTATGCTGAGTCGATATATGTTTCCTGCAACAAACATCTTTATGACTAACGGGGTGACCGCACCAGTCATGACCGGACATCCACTACAACCCTGGGCAGTCTAGATGAAAAATGTTTCTCTTCACCAGAGATGCAGTTGTTACAATTTGTTTACCAGCGCCAGTATTGCGCTAATTTCGGGGTAATTGCAGGTCTAACATTTTCTCCGATGTGCTCTTCGAGCATCTGTAATTAAATGCGTGATCCAGTATTGCTTCACAAGGAAGAGTCGTTGATTTAATGTGCACTGCTGTTTCACAAAATACTGAAAACACCTGCCAACCAAAAAGACCAACAGTAGGGAATAAAGAATAAGCATCTGCACATTTCCATTTCCGAGAATAAAATCTCAAATATACCGCTTTATTTGGTATTACATTTGGGTCATTAGGTTAAATTTCAACCAAATAAATAAAGAAGCAAATGTTTTAGTTCAATAAACCATCAGTATTGTGAAACAAAAAGCCTGTATTGAGTAATTCCACTAGCTAATATTAAAATAGCTAACATTTGTTGTTTAAATCTTTGTTGTGTTAACAGCCTGCAAGTAATGAAGTTGGGTAACTGCGCATGGTAAAGAATTTCTACTGATTCCTAACAAATTTTCACTTTCTTTACTACGTACGGTAAGTAGGGGAAGTATTGCATTCCAACAAAAAATTCCATATCCAGATTTCAGCGGAAATACATGTTTTGAAGCCTCCTGAATCCAAAAGGAGGCGCTTTTAGAAAAATGTCCGCGTGTGTGTCTGTGAACAGCATAATTCAAAAACGAAAACGCGGATAATTATCAAACTGGATATTTAGGTTCAGTATCTTTCAAAGATGCGACACGATATTTTAAAGAAAATCCCCCACACCAAACTACGCTTTAAATGGAACATTTCCCAAAAATTGCTCTAAAGATTTTGGCTAAAATATCATATATTTAACCTATTTTCATGACAAGCAAAATGTATATCTTGAATTTTCTGGAAATGTCTCTTTTTCTTTTTAATGAGTTTGGCATACCTGGTAAATCGTAAGAGACAAACAAAATTGTTAAAACATATAATTTATGTCATATGCATATTTTTTTGTGGAATGAACCATTTCCGAGCTATTCCTTGTTATCTGTTTGAATGTTCCAATACTTATCAAATGGCAATTCGTTATTCATTTTTAATGTCCTGGGAATGTAAACAGAGCAACCAGCTCTTAAAAATTTGATTATCGGTTAAATACTACCACATTCCCCTTGTACCTACAAGAAAATTAGCAATAAGTCCCGGGCTGCATAGTTTCGATCACTAATAGGTCAATTAATGGAATTAATTGTTATTCCACATCAGCCGTGTGTTGGACAAGGTTGGAAAAGTAGAATCAAAGAACTGACAAATTCAGTCCCATCGCCGGGATTTAAATCGCGGATCTCCCAGTTTCCGTCCTGTTGCCCTAACTAATGAGCTACGATGGCAACTTGCCGGTGCGACTTTAAGTACTTACAGTATATTAAGTCGCCATTGGAGTATCTCATCTCAAAATTACCAATCTTTCACCCCAATATAGAATGGGACACAAAGGAGCGTAGTTAAAGAGCGTCCATAAAAAAAAAACCTCAACACAGTTCGAGATCTCCTTGTGGCTTGCCGGGAAAAATGCCAATCAGTTGGGGAATTTAATCTCGTAACGGCATGTTTCCATAATAGATCGGTGGTTAGAGAAACCGGACAGAAATCGGGAAATTCGCAGAATTAGTATTATTAGACAACCAAAGTAATTTTAGAAAGATGCGTAGTTGCATTTTCAGTAAATCATATAATTGAAAAGAAAAGGACATATAATCTACACACACATATAGCCTTCATATATTTAGAAAAAGCATACGACAGAGTAAAGAGAAAATTACTATATTACTATATTAAATACTAAAAAAGAAAGGGTATCTCAAACATCCAATCAAAGCACTACAAAATATCTATTAGGAAGCTAAAATAAGGATTAGATTAAAAATGGACAATTTCCAGAGGAAATGAAAGTTAAAAACGGTTTAAAACAACGATTAGTTTGTCCCCTTACAGTCTTTTTGCAAAACCTAAGGACGAAAGTAATCTTCGCATGCGGCGACACTGCCAAGTAACATAGCTCGATGAAACTTGAATCATACATAGATTGAACTGCTACGGTATGCTACAGTAGATAACTAAACGAAATATGCAATGACACGAACAGAAATGCCACTTTTATTCAGAGACCATAAGCTACACTAAAGTCAATACGACTCTCTAAGATTTACAGAAACAGATATATGGTGCTTAAAAGGGTGTATGATCACAACGGATCGCAATGCACGCTCTGCATCGTGCTCCCATGCTGGTCACAAAATTGGTAAACAGTTCTTGTGGTAGGGCGTTCCATTCGTCCACCAGCGCTGCTGACAACTGTTGGATGGTCGTTGGTGCATCTGGATGTGCTGCAATGCGACTCCTCAAAGTATCCCACACCTGTTCGATGGGATTTAAATCGGGGGAACGGGCAGGCCAGTCCACTCACCGAATATCCTCTCGTTCCAAGAGACCCTCCACCTGCGCTGTTCGATGCGGTCGCGCATTGTCATCCATAAAAATAAAGTCAGGGCCGACTGCACCCCTGAAAAGTCGCACATGGAGAAGGAGTACAGTATCACAATAACGTTGACTATTTAACGTGCCGTGTTCAAAGATTTGGAGGTCGGTGCGCCCATACAACATTATGCCTTCCCAAACCATAACACCCGGACCACCAAAACGATCATATTCAAGGATGTTCCTGGGTTCATTATGTATTCGCACCTCTCTTCAGATGAGGGTACGTCGAGAATCCCTACTTAGACTGAATCTGCACGCGACCCATTTCTCTTTGGTTCCAATTTGATGCTATTGGGACCATCGGAAACGGTGCCGCCGCCAATGTGCGGATGTCAATGGAACACAACCTGGGTCGTCAGGCAAACATACCACCTATGTGTAGCCCCGTGCCACTGTGTATCGTGAGATTGCGTGCCTAACTGTACTGTTAAATGTGGTTGTTGTAATTGCACCCGCTGTTTGGGTGGAATCCTTCTTGCCTGTTGCACAATGTAGCGGTCATCTGCTGCTGTCGACCACCACCTCTCCTGGGGACACCAGTGTCTGTGGTTTGGAAGGTTCCCCATGCACGGTAAAGAATGCTTTGAGCAATTCTAAACTCTTGAGCAACACTCGTCACACTTCACACTTCGCCCTTCTTTCAGTTTCCCGATGATTCTTCCCCGTGTGAAGTCATCCAAATGGTGTATATGGGCTATGTTGCAATGAAAAACACCACTACAGTGCACCGTAAGAGCTCGCTAATTGCTACAAACCATCTCGCCTGTTTCGTAAACTGCCCCATGTTGCGGGACCAGACACATTTGGCACTATAGGCTCGCTACACTCACATGTGACGTCCAGCTTTCTGTGTACGTGCGAGAGACCTCTGGCAAAATGCTCCCGTACCTTCATCTACTTCCACCAAGTAGTTCATTTGTTATATTACTTTACCCATTTCGTTTTGCACACCAATATATATAGTAGTAGCAGTAGTATATATATATACACACACATACACATATACACACATGAGTTAGTGTGTGGACAAAATTTTTAGAAAAATAAGCGGGGCAAATACCATCTGGAATCAATACAAATAGGAATAATATAATGAATATGCTACTCAATGGTGGTGATATTATAATAATCTTTTTGAACCGGGAAATGTTCTAGCAAAATATGAACCCCATATATCATTTAATAAAACAAAAACAACAGCCTACCAGGTATCCAAAACAATAATAAATAAAGTACTAGAACAATTAAAAAATAATTACATAGGTCCTTCAATAATTAGTAGCAAAGTGTATGTGGCGCTATCGACGATAAATGTTGCAAGCTGATAGCAATGAGAAAGAAGAGCATTTGATGTGTGTTATCTGTGTGTTTGAAGACTATAATCATATTTATAAGATATTTGAGCGTTTAATTTGATGACTTACCTGTAGTGTTCTAAAATGTTTAGTAAATACGAACAGAGATGCATAATTAAAACTGTAATAGGCAAAAATACTTCACAATGCCATGCAGCATTACTGGTAGCTTGTGGTAGAGAGACTTTATAATATTATACCGTGGTCTTCGAGACAGGAAAAATAAAAGACTTCTGCGCATCTCTGGAGTTTGTTTGCCTGCGACCTTTAGCCTCATGTGGTTGCTTCACTTCATCTATTACTCTTGGATGGGTGGTAGCCACAATTGATCTATGTATGTAGGTGGGCGCATACATTCCGCAGAGTTAGGGAAGGTGACATTAAAAACGTGCATGTGAACGCTGTTACAGCATTGCTGGAAGAACACCGTTGTTGAACTTGTATTGAACTAGCAAGGGAAACTGGAATTGCTCCTGGTACGATTCTTCACATACTTAAGAAGTTAAAGATGAGGAAAATCTGCGCTCGATTCCACACAACCTTGAAGAGGAAAACAGGTAGCAGAGGATGGAAACAGCGAGATTGCACTTAGAACACCACGGACGTGAAGGTGAGCGTGAGATTAAACCTGAATTCTGTTACCAAACAAAATTGAAGAGACAATCAAATGAGTGACGGCACAATGATTCCCCACGTCCAAAAACGTATCGGCAAGAACCGGATCCACTTAGCCATGTTCATAGTTGCTTATGATTTTGACGGTGTCCTTGTCACTCATTTAGTTCCTGCGGGAAATCATGTGAAAGGTGCATATTACAGTTACCTTCTGGAACACCGTTTACGAACAGCTGTGCGTCGTGAACGTCCAAACCTCCTGAATTCTCATCCTGGTGAGCTACATGATGGTGCTCGCTCTCTCATAGCTCTTTCTGTGGTTAATTTATTTCGAAATGGAACTAGGAAATTCCGAAGCATCCTCCATACTCCCCAGATATGAGCCCATGTGATTTTCAGCTTTTCACGAAAATTAAATTACCACTTAGAGGAGTTTAATCTAGAATCAGACAGGCAATTATAGCAGCAGTAGAGCAGTCTGCTCTAAGATTAGTACAAGACGCTGTGGATGCCGTCCGTCGTCTCACTGAAGTGCGGAGGCAGGTTATTAATGTTGGAGGGGATTACTTCTGCAACAATGTGACTGCTTCAAAAAGTTTTCTTTGTTGTTAATCAAAATATTACCACTAACTACTGAATGATCCATGTATTTAGGATGTTACACGAAGACAATAATATTAGTAAGAACACTGAAAAGAAGAACAAAAACATCTGATGTGTTACACTCACGTGACTTTCTCTACCCTTGTACAAACTATTTTTACAAACGCTTATTCTTCATATGCTACATGTTAATGGAGATGATAATCTTATAGCTAATTTTCTTGTAGATGCAAGGGGATTGGTAGGCTTTAAGCGATAGTCAAATATTTTAAGCGCTGGATGCTATGTGGAGTACTCCATTCTCTTTGCATTACCACGACAAAAAATGAATAACGAATTCCCACTTGAGAAAAAGTATAAGTATTGGAAAATTTAAGCGAATAACAAGCAATATCTTGAAAATGGTTCACTCAACAAACAAATGTATATGACATAAATAAGCGATCTACATTTAATGTGTAGTGAAATTTTGTCTATCTCTTATGGTTTGCCAGTTATGCAAACGTCGTTCACAATGAAGAACACTTTTGAAGGCATTCCCAGAAAATTCAAGATATACATTTTGTCATGAAGGTATCTTAAATATATGATATTTTAATCAAAATCGTTAGAGAAAAATGTTCCATGCAAAGGTAATCTGGAGTGGGGGGATTTTCTTGAAAACCTTTGGGTCGCATCTCTGAAAGCTACTGAACCTAAATATCAAGTTTGGTGTTTATCCGACTGTTCGTTTCTGAGTTATGCTGTTCACAAGCACACACACACACGGAAATGTTTCCAAAAATGTTTTTTTGATTCAGGGGGTCTCAAAACATGTATTTCGGGTGAAATCTCGGTATCGAATTTTTGGTGAAATACAGTGGCGATTCTATTTCTAGTGTATGGCTGCGAGACATGAACCACAGAGAAAAAAGAATGGGATAAGATAAATGCGATAGAAATGAGATACCTCGGAGGTATTAATGGGTGTACAATAATGGATAAAATAAAATATTAAGAAATCAGAGACGAAATAGGTATTGGTCCTACAACAGAGAAAGTAAAGTAATATAGACAAAGATAGAGCATTTGCAGAGGATGGACAAAGCCTGATGTCCCGAAACGACATATGCATATCAACCATATTGGAAAAGAGATAACTGAAGACCGATAAGAAGATGAAAAAAGACGTCAGACGGAACAGGAAATATCTCCTAGTCCAAGAAGAGATGATGGTGATAGTAGAATAAGAATAGAAACTAGAAATTATGTTCCGAGCAGAACTCTGCTAAGTTGAATTTCACGTCACCTCATAGACACTGTAATAAAATTCAAATTTTTACCCCGTGGAAAGAAAGAGAAAACTCATTCAGAGCTGTTTGGGTCCAATGTGGCGCAAATCGCAGATTCGCTCCCGTCAATAATGTAACTGGCGTAACCTGATAGCCACCGTTGTGGATACAGCAGTACTCTTCCTACCATTCCAACCTCCTCCATTTCCTTCATTTCATGGAAGAGAGATTCACGTCAAGGATACACGATAAAGACATACTTCACCAATATATTTTGGAACAGAAAGAGCAATGAAATGGCATATTATTCCGATTAATGGTCTGTACAGGGTGTACCATTTAAGTTGAGACTGTACAATATCTCCAAAACAAAGTGTTGTAGAAAGTAGTGTCTTGATTTGAGGCAGTATTTTTAACACTTAAATAATTTCAGTCTAATTATATAATATGAAATATAATAACAGCCCACCTTAAAGCAATATGTGTATAAAAACATATAAAATGATGTAACAGTCATTGTATTATGTTTATATTATTATGTACATGTATAATAATGTTATGTGAATGTATTAAGTAATTTAATAATGTAGAAGCTGTGAGAATAAAGGCGAAAATTGCTAACAATGAGGTAAACTTGAGGCAATAATGAATTGGAAAGTTTAATAATGCTATTAGTAATTCTTGGAATAATAATGTAATATTTTAAAACAGTTTATAAATAGCCAATCAACAACCAGAAAAACCTTAAGTTAAAAAAAAGTGCTCTATTGGAGTAGGATTAGCCAATCAGAGACTTGAAATAGAAACATTTAAAAATTTAAGCGGTAAACGCCAGTCACTAGCAGACAGCGTTCACAACCGGACACTATACGTGTTCCCGAGTAGTTAAATACGTATTCGGTGTGAGACATATAAAATACATTATGGCGAAAATATAATGAAGTTTACGTGTTAAAAAGTGCAATTAATAACAATAATCTTACAGCTTTCTATATAAGTGAAGTGTTATTTAATCGTGTGGAGAATTAATAAAAGGAGTGAAGTAAAAGCTATAATTTGTGTAAGCCAACATTCTTTAGCCGCATCACCCCCTGTTAAGAGATACACGTTTCTACAAATTAATACTGACGCAGCCGAGGCAAACATAAATATATATACATATATATAATATTTAAAGAAACATTAAAATACAAAGTTGATTCCTAAACGTTGCGGCAGCCACCGAAAAGTGAACTTGGGGCGAAGGCCACCGGAAAGTGCACGTTGGTGCGAAGGTTACCGGAAACTTTGTACCATACGTGGGGTAGTTACTTTATCAAATTGGCTCTCCAACAGTAGAACTACAATACAACAGTTCTACTTCAAATTGGCTTTCCATACGTGAAGCTACAACCTCTCTCAGATTAAACGGTTGCTTAATATTATGGGTAAAGTAAATGCCATCAGCCCCGCTTTATTTATAAGACGTTGTGAGAGCCATTTTAGTGTCAATTTAATGTTTTTAAATGGGAACCTATCCTTCTATGTTATTTTCTCACTCTTAATAAGAAACTAAACATTTGTATACAAAGCACTCTGCAACTGCTCTTACAGCAACGTAAATAACAACGAAAATTCTGAATGGCTGTGTACGAAGAGCGCATTGAATGATTGGACCATCCATGGATCGTCATTTGAGTCTAGTTACGAACCAACAGCTTTTAATTTTGTTTCGTTATTCCTCGTCACAAAATAAACAGCTTTTTATAAAAAAATTCTAATGAGAATACAACATACAAAATGTAGGTTCCCATTTAAAAAATTTAAATTGACCCTAAAATAACCATCATAACGTCTTCCAAACAAAACACGACTAATGGCATTAACTTTCCCCCATAATATCAAGCAACGTTTATTAAAGACATTTCCTTTTACAACGCTTAGTTTTGGAGACATCGTACAGTCTCAAATTAAATGGTTCACTCTGTACAATAAACAGCCTGTACAAAATTAACTAAGAAGTTGGTTTATTAGTTTAATACTGGTTCTGATATTTTGAGCTTTCTAGAATTGCACATCGTTTAAGTACGAACTAACTGCAGCCGACTCTCAAGTAGGTCTGCAATGTGAAAAAATGAACTAATATAGCCACACTATTACATGCGGATCATTCTGATTACAAATAAAAAATTACTTACATAATAAAAATTTATATTGAAAGCTTTACTTTGATATGCAAAATAAATACAACTAAGCAGCTGATATGTAGCATTAATTATTAACTTTCTCTACGCGCTGTCGTTTATTTGTATGCAAATTCTGAACACTATTTTTGCGAAATGCTATTTTTATGTCTACTTCGTGTTAATCTGCAGAAATAATTGCATTTCACCTTTCGTTATACGTCCACTATCATAAGACGAATGTTAGTAGAAAATTAACTTAAAGGAAAGCAACGAATTACCTTAACTTAAAGGAAGCTTTAGAAAATCAAGGCATTTTTACTTTCTTTGCTATGTACAAGCAAGTAGAAAAAGTATTGCTTCCACCCAAAAATTTGATACCGATATTTCACTGGAAGCACATATTTTGAGGCCACCTGAACCACAAAAATTTATTTTTAAAAAAAAGATACGTGTGTGTGTCTGCGAATAGCAAAACTCAAAAACGAAAAGTCGGATATGTACCACACTTGATATTTAACTTCAGTGTTTCCAGCGATGAGACTTGGAGATTTTCAAGAAAAATCTCCCACCCTCACTATTATATCGAATATCTTTTAGAAATTTATGATTTTCTAAAAAACGGCTAACGATTTAGATTAAAGCACCATACATTAAGGAAACTTAAATGGCAAATAAACTTGTAATTTGAATTTTCTGGGAACAGCCTGTAAAGTCCTCTTCATTTGGAAAGAACTTTGTATAATCTTGTATAACTAGTAAGCGTTAAGCGATAAGACAAAAAAACAAAATATATATCTCTTTAAAGCACCAATTTGTTTCAAATAAGTTTTTTGCAGCGTAAGCCATTTCCTAAATATGCTTTAGTAATAGTTCGAATTGTTCATTACTTGGTCATTCTCTTAAAGTGCTGTCAACATTCGGTTGTTTCTCGCGATTGCATTGTAACAGTATGGAATTTTAAGGCCAGCGTATAGCGACCAGTTCTTAAACATTTGACAATCCTGTTCTCTTTGTATCTATGACGAAATGTGTAATGTAGCTATTTCTGTAAAGGTTTATTTGGATTAAAATGTAGAATGTAGAAAAATAAGCTTTAGTAGAAATAGTTTGTATACCCACTATAAACGACAGAGGGTAGAGAACGTCGTGTGAATGTATCACACCAGATGTTTAATCTAAAAACTACACGTCAATTTATATCGGGATTCCGTGGATTTTAAGTTTTGTCATATATCAAATTCGTGTTACTTTTAATATTGCTAATTGGGAGACAATTACAAGCAAACTAGCGTTCCTACATTAATTTTACTGTATCTGATGATACAATTAGTTTCGTAAGTATAGTATTAGAAATAAGTATTTTGAAAGATTATAAACATAATACTATCATAACAATAATTTTCCTTGGGCAGTTTCATTATGGTTCTTCATATTTTAAACAGCATTACTGTTTAACTACAGTTCGTATTTCCTGTGAACGCGTCGCTTCCTATCGCTATGTATTGTCACAGTTACTGGAAAATGAACCATAGACTGGAGTGACGTCCATCCAATAGATGACATGGCTGTCGCTGTTAGCGATGGATCGAACCAACCCTTTGTCTCTCTTCCTCTCATTCATTCTGGCCAACAGTTCATATGAACAAGTTCGTTTCGAACAATCGAATGAGGCGGTGGTAGTACATTACACATTTCACGAGTCGGCGAAAGTTCGCGTTAGCATATCAGAACCCAGTATGTGGCTTGTTCGAGAGCGGAAAACGAAACTTGGTGAAAAGGATTTTATGGTTATGCCTGAGCAAATTTAGCAATGTACATGGATCTTTAAAGGTAGCTTACTGGCCCAAACCCTTCCTTAGATATACAGGCTGCAAAATTCAATTCCATTGCCGGGATTTGAAACTCAGATCTTTGGCTGCTCTGATCATCTATGTTCAGATTCCCTGTGGTATTCAATTTTTAAGACTGATTTTCCTTTCTAGAAGTTGTATGTGTTTACGTGTAATTTAATTTGAATGCATAGAATATTAACAATGTAATATATATACGACGATAATGGAGTGAAGAGGTATATACATTGATTTGTTATTTGAAGTAGCAGCAGACGCGCCTTGAGGGACAACATACCCGCTTAACAGCTGCGACAAAGAAGTTGCCGAAATTGACTCCTACCGCGAGGTTATAATTTGATTGAATTGCATTCTGAATGAATGGCTCAGCACATTGAGGCATTCAATTGGAACTAATGTGGTATTCCAATATTTTAACTGATTTATTGTGTTCAGATTTGTTTTAGAGATCTTCCACCTCTTATACGGGTTCAGGTATAGTACACTGAACCAGCATTTGATTTGCAACTATCATAGAAAATGCTGTGAGAGAATTACAAGGAGGACCTTAAGTATAGTTTGTTCAGCCTTTTGAGACAGCGGATAGGGGTAGGTAGAAAGCCGGTTGCTCGTGCTCAAATCGGCTACGTGTAGCGGCCCTTTGTTATACCTGCTGCACCGGCCTCGCGACGCCCTTATCTCCCTCTTTCACTGTCTCAAAAGACACTTAACAGAGAATAGCCAGAAACTTGCGGTAAAATATCTGCAGTTCGTATTGACAAATTAAGAGCTCTTAGGATATAAGAAGATAAATGTTATGGTGGAATTATAACATTTTAGAAACTATGGTTTACATGAGGGATATAATATTTCATGGGGAGAGGCGAATAGTATTCTATTATACCAATTTCTTACCATATTCTGATGACCACTAGAATCCGAAATAATTACATATGGCTAATACAACAAATACATGGAAAATAATGTACATATTCAGTAGCTACTATAAGTTTCAGGACACTGGTACATTTCAGTTAAACCTATTCTGTACGTAAAACACTTATGAAAGCAACTCTGTTTCTCAGTACAACTTTTAGCTTATTCTGGGGTATACTAAATGAAAACGCTATACTACATTATTATTTTGGTAACTTAAGGTATTTTTACTTATTTACTGACATATATGTGGGAAGTATGCAAGTATTGTATTCCACGCACTACTTCCATGTCGAGATCTCACCGGTAAGATGTGTTTGAGGCCCCCTCAACCCAGAAAACACATTTTTAGAAAAAGTTCCATGTGTCTGTGAATAGCATAACTTAAACGAAAAGTCGGATACATATTAAAGTTGGATTCAAGTTCAGTATCCTCCAAGATGCGATACCAATATTTTAAAGAAAATCTCCCAACTCTCCTTTACAGGGAACATTTTTCGAAATGTTTGATTTTGTAAAAAATGTCTCCAAAGATTTTGATTAAAATACAATATATTTTAGATATTTACATGTAAAATAAAATGTATATCTTGAACTTTCTGGGAATAGACTGAAGTACTCTTTATTCAGAAGGAATTTTGTTTAATGTTGTATAATTGGTAAACGTTAAGCGATAGACGAAAATGTACTACACAATAAATCTAGATCTCTTTAAAACGCACAATTTATTTGAATTAACTTTCTTGTTGCATCAGCCATTTCCGAGATATCCGTTAATAATGGTTTGAATTGTTCAATACATAGCCATTCCTTTAAAGTCCTGTCAACACTAAGTTGTTTCTTGCTATGTCAGGGAACGAGTATGGAATTTTAAGGCCAGCGTATATTTTCATTAAACACTTGTATGGTTGGTTGGACGAGGTAAATCATGTTTTATGTTGAATTTGATTGAATTTAAATATGAAGTAAAAATGCTTAAATCAGTGCCCAGCTCTAAAACATTTGACTATCGCTATTCCTTTTGTATTTGGAAGGAAACGTGTAATGTAGGTGTTTCTACAAAGGTTTATTTGGATTAAAATGAAGAAGATAGAAAAATAAGCTTAAAAATTATTTATATATCCGCTATTAAACAATAGAGGGTAGCGAAAGTCATGTGAATGTATCACACGACATTTTTGCATTGCTAATGCAATTTTTCTGAGGAAAACCCACGTGTATTAGGAGCATTTATGCATACGATATTGTAATCAATTATTCTTTAATGATAAATGTACGCCTTATTTACTAAAAGCCCATGAATACGCATGATCATGGTAGTACAACAGTGTGTTAAGATATACTGAAGTTGGAGTGGGCCTGTTTGTCTCGTAGTACATCACATACACCACAGAGCGCACTATTGCGCTTACTGATACGGCTTACTGTTCACATTTATCTGCTTGGTAAAAAAAATTGGTTATTACATTTAAATCAAGCAGCGGTTAAGTTAGCAAGTAATTGTGCTAAGTCGTATAGACAAACTAAAGCTCAACTGAGGATACGTAAAATCTGTGTGAAATAGACAGTGGACAAATATAAGGGAAGCGGCAGTGTATGAGTTCTGGCGTAAAATTATCCACTACCGGTATTCTGTACATCAGAAATACACTGCGCCTTGAAATAAATTGAATAACAATGCAGTAAATTGCAAACAACGAACTGTCATTCTACATTGGGTGTGAAATACCGGAAATTTGGCTCTGAGGCCTCTTTATCTGACTTAAGGTTCTTTTACGTGAGGTAAATATACAACACGGGATCACTGGCTTTACGAAGGAAACATACTAAGGATTTTTATGCCCGAAAAAATCCATCACCTTCCACCGGGTTTGAACCCGCAACCTCGGAAACTAGAGGCTAGCATGGTAACCATTACACCACGGAGGGCGACGAACAATAAGCGGGATAACTCAGGTAACGTCTGAGGCTTGTATTTTGGATGTCCATGGTTCGGTCCTCTACGACCGCCAACTATGATCCGTAGCTTTTTCCGGGGTCGTCAGGCGAACGCTTGAGTGATTTGTTTCATCTCTTGAATTTCCTATCCCTCCATTTCGTGCCATTCATCATTTTATTAATTATTCACACCGTTTGGTCTATTTCAGGGTTGGAAGTGGCAGCGATGGTAAATGAAACCGAGTTTTATTTATCTACACTCTTTAACTGTTGTGGTCCTTAGCATCCCATTCTATATTGGGCGTGAGAGACCGGTAATTTTGCTCAGAGGCCTCTTTATCAGGCTTGAGTGTCTTTTACGTGCCGTAAATCATCAGCAAGAGGACCACCGGCTTTACTTCTATTCCGAAGAAAGCCATGCTAAGGATTTTTACGACCGATTCGATACTTTTTCGATACTTTTAAACCTTTAATTTTGCATTATCGAAGATGCCTTTAATTTATTGCTAAATAAGGGATGAAAGAAGTCAGGACTTTATATTAATGCCTCACACGTGTCCTCAAAGAGTTGGACTATAATTCTTGATAGATCTTGACTGCGATCAATGTAACATTCCATAGACTCTTGTTTCTAAATGAAAATATGCAAAACAATGGAAGAAGCAGTATAAGTACTCATATAAAACACGGTCTTAATTGAGTTGCGAAAGAAGCTGATTTAGCTGACGCAGTAAATCACGTTTCTACAATAAGCTGGCTTGGTGACTACAGCAAACGAATCAGAACTCGTTTGAAATAATACAGCGTATAGAAATATGTGTGCTTTCATGAATGCTCATATTCTTAAAACAGAAATCTTTGATTCATTCACATCTTTTATAATACTTCTTTAATTTTTTCTTAAATTCCTAATTGTGTTTAATATACCTCACATATTCCTCACACATGTTCCTCACACCAAAACAGTAAAAAAATCTCATGTACATGGGTCTGAAAATCAACCGTTTCGTTGTTATAGGTCAAAGAAGATGTATTTCATGAGTGAACAGATGGATGTGCACTACACATATGGCCGTACAGACGGCAATGCAGGACCAGCACGTGAACTTTATGCAGAAACGTACCCTGACAGGCCGTTACCGTGTGCAAGAATATTCGCACGAATTCAGCAACGCTTGAGAGAGAATGACGCATTTGAGAGGAGTACTAGGGATATTGGGAGACCAAGAGCGGCACGAGGCATTGAGCGTGCTGTAGATGCAGACCAATCACAAAGCACAAGACGTATGGCTGTAAGGGAAAGAGTTAGTCATATGACTATCTGGAGAATTCTGCATGAAAATCTTCTGTACCCGTATCACCTTCAACGTGTGCAAGGATAAAATGAGTCGGACTTTGAGCCAAGAAGCCGTTTCTGTCAACGCATGTTACAGCAGTGCACTGTGTTCATCAATTTCCTAGCCTGAATCTTATTCACGGATGAGCTGGTTTTACTCGCGACGGAATCTTCAGTTTTTATAACACTCATAACTGGGCATTTGAAAATCCTAATGAAGTATGGCATGGCTGATCGATGGCCTGATTTTAATCCAATGGATTTCTTCGTCTGGGGACATTTGAAGTCCTTGGTTTATGCGACTCCTGTACCTGATGTTGACATTTTGAGAGAACGTATCCAAACTGGATTTGACCAAATACGAAACACACCAGGAAGTTTTAACAGAGTACGCCAGAGCATGGAACGCAGGCTTACTGCATGCATCGAAGCAAGTGGGAGCCATATCGAGCAATTTTTTGTAACTTTCGATTTTGTGTTGTAACTCTGAAATAAATTATTTTCAGATGCATGTTCATAAGAAATTTTTTTACTGTTTTGATGTCAAGATTATGCCCCTCAAATATATGGCAACAATAAAGATACATCCTGTATATGAGGGTGTGGGTAGTAGAGAGGTTTAATCCGCAAATTTACTATGTTTCCGAGTGTTGTATGGCTAATTACTTATTACCAGATGAAAACGCACATATGTGGCATTATGAATAAAATAATTGCTGTCAATTGGAGAATGTCAAGCAGAACAATTTTGGGAACTAGCATACGATACAAAACTGGTTACATACATATAAGTCAGTGAACAAGCTATCGCCTTTAGAGTTTTTATAGAGTGAATATCGATATCAAGTATAGAATATTGGTGTTTAAACACCAGTATCGGTATGAACATCGAGAAATGGTGGCATCATCCCACTACTACTCTCTGCAAACTTTCTCTGTCCCTTGGCTATCGGCTGGTTGCTGGGTATAAGGACAGCCCTGTGGGGGCCGGTTTGCAGGTTGGCGTGCCGGGGTGTCAATATCTGGAAACTGTATAAAATTCCATATACTCCACGAAATTGCTATTATCGTTAACCTCCGTTGTAGGCAGTTGATGCATGATGGCGTCGACTCTCCTTATTGCATATAAGCGGAAGTCGGAGCTTCCTTATATGAATAAGGATTTCCTTATTTGCCTGTCATTGCTCTATAGTCACTCCTGGTTCCGGCCGCCTAGTGTCTCCTTTCATCTTATGCCTCCTTCCCGTGGGCGGTCCCCGTGGGAAGTCAGTACAATATCCTCATTCCTGCAACGGTACGGAATCCCCTTCACAATCTAATCCAACAATCCACTCCTATCGGAACATTTGAAATATAGTGTAGAAGTGTGACTGCCGGCAGGATGAAAAACCCTCAAAAAATTCGTGAGACGTTATCCTTAACTTGAAACAATATAGAGAAAGAATGTAAAATAATTGTGAAAATAAGTTATAGTGAGTAGAAAGAGTTGTATGTTGTATATAGCATTCACAACGTAGTTTTGACGAATGAAGAGAGTATTTACAAACAATGTCGTGCCAGGAATTAATATAAATCCCCAATATTGTCTGAACAAATCTAAAAGAAATGAAAGGGGAAATACCACACATATAGGGTAGTTAAATTATATTCGAACCCACTCCCGGCCTCTCTTTACTGCGCGAGACTGCCGGAAGAGGCGGCCTAAAATCCTTACCTTATAATAGATGCTGGAAATATAGACCTTTTTGTGTAATACGTTTTCGTCTATCGTTTAACGATTACCAGTTATACCAGATTATACAAAATTCCTTCGAATGCAGAGGACTTCACGGGTTGTCGCCAAAAAATTCAAAGTATACATTTTATTGATCTTTAATATAGAGATTTAAATCAAAATCGTTAGAGGAACTTTTTAGGAAAAAAAAGAAATGCGAAAAATGTTCGATGCAAAGGATAGTTTGGGATTTGGAGATTTTCTTCCAAATCTTCGTATCGTATCTTTGTAAGGTACTAAATTTAAACAACATACTGAATTTAATACTATATAGAACTAACTAAAACAGCTGTGATAATCTTCGATTTTTTATGAAAAATTGGTGTTAAGGCTCTTCTAACTACATGTAAAACAATTAAAGTGGAGAAATCAGATAAATTTTAAAAAGATGTATAAAACTAGTAATACTTTTGAACAATACCAGAACACACAAAATGTAATAACTTTGTTATTTGCATATATTAAAGTTAGAATTTACTCTCCGTTAAATTGGCTGCCAGAATTTAATAAAGTATAGACGAATTCTTTCTGGAGTCTTTGTGTCATAGTTCCTAATTAGAAAATAGTCTATATGGCTTGCCCTAAAAGGACAGTTTCAATTTGCGCAAAATGAAACCGTCAATTAATAATTTCAATATTATGTTTATTTAAGAATTTAAATAAATGTTTCGTTATCATTATTCGTCTACTTAAAGCGGTTACCACAATAAACAGTATACTTCCGATTACATAAGAAGCATTTAATTCTTCCTAATTTAGCAAGAGGCACTAGTGTGTGCACTTTAAATGTTTTTATTAATGTTTTAAGTTTTAAAATTCATCGTTCTTCTACACAAGCCATGTGTTGGACAAGTTGAAAAGGTAGAATCAGAAGAGCAATTAATTCCATTAATTGACCTAAAGTGGTCGAAATATAAAGCCCGTGACTTAAAAGTACTTACAGCATTGTAAGTCGCCATTGAGGTATGTCATCTCAATACAATTTGAAATATCCTTGTGTAGTTTATCAAACAAATTTCAAATCAGTTGGGAAATTTAATGTTGCACCGGCATATTGTCATGGTAGCTGAGTGGTTAGAGCAAATAGAGGAGTTTTATTACTGATTTTAAAAATTCACATTACATCTAAATTGCAGAGAGAAAAAGAGAGAGACTGAGGATAATGGAGGAGAGAGAGTGAAAGATTTGAAAGGTAGCAGATAAAGTCTAAATGGAGGGAGAAAATAAGAGGAAAGAGGGAGAGAAAGTGAGAAATAAGTGTTTTCCCCTTTAAGGGCAGATTAAAAGCCCTATCCCGCCAATGTTAACTCTGCTAAACTCATAACCCGTTACTGAAAAACCTTTTCATACATGACTGAAATGATTACGGAATGCAGATCACATAATGCATACTTTCTAACTACGCTGATCTACTTTTATCCATCAATTTTGTTCAATAAGGAAAATAGGATTGTTTAACTGCATCACCGTTTTATTACTATTTCGTCAGCAATTATTTATTAAATTAACTAATCATGTCATTAACAGTAAAGTAAATCAGCAAAAGCACGTTTAAGTTACCATGCTAAAATTTAATTTAGCCGTAGTTTGAAAAAACCAGTCATTTATACCAGAAAATGTCGTTTACAGAAGAAGCTGTTAAAAGGAAAATGCAGAAAACAAACTTGCAAAGCAAGAGCACAAGGAAATTGCCATATTTAACATCAGTACCAATTTATAGATTTCCCTAAACGATGGACTAAAGTTGACCACTTTACATCCAAATATGTAGGAGATACGATATTTTCGGTGAAATGATGCAGAATGCTTAGTGAAACGTGACACGTGGAGTGCCATTTTAACAATATATCTAAAATATAAGTGTTGTGCCTAAAATGGTATATATAAAAATATAGAATATATACAAATATATATAGAATAAACTTTAGTCATTTTAGGGACTTTTTTAAATGGGAATCTACAGTTAGGGTCAAATTAAATTAACCCTAATGTAACTATCACAACGTCCTCCAAATAAAACTCGACTAATGACATTTACTGTCCTCCATAGTATCAAGCAACTTTTAATGAAGAATTTCTTTCTACAACGCTTAGTTTTGGAGATATTGTACAGTCTCAACTTAAATGGTCTACTCTCTATATATAAAATTCAATTAAAGAGAAAATTCTAATTAATAGTAGTGCATAAAATGCTAGTGTGTGAATTTTTGGCAGTTTTCTTCATTTAATTTCCCCTTAACTCCATAACTCAAGCAGTGGTAAGCTCAGTGTTCTGAGCGTGGCGTGTTTGCTTCACATTCAAAAGGTTCTGAGTTGGAATCTCTGATACAGTCAGTTGCCTGGATAAGGTTTTCTTTCCAGTGTTTTCCCTTATTGTCAGAAGAGAACGTCAGGGAAATCTCAATTTCTGTTGAGCCTGTATTCATATGATATGTGCATAATTTCACAAATTTATTTCCTTCACCAACATGGCCCAACCGGTTAAAGGACGTTAGCCCCCCCTTAAGTTATAGATGCTGATAGTCATAAACAAATGTTATTTCACAGGGATCTCCAAAATGACGTTAGATAAAGCAGTGGAAGACAGTTAATCTTATATAAGCAACGTCTTTGTAAAACAGAGATGTTTACCAGCAGCAAACACAAGCGGTGTTTGTAAAGGACACGCATCCTCGGAGTTGGTGACCTCATTAGTGAGCAGTCCTTTGCTAAGGATCTCATAGGGCTCGCTACTTTTCTGGAATCCTTAGAAGCCTGGGGAAGCGCTAAATATGAAAAACTCAACACCATTCTACCTAACTGCGAATTTATACCGCATCTTCCAAACTAAAACTGAAAGACTCTGCCGGAACTACCAGTTTGCAAGATTTAGAGGAGGACTGAATTATGTTCTATTAAGGTTACACAACTCTGCACTACAGCTGAGCGCCGTATTCTTGTTTCAGTGACAGAGTAGTAGAGTATTGGACCATTAGTGATGCAAGGTGACGGAATCAATTACAAAGTACAGAACTTTCGCATTGCTGGGACTTGATTCAATAATACCTTAATGCTGACAGCTTTCTGTAATGGTTGTTTATCATAACTATTTTAATCATATGACGTAAACATTCCATAGAAAAGCGATTGATGTGTGGCATTCACCTGAATATCACTTCATTTTTCCACAAACTATGAAGTAGTAGTTTGTTATAGTTATTTTATCGTATTTAAACTGTTGGGGAGTCGAACTTGTAGTAGTTGCAATAACATGTATAGTAAACAGTTTCCGGTAGCCTTCGCCCCAAATGTACCTTCAGGTGGCCTTTGCCCCCCCCCTTAATAGCTTTGTAATTTGACTGTTTCTTTAGATATTACATATTTATGTTTGCCTCGGTTGCGTCAGTATTATTGTTAGAGTCTTGGCAGGCGTGATGCGACAAGAATGTAGGTTTACGCAGATTTTAAGTTTTAATTCACTCCTTTTTATAATCCTTGACACAAATTAAATAGCACTTCACTGATATAGTGAGTTGTGAGGTTCTTTTTTATTAATTAATTACACTTCTTACCACGGAAAATTATTTTTCATCTCACACGAATACATATTAAATCTCTCGAGGACCCATCTTGCAACCGGTTACTATCACCGTCTGCAGGCAACTGACTAGTTTTCAACCGTCTAAACTTGTAAATTTATGTATTTCAAGTCTGTGATTGGCTAATTCTACTCCAATAGAATACCTTCATTTAACTAAAGCTTTTTCTGGTTGTTGATGGCTATTTTTTATAAACTGTCACTAAAATTACATTAATGCTTCCGAGAATCACAAATAACATTTAAACTCTGAAACTCATTATTTCCTCAAGGTTACCTCATTGTTACCTCATTGTTAGCAACATTTAACTTATTATACTCACGGTTCGTACATTATTAAGTTACGTAACATGTTCACATAACATTACACATAACATGAATGAATACAATAATATAAGCATATGCAATGACACTTACATACATTTTACAAATGATTACATACACATTGCTTCAAGGTGGGCTGTTATTGAATTTACATATTATATAATTTGACTGAAATGATTTAAGTGTTAATAATACTGTCTCAACTATTCTTACAAAATATTATTTTATCCACTCCTTGACAATCGAAATAAATTTTGATTGTACATTTACGCATTTCGTTGTAGACATACAAAGAACTCACTTGTGAAAATAAGATTTTTAAGAAATCTGACATGTTAAATTCACGTTATTCTCCACTGACTATCGTTGATTTTTATACTCGGCGTGTATTTAAAGTAAGTGCCGTTTTAATATTTTGCCGCTGCAGCGAAGCATTCCTGATTTTGCAGCGAAGCATTCCTGATTCTGAGCATGCGCGACCACTTCCTCCTATGTATAGGAAGCCAGACGCAGCTGTTAGCGATCTTCACTTTGTGTTTTCCTGTTGTTAAAGTGTTTCGAAATGTTCAAAACTATCGAAGGTCCCGCCGACTGTAAAGTCAGATAAGTGATTAGTATTTTGAATGCAAGAAACGTTACGCCAGCAAACATTCATCACCGATTGTGTGAGGTTTATGGAGAAACAATAAAGAGTGACAATGCCCGATCACACACACAGCCAAACAAAATCAAAATCTGATCGCATCATTTGGTGGGTAACAATGCAACCACTCTCCATACAGTCCGTATTTGGCACCAAACGATTTTCATGCTTCATCTGAAGAAATTGCTTGGTGGAAAACATTTCAACGACGATGATGTGAAACAAGAAGTGTAAACTTGACTTTCATCACAGGTGGCATCGTTTATTGACGAAGGCACACAAAAACTGGTTACGACAAATGTCTGAATAACGGCGGCAAATACAAGTAGTGTAAGATAATGAATGATAGTAAAGTATTTGCAAAATAATGTTTTATTTTTAAAAATATATGGTACTTATTTTTAAAAACAAGCCTCGTATACAGTGCTTTTCTTGTACAGTGCGGCCCCGTACGGCAGCTTGTGCGCCGGCTACTGTAGCTCGAACTTCCGCCGAAACAGTTCTAGTATCGGCGCAACAACTTTGCCTTCGCATATTTACAGTTACAATACAATAATAATAATAAGAATGAGCTACTGGAAATGCTGTATTTCCATATCAGTAGATCTATTAAAATAGCATCTATCTACGGCGTCTTCTCAGCAAACTTTCATTTACGTTTGAGAGTTCAATATCTAAAATTAAGTGAATTTCACGGCTGATGTTCCCCTTTAGTTCTTCCGGTCTATGAGGGCTTGCTGATTACACTTTATTTTTAAAGTATCCCATAGAAAAAAATCTGATGTGTTACACTCACATGACTTTCTCTACTCTTGTACAAACTATTTTTACAAACGCTTACTCTCCATCTACTTCATGTTAATCGAGATAAACATTTGCAGAATCTATCTTATTGCTAATTTTCTTGTAGATGTAAGGGGAATATATATTTACAAGGGCAATATAGAAAAACAGTAGCCTTTAAGCACATACATATCTCTTAATAGCTGGTTGCTAGGTGCAGCACCATTCCCTTTGCCACAGATTAATACTCTTTGCATATCCAAGACAAAAAATCCGATGTGTTACACTCACATGACTTTCTCTATTCTTGTACAATCTATTTTTACAAACGCCTATTCTCCATATGCTTCATATTAATCGAGATATCGAGATGTCAATCTTATTTGTAATTTTCTTGTAGATGCAAGGGGAATATGGTAGCTTTTAAGCGATAGTCAAATATTTTATCGCTGGTTGCTATGTGGCGCATCCCATTCTCTTTGCATGTCCAGGACATAAAAAAATGAATAACGAATTTGAGAAAAAGTATAAGTATTGGAAAATTTAAGGAAATAACAAGCAATATCTCGAAAACGGTTCAATCAACAAAAAAAATGTCTATGATATAAGTTGTGTATTTTAACGCGATCTACATTTTTTGTATTGTAAAATTTTGTCTATCTCCTATGGTTTTCCAGTTATGCAAAAGTCGTTCATAATGAAGAATACTTTTGGAGACATTCCCAGAAATTTCGAGATATATATTTCATTTCTCATGACATTATCTTAAACATATGATATTTTCATCAAAATCGTTAGAGCCATTTTTGAGAAAATTAAAATTTTCGAAAAATGTTCCATGTAAAGGGTAGTCTGGGGTGGGCGGATTTTCTTGAAAATCTTCGTGTCGCATCTCTGGAAGATACTGAACGTAAATACCAAGTTTGGTGTTTATCCGACTGTTAGTTTTTGAGTTATGCTGTTCACAGACACACACACACAGACACACAGACACACACACGGACATGTTTCCAAAAATGCTTTTTTTGGATTCAGGAGGTCTCAAAACATGTATTTCCGGTGAAATCTCGGTATCGAATTTTTGGGTGGAATGCAATACTTCCCCTACTTACTATACGTAGTAGAGAAAGTAAAAATCACAGACAGTTAAGATCAGAGGATCTTGAAGGCCATAATCCTTTAGTAATTACCTACCTTTAAAGATTTCCTGGATTAAGCTTGATAACCCATTAGCTGTACGCGCAGTAGCGAGATTCTTATTGGAAATATACAGACTGACATTCAACGTCTGCCAGTTGTTCAACAAGCGGTGTATCACATTCCTGTATCAGTCTGCATTTATTACTTATTCAGAAAATACAGGTGCTATTATTCTATAAGCACCGTACACGAAACTTCGCATTATGCATTGGAATCTCTTGTGTAAAACCTGGTTTCTCTGTGCTTCAGTATATGTTATTTTACGACGAAACATAACAATGTAAATGAACCATACTTCGTCAGAGAAGAATATTAGGTAGATCAATTACACTATAATTGACATTTCACAAAATCCAATTATAGAAATTTACCCGACTCCAATGATCACGTGAAAAATAAAGTGTATGCAACAAAGCCCATACGTTGGAAGAACTCAAAGAAAGTATCAGCGAGAAATTCAATCAAATTTAGATATTGCACTCTCGGATGTGAATGAAAATGTCTTGAGAAGAGCCAGAAATTTGTGGATAGAGGACAACATTTCCAACCTCTCATCATCATTGTAATTGTTAATATGAGAAGGTGGGTAGGTTGCGGGGATATTAATGCTGTTGCGGCGGGAATCCAAGGTGTAGCAGCCAGCGCACGAGCCGCCGTGCTGTGGCCGAATTGTGAGAGAAAAGTACTGTAGTGGAAAGGTAGATTCAGATGACTGAAAAAGTTAATCAATCGCCGGGATTTGAACAAACGATCTCCGCGGCAATGGAATTAAATTTTCCAGTCATTCGATTCCACCTTTCCAAACTTGTACAACACACGGCTTGTTTGGAATAACAATTAGTTCCAAGCACTATCTTGTCTATAAGCTATTCTAATTAAAGGTTATATTTTCGACTTTATGTTAACGCAGATAAATCTTTGCGGAAATAGTTTCACTATACACTTCGTTGTAGGTAAATGGGGGATAGAATAAACCAAATCTATACTCAGATGTTTATCGGACGCTACATGCTGATCTTGAAATTTCATACTGAATCCCCGACACCACGAGAAAAGTTGAATAATAACAGCACTTCAATACTTCCTCTACTTACCGCGTACGTAGAGGAAGTAAAAATGAATCGCCATTAGCACTAGAAAAAAATCTGATATGATACATTAACAAAACTTTCTCTACCCTGTATTGTTTATTAATGATTGTACAAAAATATTCCTACTAAAGCTTAGTTTTCTATCAACTACATTTAATCCAAATAAATTTTTGCATAAATAGCTACACTGCACATTTCTTTATTGATACAAAGGGAACAGCGATAGTCAAATGTTTAAGAACTGGACGCTATACGCTGGCCTTAACATTCCACACTGTTTCCACGCAATCGCGAGAAACAATTGAATGTTCAACATTGAAGAACTTGAAGAGAAGTAATGAACAATTCGAACCATTATTAACAGATCTGAAAAATGATTTATACCACAAAAACTTATTTGAAGTAAATTGCGTTTTAAAGAGATTTGCTTTTTTGCAATCAGTTTCCGTCTATCGTTTAACACTTACCAGTTATACAAGATTATACAAAATTCCTTCCGAATGAAGGAAACCTCACAGGTTAATCTCAGAAAATTTTACAAATACGCTTTGTTTGTCAGGTAAACATCTTTCATATATGGTATTTTAATCAATATCGCTAGAGCCATTTTTTAGAAAACCAAAAATTTCGCAACATTTTCCACGTAAAGGATAGTTGGAAGTTAGGGGATTTTCTTGAAAATCTTTGTATCGCATTTTAGGAAGATAAGAAACCTAAATGTACAAGTTGATATTTATCCTAATTTTCGTTTTTGAGTTATGCTGCTCACAGACACATACACACACATTTAGAGGACCTCAAAACATGTCTTTCTGGAGTATCGAATTTTTGGGTGGAATATAATACCTCTCTATCTACTGGGTACGTGAAGAGAAAGTAAAAAAAGCACAAAGTATTTGAAAAATGAAACAAACAACAAAGAATATCTGGGAAATGGTTAAGATAAAACTATTTCTCAAACTGTATGCACTGTGGAGAACTTTGTCCAATGGTTAACCATGTGCCTACGTGTGATACAGCGCATTCGTTGCTATAGCAAATTCCTGGGTTTGAAGTACGTATGGCAGTGAAATTAATGTTTGAGCTGTGCTTTTTGATATAGGTACTATTGTGTCCAGCGTGAAAATGTTCTTTTCATGTCGACACTGTGGGCTGGGCATAGCATTCTGGGAAATGTATAACACTTTATAAGGCTTTACGATTCCTGGTTCAGGTGAAAAGGGAGACCGTGAGGGGCAATGAGCCGCGACAATGTCGCTCCCACAGAATGGCGACTTCCCACTGCTGCCAACACAATATTTCATCCCGCAGTACAACACCGCTTGCTCGTAAAAGTTATTATCATAAATTTATCCCATCTTCTCCCTCAGTAGCACTCTTTTCTCCTCTATGTGATCCTATTCCTACCTCCTATCTTGTTATTCAAATTGATTACGGCTGTTACTTTTGTGTTGGAACTTCAACAAATGACATTACCTTCTGACGTTAAAGTCAGCCACATATTATGAGTGATATAGTTATTACCATTATTTAAAGCACCTCTCCTATTATTGGGATCAGCAATCCCAATTTCAAACACAGATTTTTACACCTAACAGTTCTTCAAATATGCTTTGCGGACGAGAATCCAAAAAGCGAAACATTCGGAGTCAAAATGTTTCCTTGGGCCACAGGCACCTAGTTTAATCTTCTATGCATTATTTTATTAAGGATTGCAGACGGTTTGATTTTTCAGTAACTTTGTAACTTTTAAACTTTTCACTATTCAGTTGTTTCTCGCGATATCATGGAAAGAGAATTGAACTTAAGGCCATCATATAACCACTCGCTTTTAAACATCAATCGATTCGGTTTCTGCCTCTATTTTATTTTTATTTATAACGATATTGGCAATAAAAATATTTCTGAAAATGTTCATCTCGATTAACATGAAGCAGGTAGAAAAATAAATATGTATAAACTGTATAACAGTAGACGATAGTGGGTAGAGAAAATTTGGTGAATGTAGCACATCACATTTTTAGTTTCTCTAACAGGTACATAGTAAAGGGTCTTTCAACAAGAGTGGCCTATATTTAACATGTGATAGCTGCCATTGTTATTGAGTTACAACAGTCATTTTTTTCAATTGGTTACAGTTTTTATAGAAAAATAGCCAGGGAACGTTACAGCATTCAGCAACGCGTAGAAACTGTGAAAATTTATTATCAAAATGAATCATCTGTTCGCCAAACCTTCCGTGTATTGCGTGAAGTTTACAGTGTGCATAATCCTCCCTGCGAGAGAACGATTCGGCGTTTGATCGATACATTTGAAAGAAGTGGTTCTGTCAGCGATGAAAGAACGCCTGTACGTAATCGACGTAAGCGCTCCAACGAAAACATAGGCGCGTTCGTGAGTGTGCGCTAGACGGAAACAAATCAATTGCTCGTCGAGCGTAAGAATTGGGGCTTCGTCGACCACAACTTGTCAAATTCTGCATCTGGACTTGAATTTTCACGCTCAAAAATGGTTTTAACTCAAGAACTAAAGCCCAACGACCATAGGTTGCGCCGTGTATTCGCTGACTGGGCTATGGAGCAATTGGAAGCTGACCCGGATTTTTGTCGAAAAATCATCTTCAGCGACGAAGCCCACTTTTGGATGGATGGTTGTGTTAGCAAACACAATTGGCGCTATTGAAGGAATCACAATCCAATGCAGATTCAAGAACGACCACTTCATCCCCAAAACGTTACTGTGTGGTATGGATTTTGGTAGTTGAAATTATTGGTCCATATTTTTTCCAAGATGAAGATGAAGAAGCTCTAACTGTGAATGGAAAAAGATACCGGGCTCTTATTAGGGACTATTTTGGCCTGAATTTGATGGTGTGAATCTGAAAAACATCTGGTTCCATCAAGATGGTGCCACATGTCATACCTCTCTTGAAACAATCGATCTTTTGATGGAGAAGTTCAGAAGTTTCATCATTTCCCTTGGTGATGATTTTAACTGGCCCCCGAGGTGTCATGTGATTTAACGCCTTTGGATTACTTCTTGTGGGGTTATGTTAAACCTCAAGTTTATATCAACAAGCCAGAAACAGTAAATGATCTTATGAATAACATCACGCGTGTTATTCGACAAGTTGGACCTAATTTATGTTCTTATGTCATTGAAAATTGGGTCAACCGTATACGCGCAACCCAACGAAGTCGCGGCGATCACTTGACTGATGTTCTCTTTCACACGCAATGACATTAATTATGTTCCAAAATAAAAAAAGAAATAAACCTCTATCATTTATAGAGCGTGTTTTATTTAAGTTCAAAGATAGGAAACCTTGTTGAAAGACCCTAAAGATAGAGAACGTATTGCATTCCACCCAAAAAATCTATACCCAGATTTCATTGGAAATACACGTTTTGAGTTTCCCTGAATAAAAACGGAACATTTTTAGAAAAAGGTCTATGTGTGTTTAAATGCCAAACTTGGAATTTAGATTCAGTAACTTCCAAAGATGCGACACAAAGATTTTCAAGGAAATCCGCACTCCAAACTACCCGTTACGTGGAAGATTTTTCGAAATTTTGAATCTTCTAAAAATGGCCTAATGATTATTAAAAAAAGTAAATATTAAAGATATTTACATGATAAATAAAATTATATCTTGAGCTTTCTGGGAATAGCTTGTGAATTACTCTTCATTCGGAAAGAATTTTGAATGATCTTGTGTAATTGGTAAACGTTAAGGACAGAGGGAAGCTTACTACACAAAAATTACAGACCTCTTTGAAATACACATTTTACTTCAAACAACTTGTTTTTTGGCACAAGCCATTTCCGAGATATCCGTTATTAAGGTTTGAATTGGTCAATACTTAGCCATTCTTCAGCTGTTTCTCGCGCTGTCATGGAAAGGATATCGACTATTAAGTCCAGCATTCAGCGTTCAGTTGTAAAACATTTGACTGTGCTATTCGTTTTGTATCTATAACGAAATGTATAATGTAACTATTTCCGGAAATGTTTACCTAGATTAAAATGAGGTAGAGAGAAATATAAGCTTCCGTAAGAATAATATGTATATCACTAATAAGCGATACAGAGTAGAGAATGTTACGTGAATGTAACATACTCGTAACAGATATTTTTTTCTCGTGAACATGCAAAGAGTGGAATTTCTAAGCCGTCATTTCAACCTAATGTGTACCTTTTGTTTATTTATCTATACTATTACTGTTTCAGAAAAAATAAATTAAGGTACAAAGGCGAACCCAGAAGATATGTACGGATTTACTTAAATTTTATTTTGAGTCTGCTTACATAAAAATCGATCAGAGCAACACATCGAGGTTAATGACCGCTTTCCAATGTGCTAAGCCTTGGATTTAGCTGAATTATCCCTAGAATATAAAATACTCAGATCATTAGTATTCTAAAACGCTGACCACGTAAACTTTTATTGATCAGGTCCAAACAGTAGGCTGGGTGGGGGAGCGTTTACCAATTGTAATCGATCCATATATGACTCTCAAGATTGCCGATATGTCGTCTTGCATCATTATGAAGAAGGAGTGAAGATAATCTTTTGAAAATGTGTTCTATCGATGATTTGAATACCCCATATTTACGGATTATAGACTCACAAGCTATTCCTTGATTTCTTTAAAACCACTAACAACTGCTATACAGAAGTAGATATGCTCCTCTGGAGAGTCACTTGACTTCTGAAGAATATCACTTTCATAGAAACATTTATACTATCGGTAAATGTTCTACTACAGTCATCAAATGCTTATCGAAGCAATACATAAATTATTGACGGGTGGTTCAAAAACCGTCTCAAGGATGGGTTCTGGGGTGCTTGGTGTAAGATCCAGGTGTAGCTCAGGTAATTCACTGAATTTGGTAACCACGGTATTTCAAGCCGAAGTATTAGCCATTTTACTATGTGCAAAAAAAAACTTGTAGGAGAATATAAAATTTAACAAATTTTCATTTTTCAGACAGCTAGGCAGCACTAAATGCTGTAGTGTATCTAGACTAAAGTATGCTGACGAACTGCAAAGCAAGGATCAACACAGCTGAAACCAAAACTAGAGCCACCTCTAGATACATCTAATTGTTCCATTAGAGTGGCTATAACAAATTCATTCATTATCTGTTTACCCTCCTCGCATTAGGACTTACACCCCCCAGGATTTACAGGCGGGTGACTGGGGTCAGAGGCCCGTCGAGGAGCAGACACTCATGGATCAGACAGAGCATCCAGGATGGGTGATCAGCCCAATGCCTGGTATGGGATGAAGGAAGTAGATGAAACGAAATGTTGGTGAAATGAATGAACGGAAAGGTGATGATGGAGCAGTTAGTGGAATGAATGGCGGGGGAAACCGGAGAACCCGGAGAAAACCCGCCCAGACGCCGCTTCGTCCACCACAAATCTCACATGCAGGTCCATGGGATTGACCACTCGGCCACGGCGCCGCCGGCTATAACAAACTGGTGTAAAAATAACTCTTTTCGGCATAGGAAAATATTTATCAAAGAACCACGCAAAACTTTAACAGATAGACTGCTTAAATGTAGAAAGTTTAAGTTAGAACAATAGTAGCCTTTGCTACTGGGCATGCAGCAGTGAGAAAGCACCTACAGATAATAGGAAGGTTTCAGGACAACAAAGAGTGTAGATTGTCGGGTCTGAAACTGAAACAGCCTATCACTTATTATGATCCTGCGAAGCGTCAGCATAAAGTAGATGTGAAACTTTAGATGTTTGAGAAACTTTTTAGGGAAGAAGAGGACTACTACCCCAATATTGGGCCGGTGTAATCTGGTGAGGGACACAAGACTACAGTGAAGGGTGTAGCGGGAAAGCGTTGTTTCTCTGGTTGATGTCCTCTGCTGCAGTGTTCTTTTCCCCGGCTATTGCTGCTCGTCGGCTGCTGTTTTCACCATTTCTAATAATTACCTATGCAACTAATTTCACTGTTCTCAGGGTTTTCGTAGGCGAGGCAAATTAAAATACACTGCATTTCCCTTAAAGACGTAGCTTATTATCAAATAAATGTTTATGAGCGGCTACGTTTCCCCATTATAACAATTCCCTCCATAATAAATTAGGAACCTAGTCTAACTGCACACGTCTTCCCACCCATATGCACACACGTGCATTTGTCGCCCAGAGAGTAACACAGTGTGTCGACGAGATTCTATAAGAGAGTGAAAATCTGGGGCTTTCTTCCCCCTTTTATACCCAAGCCTAGTGACGCTTACCTCCGTACCTCAAAATGTAACGACATTTCTAATTGGTCCTCAGTCCGCGTTACCTTATTATGTATGAGAATATTCTGCTCCAAAAGATTTCGCATACGCGTCCCAGTGAGGCAGTTTCAATATCTCTCTCTTTCCTTTCTCTATCTGACTCTTTCTATTTATCCTGCTTCCCTGTTCATTAGCTTGGTGAAAATCGAACTCTACCTAAAATTATCTTTTACCCGGAATTAGCTAGCTCGCCCGTTCCTTACTTATCCAAGTTACAATCTGCTTTTGTACAATTCTTGGTTGTTAAATATTCTAGCATATTTCTTGGTGAATTATATTATGAGCAATTCCTGTTTAATATTGATTTATATGTGTATGTGAATATGTATATATACATATGTCTGTGTGGTATATCCTCTTTAAAGGGGTAGCAATCATTACATGTTAGGACAATAAGCCTTTAAACTGCAGAGCAATCGGAATTTTTGCAGACGGACGTAAATCCACCCAGAAAAGAATTGACGGATGCCTTGAAGTAAAGTTTCAAGAACTTAGATCTAAAACATCAACTGACGCGTTGAATTCTCCCTGTGCATGTCAATAACCTATAAATAAATGGGTAATCAATTATATTTAACATATATTGATTTATTTAGAATAACTGTACATTAGTAATACAATAGACAACAGCTACTCTTCTCCAAAAAAGTGGAAGCGGATATAATCTGCAGAATTTCTTCATACAAGTACTTCATATATCAAGATTAAAACAGGAGTAATATTTTTGCAGAGATCAATAGGTGTCATTTTAATTATTCTTAAATCCTGATGCCCTCTGGCGTACTGTAAACGTAGATGCGCATTTGGCAATTTGACACAAAATGTCAGATTCACGGTTTGAATTCCAGCCATTGCCTAGAGAAGATGGTTCCTTCGGTATTATTTTTGGCTTCTTTTAGGGATGTTGCTATTTTGTGTATCGGCCAATGTGACTGGGGCTTTTTCGTGGTTTCCTTCAGGTGCCCGGTTAATACTGGATTAGGTATTCAATACCACTATCCAAAGTACTAAATGCAATACAAAATAAATAAATAAAAATAAACACTACAGGAACACTACTATGCAACTAAGTCCATCTGTCAACAAGTTACCGAAGCAGATAGTATAGAAAGGCAAGTACTCAAGTAAGAACATTTTTCCAGCACTTCAGTGATCAGATGTGTTCAAACGAATAGCCAAGCAATTCCACATTTCAAAGCCCACGCTACACTAAAGCTTAATAGCAACAAAATAGATCGTAATTCTAACTGACTCTACTAGACTTTGGAAAAAACCTCCAGGAGTAACTTCGACAATATCTTACGTCATTTTCCAGAACATTCCCTCTACTCCGGCAATCCATGGTGCTTGAACTTTTCCTAAATGCTTCACGCCATATAAATACACTTGTAATCTTAGGGATCAAAAACAAAAATTGACTGCATACAGCATATACAGACCAGTTCACAAATGCTTACCGGCTACACTCACACGCATATCGTCAGGGAACTCGTAATCTAAAAACGTTGCATTTTACTCTGTCGGCACCAAAGATTATAAGCCTAGTTTAAACTATACCTCAGGTATGGTAATTAATTCTTATTTCATGCAAGCTGTGTATAGAACGAGGTTGGAAAGGTAGAATCGGACTGAAAAATCCAATGCCATAGCCGAGATTTGAACCAGGGGTCTTCCGGTTTACGTCTGGTTGTTCTAACCAATTGAGCTACCATGGCAACATGCTGGAACGACATTAAATTCCCCATTTGACTCGTGTTTTTTCCGGTAAACCACAAGGAGATCTCAAATTCATTCCGAGAGGATATACCCCAATGGCGACTTACAATGTCTACAAGTACTTAAAGTCCCGGCCTTCATAATTTAAGCAACTATTAAGTCAATCATTTGTATAGGTTATACAATGGAGAATCTATTGTGCCTACCGCCGTCCCAGGAGGAAGGGATAAAGTGAAAGAACCACAGTAGGCTATACGTAGCAGGCCGGCTATAGATACGCACGGAAGACACGCCCACTGTTGGAGCTGCCTAGAGAAGGCGATGAACGTCCCGTGGATCAAGCAGCCCTCTAGTGTCCACGGGGAGAACTCTTTCCTTTGAGCAAGCTCTGCGTCGTCCGCAGCGCTGTCCACCGCGAATCCAGAAAAATGAAAAGCGAAACAGGATGAAAAGGAAATTATGGAAAGGAAATCGCGAAAGATGACAAAACCACACCAGCATTCGCCTATCAACCAAGGAAAACCACGAAAAACCCAGTTCAGAGTGAGAGATAGACTGAAATCGAACCCGGTCCTCCCGAATGCGAGCCTCACGCGTTAAGCCATTTTGCTCGGTTCAATCAATGGTAATTAATTGTTCTTTCACACAAGCCGTATGTAGGTACAAGGTGGGAAGGTTGAATTAGAATGAAGAATTCAATGCCATAAACAGAATTTGAACCACCGATCTTCTGGTATCCGTCTGGATGCTCTAACCAACTGAACTACTATAGTAAATGCCGGCACGACATTAAATTCCCAACTGACTCACGTTTTTCCGGGTAAAACACAAAGAGATCTAAACTATTAGGTTAATCAGTGGTAGCCTTTGTTTTCTGGGCCACTTTAGTTCTTTCGGCATTGAATCTAACACACAGTATAGTTGCAGACTACCCGGAAGTTAAAGGATTATCTTTTAAGGGTATATTTACATAACACAGTTTTAAAGCCAAGTTCTATACAAACGTAATAAAATCGTGAAATTCTAACGTTTTATGACTGAATAATGAACATATTTCAACATGTAGTTTATCTAGCAATCTGCAAGGCAGATCTTAGAAGTAAGATAGAAAAGCTTCCTAAGAACGCCATTCAACAGTCGACTACGGTCGACAACAGAAAATAACGGAAAACACTTGAGTACGAAGCCAAGCCAAGGTGAATATCGATTTTTAGCTGCTGAGCTCTAGGGATTAGCTAGGATGAGCAAACAAATATTTTGTAAAGGGGAAGTGTCGACCCCTTTGGATTCTAAGGTACGAGAATATAACGTATGCTGGATATTTTATTATCCTTTTTGGCAACTTCTGTCATTTGGAAATCAAATAAGTAGCCTCCTAAGATATAGGATGATAAAGTTTTATCTTGTAAATTGTAGCAATGATATTCTGGAAACTAATAACACAGAATATTATCAGAAAATGCAAGGTATGCATTTTATTTGTCATGTAAATATCTTTACTACATGGTGCTTTGATCAAAACCCTTAAAGCCATTTTATAAGGTAAAAGATTTCGATAAATGTTCCATGTAAAGGGTAGTTAATGTTGAGGGATCTTCTTGAAAATCTTCATGTTGTAACTTTGGAAGATATTGAGCTTAAGTGCCAAGTTTGGTATTTACCCAAATTTTCGATTTTGAGTTTTGCTGTTCACAGAACCATACACGCAGACTTTTTTTTCTAAAAAAATCATGTATTTCCGATGAAATATATCGTATTTTTGGGTGGAACGCAACACATTCCCTCCTATCATGTACGTGGTATAGAAAGTAAAAGAAATATATTTGACAAATTTTCTAAAATGAGATCTTCAATTTTGTGCGATAAGTCTTTATCTATATGTTACGGTTTACCAGTTATAAAAATTATACAACATTCATTTCGAATGAAGAGGACGTCATAGGTTAGTCGCACAAAATTCAAGATATATATTTAATTTATCATACAAATATCTCGAAAATACGGTATTGTTAACTAAACTCTTTAGATATATTTTCACACAATAAAACATAACGCGCATTTTTTGCATATAAGGGATAATGGGGAAATTTTCTTGAAAATCTTCGTGTTGCATCCTCAGAAGACACTGAACTTAAATATAAATTTTGGTGTTCATCCGACATTTCGTACTCACACACATTTATACTGCACGTACACCGAGTTTTTGTATTCTTTTATTTAGGGAATCAAAAAATGTAAAAATTTACACTGCCGTTTGTGAAAATTATGACACCAAGAAAGAATCTCCCGAATAACTCCAAACCTGGTGGAACTGTACAAGAGAGTGCAAGAAATAATGATTAGGTTTGCAGAGAGATGGGGTACACATAGGCCGATGTGTCGATCCGATAAGGTGTGTTGCACTGCAGTCAGTGCAGAGCTGTCAAACAAGGTGGAAATAATAAAGTGAGTGCCGGTATGCCTCGTCGACGTCAAAGGGAGCCATATCGGCATGTGAGTGAGTTCGAACGGGGCAGAATGATCGGTCTCCGGGAAGTGGTATTGTCATACCATGACATTTTGGCTCGTACAGGCCATGCTGCTGTGATAGTGATGTGTGTGTGGAAACTGTGGATAGATGAAGGTCGTACGCAACGAAGAGCGGATACTGAGCCACGGAACATCACCACAGCACGGGATGATCGTCATCTTGTCCGCATGGCCATTAGGGACCGTACAGCTTCATCCACAGTGTTGACTCGACGCTGGAGCACTTCAGCAGGTGTGAACTTGTCTGCATCAACGGATCGTTGCCGTATGCTGCAGGTTGGACTGGTCGCATGCATGTCATTACGTCGACTTTCATTGTCCAGAAACCACAAGCTCCTCCGACTGCAATGGGTACGTGAACAGCGGCACTGGGATGCCGAGTGACAACATTTAGTCTTTTCGGACCAGTCCCGCTTCAACGTGTCCTGCAGTGATGACCGCATACGTGTCCGGCGGTACCGTGGTGAGCGCAACCTGGAGGGCTGCATTGTTGAGCGGCATAGCGGACAAACACCAGGTGTGATGGTTTGGGGCTCCATTGGTTACAACAACCAATTCGCCTCCAATGAATTGAGGGCACTTTGAACAGCAACCGGTGCATAACGGTGGTTGTAGAGCCTGAGGTACTCCCCCTGCTCCAGGCCTCCCCACAGGCCACATTTCAACAGGACAATGCCCGGCTACATATTGCGAGGAATGTACAAGCCTTCTTCGAAGAGCGACGGGCACCATTGCTTTCCTAGCCTGCACGTTCGCCTGATATGTCGCCCATCGAACACGTCCAGGATATGGTTGGTCGGCATCTGGTGCGTCACGGACCTCCAGTAACCAGTGTCACGGATTTGTGAGCTCGAATACAAACTGTTTGGAGGTAAATCTCTCAGGAACTTATTCAGAACCTTTTTGATTCAATGCCACGGCGTTTAGAAGTTCTAATAGCAGCGTATGGAGGCCACACCAAATATTGAATATTAGGGCTCAAAGGTCATGTATGGATTTGAAAGGTTTATTGTTAAGATTATTTGTCATGTACCTAACCTGTGGTATTAAATTAATTGAATTCATGCGTTTTCTTCTGGGTGTTGAAATTTTCACAAACGGCAGTGTATGTCTGGTAAAATGTCGATATCAAATTTTTTTTTGGGTAGCTAACAGTGCCTTCTCTACCGACTGTAGATAATTAGTAAAGAAAGTAAAAATGGATAATATACTTTGTTATTTTTGGCTATGGTTTTGTTTGTTTCAGGAACACAAATCATACTTTTCAATCAAAGTCTTTGCAAGTTGTAAAGCGGATAAAGCATAATAAAAGCCCACAAATGTTAAGCCATAAGAGTTGGATTTTATGTTTTAAACCGGATTAATTGTTGATCCTAGTGCTCTTAAACAGTCAACTGCAAAGTTATTTAACGAAAAAAAAACAATGCAACGAAAGCGATATCAAAACAGTGTTTGTGCCACCAGGTATCTTACGAATGATAGGCAATTACTAAGAGGCATTATACGATTGGCATTACTGCCCACAGCTACTGGAGTCATAATACGAGGACGCGAATGTAAACTTCTGTAGGGTACCTTGAAAGCACCTCTAATTGTAGTGCATACGTTTATTCACTTATTTTACATTATGTCGCCTACTTCAAAACCTTATCGTTGAGAAACTGGCATGATATAAAGGATCCGATGAAATAAATTAAGTATTTAATGTATAAACGTTATCAATCCTATAACAATCGCGAGTTGCTAGTATCCTATTGTATTTGCATTACATTTTCTAATAAAATGTAAGTTACTATTACGGTCACACCAATAAAACACTTATTTAAAACATGTGTGATAAATAGATTACTTTGTAGACACCCAGATCTTAACATAATGAGGTTGCTTTAATGGAATTAGGAAGACTGGCCTATAAAAGCAAGGTGAGCCGCATGACAAAATATTGGTTTAAAATTCGAAAGCTAAAGGAAGACCAAAAAGTGTTTAATCACACAAGACAGAACAAAGGGAAAGAAACTTGGATATACGAAATCAAAAATAATTTACAGCTTGGTGTGGGAGCAATGTGGTCAGAGAGGGACAGAATGGGAGAAGGTTTCTGCAACGAGATAAAATTAAGAATTGAGGGTTTTGAAAAAAGGAAATATGAGCTAGTCTTATATCAACAAATCTCTGGGTTGATATACAGGATAGACCATTTAAGTTGAGTCTGTACATCTCCAAAACTAAGCGTTGTAAAAGGAAATGTCTTGAATAAATGTTGCTTGATATTATGGGGAAAAGTAAATGCCATCAGTCGTATCTTGTTTGGAGGAGTTATGATAGTCATTTTAGGGTGCATTTAATTTTTTTTAAGTGAGAACCTATCTCTTTTACGTGGGAACCTCAATCCTTATACAACATTGAACAACATTTGTATAAAGCAATTTGCAATTGTTCGTACACCAACGTAAATAACAACAAAATCGCGCATTGATCGTCATTTGAGGGTCAAGTTACGTTTCGTGATTGGGAACCACCATTTTTTATTTTATTTCTTTATTGCTCATCACAAAATAAACAGCTTTTATAAACCATTTTCTAATGAGAAAATAACATACAAAATGTAGATTCCCACTTAAAACAATTAAATTGACTCTCAAAAGACCATCATAACGTCCTCCAAACAAAACAGACTAATATCATTTACTTTCACCCATATCAAGGAACTTTAATTAAAGAAATTTCTTTCTACAACGCTTAGTTTTGAAATATTGTACCGTTCTTAACTTAAATGGTCCACCCTGTATATTACTGAAAAATTATTGAGGAAGAGAAAAATATATTTACATTTGCGATAGGCAGAAAGGGAAGGACTGGCATGGTTTAAAACGGAGTATGTGTTTTATTGGATTAATAAATGGATATATTAAGGGAAAAGTGTTTAAAGAACCAGATAGTACTTGCCACTGTATTTTGGGTTATGAACAATCTAAGTTTTGGTAGGTCCCTTTACAAAAGTGGAAAATCTTACCAAATGAAATAAAAGATAGAATAATTTCGAATTTAAGATCAGAAGAAACCATAAAAGAACTTGAAAAATATATGGGAAAGCTTAAGCAGAAATTATGGTAGGTGGAATATACTAATGGGCTTGACGATGAGGATAAGGACGGATGGGAAAAGTATTATAATTATATTTACCTCATTATACACCAAACTGGTCTGAAGTATAACGCGGCAACTCCAGTTGTAAAACTGCTTATACATTGTTATGTTTTTGTAGTGTAAGTAATAAATAAACAAATATTGATCCAACTATTTAATAACAGGGTTAATATCAAGCATCAAGACTGACGTGACATGACATGACCTCAGTCGGAGGTTGCCCTGCCAGCCATAAGGCCGTGAAGTCTGTTTCACTGACAAGGACGCGCCGCAAGAGCGATGCTGGAAGTTAATTGCTCATCCAAATTTATTGCTATGAACAGACAACGTCAGTGCCTCGGTATAAACAACACAAGACCGCTACCTTCCTGCATGGATAGTATTTTTATACAATTTTAAGTGTTGTACACAGTGAAAGCCATATTTAAAGTTATGTTAACCCTTGAAATCATTTCAGTTATGTTTTCAGTACGATTTAAGTGTGTATTTATTGTAGGCCAATGCAGTACATATTTACTGAAGCTTCGTGAGTTGACGCAGAGTCGAAAGAGACATATGAAGTTAAATTGATATAAAATCAAGAAAAACTGTAATTTATAGGGATGAAAAATGCTTGATACATTTATTATATTATGCTATTGTATTAAACTTCTTGAGTTAGGAATGTATAAGGAAATATTTTAAAAGATTTAAATTATTTATAAAGAAAGTTTTTTATAAATTAATTGTTTTGTATAAAAAAGAAGAAGATAATTGAATAACGATATGAAGGAAATGCATTATTCTATACGAACGAAAACATGCATTTAACAAAATAAATACACAACAGAAATGCAAATGTACATTTAAAAGAGAATGTTATACAGTTTTGTAAAATAAGGAATAATATTGTTAATTTGTTATTTGTATGCACATGTAAATTGTTTAATGTAATCAACTTGTATATATGTTTAAATTAATTTCGCTAATCATAGCAACGACGGTAAAAGTAAACAACGCTAACTTTCGCTTTTATACTCATACTCCTGAGCCTAGCTTAAAATAATACAAGTATATATCATAATTTATTGTCAAATATATCGTAAAGAATTTCATCAACGTTGATGATATTAAGTGAGCCACTGAGTTAAATGGAATGAGTAAGTAAAATAAACACCAGAAAAACGTAATTATTGCATTAAGTAAAAATTTACATTTACCCAAAAGAAATAAAATAGTTTTATGTGGAGTAAATCATTATTGAGATTGTAATTAATAGCCTTACCTTCATAAAACAGATATATAAAAATGCTTTAAAATTAAAGAAGAATCTCGCTCATTGCTGAGCAGCTATGCACTTCAAAATCACATAAGTAACTGGAAAAATATAACTAATTAAAGTAAAACTTCCGCTAAATTCTTATAACGTAACGACAGTTACAAACAACCAACAATTACTGAATTAAGTTGCATACCCCCAAATCTACAAGTCTGCCGCAGCAGGCGGATACCATATTTCCAAAACATTTACTGCAGCGGGAATTTCAAATAAACGATTTGCTAGTACGGGGCGACGAAAGCAGAGTCGGGGAGCCGAACCCAGAACCCATGACAATGAAGGGGATTAAAGAATTCCCACTGCAGATTTGACTCCCAACTATATGGTAGTTAAATTATATTCGAACCCACTCGCGCCCTCTCTCTACTGCGCGAGACAGCCGGCAGTCGCCGGGAAAATTACACCGGCAGAGGCGTACTAAAATCCTTACCTTATAATAGATGCTGGAAATGTTGACCTGTTGCACTCAAACAGGCAGCATTTCTCGTGTAAATATTCTCGCTCACTCTCCGAAGCTGAGCAGCAGGAATTCTTGTGATGAAACGCCTCATTATGATCAGAAAATTGGAGTGTGGTGTGCGATAAGTGCTAGAAGAATAATAGAGCCTATATTCCTTGATGAAACAATAAATGCAGAACGAAATCAGAGGTTTATTCTGAGGCCATTTTGCAATCGCTTGGCAGAAGAAGAGAAATCGTATGGTTGGTTCCAGCATGTTTCTGCAACAGCACATACGGCCACCAAATCATTACATGCAATAAGAGAGGTTTGATGACAGAATAATTAGTATTGATTTGTGGCCCCCTCGTTCTCCCGATCTAACGAGTTGTGATTTTTATTTATGGGGTTCTTTAAAAGACAAAGTTTATCCTTCCAATCCTCGCACACTACAGGAACTTAGAGAAAACATTCTGCAAGAAATCACAAGAAATCCTGCTGCTGAGCTTTGGAGAGTGAGTGAGAATATTTACACGAGATATGCTCCCTGTTTGAGAGCAGAAGTTCAATATTGAGGCAATATTTTAACACGTAAATGATATCAGTCTAAATATATAATATATAAAGTCAATAACAGCCCGCCTTAAAGCGTTATGTGTATAAAATAACATATAAAATGTATGTAACAGCCATTGCATTAATGTTTATATTATTATGTACTGTTTAATAATGTTATGTGAATGTATTACGTAATTTAATAATGTAGGAGCTGTGAGAATAATAGATCAAAAGTTGCTAACAATGAGGTAATAATGAGGTAACCTTGAGGCAATAATGAATTAGAAAGTTTAATAATGCTACTGGTAATTCTTGGAGCAACAATAATGTAATTTTTGAGACAGTTTATAAAATAGCCAATCAACCACCAGAAAAAACTTAAGTTAAATGAAAGTATACTATTGGAGTAGGAATAGCCAATCAGAAACTTAAATAGGGCAAATTTTACAAATTCAGAAGTCAGTTGCTAGCAGACAGCGTTCCTAACCGGACGCGAGACGCATCTTCGAGAAGTTTAATACGTGTTCAGTGTGAAACGAAAATAGTTTACGCGTTAAAAAGTGCTAGTAACTAATAAAGAATCTCACAGATCTCTATATCAGTAAAGTGTTATTTAAACCCTGTCACGGATTAATAAAATGGAGTGAAGTAAAAATTATAACCTGTGTAAGCCTACATTCTTCAGCCGCACCACACCTTGTTAAGAGATTCATGTCCCTAAAAACAAATACTGACGCAGCCGAGGCAAACATAAGTATAATATTTAAAGAAATAGTCAAATAACAAAGTTAATATTTTTAAGCATGGGGGCGAAGGTCACCGGGTACCATACGTGCGGTAACAACAACTTCAAGTTCCGCTCCCCAACAGTTGAACTACAATACAACTCCTACTTAAAATTGGCTTTCTATACGTGAAGAAAAAGCAACTTCAACATTTCCAGCATCTATTATAAGGTAAGGATTTTAGGCCGCCCTATACGAGTATATGCTTTATTATTCGCTGTGTTACGCAGTAGCATTTTTGAATGGTTGATATTTCTAAAATATTTTATACAAGTTACACAGTAATCCCAAAAAGCTTATTAAGGGCGTATATATTTAATTATTTTACCTTGCTTTAAACTCATCTAAAAAATCTGCACTGTCATTAGTCTTGAAGTACCTACCCATCAGCTTATCCTCCGAAACCAGGCAACAAGAAGGATAAGCTGACTTCTTATTTTGTTTACATTGAGCCACCATCATTAATGAGACAAAAAACTTTCAGTCTGTGTGTAAAATCCGTTACATGACCTATTGTTCTCAGGAAGAATATCCGGTGCTTTGTCACTGAAAGAAATGGTTTAATTAAAAAATGCAACTAATGTTGCTTTTCGAGTATAGTGTCTTTTTATCCAATTCCCATTCATGCTATCATTGTGAACTGCATTCACTGATTATTTTGCTGCATGTATGTTCATGAAGTATATTAAATATACTAACTTTTGATATGTTTATCATCGTAGACAATAGGTGTTACCTTATTTGACAGTTGAATGTTATAATTTAAATCTTAACTGTACCCAAACTTCCTTTTATTTGGTAATATTTATTTAAGATTTAACACATGTAGCAGCATAGGATAAGCCGCAGTTATTGATTTTTAAGGTGAACTATATACCAATATTTAATTACAACTGGCTGTATCTACATTTTAACACTGTTTCACTAGTCTTGAGGTGATGTGGATTAAACGTTTTCCAGGTGTAGCTCACCTAATCTTCAGTTGAAGGTCGACTGCTGACCTCATCTATCCTGTGAGCTGGTTGGATAAATTTCCTCACAGGAGGCAGAGCATTCTCCATCTATACCTCGAGGGCGTGCAGTTCACTTCATAGAAAAACAGAAGAAGAAAACCTAAATAGTAACCAATTATAGCAGATGACAGAAGAAGCATTTTCCATTCCTGGTACAGGAAACGTAAAGGATGAGCCAGCAGTCGACCTTCAGTTGAAGATGAGATGAAGTAACCCTTGAAAGCGTTTCATTCATACCACCGCCAAGACTAGTGAAGCAGAGTTAAAATTAGCCAGTTTTAATTAAATACGAAATCAACTGTAGATGGAGCATCTTTCTAACATCAAATCAGTCACTAGTGTTAACCAATGTTAACACAAGTTAAGGCTGATAAAACCGACCCATGTTAGCACATTTATTTGAAACAAACTTCAAATGGAATAACATGAATAAATGAGTGTGACCTGTATTTAACTTCATAATAAATATTGGAAGTGCCCTCCACCTGCATCTACACACTTCTGTGCACATCTTAACAGGTTCAAAAAACACGTGTCAATTCCTCATGGGTGATAGTGCGGATGTAATCCCTAAGTTATGCTTTAGTTGATGAATGGAATGGGGATTCTGCTCGTACAGTTTTTCCTTTCAAGTACCCCCATTAATAAAAGTCACATGTAAACAAATCTGGTGATCGCGGCGGCCATAAGCCTTCGCTTACAGTCCTCTCTTCAGTCATCAGATGAATACGGGTAAGTGACCTCTCAGATGTCCCATCTTGTTGAAAGAAACAGTAATTACGCTCCTCTTACGTTAGTTGGAGATAAATTTCATCCAGAAAGGTAAAGTATACATCTGTGTTGACTGTGGTATCAAAGAATACTGGACTCATAATGCGCTTCGCAATCACGGCGAACCACACACCGATCTTTTGGTCGTATAGAGGCTGCTCTAACAATAGGTTAGGCTTTTGTGTCACCCAATATCTAAAGTTCTAGGAGCTAATATATCCCCATAGATGAAATCAAGCCTCATCACTCATGATAAGCATCAGTAGAAAAAGAGTTTTATTTATGGACAATCTTTAACTGCTGTGGTCCTTAGCGTCCCATTCTATGTTGGGCGTGAAGGAATGCTAATATTTCTCAGAGGCCCGTTCATCAGGCTGAGGTTTTGAAGTTTGTCCGACGTGATATCTCTCCCCACCACCTCTCCCTCCAATGTTTTTACTTTAATCTTTTTGTGAACGATGTAAAGGCACTAAGTTTAATATTTAATAAACCACAGGTAATGTGCTAATGTAAAAACCCGTGTATTTTTGTGATAATTATCGCACGCCTGCTCTGAAATGTGCAGCTAACATTCTGGTCCTCTCGTTGCCTCTGAGTCTACGTCTCCCAATGTTTATGTTGGGGTCTTTAAATTTAGTATAAGTAGTAATAAAAATGGGTATGACAAAAAAATTCTCTTGGCCTCCACCTTGTCGTTTGAACAGGATTCTGAAATAAACCCTCAGTTGTAGTGTAAGTTTCAGTTTTTAAAATGTATATAATGTTGATATTTTACTATCATTATAATTATGGTATGGTAAAATCATGTAAAAGTAATTAACATTGGTTGTAGTGCAGAAAAATAATCACCTTTAGTCTTCATTGTTATTGATGAAATCCAAATATACGTCATATTGCTCTTCTTGCGCTCACGTCCATCCTACATCCAATTGCTGTGAAAGCTCTTAGCTGTAATGAGATATGTTGGTAAAGATTGGAGGTCCTTGTATTTTATACGAGAGTTTGGGATTGGGACCTCTTACAAAAGTTTCAGCTCGTGGATAGCTAGGTTCTTCTCTTGATGTTGGCGGGTTTTTTTTTTTGCGATGGTGTGTCTCGTGGTTGAACCTGACGGTACTGAGCTTTTCAAAAGCGTCAGAACATGAATTTCAATTTTTGTAGACGTTTTGCCTCCTGATTCTTCATATGTTATAGGGATATGTGGTTTGCACCAGGGATCATCAACACTTAGCTCTAGGGAGCCGACTTTACCTGCTGCGCTAGGGTCCACCACAAGCAATGCTGAGCCGCAGACCGGTTTGTAAATTCAGTGGCGTTTCCTGTAACTGCACAGGAGTAACTTTGCAATAAAGTTGATTTAATGGTTATAACCATATTGTTTTACGGAAATATATTGCTCATATTACAATGCATTATTATTATTATTATTATGTGGCGGTGGTAAATAATACAAGTAGCATTGTTAAATATGGCGAGGCATGATTAATTTGTGCATAGCATCATAGGAAGGATTTTACAAGGAAGAATAATAAATTATGTAATAAAACGTACGTTCAAAGGTGAAGTAAGTTGAGATTCTGACCAGAATAAAAAATTCAGCAATAGCAATAAATTACAGTACTAGACTTACATCCACAAACGTTGTACATTTTAATTGTTCCAATAAAGCTTATCAGTCTTCCCCTTGGTATATTTAATACTGATTCGCATAAAAAGACGGCACTGTAGATTAAACTTGTTTATATGGTTCAACATCTTATTACAAAATAAACGCTTTATACCATTATATTGTGCTGAAATAAAACATACTTCCTCCCAAGCAGGGTTGAAACTAGTTGGTATTGTTGATCTACGCTTTGGAGTACCTCCTCCATGGTAAACAAAAAGCTATCCGACAGAACCGCCGTTGCGCTGAGGTAGGGTATGAATGGCGTCCCCTTTGCTCCTCTTTCAGTTGCTCCCATCACGCTTATGCACTCAGCAAGTAGGCTCACAAACGGTCTGCTCAGTATTTGACGATAGCTGGTACAAATGGTTGGTTTAGAACTTTAGCACTGTTCCGTGATCTTTCAGTTATTAAACGTTTAAAATGCAAGTCTGCTCCTTTGGCTTTCTAAACGAGCTTATACACCGCAGCAATGAAGAAATTAGTCATAAAACTCCCTTCCTCATAAATAAAATGAGCTAAGAGAACTGCTTGCAGTGTTATATTCCATAAATTGTTTTAAAGCTCCTGACATAAAAGGCAGTAATCAAACCGGTTTTCTAATAAAACCTCAAGTGTAATACAAGAAAGTTTTCGTAATTGCCACACACGGTGAAGCCAAAATTGGGTACTTAAATATCTGACAGCCTTTGTATAGCGCTATTATATCCTCGAAAGAGGAGACTGTAAAGTGAACAAAAGAGCTCCTTAGTGAATAAGGTCTGTATTTTGTTCACGTTAATGCACTTGTTTGTGAAACCCTTTAATATTTTACGGTTTAAGACATTTTTGCGGAAGAACTGGAAGAAGGAGCTCTCTCCATTCGACCGGTGTATTACGTAAATTAATAATAGCGTGCTTTTAACAATATTTCTTGTCTGACATAAAGGAGGGTTTCCCACAGGTTCAATACATTGGAACAGCGGCGATTGTTGCTCTAACCAAAGTGGAAACGGTTATAAAACTCCTCTTTCAACGGGTATTCCTTGGGAGTAGAAAACGTAGTCATTTTCCTAATCGCAATAGTGTTTTCCTTCCGTAAGGTAAGTAGCCCTTATTACTTTCTGTGCTATGTACCTTGTAGGTAGAGAAGGTATTGCATTCCACTCAAACATTGGATACCGATGTTTTATTGGAAATACATGTATTGTGGCCTCTTGAATAAAACAAATCTGATGTGTTACACTCACATGACTTTCTCTACTCTTGTACAAACTATTTTTACAAACGCTTATTCTCCATATGCTTCATGCTAATCGAGATGTTAATCTTATTGCTAATATTCTTGTAGATGCAAGGGGAATTGGTAGGCTTTAAGGGATAGTCAAATATTTTAAGAGCTGTATTTTTAAAATTTAAATTTTATCAGTTTGATTATATAATAACAGCCGCCTTAAAGCAATATGTGTATGTAATAATATAACATAATTAGTGTATGTAACAGTCATTGTATTATGTTTATATTATTATGTACATGTATAATAATGTTATGTGAATGTATTAAGTAATTTAACAATGTAGCAGCTGTGAGAATAGAAGCCTAAAATTGCTAACAATGAGGTGACCTTGAGGCAATAATGAATTAGAAAGCTTAATAAAGGCTACTAGCAATTCTTGGAACAATAATGTAATATTTAAAACAGTTTATAAATAGCCAATCAACAACTAGAAAAAGCTTAAGTTAAATAGAAGTATTCTATTGGAGTAGGATTAGCCAATCAGAGACTGGAAATAGAGAAATTTGCAAATTTAAGCGGTAAACGCCAGATGCTAGAAGGCAACGTTCCTGAGCAGTTCATTCGCTCGGTACATATTCAGTATGAGACATATAAAGCTCATTATGGCAAGAATATTATAAAGTTTACGTGTTAAAAAGTGGAAGTAATAAAAAAATAATCTCACAGCTCTCTATATCAGTGAAGTGTTATTTAATCGTGCGAAAGATTAATAAAAGGAGTGAAGTAAAATTATAATTTGTGTAAGCCTACATTCTTTACCCGCATTCCCCCTGCTAAGAGATACGTGTTTCTGCCAATTAATACTGACGCAGCTGAGGCAAACATAAATATATATAATATTTAAAGAAACATTAAAATATAAATTTGATTCCTAAACGTTGGGGTAGTTACTTCATCAAGTTTGGCTCCCCAACAGTGGAATTACAATACAACGTCTACCTTCAATTTTAAGGGCTTGTTTGTAAATGCTGGTAATTGCAGATTCTCAAAGTGTATTTATTATTTTGTTTAATATTTTGTATCATTTTGTCATTACAGAATGTCAGGAATATGCCAGTGGTGTCTTAACTCAAAAGCAAGTTATGTATTTTAACCTTGTCCGTCAGCAATCATCTACTAAAGTTATTAATATATTAATCCGTTTATTTATTAACACCAGTAAGTGAATTAATTTACATATTGAATGAAGTCCCAAGAGTCCAAAATGGTCAAAAAATGCAACACGATGGAAATTCCAATGAATCAAAACTACCACTCTACACCAGTTTATTTCTGCAGACTGTCAAGTAATAATAACACAATATATTGCCAACGTATCATACATGATCAGAAAATTAATTGAAGCATTTAAAACGTGGATACTTAATATTAACTATAACAAAACAGAATCAAAAAGGAACACGAATGAAAAATTAGAGGTTATCAATCAGAAAATTATGTCAAACAATTAAATATTTGGAATCAATCATAGAAACAGATGGAACAGTAGTTTTGAATTAAAGAAAAAGAACAAGTAAAGGAAGAAAAACAATTGGAATGTTGAAATCAGTATTATATAGCAAGAAACATTTTAAACAAAACTAAAAAAGCTCATTTACAATTCAGTAGTAAAACTATATTACTCTAGGAGTAGAAATGTGGACAACCAATAGGCAACAAGAAAGAAAATGGATATGGATTTTTGGCGGAGGCCTTATCGAAGCTCAAGAAAGAATAAAATTAGAAATAAAAATATTTGGCAAATAATAGATGTAAAAAGAGCGTGTTGGAAATATTATATTAAAACGGTTCGTCGTGTGAAAAGAATGGGTAACGATAGAATGATAAGAACGGTGCTAGAAAGGAAAGATGAAAGAAAGAGGACGAGAAGACCAAAAGAACAATGGATGAATGGGGTTCCAAGAAACATGGGGTCTAGAGGACTAACAGATGAAGATACAGAGAATAAGGATTTATGGAGAAATAATGTTATGGAAGGAAAACTGCTGTTTTGTAGATAATTCGTAAACAAAAATATAAAATACCATTATATTTTGAAGTATAAACTGAATGATATTGTTATGCATACTATTATTATGCAAAATCGGAAGAAAATTTGTAATGAACTCGCCGAAGTAACATGCAAATTCTGTTATTATAGCGTCACGTCTAAAGCGTTAAAGCAGGAATCTTAAAGGAAGCATCTGCAAGATAACAGGGCGCCTTTAACAGAAAATCCCCCTTCTTCCGCCAAAGTGAGCTGAAATCAAATCATTAAAACAAAGAGAGGCGTGGAGCTTGAGAAAAGGCAATGAAACGTAAAGAATTGCATTATGCCGAAGGCGGGAAGGCACGATATTGGAAATAAAGAGATGCCCGAGTGAGTGCTAATAAAATAAATTGTGATGGATGCCAGGAAGTAAACGACAGGTACGTAAGAACATTTCGGCCTGTATTCATAGACGTCTTTAGCATGTACCAAGTAGCTTGTCTGCAATGGTTGTTCACATCCACAAACTAAAATTTGTGCTAGTTCATGTTTTAAAACGCCCATGCGCGGGTTTAAATTTATTGCAAATGGAAAGAATAATTTAAGGACGGTTTATACAGCGCCTTCGTTTTATGCCAAGGCCGCGGTTCGCGCGAATAGTGCTCCGCACACTGCGGGGTTTTCCGTTCCGCAACTCCCGCGTTACTTACTCACGAGTGTTGGTAACACACACACACACATATATATATATATATATATATATATATAATTAGAACTAATCTTGTTATAAGTGTTGTTGAAAGTTGTATCCATCTGCGCGAAGACATTCTTGACATCGTCGGATGAAATTACCATTCACACGCATAAACTCTTCTTGCGTAATGTTCATAATTTCTGCTTTTATATTGTTGTTGAGTTCGTCTGTCGGTGGGGATTATCCATATAAATTTTATTTTTTACGTTTAACGATCCCGTTGTTCTAAATTTATTGACCATACATCTCACAATGCCGCTATCCGGAAATTGCTGCCGAAATTGCCTACATACCTGATTACATGATTCAATTTTCACATATGTATTGTACATTAAATACGCTGTTCAAACGTGAATTTGTTGGCAGGCATTTCGGTGGACTAATAAGAGAATAATGTTCCTAAGGAAATTACACGCAAAACACATATCGTCGAAACACTTTACAACACGAAGACAAAGCAACGACTGAGACAGCTCACGGTTGATGAACGTACCCTCGACACGTCCTGTGCCGCTGCTGCGCACTGGCATAATGCCGAGGTCACTGCTGTCTCGGCCGATACACATATAAGGAGTTTTGTCCTTGGCATAAAACGAAGGCACTGTATCTTCAAACTGACTGGTTAAGCTTCAGATACAAATATACCGCTAAACTTAAACTGTCAAACAGTAACTCTAGAAATAATGCCTATCAAATACACAATAATCGTGCATAAGAATTTCTAATCGTCAAAGCCAGGATGGAAGGAAATAAACTTTAACTGTTACGGGATTATAGGTTGGGACCTCGCAGATGACAAACCATGTCTAGCTACAGTATTTTGGCGTTTACAAAGAGCACTCGGCCGGTTTTTACTGCCTGCCAATGGCCTCAGCCTCTGTTATTTACAGTTTATGTAGTGACAATTGCTTAAGAAGTTCTCTGCCTGATAAGAACACATCCTTTAAAGTGTTCAAAGACTTTGCATTAACCAAGAGTACTAAAATATAGATACAAAAATTTATGCATATTTTGAAATTTTAATATTTGCGCACCGGGATAGTTTAGTGGTTTCGTTCGCGGCTCTCAAACCGAGGGTCCGTGATTCGATTTCCACCTATGGTGCAAGAGTTTAGGTCGCCCTAACCAGTCCTTCACCTCTGACTAACTTATCTAAAGTATGCTCAAATTAAACGCTGCAGTTCCTCTCGTACCATCGCTACTTGATTGTCATCTTACCACCAGAGGCAACAGACCTATCTGCTTGTTGCTTCCAGGTAACAAATGGGTCCAATGGTTTGCTAGAACAAGGTACCCCCGAAGGTCATAGAACACATTATGGAAGTGTTGGAAACAGCAACTCCCTAGTGGACCACTCTTGGGGAAAAAAATTGGTACATTGTGCTGCATTTCTATCAACTCTTAATGCTCTCTTGAAGTAATGTGGTTAACTATTAAGGTAGAATGAGTGAGTGAATGAGAAAAAGATTGGCACCATTAACAGTCTATCGGCGCTAACTTAGGGAGTCTCAATCGAAGCTAGGGAAAACTAAGACACAGTCTGGATTCATTACTACTATTAATTTTCAGAATCTTGAATGCAAGTTGACGCAGCCGGAAACAGCTGCAGAGAAAAAATGGACGGGGACGAGTAAACCGCAACAGTGTCTTTCGCTGCCATGGAGCTGCACCTTCAATTCACTCCTTAACTGTCTAGGCCCATTGGACTAGTAATCCCTAGAATCTAGATTAACAGAAGTTAACTTGGCTACTTTCACTATCAAGACTCCGGAACTAAAGGGTACCAACCCTTCAACATGACAAGACCTAAATCCTTTTATGAAGTTCAGGACAAAGTTATATTGCATATTCTGGCCGGGATATTCTAAATATTTATTTCAGATTTTTTCCCGCCTATCGTTATGTTTCCATTAAAGTTAACAAAAAATAAAAGTACCCAGTTTTCAGCGCTTCATGTTCAATATACCTTCTGCTTTGTTTTTAACTCTCATTTTATTAGCCTCTGCATTAACATCGATCGCTGTTCGATTTGTCTGCCGCATATTTATTTGGTTCAAACGAAATTGCATTTCACACGCGTCGACGATCAGATACGCTAATTTGGCCTGTAATTTACAAGTTCGCCCCAGGAAGCACCTGATTAACAGTGCCGTCAAATCTTGTACACGCCTCCCAGTTTAATGCAATTAGACAGTGTTTGATTGCCTTGGAAAAGAAAAATTCAAGGCGCACTAATAAAATTTAATATCCTTACCTAACATTTCTATCAAATCAGGGTTTGACTTTAAAAGGCCTGGTGTTTGGGTGGATGAACAAGCAAGTAAAGATATTTGAATTGCTTTTAAACTACAGTGCTTGCAATTGTTATGATTATTTGCTGAAATTATGCGAAAAAAAACAGGTAAGACTTCCAAAGGTTTGGAGTTTATCAAAAACATTATACAATTGTTATAGTATAACAAATATAATTCTGTCCTTGCTGTTGAAAATTCATTATAATAGCGTTTTCATAGTTCGTTACGTTAAAAAATTTAATATAATCTTACATATAGCAACATTGTAACTGAAAGTTTCCTGGGAATTTTATATTTTAGAGAAAAACCTATACTACATTTTATAAAGGGATACCTAAAAGCTAAAAGTAACATTCTTAAAATCTGTGTATGTATTGTTTGTGTGTGTATGTAAGAGACGGGAGAGACAGAGAGAGAGAGAGAGAGAGAGAGAGAGAGAAACAGACAGACGGAGAGGTATCTTTCACTGAAGAATTACAAAAAATGTTTGTTATGAACTTTGTATACAACGTGCAGTATGTCCCAATGAGAAAACAGGGTATTTGGCATCTTAATTTTCCCGAAGGGGAGGATGTAATGCAAGACAAAAATCTAAATATCTAGTTAACTTTACTTTTTTGAAGCATTTTGCGTAACAATAGCTAATTTATGTAAAGTTACGTGAAATAAAAGGTTTCTATAGTAGATATACACACTTTTACTTCCTCTGCCACATGCAGAGTATGTAAAGAAAGTATTGCATGAAACATAAAAATTCTATATCGATATTTTACCTGAAATACATGTTTTGAAGCCCCTTGAATCCAAACTAGAGCATTTTTAGAAAAATGTCTGCGTGTGACTTTGAACAACATAATTCAAAAAGGTAAACTCAAATAAATACCAAATTTGGTATTTAGGCTTCAGTAGCTTCCAAAGATGCTACACGACGGTTTTTAATGAAATCCCCTATACCAAACTACACTTTACATGGAAAATTTTAGGAAATTTTGGAGTTTATAAAAAATGCATTTACGATTTTCCTTAAAGTACTAGATATTAAAATATTTACATGACAAATAAAATGTACAACCTTAATTTTCTGGGAATAGCCTACGAAGACTGGAAGGAATTTTGAATAACCCTGTGTAAATGTTAAACGTTAAGCTATAGACCAAAAGTATTAAACAAAAATGTAGATCTCTTTAAAACACATAATGAATTAAAAATAACTTTTTTGTGGCATCGCAATTTCCATGATATTCGTTATTAATGGTTTGAATTGCTCAATGCTTCGTCTCTTTTTTAAAGTGATGGCAATCTTCAGTTGTTTCTCGTGATTGCATAGAAAGAGTATGAAATTCTAAGACAGTGTATAGTTTTAAACATTTGAATATCACTGTTCCCTTATTTTTTTAAGTGTGGTTTTCAGGTAGCAAGCACAGTGCACCAAATTTCTATGCTTGAAACATGTCAAAAGTGCACTTGCTGCTATAAACTCAATAATTGTGTTAGAATGAATATACTGCACATAGCTACCTCCATCTCTGAATGTGTAATTACCTGACAACTGCACATCATTCCTTTCTCCATTAGCGACTGGTTTTAGCTGGTTCGTGAGAAGATATCGACAAAATGTTGGAGATGGAGAAACCCTTATGTCAGAAACAGCTGATACGCTCGGCAGAACAACTTGGAAGTGTCATCTACAAGCTCTTCTCTCCTCTTCTATTTAATACAGAACCTCTCCTTGCTCCAGCAGACACGTCAATCAAATTCTCACCATTATGTGTGACTTCATCTTGTTACGTCATTTCAGAGTTTATTTTTCTCGCTTCCTGCTCTTTCGCGGGCTGTCGATTATTTGCTTGCCTTTCTACGGCAGAAGCTGCAGCGGGTTCGAAGTTTTAGGAAAGGGTAACCATACAGAAAGACTATCGATAAATTTCGAGTTAAAATCAGTAAATAAATGCTCCGAATCAAGCATTTGTGTGAAATGCACTTAGATTTTAAATAATCGCTCCTTTAATATAATTAAATTAATAATAATAATTTTTGTGTACACGTCTCTATTTCTAATATCTTTAGAGCTCATAAAGATATAAGTACAATGAATGTGAAGCAGGACTTGATCTGCGAAAGATAGTAGAACGAAAACAGTTTAACAAGAAATTACAATATTTGTATAACGTCACTTGAAGAACAAAACGTAATGGAAAGCATTATATGTAAACAACATAATTTTATCATATAATGTTAAAAAAAACATAACTTGTGGTGTTGACAAATGATGAACGATAACGAATAAGGAAAAATTAGGCATTAATATATATACCTATATACAGGATGTTAAAGAAAAAGTATTCCATATTTCAAGAAGTGGTAGTATAGACCAAAACAAGAAAAAAAGTCCAGTAAACATGGGCTCTAAAATGCTTATCTTAAGAGCTATGAGCACTTCATCTTCGCTAGTTGAAACATCTTTTCTACTACAAGATCTTTGCCATTACGTATGACCTACAGAACGCAGTAAACAAATGAGGACACATTACTCTGTTACTGTGAAACAGCATTGTTTCTAATGTAATCTGCTTGCAATTACATATGACCTGCAATTGCACCATTGCTAAGAAGGTGCTCAATGTGGTACCTATTCATAGTAAGGCATGTTTCTGTCCGACATCTTAGAGAATCATGCACTCTCACCACTCTAGGTTGATCACGGATGCTCTAGCAGACATTGATAATGCCTTTCTGTAGTATTTATAAATCATTAATGAGATTAGCATACACAAAAAATTTAAAAATAAAACCGCAATGTAAGAGCATTTCATAAACTTATCAAATCACAAACGGATTCCATTAGAACTAATAAGAACATACGTTGCACTTATCCAGAACTGTGAACACGCTTTAAGGTGAGTCCACACTGTTTATCATATCAACAGTTAGCATTCATAGATTAACAAAATGTTTCATTCAACATGTTAAATGCCTTCAACATATTATAACTGTGAACTTTTAACATTTCATCCACACCAGTTGGCTTGTTGGGACAACAAAATCTCTCAACTAAAAGCAAAATGGACTCCAGAGGTCAGGATTTGACTATTGCTATTTGTATCTGTGCTTGATATGTAATAAAAAGAAAAGTAGAAGGTGATGAGGCTCTATCTTGTTAATCGACACAGGAGTGAAAATATTTTTAATGAGTTTAAAATTCGGAGCAGGTTTTCAATTTCTTGAGAACAATCGAAGTGACTTCAACTTAGCTTTGAGCAAGGTTTCTAACCTATAATTCACAAAAAGGAACACATTTGAGAACAGCCATTCCAGCTGTCAGACTTGAGCCATTTTTGCAATTCTCTAACAAAGTGAAGCTATTTTTCTTTTCTGATATTACACCATTGGAACAACAATAAACTGCACATAGTTTGGTATAATTGTCCATACTTTTTATTACATATATAACAATGTTCCATAATGGTAGTCTCAAAAAAGATTTTAGTAATGAAATAGTCTTTTCTTTTGTCCATTCCATAACTTCACATGAAGCAAACCAAATTAATGATACGAGCACAGAACGAGTTAACACGGAACTACTGAACACAATAGCGTGAGGGAATCAGAAGTACGCCGTTGCCATGGTTACAGTCTGGAAACTTCTGAAGTTCTCCCAATCACATACACAGAGAGCGAATTGACTTAACAAGTTTTCCATTAAAAGCGGACAACATCCAACATGTTAAAAGTGTCAAGCACAACTCTTTCGGTTAACATGTTAAGTCAATTCTGCCATCGAAATTTGGCCAACATGCTAACTGTTAACATGTTGCACTTGACAAGTTTTGTTAAATGTTAACCGGTGTGGACAGGGCTTTACAGTAACAACACTAACAGATGTTTACGGCGTGGTGTATACATGGAAAATAACACAGTAATGTGTCATCATTTGTTTACTGCCCTGTAGGTCGTACGTGGGTAATAGCTAAAGATTGCAGTAGAAGAGATGTTCCACAGTGGTGAATATGAACAAGTGCTCATAGTTCTTAAGGTACGCATTTATAGCTCATGTTTACTGGACATTTTCTTGTTTTGCTCTATACAACCACATCTCAAAATAGGGAATACTTTTTTTAAACACACACAGATGTATATATATATATATATATATATATATATATATATTTGAAGCTTTCAAAATTCAGTTAAAACATTAAACTGCTATAAATATTATAATATTTCAGATAGGAAAAAAAAACCGTTTCACTGTTGGGCAAACAATGGGGTTTACAAAACATTGGTAAGATGTCCACCGTTCTCTTATTCAACATATAGCATTCTATCTGCAACACCATGCATAGCATTTTACAAATAATATCTTGGAATATTGACAATTTCTTGCGAGATGGCATTTTTCAGTTGCAGTGGGGTTGTTGGATGTGTCAGGAAAACTCGTTCTTTAAGGTAACCCCACAATCAAAAGTCCACCGGATTGAGATCTGGAGATTGCGGTGTAGATGTGGGGTGGAGCACCATCTTGCATGAAGATTATGTTTTCTATACCATGATTCCTCAGTCTAGGGATGACGAACTTCTTAATATGCTGTAGTATTGCTACCCGTTTACTAAAACAGCCTGTCTTATTCCATCATTGTCTTCATCGAAGAAATGGGCCAATAATGAATTGTGAAGTGAAGCCAGCCCATACAGTAACTTTTAAGGCATGAATACCTTGTTGATTTAAATTCTCAGGGTCATTTTCTGACCACATCTGCAACGCGTGTTAACTCCATCATTAAGAAAAAAGTGTGCTTCATCTGTCCAGAAAACCTTGTCCAACCAATCATCATTAATTTCAATCTTGCTAGTCAAATAAAGCAGAACAATATCTTCTCCGCTTGTCACTTTCTTTGAGTCCAAAAGCTGTTTTAGTCTATATGGATACAGACAAACATCTTTTCTCAGAACTCTCCAAACTGTGCTATTACACATCTGAAGATGTCTGGACACTGAGCAACACTACTAATTCCATAATTATTTCCACTTATTTCGTTATTTGTATGAAGCACCACAGCAACAGTGACATCATTGATTACCTTTGGTATTCCAGGTGCCTTTATATCAGCAACAGAACCAGTTTCTTCAAAATTTCTGATTAAATTCCCATAATTACGAATAGAACATGTACCTGCATTTAAATGGTTCAGAGTTCTAAATGTTGTCAGACCTTGAGTAAGAATCCAATTTTTGTATATATACAATAACAGCATAGAACGTGTCAACGAAACAGAATTAGCGTAGTTATAAAGCGAAGGAATAATAATGGGATATTTGAACTACGTCGCAATGAAAAGTACAAACATAAGAAGATTTTGTTCCTAAAGATGAAGAAAATTAACTCTTCATAGGAGAGCGCAAAATAGTACTACAGGATTCAAAGTTATGGATGTATGTAAGAAGTATATCTTAACTCCGTATATAGGCGTCAAGCGTCGCATCTCTATACGAGGAAAGTACCTGTGCTTTAATTATTGAGAAATATTTGTTAATTTATGCTCCCCGCAGCTGAGAATTTAAGCTGTCGAAAAGATAACAGTCTAACTTTAAGATAAGAATTTGAATTTACAAAAAGGGAAACAGTAGATATCGTCACAACTTGCAGGTAAAATAAAAGCAATACTGAAAATTGCTGTAACAAAGAGTCTCGTGAACTAAATTTAAATTAAAGTAGAAAATTATCATTTCAAATATTCTTTATTACTTCATAAAAGCTAAACGTTTTCCCGGGCCACCACTACTTAATAACGATTTTTTGCTTCAATGTTATAAGCTGAGTCATAAGACAGTTTAGTGCCATCCAAATTGTACACAATATGCAGATATCTTTAAGGATACCCATAGCTAAAATTTGATCAACGTTTGCAACCTCTAGCTTCAATTACAGACAATGGCGTTTGCTCTCAAAACTCTTTAAATCTTCAACACGTGATCATTTCAATTCCCATGAGCATAATGCCTATTGGTTTGTTTTTACTTCCAATGCCTTTCACACAACTTTGATTCTTCTTACACTTTTACACATTGCTCAAGTTATGACATAATTTATTCTGTCACTAAGGATAACTTTTTAAAAGGTTAATTCTTTTCTAAGACAACCAGAGTAAAGTTCTACATGGCAGGTTTGTACATTAGTATTTAAATATTATGGTAGTATTTCTATTTTTCCAATTAATTACTATAATTAAACTAAAATATCTGCATGAAATTTAAAATCGCTTATGATTTAGATAGATCAGTATGTCAGAAACATTTTGAAAACATTTAGATAACTGCAAGATTTAGAAATTTCACCTATTAGTACCTTTAAGTGAAAGTAAATTAGGATCAACAGCATCTCTATCTTCTTTAGAGCATCACACATTTGTTAGCTTTGGCACCCAGGTATTTTGGCATGAGAGAAAATGAGCACACTGGCTAGCAATCTGCAATCCTCCTTTAATTTTAAATCATGTGATGGGCAAGCTTATTTAACGAAGCGTATCTTCAAAACTTGGCACACTTAAGTAATAAATAGATATAAAAATAATAGGTGAAGATGAAATGATCAATAAGACTTTATTTGAATATAAGAATAGTTCGTTTGAGGCTAATCTAGTAACATATATAAATAAAATTAGTATTCCCCCTAAGTAAATTAGTAGCAGTTGTTAGTCATGTCCTATTAAACTGAAAAAAGAAGTATCTTCTTTTGGTTTAGGAACTTTTTTCACCGAGATGGCTGAGGTAACACGATGAGGTTCGCAATCTGGAGCATTTGGGTTTGGACTCCCTTTGAAGCGGGTACTTTGACCTTAGAACTTTTCGCAATTTTCCCAGGTCGGTAGGAAAATGCCAGAATGTATCCTAACTGGGTCCCGTTATGCCTGCGAGTAAAATGTCAACAAACCAGCTCGATTCCATAGCATACTTTCAACAACCCAACACAGTCTTAACTTTATGTAAGCTGTTATTTAAAATATCCTACGGTTACAAGTCATTAGTGTGTGCTTATGTGACAGATAGTTCTATGACGTGCATTTAGCTAAGATTTTTAACCATAAACTTAACAATGCCATATTCTTAAACATACCTGTATACCTTGAGTGACTTCATAATGTGTTCGTCCATTCTAGCAGCCATATTAAGAGACCGATTACACAAAAGAACAAACGTTACTGCAGATTACGTTAATGTGACTTTTTTCAAAATCTTTCCTTTGATTAGAATTATAAGTTTTTTAATAATGCACCGACTGTTCAACTATTTTGCGTGTGGAGTTACAGGATTGTTACATGTTTGGTAGAGTAAACATACGTATAAGATATAATTTTGCTGTTAAAATCGGTTTTGACAAAACTGCAATACCGTTTTGCAGTCACTATATGTAGGTCTGCCGTCGTACATGTAGTAAAGTTCTTTTAATTCTTTTAAACTGTGAATGGAAATTATGCATTATGAACGAGATTGAGATTGATTTCCTACGGGACCGAGTAGGCTGTTTACATCTTGGAAGACGCGACCGAGTTAGTTTGTATACATGTTGAAAAATGGGACCGAGATGGGCTTCATCGGAATGCTGTTCCCATTTCCTGTCATTTAATTTTCTAATCATGTTTCATGGTTCGGAGGACAGTGGACGACATACCGAGGCGTGTGACTGTGCAACTGTTTTGAGCAACTGTCTGTCCTGGTATAGCGTGTGTTGTGATTGCCCAATAAGACCTCTGCTTTAGAAGGAAGACTTGTGTGGATGGTCCTACCGGTGTCGGAATCTCACACTTGGAGACTTTGGAGTCCCCACTTGCATCCGAGCCTACAACTCCGGAACGGTTCGCTTAACCTCTTCCTCCCAGAGGTTCATTAGATACAATCGCTTCCAATCTGCAATCCTCCTTTAATTTTAAATCATGTGATGGGCAAGCTTATTTAACGAAGCGTATCGTGAACTAAATTTAAATTAAAGTAAAAAATTATCATTTCAAATATTCCTTATTACTTCATAAAAGCTAAAAGTTTTCCCGGGCCACCACTACTTAATAACGATTTTCTGCTTCAATATTATAAGCTGAATCATAAGACAGTTCAGTGCCATCCAAATTGTACACAATATGCAGATATCTTTAAGGATACCCATGCCGTCCCCGCAGCTGAAGGCTACTGGTCTTCACAGGCGAGTATGCATAGCAAGGGAGAGGTGTGTGTAACTGTTTACATTTTCGCGCATGCAGTAGCGTCCTGTTTGACGTGCACATACGAATATATAACTTTGAGCAATAGCTTTACTTATCATCATTTACATACAATTAATATTAGTCCATAAAGTCGCCAAGGGGCACGGACCTCTCTCTTTGGAGAGGTGGTTTGGTTTGGCGATCCCGGTTAGCCATTCCGGAAGGATTCTCCTTATTCTTAAAACTAGCTTATTGCTCATGGTCGTATACATGCGTTTTAAAATATACATTGATCCTTTAGTCCTTTACTGTTGGTTCATGTACTGATCCTTTAGTCCTTAACTCTCTGTTCATGTACTGTTTCTGTAGTCCTTCACCTTGTTTTCTTCTGTTGTCTCTTCAACACTATACACTAATATTTAGTTGTTCACTTTGTGTTCATGCACTGCTTCGTAGTCCTTCACTTTGTTTTCTTCTGTTGTCTCTTCAACACTATACACTGATATTTAGTTGTTCACTTTGTGTTCATGCACTGTTTCGTAGTCTTTCAGTTTCTTTACTGTTGTTGTCTCTTGCTAGTTCTGCTGTTGCATTCTGTATTGATGTTGTGGGTTGCTGTCTTGACTAGTAGTTGCCATCTCCCTCTGCCTTTTGCTACTGTAGTCCATCTGCTGCGAATGTCTTCTTCAGCTCGTCTGACCATCGTGTCCTCTGACGGCCTACTTTTATTCGTCCTGTCCTTGGCTCCCATGTCGTTAATCTGTGGATCCATCGGTTGGGATCTTGCTTTGGTGTGTCCCGCTCATCTCCATTTTCTGCGTCTATTAATTGTGTTCCTCTTATTACATCCTTCATAATTGTATCTCTCCATAAGATGCCTAGAATTTTTCTTTCCATTGTTTTTGACATCGTTGCGCTAATATTTGTCTTTTTCTGTTGCACTCTAAGTTTGCTAGCCGTATATCAGCAGGTAATATGCATGCGTTCATTATCTCTCTTGATGTTAAGGTTGCATGATTTTTCCAATAATATGAATTTCAGCGCCCAGGACTTTGACCATGCTATGATATTCTTCCGCTTGATTTCTTTGGTCATACTTCTCTTGAAGAGGATTGCCCTAGATAAGTTATTTCCTGTACCTATTCCAGTGGTTCAGCTTGCATTATTGCAATTTGTCATTAGTTTTGTCTTTTATGCGTTCATATGGAGTCCTACTTCGGTACTGAGCTCATTTACTTCTGTCAAAAAGGCCTGTAGTTCTTCTGTTGTATTTTCCATGAGAACCATGTCGTCTGCCAAGCGTAGGTTAGATATTTTCATACTATCTATGTTTATTTCGTATTCCCCATCGCCCTGCCGTACCCTTCGTTGTAGCTTAAACTCTCTTCCTTTTCTGTCCATCTGGAATATGGCAGTGGTTTGTAAGTACATTCTTGGCGAGGGTTCTGGTGTATTTTTTCTTCTGTTCCATGTTTCCTCAGGGCTGCAAGTAATAGTGCATGCTCAACCGTATCGAATGCGTTTTGGAGGTCGATGAAGGCTAAGTATATTTTGAGATATTCTTCTGTTTTTTTATAAGTTGTGTTATGGCTTAGAAGTGCTCAATTGTAGAATATCCTGATCTGAATCCCGCTTGTTCTACTGGTTGGTTTTCTTCAGTGTTCCTGCTCATCCTTTTGGTGATTACCTTTGAGAATATTTTATATATGTTTGACATCAGTGCGATTGGCCGAAAGTTGTTTATATCTGCTTTGCTGCCCATTTTGTGAACTTGATGTCCATTGTTCAGATATTATCTCTGTCGCTATTACTTCATGGAACATTTAGTTAGAATATTCACAATGTTATCTCATTCTGTTTTCAGATATTCGTTGCTTATATTGTGTTCTCCGGGGGCTTTACCCGTTTCCGCTTCCTTGATTGTTGCTCTGACTTCGTCTCTTACTATTAGCGGTATTTCTTCCACTTCAATGAGCTTGGATGTTAATAATGCTAACCATTAAGGAGAATGCTGTGGTATAAAATGTTGTTGCTGTTTCAAATATGTGTTCTCTTGGTGAAATTTTCTTTCGTTTACTGTCCTACAACTGCTCTATCAATGTTTTCCCTTGGCTTAGTTCTTTTCTTAGCTTTTCCGTTGACTTCCTCTCGTTCATTTCCCTCTCTACAAGTCTTAACTTGTAGTCTTGGAGATCCTTCCTTATTGCTACTTTCGTGGTTTTGCTTATTGCGTTGTATTCTTTCTTAAATGACTCATTTTCGTCTCTTTTTCTATATGCTTCACAACCCTTCTATGGATTAATAGCAAGGCGTTTACACTAAGTTTGGAGGCTTAGGTTGTTTCATCCTTCCCTTCTGCCTTGATTGCTGCTTCTTTGATGTTTGTTTCAATAGCTGAGCAGTGCAGGTGAGTGTCTATTGAGTATTAGGCGTTATTCGCTTGAGGTTTTGAACGATTTCGTTTTGAAATTATTTAATGTTAAATATCTCTATCTTTAATAGGGTTTGTTCGAATATATTCCTTCTTACTGTGCCACGTTTGATAACCATGTTTAAATATATGACTAAATAAAATCCTGTTTTGCACAATTTCTCCATGAGAAAGTATTTTTAATTTCAACGTAGTGTAAAACTGAAATATATTATACTTTTTACTCTCAAATGCAACACACTTACTAGATATTATTTTAAAAATGCGCAAAATCACGAGTCTTATCCACTACCTAATTTAGCCACCTAGGCAATGAATCACTCCTCGCTTTCTGGAACACTGCCATGAAATGCAGGAACATATGCGTTTAGAGCTAAGAGTTATTCCAGGAACTAAACGATTAGGTGCCAAATCAGCTATTGGACAAGAATGTTCTAGTAAATTAGAATAAAAAGCATAATATACTTCAGTTTTACATTATATTGTCATCAAAAACACTTTTTTGTGGAGAAATTGTGCAAAACGGTGTTTTATTTAACTGTATATTTAGATTGGACAGATTATTCCAATAATGTCTAGCACATGTATCCTCTTTGAGATTAAAAGTGTGATGCATTTCAGTTTTACATTATGTTGTCTTAACAATATCTTTTTCATGGAGTTAAGGTGCAAAACAAAATGTTATTTAGTTGTACATTATTTTAACATGGTTACTATAAGTGACGAGTAAAGATATCGCTCAAAGTTAGTTACTCATATATGAATAATTTACAACTGTGCACGAAAAACAGGATACCACTTCATGCGCGAAAAGTTAAATAGACACACCCACCTCCGTCTGTGATGGCCAGTAGAATGCCTCCCAAAGCTTCCGCATAAATGGAAGCGAGTGTACAATAGACAATCTTGCACCATATCTAGCCTGCTGAACTCTACAGCATTGCAACCCACATATGTATTGCGATATGAATAGAGAGTGAAGTCGAGTGCTCCATGGTCTAGTGCGATATGTAATTAACACAGTAAAGAATCTTACTATAAATATTTCCTCATTGTAGCGTATCCCTGTGGTGGTCTGTAACTGTACAAGGAACTTCCGAGGCCTAAAAAGTGCATAAATAAAAGCTGAGCCAAAAGAATAGCGACAGCCACCATAGATGATAGGAGTCGACGTAAAGGAGTTCAGATACGTAGTGAGAGTGAAATAAAAGTCGCTGCCCGATTTGAGTGAACGAAGCTTCACCAGGAAAGAAGGGAACATACGTGAGGGAGGCTAAGTCACGTCACCTTATAAAGTCCTTGGTGTCAATCTGGTGGTAAACAAAGCAACACTTCTATGGTATTTAATTTTCTTTCACACGAGCCGTGTGTGAAGGACAAGGTTGGAAATGTAGAATCAGAACTGAAAAGCTCAATGCCTTAGCCGAGATTTAAACCACGGTTTCCTTCTGATTGCTCCAACCAACTGAGCTACCATTACAGTAGACAGGTGCATGAATCCCTGTAACTAGTCGGCCACAATACGAGTGAGTCTGGAGGAGGGCACCACTGTTTTGCTGAGAATGGGTAACGTCGTGAAGGCTTGCGATCTGAGAGAAATGACGGGCAAGGAGATAGTATAAATGTACCGTTGCACAATGAAAGCAATACATTTTCGCGCCTCATCCTCAATAATAAATGCAACTCGTAACTGTGAAGATTTTCCTTACCTGACTGCACTTCCAATGAGCCGCCCAATTTTTCCGTAACTGTTCAGTTCCTCTTCCCATCGAAGGCACTCATATCGTGACCAACTAGTAGTCGATACTCCGGAATGAATATTAGAAGGCCAAAAAGGTTTCTGGATGACACATTCTTAAAGAAATAATGTTGCTCCTTTTGGATAATTTTGATGAACCACTTACATGCTTACGTTAGACACTATCAATATGATAGGTATTTGAAAACATAAAATACGAAAGTTGTACAACAAGAGGAATATTTACAGGCATCTTGTCTTCTTCATATCAAGTATTAAGTACCATGGCTTGTTACAAACTCACGGTTCAATGTATGATAGGAAGTAAGTATAATACGAAAATCAATAAAACAAAAATCATAGTCTTCTGCGCAAAATACCATATATAAAGCATAATATGTTTATATTAACCATTTTAGAGTAAATCATTTACATATCTCGGATACACATTTTACAGGAGATCTCTAAATACACCGAAAAAATGGCAATGGGCAACTGTATGCAATATGAAATACGGTTTTGGGCACCCAATAGCAGGAAAAATATTTTTTAAAATCCTGCACTTCCGAATAAAGTTTGGCAAACACATTTCTTACTTTGAATATAAAATCAATTTCAAAGAAAAAGAATCAGGAAATCAAGCCATTTCAAAATCACATTGCTTCAAGGACTATAGAAAAGGAAACAGCTGTGTAACTGATCAGTAATGACTGATAAAAGTTACATTTATGTTAAGATTTTTTTATATTTGCATAATATCAACTCCAAAATTATCTGCTACAAAGAACCTAAATTACTCCTGTGGTTTGAGAAAAATATTACCTCTTAATTGAATAACCTTCATTCAACATTTCCCAACCACTGGCCTAATTACGTTTTCACATACAACGCTCTGACATATTTCTGAACAACACAACTTTCATTTTAATTAGTGTTGGGAATAAATAACATCGTGAATAGAATTGGAGACCATACTGCCGCAGCATTATTTCTCTCTGATATTTGACGTAGAACTCTGATTGGTACAATGAAATGTACATTTACTGCAGGCCATTTCAACTTCAAATTGGGTTTGCATGCATGTGGTAGCCTTTTCGTCTGTTGTTTAACAAAGGCAAACCTAAAGGAGATAGTAAAATACCGTTGTATTTCTCAGAACTGCTTGCATTTTGAACTGAATATTGTTTAATAATTTTTCCAGTATTAAACAATAATAAATAATGAGATGGCACAGAGGCTTGAATGAAAAATTCAAATTTCAGCTTTGTTGTTTTAATATGTACTTCAATCATAAAATACTCGTATAGGCTACTTGGAACAAACATTTGTGTCAAACTCACACGAATTTATCCATTACAACTTCGCTTATACAGAATGGAAGGCGAGCTATGATCATCCTTTTAATCTACGAAAGGCACGTTGTTTAGAGTGCTTTTACTTAACATTTTGTTACCTTCTCTACTGAGTATAGTAAGTAGGGAAGTATTGTATTCCACCCAAAAATTCGATACCGAGATTTCACCGGAAATACATGTTTTGAGGGCCCCGAGTCCAAAAAAAGCATTTTTGGAAACATGACCGTGTGTGTGTGTCTGTGAACAGCATAACTCAGAAATGAACAGTCGAATAAACACCAAACTTGGTATTTAGGTTCAGTATCTTCCAGAGATGCAACACACAGGTTTTCAAGAAAACTTCGCCACCCCAGATTATCCTTTACATGGAACATTTTTCGAAAATTTTAATTTTCTCAAAAATGGCTATAATGATTTTGTTTAAAATATCACATATTTAAGATACCTTCATAACAAATAAAATGTATATCTTGAATATTCTGGGAATGTCTCCAAAGTATTCTTGTGAACGACTTTTGCAATAACTGGTAAACCATAAGAGATAGACAAGATGTTACTACACAAAAATGTAGATCGCTTTTTTGTTGAGTGAAGCATTTTCGAGATATTGCTTGTTACTTCCTTAAATTTTCCAATACTTATACTTTTTCTCAAATGAGAATTCGTTATTCATTTTTTTTGTCCTGGTAATGCAAAGAAAATGGAATACTCCGCATAGCAACCAGCTCTTAAAATAATTGACTCTCGCTTAAACCCTATCAATTCCCCTTGCATCTACAAGAAAATTAGCAATAAGATTAACATCTCGATATCTCGATTAGCATAAAGCATATAATAAAAGTATTATTTTTATAGATAATGATATGTAAATAAAATAAGGAGAAAAAAATTATTCAATTTAAAATTCCTCCTCCAATAACTGCAAATAACATTAAACCTAACAATATAAAAATTTTCAACAAAAAAAAAAAAAATGACAAAAAAAAAGTAAAATTTTTTGAAAATTGTTCCTCCCTAGAATAAGCGTTCGTAAAAATAGTCTATACAAGAGTAGAGAAAGTCATGAGAGTGTAACACATCAGATTTTTCCATAAAGAGATAATTAGATACTAGTTTATTTTGCACAATATTGCAACAAAGCATATTCAACAGATTCACTTTACATTAAATAGGTTAACTTTTAATTCTTCAGTTTCTGCTACAACGAACAAATATACGAATAAATAGAAAACTACACATGATTAAAACGTAACATAAATATCATACGGAATATTGAACTGAGGAGGCATTTGCAACATTGGACAAACTATTAATAGGAACACTTATTTATAAAAGTAAATAAAAGATTGAGAAACCAGTTACAAGATAGTGTCCTTTCTTTGTGAATTATAAAGTTCTCTGAATAATTAAAGCAAGACAAGAACAGATAAATCAACGAGAACTTCTTTATAATGTGTAGGGAAATTGTTCAAATGTACACCCCTCGCCAACACACATGCTTCAGAACGTTTTCTCTAATTCTGCCGCACTCTGCTAAGCACATCCGGGTTGCTTTTTTATTTCTTCCGCCTCTCGAAGTATTCTTTCTTGCAACCTTTCTAAATCGGCACTTTTGTAATGTATACTCGAGCTTTCGTATAACCCCAAAGAAAAAAAAATCATTTGGATATAGATCTGGCGATCTTGATGGTCATCTTATTGGTCCATTGCAGATAAACTTTGCTTAATATATTTTAAGAATTTTAAAGCGAAGGTCCCCCTCCTTGAGAAACAATTAGGAAAATGCTACCCATGACGCATAATCGGCTTCAGAGAGATACCGGAGCGCTGAATATAAGACGTAGAAATTCTTCTTTTAAGTTTCTCAAAACAGTCCAATGGAATACGCCAATAGTTTGAGCTTATACCACGGCTGCTGCTTCTAGAATCTTCTTCCATTAAGTGAAGGATTTCTTTTTCTTGTGCAAAATTTCTTTGACCAACTCCTTCAATATGAGGAGATACGCTTCCAGAACTCTTTGATAGATGAAAGCAAATGTACTACGATGTGGTGTTCGTCTATTTGGAAATCTTTGTAGATAAATCCTTGCCGCAGCTGCCGCATTACGATGTTTTTCACCGTAATTGAGTGGCATTTCAAAATACTCGGCATTAGAAAAGTAGGTCATTTTGTAACTGATAATCAGCTGTTTCGAAAACAAGCCATAGCAATAATCAACACATGTAGTGCGTTTATATTGATCTTATAGCATTGTCATGTTGTGTAGTCTCGTGGCTTTAGCTTCAACTAAGACAAATTTCTAAAGCTTGTAATTGTTCTAAGAGTGCAAATTGTTTTAATTCAAAATGTATTTAAGCACTCAGAAAATAGTTATCTTTCAATCTCCTGTAACAATAATTGGAAAAACTACTTTAAGTTTCGTAAAGTCTTCATTTAAAATAATTATTAAGAAATTTTCGCTTTATTCTCAAAAATTACTTTAAAAACAGCAACACTGCACCAGGATTTTTTGCTCCATTCATTACAAAAAGTCTTCTCGTTCAAGGATGATCATAGGTCACTTTCAATTCTATATAAAGTGATATTTTATCCACGCCACAGTACCGCTGATCAGTTTGCCTACAGTGTAACAAGCTATTGTTTACCTACTGCATGTCAAGAAAACGCGGTTTCATTCAGAGCCCAAAGCACCATGTCTATTGTAACAATGGTTGTCAATGATGGTAACTATATATCTGTCTCTGTGTGCAAGTATGCTTTTAAGTTAAATTTTTTTTCACCAGTTTTTAGAGAATTTGGTAAAAACAAAGTAGAAATAAAACAAAAATTTATAGCACAACTTACAAATTCCAGATTACGTTTTGGGGTACTGTTTACGATTTAATAAATAAATTTCGTGAGACTGGTTCTGTTCATAACGTTGCAAGAAATCATGGGCCCGATTGTTTCTTTTGATGTGAAACACTGTTGAATTGTATAAAGGTAATCCATGAACAATAGATGAAATAAAATCGGCAGGAAGTTACACTAATTCATTGACAAAATAATCTTTTATCAAATTCTTTAACAATAACACTAAAATTTATACCTTCAATAGAACGGCGGACATTTTCATCATCATTTGTGAATGGGTGAATTAATCATTACTTTTAGTTTTTATTTTATCTTTCTACTGTTTTCTCCGAATTAATTTCATACTATGACATCACAAATTTTTCTATAACTCGCTTATTCCACCACTGTTGAGGGACTTAAAGTCGAAGACTGCAATATACAGTGTAAATGTTTTCTTTCCCTGCATTTCTTCTTCAGTTTCACGGATTAGGCAAAATGTCAGTTCTGACTAATAAATTGTGTACATATTACCAGAGCCGCACTCGATCTCTTCTTACACTCGTGGAACGATATAAGGTTGCTTTCAGGAATCTTTTGTTTTCGATTCTTAGCAAATGTGATGTCCACGTTTGTCTATTGCTTATTCTTATACTCGTAATACTGACAGATTTTATATTTAACTCCTCTCTTATATCATCCTTAGGTTATCCATTCTTGTACATTACTTCACATATCTGAGGAACTTAATTTGCCATTTGAGTTTTATTAATAATGAGCAAGGTGTCACGGTGGTTAACATGTACAACTCACATTCGGGAGGTGGTCCCGGGTTCAAACTTCCGGGGCCAACCAACCTGACCGAAATTTTTTTCACGATTTTCTTCAGTCGCCAGGCAAATTCGGGTTGGATAATTTGATCAGTGAATTTTTCTATCATCACTACATTCCATTTCCTTCTTCTTTACAGTATACCAGCATTGGGCTGATCATCCATCCTGGACATGCTATCATCCAGAGTTTGCTTACTCCTCGACAGGCTATTGACCCAATGCATTGGCTTGTAAGTCCTTGGGGTGTAAGTTCTACAAACAGAAGGGTAATCTGTTAAACAATAATGGTTTTATTAATTTTACTTTGAGTTGGTACCATAAAGGAACGTGAGTAACATTTCATGTCTTTTTTTTAACTATACATTAAAGCAAGCATATAACAAATATAGAATTCTTGTTGTGGTGGTGTTTTATTTCTACAATCTCCGTTAATTTATATGGTTATACCGTGGGCTTTCACTTGAGAAACAGCTGATGATTTTTGTAAGTGTTTGACTATTGGACCATTTCTTGATTTATTATCGTTATGAAACATACTCGCATTCACTCTTCCAGAGACTACACATCCACTAATAATATTCCTGGTAATGTATACTTTAACAAAGAACACCAGTCACTGCGAAAATACACTTTATTTATCACAAGGCACTCATCGTAACACAAACGTAACATTTGAGTTCCTTTGGCGCATACTCCGAATACAACAACTGATCCGTCGAATCAAATCACAGCTGAACTGCAGACTCACAACTGATTGCTGAGTTACAATTCACGATAAAACTGCACTGTCCACTTGCACTGCTGCTTCTAGCAGAAGTGAATCCAACACTCGATGCCCGTCCTGGCAGAGTGGCCCCTTATATAAGTCTCGCATACAAAGTGGAGCTTTTAAGAATAAGAACCTACCAGAACAAGCCGAAACGAGGTTCCGTAACAAGTAAGTGGCATATAAAGGGATTTTTAATTGCACACACACCCACACACACACTATATTTTCTCTAAAACACATAACACTAAAACTGTATTCACAGTATATTGTGGCGTATTACTAGCTATTGTCATGCGATGAGCGTCAGTTTAGACTGGCTTGAGAGTCGAATGTGAGAGTTTGTGTGAATGAGTGTAAATGTAGTTTGTGTGTTAGGCATCTCCCTTCAATTCTTTCTTTATCTCTTTGTGTGTGATGCAGGGACACCATTAATCTTTTATTGAATAAACCACAGGTAATGTGAAATCTGTGTAATTTGTTATAAATATCCCACGGCTGCACCGTAATGTGATTATCAAGGTCCTGATCCTCTCGCTGTTACTGTAGTTACGTTTCCCCATGTGCACGATGGGGAGATTAAAATTTAATAATTAGCTAGAAAACTTTAGGCCCTCACTCCAGAATGTAACAATATTTGCGGAGCCTAATGTTATTTAAGAGAAGGGGATGGCTTAGCAAGAATCTTAATTTCCCATCATTAAAGAGTTCCAATAACTTCAATAGCGATGCTACATAATAAGCATATTTTGTGTGTTGGGAATAAGCATTTATTGTGACCATTTGTAATTTTTGGCAAATTAGGTAATTAAAACATAAAAATATGTTAACTGCTAGAAGGATTCTCTGCCCCATGATTTATTAGGTGTTTAGGAGTATCAAAATACATAAACCTTAAAAACAAATCTTATTTCTTACATTCGCATCACTTTCTTCACCCTCTATCACGTATTACTGGATATACAAATTATTCTTACGATAGTTTACTCTCTCTCCTATCTACCTCATTTTAATCAAGATAAACCTTTCCAGAAATGGCTATATTACACATTTCGTTATAGATACAAAGAGAACAATGATAGTCAAATGTTTTAGCACTGAACGCTACACGCTGGCCTTAAAATTTCATGCTCTTTCCGCGACATCGCGAGAACCAGCTAAAAATGGACAGGACTTTAAACGAATGTATAAGTGTTGAACATTTCAACAATTAACAAGGATATATCTTGGAAATGTTTGATGCCACAAAAAACGTTATTTGAAATAAATGCAGTGTTTTTTAAGAGATCTACATTTTTGGCGAAATGTGTTTTCTCTATTGCTTAACGTTAACCAGTTGTGCCACATTATGTAAATTTCCTTTCGAAAAAAGAGCTCTTTACAGGCAATTTCCAAAAAATTCAGTGTACACTATTTGTGATGCAAATATATTTAATATATAGAATTTTAATCAACATTGTTAGAGCCAGTTTTCAGAAAATAAAAAAAAAACAGATCTGAAATGTTTTCCGCATTAAGTAGAATCTTTGGAAGGTACTGAACTTAAATACATAGTTTGGTATTCCAATATTTCTTTCTGAAGTTATGTTTATAGACACACAAACACATACACACGAAACATTTTTCTAAAAATCCTTCTTCTTTTTGTAGGGGCTTCAGGAGGCCTCGAAACATGTATTCCCGGTGAAACCTCGATATTGAATTTTTGGTGGAATGCAATTCTCTCTTACTGTGTATGTGATAGAGAAAGTAAAAATTTTAATTGTTTACGTACTAACAGATTTGTGTTAATCTTTATGGTCTATAGCATAATCATTAATAGCATTAAAGTTTTAGTAACATTTATCACGGAAACTACTTCCAAATTTCACTACAATGGGAAATTTTAAGTCGTAAGCAGCAATTTAGATGGTGAAAATGTCTTAAACACTGGAATGATAGAAACAAATTTTGAAATTTGGTCATTTATATGAGTTAAAATTCCGCGTAAGCAAATTTTATAAAACGTCTCAAAATTGTATTGAAAACCTTGAGAAAACGTGTGCAGAAAACTTTGTAAAACCACATTTGGAACATTTGGTAAAGCAATTGAGAAATCTCAGGAACGCTGCCAATGCGCTGCACCACAGGTAAGATATATTTAAATGGTCATATATCTAAATTTCACTGGATAAATATTTTATGCAAAATTCCCGAAGAACCTTAATAATAGGTTTAAAAAATGAAATTGCATTCTTCACTACCCCCATACACATTAACCGTCCATTTAAGATAAACTATTGAATAGCATTTTTAAAAATTAGAGGTTAAGATGTTTTGCCTTTCAGCCATAATTATATTATAGATATTATATGGCGTGCACCGAGAATCGAGACGTTAGCATCGAAATTACTCTCTTGCGCAGAGAACGTCAATAGTGTCGAAAAAGTCGGCAAATGCTGTACCCTTGTAGTTCTCCCTCTAGTCGGTGAACATCAGAAGCGAGTCTTCTAATTAACTCTGACAAAACACTGTTTAGTTCTTCCTTTTAGGGTTGTACAGTCTGGTAAGTCACTGACAATGAACAAGCCATTAGTTGCTCAAATTCTACATTTACGTTTATCTAAAAACATGTTTTGTGTGTTTAATTAAATTCACTGTAAACTGATAAAGCATTGGTAACATGCATTTTTAGAGACAGAGAGAGGGAGAGAGAGAGAGGGAGAGGGAGATGGTGAGAGAGAGAGAGAAACGTCATTCTAAGCCTCACCATTCAGATAAAATGCTCCAGAAATTATCTGTAGTATTTTCAAGAGTATATTACCTAGAGTACGTTTAAAAAGTTAAAACTCCCTATCATAGAGAATCTGCGCTTTTCAAAAACAAATCACGAACGTATATAACCTAAGAGAAGCTAGCAGAAAGCTCTAAGGTCCAAGGTCTTAAAAAAGGTATTTTTTAAACGAAAGCAAACTTAAATCATTTTCAATTTAAGATGGAAAAATTAACCATCACTTTAAAATAAGTTATTATAATCACAAATTTGGTCTCTAAATAGACCTATGCCCAGGATGTTCAACTCAACCAACTTCTGTGAAATCTTGTAGGACAAAAGTGAGGGAAGTTCCTCGGTATAACTGATAGCAATGATTGCTTTAAATTAAAATACTTTTGATGTATTAGTCGAAAACAGTACTGCTTAATGTAAGTTAAACAGCTCTTAATTATAAAAATATTTTCACTCAACGTTGTGCTATAGTTTTGAAGCTGGCAATTCTGCTCCTTGCAGGCTTACATTCCCATTCAACTGCATCTAAATGTTAGACTTCGTTTCCATGTATACTTTAAGGAAACTTATATAAATACTGGGATGACGTGTAAAGTTTAACGCTGCAGGTAACGCATTTATCACCCAACTCTCTCTCTCTCTAAAGGTCGAGTTTCTAACCGTGCCATACTGAGCTAGCCCATTTATAATTCTTTAGACGAATCGGAGTAGAATTTATTAAGAAAGACCTTTCTTCGTTTTTCCACAGAACATAATATCACTCATTGAGTCATATTGGTTTCTCGGAATTTGTTTCAAGCAAGTCATACAGAGAAGTGGTAAGGGCTAGGTGGAGAAAAGCGTTACATTCAATATGAAAAAATCAACAGAAGAAACATATGATTGCTATTTAGGGGAGCAGACCACTGTTTTGCGCACACGTGCGGTTCCCCAAGAGAGAGCTATATTTGTTTTTCTCCACGTGGAGCGAGGAGTCTCTCGTATTATATTCTCTCAATTTCTTTCAGCTCATATGTCTTAGCTTTAAAAAGGACTATAACTGCGTTATACACGTACCACGCTCGGAATAAAATGGCCAAGAATTTCTTTCGCCTGCACTGGCGGGTGAAATAAATCCTTCCTCGCGTACTCGGTTTATTAAATTACAACCATTCACAATATGTGAAACGTGTGATGAATGAAGTTAATTTCTTTAGGAAATTTCAAAATGTGTGTTTCACATATAACGTTCCGCCATGTATTTTCCTCTCCTACAAGTTTCTGATGTCCATTACTTCTCATTGACATTTACGTCGAACAACCAATAAACTGATGCAAACACCAAAGTAAACTTTGACGTAGTTATGTCGAAATGTTTTATGTTAAACCAGCCAGGAACCCCGAGTTCTTTTGCTCATTTGCTCATTATCGGCATGTTACAGATACTTGCTTTTGCATGCTTTTTCATGCAAACTCAAACGTTGATGATGTTTATTGTCTTTTAACAAATATTCTGCAGGAATATTAATGAAAGTACATTGTTACATCCTAGAAATCTTCGCGGCTATAAAGAACAGGATAGGGAGATCGTAAATCTGAATGAAATGCGGTGGAATAAGAAACAAGCAAGCGTAAAGCTGTAAATGCGACAATGAAATAATTATTTAAATTTATTTTTATTTACGTTGTTATTTTTCCGCGTATGTATAGGTTTATTCACGTGAAATCAATCCAAGCTTCAAATTTCCAATCCAGATTTTTAGAAAAAAGTCTTGTGTGTCTTGTGTATCCGTGTGTGCGTCTGTGAATACTACAAAAAAATCTGTGTTACACTCACATGACTTTCTCTACTCTTGTACAAACTATTTTTACAAACTTTTATTCTCCATCTATTTCATATTAATCGAGATAAACATTTGCAGAAAAGATCTTTTGACATGCAAAGAGAATTACATTTTACACATAGCGACCAGTTCTAAAAATATTTGACTATCTTAAGGCGTACTATGTTCCCCTTGTCTTGTATTTGCAAGGGCAATATAGAAATACAGTAGCCTTTAAGCATACACATATCTCTTAATAGCTGGTTGCTAGGTGCAGCACCATTCTCTTTGCAACAGATTAATACTCTTTGCATATTCAAGGCAAAAAAATGAATAACGAATTCCCATTTGAGAAAATAAGTATTGGAAAATTTAAGGGAGTAACAAGCAATATCTCGAAAATTGTTCACTCAATAACAAAAATGTATATGACATAAATTGCGTATTTTAACGCGATCTAAATTTTCTGTGTAGTAACATTTTGTTTATCTCTTGTGGTTTACCAGTTATACAAAAGTCATTCACAATGAAGAATACTTTTGGAGACATTCCCAGAAAATTCAAGATATAAATTTTATTTGGCATGAAAATATCAAACATATGATATTTTAATCAAAATCGTTAGAGCCATTTTTGAGAAAATTAAAATTTTCGAAAAATCTTCCATATAAAGGGTAATCTGGGGTGGGGAGATTTTCTTGAAAACCTTCGTGTCGCATCTCTGGAAGATACTGTTTGGTGTTTATCCGACTGTTCGTTTCTGAGTTATGCTGTTCACAGACACACACACACACACACACAGACAGACAGACAGACAGACACACACACGGATATGTTTCCAAAAATGCTTTTTTTGGATTCAGGGGGTCTCAAAACATATATTTTCGGTGAAATCTCGGTATCGAATTTTTGGGTGGAATGCAATACTTCCCCTACTTACTATATGTAGTAGAGAAAGTAATAAATGTCCTGTATGCCCCCTGATAAGGTACTCATCTGAATTTTTAAAGCCGCGCGATGGTGCGATAATTTTTATGCAGCATACTTTACCTGCTTCTGATATTGCTGTCGCTATCTCGTAGCTCGTTGTGTTGCCTTGTGCACCAGCTGCTCCAGTGGTAGAGCTATGAGTACTTTCTCAGGGTACGTGCGTGTAATGTGAAGGATAGCATCAATTAAACTGACTGAAATATTTAAAGCGGTCAAATACTTGAGCTATTGAAGTGAGTTGCCGACCGTTTGAAAAGAAGGATGAAATTGATTATAATCATAGCACTCGAAACTACAACTGAATTATTATACCTGATAGCTTTTGCAGTATCAATGTTACGGTTTGGAATAGCGATTTCTGCAATAAAAGAAACTAGAAACGGGACCTGCCGTGAGTCGCTAAAATGCTTACTGGCAAAACCACTCGCAATAGCCGCTAAATCTTACTTACACAAGCGTATTACTGAGCGCTTAAAAGAACACATGAGTCGTTACTAGTATTCAGAGTGACGAATGTATGTACGAATGTGTGCACGAACGAATGTCGATCAGTACCTCTCTGATTTATGTTGCACGCCTTTATATTAACTTGAGTTCCGCCTACCTTAGAAGTACCCCTACCAATGTCTCTCCTAATGATGGCCAATTTTCAATTCATACGTGTGCGTCTGTTATCTTGTTACTGTTGGGATACCTCCCTGAATCTCAGGACTTAATTCCCCTTATCTTTTCCACAATTCTGGTGACTGTTCAGACGTACTGAATTCACCCCTTAACTGCATTACAAAACCTTTATATTAACGCGTTCACTACTTCGGCTATCACTAACGACTTTGCTTAACATTAATACTCGCTAATGACCTTATGACAAATCTCCCAACTCCTGCGTGTTACATTATACATTGATTTAACATGCGGAATTAATTTATTGCAATAATTTCTTTATCATAGTATCAACTCTTTTATCTCATTATTTATATCTTCCTGAAACTAGTTACGGTATCACCGCTTAGACCTGTAACAAAATATGCGATGAAAGTGTTTCGGCAAACGTTTTTATCAATTAGTATGAAATAGATAGAAAAGAATTCTGATGTGTTAACATTCAAATGACCTTTTCTACTCCCTCTTTTAGAAACCATTTTACAAAACCTTATTCTTCCGTATACCTTAAATATATCGAGATGAACTTTTGTAGAAATAGTTTGATTATATATTTATTACTAGGTAGAAGGGGGATACAGGCGGCTGAGGTGTTAGTCAAATCTTTAAGAAGTCGATCAGTATATGTTGTCTTTGAGATTCTACGCTTGCACGACCACGAAAAATAAATTAATGCTCATTTTAGTGCTTCAAAACGTAAAGTAATTGACAATTAAAACAAATAACAAATAGCGCGGAAATGCACAAGGGTCCCTCCCATAGCTGAAACTTAGTCAACATTTTCAGAAAATGTAACAATCATTTTTAATGTCCAAAAACTACTTTGAACGTTTAGTGTTTGCTCTTAGAGCCGTTGAAAGCTTCAATATGTGTCATTTAAAGCCCAAGAGGACATGGGCTATATTTACTTCTAATGTCTTTTACTAAACTTTGATTTTTCTTACCTACGCCCACCAACTGCAACACATAATCGCTTGTTTATGTATTACGGAGAGGGCAACCTGTGCGTTTTGGTTATTTCGGACGAATTCTAAAATTTATTGTAGCACAGTATCTGGGTTTAACAAATGTGCTACAAAGAGAATATCATCAGTCAAATGTTTAAGAACATTCGAACCATTAATAACGGATACCTCAGAAACGGCTTATGCCACTAAAAAGCTTATTTGAAGTAAATTGTGTGTTTATAAAAGATCTTCATTTTTTTGTAGTACGTTTTCGTCTATCGCTTAACGTTTACCAGTTATATCGTACAAGATTACACAAAATTCCTTCCTATAAAGAGCATCTCATAGGTTCTTTCCACAAAATTAAAGAAATATATTTTATTTGTTATGTAAATATCTTTCATATGTGGTAGTTTAATCAAAATCATTAGAGCCATTTTTTAGAAAACAAACAATTTGGAAAAATATTCTATGTAAAGGGTAGTTTGAAATTGGTGGAGTTTATTGAAAATCTGTGTCATATCTTTGGAAGATATTAAACCTAAATACTAAGTAATTATCCGACCTTAAGTTTTTGAGTTACGATGTTTGCAGGTATACACTGAATACATATTAAACTTCTCGAGGATGCGTCTGGCGTCCGGTTAGGAACACTGTCTACAAGCAACTGGCTTCTGAATTTGTAAAGTTTGCTCCATTTCAGTTTCTGATTGGGTATTCCTAGTGCAAATGAATACTTTTATTTAACTTAAGTTTTTTTTTCTGGTTGTTGATTGACTATTTATAAACTGTCTCAAAAATTACATTATTGCTGCCCCAAGAATTACCAGTAGCATTGTTAAACTTTCTAATTCATTATTGCCTCAAGGTTACCTCATTGTTAGCAACTTTTAACCTATTATTCTCACAGCTCCTATATTATTAAATTACGTAACATTCACATAACATTAATAGCATGTACATAATAATATAAACATTAATACAATGACTGCTACATAATTTGATATGTTATTTTATACACATTGCTTTTAAGGCGGCTGTTATTACATTTTATATTATATAATTTGACTGAAATAATTTTAGTGTTAAAAATACTGCCTCAATAGTGCCACTGATATATTTTTAGTCAATAATAATAATAATAATAATAATAATAATAATAATAATAATAATAATAATAGTAATAATTTCTTTGCTTCCCTTTTTGTGTAACTATATTTTGTGCTGAAAGCTTTCTTTTAAAGGATTTTCTATCTATATTATGGAAATTAGTCTTAGGGTATACCTGTAACCTATGTTCGTGACCCAAGTTTGATTTACGTAAACCTAAACTAACAGATGAAAGGAAAAAACAAATATTTATGCGCTGTATTATTTCACGTCTTAAGTTTTGATTTGTTTCTGCTGGGTTCACAGGCTTGGTCACCGGCAACGACTGAGGGTGAGTCACTAAGCCAGGCTATTGCAGAAACGTGATTTAGTGTGTCAGCTAAATCAGTTTCATTTAAACTCAGTTAACGCTACATGTTACACTAGCACCTCTACTGGTTCTCCCATTGTTTTGTATGTTTTTATTTAGATACAAGAGTCTATGGAAATCTGCGTTCATTCACTCACAGAAAGCACATCAGGGTCTATCAAGAACTACAGTCCAGCATGTGCGAGGCAATAACATGAAGTCTCGACTCTTGATTCCTTATCTAGTATCAAGTTAAAATTTAAACATTTAGAAGTATTTTGCATACTACGTTACTACCCAGTATCGATTGTATCTAGGTCCCATTCCTCAATAGTATCTTCATCTTCAGAAAACTTCAGAGGAAATGACTGCCTTTTAAGAAAGTCTTAACTAGAGGGCGGATTAGAGTGACGTGATTTCAAGTTACCGATACAGAGAGTATAATGTATTGGCACGTGTCCCCTGGGTACAGACGGCGGGTAAATAAATATACAGTGGTAGGTGTGATGTTTCACTTCTGAGAATGTGTATGCAGTACAAGTTAAGTCAACCTCATAAAAACAGTCACTCGATACGCCCCTTAGTCATAACATTGCTTTTGAAACTATTGCGAAGTTTGCACCACTTAAATTATGCAAATAGCAATGATTATCATCAATAATATCACAAAGGGATATGAGATTGTGTCGGAAAACTCATATCATCTCAAAGCTGATATGAATGAAATAACAATTTAAGCAAACTTCCACTAAATTTGCTCACAAAATGTTACTAACTCCATATTTATGAATACCAGATCTATTAAGTCATGTTGAGGGTGGAACAGACGAATATTGATTACTATTATTAATGCAAATAAAGAAAATCAAATCGTAATTGCACGCACTACGCTTTTCTCTTATCAAAAGAAACACATTTTATTTTTAACGTTTATCTCTTGTTGGAATACAACTTATTTAAATACAGAATTGTTAAATGTACAGTTATCAAAATTGGATGAAGAAATTTCTGTTTGTTTTGATACAGAAGCCAAGTCGTACATAGAAGATATGGAAGCAGTATTTCGAAACTTATACAGTATTTTAATATTATATTCTTTGTTAACGACACTGAAAAAACAAAAGCAGCCACGATAATATTAAAACAAAAGAATGATCCTGCAAAGTTGTCCAGGAGTATGACTGCGATTTTCAACTTCAAATTTTTGTTTTTAGAATATCAAAATCTACAACCAAAATATCCTTCCAATGCAAATTCTTAAACGACAGTTTTCAGTGATCTGTTTGTTTTCGAAATGTCAATGGGAAATTTCGGAAAAAAATAAAATATTCCTCGCGTGAAATATTTTAAACAAATAAAAGGGACGAGAAAAATCATTCTAAATTTAAAAAAAAGGTATTTTTACACTAGATGGTTTGCCTATTACATTTATAATTAAATATCCCAATGTCAAAACACAAAAATAATTTTGAATTTAAAGGGTTTTCAACATTTTCGAAAACGCAATTCTAACATCCGTTTCCTAAGATTTTTGCCAAATTTCATTGGTGCTTTCCTTAAGGAGAACAATGCGTGAAAATTATCCAACATGCTGAAAATAAAGGGATTTACTTTACTAACACTTTTTAGGGTTGTGAAGAGGAATAGATATATGATGGTGAATAAACTAACATTATTCAAGTACTCATCAACACAGGAGTGTAATTTTGAAGTCTGAAATCACTTATCTACCCTTAAGGGAAATTGTTTTCGCTACTTACTTCAGTGTTTGTTATCACTGAAATTTCTCCTTGTAATGCAAACTTTTGCCAATTGCTTTGTAAATTTGTGCAAAAATTAAGATGACACATATATCTACATCTTAAAATTTTTGAAAAGTTAAAATGAAGTACAGGCCTTTATAAGTCACTTTTATTAATTAGAAAGCGTAGAAAACAAGAATAATATAGTTTTGAATTTGTTTGCTAAGGAAATAATGCTTTACTTGCAAAGGGTGTTAAGTATGGAACAAAAATTTGAAATTGGGTTCCAAAAATGTTCAAAATTGCATCACAAATAGATCACTAAAAGTGCAGAAGATATACAGGGAGGTCCATTTAAGTTGAGATTGTAGAAGATCTCAAAAACTACGTTGTAGAAAGAAATGCCTTTGACAAAATCTTTGCTTGGTATTATAGGGTAAAGTAAATGCCATTAGTCGTGTTTTGTTTGGAGGACGTTATGATAGCCATTTTAGGGTAAACTTATTATTTTTAAATGGGATCAAATTATATTGACCCTAAAATGACCATCATAACGTCCTCCAAATAAAACACGACTAATAGCATTTACTTTTCCCCGTAATATCAAACAACTTTTATTCAAGACATTGTTTGGAGATATTATATAGTCTCAACTTAAATGGTCCATACTGCATACTGATTTTCTCAGTAGTAGTTCAAGAAATTAATCTAAAAATTTGAAAGTTTGTCATGTCGGGTAGAAAAATATCAAACTAATTGTTTAAGAAATGCATAATTTCCAAATGTCAAAGGCTGGTCACCTTGATAATATAAAAAGAATGCATGCGTCCTCACCAACAACCTGGAAGTCATATATTTATTGTGTGAATATTCGCATTCTAGGCCAGCTCAGAGTATCTGGGGTAAGAAATAACATACATGGACCACATACAAACCATTTTTCGGTAGAGCGAATCGTGTCCATACTTACATGTAAATACAAACATCGCATCCTTACAAATGTAACACGTGCAAGACATCAAATGCGAACGCGTTCGGAAAGTATCTTTTGAAAGACATGTAAAAAAGATGAGTTTCAGAGAACCAATGCCATCTAGATGCCGTAGCTATACAATGTTGGTGAGTAGTACCCATTCCCTGTATATACGTACTGAATACAAAGTTGCATTCCATTCAGTTTGCTTCACACTTTCTCCTCATTGTGTTGCTCGATTCGAATTGAAACTTTTCTAGAATTCTCCTATACATGGTGGTTGAAACTTTATATTTCACCGTTCACTTTTACGTATTCTTCAAAGTTTTTCTGGAGCTTCTGAAGCTATGGACGTGTTTGCTTGATAGTCAAAAAGAAAGCAACATGAAATGTTTTTAAAAGAACAACTTTTGGATTCAATTGTGGAATGCACCGTACTTTCCTGACGTTGGTTCCTGCATTTCCCGCTCATCGAGGTGAGTATTTCAAATTGCATCATGAGATCCTTGTTACGTACTGAATAGTAATATATCAAACATCACCAAGAGAAACTGATAAAATACACCTAGCCTATTCCAACCTTGAAACTAATAATCACACTCCTAGTCAATTTATTCAATAAATTTTGCAACAACATGACCGAAACGCAACAAACCTTCCTCATTAAAAGATCCCAAATTAATTTACTAATGAAAAATCCACATAAACCCATTTTACAGTACAATATTCATATAAAAAGCATATAATACAATGTATTATATTGTATAGATAATGTCTTCACACAAACAAATTATAGAAAAACGCAGGGAATATATCTTTGAAACCACATGGGATTCATTGACTTAGATAAACCTTTTGATAAGGTGGAAATACGTATAATGTGTGTATATTGTCACGAACGTGACTGAGGAGATCCGCATTGTAATTATTATTTTATATTAATCGCCATTATTCTATTAACCTGTCACAAGTTTCTGAATTCATATAGAAACATATTTTATATTCTTAATTCTACTAAAGTCTTAGTAAATTGTATATATGACAGGAAACAGTGGTTTTGTCATGTCCTTTGACATTTCAAAGGGATGTTACTGTGGCATCACTTCCTGAGGTGTACGTGTCTTTCTGCAGGCTCTTAGCTGCACCTTGGACCGCGTTACGTCACATAGAATGTTCTAGAACATTGACGTAGCAAGTTATGATTGGCTGCTATATTTCAAATCCAGGGCGGTGGCAGACCATATTTGGTAATAGCTGCCAGGGTATTTAGCCCTATATAAAGAAGCCCATAGTCCCACTCGGGGGACTTTTGTGTTGTAAATTGACCGGGACCGCGATGGTCCCCGTCGACGGCTGCGGCACGGCCGCTCCGGATGGCTTCCTCTACTAACGGCTTGACGAAGTCGTGTCAAGTTTGGCTCTCCTCATCCACACGAGACATGTTTCCCCAGGTAAGACTTTTAAGATAATTGATAATAATAATGTTAGCTAGTATAATCATCATCCCTGCTAATGTAAACTCGACAATCGCACTATAAAAATGTAACGTTCTAGAATACAATAGTTTTGCTAATCCAAATTCTGAATTCTCTATCATCTGATTCCCAGTTATTCCCCCCTGTGTCCAACTTTAGTTGCGACAATATTACAGAGGAGAGCCTATCAATGCACTTAATAAAGGTTATTCGACGCTTATATGTAAACAAAAACACAGTAATTGAAGCCAATTGCAGACTAAGAAAAGAAATATAAATAAACATAATCTAAAACAAGGTTGTAGTCTTTCTCCTTATATTTTTAATGAATAGAGGATGGACCATTCAGGTTAAGACTGTGCAATATCTCCAAAACTAAGCGTTGAAGAAAGAAATGCCTTGTATAAAAGTTGTCATGTCATGAAATTAGTCGAGTTTTATTTGGAAGACGTTATGATGCTCATTTTAGGATCAATTGCAATTGACTCTAATCGTAGGTTCACATTTTAAAAAAAATAAATCGACCCTAAAATGACCACTACAATGTCCTAAAAACAAAACATGAACTAATTTAATTTACTTTCCCCCATAATATTAAGCAACTTTTATTCCAAACATTTATTTCTACAACGATTAATTTTGGAGATAGCTTACAGTCTCAACTTAAATGGTCCAGCTGCAAATTGAGGAAATTTTAGAATGGAAAATCTTAGTTCATAAAGTAATAAATTTATGACAAAACACATTGAATTCTTTACTGTTTGCAGATGATGTAGTTTTCATATTTCACACAGTAGATGTCTAAAATAAACAAAAAAAGTTAACATCAGTATATACACAAAACAAAAGTAATGACATTCCATGGTAGTTATTCTGCAAGGTCAAAGATTATGTTTGAAGACACTATAATAGAACAAGTGTCTCACTTTCTAAATTTAGGATATGATTTAACATATGGTGAAGATAATCCTAAAAACAACAAAATTAATAAATTACAAGAAATTGTAGAAAATTCACCATACATTTAAAAATAAAGTTCAAAAACGAGACCAAGTTAAGATTTTATTCAAATATGGCCTTACCTGTCATTCTGTATGGAAGTTAAGCATGGATAATTAAAGAGAAACATAAAAGCAAACTTCAAGCAACTGAATTGAGATTCTTACGCTTAGTCAAAGGCTGCACAAGAAAGAACTTGTAAGGAACGTGAGAATTAGACACAAATTAGGTGCACAATCAATCTTGGACTTAAATGGACAAGGCGCTTACAAAGAATGACAGAAGAACGAATTGCTAGACAAGCCAACTACAAACCTACAGGATGACGATCAATCTAACGACCACGGAAACTATGAGAAATGTGAGAGAGAACGGGCTTCGACCTAAACCGTGGCTGGAAGTAGGAGCAGAAGAACAAGAGATAAAAAAACTACATTTCTATGTGCGCTAGGTTATTGATGGTTTATTTTTAGCCAGGAATACTTCAAAATTTTCAAATTAAGCACGAAGCGGAAACAGCATTCAAATTTTTACCCGCCGTAACAAGCTTTAGAGATGGAAAGAATGCAATCGCACATTTGCAACATACACGGTTATCACTACGAAAAAAAAATGACACAAATTACACATCTTAATGAGCTATGATTTACATAGCTGTACATACATTTACATGTTCCTTCTCTCTCTCTCTCTCTCTCTCTCTCTCAGGTTTCCTTGTAAATTTCAATCATACAAAGGAAGATTTCACAGGCCCATTCACAAAAACTTCAAGATATACGTTTTAAATTAACTACAGGGCGGAAACAGCCCAACCGGGCTAGAGCCTCCTTGACGCCCACCCGAACAGAGGACTTATTCCCCAGGACGTACGACAACGCCTGGGGATAGACGCCTGACGGGTGGCAGAGGGCCTACGGACCAAGATGGGTGATCAGCCACACGCCCGGGATGAGAGCGAAGAAGTGGATAATAGATGCAGATGAGAAATGAAGATAAGAAATGTGATGATGGAGCACCGGTGGAATGAAACATCCCGTGGGAAACCGAGAACCCGGAGAAGACCCATCCAGACGCCGTTTTATCCGCCACAAATCCCACATGCGGGTCCCTGGGATTGAATCCGGGCCGCCTTGGTGAGAGGCGAATGGTCTGAACACTCGGACATAGCGACGCGTTAATTTTTATCAAGGTTGTTTCAACCTATTGTTTTTTAACAAAATAAAGCATGATGTTTTATGTAAATGATGATTTAGAACGGGCGTGGATATTTTTGAAATATTAAGTATTATATATAATCTTATATATTATACGTCAAAGATTTACATATATATATATATAAATCTTATATATTTTAATATGAAAATATGGATGTAAATGTGGTATTTATCCACCCTTTAAATTATGCTATTCTCTCACTCACTCCCCCTCTCTCTCTCTCTCTCTTTCTCCGACATGTGGGCATTTCATAAAAATGCTTTACTTGTGTTCAGTGGATGTCAAAACGTGTATATTCGGCAGTATATCGTTACCTAATTTTTGAATGACACACAACACTTGCTCCACAAGGAGAAAGTAAACGTGGCAGAAGTGTGTTTATATATAGTTAAATAGTTGCCACTGTAGTCGGTACGCAAATAAATTGTCCTAAAATGCATATTCTTAGACAAATCAATCAGCCGCAAGCTAAGTTGCAGACCTTATAATCCTGCATCTTCCCAGCGGTTCTCTACGAGTGTTAAAAATGGACTCTGTCTATCAAGAAGCTCGCAACAATACAAACGTGCCAGAGAAACATGCTGAGAAGTACACCGAAAGTCGCAAAATTTGTAACAGCAACCTGAAAAGAATGACCAACACATATGACGCAGTAGAATGAACAATGATGACGAAGTGGAGGTGGGAAAGCCACGTGACAATAACGAACCAATCAAGATGTGCGTACGCGATCAGGGTGTGAGACCCACACATTGGAAGAAGAAACCACGGAAGACCGCGACTTAGGTGGGCAGACGTGTTCAGGAAAACGGTAGGCAAACACTTGTCAAGAAGGCAAAAGCAGAGCACAGTGGAAAGAACTAGAACGTAGTCTATCACAATCTCAAATTAATTAAAGTGCTATAGAATTAAACCGGGCCAAAGTGACAACATAACGAGTATTACAGTGTAGTGTCAACAGGACATATGTTCTAGATATAAGAGCCGACAGGACGTTACCTCGCTTCGCTCAACAAGGAGAAATAACGTGCTTCCCCTTCTAAAGGAGATCTTGCCCTTTAAGGGATAGTGTGGCTAAATTTATTCATTCAAATAAATCTGAAACATTGAACATTGAAAAGCAAACAAATCTTTTAGGATTTAGTTTAGGAGTTTAGAGGAAAGCATATCAATTATGAGGCGTGTTTTTAAAGTAAGTTCCAATTAGTCTTTAAAAATATTTTCCAAATGCTTTATCATCACTCATTACTTTACACCAGAGGTGGCGAAAACGTGACTCGCGAGTTATTTTGACTCGCAGCCTCACGTTCCCTCTCTGCAACCGTCCGTTTGATTTTCACATGCTACTGAGTGACGCTGTACGTGTTGCATATTTGGTGACTCGCGGAAGGAAGTCGTTTTCGCCACCCTTGCTTTACACAATACACCACTTCTTCACATAGTCATCGCCGTTATTCAGGCACTTGTAATAACGTGAAACCAGTTTTTGTATGTCTTCGTCAAAGAATGATGCCGCCTGTGATGAAAGTCAAGTCTGCGCTTCTTGCTTCACATCATGTCGTTGAAATGTTTTCCACCAAGGAATTTCTTCGGATGAAGAAACGGATGAAAATCGCTTGGTGCCAAATCCGGATTGTAGGGAGGATGTTCGAATTATTCTCAACCAAATGATACGATCAGGAATAGAGGAAGTGATCGCCTATGCTCAAAATCGAGACTCCAGCATTGCAGCGGCAAAATATTAAAATGGCACTTACATTAAAACATGCCTAGTAATATGTCGATACCATACCGAGAGAGTTCGCCGCACGGTAACGCATGAGACTCGCATTGGGTGGTGCCGGTTTGATTCCCATCAGACGTCCACTTAGACCTTGCGTTTTTCGTGGTTTATGGCTGGGGTGGTTTCTTATTTACCACGATTTTCTTTCTCATTTCCCTTTCACTCCGTTTCTTCATGTTTCAGTTTTACTTCTAGGTTTCGTGGCGTGAGGCAGTGCTGGACACATAGCGCGGATGCTTGCTCTAAGGAAGAGTACTTCCTGTGGATACTGGTGGGCTGCACCGCCCTCTCTGGTCGAGTCTTCCAGCAAGGAAACTTAAGGGACTTCCGCGCGCCTCTGCGGCCTTTGGACTCCCGTAGCTCTTTTACTCCGCCCTTTCGTCGTGGGGGTGACAGTGGTAGGTCACAGTGCGCGAGATGTCCCCAGCTGCTGTGTGCCCTATACCTAGGGCCGTGATTTTTGCTTTTATTAACGATAAACGCAAAAAATGTTTTACAACTTCGAATGTTCCAAAATCAATGTAGACGTTTTAAACCTGTAACTTTTTAACCAATTTTCAGGAATTTCTCGTTTTCTCGCGAAGGCCGTCATTTGCGCCATAAACACGAAAATTGACATTTTTTAAAAAACTAAATACAGAATAGCACATTGACGATGTTAAGGTAAGTAAAACAATAGATTTCCTTTCTAAGCCATCAAAACTAATTGCAAAATCTAATATCAATCTCGATTTAATTCAGAACCACCTGAATTTCGGAATGAAAATAATATGCACATGCTTTTATGTTTTATCGAATACAACCATGTCTGAAATTTGTACCAGAATAATAATTAATTGCTGTATTATATGCTCTGTTGGCATTTAAAATTAACTAGTTTCATAGATTTTGTGAGACATTTGTTTATGCCTTATTACTACTATTAAATGCGAACAGCGAAAGATACCTGTTCCACTTATTAATAGTTACTGACGAGATCTATGTTCCGAAAACATGTACCTGTTATATGCTGCAATTTGGTGTCAGAGAATAAACAGCTGGGCTAAATAATATTTCATTAAATATTTTCTATCAAACATTAATATCCTTTCAAAACATCTTGCATCTCTCTTAAACCTCTCATCTACTACAGGTCGTATTATTCATTCAATTTTACGGATAATACAATAATTCTATATTGTGTAACATAAGTTAGCCTTTTCTGTCGAAATTAATTTTCAAAGTCGATTATTATACAAATCACACATATATTTTATTTTTAGTTTTGTTGGGAAATTATTGCAAAATTGTGTTGCATTATTAACATGAAAATCCGAACATTTAAAAACTAAACCGGAATTCTTTAAAAAATCTGATGTGTTACGCTCACATGACTTTCTCTACTTTTGTACAAACTATTTTTACAAACGCTTATTCTCCATATGCTTCATGTTATTCGAGATAAGGAGATTTTAATCTTATTGCTAATTTTCTTGTGGATGCAAGAGGAATTGGCAGGCTTTAAGCGATAGTCAAATATTTTAAGAGCTGGTTGCTATGTGGAGTATTCCATTCTATTTGCATTACCAGGACATAAAAAATGAATAACGAATTCCCATTTGAGAAAAAGTTCAAGTATTGGAAAAAGTGAGGGAATAACCAGCAATATCTCGAAAATCGTTCACATCACACAAAAAATGTATATACAAATTGTGTATTTTAACCCGATCTACATTTTTGTGTAGTAAAATTTTGTCTACCTCTTATGGTTTACAGTTATGCAAAAGTCGTTCACAATGAAGAATGGTTTTGGAGACATTCCCAGAAAATTCTCGATATGCATTTCATTTTTCATGAAAGTATCTTAAATATATGATATTTTAATCAAAATCGTCAAGAGCCATTTTTGAGAAAATTAAAATTTTCGAAAAATGTTCCACGTAAAGGGTAATATGGGGTGGGGAGGATTTCTTGAAAACCCTCGTGTTGCATCGTTGGAAGATACTGAATATAAATACCAAGTTTGGTGTTTACCTGACTGTTCGTTTCTGAGTTATGCTGTTCACAGACACACACCGACACGTTTCCAAAAATGCTTTTTTATGGATTCAGGGGGCCTCAAAACATATATTTCCGGTGAAATCTCGGTATCGAATTTTTGGGTGGAATACAATACTTCCCCTACTTACTGTACGTAGTAGAGAAAGTAAAAATTATCACCAATAAAAACAATTTCTTTACAACCTATCAATGATAGGTTAAGCAAATTTGAAATTCAATAATTAAACATTTTTGAAAATGGATAGAGTTACCGATTATGCATCCATCTTAAACCACATGCAGAAACAAAACTCGTGCAGGGCCGAGAGTCATCTCGCATTTCTTTTCAAATTGATACTACAGAGAGCTCTAGTGGGCGTTATGATGTTTTAGAGCTTCCTTAAAGATCTACATTGAAGACAGCTACGCATATAAGTAAACAATGATCGGTCTTGGGAACGGGAAACAGGAAAATTAACCAACCTTGCCGTTGAAGTTCCCGGGCTCAGAAAAGATGCTCGTTCATTTGCATGTCACATTTGAAAACGAGCGTTCAATATTTTTCTCGTTCTAGGTCCCGTTTCTGTTCCTGGGCAATTATGCATCCGGCTTAACAGTTAATCAGGCCAGATACTGAAACAAATGGGGAGATATTCTAACTTCAGCTTAACTAGGCCAGGATGCCGGGTTTCGTTTCTGGCTCTTGCACTGACGGTCCGGGGTTCCATTTCCGGGTCTGGAGTGGCGATTTTAATTCCACCTATTATACGCCTTACCTCTGACTTGCTGATATGAAGTATCCCCAAGGCCAACGTGGTTCGGAGTCCACGGTAAAAGCTGTAGGTCCTCTCATTCCACCGCCATCCTCATCATCACCCTACCATCGCAGGCAACGGATTCCACCCATTGGGTGCCTCCACCTCAGAAATGGGTCCGGTCATCGCTTGGTGGAATGGGATATTCCCCGAAGTTCATAGACCGTATGGGGAGCATTAGAAACAACGACTTAACTAAGGGAGGGAAGAAGCAGGGTAACCTGCGAGCCAAGGCCTCTTTACTCTAAGGTTCCCTCATTCATTAACTTCTGGGAGCGGGGTTTGTGTCCAACGGGACATCAGTGAAACGGATCAATTTCCTCCGAACATTCAGCATACCAAAAACTATTAAATAAAACCATTGTCTTATGTTAATGTCGGATAGACGCGAATGATAACGCTGCAGAAAACTCTGCTCTGTTACATTCACATGACTTTTTCTACACACCATCAATTATTACTTTCCCTACCACGCACCTAGGACGTATGAAGGTATTCCCTTCCACCCTAAAATTAGGTACCGAAATTTCACCGAAAGTTTTGAGGCCACCTGAACACAAAAATAGCATTTTAGAAAACATTCCGTGTGTGTGTAAAACATAACCCAAAAACCAAAGTCGGATGTACACCAGACTTGCATTTAAGTTCGGTACCTTCCAAAGGTGCGACACGGATATTTTCAAGAAACTCCCCCTACCCCAAAGCACCATTTACATTTTCGAACGTTTGATTTTCTGAAATACTGGCTATAAGGTTTTGATTAAAATACCATATACTAAATATGATATTTACATAACAAATAAAATGTATATGTTGATTTTGCTGGAAATAGGCTTTGAAGACCTGTTCATTTGGAAGGGATTTTGTATAATCCTAGGTATATAACTAGAAAGCGTTAGGCGAAAGACGAAAACGTATTATACAAGAAATACAGATCTCTTCAATTTTTTAATAATTTTTAGTGGCATAAAGCATTTCCGAGATATCCGTTACTAATGGCTGGAATTGTTCAATACTTAGGCATTCTTTTCAAGTATTGTCAATATTTAATATATGTCAGTATATATATATACTATATATATACTGACATATATATAACTAAAGGAAATGTGTAATGTAGCTATTTCTGCAAAAGTGATTGGGATTAAAATGATGTAGATATAAAAATAACTTTAGTAAGACTAGGTGCACACTCACTAATAAACCATAGAGGGTACTGAAAATCATGTGAATTATTACATCAGGCTTTTTTTACATCGCTTCTACAAACTATTCTTAAGAAAGCTTATTTTTTCTGTCTACCTCATGTTAATCGAGATAAACATTTGCATAAATAGTTTCATTACTAATTTCCTTGTAGATACACGGGCCATAGAGGAAATCGAATTGATTGTGATGTGTTTAAAGGTGTTTCGCCATGGATTTAAAATTCATCTGTACGACATCATGGAAAACAAGCGAATAGTGACAGAACTTTAGAAATTTTCAAAATATTGAAACTTGAAAGCAATATTAATTGGTATTTTGGAAATGTCTGATGCCAAAAAAAATCGAAATAAGCTGTGCGTTTTAAAGATATCTATATTTTTTGTGTGGCAAGTTTTGTTTTTTTTTCTTTTTTGTTTATTCTTTAGCAGGCTATTCCCAAAAAATCAAGAGATACATTTGATTTGCAATGCAAATATATTAAATGTATGATAATTTAATCCAAATTAACGCAGCCTTTTTAAAAAATAAAAACTATTGAAAATTACCTATATTAAGTGTAATTTGGATTGCGGAATTTGCTTGAAAATCTTCGTACACTATCTTTGGATGATAGTGGATAAATATCACTCTCGCACACATGGAGCTTCTTCTAAAAATGATTTTCTGATTCCGGAAGGCTCATAACATATACTTCCGGTGAAATCTTGATATCGAATTTTTGGATGAAATACAGTATCTACTTCCTCTTACCTACTATGGGTGATTGGTATAAAAAGTAAAAACGTATATAGTTGTTAAATTAATATGATAGGGTATGTAATGTTTTATAGGTTATATTTTACCTTGAGGACAAATATCATTTTGAGGTGCTACAGTAATTAATAATTTATTATCTGCTATTCCTTAATTAGGAATTGAATTAAGCAACGGACAAGATGTGGCCGACAACGACGTGTCTGGTTTGAACATTTCGCTTTACTGTCTCCACCAAAAATGAAAATGAAGGTATCTGTACCTTAGCTTACAAAATGGAATATCCTGGTTTCTTGAAAATAATAAATTCGGGCTATTGAAGTTTCTTACATGAAGTTCTCAAAGTTATGCTCAAATAAATTTAAAGTTTTAATATTAAATTCATGATAAAAGGTGTAATTGTTATGAACCAAATTTCTATTTTAAAACTGTTATTACTCTTCAAATCACTTAGGCTATAAGTTCTATTTTATATGCTACATTTTAATGATATGCATTAGTTCACGAAACAAGAAGGCATATTTTAATAAAGTTAAAATTATATTCTATAACTAAATGAACCAAGTAAGTTAGTATTATAAAGTACTATTATGTTAACTCATACTGTAATGGTTTAACTTTTCCTAAGCAGTTGTATACAACTCCTTAAATATCTGAGATAATTATTGAAGGAGATAAACACACACTTTGCAAGAGTGCAGACGAATTACATTTAGTTTCCTTGAAATTACAAAAGCTTCCAACTTCAAACAGTACTTTCCTGTCCTTTGCATTACAAAAAGAATAGCATTCGTTTTATTATACAGAGCGTTGGTTTTATGTGCCGGCCCGGATGGACACCACTTATAATAAGATTAGTACTCATAGTGAATGTCACTATTACTCTTGAGTATGAATTGAAAACCTCCTGGTGTAACAGACAGCGCGCGGAGTACGCATACAAGCGATCCGGGCCGAACCTGTACAAACGCTCTGTATATAAAAATAACATTTCACATTTAAGAAGAAAAACGAAACTTTTTGGACGAGCAGGAGACAGCTGCCTCACTCCTGACGGTAGGATATGAAGTTACATAAATAGTTTCATTACTAATTTCCTTGTAGGTACAAGGGCCATAGAGGAAATCGAATTGATTGTGATGTGTTTAAAGGTGTTTCGCCATGGATTTAAAATTCATCTGTACGACATCATGGAAAACAAGCGAATAGTGACAGCACTTAAGAAATTTTCAAAATATTGAAACTTGAAAGCAATATTAATTGGTATTTCGGAAATGTCTGATGCGAAAAAAAATCGAAATAAGCTGTGCGTTTTAAAGATATCTATATTTTTTGTGTGGCAAGTTTTTTTTTCTTTTTTGTTTATTCTTTAGCAGGCTATTCCCAAAAAATCAAGAGATACATTTGATTTGCAATCCCAGCATTGTGATTGGTCTATTCAGGTTTTGGATGGTTTAAAATCCAAACCTTCCGTTTTATTGTCATGAACTTGCTGTAATCAAAAACAGAAAACTAATACCAATGTGGCAAGGAAGAAGATTCATTTTAGACCCAAAAAAATCTGTTCAGAGTTCATAATTCTCAGCGTGATATTTCATGAACGAGGTGCTTTACTTAAGCGACACATTTTTAGGAATCAGTGCATTTCTTTATAGGAACGAACTGTTTCCATTAATCACTACACACAAAAACGTATATGTACGCCTGGTGCTAAAAGTTAACAGGTTCTATCCATGTCTGCTCTAGATTATACCATTTCTCTGGTACAAAATACTAACTGAGAAAACTGAGCATATTCTCTAATTCCTCCACTTCCACTGGTATCTCTGAGCAGTTAACTGAAGTGCTTAAAACGTTGATAGCAAAACCCTACGTAATGCCTTTGAATGCACCTTAAAACTGCTCTAAAGCACAAAAATCGCCCTTACTAGGCGAGGCATCTGCTGAAGATAATACGGACTAAATAGTAGAGCGTAGCTACAAATGGAGATAAAGCCCTACGAAATACGAGGGTAAACCCTTAATTTGTATTAGATTAGCATGGTAATTTGCCTCCATTTACTCCTACCTTAGCGTTGCATGCATATAGCCTTGCTTTCTTATTGTTTCAAACTTAGCAAATTAGTCAGCTTTTGATATCTATACTAATGTTACAGAGACACACAGAGGGAGAAAGCGTGTGTTGGTGTGTGTGTGATTTTGATAAATCTTTCACTATTAAAAAGCACTGGTCTTTCAGAAGGGACAAACGCTATAGCCTATAACTATTGAATGCAGTGGCTATGGTTCAAGGTTATCCGAAGGTAAACAAGCGGAGGTAAACAGAGATAAGTAACGCTCTCGCACGGCGTAAATATTGGAACCTCTATCGACAGATAATAAAAATTACCTGTAAGTTTGTTCCACCCCCCGCGTCTATAATGTGTATTCAGATACTTCTGAAATGTGCTATGGAAGATTCCATTGCCAATATCAGCGAGCGAATAGGTGACGACTGTTGTGACGTGCAGCGAGTGCTGCTGCTGCAGGAGGGATTGTAGTCTTGTGTTCGACTCCACAGCCAGTGAACCGTTCAGAAGAGGAGGCTACGTCACAAAGGAAGTGAAGTGACCGGGAATTACGAGTTCAAATCCGGCGGAGTGCAATGAATATTTTGGGGCGTAAACTTAGCATGTTTCCTTATGAAGGGAAGTAAAACCGGGGGTCTGTGTCGTAGATTTACGGTACATAAAAGAACCTCAAGCCTAATAAGGCGACCTCTGAGCAAAACTTCCGGTCTTTAACGTCCAATGTAGAATGGGTCGCAAAGAATGGCAATTAAAGAGCGTCCATAAATTTAAAAAAAAGAATTGAGAATTGAACTAGTTCACATTAGTGAAGTCACAGTATAAACTAAGAGAAGTTCCAGTGAAAGTTGAATCAGATCAAAATGGTGACAGTGAAAAACTGGACAAAGTCACAGTATTTAGAAAAACGATAAAGGGAAGGTTTTGAGGACTTCCGTGTTCATGTCAGCTAACTTCAATCCCGTTTCGCAGGTTTTTAATGAATTCGAGCCAACAGGAATAAATGGGGAGGATAAAAATATTTTAAAATTTAGTTAGGAGGAATGGGAAATTGTGTATATAATATATATAAAAATTTTCCTTCTCATTTCTCTTTGTTATCGCGTATTTCTGATATTATTTTGACAAAAATTAGTACACTGGGATTTAGAATCCGACAAAAATCATAAACTGCCCTACATATTTCAAAGAACTTCCACTACCTTATTTTCAAACCGCATTTTAACCCCTAACTTACAAATTAACATTCCTTGGGTTATGCACCTATACCATAGCACTCAACGAAAACCATAGACTACCTTAACACGCTGAAAAACTATTCCCTTATAAAGAAATCTGAAGTGTTTAAACTATCCGGTCAAAATATTGTGACAGCGTGCGCGAGCGAGGCTGCCTGCGGCCCGGTAGGCACGTTTCAGCCCGATACCTGTGCGGGGCCTGCGGCCGGCCTCGAAACAGTAGCAAGAGCGGAAACAAATGAACAGTAGAGCCTGTGGAATAAAAACCTGGTGAATGCCGCTTACTTGCTCTGGAGCGTTCGTTTCGGCATGTTCTCGTGGGTTCCCTTTCTAGAAGGTTCCGCTTTGTATGCGGGACCTATGTAAGGAGCTGCTCTGCCAGGGCCAGTCAGTGTTGGATTGAATCGAGAGTGGAGTTCTGTTAGAAGTGGCAGCGAAAGTGGATAATGCAGTTTGTGAGACGTGTAATTCAGAAGTTCAGCTGTGATTTGATTCGACGTTTCAGTAGTTTTGTTTCAGTAGTTCTGAAATATTTGGCTATTATTCTTACTTTTGGATTTATAACGAAGGGTGTAATTTAGCTATTTCTGCAACGGTTTATATCAATTAAAATGAAGTTGCCAGAAAAATAAGCCTTCGTAAGATAAGTTCTTATATCCATTAATAAATGATACTGGCTAGAGGAAGTCATGTGAATGTAACACCTCTGAGTTTTTTTACTTTCTATACTACGTATAGTAAGTAGGGGAAGTATTGCATTCCACCCAAAAATTAGATACAGAGATTTCACCGGAAATACATGTTTTGAGACCCCCTGAATCCAAAAAAAGCATTTTTGGAAACATGTCCGTGTGTGTGTGTGTCTGTGAACAGCATAACTCAAAAACGAACAGTCGGATAAACACCAAACTTGGTATTTAGGTTCAGTATCTTCCAGAGATGCAACACGAAGGTTTTCAAGAAAATCCCCCCACCTCAGACTACCCTTTACATGGAACATTTTTCGAAAATTTTAATTTTCTCAAAAATGACTAACGATTTTGATTAAAATATCATATGTTTAAGATAATGTCATGAGAAATGAAATGTATATCTCGAATTTTCTGGGAATGTCTCCAAAAGTATTCTTCATTGTGAACGACTTTTGCATAACTCGTAAACCATAAGAGATAGACAAAATTTTACTACACAAACAATGTAGATCGCGTTAAAATACACAATTTATGTCATATACATTGTTGAGTGAACCGTTTTCGAGATATTGCTTGTTATTCCCTTAAATTTTCCAATACTTATACTTTTTCTCAAATTCGTTATTCACTTTTTTTATGTCCTGGACATGCAAAGAGAATGGAATGCACCACATAGCAACCAGCTCTTAGAAGATTTGACTATCGTTTAAATACTACCATATTCCCCCTGCACCTACAAGAAAATTAGCAATAAGATTAACATCTCGATTAACATGAAGCATATGGAGAATAGGCGTTTGTAAAAATAGATTGTACAAGAGTAGAGAAAGTTATGTGAGTGTAACACATCAGATTTTTTAGCAATTCTTCCCACATAAACTTAACTGTAGTAGATAAAAATTAAGAAGTTAGTTTCTACAGGATGTTGTTGATTTATATTCATCTTTGAAACCAGCTTCATAAACATATCCATTATTAAACCAAGATAACGTGATATTTAATTATATATTTACCGAATAGGATTTTTTCTTTGGAAAGCTGTGACCTACTGTATGAGAATTGCTATTACAATTTCCAAAGCTATCGCTGCTTGAGACAGCTCTCATTCAATCTTTTCAAAAACGAATAACGCGATCGAGGGCCACGGAAAGCAAACGCATTCAGGAAATTGGATTTGAGAATTTTTACTGAATTTAGTGAGCGAGTATTTTGTTTGTGCGATAAACCAAAACAGGAATACAATTTTAAACGAGAAAACCTTATCTTCTCTTCTTAAATTAAATGTAGCTTTTGAAGAGCTTTCTCGACGCCAGAAATAACTAAAGGGGGAGGAAAAGCCGGCCTTCTCTAATCCCAACAAAATCTGATGGACGTTGCTAATGGAAGTGGCGACATTAAGAGGGCTAGTGCTTCAAAATGCAAAAATGTATAAGCCTCACAATTCAGCAAAACTGGAATGAAACACAAACAAGCAGGAAGAACTACTGATTGAAAATAATTTTGGTGCAGTATATTGGGGTTATATATGCTTTTCTTTTTGAATTTTATGCATTATTTATAGATAAATATTACAAACAGGCACACCATTTTTGTTTTTGTTTAACTGGAAGATTTGGGGAGGGGGTATTTCGCAAGAGTCTAGTGTAACGACGGAAATTGATCTTAGCAGATTAGTGACCTTCCTGTTACATCTATGCTGTTTATATTTTATTCTCTATGTGGAACTTTGAGTAATGATACTGAAACCACTAATTCGGTATTTACCTTACGATTAAGGAAAGCCACGAAATAAAAAAATAAATAATAACTGTGCTACATTCACAAGACCGAGGGGATGGCTCAGGTAATAATGTCTGTGGCCCGCATTTGGGTGGTTTGGGTTCGATTATCACAATCAACCTCCCTGACCCATGGGTTTTTCGGAGGTTTTCCAGGTCGCTAGGCAAATACTGGGAAGGCTCATTACATCCGTCTAACTTCCTGACCTACCATTTCACGTCCATTCTCATTTCACTTCACCTTTCATCTGTTTGGTCTCTTTCGAGGTTGAAAGTGTCGGCGGGAGTCTCGGGCTCCCCCAGGGCATGTGCAAACCTGTAGGGAGGGAGCGGAGCTGGTTGCATCAGCTACCATCCGGGGAGTTTTAATCTGTAAAGGTAGGGACCATGTCCTATGCCCTATCGTGCCTGCTGATCAGCCGCTCTCTGTCTCCTCTCACCCCACCTCTATCTCCCAAGGCAGAGGCTTCAGGCACAAAATATTTTGTAGGTCGAGATGCTAGATCCCCTTAGTTAGTCCTAAACTTACATTCACATGACTTTTTCTACCTATTATATTCAATTCGTAAATAGCTTCTATATAAGCTTGTAACAAATGAGAATACCAGTTATCTTAAAGGCATTTTGTCACTTGGATGCTCAGAGTAGCACAAAATTTACACTTGAGACACTTTTGACACACATTCAAACAGAACACAACTGATCCATCGAATCACAACTGCACTGCACTCGGCACTGTGTAAGCTCTTCGACTTCTTGGCGGCAATTAACTCGTAACCTCTTGATTAGCTCAAATCCTCCATCCGGGCAAGAGCAACCCATTGTATAGGCTCTATAACAAAGCTGAATGTTCTAGAAGTAGTTACTGGCAACGGCTAAAAGGAATGTTCTGGAACAGTAAAAACTGCGGGAAATCGGCACATAATGGGTTCGTAGCGCATATTGTTCTGAAGGCCCCTCGGGGGCCTCACCCAGACGCCGGGCCAGGGTATGCTTACCGGTGACCCGCAAGTAGCATCGCGCGCGCGGTCATAATGCTATTCTTATAAAAGCCTGTTTTTCTATCTACTTATGTTAATCGAGATAAAACTTTGCAGTACTAGTTTCATTATGCATTTCGTTAAGGTACAAGGAGGATAGGGGAAGAGCATACCGAAGCAGTAATCACGTGCTTAAAAACGGCTTGTAATGGATTTAAAGTGTCATACCTTTTCATAAGAAACAAGTGAATAGCGATAGGACTTTAAAATTACAAAGTATTGAAGAGCAAACCAAAATTAATGGAAACCATAGAAAAGTTATTTGAAATAAGTGCTGTGTTTTAAATGTATCTACATTTTTGTTTAACATGTTTTTATCTACCTCTTGTGGTTTACCCGTTATACAATATTCCTTCCGCATGAAGAGGACTTTACACGCTATTCCCAGAAAACTGAATATATACAGTTTGTTAGGTAGATGAGTGTCTTAAATATATAACATTTTAATAAAGAGGCATGTTGAGAAAATTAAAAACACCGAAAATATTTCCTATAAAGGGTACTTTGAGGTGAACGACCTGCTTAAAAACCTTCGTTTGTATCGTTGTAAGATACCGAGTTTCAATTCCAAGTTTGATATTTATCCAACATTTTGTTTTAGAATTATGTTGTTCACGGACCTTTTTCCATGAATGCTTTTGGGTTCAGGGAGTCTCAAAACTTGCATTTCAGGTTGAAGCCATAATTATCATAATATTCTAAGAAGGATAGCTATATAAAATAAATAATAATATATTTAAAATCAGCGTATCTATAAAAAGGAGAAGCATTGTGAAAATTGTTGCCTGTTAAAAGGGACAGAAAGACAAGACAGGCACAGTTTTGTTAATTAGGGACCAGCCTCAGGTAGAAAGGGTAAATACCATTGAATCAAGTTTTTCCTGGTACCAGCCGAGTACAGCTGCACTTAGCCTGGTGAAGGCCACTCTCTAAGCATCATGACGCTAAGTTTGATCGGAGAGAGAGGAAATTGAGGTGTTGGTTTTCCTTGTAGTAGCGTGGGTAGATCAGTCTGCCTGAATGCCTGGTGAGTGTAGGACGACATTCTCGTCGTGTGGAGAAGATTGGCGGCGAACATGCTAGAGGGTAGAACGCTTAGCCGTAGTTAATATTCTAGGGTCTTGGTAAAGACAAAGTAACTTCGTATGCATTTAATAGTGATCGGCAAACCGCAGTATTATTTTAAATAGTGAATAAAAGTGTCTCAAGACAGCGTTTGTGTGTTTCTCTGTACACACCCACGCATACCCTGAGGTTAAGGTTTCATGCTGGAGCAGCCGTGGCAAAAGAAGAACCAACTGGGAGGACACGTGCAGCAACCGTGAGGCAAAGGTATTGCTTCTGTAGTTGGAGGACGTAGCGTGGCTGCGTCATATTGCGCCTAAACGTGGGGCTGAAAGAATTACCTGCGTCAAGGTGAATCTCGACAGAGTTTTTTTGGTAGAATACTAAACTCCAGGCGGCGCAGTGGCCGAGTAGTTAGACCGCTCGCCTCTCACATCGGGCTGATCACCCATCCTGGATATTCTGCCTGATCCATGAGTGTCTGCACCCGCCTGTAAGTCCTGGGGGGTGCAAGTCCTACATAAGAGGAGGTTAAACATATAATGAATGAATGAATGAATACTATATTCCCTGTTGCCTACAAATGTACGTGCCAGAGATAGTAAAAGACAAAAGTTGTATGTGCACGGGATTTAAATTCAGTATAGCAATTCAGGAATCTCAAAACAGGAATTTTTGGCCAAGTCTGGAGTTGTAATTTTTGGGTCTCTCTCTAAGACTTTATTCACACCAGCTAGCAAGATCTTAGTGTGCAGCATCCTTCTTCCAGTCCAACTTTCATGATCAAGACAGCGAAAACGGGGTCGCTGGTTCAGGACATTGGCCGATGAGTCGTCAATCATGTGGCGGCAGCGCTGGAGTGTTCACAAGCGGAACTACACATCATCTCCTCCAGGCTATCATAAACTTGAACGTATGAGGAAGGAAGGTAGAAGCCGAGACACCGATAGCCGGAGTAGCCCAAGGCTACTACCAAATCAACATATTCTGGAGAGTAAACATAAAAATTGTCTAATTGTGGCAAGTGGGGAGGAAAGCAGACAGAGAGTGTTTTAAGCGGACTTGTTAGTCTTTAAATGGGCCAGTTTACAACGTTGCGAAGGATGTTTAAAAATTGTTAAAAGCTTCAACATTTTAAGGACTCTTATTAGAGCTAAATGGTAAAGCCAACGTTTTCCACCCAGTATCCATTTGGCTAATCTTATGATTATAAATACAAATCGAAGAGCCATCATTTCAAGAATGTGGTGATGCATTTTACGTCTGTTATTCTGAAAATCACGTAGACAGAAACTTTTAATACACATAAAAGCTAGCGAGATTTGTACTTTGAAATCACATATTCAAGTGACTGCAAACCCCAAAAAAAATATAAATATAATAAATACGTCATAATAAATCGCAAGAAAGCAAATTATCAGTGTAAAATGTTTCTAACTAAGAATATGTTCCTGTCTTTACAAGTATAAGTTCTGATCCTTTCCCTAGTACATATAGTTCTTCCACAATATACTACAGCTGTTCAAACTATAATACTGGATTTTAAAGAGATAATCGATCTGGTAAATAATATTACAGATGGAATGCAATATTTCCTCTGACTTCAATAGGTAAGTGATAGAAAAAGTGAAAATAAGGAAAAATTGGTCGTGTTTGCACTTATTGATGGCCAATAAATGCAAATGAAAAGAAACATTTGAGCGTTTAAAATATCTACAGGCTCATTCAAAAAGAAGGAACATACTTTAAATATTTATTTTTAACAAACTTCAATAGATGGCGACACATGCAATACATCACTGAATAGAGGAAAGTTCAAAGTTTTATTTCATGTGTTCAAAATGAGCACAATTTGTTACACGAGGACGACCAGTGCTTTTCCGTTTGCATACGCAACCATCTTCTACGAATTCATTTAATCAATTGTAAATTTTTTATGACGAGGTGGCTCTTTGTTGAATTTACAACGAAATGCACGCTGCAATGAAAGCATGGATTCAGTCTTTGTATACTGCAGCATACAAAACGACTTTGCCATTTGCTCGTACACAAACCCAGCGCCGCTGTAAGCACTGAATGGAATTAATAGGTGGGGGCTTAAAACTTTGAACTTTTCTCTGTTCAATTATGTGTCTATGTGTTACTGTTTATTGTAGTTCATTAGAAATAAATATTTAAAGTCTGTTCCTTCTTTTTGAATAATCCTGTATATTACCTATATCTCTAAAGATTTGGCAAATGTTAATCCCGTAACGCAAATTAGTCTGAAATAAATTCCTAATATTTAACTATCATATCTTGTTTACTTCATTGAAGTATTTCAGGTTTCTGCATTTAAGCGGAAAGTAATCTAAAATGTTTGGAGCCATAAATTTTGAATTTACTAGAAATTTAATTCAGAAGAACCCAAACTTAGGTAGGGTTTTCCGTCTTGGTGGTAGAGCTCTTCCGACATGTCGTCGAAACAATTTCGGTGATTATGTGCATTATTAAACCGAGGAATAATTATAGTCAATCTCACGATCTTGACGGTGCTCGATAACAAGATCATGAATATTTGCCGTAACCGTAAACACGCGCCTAATGGACTGCCATTTAACATGTTCCCCCTGAGTACATACTGTAGTTAGGCTCTTGATGAGATTAAATTATTCCTAACAATTTAATCACCTTGAAGCGTATGTCTTTGATATGGAAACACAACTGGAGCATTTTGTTTAATAGCATTTAGGCTTTAAATAACAAGCTTTTAAAACATAAACCGTGGTTATGTACTGATGTGGGATTTTTGGTTGTTTGCTTTGGTAAGACGGTTATAAAATGACAGGATGTTGCTTTGTCGACTAGGTCCGGAAAGGTAGGCACTTATAGGAATTAATATGCTCTTCTCTCAGGAGGTGTAAAATTAAATTGAGTTTTATTTAACTGCTAAGGTCCTAATATATAGGACGTGAAAGACCGGTAATTTTGCTCAGAGACCTCTTTATCACGCTTGAGGTTCTTTTACGTGCCGTAAGTCTACGATACGGCACCACCGGCTTTACTTCCCTTCCGAAGAAAGCTAAACTATGGATTTTTACGCCCGAAAAAATCCATTGCCCTCCACCGAGATTGAATCCGCGATCTCGGAAACCAGAGGCTAGTATGGTAACCACTACACCACGGAGGACTACACTCAGGACGTGTGGAGAGGAGATAAATTAATAATTTTCAATCACTTCTTCACTGCCCCTTTTATGTTGCTTCACACTAAAAACAATTTCCCCTCGCCCCTTCACATAGGATTTCTCCGATGGCCAAATCTCACATCAAAAGAAAAGCATTGAACTAATTTCTATTTCCTATGCTTTAACCTTGTTCCCCATATCCTAGCCGTTTCCCCTATACTCTACTTAATCGTCGGTGAAACCCGCTAATTACATTTCTCGAATTAACACGCCAACCTCTGTCACCCGGCACGCTAAGACATGAAATTATGACCCATCATGAGAATTCTGTATCATTACGTGCCGATGTTACTACCATCGTTACTGTCCTACATAAATTTGTATTTCACGCCACTTTTCTAGTTTGCTCGAGTTTGTCTAGTCACGTGGTTTTTCATTGGATTTATTGGCGCCCGTGATAAATTCTCACACATATTTATAAACCCATGCTTCCTGCAATTATCACATTATTCTCGCCTAATTATATTTTCTGTGCGCTTGACTGAATTTTAGACGTCTGGATTTTCCCCCCATTGTTCAATGCATCCGTTGTCCCTGGTTACCTGTAAGCCATTCGATGTCTGCACAACACCTGAATTTTGCTTCCAACTTGATACATTTACTTTACTTATTCACAATATTTGCTGCATATAGAGTTTAATATTTATTCTCTTTTGTTAACAAGTTTCCTTTATATTGCATTCTTTGTTTCTCTTCTTATTCTTATTTAGTATATTTCCCTTTTTAATCTATTTAATGTGTTCGCTATAGTTTTATATTTAATCCGGTGAATTTTACCTCAGTAAACCCAAAGATTTGCTTTGAAAAATAGTCAGTCAATGTCAGTTTTACTTTCTCTACCATGTACGTAGAGGAGGTATTGCATTCCACCCAAAAATTCGATATCGAGATTTCACCGGGAAATACATGTTTGAAGCTGCCTGAGTAAATAAAAAAATAGAAAAAGGCGCTCGCTCGTGTACGCGCGTGCGTGCCTGTGTGTGTATGTGTGTGTGTGTGTGTTTACAGAAATAACTAAAAAAAAGATATTGGTAAAATCCCGAGCTTGTTATCCAAGTTCAGTATCCACCAAAGATAGACACGAAGGTTTTCAAGAAAATCTCAACCCTCAAACTAGTCTTTACATGGAACATATTTTTTAAACGTTTGACTTTAGCAAAAGTGTCAACAGGTATGTGACCATATTTTTAAAGATATTTAAGTGACAAAATATAAGTGTTTAATTTTCTAGAAATAGACTGTGAGGTCCTCTTCATTTGGTAGGAACTTTTATAAACCTTAAAGGGATTTATGAAAACGTACTACACAAAATTCATAATATTTAAAACACAAAATTTATTTCAAATAACAATTTTGTGGTATCAGCCGTTTTTTAGATATCCATTTCTATTGTTTTGAAATTTCAACACTTTTTCATCTGTTTTGAAGTGTCGTCGTTATTCAGTTGTTTCATGGAAAGAGTATGAAATTTTAAGGCCATCTGATAGTGACCCGCTTTTAAACACCTGAGCATCTATTGGGTTTCCGCTCTTTCCCTTGAAAAAGAACGAAATGTGGAACGAAACTACTTTTGCAAAGATTAATCTCAAAGAACTTGAAGGTGATAGAAAAAAGTCTATTGTGATACATTTACATAACTTAACTCTACCCTACATCTTTATTAGTGGGCATACAAATTATTCTTACTAAAGCAGATTTTTCTATCTATTACATTACTACATTACCAGTAAAAGCAAGCATATTTCAGGTTTACAGAACATCCCATGAGATTACGTTGCACGGGGAAGAAAATGTGGGATATGCAGAAAGCAGTGGAAGGAGCGAGGATTTGAGAAAAAAATCGGATAGAGAGAGAGAGAGAGAGAGAGTTTGAGAGAATGACAGATAGAACAAATATCCGCAGTTAACGTTCGCGAGTACAGCTACGTGTTTGCTAGTAAATATATTATTCTAGACTAAGATAAACACAAACATTTCATTGTTTTACGCACTTAATGGATTGCTGCTTTTTCTTTTCTCTTTTGAATACGTTTTATGTACCACGCAGTGATTATTATTATTATTATTATTATTATTATTATTATTATTATTATTATTATTATTATTGTAGCAAGACTTCTTAAGCTCTAACGTTAGATGTCAGAAAATACCTGATTTAATGGTATTATGAAACAAAAGAAGGCTTTCACAATGATCGAGAAAATTTATAGCATTTAATATTTTAATAAATGGTCGTATTCTATTCGTAAACCTCAACATTGCAAAATAGTTGACACTGAATTTTACATTCCAACCATTCGTCTTAGATGTGTGAACCGTATGAACTGAAAATTCGTTAAACATCACACTTCACAATTTTAATGGTGAATCGGGTCATAGACGAAGCGCTTCAACTGCTACAGATAACCATGGCATATCCGAATACTGAATATACTATTTGTACAGAGACTATTGAGACAGTAGAAGGGGGAGATAAGGAATTTTCGCGGTCGGTATGGTAGCTAGCACAGAAGTCGCCACATAAAGCCGACCTGGGCACGTGCAACCGGTTTTACCTCATCTCTCCACTTTCTCAAAATACTCTGAACGAAGTTGAGGGAGTATTTTATATCACAACACTGTGAATGTCAGAGTGATTGTAGTGCAAATTAACTTTATTGTATGACAATGATTTGAAATGTTTGTTTATTATAAGCATTGTTAGGAAATAAGTTTACACGACCTCACTGAAACTGACAATAGGAGCGGATAACAATGAAATGAGGGGGTGAGTTGTTTATTAATTAGAAGAGACAAGCAAATGACGTCAGAGTAGCGTGCGTTTCTTTAGAAATGGAGGGAATATCTTCCCTGGAGCATATGTGTTCGTAATTTTGATTGGATAAAAAAATAGACGCTAATGTTGGCGCGCTTTGTTAACCAATAGCAGCTCGATTATAATGTTTAGGCATATCGGGGTGAGGGACTATAAATTCTGAAGCCAGAGACAATTATTGCTCAGTTCAACAGAATTATTCGCGGGTTACACGTCGCGCAGTTTAACAGAATCATTCCCGAAGTACACGTTACGCAATTCTACAGAATCTCTCGCGTCGTAAAGCTAGTTATAAAATGTGAAATACTCGAATTAATAATGTGCGGAAAATAAGTGATTATAGTTACATTCGAAAATATAACAGTTTCAGTCAGGCGTGTATCAAGAGTAAATATGTGAAATTAATTGTGACGGCAATAAAAGTGTAAAAACAAATTCTTTTATCAGTGTTATCCTTTAGTAACAACTCCTTTCCGTTTACACACCCTGTTCAAGAGATTTGCTCGACTGAGTAATAATATCTAGCCGGAGGACAAAGAACTCAAAATTAAAAATAGTAAAACAATAACAGGCGCTCAGCAAATAAGATAACACGAACAATACCGCGACAAAGTATAATTTATTAAGCCTGGCCAGCCCTTCCCATCTCGTTCAGTTCCACCTCTAATTAACTATTCTTACATATGTTATTTTACATCACACAAGCTCTGCGACGTTTAATAATCTCAACGTTACCTGAGAGAAACTATGAAATTAGAATTTTTGTTCCAGTGCTGGCGTAGACACCTTGGAATAAATAAGCACCTTCATTAATTTAAAGGACGCTGTCTATAAAATTATTAATTTTTAACAAACAGGAAGAATAATTTGCTCTAATTTAAAAGAAATTTTGGGATGAATGATTGATAATGTGACGGTTGTAGTTTTATTTTACTAGAATGTAATAATATAATTTGATACGGTTCGAGAAATTCAGGAAAGATATAAGTAAATCCATGAAATTATCTTCAGAATTCCTGCGAGTAATTTCTCGGATGCTTATTTAAGCAGGGGTTTGGTGGTAGGATGTTTAGGGGAATGATCACCTAATGTTCAACATGGGTGGATTATGTAATATTAATAACATAATATTAATATCACGCGCATATATCAGGGCTTGCTAAAACACTCAGGAGACTCCTTGGGTATTTACATTTTTTGACGCGCCCGGTCTATCACTTACCTAGCAGGAATCTGTGCTGGTCAATTTAGGTACATTTCGACGCGGATCTAGGTCAGACGAAGGTGGAACGCCGACTTATTAGGTATAACAGGTAACAGCTTAAGCTCGCTCGCTCGCTCTCTCTCTCTCTCTCTCTCTCTCTCTCTCTCTCTTTCTATCTTACAATACAGAGATTAGTTATTAGAAAGATTAAAGTCTCTCTTGGAAACAAAGTCACACGTCTACTAATAGTGTTACCCTTTCACCACCCTTCAAGCTACTCTCAACCTATAACCCTTTCGATGTCATCGCTGTGCTACGTACCCCTCCGCGTTATCCCTAGTTGTGACGCTGATTTGGGCAAAGTGACCATTACTCACATCTAGTGGAGCCGAAAAGGGTTTCCATGAAATCTGGTGGCGTCGCCGAGTCGAAATAGAGGCGATGTCACATTGTACGTCACAATATTTTACAAATTCTTTAGTATATAGTTTTAAGTGTAATGAGAATAAAATCCTTACATTCAACCGTGTACTCTGTAACATTATCCCTTTGCTCATTATGGCGATACATAAATTAACTTAGAAATTACCCGACTGGCTTTATGCTTACTAATGAGAAAAACACATAGACATAATTAATTTTAGGCACAATGGGAGGAACAATACCTAATTAACACAGTAGATAACTATGCATAGATCAAGACTTTAACGTTGTTTGTTACCGTAATGCTCTATTAATATTTGCTATTTAGTCTAGCTTGGCAAAGTTAGTTCAGCATTTATGCCTTGTTAACTCTGATAGGAATTTCGTGTGATCTGTAATGTAACTATGTAAAGCAGGTAGACAAATGCAGATGACCCAATATTGAATCGTTGGTGGTCTGAGTTCGACAGTTTTGAGAGAGGATTCACATGTATTTGCTTACTTAGTATTTAAAATTGGATGCCTGATTTATACTGAAACAACAATCTGTGAAAGCAACTGTTTCTCTGAAGTGACCATCGTCGTCAAACTGGCATTAAAAAGAAGAAATGGCTAAGCTTGAGTTCATTTTTAGGAAAATAAGTCTAAATTAATAGAATCACAAGTTATGTAAGTTGTACAAAGAGGAAAAAGAGAGGGAGAGATTGTAAGAGAGAGAATGACGAAGGAAGATATCGAAAAAGAGATTGGAGAGGGAGGGAGGAGGGAGGGAATCTCCGTATTTAAAACAGCAGCGGGACCAGAACTACAGCTAATAGGAGGTTAAATGCAGAATTGTCCTTTTTATTTTTTTAATTCTATGTTGCTTGTATTTTATATTCTATTTTTCGCATTATTTTATTTCATCTTTATGCACGTTCTTGATGCAAATTCCGTTATACCTCATTCTGTAAAGTTTTCATACTCTTAATATACAGAATGAACCAGACCACCACAGTAATTTATTTCGGAATATATGGTATTAAAATTTTCTAGAGAAAAATATTGATAACTAAAATACATGAGAACTTTCACTTGCGCTTGAGTTTATGAATCAGTTATAACTACAAGTGGTGTCAGTGGCGTATCACCTAAAAATTCCAGTGGGAGTGATGAGGTGGAGTACGTTTCATAAGAAACGTTTTTAAAAATTCCTAATCTTTCACAATGTGGCCAACGCACGTCTGCTAGCGCGCCGGCCGCTGCAGCTCCGATTCCCGCAAAACAGTTGTAATATCCCCACTACGGCGTTCAGACCGTATTGTTTAACATTCCGAGTTTTCTTTGCCAACATTAACTTTAATTTTCTTTTGTAACTTCTGTCAGTATGAATGTCATTGCCATCTGCGTATCTGGGGTTCACGCGCGCTATCGTTTCGTATGGCTTTTTCCTTGAAAAGAGTATATGTTAATAAACACGTTTCCCACGAAAGTTGTTTGTTTGGACGAATTCTATATAATAGTGTCCTATTACCTTTCCCATTTCAAACGCCATTGACCCCACTTCAGTAGTGACTTATTGTTGAAAGGGAAAGTTCACATATGGTTTACTAATAAATATTTCTTGTTTATCCTCCTCGTTGTAGAAGGAAATCCTACATCATAGCATATCAAGGATGGGTGATCAGCCCAATGCCTGAAGAAAATGAAATGCAGTGATGAAAGGGATGATAGGAAAATTCGCGGATCAAATTATCCAAATACGTATTCGCCTAGCCACAAATACGCAAAACATGCTTCGGTCAGATTGGTCGGCCCCGGGGGGCTTGAACCCGGGAGTTCCCGGATGCGAGCCACAAACCTTACAGCCTGATTCATTTCGCTCGGTTAGTAATAAATGTTATTGTCTCGAAAACATTAATTTATTGAAATAAATTAAGTGGATTGTAGTGATTCACCCTGTATAGGCTTTGAAATTCTCCTTTTCAGTTTATTTGTATATTATACAATATGCGTTTTCATTAAGGGAAGACTAAGGAGCAAACATTTCCCTAAAATGAGATTTTTAGTTTACTTGTGAAGTCTTATAAACCGGAATTTCCTCTTTAGTTTTATATATATATATATATATATATATATATATCAAATAATTATAAGGAGAAGTGTTATATTTTGAAACATATCCTTAAAAATTGTACTGCATCTGCCATTTTGTAGTGTGAATTCTGCACCATTTCACAGAAAAAAATCGTTACTCCTATACATTGGAGTAGATAGATAAATTTCAGCCCAATTTTTAGAGAAATTTTGCTCTACAATTTGGGCGAGTGGTTAGACCGCTCGCCTCCCACCAAGATTCGATCCTAGGGACCCGGATTTGGGATTTGGGTGGACGATGCGGCGCCTGGCTGGGTTTTCTTCGGGTTCTCCGGTTTCCCCCGTCGTTCCTTTTGTTAATTACTCCATCATATTTCCTTACATCCTTTTCGCCTTCAATTCATATCATGTTCTTCCATCACTCTCATACCTGATTACGGGCCCATTCGCCGTTCCGGGTTCTTCATTCTTTGATTCAATGTTCGTCTGCTCATCTACAAGCCTCTGACCTCAGGCACGGTTGTAAATCTTGAGGGTGAAAGCCCTTCATGAGGAGGGTAAGCCGACTATAAATACGTTTTTCTCTACAAATTGGTACCACAATTAAGTATGGAAGTTTATACGTGGTTTCTTTCTTTATAAGTAGGTCTGCGAGTTTGTTTTCTCCACTTTTCATTTGAATAGCTTTTTCTGTGAATGACATTTTCACTCGTCTTGTATGAAGCTAGAGAAGTTAGCTAAATATAATTTTAGAATGATAAAAGATAACCTCTAAATGATGTTGGGGATCTACTTTGTGTTAATAAACTGTCTGGTTATTACTTTATCTACCACGTACATAGTAAGTAGGGAAGGTATTGCATTCCACCAAAAACTTCGATATCGATATTTCGCAGGAAATACATGTTTGAGGCTCCTGAATCCCCCCCCCCAAAAAAGCATTGTTAGAAAAAGATTCGTGAGTCTGAATAACATAACTCAAGAACAAAAAGTTTGATATATACCAAACTTGGTGTTTAAGTTCAGTAACTTCCAAAGATGGGAACCGAAGGTTTTCAAGAAAATCTCCCCACCCCTTACATGGATCATTTTTCTTTTTAATTTTTGATTTTTTGAAAAATGGCTGCAACGATTGGATTAAAACACCACATATTAAAGATATTTACATGAAAAATAAGACGCATATCTTGAATTTTATGAAAATAGCCTGTGAAGGCCTCTTCATTCGGAAGGAATTTTGTATTCTCTCTTATTACTGTAAACGTTAAGCGATAAACGAAAACGTATTACACAAAAAATGTAGATCTCTTTAAAACTCACAATTTATTTCAAATAACGTTTTTGTGACATAAGCCATTTCTGACATATCCGTTATTAAAGGTTCGGATTGATGATTTCTTAGTCATCTTCAAGTTCTCTCAACATTCAGTTGTTTCTCGCGATTGCATGGAAACAGTATGGAATTTTAAGGTTAGCGTATAGCGTCCAGTTCTTAAACATTTGACAATCGCTGTTCTCTTTGTATATATAAAACGAAATGTGTAATATAGCTATCTCTGCAAAGATTTATTTGGATTAAAATGTAGTTGATAGAACTAGATGTAGTTAGTAGGAATAGTTTGTACCTACACCCACTAATAAACTTTAGAGGTTAGAGAAGGTGATATGTATGTATCACATCAGATATTTAAACAATTACTGATAATGGAATTAATTGTTCTTTCACACAAGCCGTGTGTTGGACAAGGCTGGAAAGGTAGAATCAGATGACTGAAAAATTCAATGCCATAGCCGGGATTTGAACCACGGATCTCCCAGTCTCTGTCCGGTTGCTCTAACCACTGAGCTACCATGGCAACATGCCGACACGACATTAAATTCTCCAGCTGATTCGCATTTTTCCCGGTAAACCACAAGAAGATCTCAAATTGTATTGAGATGTCATACCCCAATGGCAACTTACAAACATTGTAAGTACTTAAGTCCCGGGCCATTGGGGTATGTAAGTCGCCATTCGGATATGACATCTCAATACAATTTGAGATCTCCTTGTGGTTTACCGGAAAAATGCGAATCAGCTGGAGAATTTAATGTCGTGTCGGCATGTTGCCATGGTAGCTCATTGGTTAGAGCAACCGGACGGAGATCGGGAGATCCGTGGTTCAAATTCCGGCTATGGCATTGAATCTTTCAGTCATCTGATTCTACCTTTCCAATTACTGATAAGTTTTAATCAAGTATGTTATAATTAAGAATCAAATTGTATATTCTTTAGTAAGCAAACTTATTTCATAAAAGCAGATTAGTAAACTTAAAACGTACAGATCTTCATCCTATAAAATATTTAACGTTCTACCTTAAATAGTTTGTGATAATGGCCATGAATTTAGTGGATTTATCATTGGTGAGATAGGAGTTTTATATCTTTCCTTAGGCACTATATAGTGCAGTTATATTAAATGAGGTGAATTCTGTCATTTATAGGTATAAAGCGTAAGAAAAAATGATTAAACAAGTTGTTCCTTTATGTCATACTATGTCAGTGGGTTAAAGGGGAGCACAGGAAACTAATTTCACAGTAGCAGATGAGAAGGCCCTCGTCTCACAATCACAGCCCATGGATCACTGCCCGATCTTGTAGTTATCAGACCGAACATCGTATTAACTGGATGCGAAGTGGGTGGGGTCAAATTGCGCGCGGTCCAGCTAACTGGGATCTCGCGGTGTGAATAATGCATCGCCAGAAAGTGGGGAATGCCGAAATTAGAAAAGTTCGCTGCAAACCAGACATGGGGATATAACGCTGTAATTCGCTGCGAAGTTTTTACAAACAAAGAAAGACTGTTCTCATGGGGGCATAAGAATTATAATTTCTTTCTCTATAACCTCTGCTTTGTTTGCACATCTCTATTGAAGCATGTGGATGCCTACCTCTGAAAACTGAATTTTGTTTAATCAGGCGCTCTAATTGTGTTCATGTTTGCTGTGTAAGCATGGTTCCAAAATAATGAACGCTGGAGCTAAAACAAGCGAATGATGAAATTAGCATTAAATGCTCCTTGTCATACAGAAATATTTTATGAAGTTTTTTTTTATTAATAAAGTATTCTCTGAATGCGCGTTTGACTAGAAAATGGGCCTAACTACAAAATATTATTTCTGACTTTTTTCGATTAAGATTCAAAATATTGACGTTTTTAAATCCTCTGTTATAATACGTAAAATTGGATCGCGGTATGCTATTATTAAACGTCCATCTGATTACCTTGATAATCACTTGCTTCCAGAGTAGGCATTTCTACTACGGAAACTAATCCATTATTTCCATCCCTCACATTAAAAAGGTTTAAAAATGTTTTATAATATATATTATATACATTATAGGTATAACCATGTTTTCCTCTTAAACTAAATAAAATTTAAAAAAATCTGATGTGTTACACTCATATGACTTTCTCTACTCTTGTACAAACTATTTTTAGAAACGCTTATTCTCCATCTACTTCATGTTAATCGAGATAAACATTTGCAGACTCTATCTCATTGCTAATTTTCTTGTAGATGTAAGGGGAAAATATATTTACAAGGGCAATATAGAAAAACAGTAGCCTTTAAGCTCATGCATATCTCTTAATAGCTGGTTGCTAGGTGCAGCACCATTCCCTTTGCCACAGATTATAACTTTTGCATATCCAAGACAAAAAATGAATAACGAATTCCCATTTTAGAAAATAAGTATTGAAAAATTTAAGAAATAACAAGCAATATCTCGAAAATGGTTCACTCAACAAAAAAAAATGTATATGACATAAGTTGTGTATTTCAACACGATCTATATTTTTTGTACAGTAATTTTTTTTTCTATCTCTTATGGTTTACCAGTTATACACAAGTCGTTCACAATGAAGAATACTTTTGGAGATAGTCCCAGAAAATTCAAGATATACAGTTTATTTGTCATAAAAATATCTTAAACGTATAATATTTTAATCAAAATCGTTAGAGCCATTTTTTGAGAAAGTTAAAATTTTCTAAAAATGTTCCATGTAAAGGGTAATCTGGGGTGGGGGGATTTTCTTGAAAACCTTCGTGTCGCATCTCTGGAAGATACTGAACCTAAATACCAAGCTTGGCGTTTATCCGACTGTTCGTTTATGAGTTATGTTTTACAGACACACAGACACACACACGGACATGTTTCCAAAAATGCTTTTTTTGGATTCAGGGGATCTCAAAACATGTATTTCGGGTGAAATATCGCTATCGATTTTTTGGGTGGAATACAGCACTTCCCCTACTTACTATACGTAGTAGAGAAAGTAAAAATAGATGTGTTACATTCACATGCCTTTTTTATTCTCTGTCGCTTGTTAGTGGGCATACAAATTCTTCTTACGCAGGTTTATTTTCCTATCTACTTTATTTTAATCCAGAGAAACCTTTGCCGAAATAGCTGCATTACACATTTCGTTACAGGTACCAAGGGAATGGCGATAGTAAAATGTTTTAGAACTGGACGCTATATGCTGGCCTTAAATACCATCCACTTTCTATAACATCACGAGAAATAGCTGAAAATCAACAGCACATAAAAAACAATGGCTAAGTATTGAACAACATTAATACCAGATACCTCTGAAATATCTGATGCTACAAAAAACGTTGTTTAAAATAAATTGTGTTTTAGAAAGATCTACATTTCTTTGTGCAACACATTTTCGGCTATCGCTTAAAGCTTACTATTTAAATAAAATCATACAAAATGCCTTCCGAATGAGGGCTTCTTTATAGGCTATTCCCAGAATATTCGATACACTTTTTATTTTTCATGTAAACATCTTTCAAAATCGTTAGACATTTTTTAGAGGATAAACGTTTTTGATGAATGTTCCATTCAAAGGGTAGTTGTAGTAGGATTTACTTGAAGCTCCTCTGTCGCATCTTGAAGATATTTGAATTTAAATACCAAGTTTGGTATTTAGCCGACTTTTCGCTTTTTAGTTACGCTGTTTACAGACACAAACGTGCACGCGGACTTTTTTTAATTTATGGGGGGTTTACGGGACCTCAGAACATATTTCCGGTGAAATCTTCACATAGATTTTTGGGGAATCAATACTTCCCTTACCATAGGTAGAAGAGGAGGCAAAAATGCCAGCAAAACAATTTACGTTTGAATACTATACTCAAGTTAAACATTTGGGAACGATACGATAATCTGAAGCGTCCAAGAAGCATTTGCATATTAAAAAGTAATTAATTATAAATGAAAAAAAATAATATCAGTAGGTTATTTAGAAGAGATCGAGCACAGTTTTTTGCGTTTATATGGGAAAGGATAGGGAAAACGAGGGTAGATGCGACGGTTCAAGGAGGAAAATGCGTTTATATGGGTGAAATAGGGAATACCAGGGCTGATGCTAGGCTAGACAGTGGTAGAAGGAGGGGGAATGCGGTTTATATGAGACAGATAGGGAATACGTGGAGAGGTGCTAGGCTAGACGGAGGCTGAGGAGTAGAGTATAGTTTATATGAAAGGTATAGGAAAACGAGGAGGGTGTTAGGCTAGACAGAGTTGAAGGGTAGAGCATGTCTTGTATATGAGAGGGGTAGGGAACAGGAGCAGGGGTGTTAGGCTAGACAGAGGTCAAGAAGTAGAGTAGGGTTTATATGAAAGGTATAGGAAAACGAGGAGGGGTGTTAGGCTAGACAGAGTTGAAGGGTAGAGCATGTCTTGTATATGAGAGAGGTAGGGAACAGGAGCAGGGGTGTTAGGCTAGGCAGAGGTCAAGAAGTAGAGTATGGTTTATATGAAAGGTATAGGAAAAACGAGGAGGGTGTTAGGCTAGACAGAGTTGAAGGGCAGAGCATGTCTTGTATATGAGAGAGGTAGGGAACAGGAGCAGGGGTGTTAGGCTAGGCAGAGGTCAAGAAGTAGAGTATGGTTTATATGAAAGGTATAGGAAAACGAGGAGGGGTGTTAGGCTAGGCAGAGTTGAAGGGTAGAGCATGTCTTGTATATGAGAGAGGTAGGGAACAGGAGCAGGGGTGTTAGGTTAGATAGAGGTCAAGAAGTAGAGTATAGGAAAGGTATAGGAAAACGAGGTGGACTGTTAGGCTAGACAGAGTTGAAGGGTAGAGTATGTCCTTTATATGAGAGAGGTTGGGAACAGGAGGAGGGGTGTTAGGTTAGGAGAATTGAGTATGTGTTTATAAGGAGAGACGAGAAAACGGAGAGAGATCCTATGCTAGGATAGACAGGTGCTAAAGCTAGGTTAGATAGGAAACCAAGGAGTGATACTCAGCTAGAGGGGGGCAGGAGGAATGCGCTTTATGAGAGGTAGGGGATACGGGGAGTGGTGTTAGGCTAGACAGAGGTCGAGAGTAGAGTAGGCGTTTATATGTATGAGAAGTATAGAACAGGAAGAGGGGTGTTAGGCTAGACAGAGGTTGAGGAGTAGAGTATAGTTTATATGAGAGGTATAGGAAAACGAGGAGAGGTGTTAGGCTAGAACAGGTCGAAAATAGAGTATGGTTTATATGAGAGGTATAGGAAAACGAGGAGAGGAGTTAGACTAGACAGAGGTCGAGGAGCAGAGTATGGTTTATATGAGAGTCATAGGAAAACGAGAGAGGTGTTAGGGTAGACAGAGGTAGAGGAGTAGAGTATGGTTTATATGAGAGGTATAGGGAAACGAGGAGAGTCGGTAGGCTAGACAGATAGTGAAGCAGTAGGAATATGGACTTATATACAGGAGAGATAGGGGCTAGACTTTGAAAGCAACTTTAGACGTGTACTTAGTGGCAAACTGTTTCATGTCAATGTTCTAGACATGCCCATCACGTAACCCATTCAGGGAAAAGGTGGCCAGCAAAGGGAAACAAAGGTGACCTGCAAAGGGAAAAAGGTGACCAGCAAAGGGAAAAATGCGACCAGGAAAGGGAAAAAGGTGACCAGCAAAGGGAAAAAGGTGACCAGCAAAGGGAAAAAGGTGACCAGCAAAGGGAAAAAGGTGACCAGGAAAGGGAAAAAGGTGACCAGGAAAGGGAAAAAGGTGACCAGCAAAGGGAAAAAGGTGACCAGGAAAGGGAAAAAGGTGACCAGCAAAGGGAAAAAGGTGACAGCAAAGGGAAAAAGGTGACCAGCAAAGGGAAAAAGGTGACCAGCAAAGGGAAAAAGGTGACGAGCAAAGGGAAAAAGGTGACCAGGAAAGGGAAAAAGGCGACCAGCAAAGGGAAAAAGGCGACCAGCAAAGGGAAAAACGTGACCAGCAAAGGGAAAAAGGTGACCAGCAAAGGGAAAAAGGTGACCAGCAAAGGGAAAAAGGTGACCAGTAAAGGGAAAAAGGTGACGAGCAAAGGGAAAAAGGTGACCAGCAAAGGGAAAAAGGTGACCAGGAAAGGGAAAAAGGTGACCAGCAAAGGGAAAAAGGTGACCAACAAAGGGAAAAAGGTGACCAGCAAAGGGAAAAATGTGACCAGCAATGGGAAAAAGGTGACCAGCAATGGGAAAAAAGGTGACCAGCAATGGAAAAAGGTGACCAGCAAAGGAAAAAAGGTGACCAGCAAAGGGAAAAAGGTGACCAGGAAAGGGAAAAAGGTGACCAGCAAAGGGAAAAACGTGACCAGCAAAGGGAAAAAGGTGACCAGCAAAGGGAAAAAGTAACCAGCAAAGGGAAAAAGGTGACCAGCAAAGGTAAAAACGTGACCAGCAAAGGGAAAAAGGTGACCAGCAAAGGGAAAAAGGTGACCAGCAAAGGGAAAAATGTGCCCAGTAAAGGGAAAAAGGTGACCAGCAAAGGGAAAAACGTGACCAGCAAAGGGAAAAATGTTACCAGCAAAGGGAAAAAAGGTGACCAGCAATGGGAAAAACGTGACCAGCAAAGGGAAAAAGGTGACCCACTCACACTAACAGGTAAGTAATTCAGTTAGTATCACAGGGTAGGTCATATCCCGAGGAAGCGGATATAGCATAGTTCCGTATGATGTTGCAGGTAATTCAGAGAGTATCGTAGGTATTTAGGATAATTCAAGTAACATAAGTGTTTAGAGTCACTCAGCTAGTATCACAGGAGGATAGTTTCCTGGAGCAGGACGTATCATAGCTGCATATTTTGCACAGGCAATTCAGTTAGTATCAGAGGGCATTTAAGCTAATTCAGCTAGTATTACAAGAGGCTGACTGCATCATAGCAGTGTATGATTTCACAGGTAATTCAGTTAGTATTGTAGGTATTTATGCTAATTCATCTAGTATCACAGGAGGATAGATTCCAGGGGTTGGGTATAGCATAGTTTCGTATTTCACAGGTAACTCAGCTAGTATCGTAGGTATTTAGCATAATTCAAGCGTCATAGGTGTTTAGAGTAATTAAGCTAGCATTACAGGAGGGTAGGTTCCAGGGTTGGTTATAACGTAGGTTTCGTATTTTACAGATAGTTCAGGTAATATCGTAAGTATTTGGGTAATCAGCATAGTTTCACAGATACTCGTGATAATTTAGATCAGAGATTTGTATCACAGCTATTTAAGGTAAATGCAGGTGATTCAGGTTGTATCAATGGTATTTGAGTCATTTTAACAGGTAGTTCATCTAGTATCATTGGTATTTAAGGCAAACCAGATAGTGTCACAGGTGATCGTGCTAATTTAGAACAGGAATTCGTATCAGAGCTAGTTAAGGTAATTTCACATGATTCGACTAGTATCACAGGTATTTAAGTCATTTTAGCAGGTAATTCAACTAGTATCACAGGTACTCATGGTAATATAGAGAGTAATTAGATCATAAACATTTCTTATCCAACGTTACAACAATTTATATACTTTTTTCTAAATCTTACAAACTTATTATATGTTAAACAGTTATAAACTGCAGAGATAAACTGCATATGGCTCACAAATTAAAAAGCTTTGCGTCAACATACCTTTATTTAAGTTCGTTGTAGGTACCTCTCCCCTTTATCTAGGCTTCAGACTAACACTAGTATTTGCTCCTAATGGCAGGGTTACCACCTTCCCTTCCATCTTACCCTTTCTTCACCATTTGTCTGCTAGTTACATACACAGCACATGAGTAAACTTTAATTATTTAAATTGTAGACTCGCTGAGAAAATCTTCATCTTCGGGTTACATTCTCTTAAGTACTGTTTGTAATACTGTAATGTCCATACGCATAGGTAGTTATTCCATCCTCAGCAATAATTCTTTTATCATCAAAGGGATTCAATGTAATTTTATTCACTTGCACTGTGGTAACAGCATGCTTTCGTGATAGGATTAGATTCATGGGCGTTCAGATGATTTCACAGGTTTTAAGACAGTCTGTATAGCTGTCAAACGAAATGTACTGCTTAATAGCGCTACGTTTTATACCTTTAATCTTTTTATCATTGATCCTTGAATATCTAAGGCATACATCTTAGGACGTAGTCCAACAAAGCGCAGGATGATTTTGCTATTAGCCTCATCTTTAAATTTCCCCAATACCTTCTTGTTCTGAGTAGAGTAACATATATGGTTGGCAGGGTAATCAGCTGTATCGAGGTGCTCAAGAAAACGTAGCTTGTCCTTGTACACATCTTCAGTTGTTACACGATGAATGAATGAATCAGTGTCCATTTACATAAGCTAAGGCAACAACACGTCGTAATGATAGTGATACATTAATGTCTTGGAGATGTCCAACACACTCATACCAATGAATATAGACTTGTTGAATACAATCTGACGAGAGGCCATATGTACAGCAGCTACAATGATAGCAGCAATAGATCCTGCAGCTACAGAAACATCACCCGCAGCCTGGACAATAGCTGTAACAGAAGCAAATACAATAGCTACCGTAGCAGATACAGCAGCTGTACGACAATAGATGTAACAGATCTTACAGCTGTAGCAACATCTGCTACAATAACAGCAGCGACAAACACCAGTTACATAACAGCTGTAGGGGCAGCAGCAGGAAAGATTTAGCACTCTTAGCAATAGCAAGCATCACAGCAAAGATATTCCAGCTATAGCTTCACCCACCACAGCAACAGCAGTCATCACTCCAGATGTAACATCAAATACGGAGCTGAAGTAGTAGATACAACACTGTAACATCAGCTACAGCAATAACAGTATCAGATCAGGTAGCTGTAACAGCATTAGACATAGTCAGCACAATACCTATAGCAGAAGCAAATACAGCAGCTATCGTAGCAGATACAGAGACTGTACAACAATAGCTGTAACAGACCCCACAGCTGTAGCAGCATCTGCTATAACAATAGCAGTAGCCGTCGCATTACATAACAACTGCAGCAGCAGCAGCTAGAGATTTAGCAGTGTTTAGCAATAGCAAGCATCACAGCAATGATATTCCAGCTGTAGATTCCCCTACCACAGCAAAAGCAGTCATCACAACATCAACAGTAAATACGACAGATGTAGTATCAGATACAGCATCTATAGCAACAGCAGCTACAACGATAACAGCAATAGATCCGGCAGCTGTAGCAGCATTAGACACAATCAGCACAATAGCTGTAGCAAAAGCAAATACAATTACTATCGTAGCAGATACAGCAGCTGTACAACAATAGATGTAACACATCCTACAGCTGTAGCAACATCTGATACAATAATAGCAGAGACAACAACCGGTTACATTACAGATGTAGCAGCAGCTAATCCATTTTTTGTTCAAATGTAACAGCTTTATCAGTTAAATCATTGCTTCATTAAACAAGGATTGTAAGGGTAGACGTCTCTTCCCTTTATATAGGCCTGAGACTAACACTAGTATTTGCTCCTAATGACAATGGTTACCGCCTCCCCTTCCATCTTCTCCTTTCTTCACCATTTGTATGCTATGTGCATACACAGCACATGAGTAAACATTAATTTTTTAACATTGTAGATTCGCGGAGATCATCAAAGGGATTCAATGTAATTTTGTTCACTTGCACAGTAGTATCAGCATGCTTTCATGATAAGATTCATAGGTGTTCTCATGATTTCACAGGTTTTAGGACAATCAGTATAACTCTCAAATGTAATGTAATGTCTAATAGCACTACGTTTTTACCCTTAATCTTTTTTACCATTGAGCCGTGGATATCTAAGGCATACATCTTAGCTCGTAGTCCGATAAAGCGCTGGATGATTTTATCATTAGCCTCATCTTTAGATTTCCCAAGCAATTTGTTTAGAGCTGAATAGCATATACAGTTGATAGGGTAATCAGCAGTAATCAGATGTTCAAGTAAACGTAACTTATCCTGTTCCACATCTCCAGTTGTTACACGATGAATGAATGAATAAGTATCCATATACATAAGCTCCATAATATGATAACAGCACATCGTAATGATGGTGATACATTGTCTCGGAGATGTCCAACACACTCATACCAATGTATACAGGCTTGTCGAGAGACCATAAATACACAGCTAGAACAGCAGCATATATCGACCTATCAATAAACGTAGGCTTGGCGATCAGCTTCTCTAGAGTCTTCTCATTTATCACCAGTCGTATATCCATACGATCAGGCAGATTCTCCATAGTTTTTCCAAACATGATGTTGTTAAAGAGCTGTAGACGTCCTTCTCGAAATCATTTGCAGCTTATTGTAGTAGCCTGTTGTTAAATTCCGCATAAGGTTTTAACCACTGTGTCTGTTGGAATTGCAGCACACGATGGATTTTTTAGTCGTAACCCATGATTAAGAGCTTGATTCAAAGCTATGTAATGTACTACATACTTCTTTCGAAGTCCAAGACGAGGTATCAGTTTCTTTGTATATGATTTCAATGGTTTCATACACTCAGGCAGGAAAGGTAGATCGTTAAGTTCTATAGGATGCTCGATGTCTCTGACGTCACACCCAGAGACAGGATGTCTGCCAGTATCAAACACGTTTAAACTCGTCTCGTAACTACCTGTATATGCTGTCACATCAACAAGAGAAGTATTCCCACACGCTCATTCAGTCAGATGTTACATTCAAAGCCTACCACCACCCATTACACCGAAGCTAGCACAATCTCAAATGCTTAAAAGGTAACGTAGAAGATTTTCCCCCTTGTTTAGTTAAATGTGTGTATATACTACATTATTTCATGTTTTCATTCCCTTTTCAATTCTTCCTTTCCATCTTCTTCTAGAAAGACCACTACAATCACGAGAAAAGCAATTTTTCCAGAGTTTCACAGATTCTAAGCTTCTAGAATCGAACCCGCTAATAGTTTTAATAAATGTATTTTTAGTAATTTAGCTCCCTCGCATCAGCATCTACCATCTGAGTTATTAGAGGTTGAATTTGTAGTAGGGTAGAATTGAGAGTTCAAGCACAGTTAATTTATGCATGGAATTCAATTAATATGCTAATTAGCCCCCCTCCCACTAATTACCCTCCCTCGCAATTCTACCCTACTGATTAGTCGCTTATATCTCCTGAATAAAAAGAGATAGAACAATGGGATAAAAACTAATCAATTCTTTGGAATGCGCCGCGTCCTTGAGATATTAATCCGAGTTGTCCGGGATGCCTGAGTTCGAATCCCACGAGTAATTACAAATTCAACCTCTAATAACTCAGAGACTAATTAAGATAAAGACGCCAAATAAATTTTATTACATTTATATCATTAGGTAGTTTCTTCTGAATGTATATTTGGGTACCTCGTGTCCTGGGTTCGATCATTAATTTTAAATCGCCATTATCTCGGAAACTAAGAGAGGTAGAGGAGTGAACCAATGCATTATTGATAGCTGTTATAATGGGCAATTAATACTGTATACAATTTTTAATCAGTTGTCCCTAGTTCGAATCCCGATTTTTAAATGATTTCCTTAATTTTTCTCTATACTCTAGAATATATCACTTAGATTGATTGCGTAACTGAATACAGCTCTTTTTAACATAGCAAACTAATTTTATAAATAATTTTGTTGCTGGTGTTCTGGGTTCGAATACCGATAAAATGTAATTTTATTATAAATTTAATAACTCCTAAACTACTTAAGATAAAGACGTCGAATAAACTTTATTACATTTATATCAATAGGTAGTTTCTTACGGATCTATATTTGGGGATCTGGTGTCCTGAGTTCGATTCTTAATTTTAAAACTTCATTATCTCTGGAACTAAATGAGGTAGAGGAGTGGGCCAAAGCATGTTTGATAGGTTCTGTACTGGGTAATTAATGCTGTATATAATTGTCAATCAGTTGTGCTTGGTTCGATTCCCCCATCTTTTAATGAGTTCCTTAATTTTCCTCTGTACACTAGAATATATCACTTAGATTGATAGCGTAACTGCACACAGCTTTGTTTAACATGTCAAGCTAATATTATAAATTATTTTGTTCCTGGTGTTCTGGGTTCGAATACCGATTTAATGAAATTTACTTGCAAATTTAATAACACGTAATCTAATTTATATAGACACGTCAAGTAAACCGTAAACAGAGTACCTAGTCCCTAAATATCGTTATCATGACAAAAAGTACTTTAAAGTACTCAGATCGAATCCCGAAGGGGTGATTTCATATATCTTCAAGCTTATGAATCCTATCAGGTTCGAGTAAAGATTAAATGGTAGATGCTGATGCGAGGGAGCTAAATTACTAAAAATACATTTATTAAAACTATTAGCGGGTTCGATTCTAGAAGCTTAGAATCTGTGAAACTCTGGAAAAATTGCTTTTCTCGTGATTGTAGTGGTCTTTCTAGAAGAAGATGGAAAGGAAGAATTGAAAAGGGAATGAAAACATGAAATAATGTAGTATATACACACATTTAACTAAACAAGGGGGAAAATCTTCTACGTTACCTTTTAAGCATTTGAGATTGTGCTAGCTTCGGTGTAATGGGTGGTGGTAGGCTTTGAATGTAACATCTGACTGAATGAGCGTGTGGGAATACTTCTCTTGTTGATGTGACAGCATATACAGGTAGTTACGAGACGAGTTTAAACGTGTTTGTTACTGGCAGACATCCTGTCTCTGGGTGTGACGTCAGAGACATCGAGCATCCTATAGAACTTAACGATCTACCTTTCCTGCCTGAGTGTATGAAACCATTGAAATCATATACAAAGAAACTGATACCTCGTCTTGGACTTCGAAAGAAGTATGTAGTACATTACATAGCTTTGAATCAAGCTCTTAATCATGGGTTACGACTAAAAAATCCATCGTGTGCTGCAATTCCAACAGACACAGTGGTTAAAACCTTATGCGGAATTTAACAACAGGCTACTACAATAAGCTGCAAATGATTTCGAGAAGGACGTCTACAGCTCTTTAACAACATCATGTTTGGAAAAACTATGGAGAATCTGCCTGATCGTATGGATATACGACTGGTGGTAAATGAGAAGACTCTAGAGAAGCTGATCGCCAAGCCTACGTTTATTGATAGGTCGATATATGCTGCTGTTCTAGCTGTGTATTTATGGTCTCTCGACAAGCCTGTATACATTGGTATGAGTGTGTTGGACATCTCCGAGACAATGTATCACCATCATTACGATGTGCTGTTATCATATTATGGAGCTTATGTATATGGATACTTATTCATTCATTCATCGTGTAACAACTGGAGATGTGGAACAGGATAAGTTACGTTTACTTGAACATCTGATTACTGCTGATTACCCTATCAACTATATATGCTATTCAGCTCTAAACAAATTGCTTGGGAAATCTAAAGATGAGGCTAATGATAAAATCATCCAGCGCTTTATCGGACTACGAGCTAAGATGTATGCCTTAGATATCCACGGCTCAATGGTAAAAAAGATTAAGGGTAAAAACGTAGTGCTATTAAGCATTACATTACATTTGAGAGTTATACTGATTGTCCTAAAACCTGTGAAATCATGAGAACACCTATGAATCTTATCATGAAAGCATGCTGATACTACTGTGCAAGTGAACAAAATTACATTGAATCCCTTTGATGATCTCCGCGAATCTACAATGTTAAAAAATTAATGTTTACTCATGTGCTGTGTATGCACATAGCATACAAATGGTGAAGAAAGGAGAAGATGGAAGGGGAGGCGGTAACCATTGTCATTAGGAGCAAATACTAGTGTTAGTCTCAGGCCTATATAAAGGGAAGAGACGTCTACCCTTACAATCCTTGTTTAATGAAGCAATGATTTAACTGATAAAGCTGTTACATTTGAACAAAAAATGGATTAGCTGCTGCTACATCTGTAATGTAACCGGTTGTTGTCTCTGCTATTATTGTATCAGATGTTGCTACAGCTGTAGGATGTGTTACATCTATTGTTGTACAGCTGCTGTATCTGCTACGATAGTAATTGTATTTGCTTTTGCTACAGCTATTGTGCTGATTGTGTCTAATGCTGCTACAGCTGCCGGATCTATTGCTGTTATCGTTGTAGCTGCTGTTGCTATAGATGCTGTATCTGATACTACATCTGTCGTATTTACTGTTGATGTTGTGATGACTGCTTTTGCTGTGGTAGGGGAATCTACAGCTGGAATATCATTGCTGTGATGCTTGCTATTGCTAAACACTGCTAAATCTCTAGCTGCTGCTGCTGCAGTTGTTATGTAATGCGACGGCTACTGCTATTGTTATAGCAGATGCTGCTACAGCTGTGGGGTCTGTTACAGCTATTGTTGTACAGTCTCTGTATCTGCTACGATAGCTGCTGTATTTGCTTCTGCTATAGGTATTGTGCTGACTATGTCTAATGCTGTTACAGCTACCTGATCTGATACTGTTATTGCTGTAGCTGATGTTACAGTGTTGTATCTACTACTTCAGCTCCGTATTTGATGTTACATCTGGAGTGATGACTGCTGTTGCTGTGGTGGGTGAAGCTATAGCTGGAATATCTTTGCTGTGATGCTTGCTATTGCTAAGAGTGCTAAATCTTTCCTGCTGCTGCCCCTACAGCTGTTATGTAACTGGTGTTTGTCGCTGCTGTTATTGTAGCAGATGTTGCTACAGCTGTAAGATCTGTTACATCTATTGTCGTACAGCTGCTATATCTGCTACGGTAGCTATTGTATTTGCTTCTGTTACAGCTATTGTCCAGGCTGCGGGTGATGTTTCTGTAGCTGCAGGATCTATTGCTGCTATCATTGTAGCTGCTGTACATATGGCCTCTCGTCAGATTGTATTCAACAAGTCTATATTCATTGGTATGAGTGTGTTGGACATCTCCAAGACATTAATGTATCACTATCATTACGACGTGTTGTTGCCTTAGCTTATGTAAATGGACACTGATTCATTCATTCATCGTGTAACAACTGAAGATGTGTACAAGGACAAGCTACGTTTTCTTGAGCACCTCGATACAGCTGATTACCCTGCCAACCATATATGTTACTCTACTCAGAACAAGAAGGTATTGGGGAAATTTAAAGATGAGGCTAATAGCAAAATCATCCTGCGCTTTGTTGGACTACGTCCTAAGATGTATGCCTTAGATATTCAAGGATCAATGATAAAAAGATTAAAGGTATAAAACGTAGCGCTATTAAGCAGTACATTTCGTTTGACAGCTATACAGACTGTCTTAAAACCTGTGAAATCATCTGAACGCCCATGAATCTAATCCTATCACGAAAGCATGCTGTTACCACAGTGCAAGTGAATAAAATTACATTGAATCCCTTTGATGATAAAAGAATTATTGCTGAGGATGGAATAACTACCTATGCGTATGGACATTACAGTATTACAAACAGTACTTAAGAGAATGTAACCCGAAGATGAAGATTTTCTCAGCGAGTCTACAATTTAAATAATTAAAGTTTACTCATGTGCTGTGTATGTAACTAGCAGACAAATGGTGAAGAAAGGGTAAGATGGAAGGGAAGGTGGTAACCCTGCCATTAGGAGCAAATACTGGTGTTAGTCTGAAGCCTAGATAAAGGGGAGAGGTACCTACAACGAACTTAAATAAAGGTATGTTGACGCAAAGCTTTTTAATTTGTGAGCCATATGCAGTTTATCTCTGCAGTTTATAACTGTTTAACATATAATAAGTTTGTAAGATTTAGAAAAAAGTATATAAATTGTTGTAACGTTGGAAAAGAAATGTTTATGATCTAATTACTCTCTATATTACCATGAGTACCTGTGATACTAGTTGAATTACCTGCTAAAATGACTTAAATACCTGTGATACTAGTCGAATCATGTGAAATTACCTTAACTAGCTCTGATACGAATTCCTGTTCTAAATTAGCACGATCACCTGTGACACTATCTGGTTTGCCTTAAATACCAATGATACTAGATGAATTACCTGTTAAAATGACTCAAATACCATTGATACAACCTGAATCACCTGCATTTACCTTAAATAGCTGTGATACAAATCTCTGATCTAAATTATCACGAGTATCTGTGAAACTATGCTGATTACCCAAATACTTACGATATTACCTGAACTATCTGTAAAATACGAAACCTACGTTATAACCAACCCTGGAACCTACCCTCCTGTAATGCTAGCTTAATTACTCTAAACACCTATGACGCTTGAATTATGCTAAATACCTACGATATTAGCTGAGTTACCTGTGAAATACGAAACTATGCTATACCCAACCCCTGGAATCTATCCTCCTGTGATACTAGATGAATTAGCATAAATACCTACAATACTAACTGAATTACCTGTGAAATCATACACTGCTATGATGCAGTCAGCCTCTTGTAATACTAGCTGAATTAGCTTAAATGCCCTCTGATACTAACTGAATTGCCTGTGCAAAATATGCAGCTATGATACGTCCTGCTCCAGGAAACTATCCTCCTGTGATACTAGCTGAGTGACTCTAAACACTTATGTTACTTGAATTATCCTAAATACCTACGATACTCTCTGAATTACCTGCAACATCATACGGAACTATGCTATATCCGCTTCCTCGGGATATGACCTACCCTGTGATACTAACTGAATTACTTACCTGTTAGTGTGAGTGGGTCACCTTTTTCCCTTTGCTGGTCACGTTTTTCCCATTGCTGGTCACCTTTTTTCCCTTTGCTGGTAACATTTTTCCCTTTGCTGGTCACGTTTTTCCCTTTGCTGGTCACCTTTTTCCCTTTACTGGGCACATTTTTCCCTTTGCTGGTCACCTTTTTCCCTTTGCTGGTCACGTTTTTACCTTTGCTGGTCACCTTTTTCCCTTTGCTGGTTACTTTTTCCCTTTGCTGGTCAACTTTTTCCCTTTGCTGGTCACGTTTTTCCCTTTGCTGGTCACCTTTTTCCCTTTCCTGGTCACCTTTTTCCCTTTGCTGGTCACCTTTTTTCCTTTGCTGGTCACCTTTTTCCATTGCTGGTCACCTTTTTTCCCATTGCTGGTCACCTTTTTCCCATTGCTGGTCACATTTTTCCCTTTGCTGGTCACCTTTTTCCCTTTGTTGGTCACCTTTTTCCCTTTGTTGGTCACCTTTTTCCCTTTGCTGGTCACCTTTTTCCCTTTCCTGGTCACCTTTTTCCCTTTGCTGGTCACCTTTTTCCCTTTGCTGGTCACCTTTTTCCCTTTACTGGTCACCTTTTTCCCTTTGCTGGTCACCTTTTTCCCTTTGCTGGTCACCTTTTTCCCTTTGCTGGTCGCCTTTTTCCCTTTGCTGGTCGCCTTTTTCCCTTTCCTGGTCACCTTTTTCCCTTTGCTCGTCACCTTTTTCCCTTTGCTGGTCACCTTTTTCCCTTTGCTGGTCACCTTTTTCCCTTTGCTGGTCACCTTTTTCCCTTTGCTGTCACCTTTTTCCCTTTGCTGGTCACCTTTTTCCCTTTCCTGGTCACATTTTTCCCTTTGCTGGTCACCTTTTTCCCTTTGCTGGTCACCTTTTTCCCTTTCCTGGTCACCTTTTTCCCTTTCCTGGTCACCTTTTTCCCTTTGCTGGTCACCTTTTTCCCTTTCCTGGTCACCTTTTTCCCTTTGCTGGTCACCTTTTTCCCTTTCCTGGTCGCATTTTTCCCTTTGCTGGTCACCTTTTTCCCTTTGCAGGTCACCTTTGTTTCCCTTTGCTGGCCACCTTTTCCCTGAATGGGTTACGTGATGGGCATGTCTAGAACATTGACATGAAACAGTTTGCCACTAAGTACACGTCTAAAGTTGCTTTCAAAGTCTAGCCCCATCTCTCCTGTATATAAGTCCATATTCCTACTGCTTCACTATCTGTCTAGCCTACCGACTCTCCTCGTTTCCCTATACCTCTCATATAAACCATACTCTACTCCTCTACCTCTGTCTACCCTAACACCTCTCTCGTTTTCCTATGACTCTCATATAAACCATACTCTGCTCCTCGACCTCTGTCTAGTCTAACTCCTCTCCTCGTTTTCCTATACCTCTCATATAAACCATACTCTATTTTCGACCTGTTCTAGCCTAACACCTCTCCTCGTTTTCCTATACCTCTCATATAAACTATACTCTACTCCTCAACCTCTGTCTAGCCTAACACCCCTCTTCCTGTTCTATACTTCTCATACATATAAACGCCTACTCTACTCTCGACCTCTGTCTAGCCTAACACCACTCCCCGTATCCCCTACCTCTCATAAAGCGCATTCCTCCTGCCCCCCTCTAGCTGAGTATCACTCCTTGGTTTCCTATCTAACCTAACTTTAGCACCTGTCTATCCTAGCATAGGATCTCTCTCCGTTTTCTCGTCTCTCCTTATAAACACATACTCAATTCTCCTAACCTAACACCCCTCCTCCTGTTCCCAACCTCTCTCATATAAAGGACATACTCTACCCTTCAACTCTGTCTAGCCTAACAGTCCACCTCGTTTTCCTATACCTTTCCTATACTCTACTTCTTGACCTCTATCTAACCTAACACCCCTGCTCCTGTTCCCTACCTCTCTCATATACAAGACATGCTCTACCCTTCAACTCTGCCTAGCCTAACACCCCTCCTCGTTTTCCTATACCTTTCATATAAACCATACTCTACTTCTTGACCTCTGCCTAGCCTAACACCCCTGCTCCTGTTCCCTACCTCTCTCATATACAAGACATGCTCTGCCCTTCAACTCTGTCTAGCCTAACACCCTCCTCGTTTTTCCTATACCTTTCATATAAACCATACTCTACTTCTTGACCTCTGCCTAGCCTAACACCCCTGCTCCTGTTCCCTACCTCTCTCATATACAAGACATGCTCTACCCTTCAACTCTGTCTAGCCTAACACCCCTCCTCGTTTTCCTATACCTTTCATATAAACCCTACTCTACTTCTTGACCTCTGTCTAGCCTAACACCCCTGCTCCTGTTCCCTACCCCTCTCATATACAAGACATGCTCTACCCTTCAACTCTGTCTAGCCTAACACCCTCCTCGTTTTCCTATACCTTTCATATAAACTATACTCTACTCCTCAGCCTCCGTCTAGCCTAGCACCTCTCCACGTATTCCCTATCTGTCTCATATAAACCGCATTCCCCCTCCTTCTACCACTGTCTAGCCTAGCATCAGCCCTGGTATTCCCTATTTCACCCATATAAACGCATTTTCCTCCTTGAACCGTCGCATCTACCCTCGTTTTCCCTATCCTTTCCCATATAAACGCAAAAAACTGTGCTCGATCTCTTCTAAATAACCTACTAATATCTTAACGACTGATATAGCTGTTTAAAGTTTTGTGTGCACTATATGGCTTATATTCCGAGTGTAAAGTAATTGGAAGAAAACTATGGACTATGCATAGGATTGTTATAACAGACTTAAAATGTATATCTTAAATCCAAATTCTGTTTCAAAAGATTAGAAATTATATATTACTGTATACTTCACGAATTCATATATTTTACAATTTTAATAAATCTTCCCACATATTATGTCAATTTCTAATCACAGCTATAATAGCTGTCCAGTAATGGAGACACAAAATCAACATTTTTCCATCGCTGCGGGTAAAAGCAACAAAACAATCTCACCGAACCTCGTATTCCGCAGCCTTTGTTAGTTTTCGTTGTTCATTATTCATTGTCAGGATACGCTTCCGAAGTGGAAGTGTCTAAAATCAATACAGCTGAAATAATTCATTGCATTCAATAGACAAAATTTGCGATAATTTGGGATAACACTTTTATAGACAAAGGAAATGCTTTAGTACCCCATTCGTAAAGCGGGCTATACATTACACGTTGATGTAGAAACGTCAACGGACATGCTGCCGGTTCTAGGATGATGAAGTGGGTGCAGATAATTCTGTGTGTGTTGCGGGGAGGGGGGAGTTCGCGTGTGGTCGACCGCACTGTGCAGGGATTCGAGTGCATGTGACTAAGGAGCTAGGATTTGCCAGCACGTAAATCACCCCATTTACCGCTCAGAGTAAACTGAAGATGCACGACAGAGTTATAGCGGCCCATGATAAGCAATGACCTCTCTTGTTTTTAGAACAATCATTTTTAAATACGTTTTTTAGACAGTTTGCACTAAAAGCAGAGCTTTTAACACGAGCCACTTATACTATAAATTGAATACTGTAACAGTCAGTGGAATAAAAATGTTATAACGCTCCAGTGTTACCATTCTTGTTTCTTGTGAAAGAAATTACACAGAGCGTTTGCTATGGGGTAGCACAAACAGAACTAGGAAGAGTAGGGAGCAAAGGTAAAATAATGGTAAGGAGTCTAAAATATTGGTTTAGGCTAAAGAATATAAAGGAACAAGATATTTTGAAACAATGCTTGACTGCACAGGAGAACATTAGCCAATATACAACTTGGAGTAGCAAAATTAAGCAGGCTCTGGAAGAAAGTGGGGAGGGGGGCACATGGAGAGATAGAGAACTAAAAGAAAGAGGATTCTGGAATCAAATCAAACTAAGAATGGATAATATTGAAATTCAAGAACTTTTTGTAGTTTTATTAACAAAAAAATAATTGAATATTTACAGGGAAGTAAAGCTAGAATAGGGAAAGGAGACATATGTGGAAAGGAATTGCATGGGCGAGAACAGGGGTAGTAAAATTGAAAGGTATAGAACAGAGAAGGGAGGTAGACAAATGTCCAATGTGTGGAAAGATGGACAATTATTGGCATGAAATTTTGGAATGTGAAGAAACTAAAGAAATGAGCGATAAATCAATACTGAGGAAATGGGCTAACTTACCAATAGAAGTAATAGGGAAAAAGATATTGAAGATAAAATCAGATGAGGGAGTTAAGGCAATTGGTAATTATTTAGGTAGGATAAAACAAAAATGGATGAGAAAATTTTATATGGAAGAGATATAGGCACAACAGAGGTAGATAGTAGCCAAAGAATTGTAGATATAATGGTTTCAGCAGCGAAATAACCGCTGTGTTGAAGCTTGCTGGAACCAAGGATAGGTAGGCAGCAACTCACAGGTTGGGAATTAATGCATTCAGGATAAAAGAATATGTAGTGTTAACAAGTAGGTTAATGGTTGTAGTAGAGCTGACTGAATGTAATTATACTATGTATATGTATTTGATAGATGTAGTGAAATAAATTGTCTTATATTATCTTATTGCGGGGCCGCGGACTATTACACTGGGGGTTTTCCGTTCTAAATCTCCCTCGTTACATACGGGTGATGGTAACATGCACTATAATGAGGAGGTGCTAACCTTGTTATAAGTGGTGTTGAAAGTGATGTCCATCTGCATTGAGGCATCTTTGGATTAAATTTCCATTCACACTCAAATTCTTTTTGCATTATTCTCATTCATTCATTATCTGTTTACCCTCCTCTTATGTAGGACTTACACCCCCAGGACTTACAAGCGGGTGCCTGGGGTCAGAGGCCCGTCGAGGAGCAGACACTCATGGATCAGACAGAACGTCCAGGATGGGAGATCAGCCCGATGCCTGGTATGGGATGAAGGAAGTAGATGAAACGAAATGTTGGTGAAATGGATGACAGGAAAGGTGATGATGGAGCAGTTGGCGTAATGAATGGCGGTGGAAACCGGAGAACCCGGAGAAAACCCGTCCAGACGTCGCTTCGTCCATCACAAATCCCACATGCAGGTCCCTGGGATTGAACCCGGGCCGCCTCGGTGGGAGGCGAGCGGTCTAACCATAATTCTCATAATTTTTATATTGTCCATAAGCTTATCTATGGTGTGGGTGTTGTTTCTATTAATGTTTTTAGGGAGTTCGAATGATGTACCAATTTCATAAATTCTTTTCCTGTGTTAGAACAAATCGTTTTCGCTTCTCAAGTTTAGCTTTAACAATCCTGTTGTCCTAAACTTACTAAGTAAGTAATTTATTGTGATACTACATGCACAAATTCTTGATACAAACAGAACATTAATATCAACATAAGCCATAAACAAAATTGACAATTTAATTATACATTTAACCTTCTTGCCTCTACAATGAGTTGCTATGCCCCTGGGGCCCAAAAGCTCAAATCCTGTGATTGCCGAGTTATTGGGTCCTAGTTGGAGCTTAAAATTCGATACCTACCATTATTTAACTTTCTTCTTTCTTTATTCTATTTTTTATTTTACGTCGCCTTAACTCCTTGGTCATATCGCGACGGTTCTGTTGGTGGATATCTCTTAGAACGACATGTGATGGACAGTTAGCCTTCTAGGTCTCATTCCTGTAACTCCTGATTCATGTTGTGCAGATGGTATTAGGATTTAGGGTGCCGTCCAGTTTAACCGCCGCCCTCACACAGAAAGGCGGACAGTTAGCCTTCTAGGTCTCATTCCTGTAACCCCTGCTTAATGCTGTGCAGATGGTATTAGGGTGCCTTCCAGTCTAACCGCCGCCCTCACACAGAAAGGCGCACAGTTAGCCTTCTAGGTCACATTTCTGTAACCCCTGCTTCAGCCGTGCAGAGAGCATTAGGGTGCCGTCCAGTCTAACTGCTTACATTGTCTGTAGATAGATGGCATAGCATTCACTATTACCATTTATCTTTCATTCTACTATAGTTTTAGACTTAAGATGGTATTAAATATCCAATCCGGTATTTACCTTGGTGACTGAGGAAAAACCACGAAAAAACCTCAGACAGATTGGTCGGCCTGCACCATTCCGTTTGGTTTAGCTTTATTCTTCCTTTTGCTGACCATTTATCTTTGCTCTTTCTTTTGATCAATTCACTTACTTTACCTTCCCATGCACTTTCCAAATTTAATAGCAGAATTTGGTTTTCTTTACCTCTTGCATTAAAATCTCTAATTATGATAAATCCTTTGTATAGATGCATATTTAGTAATTCTTCCATGTTCTGTATTAGCTTATTAAATAAATATGTTTAATAGAATTCCAAGTAACTTGTGCCGACAGCAAATACATGCTGTCACTAAGTACTTCCCCTCTCCCTATGGAAGTGGTCAACAAAATTCAATCAATGAAAATTTAAACAAAAATAAACATCAGCGACGCAGGGCACTGGCGTTGTTCCTGAAAAGGCAGCCACTGAGGAGCCTATACAAATACATAGAGCTACCTCCCATCACATCCCCAACATCAGCACCAAACCGTTACCCTACAACAATTCATCCTACCTATGGTAAAGCCCTTCCAAGGGTAGGTACATAGTAAGCTCACTTAGGCTCACCACGAGCCTTTCAGATTCGAATACGAGGAACTTGGTGGGTAATATACCACTGCGACACAAACATTTTATTTTTCCCATACATCATTTATAAAACACCACGGAACTGCTTTGTCCCCTACATCGTTACACACTTTCACTTTGATTTGTAAGAAGTCAAAACCACATTTGTATCACTTATCAGCCAAGTCTCAACCACTCCTATCACATCCACTACGTTTGAAATTTGCGCAGTTTCCCCGTTCTTTAACTTTTCCCACAAACGTTCAATGTTCCACGATATAGCCCCCAGATCCTTCCCTATTCAGATCCTTTACTCTCAAATCTAAGTTGGTGCAAACTTACTAAGCAGACGGTCAATATATTCTCTTTCTGAACTGGAATACCAGAAATTTCTTCTGAAATTGTCTACACATCTGTCTATATGATTCGGTTTTTAGTATGTACTGTATACAAAACTTCGTTATTCAAGCATGAATTTGTCGCAGGTATTGCAGTGGACTAACAACAAGACAAAAACAGCAACAGTAATATGAATGAATAAATGATGTATTGTCTACTTTGTACTTACATGCAATTTTTACAATCTTTACAATACAATGGAGTTGCTTATTATTTCTCTTCCCCTTATATTTAACAGCAACAGTAATAACGCTCTTAAGATTGTTAAACATAACAAAGATGTCTTGAATCAGCTTTCACCTTTGAGGCCTAAACTCTTGTGCTTACACCACGAATAGAAGGTAGAAACGGATGCAGTACGAGCACAATGCAGCTGATAAACGTAACCGCGTTCACTATTAGTGCGCAGGAAGAAATGCAGAGGTCACGCAGTGCAGGCGAAGCATGCATACACGCGATCTGTGGCCCATTAGATGTAGGGTTGTATTGATGGCGGATTATGTGAATGAGTCGAAAATGGATTCTGCAGAACCAGAACAAGCAGAGAAGGAAATTATATATATATATATATATATATATATATATATATATATCCATAATGCTATGCAAAATTCTTACAATTTTTAATAACATTACTTTGAGTTGCTATTTTTTCTTTCTTTAGTCCATTGCATTTTAACATCGTGGTTATTTATGTATGGTGGGTCATAACAAATTCATGTTTCTTTATTTTTCTAAACCATTTTTCTCTTACTCTCCCCATATATTCTCCTATTCTTTTTATATCCCTCTCCTTTTGTATTTTCATTATCCTAAGTTTTAATACTTCTTTGTTAACATTCTCCCATAATTTAGGTAAAAACTGATCTCTCCACAACTTAGTTTCTTCACATTCAATTATATAATGCAAATCATAAAGACGACACCTATTCGAATTCGCTCCCTTCCTATCTCCCCTTAGCCTATATGCACTTAATCTAGTCCAGGCCCACCCTTCTCTCACTAACCTATTAGCTACATCCACATACTTCTCCTTTCCCCAGTCCACCTTTAATTGTCCGTTTCAAACTCTTCTTTCCTTCCAGACTTTGAAAGCCTGTTTCTCTATATCTTCTTCTCTGTTCCTCACTTCTTTCCAGAAACCTTTAACTAACCCCTCTCTCTCTCCTCGTATAAGTTACCCATTCCTATTTTCTGTAAAGTTATCCTTATTCCTTGAGCCCAATTTATCCCATCACTGAATTTTTCTTGTATTATTAAACATTCCCTCAAGATATTATGCTCGTCCAATGATTTCAATCTATGCCAATATTTGAGTATCTTTTCTACTATCATGTCCTTGCTACCTACTCTTTCCAACTCCAACATTGCTGTTCCATTAGGTGATGAAATAGATAAACCTAACACACATTTACAGAACGATCTATGTACTTTATTAATCATCTCCCATCGTTTGTCACTTCCCCAATTCTCTGATCCATAGACTATTTTTGCTTCAACTTCAGCGTTATAAACCCTTTCCAACCATTTAATTTTCGTATCTGGTATTTTCTTTAAGCATATTCTTATAGCAGTCATTGCTAATCTTCCCTTAGCTAAGGTACTTATCTTGTGATCATTCCATCTCCCATTACTACTTATTCTCACTCCCAAATAATCAAACTTGTTTACTATTTGAAACTCTTTCCCTTCCACGTAGCACATTTGCTCCTTCCTCAATTTGTAGCTCTTTTTAAATACCATTATCTTTAACTTTTTAAAATTTATTCTTAAACCCCATTTCTTACAAAATGAATATATGATATGATATTGAAATAGAACCTACCACTAAATCATCTCCAAAAGTAATCCTGGAATTTCTTTATTATTCACTGTGGGTAAATATAAGTTATCCTTATTCAACTCTTCTAAGATATCGTCAATAAATAAGTTAAACAGTAGAGGGCCAAGTTTGCAACCTTGTCTTAACCCCATATTACTATGAATTTTTCCATAATTTCGTTACCATTCAACCTAATATAAAACTTATATATATTCTGTATTGCTCTAATGAATTTTGAGCTTAGACCCTTACTTCTCAGTTTAATCCATAGTGCCTCTCTATTTATAGTATCAAGGGATGGTCCGATGTTACGAGGTGTTTGATTTCAATTTCGTGATTCCTACACACATTATATGTAGTAGATTCCTTCAGTCTACCGTGGAGGAACTATAAGCGGCAAAAGGAAGTTTTATCAACTGGGTTCCTGTACAAAACTCTCAGTAGATGCCAGTGTAGAGAAGTGTAAGCGTGGCTCTGTGTGACACAGTCATCAACATCACTTGAGGCGAAGGCTTGAGTCACCCCGGGCATCAAGAGGACGAGTGAAATAGTCGATCGTCCTGTGATCGTCGCCGTGAAGAACAGAAGCGTTATAGTCAGGGAGCGATATCGAGGAAGCTAATACTTCAGCCTTTTCAAAATTCAACTCGAAACCTCTTTGTAAGTACTTCTCAAAATTTAACATTAGAGCGTGTGCCGATTTAGCTTGGAACTGTGGAATAGAGCGAGAATAATTATTTCTTATATACAAATGTAAAACTTTGCAACGCACGTAAATATGGCAAGAGAAGTTAATACCTTGAAGAAAAATTTGTAAAAGTGTTTCATTTGCATGTAACGTTAAAACGTGTTGCATTTCTTTGAGAAATAAATACATCTTATTGCATGGGGTAAGAATCGAAAACTTTATTGAGCTTGTTGTGGAAGCCTTAAATTATATCCTTTCCTGCTTTACCAATAAGTTAAAAAGTTTTATCCTCTGGAGCGCTTCAAGTTTGAAGTGTAAAACGTGTGGACCTAAGTAGGTATATATAGAGAGAGCGAGGCCACTTTTTTGCGTTTATATGGGAAAGGATAGGGAAAACGAGGCTAGATGCGACGGTTCAAGGAGGAAAATGCGTTTATATGGGCGAGATAGGGAATACGATGACTGACGCTAGGCTAGACAGTGGTAGGAGGGGGAGTGTGCTTTATATGAGACAGATAGGGAATACGTGGAGAGGTGCTAGGCTAGACAGAGGCTGAGTAAAGTATGGTTTATATGAGCGGTATAGGAAAACGATGAGAGGTGTTAGACTAGACAGGGCTTGAAACGTAGTGCATGGTTTATATGAGGGATATAGGAAAACGAGGAAAGGTGTTAGGCTGGACAGAGGTCGAGGAGTAGAGTATGGTTTATATGAGAGGTATAGGAAAACGAGGAGAGGTATTAGGTTAGGAGAATTGAGTATGTGTTTATAAGGAGAGACGAGAAAACGGAGAGAGATCCTATGCTAGGATAGACAGGTGTTAAAGTTAGGTTAGATAGGAAACCAAGGAGTGATACTCAGCTAGAGGGGGGAGGCAGGAGGGAATGCTCTTTATGAGAGGTAGGGGATCAGGGGAGTGGTGTTAGGCTAGACAGAGGTTGAGAGTAGAGTATGCGTTTATATGTATGGGAAGTATAGGAAAACGCGGAGAGGTGTTAGGCTAGACAGAGGTCGAGGAGTAGAGTATGGTTTATATGAGAGGTACAGGGAAACGAGGAGAGGAGTTAGGCTAGGCAGAAGTCGAGGAGTAGAGTATGGTTTATATGAGAGGTATAGGAACAGGAGGAGAGGTGTTAGGCTAGACAAATACTAAAGGAGTAGCAATATGGACTTATATACAGGAGAGATAGGGAATAGGAGGTGCTAGACTTGAAAGCGACTTTAGACGTGAACTTAATGGAAAACTGTTTGATGTCAATGTTAGACCGCTAATTCTAGACATGCCCATCACGTAACCTATTCAGGGAAAAGGTGAGTCGATCAGGGGAAAAAGGTGACTGCTCAGGGAAAAAGGTGACCCACAAAGGGAAAAAGTCGACCAGTAAAGGGAAAAACGTGACCAGCAAAGGGCAAAAGGTGAGCAACAAAGGGAAAAAAGGTGACCACCAAAGGGAAAACGGTGAGCCATAAAGAGCAAAAGGTGACTGCTCAGGGAAAAAGGCGACATGCAACGGGAAAAATATCACCAGCAAAGGGAAAAAGGTGAGCAACAAAGGGAAAGAGGTGACCACCAAAGGGAAAACGGTGAGCCATAAAGGGAAAAAGGTGACCTGCAACGGGAAAAGCTAACCCACTAACACTAACAGGTAAGTAATTCAGCTAGTATTGCAAGAGGTTGACTGGATCATAGCAGTGTATGATTTCACAGGTAATTCAGCTAGTAACGTATGTATTTAGGCTAATTCATCTAGTATCACAGGATAGATTCCAGAGGCTAACTGTATCATGGCTCTGCATGATTTCACAGGTAATTCAGCTAGTATCGTAGGTATTTAGGCTAATTCAGCTAGTATCACAAGAGGATAGATTCTAGGGTTGGGTATAGCATAGTTTCATATTTCACAGGTAATTCAGAGGGTATCGTAGGTATTTAGGATAATTCAAGTAACATAGGTGTTTAGAGTAATTAAGCAAGCATTACAGGAGGGTAGGTTACAGGAGTTGGTTATAACCTAGCTTCGTATTTCATAGATAGTTCAGGTAATATCGTAGGTATTTGAGGTAATCGACATAGCTTCACAGATATTATTGATAATTTCGATCAGAGATTTGTATCACAGCTATTTAAGGTAAATGCAGGTGATTCAGGTTGTATCAATGGTATTTGAGTCATTTTAACAGGTAATTCAGATAGTATCACGGGTGCTCGTGCTAATTTAGAGCAGGAATTTCGTATCAGAGCTAGTTAAGGTAATTTCACATGATTCAGCTAGTATCGTAGGTATTTAAATCATTTTCATAGCCAATTCAGCTAGTATCGTGAGCATTTAAGCTAATTCAGCTAGTATCACAGGAGGCTAGATTCCAGAGGCTAACTGCATCATAGCTATGCATGATTTCACAGCTAATTCAGCTAGTATCGTAGGTATTTAGGCTAATTCAGGTAGTATCACAGGAGGCTAGATTCCAGGGTTGGGTATAGCATAGTTTCATATTTCAAGGTAATTCAGAGGGTATCGTAGGTATTTAGGATAATTCAAGTAACTTAGTGCTTAGAGTAATTAAGCAAGCATTACAGGAGGGTAGGTTCCAGGGGTTGGTTATAGCCTAGTTTCGTATTTTACAGATAGTTCAGGTAATATCATAAGTATTTGGATAATCAGCATAGTTTCACAGATGCTCGTAATAATTTCGATCAGAGATTTTGTATCACGGCTATTTAAGGTAAATGCAGCTGATTCAGGTTGTATCAATGGTATTTGAGTCATTTTAATAGGCAATTCTGATAGTATCACAGGTGCTCGTACTAATTTAGAGCAGGAATTCGTATCTGAGCTATTTAATGTAATTTCACACGATTCGGGTAGTATCACAGGTATTTAAGTCATTTTAACAGGCAATTCAACTAGTATCACAGGTACTCATGGTAATATAGAGAGTAATTCGATTATAAAACTTTTCTCATCCAGCGTTACAACAATTTATATACTTTTTTCTAAATCTTACAAATTTTTATATGTTAAACAGTTATTGTACGATGCAGAGAGGGATAAACTGCATATTGGTTCACAAATTGAAAAGCTTTACGTCAACATACCTTTATTTTAGTTCGTTATAGATGTCTCTCCCCTTTTATCTAGGCTTGAGACTAGCACTAGGATTGCTCCTAATGGCAGGGTTACCACCTTCCCTTCCATCTTCTTCTTTCTTCATCAGGCGTCAGCTATCTGCATATACAGCACACAGATACCTTCTTTTTTAAGATTGTAGAATCACGAGAAATTCTTTATCTTTAACTTACATTCTTTTAAGCACTGTTTGTAATGGCGTAATGTCCATACGCATATGTCGTTATCCCATCCTCAGCAATAATTCTTTTATCATCAAACGGAGTCAATGCAATTTTATTCACTTGTACTGTAGCAAGGGCATGCTTTCGTGATAGGATCAGATTCATAGGTGTTCTGATGATTTCACTGGTTTTAAGACAGTCTGTATAGCTGTCAAACGAAATGTACTGCTTAATAGCGCTACGTTTTATACCTTTAATCTTTTTTATCATTGACCCTTGAATATCTAAGGCATACATCTTAGGACGTAGTCCAACAAAGCGTAGGATGATTTTGCTATTAGCCTCATCTTTAAATTTTCCCAATACCTTCTTGTTCTGAGTAGAATAACATATATGGTTGGCAGGGTAATCAGCTGTATCGAGATGTTCAAGAAAACGTAGCTTGTCCTGGTACACATCTTCAGTTGTTACACGATGAATGAACGAATCAGTGTCCATATACATAAGCTTCAGGTTTTCAGCTCCATAATAAGGCAACAAAACGTCGTAATGATAGTTATACATTAATGTCTTGGAGATGTCCAACACACTCATACCAATGTATATAGGCTTGTTGAATACAATCTGACGAGAGGCCATATGTACAGCAGCTAGATTATCAGCATATATCGTCCTGTCGATAAACGTAGGCTTGGCGATCAGCTTCTCTAGAGTTTTTTCATTGGTCACCAGTCGTATATCCATACGATTACGCAGGTTCTCCATAGTTTTTCCAAACATAGCGTTGTTAAAGAGTTTGTAGAGATCCTTCTCGAAATCATTCGCAGCTTGTTGTCGTAGCCTGTTGTTAAATTCCACATAAGGTTTCAACCACTGAGTCTGTCGGAATTGTAGCACACGATGGATTTTTGTTAGTCGTAGTCCATGACTAAGAGCTTGCTTCAAAGCCATGTAATGCACTACATACTTCTTTCGAGGTCCAAGATGAGGTATCAGTTTCTTTGTAGATGATTCCAATGGTTTCATACACTCTGGCAGGAAAGGTAGATCGTTGTGTAGATCGTGAAGTTCTGCAGGATACTCGATGTCGACTTCTAATATGTAGCCGTAAGGATCATCTTCTTGTAGTGTTTCTAAGTTGATTTCTTCAGGTGACACCCACTGAAATCCACCAAAAGGAAGGGCGTGACACATTGCCCACCCATATTGGTTATTTGCGTCCTCGTATGTGATAAATTGGGTTGGTCTCGTCGGATCAAACTTCTCCATATAAGTGTTATTAGCCTCAGCATACCGATGAGAAACTTGGCATAAACCTCCTCTTATACCTGATTCCACCATGAGTAATTGATCATAATCTTGTAACAGCTCTAACTTAATTCCAGTATACAGTAACATAGCGTCCCATGTTAGACCTGGAGAGGTAAAATAATGGGCGGGATCGACTTTGTGGGTTTTAAGGGTTTGCTCTCTGAACGTCTCAAAGACGTCAGCTAGAAGAAGTACATCCGAAGTTAAGTAGAGATCGCTGTACTCTCCCAGGTTTCTCACATTAAACAGCTCCCATACATTTCTAGCATGATCGTAGTCAGCATCAGTAATTTCTTCTTCATTTAATCTATTGTAGAAGGAGTCCTTAGGAGGCAAGCAGGTCTCGTTCAGGGCATCCCATGACGTAACAAAATCATATGGAAATACACCCTTACGGGTCATCAACTTCAATTTGTCTTCTCCAAAGTACTTTAGCGTTTCAGGATACGAGGTTAGATTTTTTACCAACTTATCCAAGCTTGTACTGAGGAATCGGAAGCTATCCACAAATCGAAGCTTTATATCTCCTACATACTTGGTGAATGAGATATAGCTTTCTTCAGAGTTAGGAATTACCTCCACACGTTCACTTGTACAACCCAGCTCCTTAACAATGAAATGAGAGTCATATCCGCTAAGGTTATGCATGAAGACTGGTATATATTTAGGTGTTTTGCAGGCTAAATTACATTCATTATGAAGACTTCCACGATATTCACCGCTGATGTGATCATGGTCGCGTACTTTATAGTTCTCTTCTGTAAAGGGTTTTCTACACAAGTAGCATGTCGTAGAAGACTCGAAATCCTTTTGCTGTTGATCCGTAAGTTTCAGAGGCTTAGCAGATTTGTATATATTACCAATCATTTCTGCAAGAGATGTAAGGTACAGCATAAACTTCTGAGCAGCATCAGCACCACGATACACATAGGGCTGCTTAGGAAGACCAGTTTCGAGATGTTCAACACCAGATGTAGGCTTCACGTAAACACAGAAGCTCATTGGTGTGTGCTCTTGATAAGGGGTTGTATAGGAAGTTTCAGGATTGGGTATACACGTATGGCATGGAGTGAGAATACTCTCAAAATCTGCATAGATGACATAAGGTACTTTCAGCATCCTCTCAACATTTTTAAACTGTACAATTGCTTTCTCCTTGGTAGGCATAACTACCCTCGCAACACCATGTTGAATACAGACGGCTGCATGTTCTTGCAGTTTTTCCTGTCCACTTCGTCCGCTCTGGTCATCAAAATGTGTAAAGCAGCGCTTACAAGTATAAACCCGTCCATTATGGTTAGTTTTCTGACGTCGAACGAGCTTCTCAAAATTCTTTATATACACGTAGTGATGTTTTCCGCTGCTGTCATTCAATAGTAGCAGGTCGCGATGTTCAGGTAGTTCAATGTCAGCAACCTTTATTGGATACACTTCATGCTTCTCATCCAGCCCGAAAACGTTAATGGATATCTTGTTAAGCTTCTCAAATTTAGGTATTTGAGAAAGTGGAGTAGGGTAAGAAACACAGCTGAAGTCATACTTATCTTGAAGTTGTTTGTATTTGCTGACGCGTTGAGGCTTGATGCTCACGAATTTGGCCAGTATAGAGTACATGAAACATTTCTCGTCGATAAAGTTCTGGATGTTTATACACGCTTCTTTAGCTCCGACAGATGGTGGTAATGGTATGTAGCTACTTCCTCGCAACGGATTGTACTTGTTGATACGAAGTCGAAGTCCTTCCACAGCAAGCAAAGCCCAGCTGCTACCCTTAAGCTGAGACTCCTCCATTTCAGTCACCAATTTCTTGAATTTCACTTCCATCGCTGACTCCAGATCAGTTTCTAGAAACACAGCTTGATTCCGTGTTTTAAATGTTTTGTCACAGGTCTCTCCAATACTGTTAACAAATCGACACTCAGCCAGCAGATTAATTTTAACACTCTTATGAATACTAAGCTCTTTATGCACAGCCTGGATTATACGTTGTTTTGCCTCTTGCAGATACATATTTAGGTCCTTAGCTGATTCGCATCGTATAAAATACGATTTCAATCGTCCTTCGAATGAAGTTTCGTATTCTTTCATATCACAGTCCTCCATTGTTGACAGCAACTGATGTTTAGTTGGCTCCAATCTTCTTTTCTTCTGAGGGCTGCTTATTTCACATATATCTTCGTGTCGCTGTCCCTTATAACCATCTTTGAAGGTTACATTACAATGTTTACATTTGAAGAGCTTCTTACAGCTCATCTCGTGTCTTCTCTTGTCATAACCTCGGAGGAACTTCTTCCCACATTTTCCGCATGCATATCCAGTAGCGCTTGGAATAATATCCTTATACGCTGAGTTATTCATCTTTATTCTTGATGTAATAACGTATTAATCACTGATCAATGAAATGTAGACCTCTTCACCTTGACACCACTTTAGAAAGCTGATTATTCTTGGAGAGAACACGATGTTAACACCTCAAGACTAATTAGCACAATGAAGTCCAATGCCCTAGATCACCATATTTATAGAGGGAGCACGAACCTTTTTAGATCAATCATAAACTCGCTCCATAACCACCTGTATATGATCGCTCAACGTGTACTAACCCCCCCAGCCATATAACCTCAAGTCTAGAGACAGGATGTTTATGACGTCACACCCAGAGACAGGATGTCTGGCAGCATCAAACACGTTTAAACTCGTCTCATAACTACGTGCTTATGCTGTCACACCAGCAAGAGAAGTATTCCCACACGCTCATTCAGACATATATTTCAAATTCAAGCCCACCACCACCATCACCACCTATTGTACCAAGGTTAATTCAAGCTGTATTATCACAATACTTAAAAGTAAAAGCTTAAAAGGAAACCTAGAAGATTTTCCCCCTTATTTACTTAATTATTTCATGTTTTTATTCCCTTTTCAATTCTTCCTTTCCATCTTCTCACAGAAAGACCATTACATTTCACTACAATCACGAGAAAAGCAATTTTTCCAGAGTTACACAGATTCTAAGCTTCTAAATCGAACCCGGTAATACTTTAATAAATGTATTTTAGCTCCCCAATATCAGCATCTACCATTTAATCTTTACTCGAACCTGATATGATCCATAAGCTTGAAGATATATGAAATCACCCTTCAGGATTCGATCTAAGTACTTTAAAGTAATTTTTGTCACGATAACGATATTTAAGGACTAGATACTCTGTTTACGCTTACCTCGACATGTCTATCTAAATTAAATTACGAGTTATTAAATGTTTGCAAGTAAATTTCATTGAATCGGTATTCGAACCCAGAACACCAGGAACAAACTAATTTATAATATTAGTCTGACATGTTAAACAAAGTTGTATGCAGTTACATCATCGATCTAGGTGATATATTCTAGTGTACAGAGGAAAATTAAGGAAGTCATTAAAAGATGGGGAATCGAACCAAGCACAACTGTTTGACAATTATATACAGCATTAATCACCCATCATAGAAGCTATCAATCATGCTTTGCTGCACTCCTCTACCTTACTTAGTTCCCGAGATAATGAAAATTTAAAAATTAAGGATCGAACCCAGGACGTCAGATATCTAATTACACATTTACAAGATACTACCTAATAACATAAACGCAATAAAGTTTATTTGCCGTCTTTATCTTAATTGGTTTAGGAGTTATTAAATTTATAAGTAAATTCCATCGAATCAGTATTCGAACCCAGAACACCAAGAACAAAATAATTTACAATATGAGTTTGGTATGCTTAAGGGTGCTGTATGTAGTTACAGCATCAATGTAACTGATATTTTCTAGAGTATAGAGTAAAATTAAGGAAGTCATTAAAAAATCGGGATTCGAACTAGGGACAACTGATTGGAAATTATATACAGTATTAATTACCCATTATAACAGCTATCACTCATGCTTTGGTCCATTCCTCTAGCTTTCTTAGTTTCCGAGATAATGGAGTTTTTAAAATTAAGGATCGAACCCAGGACACCAGGTACCAAAATATACATCCACAAGAAACTATCTAATGACATTAATGTAATAAAGTTTATTTGACGTCTTTATCTTAATTAGTCTCTGAGTTATTAGAAGATGAATTTGCATTCACTCCTAGGATTCGAACCCAGGCATCCCGGTCAACTTGCAACAATGTCCTAATGACGCGGCGCATTCCAAAGAATTGATTAGTTTTTATCCCAATGTTCTATCTCTTGTCATTCAGGAGATATAAGCGATTAAACAGTAGCGATAATATGGGCGGAGCTTGCCGGCATAGATCAAAAGAACTTTATCAGATGTCGGCATCTCTCTGTGCGCTCAAACATACATATTATCTCTACTGTTATACATTACTGTATTACATTTATTAAAGTATTACCGGGTTCGATTTAGAAGCTTAGAATCTGTGTAACTCTGGAAAAATTGCTTTTCTCGTGATTGTAGTGAAATGTAATGGTCTTTCTGTGAGAAGATGGAAAGGAAGAATTGAAAAGGGAATAAAAACATGAAATAATTAAGTAAATAAGGGGGAAAATCTTCTAGGTTTCCTTTTAAGCTTTTACTTTTAAGTATTGTGATAATACAGCTTGAATTAACCTTGGTACAATAGGTGGTGATGGTGGTGGTGGGCTTGAATTTGAAATATATGTCTGAATGAGCGTGTGGGAATACTTCTCTTGCTGGTGTGACAGCATAAGCACGTAGTTATGAGACGAGTTTAAACGTGTTTGATGCTGCCAGACATCCTGTCTCTGGGTGTGACGTCATAAACATCCTGTCTCTAGACTTGAGGTTATATGGCTGGGGGGGTTAGTACACGTTGAGCGATCATATACAGGTGGTTATGGAGCGAGTTTATGATTGATCTAAAAAGGTTCGTGCTCCCTCTATAAATATGGTGATCTAGGGCATTGGACTTCATTGTGCTAATTAGTCTTGAGGTGTTAACATCGTGTTCTCTCCAAGAATAATCAGCTTTCTAAAGTGGTGTCAAGGTGAAGAGGTCTACATTTCATTGATCAGTGATTAATACGTTATTACATCAAGAATAAAGATGAATAACTCAGCGTATAAGGATATTATTCCAAGCGCTACTGGATATGCATGCGGAAAATGTGGGAAGAAGTTCCTCCGAGGTTATGACAAGAGAAGACACGAGATGAGCTGTAAGAAGCTCTTCAAATGTAAACATTGTAATGTAACCTTCAAAGATGGTTATAAGGGACAGCGACACGAAGATATATGTGAAATAAGCAGCCCTCAGAAGAAAAGAAGATTGGAGCCAACTAAACATCAGTTGCTGTCAACAATGGAGGACTGTGATATGAAAGAATACGAAACTTCATTCGAAGGACGATTGAAATCGTATTTTATACGATGCGAATCAGCTAAGGACCTAAATATGTATCTGCAAGAGGCAAAACAACGTATAATCCAGGCTGTGCATAAAGAGCTTAGTATTCATAAGAGTGTTAAAATTAATCTGCTGGCTGAGTGTCGATTTGTTAACAGTATTGGAGAAACCTGTGACAAAACATTTAAAACACGGAATCAAGCTGTGTTTCTAGAAACTGATCTGGAGTCAGCGATGGAAGTGAAATTCAAGAAATTGGTGACTGAAATGGAGGAGTCTCAGCTTAAGGGTAGCAGCTGGGCTTTGCTTGCTGTGGAAGGACTTCGACTTCGTATCAACAAGTACAATCCGTTGCGAGGAAGTAGCTACATACCATTACCACCATCTGTCGGAGCTAAAGAAGCGTGTATAAACATCCAGAACTTTATCGACGAGAAATGTTTCATGTACTCTATACTGGCCAAATTCGTGAGCATCAAGCCTCAACGCGTCAGCAAATACAAACAACTTCAAGATAAGTATGACTTCAGCTGTGTTTCTTACCCTACTCCACTTTCTCAAATACCTAAATTTGAGAAGCTTAACAAGATATCCATTAACGTTTTCGGGCTGGATGAGAAGCATGAAGTGTATCCAATAAAGGTTGCTGACATTGAACTACCTGAACATCGCGACCTGCTACTATTGAATGACAGCAGCGGAAAACATCACTACGTGTATATAAAGAATTTTGAGAAGCTCGTTCGACGTCAGAAAACTAACCATAATGGACGGGTTTATACTTGTAAGCGCTGCTTTACACATTTTGATGACCAGAGCGGACGAAGTGGACAGGAAAAACTGCAAGAACATGCAGCCGTCTGTATTCAACATGGTGTTGCGAGGGTAGTTATGCCTACCAAGGAGAAAGCAATTGTACAGTTTAAAAATGTTGAGAGGATGCTGAAAGTACCTTATGTCATCTATGCAGATTTTGAGAGTATTCTCACTCCATGCCATACGTGTATACCCAATCCTGAAACTTCCTATACAACCCCTTATCAAGAGCACACACCAATGAGCTTCTGTGTTTACGTGAAGCCTACATCTGGTGTTGAACATCTCGAAACTGGTCTTCCTAAGCAGCCCTATGTGTATCGTGGTGCTGATGCTGCTCAGAAGTTTATGCTGTACCTTACATCTCTTGCAGAAATGATTGGTAATATATACAAATCTGCTAAGCCTCTGAAACTTACGGATCAACAGCAAAAGGATTTCGAGTCTTCTACGACATGCTACTTGTGTAGAAAACCCTTTACAGAAGAGAACTATAAAGTACGCGACCATGATCACATCAGCGGTGAATATCGTGGAAGTCTTCATAATGAATGTAATTTAGCCTGCAAAACACCTAAATATATACCAGTCTTCATGCATAACCTTAGCGGATATGACTCTCATTTCATTGTTAAGGAGCTGGGTTGTACAAGTGAACGTGTGGAGGTAATTCCTAACTCTGAAGAAAGCTATATCTCATTCACCAAGTATGTAGGAGATATAAAGCTTCGATTTGTGGATAGCTTCCGATTCCTCAGTACAAGCTTGGATAAGTTGGTAAAAAATCTAACCTCGTATCCTGAAACGCTAAAGTACTTTGGAGAAGACAAATTGAAGTTGATGACCCGTAAGGGTGTATTTCCATATGATTTTGTTACGTCATGGGATGCCCTGAACGAGACCTGCTTGCCTCCTAAGGACTCCTTCTACAATAGATTAAATGAAGAAGAAATTACTGATGCTGACTACGATCATGCTAGAAATGTATGGGAGCTGTTTAATGTGAGAAACCTGGGAGAGTACAGCGATCTCTACTTAACTTCGGATGTACTTCTTCTAGCTGACGTCTTTGAGACGTTCAGAGAGCAAACCCTTAAAACCCACAAAGTCGATCCCGCCCATTATTTTACCTCTCCAGGTCTAACATGGGACGCTATGTTACTGTATACTGGAATTAAGTTAGAGCTGTTACAAGATTATGATCAATTACTCATGGTGGAATCAGGTATAAGAGGAGGTTTATGCCAAGTTTCTCATCGGTATGCTGAGGCTAATAACACTTATATGGAGAAGTTTGATCCGACGAGACCAACCCAATTTATCACATACGAGGACGCAAATAACCAATATGGGTGGGCAATGTGTCACGCCCTTCCTTTTGGTGGATTTCAGTGGGTGTCACCTGAAGAAATCAACTTAGAAACACTACAAGAAGATGATCCTTACGGCTACATATTAGAAGTCGACATCGAGTATCCTGCAGAACTTCACGATCTACACAACGATCTACCTTTCCTGCCAGAGTGTATGAAACCATTGGAATCATCTACAAAGAAACTGATACCTCATCTTGGACCTCGAAAGAAGTATGTAGTGCATTACATGGCTTTGAAGCAAGCTCTTAGTCATGGACTACGACTAACAAAAATCCATCGTGTGCTACAATTCCGACAGACTCAGTGGTTGAAACCTTATGTGGAATTTAACAACAGGCTACGACAACAAGCTGCGAATGATTTCGAGAAGGATCTCTACAAACTCTTTAACAACGCTATGTTTGGAAAAACTATGGAGAACCTGCGTAATCGTATGGATATACGACTGGTGACCAATGAAAAAACTCTAGAGAAGCTGATCGCCAAGCCTACGTTTATCGACAGGACGATATATGCTGATAATCTAGCTGCTGTACATATGGCCTCTCGTCAGATTGTATTCAACAAGCCTATATACATTGGTATGAGTGTGTTGGACATCTCCAAGACATTAATGTATAACTATCATTACGACGTTTTGTTGCCTTATTATGGAGCTGAAAACCTGAAGCTTATGTATATGGACACTGATTCGTTCATTCATCGTGTAACAACTGAAGATGTGTACCAGGACAAGCTACGTTTTCTTGAACATCTCGATACAGCTGATTACCCTGCCAACCATATATGTTATTCTACTCAGAACAAGAAGGTATTGGGAAAATTTAAAGATGAGGCTAATAGCAAAATCATCCTACGCTTTGTTGGACTACGTCCTAAGATGTATGCCTTAGATATTCAAGGGTCAATGATAAAAAAGATTAAAGGTATAAAACGTAGCGCTATTAAGCAGTACATTTCGTTTGACAGCTATACAGACTGTCTTAAAACCAGTGAAATCATCAGAACACCTATGAATCTGATCCTATCACGAAAGCATGCCCTTGCTACAGTACAAGTGAATAAAATTGCATTGACTCCGTTTGATGATAAAAGAATTATTGCTGAGGATGGGATAACGACATATGCGTATGGACATTACGCCATTACAAACAGTGCTTAAAAGAATGTAAGTTAAAGATAAAGAATTTCTCGTGATTCCACAATCTTAAAAAAGAAGGTATCTGTGTGCTGTATATGCAGATAGCTGACGCCTGATGAAGAAAGAAGAAGATGGAAGGGAAGGTGGTAACCCTGCCATTAGGAGCAATCCTAGTGCTAGTCTCAAGCCTAGATAAAAGGGGAGAGACATCTATAACGAACTAAAATAAAGGTATGTTGACGTAAAGCTTTTCAATTTGTGAACCAATATGCAGTTTATCCCTCTCTGCATCGTACAATAACTGTTTAACATATAAAAATTTGTAAGATTTAGAAAAAAGTATATAAATTGTTGTAACGCTGGATGAGAAAAGTTTTATAATCGAATTACTCTCTATATTACCATGAGTACCTGTGATACTAGTTGAATTGCCTGTTAAAATGACTTAAATACCTGTGATACTACCCGAATCGTGTGAAATTACATTAAATAGCTCAGATACGAATTCCTGCTCTAAATTAGTACGAGCACCTGTGATACTATCAGAATTGCCTATTAAAATGACTCAAATACCATTGATACAACCTGAATCAGCTGCATTTACCTTAAATAGCCGTGATACAAAATCTCTGATCGAAATTATTACGAGCATCTGTGAAACTATGCTGATTATCCAAATACTTATGATATTACCTGAACTATCTGTAAAATACGAAACTAGGCTATAACCAACCCCTGGAACCTACCCTCCTGTAATGCTTGCTTAATTACTCTAAGCACTAAGTTACTTGAATTATCCTAAATACCTACGATACCCTCTGAATTACCTTGAAATATGAAACTATGCTATACCCAACCCTGGAATCTAGCCTCCTGTGATACTACCTGAATTAGCCTAAATACCTACGATACTAGCTGAATTAGCTGTGAAATCATGCATAGCTATGATGCAGTTAGCCTCTGGAATCTAGCCTCCTGTGATACTAGCTGAATTAGCTTAAATGCTCACGATACTAGCTGAATTGGCTATGAAAATGATTTAAATACCTACGATACTAGCTGAATCATGTGAAATTACCTTAACTAGCTCTGATACGAAATTCCTGCTCTAAATTAGCACGAGCACCCGTGATACTATCTGAATTACCTGTTAAAATGACTCAAATACCATTGATACAACCTGAATCACCTGCATTTACCTTAAATAGCTGTGATACAAATCTCTGATCGAAATTATCAATAATATCTGTGAAGCTATGTCGATTACCTCAAATACCTACGATATTACCTGAACTATCTATGAAATACGAAGCTAGGTTATAACCAACTCCTGTAATCTACCCTCCTGTAATGCTTGCTTAATTACTCTAAACACCTATGTTACTTGAATTATCCTAAATACCTACGATACCCTCTGAATTACCTGTGAAATATGAAACTATGCTATACCCAACCCTAGAATCTATCCTCTTGTGATACTAGCTGAATTAGCCTAAATACCTACGATACTAGCTGAATTACCTGTGAAATCATGCAGAGCCATGATACAGTTAGCCTCTGGAATCTATCCTGTGATACTAGATGAATTAGCCTAAATACATACGTTACTAGCTGAATTACCTGTGAAATCATACACTGCTATGATCCAGTCAACCTCTTGCAATACTAGCTGAATTACTTACCTGTTAGTGTTAGTGGGTTAGCTTTTCCCGTTGCAGGTCACCTTTTTCCCTTTATGGCTCACCGTTTTCCCTTTGGTGGTCACCTCTTTCCCTTTGTTGCTCACCTTTTTCCCTTTGCTGGTGATATTTTTCCCGTTGCATGTCGCCTTTTTCCCTGAGCAGTCACCTTTTGCTCTTTATGGCTCACCGTTTTCCCTTTGGTGGTCACCTTTTTTCCCTTTGTTGCTCACCTTTTGCCCTTTGCTGGTCACGTTTTTCCCTTTACTGGTCGACTTTTTCCCTTTGTGGGTCACCTTTTTCCCTGAGCAGTCACCTTTTTCCCCTGATCGACTCACCTTTTCCCTGAATAGGTTACGTGATGGGCATGTCTAGAATTAGCGGTCTAACATTGACATCAAACAGTTTTCCATTAAGTTCACGTCTAAAGTCGCTTTCAAGTCTAGCACCTCCTATTCCCTATCTCTCCTGTATATAAGTCCATATTGCTACTCCTTTAGTATCTGTCTAGCCTAACACCTCTCCTCCTGTTCCTATACCTCTCATATAAACCATACTCTACTCCTCGACTTCTGCCTAGCCTAACTCCTGTCCTCGTTTCCCTGTACCTCTCATATAAACCATACTCTACTCCTCGACCTCTGTCTAGGCCTAACACCTCTCCGCGTTTTCCTATACTTCCCATACATATAAACGCATACTCTACTCTCAACCTCTGTCTAGCCTAACACCACTCCCCTGATCCCCTACCTCTCATAAAGAGCATTCCCTCCTGCCTCCCCCCTCTAGCTGAGTATCACTCCTTGGTTTCCTATCTAACCTAACTTTAACACCTGTCTATCCTAGCATAGGATCTCTCTCCGTTTTCTCGTCTCTCCTTATAAACACATACTCAATTCTCCTAACCTAATACCTCTCCTCGTTTTCCTATACCTCTCATATAAACCATACTCTACTCCTCGACCTCTGTCCAGCCTAACACCTTTCCTCGTTTTCCTATATCCCTCATATAAACCATGCACTACGTTTCAAGCCCTGTCTAGTCTAACACCTCTCATCGTTTTCCTATACCGCTCATATAAACCATACTTTACTCAGCCTCTGTCTAGCCTAGCACCTCTCCACGTATTCCCTATCTGTCTCATATAAAGCACACTCCCCCTCCTACCACTGTCTAGCCTAGCGTCAGTCATCGTATTCCCTATCTCGCCCATATAAACGCATTTTCCTCCTTGAACCGTCGCATCTAGCCTCGTTTTCCCTATCCTTTCCCATATAAACGCAAAAAAGTGGCCTCGCTCTCTCTATATATACCTACTGACCTAGCATTTTTGTATTATTTGTTACATCAGCATTTTATGAACTTATCTTCGAAAGCTTATATAGATAACATTTAAAATAAAATTGGAATCCACATTTACAGTACTGTAGCAGAAAATAATAGAACACTTTAGTAAAAGATATACTTACAATAATATCGTGCTACATTGTGCAAGTGATCATGTTGTCAGCACTGGTTCTATGAAAGCCAAACAACAATATATTAGAGCTCACCATAATCCATGTTCAAATGTATATTGGTGCTTTCACAAATTTCAGCTGAATACTTTATAGTTTAATATTCTAAAAATGGTGTATGTTTACGCATGTTAAAGGCGATTTAATTTTGCTCCTAGGATTACTATACCCCGCTTTCAGGAAACGTACTTAGTCTCAAAATAAAATTCTACTTTCAACACTTGTATCATAAATAACTTTTAATGTCCCTGAGGCTAAGCGTCTGGAGAAAAACCGTGCCAATACGTAGCAATATTTTAAGTTGTACAGTCAAGATGAATGGGAGCATTCTGCAGGCTAAGTTCCATCTTTGCTCTTTTTTGGGGGTAGTTTTAATCTTCAACGGCTTCTCCATTACATAGATGTGGCAGTGCTCGAGTAGACGCAACATCTCTAAAGTCTTCATTATTTTGATCATCATTCATTCGAAGGTTTATGTTCATTATGAAGTCTGCCGTATCGTTTTGTTCACTGAAGAATAAACCACAATCGCCTCGTGTTGTTAAAGCCTCTAAATAACTTAAAATGCAGCAAAAAAAGTCTATCTATTGATTTTCAATACCAAACTATATAGTTTCACAGATATTTTATGGTATAGCAAGAGTAATACATGCTGCTACCATGTCTTTAATTGTTATTCCAAGGTGCAATGTAGAAAGCTTTACACAATAACCCCCTTATTAATAATTACTTAATTATTAAGCTTCTCTTTATTGCACTTTATTTACAAAGTGTCATTTAAAATAACCAAGAGAAAATATAAAATCTGGTGTGGTAAATCCGAACTCGATTTTATCTACCTCTTGTTTATTACTTTCCATGTACCACGAACATAGTGAGTAGAGCAGATATTCCATTCTACCCAAAATTCGATATCAAGATTTCACTGGAAAAATGCGGTTTACCCCCTGAATAAAAAAAATATATTCACTTAAACGTCCATGTGTATGTGTCCGTGTATTTGTGAACAACATTACTCGGAAAGGAAAAGTAGGTACCACACTAGGTATTTAAGTTAAATATCTTCCAAAGATGCGACACAAAGGCTTTCAAGAAAATCTCGTCATCCGCACTACCTTTTATAGGGAGCATTTTCCGAAAATTCTTATTTTCTCGAAAATGGCTTTAACGATTTAGATTAAAATACCACATATTAAAGGTATTTATATGACAAATAAAATTATGTCTTGAATTTTCTGGGAAAAAGCTGTGTTGTAATCTTCATTCGGAAGGATTTAGTATAATTTTGTACAACTGGCAAGCGTTAAGCGATGGGCAAAAACTTACTACAGGAACAAAAAGTAGATCTCTTTTAAAACACACAATTTATTTCAAATAATCTTTTCGAGACATCAGCCCTTTCCGACATATCCGTTACTAATGCTCGAATTGTTCAATACTTAGCCATTCTTTGAAGTAGCTGGTTTGTTGTATTGTTATTTGCCCCAAATGTTTAAAAAATATTAACTTTGTAATTTGGCTGTTTCTTTAAAATGTTATGTATTTATGTTTGCCTCAGTTGCGTCAGTATTATTGCTTGAGACATGGATCTCTTTGCAAGGCGTTGTGCATCTGAAGAATGTAGCCGTACACAGATTATAATTTTAATTCACTGCTTTTTATTAATTCTTGATACGATTTAAATAACACTTCACTGATATAGAGAGCTGTAATATTCTTTTATTAAATACTTGCACTTTTTAACACGTAAACTGTTTTCGTCCCACACGAATACGTATTAAATTTCTCGAGAATGCATCTCGCGTCTGGTTAGGAACACTGTCTACAACCAACGCGTCCAGTTATGAGCGCTGTCTACAAGCAACTAAATTGATATCTACCGCCTAAGTTTGTGCATTTCTGTATCTCAAATCTCTGATTGGCTATTCCTACTCCAATAGAATACCTTCATTTAACTAAAGCTTTTTCTGGTTGTTGACTTGCTATTTTATAAACTGTCACTAAAATTACATTATTGTTGCTCCAATAATGACTAGTAGCATTATTAAACCTTCTTACTCATTATTGCTTCAAGGATACCTCATTGTTACTTCATTGTTAGCAACTTTTAACCTATTATTCTCACAGCTCCTACATTATTAAATTATGTAATACATTCAGATAACATTATTACACATGTATACAATAATATAAACATATACAATGACTGTAATATACACTTTTTATATATTGGTACATACACATATTGCTTTAAGGCGGGCTGTTATTGAATTTATATATATTATATAATTAGATTGAAGTCACTTAAGTGTTAAAAATACTGCCTCATCTTTTAAAGTTATGTCTAGTTTGTTGTTTCTCGGGCTGGAAGGAGTAAGAATTTTAATTACCAGGATATGCGTCCAGTTGTTAAACATTTGAAGTGTTCCCTTTGTTTCTATAATGAAATGCGTAATGCAACTATTTCTGGAATGATTTATCTCCATTGTAATGAAGTATATAGAAAAATAAGCTTTCGCAAGAATAGTTTGTATACCCACTAATAAGCGTTAGAGGGTAGAGAAAGTGATGCGAATGTAACACATCACATTATTTTTTTTATATAGATTCTACAAACAGTTTTTACGAAAGCTTATTTATTTATTTTGTTCATGCTAATCTAGATATGAGTTTGTAGAATACACATTTTGTTATAGATAAAAGCTGTGTAAGTTAAGGAAAGATAAGCAAGGACAAGGAAAATCCAGAGAAACAAACTTCGGCTCTTAAAATGCTGGGTTCAATCCAGTCTTCCGCACTAAGATTTGCTTTAGGAGTCTTTCACAACGGCCCCCGTAGAGAGCTTAGAAATTGAAGCTAACGTACCTCCGCTGCAAATTAGAAGGAAAATCTCAAGTCTATCATATGCAACACGTACTGCAACGAGACCATCATCTTACATATTTCCCATCAACAACATAGAAAATGCCACTGAATCAGCAAAATCTTTCAACTCGTCTCTCGGCGTACCTCAAGGAATTTAGCATTACTCTGCCTGATATGTTCCCTTGTTTCATAGATTCAGATTATATACCACGGAGACTCACATGCCCTTTGTTGATACATCACTGGCTAGAAAAGTAAAATCTTCAAGTTAGTGTTTCTTGCAAACGTCTGTTTAACGAATTGTGTATCTGTATTCAACGCACACTCATATCTTCACTGATGGATCCAGATGATAGCCATAATGGGTGTGCAGCGGTATTCGCTGATTACACCGCAATATATCTTTCTGATATCCCAAATATCTTATTGTCTATTCTTATGAATTGTTCGTAATTAAATTCTCATTGGAATATATACTTAAAGAAAGATAATTACATAATATTCTCCGACTCGTGGAGTGCTTTAACATCCCTTCAAGAAACCTCAACTTCCAAAAATATTGTTAAAGAACTTCAGAATCTGTACAACCAAATACTAACCTCAGGTAAATCAGTATCATTCTCCTGGTCTCCGTCTCATGTCGCAATTCTGGAAAAGAATCACCTGATCAGGCAGATAAAGACGCCACTAAACATCCACCTCAGAAAATCAAGATCCCACATACGGACTACATGGAAAGTCACATCTAGAAGCAAGTTACACGATGTCAACATTTCCGAGTCCAAACTTCAATACTATCATTTCAACCGCAAAGACCACGTTGTATTAACTTGACTACGTATTGGACCTACTTCAATAACGCACAAAAATCTCCTCAACCGTGACCTTCCTCTTGTGTGCGGCCTCTGCAGATCCAACCTCACACTTCATCACCTCGTTACAACCTCCCGTCGCTATGGGCAACACAGAGAAAGATGTGACATCCCCAACAGCCTACCAGACGTCCTAAATTCAGCACAATAAAGAACTTTAAACTTTATGAAACCAACAAAATTGTATAACAATGCATAGCACACCTATCTAGGGAATTTAATGTTGTATGTACTATTGCTATTTAAAATATTGTATTTTCATTGCAATCATGTTCTGTACTCTAAAGCAGTCGCGATATAAAGTTGAAGCGACAATAAAGAATATATATATATATATATATATATATATATATAAAGAGAGAGACTAAATGCTATAAAAGCGCAGAGATTAAGATGGTTTGCGCATGTACAAAGAATGTCAGATGAGATAGCACCTAAAATAATATTAGTTATAAATAAAACCTTCTCAAATCAAGAACAAGAAACCCACTCAAAAATAGTTGGGAAGATCATATACTCAGAGATCTCAAAAGTATGCAAATAAAAAATTGAATTAAACGCAGAGAATGAAGGACTATTGTAAAAAAAGGCCAAACCTTTCAGCCAATGAAGTTTCAGAGCCTATGAAGAAGAGGAATACAGGAAACTGAATGGTAGTCAATGTTTACACAACAAATAGCCGCATTCCGGAAGTCCCGAGTAGTCAGGCGAATGCTGAAGTAGTTTTCTCAGTCCCTGAATTGCCATTTCGTTGTTCCTTTCAACATTTGATTTATCCCTTATCTCGTTGGTCTCTTTCAGGGTCCGAAGTATCGGCGATGGTGTTTAGGGCAGCGTGACAGGGGAAAAGAATGCTCTTCGTAACTCCCTCCTTAACTCGGCTTTCGGCTAGCTTCCGGAGTATCCAAACCCCCTTGAGGGGCGTTGCACCCCCTCTATGGGGGCGGGTCCCCGGTCTGTCTGTTCACCTGCCGGAGTGTCTACTTCCACAAACGTAGGGACTACTGCCATTGCTTTACCGTCGCTGTTGGATCCGGTCACCCGTTGTCTCCTCTCACCTCATTTTTCCTCCCGGAGACTCCCCCTTTTGGGTCATAGTTGCAATATCCCTTCTGGATCGGCGCCGAGTCCCCTTCGTTCAGGAGGATACCATGACAAATAAAATGTCATCTTCAATTTCTGGAAATAACCTAAGAATCCCTCTTGTTTGGAAGGCACTTTACAGAATTTGAAATAACTGGTAAACCATGAGAATAGACGAAAGGTTACTACAAAGAAGGAAGATCTTTTCAAAATGCACACTTGAATTCAAATAACTTTTGTGACATCAACCATTTCCAAGACATCCATTATTATTTGTTTGGAAGTTTCAAACTTTTTCATTTTCTTAAAGTTCTATCCCTATTAGAACTATGATACCTATTATCACAATGTCATGGAAAGAATAGAATTTCAAAGCCAGCATATAGCGATCGGCTTTTAAACATCCGTCTATGGATCCCATTTCCTCAATTCCCTATATCAGTTTAAACCCCCTCCCTGGGCTGAACTCGCCGGCATCAGGAGATTCTGGAGGAACGTGCCAGATGGTAATGTCATAATTGACGCAAGCATGGTAGAACAATGTAATGGGTTGTCCATGCTTGCCATTGGCTGGTTTAAACAACTTCAGCGACGCAGCGCTTTAGCAGGCAAGAGGAGGAACGTAGTTCTACCGGGTGGAGGCAGCGAATAGTGAACGAAGGATCGACACGGCGGCCAGACCATCTATCAAGTCTAACCTGCATTTGACTGGGGCAAGCATCTTTCGGCATGTTTGCTAACGAGGGAAATTTGTGGACTTGTCTAAATTTAACTTTATACATTTTGGTAAGCCTTTTCAGAATTCTATCCATTACCCTAGTTTCTAAATAGTTCAGCTTATGAGGGAAACATTTAATTTAATATTTTGTAACTTGTACGTAAATCGAATTTGCAGTTGAAGCAAACAGAAAACCTTTGTAAAGATTAGAGCTTGCTAGTAATTGTCAAAAGGAAAGTGAAAAGAAAAACGAAAACTATTAGTATTTGAAGGTTTAAACTAATTCACAATTTTATGTATATTAAAGCAGCAAGCATAACAGAAACTTTATATATAATTCCTGAACGATGTGTAACTGTTCTTGCTATAATAAAAAATGAAGTTGTTTCGTTTGGAGTAATTAAAACCTGGGCTTCCTTAACAATACATAACTTTGAGACAATAACATACCATTATGGTTAAATAGGACAGCAGCAGCAGTGTTTTCATAACATACTAATGGGTGCTTTAATGAAATAATAACAAATCTCCAAAGCGTCCGTTGTATCTAAAACGAAACCCTATTATGATCTAATTGTTTATTTCGATTAACATGAAGTAGAAAGAAAGATAACCTTTCGTAACAATTGTTTAAAGAAAGTATATCAGTGGGCAGAAAAGTCATGTTAATCTAATAGCTGAAATGTTTCTAAAATATTAGTAGCTTAATATAGAATAATATTAATCGCCAAATGCTTATAAAACCAAACAGAAATTTTAAAGTGCACCTTGGTAAATTGTTAGTCAAAAAACCTTGTCCATTTTAATCAAATGCAAAACGCTTGAGGATTTCAAACCGCTCTGGGACATCAAGCTGTGTCCTCTTTAGCATAATGAATATTGAGTAATGTTTTTGTGACAGGCCGATTTGAATTAGTTGAGGGTAACTGAATGCAGTTGAATATGGATAAGTGAATCACACATTTTATCTTTAAAGTGACTGTCATTTACTCGACACTGAGAGTATGATGGATCCGATGTTGAAGCGAATGTATTAAGCCTTCCTGTCCTACCATCAATCCTTCCTGTACAGTCAGCATCCTGATGTATGGTCCTGCTAACCAATTTATATTTTACGTCATACTGAGCACTGGTTTTATAAAAGATACTTCAGGAGTGCTGAGAATGTGCACTTATAATACACTTTTAATTTCATTGGAGAGTAGAATCAACGTTTATACAACTGCAGCTTGACAACTATTCAGTAACAACGAACAAAATCATGTATGCTCTCAGATGTTTATGAAAAAATTCTCTACATGCCAACTGAATAATCTGAAAAGACTTTGTCAATACATTTTAAATCTGGTTTAATTTCTACAAAATTAAGGGTTGTTCATTTAAAATCCCCCCAAAAATCAGTCACTTCTTGTATAGTCTAACGCTTCCGAATTGAGGTTGCAGCCGAAGTTTTCCGAATCAAGGCTATAGGTTGTTCTATATCTTTATGTATCACTCCGCCGAGAACGTGGCAGCGTCACTGGACATATGACGGGAACTAAGTACCAGTGTGTATGACTTATTCCTACATTTTGCCTTAAATCCTAAACTTCATACAAATGAAAGTGGTACCTGAACAGTTCGGCAGCTGTACTTGTCTAGTTGGGGTTTACCATTTTTTTAAACAAGAAAACGGAACATTTTAAATTCTTCTCAATGAAACAAGCGACAAAATAGAATGCGTAAAATTGTTTATCATAAATACGAAGGTTGAATAAATAATGTATAACTTACATATATAGTAGCTCAGAATTCATTTCAGCTGAAGAATACTGTAGAATTATTAGTACAGGAGTTATTCCTTATACATTCGATAAGTTTAGAAGTACAGTCCATTGATCTGAAAGAATGGTTGTGGTGGACAGTATGGTAAGCGTACGTTCCTTCAACAGCTGCTAATATCACCAAAAGTTTCACTATTAAAAATTAGCTAATACGGTGCTAGAAGAATCACTTGTACGCACCATTCTTTTATGTTTTTCACTGTTTACAACGATCGCTCTCCCCATGGCTTATACTGAAAATAAATGCACACTTATTGCATCGAACATTTGAGCCGGAATTTCTTTTAATGTATGAATATTCCTTTTGTAGGTCAGTATAAAAACCACACTTCATTTTCGCGGGGACGTATTATTAATTTCGTGTGTTTTAGCACTCGCAGTTTACAAAAATTCTCTGCAATTTATTATTTCACAAATGCAGAACACAGTACTGCCTTCTACCAAAGTCACAACTGTATGAATTTCTTTTGACTCAAGTATATGCGTTTACAGTTTTTGTTATTGTTGACGGCATTCAGATCAAACACGAGTGATTATAATTTGTTGATAGCACCGAGGCGGCCCGGGTTCAATCCCAGGGACCCGCATGTGGGATTTGTGGTGGACAAAGCGGCATCTGGGCGGGTTTTCTCCGGGTGCTCCGGTTTTCCCCATTCATTCCACCGACTGCTCCATCATCACCTTTCCGTTCATCCATTTCGTCTTCATTTCGATTCAACTACTTCCTTCATCCCATTCCAGGTATCGGGCTGATCACCCATGCTGGGTATTTTGTCTGCTCCATGAGTATGTCTGCTCCTCGACGGGCCTCCGGCCCGAGGCACCCGCCTGTAAGTCCTGGGAGGTGTAAGTCCTACATAAGATGAGGTTAAACAGTGAATGAATGAATGATAGCGCAGACCGGTACAGTTCATAGTTGTCCGCAACTTTACTTTTCCAAGCAATGTCTCCACACGGTTTCAGGTGTATACAGTGGGGGTCATTTAAGTTGAGACTGTACAATATCTCCAAAACTAAGCGTTGTAGAAAGAAATGTCTTTAATAAAAATTGCTTGATATTAGTCGTGTTTTGTTTGGAGGGCGTTATGATAGTCATTTTAGGATCTTTTTTTTTTTTTTCAAAATGGGAACCTACGTTTTGTGAATCGTTTTCTCATTAGAAAATGGTTTACAAAAAGCGGTTTATTTCGTGATGAAGAATAAAGAAACAAAATAAAAAATGTTGGTTCGAAATTACGAAACGTAACTTAACCATTCATTACGCTCTTCGTATACAGCTATTCAGAATTTTCGTTGTTATTCATGTTGGCGTAAGAACAATTGCAAAGTGTTTTATATTAATGTTGTTTAGTTTTTATGAGGAGAGAGAAAACAGTATAAAACAGGTAGGTTCCCATTTAAAAAAATTAAATTGACCCTAAAATGACCATCACATATCCTCCAAGTAAAACGCGATTAATGACATTTACTTTTCCCCATAGATTTATGCAACTTTTATTCAAGACATTTCTTTCTACAACGCTTATTTTTGGAGATACTGTACAGTCTTAACTTAAATGGTCCACTCTGTATGCATTGTAGATCCACGATATAAACAGCGCTTTGCTTTGTCAGTTGTATGTAGTTTTAAATTTTTCATCACGCTGATGAAAAACGGGACATTTAAATTTTGAGAACTATAGTTGACGTTTTATGGTGATAAGCCATTGCCACAAAACGGACATTTTGGCGTCCCGTTTCTACATTAAAAATAGTTAAACCTTGAACACTCTAACTAGAGTATAAATGTCGTCCTTCGTGGTGTAGTGGTTACCATGCTAGCCTCTAGGTCCCGAGGTCGCGGGTTTAAACCCGGCGGAGGGCGATGGATATTTTCGGGCGTAAAATCCTTAGCATGTCTTCCTTCGGAAGGGAAGTGAAGCCGGTGGTCCCGTGTCGTAGGTTTACGGCACGTAAAAGAACCTCAAGCCTGATAGAGGGGCTTCTGAGCAAAATTACCGGTATTTCACGCCTAATATAGAATGGTACGCTAAGAACCACAGCGTCCATAAATAAAACTCAATTTAATTTTGGAGTATAAATGAGGGAACGAGTTGTACGAAACTTCTTTCCTTTAATAGTTATTTCTCTGTTAGCAATTTTAAATTAATAGTCAGCTTGATACATAATCACGGTTGTTTTGAAGCTTTGTTTTGTTGAAACTTGTTTGTGTTCCATTTATGTACCGCCTTTAACATCAGGTCATGTCGGGGGTTTGCCTTTGGAACAATCGCTCATGGCAATGAAGTTCACTCACTCGTTTTGTGTTAATGTTTGGGTAGTACTTTTTTTAATTCACACATTCATATTCTCTTTCCCACTTCAAGACTCTATGGAAGATAGGGAATAATCCTGTCTAAAGAAAAATTCTCACCCTCCAGCCGGGAATCGAACCTGGAACCTCCGGATATGGAGATAGCATGCTAATCATCAGACCACAGAGTTAGTGTTGTTGAAGCTTGTGTGGTATTTTGCATTGTTTTCACAATCAGCTGTGCCTAAACTGTTATTATTTCATATTTGAAGTGTTTGCTGTGCTGTAATAGTATATTATGCAACAAGGTTATAAGGGTAGTAACTTAGACGCGAGTTTCATAATTTTCATACGAGCGTGTTAAACTCCATTATAGTCAAGTTGCATACTACTACTTTTGGTTGAACACACTATAATTTCAAAGCTTTGAGTTTTTACACAAAGATCTTACCTTTTTAATTGTGTGCAATTGAATGTTCGCAGGATCTTGAGCGTGTTTGCAAGTAGTGCAACAAATAATTCTAGTGTTGAGTTCATGCCGAATTTATTGACTTTTTGCAGGTAACGTGAAGGCAAGAGGTATTGAAGAAAAGGAAACGAATTCAATGTATTAGAATATTAAAATTACAACGAACAGAACATATTTTATTTTAAACACACTTATTTCATAGTTTATCTGGGGAATGGATCTGGTGGACTGCTGTTTTGAAGGTATTATGGATGCCATAACAGTTCAGTTACGTCACATGTAATCAGCTTACTATAGTGTGGTCGACCAAAAATAATTATGAATGCTCGCAAATGAGTTTGGACGTAAAATTATAATTTTACAAGCACATGGTAGAAAATACACACCCAGATGCTGTAACTACTTGTGGTAGGGTAAGAGCACGGGAGTGAATAAAAGTGCAGTGCTTTTCCTTCACACTGTGGCCACCGCAAGGCTGCGCGCGCGCCAGCCGCCGCAGATCGTACTCCTGCCGAAACAGTTATAATATACCCGCAACTCCCTTAAGTTCTCATAGTTACAATTACAACTATATTAGCAGATATCTTACTATAAGGGAAGTTAGAAATGTTGTTCTTCTCTATACACACAGTAAATTTGTATTCATACTCCAAGGTTCAGCATCACTTAACAGATTACATGATACATTATTACGAATTCGTTAAAGCGTCGCACACAGCTAGAGAACTTGACGGCACAGTAGTGTGCCTGGTGCACACGTTGAGTACCACTGACTTAGCCCCTGTAACTTTAGAGAGATCGTTATAACAATATTTTTACAACAGCATCCTGCATTTTTCGTTCATGTTGTTATCTTATTACCGGTACGTGACAGCACGTGTCTGTGTCAGAGGTCACAAAGGAGTTAAGGTTTGGGAATTCCTGGTAGACGGAAACTGTGCCACCAAATTAGATGTTATATCATTCTGTTACGCTGCTTCTAATCACGCCTCGCAACTTCAAATTAGGCAGCTTGTGTGAATTTCTGGGCACACAGCTGTCGACTGTCAAATTGTAACTCCACAACATTGTTTCCAAACTTTAACTCTGTATTATAGAGGGGGCGTGGACTGAGATTAATGGCAGTTTCTGTCTAAATACAGCCATTTCCTATATCACAGAATACATTTTATATTTCAACAGCACTATGATATTTGTGAATGTCGTCGTAAAAATAAATCTGAGACAACTTCAAAATCCATTTTTTGTTCTTATTTTGTAGTATTAAATTAGTAAGAAACACTTTGTGAAAATTCAGCTGATGTAAAAGATGTGAAAATATAAGGTCATGCAAATTACTTGTGTGCATATTGTCAATATACAATAGAATTTTAATAAATCTCTGGTACTCACCTATAAATGAAGACAAATGCTATCGCCAGGAAGACTACGAAAGAGCTGAGCACAATACTGAGAATGGCATATCCAGGTAAAGCTGTAAAAATAAGTTATAGTTGACATTTTATACACCAGTTCCAAACAAACACATTTTACAATAAGGTAATATAAATAGAGATTTGCAAGTTCTCAAAACTTTTATTGTACTTTGTTTATCAGAGGTGACTTTTTGACTTTCTCTGCCAAGTAAATAGACAATCTATTGGATTCCATCTAAAAATTCGATACCAATATTTCATCGAAAATACATATTTTGAGACTTAATGTGTGTATGTGTGTCTATGAACAGCATAACTAAAAAACGAAAAGTCCGATAAATGCCAAACTTGGTATTTTGATTCACTACCTTCTAAAGATGCGACACAAAGATTCAAAAAAATTCCCCCATCCAAAACCATACTTTACAAGCAATATTTGTCAGAAATTTTGATTTTCTGAAAAGTAGCTGAAACGATTTTTATATTAAAGATATTTACATGACAAATAAAATGTATTTCTTAAATTTCCTAGGAATAGCCTTTGAAGTCCTCCTTGTTCGAAGGGATTGTTTTATAATCTTGTATAACCGCTAAACGATAAGCGATACAAGAAATTGTACTACACAAAAAATGTAGGTATCTTTAAAACATATAATTTATTACACAATTTTCTTGTGGCATTTGCCATTTCCGAGATATCCGTTAATAATGGTTGTATTTGTTCAATACTTCGTATTTCTTTTTAAGACCCAGCGACTTTTGGTTGTTTCTCGTGATTGCATGGGAACACTATGGAATTTTAGGGCCAGCTTATAGTGTCCAGTTTTTAAACATTTGACTATCATGTTCCCTTTGTATCTATAACGAAATGTGTATTGTAGTTATTTCTGCAAGAATTTATTCGGTTATAATGGAACATATCGAAAAGTAAGCTTTCGAAGGAATAACTTGTATACCTACTAATAAACGATAGAGGGGAGAGAAGGTCAAGTGAGTGTAACACATCAGATTTTTTTTCTATTTCCAAATAGAAGGGACGGGCGGCGCCGTGGCCGAGTGATTAGACCGCTCACCGAGGCGGCCCGGGTTCAATTGCAGGGACCCGCATGTGGGATTTGTGGTGGACAAAGCGGCGTCTGGGCGGGTTTTCTCCGGGTTCTCCGGTTTCCCCCGCCATTCATTCCACCAACTGCTCCATCATCACCTTTCCTTTCATCCATTTCACCATCATTTCGTTACATCTACTTTCTTCCTCCCATACCAGTCATCGGGCTGATCACCCATCCTGGATATTCTGTGTGATCCATGAGTGTCTGCTCCTCGACGGGACTCTGACTCCAGGAACTCGTCTGTAAGTCCTGGGGGTGTAAGTCCTACGTACGAGGAGGTTAAACATAGAAAGAAGAAGAAAATAGAAGGGAGGAGTAAATGAATCTATTTTGATGTGTTAAGAATGAACAGCTATTCTATTTTTTAACGTTTATTGTTCAAATTTAATTTATTTTGAAATCCCAAGTATACTGATACTGTCATTGCAATCTTACATAATACCATGCCTCCTCCTGACGACTGATTACTAAGGACTGACATGTGTATATTTACAGAAGCACTAAAATGAAAGCTGCTTGGCTGAGCTGTCTCTGCCCTTAGAATGGACATTGTGTTTAAGGTTTTAGATAGCAGAGCTCCTTTCCATATTATTCCCTTCATCGATTTATCTATATATATTTGCGGTAAAAGGTGGGGACATTTGTTATTTTTCGGCGACAGTTTCGATCGTTGTGGTTCAAAAATGAGAAAAAAGAATACGAGTGCCAGGCTCCAATAACCGAAGTACTTCGGAAGATGATGTTCGCCTCCATTTTTCCCCTCCACCCTGTGAGCGTGAATTATGTTAACATACACCTATATATTAAATGCTATTACTTCTCACCTAGCTAACACTAAAAGAAATCTCGTCCATCATAACACATGTTTTGCATCAGTTGTCAATAAGTTATGTTCCAAAACGGCATTTCCGGTAATCGACTTTCACTTCTGTATCGCAATATGTATCAGATTGGCCGGAAGATTTCTACTGGACGGAGTTCCTCTGTTGGAAGATGGAAGCAGGGACGTTCCAAGGTCTCGCACGTATGCATACTTGAAAGTTTTGTATTTTAACGCAACGTAGTCCCTACGACATTGTTGCTTTTGGAAACGGTTTTTAAATAGGATGAATGCCTTATCCTCAAGATGGAGGACTGTTAGTTTGAACTGTAAAACCAGAGGAATCTAGAGTTCTTTAATAAGTATAATATTACGAATAGTTTTGCAAATACTCGTCACTGAATGCTTGTTATTCATGGACTTTATTAACCTGGATGGCATATCCTCGTCTGGTATGTGGTCAGATCCATATTGGGATTTATTTGACAGCCTTTCTGGTAGTAACATTAATCGTGATTAAACTAAAATCGCTGGAAGAGTTATTATAAATATAATGTGGGACATTTGCGAATAACTAACAAACAGAAAAGTCGTATACGCATCGGAACGATTGTCCCAGTTTAAGGACAAGCACACTTTATTTACAATCAAAACCCATTCTTACTTTCCCTACTACGTATAATAAGAGGAAGTATTGTATTATTCTACCCAAAATTTCTATGTTGAGATACATGTTTCGAAGCCCCCAAAATACAAAAAAGCATTTTTAGAAAAAAGTCCGTGTGTGTCTGTGAACAGCGTGACACAATTACGAAAAGTCGGATAAATACCAAACTTAGTATTTAGGTTCAATGTCTTTCAAAGATGCAACACAAAGATTTTAAAAAAATTCCCCTACCCCAAACTACCATTTACGTGGAAGATTTATCGATTTTTTTTTATTTTCTAAAATGGCTGTAACGATTTTGATTAAACAAATAATATATTAAAGATATTTACATTACAAATAAAACTTATATCTTGAATTTTATAGGAACAGCCTGTGAAGTCTACTTCATTTGGAAGAAGTTATGTACATATAATCTTACACATCTAGTAAACCCTAAGCGATTTCAAACAATTTTTTGTAGCATTAGCCATTTCCGAGACATCCGTTATCCGATGGTTCGATTTTTTCCAGTACTTTGTGATTTTTTTTAAGTCCCATCGATTTTGAGTTCCTAGTGACTGCATAGAAATAGTACGGAATTTTAAGGCCAGAATGTAGCGTCCAGTTCTTAAACATTTGTTTATTGCTGTTCCCTTTATTACCTATAACGAATTGTGTAATGTAGTTATTTCTGCAACTGTTTATTTAGATTAAAATGAATTAGTTATAAAAATAAGCTTTAGTAAGAATACATTTTATACCAAGTAATCAACGATGGAGGGTACATAAGGTCATGTGAATGTATCACATATTTTTTTATTTGGGGAATTATCTACCATACACTAGTTTTCCTACTGCATAACTTTATTTCTCCATAAACCCCTATCCTCAGCATCCTCATCTGTTACTCCTCCAGACGGCATGCTTTATTGGACCCCATCTTGGTCTTTGTAGCGCCATTCTTATCATTCTATCGCTTTGCATTCTTTTCACGTGGACGAACCATTTTAATCTTCTCTCTTCTACTATTTCCACTATTCCGGTTTACATCCATTATTTAAAGAACTTTTTTATTTCTAATTTTATCCCTTTTTGAGAATCCAGAAGCCATTCACCAAAAACCCATCTCTGTTGTTAATATCTTTCTCTCTTGTTGCCTACTCATGTCCATGTTTCTACTCCATAGAGTAATATACTTTCTACTATTGAATTATAAATTAATGTTTTAGTTTTAACTGAAATGCCTCTTATCCATACCATTGAGTTCAACATACCAATTGTTTTTCTTCCTTCGCTTATTCTTGTTTCTATTTATAATATACTAGTTCCCAATTACTTAAATTTGTTGACCATTCTAATTTCCTCTTTGAAAACCTCTAAATTTTAATCCATGTTCATTTGTTGGTGATATTAACTTTAAAAAAACAGAATATTTATTAAGTCCCCACATTATATATGATAATTCGCTTAAAGTCAACATTCAGTTGTTTCTCGCGATTGTATGGAAACAGTATGGAATTTTAAGGCCAGCGTATAGCGTCCAGTATATTCCTCATATTTTATATTCACTCAATTTTCCTATCATATATTAAGCGCTCTCAATATATTGTGTTATTTCTTGGTCAGCTGAAAAACATTAATTGATGTAGGGTGTAATTTTGATTCATTACAATCCCATCGTACTTACGTTTTTGGATCATTGGTGTAAACAAACATCTATATATACGAGGGTCATTTCAAAAGGTCTGCACACAGTAAGATAAAAGTAAAGAAAAATTTTGTTTTACAAAATACAATTACAGGCCTTCAATATAATCTCAAGTTTCTCTTATGACAGCGTCCCAGCGTTTTGGAAAATTTTGTATTCCGGATAGTCCATCTTCATTGTTGAGCTGTCTGATTACTCCGGCCACCTCACTGGAAGCTTCATCAACAGTATCAAAGTGGTTCTTTCAATTTGGGAATCAAATATAAGTCTGGTGGGCTCATATCAGGACTGTATGGTGGGCGGGGACGTATTTCGCATTCCGCATTCATATTTGTCAAGTGTTTCTCTCACTGGTAGGGCAATATGCGGTCTTGCATTATCGTGCAAAATGAGGACACCAGCTGCAAACATTCTTTGAAGAATTTTCGGGCCCAAAATATTTTGCAGAAGCAGGTTATAGTACGCGCCTACTACAGACGTCCCCTGGGCACTCTATTTGTAGCTGTGACTCCTTTCATGCCATACGCAAAGGTCATCATCAGTTTCACCTTTAATTGTTGGTGGAAGAATTTTTTTCGGCCGTGGAGAGTCGGAATGTTTCCATCGTGATGACTGAGACATCAACTCTGGCTCAAAATCTCGTATTCAGGTAAAATCAAGTGCACCAATCGTTTTCAGAAACCGTTCTCCTTCTGTTCAATAACGATGAGTAATATCTTTTGCGACCTGCTTTCTGCTATTCATGCGGATCCCATCTGGCAGCAATTTTTCTCATCTTTAATTTTTCAGTAATGATTCTGTAAACTGAAGTGACAGACATTCTGGCCTCATATGCACTTTTCTCTCACGTTTTTCGTGGATCCTCTCTCAAAATGCCATTAACAATAATCTGAGAGGTGTAGCCTGCTGCGGTTGATGGCCTTCCACTTCTTGGGTTGTTCTCAATGCTTACTTGACCTTCACGGAAACTATCAGACCACCGTAATACTGTGCTACGATCCACTACAGTATTTCCATACACCTCTCTCAAGGCATTGTAAATTTCAGTTGAGCTCTTTCCACACAGGGTTTCGATTTTGTTATAAACCCTGGTCACTATGTGTAATCTGACCTGATTAGGTTTCAGCTTCCATTTTAAAACTGAATTACTCACGGCACAGCTACGCGAACCAGCAGACACATATACAACCGTCAAACCTAAAGACTGACTCAAAGTAACATAAATTTCCACGTGGACACGTCACGTAACGGTTGCGCATGCGCCGTGTGCAGGACCTTTGAAATGACCCTCGTAGTCTAAAGAATACAGGTGGTAAACCACATCCTTGTAACTGTCCTTTAATGATATAAAATTCCCTAGATACATAATTTCCCAGTTTACTTTGTACTTGTTTCCTAGATATATAGGTTTTAATATTTGCATCACATTTTCACTTAGGGTCGTTCTTCCATATTATGGTATTGGTTTTATAATATTTCATTATTCTTGAAAAAGTTTTCATAATAGGATTCGTTACACATATTCCTCGATAATTCTGACATCTTCTGTAAATGGAGCTAATGTATCCTTATTTCATATCTAGTGGTATTTCTTCTCCTTGCAAAATCCTTACATAACTTATTTCATAACTTTATTAATTTGTTTCCTCCAAATTTCAGGAATTTCAAGCGAATATCTCTTGGGCCAGTAGCTTTCCCAATCCTTCCAAGTGATACTTAGTATTTCACATATGTTTCCATCAAATCCCAATTTACATTACTATGATTACAGTTATCATTTTATTTAAATTCTGGTTTATCATCATTTAATAATTACTCACAATATTCTACCCACCGTTCTATGGATATTAAATTTATTTTGGTTTTCTTCTCATTATTCGTTCTCAATCCCTTAACATTTTTCACGCTTCTGCAGACTATTTAAATTCCAAATGACGATTAACTTCTGCACACACCATTTCCCATTGGCTTTTTTGACTTCTTTGTATGCAATATACTTTTTCGTTATATGTTTCATCTTCTTCAGTTTTGGAGTTTAGCCACTGAAGATATACTTTATATTTTTCTTCTGTTTTCTTCAGAAGATCTTGATGTATCCAGTTGTTGAGTCTTGCTTCCTTTAGAAAGTTCCTGATACTTCATATGAAGTATTTAATCATACACTTATTAGTTTCTCTAAAATTAATATATATTTCCTTATCCATTCTTTATATAGAGTTTTACTTCATTCCTTTAAAAGATATATTTTAAATATGTTATTTTCCAATTTTTCATTTCCTTTATGTGCATTTTAATTCCTATAATTTTATGTTCATCTTTTCATTGAAAGAATACTGTTCCCTTCATCAGGTGGTGGTTCCTATCCACATTCCGCTCCTATATATTCTTTAACATACAACATTTTGGTGGAGGTCTTCTGCCTAGTTATAATGCAATAAAAGCCTAATAATTTAGAATAAGTAATTGAAATTCTAGGTATCACACTCATTATTAATAAAAATATTGGACTATATACGTATATATATACCACGTGAGTCAGCTGCGCCTATTTATTTTTGAACTTATGCAACGTGCTAAGCGACATATGTGACTTACGCCTTTCTTGAATGCCTTCTAATGGCTGATTTGCATAAGACTTTATGGAGGAGGTATAGATTGCATAAGTGTTTATGGGACAGAATGCAATCGTTATGTATGTCGATACAAAAACATCCTGGGAGCAGCAGCAACACATTTAGCCAATTTTACAAACTTTTATTCATGAGCATACATCCATGCACCCCTTTGAAAACGCATCTGAAGGAACAATCTATCACATGCATCGGTTGGCAAAACCATTTGAAAACAAAATGGCAGATCTACGGAGTGCGACCATTGGATTTAAGCCATTAGACAATGTACATCCTTGTAAAAATGCTAAGTATTAGGTAGATAATTTCTCTTATTTCACAACTAGACATATTTCAGATTCATACAGTAATTGTAATGACTGATGCAGTTTATTTGTTTGAATTTAAACCACCAAACCGAGCTCAAAACCTTTATGACGCTGCAAGAAGCGTGTAAAGATTCGAGGTGGGGTATAGTTCTGCGATTACTAATTCGTATAGGAACCTAGCTCGTAAGGTAGCATTGGCCGAATTGTATTATCATAGTTGCTTTAACACTGTGCCACTTTAATTCGGGTTCAAATCCTTCGGGTTAAGTTCAAACTTTATTACCTTTTGTTTTATTCCTTTGGGCATATAATTTGATATTATGATATAAATAACATTTTTAATAATACTATAAGTGTGTAAAAATAGAATAATCGCCATGTTTTCCACTGGAAGGTGGATAATTTGTACTTCGTAGTGGGTGGTTTATTCTGGTCAGTATTAACTTGACTCACTCAACCAAGATTAAAACACTTCCCACATGCAAAGTGGCTTTAGCTATTTGCGCCTGTGTCAATTATCGGTGTGAATAAATAAGTCTCTCTCAATTTTTACTAAGCATCTGAAACATTTCTACGATACACGGCTGCTATCATAATGCGTACAAACGACGAGTATGTTGACATGCTGTTAATCTATGGAGAAACAAGGTGTAATGCGCCTGTATGAAGAACGGTTTCCAGGAGGGAGGGCACCTACTGCAGACACTTTTCGAAAGGTTGAAAGACGCCTTCGCGAAACAGGATCATTTGGACTGCTCGCGATGCTCCAGTAACCTCTGGAGGCAATGAAGAAGCTTTGCAAAACGCAATAGAAAACAGTAACGATAAAATATAGTAACGATAGACTCCCCCTCGTGTCCTTCTAGTTCGGAAGTAGTACATAGCCACGCAAATGCTGTGATCGGTGGTCACTTCCATCTCGCTTGCAAAGAAAGCACAAAAGTCCTACTGAAAAACAGCTCTGCACCGCCGCAGTACACCAACCTGTTATCGAAACAGTATCCGACATTCATTACGTTCATTACATCAACCTGTTTACGATTCATTTCCGAGTTCATTACGTTTTCAACTTCGTAAACTTATTGTACGAAGCCGTAAACGCATGCAGTCCGAGGTTCAATTCCGCACTTCCCCTTTGACACAAGGAGCTCGCTGAACAAATGACGTCATTCATTTAAAGCGACTGACGGTAAAGATCGAATAACTCTGAAGACCTGTTATATTATACTCCCCAAGTATTTCTGTAACCTTCAAATCTGGATAAAGCATGGCTATTTTATAAAGTCCAAAATTCTCTAGCTCTCTTTTGAGGTGCAGATTTCCTCCGTGATGTTGAAACACCTGTTGCCAGTCGATTTCTCTGCAGAAAGAGGAAGTATTGTATTTCATCCAAAAATTCGATAATGAGGTTTCACCGAAAATATATTTTTTGAGGTTACCTGAATCTAAGAAAAATAAAGTTTTAGAAAAAGGGGAGCACGGACATGTGTTGAAATTTTATGGAAATTACTGAAATATTGTGACGTTCTGGAACACATTGAGGAGCATTTTGTATAATCTGAAATATTTTAAATCTTAGTTTAGAGGTATGCATGGAGCTATTTTGGTCGTTGCATCCTTAAAATAACTATTGAGTTATTGGATTTTAACACATATTGATTTCTATTCATATAGTATATTTGTATTAGTTTTTCTATTTGTATAATGTTTGTAAGCTTTGTTTTTCTTTGCATATTCATTCAAACTGAAATTACTGTCATAAACCAGCTGCATTTGTAAATTAAAATGCGGATTACATTCGCGTGACTTTCTCTAACCGCTATCGTTTATTTTACATAGATTTCATTAGAAATTGTTAAGAAAGCTTATATTTGTAACTACATATTAATACAGATAAACCAAAAACAGTCTCATAGTACATTGTACATTGAAGACGGATAGGGGAAATCGAATTGGTATTCCTATGTTTAAAAGCGGGCCTGTAATATGCTGGCCTTAAAATTCCATAGTATTGCATGATATCGCGAGAAAAAACTTAATAAAGACAGCACTTTAAAATGACCAAGTTTTGAACAACTGAAACCATTAAAATGGATATGTCGGAAATAGCTGATGGCACAAAAAGATTTAGTCGAAATAAAGTGCGTTTTAGAGTTCTATATTTTTGTGTAGTACGTTGTTGTATATGTCTTATGGTTTACATTTTACACAACAGTATTTCTGAATGAAAAAAGGACTCCATAAGCTGTTCCCAGAGAATTTAAGATATACATTTTATTTATCATGTATAAGGCGTAATTTTTAAAGTAAGTGCCGATAATTCTTTAAAAAAATAACAGAAAATTATTTTCCAAATACTTTATTATCATTCGTTGTCAGCACCTGACTCTACTTCTCCACATAGTCACCACCGTTATTCAGGCACATGTCGTAACGAAAAACCAGTTTTTGTATGCTCTCGTCAAAGACTGATGGCGCTAGTGATGAAAACCAAGACTGCACTTCTTGTTTGACATAATCGTCGTCGTTGAAACGTTTTCCACCAAGGAATTTATTCAGATGAAGAAACAGATGAAAATCGCTTGGTGTCAAATCCGGATTATAGGGAGATTGGTCGAATTGTTCCCAACCAAATGATGTGATCAGATCCTGAGTTTGTTTGGCTGTGTGTGGCGGACATTGCCGCTCATTATTGTTTCCCAATAAACCTCACACAATTGACAACGAATGTTTGCTGACGTAACATTTCTCGCATTCAAAAACGAATCACTGATCTGACTTCACATTCGGCGGGTCGTTTGATTGCTTTGAACACTTTGAAACGTTCTAACAACAGGAAAACACAAAGTGAAGGTAGCTCACAGCTGTGTCTGGCGAGCTGATGAATATGGAATGTGATCGGCGTACTCAAAATCGCGACTGCAGCGGCAACATATTAAAACAGTACTTACTTTAAAAATACGCATTGTAAATATCTGAAGTATGTGGTATTTTAATCAGAATCGTTAAAAAGCCATTTTTGTTTGAGGAAATAAAAAATACTGAATTTTTTTAGGTGAAGGGTAGTTTGGAGTGGAGGTTTTGTTTAATATTTTTGTGTCGCAACTTTGCAAGGTACTGAACTTACATGCCAAGCTTAATAATTAAATTTTCATTTTAGATATATGGTGTTCACAGACCCACATACATGCAAGGACCGCTTTCTAAATCTGTTCTTCTTGGATTCAGAGGCCCTCAAAATATGTATTTTCGGTGAAATTTCGACATCGAATTTTTTAGTCAAATGCAAATCTTCCTTTACCTTGAAGAAATGCTATTTTGTTGTATTCTTATTTGCTCCAAAAAATATTTAAATATATTAACTTTGTAATTTTTGACTGTTTCTTTAAATATAATATATTTATGTTTGCCTCGGCTGCGTCAGTATTTGTATTTTTTAGAGACATGAATGTCTTAGCAGATAGTGGTGCCACTGAAAAATGTAGGCTTACACAGGTTATAATTTTACTTCACTCCTTTTATTAATGCTTGACACAATTTAAAGAACACTTCACTGATATAGAGAAAGCTGTGAGATTTTTTTATTAATTACTTGCACTTTTTAACACGTAAACTATTTTCGTCTCACACTGAATACGTATTAAATTTCTCGAGGATGCATCTCACGTCCGGTTAGAAACACTGTCTACAAACAACTGACTTCTGAATTTGTAAATTTTGCTTCATTTTAGATTCTGATTGGCTAATCCTAGTACAATAGAATACCTTCATTTAACTAAAGCTTTTTCTGGTTGTTGATTGGCTATTTTATAAACTGTCACAAAAAATACATTATTGTTTCCAAGAATTACAAGTAGCATTGTCAAAGTTTCAATTTCAGTATTGCCTCACGGTTACCTCATTGTTAGCAACTTTTGACCTATTTCTCACAGCTTCTACATTACTAAATTACGTAATACATTCATATAACTTTATTGAACATGTACATAATAATTTAAACATATATAATGACTGTAATACACACTTTTTATATATTGTTAAATACCCATATTGCTTTAAGGCGCGCTATTATTGAATTTATATATTATATAATTTGACTGAAATCACTTAAGTGTTAAAAATACTGCCTCAACCTGTTATAGGGAGGTGGTAGAGTAGTAAAAGTTTACCTATAGAATGTAAGAATATTTATGACAATTTCTCATAATGCAATCCATGCGTGCATGGAGAAATTATAACCCCGAGCTAATGGGAGTAAATCAGATAGTATAGCATATGTACCTGCTACTAACAGCATAGTTGAATGTATCATATAGGGCTTAATTAAACTTGAGCGAATTCAATCAAACATGGGATAATGCGTAGCATACAAGTGGGGAATGTTAGCCCTATAGCAGTGTTTCCTGATATTTCTCATACATTAAAGAGGACATGAACAGCCATCAGCGGAATAAAATGGGAATATTGGTGAACAAGCTCTGTCAGCATACCATTGCTAGCAAATGATATGTCATTCCAAATTATCATCGCTGCACACGCTCCTTTGACATCGAAATGCGATTCGCCTGTGGGAGGACGCAGATACTACCAAGCTTTGTGGACTCGCAGCCTTTGAATTATTTCCAACAACGAACCATGGAATAACAGCGACACACGCGTTTCGTTTAATTTTAGCAGCAATTGTAGATCATGTTGCTCAGATTCGCCTTGGTTATGTGGTTAAACTAAAAAGCTATGTGTTTATAGAAATTATGTTATCCATATACAAACTAAATAGAAAGCATAAACAGTTGTAGGCAACTTTGATATACTTCGAAAAAGGAATCACTACATATTTGTTACACTTGCAATGTGTCGCATTCATATGGCTTTCTCTACCAATCTCTGCTCATCTCTAACCATTCTTTAGCACACTATTATTATAAAACCTTATTATTCTATATACCTGAGTTTAATCGAGATAAAAGCATTTGTATAAATTAAATTAAATGGAGTTTTATTACTTTAACTACTATGGTTCTTAGCGTCCCATTCCATATATTGGACGTGAAAGACCGGTAATTTTTCTCAGAGACCTCTTTATCAGACTTGAGATTCTTTTACGTGCCGTAAATCTACGACACCGGACCACCGAATGAAGGCAAACTAAAGATTTTTACGCCCGAAAAAAGCCATTGCCCTCCGCCGAATTTGAACACACAACCTCGTGAACTAGGTGCTAGAATGCAACCATTACACCACGGACATTTGTATAAATAGTTTTGTTATATATTTCCTTGCAGCTACAAGAAAACTAGGGATTTACAGTAGGCATAAACCGTAGTCAAATCTTTTAAGAGCAGGTCCTATGGTCTTTAAATTCGGTTTTCTCTGAATGACCAGTACAAAAATATGAGATCCATTCACACAACTTTCTTTACCCTTAGTGATTTTACAAATTATACTCACAAAATTATTTTTTTTTATCTTCTCTATTTTGTCCAGATAAACTCTGCGTGTCAAGGGTACATTTATCAGCTGCGAGCTGTCTCAGTCGTTGCTTTGTCTTCGTGTGTGAGGTGTTTCGACAATACGTGTGTTGTATGTGATTTCCTCAGGAAAGTCATTTTCTTATGAGTCCACGGAAATGCCTGCCAACAAATTTACGCTTGAAGAGCGAATGTTTATGTAAGATACTTACGTGAAAACTGAATCATATGGACAAGTGTGTCGACAATTTTAGCAGGAATTTCCTGATTAAGTTTATAGGAACAATCCCCACACCATAGATGAACTTAAGGACAATATAAAAGCAGAAATTGTGAACATTACGCAAAAAGAACTTGTGCGTGTGAATGGTAATTTCATCAGTAAATGTCAAAAACGTCTATGTGTAGATGGACACCACTTTCAGCAACATTTACAACAAGGTTAGACTCATTACATATATGATACTAACACTCGTGTGTAACGCGGGAGCTATGAACGGAAAACCCTGCATTGTAGTAGACTGTATGCGGAGCACACATTCGTGAGATCCGCGGCCTTTGCATAAAATGAAGGCACTTTAGCTGCATTACAGATTTCGTTACAGTGTAAAGGGAATAGAGCTAGTCAAATGTTTAAAAACTGGGCGCTATATGCTGCCTTAAAATTCCATACTTTTTCCACGACAACTCGAGAAACAATTGAAAATCACAGGACTTGAAAATAATGAAAGTGTTGAAAAAATCACACCGTCAATAACGAATATTTCGGAAATGGCTGATGCCAAAAGAGTTATTTGAAATAAATTGTACGTTTTAAAGAGATATACATCTTTGTGCAGTGTGCTTTCGTTTATTTCTTAACGTTTACCAATTATACAAGATTACACAAAATTAGTTCCTTTCTTATGAAGTAGACAACACAGGCTATTTGAGATACACGTTTCATTTGTCATGTAAGTATCTTTAATATATGATATTGAGGCATTTAATATGTTTATGTGGATTATTTTGGTGTAGTTGGAATAATTGAATATTTACATGTTGGTAGTATTGCCGCTTACGAAGCACGGATTGTGGAGTTATCACGCAGATACTGACGTGCATATAGGATTCTTCCGCTTTGGAGCATGGGGAGTCAGCGGGTTCACATGAGGAGGGTAAACTGTCCTCTTCGAAATACAACCAAAGCTAAATCATGTGCGTTTTATAACTTGGAATTTATAATAAACCTACTATGTATATCTTGATATGTATTGATATTTTAAAATAACAGGCCATTCCCTTTCAATTCCTGTACCACAAATCATCCAAATTACTGCGATGTGTTCATTATAACTGTATAATTCTGAAAAGCTTTATGCTTTATGTTGAAAACTACAAAGAAGCATTCCTGAACTTTGTGCGTACGAATAGACATATTGGTTTAGGCAACGGGCAAGATTTTGGTTTAATATTTGTTGTATTTTTTTTCTCCACGTTTAAATTCATGTTCTGGTGAGCTTATTGTGCTACCACGTACTTTAAAAGGTAACATTCTGGCTTGGTTTTAAGTACCCATGTGATTGCTAATGTCCTGATACCACCTTCTTTATTACAATGTTATCAATTCTGCGAGCATTTGGGTGAAATTCCTATTTTTCTACTGTTATTTTGGGCGTATTGTGAATTTCTACGATTTTATTTTGTTCCGGCTGGCGTCATAACCTGTATCGTGTGTTTGGCATTGTTTTTCGTTAGGATGGCTTTAATTAATTTAAATTAAGCTTCTTTAGTGTATTTCACATCATTTTGCTAATTTGTGGTACATTTTTACTTTCTCTACTACGTATAGTAAGTAGGGTAAGTATTATATTCCACCCAAAAATTTGATATCGAGATTTCACCGGAAATACATGTTTTGAGACCCCCTGAATCCAAAAAAGCATTTTTGGAAACATGTCCGTGTGTGTGTCTTGGTATTTAGGTTCAGTAACTTCCAGAGATGCGACACGAAGGTTTTCAAGAAAATCACCCCACCCCAGATTACCCTTTACATGGAAAATTTTAATTTTCTCAAAAATAGCTGTAACGATTTTGATTAAAATATATATTTAAGATTTACATTTCATTTGTCATGAAAATATCTCGAATTTTCTGGGAATGTCTCCAAAAGTATTCTTCATTGTGAACGACTTTTGCATAACTGGTAAACCATAAGAGACAAAATACACAATATTGCGATAAAATACACAATTTATGTCATATACATTTTTTTGTTGGGTGAACCATTTTCGAGATATTGCGTATTATTCCCTTAAATTTTCCAATACTTTTACTGTTTCTCAAATTCGTTATTCATTTTTTTTTGTCCTGGTAATGCAAAGAGAATAGAATACTCCACATAGCAACCAGCTCTTAAAATATTTGACTATCGCTTAAAGCCTAGCTATTCCCCTTGCATCTACAAGAAAATTAGGGATAATATTAACATCTCGATTAACATGAAGCATAAGAAGAATAAGCGTTTGTAAAAATAGTTTGTACAAGAGTAGAGAAAGTCCTGTGAGTAACACATCAGATTTCTTTTAGATCTGTCGCTATGTGTAAAATGTAATTTGCATGTCAAAAGATCGTTTTTGCAAATGACTAATATGAAATAGACGGAGAATAAGAGTTTGTAAAAATATTTTGTACAAGAGTAGAGAATGTCATGTGAGTGTAACACATCAGATTTTTTATATTATGTGCAGGTTTAAATGTTCTTGATCCCACGTAATTTTGTTATTTAGGTATTGCAATTGCTAGTTAATTCCTTTTGGTGTTTTCTGCTGTATTTCATTTTTGTGCTTTCATCCTTATTGTGAGTGAAACAGAATTAAATAATTTCATACAATGCTTTTTAGTACTTAGAAGAAAATAGTAGTGTTTATAATGCGGAAAGTGATACTGTGCTTTCAATATTGGTCATTATGGTTTAACAAAGCATTAAAAGCGTTGGTTAGATGAACAGATTTTACACGCTGTGATTTGGTGTTACAAAGGTAGATGTAATATAATGTGTGATTTTTACGTATCATATGAAAGTTGTCGCGGTAGGCGCCACTGGTTTTTTTTTTTAAACTTCACTTGGATCATTGTTGGTAAAGATAATTCTTTTCCACGTATTATTTATGTTTAGAAGTCTTGTTGTATAAAATCGAGTGGCTCAAATTTTATGTCTGTGAATATGTAGCATTGTGCTCAACCCCCTTTCATATTCTCGCCATGCGCGCTTACTTTTAACACAAGTGTATTATTGCTGTTTTAATCCTATAACTTGTAATAGATAGTGTTATTTTAAATGTGTTGCCTATGTTGCTTTCTTTTCGTATGTTTGATATCATTTGAGGTTATACTTTAGTAGTAGCTGTGTTGGTAGTAATATTGGTCTCTAGCTTGTATTTCTGATATTCTCAGTAGGAATTTAGCTTTTTATAGTGCCATAAATACCGCTTTTTATTCTGCTGTTGTTATAGTTGGAGTGAAGACTACTCTTCCACTTTTTTATTGCATTTGAGGCGGTTCTCATACGCCTCGCTTAGAAGCCTACCTCTGAGAGGGGCATGGCTGTCTCTGCACGCTGCGGTCCGTGGTTCGTACCTCGCACGGGTACGGTCACCACAGAACATACTATCTGCAGGCACGGCAGAAGTAATGACACAGTCTCGAAGTACCGTACCTGTTTTGAGGTCCTCTCATCGGGGATTCTTCTTCTTCTGCTGCTACTTCCGTCGACGGATAATGTGTTTGTAGTAATTTAGTTTCTCTTTGCCTTGGCTAGGTTGATTCTCAGTGGAGATGTGCGCATGGACTCTGTCTATCAGAAAAGCATAACTTAGACGATCCAGGTTGTGAGATAAAATAAGTTTTAGGAGGATTTGAAGCACGACGGAGTTTCATTGAACTGAAATTTATTACCACCAATAATGACACTAGATAACGTTCCTGGTCACTGGGAGCTGACAAATTTTTCGCGCGTCTCACGACCCTTTTAAATCTCGCTGTGCTTGGGCGTCACTTATTCCTCCACACAGCACTACAATTACACACTACGAGGTATACCCTCAATCCGGAATGTACTTCGGCACTTTGAAGAAACTACCATTTCACGGGCCCTATTTGGGCGCCAAATTCTGCTCACAAGTGACGTGAAGGCTGTGTCCGGAATTACATATTGACTGCCTCATTTCTGGGGTTAACATGGGATATTCATGCAACCCTATCCCCCACTCAATACTTAAAGTTTCTGCTATATTATTGGAGTATTTTTCACGGGATAGTAAGTGTCCGTTTAACATTTTGCCTTTCTCTAGCATCCCATTGGCCAATTATTCATTATGTGAGTTTTCCCTGGCGTCACAGATGTCTTCCGCATATGTGTCTGGATAGAAGAACCTTGCAAAAATATGTGACCCTTGACCCGGCTAACAGAAAGAGGGTTCCCACATTCCAGCGCTCGTAAACAGACATCTTTTCGACGAAACTGTAGGATTTAAGGCAACCACCAACCAGTGGAGCAGGAACCTTATACACAGCTAAATATTACGCTGTACTAAAATAAATAATTACACATGGTCCAGATTACTTACATATACAATCTATACATTAAAATGATGGGCAAAGAAAATGACATAACACAAAAATATATTTCGGTGCCATAGATAAATTCTGCCTCACATTGTATTGTTGAAATTGGATGTGCCTGTATTATGCAAGCTATGCACCTCTTGATATTTGGTCCTCTGTAATGTTCCCCAAGTAACATTTTTAGTTCACGTGTCGTTACTTCTTTCTTTTTAAATTGCTCTTTTTTAGCTGCACTTTGAGTGAACTAACCCACTCGGTTAACCGTTTTTCATTGCGATTTAATTATCTTACGACATATTCTGCTTCCTGATTGTTTCAGGGTGATCCACCCCTGTTCGCATAATCAAAATAGTTTGGGGTGGTGGGATCTTTTTGAAAATCTTTGTGTCGCATCCTTAGAAGACATTGAACTTAAATACCAAGCTAGATATTTATCCGACTTTTCGTTTTTGGATTAGCTGTTTACAGACAAACACAAACACGTTCTCAAAAGTGCTTTATTAGGATTCAGGGGGCTCAAAACATTATATCCGTTGCAATCTCTACATTTTTTGGAATGCAATATCTTCTCTGCCTTCTATGCATGCGGTAGAGAAAGTAAAAACAAAGAACTGCAGAAAATCATGACGTATTGGAAAATTCAAACCAATAAAAAGGATATCTACGAAATTCTTAACCACATAAAACGTTGATTTGACAAACTGTGTGGTTTTTAACAATATCTGTGTTATTTGAATGGTAGATTTTGTCTACCTCTTACGGTTTACCAGTTATGTAAACGCCATTCGAAATGAAGAGAACTTCAGAGGCTATTTCTAGAAAACTGTGGATATACGTTACATTTGTCATGGAAATATCGTAAGCATATGTTATTTTAAACAAAATCGTTAGTCATTTTAGAACATATTTCTATATAGTCGTTTGGGGTGCCAGACTTTCTTAAAAATCTTCTTGTCACATCCTTGGAAGATACTGTGCTTAAATACCAAGTTTGATGTTTAATCGACGTTTGGTTTTTGAGTTGTACTATTCCCCACACAAACATACACGCGCAATGTTTCGTCTGCGTTGTTACAAATTAAACCACTTCAAATTCATCTTATTAAAAAAGCTGAAAAATTGCCATGTTTCTTTTAATTTCCGTGTTATCTTTAAATTAGTTAATAATAGGGCTGTATAGAGGGAAAAGCAATTGTGGACATTTTTGAAAGGAGCTAGTATTATAATCCGTGTTGATAGGTAATACTTTTTACATGTTACAGTACAACAAGCGTTTAAGCACGGAATATCTTACGTCAGGGACGATTTTCATCTTTGATTGGCCTACATATAGTCAAATTAATGTAATTATATAGAGAAGAGGAGTACTTACAGGTGTCCGGGCAGAGGGAGTTGTCGAAGCCGCAGGTGGGAGTGTCAGGTGGAGGTTCTGTCCTACCCCCGGCCCAGTAGATCTTCTTGTCCTTCACGTACTGGAGAGTGCGGTTAATGCCGATATAATTGGCCACCGTCTGCAACAAAAAACCAGGTCATCCATAAAGTACATCGGGTGCATATCGATTTATATATTCTATACACTTGTGCCAAGCAGAACTGTTCTATCCTATTTGCTTTCGAAAAGCTTAGCCGATAGTAATAAGTGTGCGGGACATTACATGAATACATTATAGATTCTTTTCTTGCTTTATTAATTAAATTTCTTAGTATAGTGCCACTTATATGTTTAAATTGATTAATTTTATTCTTAATCTCTTGATTCTGCACCAAGCGAGATGGCTCAGGCGGTAACTGGTAGATCACGGTTTCAATCCCCGGGGGCAAACGAAACTGACCGAAGTTTCTTTCGCGGTTTTTCTCAGTCGCTAGACGAGTGCTGGGTTGAATTATTTCCTTCATCACTGCGTTTCATTTTCTTCTTCTACGGACTGATCACCCATCCTGGATGTTATGTTCCAGAGTTTGCTTGCTCTTCGACAAGCTACTGACCCAAGGCATTGACTTGTTAGTTCTTGGGGAGGCATTCCTACAAAGAAAAGGGTGATCCACTAAATAAGAAAAATATATTATCTGCACTTTAGATAATAAAAATAATTAAATTATACAAAACCATAGCAGTCCCGATATTAACAAAGTTGTTAAACTTTGATTTTAACGAAAAATTTAAAATAACAAATACTATAAGCTGAAACGATATTCTTAAGTTGCAAGCACAAAGTACAGACCACAAACTAAATAGATAAATTGGACAATAGTTAAAAATAGTCAATGCAAATGAACGTATAATAGATCAAAATGGAAGCAACATGTAGACAGAATGGAAGAAGACTAAGTAAAACTACAGTGTGTCCATAAAAATACTGTCATACTTTGAACTGGTATTCGGTCGCTTTGGATAGTTGATTTGGGTGAAGTTGGTGACATTCGAAAAAGAAACTCAATTTTCTTTACTATACCTCATAGACTTTGGGTGAGGCCCCCCATGAGTGACGCTGCAGACATCAAGGCGATATTCCCATTCGTGCCACACACGCTCCAACATATCTGATGACATGGAACTGGTTGGCAGTAGTGATACGAAGTGCACTTCTTGAAGGTTTTGAGCCAATAGGGATACATACACATATCCTTTATGTAACCCCATTAAAATAAGCCACAGACCGTCAAGTCAGGCGACCATAGCGGCCAATTGTAGAAGACATTACCACCATTTCCGGCACGTCCAATGCATCTTCCTGGAAGCCGCTTATTTAGATGTGTAAATGCCAGTGAGGAGGTGCTCCATCTTGTTGGAAAATAAATTCGTTGCCTTCTTCTTCCAATTGTGGAAACAACCATTAAGTGAGCATATCAAGATAAGTTGCAGCATTGACAGTGCCCTCTCGAAAGAAAAATGGACCATAGACTTGACATTTCGATACGGCACAAAAGACATCCACTTTAGGGGAGTCTCTTTCAACTTTCAAAATGGTATGTGGATTCTGGCTCCCCCAAATCCTAACATTATGCCTGTTTACTTTTCCTCTAATTGGAATGTTGCCTCATCGCTGAAAATTATTTTTTTCTGACAGATTTTCATTGTCCTCCATTAGTACCAATACATGTTCGGAGAAATGTAATCGTTTTGCAGGATCATCAGGTTTCAACTTACGCAGTAATTGCAGTTTGTAGGAGTGAAACTTCAGTCGCGTACGTAGGATCTTAGATACGGTGAATTTAGGGATGCTTAACTGCTGTCTAGCTCTACAGACAGACTTCTTAGGACTTCGTACAACTACCTCCAGCACTTGTTCCACAATTCCGTAATGACAGATAATGACAATAAGTCCTCCGATGTAAGGTCGTAAGCGTTACTGAATCATATTAATAAGGTACTATCTTTCAAGAAGGTAATTGTACACTTTCCGCGGATCAGTACCATTCAGGCGTTACGCGAGTAGGGAGCAGAAAGCTAAATCAGCCGTGGTCGTAGAGGTATATTATCGGGTCGCCATTTTAATGTCACTCATTTCTAAGATTTATACGATTATATTAACCCAGTTTGACGAAAAATTTACTAAATATCACAAAACAAGTTGCAATTTTCTTGCAGCTGAGCTATTAACCACATGGCATTGGAAAATATGCAAGAAAACATAAAACATGTGGAATGATTTTAATAGAATCACCATCTATGTTGCATATAATCCACGCATAAACATCTGCTGCCGTAGCTCAGTGTTAAAACGCACGCTGTTGCAACCCCAGCATAAGGTCATATCTTTCATTCCAACCTTTTCACTTTGTAAGACGCACTAACGAATAAATCTACAGTTTTCTTGCAGCTTGGCTATTACTGCACGATTTCGAAGAAAATGCAAGGAAGTTGAATGGTAATTTTAATGGAGCCAACTTCTAAATGATGTATGCAATCCATCGGATCATGACAGTTAGCTAATACATAGAATAACAAGAAACTGATAAATTCTCATCTTGAGAAAAACGGAGTTACAGCTGCAAATATAATTGTAAATAATTCCATGGAATATAATGCATAAAATTGAAAATGTAAACCTGTGTAACTGCTATTTACTCGTACAATATAATTACCCCAATTATTAGAAATAACAAAAAGAAAACGATAGCCGAGGATAATGGTGCTTAAAAGCAAACTAAAAAACCGCTATTTCATAGCTGAAGTCACGTCATATATGAAGAAATAAATTAATTTCTGAAACATTTCACATTTATAGGCAATGCATTTCTCTGGAACTCGAAATAACAAATGAAAAATAAACATGAAATCTTGTGTTTCTATGTCTATATTAATCCAGTATGACGAAATATAAATCAAATATCACAAAACAAGTTGCAGTTCCTTGCAGCTGAGCTATTAACTACATGGCATTGGAAAATATGCAAAAAAAAACAAAAAAAAAGTGGAATGGTGATTTTAATAGAACCAACATCTATGCTGCATATAACCCCCGCACTAACATCTGCTGTCGTATCTCAGTGGTAAAACGCGCGCTGTTTCAAGTATGGCAAGGATTGACAGTTCGAACCCCAGCATATGGTGATAGTTTTTATTCCAACCTTTTTTAACCTTGTATTTCTTGCGCATGCGCAAAATGTTGCTGAAAGTTCTTATGCACTGCTATCGAACATTTTCACTAAGGCTTCATCACAGTAAAGCGGCATGCCACGTCCACGAGATTATATGGAGCTGACTACAGCTCAAAAGGGTGAAATTGTAGGTTGTGCTACTCATGGTGAAAACACCTCGCAAATCTGCAGAGAATTGAGTTGTGACCGAAGAACTGTGAAACAGTGGCTAGACCGGCATCAGGAGGGAGAAGTTGAATGGTCCAAATCACGCAGGCGTTCAGATAGACACTTGCTCAAGACGAAGCTCTGGTAGAAGATGTGAGGAAACAACCTTTAAGACACAGGTCTTTTTTTTCTGGACAAAGCAGTTGAGTATGACTGCTCATATGAAACCATACACCAACGATTAAAGGATGCCGGTATTGCATCCCATCGTCCCGCCACTAACTCCTTCTCACTGAGGCACACAAGGCAAGAAGGTTATAATGGGCACAGCGTAATATTGACCTTCCTCAACCTTACTGGGACTTGATAATCTGGAGTGATGAGAAGGTATTTCGACCCGACCACCAAGGGACTCATGTCTGTATAGACTCGGGGAACTAGATACGCGACTCAGCACGTCGTTTGAGCACAACATTCGGGAATAATTGAAGCACATTTCTGAATCTAAATGACAGCATCAGGTCCAAGGGAGTTAATAGAAGTGCCAGAAACAATGACGAGTGCAGCCCTATGTAGATATTCTTGAAAACACTTTGCTACCATTCCTTCGTGCTAGGTTCCCAGAACAAGAACAATATATATATTTGTACGACAATAGTGTTATGCATACCGCAAATAACACTCAGGATTGGCTAAAGGAGCTTCCAGAAATGGACTGGCCTCCAAGATCTCCTGATCTGAAACCCATTGAACATGTATGGGCCTCCATGGTAAAGGAATGGGAAGAACGCCGACCAGACAGGGTGCGAGTGAATCTGGTAGTTTACGTGATGGAGCTATGACAACATTATCAACAGAACCCAAACCGGTGTTCTGCACTGGTTGCAAACATCACGAAAGAATAAACAATGCAATCGTACCTGGGGTGATTATGCTAGATTCTAAAACACAAGATTTCATTTTCTTTTCCCTTCGTTGTTTCAACAAGTTATTTGTTCCAGGAAAAATACATTGTCTATAAATCTGAAATGTTTCAGAAATTAATTTATTTCTTCATATATGACGTGGCTCAGCTATGAAATAGCAGTTGTTTAGTTTGCTTTTAAGCACCATTATCCTTGGTTATCGTCTTGTTTTTGTCATTTATAATAAATGTAATAACACTATTGTAATTAGCAGTTACACAGAATATACCTTTTCAGATTTATGCATTATACTCCATCGAATTATATAAATTATATTTGCAGCTCTAACTCTGTTTTTATCAAGATGCGAATTTATTAGTTTCTTCTTATTTTATGCATTAGTTTATTAATGTGAGCAGGTGCATTGTACACAGCATTTAGAAGTTGGCTCCATTAATATTACCATTAAACTTCCTTGCATTTTCTTCGAAATCATGTAGTAATAGCTTAGCTGTAAGAAAGCTGTAGATTTGTTCTTTAGTGCGTCTTACAAAGTGAAAAAGTTGGAATAAAAAGTATGACGATATGTTGAGGTTCGAACCCTGAATCCACTGCAGAATTGAAACAGCGTGCATTTTACCTTGAGCTACTACAGCAAATGTTAGTGGATGGGTTATATGCAACATAGGTACTGGTTCTATTAAAATCAAATTTCACGTGTTTTCCGTTTCCTTGCACATTCTCCAATACTATCTCATTAATAGCTCATCTGCAAGAGAATTGCAACTTGTTTTGTGGTATTTAGTCCATATTTTGTCAAACTGGCAGGTTGAAATGGCGACGACTGTATACATCTACGACTATGGCCGATTTAGTTTTCATACCCCCTACTCACGGAATGCCTGAATGATACTGACCCGCGAAAAGTGTAAATTTATTTCTTGAAAGATAATACATCAGTGTTCATCGTTCCTATCTTCCAACTTATAGGAAGACAGCTACTAATACAAAATGGGTAAAATAATGTGATGTATCAAATTCTCATAAATTTCTCTTCCCATTAGAAATTCATGTAATTTGTTATACAGTGCGGACGATTTAAGCTGAGACTGTACTATATCTCCAAAAATAGGCGTAGTAGAAAGAAATGCCTTTAATAAAATTGCTTGCTATTATGGGGGAAAGTAAATGCTATTAGCCGTGTTTTCTTCGGAGGGCATTATGGTGGTTAGTTTTAGGTTCAACTTAATTTTTTAAATTCGAACCTACCATCACAACGTCCTCGAAGTAAAACATGACTAATGACATTTACTTTCTCCCATAATATAAGCAACTTTTATTAAAGACACTTCTTTCTACAACGCTTAGTTTTGGAGATGTTGAGCTAATATTTCCAAAACTAAGCGTACAGTCTCAACTTAAATGGTCCACCCTGTACATTTAGGATTTATATAAAAAGCTATTTTAATTTTTTCTCTCATTTGTTTTACAACGCTTTAACTACGTGGTCATATTATCGTAACCTCTTTACATATTTTAGCTCAATGGGGGGGGGGGTAGAGCAATAGATACCGTGCACAGGATCTAACATTATATCACAAATTACACGAGGTCCGGCGGGGGTAGCTCATAGAAGTTCATAAAAACACTTAAAGATCACTAAAATATTCCTAAATCATTGTGTGGGTTGAAGGAAGGATCTGTCTGCTACAAGTAATTACATTTGGATGGAAAATATATATTACAATAAAAAGGGATTACAGTACCTCCTTGCCTGTCGGTGGGACGCCATGCTATACGCGCGAACAAGCTGCACACACACTGTCCTTGTTGCAAGCAGAAACTCGACTGACTGAGTAACCCACGCTTATCTTAGCGTCAGGCACGCTACTCTAAGAACCGGTTTCTATCCGCACTACTATTGCAACATATCCGGTCTGGGTTGCCAGGTCACAAACATACCAATTATATCACAAATGTCACAATATCGCGACAGAATATGTAAGGAGATAACTCTTGGATCGGTGTGTGGCGGACAGTTAGTTTTCTGTTTCATCCCTGTACCGTATCATCTTGCTCGTCACTTTTTCACAGAGGCCTTAGTACTAGGCAACTGTACCTCCGTTTCTGTTACGGACAAATGGAATCTTCGACACGTGTCTACAGAGGTCTTAGTACTCCTGTGAGTGCAATGGTCACCTTAAACGGTATTTCTCGGTGGTGACACTTATAAGTTACTGAAAACAGAGCATGGGAAAACCTTTCGCTGGCCGAGAGACTAATAAGGTACAGCCTGCGCTCTTAAACTCCACGGTTTACCCGGAGTTTACCTGTATCTCTGCTTCTACAAGTGGAGATGGCATTAGAGCACCGTCCAACCTACCTGCTTTCATTATCTGTGGATAAATGGCAGATCATTCGCGTTTACCTTCTGTTTTCAGTTTTGTAATGTTTTAAGCTTAAGGTGGAACTTTGGCCGAGGTATTAAATAGCCAATCCGGTATTCATTTTAGCGACTAAGGGAAACCACGAAAACAAAATATTTAAATTGGTCAGCCCACGGGATTTTGACCCAGTTCCTGTCGAAAGGTTTTTAGACGTTACCGCCTGAGTCATTCCGATCAGTAATTCTTCCATTCACGTGAGGTTATTTACGAAAAAAATTTGATGCGATACATTCGCATGACTTTCTCTACCCTCTATCGTTAATTAGTGGTATACAAGCTAGCCTTACTAAAGCTTATTTTTATACCTACTTTATTTTAATCCAAATAAACGTCTACAGAAATAGCTACAATGCAGATTTCGTTATAGATACAAGGAGAACAGCGATAGTCAAATGCTTAAGAATAAGGCGTTATACCCTTAAAATTACATACTCTTTCCATGCAATCGCGAGAAACAACTGACTGTTGACAGGACTTTAAAAGAACGGCTAAGTATTGAACAATTCGAGCCATTAATAACGGATATTTCAGAAATGCCTGATACTGCAAAAAAATTATTTGAAATTAACTGTTTGTTTTAAAGCGATCTATATTTCTCGTGTAGTACGTTTTCATCTATCGCTTAATTTTACCGTTATACAAGATTATACAAAATTCCTTCCAAATGAAGAGGACTTCAAAGACTATTTCCAGAAAATTCAAGATATACATTTTATATATTTAAATATCTTCAGTATATGGTATTTTAATAAAAACGTTAGAGCCATTTTTAGAACAATTTCGAAGATTGTTCAATGTAAACGGTAGTTTTGGAGGGGGATTTGTTTAATATCCACATGTACATTTTTAATACCAAGTTTGGTGTTGATCCGACTTTTCGTTTTTGAGTTTACTATTCACAGCTAAACATACCGACCATACACACACACGAAACTTTTTCTAAAAATGCCTTTTTTTATTCAGGGGTCTCAAAACATGTATTTCCGGTGAAATCTTGATATCGAAGTTTTTCGGTGGAATGAATGAAACCTTCTCTAAATATATGTAGGCGGTAGAGAAAGTAAAAATAATTTCACATTAAAACAATATGGACTTGGTTTTATATGCACAATAAGGAAAAAAACAACTTTCAGATATCTCAAGCTAATTTGTGAAGCTAATGAACCCATGCGGGGAAAAAGAAAAATTAATGCATTAGATGTTTTATAGATTCTGCGTTACAGACAATCGGAGAATACTTAAAGATATAAGAATGATATTTCCAAAACGGCTATGTTGTTTTAAATACATGAACTCTTAACACTTTTCTGTGTATTAAGCTTCTATCCTTCTCTGATGGTATACTAGCCGTACAAAATTATATAAAATTAATTCAGAATGAAGATGACAGAGATTAGCAGAAAATTCAGGATATAAGTTTTATTAGTAATCCAAATACTTAAATATTAGTATTTTAATCACAATCGTTTATGTAATTTATAATGAAATAAAGCATAACGAAACTTTTGCATATAAAGAATGGTTTGGTGTGGGAATTCTCCTAAATCTGTTCTTGTGGAATCCTTGGAGGTATTAAACTTAAATACTCTCACTTTCTCTGTCCCTCTCTCCCCCACACACAAATTTTCAAAACTCTTCTTCGATTCAAGGAACTAAAAACATGCATTTACGAGGAAATCTAAACAAATTTATATTGATTTCAGCACACCTTTTATACAGGGTGGATCATTTAAGTTGAGACTGTATAATATCTGCAAAACTAAGCGTTGTAGAAAGAAATGTCTTTTATTAAAGTTGCTTAATATTATGGGAGAAAGTAAATGCCATTAGTCGTGTCTTATTTGGAGGACGTTATGGTAGTCATTTTAGGGTACTTATTTTTTTTAATGGAAACGTACATTTTGTGCATTGTTTTCTCATTAGAAAATGGTTATAAAAAGCTGCTTATTTTGTGATGAGGAATAAGGAAACAAAATAAAAAATGTTGTATCCCAATTACGAAAAGTAATTTGACCCTCAAATGAACATCGATGGATGGTCCAACCATTCATTGCGCTCTTCGTACACAGCCATTCAGAATTATCGTTTTTATAAAAACAATTGCAAAGTACTTTATACAAATGTTGTTTAGTGTTTAGTGAGAGAGAGTTGGAAAACAACATAAAATAAAAAATCTGATGTGTTACACTCACATGACTTTCTCTACTCTTGTAAAAACTATTTTTACAAACGCTTATTCTCCATATGCTTTATTTTAATCGAGATAAACATTTGCAGACTCTATCTTATTGCTAATTTTCTTGTAGATGTAAGGGGAATATATATTTACAAGGGCAATGTAGAAATACAGTAGCCTTTAAGTACATGCATATTTCTTAATAGCTGGTTGCTAGGTGCAGCACCATTTCCTTTGCCATAGATTAATACTCTTTGCATATCCAAGACAAAAAAAATGAATAACGAATTCCTATTTGAGAAAATAAGTACTGAAAAATTTAAGGGAATAACAAGCAATATCTCGAAAATAGTTCACACAACAACAAAAATGTATATGACATAAATTGTGTATTTTAGCGCGATCTACATTTTCTGTGTAGTAAAATTTTGTCTATCTCTTATGGTTTACCAGTTATGCAAAAGTCGTTCACAATGAAGAATACTTTTGGAGACATTCACAAAAAATTCAGATATACATTTTATTTGTCATAAAAATATCTTAAACGTATGATATTTTAATCAAAATCGTTAGAGCCATTTTTTGAGAAAATTAACATTTTCAAGAAATCTTCCATGTAAAGGGTAATCTGGGGTGGAAGGATTTTCTTGAAAACCTTCGTGTCGCATCTCTGGAAGATACTGAACCTAAATACCAAGTTTGGTGTTTATCCAACTGTTCGTTTCTGAGTTATGCTATTCACAGACAGACACACACACACACAGACACACACACGGACATGTTTATAAAGATGCTTTTTTTGGTTTCAGGGAGTCTCAAAACATGAATTTCCGGTGAAATCTCGGTATCGAAGTTTTGGGTGGAATGCAGTACTTCCCCTACTTACTATACGTAGTAGAGAAAGTAAAAGGTAGGTTCCCATTTAAAGAATTAAATTGATCCTAGAATGACGATCACAACGTCCTCCAAACAAAAGACGACTAATGGCATTTATTTTCCCCATAATATCAAGCAACATTTATTAAAGACATTTCTTTCTACAACGCTTAGTTTTGGTGATATTGTACAGTCCACTCTGTATTTACCACAGGTAAGCGATGGGAAAATTTAAAAAAATTAAAAAACCTTGGGGCTGTGAAAGGGGATACAGTGGTACTACTGTGAACAACATTAAGGAATGTTAGGATTTTGAATGCCACAATTCAAAGATTTTGAACCTTGAAAAAAGAATTACCTCTCATCTTGCAGTTTCAGTAAAGGGGTTTTAGAATTTTTGGATTCCAAGCAGGAAGACACTCCATTTTAAATTGGATTGAATACTTACTGTTTCCATTAGGAGTTATATGGCGGGTCATTTAACACAGAAACATAAGTATACAGCTGAATTTGAAAACTTAGTTCCAAATTAAAGCTGTTTCTGAATTAATCGCACATCTTCCTTTCCTGAAATAAATTCGGAGCAGATACCCGGCTTCTTTAAGTAGTAGCATCCCTCCTTAAAAATTGTATAGTCCTTAAAATTCTATTTTTTTGTTAATGCGATTGGCTCATTGAAACTGGACATTACGTGAGAGGCAAGCGATTGTGATGGATAATATGTATTCTTATATCACTTTAATATTAATTTTAGAGGCATGTATAGGATGGACAATTTAAGTTGAGACTGTACAATATCTCCAAAACTAAGCGTTGTAAAAAGAAATATTTTGAATAAACATTGCTTGATCTTATGGGGGAGAGCAAATGCCATTAGTCGTGCTTTATTTGCATGGCGTTGTGATGGTCACTTTACACTCAATTTAATTTACCTTAATTGTAGGTTCCCATTTAAAAAATTAAGTTGAACCTAAAACGACTATCGTAATGTCATCCAAACAAAACACGACTAATGGAATTTACTTTCCCCCCATAATATCAAGCAACTTATTTTTAAAGACTTTTCTTTCTACAGCGCTTACTTTTGGAGATATTGTAAAGTCGCAACTTAAATGGTCCACTCTGTATGGCTGTCCTTAATTGAGGGAAGCGTTATAATAAAGAAATTAGACGGAAATAAATATACCTTCGATGGGAAAAAAACAACTTTTTGAAAATACAATCGTCAAGCTTTCTCTAAGGCGCCAAAATGTCGGCAAAAAGAAGTCTTTATAGTTGACATACGTGATCAGGACAATGGACCCTAAGATTTTGTGCTAAAATAAAGGTTTCCAAAAGACTGCTTTATCTCGATATCGCATTAGTTCTCATGGAAACGTTTATATTTCAAACAAATGTGAGAAAGATATGCGTGGGAGTGTGTGTAATATTTACCCATAAATAGGAATATTACACTTATTTTAAGCAAATTCTGTTTATAAATAATGTTAAAGGAATGCGACTTGGTATGAGAAACAAAAAATAGATGACGAGATATGAAATAATCCCATTTTAATTTGTAAGTAGGCGTAGGCGGACACAAAATTTACTGAGAGTACACCAAAACGGGCGATGCAATTTATAAATTGGAACTACGCGATGTTATGCAGTCCTGGCAAACGTGAAGTTTTATGGGCTATGGTGAAGGAAGTTTATATTGAACAATTCACGAAATCAGCCTCTGACGCGAAAATATAAAATGTTTGTCTGGCAGGATAGAATCGCGGGTGGAGCTAAAGGGAACAACATATTGCGTGCGAATAAAATTTAGCCATAAACATCTTTATTGGGTATCGGAAAACCACCTGAGATAACATATCCATCATTACACCCACGCACCTCCTTATCTCTCCTTCTCTTTCCCTCTGCGAAGACGTAACTTTTCCATCATTCATAATATTTACAACCGTAGAACCTTAGCGAGTATAAAATATTCGTGCAACTTTGATGGTACGTTTTGTTCTGGGTCTGCTGCCATTCTGTTAGCAAGCCACTTTCACCTTCATACTCTTAGAAATCTCAGTGGACAAAGATTCCCTGCCATTAGTATTTTTCTCTATTACAAACGACGCAGGCTAAAGAATTCCAATTTGTTACGTAATATAAGTTAAATCTAACACAATAACCATCTATGTGTTCGTACTGTTTTGTTACACCTTTTTATGAAGGAAAGAACTCTCGTTAAAACTGGTTTCCGTAAGGCAAAGTGGCGCAAAGATACTTCGCGATTACATTTCCTTAAATTTCCTTGATCCATAAAATTTAACACTTTGGTAAACTCAGTATACAGTTCGCCTAGAAACACACGTATGTATGTAAAGAAAGGTCTACAGCATTACGTTATAAAATTAAGGCCAAACATACTTAAATATTTTTGCTGGATTTAAAAGCTCTGTACCCCGTATATTTTGAATTGGAAAAAGAAATTGAACTGGAGGTCCAATGCTTTACGTTACCTCATTTACACGAGAAAACGGTGGTGTAACATACAAATACCACGTATAAGAATATTAGGGTGATAAAAAAGTGACAAAAGGATAAAGATTATAAAAAATAATCCAAAAACAACAACCTCAATTTCTACTTTCTTTCTATTTTTTTATTAGATTACATTTTATTTTTGCGCCAAAATTCGCCAAAGCATTGTCTTAATGGTACTCAGCTAGCTAGAATATAAACAAATGGCCTGTCGTGCTACCTCTCAGATATATTTTTAGGAAGTTAAGCAACCTGCTAATCAAATGGCCGGAATTACGTATGAAAAGAAGGGGTTACACTGACAGAGGTTGTGGCTGTATTTATCACTAACAAGATAAACCACTGCGTTTCATTATGGGCCAGCTTTTTCTGCACGCGAGTGTACGCATTACCAGTACACTCGCTCCTCTATCTCCTACAAGTTTTGTGCCCTTTGCTGTATTATGCAAGGCAATTTTCGGGCCGGCTTTCGATATGGGAACCAAGAGCCCCAAAAGGCCTGCACCCTAAGTGTCCTAAAGGCTGCTTTTCGGAAAGCACATTCTGTTATCACAACATCTCTAATGAAATGCCTTCTTCAACGTTGGTTCTAAACTCTTTGTCAAATAACATCTTTACTCCTGCACCCTTGAACTTTAGGGTTGTTAGAGGCGCCGGAATTACATTGTTGTAGAGCAAGCTTAGAAACTCGTCCTTTAGTACCCTAGCTTATCTTTGACTATTTGTGTATACCACCAACGGACATAACAGATGTCCCGGATTGAAGTACGTGCATATTTAGGAAATATAACTTAAGATATTTGCACTTATGACAATATTTGCGCAGTATGAGTGAGTATTCCAATGAACTTTAGATTTTTGGCTTATTTACCCTCTGGGTAGTTTAGAATATGTCTTTACTATTTGATAAAATTAAGAAATAACCAAAACATTTTCCTCTGCAGGTCCAAAGATGGAATTTTAAGAAATGACCTTGATACTCAAAGTATCAGACATTAAGTACTGGAGAGAATATTAAAGAATGTGAACGAAAGGAGTACCTTTTCGTGTCGTCCACCATGGCTAGGGATACCATGCAAGCCTCTAGCTCTCGAGATCGCGGATTCAAACCCAGCGGAGGGTGATGGAGTTTTTCGAGCGTAAAAATCCTTAGCATAGCTTCCTTATGAAGGTAAGTAAAGCTGGTGGTCATGTGCCGTAGATTTACGGCAAGTAAAACAACCTCAAACCTGATAAATAGACCTCTGAGCAAAATTTCCGGTCTTTCACGCCCAATATAGAATGGGACGCTGAGGACCACAGCAGTTAAAGAGCGTCCATAAATAAAACTGAATTTAATTCCTACCTTTTCGTTTACGTTTCATTTGTATAGAACCTTTTAACTTCTATAGCTATATCGGGTTTTCAACTTTAAAAATAACTAATTGTGTTATACTTCGCTGGACTGCAGATATTCTTAATCATTTTTTTAATCTTTACTATTAAATACACTGACATACTTTCAGACTGCGGAGGATAAGGAATTCTGATTATAGAAAATCTCTCCGCCCCAGCAGGGAACTGAACACATCACTTCCTCGTTGAGAAACCATAACGCTGACCACTCGATCAAAGAGGCAGTCTCTCATAAAAGATCTAAGTTCTGGCTGGTATACTGAATATATTTCAATTCATCATGAGAAAAGTCTTTAGAGCAAAGTAATGTGAAAGCAACATCTGCCTATAATCTTATAATTTACGCGTTGGCTAAAATGTTGAAACACTGTGATAACTTAATATTTTGTATAAGAAATCAGCATTGTCCAATAGGATAAGGAGATTCCAGGTTTATTATACGCAGACGACCTTATGATAGGTGCTATATCTATAATAGGGTTACTAAAACAATAAATGACATTTAGGAATTTTGTGGAAAATGGGGAATTAAAATAAATAAGTAAATCCAAAGTGATAGCTTTTAAAGAAGGAAATAAACTGAGGAAGAAAGAAAAATGGTTTCCAGGTGGTCAAGAACTGCAGGTAGTCAAAGAATATGACTATTTAGGAGTAAGGTTGAGTAATAGCGGGGAATGGGGGGCACATGACAGGAAGATGTTAGCTAAAGGTAAGGCAGCTGTGACAGAAATAAGAATATGCAAATATAAATTGGAGATGTCGAACAAAATGTTTCGAGAGAATGTACGAGACATCGGTAGAATCAAAAATGCTCTATGCGGTGGAAATATGGGGAGGGAAGAGAATTAAGTAAGAAAATTGACCAAATGTATAGAATATTTTGTAAAGAATTAATTGGACTAGCAAGAGCACTACCGGAGAGGTTGCATTAGTAGAACTGGGAAGAACTAGGAGGAAAGGTATAATAGTAGAAAGAATTTTAAAATTTTGGTTTAGATGTATGATAAAGGAAGGTGAAATCTTAAAGATATGCATGACTCAATAAAAGGTTCTAATAAGCAAAAACAGCTGTGCAAGGAAACCGAAAAAATAATGGAGTTAATTGGAATGGGGGATATATGGAGGCTAGAGGCAAGAAATACAAACGGTTTCTGGAAAGTAGTAGGTATAGAATGACAAGAGATATGGGGAAGCCTTGAAGATAAAAAAATCATTAAGCTTTTAGAAATTGATAAAGAAGGGTTGGGAAAGGAGAGGTATGTTGATTGCTGTAATAGACAAGAAAGGTAAGGTTTAGCATGGATGGAAACGGGATCAATGTATTTAGGAGGGATGAGAGGCAACGGAAGAGGAATATGCGAGCTGTGTGGGGGAAGAGAAAGTACAGAACACTATATGACGGAATGTAAGGAAATAAGGAGCTGAACGAAAAGAGTGTGGGAAAATATGGATAGGAAAATAGTAGCTATAAAGATGTTGACAGAGAAAGAAGAAAATAAAATCAAGGGCATGGGATAATTTTTAAGGAAGGCTAGAAAAGTAAGAGAGGCAAAGAGAGAAGGGCCACTCAGTGAGCGATAAAGCCTGGGAGTCGAGCAATCCGAGTGGCTCAATAAGAAAACAAGCACCAGAAAAATCGTACAGAAGGTGTAGGGGTACGAGAGACATATATTGTATAAAAATTGTAATTCAAATTGCAAAACAAATTGTGCAATAAATCCAAATTCATCCATTCTTTCATTCATTGTGTACTATGGAGGACATGTTTAAGCTATACAGGGTGTAACTGAAGCTACGTTTATACAGTGCGGTCATTTTATGGTGAGGCTGCGGATTACACATATGCGTGCTCCGCACATTATATGACGTCCTCCGTGGTGTAGCGGTTACCATGTTAGCCTCTAGTTCTCGTGGTAGTGGGTTCAACCCCGGGGGAGGGCGATGGAGTTTTTCGGGCGTAAAAATCATTAGCATGGCTTCCTTCGGAAGGGAAGTAACGTGTCGTAGATTTACGGCACGTAAAAGAACCTAAAACCTGATAAAGAGGCCTATGAGCAAAATTGCCGGCCTTTCACGCCAAAAATACAATGTAGAATGGGACGTTAAGGACCACAGCAGTTAAAGAGCGTCATAAATAAAAACTCATTTCACTTTGCACACTATTATACTGGGAGATTTTCATTCCGTTAACTCACGAGTGATAGTAACATGCACTATAATGAGTACAAACCTTGTTATAAGTGGTGTTGGAAGTGATGTCCATCTGCGTGAAGACATTCCTGTTATCTTGTACTGAAATCTCCATTCACACGCATAAGTTCTTTTTGCCATGCGTTCATGATTTCTGTTTTTATACTGTTCTTAAGTTGTCTATGGTGTGGGAATTGTTTCTACAAACTTTATTTTTTAGGGTTCCCACAAATAGATGCATCAATTTTTTCAATTTTTCCTCCATTAGAACATATGGTTTTCGCTTCATAGGTTTAGCGTTTGGCATTCGATTGTCTTAAACTTATTTACCGAACGTGGAACTGTTTCTTCACCTGGAAATGGTATACCAGGAAATTTCTGCTGAAAGACACACCTGTCTTCATGATTTGGTTTTTATGCGTGTATTGTACATAATAATTCGTTGCTCAAGCGTAAATTTGTCGGCAGGTATATCAGTGCACCAATAACAAGACATTAACACTCTAAAGTAAATCACACATATCACAGATGACATGAATAAACTTTCACCTTTCAGATGCACAACTCTCTTTATTCCAAGAACCTAAAGCAGGGACTGAAGTTAACCTTGAGCGCGTCATGCACCCCCAGGTGCGCATCGGTAAAGTAGATAGATAAGGTATCTTTATTGGTTTCAAATTATTGAAGTTATTTCATAAGTATTTAGTGCATGGGTCATTGACCGTATATGCGTATTTAAGATACAATAGGGCGACAAAATAAACAACAGAGAAAGAAAACACAACAAAAAGGAACAAGAAAAAGGGAAATAGAGATAAATTACCTTTTTCTAACTGAACAAATTTGATCTAGCTTCGCGCACTTTAGCCAAGAAATTGCCCATGTTTTGCCAGTTTCTCTGGTCAGGCAGTTAGATCCAAACATGTCAATCTCTTTTGTGAGAGACTTAGGAATTTTTCTTTCAGTTTAATCGTTCGCTGGTTCTCTCACTGTGCACATTCCCCAAAATATGTACCCAGTCCTCATCCAAATCACAGAATGGGCAGATTCTCCTGCCAGAATCGTCAGTCATTTTCTGTGCCCTACAGCCCCCCCAGTCTAAACCATGCCATTCCTGATCTTTCCTTTCTTCTTAAATTAAGTATATATGCCTCTTTACCCTAGTTAAATTTTATTTCATTTGCTAGAATTACAGAGGGTGTAATTTTACAATCCGATTCTATTTCCTGTTAGTTGATGTATCTTAGTCTTCTTTTGACTCCTTTCCATATGTTTTTGTCATTTGTTTCAGCTCTTAGCCATACTGACCCCATTCCTATTCTCCTCAAACCCCTTTCCAAATCAGCTGCCCAAAACTTAGGAGACAGGTTTTCTCGCTGGTATTTATAACATTGGCACCGTAGTTTGGAGTTATCCCCATGCATCAGCCTCAGCCAGTACTTAACTGCTCTTATTTTGCAGTGTATTGCGTCTTCATAACATCCCACTTCCCTCAATACCCCGAATTTGATGTGCCTTGTGAAACTCCAAGAACTCTTTTCCAAAATGCTACCTGTGTTTTATTTACATGCTCTGCTCTTTCCCATCCTCAGATTTCATTTCCGTATAGCAAAACCGGCCTTATCATAGAATTATACATCTTTTCTAATGTATCTACAGGTACATCCGGTATCCGCGAGAGGGTACGTAATAATTCATTTAACTGCCCTCGTGCTTTGTCGTTAGTTACTGATAGATGTTTGTTCCATTTTCCTCTCATATTAAACATTACTCCTAAATAGGAGAAATATTTGTTTTGTAGTTCTAGCCCCTTGTAATACCATCTCTCATCCCTGCCATACACATAGCCATTTTTGAAAGCCATTGTTTTTGTTTTATTAATGTTTACCACCAGACCCCATTGTTTACAATATTCTTCCAACCAATTAATACCTTTTTGTAAGCCTTCTATCGTCACTGACAAAATTGTCATGTCATCAATAAAAGTACAGGAATGCAGACATTGTCTACTTTTGTGTCATTCATTTCCTCTCTATTAACACGTCTGCTATATTGTCTATGAATAAATTGAACAATAGGGGCGATAAAATACATCCTTGACGAACTCCTCTACTGGCCGATTTAGATTCAGTAACTGTGTTTTGGTCTATTTTTAAGCTGAAATTCACATCATCGCATCAGAGCTTTCATCGTTTTACCAGAGAGTCCTTTGTGGTGAAGTTTCGCCCAATAGAGGTCACTGCAGTACACCGTGCGGCATGCGGCCTCACCTTAAAACGACCGTACTGTACATTAAAGTCACGTTTCTAGTCTACATTCATAGTTATTACTTTCTCTACCACTTTCTTAAAGTAGATGAAGTATGCATTCCAAAAATTAGATTTAGGGATTTCACGGGAAGAACGGAATTTGAATCCTAAAAAAAGTCAATTATACAAAAAGTGCGTCGGTGTGTGTGTGTGTGTGTGTGTGTGTGTGAATTAATTTAGTACCTTGCAAACATTTGATATGAAGATCTTTAAAGAAAATTCGCCCACCCAAACTACTACCTACATCGAAAAATTTTCGAAATCGTTTATTTTCTCAAAAATGGCTCACGATTTTGATTAAAATATCACACTTTAAAATTTTTATACCACAAATAATATGCATATCTTGAATTTTCTGACACTAATCTGTTAAATCCTCTTTATTGGGAAGGAACTTGGTATAGTTTTATATAACGTGCAAACTATAGAAAATAAGTAAAGCCACACTACATAAAAATATAATTTTCTTTACAACATACAATTTATTTGCAGTAACGTTGTTTGTGGCACTAGCTATTTCAGAGATATTCTTTATTATTGGTTTGAATTTTTCAATACTTAGTGATTTTTAAAGTGTGGTCACTATTTAGCTATGTGGAACTTTAAGGCAGCCAGGTTTTAAACATTTGAGTATCACTATTCCCTTTTAAACCCTTTTATAAACACGTTTAACCCAATTACGTTAACGTAGACGGACAAATAAGCTTTTGAAAGAATATTTTAGACGCTACATAAAAAAAATCTGAGGTCGTTCTCTACCCTCTACCTTTATAGTGGGTATATAAACTATTCTTACTAAAGCTTAAATTTTAACCTAGATAAAACTTTACAGAAATAACTACATTACACATTTCATTACAGATACAAAGAAAACAACGATAGTCAAATGTTAAGAACTGGACGCTATATGCTGGTCCTAAAATTGCATGCTGTTTCCATACAATCACGAAAAACAACTAAGTGTTGAGACAACTTTCAGATAATGACCAAATTATGAACAATTCGAACCATTAATGGCTAATATCTTAGAAACGGCTTATGCCACAAGAAAACATATTTGAAATAAACTGTGAGTTTTTTTGAAGATATCTACATTTTTTGTGGCCCGTTTTCGTTTATCGCTTAACGTTTACCATTTACACAAGGTTATACAAAATTCCTTCCGATGGAAGAGAACTTCACAAGATATACATTTTGTCATATAACTGGCTTTAGTATCTAATATTTTAATCAAAACCTTTAGAGCTATTTTTTAAAAATTAAAATTTGGAAAGATGTTCCATTTAAAGCGTCGTTGAGGTACGGGATTTTTTTTTAAAATCTTCGTGTCACATCCTTAGAAGATACTCAACTTAAAAACTAAGTTAGGTACTTATCTCACTTTTAACTAGGCTGTTCACAGTCATACAAATGGACCTTTTTCCAAAAATGCGTTTTTACTTTCTCTACTACGTATAGTAAGTAGGGGAAGTATTGTATTCCACTCAAAAATTCGATACCTAGTTTTCACCGGAAATATATGTTTTGAGACCCCCTGAATCCAAAAAAGCATTTTTATAAGCATGTCCGTGTGTGTCTGTGTGTGTGTGCGTGTGTGTGTGTGTGTGTGTGTGTGTGTGTGTGTGTGTGTGTGAACAGCATAGCTCAGAAACGAACAGTCGGATAAACACCAAACTTGGTATTTAGGTTCAGTACCTTTCAGAGATGCGACACGAAGGTTTTCAAGAAAACCCTCCCACCCCATATTACCCTTTACATGGAACATTTTTCGAAAGTTTTAATTTTCTCAAAATGGCTCTAACAATTTTGATTAAAATATCATATGTTTAAGATATTTTCATGAAAAATAAAATGTATATCTCGAATTTTCTGGGAATGTCTCCAAAAGTATTCTTCATTGTGAACGACTTTTGCATAACTGGTAAACCATAAGTGATAGACAAAATGTTCCTACACAGAAATGTAGATCGCGTTAAAATACACAATTTATGTCATATAATTTTTTTTTGTTGAGTAAACCATTTTCGAGATGTTGCTTAAATTTTCCAATAGTTATACTCTTTATCAAATTCGTTATTCATTTTTTTATGTCCTGGACATGCAAAGAGAATGGAATGCGCCACATAGCAACCAGCGGTTAAAATATTTGACTATCGCTTAAAACCTACCAATTCCCCTTGCATCTACAAGAAAATTAGCAATAAGAGTGACATCTCGATATCTCGATTAACATGAAGCATATGGAGAATAAGCGTTTGTAAGAATAGTTTGTACAAGAGTAGAGAAAGTCATGTGAGTGTAACACATCAGATTTTTTGGATTCAAGTGGTCTCAAAACAAGTGTTTTCAGCGAAACCTCGGTCAAATTTTTGGGTAAAATGCAATACCTTCTCTCTACCTACCATGTGCAGGCAGAGAAAGTAATAAACATTAGTGGTTAGGGAAGGTCATATGAATGCAACAAATTAAATTTCTTCACTTGGAAGTGATCTTTAAAACAATGAACAGAAGTCGATTATTTATCAGTCGATAACTTTACCAAAGACAATTAATTGACTCTTCGATTGATCATAGCACATGTTGTTGTAAGCGGATAAACCAAGCCGAAGTTGGTGTACCAAGTAGTATCGCATTACGACTACAGCAGCGGGCACTCGTGTCAGCTAACCACCCTTTACTAACTGGAATATACGAGTAGCGCTCTCGAAATAAACTTTTGCAGTGTCCGTCCCGCACAATGACTCCCTGTTGCGTCTATCGATCCCTGCATCCGTTTTGTTCTGTGTCGTACTATATATAGACAACAGAGTGCGTATCTGTTGTTCATTGTAGTACATGGTCAGGGAACAAGGCTCTTTGAAGCCTAGACACCGGCCTAGATTTCAATTAAAATTTTAATGTGTATGTGGAAGTTTTGTATTACAAATTATATGCTTGTTGCGCTTTTTGCAGTAGGTAATGGTATCATATACATAGTTAAGCCTCTTATGCGTACAAATAAATCCTTATTTTAACTTCAAACCACTTCAATTTAATTTAAACTAAATTTAATAGTTAATGTTCGGCTGTTGCATTTGTTTGTCATCTTAACGTGATTTTTACTCCCTCCAACGGGATGGCGGCAACGTCTGTAGTCCGCATTCGAGAGGTTGTGGGTTCGATTGCCGCGGCCGATCTTTTTAACACATGGGTTTTTTCGGGGGTTTCCCCGTTAGCTGGGCGAATGTAGGGAAGGTTAATTAGATTCTCGAATTTCCTGTCCCTCCATTTCACCTCCATTCCCATTTCACTTCACCTTTCATCTGCTTCGTTGTTTCAGAGTTTTAAGTGTCGGCGTTGCATGGTAGAGGAAAAGGATGCTCTTTGGAACGCTACGTCCCGAACCCCTAGTGCAATGTGCAAACCCGCAGGGGGACGGGGAGCCAGTTTTACCAGCTGTCTCTGTGGAGTTTCAACCTGGAAAATATAGAGATCCTGCTCTCTGTCCTGTCGTGTTTCCTGATCCGGTCACCCTCTGTGTACTTTTACCTCACTTCACCCCAACCCTCCCCCCTTCCTCCCGGGGGTTAGGGGACTAGGCACATAAGATCTCCATAGGTCGAGGTGCTAAATCCTCCTCCAGGCCTAGTCCTAATATACCGTGTACCAATATTCTACTTAAACATTCAATATAGTATTGTAATAGAAGTGTAGTAAGGACACCATTGAAGAACGAGGAAGAGTTTGAAAATAGGAGACGAAGTCTCCTATTTTCAACTTATGATATTCTCCATTGCACATAACGCCCGTACAGCGCGGGCATTTTAAGGCAAGGCCCCAAACCGGCTATATGCGCTATATACACCACTTACAAGAAGGTTAGTACTCAATTATAATGGATGTTACTATCACTCGTGAGTGAGTAACGCAGAGGAACGAAAAAAACTTTAATACACAGTGTGCGGATCACTCTCACCCGCGCGATCCGTGCCCTCGTCATAAAACGACTGCACACATACGTATTTGCATACTGGTTTTTTACGATGGTGAATAATAGTATGACATTTGTTGTTGTATTACACATTATTGGTCGAGTATGACTTACTGTGTACTGATACATCGGCGCGAATGCCTAGGCCTAGATTATTCCATTGCGGAATGCACATGCGCGTACAAGCTGATGCTTATTTTAAACGGAAGTCTTACGGTAGAATTTAAATAATATAGAGACTTCTGACAGTTATTTGAGAGGTATTTTCCATAGCAAGGTCTTCCTCGCTGTATATTTAGTCAGTAAGATGCCACTACTCTCCTTTCACTTCGCCTACAACTGAACTTTGAGCGTTAACATGTTGCCATGTTGACGTGGTTACCACTGCTCACTAGCGTTACGTCCCAGGTTGTTAAATGGCACTGTAGGTGCAGAGTAAGTCCAGAAACACAGCAGGACACACGGGTTAGGGATGAGTTGGTTATTTTTCCACGGCAAGAGGAGCGGAAGGATCGACTGGTACTTCAGGTGGCAGTTAAATTATTAAAATATGATGTATATTCACTCTCCACAGATGTCAAATATGTAATGAATATATGCTGAGGTGAGACTTAATTTGTGTCCTTTTCCCAAGCCAACTTGAGATCCTTTCTAAATTCCTCTCGGCTCTACTTACTAAGTACACCCCTAGGCGCTTATTTAGCAACTTTCTTTTGCAGATTCTTGTACTAACGCTACAAGGTTACTGTACAACACCGGGTTAGTACCCTGGGGTCATTATAATAGAAACTTATACGAAAGTAATATTTATCACTACTAGCTGTTGATAATCGTGGTTCCAGTAGAAATCCCACTAACGTTAACATTGATAGCAAACTGCGATTAATTATCCACGATTGTTTATTGACCGCAGCTGCTGTATAAATTAAATTGTAACTTTTAACAAACAAAACGAAGTAAATACCCAGATAAACTTTAACTAACAACTATGATTATATTCCATGTCTGCAAAAATAAATATATCAACAGTTAGAGAAATTAATATAGCTAATATGTGCAGTAAAATAGGTAAAACGCACAGATAGGTTATATTATCAACACTGAATGCAGTACATTTAACATTCCACCATAACATCTATGGGAACGGATCAAATATGCAGAAAACATTTTGCTTACGGCATACAAGTGTCAACACACACAGGGAACGCAAATTGTGGTAAATAGTTATGGAGAAGATTCTTGTCCTTGACTCCAATACATTCTTAGTTCCTCTACCATGTACGTAGTAGGTAGGGAAGGTATTGCATTCCACCAAAAAATTCGATACCGATATTTCACGAGAAATACATGATTTGAGGCCCACCGAATAATAAAAAAAAACATTTTTAGAAAAACATCTACGTGCGTGTGTATGTGTCTGTGAACAGCATAACTCAAAAACAAAACATCAAACATATACCTAACTTGATATTTAGATTCAGTACCTTCCAAAGATGCGACACGAAGATTTTCAAGAAAGCCTTCCCACCCCAAACTACCCTTTACATGAAACATTTTTCGAAATTTTTTATTTTCTAAGAAACGCTTTTAACGATTTTGATTAAAATACTATACATTAAATGTATACATTAAAAATAAAATGTATAGCTCGAATGTTTTGGGAATAGCCTGTGAAGTCCTCTTCATTCGAAAGGAATTTTGTATCTTTATAACTAGTAAGCGTTAACTGACACGACGAAAACGTACTTCACAAAAAATTGTAGATCTCTTTAAAACACGCAATTTAGGTACCTATGTCAAATAACTTTTTGTGGCTTCAGTCATTTCCGGGATATATAGTATTAATGATTGTATTTGTTCAGTACTTAGCCATTGTTTTCAGTTCTTTCTGGATATTGCATGGTAAGAGTATGAATTTTTTAGGTCAGCATATAGCGTCAAATTCTTAAATATGTGACTATCGCTACTCCCTTTGTACTGTAACAAAATGTGTAACGTAGCTGTTTCCGCAGACGCTTATATCGATTAAAATGAAGTATATAAAAAAGTAACTTTCGCAAGAATAATTTTAATACCCACTAATAAATGATAAAGGATAGAGAAATCTGTGCGAATATAACACATATTTTTGCTCTCTTTCTTATGGGATTTATTTAACACTCAAATCAAACAGCAGATCTTATTTATCTGCGTGTGGGTATAGACAAATATCAAGTGTGTAATATCGTCCAGATGACGGAAATTGGTATGGGTCTAATTACCATCACAAGTGGGACTCATGATCTAATACAATTAAAAATTATGCTTTAGTTTTAGAAAAAATATAAAGAGTTATGATAGAGATAACCTCAATGAATACTTAAGCCAGCTCTTGGCCAATCTGCTTTCCTACCCTTAAGCCCTAGTCAAAGATACGCAAACTCCCTATAAAGGTTGGATCGTTCTCAGATATTAGATTAAGCACAACGGAGATAACTAAAATGTGTTATTTGTTTGTTATTTAGAAGTTACAAAAATCTTATGTAATACCTTCACATGGCTTTCTGCACCATCTAATTACTCTTCTATCCATTTCATTATAATCAAGATAAACATTTGCTGAAATCGCTAAATTATACATTTCGTTATAGATTCAAAAGGAACAGCGATAATCAAATGTTTAAGAAGTGGATGCTATATGCTGACCTTAAAACTCAATGCTGTTTTCTTGAAATCGCGAAAAACAACTGAATGTCGACAGGACTTTCTATAAACACAAAGTATTGAACAATGCAAATCATTAAAAACGGACATCTCGGCAATGGCTTATGGCACAAAAAATCTTTTAAATAAAATATGTGTGTTTTAAAGATATCTACATTATTTGTATATCTTCGTCTATCGCTCACGTTTACCAGTTGTACAAGGTCATATAAAATTCCTCTTGAACGAAGAGGATTTCACAGGCTATTCCCAGAATAATCAAGATAACTGTGTATTTTTCATGTAAATGTCTTTAATATAGGATATTTTAACCAAAATCGTTGGAAACATGTTATAGAAAATCAAATGTAAAGGGTAGTTTGGGATGGGGAGATTTTCTTAAAAATCTTCCTGTTGCATCTTTGGTAAATACCAAATTTGGTATTTCACCGACTTTTCGTTTTTGAGTTATGCTGTTCTAAGACACACACATACATACAAATATGCATAGCTTTTTCTAAAAATCCTTTTATTCATGGGGCCTCAGATCATGTATTTCCGATGAAATCTTGATATCGAATATTTGGGTGAAGTGCAATACCTTCACCACCTATGATGTATGTGATAGAGAAAGTAAAAATATGCCTGTACTTGGGCGGGTGACAATGTAATGCAAGGGTGGCGAAAATGACTTCTTTCCGCGAGTCATCAAATATGCAACACGCATTGCATCACTCAGCAGCATGTGGAAAACAAACGGACGGTTGCAGAGAGGGAACGGCGCCTACGAGTCAAAAGAACTCGCGAGTTACATTTTCGCCACCTCTGATGCAGTAGTAGTAGTGGTATGTATTAAGTATTTAGTATTACTAATTGCATAACAGTGTCACATGGGTCATAAGACCGTACATGCTCTCTAGAAAAATACCTGGACTGTATACGTGACTTGCAGTATCGACCAGAAAACAACTTTTTTTTATAATCACCGCACTATATACATACATATAAAACTGAAAAAACACTCTGAATCACACACTCAAACACACACACACACACACAGTCGCGCACAAGTACTCAAGCACCACATATGTTCCTCCCCTAGGAGCCACATGACCTTGTAGTTGGTGGGGAGGCTTCTGTGTACCAGTGATTTACTAAGCTGTGCTGGTAGAGTACTCATGCCAGAGAGGTTCGTAATGAGGTACCAGACTAAGAAGTGTCTCAACAGAAAATCCAACCCAAAGGGTCTCCCAGTTGGAGAACCTTGAGGGACTCCCAGCTGGAGGACCTTCCAGGGGCTCTGGTCCACCCAATCCAAGGTGGGAATGCATCGTGCCGAGGGATGAATGGCACTGGGGTGGTAAAAAAATGCAGTGTCGTGAACGATCTCTTCAGGGCACCAGGCGACACCCTGAAGTAATTAGCCTTCCCAATATATACAGGGCTCTGTATTGGGTGACTTTTATTTCCCTGGTACTCGTGGGATCAATATGGACCAAAATAAAATAAATATCACCAAGGCGGGTGAGAGAGACTCTCCAGTTGAGAGAAATCTCTCACCTGACAAAGAAAAGTCAAGTGACAGAGACTCTCCAGCAGAGAGAAATCTGTCACTAGATAAACAAATGGGTGCAACAGCATCTGGAATCAATAGAATGCACCTGGACACTAAGAAGTTATCAGGGGCAGCCAGAAGAAGAATAAAAAAGCTAAGAAAATGATTGAGAGCACAGGTAATGTAAACTCACAGAGTAAAGGGGTGGAGGTCCGTACTGATCCAGGGACTTCTAAAAGAACCAGGACAAGTGTGGATACTCCTCCTTCGGATAAAGCCAAACCTCTTAAGAGGCCTAGGGGCACTGAACCTGGTGTCACTTACAGGGAAGCTTTGGCCGCTTTCAAGATGGCAATTGTGGAAGAGTCCTATCCTGAGAGAAAGCTGATTGGGGAGGACATTCGACCCATTCAGGCTGAGATTCTGAGGAAAATAGATGAGGCGCCAACCAATGAATCTCTACCTAAACTCAGGTCCTTTTCTCTACAGGATGGGGCTCTGATATATTATTGTGATGATGAGCAGTCATGTAGCTGGCTCCAAAAACATATTCAGGGAGCTAAAATCAAGGAGAGATTAGTTCTCAAGCGAACTCAAGTTCTCAAGACAAAGCGAAGAAGGCAGGCAGCGATGGCGCAGACAGTCCGGAGACGATGATAGGGGACTCTGGAGGATCCGCATCGGGTACTGCTTAAGGTAAGTTTTGTGGGTTAATGCAATTATGAAAATAGTTCAAATTAACTTGCAGCACTGTAAGGCAGCTTCAGCCATTCTAAGTAAGAGACTTGTTGAAGACAATGTTGATATTGCTCTCATACAGGAACCTTGGCTCTTCAGAGGTTCAATTAGAGGGATCAGTTGTACTAAGGGCACTATATATAGACCTAGTAATAATAATCCAAGATCATGTATTTATGCTAAGAATTGGATAAACGCATTGCTTCTTACTGAGCACTGTTCCAGGGATGTAACTACAATCCAAACAATAGTGGAGGAGGCAGGAGAGAGAAGAGTTTTAATACTCTCTTCTGTCTACCTCCCTTACGAAGACTCTGATCCACCATCGATAGCGGTGAGGGACCTTGTGACCCACTGCGGAGAGAATGGAAAGGAGTTAATCCTGGGGGTTGATGCCAATGCACACCACACACTGGAGGGGAGCACTGATATCAATCACAGAGGAGAAAAGTTAATAGAGTACTTGGTGAGTACAAACCTTAATATTCTAAATCGAGGTAATGAACCAACCTTTGTAACTTTGCGAAGGGAGGAAGTCATTGACATAACGATAGGGACTAATATTATTGAGAACCTAATTTCAAGTTGGCGTGTATCATCGGAGATCACTCTCTCTGATCATAGATGCATATGCTTCAATATTAGAGCACAAGTCACTCTACCAGTGATTTACAGAAATCCGAGGAACACTGACTGGGACGGATATAGACGAGATCTATCAGCATTGACATCGGGTATCTCAAGGAACATTCGTTCGATATTGGATGTGGAGTTTGCCGTTGATGAAACACAACGGTCAATTCTCCTATCCTATTATCAAAATTGTCAGCCTAAGGTAGCTTACTCGCCAAGGCTTGTGCCTTGGTGGACTAAAGAGTTAAGCAAACTTAGGAAGAAAGCAAGGAAATTATTTAGACTTGCAAAAAGAACTGGTGATTGGGATTCATATAGACAAGCCCTCACCAATTATAACAAAGAAATACGTAAAGCCAAAAGGATTTCGTGGAGGGAGTACTGCCAGGGGATGGAGAATGTTCCCAGCAGTGCAAGATTCATGAAACATATGGCAAAGGGTGTTAAAAAATTGTGAGCACTATTAAACTGCCTGATGGCACGTACACACAGTCTGGTTCTGAGACGCTCCTGCAACTTGCGAGGGCTCACTTTCCAGACTTTAAGGTAGACAATGACAGCAATTCTGTGAAGGGACAACCAAATCTGGACCATCTTTCTTTGGACAGAGAGAATTGGAACCTAATCAGGAGCGTAGTCAATGTCACTAAAATACGATGGGCTGTCAAGTCGTTCGGACCATATAAATCGGCAGGCCCAGATTTAATCATCCCTGCATTTCTACAATATGGTATTGATTCAGTTCAATCCCTACTTTGTGGTATTTTTAGAGTTTGTCTAGCCTATGGATATATACCCATGGCTTGGAGACAAACAAAGGTGGTGTTTATACCTAAACCAGGGCGTCCTAGTTACGCCCAGGCTAAGGCTTATCGCCCTATAAGTCTCTCCTCTTTTATGCTTAAAACTTTGGAGAGGTTAGTGGATAGGCACATTAGGGATTACGTTTTAATGGAACATCCATTAAACAAGTACCAATTTACCTATCAAACAGGGAAATTAACGGAAGCAGCACTTCATCAAGTGGTCTCGACTATTGAGAAGGCGCTTAATACCAGAGAAATAGCCATTGGTGCTTTTCTTGATATTGAAGGTGCGTTTGACACGACATCTTGTGATGTCGTGACGAACGCCCTCTATGGACACGATGTACCTTCACTTCTTTGTGAGTGGATACGTTTTGTCTTACAACATAGGAAGATAACCATGAATCTATGTGGGGAGACGCTGGATGTGTCCACGGAGAGGGGCTGCCCGCAGGGGGGTGTTTTATCACCCCTGCTATGGAACCTTGTAGTGGACACACTTCTTTGCGCACTCAATAGTGATGGTTACTTCACAATTGGTTTTGCAGATGACATTGCAATAATCATAAGAGGGAAATTTCCTCACACAGTTTCTCAAGTGCTACAAATGGCGCTTGAGAAAGTGGAAGCTTGGTGCAAGATGAATAATCTAACTGTTAATCCAAGCAAAACAGTAGTGGTACCCTTCACCAGGAGAAGGGGGCCTGATTTAACCAGACTCTCTCTCTTTGGTGAAGTAGTGCCCTATTCAACACAAGTTAAATATCTTGGGCTTGTTTTAGACAAGAAATTATCTTGGAAACATCATATGGAATTATGTATTACCAAAGCCTACAGAGTCTTTTGGACATGTAGAGGTATGCTTGGCAAGACATGGGGTCTGAAACCTAGCATAGTGTATTGGATATACACTGCCATGGTGAGACCTATATTCTCTTATGCCGCACTGATGTGGTGGCCTAGAGTTAATTTAAAGGTGTGCAGAAAGGAACTCTGTAAATTACAGAGAACCTTCTGCATTTCAATCATGGGAGCCTTCAAAACTACTCCAACTGCGGCTATGGAGATGCTGATTGGGCTCACACCTCTCCACTTATGGATGAAGGCAGAAGCCATGATCGCGTATCACCGTATTTGTCGCCAAACCAAAGTGTCTAACACTGGACATATTAATCATCTCAAGCTTCCTTGGGATAAGAATGTACAACAGATACTCAACATGGGGACTGACATTCTTGAAACAAGATTCAAGTTTGATTTGAAATTTACGGTATCCTATCCACAGCGGAGTGAATGGGAAAGACTGGTAAAACCTCATAATAACAAAGGCACAATCTGGTATACTGATGGTTCTAGAACCAAATCGGGAACGGGGGCTGGGCTTTACGGTAATGGTACCAAGATTTCTTATAGTCTTGGTACCTTAGCTACAGTTTTCCAGGCTGAGGTTTATGCAATTCTAGCCAGTGTTATGGAAAGCATTAAAAGGAGATATAAGAATAGAAGTGTTCTTATCCTCTCAGACAGTCAAGCTGCTCTTAAAGCACTTGAATCACCATCAATAAAATCAAAGTTCGTCTCAGAATGCCGGGAATCCTTAATGGCACTGGCTGAACACAATAAGGTTCAACTTATGTGGGTGCCAGGACATATAGGTATACCAGGCAATGAGAAAGCAGATGAAGCAGCCAAGATTGGCAGTGAAATCCCATTATTTGGTCCGGAGCCTGTACTGGAAGTGTCCTACAGACCAGTGAAACAGGCTATTAAGTGCTGGGCTCAAGCAGAATACAAGAACTACTGGAACTCCATTGAGGGTTGCAGACATTCCAAGTTGTTCATTACAGACCTGGATAACAGCCGGGCAAAATACTTGCGCGGTCTTAGTAGAAGAAGACTTGCATGGGCAACAGGATTCATTACAGGACACTGTGCCCTAAAGTTTAATCTATACAGAATGGGATTGTTTAACAACCCTATCTGTAGTAGATGTCTAGAAGGAGATGAGACTGTTACTCATCTACTATGTGATTGCCCTGCTCTTGCGAGTCAAAGAGCAAGTATTTTTGGCAGTCACTTTCCAAAGATAGATGAACTATCGAAAGCCTCTGTTAGCAGTCTGGTTAAGTTCATATCGAGCAACAGACTACTTAACTGATGAAAGGGGGGATGCGCAATAGATCTTAAGGTCGCAGTGCTTGGGCATAAAACCCACCCCTTCTCAACTAGAACTAGAACCACATATGTTTAAAGAAAAATTACATAAACACCTTATCTCTTAGTACACGTACTTCCATTAAGTATGTGCCAAAGCTTGGCCAGTTTTGGCAGTTTAGAATCAAGCCCCACCATGATGTCCTCCGTCTCTTGGAAGCCAAAAATACTTCCGGTAATAGGTTTTTCCTAATATCCTCCGTCTGCACGCATGCTGCCAAAATATGCGTCCAGTCTTCTTGTTCCCCTTATAATGGGCAAATCCTTCTGCCATCATCATCAACAATCTTGCGAGCTTTCCACCCTCCCATCCTAAGCCATGCTATTCCTGTCCTCTTGTTTTATACTCAATTCCAAAATATGTTTTCTTAGCCCACCTGGTTTTTATTTCATTTTGTAGCTCCAATGTTGATCTTTGTCTACATTCAGCTTCTATATTCTGCCTGTTTATATCGCATAGTCGTCTTTTGACTTTTCTCACGGCACAGTGTGTTTTTTCGTTATACCTTACAGATATCATTTAAGCCAATTTTTTATAATTTGCGTTGTAACCCCGCCGCCCATCATTTTGGATGCTTTATGTTGTTCATTTGATGACGATAACATACTGCTCTCAGAGTTGTTTTGACCATATTTAATTATTCGCAGCCAGTACCTAACTACGTTTAGTTTAGCAAATACAGCATCTTCCCAGCATTGTATGGTATCCGTAAACCAAGTGACGCAGACCAGCAGTAGCGCCGCACTTCACATGGCGATGACCGAAGATCGAAACAGTTTAAATAAACTAGCTGGTGGTAAGGTGGGGATGATTCCAGTTAGCCAGTCATTTGTTGCCATAAAACCAATGTATCTTCAGCTCTCTGTATATGCCCGCAATGCAGACTCTTCAAAGCCGCGATTAGCTTACGCCGGCAATCCCTAGGTTTTCTACATTTTTAAAAACTAAAATATAATTTTCAAGGATCCCTGAGTCTCGTTTGTGAAACTATCACCTGTCATGCAACCTGCTGGAGGATGATGGCACTTAAGCGCACAGGAAGACCTATTGTACTTATGGAAGCCTACAGGATGAAGCCACAGAGGGTGACCAAATCCGAAGCAGCAGATTTGGACGTAAGCGGAGTGCCTTACGTCTCCAAATATTATATTCCGACGCCTCGTTTGTGGGATACCTCATAGGTCCGCCTCTCCCCACGGAGACGTCTGTCTGAGGACCCGATACACACCGAAAGTTCTTCAAAGTAAACTCTACGCATCGCCCGCCGTCCACTCGCCTGATCCATCGACCCTGAAACTTTATAAGCAAGTGAAATGACAGTAAATAGGGGACAGAAAAATTTGCGGCATTTTAAAATCTACCCTAGCATTCGCCTACGAACCAGGGAAAACCGTGAAAAAACCCAAGGTCAAGAGTGGCCGGCCTAGTGGGAATCCAATCGCATAATAAACTAGCATTTTAATGAAAACTTTTACAGCCAGTTTGAAAGCATTAAAAAAATAGTATTTTCCTTTAAAAGAATCGTCCAAGTTTAGTTCCATCCTACTTTCACTTCTGTTTTTCATATGCGTCCCTTTCAAAAAATGCTGCTTTTTTTGGTCCAGTGTATTATTGAATTTTTGGGCGGAATAAGATATCCCTCTACGTGTTAGATGGATAGTAGAGAAAGTAAAAAAACAGTGTCAGAAAATATTTTCAATAATTTTCGAATAATAATTTTAATTACACATTTAATCTGAATAAATGTACTACATATAACTTGGGGTACCATTTACGTGTACTCGTTTAGAATTATAGTACTCTGTTATTTACTGCAAGCTCACTTCGCTTCTTTCAGCAGTGTTATTTCGGTGTATTATAAGCGACATATACCTCTGCTTATAAAACACAGGCTGTCTTAGAATCATCACAATAATTTTATACTAACAGCTTGAAGTTTATTTTCAGGCGTAATGCGATGATATTTTTAAAGATAACGGTCTCTCTCTATCCTGGAGGCGAATGTACCCTGAGGTCGGGAATGAAAATTTCATTTTCTGAAGAGCCCTTTTTATTTCCCCTCCCACACACATTCACACACACACACACACACACACACACACACAGACATACACACTAGCCTGCCTGCGGCACATCCTACACCACATCCTGCACACATAAAGAATAAAAGTAACGTGGGTGTGCGACAGACGTGAAGGATCAAGACCCTTGTTAGGGGTAAGTGAAAGGAAACTGATGGCAAACCCTTATCCAAACGTCATCACGAGATGTGTCCTGATTGTTATAGCGGGACACACAGCACAATTTAGATCTCCACGCTTTAGGCGATTTCTGTTCTTTGTCACACCACAAAATAGCTTTTAATAACAAGGTATTATAGAACTAATCAGTACTCATTGACAAGTATAAATGACGTACACTAGCACGCAAAAATGTGGCCCAGGAATGGAGCGGTTTATGTTGGTAATGAAATAGTTATCTCCACCTCTCCGCCTTTCTACTTCCTCTTACATGATTCTACCTATTTGATTGGAGAGTAAAGCTCCAATAAGCGTGTTCCTCCAGGTATACCATACGATTTAGCAGAGATTACACCCTACATCACTATTTGACAGCAGCCATAATTTTAAAATTCATAAGGAATATTTGACAATTGAGGTGTTGTTTCTGTGAATCATTTTAACTCTACAGATAACTAGCATCTCACCCTGCAAGGTTGAATCCCTAATCATATTATATTGGGCTAGCCTGTTTATAACAATCAGAGTAGAATGCATTGAGAAAACTTATTTCTAAACTCTGCTTTGTTTCACATCTAGTGTTACTACCTGCTTCATGCTTGTTTCTTGGAATTTATATCGTCAGTCATAGAAAGAGTTGGTAATAACTAGGCTAACGATCCGGGACAATTTAAAAATGAACTGAAGTTTACTGTGCATCGAGTAGGGTGGAGTGAGGTGGTGTTGGGGTTTTGTTTACCTGTGAGGCCCTGTGAGGCCGTGTAGAATCCGCTTCGTGACTAGAGGTACAATACGCTTCTGTCTCTCATTCCGATATTTGTGTTCTATTTCATTTTCCACCAAACCTAGTCTGTACTTTTTACAGTAGAAACTAAGGCAGTGCATTGAAGTCTTTGTTTACAACAGCAGTACTGTGTTTACAGAACTCTATAGTAAGGTTGTACATGCATTGATTGCAAACTTGTCCCGGATCCTTAGCCTGGTAATAACTATTAGGAACCAAAGGATTTATATGTTGAGGCAGTATTTTTAACACTTAAATGATTTCAGTCAAATTATATAATATAAAATATAATAACAGCCCACCTTAAAGCAATATGTGTATGTAATAATATATAAAACGTGTATATTATCAGTCATTGTATATGTTTATATTATTATGTACATGTTCCATAATGTTATGTGAATGTATTAGGTAATTTAATAATGTAGGAGCTGTGAGAATAATAGGTTAAAAGTTGCTAACAATGACCTAACATCTAGGCAATAATGAGTAACAAAGTTTAGTAATGCTACTTGTCATTATTGGAGCAACAATAATGAAAATTCTGAGACAATTTATAAAATAGCCAATTAACAACCAGAAAAAAGCTTAAGTTAAATAAAAGTACTCTATTGGATTAGGAATAGCCAATCAGAAATTTACAAATTTAGGCGTTATAAATCAAGTCAGTTGCTTGTAGACAGCGCTCATAACTGGACGCGTTGGTTGTAGACAGTGTTCCTAACCGGACGCGAGATGTGTCCTTGAGAAGTTTAATACGTACTCAGTGTGAGACAAAAATAATTTACGTGTTAAAAAGTACAAGTAATTAATAAAAAAATCTCGCAGCTCTCTCTATATATATCAGTGAAGTGTTTAAATCGTGTCAAGCATTACTATAAGGAGCGAAGTAAAATTATAATCTGTTAAGCCTACATTCTTCAGCCGCACCACTCCCTGTTAAGACATTCATGTCTCTAAAAAAATATAAATACTGACGCAACCGAGGCAAACATAAATATACAATATTTAAAGAAACAGTCAAAAATTAAAAAGCTGATATTTTTTAAACATTTGGGGCAAAGGCCGCCGGAAAGTACATTTGGGGCGAAAGCTACCGGAAACTTTTTTACTTTCTCTACTACGTATAGTAAGTAGGGGAAGTATTGTATTCCACCCAAAAAAATTCGATACCGAGATTTCACTGGAAATACATGTTTTGAGACCCCCTGAATCCAAAAAAAGCATTTTTGGAAACATGTCCGTGTCTGTGTGTCTGTGAACAGCATAACTCAGAAACGAACAGTCGGATAAACACCAAACTTGGTATTTAGGTTCAGTATCTTCCAGAGATGCGACACAAAGGTTTTCAAGAAAATCCCCCCACCCCACATTACCCTTTACATGGAACATTTTTCGAAAGTTTTAAATTTCTCAAAAATGGCTCTAACGATTTTGATTAAAATATTATATGTTTAAGATATTTTCATAACAAATAAAATGTATATCTTAAATTTTCTGGGTATGTCTCCAAAAGTATTCTTCATTGTGAACGACTTTTGCATAACTGGTAAACCATAAGAGATAGACAAAATTTTACTACACTCTAAATGCAGATCGCGTTAAAATTCACAATTTATGTCATATACACTTTTGTTGTTGAGTGAACCATTTTCGAGATAATGCTTGTTATTCCCTTAAATTTTTCAATTCTTATTTTCTCAAATGGGAATTCGTTATTCATTTTTTTGTCTTGTATATGCAAAGAGTATTAATCTGTGGTAAAGAGAATGGCGCTGCACCTAGCAACCAGCTATTAAGAAATATGTATGCACTTAAAGGCTACTGTATTTCTATATTGCCCTTGTAAATATATATTCCCCTTACATCTACAAGAAAATTAGTAATAAGATAGAGTCTGCAAATCTTTATCTCGATGAACATTAAGTAGATGCAAAATAAGCGTTTGTAAAAATAGTTTGTACTAGAGTAGAGAAAGTCAAGTGAGTGTAACACATCAGATTTTTTACCATACGTGCGGTTGCAACTACTTCAAGTTCGGCTCCCCAACAGTCGAAATACGATACAACACCACCATAATAATACCTTACTTCAATGTCCTTTATAAAATAACTTGAAAGCAACAATAATAGGTTTGCAGACAGTACCTTACTGAAGAAAATATACTATTGGTATCTGAAGGAATGGGCCACCTTTCTAATCATGTATATTTCCCCCAATCGCTGCAGCAGTTTCTGCTGTAACTAGCTACAGTTGCATAAAATGTTATCTCTTACAATTGCTTATTCGTCTAATTTAGCTGAGGTAAACTCTCAGGAAAGAATCAACAAATACCACTGCTGTAAGAATGACTGTAATATGTTTCGTACGAGACGGGTGTAGATTTGACAACTAAGGCCTATATAGAGGTGGACGTGGAAAACGTTTAAATTCATAAGGTAAAACGTATTTTACTCCTATTTTAGTAGTTTTGATTGCTGAATGTAAAGATTTGACATTGAAAGAGATAAAGCTCCTTAACTTTAAAGTATTTTGACCGCGCACCCGATGTTACCTACGGATTGGACCTGCGAAAGCCTTCCTATCTGACCACGGTAGTGGCTAATGGCCGAGCCTCTTCAGAACAATGGCCGTGCGGAAAAATGCATTATGTGCCGCTTCCCCGCTCCAGAGGATTCCTTTGGACCGTTTCGAGTAGGTTCCTCTTCTAGAAAATGCCGCTTTGTAAGCGGTGACTATATTAGGGGCTGCTCTGCCTAGTGAGCTCAAATAGGGTTAGTTAAGAAGTTATAAATTGAAAAGTGGACAGCGTCAGTGCAGTTCAGTTGTGAGCCGTAATTCGACAGAACAGTTGTGTTGTGTTGTGTTTTGAATATGTGCCAAAAGTAGCTCATGTTTAACGTTTGTGCTACGCTGAGTGCTTAAAGCATATATAAAATGTATTTAACAGTAACTAGTGTTTTCATTTGTTACAGTGTACTGTAATCCGCTTTAAAGGTTATTTGCAAAGAGAGAATGAAACATTGAAACACAGTTTTACTTTTTTCAGAAGCAGAACGTTTTTGAACTTTTAGAACCGCTATATTTAAAGAAATGGACGGCGTAAGACCAGTGTTAGGTCCTAATTATAACACATAACTGTAGCTGATTTATACCCCCTTTAATTTTCAATTTTTCCTTAATGCCTTGTTAATTTAGCGTTTTATACATAAATTGTAATTTTCACTCGAATTTATACTTAAAATGGTGTCTTGCCTGACATACTACACATCGCGCATTATCTAAGTCACGAAAACATTGACTGCTCTTTCTACAAACTGACCTCTTAGCTGTAGACAGACAGTCTTTTCCGTTCAGCCAAAATGAAACACTCAATATTTTTCCCCAAGGAGCATCATTCATATCTTACATGAATGGAACATTTATAACTTTACAGCACACTTTAATGTAGAACTGTACGATAAATCATCTGCCAAACCGGGCGTGTGCAATGCCCATCTTCCTCTTTTATGACCTCCGTTGTTGAACTTTAGGTGCTGACCACTAGCAATTTATTTGACGTGACGTTATATGTAAAACGCGTATGTTAACACAGATTTCTGCTTTTAGCGTCGCTTCATATTTGAAAACCTGCATAAACAAGTGTCCATTATGTGTAGCATAACTTCGTCACGCCTGTCGGCACTTATATAAAGGGAAACAATTATATTTGGAATTTGTATAACAGATCATAACCCCTTCCTGAAAATTGTTCGAAAAAGTTAGACAATAGTTGTTTATTAATAGCACAAAGATAATCTCTCCAATAACACTTTTAAAACAATATAATCGAAAAATTGGTTTAGGAACTTGAATGTTTTGCGAAATGAGTCTACATTAAATCACGTTGTTAAGGATAGACTAAAAGCCGATCCTGCCGCTGTTAAATATGAGGAACTATTGAAGATAGCAGACTGAAATTTTTACAGGTATACATATATGGTTTTAAGTTCGACTTGCATTCGTTCAATAAGTTAATTTATTACGGAAGTATATCATACAACTATAAAAAAATCTGGTGTTACATTTACATGACTTGTACTCTTGTACAAACTATTTTTACAAACGCTTATTTCCATATGCTTCATGTTAATCGAGATGTAAATCTTCTTGTAGATGCAAGGAGAATTGGTAGGCTTTAAGCGATAGTCAAATACTTTAAGAGGTGGTTGCTATGTGGCGCATTCCATTCTCTTTGTATATCCAGGACATAAAGACATGAATAACGAATTCCCATTTGAGAAAAAGTATAAGTATTGGAAAATGTAAGGGAATAACAAGCAATATCTCGAAAATGGTTCACTCAACAACAAAATTGTATATGACAAATTGTGTATTTTAACGCGATCTACATTTATTGTGCAGTAAAATTTTGTCTCTCTCTCTCTTATGGTTTACCAGTTATGTAAAAGTCGTTCACAATGAAGAATACTTTTGGAGACATTCCCAGAAAATTCTAGATATACATTTCATTTGTCATGAAAATATCTTAAACATATGACATTTTAACCAAAATCTTTAGAGCGATTTTTGAGAAAATTAAACTTTTCGAAAAATGTTCCATGTAAAGGGTAATCTGGGGTGGGGGATTTTCTCGAAAATCTTCGTGTGGCATTTCTAGAATGTCCTGAATCTAAATGAAAAGTTATCGCTTTTAAGTTATGCTGCGCTCTCTCTCTCTCTCTGTCTCTCTATCTCTCTTTATCTCTACCTCTATCACTTACACACACACCTCTTTCTAAATGCTATTTTTTCAGGGAGCCGCAAAACATGCATTTCCGATGAAATCTCTGCGTCGAATTTTTGGGTGGAATGCAATACATTCTCTAACTGTTATATACAGCCTAAGACCCCTCCGCCCCTAAAAGAGCAGACTCTCAAAATATACATTTGTACAGGTCCAAATCGTTTCCGTAGCCGGTTCACAATGGAGTCACACGACATGTGTTTTTAAGACCTAATAGCTTCGTTCTATTCATACTATAATTCACCTAACAGTAGGTTATAATAAATGGTACCATCAACGACATTAAGACATTCTACAAGAACTTGGAATGGAACCTGTCATGGAGTATATTCTTCAACATCAAGAAAATTGGTTCCAGCACGTCTGGCGTATACCCAGAAGCAGGAGCCCCCATGCGATCTTGAACTGTAGATTTCAGAGAAAAGATCACTGGGTCGTCTTGTGAAGAGATGGCGGGAGAATTGAACGTGCACCAGAACAGTCCTAGGACTATTACCTGTTAGGATTATTATAATTATTATTATTATTATTATTATTAAGGAAGAAAAAATTGTCTTCTCGCGTATACCATCATTTTATTAGTAGCAATTTTTGTTTAAAGTAACCATATTAATAACATGAAATTAGACACATAACAGCACTTAAATTAAATTTTAGGATGATAAAAATCTAACTATCTTTAAAGTTTCTGAGAAAGTGCGTCATTTATACAGAAAAAATCTGATGTGTTACACTCACATGACTTTCTCTACTCTTGTACAATCTATTTTTACAAACGCCTATTCTCCATATGTTTCATATTAATCGAGATATCGAGATGTCAATCTTATTTGTAATTTTCTTGTAGATGCAAGGGGAATATGGTAGTTTTTAAGCGATAGTCAAATATTTTATCGCTGGTTGCTATGTGGCGCATTCTATTCTCTTTACATGTCCAGGACATAAAAAAATGAATAACGAATTTGATAAAAAGTATAAGTATTGGAAAATTTAAGGAAATAACAAGCAATATCTCGAAAACGGTTCACTCAACAAAAGAAATGTATATGATATAAGTTGTGTATTTTAACGCGATCTACATTTTTTGTATAGTAAAATTTTGTCTATCTCTTATGGTTTACCAGTTATGCAAAAGTCGTTCACAATTAAGAATACTTTTGGAGACATTCCCAGAAATTTCGAGATATACATTTCATTTCTCATGACATTATCTTAAACATATGATATTTTCATCAAAATCGTTAGCCATTTTTGAGAAAATTAAAATTTTAGAAAAATGTTCCATGTAAAGGGTAGTCTGGGGTGGGGAGATTTTCTTGAAAATCTGCGTGTCGCATCTCTGGAAGATACTGAACGTAAATACCAAGTTTGGTGTTTATCCGACTGTTACTTTTTGAGTTATGCTGTTCACAGACACACAGACACACACACACACACACACACACACACACACACACACAGACACACACACGGACATGTTTCCAAAAATGCTTTTTTAGGATTCAGGAGGTCTCAAAACATGTATTTCCGGTGAAATCTCGGAATCGAATTTTTGGGTGGAATGAAATACTTCCCCTACTTACTATACGTAGTAGAGAAAGTAAAAACTGTTCAAAGCAAAAATGGTAACAACAAACTCACGTATATTTATAACCAAAGAAATCGCATAACTTGAGCACACAGAGACTTTCATACTTGGTAGTAGCAGTTTATAGAGCAAACATTCCCCTTAAATTGAGCTAAATGTTTACCTCTCTACTTCAAAATATGTAGGAGCTATGACTTTTTTCTGTGACGTGATGCGTATTTCATATTACAAAATAGTTGACATAGTAATTTAAAATATAATTATAATAAAACGTATAACAAATTAAATGAGTAAAAGTCAATTTATAAGGCGATATAAAAAGACTAAAAATTTCATTTTGGGCAATTTTTGACCTTCAGTCTCTCCTAAACTAACACTATATTCGCTGTAAGTTGTATCAGTTTATCTTTCTAGGAAGTATCTAAAGTATCAGGGACTTTAGCTTTTATTTCCTTTGATAAAGCTATAATGGTTAACTGATAGGACTACATATAGTAGAAAGTGCCCGTAAAACTATGATGTACTTATAACTACAAAATCAGACAGCATAAACTATACTGCATTGAAGTGTATTTCAAAAAGTTTCGAAATGTGTATAGAAGATTTTACATATGTCGTTGGAACTGCGTGACACGGGATTGTCAGTTAAGTTTTGGAGGATGCAAAGGAAATTTTAGTGGTCATTTGGCTTGCAAATCGTACCTAAATCGTACCAAGTCACACTGAAGAAACAGAATCTGAAAATGAGAATCAGAGAAGCCATACAATCTGAAACACCTATGATTTGTTCTCCTTTGTAGAAAGAACTAGGCATGGGGAACACGATGTTTAAGTCATTTCTCTGTTTTGTTCTTTGGTTGCCTATGGTTCAAGGAAATTCTAGTTTATTCGCACTGTGTTGCGTAAAGTGCGACCACTACCAGCACGCAAATTTGGAGGGAGAAAGGAGGAGAATGACACCGAGTGTCACAAAATGGCATGCTTGAACTAGAGTATGTATTATATTGATGTAAGAAGCCATATAGAACTGCATTAACGTACTTGGAAACTTCATGAACAATATCTTATTTAGTATACATTTTAAATGCTTAATGTTTAAAAGCAATATTTTGCTTAATTATTAACCAATTAATTTCTCCTCCAATTAAGTATTTGATAAGGTATAAAACGATAAATATGAAAATTTTAAGTGGAAATAAATACTATTTTTAAAATGAGAATTTTACTGTAACAAAACACATGCTTAAACAGCATTATAAGAGTACCACTTTGAAACCTCAGCATTAAATGCAGAATTCCAAAGGCACAGATTCGTATTACGTGCATTTGTTCTCTTATCCAGTATATCCTGCTATTAAATATACAGATACACGCGATTTGTTTAATGTTACAAATAAGATCTCCCTCATTCTTTCTCCGTGATTTAATAACTCTAAGACAAATAAAACTATTTGTAGACTCTACCCTAAAAAAAGGTGTTTAAAGTGAATGTATGCGTTTAACTTGTACCAAATTCGAATCAAAACCTGAATTAAAACAGCGCCTTAATCACCATAGTGAGTTATGTAAGTAATTATTTGATGATAAAAAAAATACAACAGAAAATCAATCGGCGATACACACTGCCTAATTATCGTACAGCAGGACAAAGGCTTTCCGCCGGAAATCTATTCTTTGTAGTCCCGGCAAGTAACAAGCGAGGTGTAAGGCACTGTCCATAGTAGAGAGGAAATGCGTACATACAGCAGAAGACGCGATAAACTGATGAAAAGCTCGTAGCTTGAACGATTATGAATAGCTGAAGGGCTAGTGTAGTAATCAGCGACTATAATGACAAAAAAATTGAAATCCCACCACCATAACTTCACGGGTGCATTATACCACTCATTATAGAGGCCATTCTTTAAACCAGAGAGAGAGAGAGAGAGAGAGAGAGAGAGAGAGAGAGAGACATCGAAAAAGTGTATGATCCTACATCCATTTATAGAAAAACATTTTGAAATGCAGAGAAGATAGTTAACAGTAAGCGGCCCCCCCCGCCGCAGGGGGATGAAAAAAGAAAACGACCTTCAGGTTAGGTATGGATGATAGAGTAGAATGCGTGCTCTCTTTTCGGTGTCGCTGCGCAGTTGCTGCGTTATGGGTATATTAAGCTTGCTAGCAGTGCTAGCAAAATGTCAAATTTCAGCAACGAAAACTTGTTTGAGTGAAACAATACAAGAAAACAAATATTTCAATCTAACGCTTATGTAGTTCATATAGAAGGCCTTCTGGGCACTTAAATTCATACTTTTGGAGAAATCACTAAACGGAGAGCTCAGAATCGAAACCCTAAACACGTACATTACTCCTCTACTACGCTATGCATGGCAGACTTGGTCCTTAACGAACGTTTGTTCGTAAAGAGCTTACTAGAGATCTGTCAAAGAAAAACGGGATGAAAAATCTTGGGCATTTCACTATGGGACAGAGTTTCAAACAAAAGGCTGCAAGAATCAAATGGAAATGGGCGGGGCACGTTACAAGGCTCCACCAAGACAGGTGGGCTCACTCGACCACCATGTGGAACCCACACATTGGAAGAAGAAACCGAGGAAAACCAAGAACTAGTGGGCCCGCAGTAGTCCAAGGTGTAGAACTGTTTGGAAAGATTATATTGACAATTAATAAAAAATAATAGACTATGAAAACACAAATTACATCTCGGTTAGCTTAATTTTAAGAATTATTAGTGGAAGTCTAAGTAAAGTATAATGTGTGCAGGAACCAATATTCCAGTGTCAACTTTCAGATCACGAAGGAATAGCTCACAACGTGAATCTTAAAAGAGCTTTCCCTCTCGCAGGAGGATTTTGCCCTTTATGGAACACTTAAGGCTTTATTCATTCATTCATAAGGTAAAAACTAAGTACATACAGCATTTTATGACTATTAGACACACACACACACACACACACACACACACACACACGCAATAAAAAATTCAGATACTTAGAACGAATATAGTGAAACAGATATTTTTATTTTACAGTTTAAGAAAATGGAATAAAACAAAGAAATTGTGTTTTTTCAAAATATGATAAACTACCAATTAAAATATCTTATTTTTATTTAAACATTGAATTAAATGAAATAAAACGACTTAAAATGCTACTAACGATACTTATATCGAAGATACGAACGCTTGATAAAGAGCACGAAAGGGTAATCACATCCCAGCGAAGCGAGTTTGATCAGTCACTCACTCAGTCACTGTTGCCAGGATGAATTACTTGCCTTATGAAACTTAATGTTTTATGTATGTCTCTAGATATATGAAAAAATTAAATTGAGTTTTATTTATGGACGCTCTTTTAACTACTATGGTCCTTAGCGTCCCATTTTATATTGGGCGTGAAAGACCGATAATTTTGTTCAAAGGCCTCTTTATCAGGCTTGGGGTTCTTTTATGTGCCGTAAATCTACGACACGGGACCACCGGCTTTACTTCCCTTCCGAAGGAAACCATGCTTAGGATCTTTACGCCCGAAAAAAATCCATCGCCCTCCGCCGGGTTTGAACCCGCGACCTTGGGAACTAGAAGCTAGTACAGTACCACTACTCCACGGAGGACGACTATTTTATATATGAGATGTATTATTATGAGGGCATTTCAAAACTAAGGTCCGTTTTACTGACAGTAATATGTGCCTACATATATACTTTACTTTTTCAGATAATCGCTGTTCACATCTATACACTTGCTGTAACGCTGCACCAGCTCTTTAACCCCTCGGTATAGAAATCTGCGTCTGGGACTTGAACCAATTGGTAACGTTCTTCTTGAGTTCATCGGCGGTTTTAAATCGTTGTCCACACAGCCACCGTTTCAAATGAAAGAAGAGGAAATAGTCGCTTGGTGCCAGGTCGGGACTGAACGTAGGGGGGTCAAAGAGTTCCCAACGAAACTCTTTAATCTTCTCTTTGGTTGTGGCAGCGGTGTGCAGGCGTGCGTTGTCATGCAGGAGAGAATGATGCCAGACGATTTTCCCGTGGCGTCGATTTGAATCGCACGTCTCAGTTAGGTAAGCGTTACACAATACACGGCAGCAGTAATTGTTGACCCACGGTCCATGAAATCAATCACAAGAACACCCTTTTCGTCCCAAAACACGGTAGCCATCATTTGCCAATTCGTGTACGGTGATTGCTTACACGTTTTTGGTTTGGGTGATCCGGAAAAGTGCCACTGCATTGACTGTCATTTCGATTCTGCGTTGGTGTACGCTATCCACGTCTCGTCGCCCGTAACAATGTGGGAAAAACAAACAATCTCCATCTTGTCTATAGCGCTCCAAAATCTGCCGTGCACTACGCTTTGTTGCTGACCGGTGAGCAGTTTTAGCATCCACTTCGCACAAAGTTTCCGATATACAAGCTGTTATGTGACAATCCTGTAAAGTAAGGTTCGAGCAACATGTGGAGATTTATCAGTCAGACCACTAATTGTCCAACGCCGATCACTAAGTTTTTGGTTCACTTGCTCCACGATGTCGTCGGTCCGAATACTGGGCCTACCACTCCGCTGTTCATCGTGCACATTTGTGCGGCCATTTCGAAATTCTCGACACCAGTGTCGAACCTGTTTATCACTCATTAAGTTCGGTCCATACACGAGCCATAACACGATGAATGCCCTCAGCTGAGGATCCTTTTGCCAGCAAAAATCTAATCACACCACGCACTTCACAATTGTCGCTGCCATTGCGATCTGCTCTCATTGAATGGCAAACGCCTACTGTGCCACACTAACACTGCGGTTCCTCAGGAGTCGGTAGACAGCGCTGCAGACCTACCATCCATTAAATATTGTTCAACGAACGTTGTTTTGGAATACGCCTTGTATATAGTTTTAATACTAATTTCATAACACATATAATATCGGAATGCTTCAAATCATACAAGACCGCTAAGCATGGAATTTATGTAATATTTAGCCACCAATAAAAAAATGCACTTATTTTAAGGAAATTCTGTCCACAAATAATATTAAAGGAAGATATTTTGTGACTTCTTAAGAGAAAAACAGGAATTGCATGCAGAAATCTGAAATACACGAGTAAATATCACATATAAGCTGGAAGTATATGAAGACACACATGAAACACTTATACCTAATCAGAACTTAAGCCAACACGGACGTTTAACACGTATAATTTGAAGTACGCATAAGCGGACATGTAAAAATTACAATTTGAAATTACTTGAGAGCGCGCAAGTAATTCGCAGTGTGAAGTACGCGATATTACGTAGTGCCAGCGAACGTGAAGTGTCTTGGGTTTTAGTAAAGGAAGTTTATAGCAACATCGATTTATAGCGAAGATATAAATGTTTATATGGTCCGGATGGAACCACGTGAGTGGAGCCAAAGGGAGAAACTCAATGTGTGTGTGTGTGAATAAAATTATTTAGCCATAAACGACATCTTTATTTGGCATCGAAAAACGAGACCTGAGATAAGAGATCCACCATTCCAACCATGCATCTCCTGTATCTCTCCCTCTCCTTCCCTCCGCGAAGACGGTGCCTGCCGCATCTATTGTATTTTTTGCGAGTTAGAAAATCAGTTGAAAATCTTCCCTTCAGAATGCGGCTGACAGTCCTGTTATATCATTCTAAAACACCGAAAAAATAAGTTTATATTTGTTCTTTAAACTCAGTGGGAATAGAAAGAAACTCTACTGACACTATTATTTTTTGAATATTCTCTCACCAGTGAAAATAGAAACCTCACTTTTTTTTCTCTCTATATTTAGTAAAATATAAAATTGCAGAAACTGAAATTAAATGCATCAGTTTACGATTTAGATATAACCTCCAGCGAAAAGAAACAGCAATAAAGACAGCAGTGGAGTACACACCCACGACTCCGGAAACTCGGATACAAATTACAGTGATATGTAATGCTTTTAAATTAAAAATGTTTATAATGATACTGTTTTTCTTAATTGTATATGCTGTTAAGCGAAGATTTTCTTTAACTGGTGTAGAAAAGTTGATCCTTTGAAAATTAACACTGAACGTTTATTTAAAAATTAATATCCATAAAAATGTCCTCGTTGTGGTTTGTTTATATATCTCTGCAAGTGTAATAAAATATTTGCACCGCTCCACTGAAATATAGACGTATTTGTTCATTACATTTAAAAGCTACACATTGCATAGTGATAAAAAGGCTAAAACAACGCAGTCTGTGCGTCTATTTTAATGTACAAAAGAGATGCATTAACATTAGTTTTAAAAACTAAAACTAATTATTTCCAGAAGAGCACCAGAGCGAACTAAGTCAGATAAAACAGAAAGAAAACAACTTTCTAACTACAAAAAGTTAGAGCGCCTGTTTTGTGTTCATGGTACTAACGCAGGTAGAAAGACAAAGAGCTCTCACTAATTCCTTCATCCTCAGGATGTGTACTAATAGAAACACCACAGAAGGAGAACTGTGTATTATAACTACAGTTGAAAGCAAAAGCTTGGAAGCATAGGAAGTATATACTTAGCTGCATCACGCTTTAATCGTTATGAAACACCTGTAGCAAAACTTTTCCCCCCCACTAATCCTAGGGAGAAAGTAACTTTTCACATAAAAAATGTAGATTCTTTTCAACCTCGATCACTTCTAGGGCTAAACTCAGTACATTCTTACTTTCTCTACCACCTATATAATAGGAAGAGAAGACATTTATACGGATATTTCATCGGAAATACATGTTTTGAGGTCTCCTGAATCCAAATAAAGCATTTTTAGAAACATGTCTATATGTGCGTGTGCCTTTAGACAGCATAACTCAAAAACGAAAAGTCAGATAAATACCAAACTTGGTATTTGGGTTAAACATCTTCCAAATATGCGACATGAAGATTTTCAAGAAAATTCGCTTATTTCAAACTAACCTTTATATGGAATATTTTTTTATTTTCTAAAAAAATGGCTATCAGTTTTGGCTAAATGGTTTTTATTAAAATACCATATATTATATAAAAATTAATACCTTGAATTTTTTCGGAATAGACTATGAAGTCTCTTCATTGGGAAGAAATTTTGCATAACTGGTAAACATTAAGGGATAAACGAAAACGTACCACACAAAAATATAGACCTCTTTAAAACACGATTTATTTCAAATAAGTTTCCTTGTGACATAAGCAATTTCTAAGATATCCGTTATTAAAAGTTCGAATTGTTAATTTCTTGGTCGTTCTCTTAAAGTCCTGTCAACGTTCAATTGTTTCTTGCGAATTGAATGGAAACAGTATGGAATTTTAAGGCCAGCATATAGCGCCCAGTTGTAAACATTTGACTATCGCTATTCTCTTTGTATCTGTAACGAAATGTGTAATGTAGCTATTTTTGCAAAAGGTTTATTTGAATTAAAGTTAGTATATAGAAGTATAAGCCTTCATAAGAGTAGTTTGTATGTCTACCCACTAATAAAATCGAGGGTAGAGAAGTCATGTGAGCGTATCACATCAGATACTTTTGTTGTTTTTGTGGCTATTCAGATGCAGTATGTCAAATTATTAAATTTGTTACCATAAACCTGGTGCATGGATCATTGACCGCACATACATATTCAAAATACAAGTCAAAGGTGAAAAAAGAAGAAAAAGAAAGAAAAATAAATTGCACACTTTAGCCAGGAAGTTGCCCATGTTTTCCAGGTCCTCTGATTAACCATAGATCCCAACATCTCCTTCTAGATGGAGCTATGCTAGTAAAAATACTACCATTGTACCAAAGACTAGCCTGTACTGAACTTTTGTCAAGATGCACCCAAGGTGGAACTCAGAATGCAAATGAAAGTTTGCATTCTTCAATTTGGAGAAAGTGTCCTAAGGAAACCTTTGTTTCCAGGAAAAGGTTAGACATAGGAGTAATTGATGCCATTTCTGAATATAATATGGGATGCATTGCTTCACAAGAAGTAAAAGTCAGTTCAACTGGAGAAGAAATTACTGGAATAGGAAGAAAAATAGCCCTGAAAAGAGATTCTCGCAGAAAGTATGAAAGTCGCCGCTCCACATTACAACAGCAGAAGTCCACCAGAAAGAAGAAAAAGGTGTTGAAATTGCAAGCAGAAGAGGCTAAGAAGAAGAAGGAGGGAAAGAGCTATGGTTCTGGACAATTTTAACGCTTTACACCAGGTACATTAGCCTGTATAAAGGTTTTCAATATAAAATTTAAGTTTTCTCAGAACGACATTTTTCAATATGTCAAATGTCCCATGCGGGACAGTTTTCTTTAGTTTTGCATGAAACTTGGCATAATAGTCCTACTGTTCTATCTAAAGAAGTTGTAGTATCATTTTTGGGCTACTATGTAAAACATGGACACAGTGGGCTATTAATCCTAAAAAATTTTACTTTTTAGGCTTTAATATCTGCATTAATGATTATAATTAATAATTTATTTAAAGCACAAAATGAAAAAAGCATACTAGGATTATTTGCAAGGAGTTCAAATATTAATGTGACAAATTGGCACTGATGAAAAATAAAATTTGTCCCGCATGGAGTATTTCATAATTTTCAAATATCGTGATATGAAAAACAGAAAATAACTCATATCTGGAAAACTACTTCATCAATTTTATGGAAATTTACACATAATGCTATTTAGAATGAGGGAAACTAACATACAAAATTTTAATAAGATTGAAAAAAAATTGTAGAAAATCATATAATCTGTCCTAGGTCCCCTTAAGTATTTTGGTGCGAATTTACGTTTCTCTGGTTCCCCCACTTGCTAATTCTGCCAAAAAATGTAACCATCGTTATCTAAACCACAAAATGAATGGATACTCCTGCCAGAATCGTCAGTAATTTCTTGTGCCCTCCGGCCTTCCTGTCTGAATCATGCCATTCTTGATCTTTCCCTTCAATTGTCTTAAATTAAAAGTAAATAAATACTATTAGAACTTCTAGAACATGGTGCATACACTACTCAAGTATACCTCAATCAGTACCTACCATACTAAAGTACACGTATATTTTATTTAAGAACCTAACCCAAAATGGATTTCCATAAAGACACGGGATACGGAAAGGGGTAGCCAAGGTCTTTAAGGCACGGAAAATCCTAATGGTCCAACTCCCGACCAGAACCGTCCTCCCTCATAAATGGCAAATGCCGGGGAAGTATCCTAATATTAGGCCTGGAACCATTCCATCCACTATTTCCTTTCCTAAATATAATTTTATTTCACGTATCACAGTTGGACCTTATGTAGTAAGAACAGGTGTTAAATACTACTAAAAATATGTGATGTCATACATTCGCATAACTTTCTGTACCCTCTATTGTTTATTAGTATTATACAAACTAGTCTTACTAAAGCTTGTTTTTGTATCTACTTCATTTTAATCCAAATAAACTTTTGCGGAAATACTACACTACACATTTCGTTATAGATACAAATAAGACAGTGATAGTCAAATGCTTAAGAACCGGACGCTTTGGGCTGGCTTAAAAAATTCTATATTATTTTAATGGAATCACGAGAAACAACAGAATGTTGACAGGACTTCAAAAGAATGGCTAAGTTTTGAACCATTAATAACGCATATCCCAGAAATGGCTGATGCAACGAAAAATGTATTTGAAATAAATTATATGTTTTAAAGAAATCTATCTTTCTTGAGTAGTCCGTTTTCATCTATCGCTTAACGTTTACTATTATACAAGATTATACAAAAGTCCTTCCGAATGAAGAGGAATCTAAAGGCTATTCCCAAAATATTAAAATATGCATTTTATATCCTTATATGCGTGAATATGTTTCATATACGGCATTTTAATAAACAACGCAAAGGTCATTTTTTTTAAAAATTAAAAAATGTTCCATGTAATGAGTGTTTTGCGGTGGATGAATTTTCTTTTAAGAGTCGGTTGATATGGAGAGCATTCCATCCTCTTTGTATGCCCAGGACACAACAACAAAAAGGAGAATAACGAATTCCCATTTGAGAAAAAATAAAAGCATTGTAAAATTCAACCAAATAACAAGGAATATATCAGAAATGGTTCACTCGACAGACCAGTTATGCGAAAGACGCTCAGAATGAATAGGACTTCTGCGGGCATTCCCAGAAAGTTTAACGTATCCATTTCATTTGCCATGAAAATATTTGAAACATATGACATTTTAATAAAAACCGTTAAGAGCCATTTTTGAGAAAATAAAAATTTCTGCAAAATTGTCCATTTAAAGGGTAGTCTGGTATGGGGCGATTTTCTTGAAAATCTTCGTTCCCATCCTTGGAACATACTGAACTCAAATACTTAGTTTGATATTTATCCGACTTTTGTTTTTGACTTATGCTATTCACAGACAGGCAGACACACACACACGGACATGTTTCCAAAAATGCTTTTTTTTGGATTCAGGGGTCTCAAAACATGTATTTTCTGTGAAATATCGGTATCGATTTTAAGGTGGAATGCAATGATGTAGCGTTTAGGTGTGTGCATTGTCGCGTCGGACATATTATTGCTTTGTAGCATGAAATTGTTGGGCATAATTATTTATTTTCGGAGTTTGAATTTCGTCCGGCGCGGCATCTCCTCCCACCTCCTAGTCAGAGGTACAGAGAGGAAAGGGGTGAAGGCAAGTAGAGGGACTAGCTTCAGTCCAGTAGCGTCAGTTGTATGAGTCTCTTCAGGATGAGTGGTTGTAGCGTACTTGTCACGTATGAGTGTGGAACATCTACCTCCAATGTTTGTCCTGTAATCTTCTGTGAATGATGTAGTGGCAAAAGGTAAATATATAATAAACCACAGTAAATGTGAAATTAAGTGTATTTTGTTATGAATATCCCACGGCTACTTTAAATTCGTGCAGCTAAGTTCCTTGTTCTCTCGTTGCCACTGCAGTTACATACCCAATGTTTATGCCGGGCTAACTAAACTTAATATCTAGCTGCAAAACCTTCTGGCCTCACCCCGGTATATAACATATTTCCCCTACTTACTATACATAGTAGAAAAATTGACCCTAAATGACCATCACAACATCCTCCAAATAAAAAACGACTAAGGCATTTACTTTCCCGCATTACATCAAGTAACTTTTATGGAGGACAAATATTTCTACAAGGCTTAGTTTTGGAGATATTGTACAATCTCAACTTAAACGGTCCATCACGTATACAACTTTCTGTCGTAATAGGGTCGTATATGCTTCTCTGTGCCTACAACAAACTGGAACCACTTCGGAACATAATTATCATTATTAATAAGAAGTAAAAAAACCAAGCTTCTTTTACGAATAATTTGTAGAATAGATAAAGGAAGTTGCAGTTGGTAAAGAAAGTCTTTGTGTAACAGATGTAACAGTTTTCAAATTACTCCCATTGCTTTTTAATTTTTATTTTCTCTACCACGTGCATAGTAGATATATAACGTATTGCATTCCACTCAAAATCTTGATACCGAGATTTCGACGAAAATAAATGTTTTGAGGTTCTCTTAAAGGAAAAAGATATCTTATGGAAGAGGTCCGAGTGTGCGTCTGTGAACAGCAACTCAAAAATGAAACATTGGATAAATACCAAACTTGCTATTTAAGCTCAGTACCTTCCAAAGATGCAAAACAAGGTTTTACAAGAAAATCCCCACCCCGAACTACAGTTTAAATGGAACATTTTTTCAAAATTTTTATTTTCTACAAATGGTTAACGATTTTATTTAAAATACCACACATTAAAGACACTTACACGACAAATAAACTGTACATCTTGAATTTTCTGGAAATAGCCCTAAAGTCCTCTTCATTCGGAAGGAATTTTGTATAATTTTATATAACTGGTAAACTTAAGCAATAGATGAAAACATACTACATAAAAATGTATAGCTCTTTAAAACACACAATTTATGGCAAATAACTTTTTGTTGTGGCAACAGTCTTTTGCGAGATATACGCTATTAATGATTGGATTTGTTCATGTCATTATTTTCAAATCCCATTTATTTTCAGTTATTTCTCGGATTGTGTTAAAATAGAATGGAATTTCGAACACAGGAATTCTTAAATCTCTATAATACCTATTTCTGCTAAGTTTATCTCCGTTAAGATGAAATAAATAGAAAAATAAACTTTCGTAAGAATAATTTGCATACGCACTAATAACGATAAACAGTAGAGAAAGTAATGTGAATGTAACCATAAGATTCTTTTACCCAGTGGCCGCAGCACTTCCTTAGTGTCTTAACAAATCGATGACCTCCAGAGGTCTCTGGAGAATCAGAGAGGCAGTCCGAGGGCGCAAATTCGAGATTATGCCGGACAGTACAACAATCGAAAACTCACTTTCGTGTTTCAACTGTTTGGGACAGTATAAGGGTAGGGATGATCATACAACAGCAACCTGTTGATAATGGGTTTTGGCGCTTGCCATGTATTATTTAGCCCAAGTAGTGTTCCAACATCACTAATTCATCTTCTGTGGCTGAGCAAGGCATTAATAAGCACGCAGTACGGCTACTATTATTCAGACGATCTCAAAAGCTGCAGTCAAATTGAAATGCCAAGCTCACGTTACATTCACGTGACTTTCTCTACCTTCTAACGCATATTAGTGGGAATACAAATTATTCTTACAAAGGTAATTTTCCAAACTAAGGGGTCATTCAACAAGAGTGTCCTATCTTTAACTTGTGATAGCTGCCGTTGTTATTGAGTTACAGCAGTCATTTTTACTTTTTCTACTACGTATAGTAAGTAGGGGAAGTATTGTATTCCACCCAAAAATTCGCTACCAAGATTCTACCAGAAATATATGTTTTCAGAACTCTTGAATCCAAAAAAAAGCATTTTTGGAAACATGTCCGTGTGTGTGTCTGTGTGTGAGTGTCTGTGAACAGCATAACTCAGAAACGAACAGTCGGATAAACGCCAAACTTGGTATTTAGGTTCAGATCTTCCAGAGATGCAACACGAAGGTTTTCAAGAAAATCCCTCCACCCCAGATTACCCTTTATATGGAACATTTTTTTGAAAATTTTAATTTTCTCAAAAATCGCTCTAACGATTTTGATTAAAATATCATATGTTTAAGATATTTTCATGACAAATGAAATACATATCTCGAATTTTCTGGGAATGTCTCCAGAATTATTCATTGTGAACGCGTTTTGCATAACTGGTAAACACAATTTATGTCATATACAATTTTTTTGTTGAGTGAACCATTTTCGAGATATTGCTTGTTATTACCTTAAACTATTCCAAGCTTTTTCTCAAATAGGAATTCGTTATTCATTTTTTATGTTCTGGACATACAAAGAGAATAGAAAGCGCCACATAACAACTAGCTCCTAAAAAATTTAACTATCGCTTAAATACTATCATATTTCCCTTGCACCTACAAGCAAATTAGCAATAAGATTAACATCTCGATTAACATTAAGCATATGGAGAATAAACTTTTGTAAAAATAGTTTGTACAAGAGTAGAGAAAGTCATGTGAGTGTAACACATCAGATTTTTTTCATGTAGTTGCAGTTGTTATTGACAAATAACCATGGAACGTTACAGCATTCAGCAAAGAGTAGAACTAGTGAAAATTTATTATCAAAATATATCACCTGTTCGCCAAACCTTCCGTGTATTGCGTGAAGTTTACGGTGCGCATAATCGTCCCTGCGAGAGAACGATCCGGCGTTTGATCGATAAATTTGAAAGAAGCGGTTATGTCAGCGATCAAAGAACGCCTGTACGTAATCGACGTAAGTGCTCAAACGAAAACATAGGTGCCGTTCGTGAGAGTGTACGCAAGAACGGAAACATACCAAGTGCTCGTCGAGCGCAAAAATTGGGGCTTTTGCCGACCAGAACTTGGCGAATTCTGCATCTTGACTTGAAGTTTCACGCCTACAAAATGGTGCTAACTCAAGATCTAAAGCCCAACGACCATAGGTTGCGCCGTGTATTCGCTGACTGGGCTATGGAGCAATTGAAAGCTGACCCGGATTTTTGTCGAAAAATCATCTTCATCGACGAAGCCCACTTTTGGGTGGATGGTTGTGTTTACAAACAAAATTGCCGTTATTGGAGCAATTACAATCCAATGCAGATTCAAGAACGACCACTTCATCCCCAAAAAGGTTACAGTGTGGTGTGGATTTTGGTATGGTGGAGTCATTGGTCCATATGTTTTCCAAGATGAAGATGGAGAAGCTCTAACTGTCACTGGAGAAAGATACTGGGTACTTATAAGGGACTATTTTTGGCCACGTTTGGATGGTATGAATCTCAGCAACTCCTGGTTCCAGCAAAATGGTGCCACATGTCGTACTACTCTCGAAACAATCGATCTTTTGAAGGAGAAGTTCAGAGGTTTCATCATTTCCCGTGGTGGTGATGTTAACTGGCCCACGAGGTCATGTGATTTAACGCCGTTGGATTACTTCTTGTGGGGTTATGTTAAATCTCGAGTTTATGTCAACAAACCAAGTAAATGATCTTATGAATAACATCACGGGTGTCATTCGTGAAGTTGGACCTACGGATATCTCGGAAATGCCCATGCCAGAATTTTTTAAAAATAAGCTGTGTGTTTTTATGAGATCTACACATTTGTGCAGTGCGTTTTCGTTTATCGCTTAACATTTACTAGTTATTCAAGATACAAAATTTCTTCCAAACGAAGAGGACTTCACAGGCTATTCTCAGAAAACTCAAGATATACATTTTATTGTCATGTAAACATAATATAGGGTATTTTAATCAAAATTATTAGAGATACATTATAGAAATAATACATGTCGAAAAATGTTCCATGTAAAGGTAGTTGGAGCGGGGAATTGTCTGAAAATTTTCCTGTCGCATCCTTAAAAGATACGGAACTTAAATACCAAGTTTGGTAATTATGAATTTTCATTTTTGAGTTATGCTGTTCACAGGCGCGCACACAAACATACTGACACACATATGGACCTTGTTCCAAAAATTCTCTTTTTTGGATTCAGGGGGCCTCAAAAAATATGTATACTGCCGTTTGTAAAAATTGCAACACCAAGAAAGAATTTCCCGAATAATTCCAAACTTGGTGGAAGTGTAGAAGAGTGTGCAAGCAATAAGTGATTAGGTTTGCAGAGAGATGGGATACACGTAGGCCCAGTAGAACCCTCTCGTGTTGGTCTGACAAGGTCAGTGTTGCGCCCAGTGTAGTCAGTGAGGAGCTGCCACACAAGGTGGAAACAATAAAGAGATTGCCAGTATGCCTCGTCGACGTCAAAGGGCATATCGGCATGCAAGTGAGTTCAAACGGGACAGAATGATCTGTCTCCGGGAAGCGCATTTGACATACCGTGACATTTCGGCTCGTACAACAGTAATGTGTGTGTGGAGGCAGTGGTAGATGAAGGCATACGTGTCCGGCCGTACCGTGATCAGCGCAACCAGCTGTAGTGGTTTGGGGCGCCAATGCTTACAACAACCAAGCGCGCCTCCTACGAATTGAGGGCACTTTGAACAGCAACCGGTACTAACGGTGGTTGTACAGCCTGAGCTACTCCCCCTGCTTCAGGCATCTCCACAGGCCACACTTCAACAGGACAATGCCCGGGAACATATTGGAGGAATGTACAAGCCTTCTTCGAAGAGCGATGGGTACCACTGCTTCCCTGGCCTGCAAGTTTGCCTGACATGTCCCCCATCGAATCGAACATGTCTGAGATATGGTTGGTCGGCACCTGGTGCGTCACGGTCCTCCAGTAACCAGTGTCGGTTTTGTGGGCTCGAATACAAGCTGCGTGGAGGGAAATCCCTCAGGAACTTATTCAGAACCTATTTGATTCAATGCCACGGCGTATAGCAGCCCTAATTGCAGCGCATGGAGGCCCGACCAAACACTGGATATTAGGGCTCAAAGATCATGTACCGATCTGAAACGTTTATCACTCGTTACTTGTCATGTAACTAATCTGTTGTATTAAATTCATTGAATTCATGCGTTTCCTTCTTGGTGTTGCAATTTTCACAAACGACAGTGTATATATCTCGACATCATATTTTTGGGTGAAATACAATGCTTTCCCTGCTTGCTGCTAAATGTAGTAGAGAGAATAATAAGCGGCGAGTCTAGAACGCCTTTTCCTCAATTTAAAAAAAATCTATGATACATTCACATGACTTTCTCTACCTTCTATCTTTATTAGTGGGCATACAAAGTATTCTTACTAAAGCTTGTCTCTCTGTCTACTCTATTTTAATCCAAATAAACCTTTGCATAAATAGCTACATTATACATTTCACTATAGATACAAACAGGACAGCGATAGTCAAATGTTTAAGAACTGGACACTAGACGCTGGCCTTAAAATTCCATACCATTTCCATGCAATCGCGAGAAACAACTAAATGTTGCCAGGACTTAAGAGAATTACCAAGAAATTGGTTCGATTTTTTTAATTTATTTGGATTAAAATGTAGTACACAGAAAATTAAGCATTAGTAAGAACAGTTTGTACACCCACTAATAAATGATAGAAGTTAGAGAAAGACACATGAATCTATCACATCAGATATTTTTTTTTATCTTGCGGAAGAAAAACATACTATTTTTATCTATGTAATTGGGCATCTTTTCTGGACCCAAGGATGAAACGTACAACTTTCCACAAATAAAATGAAACGAAAAGCTGTAATTCAGCAAATTTTGCTTGTCTATCACAACAAACTTATTGTTTTATGATCGTAGCTTTTGTCGATACTGAGCGATATACAAGGAAATAGTCAATACTGCTGCAACGATTTAATGTCAAAATGTCATGGACAGTCAAACTACAACAATAAAGCTATAAAATCTACTTCAAAAACTTCCCATGTATTATAAGTATCTTATAAACCTGATGAAGCTAATCTGGTTATAGGTCTGTGGGTAGCTCTGCTTAGAATTTAGATTCCAGCCAGTATATTTATTGATTTCAGTTCATTTCTTCTAATCTCACATATTTGTTTCAATGCTAAACTTAGGTAATTAATTCTCATTTGAATTTTTCTGTTTATATTAACCCATCCCTTGGTGACTCGTAAATCTGTAAACAAAATATATATCTAGCTAGTTTATTATCACATACACTGCGCTCCTAAGTAAAGTTCTTTTTTTACTTTTTATTTTTATTTATGGACGCTCTTTAACCACTGTGGTCCTTAGCGCCCCATTCTATATTGGGTGTGAAAGACGGTAATCTTGCTCAGAGGCCTCTTTATCAGGCTTGAGGTTCTTTTACGTGCCGTAAATCTACGACACGGGACCACCGGCTTTATTTCCCTTCCGAAGGAAGCTATACTAAGGATTTTACGCCCGAAAAAGTCCATCGCCCTCCGCCGGGTTTGAACCCGCGACGTTGGGAACTATAGGCTGGCATGGTACTACTAGTCCACGGAGGATGACCTCCTTAGCCAAAAGGGCATATGTCAATATTTCATTATTTTTCGGTACTGAGGCTTTGCTACAGCGCCTACCAGAAAGGTTATTTTAAAATTGTTTTTCCATAATCAGTCTTAAATTATGCTGAAATTTTCCTGCTTGATCTTATTTAAACGCAGAGGTATTATTTGGAGTCGCATTACGAGATACGTCTATTTTGCCAAGTAACTTATTAAGCAAAACTAGAGATGTCTTTAATGTCAGTCAGAAATAAACTATGGAAATTAAACTGAAAAGTATATTTTATTTGTATGGTTTTTACTGTGTTGAAGTTTGGAATTTACACTAGAGCATTGTTTTTATACTAGATAGTTTGGGCAATAAATTCAGAACAAAATATTATGCTGGAAATTACTTTCCAATTAATATAAATTACAAACTTTTTTGCTAATACAAGAGCCATTATTACTTTACTTTTGAAAAGAAAAATCAGAAAAACCATTCCTGCTTGCCTTTTGCCGTTAGCCACCGAGTTATCCAATGAGGTGTCTTAAAGAGGAAGTGGGCTGATACGCAGGAAACAAGTGTCACGACACTGTTGTGAACACAGCAATTTTATAGTGTAGAAAACTTTAATAGCATTTTGTTCACATCGTGATAACTTTAAAACTCATTATTCCAGCTCTGTAAGAGATATGTTAAAGGGCACAGTTTCAAGATGATGTGTGATTGGTCCTCCGGTAAAAAAATTATTGCCCCTAGTTTTCTTTGTAAAACTTCAATCGAAATAATTTATATTATGAAAATCAATCAGCGAGGAACTTTTTTCCCTGAAGAGACAGATCCCTGGAAGTGAAGGCTCTGAAATACCCTAACAAGTGTTGATTAACTTTTGGAAGATATCTCATGATAATTAGGTATGTATGTAAAATACTATCGCTAGTTATATGCAAACAGTTGTTTTAACACCCGCTGCACCTTGCTCCTTGCGTAGCCTGTCACAGGAATCTACAAACACAATATTTTTGTTGCAATGCTATTGTGTCTTTAGTCCTGTCTCTGCAGTTGTATAGTTACAGCAGTGATGTGATAAACGATTTTGTGAGAATAAAATAAAACACGGGCTAGGCGAAATTATGGCGTGTGGTGCTTAAGCACTGACTCGGAGGCAGATTAGAAGAGGCATGCCCGCCCAAGATAATTAGAGAGGGGAATACATGACCAGGTGAATTACCCCTCCTAAATATTTTTTCTAAGTTATTCAACTATAGTAATATAATTTGTTATAGTAGTTACTGGTCCATTAGTCACCAGCCAATACCAATCCCACAATATACTTTAACCACTTTCTCCACCATGTACATAGTAGGTAGAGGAGGCATTGCTGTCTACCCAAAAATACGATACTGAGAGTTCACCGGAAATACATGTTTTGAGTCCCCTTGAATCCAGAAAAGGCATATTTAGAAAAAAGCTCCGTAAAATATTATTGATAGTACAAATATTAAAACTAAAAAAATCACAATTAATTTGCTTCTTACTTATATTAATGATTATACCGTGTGTGTATCTGTAAACAGCATAATTCAAAAGCGAAAAATCGGACAAGTATCAAACTTGATATTTAAGTTCAACATTTTCAAAGAATACGACACAAATATTTGCAAGAATAACTCCACCCTAATTACCCTTTACATGAACCATGTTTTATTTTTTAAAAACTGGCACTAACCATTTTGATTAAAATATCATATGTTTAAGATATTTTCATTGCAAATGAAATTTATATCATGAATTTTCTGAGAATGTCCCTAAAAGTCCTTTCTCTATTAGTAGAGAAAGTAAAAATGTAGATGTCTTTAAAGCACATAATTTATTTTCAATAAGTTTTTCTGGCATAAGTTATTTCTCAGATGTACGTTTGAATATTTCGAATTATTCATTACTTGGTCATTCTCTTAAAATCCTGTCAACATTCACTGGTTTCTCGCGATTGCATGGAAAAAGTGTGGAATTTTAAGGTCAGCATGTAGCGTCCAGTTCTTAAACATTTGACTATTACTACTCCCTTCGTATGCAGAGAAATAAACTTTCGTAATAATAATTAGTGTACCTACTAATATACGATAAAGGGTTGAGAAAGTCATGTGAATGTAACACATAAGGTTTGTTTTTTTATATTAGCTGAATAACCAATAAAATGTACCCTGGTAAAGAAGTCATAGTAAAAGTAAACTGTATTAAGTCCTCGCCCACATAAACACAAGGCTTGAAAGGTCCCTGTTTATATATAGTATGTATTAATATCACCATAAAATGGGTTAAAACGCATTAAAGTAAATAAAAGCTAATAATTTTTGTCATCAATTAAGATTTTACAGAACTGGTGTAGCAATATGGAGGAAAGAAGTCAACAACTACAAAAATTGGCGTATAGTCATATGAATTAGGAATAAATAGTCTGCAAATTCTTTTCTCTCTCTTCGAAATAATGCGATGAGCATTATAATTTAAAGGCAACGATGATAAGATCACATCTTTGAGGAGGAAATGTCAGTGAGGCTAAGAAATGAATAATAAATGACAAAATTGTGGCACCATATGGTGCGTGTACACTAGATAAGTAAACCTTCACGGATCATATACTCAGCGATGGGAACTGTACTATTTAGAGCGTGAAATTATTGCCCTTTATTGCATCCTTTGACCGAACAGTTTATGTAGCGGAGGTACTGGCTTCGTAACATTTTTGTTTATGCGTCATGAATTAAAGAGTTCAAGAGAGAAAACAAGGTTTTAGTAACATAAACCACAGAAGGAAACGGCTGCAATCTGCAGTAATTAAAAGATGTCTACCTTCTCTACTGTTTACTTTGGGTGTGAAGAAAAAAATCGTAAAGAAACCATCTAAAATGCACGTTTTAAGGTTCTCTGGAACCTGAAAATACATTTGTTGAAAGCGAGGGAGTGAAACATAAACTTCTAAAAAGGAATGCTTCCAAGACCAAGGCACATTGTTACTATGAATTTAGAATTAATGGTGTTTTTATTTTCTCTACCATATAGCTAGTATGAGAGAAATGTATTGCATTCCACCCAAAAATTGCATCTCGGGAATTCATCGGAAACACGTGTTTTGAGGGCCCCCTGAATCTAAAAAAAAAATCATTTTTAGAAAAATTTTCAACCGCGCGTGTGTGTATGTGAACAGCACAACTAAAAACAGTGGATAAATACCAAACTTTGCATTTAAATTAAATTAAATTAAATTGAGTTTTATTTATGGACGCTCTTTAACTGCTGTGGTCCTTAGCGTCCCATTCTATATTGGGTGTAAAAGACGGGAATTTGGCTAGAGGTCTCTTTTACGTGCCGTATATCTACGACACGGGACCACCGGCTTGACCTCCCTTCCGAAGGAAGCACTGCCAAGGATTTTTGCGCCGGGTTTAAATCCGCGATCTTGGGAACTAGAGGCTAGCAGGGTACCACTAGTCCACGGAGGACGACAGTTAGTATTTAAGTTCAGTATTTTCTAAAGATGCAACAAAGATTTTAAAGAAACATGAACATTTTTCTAAATTTTTTTTCTGATAAATAGCTGACAATTTTTATTAAAATACCACTTATTAAAGCCATTTACGCGACAAATAAATGTAAATACAGGTAAATACAGACGAAAACGTACTCCACAAAAATGTATTCATTCATTTCTGTTTACCCTCCTCTTATGTAGGACTTACAAGCGGGTGCCTGGGCTGAGAGGCCCGTCGAGGAGCAGACACTCATGGATCAGACAGAGCATCCAGAATGGGTGATCAGCCCGATGCCTGGTATGGGATGGAGGAAGTAGATGAAACGAAATGTTGGTGAAATGGATGAAAGGAAAGGTGATGATGGAGCAGTTGATGGAATGAATGGCGGGGGAACCCGGAGAAAACCCGCCCAGACGCCGCTTCGTCCATCACAAATCCCACATGCAGGTCCCTGGGATTGAACCCGGACCGCCTCGGTGGGAGGCGAGTGGTCTAACCACTCGGCCACGGCGCCGCCCACAAAAAATGTGGATCTTTTTAAAATACACAATTTATTTAAAATTCTTCTGCAGCATAAGCCAGTTTCGAGATATCCGTTATTATTGGCTCGAATTGTTCAATACTTAGCCATTATTTTAATGTCCTGTAGATTTTCAGTGGTTTCTGCCTATGTCATGGAAGGAGTACGGAATTTTAAGCCAAGGTACAGCGGCCAGTTCTGAAACATCTGCCTATCGCTATTTCTCTTGTATCCGAAATATGCATAGCAGCTATTTCCGGACAATGTATATCGCGATTAAAATTAAGTAGATAGGTAAATAAACTTTCGTAAAAGTAATTTGTGTACCCACTAATAAGCGATAGAGTTACTAAAGTCATGTGAATGTAACTCATTAGATTCCTTAAATATATTTAAATAATACGCCTGAACCTATTGGGCATTTGCCTGTTATTGTTACTTGCCACTTAACTAATCCTCTTAACTGTGCTCATTAATAGCCACTTCATCCATCCGTTTTGTTGCCAGAAATGAAAAGCCTAAGTGAGGAAACTAAGGAAAACCATGGTAAAATAATTATGTGGACCTTAAGTAATGCAATTTTTTTCCTGAATATTTAAGCATCTAAGCTGTAACATTATTTAAATGTTTTTATAACCGGTTTGTTTTCCTGTGATTCTGTTGATTTTTTATTTTTGTTTTATCCACTCAAGCCCTTATTTACGCGGACACAAATACCATGCCCTAGGTGGTACTCGAACCCATCATCCTCCATCGATGCAATACCAAAGCCAAATACTCTAGCGACCGATGCTGCTTTAGTTCGAAATTATCATAGCGATGGAACTAGCTTGAATGACCACCTTAGTCATGACCACTTGAATCACTTCTCATAATACTTAGACCAGAATATTCTAGGCGTTATGTGGACAGTAGGATTGCCAATTTAGTGATTTTCCCGCTAGATATAAAGGTTCCGGCCACTAGTTTGGAAGCAAAAGTATTTATCCTACCTAGCGGGAATTCTAACGACTTTATAATATGATTGGATACTTTTTAATTAACGTAACTAATAATGGTAACTGTATTGTAGCGCTCCAGAGCTACACTTGAGATATTAAAGTGAGGCAACGCTCAGGAAATCTTAAAATTAGGGTACGTGGTGAGTCTAGATTAGCAGATCGCTGACGCCTCGCAGCGTTGGATAATTTAGCTGAACGAATTGAAGTCCCAAGGGCAGACCAGTTTGACACACGCCGCTCGTGGTCACGACATATAACTTGTGAATTAGAAGCAATTTCACCTCCAGCCAGGTTGTGTTGAGCTGATGTACTTACAGACTGTCTCATAGGAAGGGGTGAAGGCATGGACAGGAACGTTATCTGGAGCTCTCATTGGCACCGGAACCCGCACATCCTTCCCGAGTGCTGCACGCAACCTAGGCGAATGCTCTCCAAGTAAGGTTACTCATGTAGCACCCGGTATATTCCACGCCGTTAGAATATCCATATTTAGAAATTGAGACGTCTACGGCAGTTAAAATAATCTAACATCTCAGGTTAGGTTGTGATATTACGTAAATGACTGCAGCTTTGTTTTACAAACTAAAAGCTGGCGATCATTACATGTCGTATTGTAGCGTATGTGTGTGCATTGTCGCGTCGGACACATTATTGCTATGTTGAATGACATTGTTAAACTAATTATTTAGTTTGAGACTTTAAATTCTTGTCCGGCGCGGCATTTCCCTCCACCTCCTAGTCAGGGAGGTGAAGGCAAGTTGAGGGACGAGCCACTTTGCCTGATAGCGTGGGTCAGTGAGTAGAGTCAGTCTAGTGTATATCTTCAGACTGAGTGGTTTGTGTATGTAGCGTGCGTGGTCCGTGTGTGTGTATGTGTGTGTGTGTGTGTGAAGCATCTCCCTCCAATGCTTGTCTGTAACCTTTTGGAAATAATGTAACGGCATCAAGGTAACTTTATAATAAACCAGAGTTAAATATGAATTTATGTATTACGTTATAAATATCCCACACCTGCTTTAGCTTTGTGCAGCAAGATCCTGGTATCTCTCCTTCAATATTTATGCCAGGGTAACTAAATTTAATATTTTAGCTGCAAAGCCTTTTGGCTTCACCCCGGTGTATAACAGTATTGTATATCCCACTGCAATTATGTGTAATACATAGCTGAAACGGTCTTAGTTTGGAGTGATATTAACACCTACATGGTAAAATCTGAAGATTATGCTTGAAAACTGCAAGCTTTTGAAAGTCATTTAAGGAGATTCTGATAGCATGTGTTGGCAAGTCTTATGCAAGCAAAGGCAGCTAGAAACCAAACTTCTTAGAAAGGGCACAGCTTTCTCTTACTCGGGCACTAGTTGGAAGAGCTGCCACTCAGACTCAACTGCAAGAAAACTCGGAGGTATTTAGTAATTATAAGCTGTATACAAGGTCTTTCTTAATTACGGAATACTGCAATAAACTAAAATTAACTAGTTTTTTTTTAAAATGTATGCTCTACACGTCATACTGAATATTTTGAAAGGAAACTTTTACAAAAAATAAACAGCATTTTTAGTCATTATTGTATAAAATAACAAATTTTAAATGGCAACACTAGTTCCTATTTTTTTTTTCTGAAAGGCATTTATGTTATTTAGTTGCACGAACAATTTCATTTATTTCATACAAAAGGTTTGGTTTCTATGGGAATCGTTCAATTGTTGGCTTGTTTAACAATTTTCTCCAAATTTACACAACTACTACTCTAACCATTGTAATTCTAATTATTTAATAGGCTGTTAAAAATGCTTCCCGTTTACAATCTGACACCAAGACGAAGCGTTAATTCTTGTTGAACGTTTTCAATCACTGCTGGAGTACATCTCTACATTTTTTCCTCATACTAATTTTTTCTTTTTCTACTAAGTACCTAGTAGGTAGAGAAGGTATTGCATTCCACCCAAATATTCGATACGATACCCGAAATACACGTTTTGAGACCCTCTTTTTAGAAAAAGATCCGTCGGGTGACTATGAACAGCATAATTCAAGAACGTTGGTATTTAGGTTCAGCACCTTCCAAAGATGCAGTAGAGAATTTTCAAGAAAATTCCAACCCCAAGCTACATTTTACACGCAACATTTTTCGAAATGTTATATTTTATAAGAAATGGCTATCAAGATTTTGATTGAAATATCATATATTAAAGATATTTAAATTACAAATAAAGCATATTTTTAATTTTCTATGAATAGCCTGTTAGACCCTCTTTATTCGGAAGGAATTTTGTACAATTTTGTGTAAGTGGTAAACATCTACTGCACAAACAATTATTATTAATGCTTCGAATGTTTAATACCTTGTCATTATTTTCAACGTTTTTCGTTATTCAGTTGTTTCCCGTGATGGCACGAAAAGAGCAAGGAATTTTAAGGCCAGTACTTAGCATCCAGTTCTTAAACATTTGACTATTGTTATTCCAATTATATCTATAACGACATACGTAATGTAGCTATTTCCCGAAATGTTTATTTCGATTATAATAAGCAGATAGGAAAATAAACTTTAGTAAGTATTATTTGTATACCCACTAATAAGATAAAAAGTAGGGAAAGTCGTGTGAATGTAACACATCAGATTTTTAGTTCTATTTTTAACTTTTTAACCACTCTTAAATTAATTAGCAGACCTTGTAACAAAGACTCTACATGTTAAATATCCTCATAAAGAGTAATCAAGTGGAAAGAGATCCATTCTCATAGTAACCAAGCTTTTGCATGGGACAAATGCAATTGTTTGTACCACTCAATAAGATATATACCTTGCAAGAAAAACTTATATAATAATACTTTAAAACTTTTAAAACTTTTGGTGATGATGTCAAACCCTGTACCATAATAGCTACAAAGTTTTTTTGTAAAATTTTCCTTTTAAAATATTAAATTTGACTGACCAAGCATTTAAAAATTAGTTAAGATTGGTTTTATTTGCATTACTCCTTACTTATGAAAGAACCCTTGTAAACAAATTTACAATATTATGTCCTCTTTTACGTTTAATGATCTAACTTCAAGTTATGGTAAAAGCTCTTACTAGTAAAAGCATTAATTAACTTAAGAGAATGATGGAAGACTTCATGAAGAAAATAATTGATGTTGCTTTATTTCATCACTACTAAAATGCTGTAATTTAGCTTTTTTCTGAATCAGCTTCTTTACTTCAGTATGAAGTAGGTATAACCTTTTTCTTCTGACATCATTTATAACTTCCGACATACAGATATATAGCAACGAGTTCAAAAACAAACATTTGACTGTCTTTTTCCGTTTGTTTATACTCCAAGAAGATAGCCTCGGAAAAAGGTAGCTTTTATTTTTGCAACGTTCTCGGAAGCAACCAATTTATTTTATGCTACGTAAAAGGTTGACTCTTGCACGTAAACAGTGCTTTTCTGTTCTTTCGGTCTTGTTTGTCTTTTGTGAGCTCGCTTGTCTCTGTGGTACGTTAACGTTGATTGGCAGGCAAACAAGAATGAAAATACAATGCCTTAATTACTCCCTTACTGAAAAGAACAGTTAATGTTTTGAATGTTTCTTAGTACCGCAGTAAATGGGTATCTAAATCATTTATTCACCAAAGACATTCATGAACACAAATCGAAACTAAAGCTAATAAAAGCATACGCCAAAAAATGGAAACAGCATATCGGCTTACTCGAACTTAGAGAATAAAAAGTGCATGTCTAAGCATACAAAATTAAGATATCATGAAACTGAAATTGTCCTGCCCCATGGTGCTCTGCTTTCCGGCCAAAGAAATGCGCTTGGTTTCGATCCCACCCATGAGGGTGAGGATTTTATGTCCCGGGTATAGAACCGGTGCCGACTGAGCATAGTGAGGAAAGTGAGGAGCTGCGGTAGGCAGTGACCCCAGCCTCGAGAGTCAACATATTGGTTGGAGGATGCGTAATGCTGGCATCCTTGCCGTGCGTAAGTGGGGGGTAAGGGAGACAGCTCAAGATCCGCAGCGCCATAGGGTTTAGTTTTTAACAGGTGTAATTAAACCGAATGCCTTTACGGATCAGAAACATTAATTTTGTATAGAACAGCAGATATCGAAAATATTGTGAAAAAAATGCAAAATTATGAGAAAAAGTTTAGGTTTATAAGTCAAAGGTGAACAGTACAACTCAGAAGTAAAAGTATATACAGACATTCACACTGACATTAGGAAACGAAGGTTAAAATTTCATGGATATATTAAAGTATGAACTCAGATTAAATATTAAGACAAATAATGCAATTCTACGAAAACAGAAGCAAAGCACAAGCAGATCTATGAAGCGGATTGGTGAATTAAAAAAATGTGATGTGAAACATTTACATGACTTTCTCTACCCTCCATTTATTAATGGAGTATACAAACTATTTTACTAAAGCTTATTTTTCTATCAACCACATTTTAATCCAAATAACGTTTGCAGAAATAGCTACTTTACACATTTTGTTAGATACAAAGAGAACAGCGATAGTCAAATGTTTAAGAACTGGACGCTATATGCTGACCTTACAATTCCATACTGTTCCCATGCATTCGCGGGAAACAAGTGAATACTGAAGGACTTTAAAGAATGACCAGTAATAAATAATTCGAACCTTTAATAATGCGTATCTCAGAAACGGCTAATGCCACAAAAAGCTTATGTATTTTAAAGAAATCCACATTTTTTGTGTAGTACGTTTTCGTTTGTCGCTTTATTAGTTATACAAAACTTCTTCAAACTGAAGTGGACTTCACAGGCTATTCCCATAAAATTCAATATATACGTTTTATTTATCATGTAAATATATATAATATGCTGCATTTTAATCAAAATCGTTACAGCCATTTTTTAGAAAATAAAAATGTTTGAAAAGTGTTCCATGTAAAGGGTAGTTTGCTGTGAAGGATTGTCTTTAAAATCTTAGTGTCGCGCCCATGGAAGGTATTGAACCTAAATACCAAGTTTGTTATTTATCCGAATTTTCGTTTTTTAGTTATGCTGTTCAAAGACACACACACGCACACGCACAGGGACCTTTTTCTAAAAATATGCCTCCGGTGAAATCTCGGTATCCCATTTTTGGTGAAGTACAGTACTTCCCCTACTTACTATACATAGTAGAGAAAGTAAAAATCACCAAAACATTGGAAGGAATTACGCAAGAAGATATCTTAACAGATACGCCTTTAGAATAAAAGTACGTAAGTGGCAAGTTGAAAAAGAGAACAACTGGAAAAGGGCAGACGAGGGAAAGAAAGCTCACAGCCATAAAATGAGAACTGTGGATTCAAAGGAATGCCTCTAAGTATTCTGCGTAGTCCTACTTGGGCTCATTCGCATATAAAAACAAATAATAGTAATTTATATACATAATTACCATGTTTACATACATTTATGTTCCTAAACGCTTATTTTTCTTCTTCACTTATCCCTGTCATTCAATCCTCCTCCTCCAGTCCTTTTGCTTTCATTTCCATCCTTATTTCTTGGATCCAAGTGTTTCTGGTTTACACCTTCTGCAAGGTGGACACCATTCCCAAAATTTTCTTGGTATTCCTTACTTTGGCATTCTGCTGATGTGCCCTTAACAGTTTAGTGTTTATATCTTAGATATTCTACCAAAGAATTCTCAGCTTTCATTTCTGCCTTAAAAAGTGCTCCTTATTTGTTATAATTATGAATTCCTTGCTGACCTTCTTAAAAAGTCAATTTCCGTGGTCAATAACTTTAGAAATAAGTCTTTATTGAGTTTCCAAAATTCATACTTGCAATTTTCATTTAACACGTTTATTGTTACTGTTGCTTTTTACCTTTATCTTTAAATTTTTTGTTTTTTTATTTAGGATTAAAAATTTTATTTTAAGGGTTGGATGAAGTAAAGTTAATAAAAATGAATCTATAATGTTTCTCCCAGAATTTCCTAGGAGGGTTATTAATAAATGTCCTGCAATTATATTTGCTGCGAGTCGAATTGCTGTAATTCTGTTATTATGTCACTCTCCTGTCTTCTTTATGAATTCTAACTCCCAAGATTCAGATTCTTCAAAACCTTTTATAAACCCTTTTGATCTTCCATAATTAAAAATTCAGTCTCTGTCTCACTTCCCATATAAAATATAATAAATAATGATACTTATCATCAGTAGCACCAACGACACGATTTAGATCTGTTGGTCTGCTCCGACCTCAAACTATATCGAATTGGTCCAACCATCCCTTCGATGAACGTCCCCATAGCCTCTTGCTCACATATTTTTATATACTCATATAACTTTATTTTGGGAATAGATGGTCTTCTATTCTTAAAATGTGTTGGTTAATACATATTTTTGTATATTGGAAAGGTAGAATCAGATGACTGAAAAATTCAATGCCAACGCTCCCGGGCTTTATAGTTTCAAAGAACAATTAATTCCATTAATTGACCTAATAGTGATTCTACCTTTCCAGCCCTGTCCAACACACGGCTGGTGTGAAAGAACAATTAATTCCATTAATTGTCCTAATAGTGGGTCTTAAGCACTTACAAATAATGTAAGTCGCCATTGGGGTATGACATCTCAATGCAACTTGAGATCTCCTTGTGGTTTACCGGGAAAAATGCGAATCAGTTGGAGAGTCTAATGTTGTGTCGGCATGTTGCCATGGTAGCTTAGTGGTTAAAACAACCGGACGGAGACCAGAGATCCGTGGTTCAAATCCGGACTATGACATTGAATTTTTCAGTCATCTGATTCTACCTTTCCAGCCCTGTCCAACACGTGGCTTGTGTGAAAGAACAATTAATTCTATTTTTATATTGCTTTAATTTCTCATTAAGGTTAAATATCCTCAATTCTTGCCTAATGTCTTCATTTTTCCTTCTGCCTATGCTTAGCCGGCCATCGTTTGCAATAATCTCTGCGGACTCTATTTGTTTGACGTCTTTCTTTTAAAGTTCAGCATTCACATACGTGCAAGAGTGATGGAATAGCTATTACTTTATAAAGTTTTAGAACTGATTCCTTTCTAGCTTAGTTTAACAAAGCTTTTTTTTATTTTTCCATATAAATAATTGAATCGTTGAATTTTATTTTGTAGATACATCTTCTTTTTATGCTTCTAATTTCACAAAATAAATAATTAAATATTTGCACCTGTTCTATCTTTGTATTATCATCATTTTACATGAAGTAAGCTTCGAGGACGTCTTATCAATTTAAAGGTCTATCCGTCACTTTCTTACAATACCTACAAATAAGGAAACGTCGGCACCATGGAGTTAGCATGGATTTTTAGAATCCTAGAATATAGCATAATAGTTAAATTACATAGCGTTGCCCGTGGTTGAACGATTCATCTCTACAACATTTAGCCTTAGGTTGCACTTGCCCATTAGCCTTGCGTTTCTTCAGAGGCATTTACAAATTATTACACAAAATACTTAAAAGAGTTAATTAAAACTTTTCAGGACTCTATAAAGAACAAAAAATTAAAATACTGAGAAATTACTATGTAAAAGCACTGCTAAGCACCCAACAATGCCACAGTTTCTAATTATTATTTCTCGTAAATACAGCTGAATGACCCCCATGTTGTTACATTATGGTTTCCTTGGGTTGTTTATACAGAAAATCTCGGTTAGAAAGAAATAATAGCAGTTTAAATAATATCAACCAACTTACACAAAATTGCTAAGAAACACACAAAAGACAAAATAAAATGGAGGCTAAAATTAATACATAAAGAACAGGAGAATAATAATAATTGGTACTTTCGAGCGGTTTGATGCTGTTGTTGTTATCCATGCCCACGGCCATTTTATATATTACCCAGTTTTTGTTTTTCTGCGTATAAAAGCATCACAAACTTCGCATAGAGAAACTAATCCGCTACTAACAAAAATAGAAACTACAAATTATATAAGGCGAATATCGGACATCGGAGTATGATCGCAAAATGAATGGATATGAAACTCCGACTTATTTATTAATTTATAATAATAATAATTATTATTATATTAGTTACTTTTATATTAGCAACATTTGAGCACCATAAGAGTTCTATAGTCAATGCGATTATGTTGAACGCTTTTGTGTTATTTTATGTCTATACACAATAAATAATCATACGAAGATGAAGAAGTGGTATTTGGTCCGATTTGATGTTGCTGCTGTTATCATATGTGGCAGAGATGTGTAATTATTTATTTGACTCTGTTACTACTCCATGATCAATGTCAGAGAAGAGATCAATGAATATGTGAACTCACTATTTATTTGTTATTTTACCAGGCCGTGAAATAAAATTAAATGTGCAAAGGGGTATAATTAAATTAAAGATTACATTGAGTTTTATTTGTGGACGCTCTTTAACTGCTGTAATTCTTAGCGTCGCATTCTATATTGGGCGTGAAAGATCGCAATTTTTGCTGAGAGGCCTTTTATCAAGGCTAGAGGTTCTTTTACGAGCCGTATATCTACGACACAGGACCAGCGGCTTTACTTCCCTTCCGAAGGAAGCCATGCTATGGATTTTACGTCAGAAAAAAATCCATCACTCTCCGCCGGATTTGAACCGGTAACTTTGGGGACTAGAGGGGTGTAATTTTCGCTTTGTGTCAAATACTATCTGTGCCAAGTTTCGTCAAAATCAGTGCAACGGTGTAGAAGCCTATAAAGAACACACACATTTATCACTTTTATATATTAAGATAGCATGCTTTTGCCATTTCTGTCTGTGCACTCGAACTTTAATGCAATATTCACAAACCTAAAGCGCTATCTCCTGTTACGACCATTGATTTGCAGCGCAAATAAAATATTCTCTTTTTCCATCGAAGCTAAATAAATGCCCCATTCGAGAAGCTAATGGAGTTAACCTTTACGGTACCGTGTCTATATGTCGCTGTAATTTCTCTTTGATATCATCTCGCTTCTGATTCCTCCCGTAGGCTGCTGTATATAAATCACGTCACTCTGTACGCACCTAAGGGCGACGAAGGTTGAGAGAATTTCTGCCTTTTTCAAGCAATCCTGCAGGGACGCGTTGCCCTGGGAGACGAGTCTCGTTTAGTCTATTGTAATTTTCAAACAAGCTCACGACTGTTGTCGATTGGAGCGTAGCATGCAAGACGAAGCTGAAGCTTTTATTACAAGGTTGATGCAGCGTTTCTTACAACTTTGGGGGCAAATAGGGGTACCATGCTAACAAATGGACTTTGGTTTCACTCGTAAATTATTATTTATTATTAATTATTATCATCATTATTATTATTATTAACCTTTGTAAGTAATAATACATATAAACATATTTTAAGTAACTTCACAACTATTCTTGAAAGTATTACGCAATTAAATCATGAAATTTAAATGCGTGAAATACAATTTTTGATTTCTTGAAAAGTAACCTCCTTCCTTCTAACACTCTACTATACCTACAGTATATAACAGGCATATCACTTATCTAATTCTAACAATATTAGCACACCGGTTTTAACAAAAACCCTTACCGGCACATTTTAATTACTAGCACTAATTACCCCCACATAATATCAAGCCATTTTAAATAATATCCAACTTTTACATTGCACAAGTTTAAATGAAAATTAACGTCTATATGAATTTAGTATTTGAATATAGATGTCACCTGGCTATTTCATGTAGCACGCACATTAAAAAGGCCATAGCTAGAATTTTGAATTTACAATTTACGCCAAAAACACTAGCCAAACTCGGAACTAATCCGCTCCCCACCTGAAGCCAGCGACCTCTGACGTTGCAAGGTTTAGGAGATTCTTAGCTTACTTTTCGCTGAAGGACTGCATTTCATGCGCTAAGCGGAGTTATTTGTTATTTTGTCAGCTAATCACAAAATCTATGAATAGCACAGTGTGCCTGCTAATCTGCCTATCCTTTCCAGCAGAAAGGTTTCAACCCACTAGGTATTGCGGTCAGGCGTGATCAACTGCAGCTACGTTTCTGCACTTACAGATGTAGGAAGTCACAAACGTCAGTGTTTCGCTGAGAATATTTCCCACAGGGTTAATTGCTAGAGGAAAGACAAGCAAAAAGTTTACTTTCGGAGGTTAATACCGTCTATTTAATGAATTTCTGCATACTTTATAAAACAGTTGCCATTTTGGATTGCATAACAACCGCTACTGATGATCTATAAAAACAAAGTTGCATAAATAAACCGATAGAACCCCGAAGGCGTTTTAAAAGCAAATTATGTGAAAGCGGTTTTACACGCTTTATGCTTTGACATGCAGGAAATCTATTAATCAATTACAACTAACAGCGGGATCCCATTCAAAAGTTTACTCCTTTGTTTGCAAGATTCTGATTTAACAAGCTGTTATTTACGCGGTCCCTCAGCTATGGTTTATTATTATTATTATTATTATTATTATTATTATTATTATTATTAAATCTGTATTTCTATGGACCAAAGTAATTATTTAAAGTGAAAACACTTTGAAACAATATATTCTTGGCGGCAATAGTACAATGCCGGCAATTATTTTAAACTTCGTTTCCAAGTCTACTTCAGAATAAATGTTTGACATAAATACTTTGCGACTGTTGTAAATTTCAGCAGTGCAGGTACTCACTCGACTGTCCCTCTACAAACCTGTTAATCACATTATATTTGTCCAGCCAAAATTGTTTGTTTACACGAATCAGAGTGGAGTTCATTAAGAGATGTTACTTCTGACCACTCCTTCGTTTCAAACGGAATATATCATCACTCTGTTTCACGTTTGCTTCTTGACCTGTGTTTCAAGTCAGTCATAGAGATAACCAAGTGTATATACCAGGAACAAAAGCAGTTTAGTTCAGTACTCAATATATTAAACATAAATGTATTTTTATAATCTAAAATAATATTATAAAGAGAGATAATTTGCATATATGTATGCAGTATGTATGTATTGTCCTCTGTCAGGAGGTAGACCTGCTAGGTGCATATCTCAATCTAGTGAAGGTTCACAAAGGAGAACAGGATGCCTTTGCCACAGTTGGCTCCACAGATTTGCATCGAGACACGCTGTAAAGGCTTAAGCTGATGAGCTCGAGATGCAGAACGGGATCGTTAACTGGGTGTAAAGGTTGCAGTATTGAAACCCTTGTCTTTAGCAGGCTCCGCAGATCTGTACCGAGACAGGCTATCTGGAGTTACCCTGATGAGCTCGGAGATGCAGAACGGAATCGTCAGCTAAGAACCGAGGTCACCCTGTGCTCATGGAAGTTTGAAGAGAGAGAATGAATAACTCGAGTTTTTACTTTCACTTGAGAGCAATAACCGTGCGATATAGCATGACAGGTGTTATCTGTTGAAAGCGGAGCATTGACTAACTCATGGCTGGTTCCTCTCCCTTTTATACCTGAGCCTGTAGGTCAGGCCCACAGCAATTATCACGTGGGGCATCTCTGCTTTATTGACTTAACTATTTACATTAGCGTCTGTGTATGGCGATTTTACAACCAAGTATAATGCGGTCCATTGGACTTTGTTGTGATCCTCCATGGACTAGGGGTACCATGCTAGCCTCTAGTTCTGGAGGTCGCGGGTTCAAACTCGGCGGAGAGCGATGGATTTCTTTTCCGGGAGTAAAAATCCTTAGCATGGGAAGGGAAGTAAAGCCGGTGGTCCCGTGTCCTAGATTTACGGCACGTAATAGAGCCTCAAGCCTGGTAAGAGGTCTGTGAGAATAAGTTCCGTCTTTATGCCCAATTTAGAATGGGACGCTAAGGGCCATAGTAGTTAAAGAGCGTCCATAAATAAAACTCAATTTAATTTTTGATCATTTGGGCCTTGTACAAAAAATTTTTAAATTTCTAAAACAATGGAAAGGATTTACAAAGCCTATGTACTAAAATACGAACACATTGTGTTTATAAAAGAACATACTTGGAAAGAAGGATTTTAACTTTCGTTGAGATTATGGAGTAGAAAACATTTTTTCTTCTTTTTTAAGTTTAACATCCTTTAGCCTGGTAGGTCATTGCCAACGATAAATGGAATGGGTGAAATGATGCTCAAATAAGCCCGTGGTCTATGGAAAATAGTTGTAACTCCAGAGAAAATGCTTGTAAAATAAGGCGATTACAGCCAATATTTATTCCAAAAAGTTAAGCAACTTAGAAAACAAAAGACGCAGCTAAACAAAAGAAATCGAATCTGCGTGTAACGCTACAACGCACATATGATACATTTTAATAAACCTCATATATGGAAGTTTAGTTTATTTCCTTTGTACTTATGTTATAAATTTCGTTAGCAGAATATATTAAATAAATTATACACAAAGAGAAAATATTTTATATTAAACAAATGAGAAGACTGAATTTGTTGGTGGCCGCAAATTATGTGTCTTTACCAGCTTCACCTCCATTTCGTAGTATATGTTAAGGGTTACCGTATTATTTGAAAAGCTATAGCTTTTATGTTATTACATTACTACGGGATCAAAGGGAAGGTACAAAGATTTAAAATTGCACCTACTATATCTCAAGGACTCTGATCTGTTACATTTACAAGACTTTCTCTACCCTCTATCGGTTATTAGTGGATATACATATTATTCTTATGAAAGTTTATTTTCTTATCTACTTCATTGTAATCGAAATAAACCTTTCCGGAAATAGCTGCATTACATATTTCGTTATAGATACAAAGGGATCAGCGATAGTCAAATGTTTAATAACTGGAAGCTATATGCTGGCCTTAAAATTCCATACTGTTTGTTTGCAATCCCAAGAAACTGAAAATCGACGGGACTATGAAAGAATGACGAAATATTGAACAAATCGAACCATTAATGTATATTTGGAAATGTCTGATGCCACAAAAAAGTTATTTGAAATAAAATGTGTGTTTTAAAGATATCTACACTTTTTGTGTAGTACGTTTTCGTCTATCATTTAGTGTTTACCAGTTATACAGAATTATACAAAATTCCTTCTCGATGAAGAGAACTACACAGGCTATTCCCAGAAACTTGGAGATAAAACATTTTGCTTGTCATGCAAATATCTTTAATATGTGAAGTTTTAATCAAAATCGTTTACATCATTCTTTGAAAATCAAAATGTTCCATGTAAAGGGTAATTTGGGGTCAGGAGATTTTCTTGAAAATCTTCGTGTCACATCTTTGGAAAATACTGAACCTAAATACCAAGTTTGGCATTCATCTAAATTTTCGTCTTTGAGTTATGCTGTTCACAAACGCGCGCGCAGATTTTTTTTTATAAAAGTTTTTTTTTGGATTTAGGATGCCTCAAAACATGTATTTGGAATGGTAGGTAATAGAGAAAGTAAAAAATTATTTAAGCATTCCGAACGATGATTATTCCACCGCAAAAGGTTAGGTACTAATAGTTCGTGAAGCATTTCCAAAACTTTGAGGCCTATTGGGGGAGTTACGTATGTTCCGCTTTAACAATCTTTTGCGTGAATATCAAGGGACGTTTTATCCGTTATTGTTTTGAATGTGAATTATTATTTCTATTATTACTCTTATAAATAAACATTATTTATCCACTTACATATTTTCTGGCCAATAGCACCTCTCTCTATCTATCTCTCTCTCTCTATGTTTTCTGTCACTCCCTTTTTAAATTGGTGACAGTGCACCGGATGTTTCGGATCCCCAGTGCACACTATTTTCATTCCGTTTGTCAGTAGTCGCAATAACATTGAACTTTTATTCGTGCCCTCTAGTATCGACTGCTCCCTCAGTACGAAGTTTATATTGAATAGGTTGTTTGCGAGCGACGCAGGTCACCTACTCGCATCAACAAAACCAACTCGATCGCGTCTAAAGCTTAGAAGGTAGAAAATATCCAATGCTCGTTCGATTGACGTTTCTATTTCCTGTACCGTAAACCTTATATTGGAATAGTGAGGGCGATCGGCTGGCTTCCTGTTCACTAACTCAGCCGTGTCTTTATACGGACATGGGCTATCCTAAGGACTTCAGTATCAGTTCCGCCGTATAGTCATTGAGGAGCTTCCTAGGGTTTATTTTTTCAAATGTAGGTATATTCTAAATATTTGTGATATCAATCTGATAATCAGATCAACCTTTAGGAAGTATAATTTTAAAATATCCACGCTCAAGTACAGGGTCATGGCTGTCGAGGGCAAATATCCATCCAAATCAAAATTGTTCTATGTAAAATATTCTGTGTTGCACTCACATGACTTCCTGTACTCTTCTATAAACTACTTTTACAAACACTTACTCTCCATCTACATCATGCTAATCGAGATAAACATTTGCAGAATGTTATTCCTAATTTTCTTGTAGGTGCCAGGGGAATACGGTAGGTTTAAAGCGATAGTCAAATATTTTAAGAGCTGGTTTGCTATGTGGAGCATTCCATTCTCTTTGTACGTCCAGGACATAAGAAAACAGTAAAGAATTCCCATTTGAGAAAAGATAAAAGTATTCGAAAATTCAAACAACAAAGAATATATTGGAAATAGTTCACTGGAAAAAAATGTTTATCACATAAACTGTATGTTTTAATGAGATCTACATTTGTGTGTAATAAAATTTTGTCTACCTCCTACAGTTTACCAGTTGTGGAAAGTCATTCAGAATGAAGAGGACTTTTGGAGACATTCCCAGAATATTCAAGATATACATTTCATTTGCCATGAAAATATCTTAAACTTATGATGTTTTAGTGAAAATCGTTAAAACCACTTTTGAGAAAAATCAAAATTTTCGAAAAATGTTCCATGTAAAGAGTAGTCTGGGGTGAGGGATTCTCTTGAAAATCTTCATGTCGCATCATTGAAAGATACTACTCAAATACCAAGTTTGGTATTTATCCGACTTTTCGTTCTTGAGTTATACTATTCAGACCTACACAGGCGCACGCGCGCACACACAGACATGTTTTCAAAAATGGTTTATTTGGATTTGGCGCATCTCAAAACATGCATTTCCAGTGAAATCTCTATATCGATTTTTTGGATAGAATGCAATACTTCCACTATTTAATATATGTAGTAGAGAAAGTAATGATAGAAGTGAATAATCTAAGTATCTAGGATGATGGATATCCTAGGAACAAGAGAAAGATTCTGACCAAAATCTGAATAAATTTACCAATATATTTGAAATATTCAGGAAACTGAAGTGCAAAACAAGAAAAGGTTCAGTTATCCAAATTCTATGAAGTAGGTACTGGCTATTTCTCTGTTATTATGTGAAAGTGAAAACTGGATCCTCAATAGAAATCTCAAAAGAGGAATGAAAGCATCCGAGTGCAACTTCTCAAACTATGTCTGGATATACAGAAAAGGAAATCACTAATGCACAAATACGTGAAGAGTTTTGTTTCCCCCCTCTCTTATACAGTGAGTCTTGGGCGAGTCTTCTCAGCCTGCGGATTGAGAAGTTATGCATTTCCGACGTTTACACGCCTTGCCGTAAACACTATCGGCGTCGTATCAGTTTCGGCCGAAATGACTGCTTTGCACCGCTGTGCGTGCAGTGACTTGCACTCGAAGCGCAACAGTGTGTGCGTTGACCTTTAGTGGTGAAGGTCCCAGACTCAAATACTTGAAGGTACTTTTTATGTTCAGTACATTTAATGAGAATTGATAGTTTGGCACGTAAGTGTCGTTTCACTTAATTAGTTTATGTGAATTTCATTAAAACACAAATTGTTACTTGTTAGAATATGGAAATTGTAGCGGTTCCCTTGGTAAGGCCCACACTACGTTGACGATAGATGCTTTATTATGTACCTGTAGGTCGTCTTGATGTTCGTACTCGTGATGTATCTTGAGGTTCTCGTAGGCTAGAATCTGATGATCGTATATCTGTATTCTTGCGTGTGTGTTAGTATGTTTTAATTATTTTATAATTGTGCAACGGCTGCAGTATTGGTGTTGGAGAGCACTTGTGTGGGTGTGGAGAATGTTAAAATATTTTGCACACGCCTATTCTGTTAATTATTTCACTTGTATTTTGGATAAACCACATGTAAATATTCACAATTCACTATTACCTTTATCATATTAAAATATGTATAACTGGCAGACTTTAAATATTACTTTTAGCGTCTATTCAGAGAGGAGTTTATACACGGGCTTCCTGCTCCAACACTGACAAGCTTCTGTTAGCGTTCCTTCCAACCCTTCTTCTTAACGTAGGTACTGTTTTGAATTATAGGCATGTATCAATGTACATGATTGGTGCTACTATCCAATAACATCCAATAATAGTGTGTTACATATATATGTTTATAGACTTCCATCATCTTAAATTATGAATTATGAAGTTCGTTACATGCTTACGTAGATACTACTGCATTTCTCGTAATTTTATATTGCTAATTACATAGCTAATAATGGCCTTTCCCCCTCACATTATATTTTATATGATATAACGTTATATTACACGTGTACATTATAAACATGTGTTTTAACATCGTCTTAATTATTATGCGTGTAATATTAGCAAAGAAAATACTTAACACGTAAAATTAGAACTAAATATTAAAGAAAGAAATTATTAATGCTTTGATGCTGAGAAGCTGTGAATTAGATATCTTATTACACGAATGAGTTATTGTATTAGTTTGTCCGTGGCTAGTACTGTATGTTGCTTCAAAATCTACTTTATAGTGCATTCAGAAAGAAATCTATTTGCTAGAAAGTTCTGGAAACATGAGCAGAAATGAATAAAAAAAAACATTATTCACAGGCGTGATTGAACTTCCGACCTTCACCACTATCCAACACGTCAATCATTGCGCTACTAGAGCAAACTAAAAACACGCACCACAGTAGCCCTAATCAGCGGGCTGGTGAATGCGACTGCCAGAATGTGACAATGTGGAAGTCTCTCAACTGCATTCATGAGAAATAAAAAATTTCGACGTCCGTGGTATAGGGGTAACATGCTAATCCTCTAGTTCAAAAGGTAGCGGGTTCAAACCCGGCGTTACCGCGACGCCCACTTGCTCAGTCGTTCTTTGTACTGAACAAGACGAGAAATAAATTGAGTTTTATTTATAGTCGCTCTTTAACTGCTATGCTTCTTAGCGTCCCATTCTATATTGGGCGTGACAGGCCGGAAAATGTGCTTAGGCTTGAAGTTCTTTTACGTGCCGGAAATCTACGACTCGGGACCACCGGCTTTACTCCTCTTCCGAAGGAAGCCATGCCAAGGATTTTACGCCCAAAAAAAGTCCATCGCTCTTCTCAGAGTTTAAACCCACGACCTCGCTAGAATGGTACCGCTAGACCAAGCGAGACGACAAAGAAAACGGGCGTTAAGTATTATCGTACCATCCAATAGACTTCACACACAAATGCAACACTGAACATCGGACACATCTAGAGACAGTGACTAGTATTGTACGAAAGGGCGTTTCACAATCGGAGACACTAATATGAAGGACTTAAATGTTGACGTACATAGCGCAGTAAAAAAGCTTCTGCGACCCCTTGTTTCTATCTTCTAAATACTAGTGCCTTTCTACTCGAAGGAAAATGCACATTTTTCTCCGTAACTAGTATAATTAAACTTAATGAGGACAGGAAAGGTATAAGTGTAATATCAGCTTCTTTGTTAAACTTCCGGGCCTTGATTACCAGTATGTGCTTCTGTGCTCAGATGAATGTTTAAAAAAATCCGATGTGTTACAGTCACATGGCTTTCTCTAACCATTGTCGTTTATTTTATACATCTATTACAAACTATTCCTATGAAGGCTTACTTTTCTACTTCATGCTAATAGATATAAATCTTTGCAGACATAATTTCATTACACATTTCGCTGCAGATACAAGGGGATACAGAAATCAGAATTAATAGTCGTGTGCAGTGATGTCCAATCTTAAGCGAAATAGGGCAGAGTGGATTTATCCCACGCATTGTTTGCGGAGCTATGACGCTGATGTGTTCATGGGTTGTCCAATTTCCAATGTTTGGCTACCTTGTAACATGCCATTGCGACCCACCGTCAGTGAGTAAGTGAAGGGAAACTGCTTCATAACACAAAACTAAGGACTCATAAGAGACAAGGTTGGGCTTCACTGGTCACATGTCCCCACACATGCTGGCCTTGAAATTCCATACTCTTTCCAGGACAACATGAGAAACAACTGAAGAGCGGCAGAACTTTACAAATATCACGAGTACTGAAAAATTCAAACCAACAATAACGGCTATCTCAGGTGTGGCCGATGCCACAGAAAAGCTGTTTAAAGTAAATTGTTTGTTTAAAGGATATATATATATATATATATATATATATTTGCATATCCCTCAGAGACCTAACACCCATCTAAATAAAATTTTATAATAATTTTCTGATTTTGTTGTTATATATATTATATATTTTTTATTGTCGTTTCAACTTTAAAGCCATGTCGCGACTACTTTAGAATACAGAACATGATTACAATGAAACGCATGTTCTGTATTCCGTGATATAATATCCGGTTTTCTTGAAGGAAAATAACTTTACATAGTTTAACAGAAAATATACCCTCACAATTATGAGAGTTAGGGCAATATTACGCTGAAAAAATACGCACTTTTGTGAGGATACATCAATATGTTTCATACATGAATAGTATCCAATTCTGGGTATGAAATTTAGTGAAGCAGTTTGAACACAGGTAGACATTACACTTCTAACACTTCACTCTTGATCGACTTTAACAACCCTTGAACCATCAGCACAGTGGAGCTTTCAACTTGTCAACTGCAGGCCAATGGTTGTACCCATCCAATCGTTTATCGACACTGGTATTGCTGCTGGTCGATTCACTTTTTTTTGGTGCAGTGTTATATCATCTCTAGATTCAAAATACTCTAATTCTATTCTTTTCGGGCCACCAATCAGATATTCTGCGATGACTAATCTGAACTCAAAAAAATCCATCGCCTCCTTTTGTTTCATTCTTAGCTGAGAATAGTCATGGCGATACTCTATGGCGCAGACAGCAAAATGAATGTGAAGCTGAAGATGACTGCACCACAATGAGGCGCCGATTTGAAGCACAATCTTTCTGATGTCGCGATGATGTGAAATTTAAAGCGTAACGATGGTCATCACTTTTGATGTTTACTTTACCTGCTTCGGTATTGATTCTGCTGCCGAATCTCGTAGCTCGTTCTGTTGTCTCTTACGCCAGCTGCTCCAGTGGTAAGCTATGAGAACTTTCTCTCGGAGTGTGCGTGGGCGTATTGTTAAAGAATAACACCAGTTTAAATTTACTGAAAAATTAAATTTGATCTAAACTTGAGCTTTTGATGCGAGTTGCCGAGCGTTTCAAGCAAAACGATGAAACTGATTATTATGAAACATAGCCGTAACATTGTAACAAATGAATTATTGTACCTGCTAACTTTTGCAGTATCACAGTTACGATTGCAAATAACTGTTTCCGCAATAAAAGAAACTAGAAGCGTAACTTGCCGTGAGTCGCTAAAATGCTTATCGGCGAGACCGCTCGCAATAGCCGCGAAATCTTATTTACTTAAGCGCGCACGAGCAGTACGTACCAAAAACGGTACCAGAGTAGAGTAACATCTGATATAAAATTACACGTCCTTATTGCTTTTAGCTCCGCCTACATATTATTCCCCCACCAATGTTATTGTTTACGCGCAACCAACTTAAAATCCTAAGTGTGCCTCATAACCTTGTTACCATGGAGTTGGCTAAAATTTTGGAAACACCTTTCACTTCTCTTTATCAGAATTCTAGCCTACGTGACTACAATGATGCTGAACTTAATTGTAACTGAATTCCGAGAATCTTTAAGCTAATTCGTTCGCTACTTCGACTGAAACTAATGTCTTTCGCTAACCTAACTTCCTAATTACCTTCGTCTTTCCGGACAAACATTTGAATTCAAGCTTATTACATTATAGGTTGATTTAATATACGGAAATTATTTATTACGATTATTTCTTTATCTTACTATCATTTTTATTTAATTACTTATAGATCTCTGTCCATAATTACGGTATAAAAAGATAACCTTCGGGAGCCATATTCTTGTCTTGAAGGTTATTCTTGCCTTCTGTAAGTTTCCACATCGGGTCAAAAGTGTCGACACTTCCGGTTTGCTAATTATATTCCCTAACTACAGCTGGACGAGGAAAGTTCTTAGGATATAATTGTATTTTATTTTACGTTTTTGTCGAATTCTTATGCTTGACTCACAATACGAAATCATATAGCACTCCTTCCGAATGAAGAGGACTTCACAGGTTATTCCTAGAAAATTCAATAAACATACTTTATTGGTTAATAGCTTAAACGTGATATTTTAATGAAAAAAATCTAAAGTGCTACATTCACATGCCTTTCTCAACCCTTTCGCTTATTAGTGGGTACTCAAATTATTCTTAGGAATGTTTGTCTTCCTATCTACTTCACTTTGATATAAACATTTCCAGATATAACTGGATCACACATTTCGTTATAGATACAAAGGGAGTAGTGATTCAAATGTTTTAGAACTTTACGCTACATGCCGGCCTTAAAATTCCACACTCTTTACATTATCACAAGAAACAACTGAAAATGGGCAGAACTTTAACAGATTGCGAAGTATTGAACAATTCCAACCATTAATAACGGAAATGGCTGAATCTACAAGAAATTTATTTGAAATAAATTGTGTTTTTCAAAGAAATCTGCACTTTTTGTGTAGTACATTTTCGTCTATCGCTTAACGTTTACCAGTTATACAACATTATACAAAATTCGTTCTAGATGAAGAAGCCTTTACAAACTATTCCTAGAAAATTGAAGATATAACTTTATTTGTCATATAATATAGTACATATAATATGTGGTATTTTAATCAAAATCGTTAAGAGCCATTTTTTTAAAAAATCAAATATTTCGAAAAATGTTTCATGTAAATAATAGCTTGAAGTGGCGGATATTTTTTTACTTTTTCTGCTACGTATAGTCAGTAGGGGAAGTATTGTATTCCATCCAAAAATTCGATACGGAGATTTCACCGGAAATACATGTTTCGAGACTCTCTGAATCCAAAAAAAGCATTTTTGGAAACATGTCCGTGTGTGTGTCTGTGTGTGTGTGTGTGTGTGTGTGTGTGTTTGTGAACAGCATAACTCAGAAACGAACAGTCGGATAAACACCAAACTTGGTATTTAGGTTCAGTATCTTCCAGAAATGCGACACGAAGGTTTTCAAGAAAATCCCCCCACCCCAGACAACCCTTTACATGGAACATTTTTCGAAAACTTTAATTTTCTCAAAAATGGCACTAACGATTTTGATTAAAATATCATATGTTTAAGATATTGTCATGAGAAATGAAATGTATATCTCGAATTTTCTGGGAATGTCTCCAAAAGTATTCTTCATTTTGAACGACTTTTGCATAACTGGTAAACCATAAGAGATAGACAAACTTACTACACAAAAATGTAGATCGCGTTAAAATACACAACTTATGTCATTTACATCTTTTTTGTTGAGTGAACCATTTTCGAGATATTGCTTGTTATTCCCTTAAATTTTCCAATACTTATACTTTTTCTCAAATTCGTTATTCATTTTTGTATGTCCTGGACATGCAAAGAGAATGGAATGCGCACATAGCAACCAGCGGTTAAAAGATTTGCCTATCGCTTATAACCTACTATATTCCCCTTGCATCTTCATGAAAATTAGCAATAAGATTGACATCTCGATATCTCGATTAAAATGAAGCATATGGTGAATAAGCGTTTGTAAAAATAGTTTGTACAAGATAGAGAAAGTCATGTGAGTGCAACATCAGATTTTTTTAAAGCTTCGTGTCGCATTTTTTCTAGTTATACTGTTCACATACTGCGCTCGCGGACCTTTGCAAAAAATGTTTTTATTCAGGAGCCTCAAAACTTGTATTTCCGGTGAATTTCTGGTGGAATGTAATACCTTCTCTACACGTAGTACAGAAAGTAAACCACACACACACGGACCGTTTTCTAAGAATGCTTTCTTGGTTCAGGGGATATCAAAAACATATATTTCCGGTGAAATCTCAACACTGAAATTTTGGATGGAATACAATAATGTTTCTAGTTATTTTGAGTACATGTTAGTGAATGTAATAAATGAATGATATCACAGCTCTTACTTCACCTACCTTCCAATCCGTTTCTAATTATCATATAAACTTACAGAGCATATGTGGACGTTTCAGTACCCACTTTGGAAACTAGTATGATGCTAAAGTGTTCATTGCTGCTGATGTTCCGGCTACAGTGCTTGTGTGAATACGCCTAATTCTTGTAAGGAATACATCAACTAGCCGGCAGTGACAGACCTAACCATAATGAATTCACAAGCTGCCGCTCTTGCTTCAAAGGAACTTCAACCCATCTGCCACACCCTACGGACGAGAAATGGGAGAGAAAGGATGTCCGAGGCAGACCATGATAAAGGACGCCAGGGAAAAATGAATTAGAGAAGGCACTTCAGGCACCGACTGCTGCCAGGACATGGCATGCCGTTGCGCGCACTACTTTATTAATGTGTCTTGCGCAAATTGACTTTTAGAAAATTTTGGGATGTTAAAATAAAGGTCACTGGGGCATAAGAGCTTTCCGTAACCATGTTAAATTTTCTTTTCTATTCGTTCCACGTCATGAAACATGTCTTTACTTTGTGTTCCTGCATAAAATACAGCCTTGGGAATGTTTTGGAATTTTGATTTCATAGGCAGGTAATTCTTGCGATGAGGCTTGTTATACATACAAGTAATATGAACCCAAAAAATCATAACAAACCTCTTCATTATCTTCATTAAGCGAAAAACATTTTTACTTTCTGTACCACTACATAGTACTTAAGAGAACGCTATTCCACCCAAAAATTATATATCAGGATTTTACCGTAAATACATGTTTTGAACCCCCCTGAATCCAAATAAAAGGTATTTTTGGAAACAATGTCCGTGTATGTGTGTTGTGAACGGCATAAATCAAAAACGAAATGTCGGATAAATATCAAACTTGGCATTTGAATTAAGTATCGTTCAAGGATGCGGCATGAAGACTTTCAAGAAAATCCCCCAGCCCAAGAGAATTTACCCTTTAAATGGAATACTTTTCAAAAATTTTGATTTTATAAAAATGGCTCCAACGATTTTTATTAAATACCATATATTAAAGATATTTACGTTACAAATAAAATGTATATCGTAAAGTTTCTGGAAATAGCCTGCGAAGTCCACTTTATTCGGAAAGAATTTTGTATAATCTAGTATAATTGGTAAACTTTAAGCCATAGACGAAAACGTACTTCACAAAAAATGTAGATCTCTTTAAAAAACACATTTATTTCCTATAACTTTTTTGTGGCATCACCATTTCCGAGACATCCCTTATTAATGGTTCGATTTGTTCAATACTTTTGTCATTCTTTTTAAGTTCCATGACTTAAAAAGTTGTTTTTCGCGATTGCATGTACACAGTATGGAATTTTAAGGCCAGCATTCAGCATCCAAGTTCTTACACATTTGACTATCGCTGTTCTCTTTGTATCCTAACGAAATGTACAGTGCAACTACTATTGCAAAGGTTTATCTGGATTGAAATGAAGTAGATAGAAAAATAAACTTTTATAAAAATAATTTGTAAACATATTAGTAAACAATAGAAGGTAGAGAAGGTTTAGTGAATGTAATACATCAGATTTTTAACTCAGTTTCTTTATTATCTGAACCAAGGAAGGTATAATCAAATGTCAGATATAATTACGTAATTGTGATCAAGTGATTTAGGATAATTTTTTTATGTTGATTCCGAAGTGCATCAAGGAGAGCACCACAAAATGTTATTTTTAATAATCTCTTAATCAGCTTAAAAATCTTAGCTGGAGTAAAGTATCTACTTCAACTGTTCCGAAATATGTAGTCTCAAGTTAAGTGCAGTCAAGGAAGGAAGAGGGGCAATTAAATGATTAATCAGAATAAAACCAGCCCATTCAAAACCCATTTTGTAATGCTGAATGAATGGTTATAACACACACCTGTTTGGAACCGAGAAACACAGCGTATTTTAAATGCAAACAAGAATTGAGGATAGTGAAGTTTTTTTTATTCCGATGTTCACTTAAATATGAACGTAAATCATAATTATTTTGTTCATTATCATCTTGTTTCAAAATACGGTATTTCAGATACTAAGTTTATCATACATAAATATTTAGAAATCATAACTTGCAACAGGCGCCGTAAACTAATCCATTCCTTTATCACCTTGCGAACATGTTTTCATGTGTTTTGTGTTTATGTTCTGTATGTAATTATGTATAAAGGAAGACAGTTCATCACCATCAAAGCACACTAATATTCATGAAAATCCCAATTAAAATATGAGTATATACTCGAAATTTATTATACTATAATAAATAGCTATGTAATATTTTATGAAAATAAAATAAATATTATATGCATTCTCGTAACTATAGCATTAAACTATCTAGAATTATACATCTGATTGAAGGTGTGTAAGACAGATTTGACCAATCTATACCAATATTATAGAGTAGACTCTGCATGCATGCGTGTGTGGGTGGGTGGGTGGGTGGGTGGTTGCGGGGTAATCTCCAAAATTACTCAAGCGATTTCCGAATCTGATAAATTCTTTCACCGTTGAAAACCCTAATTGGTTCTGACAGACATGGTCTGTAAAACACTTTCTAATTTCATTTCAGGAATTACTAAAAGATTAAAAGTGTTTACAAAGCCCGTGTACTTAATATGAATCATTTGAGATACAAAAGTAAATGCTTGTGAACAGACCTTGGACTTTTAGTTGAAAATACCATGGAGTATAAAAATATTTGTTACTCCACATAACATAAATAATTGTTGCACTCCGCAGAGTATAAAAACAAAATCTGGCTACATTTTATTGCAAGGAATATACACCAATGGCCATGATGTAACACTTCGGCAAATAGAAGATAAAAGTTTAAAAAGCGACAATCAAACCTGTGTTATGTTTGCTTCCTTAATTGCCACTTGTGAATACTAGAGGCTAACATAGTAACCACTGCACCACGGAGAACCACATTACCGAGGTCACGGGTTCAAACCCGGCGGAGAGCGATGTATATTTTTCGGGCGTAAAAATCCTTAGCATGTCTTCCTTTGCAAGAGAAGTAACGCCGCTGGTCCCGCGTCGTAGATTTACGGCATGTAAAAGAACCTCAAGCCTGATAAAGAGACCTCTGAGCAAAATTACCGGCCATTAACGCCCAATATAGAATGGGATGCTAAGGACTACAGCAGTCAAAGAGCGTCCATAAATAAAACTCAATTGAAATTTCTGCTGCATTTACTCTTAGTTTCATTTGATGAAAGCATGAGAAAATCTTTGTAGAAGCCATGCTAATTTGAAGGAGAAGATTTGAATCAGAAAAAGCACAGGAATGAGATGCAAAGTAAATCAAAATATGTTGCCACGCCCACCTTTCTAAAATCCGGGAGAGTAGTGGACCTTTTAAATCCATTTTAGTACACTCACGATTCAAAGTATTAAATAAAACTTGCATAATTTTAAACAGGAAGGACTGTAGTTTCGTAACAGAAAAAATCTGATGTGTTACAGTCACATACCTTTCTCTACTATAGTAAAACTATTTTTACAAACGCTTATTCTCCATATGCTTCATGTTAATCGAGATGTTAATCTTATTGCTAATTTTCTTGTAGGTGCAAGGGGAATATGGTAGGCTTTAAACGATAGTCAAATCTTTTAAAGGCTGGTTGCTATGTGGCGCATTCTGTTCTCTTTGCATGTCCAGAACATAAAAAAAAAATGAACAACGAATTCCCATTAGAGAAAAAGTAATAAACATTGGAAAATTTAAGGGAATAACAAGTAATATCTCGAAAATGGTTCACTCAATAAAAAAAATGTATACGACATAAATTGTGTATTTTGGCGCGATCTACACTTTTTGTGAAGTAAAATTTTGTCTATCTCTTACGGTTTACCAGTTATGCAAAAGTCATTCACAATTAAGAATACTCTTGGAGACATTCCCAGAAAATTCAAGAAAAAATTATTTGTCATAAAAGTATCTTAAATATTCATTCATTCATTATCTGTTTACCCTCCTCTTATGTAGGACTTACACCCCCCAGGACTTACAGGCGGGTGCCTGGGGTCAGAGGCCCGTCGAGGAGCAGACACTCATGGATCAGACAGAGCATCCAGGATGGGTGATCAGCCCGATGCCTGGTATGGATGAAGGAAGTAGATGAAACGAAATGTTGGTGAAATGGATGAAAGGAAAGGTGATGATGGAGCAGTTGGTGGAATGAATGGCGGGGGAAACCGGAGAACCCGGAGAAAACCCGCCCAGACGCCGCTTCGTCCACCACAAATCCCACATGCATCCCCGGGATTGAACCCGGGTCGCCTCGGTGGGAGGCGAGCGGTCTAACCACTCGGCCACGGCGCCGCTATCTTAAATATGTGATATTTTAATCAAAATCGTTAGTCATTTCTGAGAAAATTAAAATTTTCGAAAAATGTTCCATGTAAAGGGTAATCTGGGGTGGGGGGATGTTATTGAAAACCTTCGTGTCGCATCTCTGGAAGATATTGAACCTGAATACCAAGCTTGGTGTTCATCCGACTGTTCGTTTCTGAGTTATGCTGTTCACAGAGAGAGAGAGAGAGAGAGAGAGAGAGAGAGAGAGACACACAGACACACACACGGACGGACATGTTTCCAAAAATGCCTTTTTTGGATTCAGGGGGCCTCAAAACATATATTTCCGGTGAAATCTTGGTACCGAATTTTTGGGTGAAATACAATACTTCCCCTACTTACTATACGTAATAGAGAAAGTAAAAAACAAATTTTGAATTTTAGCTTCTTAAACGTCAATACATACCTAAGAAATAACGAAAGGAGGTTAGGAATGGAGTTCAGCACTGCGGCCAGTGCTTGGCCTACATGTCCTCTATGAAGGAATGAGTATGTGCAGAGGATGACTGGACGGCAATCGGAATACAGGAGCAGCCCTAATGTATACAGGTGTATTATCCCGACGCGGGTCCCCTTTAATTTCCCTTATTCACACGTACAGATTCAGGCAGAGCGTTCCAGTCTAACTACGGACAGATCGAGTAGACACCAAATGGCGCATATTGCCATCCAGTGCACCCGGCCCTACAAAATGAAGGAACTGAAATGAAAGGGAACCAGGAAGGTAGTATATTGTAATTCATCCCAACAGTTTCGCCCGAAAGCGAGATCAGCTTCTCAGCTACTGAGTCATCTCGTTCTATAAAGAAGTGCTTTAAAACAGACAGCTAAAAATATGCCTGTTGAACGTCCCATGGCGCTGCTATAGTGTGATCAGAAATACTGGCCCAACAAATATTATTTGTTGTTTTAACGAGACTCTGGCATTCGATATACAATCCTCACACTTCACCAATGAAGCATTATTCCTTGTATGAATAAGTGCAAAGACTATCCTTCGAGGTATTTAGTAATAAGAAAGACGTTTTAACATCCGTTATAATTCAAATGGCTTCATAATTGATCGACTGTTAAAATAGTGACACGAAGTACAGTGCTTTTCCTTCACGCTGTGGCCACCACACGGCGACTCGCAGCTTCAACCGAAACAGCTATAATATCCCACAACCGCCTGACATTCTTATATTTACAGTTACAATTACAATGATAATAAGCACATACCTTATCACGAGATATGCTGGAAATGTTGTCCTTCTCCATCCACATATTTCTAGTATCTTTTCAGAAAATTTTCATTCACACTGGAGAGTTCAATATACTTCTCACCTGAAGTATTACTTTAGTTTTTCTATCTAATGTATAGGGTTTATTATACGCACCTTATTTTTCAAACTCTGCCATAGATAAAATCACCTAATAAAATTAGGGGGTTATGAGGGCCTTTACAGTTAACCACCCTATCTTAAAAAAAATTCCTGAATTGAATTTAATTTAATGATTCATTAGCTGTATGAAAAGTCTTGTTTGAAAAATCATTTAACGGCGGTCAGCTGATCAAAAAGTGGTGTAAGCAGGTTATTCCTTTACCTCCCTGTTTGTTCAAAAATATAGGTCCTACTATGATGTACGCATTTACTGCATAATACACCTCAATTTTTGTTTCGCGCAAAAGAATATCCTGTAAAATTAGGTTTCTCTTACTCCAACATCTTGCGACCAAAAATAACCATATAAATGGAACCACGTTTGTGAGAGAAGAACATTAAGCGTGGGTCAATTACTTTATCACTGACATTTTGCAAAATTCAATTACAGAAATTTACCCGACTCTTATCATCAAATTAAAAGAAATCTGATGTGATACATTCACGTGACTATCTCTACCCTCTACTGTTTATTAGTGGGCATACAAACTACTCTTACTACGGCTTATTTTTCTATCTACTACATTTTAAATCCAAATATACCTTTGCAGAAATAGCTACATTACACATTTCGTTATAGATACCAAAACAACTTATTTTAAATAAATTGTGTGTTTTAAAGAGATCTACATTCTGTTTAGTACGTTTTCGTCTATCGCTTAACATTTACCAGTTATACAAAATTATACAAGATTATACAAAATTCATTCCGAATGAAGAGGACTTCAAAGGCTATTCCCAGTAAATGCAGCATATAAATGTTAGTTTTATACAAATACCTTTGGTATATGGTATTTTAATAAAAATCGTTTGAGCCATTTTTAGAAAACTAAAATTTTCGAAAAATGTTCCACGTAAATGTTCCAAAAATGCTTTATTATCCAGGTGGCCTGAAAAAATCCATGCATTTCCATTGAAATCTGGGCATCGAATTTTTGGGTGGAATGCAACATCTTCTCTATCTACTATAACGTAGTAGAGAAAGTAATAAAATGTAAGAATAGTTTGTAGAAACGGTAAAAAAGAATCTGATTGTTGCACTCACACGACATCCTCTCCTCTTGTACAAACTATTGTTACAAGCGCTTATTCTCCATCTACTTCCTATTAATGAGATAAAACATTTGCAGAAATTCATTGCCTATTGCTAATTTTACTGTAGGTGCAAGGGGAATATGGTAGTATTTAAGCGATAGTCAAATCTTTTAAGCGCTGGTTGCTATGTGACGCATTCCATTCTCTTTGCATGTCCAGGATATATACAAAAATGAATAACGAATCCCACTTGAGAAAAAGCATAAGTATTACAAAACTCAAACAAATAAGAAAGAATATCTAGGAAATGATTCACTGTACAAAAATATGTATGTGACATAAATAGTGAATTTTAACGAAATTGACATTATTTGTGTAGTAAAATTTTGTCTATGTCTTACGGTTTACCAGTTATGCGAAAGTCATTCAGAGTAAAGAGGACTTTTTGGGACATTCCCAGAAAATTCAAGATATAAATTTCATTTGCCATGAAAATATCTTAAGAATTTGATATTTTATTCAAAATCTTTAGGGCCATTTTTGAAAAATTCAAAATTTTCGAAAACTATTCCACGTAAAGTGTGGTCTGGTGTAGGAGGATTTTCTTGGAAATCTTCGTGCCGCATCCTTGGAAAATACTAAACTCAAATACCAAGTTTGGTATTTATCTGGTTTTCGTTTTTGAGTTATGCTGTTCAAAGACAGAGTGAGAGAGACATACACCACACACACACATATATACAGACTAGTTTCCAAAAATGCTTAATTTGGATTCAAGGCACCTTAAAACATGTATTTCCGGTGAAATCTCTGTATTGAATTTTTGTAGTGGAATGTAATATTTTCCCACTTACTATACGTGTAGAGAAAGTAATAAGGTGCATGCAACAAACCCCTGCACACTGGAAAAACTAAAACCAGGCGAGAAATCCCCTCTATCTCGGATATTGAACTCTCGAGTGTGAATGAAAACTTCCGGATAATGCCAGAAATATGCAGGACAGCATTCCCCATCTGTTACGATACGGTATGTGCTTATTAACATTGTAATAGTAACTGTAACTGTGAGAACGCGAGGCGGTCTCGGCGATATTATAACTGTTTCGGCGGAAGTCCGAGTTGCGGCAGCCGGTGCGCCAGCAGCTGTACGGTGGACAATGTGTGAAAGAAAAGCTGTGCAATCCTCCTATGCGTGCACATTTAGAAAAATGACGCGCTCAATTTACCCACTAGTCCTCATTGCAAGCAACAATGTAATTTAGACATTGTTAAGGCTTACTGTGACAGAAAGAGACACGGTTTCTCATTGCGTCCTCAATTTCTGTCGACATGTTGATCTCACGTCTAATTTGAGAATGATAGTGGTCATCGCTACCATGACGACATCTCTTGTACTTTTAAGTAATCACGCACACTCGAATGTGTGCAAAACCTAACTTAATTACAATATGTTGCATTTATTTATTATATAATTAATCAACTTGCTTTATACACTATTTAGTAAATATTACTTCTCCCTTTAATTACACTGTAAATCCAGAATGTGATACATAGTGTGCTTTAACTTGTAGGCGGACAATTTTGGGGGGGGGGGGAAATCAGAGACTAAATCTCCAATTATCTAGTGGTGGTACATAAAGAGCACAGAAGCGGTCCAGACAACGACAAAGCAGGTTGGTGAATACCAGCTTTGATGTTACATACTCCTTGCATAGGCACAGTAGAAAATCTGATTTGTTGCATTCACATGACTTTCTCTATCCTCTAACGCTTATTAGTAGGTATGCAAATTATTCCTACGAAAGCTTATTTTTGTATATGCTTCATTATAATCGGGATACATTTTGCAGAAACAGTTATGTTATCCATTTCGTTAAAGGTACAAAGGGAACAACTATAGTTAAATGTTTAAGAACTGGATGCTATATCCTGGCCTTAAAACTCCATATTCTTTCCATGCAGTCGCGAGAAATAACTGAAAATCGGCGTAACTTTAAAAGTGACAACTCATCGAACAATTTCAAACATTAATAACGGATATCTTCAAAATGGCTAATGCCACAAAAACAAAAAAAGCTAAGTTAATTGTGTGCTTTAAAGAGATCTACATTTTAGGTGTAGTACTTTTCGTCTATCGCTTAACGTTTTGCCGATATACAAGATTATAGAAATATCCTTCCAAATGAAGAGGACTTCACAAACTATTCCCAGAAAATTCAACATATACAGTTTATTTGTATCTGTAATATACAGTATTTTAATCAATATGGTTAGAGCCATTTTTGAGAACGTCAAAATCTCGAAAAATCTTTCATATAAAGGTTAATTTGCAGTAGGATTTCTGAAAATCTTCGTGTGGCATCTTTGGAAGGTACTGAATTTCAATACCACGTGTGGTATTAATACGAGATTTCCTTTCTGAGTCATGCTATTCACAGACGCAGACAAACACATACGGACGTTTTTCTAAAGAGGTTATTTTTTATTCAAAGGGCGAAATCTCGGTAATGAATTTTTAGTGGTTTGCAATATCTTGTACTTATGCACGTAATAGTGAAAGTTAAAATAATCCTCTTAAAATATACCTATTAAACTGTGGTTAAACTATTAGAAAATATAAATGCATATTAGAGATATTTCGGACATGGTTAATGCAAGATATTTTTATTTGACAAAAAAAATTCTCACACTTTCAGGAGATTTCATTATTTGCATTTTCGCTTATATCAAATATTTTTCCAAGCTGCGCAAAATTCAATGAGAATAAAGAAGATAAGACTGCTAACAAAAAAATAAGAGGTTACTGCTCTTAAAATCTAAAAGATACTCCTATACATCTTGGTCTGGATTTTGAAAAGTAACATATAAACAAGACTATTTTTTGAGCTATACTATTCACTCACACAAAGATACGCGCGAAAAGTTTTTCTTAAAATGCTTACGTCTTTCCAAAATCTCATGTTATACAAGGTTTAGTTTTTCGAAATAAGTAGTATATCGAAATTTTGTATGAAATTAGTTACTTCCGTTCTACTTAAGTGGTAAAGAAAATAACACATAAAATATGTTTACATAAAAGTAGGTTCAGACTTACTCTATTGCTGAAATTATTTGGATTACATCATAAAATGAGCCACTCTCATTAAAAGATGAAATTAAAGATTATTGCTAACTAGAGATAGGAAGTCGATACAGTCGATACCTCTAAACTACAGATAATCGGCGGTGTCGAGGTATATCTAATATTTTGAGATAAGCCTTCGATACTTTTTGGATACTTCTAAATGTTTAAGATCTGCATTATTGAAAGTTGGTGCATTTAACTTTATGTAGATAAGGAATGAAGGGGTTCGAGACTTCATGCTATTGCCTCGCACTTGTCTCCAAAGAGTTGCTGGACTATAGTTCTTGATAGACCTTAACTGCGACGAATGCAACATTCCATAGACTCTGGTCTAAATACAAACGTGAAAAATAATGGTGCTGGCGCACTAAACCACATTTCTGCGATAGCTTAGTTTGGTGATTTACTCTCTGTCATTACATTTACCTACTCCGGTGACCAAAATCTGTGAATCCAGCAGGAAAAATCAGAATTTTATGGCACGAGGCAATACAGCGTATGGAAATATTTGTTCTTTCATGAATGCTCGTGTGTTTAAACAAAAATATTTTGTTCGTTTATATCTCTATATTTCATGTATAACTTCCTTGATTCTTTCATCAAAATTTTAATTGTATCTACAATGTCTTTGTACAAAATGAGTATATGCAAATGTATGAGGGTGGGTAGTAGAGAGGCTTAATCCACAAACTTACTATGTTTGTGGGTGTTATATGGCTAATTGCTTATTAGGGAATGAGCAAATACATATGTTTGGTGGTAATTGTGAATTGTGGTAGAAAGGTATAATACACAGATTATTTTTAGTTCTTCAAGTTTTATGTAAAACACATTACATATTAGTTTAAGTTTTCAAGATTGCAGAATAAAGAAAATCTGATGTGTTACACTCACATGACTTTCTCTACTCTTATACAAACTATTTTTACAAAAGCTTATTCCCCATATGCTTCATGTTAATCGATATATTCGAGATGTTAATCTTATTGCTAATTTTGTTGTAGATGCAAGGGGAATCGGTAGGCTTTAAGCGATAGCCAAATATTTTTAAAGCTGGTTTCTATGTAGAGTATTCCATTTTTATGCATTACCAGGACAAAAAAATGAATAACGAATTTGAGAAAAAGTATAAGTATTGGAAAATTTAAGGGAATAACAAGCAATATCTCTAAAATGGTTCACTCAACAAAAAAGATGTATATTTACACATAAATTGTGTATTTTAACCCAATCTACATTTTTTGTGTAGTAAAATTTTGTCTATCTTTTATGGTTTACCAGTTATGCAAAAGTCGTTCAGAATGAAGAACACTTTTGGAGACATTCCCAGAAAATTCGAGATATACATTTCATTTGTCATGAAAATATCTTAAAGATATGATATTTTAATCAAAATCGTTAGAGCCTTTTTTGAGAAAATTATAATTTTTGAAAAATGTTCCAAGTAGAGTGTAATCTGTGGTAGGGGGATTTTCTTGAAAACCTTCGTGTCGCATCTCTGCAAGATACTGACCTAAATACCAAGTTTGGTGTTTCTCCAACTGTTCGTTTCTAAGTTATGCTGTTCACAGACACACACATGGACATGTTTCAAAAAATGCTTTTTTTGGATTCAGGGGTCTCAAAACATATATTTCCGGTGAAATCTCGGTATCGAATTTTTGGGTGGAATACAATACTTCCCCTACTTACTATATGTAGTAGAAAAAGTAAAAAATTGCTAGTATTTGTTTTTTCTATGGGTAGAAAATCCTTTAAAAGAAAATTTTCGGTAGAAGATATTGTCGCATAAAAAGGGAAGCAAAGAAAACATTATTATTATTTATTATAATTATTATTATTAACTAACAATAGGGGATATAAAACATGTGGCATAAAATGCTATCAATTGCAGAATGTCAAACACCAACAATAATGACAACATAATTCAGTGAGCACCTTGTCTTCACTCATTATAAAGTGAGTATCGCGTATCGAATATCGTTGTTTAAAAATCAGTATCGGTATCGAGTTTCGAGAAATACTAGTATCGTCCCATTACTATTGCTAACAATAAACACACCTACTCATAATTCTATTGTGCATGTGGTTCAGTACTCTACATTGTAATGAAAGTTCCTAATAAACAAAGATAAGATTTTTATGTAATAAAAGTAGAAAGCTTTCTGGATATCGTAAGCTAGTAATAATACGGGGTCCACACAACCGGCTAGACGTGCCGATAGCTGCACAACAACAGACTTAGCAGGGAGCTATAACATGTAATGGTTATGACATAACTGTTTATTACTATCACACAAACAAAAATCCCCAATAATCTTCTCGATAGAAAGAAAGTCACGGCCTGTATGTACCTTCTATAGTAAATTTTCCTTTATGAAGCATAATTTTTAAATCCAGCCCTAAGAGAGATGTGAACAATATATTCGTAATCGAGGAAGAAAGCATTTACACAAAAACTCCATAATTCTAAGCGTCATGCGATGGCCCTTCTTCAAAAAATGAAAATTTGCGACATATTTTGAGATATTTACGCAAGTGTGACCCAAGAGGGCTCGATCCTACAGCCTATAGCTTACCACATCAGTACAGCATCTCTAAAGAATACGAGAAGGAAAGCACTGACCACCGCAACTTTATTACTTTCTCTACCAATACCTAGTAGGTGGAGAAGGTACTCATATTATATTCCACTCGAAAGTTCGATACAGAGATTTCACCATAAATATATATTTTGGGGACCCCTGAATAAAAATATATATATATGTATATATTGGTAAAAATGTAAGTGTGTGTGTGTGTGCGTGTGCGTGTGCGTGTGTGAGCGCGCGCTCGAACACAATCTTACGTAGATGTTATCTCGGATCTCCAAAGCTCCTTCAGGTTCCCTGCCGGGCTGCTTGTACTAAGCTGAGGAGAAATTCCTATCCTAGCTAACTAATTTGATCTTTCTCAGGATTTTATGTGGTGAAGGCATACAATAAACTGACTTTCCCAGTAAATAACTTTATTTATTCACAGCATGATGTCCATTTTGGCGGCTAGCAACTTTCCCTTGCTTAACACAAAATGATACAAAAGCTGTACATTTTAATCTTTGAGCTACTATTAATTCTTTACTTGGACTTAACTGCGTCACACGATATTTTCCCAACAATATACACGCACAAAATCTTTCACCTGAGTCACATGTGTTACATCTGAAATAAAAAATTATTTTTATTTATAGACGCTCTTTAACTACTATGCTCCTTAGCGTCCCATTCTATATTTGGCGTGAAAGACCGGTAATTTTGCTCAGAGGACTCTTTATCAAGTCTGAGGTTCTTTTACGTGCCGTAAATATACGACACGGGACCACCGGCTTTACTTCCCTTCCAAAGGAACCATACTAAGGATTTTTACGCCCGAAAAAAAACCATTGGCCTCCGCCGGGTTTGAACCCATGACCTCGGGAACCAGAGGCTAGTTTTACTGTCGTGTTGGTATGTTACCATGGTAGCTCAGTTGGTTAGAGGAGGGCCACGGTAAGCCGAAGTTGTGCGACAGAAGCAGATTAAATTCAATGCCATAGGCGGAATTTAAACAACAAATCTTCAGCTTACCATTCCGCTACTCCAACCAAGTGAACTACCATGGCAACACGCCGGCACGACATTAACTCTATGTGACTCACATTTTCCAGGTGAATCACAAGGTATGATCCGTTCATTTTTGAAATAATATATTCCAATAACAACTTGCAATATAGTATTTATTTCAAGTCCCAAGCTTCAAATCCCGGCTATGGTTTGAATATTTTAATCTTATTCTACCTTACCAATTGAATTTCGTTGTACATGTTTCACACATTTTGTTTCACCCAATATAAGAAGATAGAAAACTTTGTTGTGGTGTCTGTGCCGCCATCTTGCACATTCTAATCTAACCTATTAATGAGATCATTGTTGGCAATGTCACTGTTGCAATCACAAATGGCAAGAGAGCTACTAATCATATGCCATTTTTTATCTGGATCTGATACAACTAAAATTATGGTTGTAATGTTAAACAAAAACCGGACATTCTGTAGGTTAAATAGTCAACATATTGTGAGGTAGTTATAATTTTATTCATGTAATATTTCCTATAGGCTTCAATCATACTTCAGGTATTTGCAGCATTTTACTTCATGCAAGCCGTTGTGGAGAAAGTACTTAAAGAGTAATAGGTATAGACTATAATCTAAACATGTTTAATTTATGATTTAACACTTTATTGAGCAGAAATCTGTTCAGTTGTACACAAGTTATAAGGTAATTAAATCATATGGGAATGTCATTAATTAGATTCATTTATGTAAGACATCAAACAGATGACAAAATGGCTTTATTTCTATTAAGCAAGTTCAATAACATCCTAAAATAACAACAAAACTGTGTAACAACGAAAGTTACCTTCTGTGCAGCTGACTCCGCCCCCTCCATCACCTGTCACCTTCTCACAACTAATTAGAAAACTTGGAAAACCAATTTAGGAGCTACTTGTTGCAAATTTCTCATGTTACCTTGTGTTTCGCTACAAGCCCCTTCAGGTTTCAAGAAGGTAGGTACGCTTTGAGCCATCCTTTGACGACCCGGTTATTCTGCAGCTAAAAAGTTGTGGCAAACTCTTACTGAGTAGTGTATGTAGTACCTAGCTAGAAGTTTTAATCTAAATCCCTCCCAAAGTTGATAAAAATCATTAGACTATACAAAAACCTTTCGGTAAAAAGCACACCGTCCAGTTACTGCTTACAAAGGGTATAATATACCATGTGCGTGCAGCTGTTCTTTTACAATGGAAGGAGTATAGCTACAAATATTTTCCACAACTTACAATCTAATACAACATTTTCATCATTTACTTACCTACCCTTGATTATTTGATTTATCTGACACGAGCTTTATTTATCTTTATTCGGAGCACACTAATGTAATATGCAAGGCTGTAATTTTGCCTCAAAAGGTTGGTACATACTCGACAGACCACAGCCACGTGCGCAGCAGAACGTTACTTCATTTACTACAGTAAAACTAGTGTAGCACAATGGGCTCAACAATGCGATTGTGTCCTTGTTACATTACCAGAGCAACGCATTGTTTATTTTGTGATCAGGATCGTGCGGTAAAATGTCAAAGAAAGACCTTTTTCGAAACAGAGTGGGCAGGAAAGCACAGTTGGACTTTACCGATAACTCTGCGCGAACAAGCGATGTAGAAAGCACGTTGAAGCAACAAAACAAACTCCATTCGAAAGGCACAATGAAGTAGGAGAAGGTTAAAAGGAAATTAATCGACATGAAAAGCGTGTTGTAGCATTGAGGAACAGCAGGTGCCCAAATTCAGTTGACATCTATGACGAACTTTGACTATGGTGTACTACCATTCACCGAGATTTCAATTCACACTATGGCGTCTAAGGTAAATATCGTCAGGTCGGTGTACGAAACTGTTTATTCAATGAGTCGTCCTCCGTGGACTAGTGGTACCGTGCTGGCCTCCAGTTCCCAAGGTCGCGGGTTCAAACCCGGCGGAGGGCTATGGATTTTTTCGGGCGTAAAAATCTTTAGCATGGCTTCCTTCGGAAGGGAAGTAAAGCCGGAGGTCCCGTGTCGTAGATTTACGGCACGTAAAAGTACCTCAAGCCTGATATAGAGGCCTCTGAGCAAAATTACCGTTATTCACGCCCAATATATAATGGGACGCTAAGGATCACAGCAGTTAAAGAGCTCCATAAATCAAACTCAATTTAATTTATTCAAGTGTAATTGTGAAGTTCCACTAAGGGATTACTATTAGAAGCGTAGCAAAAGCCACAAGGAAACAAACGCGATGTGTTGGGCTCACAGGACTTTCGTTACTCTTCTACAAACTATTTTTACAATTGCTTATTCTCCACCTACTTCATGTTAATCGAGATAACCATCTTACTGATAATTTCTTGTAGGTACAAGGGAAATATGATAGGCTTTAAGAGATAGTCAAATCTTTTAAGAGCTGGTTGCTAATGTGGAGCATTCCATTCTCCATGCATGTCCAAGACAAAAAAAACGAAAGTATTGGCAAATTCAAACAAATAACAAGGAATACCTCAGAAATGGTTCACTCAACAAAAAAGTATATGACATAAATTGTGTGTTTTAACGAGATATACATTTTTGTGGAGTAAAATTTTGTCTATCTCTTAAGGTTTACCAGTTATGCAAAAGTCATTCAGAATGAAGAGGACTTTTGGGGACATTTCCAGAAAATTCAAGATATACATTTGTCTACCACTAAGCTAAGAGTGTTGTAGTAAAGGTGGCAATGTACGGAGCTTTAGTAATACTCCACATGAGAACTTATAAATGAATAAAGTGCATTTTAATTATAAATATTCAGCGTTGAAACACACAAACTCCGTCTGTCTGTCTGAAATCTTATATGAAGTATTTCCTCGGAACACTTTTATGATTATAGTTGTGCTCCCCATTGTAACTACAAAAAATATTCACAGACTTGTGAACAAAGCCTGGCTATCCCGAGAGTTCATACAAGTACCCGATTCGCCGGCCAGTTTTAAACTGATCGAGTCTACATACAACAAAATGAGTGATAAAGCGATTTCTGCAAACGTTTATCTCTATTAAGTGAAGTAGAAAAATAAGATTTCGTAAGAATATTTTCTAGAGGCTATATAAAGTGATATTCGGTAGAGAATGTCATGTGAATGTAACATCAGATACGTTTCGCACGTATTAAATAAATTCACTATGTGAATAAAATTAAGATTACGGTGTTTAATTCGTCTGCATATATATAGCTTACACATCCCTTCCATTTGGTATAATAAACTGTGTGGTTCTTTAGAAAGGGTCAGTCATATGATGTACCGTTTTGTGCAACCCCCCACAACAGTCCAGAGTATAGGACCAGAAGCTGTGATTATGTCTTAAAAGATGTCTTTAGCGACCAGAACCATCGATCCAACATTACAACATGGGTAGTATAGTAGCTACGCAGGTGCCTGTCGCCGCTATTAGGATTACTCAGAAAAAAAGCAGAAAGTCACCAGCTCGTCACTGCATGGGGAAGGGCAGTGTGGTCGCAAATTATTCCCCTTCCCAGCTGGAAGCAAGTAGCCCAACCGACAGGAGAAAGAGAAGAAAGATGGCTGTGTGCACCTTTTGGGGGCCTTAGGCTTACCGTGGTAAGAATTTGACGGCAGTCATCACACAGCCGTGCACCAATATTCACCGCAGTTTAGGTGACCGTGGTTAGCTGGCAGTCGCTCACTTTGATTAAGCGTACGCTCATTGTAGATCAAGTTTACTGAACCCACCCGGAAGAACATCGTGTCGTCTGGTTGACACGTTTTCTACCTCTTTGCTGGAGCACATGCATGTACTTGTTCGGCGTGCAATGGAGGAAAGTAAACGTAGTCCCAGTTTCTCTAAACATAAGTGAATATGTTGTTAAATTTAATATAACTTTTAAAGAAAAGATAGAAATTAAAATTATAGAAGTAATAATTTAAAGATGGACGCGTGGTAAAAGCTGACCTTACAACTGAGTGGAAAAATATTCTGAATTATTACGGATTTTCGTTTCTTTTCTTTATTCACACTGATTAAAGTTTATTGCCCTTCTGAAAGAGAGAGGCAGAAAAAATAAATAAAAAAAATATTTCTTCCCAGAAAAGATTTGAACTCCGAACCTTTTGCACATGGGGTGCACACGCTACACCTACACCACGAAGTCGGCTTCGAAGTTGGGCAGTGACCTCATTAAGTTACCCGATTCTTATGTAACTGCAGTTGATGTATACTAACATTTCTGAAAATGTACTAATTGCAATAAATTCATTCACACTCCCCTTATTTCAGCATTTGTTCTTGGAACTATGCTACAGCTAAAATATTATTATATGTAACGCCCTAATTGTGTGGATTTGCGTTACTTCTTCGGTCAGGATATTTAAGGTATCTGTCGCATTAAATTTACCAGACAGACCGTACTTTATCAGGATGCGTTCCTTAGCGAAAATGGAATGTTTCTTTTCGTTAGGAATTCTAACCTATACCACTCCGCCATTTTAACATTGCAACGCAAGTGAAGTTGGAGATAATAAACGAAAACCGGGCATTATACGGGCAGATTTAAACACGGAAAATCCTCGATAAAGTTTCACCGTCGTCGATGCACCGCATATAACCGTTAATCGCGGTAAAGCTAGTATTTTACCACGGCAAAATCTTGATCGAGAATGGTGTACACAACTGGGAGCCTAGCATGGCCAGATCGGTGAGAGACAACAATTTAGCAGTAGACCGCGAGTAGCGATTTTGACAACAGTTTCGGTATTCTAATTTCGACCTTAACCATTTGTGTAAGTATAAATTCACAAATTTAAATTAACAGGTGTACGTGCATATAGTCTTGTAATGGCATACTTAAATGCGAGGAAGCAAAGGTCATACCGAAAGCTGAAAGGCAAATAATTGTCCTAAAATCATAATTTTCGTAATTCTCTGCTGGTCAAGACTTGTAAGAAATCTGTAGGTGGGAATTCTTAAACAAGAGAACAAGTAGAATGGTAAGGTTCATGTTAAGTTGCATATTTGTAATACTGTATGTAAAGTTTTGGGGAAGCTGAATTGTTGAGAATTGTATTTGCATTTTATACATATGGAAGTTGATGCTATTCCTTATATCATCTTATATACAGCGCCTTCGCTTTATGCCAAGGCCACGGATCGCACGAATGTGTTCTCCCCACACTGTCTACTACACTGTAGGGTTTTCCGTTCCGTAACTCCCGCGTTACTTACGATTGTTAGTAATATATAACCAGGAAATTGCTGTTGAAATTGTCTACACGCCTGTCTACATGATTCAGTTTTCACGTATGTATCATACAGGAAGATATGCTGTTCAAGCGTGAATTTATTAGCAAGCATTTCCGTGGACTAATAAGAGAATAACATTCTTAAGGAAATCACACACAACACACGTATTGTCGAAACACTTCACAACACGAAGACAAAGAAACGACTTGAGATAGTGAACAGCTTCACACGTGCTGCGCAGTGGCATAATATCGGGGTCACTACCGTCTCGGCCAATACGCATATAAGGCAGTCGTGGCCTTGGGATAAAACGAAGACACTGTAATGAAGACTTAATATTGTTAACGTCTTATATAGTGAAAGCGATATTTTAAATGTTTTTCTTGTTAATGTTTTAAAGTGGAAGGAATCTAACGTGAATACAGCAAAGCAGATTTAAACACGGACTTTTCTTTCATTGCCTCATTCCTCGTCCTTGTTTTAGGTCTATAAGTTCATCAGTTTGATAGCGATCTACCATCGGCATTGTATTGTGAGTTATGAAAAATTTTAATTACACTACAATCCAGTGTATTTTGTTGTTTGAGGTTTAGAGCCTGTATAAAACTCAAAAGTGAGAACCAAAAATCAGAGTGGCTCATTCTCATGGTGCTTATAGTGGTCCAGCATGCACAGTGAAAATGAACCCTGTAAATAGAGCGCTAGTTTGTAGATATTCACTCTTGGGGGATGCCCACAGGGCTTTGTCGCAATTTACGAGCACTAAAATATGTTACGGTATACATAATGTCGCATTAAGTACGTGCATTAAATAAGAGGAGCGTAACATCAGTTAAAGTGCCTTAGGAAAAACAAACTTGCTAATGCACTTGTAAATTAATTTAGCGTATATGTCGTCCGTATATTCTGCTTGAAGCGTCTAACCTGAGCTTGATTTCGAGTAGAAATACGTTAAAGAGAAACAACAACTGTTTTAAAACCCCAAAGCCATTAATTTTCTTGTATGTTATTTAATAAATGTAAGGTCTGTTTCCAACGCAAACGTAATAAAAACTGTAACAGCAACTTATGCTAAAGTTTATATTAGATAAATACGTGGTGCTAACACTGTAATGGGCTATACAAAACCCCAAATTTCAAAATTTTACTCATTTTTTAAAAAAGTTACGCAAGAAGAGTTGGAAGCTATTACTAATAATTATCTTGTGCAAATGCACGCGCAGAGGTTTAGGTTATAAGTATTTTCCCAAATGTCACTGTCACTGCCGTACACCTAGCCACGCTCTCTAGAGGCAATTAGCATATGTAAAAAACAAAAAACCAGATAAATACCAAACCAGGTGTTCAGTATGTTCCAAAGATGCGACACAAAGGGTTTTAAAAATCCACCCTAAACCAACCTTTAAATTGAATACTCCATAAAATGTTTGATTTCCCCAAAATTACTAACTGTTTTGATTAAAATGGGATATACTTAAAATATTCACTTGACAAAAGAATAAAAAATCGTTTTAACGAGATGTACATTTTTGTCGAGTAAAACTTTGCCCATCTCTTACAGTTTTATCAGTTATGCAAAAGTTATTCAGAATGAAGAGGACTTTTGGGGCATTCTGAAACGGCAACTCTAGGCCGAGCCCGAGAACTGTAATTATAGATAATTTATTAATTAATTTTTATTGATGTTAAATCATACTATGTACATATCTTTTTCTTATACTGCTTGTATGGTTTAAGAAGGGTGATTTAACGTTATGTATGTATCTAGGTTACTAATATTAGAAGTTATAAATGGTTTAATGTAAATAATTTAAGCGTAATGTTAAAATACTGTCCACGACGAAATGTTTTAGCTACAGGAACAGTGTCTTCGAAGGCAGAAATCTAGTTTTACGATGTCTCTCTGGTCGCAGGGGCATTGTTCATACAGCGAGGGTGTAAAGTCTTTGTTCTTTTATTCGATAATTCGCCGTGACCAAGTGAGAGAGACAACTAGCTTAACGGTAAATTTAGGAAAAGCCGCGATTTATGTTAAACTTGGACCAATGAGATCCCTGTAAGTTTATACGAAATAGTGAGACGCGTTGAGTGGCGCTAAAAATGGACCAATAGGAAAGGAAGCAGCCCCAGAAGCCTGCGACTATAAATGGATCTGTTAGGAGCAAATTCGAGGCATTGCATTTTGGCATTTTGTCATGTGTGGGTCATTTGTCATGTAGTCGGGGAACATTTTGCAGAACTACAGGCAGGGAGAGATGCTGCAGGATGTTTGAGATATATCGCGCCAAAAGTGAATGAAGACAGTTTTCGAAACACACCTAAGAACCGCTACTCGTAAAGAGATAATAAGCATATTTAAACTTCGTGTCATATCCGCGCCGCGTTTTAACAGTGGTGGACAGTATTTTAACGGCGGTAATATCAGTGTTGTGTACTACGTGGAGTAGTTAAATAAAAGAAATTGCAGTGTCATCTTTTCGTAACCAAAGCAAGTCTATTTCTCCTTTTTACCACGACCCGAGATCTACGCTTCCTTTACCAAGGATAAGTCCATGCTCCCACCTAGTTTTAAAGGAAAATTACTGCAGCTAGTCAAGGATAAAATTGCAGAGAACCAGTACACTGCGAACATCTGGCGCCAACATGGAGGATGCAGCAAGGTAAGCCACAAGCAACGGACATCAACAAGAACCGCGACATCGGACAGGAGGTGACTGCCGCAATTCCCAGAAAATTCAAGATAATAAAAATTTTATTTGCCATGAAAATATTTAAACGTATGGTATTTTAATCAAACCCGTAGGAGCCATTTTTGAGAAAATCAAAATTTTCCAAAAATGTTACATGTAAAGGGTAGTTGCAGTGCGAGACTTTCTTGAAAATATTTGTGTCGCATTCTTGGATGGTACTAAATTCAAATACCAAGACTTTTAGTCTTTTAGTTATGATGTTCACAGAAAGCCAGGCACACAAACAGGCGGACAGGCACACACACGGACATATTTCCAAAATGCTGTATTTGGATTCAACGCGCCTCAAAACATATATTTTCGGTGAAATCTCGGTATCGAATTCTTGGATGGGATGCAATTTTTCCCCTACTTACTATACGTAGTAAGGAAAGCAAACATCTGATGTGATGCATTCACATGATTTTCTCCCTCTACCCTCTATCGTTTATACAAATCACTGTTACTAAAGCTTATTTTTCTAACGGAAGAACCAAGAAACTACGAACCGGCTGAGCGGTGTTTTTCCACTGGGTATGTGGAAATATGATAACGCACTGCTGCTTTAAACAAGATCACGCTGTTAACGTGGTTTTGCTCCGCAGTTTGAAGTGCGGTATTGAGTTGACGGTGATGTGATGTAATTCAGTTATTACGAGCTATTTATTTTTTGTCCTGTACATAGTCACAAAGCATATTATAGCTGAGTATATGTTTTCTACTGCACAGTCTGTATTTATTTATGATTTGTATGTGTTAACTCAGTCAGCTTGCCAAGTGAAAGTACGATTTTCAGAAAGATTTCCAGGTGTAAAAGTTCCAGGCCGTACAACAATCCATGAACTTGCCAATAAATTTCAGGCCACAGGAAGTGTTCAGGCTAAGAAATCTAAACGACGGCGTACGGTCCTTACCGAAGAAACGTCATACGACATCGGTTATCGTTTGAAGAATTCCCCCCAAACTATGGCATATGCCCTTCAACCAGATGATTCGGAAATTAGGTGCGCATTTTGTGAGTGGGGTCTCAATAGTGTACATAATGGCGAAATAGCCCCAGATTTAATGTTTTTAACGGACGAGGCTTGGTTCCACCTTCATGGATATGTATGTGTGTTTACAAAATAATCGTTATTGGAGCTCTGAAAAACCCAATATTGTTCATGTTGTAACCCTTCATGACGAAAAAATTGGTGTATGGTGCGCCATGAGCTGAGAAAGAGTTATAGGGCCAACAGAGTCAACAGTTGACGCCCGTACATACGTGAATACAACTTCGCACCCTTTTTTAGAGAGCTAACAAACAGGGAGCGTATAATTTTTCCTCTTTTCAATATGACTGCAACAGCTCTTACGGCCAATATAGCGATGAGAACAATTTAAAGTGTGTTTGAGTACAGAATTATTAGTAGACATTTGTGGCTCCCTCGGTCCCCAACGTAACCCTCTGCGATTTCTATCTCTGCGGTAACTAAAAACATGAATTGTACAAGACAAACCCACACACCGTGGAAGAATTAAAACAAAATATCCGCCAGGAAATTGACAGCATTTCTCAACGTGAACTACGGCGAGTGAAGGATAATTTCCTAAAGATGTACCAAAAATGTATGAACAACGACGGTGGCAAGTTTCAGCATATCCTTTCATAAAGTTGGTAAGTAAAGCCTTTAAAAAAGTAGTTTTAAAAATGTTGTATGGTTTCATTCGCGTCTTTCTATGATAGCGGCAGACGGCAACGAGCGCCGAGAACCAGACAGGAAAAACACAGCGCAGACATTTCGTAGTTTTTTTGGGTCTCTCTTTACCTACCACATTTTAATCAAAATAAACCAATATCTATATTACACATTTCGATAGAAAGGAAACATTTATAGTCAAATGTTTAAGAACTCGATGCTATATACTGGCCTTAAAATTCCATACTGGTTCATGTAATCGCGAGAAGCAACTAAATGTTGACATGACTTTAAGACAGTGAACAAGAAATTGAGGCAGTACTTTTAACACTTAAATAATTTCAGGCTAATTATATAATATATAAATTCAATAACAGCCCGCCTTGAAGCAATATGTGTATATAATAATTTGTAAAAGGTATGTAACACGCAATACATTCACATAACATTATTGAACATGTATACAATAATATAAGCATATGCAATGACTAATTTAATAATGTAGGAGCTGTGAGAATAATAAGTTAAAAGTTGCTAACAATGAGGTAACCTTGAGGCAATAATGGGCAAGAATGTTTAATAATGCTACTAGTCATTATTGGAGCAACAATAATGTAATTTTAGTGACAGTTTATAAAAATAGCCAATCAACAACCAGAAAAAGCTTTAGTTAAATGAAGGCATTCTATTGGATTAGGATTAACCAATCAGAAACTGAAAAGGAGAAACTTTTACAAATTCAGAAGTCAGTTGCCTGAAAACAGTGTTACTAATCAGGCGCGACACACATCCTCGAGAGAAATAATACGTATTCGTATGAGACAAAATAGTTTACGTATTAAAAAAGTGTAATTAACTATTAAAAAGAATCTCACAGCTCTCTCTATCAGTGGTGTTATTTTAATCGTATCAAGTATTAGTATAAGGAGTGAAATAAAATTATAATCTGTGTAAGCCTACATTCTTGTCGCACCACAACCCTGCTAAGAGAAACATGTCTCTAACATAAATACTGATGCAGCCGAGGTAAACATAAATATATAATATTTAAAAAAACAGTTTAAATTACAAAGTTGATATTTTAAACTTTGGGCAAAGGCCACCTGAAAGTACATTTGGGGCGAAGGCTACCGGAGACTGTTTACTATACGTGCGGTCGCAACTACTAACTACTAAAAGTTCGGCTCCCCAACAGTTGAAATATAATACAACTATTTCAATATCATCATCTTCAAACTGACTTTGCATACGTAGCAGCAACAATCGCTTCTTAAAAATGAACAATTCGAAACTTTAATAACGATATCTCAGAAGTGGTTTATGCTACAAGAATTTATTTGAAATAAATTGTATGTTTTAAAGAGAGCTACATTTCTTGCGTAGTATGTTTTTGTCTATCGCTTAACGTTTACCAGTTACACAAGATTATACAAAACTTCTTCACAATGAAGAGGACTTCATAGGCTATTTCCAGAATATTCAATATATACATTTTGTTTGACATTTAAATATCTTGAATTTATTATATTCTAATCAAAACGGTTAGCATATTTCAGAAAATCAAAAATTTCAAAAAAATTTCCATGTAAATGGTAGTTTGGTGTGGGTGATTTTGTGTCGCATCTTTGGAAGAACTGAACATAGATTCCAAGTTTGGTATTTATACGATTTTTCGTTTTTGAATTATGCTGTTTAAAGGTACCCACAGACACACTCGCATGAGCATTTTTCTAATTATGCTTTATTTGGAATAATCAGGGACTTCAAAATATGTATTTACTCTGAAATCTCGAAATCGAACATCTGTGTGGAACGCAGTACCTTCTTTACCTACTAGGTATACGGTAGAGATGGTAAAAATCCTTTTTTTATTTAGGGGTCCTCAAAATATGTACTTTCGATGAAAACTCGGTATCGAATTTTAGGTGGAATGCAATAATTTACCTACTATGAACGTGGTAGAGAAAGTATAAAGCGCACGATTTATTTTAAATGTCTTTTTTGGATTGTGAGCTAAACATCATTTCCTGTTTCTTATTTGTGTCATTAGATTTTAAAACATAATTCAATATTGTCTACCGTGAACAAGGGGTAAAGCAATATGAAAACTACTACTTCTTTAATTGATTACTCTCCTCTTTCTAGAACTTACACCACCAAGGACTTACAGGGACCCATGCCTTGGGTCAGTAGCCTGTCAAGGAGTAAGCAAGCTCTGGATCATAGCTTATCCAGAATGGATGATCAGCCCAATGCCTGGTTAGGCAGTGAAGGAGGAAATGAAATGCAGTGATGAAACGGATGATAGGAAAATTCTGGATCAAATTATCCAACACGCATTCGTCTAGTGAATGAGGAAAACCGCGAAAAAGCTTTTGGTCAGATTGGTCGGTCCCAGGGGTTTGTAGCCGTGACCTCCCGCATGCGAGTCACAGGCGTTACCACGGCGCCACCTCGCTCGGTAAAATGTTAAAATGTCAGCTTAAAATTGAATTGTGCATGAACATTATTAAAAAATTCTTCCATCAGCGCTTTTAACTGAATAAACTATGGTAATACATTCCATGCCGAGAGTTAAACATTCTGGTTGTATTATGACGAGGTAAACCTCAATGATTAAAATGAAACAGAGCGGAGTGTGCACTGTTCGACATAACAGTGCCGTATACTACTGGGAAATGGGCTCTTAGGAGCATGTATGACACCATTGGTAATTTGCAGGCAATGAACGCGAACAAATAATAAAACCTGAATCACTAGAGACCATTTCGTGGATAGCAATTTGTATTATGGAGTTCCCATAGTGGGAAACCTCGGGCAGCACATCACAACGTGTGGTGTGCTAATTTTCCCATTCGACAGTGAGATGCGAGTAGGGTTAGCATTAATCGATATTCTTTAATAGCTGCGGCTAACTTATCTGTGATTTTTCACTGATACAGAGTGGCGCAAATGAGCAGGTATTGTGGGCGAACGCCCAACCCATAATCAATATGCACAAATGATTACAAGGAATTATCACAGACATAGTAATAAACAAGAGGGAAATAATAGCAAAGAGTAGATTATAATAACAAGGGAAATAAGTAAAAAAATCTGATGTGTTACACTCACATGACTTTCTCTACTCTTGTACAAATTATTTTTACAAACGCTTATTCTCCATATGCTTCATGTTAATCGAGATATCGAGATGTCATTCTTATTGCTAGTTTTCTTGTAGATGCAAGGGGAATTGGTAGACTTTAAGCGATAGTCAAATATTTTATGAGCTGGTCTTTGCATTACCAGGACAAAAAAAATGAATAACGAATTTCCATTTGAGAAAAAGTATAAGTATTGGAAAATTTAAGGGAATAACAAGCAACATCTCGAAAATGGTTCACTCAACAAAAAAACTGTATATGACATAAATTGTGTGTTTTAACGGGATCTACATTTTTGTATAGTAAAATTTCGTCCATCTCTTAGAGTTTACCAGTTATGCAAAAGTCGTTCACAATGATGAATACTTTTGGAGACATTCCCAGAAAATTCGAGATACACATTTCATTTGTCATGAAAGTATCTTAAACATATATTTTAATCAAAATCGTTAGAGCCATTTTTGAGAAAATTAAAATTTTCGAAAAATATTCCATTTAAAGGATAATCTCGGACAGAGGGATTTTCTTGAAAACCTTCATGTCGTATATCTGGAAGATACTGAACCTAAATACCAAGTTTGGTGTTTGAGTTATGCTGTACACAGACTGACAGACACACAAATGGACATGTTTCCAAAAATGCTTTTTTTGGATTCAGGGGGTCTCAAAACATGTATTTCCGGTGAAATCTCGGTATCGAATTTTTGGGTGGAATGCAATACTTCCCCTACTTACTATACGTAGTAGAGAAAGTAAAGAGAGAACAGATATAAATAGCAGAGATATTGTAAATAATATTATACATAACATGTAATACAAACTATTATATGGAACACATAAAGAATACGTTCGAACAGCTAGGAAGCTAAAACAATTAGCGTCTGGACCTTAGCATCACAGAGAGTTGATACCATAATTATTAACGAAGAAGGTTGTAGTGAGGTGGAGAAGTAATTGCAATGGATAATTTCCTTATATTGAATCAACAATAATGAAATGGGTATGAGTGGAAAGGATTGTGAGGAGGAAAAGGTAATTAGCGAGCAAAGTCATTAGTAATAGTGAGCAGCGAAAGCAATAGTTTAAAGTTTGCTGGAATGCAGTTTACGTTTGAGAGCAATGCATTTGCGGAGTCACGTAGATGGAGGTTCTATAAAAGAGAAAGGAAATTAAATTCTAAGATTCGAGGAGGTACGCCATAGCAGCAAGGTAACAGGTGCATGTGTAAGTGTTTTAAGATTGGGCTATAAAAGAATTAAGGTTGTTGAGGGTAAGGATAGGTAAGCAGAGGTTAAGTTAATAGGGGCATGCATTTTAAATCACTCACACACACACACACACACACACACACACATTCTCTTAAGACTCATTCAGTTAATTTATAAATGTGACTTACGTGTGTGTTATTTTAATCGCCCAGTGACGCGCTTGTGTGAGTATTTTTTTTAGCGGCTATTGCGAGGGATCTTGCCGGTAAGCATTTTAGCGACTCATGGCAGTTTACGCTTAGTTTCCTCATTGCGGAAATAATTATTTCAAACCGTAAAATTGATACTGCAGAAGTTAGCAAGTATAATAATTCAATCGTTGTAGTTTTGAGTGTTACAATTCATAATCAGTTTCATTCTTTATCTTCAAAGGTCGCAACTCGCTTTCAATAACTCAAATATTAGATCAATTTAATTTCTCAGTCAATTTAAACTGGTGTTACTCTTTGAAAATGCGACCACGCATACCTTGAGAGAAATATCTTATAGGCAACCTAGTTGCAGCCGGTAGCAGTATCAATGGCAGATACTAAAGCAACGGATACGGCTTCAAAAATTGATAATCATCGCCCGACTTCAGAGTTGGTAAAATGAATAGCTTATATGAGAGAGAGGACCGACGAGAGAAAGACACAGAGATAGTGTGGTATTCAAGACACCAGTTGTAGCACAGGGAGTTGGAAAAGTGACAATTTGTATGAGAGAGGGGACCGATTTAAGAAAGACAAATGTACATGGGATTCTGAAATATGACAGAAGCGTGACAACTGAAATACGAGCGATTGAACTCTCGTGCAACGCTATGTAAAAAAATGGTTGCTACAATTATCGGTGCGAAGGTCCGCGACAGGACATTTTCATATAAAGGGGGAACTTTGTCCAGACCACATTGTGACTCAGATCCTTAATCAGTGAGACACTGAACGCTGTGTGAAGGGTGGGGGAGATATCGTTAGAGATATCGACAATGAGTTATCTCGCATAAATTACTTTAAATATTGGGAAAAAGGGTTAAGAATATGGAAAAGGTTTATTCAGGGCATTAAGGGAAGTAAATTTCTGGCCACTTTTACTTTTTATATGTGGAATAAAGTCCAGTGAATAACCGAACATGTGGTAACATCATTGGCTTTGTCCACTTCTGAGATAAATCTGCTGCGGTTAGACTTAATTTCCACCACTTACCAGTAAGAGAGAGAGAGAGAGTGAGAGAGCACCAGAAGGCACATGAGCACCTACATCGAAATTAGCGTAACCTGAGCGAAATCTTTCCGATCCGGTACAGTGTACAATAATGATCAGTCATTATATTCGTGTCCTTAATTACAGATATTGATACTACTCAATCTCTTAGGAAGAGCAAGGAGAAGGGGCCTCCTGTAACTGGAGCACAGCACCGCACGTAGTCCATAGTGGGCCCTTTGTGCTTGCAACGTGACCTCTATGAGGAAGGAACGATGGAGGGGAGACCCGAAGGGCAATCAGATTTGGACCAGATGTGAGCGAGCCATGAGGGGTTTCCTAACGATTCTAACATAGTATTAATCCTGCCACCAACTAACCCTGCCTCAGTCACCCGCAACCTGGGTGTCTCAGGAATAGACCAGACACTTCCACGAAGGAAGCCGGCTTTAGCAGTCCCGTCAAGTGTCAGAGAGAAATCTTTCCAAAGCGCTAATTTCACCGTCTGCCACAATACACCAAACGGCTTATCCTACAACCCTGAACCAGATGAAAGAAAATGATGGGAACAAGAAAATGGACAGAAAATTCGTAGTAGAAGGGAAGCCATCCCAAAATTCAGCTACCAACCCGGGCTAACCACGAAAAAAAAACATGGTCAGAGGGCAGACCCGACGTGAAATTGACCCCGGATCTTCAAGTCTCATACATTTCCATCTCCCTGGTTTTTAATCTCATAACTACTTCAAATGTTCTTCGTCAGAGTTGCAACCTATCTAAACACACTGGCATACATCAAGAGAGAAATTCCAATCAGCTTCAATGATACGAGTATTCAATATATCTTGCATTAACTTTAAATCATTCGCTGTGCAGAGTTTCCTCTAAAATACCAAGTGAATGGGATGGCCAGGCAATGCTGCTTGATAAATTCTGATGATGTGGAAGTGTCAGTTTTTCTTGTCAATAGCACTTTAGATTCTCTCGACTGTGAATCATGTTTTGTATTAAATCCCCCAAGATCAAATTTACACATTTTTGTTAAATACATTTTCATGGTAACTACAGAAATTATATTTCAGATTTTATTATATCATGACTGTGTAACCAACATTCTCAATATCTGTGAAAAAAATATCATTCGATCCTCAATACAAATCTTATTTGGGGCCTCCCTATATAAAACATATAGATATTCAAATTGTGATCTGTCAGTCCAGAGGTTATAACACACGAGAGGCTACTAAAGTGTAATTGACACTTTTCCATCATTGTGGGATAACTCACTAGAATCTGGTGATATTCGGGTTCTTAGGTTCAATTCATAACCGGCAACTCCTCCGCTAAACCTTTTACATGTATTGGGAAGGTTAGGTATATTGTATCCATTACGTTGGCGCACTCTTTTTATATTCTCAGGTGTACAAATTTGCATGCGTATCACTTGGTCACCAACTGACGCACTGCTTATAATTTTAATTATGTGATATATTGTTATTATATTATAGTAATTATATCACTATTCATATAAGTTAAGTAATAGATTAATCAACCTAATTATACGATCAATTATTAATTACTAATTCTTACGTCTTACCTTGCAGTTAATAGAAGTTTGATTTGACTTTTTTCAATTTTTGGTGTAAGTGTTGTCTGTGCGGGATTATATCGTGGCGTATTATTAATATTGTCATTACCAGACGCACTGTTGTGATGTATTGTTGCTACCAGACGTAGCATTATTCGGTCTCCTTGGTTATATTTCGGCTCAACGGTCTTTCTGTTTAGCGCGGACTACGCCAAAGGGAAATATGTGTTTGAAATTGTCTGGCATGTCAGTCCTGTCTGGCTTTGGTTAGTCACGTTGGTGGGAGCAAGATAGAGTCACTCGAGAGTAAGCGTCGTTGGAACCAGTCGTATGTGGCCTATCTACGGTCTGTGGCATCTCTCTTCATCCTGTTTCCTTTGTTAGTTATGTAGAGAAGCCAAACGTTTTTGTGAATAAATCCCAGGTAAAGTGTGTTATGTAATCTTCCAATGTAATGTAAAACCCTCGCCTTCCCCTTACATTTACACATCAAGAAAAAGATCCGCATAAAACAAAACTTCAAAACGTAATTGTTTGGTTTCGATAAGTACTCCGCAATCATATTAAAAAGTAAATATAAAGAGTTCTTCACACTATTAGAGATCAGTATTCTGCAACATTTAATAACATATGTATATTGCATAAACTAAGTTCATAGCACGGCTTAGTGCCTATCTAACCTTCAAATGCATCCAGAATATAGGCTATAGCTAATCAGCGATTATGACGAGAAGAAAGGTGATCATCAAACCTTTGCACCGAAGAAAAGACTATTACAGGGTAGTTTATATGATATAACAATGATGCATAGTGCCATCAGAAGATCAAAATAGTGCGTGTTTTGTAAATATGTTGTCTGGTGATTTCTCTGATTATATATCTAGCCACTCAAGTTAGAATGTTGACCGCCCTGACATGCGGCATTCTCCAACTTAGTTTTTTTAGTAACACGAGTTAGGCTGTGTGCCCTAGTCTGTGAAGAGAACAGCTCCTGTTCTATTCTATATATTTCCAGCAGTATTATAAACTCATTTATATAGTTATGAATATACATACTAGGTGCCCAAATAAGCCGCCCTTTGCAGTTTTATGATTCCCGAATACATAGGCGCAAAGGAGGTTGTCAATCGCCAATTGTTCAAAGGAGCAATGCAGGTACAAAGCGAAAGATCATTGAGGTAGTGCTACTGTCTGCAGGTTTTTAAGTGGTAGTTTCGTACTGACATCGCGTGGTCGTCTACATGCAGTTCGAATCAGCTCAAGTTAATATTCTCCACTAACGAACACACAAATATGGTTACGATCTGTGCGAAGACACACCAAAACGCAGCTGAGGCTCGAAGACCGTGTTCTGAATGTTTTCAGATGCGGCATCTGCCTTCTGTGCACTTTTTTTTGGCGTACAGAAATAGTATCCAGAAATGTTAATCAATCTAGGTAAAACGTGGGCCTGAGAGGCCCTTATATCAATTCGCCCAACAAGGCGGGAATGTTTTTCCACATGTTTATTACGAATAATGCACTAATAGAATATAATTTAATTCTAACGCACATTTAGGGGCACATAAATGTAATAAAAATAGAATTTTGTTAAATCTTGTTAACTCTGGGAGGCACCAATTGATGCCATATGGATTAAATTTGATAAATCAATAATTTGTTTAAAGTCATATTCAACATTTGCAAGTAATTGTACTGATTATAAACTGTCATGGAACAAAATTTACTTAACGCGTGTGTTCACCTTTGCGTCAAGTGGCAATTCTAAATTCTTGTTAATGGACGAATTGCTTATTAAATAACCGATAGTACCCCCCCCATCACACACACACATAGGTACCCTCACACTGAAACACCAGACTATTGAGCATGCCGTGAAATGTTTTTGTTTAAAGGCAACTTTCTTGAGCAAGCGGAAATCGAACCCGGAACACCTCTTATAGCAGGAAGTTTCTCTACTAAATGATCTCTGGGACAGTAATAGCAGTTAAAGTGTTCATTTTCCAGCATTATTCTTTCATATAGAAGCCTCTGTCAGCTCTGCTTAGGCAAACCTTTTGGCATCCGCTCTATCCGATATAAACTAACTTCAACTAAGAACGGAGACTTGTGTGGTCCAGCTGAGATATATTCACAATTTAAAGACAAAACAATATTCATATTCACACTCTCTGTCTAATATAGTTTATTGTTTGTGTCAAAGCACCCACGTTCCTTCGTGTGAAAGCTCGTTATTGAATTTTTTGTGGAATACAGTATATATACTTCCTTTATTTAGTAAGTAAATGTTACAGAAAGTAAAAATATATAAAATTTGTAAATACTGACGGAAGTAAACGGTGTAGTTCGTTTTCACCTGCTTTAATTACTATCACTACATCACCGAGAGAGATTGCTCCGCGGCGACGTTGAAATTCGGTCTCGGTTGGAATCCCGTCGATTGCCGACTCCGAGCTTGGGTTTTGTGTGGTTTTCCCTGATCAGTAGGCAAATGTTGGAGCGGTTTCTCATCTCTCACGATTTTCTTTCTCATTTTACTTTCATTCCGCTTCATTTTCAATTTTCAATTTTCAATTTCTAGATATCATAGCCTGTGTCGGTGCCGGACAGATGGCGCGGATACTTGCTCAAAAGGAGGAGTAATTGAACACTAGAGGTCTGCTTGGTAAACGCGTCGTTCATCACCCAATCTGGACACCCCAGTAGAGGGAGCCAGAAACTTTTACGGACTTCCGCGCGTCTCTGGGGCCTGAAGCCTCCTATAATTCCTACACTTCATCCCTTCCTTCTGGGATGGTGGCCGCAATATATCTATCGTAGGTCGCAGTGTGCGAGATGTATACTCTATCAGTACCTTGGATTTTTATTTCGTTTTTTCAGATCCAAATTTCTATAAAGGCTTTACCTTTTATTTTGTATTTGATTTACTCTCATTTCTTATTTTGTAAAACCTGGTACCACTTAATTTCTTATAATGACGGTTCTTTTCATTATGAGTCTCCAACTGTTTGAGCGGTAAACAAAGTATCAATGGGAATAACTTTGTATAATTTTATTTACGCCTCTTACGTAAAATTTAATCTTATAATACCCTTAACCTCTAGCAAGTATTAATTTTTATTATTACATCTTTATTTTTCCCTGTGTTTTATACTCTTCCAAACAGCAGTAAAGTGACATTTGCTCCAATAAATTATTATTTAAGAGCTTTTGAGACAGCATGACCCAAAAGTAGAACATCTAACGCCGTGTACACGAGCTAAAAGCACTAGTGCTATAATCTTCATTGTGACAAACTTTGGTTTTAAGTCCAATCACATGGCAATTACGCTTTATATGTGCATATGTTTAATAACTCGATTTGGTTTGATTATGTTCTTTTGTGTGATTAATTTCCCAAGGCGCTCGCATTATCTGTTCATAATACAAATCGTCATACTTCAATTTATTGCAATTCGTTGTAGAGTTAATCTATACCTACGTTATATTGGCAGCCTTCTACTTTCTTTCACGTAAAAGTCAATCTTTTATCTACTGTAATCTACATTAAGTTTAAATGGCGGAAATTATGAATTCAGAAAAAACAAAAATGAAGAGCCAGGTAAAATTACAAAAGCATCAGAAAGAATAACACCCCCTAACAGAAAACAATATGATATAGCAATTAATTTGCCTGATGTAAGGAAAAACATGTTGAAAATCATTTCACTAAATATGAATCAACATAACATCAAAACATCTGACAACCCTGTTTTTAACGTAATGTTTCGTTTCAAGAATTGCATTGTAAATGTGATCAGTTAGTTTCAGGAATTAGTATAATATTATTGATATTTCATAAATTTAAGGGCTGTCTAAAAGCTTTAGACTTGACCACTTGTGTTAAAAGTGGTTTTATTTTTACTCCTTGTTCCATAATCTACTGTTAGATACTTTAGGCTTATTTCCTAAATATGCCATTGTTTTATTTTATTGTTGTGCAATATTATATATAACGCATATATATAATGAGGTAGTTTACATTTTTCTATGCAATGTATAAATTTTTCTGAGAATTTTGAAGCATAATTTCTATACATTTAAGGGAATAGTAGCAATATAAAATCAAATTGAAATTACGTATGTCTGCAAAAGCATACCAAAATTAATTTATTTTCGAATCCAAACCAAAGACAAAACACCGAGGCAAAACATGGTGAAGTTTGGAAACGCTTGGAGCCTAATCTAGTTTGAATACTAGAAGAATAAAAATAACAATAAGAAAAAGTAATCTTACAGTGCAATATTTCACAACTGTTTTTACAGGTACCCAACTTGATGCTTTTTAATAACGAAAGTGATCCATCCGATATTCAAGCGCTATGGCTATTGATTTTCGTGTTTAATTTATTATCGAAAGCGTCCCTCCTTTAAAAGTGCTCTTTGTAAGTGGAAAACTGTAATGTGACCTCAAAGAACGCCTACGTCCACGCGCATGTATAGAACAAGTATACTCTTTGTGCAAGAGTAATTTCCAACAAAGGAGGAACATCAGTTTTTGCAATATTCATCTTCCTGTAACCGACAAAGTTAGGAGGATTCAATTTACGTAGAGCACATAAAAGAGTCTCTTTAATAATACTCGCTTTTTAAAGGTTTTCCTTTACAATATTAAAAAGGGGTAGTATTAATTTAGGGCTATAGCACTCACCTGGAAAGTGTAGGTCTGTGGGTCCATGTCTAACAAAGAGTAATCTGCTATGCGATCCCCATTTGCGTCTATGTTGACGTAGCCAGTTCGCCCTGAAACAATAATAATGATGGTATTTAAACGTAGGCTATGGCTGGAATAAAACAACAGAGAGTCACACAGTTTAAAATGTGTTCCTGCAAATCACAGTTTGTTGTTTTAACCCAGAAAACCAGTTAAGCGAGCCATTCTAGCAAAAATCTGATGTGATACATTCACATTCTTTTCTCTACCCACTATCACACTTAGTGGATATAAACACTATTCTTACTAAAGCTTATTAACCTATTACATTCAATCCAAATAAACCTTTGAAAAAATAGCTACATTACACATTTCGTTACAAATACAAAGAGCACAGCGATAGTCAAATGTTTAAGAACTGGACGCTATATGCTGGCCTTAAAATTCCATACTGTTTCTACGCAATCGCGAGAAACAACTGAAAATCGACGGGACTTTAAAAGAATGATAAGTATTGAATAATTCGAACATTTGATAACGGATTATGCCACAGAAGCTTATTTTAACTAAATTGTGTGTTTTAAAGAGATCTACTTTTTGTGTGGTACGTTTTCGTCTATCGCTTAACCTTTACAAGTTATACAAGATGACAAAAAATTCCTTCCGAATAAAGGGGACTTCCTAGGGTATTCCCAGAAAATTCAAGATATACATCTTATTTGTCATGTAAATAGCTTTAATATACAGTATTTAAATCAAAATCATTGGATCCATTTTTTTTAGAAAATCAAATTTTCTAAAAATGTTCCATGTAAAGGTTTGTTGGGGTAGGGGGGGGCTTGCTTGAAAATGATCGTGTCGCAACCTTTGAAGGTACTAAACTCAAACACCAAGTTTGGTATTTATCCGACTTTTCGTTTTTGAGTTATGCTGTTCACAGTTACGCAGGCAAAACAGAGACACACACGTACATGTTTTCAAAAATGCTTTATTTGGATTCAGAGTGCCTCAAAATATGCATTTCCAGTGAAATATCGGTATCGAATTTTTGGGTGAAATGCAATACTTCCCCTACCTACTATACGTAGCAGGGAAAGTAAAAAGAGGCAAACTTCAGTAAAACGTACTATTTGCTTAGGTTTTCAGCTAAAGCTCCCTAGCTTGAGTAGATATTAAAATAATCTTCCTTAAATACATTTTCAACTAGTATTTTGGATATTCAAAATAAACATTTGAAATGTTATGGACATTATAAAAGAATTGAAGAAGAAAGGAATTCCAACGACAAATATTTGAATGGACTACATCAGAAAGAAGAAAAAGAGGTCGTCTCAGAATCACATTGAGGAGTAAACACAGCAACTAATGGAAACCAGAGTGTTGAAGAAGAAAGAATGGAGAGATAAAGAACAATGGCGTCGGGCAAACGGAAGACGATAAACACCGTTGTGAAACCCGTGTACTAGTATACTGTTATTTTGTCCGTTTTAGTGTAGATCTGTATAGCTAAAATCTATACTAATATTCTAACGAAAGAAAATTTGCATGTGTTCGTGTGTGTGTGTTCATAACGGATATAAGCTATACGGCACACAATTTCAGTTTCTAAAAGAATAAGGGCAGGTTTCACAAAACGATGCTAAATTTTAACATAATGTTAAACTGATTCAACACTGAAGTTAACGCAAATTCTGTTTCAACGAACAATGTTAACTTTAACGGTATGTTGAACTCGTCTTCTTATGTTCACAGAAAAATTAAATTGAGTATTATTTATGGACGCTCTTTAACTGCTGTGGTCCTTAGCGTCCCATTCTATATTGGGTGTGAAAGACGGTTATTTTGCTCAGAGGCCTCTTTATCAGGCTTGAGGTTCTTTTACGTACCGTAAATCTACGACACGGAACCACCGGCTTTACTACCCTTCCGAAGGAAGACATGCTAAGAATTTTTACGCCCCAAAAAACTCCATCGCCTTCCACCGGGTTTGAATCCGCGATCTCGGGAACTAGAGGCTAGCATGGTAACCACTACACCACGGGGAACGACATTATCTTAACATCAACGTACCCTTGTGTTATGGCATTTAGCAAATATTAGAAGTTGGAAAATGGCTGCCTCAAGCCAAACTGTTGATGCAAGTTTGCTGTATTTGGAAAACTCGACAAAGAGAACCTGTGCCTCTGACAGATACAGACTGTCCAAAGAGGTCATAAGCATAGTTTTATAAGAAATGCAAGAGATTATAGTATTAACAACAGGTACGTGCCACTTTCTCCTATTTTACAAGTGTTAATTGCTTTAAGAGTAAATTTGTTCGACCACACTAAATGTTATGACATCCATAATTATTCAGCGACTCATGATCTTACTCGGCACCACGCGCAGCTCCTTATTGCCCAGATTTTAACACCTTTAAAAAAGCAGTCCCCTGAGATCTATTCCCAGAAAAAACAATGAAATATGTGTGCTTAAAATACATTAAATTCTGTTAATTGAGTTCATTTCCTTTGCTTCAATATGTGTAGCTTTCACGTTACTTGCAAAAATCAATAAATACACCCTGAACCAAACAGTGCTGCCATCTGTTGCACTACTCGCAGACTTACTCAAGGTGCTGCTATCATTACTGCTATCCATTAGCATTTAATTATACACAATTAACAAGATAACATAGTTTTATAGAAACTAAAAGGTTTTAAAATTACACTGTGGTCGATAAAAAAATAGTCGTATGCAGCTTGACTATAATGATAGCAATTAAGACGCTCTTATTGTGGCATGTGCACAGATGTTAGTCTTGTTAAGACGCTCTCTGGTTACCGGGGTCGGAGGGGGCAGATTGTTTGAGTAGGGGCGATTCAGGGGAAACAGAGTGTCATTGGAAAGGATATGGCGTTATTGACGCCAACTTGGCGTAGCATCATTCTGTGAGTAGGCTTCGGGTAAGACAGTCGGGCACCTGCTAACACACGATGTCCTCGTCGGCAGGCAATGGGCAAAGGTATGTAACTAACTTCATCCAATAAATTGTGTCCCATCCACGTCTTTTAACTTTTAATTATGGTATAATAGAGTTCCTTTCCTCTCCCTTCAGCCAGATAATATGTTGGTGTAAGACTATTTTGTAAAGTTAACTTAGGTGCGTCCTCGTCGTTGCCTCTTAAATTAAAGTTCTTTGTTTGATTAACGATCCCTCTCACAAGCGAGTAGCTCTCCTCTGAAGTTAAATAATAATTTTTAAGTGAGGCATACGACAATTGGTGAGTCGCCGGGTAATTGGTGGTGGCGCCGAGTAATTGGTTTGATTGTTTTGAGATTTTAAGTGCAAATTTTTTTTTCCCCTCCAAATGTAACGGTTTGTGTTTCTCCACGTGGTCGCGAAAAATGTAAAATTTGTTTCTGGCTAAAGGGTAAGGATTTTTATGCTTTAATTTGTGATTCTCTTCTTCTAAATTTTGTTTCTATCATATCTGAAAGTCTGGTTTCGAAATTTTAATTTTGAGTTCATTTTTGCATTTTTCCCATTGTCTGCCCGCGTGACGCTAAAACTTCTGACTCCATTTTCCCCTTGTTTTGGCTTCATTTCCTTTAAATTCTATCACTGTGTTAAGTTCTTCGTGCTGGTCATTTTGAAGTATAACTTTTCGTAAATTGTGGAAAGTGAATTGTGAAAATTGGGTGATATTTGTGTCGTTGATAATGTGTTTGCGTGTGTGAGCTGATTTACGTAACATTGCATTCTAGATTGCGTCATATTGAAAGTATTAACGACTCGAAAGTACAACAAATTAGTTCAAAATTCGTGTGTTGCGTGTTTAAAATTTGCGTGTGTATAAAAAGTGTGGTGCATTTGTTTAGAATAATAAAGTAATAAAATGAAAGAGGTCACGTATATATATTGAAAATTTTGTGCGTTGTACACTCGCGGAAAAATTAAGGAAATGATAATGCTGATAATTTTGCTTCACCGTTACCAAGTTTGGTTTATTTAATTACGCAATGCATATTTTTAGGGGAAAAATGCTTCATAATTACTCATGTAAGTAAAAGTTTCAGGAGCCTACCAGGCTTGCCAGTATCTGCACCTAATTAGGTTTGATGTGCTTCTAATATGGACCAGTACGATGTGGATGTTGATGAACCAGCTGTACGTGTGTTATCAGATTTTGGAAAATTTGCACTGGAATTTTGTGGTAAACGAGTAAGAGAAAAGAAAGAAAAAACCATAACTTGTAAGTATGTAAACATTGTGAGTGCTAAAGTTTGGACGAATGAAACAGTTTTACGACTCACACAGGTATGCTAAATTTTTATTGTTTCACTGATGGATGCTTAATTAAGCTTTGCTTTTCAGGAATGTGTGATATGAATGTCTCTGCTAAATTAAAAGTGTATTATTATTGTGGGTGTAACTTAAATTTTGAATTATGTTTTGGGAACTGCAAATCATTTGTTTTGTTGTTGTGCTATGCTGCAGGAATGTGTTTTATGTGTACTATGTGCTTAATTGAGCTTTCATTTTCAGGAATGTTCTGTGACAATATTGTTTTGAGTAATGATGTGATGTTTTGTTGCATTCGATTTGATTTGATATGATATGATATGATTTGATTTGACTCGATTTGACTTTGGGTTTCATAATGATGCTGTGATTTTTATTTGCAGGAAATTGTTGCATGAATAGTGTGTATTTGAGGTTATGTGATATATGTGAGATTTGCCTCGGTGGGAGTGCCAAAGTGTTACCCCGATGGCGTAGTGTGAGGTTATGTGAGAAATAAGAGTTGAGATTTGCCTCGGTGGGAGTGCCAAAGAGTAACCCCGACGGTGTTAATGAGATGAGGAGAGATGAGAAGAGACGAGATGATGTCAGGTTCGGTGGAAGTGCCACAGTGTAACCCCGACAGTTGTTGTATCATTTCAGAGATTTTGCTTATTGGTGTTGCTGTAACGTGCCCAGTATAGCGTGTGTGATGAATTCACACGAGAGATTAAATGGATGGAAATGATTGTAATGAAAATAATTTTTTTTTCTGTTTATGCAACAAGTTTATTACCATCTTAGATAGCAAATTTTAATACCACCTGTTTTCCAGCTTAATTTCATTTGGAGGATGTGGATGCAACAGTATAATGTCATGTTATTTGTGTAATTCGTGAAATTTTAATGTGCTTTCTTGAAGGTTATGCCTATGTTAGATGTTTTGAATTTGCAGCATGCTAAATGAGACACGTAAGTGAAGATGCTTTGTTTTGAAGAGAAAATTGAAAGATGATGATGATTGAAGTAATGATCGAGATTGCACTATTACTGATGATGATTATGAAAGATGTTGATAATAATGAGATGAGAAAGAGTGATGTGGACGAGAAGTTGTATTGGTGACAAGAGTAGGACAATAGTAGTTGAAAGCATGTCACGTGGCGTAGTTTAGAGATGTATTGTGGATGTAGTTTGTAGTGATGCATACACTAGTTTGAGTAGATAGTTAAGTCAGTGTTGTGTGTAATTTGGGCCATGGTCAGTGTGAATGAGTTCATTTCATTGTCATGTGTGATTGTCTTGTAAGTGCACTTACTTTCTTTTGTTAGTGATACCAGCTGGTTATTAAGATTTAATATTGGGATCCCAAAATAAGGTTATGTTTCATTTCTGTCATGTTCATGTATTTTGAGTCTGTTTTACTGTTTTATTTGGATTGTAAAGCATTGTAAGTTAAATTTTGGATGGCAACTCTGTAAAATTTAGTTCTTATGCCAATTTGTACTTATTTTTTCTCTTTCTTTGCCCCATGTCAAAAGAATTTTTAGTGAAAACTTTTCAACCTTTAAAATCTTTAATTGTACATGACATACCATTCTTTTATGTGTGATTGTTTGTGGGAGCACCCTGTTTATTGTTTGGTGGTTTTGTTTTAGTATTTTGCTGTGGCGAAGCGCGAGAGACCCCAAGAGGATCCCCGGGGCACACCAGAAGTCAAGAAACACCACAGGAAAGCTGTCGGGCAGCCACTACACTGCCGTGGCATAAGGAGCCACCATGTCGGGGGGCAGTCCAAGCCAGCGACTGCCCACCCTGTTGTCATCACCAGAGACCTGCGGTGATCATTCTACACCAGGACAAATCGTCGTTGTGGGCACTGTATAAAATCACCCACAAACAGTTCCATCGATATTTTGCGCAGTGTAGTGTGCCTGTGAACCGAGGCAGCGTGGTGTGTGCGTGTGCGGGGTGCTAAAGATAAGTGCATTAACAATACTAGTCGACAGCACTTACGTCTCTCGTATCTCGTCATCGCCCAGCAATATTGTGTCGTCGGCTGGGTGCTTACCACACATGTATATTGTTGTTATATTTTGGTTCATCACACATGTGTACGTCATTTTGTTTTGTTCCTTTCATGTTTATTATATTTATTTTCCTTATGTCGACGAGGGCGTCGACTTCGGTGGCCAGGGGGAGATGTGGCATGTGCACAGATGTTAGTCTTGTTAAGACGCTCTCTGGTTACCGGGGTCGGAGGGGGCAGATTGTTTGAGTAGGGGCGATTCAGGGGAAACAGAGTGTCATTGGAAGGGATATGGCGTTACTGACGCCAACTTGGGGTAGCATCATTCTGTGAGTAGGCTTCGGGTAAGACAGTCGGGCACCTGCTAACACACGATGTCCTCGTCGGCAGGCAATGGGCAAAGGTATGTAACTAACTTCATCCAATAAATTGTGTGCCATCCACGCCTTTTAACTTTTAATTATGGTATAATAGAGTTCCTTTCCTCTCCCTTCAGCCAGATAATATGTTGGTGTAAGACTATTTTGTAAAGTTAATTAGCTGCGACCTCGTCGTTGCCTCTTAAATTAAAGTTCTTTGTTTGATTAACGATCCCTCTCACAAGCGAGTAGCTCTCCTCTGAAGTTAAATAATAATTTTTAAGTGAGGCATACGACACTATGTAAATTATGGAACTCGCTAGCCTTCATTTCTTAAACATACTCGCGTCTTGATTATTTATTTATTTATTTGTGCTCGCAATCTTCCTTAGAATATGTCTATACATCAGCCCAAGTTTTATCTTGCCATATTCTACCCATATTATATTCTTTAATTATACATAAAATGATGATGATAATAATAATAATAATATTATAGTAGTAATACCAAAATAATATCATAATTCTAATATTATAATAATGATAATATAATTAGATAACTTAATATCACATGGTAAAACTAATTCACATAACCATTTCTTTTTTACTTTGGACAGGTACTCTCCTACCTTTTTACTATCCTTGTTAAAAATCTTGCGTAAGGCTACTTTCCTGTCCAGTTTTAACCATTTCCCATTTATAGCTTGCTTTCTCCAATGCTGTGTACCTTTACAATCAAAAACGATATGTTCTAAATCTTCTCTTTCCCCACATATTGCACACTGGTTCTGTGGGAACCCATTTCTTATTCCTATTAGTCATTCCATACACCTGCTCATACCAAGGCTATACTTTCTCTTTGTTCGTTATTTGAGTTTTCCACATACTGTTCTCTAGCCCATACATTTTTATTAATATATATGATTCCAAGGAACTTTTCTTCCCAATGTTACTAAATAAATTTTGTATCACTATATCTTCAAACCTCCGCCTAGCTTCTTTCCAAAAACCCTTAACATTATTTTCCCTCCTTCTCCAAATTTCTCACAGACCTCTATTTTCCAAATTAGTTTGTATACTATAAGTCCATCCATTTTTCTTTAAGCTCTTTTCTTGAAATTCCAAACACTGCCTCAACAAGTTCTTTTCTTCTAAATTTAATAGTCTGTACCAATATTTAAAAGTTCTCTCCATTATTACCCCTTTTCTTCCCACTCTCTGCATTTCAATTAGAGCAAATTCCTTAACTGTAGCATTTGGCAGGCCTAAAACTTCTCTACAAAAACTCCTATGTACCATATCTATCTCTTCCCAGCCTCGTTCTACTCCCCATATTTCACTTCCATATAACATTTTTGCTTCAACTACTGTATTATATATTTTCTCTAGCCATTTAACATTTATATCTGGTATTCTATATTTGCACCCTCTAATCACTGACATTGCCCCTTTCCCCTTCTTTAATACCAGTTTCTTCTGTTTCTCCCATTTACCACCCCCATCCATTTTAACCCCTAAGTATATACGATCTCTGACCACTTTATATTCCTTCTCTCCATTTTTCATACTTGCTCAGTTTGGCACCTTTCTTAAACACTTTCTTGAGTCTTCTCTTGATTTACTTTCAGATTCCATTCATCACAGTATTTTTCATTTGCTGTAGGGACTGCTTCAGACCAATCGTTGAAACTGATCGTATCACTAAATCATCAGCTAATAATAACCCAAGAATTGATACATTATTTATCTCAGGCAACCAATTATTATTCCTTCCTATCTCAGTGAGGGTATCATCAATATACAGATTAAATAACACTGGACTTAGCTTACTTGTCGTAACCCCTTCCTTCCTTTGGTTTACTTCTTTTGTCACCAATCCTACTCCTCTTTCACACAAAATGTATTCTCCTTGTATAGAGCTTTAAATAAATTCACCATCTGTTGGCTTACTCCCTTCCTCAAGAGTTTGTGCCACAACAAATTTAAATCAATGCTGTCATACGCTTTCTCCAAATCAGCAAATGCCATGTACAATTTTCCACTTTATCATTTATGTCTTATTATATAATATACTGTTATGCTACTGACACTTTACATTTAATGGTAGGTGATAATTTTGGAGTTTCCAAAGCTATGGTTTGTAGGTTTATTCAGAAGATTTCGAAGTAATTGCTTCAAGAAGCAAACTATTTTTGTTGGGGACGCCCGATCCTTAATCAACTTAAGAATGAAGTGAAGTTTACTGCGCATAAAGTAGGGCGGAGTGAGGTGGTGCATTGGGAGTGTTGTTTATATGTGAGGTCGTATAGAATCCGCTTCGTGATTAGAGGTGCAATACACTTGTGTCCCTTACTCCGATGTATCTTACAGCGCTTTCCACCATCAGTAGACTGTACTGTTTACAGTAATAATTAAGGCAGCGTATTGGCATCCTTGTTTACATCAGCAGCTCTGTGTTTACGTAACTCTATAGTAAAGTTGCACATACATTGGTTGCTAACTTGTCCCGGATTCTTAGCCTGTGATAACACGTTTCCGACCACTTGAAGTTTTAATGTGTGTTCATAACCGTTCTAAACGCTGTAGTACCTGGCACTTTAGTTGGCTACTGCACATAGGAGAAACGCATACATTCAATTCAATTACTCGGGAGTTTATCACAAGCCCCTTCCTTTCCCTTAACTTCTATAATTGTCACATTCAAGAGCTCCCGAGTTCGAATCTCGGCTCGGTCAAGGTACCCAGGTAAGACTTTTTTCGGTGTTTCCCTTATCTTGAGATGACAAATGTCTGGTAAATTTAAGCTGTAAGAACCGCGGGTTCATTTGAGCATCATTTCATCCATTTTATTCATTCATCGTCCAATGTGACCCACCAGGTTAAAGGACTTTAAACTTCAAAGGAAAAAAAAATAAGTTCTATAATTAATGGCTTTTCGAACGGTGAAATCTTAGTTCCTCTGCATCTAGATATTTAAGTTAAAATCGCGTTTCTAACCTCAATCACGAAAATCACATGACAATTGTTCATGAATGTAACAATTAGTCCGCTACTGACACAGAGAGTGCTGCGATGCGTAGGCAAAAGTGCATCGGAGCGCGTTTAAAGGCCGTGTAATTCAGTCAACGCCTTCTCAAAAGCTGCTGTTCGCAGTTGTCTTTGACGTTAACAAGATGCTACTAAAATGTTGCTGTAAAGTTTTTTTTAACATGTTTAATAAGACGTTAAACTTTTAACAATGTTAACAAACACGATGTTAGAATATATTTACATTGGCTGGTAAAACCGGTCCTATTCGAGTAAATAGACTAACAGAAGATGTGGATAAAGCAAAATTTGTGGATATTTAATTCCAAACTATGAACATTATGGTCATGATTTAGCAAGTGAAAACAAACACACAGCGAACAAAAGACAGTCGGAACTGCTTATAAAAGTACGTTATTTATTGATACTTATGTTAAACTATTTTAAAAGCCCTTATGTGAGCACATTTTGGTATATTTCCTTTGTTTTAACCAACTTCTTTATTAGAGTATGCATTGTGTCCAGGTAACATTAGAGATTAGTCAACGGATATTTATAATTAACAATTGAGAATATTATTTATATATGCGTCAATAGCTGCATATTATGCGTAATTGCTAAAATGCTTAACTTCGTAGCCTGAGAGTGGGGAATCTCCATTTTCTTTATTTTCATCTCTATTTCGTTGCATATTGTTGTTAGGGATTTCTATGTTATGGTATTACGAGACCAAAGAGAAGGTATAGAGGTTTACATTTTATATTCTGTGATTATCTAAAATTTTCCAAACATTGCAATAACTGTTTCACTGCAAAAAGGAAGAAAATAAATAAACAAAGCATAAATATAACTTCCACGACTTTAAAACTTTCGCGAATAATATGGCATCCCCTTTTATTTCGCACCAACTCCGTGATGTCAGGGGATATTTCATCCATTATTGGGCATATTTTTGGGCTGTAGAGAACTATAAGTGCTAAAAGTCTCCTAGATAATTATATAAAGGTTATATAAAGAATGCGGTGGTTGCAAATGAAATTAATTGAATCGTAGTTCGCGTTTTAAAAGCCACAAATGCAACGATGGGCGATTAAAGCAGCAAAAACGGGGAAGAGTGGTTTTAGAAATTATAAATCACATTTACCACAAAAATAAGCTTTGAGAACAAACATGTAAATTTACCTATTTACATGAAACACGCCAACTGCCGTGCTTAAAAGGTGGCCCATTCCTCTAGATGAGGAAAATAAACCATAGTGTTCTCCTTTTGTAAGGTTTCCACCTAAAGGTAACCAACCTTTTACTCCACTCAGCCTTTATGTGACTATATGACTGGCCTGAAAAACAATTTAGAGAAATTCAAAGTAATCAATGAAGATGTTCATAACCTATGTGGAATAAAGGAGCAGTTTGGATACTTCCTCTATAAAGGAGTTTTGCTACAACTGATATACAAGGAAAGGCTGAACCAATTACATTATAATTAAATTGTAATTCGTGGTTTAAAAGCTTTTAGAGGAGGCATGAAGAATTATTTGCATGTGTGATTAAATGAACAACAGCTACGACATTTAGTGCGAGAGCTTTCATCAGCGACATGCATATGAAGGTTAAAGTTGTTGTTGCTCTTATTAAACGACAATAAGAAAACCGCATTAAGAAAACGATGGTGTAGCATGAAAATATAACGCTTAAGGTGTAATGATACCCTTCGAAGTTCGGTCATACTACCAATCCAATAGCTTGTATTATTTGCGAAAAATAGAGATGATCACGCTGGTAGGGGTGGGGCAAAATTGTGTCAGTACCAACATAAATAGCTTCTGCATTACCTTTTGTGCACGCCAGTATACCTATCCAGTTGATCTTGCATAAACTCTTAATAACCTGACGTTACGTTTACAAAGAGTGTTTCATAATGCACCTTTCACACGGCCGTGTGTAGGCTACATTTTCCGAGTTGAATCAGGCTTGAAAAATTCATTGCCATTTCCATGTCAGTGGCCTACCGCTGAGCTACCAACGAGATATGGGCGAACGAGCTTTAAACTTTCTCACCTCTGGGTTAACAGGATAGGAACAGCATGTTAGTCTATTTCTGGAAGTGGTCGCTCCCGCCATTTGCGAGTTCCAGGTTCCACAGGTGCGCTGGTCTTGTAAGGGCCACAATTCCATGAGGTGAAACAAGCGGAAGAAGCATCCCTTTCCATAGGGATTAGTACACAGAGGAGCAATGAACAAATGCTCAGAAATAACAATACTCTCAGGGTCTTACTTTATAAAGGGCCAATACAGAGCATGTTCTACCACCCAGAATCTCAAAAAATTGATCCAATCAGGACGGACGGACCAAAAGACACCACCTGTCTTACTGCGCGACTCTTATCTTGTGGTACAGAATAGAGATTAAATAATTTTAGGGCACATAGCATGTAATATTTATAATAATAAAAATAAAATTTATATGTATAAGGATTTTGGACATCATATTGAGTAAAATATGCATGATACAAATTTAGAAAGTATATACCGTATATAAAGACGCTAAGATAAAGAAAACTTCAAAGTGATGTAGTGCAATAAACGTAATTCTTTTATTATTTACGGGGTATTTCTGCCTACGTTTATAGTCCAGGATTTGGGAACGAGAAAGAGTTGGATGGTCACAAAAATTAAAGTTCAATCCTCCTTTGCAACTTCGAAGCCGGTGTTAGGAATATAAATTTAAGAGTAACCAATAGCAAATAAGCAAAGTTCCCTGCCAAATTAAAGGGGAGTTATAGGTCACGTGCTATGACAGTGGGCCTATTAAAGAAAGTAAGTGTTGAGGAGAAAACAATTGTGGAAGTTCAATAAGGGACATTATTATGTCAAATTCTTCTTGTTGGCAAGTGTTATCAGGAATCTACTTCGCCCGGTACTCCATAGAAATTCCGATGAGCTATATACGTAGCGAAAGTATATACGAATCGGAGTCTATGAGTTGGGACGCGTAGTGCGGTGTGCGTGTTAGATGGCAAAAATACAAGACCGGTGGTAGGTAAATACACAACAATGGAAGAAAACAGTGGACTTCTTTACCATGCACGAGAAAGTTCTATACTCGTATATGCAGGATGTAAAAATAAGGTACGGCCAAACGTTTAGGAAACATTCCTCCTACGTAGTAGAAGAACATTTTGTATGAACATATGCCTGAAAACACTTTATTTCCGTGTTAGAACTCATTTTATACAACTCTCCAAATACATTAATAACGAGAAACACTCGGAAACAGAACGTACCAGCATACCACATGAAACTGTTTCTTATATGAACTGTTATATGACCTTTGTTAGCACTGTACATGCATAAACCCGCCGACGCATTGAGACCCGGATGTACTGATGTATCCCTGGAGAATTAATATTTCACAGCCTTTCATAATAGCACACGAAGACCCTCTGTATCTTGTATATCAAATGAGCATCTGCCAACATAGTGTACACTACCATTGCACTGTACCGGAAACTAAGTCCGTGATGAACACCACTTAACACTTACGTGCTTGTCAGGTTAGTAATCAACACATAATTAGTAATCACGTTCCTTCGTTCAAATGAAACACACAAAACTGGCGGTGAACCTAACGATTACAACTTAAAAGACTAAGAGGTCATTTTGAACATTTCATGTAAGAAATGTTCTGTTCTGTATGTTTTCCAAGATTAACGTACTATGAGGAGTTGTAGAAAATAAAGCGTTTCCGGACCTCATGTCCATATAACATATTTTCTTCTTCTACGTGTGGGGAATGTGTGCTGAAAGTTTAGCCGTACCTTAATGTTACATTCTGTATAACAAGTAATGAACCCAATGACCACGCTACATTTCCTGGAACTGACCTAGTCCACGTTACCTTCGTAAGTTCCGTCAGAACATCCGCATACCACCTCAAGCCTATGCAGTAGGTTTATTAGATCTGTGGCCAGATATACTTGAATGGTCAAGAAAAGCTGAAAAGAACACTATAAAGGAGTTGAAAGTACAGAATGACCTTGAAACAATTGAAAAATATATAAAAAGTGTAATAAAATACCAAGAAAACCGAATAAGAAACAGCATTGGCCAAAGATTCAACCCTTGAAGTAGATAAATTATAGTTTGGTTCATGTGTCCCGACGAACCTTCAAGGTGATTATAGCTGCTCCTAGATATCATACCTTAAAAATGACATTCAATCAGTTGGATTGATTAAAGCATAATTTATCTATGGAAATTAATAGTACATACTTGCAACATTGTAGATTAACTTAAAGGTGCGATACGAATAAAATTCCAGAATTCTCAATCCTCTCTCTCTCTCTCTCTCTCTCTCTCTCTCTGGGCGGATTGAAAGGGTTTATATAAACTGCCGCTTGCTTTAGTATGACTAATAATACAACTAAACAATTTTGTGCAATTATTATTATTAAAACATCTAAAATTCAGTTCAGAATATTTTAACAGACGACAGGCATATTGAGGTTACCAAATTTGCAGAAAACGGTATGAACAGGCATCCAGGAAACCAAAAGAGAACTGCCGAGATGTCATGCAAATGTATTCAAAGCCGAAGCACATCTTCGATGGTGCTCCGAAATATATTTTTTTTAAAAAACCAAATCATGCACATTAGACATTCAAATATGGAGAGATAAATGAATTTAAATTACGTCTGGTCGGAAGTTAACCCTGAAGTTTTAAGCTCTTGTATAGTTCTTAAATTTATGTACTTCATTGCTAAAATGAGAACTTAAATTATACCCTATGTGAACATATACTTGAATCACGCAATAAAATGATGAAAACTGCATGACAATACAAGGACATAAAAATAAATCGAAATATATCTGTAATATTGGAATTAAGGCAATGCATATGAAATTTGAAACAGCTACAGTATGCAATATACCTTGTTGAAATTTATGCCACCTATTACACACAATAACAGTAATATTTCTGCCATGTTTTAAAATTCTAACTTGCATCATTATTATTAAATTTTTATTCTATAAATCTATTATCGGATAAAAATGCTCTACATGAAGCATTTTAAAAAAATATTCAGATCAAAGATTCAGGTTTTACAAAAAAAATCTTTAAGAATGCATCTATTATATCAAATGTTTTATATTAATCCATAATTATAGTACAAAAATTATTACATTTTATACTCTACAGAATTCTTGGTTTTTCGAAATTTAATAATGTATTTCTCAAAATTGAAGCATTATTTTGGAAAACTATATGGTCATTTTCTATTATGTATTTTGAGAGGCAGTGCAGCAATTATGAAATAATTTAGTAAACAATTGCAGCGTGTGGAGCATATTAAGTTGGAAAAATGCTGGACAAAGGTTTGCGAAAAAACGAGGTTTAAAGTTGGGAGTGCTATTAATAGCAAGCATAAGCCTACCCATTTATAGATCAGTTAATTGGTATTTAAATGCGCCAATGCGGAAAACGACATTTTTCCTAAATTTTAGAATTCATATTATTTGATCAAGAAAAAGATTTTTTTTTTTTAATTTTTCACAATTTTTGGTCACATTTTACCTTAAGCAAAACCACTAAAGTGGTGCTAAATCTCAAATGTTTTGTAAAATAAAATAGCATAGCTGCAAAGCTTGAAATTGAGTTTTATTTATGGACGCTCTTTGACTGCTGTGGACTTAAGCGTCACATTCTTTATTGGGCGTGAAAGACCGGTAATTTTACTCAGAGACCTCTTTAGCAGGCTTGAGGTTCTTTTACATGCCGTAAATTTAGGCACGGGTTCACCGGCTTTACTTGCCTTCCGAAGGAAGCCATGTTAAAGATTTTACGCCCGAAAAAAATACCTCGCCCTCCATCGGGTTTGAACCCGCGACTTCGGGAACTAGAGGATAGCATGGTAACCACTACACCACAGAGGACGACTGCTGCAGAACTTTGAAAACAGGTCAGAGTAAGGGAGATGATATCTGTTCTCCTTTCACAGTCCTCGGGCAGGTTATGACATCTGTATCTTAAATAAACAACTTGGTGGTGGACTAGAAGTCTTTGAATGACACGGTATTCAATGTGGTGTTCTGGGAGAGAACAGATGACATTTTTGGCTGTAGTACAATTGTGTTGAAGTTCTGCAAACCTGTACTAGAGATATAGACACGCGCATACAGTGGCAGAACTAGAAAATGCCACAACTTCAACAACTGTTATAAAGGGTTTCCGTATAGTAAAGCACTTATTACAAATCTAGCTGTAATCTGCATTTTTCCCCATTTCTTCACCTTCCAGGTAGGACATAATGCCTGAACAGATAATTTGCAGTAATTCTAATATGTGTTCTAAGTAAACAGGCTAACATGCAAGGCTAAAGATCAACTTACACTAACGTCGCAACATTGATCTTCGCTCAGCTGTTCCTGGTGAGTCAGGTTGGATTAATAATGTATTTTATATTCGATATTTTTACTTAGTTTCGAAAATGGATTACATAAAAATGTATTTTTTAATTCTTCTTAGAGTGTATAAAACCGACTTCCCAAATTCATATTCCAGTGTACCATTATATTAACTAAAATTACCTTAGCAATATTATTACATAAAACTTAATAGGGTTTTTGTTCATTAAATACGTCTTGCTTGTAAATATTAAAAGCGTATATTACCTAATTTGAGTTTTATGATATTACAACTTTGTCCAGTTTTTCAATAGTCACTTTTCTCAGTTCTTGTTGTCACTGTTTCGTTTTTATGCAGTTCACCTTCACTGGTAGTTCACTTCACTCACTAAAGGTGAAGTAGTTCAATTCTCTGTCACCACCTTTGTAACGTAGACTCTTCACACTGGACGGTTCATTTCACTCCGGAGTCGAACACTAGTCTTCCACAACCCGTCGCTCCGCAGTAGCGCTCGCTGCACGTCAAAACAGCTGTCGCCAACTCGCTCGAAGAATCCCTCTTGATTTATCATCAGAAACGTATTCGCTAACTTGCTCGAACACGTTCTCCTTACCTCGCACTGATACGACTGCCGTGAGGGCGCTCGCTTATACAGGGCGGACCATTTAAGTTGAGACTGTACAATATCTCCAAAACTAAGTTTTGTAGAAAGTAATATCTTGAATAAAAGTTGCTTGATTTTATGCGGGAAAGTAAACGGCATTAGTCATGTTTTATTTGGAGGACGGTTGAATGATCATTTTAGGGTGAATTTAATTTTTTTAAATGGAACTTACCTTTCTTGTTTTTTTCTCATTACCCATAAAAACTAAATATTTGCATAAAGCACTTTGCAATTGTTCTTACACCAACGTAAATAACAACAAAAATTCTGAATGGCTGTGTACGACGAGCGCAATAAAAGGTCATTTGAGGATCAGATTACGTTTCGTAATTGGGAAACAACTTTTTTTTATTTTGTTTCCTCATTTCTCATCACAAAATAAGCAGCTTTTTATTTACCATTTTCTAATGAGGCATAAAAAATGTATGTTCCCATTTAAAGGAAATTAACTGACCCTAAAATGACTATCGTAACGTTCTCCAAACAAAAAACGACTAATGATATTTACTTTCTCCCATAATAACAAGCAACTTTTATTACAGATATTTCTTTCTACAACGCTTAGTTTTGGAGATACTGTACAGTCTAAGCTGAAATGGTTCATCATGTATAATCAGTGAATCTTTCCAAGAGCTACACAAACGTTCTAGAACTACCTCGACACATTCCTGGAAGAGGGGGGGGGGGAGAAGAAGCTTCCAGTGTGTTCTAGTTATCTCCCGATAGCGTGCCCGGTGTTTACGCTGATAAGCGCAGTTATCGTTGTTTACAGCGACCACCCGGCGCCGACCTCCCGCCACAATATGCTCAACCCATAGGTAACTAAGAAACGGCTCCTTTGCTAGTTTATATTTTTAATGCAAGCATATACTGACATTTTTATTTGGTTCAAATTCTTAAAACACTTCTTTCGAAATTTAAATACAACCTAGAACGCTTATTTTATAAGCACTTTTCATTCCAATGCAAGTATTTGTTCATTTTTGCCTTATAGCATAAAATGCTTCACATTTGATATTTTCAGGAACTTTAATTTGATGAGGACTTTTAAACCATTTAAATACGCAGTATTTGGAGTGTTTAAAGCTACATATTTGCATTTGCATTTAAATTTATTCAACAGAAACAAATAGAATGGATGGGCATGCTAAAACAATGGAAGATGGAATATTACTAAAAGAATAATGGAATGGACGCTACCAGGTAGGAGGAGAAAAGGAAGACCGCAAGGATTCAAGGAATAAGAGGGGCATTGATGGATTGGGAAACTGAGGAAGATTTATGTTCCAAAAGTAATAAGATGTTAAAAACTGTAGACTTGGGTGCTGAAAACGCGTTTTTGCATTGTAAAACCGGAATATATACATTTTCTGGGATTACGCTAAAAATCTCATAAACACTGGTGAATATCTACATCACTGGAAAAGCTTACAGACCGAAATATATTGTAAATATTTTCTTCAGAAAATAACCGTTCAACAATTATAATGCCAGGAATTTAATTTTATATGAGAACCTAAGAGTCATATGATATTCAATCACGAAATCAGTCTCCCCTCCCCAAAAAAATTAAAAAAGAAAGAAAGAAATCCTCTGTTACGCTCACATAATTTTCTCTTTGCATTGTACCTAATTTATTTTTATATCTCTTCTATAAAAGTATTCTTACAAAAGCTTGCTTCATTTTAATACAAATAAAACGTTTGCAGAAATTTGTCGCAGAAATCTCTCGTGTTATCTTATTTGCTAGGTGCCAGTTATCGTTTTTTTATTTCTTTTTAAAATTTGGGTTCTTTGTCCTCCGGCTAGCTATTATTACTCAGTCGAGCAAATATCTCTGAGCAGGGCGTGTAAACGGAAAGGAGCTGTTGCTAAAAGATAACACTGATAAAAGAATTTGTTTTCACACTTTTATTTCCGTCACAATTAATAGTTCACATCTGTAATGTTTATTAACGCCTGACTGAAACTGTTATATTTTCGAATGTAATTACTCTCGTATTAGTTGCCGCGTACTTCCCATTTTGTTACTAACTTTACGAGATTCTTCCAAACTGTATGACATGTACCTCGTGAATGATTCTTTAGAACTGCGTGATGTGTACCTCGCGAGAGATTGCTTAGAATTGCGCGATACTTGCTTTTGGCTCGAGAATATATACTCCTTCTCCCCGAAATGACTAAACATTATAATAGAGCTACTATTGGTTACCAAACCGCGCCTACATTAGCGTCTGTTTTGTCAGCCAATCATAATTACTAACACATATGCTCTAGGGAAGATATTCCCTACATTTCTAAAGAAAGGCACGCTACCCTGACTTCATTTGTTTGTCTCTTCTTAGTGATAAACAACTCACCCCCTCGCTTCATTATACCCACTCTATTGTTAGTTTCAGTGAGGTCGTGTAAACTTATTTCCTAATAATGCTTATGGATAACAAACATCTAAAATCATTGTCATACAATAATGTTAATTTACACTACAATCACTCTGGCATTCACAGTGTTGTGATGTAAAATACTGCCGCAAATTCTACCCCCAAAATATGTAGGAGTTCGGATTTTTACTTTATATACAGATATAGTATAAGGGGAAGTATTGTATTCCAGCCGAGATATCACCGGAAATATATGCTTTGAGACTCCCTGGCATTTAAGTTCGGTATCTTTCAGGGATGCGACATGCAGACTTTCAAGAAAATTCCCTCACTCCAAACTACTCTTGACGTGAAACATTTTTGGAGAATGTCGATTTTCTCAAAAGTGGATCTTATAGCTTGTGATTAAAATACGTTTAAGATATTCTTATGACAAATGAACGGTATATCTTGCATTTTATGGGAACAGCCTCTTAAAGTCTTCTTCATTCGAATGACTGTTACAAAACCGGTAAACCGCAAGAGATAGACAAAGTCTTACTAACATGAAAGTAGATCTCGTTTAAGCAAACAAGTTATGTGTAGACTTAACATTTCCGATATATTCCTTGTTACTGGTTTCTATTTTAAAATAGTTATACTCTTCTCAAATGGGAAGTCGTCATTCCTTTCTCCCCCTCCTCTTGGTCATGAAGAGAACGGAATTTCAAAGCCATGATACAGCCATCCACTCTTAAAAGAGTTTACTATCACTTAAAGCCTGCTGTATTATTCCTCTAATCCCCTTGTACCTACAAGCAAATACGTATTACGACAATTTCTGCAAATGTTTATCCTGACTACCATGAATTAGATAGAATAATAAGCTTTTGTGAGAATGGTTTTACAAGAGCGAATAGAGAAAGTCATTTGAGTGCAACACATCCGAAGTTTTTTCAATGCTTTTGTTATTTTAGTGTGAGTATATACGTGTCTAGATTAAGGTGCAAAATTTTTACTTTCTCTACTACGTCAATAATAGATAGAGAAGGTATTGCATTCCACCCAGAAATTCAATACAGAGATTTCACCGGAAATAAAAAACGCATTTTTAGAAAAAGGTCCGGAGTGTGTGTGTCTGTTAGTTCAGTAGCTTCCAAAGATGCGACAGAAAAGCTTTAAAAATCCCCACCCCATTACCCTTTACATGGAATATTTTTCTAAGTTTTTGATTTTGTCAAAAATGGCTCTGACGATTTTGATTAAAATACCATATATTAAAGATATTTATATGATAAATAAAATGTATATCATGAATTCTCTGGGAATAGTTTGTGAAGTCCTCTGTATTTGAAAGGAATTTTGCATAATCTTGTATAGTTGGTAAACGTTAAGCGATAGACGAAAACTTATTGCATAGAGAATGTAAACCTCTTTAAAAGACATTTTTGTGGTATCAACCATTTTCGAGATATCCGTTATTAATGATTCTAATATTTCAATACTTAGCCATTCTTTTAAAGTCCTGTCGATTTCCAATTATTTCTTGCGATGCCATGGAAAGAGTGAGGAATTTTAAGGCCAGCGTATAGCGCCCCGTTTTGAAACATTTGACTATCTTATTTCCTTTGTATCTGTAACAAAATGTGTAATGCATGGAGGGTAGAGAAAGCCATGTGAATGTAACACAGAGTTTTTCATGTGGCAAAGGATGCTTTCTTTTCAGGACAAATGTTCTTGCGGTAGTGCTCCCATGTGCACCAGCTGCTCTAAAGCACATTTCCAGAGGTTTATGTACAGATGTCTTCACTGACAAAGCCCACCAAACCATTTACATTAATCTTCCTGCATCCGTGCATAAACAACCAAAGTGCACCGCACACAATTAAAGCTTGTAATCTTTACAATAACACGTAGATAATCCGTTTAACTGCCTTTATACGAACCTACATGACGCAAACAAGAGCTACTGGTGCAAACAGGGATAATTTGGGGAAAGGGGTTAGGGGCACAGTAAAACAACCGATATAAATCAAAATCGCAAAGCCTTTCCCAAAGGACTTCTACATGCATGCAGTGTAAACCGAATGAGGCCGAGAGCTTGATTTAGTGTCCTGCATCATTACGTGAAACATACATATTGATCTGCATAGTTGATTTACATAAAAATTAAATAGAAAATGTACACAGCTTTCTCTGTCATTGTGATCGCAAATCATAGGACTGTTGTAGTTACTGCTGGGAGAGAAATAAATAGCTACAAACGAAATCCACAGCTTCAAATGTGTATAAACAGAAATGTCCTGGGAATTCACTGCACAAATTGTGACTGGTGGTATATTTGCTTTCTCTGAATATTAACCCCGTTGGGTATGATGACAGTCAACTTAAATTTAATACTTTTTTCACTATTTTTCAAGCACTTCAGTATATATGCTGAACTTTTAACAACAAAAATGTGATGTGTTGCACTCACATGACTTTCTCTGCTCTTGTACAAACTATGTTGTACAAACACTTATTCTCCATCTACTTCATGTTAATCGAGATAAACCTTTGCAGAAACTACCTTATTGCTAATTTTCTTGTAGGTACAAGAGGAATATGGTAGGCTTTAAGCGATAGTCAAATCTTTTAAGAGCTGGTTGCTATCTGGAGCATTCCATTCTCTTTGCATGTCCAGGGCATAAAAAAAGGTATAACGAATTCCCATTCGAGAAAAAGTTTAAGTATTGGAAAATTGCCACAAACAACAAGGAATATCCTGAAAATGGTTCACCCGGCCCAAAAAAGGGGGAATATAAGATAAATTCTGTGTTTTTAACGAGATGTACACTTTTTGTGCAGTAAACTCTCTCTCTCTCTCTCTCTCTCTCTCTCTCTCTCTCTCAGGGCTTTCCAGATATGTAAAAGTCATTCAGAATCATGAGGACTTTGAAGCACATTCCCAGAAAATTCATTGTATACATTTCATTTGCCATAAACATATCTTAAACCTATGATATTTCAATCAAATGTTGAAAGCCAGTTTTGAGAAAATCAAAATTTTGAAAACTGTTCCATGTAAAGGATTTTCTGGGGTGGGGGAATTTTCCTGAAAATTTTTGTGTCGCATCTTTGAAAGATACTTAACCTAAATACCAAATTTGGTATTTATCCGACTTTTCGTTTTTGAGTAATGCTGTTCACAGACACACTGACACACAAGACACACAGGGACCTTTTTCTAAAAACGTTTTTTTTGGATTCAGGGCATCTCAAAACACGTATTTCGGCGAAATCTCGGTATCAAATTTCTGGATGGAATGCAATACTTCCCCTACGTACTATATGTAGTAGAGAAAGTAAAAGTCCCTTACCAGGTTGCGTTTCGTTGCCAATTCGAGACTCTCCATCCTTCTCAGTAATGGCGAAACTCTTCCGAATAAAGTCAGGCTTGTTATTTATAACTGCTTTGTATGCCACTAGTCCTTTTCCTTTCTCTACTACGTACAGCAAGTAGGGCAAGTATTGCATTTCACCCAAACATTTAATACCAAGGATTCAGCGGAAATAAATTTTTTGAGGCACCCTGAATCCAAATAAAGCATTTTTGGAAACAGTCTATGTCTGTGTCTGTGAAACAACATAACTCAAAAACGAAAAGTTAGATAAATACCAAACTTGTATTTAGGTTCGACGAAGATTTTCAGCAAAATCCCCCATCCCTAACTACCCTTTACATGGAATTTTTTTCGAAATTGTTTATTAAAATACCACATATGAAAGATATTTGCATGAAAAATTAAAATGCATATGTTGATTTTTGAGCAACTTTCTCCTAGAATCACTTTAAAACACATTTCAAATGTTGTGTACTGCTGCTATGTTGTAATATGTCAGTGAACTACCATTACGTATTCAACACAAAGTCTATAACCAGTAGAAATTCAAACAGATATTCACTACAAAATTGTTTCAGCATTCTATTACTGCTCACTGATACATACTCTTACAAAGTGCTTCATTATATATGTAAGTATTGTTATATTGTTATTGAATTGACATAAAAATTGCAGGTTTGTTATTTTAATGACTACCCGTGTTTACATCGTACAAAGTTGAATGGTGATTTGGAAGGAAGACATGTGCCTTTGTTTATAAGTTTGTTTTAGCTTTGAAATATAGTTTCTTCCTAATTGACGTGTCTTGTGGTTTAAGAAGTAATTGTATTGTATTTCGGCTGTTGGGGAGCCGAACTTGATGAAGTTGCAACCCCATACGATGGTAAAAAGGTTCCGGTAGCCTTTGCCCCAAGTTTAAAAATATTAACTTTCTAATTTGACTTTTTCTTTAAATATTATATACTTATGTTTGCCTCGGCTGCGTCAGTATTAATTTATAGAGACATGAATTTCTTAACAAGGCGTGGTGCGGCTGAAGCATGTAGGCTTATACAGATTATATTTTTTACTTCTCTCCTTTTATTCATCCTTGACACGATTTAAATAACACTTCACTGAAATAGAGAGCTGTGAGATTATTTGTTAATTACTTGCACTTTTTAAACACGTGAACTATTTTTCGTCTCACACTGAATACGTATTATACTTCTCGAGGACGCGTCTCACGTCCGGTTAGGAACGCTGTCTGCTAGCAACTAACTTCGGAATTTGTAAATTTTGCTCCATTTTAGTTTCTGATTGGCTAATCCTACTCCAATAGAATATTTTTATTTAACTTAAGCTTTTTTCTGTATATTGATTGGCTATTTATAAACTGTCTCAAAAATTACATTATTGTTGCTCCAAATATTACTAGCAGTTGCTCCAAATATTACTAATTCATTATTGCCTCAAAGTTACCTCATTGTTACGTCCTTGTTAGCAACTTTTAACCTATTATTATCACAGCTCCTATATTATTAAATTGCGTAATACATTCACATAACATTATTAAACATGTACACAATAATATAAACATTAATATAATGACTGTTACATGCATTTTATATATTATATTATACACATTTTGCTTTAAGGCAGGCTGTTATTAAATTTATATTATATAATTCAACTGAAATTATTTAAGTGTTAAAAATACTGCCTCATAGTGTGGAGTAATATGTTGTGTACACAATAAAGCACAAATGCATGGTATAGGGGCGAAACCTTCAGGTAGAAACACTAAAAAGAAGACAGCTAGTAAATGTACTGCTGCTTGATGGAAAAATAATCAACAGACCTGAAAAACACCATTGCATTATCCTGTCCCTGATATAGATAGTGATAAAAACGTAAATATTAGTAAAACTGCAGAAAAGGTTGCAACATTTTGTGATTTGAGAGCTAATGTATGTGGTGAAAGGCAGTTCGTACGAAACTGGAAATATTAGTGACGCGAAAGCAAATGTAAGTGGTGAAAAGCAGTTCCTGCAAAACTGGAAATATTAGTGACACGAAAGCAAATGTAAGTGGTGAAAAGCAGTTCTTATAAAACTGGAAATATTAGTGACACGAAAGCAAATGTAAGTGGTGAAAAGCAGTTCGTACGAAACTGGAAATATTAGTGACACGAAAGGGTTGATCCAATTGTAAGTAGTAAATATATTTTAGTGCATTACAGTTCATTGAACCAGCTTGTAAGCAATGTGTAGTGTGGGAAATTTGACAAAGTCTCATGTACAGTGTAATGCAGAGAAATACATGACTCTTCTGTAAAATTAGTTTTAAAGTTGTTTCAGTCCGGGGTAGGCTTACTCCAGCGCCAGTAGAAGACCAGTGCTCTAAGAGACCTTTTGAGGTGAATTGAAAAATAGTGGATACTTTCTGGGTTTCAGAGTGGCCCATTGAGGGTTAGAAAAGTTTTGCTATGTGGTAGGTATGTCTGGTAGGGATTCTAAAACGTTCACAAGGTACATGAAAACACTGGCTGAACATTGTAAAAAACTAAAAGATAATGCACACATCAATCCAGGGAAATTGCCAGAAGGGATATAAATCTGTGAATGGTGATCCAGATTTAGATTAAAACAATATAATTGATGTGGCACTAGCTTATGACAGTTCCTGGCACAAGCGAGGATTTACATCCCATTATATTGGAATTGTCATGGACATTATGACTGCATTGGTGCTCGATCAAATTGTTAGCTCCAAATATTGTCTACAATGTATGGTCACAGCTGCAGAACTAGGAAATGACTCACGTGAATTCCATGTTTTGTCTAGAGGGCCACAAATCCTGTGGTGAATGCAATAAAAACTATGAAGGTTCATCCACAGCAATGGAGGTTCTCGTAGCAGACACACTGTGGAAGAGATCTGTTTCGGAGTGCAGAATGCGCTACACTACTGTGCTGTCAGATGGTGACTCCAATGCATTTAATTATTTAGTAAATGAAAACGTAAATGACAGCACATTTGAAAACTAAAAAGTGAAGAATGTATCAACCACGTGGCAACAAAGAATGGAGAGGGGATCGCGACAAATAGTAGACACCTGGAAGAAGCAGGATGTAAAGCTAGGAGGGCGAGGTGCTGGGATGCTTACCAATGTCACGATTACAAAATTAACAATTTATTACAGGCATACAATAGTGAACCGTATTCCCAGTGTACCCAAAATGGAGCAAGCTATATTGCAACCCTCAGCCACTAGTGTCAACAGATGCAAAACCTCAGCATTGCAAGAGTCCTCAAGGTGTCACGTCATGGTGTTTTTAGAACAGAAGCATTGCCGAAGGGAAGACACCTCAAAGTCACTATAAGATCTCTGTGAAACTTACAGAACAATTAGTCTGCAAAATAATGCTTGTATACCAGAGATTAGCCTGTGATAAACTATTGTCCCGATGTGTGTGGGGCTATACAAAATCAAAATGAATCATTGCATTCACTGATTTGGCGGAAGTGCTCCAAAATTACTTTTGTGTCGCGATGTCGGATAGAAATTGCAGCAGCTAATGCTATTGCAGAATTCAATATGGGATGTTTTGCAACAGAAGAATTGAAATCTGCAATAAACACTACTACAGTGTCTAGTGTGCAAGAAGAAATCTTGAAGCGACGTGACAACCATAGGTTCTATGACAGTGCACGAGCCTCATTATAAAGGAAGAAAGCAGCCGACGAAAGGGAAAGGTGGTAAAACTGAGAAGAGAGGCTGCAATAGAAAGTGTGACTTATGCAGCAGGGCAATTTTAGGGCAATCAGGTAATCTGAAACATGATCTTAATTCATGTTTGTATAAAAATTGATTTTTGTCCACTTTACATTTTTGGATATACATACTATCTGCTCCAAGCGCAGTAATTTTTGTGCTATGGTACTGAATTTTTTCCAGAATGTGCTCCATATATGTGGCTACAACTTCTGTCAGTTTTTCAAAATCTGAATTTTAGTTCAGCTAAAAGAAAGTATATGCAAAGAACACTTAAAAATATTATCTTCAATGTCTACTAAAATAAAAAAATTAATTTCTAAAAAGGTAATTGTTTTCTCTTTTGGTAATGGCTGAAAGTGTTTATATCATCGATACAATTTATAAAACAATAAAATTATTGCAATACCATGGAATATTTTGAATATTAAGATGATTTCTTAAAAAATACTTTGAATAGTTAATTTCGAAAATGGCGAAACCTTGTGTAGTCCTTTCTAATATGAATTTTAAGTGCAAAAAGTATGAGTTTTATAGTTTTAGAAATATAGAAAATGGAAACTGCAGTCTCAGGGTACTTTAAGTTGTAATGCCTGACTTTAGGTCTTAATCCGCTAAATAATCAGCTACCTGGTAGAAGCTGCAGTAAATGTATGCAATATTGCAAAAAGGGAAATGAAGTTCGTGTTTCTCATGTATCGGAATACTGAATTAGGAATGGGCAATTAAAATGCATAATACAGATGAATTAAAAATAAAGTATTATGCACGTGTACACTTCCTTCATATGAGAACGTAGGCACAATTTGAACAAAGAGACTTTATTACTAATGTTTTTTATATAACTGCAAACTTTTAAAAATGATATTTTAAACATGGTTTATATAAAAAGAAAATCTAGCCACATACTTATAACACATCATTATAAAGGAGTATTATTGAATTGACGTGAACATAGCATACATATTCAGACGTTCCGGCAGTTGGATCATTCATAATTACTACATTTATTCCCAAAATAATGTTTAGGGAGAATTAACCACGCTGCATGGAGACATAGAACTAATGGGGGAAGAATGCATTCCTTCGTCAATGTAGCAACACAACCGCGGATGGAACGGGATAATAAACTTTGTCTCGCACCGAGGCTAGCAGTATCTGCGCGCAAGACCAGAAGAAATATAACAAAATCAAGACTTCATGTACCGAAGAGAGAATCGTTTTTTCCCAGTGATGGGTGCCTCCAAGAAAGAAAGCGAAAGAAAGAAACAAACAAACAATCAAGCAAAGAAACGCTGAAGAAATAAAAACTGCGCAGTTTTACAAGTTCTCTGTTAATGCTTTTAGGCATCGATATATGTAAGGAGTTAGATTCTATTAATGAATAATTCTAATTTGTAAATTATTTTTTTCCTGTCAAACTTGGGGCTATGGGACAGCAAGCCGAGACACCGGTTATTTTTATTTTCGATGTACTTTCACTAAAAAACTCCGGTTAAATCTCTAATATCAACGTGACAAGGTTCCTCGCTATGCGAAATAAAATTACTGAAATATTTTGACCATGGTGGCTCCAGGAATAAGGTCACCAACATTAACCTTGGTGGCGACGATTAACCACGCCTAGTTCTTGACCTTAAAATACTCAATAGCTTGCAACTCATAATTAGCGCTACATGAATTTAAAATCAAATAATTATCAAATTAAAATGAACTAAAGAATCTGAGATAAACGGCTATTAAATATAACTTATATTTTGCAGTAAAATATGCAAAGTTTCCTTATTGCGTTTAAGGACATATTAAGAATAATGTTCTTTTCTGCAACGAACCAAAGGATGCGAAAAAGTTTGGAGAGTAACGTCTCATATCAAAACCATTCACTGACGAATGTCATTCGTAGTAGGTATCCTCAGGCATGGGTTTGGCAGCCCAACTTGTCTGTGTTTTAAGTACATAATGAATGCGCTTTTAGGCTTTATGCAACACCATTTTATTGGGTGTATTACATAGATGCTAGGGAGCACTATTATGAATTGTATAAAGCGTTAGGAATAAATTATAAAATCTAGTACTGTACGGCTGCATTTTGGAGTACATAGCATTTTATCACTTGTAAAAGGCAAGTATTAACAAAGAATGGCATTGGTAACTTAAGATTCAAGATTGAGGAAAACATTTTTAGAAAAGTAAAAATAAATAGCTACGGCAGGACTACCACCTCTGATAAACCATAAAAGTATTCATCAACCCAGATACACACGCAAATTGGTTTGTATAATTGTTTGGCAGGAATAAGAAATTTTGAATATCCCTCCTTGGGTTGAACGTTCATATAACTTTCTATACTCTCTATCTTTATTGGTAGCTATACAAACTATTCCTATTGAAGCTTATTTTTCTATCCCCTACATTTTAATCCCAATAAATCTTTGCAGAAATAGCTACATTACACATTTCGCTATAGTTACAAAGGAAACAGCGATAGTCATATGTTTAAGAACTGGACTCTATATGCTGGCCTTAAATTTCCATATATTTTCAATGGAATCGCGAGAAGCAACTCAGTGTTGACAGAGTTCCAAATATTGAATATTTCGAACCATTAATAACGGATATCTCAGAAATGGTTTATGCCTAAAAAATAACTTATCCAAAATAAATTGTTTTTTTAAATATCTACATATGTTGTGCAGTGCTTTTTCGTCTATCGCTTAACATTTACCAGTTATACAAGATTATACAAACTTCCTTCCGAATGAAGGACTTCACAAGCTATTCCCATAAAATTCAGTATATACACTTTATCATGCAAACATCTTCAAATTATGGCATTTTAATCAAAATCATTAAGCCATTTTTATAAAATAAACAATTTAAAAAAATCTTCCATCTAAAGGGGTGGGGAGTTTTTCTTGAAAATTTTCTTGTCGCATTCTTGGAAGATACTGAACTTCAATACCAAGTTTGGTACTTGTCCAACTTTTCGTTTTTGAATTATGTTTTTCACAGACACAAACACGGACGTTTTCTAAAAATTTTTTTTTTGGATTCAGAGGGCCTCAAAACGCGTAATTGCTGTGAAATCTGGATATTTAATTTTTGGGTGGAATGCAATTCCCTCTCTACCTACTACGTACGTGGTAGAGAAAGTAAAGAAGCTAATGTTAAAAATTCATCACTGAACAACGGTAACGATGTTGACAACGACCATCACCAGTATCGTTCATCATAATCATCATAGCTATCATAGGCATTTACGATATATAACCAGAGTCCTCTAAGCAATAAATCTGCGTGTCATTATGAATTATATGAAACACATTAAATTATATAATGGTATATAATAATGTTAGAAATCGTAATTTATTATCCTCATTATGTGCCTTAAATGATAATCGACTTTACTAAATTAAAGGCTAAATCTCATTATACGAGGCGTGTTTATAAAGTGAGTATACAGTTTTAATATTTTGCCGTGATTTTGAGCATGAGCGATCGATCACTTTCTCCATTCATTAGAAGCCAGATGCAGCGTGTACAATTATCACTTTGTTTTCTCCTGTTGTTAGAGCGTTTCGAAATGTTCAAAACAATTGAACGCCTACTGTGAAGTCAAGACCAGTGATTCGTTTTCTGAATGCGAGAAATGTTACGTCAGCAAACCTTCATTGCCAATTGTGTGAGGTTTATGGGGAAACAGTAATGAGTGGCAATTCCCTGGTGCACACAGCCAAACAAACGCAAGATCTGATCGCATCATTTGGTTGGGAACAATTAGACCACCCTCCCTACAGTCCGAATTTGGCACCAAGCGATTTTTATCTGTTTCTTCGTCTGAAGCAATTTCTTGGTGGAAAACATTTTAACGACGATGATGTTATGAAACAAGAGATGCAGACTTGGCTTTCTTTACAGGTGACATCATTATTTGATGGACACATATAAAACTGGTTTTTACGTTACAAATCTTGAATGGAGAAGCAGTGGAGACTGCGTGGAGGAGTAGTGTAAGGTAATGAATGATGATAAACTATTTGGAAAATAATTTTGTGTTTTTTTAAAAAAAAATCCAGTACTTTAAAAACACGCCTGGTAAATAATGCTGAAAACTTTAAAAGAATCAGCTATAGTTAATAAAACAATGCGCAAAATACATTATAGAATACAGCATTCGGGTGCAAATTTACTCATTTCTAAACGTTTGCTTCCTTCTCACAATTAATTACTCCTAAAACGGAACTGAACGTACACAACACCGCTCTGTTAAGATCGATATTTTGGTCCCAGTTACTTAACTCTAAATCATAAATCACCAAATAACTGTACCTCTTATTTTAACACCAAATAAATTAACAAAGGAAACTAATACTACTTGCAAAGGCAAAGTCACCTATAAAGAAAGTTATTTGTAACCTTACAATCCCACCCCTGACACCAAAATATAATGTATCAGGCACTACAGCTAGTCCCTTTACGATTAAGGCGAGGATGTATATTTATTTAAAGCAATGGTAAGGCAGAGTTTCCCTTCCGTATTGTGTAGAAGTGATGGCATGGCAAGGACAGAGCTACAGAATAAAGAATAGGAGAAAAAGAGAGTATGTCTCGTACATCTCAAGGGAAATGGAGCGCAAAGACGAATAGTAAGCAAAGAGATTCAGAAAGCAAGGAAAAGAAATGCAGACTGAAGTGAAAGATCCCAGAAAGGCTGCACTGAAACGCGTAAAACTTCGAGCTCTGTAAAATGTTTCTACTGGCTCTATAGGAAATCAGAAGGCAGAAAATAAATCTGCAGTTGTCATTTATTGACCGGGTACAGGCTGTTGGGTTATTGCGTTGTCCAGAGCGTTCCCTCTAAATTGAATTCCTTTAGCTCTTCTAAACCGCACTGGTTCTCCCCATGAATCACGGACACCAATGTAACCAACAGTTAGTGATTACACTCTTTTTTTATCGCAGTGTATTTGGAGTACAGAGAACTCTGTTTTAAAATATTCGAAGACCAAATAGGCAGAAGAGAAGTTAGGTATTTTGTAATTTCACGAGTATGCGAAATTTTCAAATAACAACATTCCGTAATTATACCGCTGTATGTAGCGAATCTCCCAAAAACGTTGTTGGTCTTTTGTTTTCAGTAACTAACGACGGTTAATTTATGCACACAAAGGTTTCAACAATCTATCTCTGACGATTGTTCCTTTACACTATCCGTGATTTGACCAAGCTTGGAAAGTTAAATCAAATTTGAAAAATGCCTTTCCAGGATCAGATGAGAAAGCCTTAATACACACTGGGGAGCAGAAAAAGCGACTGATTACTCAGATTATATTCGTTATGTTTCTTCCCCCACGTTTCCACTCATGCATGAAATGTGACCCATAATGGAACGGGGATGTTTATGTTAGTACTGACAAAATCTAGTCCCATCCCTTACCAGCGTGACCACCTCTGATTTTCGAGCATTATTCAAGCCACTACATTGGCAGAGTACTTTACCCCACACCCGCAAAGTATGGTGAACATAACAAGATAACATTACAACTTAAACCTTATATTTTCGTTTACAGTACCGTTTCCTTAACGCCGGTTTTTTTATTGCCGTTCGCCTCCATGTCACTGATGAAAGCTCTCGTATATGTAAATGTAACTGTCGTCCAGTTTAACCACACATGTAAATAATTCTTCACTCCTTCCTCTAGAAGACCCAATTGTATTGCAATTTGTTTAGCTTACCCTTGTATATCAATGGTAGCAAAACCCTTTTATAAAGGTGGCATCCGAACCACCCCTTCATTTCACTCAATTATAAACATCCTTCATTGTTAGGATTTATGACCCTGAATTTTTTTCATGCAAGTCACATAGAGAATTGATACCGACTGGGTAGAGTCAAACGTTTTGTTACCTGAAGGTAAAGGAGGGAAAACTCTATGGTGATCCAGAGGAATGACACTTTTTAGGAACGACAGTGTACATATCTAACACAATTTTCACCCAGCTGTTATATTGTATCTGACTGGTTTGAAACAAATGGCAATAAACAAGCTTGGACCAATAAAGGATGATATACTCGGTGCAGAAACGAAGGAGTGGTCAGAATGAGCCTGTCTTTAATAAATTCTGTGATTCATGTTTAAAGGTAGGCAGCTAGCGCAATTTAATAATGGTTGGCAGACATCGGAGTTTTAAGCACTAGAAATTGCAGTTGTGGGTGTCTAAAATATACCCAAAAATTAATTAATTAGGTTGTATTTTATTAAAAATAGGCATTTTAGGCACCTGTAATCAAGGCACCAAACTGAAATTTCAAGTTATACACTAAAATATATATACCATGGCCCAAAAAGTATGTTTGAAAAATGGAAATACATGAGCTAATGACCCTTGGGAGGCCTCGTTTTGAGGCTGCACGTAGGCTCTCTCTTTGTGCCTCCTGGGCATTAATCAATTCTAATGATCCATATAAAACCCACCACGTTCTTTATATATGCCCTTCTTATATCCTCAGGTTCCAAGAAGAAGGACTCTAAGGATACATATCTATGCATAGCGGATCCTTTGCATTCACATAGTATATATTCTAAGGTTTCAAAATCCCTCGCACATTATCAGCATAAAGGGACTTGAACAAGCCCCATTATGTATGTGACTTTGCAAGGTGTTGCGAGCTGTAATATAGCCAACAACTCCTCTGAGCTTAGATCTAGTTAATTTCAGGAGAGATGGAGGTAGAGAGCTGCATTATATTTATACTAGCTGAAATACCCGGCGTTGTCTTGGTTTGGTAGCTTATCGCTACAGCATTTAGCCTTAGGCTGCACTTACCCAATTGCCTTGCGTTTCTTTGGAGGCTTTTAAAAGTATTACTCAAGATACTTAAACAAAGAGTTAATTTGAAGTAGATATATTATGTTGTTTACCCCACGCTTTTGGCGCCAATTTAAAAGAAGATGGCTTGTTACGTTATTTGCCACAAGTTTAAAAAAAGTTATCTTTGTAGATTGACTCTTTCTTTACAACTCGCCTGCGTCAGTATTATTGTTAGAGACATGGAAGTCTTGACAGGGTTTTGGTGCGACAAGAGTGTAGGCTTAAAAAGATTTTAAGTTTTAATTCACTCCTTTTTGTTGATCCTTGACACAAATTAAATAGCACTTCACTGATATAAGAGAGCTGTGAGATTCTTTTATTTAATACTTGCACTTTTTAACACGTGAACTTATTTTTTTCTCACACGAATACGTAATTAATTTCTCGAGGACACATCTCGCGTCTGGTTATGAGCACTGTTTGGAGGCAACTAAACTGAATTCCACCGCCTAAATTTGTAAATTTCTGTATTTCATGTCTCTGATTGGCTAATCCTACTCCAATAGAATATCTTCATTTAACTAAAGCTTTTTCTGGTTGTTGATTGGCTATTTTATAAACTGTCACTAAATTTACATTATTATTGCTCCAGTAATGACTATTAGGATTATTAAACATTCTTACTCATTATTGCCTCAAAGTTACCTCATTGTTAGCACTTTTAGCTTATTATTCTCACAGCTCCTACATGATTAAATTACGTAATACATTCACATAACATTATTACACATGGATACAATAATATAAGCATATGCAATGACTGTTACATACATTTTACAAATTATTACATACACATATTGCTTTAAGGCGGACTGTTATTGAATTTATATTTATATAATTTGACTGAAATCATTTAAGTGTTAAAAATACTGCCTCAAATTAAAACTCTTGGGGCTCAGGAAATAATAATAATAATAATAATAATAATAATAATAATAAAGAAGAAGATGAAGAAGAAGAAACATTATGTAAAAGCATTTCTGAACGACTACAAATGCTACAGTTTGTAATTATCATTTCTCGTTGAATGCAGCTGAGTAATAGCTCCACTGTCACATTCTTATTTATAGACCAAATCTCGTTGAAAAGAAATAATAGCAGTTCATGTAACATCAACATAACCGTGTTGATTCTCAGTAACCAACATACACTAAGCTACTAAGAAAACACACAAGACACAAAACAAAATGAAGGCCAAAATGAATATACAAAGAGAAGAAAAGCAATAAGAGGAACTGCTTCGACTGATTTTATGCTGCTATTGTTATCAATACCCAATATAATTTTATATGTCGCTAGGATTTTGTTTTTATGCTTATAAACTCATAATAAACTTCCCATAGAGAAAGAAATCCTCTGCCTACAAAAAACTTATAATAAGTGAATATCCAACATCGAAGTATGACCGCAGAATGAATGGATATGAACTTCGACTTATATATTACTGTGTTAACAATGTTTCAGCACCATGGGTACTTTTATAGTCAATGCTATTATGGTGAAGCCTTTGTGTTATTTTATATCAATAAGCAATAAATAATCATATGAAGATAAAGAAAAATAAGGAGTGGTATTTTGTCTACTTTGATGCTGTTATCACAGTCCAATATAATAAGCTGAAATGTTGTTAATCCTTTTACCAAGTGACTGTAACCTTTTTCATTTACGCAGTCATAGCCATAGATGACATAGCTGTTGTAACTATTTAACTGTGTTATTATCAGGCAGAGAGGTTTTAGTAAGTAAACAATCAAGTTAGGAATACCCCGAGGGTGGACGGAGAAGGGGGAACTTGGAAGTGCTTGCCTTGCAGTGTTCTCTGTAAACAAAATATAATGTACAGTTTGCAGGCAGACCCTACTTCGATAACAGGTCAGAATTAACGATTATTGAAGGAAAAACCCCACTGTATATAATAAAAACTATTGATAGTATACTCTAAAGTTCTCATGGTTTGATTAAGTCATTAATGTATAGAAATCTGAGTTACACTCTATTTCTTTCACATCGAAATCTGTAAATTGTTAAAGCAATAATCCCTCTTATTAACAAATGCCACAGGTCCTCGAAATTTTTTTATCCATAGTTTGGAATTAATAATGTTGCATGTTGCGGTGTTTCATTGAATTAAGGTTGTTTTAGCATGATGTTTTAAATGTCCTTTGAGCTCTAATGTTACACCGGAGGTTTCACTATTTGTGCTGATGTTTTTTATGGCAAATTTCTCTACAAACGATGCTTATGGTGATACTTTCGATGTATGAACTCTTGTTTACTTTAGACATATTCCCAATTTCTCCACCGGCCTATGTATGTATTGATGCAGTAATTTGTATCACAAATTATTTAAATGTAAAGAGTGATTACAGTATGAATATGCATTTTTATGTGACATTGATTTGAGATGTTTGTTGATTGTAATTATTGATGAGAAGTAAGTTGATACGGCCTTACTGAAACTGACAATAATAGCGTGCAATAATGCAGCGAGGGGGTGAGCTGTTTATCATTATTGGAAACGAGGAAGTTACGTAATGTTGGCGCGTTTTCCTTTAGAATCTTCTGGAACATTTCCCTAGAGCATATGTATTCATAATTTTCATTGGATATAAAAATAGACGCTAATGTTGGCGCGTTTTATTAGCCAATAGCAGCTAAGTTATAATCTTTAGGCATATCGGGGTGTATGAGTATAAAAAGAGTAGGTTAGAGGTAAAGTCCTTCAGTCAGTCAGTTCGTCGAAAATATTTGTAAAGTACACGTCGCCTTCACTCCGTCAGTTCATCGAAAATATTTGTAAAGTACACGTCGCCTCCAACCCGTCAGTTCATCGAAAATATTTGTAAAGTACACGTCGCCTCCAGTCCGTCAGTTCGTCGAAAATATTCGTATGATACACGTCGCCTTCAGTCCAGCAGAAATATTACACGTCGGCTATCGATTCACAAGTTACGCGTAGCAGAATTATGAAAAATCTAAAGTGTTGTAAAGTTAATTATACAAAAAGTTGAAGTACGCGAATTAAGAGTGATCAGTAATGAAGTTATTATAACAGTTTCAGTTTGGCGAGTGTCAAGATCAATGTGTAAATGTGATAGTAAATGTGTTCGACAATAAAAGTGTAAAACAAATTCTTTCATCAGTGTTATCTTTGGATAAGAGACTCCCTTCCGTTTACACAACCTGTATAAAGAGAAGTGCTTGACCAAAAGATCATAGCTAGCCGGAGGACAGTGAACAAAAATTAAATAAAATAACAGTAGCATTCTTTCAAACGAACACTAATACTACCGCAAATTGCTAACACCAGATGGAGCTACAAACCTAACAAAGAATTACCTCACAAAATGGCATCACCACGTGAAGTAAGCACACACACAAATAACTTTACAAATAATACCGTCACAAATTGGCACCCAGAACGTGGGGCAGAATAACCAGGAATGAGCAGAATTAACCAGGAAGAAGTGAGATAACCAGGAAGGGGCGAAGGAACCAGGACGTGGAGCGAATGGAGAAGTAAACTGAACTACAAGACGCAGATTCCAGAAACAACAAAAGGGACGACAGACTACGCGGATGATTGGACATCGTAATTCCGAGATTAAAAGGCAACAGGGGAATTCAACTACAGAACACCAAAACGACGTAGATTCATCGTAATACGACGCAGAAGCAACATATAACCTAGGAGAGAGGGGCAGGAAGCTGGACATCAAAGTAACAGCAACAGACAGCATCACAAAGGTCAGAGTATAGTAATTTTTTTTAGAAAACAAAATTGTAACAATCAAATGTACTTGAAGAGTGGTAGGATAAAGAAAACTATGTCCACTAATAATACAGAAGAAACAATGATGGAAAGGGATAGTGTAACAGTTAGCTGTAATTCAATACAGGTTACAGAAAATAGCTCAAACAATTTAGGATTTGAGGGAGAAAATGTTAGTGCAGAAAGTCAGAATAGAATAGCAGGAAATGTTAATTTTGATGCTAGTATGATGATGGAAATGCTGAGAAATATGAATGATAATATGAAAAAGAATAATGAGAATATGGAAAAGAATATAGAGAAATTAAGGGAAGATATTGATAGGAGTTTAGATCAGAATAAGAAAGAATTGAGGGAAGATATTGATAGGAGTTTAGATCAGAATAGGAAAGAATTGAGGGAAGATATTGGTAAGAGTATTACAGATCAATTAAGGGAAGAAATTTGTAAGAATAATGAGAAATTAGAAAAGAAAATAGATCGAAACAGGGAAGATATGCAAAAGAGTAATAGGGAATTAAGGGAAGATATTGGTAAAAGCTTAGAACAAAACCGGAAAGAAATTGAAAAGAAATTCATGGAGCTAGATAGTAGTATGATGAGAATGAGAAATGAAAATCAGGAAATGATAGCAAATGAAATAGGTGAAGTTTCAAAGAAAATGTCAGAAATGAGCAGGGAAATATCAAACCAAAAAAGTGAGGTTAATAATAAAATAGAACAAGCTGATGTAAAATGTACAGAGTTAGGTAGCCGAATGAGTAGCATTTCAAATGAGTTAAGAGAAATGATGGAGGCTACAAATGCAGATTTAATTCAAGCAAGTTAATTTCAGAGGGGAAATATCTGAAATTCAGGAGGAGTCAGAAACACAGAGAAATAAATTGTCTGAAGAAGTTAAAGTTTTGCCTGTAAATAATCAAAAGCCAACTTCTGAAATTAACAAGTACCAAGCTGTTCAAAATGAAAACTCCAATCCAGTACAGTTTATTACAGACTTATCAGAGTACTCTCAAATTACAAAGATACCGGGAGCATTGAACATGACAGTTGTTAAAAGATGTGTTGTTCAGAAAATTTCAGATTGTTTTCAAATTATATCTTGGGATGAAATATCATATGAATACTTTAAGAGGTTATCCATGAACAAATTTTTGAAGGTTAGGATACGACTACGAGTAATGTTTAGCCACAGAAAATTTGATCCAGGAGGGTAAATAGCAATGAGATGTAAAGTAAATGCTGGATAGTTAATGATGACCTGCAGAGAAATGTATTGGAACGTAAGAGGGTTAATTATGTATGTATGTCATAAGAAAGGAGAAATAAATTTTGGACATAACTAAATGTTTAAAGGGAAAAATAACATTTTCTTAGTAACTGTAACAGTATTTGAAAAGAAGAATGTAATAATTGAAACCTAATGTTATATTAAAGTAGAAGTACGTAGATATAATTCCAAGAGTATTGTGGATATAAAGTACTAAACAACAAAAATGGTGTAAAGATAATTAAAACAAATACTTATGTAGCAAACAGAAAATGTAAAACAGTGTCTAGATTTAAGAGATGTAAATATATTTGTGTAGAGGGTGAATATTTTTTGGTAAATATGTTTAATAATTACAAAAAAAAATTCTTGAATTGATAAATTTTTGTTAACAATACAAGAGAGTAAACCAATTTTGTAACAGAAACTAAATAATTCAGGGTACAGTATTTGCTATAAAAAATTTGTGATGTCTGATTAATATCTAAACACATTAAACCAGAGCCAGTAAATAGTGGCAAGATAAAGACAAAACATATGTCGTGTGTTAAATACGTGTGAAGTGTTAAGTGAAAGTGATAGCGTGTGTTCCAAGATTTAGGAGACTAAAAACCCAATTATAAAATTTCCAAACAAGTTGTAAATATTTATAATTATGTTTCTAGTGGGGCATATGATGCAGTAATTTGTATCACAAATTATTTAAATGTAAAGAGTGATTATAGTTTGAATATGGATTTTTATGTGACATTGATTTGAGATGTTTGTTGATTGTAATTATTGATGAGAAGTAAGTTTATACGGCCTTACTGAAACTGACAATAATAGCGTGCAATAATGCAGCGAGGGGGTGAGCTGTTTATCATTATTGGAAACGAGGAAGTTACGTAATGTTGGCGCGTTTTCCTTTAGAATCTTCTGGAACATTTCCCTAGAGCATATGTATTCATAATTTTCATTGGATATAAAAATAGACGCTAATGTTGGCGCGTTTTATTAGCCAATAGCAGCTAAGTTATAATCTTTAGGTATATCGGGGTGTATGAGTATAAAAAGAGTAGGTTAGAGGTAAAGTCCTTCAGTCAGTCAGTTCGTCGAAAATATTTGTAAAGTACACGTCGCCTCCACCCCGTCAGTTCATCGAAAATATTTGTAAAGTACACGTCGCCTCCAGTCCGTCAGTTCGCCGAAAATTTTGTATGATACACGTCGCCTTCAGTCCAGCAGAAATATTACACGTCGGCTATCGATTCACAAGTTACGCGTAGCAGAATTATGAAAAATCTAAAGTGTTGTAAAGTTAATTATACAAAAAGTTGAAGTACGCGAATTAAGAGTGATCAGTAATGAAGTTATTATAACAGTTTCAGTTTGGCGAGTGTCAAGATCAATGTGTAAATGTGATAGTAAATGTGTTCGACAATAAAAGTGTAAAACAAATTCTTTCATCAGTGTTATCTTTGGATAAGAGACTCCCTTCCGTTTACACAACCTGTATAAAGAGAAGTGCTTGACCAAAAGATCATAGCTAGGACAGTGAACAAAAATTAAATAAAATAACAGTAGCATTCTTTCAAACAAACACTAATACTACCGCAAATTGCTAACACCAGATGGAGCTACAAACCTAACAAAGAATTACGTCACAAAATGGCATCACCACGTGAAGTAAACACACATACACAAACATTTTAAGTAAAACCGTCGCAAATTGGCTTCCCAAACGTGGGGTTCAATAAATAAATAATGTCACAAATAATACCGTCACAGTATCGAATAAAAATGAATTTAATTTAGAGGATAATTTATTTAATATTTACATTTTTTATTTTTTTAACTTGGAATAGTCGTAACAAAATGGTCTGTTGGGTTGTGAAGGAATGTGTCCATCACAATACCTAACGTCACTTACTCCGTGCAGTAACATGATTGCCTCTGTTTTACTTACTAAAACCCCTCTGCCTGGTTATTATTCCGTGATCAAAGAGGACATCAACGAATAATGTGTGAACTCGCTGTTCCTTTGTTATTTTGTGAGGCCGTGAAAGCCTAAATAATCATTCTTATGTTGCAATATTCGATCTATTACAATATACTTTGAAAAGGAAATAGCTGGTATTGCGAGCTTGTGTGAAATGGGGCAGAATTTCGAATTCTAACCTAGACAATCTATAAGACAGAAAGCCTATTCACATCTATAAAACAGAGCAATATATATTATCACGGTGCATTTGGTAATAGTGTTATTATAATGTTTAATGTGTAGTTTTTGGCGGTATAATTCTACATTTTGAAACCTGAAACTTAAATCAAATATACGGCAGTCAAGTGGCGAGACACGGAAGTCGCTTCGTCAAATGGCTTTCAACTCCGAGTCATTATCCGGCAAATAGGCGATTGCAATCAGAACGTTCAACTGAATAATGGCTTAGTGGCACATCTAGCCACGTTTTGTATATAAACCCCGGGTTCTACCCTCATGGTCGATTTTGGATCATCTTGCAGCAGGAGCTTAAGTCGGTCGGAGTCTTGAACGACCACGTGGTCCAAAGGGTTATTTTAGGATGCGATAATCAACGAGCGCTAAGTATCATCACCCTCCACGACAGGTAAGGTGCTTCTTCATTCAATTACTTGTAAATTCCTTTTCGGCATCGTGTCATAGTTTATAAAAAGGTATATGTTTATTGAAGGGTGGCGCTATCATGTAATTGTTTCTTAAAGACCTTCCCCATCCCGGGTTTCCTTCCTCACTCAGTGAGTCGCTCTGTTTGGATTACGAGCCCCTAAGTTAGAAGTAGCATGTGTCGGTAGACGTGCGGATCTCCTGCCACCTGTTGGCGCTAGTTACATCCCCTGCATCCTTTGAGCTAGCCCACCAATTACCTGTAGCATTTAGTGACACTCTATCCTTTCCAACCCCTATCGTTTCATCCTCTTCTTCTCGTGACATTTGGTGGATGCGCCTCTGGGCGTCCACCGTCACCCATCAAACATCCCTTATTGCACCCGTGACAACTTGTAGGCGGCACCGGTTTGTTGGCCGAAACCCTTAATCCCAACCCCTGTTCTAATCGTGACAGTATTAAGATAATCACAGCTGCATAAATTGAATATATTGAAAATATATAAATAATAGGTATTTATATAAAAATTACGCATTTGAAGTTATTTAAACTCAGATCCATGTTCATTCTGTTTCATAGTTATCCGTAAATCACCAGAATTGTTTTTAAGCTTTCCAAATTTAATATTTGCCTTTTGTCTGTGAGAATTATTTTGAAAGCAGAACAACTTATTTGTACTATCGCGGATGGTGCTCCATATAAACATTTTTTTTAATCTTGGAAATTGACGAACTGACAGGAGAGAATTCTTTCCTGATTGTTTTAGAAATCCTGTGAAGGGTATGTGACAGAGGGGTTAATGCATGAAGTTAGAATAAAAAATGTTAAGGAGAAGAGTGCAGCAACCATATTTAAGGGAGCATCAGTACAAAACAACTTAACCTTAAAATCTTCTACATTGTCACAGTATACCTTTGTTTACAAGACAAGTAAATGTTTGGTTATTCACTTTCGGAAGTACCTTAACACATGTGCGAGATGCGGAATCGAAGGTCCATCAGCGTCAAGTTTTCCTACTATAAAATTTGCTAATGTCTATCCATAGAGTCTGAGGTTCAATCTAAAGAGATATATCTAAGAATCATCTATTTCCCCTCGAATGGATGGCGTTTCATTACACATTGTGTTTAAATTTCTTTAAAAAAACGCTTCGGTTGTCAGCATAGAAGTTACTGCTAATGTTGAAGCTGGCTGTGTTAGTAGCATGTTTATTTAATTTGATTTTTCTGCTGGGCTTTAACGTTATGCCATGCTCCGTGTACACACTGGCGTAGGTGGGAATTCTTTTCTAGCGAAATCTAAATGTGTAAAGTTCAATGAATTAAAATTATAATCTTGTATAGCCATATTTCTATCAAAAATATGGATATGGCCCTATGGATTCCATCCCACATTGGAATACAAGGCAACAAACGGACCGATCAGGTAGCAAAAGCAGCCACTAAACATCCACTAAGTGACCCAACTATAACCTCATCAGCCAATGATGTTATCTCAACCATTGAAAAGAAGATCTACTAACAGTAAAAGACAGGATGGCTTACTCCACGAGAGGCAAACTGTGATATAATATGAAGTTTATCGACACATCTTCCCATTAATTCTCTTTACAGACAAGATCAGGTTTTAATATCCTGACTGCGAATGGGCCATACCACGATCACACATTATCTTCTTTCAAAGGACCAACGAGCAATCTGACACCAGTAAAACATACTGTTAACGACGAAACACACAATCGCGGAATGTGCACAATACTATCAATGGAGACAACACTACCACATACCCAATGATTTACAAACAGCACTCAACTATTCAGATAGTTGAATTTATTTAAGAGCATACATTTATATAAACGTATACAGCGTTCAATCAATTTGATTAGTTATAGTTTGTATACTAGTTCATTGTAATGGTTTAAAATTACCAGTGTGTTAAATAGCCTCATTGTTTTATTGCTAAATGTTCATTTTATAAAAAGTTATAAACTCGCGATATGACTACTATGTTAAAGCGACTATAAACTTAAAACAAACAACAACCATAATCTCAAAGACCTCCAAATACTTTTGACTATCGGAATAACAGCTTTTCTGTATTTAAACTGCTTATACAAACCTATTTGCTACAAATATCGCAGAATGCTGTTATTTCATCATAAGTAAATTTTGCAAACTCTAATAGCCAATGTCGAATCAGTACCGATTTTGATTTTTATCTTTGGCACATTACCGCATCGAGCCGCACACGACAACGTCCTACCATTTAAGGAGAGGGAAGGAGGAACAGTTAACAGACATTCAAACCAAACGTTACACATCATTGTTGTGGAATTCTATCTGACGCTGGCGATACTACGTTTCACCTATTATTGATTTCTATCAGTTAAATCTATGAAAAGATTATCCCTGTACTACCCACCGTAACACTGAAGTCACATACCATATTTTGTATATTATCCTTTTATACAGGGCGAGTCACCTAAAACTTGCACCGCAAATATTTTGGAAATGGTAAGTGCTATTGATGTGCAGTTTTCACAGCATTTATTGGTAGTCAGGGGCTCGTATATTTAGCCTATAAACAGATTTTAATAATACTGAGAAAGTGTATTTTTGAGCAAACGTACAATTGCTTAAATGGAATAATCCCTAGTTATATCGAACATAATAAAGGTAGGGTAAATTAGAATGTCAATGGTCTTTGTTGCAGGATACTAGTGCAAGTGGTTTACGAGAAAACGTATTTTGAAAAGTTTCAGCCCGACAATTGTTTGTCCCATTTAGTTGCTTGGTACGATGTTGTTATGTTTGTTTCCATTGTGTTTCCTGTTCATTGATTGCATTGCGACTTTCTGGTCGGTTAGTTTGTGACAGTTCAAGCAGTAAGTGGTGAGTGGAAGATGCGGTTTACTAATGCAGAAAAAACCGACATACTCATGGTGTATGGAGAGTGTAGGAAGAATGCAGTTCGTTCCTGTACGATGTATGCGGAAACGTATCCCTATAGACGTCAACCAACAGGCAATTATTTATGAACCTCTTCAACCAATTACGTGAAAGTGGTACTGTTACACCTAGAAAACGTAACATAAACAAACAAGTGACTGGAGAAGAGACAGAAATTAATGTTTTGGCTGCAGTTGCAGTAGATCCGCAAATTAGTTCCCGCACAATCGCACGTGGAAGTGGCATAAGTCAGGCAAGTGTACTGCGCATTCTCCATCGACATAGGTTTCATCCCTATCACATCTCTTTCCATCAAGAGCTGCATGGAAACGATTTTGAGAATCGTGTTAACTTTCGTACATGGGCATTAAGACATGATACTCCATAGTCATCACGTATCTTGTTTAGTGATGAGACAACATTTACTAAACCGCAGAAACGTGCACTATTGGTCTGTTGACAATCCCCGTTGCCTTAGTCAGGTGGAACGTCAGCGTCCATGGAGTTTAAACGTGTGGTGTGGGATAGTGATGAACCGATGCCCAGGGATGAAAGCGAGTAAATAGTTATCTAATGAAAGTGAGGGAGATGAATGATAGGAAAGGTGAAGGAGCACCGGTGGAATGGAATGGTGGGGGAAACGGAGAAAACCCAACCAGACGCCACTTTGTCCACCACAAATCCCACATGCTAGTCCCTGGGATCGAACCCTTGACGCCTTGGTGAGAAGCGAGCGGGCTAACCGCTCGGCCCGGCGACGCCCAGAGTTGTAAAAACTAAAGGATAACAATCCACTACGGAGAATCGAACTCGAGCCTCTTCTCTGCTCCACGCCAAGCACGGTGTGGGGATAGTCCAAATCAGAGCTTTGTGCTTGTATTATAGAGTTAGCCAAAGCGGCGCACAGAAATTGACGGCCGTGAGCCGCGCTCTCACTCGAAAGGACTTAGAAAAACTGTAACTGCTCAAGAGACCGGCCACTTTTAGTTTGACTGATGTACCTACAACGAAATGTGTAATGAAACGTTCTATAGTTTAAGAAACCGAGTAGAGAAACTCATACGAACATGTGTGTCGCGCTGCTATATACATTATTTTCGTTCTAAATCCAGAGTACAATTAACGCGAATTTACGCTTTGAGTAAGCCAGAAGTATTACGTATTTAGTTTTGGACATAAAGCCCTAACGATCCTAAGTAGCGCATGGAAGCAGAAGCTTCATTTTACAGCAGTGGCACCAACTGGTCAATATCAAAGAACCGCAACACAGGACTACGAAAATAGGCCGTCCGCTCGACATTTCTAGCTTTACTCTCAAAGCAAAACAGGTGTGTTTCATCGGATGTTCAAAAGGTAGCTATGTTGAGAATTACGGTCCGAATTTACAGCTTAGAGCACAGGGAATGTGTAGTGCATTTCTGTGTTATCCAGCTGAGAGACCCGCAAATGGGTGCGAAGTGCTGGGAAATTAGTACCTATGTCCCTTGTTACTCCTCTGTTTTCTTTCTTTAACATGTACCTAATAGCTAGAGAGGGTACTGCATTTCACCCAAAAATTCCATATCGAGATTTCACCGAAAAATGTCTGAGGCCCGCTGAAACCAGAAAAAGCATTTTTATGAAACGGCCCGTGGTTGAGGCAGTATTTTTAACAGTTAAATTATTTCAGTGTAATTATATAATACATAATTCAATAACAGCCCGCCTTAAAGCAATATGTGTATGTAACAATATATAAAAAGTGTATATTACAGTCATTGTAAATGTTAATATTATTGTATACATGTTCAATAATGTTATGTGATTGTATTAGGTAATTTAATAATGTAGGAACTGTGAGAATAATAGGTTAAACGTTGCTAACAATGAGGTAACCTTGAAGCAATAATGAGTAAGAAAGTCAATAATGCTACTAGTCATTATTGGAGCAACAATAATGTAACTTTTGTGACAGTTAATAAAATAGCCAATCAACAACCAAAAAAAAAACTAAAGTTAAGTAAAAGTATTCTTTCGGAGAAGGATTAGCCAATCAGAGACTTCAAATACAGAAATTTACAAATTTAGGTGGTAGAAATGAAGTCAGTTGCTTGTAGACAGCACTCATAACTGGACGCGTTGGTTGCAGCAGTGTTCCTGACCGGACGCGAGACACGTCCTCGAGAAATTTAATACGTATTTGTGTAAGACGAAAATAGTTTTACATGTTAAAAAGTGCAAGTTATTAATAAAAAAATCTCACAGCTCTCTCCCTCCCTCTATCAGTGAAGTGTTATTTAAATCGTGTCAAGCATTAATAAAAGAAGTGAAGTAAAATTATAATCTGTGTAAGCCTACATTCTTCAGTCGCACCACAACCCTGCAAAGAGAAACATGTCTCTAACAATAATACTGACGCAGCCGAGGCAAACATAAATATATAATGTTTAAAGAAACAGTCAAAATACAAAGTTAATATTTTTAAACATTTTTGGGGGAGGGTAAAGGCCACCGGAAAGTACATTTGGGGCGAAAACTACCGGAATGCGGGTACTATACGTGCGGTTGCAATGAACTTCAAGTTCGGCTCCCAACAGTTGAAACATAATACAACTCCTTCAATACAACCTACTTCAAATTGACTCCCAAAGTGTGGTGCAAATAACGTAAAGATACTATCTACTACATGGTATGTGTGTGAACACAACAACTCCTTAACGAAATCTTCGATAAACACCAAACTTGGCATTTAAGTTTAGTGTGTTACAAAGATGCAACAAGAGAATTTCCAAGACAATCCCCCAAATCCAAACTATACTTGAATGGATCATTATTTGAAATTTTTTATTTCCTGAAAAATATCCCAAACGATTTTGAATAAATTAGCGTATTTCACAAATATTTATATGAAAAATTAAATGTATAACTTGAATTTTCTGGAAATAGCCTGTTAAGTCTTCTTAATAATTCTGAAAGACTTGTATAATTCGTTGACCGTAAGAGACAGATCCCATTGAAACACACTATAATTAGGAATCGTGTTTTTAAAGCAAGTGCCGTTTTAAATATTTTGCCGCTGTAGAGCTGCAACCGCGATTTTGAGCATAAGCAAGTACTTCCTCCATTCACTAGGAAGCCAGACGCAGCTGTGAGCGATCGTCACTTTGTGTTTTCCTGTTGTTAGAGAGTTTCTAAATGTTCAAAATAATCGAACGACTCGCCGGCTGTGAAGTCAGATCAGTGATTGTTTTTTTTTTTTTTTTTGAATGCGAGAAATGGTACGCCAGCAAACATTCATTGCCAATTATGTGAGGATTATGGGTAAACAATTATGAGTGACAATGCCCGGCCAAACGAACTCAAGATGAGATCGCATCATTTGGTTGGGAACAATTCGACGACACTTTCTACAGTCCGGATTTGGCAGCAAGCGATTTTTAATTCCTTGGTAGAAAACGTTTCAACGACGATGATGTTGTGAAACAGGAAGTACAGACTTGGCTTTCATCGCAGGTGGCGCCATCTTTTGACGAAGGATACAAAATCTGGTTTTACGACAAGTGCCTGAATAACGGCCGTAATTATGTAGAGAAGTAGTGTAAGATGCAAGTATGAATGATAATAAAGAATTTGGAAAATATTGTTCTGTTATGTTGTAAACAAATCTCGGTACTTACTTTAAAACACACCTCGTATGTACTTCTTTTATCGAGTTAATTATTTCCGAGATATTCCTTGTTATTGGTTCGAATTTGCAAATATTATAGCTTTCTTAAAGAGAAGTCGTTATTCCTTTTATTCTCGTCGTCATGCAAAAACCATGGAATTTCAAACGCACCTACTAGTGACATGCTCTTTAAATATGACTATCGCTCTACTTACTGTTTCATACAACGAAATATATAAACGTAAATTGAAAGTTTATCTGGATTAACAAGTAGCAGTTAGTATAATCAGCTTTTTAAAATAGTTTGCAGAAGCGTGAGTAGAGAAAGTAATGTGAGAATATCGTAATTTTTTCTTATATGTAATAACACATGTTTTAAAATAAACGCAAATTAAATAACAGGTTTATTGGTCGTTTATTTAAAAAAATGTAAATATATATAAAATGTCATATTTATAGTTAAAAATACGGTAGAAATTTCTTAGTAATTTTTATTGTTATAGGTAATGGTTTTCATTCTCCAATTGTGGCGTGAAGTTTCTGAAATTTGGCTGGAGACAAGCTTTCAGTCGTTGTTATCGATCGTTGATCACATGCACTACATATGGTCGCATTTTCATTAGTTTATTTCTGTTGTTTCAACGCTTTCAGTTATTTTTCAAAATTAAAATAATTCCTAATGGAATGTTCCAAAAGCTCAGGAAGCCTCTGTCAGCTGTCATGGATAACCCTGCAGGTCAAAAAATAGAATAATAGTACAGTTTTCCGGTTAATCTAAATTTCCAAATGAATTCTCATTCCCTTACAGCCAATACGTTTTTTAAAAATTTCGCTTTTGAGCGATAAATTTGCGCGAAAATTTGAGACAAAGTTATAGTCACAAATCGGTTACTGTCATAAATCTTGCCTTTACTTCTTGCTGCATCTCTCTGTTACATTTCGCATTTATCGCTAACAACTCCCCCCCCCAAAGAAAAATCGGTCCTAGCTTTACCCCATTATTGTACCTTTGTGGGCTTAGGTTTGCTTTCTTAAATGCGTATTTAGTATACAGCCTTCCTCGACAATGAAATATTTTATTGGTATCCTGCAAGCATCGGTGGCTCTGCTCGCGTTATTATACGCACATTCCTCTTTGTCTTACTCTCATTTACAACTGCCCACTCTGATAATGGGTTTTTCGTAGTTTCCCCGGGTCTGTAGACGAATGCTGGGATGGTTCATCTTCTAACACGACTTTACTGTCCATTTCCTTCATCACCATTATCATCTGCTTCAGACTTGAAGGACCAGGCGACGGGTTCGGCTTGTTGCGGCTGGGCGGTGGTGGTATGGTTTGTGAATGTTTCTCCCTGGTGTCGATCGGACTGCTGACGAACGCCCTCTGTGAGCGGCTTCAATTCAGGATCCCCTGGCGGCCTCGAGGTTGAGAGCAGGCTTGACGGCGTCCTATGCATTCGATCTGGAAATGTTAGGAACCCCGCCCAGCTTTCTCCGTCGTCCCTCAGTTTGATCGTCCTTCGGGTCTCTCCTTCATTCCTCCCTCCCAAGTGTCGCTTTCGAAGCACAAAGGGCCACATTCACCTACGTGCGGCGCTCTGCCCCGGTTTCAAGGGCCCCTCCACGAGTTGTAATTTTTTCTTTTCCCTCATCCTTTCTCTCAATCTCCCTTCATCTACGTCTTTTTCTTGCTCTTCAACACTCTCCATTTCTTTCCAATCCTTTCTACCACTCTGTTTCGTTTTGGCTACGTATCCCTGTAGACAGGACGTAACCGGCTCATATACCGCAGCTCAGTTATCTATTGTTATCGGTTCCCAAAATCATAAGCCCAGCAATGGCAAACAAGAGCCTGTATTACTGGTTTCATAGAACTCTATTGTGTAGTTATGAGAAACTTGGTTGACGTAGACAATTCATAATCAGGGACGCGCAAGGAGTGAATGGAAATGCATACAGCATCTCCTGAAGTTTATAAGCCCTTAAGTATAAGTTAATTGTTAGGAATTGAAATAAACTACCATACAACCGAGCGGGATAGCTCAGGTGGCGAGGTCTGTGGCCTACATTCGGGAAGTTCGGGGTTCGACTCCCGATGACCACCCACTCTGACGATGGGGTTTTTCGTAGTTTTCCCCTGATCATCTAGGCGGATGCCGGGTGGTATGTTCTACTACGATTTCTCCTTTCTCCCGTTTCCTCTCATTTCATCTCTCCCTCTCACGTTTCAGGTGTTTCTTCGAGTCCTACGGTGCTGGTGGTGTCGGGCAGATGGCATAGTTACTTGCGCATTGGCAAGATTTCTTCCCGTGAACACCAGGATGCGTTGTCCCGCCCGTTAGATTCGCTTCGTCGCCCTCACTCAGGATTCGTCGCCTCTATTGGTGCGCGATTGTACAAACTGGAAATATTAGGACTGCTACGTGTGTGTGGGCCTGTCTGAATGCGGATCTGCGACCTCCGGCGGTTCCTTCACTTCATCTATGCCTCCCGAAGAGTACAGCCACGTAGATCAAGCTGGTTAGTGGCAGGTGTTCCCCTCCAATAGCATCCTATAAGCATGCTACCATACAACTCTTAACTTCGTATGGGATTTATTAAGATCATACTATGAATAAAATGTAACAGAATATATAAATTATTATAGCTTTCTTACCTGCGTTGTTTAAAATAAAATTACCATTCTATCAACCGTCAAATCATGGTATATCTACTAAGCGAATGAACAATCGAATGTGTTATGGAATACTAACATATGCCATAAAAAATCTGATGTGTTACACTCACATGACTTTCTCTAATCTTGTACAAACTATTTTTACAAACGCTTATTCTCCATCTCCTTCATGTTAATCGAGATAAACGTTTGCAGACTCTATCTTATTGCTAATTTTCTTGTAGGTGTAAAGGGAATATGGTAGGCTTTAAGCGATAGTCAAATCTTCTAAGAGGTGGTTGCTATGTGGAGCATTGCATTATCTTTGCATGTCCAGGACATAGAAAAAATAAAGCATTTTTGGAAACATGTCCAAGTGTATGTCTTGTGTGACTGTGTGTGTGTGTGTGTGTGTGTCTATGAACAGCATAACTCAAAAACAAAAAGTCGGATAAACACCAAAGCTGGTATTTAGGTTCAATATGTTCCAGGGATGCGACATAAAGTATTCAAGAAAATATTCCCACCCCAAACCACCCTTTACATGGAACATTTTTTCGAACATTTTTATTTTCTTAAAAACAGCTCTAACGATTTTGATTAAAGTATCATATCTTTATGACTTTTTATGGCAAATAAAATGTACATCTGGAATTATCTGGGGATGTCTCCAAAAGTCCTCTTCATTCTGAACAACTTTTGCATACTGGCAAACCGCAAGAGATAGACAAAGGTTTACTACATAAAAAATGTAGATCGCGTTAAAACATACAATATAGGTCAAACATTTTTTTGTATAGTGAACCATTTTCTAGATATTCCTTGCTATTTCTTTTAATTTTCCAATACTTACACTTTTTCTCAACTGAGAATTCGTTGTTTTTTTTTATGTTCTTTACATGCAAAAAGAATTACATTTTACACATAGCGACCAGTTCTAAAAGTATTTGACTATCGCTTAAGACGTACTATGTTCCCCTTGTTTTGTATTTGCAAGGGCAATATAGAAATACAGTAGCCTTTAAGCATCGACATATCTCTTAATAGCCGGTTGCTATGTGCAGCACCATTCTCTTTGCCACAGATTAATACTCTTTGCATATCCAAAACAAAAAAAATTAATAACGAATTCCCATTTGAGAAAAAGTGTAAGTATTGGAAAATCTAAGGGAATAGCAAGCAATATCTCGAAAATGGTTCACTCAACAAAAAAAAAATGCATATGACAAAAATTGTGTATTTTAACGCGATCTAGATTTTTGGTGTGGAAAATTTTTGGCCATCTGTTATGGTTTACTAGCTATGCAGAAAATTCGAGATATACGTTTCATTTGTCATAAAATATCTTAAACATATGATATTTTAATAAAAATTGTTACAGCCATTTTAGACAAAATTAATATTTTCGAAAAATGTTCCATGTAAAAGGTAATCTGGGGTTAGGGATTTTCTTGAAAAACCTTCGTGTCGTATCTCTGGAAGATACTGAACCTAAATACCAAGTTTGGTGTTCATCCGACCGTTTGTTTCTGAGTTATGATGTTCACAGACACACACATGGACATGTTTCCAAAAATGCTTTTTTTGAATTCAGCGGTTCTCAAAACATATATTTTCGGTGAAATCTCGGTATCGAATTTTTGGGTGGAATACAATACTTCCACTACTTACTATACGTAGTAGAGAAATTAAAAATAAGAATGAGAAAACAAAACCACAAAATTCACATAAGCTAAAATCATAATAAATACACTGTTCCAAGAAATAATTAATTTGGAAATTTACGCTTTTTAATAGTGTTTAACGCCCGCTCTCACTACATATAGTATCACAGGAGATGGATGACATTGATAATACACTGGTGTGCAAAACCTAAGCATGAAGGTAATCTTCGAATGCTCTGACACTGCCAAGTAACATAAATCAATGAAACTTGAATCACAGAGGGAACTGCTGCGGTATGCTACAATAGGCAACTAAACGAAATATGCAATGAGACGAACAGAAATGTCACTTTTATTCATAGACCATAAGCTACACTAAAGTCAATAAGACATATGATGCCTCTCTAGGTTTACAGAAACAGATACATGATGCTTAAAGGGTGTATGATCACCACGGATAGCAATGCATGCTCTGCATCATGCTCCCATGCTGGCCACAAGCTTGGTAAGCGGATCTTGTGGTAGGGCGTTCCATCCCTCCACCAGCGCTGTTGACAACTGTTGAATTGTCGTTGTTGCATGTGGATGTGCTTCAATGAGCCTCCCCAAAGCATCCAACACGTGTTCGATGGGATTTAAATCGGGGGAACGGGCAGGCCAATCCATTCGCCGAATATCCTCTCGTTCCAAGAGATCCTCCACCTGCGCTGTTCGATGTGGTCGCGCATTGTCATCCATAAAAATGAAGTCAGGACCGACTTCATCCCTGAAAAGACCCATATGGATAAGGAGTACAGTATCACAATAATGTTGACCAGTGAGCGTACCATGTTCAAAGATTTGGAGGTCGGTGCGTCCATGCCACATTATGCCTCCCCAAACCTTAACACCCGGACCACCAAAACGATCATGTTCAAGGCTGTTCCTGGGTTCATTACGTGTTCCCATCTCTCGCCAGACGAGGGTACGTCGATAATCACTACTTATACTGCTCTCACCCGAGAAGAGCACACGACCCCATTTTTTGTGGGGGGAAACAGGAATAAAGGTTTAAGGAAAAACAGATATATATATATATATATAGGTTGTAGGAAGGAAAAAGGAAGAGGAAAAGAAGGATCTTATACTGTGGTGGCACTATTTATTGGGGGCATAATTGGTATCGTGTGGCTGGTACCGCCGAAGCAAACCTGCGGTTCGTGGGTAATTCCTAAAAGACGGAGAGGTCCAAAGTGGACACACTCCTCAGTGGTGAGTAGGTAAAGGTCATGGCCGAGGCCCTGACAGTAACCCAGAAGTCAGTGGTGGCGTAACAGTTGATGCTGGTACCGAGCCCGGGCCTGTTACCTCCGGGCATCGGAGTGTCGGTGGTGAGTTAACAGGAAATGGAGGCTCCAATCCCGGGCCTGTTATCTCCGGGAGTTGGCACGTCGTTGTTGAAGATGATATACTGGAGGAGGTGGCTGCCGTAGTCTGTCGATCTCGTTGAGGGTGTCCATGTTGGTCTGGTTGATGCGCGAGATGATGTCTGAGAAGCGTTCCTCAATGACGATTAACATCTTGCTGACACAGCTGTCCATGTCCAGGGTGCGTCTGTTTATTTGGTCCAGGCATTCTTGTCGTTCGTTGAAGTGGCTGTTCATGTTGTTGGTCAGACGCTTCTTGGTAACGTCGTGGGATTCGTCTATTATATCAGCGATTCCATTAAACTTCGCGCTGATCTGCTCTTCCAGGGTATTCAGCCTGCTGGAGAGGTTTAGCATCTCAGCGTGGAGGTCCTGGATGGCTTCTATGATGGCTGTGTTGGTCGTAGTGTGTTGTTGGAGGAGTTGGTTCCTGGCTACTATTTGTTCCTGGATCTGCGGTGAGTTGCTGGAAGAAGTGGTGTCCTGGGATGTAGGTGTGAAGTTCTGCGGTGTCTCTGAGCTGTGCGGCGTGGCTCTACGAGGGTAGAGTGGGCAGACGGCCTGGCCAGTGTAGTGCTCCTTGCCCCCACAGGAGGCGCAGAAGTGGCGGCGGTGTCTCAGGTCGTGTGCCCTGCATTCGGAGGTGTTGATCCCATTGCCGCAGTAGTGGCAGCGGGGTGCGGCGTCACAAGACGCGGCGGTGTGCCCGTACAGGCAGCAGCGGCGGCATGGAGTTGGTCGCGCACTGCGGCTGGCCTCAATCACCAGGGTTTGCCCTAATAAGGGCATTCCTGCGTGCAGGGCTGCCGAGTAGTCTTCCTCCTCCATGAAGGTTAGACGGACCAGCGGTGTGGGACCTCTGTCGTTCTTAATCCTAGTCGCCTTGGCCGCAGACGGCCAGAAGCGCTGGGCGGCGGTGAGCAATAAACTGTCCGGAAGGTGACGGTGCACTCCCCGGACAACAGCGGAGAAGCGTGCAGGCACGCTGGTCAGCGGTGTGTGGCTGGCTGTGCTGGCTGGAGATGTGGCGCTGGGCGCTTCGATCGGTGGTATCGGCGGCGGAGAGGCTGGAAGTTGTTCTTCGTCGGCGGTGGAGCTGTTAGTGCCTTCCTCTCGAGGAGGAGGCAAGGAGGCTGCGGTGGTCTTGACGGTCTTCTTCCTACCCATCTTGACTCAGCGAGAGCTCGAAGCCCGACCCCATTCCTCGTTGGTCCAATTTTAATGCTCTTGGGACCATCGGAAATGGTGCCACCGATGTGCGGATGTGAATGGAACACAACGTACTGGCCACCGGCCAAAGAGACCACCTCTGTGTAGTCGCCATGCCACTATGTATCGTGAGATTGCGTGCCTAGCTGTCCTGTTAAATGTGGTTGCAATTGTACCTGCTGTTTGGCGTGGATCCCTTCTTGCCTGTTGCACAATGTAGCGGTCTTCTACTGCTGTAGTTGAGCGTAGTCAACCTCCACCTCTTCTTGGGACAGCAGTGTCTGTGGTTTGGAAAATTCCCCATGCACGTGAAACAATGCTGTGAGCAATTCCAAGCTCCTGAGCAACACTCGTCACACTTCGCCCTTCTTCCAGATTCTTCCCCGTGTGAAGCCATCCAAATGGTGTCTGTGGGATAAGTTGCAATGAAGAACACCACTACAGTGCACCGTAACAGTTCGCTAATTGCCACACACCGTCTTGTCCTGTTTCGGCAACTGCCCCGTGTTGCGGGACCAGACCCATTTGGCACTATAGGCTCGCTACACTCACACCATGTGACGTCCAGCTTTCTGTGTACGTGTGAGAGACCTCTGGCAACATGCTTCCGCACCTTCATCTACTTCCGCTAAGTAGACCATTTGATATATTACTTTAGCCATCTCGTCCTTAGGTTTTGCAGGCCAGTGTACATAAAATAAAACGATGAGTGGGAAACGAAATTTGAGAAGAGAAGTTCCAGGCTTAAGTTTAGCATACCCTTTTGCTAGTTATGAAAACTGAGGAAAACCTGCAAAAACTCAGTCAGGGAGGAGGTCCCGGTGGGATTTGAGCCTCAGATTCACGAGTCCGGACCTTACAGCATCGGCCACCCGTGTCGATAAGAAATTGACATTACTGAATTGAATCGATTAAAACAGATTTCAAAGTCGAAAGAATCTGGTTTTCCGTAACGGAAAGTGAAGTGGTTTGGAGTGAAGTGTATGTTGAGGTATGAAGAAGTTCTATTGCGGCTACGTATGGAAAGCCAGTTTGTAGAAAGTGTGTTATATTTCGACTGTTGGGGAGCCGAACTTGAAGTAGTTGCAACCGCACGTATGGTAAAAAGTTTCCGGTAGCCTTCGCCCTAAATGTACTTTTCGGTAGCCTTTGCCCCAAATTTTTAAAAATATTAACTTTGTAATTTTGACTGTTTCTTTAAATATCATATATTTATGTTTGCCTCGGCTTCGTCAGTATTTATTTTTAGAGACATGACTGTCTTAGCAGGGAGTGGTGCGACTGAAAAATGTAGGCTTACACAGATTATAATTTTACTTCACTTCATTTATTAATGCTTGACACGATTTAAATAACACTTCATATATATATATAGATAGAGAGAGAGAGAGAAAGAAAGAGAGAGAGGAGATAGAGAGAGAGAGACAGAGCTGTGAGATTATTTTATTAATTACTTTAACTTTTTAACACGTAAACTATTTTCGTCTCACACGAGTTGTATAAAATTTCTCGAGGACACATCTCGCGTCCGGTTACGAACACTGTCTACAACCAACGCGTCCAGTTATGAGCGCTGTCTACAATCAAACTGACTTCTGAATTTGTAAAGTTTGCTATATTTCAGTTTCTGATTGGCTAATCCTAGTCCAATAGAATACCTTCATTTAACTAAAGCTTTTTCTGGTTGTTGATTGGCTATTTTATGAACTGTCACAAAAATTATATTATTGTTTCTCCAAGAATGACTAGTAGCATTATTAAACCTTCTAATTCATTATTGCCTCAAAGCTACCTCATTGTTACCTCATTGTTAGCAACTTTTAATCTATTACTCTCACAGCTCCTACATTATTAAATTATGTAATACATTCACATAACATTATTCAACATGTATTCAATAATATAAACATGTACAATGACTGTAATATACACTGTTTATATCTTGTTACATACACATATTGCTTTAAAGCGGGCTGTTATTGAATTTATATATAATATAATTAGACTGAAACCATTTAAGTGTTAAAAATACTGCCTCAGGTAGTAGGATTTCGTAACTTTTCCAGAAATGAATAACAATGGTGTTGATTTATCTGCAGATGTGGTTCCAATTTGAATCATGTTTGATACTGCTGTCGATATGGATGGAGTAGTCCAATCATCACTGCATACTGATACGCTTCAGTATTACGTTTCAATAACCAGCTGACGTTTTATCCTAAAAAATCGCATCCTTGAAGTCATATTATAGGTTAAAAGACTGTGATTGGTAAATATTGGAGGCATTGCTAAACGTTATTGGTCAGTATCGAATGCGCGGCGTATGAATGAACTAATCATAGCTTCATATATAGTTAAAATACGAGACACTGGTATTGTTAGAGTGACAGTATCACATAACTACTGCTGTAAACAATATAGTAGCATTATATCCTTTAGAACTATTTGTTACAATTGGATTAACTTGCACGTGATAGGACATTCCAACTCCCACTGACATACTGCACCCGAACAAAACATTCCAATTCTTAAGCTTCTTAGAGTATTAAAAACTGTCCGTTCTTTTATTCCAAACTTTTCTATCTAAATTAGTCGCTCTGTAAACAAGATTTAAAACAAGTGCAGATTATCTGCTCTGAGAGAAACTGAAGTAGAGGGGGAAGGGAAAGATGAAGCATAGAATTTGTTCTTCCTCTGAGCCAGTAAGTACATAAGTAGGTACCGGGAAGTCGATTCCTTAATTAGGTACCCTTTATCGAATTCAAAAATTCTTTGATACGATGATCCTTAAAATTTGTGAGAAATTCTGAAGTATATAAGAGCGCCATTATGTCTAAAATCTCCATTATATGCTTTCTAGCCAATCAGTGGTGGTGTGTTACGGTGTGTATTTTGTGAATTTATTGGCTGTTTTACACTGAAATGCTGTAATTTTAACTATAAAATTATTGTGAACGAGAATCCAGATACGAAGTTTATTGCAAGATACGCATTGTTAACACTTAAAGACAAAATAATGCGCCTTCCTGTTCGTGCCGAAGTACACATGATTACGACTATTCCTCTTTCCACTGCTTGCAACTCTGCGCGGCAAGTGTCATTTAGAGCCTTCGTGCAGAATCTATAGTGAGAGCTAAACAAGGGAACAAAAAGAACGTAGATTTAAGCACTACAGGCACAAAAATACAATCATTTTCAACAAGAAGTCCATTGTGCCGATATTGTTTGAATGTACACTAATGAAAAACTGAAATCAAAATTTTATATGCTTATATATTTATTTATTTATTTATTTATTTATTGTAACAGTGACCTTCTGTTTCACTCTATTATGCTAGAAATATTTACAATTACTACTAGAGCATAAATATAATAGTAAAATTTAAAGCATTCCTAGAATACCTACATATCTGATGTTACAAAAAATATACGTACATAAAATCAAGTGGTGCTAAAAAATACAAGTAATAACACTATCTATACCACACTGAAAATGTTAATAATAATAAAACTAATAATAATACTAACATGCAGTAAGACAGAACATCGGATTCAACATTAACGATTTAAGTCTAAACTAACATATTACTTCCAAAGGTGTTAGGAAGATTCTTACGAAAAACTTAAAAGATTTGAGTCTCAGACATCTTTCGTAGCCACTCCAAAGGCGTACAGTGTTTACAAATAAATGCAGACGTCCACAAATCCACGCACTAACAGTCAGGATCCTATTCTACGGACAAACCTAAGGCAAAACTTCATAAAACGCATGTTCTAAGTGTAATAGTTCCCAAATTATAGACGTGAATTTAAACGCTGAAAATCACTTATTATCTTTTATACGTCATTTTCTGTACATTATCCACTTTGTTTTACACTGTTTTGCATTACTATTCAGGTTACATATTTATAATTCTTCTCTTATCGTTTCTTTTATGGTCGGTTTTCCCATGTCCAGCAATTACTCATTAGAATTTCATTTCACTCACTTTGAGTCTGTTTTTACTTTTTTCTCTCACAATTCAATTAACGTTTATGGTATTTTTATTACCATATAATAATTGTGGCAATTCCTTCACTTTATGAACATTTATTATGTCCTTCGTATAGCTTTATTTGTTATTAAATTATTTAAAATACTGCTAAAATAATTAAATCTTTATTTTTTTAACTTTGTTATTTTTGTACGACATATGCAGTCCCAAAGAATTAATATTCGTCTACTTGTTCTATTATGTTATTTCATATAGACGTTTTCGAACTTGTACTTTTATCTATAAATGCCATAATTTTACTTTTATTTATTGAAATGATCATGATGATGGTTTCAACATGCGCCATGAGTTTATTATTTCCAGTTTGTCCGCGCTATAGGATCTGGGAAAGTTAATGGGTGAATTAGTGCACACCCTTTTAGGTTATTTTACCTGCAAAGGAATATTACATATATCGAGTTTAAGATCACGTGTTAAGGTTGTGAGACGTGTAAAGGAAAGAACGGTACTAATATATATTTTTTCTTCTTTTTAGACAGAATGGCCTAAAAGTAGAATTTCCAACACAGTGCACACGAGCTGAAAGATTTAGACTATCGCACTAGTGTGACCAACTTTGGTTTCAAATCCAATCACTGGCAATTACCATTTATATTTGCACATGTTTAACAACTTGACATGGATTGATTAGGTTTTACTTTTCATTATGCCTTTTTACATGATTAACTTCTCATGGCTCTCGCGTTATCTCTTCACACTACAAATCTTCATACTTCAATTTATCGCAATTCGTTTTAGAGTTAACCTATATGCTATATTGACAGCCTTCTGCTTTCTTTGATCTAAAACGTTATTCTTGTATCTACTATAACCTATATAAAGATTAAATGGAGAAAATTATGAATTGAGAAGAAACTGAAATGGAAAAGCCAGGTGAAATTACAGAAGCAGCAGAGAAAATAACACTAGAGGTACTTACGCAAAAAAATGAGTAAGCAATATGATATAGCATTTAATCGCTTCATTGGCTGGTGTAAGGCAAAACATGTTGAAAATAATTGCACTGAAAATGACTGCTAGCGAATCAACTACACATCAAAACATCTGACTTCTCGCTTTTTACTTTCTCTACTACGTATAATAAGTAGGGGAAGTATTGTATTCCACCCAAAAATTCGATTCCGAGATTTCACCGGAAATACATATTTTGAGACCCCCTGAATCCAAAAAAAAAAAACCTTTTGTACACATGTCTGTGTGTCTGTCTTGTGTGTATCTGTCTGTCTGTGAACAACATAACTCAGAAACAAACAGTGGGATAAACACCAAACTTGGTATTTAGGTTCAGTATCTTCCAGAGATGCGATACGAAGGTTTTCAAGAAAATCCCCCCACCCCAGATTACCCTTTACATGGAACATTTTTCGAAAATTTTAATTTTCTCAAAAATGCCTTTAACGCTTTTGATTAAAATATCGTATGTTTAAGATATTTTTATGACAAATAAACTGTATATCTTGAATTTTATGGGAATATCTTCAAAAGTATTCTTCATTGTGAACGACTTTTGCATAACTGGTAAACCATAAGAGATAGACAAAGTTTTACTACACACAAAATGTAGATCGCATTAAAATACACAATTTATGTCAAAAAAAATTTTTGTTGAGTGTACCATTTTCGAGATATTGCTAGTTATTTCCTTAAATTTTTCAATAGTTATTTTCTAAAATGGAAATTCGTTATTCATTTTTTTGTCTTGGATATGCAAAGAGTATTAATCTGTGGGAAAGGGAATGGTGCTGCACCTAGCAACCCGTTATTAAGAGATATGTATGTGCTTAAAGGCTACCGTATTTCCAAATTGCCCTTGTATTATATATATTATCCCATTACATCAACAAGAAAATTAGCAATAAGATAGACTCTGTAAATGTTTATCTCGATTAACATGAAGTAGATGGAGAATAAGCGTTTGTAAAAATAGTTTGTACAAGAGTAGAGAAAGTCATGTGAGTGTAACACATCAGATTTTTTTGTCTTGGATATGCAAAGAGCATTAATCTGTGGCAAAGGGAATGGTGCTGCACCTAGCAACCAGCTATTAAGAGATATGTATGTGCTTAAGGCTACTGTATTTCTATATTGCCCTTGTAAATATATATTCCCCTTACATCTACAAGAAAATTAGCAATAAGATAGAGTCTGCAAGTGTTTATCTCGATTAACATGAAGTAGATGGAGAATAAGCGTTTGTAAAAATAGTTTGTAAAAGAGTAGAGAAAGTCATGTGAGTGTAACACATCAGATTTTTTAACGTTATTTCTCTTGTTTTAAGAACCGCGTTCTAAACATGATCCCTGAGTTTCAGGAATCAATATAATATTATTGATATTTTACAAATTCGAGAGCTATCTAAAACCTAGTGTATGACACGCGTGTTAAAAGTGGCTTTATTTTGCTCCTAGGATTCGAAACGAAAGTATTCGTTGTGCAAACATTCCTACACGCAAAATAAAACCCTACTTTTACCCCTTGTATCATAATATATTATTAACACAGGTGTAAGATAATGAATATTTTTATACAGCTTAACGTGTTTTAATCAAGAAGGTTATATCGAACAGTGAATGAATGAATGAATAAAATGGTTAAAATGAAGCTAAAGTAAGCCCGGGTCTATAAGTTACCCGATATCATTTTATCAGGATAAGGAAAAACCCAGGAAACCTTATCCGGGTAACTCACATAACCTAAACTGTATTCACTCTTAGGTTGATCCGCGTCAAAACAAAACCCAGGTGACCAGTGCACCGTTATAATGTATCCTTCCGCCATTCGACTAGAAATACTGTCGTACATTCACGACCATTTGTGGCGAGTACACGCAGCACGTAATACATAAAGAACAGAGCCCTTATTCCGACAGCTTAAACGGTGACTAGAACACTTTGTTAAGGTTTAAAGGAGATAAGATTGACAGTTTCAACAAATAAAAACTTGCACATATAATAATAGTTAATTCTAAAAGAAAGAGCGAAAAGGCAAGTGAAGGTAACAGCTATGCGATAATTTACATTTCTTTTCTCTCTGGAAGCACACTTTATCAATGTTGGCGGCTCATTTTTAAAAAAAACGAAATTGTGCACTGTTACGCAAATTGCATTCTTCACAACACGTTACATTTTGCATCGCGTATGTCACACGCTTTCTTTATTTCCCGGGTATAACACGTTTCCTGTTTCAGAATTTTTCTTTGCGAGTACTGTTCATACTTGTGCTCGAAACACCAGTGAACTCAGAAGTAAATTTCATCATTTCTTTCACCGTAAGTGTGGGATATTTCTCACATAATTTATAATAAACATTCAACACAATTTCTTTTCTCCACTAGTAGATGGTTTGTCCAGCTTATGCTTTATGTAAGTAGACGAAGACGCGAGAGCAAGTTTACCATCCACTATACTACTATGATACAGAAGCTGCTGATTTCAAGCTGTAAACAAAATTCTGCGCAGACTCGGATCAAGTGACTCATACGAATTGCATGTTGGAACTTGTAGCTCTGTTTAACAGTATAAATCAGTGTTAATTAAACTCTTAGGTATTCGTATAGAATATTATACAATTTAAAAATAAATTCATTCTAAAATTTAGATTATTAGCATGGGACTACTTTCCTAAGCGCATTGATACGGAGTCGTACCACGGTGCACTGGTCACGTGGGTTTGTTTTGGCGCGGATCAACCTAAGAGTGACTACATTATAGATTCGAACTCGGGATTTGTTGAATGTGAGGCAGACAGGCTACTACGATACCATGGAGGTGGATTAATAAATGCTATGTTTTGTCTGCCATTCAGGTGAAACCGAGAATATAAATCGACATTTTCAAAGTTTCGACAATTAATGTCCAAATGTAAACTGTAGCGTTTAGTGGACTGTACGTTAGTCTCTCTTCACTGACTTCTAGTTTTGTTACAACTTCTATTTTCTGCAGCATTACAATTAGAGCTAACCTGGCAAATTGAAACACCAATTTTTAACTTAAAAACAATTAATTTCCGGTTTTGTACAATATTAATTTATAATTTAGGTTACAATGATTACACAGTAGTAAAACACTACATCAAATATGTTTATTTTACTTGAATACTTAATTAATACTTACAGATTCGTAAATCGAATGAAAATTCAACCTTTTTTTTTGAACGAATTTTGTTATTAAACAAATTGGACCTGAACTAGCATTGGGACCTTCAGCACGACTGTTTAAGCTGGCTAACAGTTGCTCGGAGAACACGAGAAATATTCCAGCACATACGGAGATTTCAGGCACTCCAAAGCTCTCATGTAGAGACTGGACAGATGGTGGTCCTATGGGTTGCTAAAACGAAACAGGGAAATGCTCTCGTAGGTTACAGATCTCTATATATGATTCTGTCCCCTGACCCCAGGATGAGGCAGCAAGAGAATCCTGCCTACAGACAATGTCAGTAGGCAGATAAGTGCACATCTATTGTGCGAATTCCCAGCACTTGTTCACCAAAGATCCCTCATGTTTAGGGGCCAGTTTCCAAAACGGGAGCAGCTTTCTCCTTCACGGCCCAGAACCCGATTCAGTTCATTATTAACGTCAAACTTCTGGATCACTGACAAGTCTGGGGATGCGCAATAGATCTCTAATGTCACAATGCAGGGCAGTGTATTAAACTAAACTGCAATGAAACAAGAAGGCCTCGGTTGCTTCTGCGATCGAGTGATCAGCGTTCTAGCTCTTCGCTCCAGAAGTTTCGTGTTCGATTTCCTCCTGGGACGGGGAATTTTTCTTTAACTAGAATCATTCGATATGGGACATTCGATTTCAAATCGCCCGAAATATAAGGAAAATTAACCTTGCATATTTTAAATGAAACGAAGCTTTTCGTATTTGGAGTCAAGCCGGATACAATGCTTTATGCAAACTCTTAATATTCAAAACATCATAGTTTTGCAATTAAAATTGTTCAAATTTATCGTGGCTTCTTAAAATTCCAAACTTCAAGCTGTTATACTCCGAAAACTTTAAATCTAATTATTTAAACGGAACTTTATTTTGATTTCCTAAACCTTAATTTCATAATCATAGGTAAACACGTTCTTATCTTAATTTAAGGGCAGAAATTTCTATTTTTTTAAGTGTAGGCGGTAACCGATTAAGAAAAATAGTTGTATCATGTATGGTAAAATTCCGTATTTTTAAACAAAATCATATATATCTTGCTGTAATGGCGACTCATAAGGTTTCGTCTAAAATAACTGAAGAAATAAATTAGTTTATTCGCGAGAGTAGTAAAACACGTGCTCATGGTCGCTCTCGCATTTGATTTTGAACTGTGAATGTCGAGCAAGCTGCTGTGCATAAGGTTAAACAATGAGAACGCTTACTAAGCAGTATGCGGTTCTGAGTATTTCCTCACAGATTCACAGAGTACTTGCTGCTCATCGTGCATCAACCACGTAAATCGCTGCGTTTATTCATTTGTTATAGCTACTTACTAATATTTCCGGCTCCTCTTAACGACATTATGGATAATTCTCAATCTAATAGTTTAGTTTTATAAAATTCCAAAGACTTAAAATAAGTAAAAAATGTATGTATATTTTTGTGAATATTATAAAAATAATTAATGTATGCTGTAATGGAATGCGAACTTTTATCTACAAAATTTGATTTGATGCAATATCCTGAAATAATGGGTTTCGGAGTTATACACACTTAAAATGCGACAAAATCAATTAATATACCATAGATTTCTGTACAATAATGTGACAACCGTTGGATTTTAGATGCTAATATTTGATAATGCTTTCCCTAACACCCCTTATTAATAAGACAAATTTCAATGAAAAAAATTAGAGGTTTTTGCCTTTCGATTTCACAGGCAATGTCCCATACTCGGTGCATCTGAGAGTATAAATATTGGAGTCGGCATGTTTTAACGAAAAATAAATAAAACCAATGTAAAAACCTACAGCTCAATGAGTTATAATAGGTCACTGTTTTTCAAGTGAAAGCCCCCAATATAAAGAATAGAAATCGAAGGAAAGGAAAAAAATCTGATGTGTTACACTCACATGACTTTCTCTACTCTTGTACAATCTATTTTTACAAACGCCTATTCTCCAATATGCTTCATGTTAATCGAGATATCGAGATGTCAATCTTATTGGTAATTTTCTTGTAGATGCAAGGGGAATATGGTAGCTTTTAAGCGATAGTCAAATATTTTAACGCTGGCTGCTATGTGGCGCATTCCATTCTCTTTGCATGTCCAGGACATAAAAAATGAGTAACGAATTTGAGAAAAAGTATAAGTATTGGAAAACTTAAGGGAATAACAAGCAATATCTCGAAAACGGTTCACTCAACAAAAAAAATGCATATGACATAAATTGTGTATTGTAACGCGATCTACATTTTTTGTGCAGTAAAATTTTGTCTATCTCTTATGGTTTACCAGTTATGCAAAAGTCGTTCAGAATGAAGAACACTTTTGGAGACATTCCCAGAAAATTCGAGATATACATTTCATTTGTCATAAAAATACCTTAAACATATGATATTTTAATCAAAATCGTTAGAGCCATTTTTGAGAAAATTAAAAGTTTCGAAAAATGTTCCATGTAAAGGGTAGTCTGGGGTGGGGGGATTTTCTTGAAAACCTTCGTGTCGCATCTCTGGAAGATACTGAACCTAAATACCAAGTTTGGTGTTTATCCGACTGTTCGTTTCTGAGCTATGCTGTTCACAGACACACACACACACACACAGACACACACACACACACAGACACACACACACACAGACACACACACACACACAGACACACACACGGACATGTTTCCAAAAATGCTTTTTTTGGATTCAGGTAGTATCAAAACATGTATTTCCGGTGAAATCTCGGTATCGAATTTTTGGGTCGAATGCAATACTTCCCCTACTTACTATACGTAGTAGAGAAAGTAAAAAATAATATAATAAAAAGGGTAGCCTTGAAAAAAATAAGAAGTTATTTTTTCACTTTGTGTTAAACCAAGAACAAATTTAATAAAATTTCCTTATGTTAAATCTTTCATTTTCTCGCCAAGTTAAGTAGCCGTAACATTTTGGTGAAATAGGCCCCTGGTTCAATCCTAAATTGTGTATTTTAAATTAAACGGAGCCAAACTCAGTGTGCACTATTGTGACACTATTTTTTTTGTCTTGTATAGCCCCCTTTTACTCCTATGCTCACATCGGGGCCTTTGACCTGAGGAACATATTTTTTAAACATGTTTCTAAGTATTAAACACATACATTCTCTCCTAGATTCACACTTCCAGGCTCTAACAAGGATATAGAATGCTTCTAATTAAAGGAAACTTCCTCACCACAGACGGGAATCGAATGCGGGACCTCTGAAGACAAAATCATTGTATGGTTTTTCGCCTCTGAATCTTGTCCCTGAATGCCAGAGGCTTCAGGAGTACTTCATAAGAGACTACACATGTTCTTACAAATAATAAATTAATTAGGATCAGTCGTTATGTTCAATTTATGCTATTTGTTTCGTTTTACGGGCGGCGCCGTGGCCGAGTGGTTAGACCTCTCGCCTCCCACCGAGGTGGCCCTGGGTCAATCCCAGGGACCTGCATGTGGGATTTGTGGTGGACGAAGCGGCGTCTGGGCGGGTTTTCTCCAGGTTCCCCCGCCATTCCTTCCACCAACTGCTCCATCATCACCTTTCCTTTCATCCATTTCACCAACATTTCGTTTCATCTACTTCCTTCATCCCATGCCAAGCATCGGGCTGATCACCCATCCTGGATGCTCTGTCTGATCCATGAGTGTCTGCTCCTCGACGGGCTTCTGACCCCAGGCACCCGCTTGCAAGTCCTGGGGGGTGTAAGTCCTACATAAGCGGAGGGTAAACAGATAATGAATGAATGTTTCGTTTTACAAAATTGATTATCAAATTACTGTGATAATCACTTCATTACAATGTCGACACATTATTTTATAGCTGCTTTAGATTGCATATTCACACAGAGAGTATTTTATTTATACACTCGTACTACCGACAAGCTTGGTCGAGGTTGTTAAGGCATGAACTCATGGACGGGAGATACTCCGTTCAAATCCCGCCCGGTTCTCCCTGATGGAGGGTTTTTCCAGGTTTTCCTCAGTCCTCATAACTGGCAAATGCCGAGGATTGAATTAGATATTTGATAGGGATATGAACAGGTAGGACCTACCCCTACCTGCCCGCACTGAAACCTTAGTCTCATTGTACGGTTTTCTCCCTGTTTTTCCAAGCATCACTTCCCTAAACTGTATTAAGTAGTAGTTCATTAATTAGGTGTCTATTAAATACTATCTCATTTGGATCAACAGTTCAAAATTGATTGTATCTATTCCCTATTAAGTGCGAGCCGTTTCCTCCACACATCGTTTATCTTGGGCCTTATGAAAGCCCTATTATCTGCAGGTGTTTTTTAAAATTCCCATGACCAATCATCAAATCCACCATGAGCCTCATCTGCTTCCTATCTAATTTAAGGACTGCAGTACTCCTCCTGAGACACGGATGTTGTATCATTAACTTTCCATGTATTTGTTCCTGGATGTGTTTCCAGTATTCTGTATGCTGTCTTCGAATCCAGTCTTATATATTTGTCCTTACCACTAATTTGGCAATACCTAAGACCAATTCGGGTACTTTAAATAGGACCAGCGCTCCAATTTTAGCCAGCCTATCTACATTTTCATTTCCATTTACCCCAGTGTGGATAGGGATCCATGCCGGGGAAGTACTCTAAACTATGGACCAAAACGTTTCTTTTCCAAATTATTTTTCCAATTATCATTTCATTTCATGTATTATTAGTATCAACTGCTTGTGGTACCTATGCAATAAGAATGGACGTAAAACAATGCCACTAAAATGTATATAGGGTGGACCATTTAAGTTGAGACAGTACAATATCTCCAAAACCAAGCGTTGTAGAAATAAATGTCTTTAATAAAAATTGCTTGATATTATGGGAGAAAGTAAATGCCATTAGTCGTGTTTTGTTTGAAGGACGTTATGATGGTCATTTTAAGTTCAATTGAATTTTCTTAACTGGGAGCCTATATTCTGTATGTTTTCGCATTAGAAAATGGTTTATAAAAAAACGGTTTGTGATGAGGAATAAGGAAACAAAATAAAAACGTTAATTCCCAATTATGAAACCTAACTTAACCCTCAAATGACCATAGATGGATGGTCCAACCATTCATTGCGCTCTTCGTACACAGGCATTCAGAAGTTTCCTTGTTATTTACGTTGGTGTAAGAGCAATTGCAAAGTGCTTTATACAAATATTGTTTAGCTTTTTATGAGGGGTGAGAAAATAAGATAAAAAGGTAGGTTCCCATTTTAAAAACTTTAATTGATCTTAAAATGTACATCATTACGTCCTCTAAACAAAACAATTAATGGTATTTACTTTCTCCGTTAATTTCAAGTAATTTTCAAGACATTTCTTTCTATAGCGCTTAGTTTTGGAGATATTGTACATTCTCAGAATAAAGCCGTCTTGCCCAACGTTGTACGTCTCTCTTCTTATACTTGTAATAATACTGTAAGTTCATTTACTACTCCCCTTATTACTTTCTCTACTACGAAGAGTAAGTAGGGGAAGTATTGTATTCCACCCAAAAATTCGATACCGAGATTTCACCGGAAATACATGTTTTGAGACACCCTAAATCTAAAAAAAAAAGCATTTTTGGAAACGTCCGTGTGTGTCTGTGAACAGCATAACTCAGAAACGAACAGTCGCATAAACACCAAACTTGGTATTTAGGTTCAGTATCTTTCAGAAATGCAACACGAAGGTTTTCAAGAAAATTCCCCCACCCCAGATTACCCTTTACATAGAACATTTTTCGAAAATTTTAGTTCTCAAAAATGGCTCTAGTGATTTTGATTAAAATATCATATGTTTAAGATATTTTCATGACAAATGAAATGTATATCTCGAATTTTCTGGGAATGTCTCCAAGAGTATTCTTCATTGTGAAGACTTTTGCATAACTGGTAAACCATAAGAGATAGACAAAATTTTACTACACAAAAACTGTAGATCGCATTAAAATACACAATTTATGTCATATACATTTTTTTTGTTGAGTAAACAACTTTCGAGATATTGCTTGTTATTCCCTTAAATTTTTCCATACTTATTTTCTCAAATGGGAATTCGTTATTCGTTCTTTTGTCTTGGATATGCAAAGATAATTAATCTGTGGCAAAGAGAATGGTGCTGCACATAGCAACCAGCTATTAAGAGATATATCTGTGCTTATATTGTCCTTGCAAATACCAAACAAGGGGAACATAGTAGGCCTTAAGCGATAGTCAAATATTTTTAAAACTGTTCGTTATGTGTAAAATGTAATTCTCTTTGCATGTCAAAAGATCGTTTCTGCAAATGTTTATCTCGATTAATATGAAGTATATGGAGAATAAGAGTTTGTAAAAACAGTTTGTACAAGAGTAGAGAAAGTCATGTGAGTGTAACACATCAGATTTTTTTAAGGACATTTCTATAAAACATCCACAAGATTTTAATGGTGAAGCCGTCTTTTATGGCATCATAATGTTATATTTCTGATAATATACGTTGCTTTGCTTATGATACAGCATATTTTGTTTGTCTTTCCGCTAAATTAGTGCTAAGAATTTCAGGAATACGTAGAGGGCAGTGTTTAGTTTGTATCACCGTTCATTGCAACTAACACATCTAGAATATTACAATTCGCACTCAGTGTGCAATTGGGGGAAAGCACAAAAAGGAACTTTGGTGGTTGCTATATCCGTGGAACCTGGCGAGTCGGAAATGCTATTAACGCAGTAGAACCACCAAGATAGAGTCCGGAATTCAAGAGGAAATTACACCTTCGTGTACATCCTAAGTGCTGGATTCAGAATCGCAATAAAGGGGAGAAAATGAGACTAAGGAAAGAAAGACTCCAAGATCTTAATACAACTTTCCCGCTTCACTCCTCCGGAAGGGTGCAAATAGAAAATAAACGTGGTTATTGTAGCGTATATCCGTGAAAGCCTTTCCTTTCTCCTCACCCTTCTAGAGATTATGTGGCATGGAAAAACTTTTTTACAACCTTTCTCGGATCATTTGTCATCTCAATTATTTCTTTCTCAGTTATATCCCCTACAATCTTGATAACTTCTGCATAGGATGTAACATTCTGGCGAGTTTTAAGGAGGGCCTGATGTCACCTAGATCTTGCCGTAGACTCTAAATCATTTTGCAATCAAATTCAATTGAACGTTACCAAAGAGCTTTGAAATACGTACTAGTCGGCCAGGATATGAATGCGCTTGGAGGAGGGCGCCACTGGTTTTGTTGATAATCAAGGCTTGGGGGTCAGAGGGGAGTGATGGGCAAGGCGATAGGGAAATGTGTGAACGCACAATGAAAACTATATTTGCTGGCCCCAACCAAATCGGAACTGCGAATGTTTTCTTTACCCCATTGTCCTTCCAATGTCCCGCCTACTTGTTTCGTAACCGTTTAGTTCCTCTTCCCGTCACACGCACTCATATCGTGGCCAACTAGTAAAAGAAGATTACTTCAGTGAATGTTCTTAAGTTTGGTGCTAGAGATGGCAAATTAATTTCGTTTGTCGAATCGTTCAAGAAGTTACATGGTATCATTTTTAAGTAACACTCCAAAATTTCCCAGTAACAGTCCAAAAATAAAGAGCCACCCAAAATCCTACAAAAGAGGCCAATTGAAGCTCCACGACAGATTTGGCAATGTGGAAAATAATAGTTACAGTTCATGTATTAAAGGTGGAGCGAGTAGGAGTGAAAACCGAGTGTAGCAATCCTAAAAGAAAAATAAAATCACTTTTAACCTGTGTTGACGTACACTATTACTTTCTTACTGCGTATAGTAAGTAGGGGAAGTATTGCATTCCCCCAAAAATTCGATAGCGAGATTTTACCGTAAATATATGTTTTGATGCCTCTGAATAAAAAAAAATTAGAAAGAGATCCGTGTGTGTGTGTGCGTGTGTGCGTGTGTGCGTGCGTGTGTGTGTGTGTGAACAGCTAACTCAAAAGCAAAAATTCGGAAAATACCAAACTTGGTATTTAGGTTCAGTATCTTTCAAAGATGTGAGTAGCCTTATTATGAGAGTTCTGAAACAAAGGATATGCCGCCATCTGATAAGCTTCTTTGATCTATGCCGCTAGCCCCGCCCCCTCCCTTTGTGTGCTCACATGCCGCCAGGTCTCGTGTCGTTAGGCCCCGCCCCCTCTCGCTTTGTGTGCTCACCTAATGCCGGCAGTATCTGTGCTAACAGGTTCTACCCCCTCCCCCATGCGTTCTACTGTGGCGTCATGACTTGATGGAATTGTTTTCTCGAGTCCTGCTGCCCCTCGGCAAATTAATTAGGTAATGTTCGTCAAACATTTTTTTTATGATTACTAAGGTCTGCAGATTGCATCCTCGAGCAATTAAGTTTTTTGATTAATGAATTGTTGACTGGAGCTTGAGTATAAGTAGTCTGCTCACGGGAACAGTCTGTCATGTAATGAAACACTGCAGCCTTCTTGTATCTGGGGAAATCGCTTGTCCATTTGCTGAACATGTTAGACGCTTTCACAACGTTAATAGGCTTTTAAGTTTACATTCCGGATCTGTTTACATACATTAGCGATCAACGACATACTTCCGTCTGGAGGTAACGGTGACACACATTAGCTGACCCGTTAGACGCTTTCACTCCATTAGCGAACAAGACCCCGGCATGTAATGAAAAAACCCGTAACCTACTTCTGTCTGATGGTAACGGTGACCTCTATTAGCTGAGACGCTTTCACATCATTAGCGAACAATGCCAGTAATTGTTTTCCTAAGTGCTCTACAATCTCTCACTACTTCAGCTTTAGTGGGGGGAATTATATAAAAGCAGCAGTTTCTCCAATGATTTTCACAGTATCGTAAGAACACTGCGATCTAAGCACTCTGCAAACTTTATTCTTTCAACGTGGAAATTACATCGAACAGCATGTCTGGTAAGTTGTATCACCAATTCATCTTCATTAAAAAGTTAACTTATTACTTAGTACATTTAACTTTTATTTGCGTTCTTGTTTTTAATGACGGCTCTTTATTTGTAAATAGCTGAGCATTCTAAAAGTTAATAGCTAGACAGTTGAATTTTTTCTGAAATGTGAACAGTTTAGTTAAGTATTCATTTTAGACAAGCTTATTCTACATTTAATAGCTAACTGCGCGAATTCTCAAAAAATGTGAACAACTTAGTTAAGTATTCATCTTGTTGAGTAATTATTATTCCAGATATTTAAATACAGGGTTTCACAGAGTGAATTATATTCCTTTCTAGACAAAATACAATTACTTGATTACCCTACGATTCGAATAAATAATGTTCTGTATAAATATTCTTCCGAGGGTAAGCGGCGGTATTCGATCCGGGGACTTCATGTTTGCATGCATTGATCGAACATTCATCAGTTAATGTTTCATTCCTCTTGTGCATTTTATTTAGTAAAAACTTCCAGCCTGTTTCCATCACATTAAAAATTAACGTTTTTGCTTTAGAATATTACAAAAAGTCTGTTGCGCGAATCATTCACTCTAACAAAGTAAATGTTTACATTATATTAAAACATTTAAATCGGAAAATATAGTACTTAATGAACTTCATTAGTGAATCAGAACCTCAATTATATTTACACATATTATCATTTTTATTATTACATTATACAGAAAAAGTTAATAATTTTGTAACTTTCAAATAAATGAAATTTAGTTATGCAACACATTCTCTAATAAAGAATATGTTTTTTCTCTTCCTAATGCAGAAAGTTTGACATCTCAACTTAACACATTGGCTGAGGGTAGCATTTACCCGACCGTTCAAAGACTACAAGATCTTCAGCCAGAGGAGCCTTATAATATAAAATCCATAAGAAAAATTGATACGAGATACGGTGCTAGAGTGGTTGCGGTTTTAGACAATAAGCAAGTGTTTCTTCCGACAAGATATTCAACCCTAACAAGCCAACAGTTGGATGAAATGCCAGGAAAGTTTCAAATGGTATATCATGGTGTAGTACCATCCGGCAAGTTTAAGACATGTAAATTGTCTTTTCTTCCTGTTAAGGTTTGTAGAAATAATTCAGCTATCCTTTCAAAGCTTCATTTAGAGTTACATTTGTTGAGTTTATAAATTCACACTTCCTAGGATAACATTCATCTAAAGTATACATCACTGTGTAAATAACGCTTAGGATGTAGTCTGGGCGAGGACCTGCAGAAAGAAGTTTAATAGTCTATTCACTGATTCTTTACCTCAAAGCAGATACCTACAGCAAGTTGCAAATAATTTCCATTAGGGTAGCAGTTGTCAAAGCATGCATCACTGTATTAAAACAAATATGTGTAAATAATGTCTAGATTGTAGTCTGAGTGATTTCGTGCAGAAAGAAGTTTAATACCACATTGCATTGATTCTCCGCATCGAAGTATATACCTACAACAAGCTACAAATAATGTGAATGTTTGTTACAGGAATGTCCAGATGAATGTAAATGAAGAGGAAGAATGAGATAGCTTAAAACAACACGAACAGAAATGTGATAGGAACATCCTCAACATGAAGAATTGCAGCACCGTCCAGCATGGAACATTCGAGTGTGTAGAATATAGCAATAATATATAAATTATGTACTCATTATTACTGCTATACATGCCAATACCATTGATTTCATAAATAATTTCATAATTGTTTAAAGAAGAATGTATTATCTTAAAACATTGATGCTACATGAAATCTAAACAAAAAAGTTATTGAACTATTACTGAAAGAGACCTGAATAAATGGGAATCTAGAAGCCAGAACCATCTTAATATTGGACTGTATGATATGAGGTGTATAAAAAGATTAATAAAAATGAGGGCTATGTAATATAAACAACATTTATTTTTTATAAAACATTTTCCTATTACATTCCTTCACAAAAAAAAACCCGAACATATTTCCCAAAGACAAAAGTGATAGTCTAGACCTTCTAAACATGCAGTTATAGGGGGAAAGGATGCTCTCCTGAAACATTAGGTCTCTAGACAGAAGCATTTATAGGGGAGAGATAGGGAATACCAGGGCTGATGCTAGGCTAGTCAGATGCTAAAGGAGGGAGGGATATGCTTTATACGAGAGAGATAGGAAATACAAGGAAAGATGCTATACTAAACAGGACTTGAAGGGTAGAATATGAGCGATATAGCGAACCGAGGAGAGGTATTAGGATAGGAGTTTTGAATGATAGAGTAGGCGTTTATATGCGAGAGATAGGGAATACGAGGGTCGATGCTAGGCTAGACGGTGTTGAATGAGGGAATGCATCTTATATGAGAGAGGTAGGGGAATATGAGGAGACGTGTTAAGCTAGACAGGGTTTGAGGTGTGGAATATGCGTTTATATGGGAAAGATAGGGGAAACGTGTACATATAATAGGCTATACAGATGCTGAAGGACGGGAATATAGGCTTATACGGGAGAGATAGGGAAATACGAGGAGAGGTGCTAGACTAGACTGATGCTGAAGGAGGAGAGGATACTCTTTATACGGAAGAAATAGGGAATACGAGGAGAGGTACTAGAAGGGTAGAATATAGCGTTTTTATATGAGGGAGCTAGCAAACCGAGGAGAGGTATTAGGCATGGAGGTCTGAATGAGAGATTATACGTCTATATGAGAAAAGATAGGGAAAACGAAGGTAGGTGCTAGGTTGAGAGAGTCTTCAAGGAGGAAAATGCATTTATATGAGAGCGGTAGGGCATACGAGGAGAGGTGCTAGTCTAGACATGGTTTGAGGATTAGAGTATACGTTTATATGGGAGAAATGGAAAACGGGAGAGATACAAGGATAGACAGAGATTGAAGGAGGAGGAATGTAGGTTTATACTGTAATATAGAGAGTAATTCGATTATAAAACTTTCCTCATCCAGCGTTACAATGCTTTTATATACTTATTTTCTAAACCTTACAAACTTTATATTTGTTAAACAGTAGTGCGCGAGACGGAGAGGGACAAACAGTATATCGGTTTACAGTGAAGTATACGTCCTAACCTATTCCCACCTTGTTTGTTCTGGATCTTCTCATTGTCTATCATCATCTAACGTAACCACGTAACAAGACGTAACACAGGAAATCATACATATGGCACATTAATAAAAAAATAAATAAATAAAGGTATATATAATGAAACATAAACAAGTAGACAGAGGGTCATTGATACACAGAAAACCAGGAGTTGTATGTACTGAGACCATAGATTAGTATAGGCAAACAACAAAGAAGTGAATTTATAGTGTAAATAACCTAATATTTTCAAATATTATTATAGTCTAAAAGTATATAACTTAATTATGTACAGAGTATTGAGAAATAAACGTTATTCATGATTCACTAATCTAAGATCACTGCAATTGTATTGAATCAATTCACAATTGTTAATGCCATTCAACTTTCATTTGTCTCTGATACATAAACAAATTGCAAAATGGAGAAGGACGAAAGTAATAAAAAGACTCAGGCAGCAAATTTTAAGAAAGAAGAGAAAGATATATGCCCGACATTGTTTTAGAACACAAATTAGTGTTGAAAATAAAATGACTGATAGCTCTGCTAAGCGTAAGGAAGAGACAAGGAAATAAATTGCAAATGAGTACAATTCTAGGAAGATCATCCAATGTGAATGAAAATCCCTGAAATGATATTATGAGAACATAAAGAAAAGAATGAAGCAAGCAAATACCATTGACAAGGTACGATTGTACAAAACTGGAGGTGCATGTATGTACCGCCTTTCTTAGACAATAGTAGCCAAATAACAATTGTTGCTCTTCTATTCAATCGCCAATGAGTTTGATGATGAAGTTGGATTCCATTCAGAAGTAATCATCACAGTGAAGGACATTGAAATAGTAAATCCAGGTCCAACATGTCCTTCAGCAATTTTAATAACAGGTAAGGAATTTGAAGAAAGAGAAAGTGTAAAGGTGGCGTCTGCAGTTCCCATACAGAACTTTCAACCCCATTGCCTGAAAAGAACAAAGATGGCATAAGGGAGGGTTTTTATGAGAGGAGGCTCGAATGTTTGGAAGAAGAGTACACAGTGAAAATGAAGATCTTGAAATTGGATCTAGAAATGAAAGAATCTCAGAAAAATTAAGCGTTGTTAATAACTTATACAACCATAAATATATTACAAAAAAGTAATGAAACAGACAAGGAATAATATGGATAAAGAAACTGTTAAGCAGATCTACTACGCTTTCATTTATTTGCACATACTCAAAGTATGGAATTACACTTTCGGGAAATATTGCAGAAATAGACATGAAAAAGATATTTACGCAAAAAATAAAAAGGACTTAGAATATTAGAAAAAGAAGATAAACAACATTCATGTAAACCAATTTTTAAAAATCAGTTTAACTGAATACATGTAAAAAAACATATCACTTTACAAAAAGTAATGCAGACAACCTTTATTTTTTATAAACATTATCGTATTACATTCCTTTACAAAAAACCATACATATTTCCTAAAGGCAAAGGTGATAGTCTAGACATTCTAAACACTCAGTTATATAATCATATACATCACACAGAAAGAGACCATCATTATCAGTAAAAAAACTAAACATCTCAACAATGTCTGAATGATGTATTTTATAAGTACAAGCTTTTTGATATTTCAAAGTTCCTGTTAACCATGGCAGTAATTGATTAACACAATTTCTCGATCCTGTCATGCTATAACTTTAGATGCTTTCAGCTTACTTATAATTTCCTCAATCTCTTGTGTGTGTCTATTATTACCAGCATCCCTCGACGCAATTAGTAACCTCAATATATTTACTAGTCTATTCGGATTTTCAAGCGTTGATATCACTGAATCATCATCATATGAAGATTTCATATTCTCGCAACTTCCGATGTATCCAGATTTTTCACCAACAGTAGTCTCCAGTGAAGGACAGAGGCTTGATACGGTATAACATTCCCCTCTATACATCTTCGGATCTTCAAGTGCAGGTGAGAGAGTCGATTCAGTATAACATGTTGCTCTATGAAACTTAAATCTTGACAAAGAACGATTCTTAAAAATCCGCCCGCATACACAGCATCTAATAACGCGTTTTCCTCCATGTGTAATGTATGAAAAATCGAGTTTCTCATTCGTCAGTTGCACAGATTTTCTCGGGCAGTAGCTCATGCTAAAACTAAAAGAAATTAAATGAATACGTGAATGCTAACGCTCGAAGGAATTAAAAGCGAATGAATGAATTCATAACACGCACCTATGTATATATCCAGGATGAGGATGACGGAGGGAATTGCGATCAATGCATAGCAGGGAGAAAGGATACTCTCTTGAAACATTAGTCATCTAGACAACTATTGTTCACGGAGCCTGTAGACGCCAGGTTGAATGGGACAGACCTCAGGTTCAAATCTTTAAGGGTACGGACCCCGCCTTTTGCCTGTCATGTACACTAAACCATCCTAACAGCGTAACATTACGTTACAACGACACGTAACCAGAACATGGCGAGTGCGAGCATGGAAAAAAGGATGCTCTCTGGGAACATTACTGGAAAAGGATGCTCTCTGGAAACACTAGTCATCCACACAACGGGTTGTCCCTAACATTTCCAGATTTCGGGTCGTTCAACATCGTGACGCGCCCCTGTCATCTACATTTCGACGAAATTTTACCTCCTGAATTAAAGTTTGGTGATCTGTATAGACCTGTACAACATGCATTACGCTATGTAACAACATGATCACGCTATGTAACAACATGATCACGCTATGTAACAACATGACCACGCTATGTAACAAAACGATCAAGCTATGTAACAACTGATCACGCTATGTAACAACATGATCATGCTACGTAACAACCTGAGCACGCTATGTAACAACATGATCACGTTATGTAACAAACTGAGTACGCTATGTAACAACATGATCACGCCATGTAACAACTGATCACGCGATGTAACAACATGCTCAAGCTATGTAACAACTGATCACGCTATGTAACAACATGATCACGCTATGTAACAACCTGAGCACGCTATGTAACAATCTGATCACGTTATGTAACAACTGATCACGCTATGTAACAACATGATCACGCTATGTAACAACATGATCACGCTATGTAACAACATGTTCACGCTATGTAACAACATGACCACGCTATGTAACAAAACGATCACGCTATGTAACAACACGATCACGCTATGTAACAACACGATCACGCAATGTAACAACTGATCACGCTATGTAACAACCTGATCAAGCTATGTAACAACTGATCACGCTATGTAACAACATGATCACGCTATGTAACAACCTGAGCACGCTATGTAACAACATGATCACGCTATGTAAACAACCTGAGTACGCTATGTAACAACATGATCACGCTATGTAACAACTGATCACGCTATGTAACAACATGCTCAAGCTATGTAACAACTGATCACGCTATGTAACAACACGATCACGCTATGTAACAACCTGATCAAGCTATGTAACAACATGATCACGCTATGTAACAACCTGAGTACGCTATGTAACAACATGATCACGCCATGTAACAACTGATCACGCTATGTAACAACATGCTCAAGCTATGTAACAACATGTTCACGCTATGTAACAACATTATCACGCTATGTAATAACATTATCACGCTATGTAATAACATGTTCACGCTATGTAAAAACATAATCACGCTATGTAACAACATGACCACACTATGTAACATGATCACGCTATGTAACAAAACGATCAAGCTATGTAACAACACGATCACGCTATGTAACAACCTGATCAAGCTATGTAACAACTGATCACGCTATGTAACAACCTGAGCACGCTATGTAACAAACTGATCACGCTATGTAACAACTGATCACGCTATGTAACAACCTGATTACGCTATGTAACAACATGATCACGCTATGTAACAACATGTTCACGCTATGTAACATGTTCACGCTATGTAACAACATGATCACGCTATGTAACAACATGTTCACGCTATGTAACAACATGATCACGCTATGTAACAACATGATCACGCTATGTAACAAAACGATCAAGCTATGTAACAACCTGAGCACGCTATGTAACAACATGTTCACGCTATGTAACAACATGATCACGTTATGTAACAACATGATCACGCTATGTAACAACATGATCACGCTATGTAACAAAACAATCAAGCTATGTAACAACCTGAGCACGCTATGTAACAACATGACTACGCTATGTAACAAAACGATCACGCTATGTAACAACTGATCACGCTATGTAACAACCTGAGCACGCTATGTAACAACATGACCACGCTATGTAACAAAACGATCACGCTATGTAACAACTGATCACGCTATGTAACAACCTGAGCACGCTATGTAACAACCTGAGCACGCTATGTAACAATACGATCACGCTATGTAACAACCTGATCACGCTATGTAACAACCTGATTACGCTATGTAACAACTGATCACGCTATGTAACAACATGATCACGCCATGTAACAACCTGAGCACGCTATGTAACAACATGATCACGCTATGTAACAACATGAACACGCTATGTAACAATACGATCACGCTATGTAACAATCTGATTACTATGTAACAACGGATCACGCTATGTAACAACATGATCACGCTATGTAACAACCTGAGCACGCTATGTAACATCATGATCACGCTATGTAACAACCTGATCACGCTATGTAACAACATGTTCACGCTATGTAACAACACGATCACGCTATGTAACAACATGGACACGCTATGTAACAACATGAACACGCTATGTAACAATACGATCAAGCTATGTAACATCCTGAGCACGCTATGTAACAACATGATCACGGTATGTAACAACATGAACACTCTATGTAACAACCTGAGCATGCTATGTAACAACATGATCACGCTATGTAACAACCTAATCACGCTATGTAACAACATGATCACGCTATGTAAATAGGGTGGACCATTTAAGTTGAGGCTATACAATATATCCAAAACTAAGCGTTGTAGAAAGAAATGTCTTTAATAAAACTTGATTGATATTATGGCGAAAGTAAATGCTGCTAGTCGTATTTCGTTTGGAGGACGTAGTGAGAGTCATTTCAGGGTCTTTTTAAATGGGACCCTAATTGTAGGTTCCCATTTAAAAAAATAAATTGACCCAAAATGACCCTCATAACGGCCTCCAAACGAAACACAACTAGCGGCATTTACTTTCGTCATAATATCAGTCAAGTTTTATTAAAGACATTTCTTTCTACAACGCTTAGTTTTGGATATATTGTATAGCCTCAACTTAAATGGTCCACCCTATTTACATAGCGTGATCATGTTGTTACATAGCGTGATTAGGTTGTTACATAGCGTGATCATGTTGTTACATAGCATGCTCAGGTTGTTACATAGAGTGTTCATGTTGTTACATACCGTGATCATGTTGTTACATAGCGTGCTCAGGTTGTTACATAGCTTGATCGTATTGTTACATAGCGTGTTCATGTTGTTACATAGCGTGTCCATGTTGTTACATAGCGTGATCGTGTTGTTACATAGCGTGAACATGTTGTTACATAGCGTGATCATGTTGTTACATAGCGTGATCAGGTTGTTACATAGCGTGATCATGATGTTACATAGCGTGCTCAGGTTGTTACATAGCGTGATCATGTTGTTACATAGCGTGATCCGTTGTTACATAGTAATCAGATTGTTACATAGCGTGATCGTATTGTTACATAGCGTGTTCATGTTGTTACATAGCGTGATCATGTTGTTACATAGCGTGCTCAGGTTGTTACATGGCGTGATCATGTTGTTACATAGCGTGATCAGTTGTTACATAGCGTAATCAGGTTATTACATAGCGTGATCAGGTTGTTACATAGCGTGATCGTATTGTTACATAGCGTGCTCAGGTTGTTACATAGCGTGCTCAGGTTGTTACATAGCGTGATCAGTTGTTACATAGCGTGATCGTTTTGTTACATAGCGTGGTCATGTTGTTACATAGCGTGCTCAGGTTGTTACATAGCGTGATCAGTTGTTACATAGCGTGATCGTTTTGTTACATAGCGTAGTCATGTTGTTACATAGCGTGCTCAGGTTGTTACATAGCTTGATTGTTTTGTTACATAGCGTGATCATGTTGTTACATAGCGTGATCATGTTGTTACATAACGTGATCATGTTGTTACATAGCGTGAACAAGTTGTTACATAGCGTGCTCAGGTTGTTACATAGCTTGATCGTTTTGTTACATAGCGTGATCATGTTGTTACATAGCGTGATCATGTTGTTACATAGCGTGAACATGTTGTTACATAGCGTGATCATGTTGTTACATAGCGTGAACATGTTACATAGCGTGAACATGTTGTTACATAGCGTGATCATGTTGTTACATAGCGTGATCATGTTGTTACATAGCGTAATCAGGTTGTTACATAGCGTGATCAGTTGTTACATAGCGTGATCAGTTTGTTACATAGCGTGCTCAGGTTGTTACATAGCGTGATCAGTTGTTACATAGCTTGATCAGGTTGTTACATAGCGTGATCGTGTTGTTACATAGCTTGATCGTTTTGTTACATAGCGTGATCATGTTACATAGTGTGGTCATGTTGTTACATAGCGTGATCATGTTGTTACATAGCGTGAACATGTTATTACATAGCGTGATAATGTTGTTACATAGCGTGAACATGTTGTTACATAGCTTGAGCATGTTGTTACATAGCGTGATCAGTTGTTACATGGCGTGATCATGTTGTTACATAGCGTGATCATGTTGTTACATAGCGTGATCATGTTGTTACATAGCTTGATCAGGTTGTTACATAGCTTGATCGTGTTGTTACATAGCGTGATCAGTTGTTACATAGCTTGAGCATGTTGTTACATAGCGTGATCAGTTGTTACATAGCGTGATCATGTTGTTACATAGCGTACTCAGGTTGTTTACATAGCGTGATCATGTTGTTACATAGCGTGCTCAGGTTGTTACATAGCGTGATCATGTTGTTACATAGCGTGATCAGTTGTTACATAGCTTGATCAGGTTGTTACATAGCGTGATCAGTTGTTACATTGCGTGATCGTGTTGTTACATAGCGTGATCGTGTTGTTACATAGCGTGATCGTTTTGTTACATAGCGTGGTCATGTTGTTACATAGCGTGAACATGTTGTTACATAGCGTGATCATGTTGTTACATAGCGTGATCATGTTGTTACATAGCGTGATCAGTTGTTACATAACGTGATCAGATTGTTACATAGCGTGCTCAGGTTGTTACATAGCGTGATCATGTTGTTACATAGCGTGTTCAGTTGTTACATAGCTTGAGCATGTTGTTACATCGCGTGATCAGTTGTTACATGGCGTGATCATGTTGTTACATAGCGTACTCAGTTTGTTACATAACGTGATCATGTTGTTACATAGCGTGCTCAGGTTGTTACATAGCATGATCATGTTGTTACATAGCGTGATCAGTTGTTACATAGCTTGATCGTTTTGTTACATAGCGTGGTCATGTTGTTACATAGCGTGATCATGTTGTTACATAGCGTGATCATGTTGTTACATAGCGTAATGCATGTTGTACAGGTCTATACAGATCACCAAACTTTAATTCAGGAGGTAAAATTTCGTCGAAATGTAGATGACAGGGGCGCGTCACGATGTTGAACGACCCGAAATCTGGAAATGTTAGGGACAACCCGTTGTGTGGATGACTAGTGTTTCCAGAGAGCATCCTTTTCCAGTAATGTTCCCAGAGAGCATCCTTTTTTCCATGCTCGCACTCGCCATGTTCTGGTTACGTGTCGTTGTAACGTAATGTTACGCTGTTAGGATGGTTTAGTATACACGACAGGCAAAAGGCGGGGTCCGTACCCTTAAAGATTTGAACCTGAGGTCTGTCCCATTCAACCTGGCGTCTACAGGCTCCGTGAACAATAGTTGTCTAGATGACTAATGTTTCAAGAGAGTATCCTTTCTCCCTGCTATGCATTGATCGCAATTCCCTCCGTCGTCCTCATCCTGGATATATACATAGGTGCGTGTTATGAATTCATTCATTCGCTTTTAATTCCTTCGAGCGTTAGCATTCACGTATTCATTTAATTTCTTTTAGTTTTAGCATGAGCTACTGCCCGAGAAAATCTGTGCAACTGACGAATGAGAAACTCGATTTTTCATACATTACACATGGAGGAAAACGCGTTATTAGATGCTGTGTATGCGGGCGGATTTTTAAGAATCGTTCTTTGTCAAGATTTAAGTTTCATAGAGCAACATGTTATACTGAATCGACTCTCTCACCTGCACTTGAAGATCCGAAGATGTATAGAGGGGAATGTTATACCGTATCAAGCCTCTGTCCTTCACTGGAGACTACTGTTGGTGAAAAATCTGGATACATCGGAAGTTGCGAGAATATGAAATCTTCATATGATGATGATTCAGTGATATCAACGCTTGAAAATCCGAATAGACTAGTAAATATATTGAGGTTACTAATTGCGTCGAGGGATGCTGGTAATAATAGACACACACAAGAGATTGAGGAAATTATAAGTAAGCTGAAAGCATCTAAAGTTATAGCATGACAGGATCGAGAAATTGTGTTAATCAATTACTGCCATGGTTAACAGGAACTTTGAAATATCAAAAAGCTTGTACTTATAAAATACATCATTCAGACATTGTTGAGATGTTTAGTTTTTTTACTGATAATGATGGTCTCTTTCTGTGTGATGTATATGATTATATAACTGAGTGTTTAGAATGTCTAGACTATCACCTTTGCCTTTAGGAAATATGTATGGTTTTTTGTAAAGGAATGTAATACGATAATGTTTATAAAAAATAAAGGTTGTCTGCATTACTTTTTGTAAAGTGATATGTTTTTTTACATGTATTCAGTTAAACTGATTTTTAAAAATTGGTTTACATGAATGTTGTTTATCTTCTTTTTCTAATATTCTAAGTCCTTTTTATTTTTTGCGTAAATATCTTTTTCATGTCTATTTCTGCAATATTTCCCGAAAGTGTAATTCCATACTTTGAGTATGTGCAAATAAATGAAAGCGTAGTAGATCTGCTTAACAGTTTCTTTATCCATATTATTCCTTGTCTGTTTCATTACTTTTTTGTAATATATTTATGGTTGTATAAGTTATTAACAACGCTTAATTTTTCTGAGATTCTTTCATTTCTAGATCCAATTTCAAGATCTTCATTTTCACTGTGTACTCTTCTTCCAAACATTCGAGCCTCCTCTCATAAAAACCCTCCCTTATGCCATCTTTGTTCTTTTCAGGCAATGGGGTTGAAAGTTCTGTATGGGAACTGCAGACGCCACCTTTACACTTTCTCTTTCTTCAAATTCCTTACCTGTTATTAAAATTGCTGAAGGACATGTTGGACCTGGATTTACTATTTCAATGTCCTTCACTGTGATGATTACTTCTGAATGGAATCCAACTTCATCATCAAACTCATTGGCGATTGAATAGAAGAGCAACAATTGTTATTTGGCTACTATTGTCTAAGAAAGGCGGTACATACATGCACCTCCAGTTTTGTACAATCGTACCTTGTCAATGGTATTTGCTTGCTTCATTCTTTTCTTTATGTTCTCATAATATCATTTCAGGGATTTTCATTCACATTGGATGATCTTCCTAGAATTGTACTCATTTGCAATTTATTTCCTTGTCTCTTCCTTACGCTTAGCAGAGCTATCAGTCATTTTATTTTCAACACTAATTTGTGTTCTAAAACAATGTCGGGCATATATCTTTCTCTTCTTTCTTAAAATTTGCTGCCTGAGTCTTTTTATTACTTTCGTCCTTCTCCATTTTGCAATTTGTTTATGTATCAGAGACAAATGAAAGTTGAATGGCATTAACAATTGTGAATTGATTCAATACAATTGCAGTGATCTTAGATTAGTGAATCATGAATAACGTTTATTTCTCAATACTCTGTACATAATTAAGTTATATACTTTTAGACTATAATAATATTTGAAAATATTAGGTTATTTACACTATAAATTCACTTCTTTGTTGTTTGCCTATACTAATCTATGGTCTCAGTACATACAACTCCTGGTTTTCTGTGTATCAATGACCCTCTGTCTACTTGTTTATGTTTCATTATATATACCTTTATTTATTTATTTTTTTATTAATGTGCCATATGTATGATTTCCTGTGTTACGTCTTGTTACGTGGTTACGTTAGATGATGATAGACAATGAGAAGATCCAGAACAAACAAGGTGGGAATAGGTTAGGACGTATACTTCACTGTAAACCGATATACTGTTTGTCCCTCTCCGTCTCGCGCACTACTGTTTAACAAATATAAAGTTTGTAAGGTTTAGAAAATAAGTATATAAAAGCATTGTAACGCTGGATGAGGAAAGTTTTATAATCGAATTACTCTCTATATTACAGTATAAACCTACATTCCTCCTCCTTCAATCTCTGTCTATCCTTGTATCTCTCCCGTTTTCCATTTCTCCCATATAAACGTATACTCTAATCCTCAAACCATGTCTAGACTAGCACCTCTCCTCGTATGCCCTACCGCTCTCATATAAATGCATTTTCCTCCTTGAAGACTCTCTCAACCTAGCACCTACCTTCGTTTTCCCTATCTTTTCTCATATAGACGTATAATCTCTCATTCAGACCTCCATGCCTAATACCTCTCCTCGGTTTGCTAGCTCCCTCATATAAAAACGCTATATTCTACCCTTCTAGTACCTCTCCTCGTATTCCCTATTTCTTCCGTATAAAGAGTATCCTCTCCTCCTTCAGCATCAGTCTAGTCTAGCACCTCTCCTCGTATTTCCCTATCTCTCCCGTATAAGCCTATATTCCCGTCCTTCAGCATCTGTATAGCCTATTATATGTACACGTTTCCCCTATCTTTCCCATATAAACGCATATTCCACACCTCAAACCCTGTCTAGCCTAACACGTCTCCTCATATTCCCCTACCTCTCTCATATAAGATGCATTCCCTCATTCAACACCGTCTAGCCTAGCATCGACCCTCGTATTCCCTATCTCTCGCATATAAACGCCTACTCTATCATTCAAAACTCCTATCCTAATACCTCTCCTCGGTTCGCTATATCGCTCATATTCTACCCTTCAAGTCCTGTTTAGTATAGCATCTTTCCTTGTATTTCCTATCTCTCTCGTATAAAGCATATCCCTCCCTCCTTTAGCATCTGACTAGCCTAGCATCAGCCCTGGTATTCCCTATCTCTCCCCTATAAATGCTTCTGTCTAGAGACCTAATGTTTCAGGAGAGCATCCTTTCCCCCTATAACTGCATGTTTAGAAGGTCTAGACTATCACTTTTGTCTTTGGGAAATATGTTCGGGTTTTTTTTTGTGAAGGAATGTAATAGGAAAATGTTTTATAAAAAATAAATGTTGTTTATATTACATAGCCCTCATTTTTATTAATCTTTTTATACACCTCATATCATACAGTCCAATATTAAGATGGTTCTGGCTTCTAGATTCCCATTTATTCAGGTCTCTTTCAGTAATAGTTCAATAACTTTTTTGTTTAGATTTCATGTAGCATCAATGTTTTAAGATAATACATTCTTCTTTAAACAATTATGAAATTATTTATGAAATCAATGGTATTGGCATGTATAGCAGTAATAATGAGTACATAATTTATATATTATTGCTATATTCTACACACTCGAATGTTCCATGCTGGACGGTGCTGCAATTCTTCATGTTGAGGATGTTCCTATCACATTTCTGTTCGTGTTGTTTTAAGCTATCTCATTCTTCCTCTTCATTTACATTCATCTGGACATTCCTGTAACAAACATTCACATTATTTGTAGCTTGTTGTAGGTATATACTTCGATGCGGAGAATCAATGCAATGTGGTATTAAACTTCTTTCTGCACGAAATCACTCAGACTACAATCTAGACATTATTTACACATATTTGTTTTAATACAGTGATGCATGCTTTGACAACTGCTACCCTAATGGAAATTATTTGCAACTTGCTGTAGGTATCTGCTTTGAGGTAAAGAATCAGTGAATAGACTATTAAACTTCTTTCTGCAGGTCCTCGCCCAGACTACATCCTAAGCGTTATTTACACAGTGATGTATACTTTAGATGAATGTTATCCTAGGAAGTGTGAATTTATAAACTCAACAAATGTAACTCTAAATGAAGCTTTGAAAGGATAGCTGAATTATTTCTACAAACCTTAACAGGAAGAAAAGACAATTTACATGTCTTAAACTTGCCGGATGGTACTACACCATGATATACCATTTGAAACTTTCCTGGCATTTCATCCAACTGTTGGCTTGTTAGGGTTGAATATCTTGTCGGAAGAAACACTTGCTTATTGTCTAAAACCGCAACCACTCTAGCACCGTATCAAGTATCAATTTTTCTTATGGATTTTATATTATAAGGCTCCTCTGGCTGAAGATCTTGTAGTCTTTGAACGGTCGGGTAAATGCTACCCTCAGCCAATGTGTTAAGTTGAGATGTCAAACTTTCTGCATTAGGAAGAGAAAAAACATATTCTTTATTAGAGAATGTGTTGCATAACTAAATTTCATTTATTTGAAAGTTACAAAATTATTAACTTTTTCTGTATAATGTAATAATAAAAATGATAATATGTGTAAATATAATTGAGGTTCTGATTCACTAATGAAGTTCATTAAGTACTATATTTTCCGATTTAAATGTTTTAATATAATGTAAACATTTACTTTGTTAGAGTGAATGATTCGCGCAACAGACTTTTTGTAATATTCTAAAGCAAAAACGTTAATTTTTAATGTGATGGAAACAGACTGGAAGTTTTTACTAAATAAAATGCACAAGAGGAATGAAACATTAACTGATGAATGTTCGATTAATGCATGCAAACATGAAGTCCCTGGATCGAATACCTCCGCTTACCCTCGGAAGAATATTTATACAGAACATTATTTATTCGAATCGTAGGGTAATCAAGTAATTGTATTTTGTCTAGAAAGGAATATAATTCACTCTGTGAAACCCTGTATTTAAATATCTGGAATAATAATTACTCAACAAGATGAATACTTAACTAAATTGTTCACATTTTTTGAGAATTCGCACAGTTAGCTATTAAATGTAGAATAAGCTTGTCTAAAATGAATACTTAACCAAACTGTTCACATTTCAGAAAAAATTCAACTGTCTAGCTATTAACTTTTAGAATGCTCAGCTATTTACAAATAAAGAGCCGTCATTAAAAACAAGAACGCAAATAAAAGTTAAATGTACTAAGTAATAAGTTAACTTTTTAATGAAGATGAATTGGTGATACAACTTACCAGACATGCTGTTCGATGTAATTTCCACGTTGAAAGAATAAAGTTTGCAGAGTGCTTAGATCGCAGTGTTCTTACGATACTGTGAAAATCATTGGAGAAACTGCTGCTTTTATATAATTCCCCCCACTAAAGCTGAAGTAGTGAGAGATTGTAGAGCACTTAGGAAAACAATTACTGGCATTGTTCGCTAATGAGGTGAAAGCGTCTCAGCTAATAGAGGTCACCGTTACCATCAGACAGAAGTAGGTTACGGGTTTTTTCATTACATGCCGGGCTCTTGTTCGCTAATGGAGTGAAAGCGTCTAACGGGTCAGCTAATGTGTGTCACCGTTACCTCCAGACGGAAGTATGTCGTTGGTCGCTAATGTATGTAAACAGATCCGGAATGTAAACTTAAAAGCCTATTAATGTGTTGAAGGCGTCTAACATGTTCAGCTAATGGACAAGCGCTTTCCCCAGATACAAGAAAGCTGCAGTGTTTCATTACATGACAGACTGTTACCGTGAGCAGACTACTTATACTCAAGCTCCAGTCAACAATTCATTAATCAAAAAACTTAATTGCTCGAGGATGCAATCTGCAGACCTTAGTAATCATAAAAAAAATGTTTGACGAACATTACCTAATTAATTTGCCGGGGGGCGGCAGGACTCGAGAAAACAATTCCCTCAAGTCAGGACGCCTCAGTAGAACGCATGGGAGAGGGGGTAGGACCTGTTAGCACAGACACTGTCGGCATTAGGTGAGCACACAAAGCGAGAGGGGGCGGGGCCTAACGACACGAGACCTGGCGGCATGTAAGCCCTCAAAGGGAGGGGGCGGGGCTAGCGGCATAGTTCAAAGAAGCTTATCAGATGGCGGCATATCCTTTGTTTCAGAACTCTCATAATAAGGCTACTGATGTGACACGAAGATTTCCAGGAAGTCCCCCTTTAAATAGAAATGAAACATATTTCGAAATTCTTAATTTTCTCAAAAATAGATGTAACGATTTTGATTAAAGTATCATATATTTAAGATATTTTCATGAAAAATGAAATGTATATCTTGAATTTTCTAGGAATGTCCCCAAAACGCCTGTTCATTGTGAATGGCTTTTGCATAATTGGTAAACCGTAAGAGACATAAAATGTTTGTACACAAAAATGTAGAACTCGTTAAAACACACAATTTATGTCATATAGTTTTATTTTTTTGGTCAAGTGAACCACTTCTGAGGTATTCCTTCTTATTTGTTTGAATTTTTCAGTACTTATACTTTTCTCAAATGGGAATTGGTCGTTCGTTTTTTTATATCCTGGACATCCAAAGAGAATGGAATGCCCCACATAGCAACCAGCTCTTAAAAGATTTGACGATCGCATAGAGCCTACCAATTCTCCTTGCATCTGCAAGAAAATTTAGCAATAAGATTAACATCTCGATATCTCCATTAACTGAAGTAGATGGAGAATAAGCGTTTGTAAATACAATTTGTACAAGAGTAGGGAAAGTCATGTGAGTGTAACACGTCAGATGTTTGTTAAGTTTAAAGCTGTAACACTCTAAAAACGGCCATAAGGCATATCTATTGTTTAATAGGTTGCATAAATTCTCATAAATCTAGTAGCAGGTGATTCTTTTGGCGTGCAAGAAAGCACACACACACACACACACACACACACACTAATCGACAGGGATAGCCCAGGTCGTTAATACTGGGACTTGTGCCAGGTCTGCGGTTCAAATCCCGCCAGCACCGTCCTCTATTTCTATTTCTATTTTGAAAAGGGGTGGGTTTTATGCCCAAGCACTGCGACCTTAAGATCTATTGCGCATCCCCCCTATCATCAGTTAAGTAGTCTGTTGCTCGATATGAACTTAACCAGACTGCTAACTGAGGCTTTCGATAGTTCATCTATCTTTGGAAAGTGACTGCCAAAAATACTTGCTCTTTGACTCGCAAGAGCAGGGCAATCACATAGTAGATGAGTAACAGTCTCATCTCCTTCTAGACATCTATTACAGATAGGGTTGTTAACCAATCCCATTCTGTATAGATTAAACTTTAGGGCACAGTGTCCTGTAATGAATCCTGTTGCCCATGCAAGTCTTCTTCTGCTAAGACCGCGCAAGTATTTTGCCCGGCTGTTATCCAGGTCTGTAATGAACAACTTGGAATGTCTGCAACCCTCAATGGAGTTCCAGTAGTTCTTGTGTTCTGCTTGAGCCCAGCACTTAATAGCCTGTTTCACTGGTCTGTAGGACACTCCCAGTACAGGCTCCGGACCAAAAAATGGGATTTCACTGCCAATCTTGGCTGCTTCATCTGCTTTCTCATTGCCTGGTATACCTATATGTCCTGGCACCCACATAAGTTGAACCTTATTGTGTTCAGCCAGTGCCATTAAGGATTCCCGGCATTCTGAGACAAGCTTTGATTTTGTTGATGGTGATTCAAGTGCTTTAAGAGCAGCTTGACTGTCTGAGAGAATAAGAACACTTCTATTCTTATATCTCCTTTTAATGCTTTCCATGACACTGGCTAGGATTGCATAAACCTCAGCCTGGAAAACTGTAGCTAAGGTACCAAGACTATAAGAAATCTTGGTATTGTTACCGTAAAGCCCAGCCCCCGTTCCCGATTTGGTTCTAGAACCATCAGTATACCAGATTGGGCCTTTGTTATTATGAGGTTTTACCAGTCTTTCCCATTCACTCCGCTGTGGATAGGATACCGTAAATTTCAAATCAAACTTAAATCTTGTTTCAAGAATGTCAGTCCCCATGTTGAGTATCTGTTGTACATTCTTATCCCAAGGAAGCTTGAGATGATTAATATGTCCAGTATTAGACACTTTGGTTTGGCGACAAATACGGTGATACGCGATCATGGCTTCTGCCTTCATCCATAGGTGGAGAGGTGTGAGCCCAATCAGCATCTCCATAGCCGCAGTTGGAGTAGTTTTGAAAGCTCCCATAATTGAAATGCAGAAGGTCCTCTGTAATTTACAGAGTTCCTTTCTGCACACCTTTAAATTAACTCTAGGCCACCACATCAGTGCGGCATAAGAGAATATAGGTCTCACCATAGCAGTGTATATCCAATACACTATGCTAGGTTTCAGACCCCATGTCTTACCAAGCATACCTCTACATGTCCAAAAGACTCTGTAGGCTTTGGTAATACATAATTCCATATGATGTTTCCAAGTTAATTTCTTGTCTAAAACAAGCCCAAGATATTTAACTTGTGTTGAATAGGGCACTACCTCACCAAAGAGAGAGAGTCTGGTTAAATCAGGCCCCCTTCTCCTGGTGAAGGGTACCACTACTGTTTTGCTTGGATTAACAGTTAGATTATTCATCTTGCACCAAGCTTCCACTTTCTCAAGCGCCATTTGTAGCACTTGAGAAACTGTGTGAGGAAATTTACCTCTTATGATTATTGCAATGTCATCTGCAAAACCTACTGTGAAGTAACCATCACTATTGAGTGCGCAAAGAAGTGTGTCCACTACAAGGTTCCATAGCAGGGGTGATAAAACACCCCCCTGCGGGCAGCCCCTCTCCGTGGACACATCCAGCGTCTCCCCACATAGATTCATGGTTATCTTCCTATGTTGTAAGACAAAACGTATCCACTCACAAAGAAGTGAAGGTACATCGTGTCCATAGAGGGCGTTCGTCACGACGTCACAAGATGTCGTGTCAAACGCACCTTCAATATCAAGAAAGGCACCAATGGCTATTTCTCTGGTATTAAGCGCCTTCTCAATAGTCGAGACCACTTGATGAAGTGCTGCTTCCGTTGATTTCCCTGTTTGATAGGCAAATTGGTACTTGTTTAATGGATGTTCCATTAAAACGTAATCCCTAATGTGCCTATCCACTAACCTCTCCAAAGTTTTAAGCATAAAAGAGGAGAGATTAATAGGGCGATAAGCCTTAGCCTGGGCGTAACTAGGACGCCCTGGTTTAGGTATAAACACCACCTTTGTTTGTCTCCAAGCCATGGGTATATATCCATAAGCTAGACAAACTCTAAATATGCCACAAAGTAGGGATTGAAGTGAGTCAATACCATATTGTAGAAATGCAGGGATGATTAAATCTGGGCCTGCCGATTTGTATGGTCCGAACGACTTGACAGCCCATCGTATTTTAGTGACATTGACTACGCTCCTGATTAGGTTCCAATCCTCTCTGTCCAAAGAAAGATGGTCCAGATTTGGTTGCCCCTTCACAGAATTGCTGTCATTGTCTACCTTAAAGTCTGGAAAGTGAGCCCTCGCAAGTTGCAGGAGCGTCTCAGAACCAGACTGTGTGTACGTGCCATCAGGCAGTTTAATAGTGCTCACAATTTTTTTAATACCCTTTGCCATATGTTTCATGAATCTTGCACTGCTGGGAACGTTCTCCATCCCCTGGCAGTACTCCCTCCACGAATTCCTTTTGGCTTTACGTATTTCTTTGTTATAATTGGTGAGGGCTTGTCTATATGAATCCCAATCACCAGTTCTTTTTGCAAGTCTAAATAACTTCCTTGCTTTCTTCCTAAGTCTGCTTAACTCTTTAGTCCACCAAGGCACCAGCCTTGGCGAGTAAGCTACCTTAGGCTGACAATTTTGATAATAGGATAGGAGAATTGACCGTTGTATTTCATCAACGGCAAACTTCAATCCAATATCGAACGAATGTTCCTTGAGAAACCCGATGTCAATGCTGATAGATCTCGTCTATAACCGTCCCAGTCAGTTTTCCTCGGATTTCTGTAAATCACTGGTAGAGTGACTTGTGCTTTAATATTGAAGCATATGCATCTATGATCAGAGAGAGTGATCTCCGATGATACACGCCAACTTGAAATTAGGTTCTCAATAATATTAGTCCCTAACGTTATGTCAATGACTTCCTCCCTTCGCAAAGTTACAAAGGTTGGTTCATTACCTCGATTTAGAATATTAAGGTTTGTACTCACCAAGTACTCCATTAACTTTTCTCCTCTGTGATTGATATCAGTGCTCCCCCACAGTGTGTGGTGTGCATTGGCATCAACCCCCAGGATTAACTCCTTTCCATTCTCTCCGCAGTGGGTCACAAGGTCCCTCACTGCTATCGATGGTGGATCAGAGTCTTCGTAAGGGAGGTAGACGGAAGAGAGTATTAAAACTCTTCTCTCTCCTGCCTCCTCCACTATTGTTTGGATTGTAGTTACATCCCTAGAACAGTGCTCAGTAAGAAGCAATGCGTTTATCCAATTCTTAGCATAAATACAAGATCTTGGATTATTATTACTAGGTCTATATATAGTGCCCTTAGTACAACTGATCCCTCTAATTGAACCTCTGAAGAGCCAAGGTTCCTGTATGAGAGCAATATCAACATTGTCTTCAACAAGTCTCTTACTGAGAATGGCTGAAACTGCCTTACAGTGCTGCAAGTTAATTTGAACTATTTTCATAATTGCATTAACCCACAACACTTACCTTAAGCAGTACCCGATGCGGATCCTCCAGAGTCCCCTATCTTCGTCTCCGGACTGTCTCCGCCATCGCTGCCTGCCTTCTTTGCTTTGTCTGCTACTGCCTTCCCCTCCGGGTCAGACAGGATCTTAAAAAGAGTCCTGTCCACCCCGGTATAGGCCGACATGCCAAGCTCTTTTATCTTCGTAGCAGACTCTTGGTCCACCATTAGGATTAGGCGTTGACCAGAGGAGTCTGCCTGCTTATCAATGATTTTCCAGTGCTCTATATTCAGCTCCTGGTTTAATCTTTGAATGCGTCTTAGCAGCACCTTAGGATCATCAGTTGTAATGTCCCGAGTTTTAAGGGCCACCTTGACTGGCTTAGGTAGATCTTTTGGATCTACTACTTTGAGAACTAATCTCTCCTTGATTTTAGCTCCCTGAATATGATTTTGGAGCCAATGACATGACTGCTCATCATCACAATAGTATATCAGAGCCCCATCCTGTAGAGAAAAGGACCTGAGTTTAGGTAGAGATTCACTGGTTGGCGCCTCATCTATCTTCCTCAGAATCTCAGCCTGAATGGGTCGAATGTCCTCCCCAATCAGCTTTCTCTCAGGATAGGACTCTTCCACAATTGCCATCTTGAAAGCGGCCAAAGCTTCCCTGTAAGTGACACCAGGTTCAGTGCCCCTAGGCCTCTTAAGAGGTTTGGCTTTATCCGAAGGAGGAGTATCCACACTTGTCCTGGTTCTTTTAGAAGTCCCTGGATCAGTACGGACCTCCACCCCTTTACTCTGTGGGTTTACATTGCCTGTGCCCTCACTCATTTTCTTAGCTTTTTTATTCTTCTTCTAGCTGCCCCTGACAACTTCTTAGTGTCCAGGTGCATTCTATTAATTCCAGATGCTGTTGCACCCATTTGTTTATCTAGTGACAGATTTCTCTCTACTGGAGAGTCTCTGTCACTTGACTTTTCTTTGTCAGGTGAGAGATTTCTCTCAACTGGAGAGTCTCTCTCACCCGCCTTGGTATTATTTATTTTATTTTGGTCCATATTGGTCCCACGAGTACCAGGGAAATAAAAGTCACCCAATACAGAGCCCTGTATATATTGGGAAGGCTAATTACTTCAGGGTGTCGCCTGGTGCCCTGAAGAGATCGTTCACGACACTGCATTTTTTACCACCCCAGTGCCATACATCCCTCGGCACGATGCATTCCCACCTTGGATTGGGTGGACCAGAGCCCCTGAAAGGTCCTCCAGCTGGGAGTCCCTCAAGGTTCTCCAACCGGGAGACCCTTTTGGGATGGATTTTCTGTTGAGCCACTTCTTAGTCTGGTACCTCATTACGAACCTCTCTGGCATGAGTAGCTCTACCAGCACAGCTTAGTAAATCACTGGTACACGGAAGCCTCCCCACCAACTACAAGGTCCTGTGGCTCCTAGGGGAGGCAGCACCGTCCTCACTGACTGAAATTGTTTCCAGGTTTTTTCTTCAGTCCTTATAACTGGCAAATCCGTGCAGATGCCCTAAAATTACCGAGCGAGATGGCTCCGCGGTAATGCGTGACTTTGTTTTTTCCCTGATCGGTAGATGAATGATGGGGTAGTTTCTCACTACTACGACTGCCTTTCCATCGTTTCCCTTTCATTTCATTTCTTTCTCATCATTCAGGTGTGCTAAGTTTCGTGGTGTATAGCGGTGCTGGAAAGATGGCGCGGATGCTTGCTCCAAGAAAAGAATACTACCCGTGGACACTAGGGGGGCTGCTTGGTCGACGGGTCGCTCATCGCCCTCTCTAAGCCGCTCCAGCAATGGGAGGGGTTTTCGAATTCTGGATCTATTAGAGACTTCCGCGCGTCTCTGAGGCCTGTAGCCTCCTGTGGTTCCTTCACTTTATCGCTTCTTCCTGGAGGGTGGTAGCTACAGCAGATCTATCTAGATCGCAGTGCGCGAGATGTCCCCTTACGTTGTATAATCTATACCTATACCTAAAGCCACCCTAACTTATACCGTTTTCATTATAAGCTGAAAGGAGAAGTAAACAAAACTTAAATGTATCCCTCCGCCGAGCACATGTCAGCACCACGTGGAGGGGTACCCTGCTTCAGACAGAATGCGAATACAATGTATTGCGCAGCTTGGGGATCATTAGCTTTTAAACACTGTATGTCTTATTACTATGTTTTGCCTTATATCCTAAACTTCTAACACACAATACAAAGAGTAGACAAATAAAAGTTGTACCCGAAAAGTTCAGCATCTCTGATTAAAGATACTGAATTTAACTGTTTTTAACTTCCGGCTTTAGAAATCATTCATTTAATGACTAATATCAGTATACAACTTTTGCTTTAACCTTTTTTTGAGTCAACAAGTTAAAAAACAAACATTGGCACTATGGTTAAAACATAAAGAAAACAACGCGATCCAAGCTATCCGAGCAACAATTCTGCATCATTAACAAAGAAATTCAATTATTGCTAAACAATGACCAACCGTATTCATTGTCGATTAAAAGTGGATATTTTTCACAGAATTTGTTAAAAGCATTTAACACAATTGTCTTCTTTCCATTTCCCGCGTTTATGTTTTTTTACATGGCAGAGGATTCTCAGCGATGACACTTTCGAAAGTAGTATTTTCTCAACACGTTGCAAAAAATACTAACGGCTTATCCGGAAACCGGAAACGAACTGCAGCGCCTGCGCATTGCGTCTTAAACCTCTGCTATAACGGCCCATTTTGTTATAGGTGAATCTGAACAAACACATTTAGTTTCATGAATTGAACTGTTACAATAATGGGTTTTTTTAATTTCTCTCCACGAATAACCACAAAATGTTACGATTTGAACCGAGCTGTTTTATGTAGAGGAAGAGACGACATGCTAAGTGGGAAAAGTTGTAGTCTGCCCATCAGCTAATGAGGTGCCCTATTGCCACGTGGTTTTGTTTACTTCTCCTTTCAGCTTATAGTGAAAACGGTATAGGCATGAACATTTCCTTCCCTAATTTCTTTCTCCAATTGTCATTTCATTTCATTTTATTTATTATCAGTGTCCATGGTGACGTATGCAGTAAGAACGGGGGTTAAGCATTACAAAAATACACAAGCGAGCGCATAATCGCATATCTTCGACTAAAAATGGAAATTTTGGATCAAGAAACTCGTGTTTTAATTGTTGTATCGAATTTTTCGGTAACATGCAACATTTTCTGCACTTTAGGTAAGCTGCAGAGAAAACAAAAGCAAGAAAAGTAAGAAATGGCCTACGTATAATCCACATTCCGTGTTGGATGCGATAGGAATTTCTCCGCTTGGTGAACGTTTGCAGACACCGTCTTGCCGCTGGGCATGTTGTACCGTTAACTCAGAGATCTAACATGGTCATTTGCTTACAATTCCAAATTGCTGCAGGTAACAGCGTATTGTTACACCAGACATTGCAGGTAATGGCTTGAAACTGTTCCTCTAACATGGCGAGAAGAGCCTCTCAATTGCAAAGACAAATTTCCCTTAGTAATAATAAAAACCTTTTTGCAACGAAGCTAACAGAGTATTAAATAACAATCAGAATGGCTATCACAGTAACTGTAAACTTTGAGCTTCAAAAATCGGTTCTGATGCATTCCCACGACTTTCTCCACCCTCTATTCGTTTATTAGCGAGTGTACAAACTATTCTTACTAAAGCTTATTTTTCTATCCACATCATTTCAATCCAAATAAACCACTGCTGGATTACCTGCATTACACATTTCGTTTGCGAGAGCATTATAGTGCTTAAGTAATATGTTTTTACGTAAATTATTAGAACTTGAAGATCTTATATTGTGCTGCTTTTGTTTTGTTTGGTTACATAATTTTAACTGCCCCACGTATGGTAGCCAATTTGCGACGGTATTTACTTATAATGTTGATGCTTGTGATGTTTGTGTCTGAGTGTTTATTTCATGCGTTGCCATCTTGTGACGTCATTCTTTGTTAGGTTCGTAGCTCCATCTTGTGTTAGCAATTTGCATCGGTGTTAGCTTTTTGTTTGATTTCATTTCAAAATGTCCTCCGGCTAGCTATTATCTTATCTTGGGTCGAACATGTGTCTCTATACAGGTTGTGAAGCGGAAAGGAATCTTTTATCCAAAAATTACACTGATGAAGAAATTTGTTTTATAATTTTTATTGTCGAACACGTTCACTATCACTTTTACATATTGATCTAGATACTCGCCAAACTGAAACTGTTATAATACTTCTTACTGATCACTTTTAATTCACGTATTTCAACTTTGTGTATAATTAACTTTATAATACTTTAGATTTTCGTAACTTGTGAATCTATAGCCGACGTATCTCATACAAATATTTTGACGAACTGACGAACTTAAGACGACGTGTATTGCACTAAGAATTTTGATGAACTGCACAACTGACTACGATGTGTAATGTGTAAATGCTTTCGGCGAACTGAAGGACTGACTGACTGTACCTCTAACTTAGCTTCTATTTATATGCCTGCATACAGATACGCCTAAAGATTATAAATGAATTACTATTGGCTAATAAAACGCGCCAACATTAGCGTCTATTCTAATATCCAATGAAAACCACGAATACATATTGCTTTTAGGGAGAAAATATTCCAGAAGTTTCTACCGAAAACGCGCCAACATTACGTAACTTCCTTGTTTCCAATAATGATAAACAACTCACCCCCCCCCGCTGCATTATTGCGCTATTATTGACAGTTTCAGTAAAGCCGTATAAACTTATTTCCCAATAATAATTACAATTAATAAACATCTGAAATCAATGTCACATAAAAATGCATATTCATATTACAATCATTATTTACATTTAGGTAATTTGTGATACAAATTACTGCATCACGTTATAGATACAAAGGGGAAAGCGATAGTCAAATGTTTTGGAGCTGGTCGCTATATGTTAACAGGAATTTAATGCCCAAGTAATGAACAATTCGAACCATTAAGCTATTTCTGTGATATAAGTTATTTGGAATAAATTGTGTGTTTTAAAAGGATTTACATATTTCGTGCCGTACAGTTTCGTCTATTCCTTAACGTTTCCTAGTTATAAATTATTACACAAAATTCCTTCAGAATAAAGAGGACTTCACAGGCTATTCCCAGAAAATTCAAGATGCTTGTTGTTTTTCATTTAAACAACTTTAATATGTTATATTTTAATCAAAATCGTTAGAGGCATTGTTTAAAAAATTAAAAAATTCGAAAAATATTTCATGCAAAGAGGAGTTGGGGTGAGCGGATTTTCTTGAAAATCTTCTAGTCGCATTTTTGGAAGTTTGGTATTTATTCGACTTTTCGTTTAGTTATGCTGTTTAGAGACACACATACATGAATATCACTTATTAGTATGTATACAAACTATTCTTACTAAAGCTTGTTTTTCTTTCTTTCTTTCTTTCTTTCTTTCTTTCTTTCTTTCTCTGTTTCTTTGTTTTTTTTATTGATCGAACAGCAGTACAATGCAGATTGTGGTAAAACTTCATTTTAATCCAACTAAGTCTTTGCAGAAATAGCTACATTACATACATATTTCGTTTTAGGATAAAAAGGAACCGTGATAGTTAAATGTTTAAGAACCGGACGCTCTAATTTTTGCTTCCATTTTTATACCCCACCTTTAACTTTGGTCTTATCGGCGGCCTTTCCTTTGGAACTTATTGCCTATTGGTAATGGTGTTAGCTCGTGTAACTCTTATCATTGGGTTTTCTTTCAATTTGGTTTCTTAACCACTAGATCATACACGCATTCACACTCTCATTCATACTTCCAGACTCTTACAGGATAAGGAATAATCTTGGCTAGAGAAAAATTCCCACCCCCAGCCGGGAATCTAACCCCGGACCGCTAGCACAACAGGCAGTTTCTCTACCACTGAGCTAAGGGACCAGCCCTATATAATTATGCTGCCTTAAAATTCCATACTGTTCCCATGCAATCCCGAGAAACAAGTGAAGTTTGGAATATTCGAACCATTAATAACGAAGCTCTCGGAAATGCCTTATGCCACACAAAAATTTATTTGAAATAAATTTTAAGTTTTAAAGAGATATGAATTTCTTGTGTACTATTTTCGTCTATTGCGTAATGTTTATTAGTTATAGAGTTTATATAAAGTTGCTTCCGAATGAAGAGTACTTCAAAGGCTATACCCAGTAAAGTCAAGATACATATTTTATTTGCCAATTAAGTATTATTAGTATATCGTATGTTAATCAAAATCGTTAGAGCCATTTTTAGAAAATAAAACATTTCTAAAATCAGCCACGTTAAGGGAAGTTTGGCGTAGGGGACTTTCTTGGAAATCATTGTGTCGTACGTTTAATAGAAGGGACCAAATTTAAATGCCAAGTTTGGTGTTGATCCGACAATTCGTTTTTATGTTTGATGTTCATACACACACCCGGCCTTTCTATAAAAATGCTATTTCTGAATTCAGGGGACCTCAAAATATGTATTTCCGGTAAACTCTCGATATCGAATTTTTGGGTGGGACGCAATACCTTCTCTACCTACCAAGTGCGTGGTAGAGAGAGCAAGAAGTTGGTAATTGGCTTTTGTTTGCCTACCGTTGACGTTTTCTACCAGTTAGATATCCGAGCCCCTGCAGAAATAAAATCCCCATTATTGAAGTTCCCTCCAACTCCTGCACCTACTCCTTAAACCGAACAATGTTACCCTGTTTCATTTTTGCAACAATCGATTGTTTGCCAGTTACGTCCAATAATGAATGTCCCGGCGGACTGCAGTGTACAATCGTTTATGTAGTCCCAAAGACACAAACACTGCTATCTCGTGTACGCTGAACAATGTGATTTTATTAGAATTTTTTTCTGCCAACTAGATCAGATTAAACGGAAGGTCGGATGAACAGGACTGCACTGTATATATTTAAAGTATTCCAATTTACCCCCAAAAATGCGACACCGAGATTTCAATGGAAATACACGTTTTGAGGTAAAAGAAGCATTTTTAGAAAAAAGTCTGTGTGTGTCTGTCCGTGAGTTTGTGAATGGCGTAACTCAGAGACGTAAATTATTTCAATATCAAACTCCAAGGACGTGGCACGAAATTTTCAAGAAAAGTCCATCTCAAACTACCTATTGCATGGAAAAAAATTCCATTTATTTTATTTTTTCAAAAAATGCGTAATGATTTTGATAAAAATAGCATACGTTTAAGATATTTGTATGGAAAATAAAACGTATATCTTGAATATTCTGGGAATAGCCTGAGAAGTTGTCTTCATTCAGAATGAATTTTTATAGCTTATAAACTGCAAGAGATAGATAAAAATTTACTGCACAAAAGATCTGAATCACATAATTATATCACAAATAAAAGCAATTCTGGCCTTAACCACTTCCGAGATATTCTTTATTAGACGTTATAAATGTCAAATACTTTATACTTTTTAACTTCAAAATTCCTATTTGTTTTCTTTCGCGGTCTTTCAAAGAACGGAAGTTCAATGACATCACATAGCGATCTGTTCTTAAAACATCTAACTCTCCTAAGCTTACTGCATTTCGTTATTCCCCTTGTAAGGAAATATGTAATAAAACCACTTCTGAAAATGTTTATCTGGATTAGCATGAAATAGATAAAAGAATAAGCTATTGCAAGATTAGTTTGTTGAAGAACGATGGAGAAAATAGTGTGAGTGTAACATCACTTTTTTATCATTACGGTGCTAGATGGCGTGTGAATACAGGGTCTTCGATGTAAAACCTGACCGCTAGCACGGGATTTTGCGTCTGGGTAACAATACATGCCACAATCGGCCGTGCCAAAACAGTCTTCGCTTCTTAAATCTGTATTCTGGTAAACCTGTACATAAAATATAACAAAATTAACTCCTACTCATTGTAAATGCTGCATGTACAGAAGTCACCGAAACCCCAACTTCTCGTCCTAACTTCCATAATGATTTTCATGGCGAACGATCAGGATTTTCGCTAATTTCGTGTAATGTTTCTTCTGTTAACAATGTACGACTTCGCATGTGTTTCTTTTTTGCATTGAACTAGTAATCTAAAATTTATTCACAAGATCGTGAATTAAGTTCTGGAAGCAGGCAACTGTACAGGAAACTAATTCTTCACGAACGGTGCGAACCAATTTAAAATGTTCTTGCAATAGCTTACTTTTCTATCAAAAATGATGATAATAAATAATAATAATAATAATAATAATAATAATAATAATCCATGGTGCTACTGCCCATGAAGAGAGATCTGTCAAACCCACTGCTGGTTTCATGCCCACGTACGCACGACAGAGGTGGGCGATCATTCAAACGATACGGGTAAGTAATGTGGCTAGCATCACGTATCGTCTAGCCAAAATGTTTTCCTCCGTGGCTGGGATCGCTGCCTTTCGCAGCTCCCCACTTTCCTCAGGAAGCTGTTATTTTTTTTCTTCTTCGAGTTAATCGAGATAAATCTTTGCAGAAATAGTTTTCATTACTCCGGCTGTAATTTTCCTAAATTTTCCTGGACTACCACTGTAGCCCCTACACGTGCTATAAATCTTGCGAGAGAGAGAGAGAAGAGAACGTACTGCAACAGTGGCTAGAAGAAGTGCTAAAGAAAGCAATGAAAGTGCTGAAGTTGTTGAAGGTGATGAGGGAATAGGATCATGTCATTGAAAATGGGATATAGAATCAGTCTTGTGATTTTGTAACGTTCGAGTCATTTTAACTTTAAACAAAATAATGTCATCTGGATTTGCGAGTATATGATATCAAGAATTGCAGTATAAACACAGAACATTCAAAAATATTTAAGAGGATCAAAACTTAGTTACAATTTGCTAAGTTAACTTCAGGAGATAAAAAAAATGGTTGTTTGTTCATACTTGATATATATTTTCAAACTGTTAAGGTATATCAGGATAAGTATAGACCTAAAACGGAGTAAATATGTTTATCATTACAAACTCTTTCACAGATTTTTGCAACTGCCTATGGCAGTGTTTACATTATCGAAAATATTTAAATAATACTTAAAGGGAAATGCTTTAAATGCTTCTTACAAAAGTCATTTTCGATCTAAGCACTGCTAGTAAATCTGCTATTGGGAAGCATTTAGAACATCATTAATATGCAATATAAATACATAATTAAATGAGGGTCCAGAGATCAAGACTGTTATCACGTTGACAAGTGATAAAACATCGTTATAACCTTCTGAAGAAAGGTTGTCTTCATTCAAAATGTCTGAAGACTTCAAAGGAAAAACGAACGCGGGAGCCGGACTACCAATGACAGGAAAGTTGCTTCAGTGTTTCGCGGCTAGGATATAAAGAAGGCTGTGGCAGGAACCTATCCCCATGTTTATAAAAAAAAACAATTACTATGTTTTAGCAATGTTGTTAATATTAAGGTAGAGTGGAATAACATCCTTTTCGAGAACGTTTCGAAATTAATACATTGCGCCAAACTAACACATCAATAATGGCCACAGCATGCCCGTTGACGAGGTTGAAAGTTGGTATACCTGAAAAGATTTCAGCACTGTTGTCCTTTGATAAACGTAATGTTCATATGTGTTCTATTCCCTTTCGTAGTAGTTGCATTGTAGAATTGAAACGGTAACGAGATGGCATGCTTTGAAGCACAAGAATTCAACCCCAGTGACGATGGGAATGAAATGAAATGTGAAGAAGACGTTTCTGAAAGTGCTAATAGAATTTTTCAACAGTTTATAGACGATCTCATCCTTGGAGTAGTTTTCTTGGTGCACTACGAAAGTAGAGCTGAGGCATCGCAGTATCAGGAAGAGAAGCTGGGAGATAACGTGGATGTTTTGGGGCAGCCGTTGAACAAAATACAGGATGTTAACTGCGACTGTCCGGAATGTGGATACAAAATTGCAGCTGCTCGCTTTGCGCCACATCTGGCCAAGTGTCTCGGCAAAGGACGTGCGAGGTAAGTATGTTGCTATAAATCTGCTTAGAATGGCCAAATTTGATCATTTTACAAAGCTAGTAAACGCTGAAGCTGTATGTGAAAAATGTGGTTGATCACTCGTTGAAGTGGTTGAAAATATTTAGGAGTGCATTTTGCGAAATAGTTCAGATTTAACAGACGCATGGAATTAAGGTAATGTTGTTCCAGAGGTCGACGTGTCATAGCGGGTGACGCACAACGTCAGGCAGCTACCCTGTAGAAAAAAAACATCGCTAAATTCCGCGAATATGTGGCATTTGGCCATTTCAAATTTTTGCTTTACTTTGGTCTTCAGAAGCGATGAAAGTATCACGTATTACATGCCCTACAGATGTCACCCTATGTCATCCTCTAGCTCCAACACTGCTGGCAACATATGAATAACAAATGCCGCCAAAGCCAGTAAGATACCGCCAACGATCTCAGCCTGATTTCCTAATTACTTTTTATTTTAGGTTTATTATTTTTTTTACATTTCTGATTCACGGAAGGTTAGGTTAGATATTATCGGTCTTGGCTTTTTATACAAACTTACATTTCTGATTCAGGGAGGCTAAGTTAGGTTTATTTTTTTATATATACGCTTAGATTTCTGATTCACGGTAGGTTAGGTTAGGTTTAGTTTTTTTATATAACTATCTACTACTAATTATCTACCAGTGTTACTGTAAAGCAACTACTTTATTAAACTTTTAATGCAAATAACATTTTAATATAACACAGCTTTCGCTGTAACAATCACAAAATTAAACTTCTGGTGGAAAGTATTTAATAACAATGCGTTGTGTTTTTGTCAGGGGCAATACAAAATGAAGTACAGCTTTTTCCGCGGATTTCACTTCGCATTTAGGTTGGCAGTTCCCATTGCGCATATGCGATAGTGACAAGATGGCTGTGTTTGTTGTCTTCATATCATAATTTTACTATAAAAGTAAAACATCAAAATGGGCGGGCAGGCGGGCACCAAATATAGAAGAGACAACATCTGCTTATAAACTTGCTGCTATGGTTTTCAATGAAGACCAAAGTAATTCAGTTTACCCTCCTGCGGCATAACATCTTTGAAGCTCCCTTTTGGTTCGTCTTCTCCCTCAGTACTTCCTTTTCATATTTTCTACCAAAATTTCATTTCTTCACTGTATCCTCCAGAACTCCATCTTTCTTCTACATCTGCCTCACAGAACATCTACATCTGTCTTCCTTATATGCATGGATGCAAAACAGCCCTTATTTAGGTTAACAACTGCATCGTGAAAGAGCAGGTATGTCCTTGGACATAATTATTAAAGTAGCATTCATTATTATTTAGTTGTATTACATTTGTTTACTGCGTCGCGGTAATTATTTAGTTATATTACATTTGTTTACTGCTACGCGGTAATTATTTAGTTATATTACATTTGTTCACCGCTACGCGGTAATTATTTAGTTATATTGCATTTGTTTACTGCTACGTGGTAATTATTTAGTTATATTACATTTGTTCACCGCTACGCGGTAATTATTTAGTTATATTACATTTGTTTACTGCTACGCGGTAATTATTTAGTTGTATTACATTTGCTTACTGCTACGCGGTAATTATTTAGTTATATTACATTTGTTCACCGCTACGCGGTAATTATTTATTTATATTACATTTGTTTACTGCTACGCGGTAATTATTTAGATCTATTACATTGGTTTACTGCTACGCGGTAATTATTTAGATCTATTACATTTGTTTACTGCTACGCGGTAATTATTTAGATCTATTACATTTGTTTACTGCGTCGCGGTAATTATTTAGTTATATTACATTTGTTCACTGCTACGCGGTAATTATTTAGTTCTGTTACATTTGTTTACTGCTACGCGGTAATTATTTAGTTCTATTACATTTGTTTACTGCGTCGCGGTAATTATTCAGTTTTGTTGCATTTATTCACTATTAGGAGCTTTTCTATTACGACAGCGTATAGCAGTTCGCAACAATACCAAGCTCTTTTCGTTTTTATTAACGCGGCAGCATTTTCTTCATTTAGCAGTTGGTACCCGGCATTGCTCATTTACATCGTCTGCCATGACACGTCGACCTCTGGAGCAACATTACCGGAATTAATTTTAATATCGTTAAAATGTCTAGGTTTCATTATTCGAAATTCACACACATTTAAAGAAAAAACGTTAATTGGACCTTGCAGCTCCTTCGTTAGACAAAGTCTTCAATGTGCATGTATCTTTTGGAATCCTAAACCCATAAAACTTGTTGATTTAATAAAAAAAGTACAATAAAATGGTAATGTATAAAAGAATACGTATTATCATATGTAGACTAATTACTAAATCCTTTTAGAGATAATTAAATTTATATTTTTAAATCATAGAACAGACATTTTGGGATTAATATTTCTGGGCTAAATTGTCATACTTTTGCCCACCTAAATTAGGAATAAGGAAGTGAAAAATGTTTTAGGTGTTTCACTTATATAGGCAAATAGCGTGAGGAAGGCAACAAACGTAGCCATTTTTCCATGCAAAGTGGGTACTGCCAACCTAAATAAGAAGTGAAATGCACTGAATATGCGATGTGCTGTTGTTTCTGCGAACGTGAATCATTCGAGTTTTAGACGCGCAGATCCCTCGGCTACGCCCTACCGGCCGCAACTTGCTACACTCCTCTCCTAAAAAACATCCCTCGGCTACGCTTTGAGGCTGAGGGCCCTCAATCTCTCGGCTACGCTTTGAGGCTGAGGTCCCCCAATCTCTCGGCTACGCTTTGAGGCTGAGTATCTTACCGGCTTCGGTGGCATTATTCATATGTTGGCAGCATTACGTTAGAGCAAGCGTAAGACCTAATGCGGGCATAAGCGACACAAATGCAGGCAAAAGTATGACAATTTACCCATACTTCTGTATACGCTTCTGCATTCTATTATTGATATGCACATTACTACAAACACAAGCTTCTACACCTCCTCAAGAAAGTATTCGTATGCACTTTAAAAAATTCTAGCAGCCAAATTAATGGAGGGAAACATCCATATTTTGGACATAAGGACCAAATTCCAATACAGTTTACGTGTTTTGGCGGTTTTTCAGATCGTTCAATTTTATCAGATTTATAAGTTTTTGAAAAATATGCCAATATTGCAACTTTTTGTACGTTGTGTTTTCAAAATGATCTTACATGCATTGAATAGAGCAATTTTTACTTTCCCTACTATGCATGTTAAGTGTTTAATTTCATACAATTTTGAACAGACAGATAACTAAATTTATATTATTAACTGTTTCGAATCTGAAATAAATTATTATAAAGTATTAATTAAGTATGCAGAAAGCTGTAGGGCGATACATAAAACAATGTTTTAAAAATTAGTCTATTATTAATTTTGTTTATTTTTACAGAATGTCATACCTATAATTTTACGTTTTCTTTTAAAAATATCATTATACAAGGAAACTCAATGCGTTATAACTTTATAACTTGACTTTTGAATTTTCTTTTTATTCATAAATTTCTCAATATAATGGTGTAATGTGTTATGTGCACAGAAGAAGTATATTAGCAAGATCTGCACCTAAAGTAGTTGAATTTTGAAGTAGTTATTATTAATGTTATTTATTTAACATTAATTGTAGCTCCACGTTGTGTTAGCCAATTTGCGGCGGTATTTATGTTATATTTATTTATTTATTGAGCCCCACATTTCGGAGCCAATTTGCGATGGTATTATTAATGTATTTGTATATGTGTGTTTACTTCATGTGGTGAAGCCATTTTGTGACGTGATTCTTTGTTAGGTTTGTAGCTCCATCTGGTGTTAGCAATTTGCGGCAGTATTAGTTTTTGTTTGAAAGAATGCTACTTTTTTTTTATTTAATTTTGTTTCACTGTCCTCCGGCTAGCTATGATCTTTTGGTCAAGCACTTCTATTTATACAGGTTGTGTAAACGGAAAGGAATCTTTTATCCAAAGATAACACTGATGAAGGAATTTGTTTTACACTTTTATTGTCGAACACATTTACTATCACATTTACACATTGATCTTGACACTCGCCAAACTGAAACTGTTATAATAACTTCATTACTGATAATTCTTAATTCGCGTACTTCAACTTTTTGTATAATTAACTTTATAACACTTGAGATTTTTTTATAACTCTGTTACGCGTAACCTGCAAATTGATATCCGACGTGTGCCGTACAAATACTTTCGACGAACTGACTGACTGAAGGCGACGTGTACTTTACAAATATTTTCGATGAACTGACGGGAATGCGACGTGTAGTGTACAAAGAATTTTGATGAACTGACTGACTGAAGGCGACGTGTACTTTACAAATATTTTCGATGAACTGATGGGGTCTTTACCTCTAACCTACCTTTTATACTCCTTCACCCAGATATGCCTAAAGATTATAACTGAGCTGCAATTGGCTAATAAAACGCGCCAACATTAGCGTCTATTTTTAATATCCAATGAAAATTATGAATACATATGCTCTAGGGAAATGTTCCAGAAGATTCTAAAAGAAAAACGCGCCAACATTACGTAACTTCCTCGTTTCCAATAATGATAAACAGCTCACCCCCTCGCTGCATTATTGCACGCTATTATTGTCAGTTTCAGTAAGGCAGTATAAACTTACTTCCCAACAATAATTACAATCAACAAAGATCTCAAATCAATGTCACATAATAATGCATATTCATACTATAATCACTCTTTACATTTAAGTAATTTGTGATACAAATTACTGCATCAATTTATTCTTAACATTCATGATGACAGTAAATGCGTGTTTACAAAATATAAACAAGAGCGTGATACAACAGACATGTGCAAAGCCAGATATGTTCATGTCGTGCCTTAGAGAAAGATTTTGAATGTTAGGAAACCGGTCTGTAGGTCATCCCAAATTCAATTAATTAGGAGAAGTGGGTGTTCCACAATGCTCTTTAAATTTAGCACACAGCACTGAGCGGCTTTGGAATTCTATTATTTCCATTTTCAAAGATGGGGAATCAAAAATTAAAAAAGTAGTTCTGAATAAATCTATTTTATTCTTTTCAAATTCAAAAGAGGACCAGTTTGTTGATACACAGGTTGATACACATAGGATCTTGAGCTAATGGCGGGACATTCAAAATGTCTTGACGGGCTATACCTGGACTCACTGTATGTTTGGCCGCCCCCTGGTGTAGGGATTTACCGTTACGTTATGCGATATGTTTTTGTACCTATGAGATTATCCAAAGTTTTGCTTGCTTTCAGTGGCAGCTTTGTATTGCTTTAATTTGTAAGGTAATATTAAGGGGTGACAATGAAAACATGGCATTTCCGGATGCATGTCGATGGACTTGAGATATATTAAATGTGTAATTCATACAATAAAAGTGTAGTTTAGTCTTTCACTCGAGTTCCAGATGATTAAGCACATGTAACCCATTTAAGGGATGACCAATTGAGTCCCAGTAATCTCAAGCAATGCCCATTGCAATTTATTACACCAGGAAGATAAATATTAAGTTAGTGTATCATTCTGTTAACTCGTTTCGGCTACTGCACGGAATTGCATCATAGCTTCTAACGACAACGAAAACTAAATCTGATGTGCTGCACTCGCATAACTTTCTCTACTCTTGTACATACTATTTTTTACAAACGCTTATTATCCATCTACTTCATGTTGATCGAGATCTTATTGCTAATAGTTTTGTAAATCCCCTATATATAAAACCTCAACGTTTGTACCTTCAACGCTTCGCGAGTTATTTCGCGTGTATATATGGACAGACTAGCAGGGCAACAGTAGATGTTCAGTATCTAAAAATCGATGTGAAGCAAAAACCACACAGAAAGAAAATTAAAAATAAAATCGGCAGTTATAGTGGTATATAACATAACCAAAAAGATGACGTGGATATAAAAGATCGCTTCTAAATACAGAACTATGAGAAACATCTGGCTATAAAGACAGCTTACAAGCAAAACGAGAACTAAACTGGAATGGAAATGGCATGCATGAACACAGTGTACTGTTAAATTTATAGGTAACCAAATCTAAAGTCACAAATAATGGAGTTCTCGTTTTTGCAGTACAATTTCCCAGTATTTTCCTGATATATGTCAATTAGGATTTGGATACATGTAATAAATAAAATGGAAAAACAAATCTAAATCTACGGAATCATACAAGAAAAATGTTTGCATGATTGATGACCAAAACCCAAACTTGAAAATACAGCAGACTCACCATTAACCGAATCTCAAACTATGCAAATCTCCAATTAACCGACAAAGTTATTGGATATTAAACTACATACATAGTTTTTTTTAACCGGGTGGGTCATTTGGGATGATGAATAAAATGGGTGAAATTATGCCCAAATAAGCACCGGGAACAAATAGCTTAAGGGTTACCCGACATTCATCTTTTCAGGATAAGGGAAAACCCCAGAAAAAGCCTTATCCGGTTAAGTCACCCTAGATTCGAACTCCGGACCTCTTGAATGTGAGTTAGACGCTATACCCTCTCACCTCGGAGGTGAATACATGTACACGTTTTAATTTCTCTACTACGTATAGTAAGTAGGGGAAGTATTGTATTCCACCCAAAAATTCGATACCGAGATTTCACCGGAAATACATATTTTGAGACCCCCTTAATCCAAAAAAATCTGATGTGTTACACTCACATGACTTTCTCTACTCTTGTACAGACTACTTTTACAAACGCTTATTCTCCATATGCTTCATGTTAATCGATATATCGAGATGTCAATATTATTGCTAATTTTCTTCTACATGCAAGGGGAATATGGTAGATTTTAAGCGATAGTCAAATATTTAAGCGCTGGTTGCTATGTGGCGCATTCCATTCTCTTTGCATGTCCAGAACATAAAAATCTGATGTGTTACACTCACATGACTTTCTCTACTCTTGTACAATCTATTTTTACAAACGCCTATTCTCCATATGCTTTATGTTAATCGAGATATCGAGATGTCAATCTTATTGCTAATTTTCTTGTAGATGCAAGGGGAATATGGTAGCTTTTAAGCGATGGTCAAATATTTTAACGCTGGTTGCTATGTGGCGCATTCCATTCTCTTTGCATGTCCAGGACATAAAAAAATGAATAACGAATTTGAGAAAAAGTATAAGTATTGGAAAATTTAAGGAAATAACAAGCAATATCTCGAAAACGGTTCACTCAACAAAAAAAATGTATATGATATAAGTTGTGTATTTTAACGCGATCTACATTTTTTGTGTAGTAAAATTTTGTCTATCTCTTATGGTTTACCAGTTATGCAAAAGTCGTTCATAATGAAGAATACTTTTGGAGACATTCCCAGAAATTTCGAGATATACATTTCATTTCTCATGACATTATCTTAAACATATGATATTTTCATCAAAATCGTTAGAGCCATTTTTGAGAAAATTAAAATTTTCGAAAAATGTTCCATGTAAAGGGTAGTCTGGGGTGGGGGGATTTTCTTGAAAATCTTCGTGTCGCATCTCTGGAAGATACTGAACGTAAATACCAAGTTTGGTGTTTATCCGACTGTTAGTTTTTGAGTTATGCTGTTCACAGACACACACACACACAGACACACACACACACACAGACACACACACAGACACACACACGGACATGTTTCCAAAAATGCTTTTTTTGGATTCAGGAGGTCTCAAAACATGTATTTCCGGTGAAATCTCGGTATCGAATTTTTGGGTGGAATGCAATACTTCCCCTAATTACTATACGTAGTAGAGAAAGTAAAAAAATTAGTAACGAATTTGAGAAAAAGTATAAGTATTGGACAATTTAAGGGAATAACAAGCAATATCGCGAAAACGGTTCACTCAACAAAACAAATGTATATGACATAAATTGTGTATTTTAACGCGATCTACATTTTTTGTGTAGTAAAATTTTGTCTATCTCTTATGGTTTACCAGTTATGCAAAAGTCGTTCACAATGAAGAATTCTTTTGGAGACATTCCCAGAAAATTCAAGATATACATTTTATTTGCCATGAAAATATCTTAAACATAAGATATTTTAATCAAAATCGTTAGTCATTTTTGAGAAAATTTAAATTTTCGAAAAATCTTCCATGTAAAGGGTACTCTGGGGTGGGGGAATTTTCTTGAAAACCTTCGTGTCGCATCCTTGGAAGTGAAACGGCAACTCTAGGCCGGGCCCGAGAACAGTAATTCTAGATAATTTATTAATTAACTTTTATTGATGTTAAATCGTACTATGTAAATATCTTTTTCTCAATACTGCTTGTATATTTTAAGAAGGGTGATTTAACATTATGTATCTATCTAGGTTACTAATATTAGTAGAGTTATAAATGGTTTAATGTAAATAATTTAAGCGCTATGTTAAAATACTGTCCACGGTGGAATGTTTTAGCTACAGGAATAGTGCTTTCGAAGGCAGAAAACCTAGTTTTATTACCTCTCTCCGGTCGCAGTGCTATTATTCCTACAGCGAGGGTGTAGAGCCTTTGTCCCATTATTTGATAATTCGCCGTGACCAAGTGAGTGAGAAGGACAATCTAACGGTACATGTAGGAAAAGCCGCGATTTATATTAAAATTGGACCAATGAAATCCCTGGAAGTTTATTCGAAATAGTTAGACGCGTCGAGTCGCGCTAAAAATGGACCAATAGGAAAGGAAGCAGCCTCAGAAGCCTGAGACTATAAATGGATCTGTTTGTGGAAAATTCGGGCAGTTTGGTAATGTGAGGTCAGGGAGAGATGCTGCAGGATGTGTGAGACATCGCGCCAAAAAGGGAATAAAGACAGTTTTATCATGGATTTTTAGCGACAGTTTATGTCATGTGTGGTCAGGGAGAGATGCTGCAGGATGTGTGAGATATCGCGCCAAAAAGGGAATCAAGTCAAATTTGTCATGTCAGCTTAGTATTGCATTTTATTCGAGAGTTTTCGTAATGTGTGGTCAGGGAGAGATGCTGCAGAATGTGTGAGATATCGCGCCAAAACAGGGAATCAAAATAGTTTTAGCAACACACCTAAGATCCGCTACTCTGAAAGCGACAATAAGAATAGTTATATTTCGTGCCATATCCACGCCATAGTTTAACAGCAGTGGACAGTATTTTACAGCGGCAATACCAGTTTTGTATACTACGAGTGTTAATTAAATAAAAGAAACGGCAGTGTCATCTTTTCATAAACAAAGCAAGTCTATGTCTTCCTATATCACCACCCGAGATCTACGTTTTCCTTTACCGAGGATAAGTCCATGCTCCCATATAATTTAAGGAAAATTACTGCAGCTAGCCGAGGATAAATTGAAGAACCAACACGCTGAGAACTTCTGGAAGCCACGGGAGAAGCATCAAGGTAAGCTACAGCAACGGATGAGGAGGTGATCGCCGCAGAAGATACTGAACCTAAATACCAAGTTTGGTGTTTATCCGACTGTTCGTTTCTGAGTTATGCTGTTCACAGACAGACACACACACACAGACACACAGACACACACACGGACATGTTTCCAAAAATGCTTTTTTTGGATTCAGGGGGTCTCAAAACATGTATTTCCGGTGAAATCTCGGTATCGAATTTTTGGGTCGAATGCAATACTTTCCCTACTTACTATACGTAGTAGAGAAAGTAAAAAAGCATTTTTGGAAACATGTCCGTGTGTGTGTCTGTGAACAGCATAACTCAGAAACGAAGAGTCGGATAAACACCAAACTTGGTATTTAGGTTCAGTATCTTCCAAGGATGCGACACGAAGGTTTTCAAGAAAATCCCCCACCCCAGAGTACCCTTTACATGGAAGATTTTTCGAAAATTTTAATTTTCTCAAAACTGGCTCTAACGATTTTGATTAAAATATCATATGTTTAAGATATTTTTATGGCAAATAAAATGTATATCTTGAATTTCCTGGGAATGTCTCCAAAAGTATTCTTTATTGTGAACGACTTTTGCATAACTCGTAAACCATAAGAGATAGACAAAATTTTACTACACAAAAAATGTAGATCGCGTTAAAATACACAATTTATGTCATATACATTTGTTTTGTTGAGTGAACCATTTTCGAGATATTGCTTGTTATTCCCTTAAATTTTTCAATACTTGTTTTCTCAAATGGGAATTCGTTATTCATTTTTACTTTCTCTACTACGTATAGTAAGTAGGGGAAGTATTGCATTCCACCCAAAAATTCGATACCGAGATTTCACCGGAAATACATGTTTTGAGACCTCCTGAATCCAAAAAAAGCATTTTTGGATACATGTCCGCGTGTGTGTGTGTGTGTGTGTGTCTGTGTGTGTGTGTCTGTGAACAGCATAACTCAAAAACGAACAGTCGGATAAGCACCAAACTTAGTATTTAGGTTCAGTATCTTCCAGAGATGCGACACGAAGGTTTTCAAGAAAATCCCCCCACCCCAGACTACCCTTTACATGGTAGATTTTTCGAAAAGTTTAATTTTCTCAAAAATGGCTCTAACGATTTTGATTAAAATATCATATGTTTAAGATAATGTTATGAGAAATGAAATGTATATCTCGAATTTTCTGGGAATGTCTCCAAAAGTATTCTTCATTGTGAACGACTTTTGCATAACTGGTAAACCATAACAGATAGACAAAATTTTACTACACAAAAATGTAAATCGCGTTAAAATACACAACTTATGTCATATACATTTTTTTAGTTGAGTGAACCATTTTCGAGATATTGCTTGTTATTTCCTCAAATTTTCCAATACTTATACTTTTTCTCAAATGCGTTATTCATTTTTTTTTGTCCTGGACATGCAAAGAGAATGGAATGCGCCACATGGCAACCAGCGTTAAAATATTTGACTATCGCTTAAAAGCTACCATATTCCCCTTGCTTCTACAAGAAAATTACCAATAAGATTGACATCTCGATATCTCGATTAACAGGAAGCATATGGAGAATAGGCGTTTGTAAAATTAGATTGTACAAGAGTAGAGAAAGTCATGTGAGTGTAACACATCAGATTTTTTTATGTCCTGGACATGCAAAGAGATTGGAATGCGCCGCATAGCAACCAGCGTTAAAATATTTGACTATCGCTTAAAAGCTACCATATTCCCCTTGCGTTTAGAAGAAAATTAGCAATAAGATTGACATCTCGATATCTCCATTAACATGAAGCATATGGAGAATAAGCGTTTGTAAAAATAGTTTATACAAGAGTAGAGAAAGTCATGTGAGTGTAACACATCAGATTTTTTTTGTTTTGGATATGCGAAGAGTTATAATCTGTAGCAAAGGGAATGCTGCTGCACCTAGCAACCAGCTATTAAGAGATATGTATGCGCTTAAAGGCTACTGTTTTTACTTTCTCTACTACGTATAGTAAGTAGGGGAAGTTTTGTATTCCACCCAAAAATTCGATACCGAGATTTCACCGGAAATAGATGTTTTGAGACCCCCTGAATCCAAAAAAAGCATTTTTGGAAACATGTCCGTGTGTTTGTCTGTTTGTCTGTCTGTGTGTGTGTGTGTGTGTGTGTGTGTGTGTGTCTGTCTGTCTGTGAACAGCATAACTCAGAAACGAACAGTCGGATAAACACCAAACTTGGTATTTAGGTTCAGTATCTTCCAAGGATGCGACACGAAGGTTTTCAAGAAAATTCCCCCACCCCAGAGTAAGATTTTTCGAAAATTTTAATTTTCTCAAAAATGATTAACGATTTTGATTAAAATATCTTATGTTTAAGATATTTTCATGGCAAATAAAATGTATATGTCGAATTTTCTGGGAATGTCTCCAAAAGTATTCTTCATTGTGAACGACTTTTGCATAACTGGTAAACCATAAGAGATAGACAAAATTTTACTGCACAAAAAATGTAGATCGCGTTTAAATACACAATTTATGTCATATACATTTTTTTTGTTGAGTGAACCATTTTCGAGATATTCCTTGTTATTCCCTTAAAATTTTCAATACTTGTTTTCTCAAATGGGAATTCGTTATTAATTTTTTTTGTCTTGGATATGCAAAGAGTATTAATCTGTGGCAAAGGGAATGGTGCTGCACCTAGCAACCAGCTATTAAGAGATATGTATGTGCTTAAAGGCTACTGTATTTCTATATTGCCCTTGTAAATATATATTGCATCTACAAGAAAATTAGCAATAAGATAGAGTCTGCAAATGTTTATCTCGACTAACATGAAGTAGAAGAATAAGCGTTTGTTAAAATAGTTTTTACAAGAATAGAGAAAGTCATGTGAGTGTAAGACATCAGATTTTTGTATTAGTACGGAGCTAGCGTCCAAGTGAGTTAGGAGGTTGGCCTAAAATCGACGAAAAACTTTTTCAGAAAGTAATTTTCTCATGCAGCATTTCAAGGTTATCTTTTAGTTAAACTGTAAAAAGTGTTCAACTTTATTGTACATTATTCCCGTATTATCATAATTTTTCGAAGAGTCTCAGCCCCAATTACCTCGGATAATCGTAGTCGAAAGAAAGACCCTACTACAAGAATATCTTAAAGACATCATAATAGTTATTTTTGAAGTAATAAAAAGTTTAAAAATGACAATTTTAAGCGTACTTTGGGGGTTTTGTTAAAATCGTTTGCGTTGACCCTTTGGAAGATGCACAATTTAAATAGGTGCCAAGTTTGGTATTTATCGGACTTTCGTTTTGAGATATGCGCGCACACGCACACGCATGCACACATACATACATACATACATACATACATACAAAAAAAAACACAGTCCTGCGTGGTGAAGTGGTTATCTCTGGTTCCGGAAGTCGTGGGTTTAAACCCGGAGGTGGCCGATAGATTTTTTTCGGGAGTAAAAATCTTTAGCATGAATTCCTTTGGAAGGGAAGTAAAGCTGGTGGTCCCGTGTCGTAAATTTACGGCATGTAAAAGAAACTCAAGCCTGATAAAGGGAACTCTGAGCAAAATTAGCGGTCTTTCACATCCAGTATAGAATAGATCGCTAAGGACCATAGCAGTTAAAGAGCGTCCATAAATAAAACTCGGTTAGTTTTTCACTCTATTTTTTCACACACCATTTTCAGCTTCCCATTTCCATTTCCTTCTCACATTCCAAAAAATTCTCTTAACTTCTTACCTAGAGCGATATCTAAAAACATTTTATTTATTTTACAGTGCTATTACTTTTTAGCCATTTCTCTCTAATAAATCTTCTCCTCTGTTCATTTTCTCCTTTACATACCATCCGAATGTGTAGTCTGTCTTCAATTTCTCCGCATATTGGACATATTCCTTGTATGACATTGACCTAAGTCCCTTAAGTTTGCATATACCTAGCCCAAATTGGCTATTGCTTCTCTTTCCTTTTATTATAAATTTCTAGGACTCTTGTTTTCCTAATTCCGTATTTATGATTTTGTAAAATACCAATCATCCCATTTCACTACTCCTTACCCTCCTCTTGCTTATTAATGTCATATTTTTCTCTGGCAATGTTCCAGCATCCCTGTACCATTTTTTGTATTTGCTTCCATATATCACCTAGCCCTACTCTCGCTAAGAGCTCTTTAATTTTACTCAACCAACATCCATGCTTCAAATGTTTTTCTTGGTAATCTAAACATCTTTTCAGAATATCTTCTGACAACTGGCTTATCCTATACCAATACTTCATTATTCTCTCTATTACCATTCGTCTCATGTCAACTTTCTGCATTTCTAGTAATGGCTGTTCTGGGGCACATACAGCATTAACCTACAAAATATTCTTAAGATCATATCATTTTTCACCCACCCTTCTTCTACTCCCCATATTTCTATTTCCTACATCTATCTTCATTCTACAACCACTCCAACTCCATCATGTAGACAATATACAAATAGTTTCTTACTAATTCAATTGCCAACTTCCCTTTCTATTTTTATCCTAGTTCCCTTTCCTATTTAATTTTGCCTCCAGATATATAAAATCTTCTACTATTTCTTGCAATTATAAATCTTGCAATGTTATTAGATAAACAATCGTAATTGGGATATCCGAGGCATTACTAAACGTTATTAGTCAATAGAAAATACATGGTATGGATGTATTCCGAGCTCGTGAACCCAGGAAGGAGTGCGTACACATACACACATGTATAGACATGATGACGTAATGAATTAAAAGTGGCACACAATGACGGTGTTGAAAAATAACATGCAGCCTACCTTATATTAGTGGTCGTGCTAATCCCGTATCCGAAATCTGGGATACTTTGATACATCGATAAAAGTAGTCTATGTGAATGCTGCAGGTGAATGATAACTAAGACCCTATCGTTCGCTGCATAGTAACTCTCCCCACACCTCATTACGTGGGGCTCACTAGCCCAGAACACACCTATATGCGAATGGAGTAATTGTTTCAATCCGTATTGTTTTCTTCGTACACGCTCCTTTAGATAATTTCAGAAGTTTCAAATTAACTGTCAACCCTTAACTTTTCTGGAGCTTATGATACATGGCATTGCAGTTGTAATCTTAAGTAAAACCTTATAGTAGACGCAAGGTCCAGTATGAGGTTTGCACATTTGCACATATTTTGGTTCACACATTAGTTTGTCGCCGGAACTCCTACTGAAATTACTGTGCCTTCGACAAGGGGATTTTTTACAAGCAATGTTAGATGCTGTGTACAGCTACTATGTCAGAGTATAAACTGAAGCAGTAAACTTTATCTTCAGTGCAAGGTTTTTGCCACTATTGCTCATAACTAGGGGTTTTCTTCATGCATGTCGTAAACAGGTTTCTCACCCTTAGACTGCAATAAAGTAACGAACGACTTAACTGCCTGAGGTGAGTAAAAGCGTGTTTCTGCTTCTTACACCTAGAATTTAATATAGTGCACGATACGGAAAGAATATGACTTATATTTTGTACACTTTTAAGGATACATCAGTAAGTTATATGTGAAGGAATATTAACACACGCTAGTCACTGAAATGCACTGAACTTCTCTATCTTACGACATCGCAAGTCACCTTTTAAGGTATGGTATCTTTAAGCAATTGTGATTGCTGTGGAGGTTCACCGGAATATATGAAACAGACCCTGTTTCGCATAATCTTGCCCTGCTGACATGCATTCTTCCGTGCTTCATTCTTCTCATTAGTTAATGCAATCGATAAAAACACTGCCCTGATAGATGTACTTGCTTTCGTCATCCTGAGAGGCAGTTTCAAATCAAAGGATTCCATCTATTTGTTGATAATAATTTACATGCATTCCAGATACCATCAACTATTAAGTACGTAATATACTTTATACAAACGGTTACGAAAACGTAAACTTGACAATTCTTTTAAAAAAGATAAATGATCTTGTTAAATAAGGAACTAGTCTATATCCTACAACCATTCCACAATAGCTAGTGAGAGGTTACTAGTGCACGTGACAGTCAAGAGATACACGGCATTGTTACAAGGAACCGGTTTTAGATAAGAAACTTGTTAGGTTATCTCGTTAGAGCAGTTCAGTGGGCCATCCAAATGGAAAGCTGAATCTTATTTGGATTCCCTGACTTAGCATTAAAGTTTCCCGATATCTTTACAGATGTAATAATATTTGAAGGATTTGAAAAGCATGACAGTCCTTTTGTCATGAATATTTTAGCGTCTAGTGGTATAATTATATTTTTTCAGTATTTTAATATTTTTATTTGTTGCCACTAAAGTTACCTAATGTTCACCAAGAGTCGACAGAGTCTAAAATAGACAAGTTTGTATAAGGTTTCAATACATTCAAATACCTGGATGAGGTTCACCTAACGACTCCATTTCCATTGTCTAGAGTAGATCCAATGATGTAAAGATAGCGCAGGAGATTTTTAGTCATAGAATAGTAAAGCCTTTATGCAGAAGAGTGGATAGGGATTAAGCTCTAATCGAGGGAAAAGATATGTATGACTCTGCATCTTCCCAGGGACATATTCAGACCCGGCATCACCAGCTGGTTGCTCTTTGAGTAAAGCAGAAAAAGTAGTCTTGCTCGTTGCTTCCGCTGAATCGCCTACTGTGTACTACGTGACCTTAAACTGCGCGGAAAACAGAAACAGATAATTTGTTCAGTGCGGTGGTGGTATGTAGTAATTCATAGGTTAATATATCTATTGTAGGTTCATGACTGGTAGAATAATCTGTTATAATGTCTGTAACATTAGTATTTATATTTCTGACATGACCATATACGACTTCACATATGGTTTCGATTGCAGCACGTTTGTTTACTTCCATTGGTACGATCAATTGTTATCCGATCCTTCGTATGCCCTACCGCAGGCGAAAGAAGTAAGGGTGGGTAATCCTCACTGAGGAGTTACAATTCAGTGCAGGCAGAACAGTGACATTTGTGAACTGCTGCACACATGGAACGTTAACATGGCATGAATTCGCGGACATGCATTGATGCAGTAATTTGTATCACAAATTATTTAAATGTAAAGAGTGATTATAGTATGAATATGCATTATTATGTGACATTGATTTGAGATGTTTGTTGATTGTAATTATTGTTGGAAAGTAAGTTTATACTGCCTTACTGAAACTGACAATAATAGCCTGCAATAATGCAGCGAGGGGGTGAGCTGTTTATCATTATTGGAAACGAGGAAGTTACGTAATGTTGGCGCGTTTTTCTGTAGAAATTGCTGGAACATTTCCCTAGAGCATATGTATTCATAATTTTCATTGGATATAAAAATAGACGCTAATGTTGGCGCGTTTTATTAGCCAATTGCAGTTCAGTTATAATCTTTAGGCATATCTGGATGAAGGAGTATAAAAGGTAGGTTAGAGGTAAAGACCCCGCCAGTTCATCAAAATTCTTTGTACACTAAACGTCGCATTCCCGTCAGTTCGTCGAAAATATTTTGTATGATACACGTCGCCTTCAGTCCAGCAGAAATATTACACGTCGGCTATCGATTCGCAAGTTATGCGTATAAGAGTTATGAAAAATCTCAAGTATGGTAAAGTTAATTATACAAAAAGTTGAGTACGCGAATTAAAAGTGATCAGTAAGAAGTTGTTATAACAGTTTCAGTTTGGCGAGTGTCAAGATCAATATGTAAATGTGATAGTAAATGTGTTCGACAATAAAAGTGTAAAACAAATTCCTTCATCAGTGTTATCTTTGGATAAAAGATTCCTTTCCGTTTACACAACCTGTATAAAGAGAAGTGCTTGACCAAAAGATCATAGCTAGCCGGAGGACAGAGAACCAAAATTAAATAAAATAACAGTAGCATTCTTTCAAACAAAAACTAATACTGCCGCAAATTGTTAACACCAGATGGAGCCACAAACCTAACAAAGAATTACGTCATAAAATGGCATCACCACGTGAAGTAAACAAACATATACAAACAAATAAAAATATAACAAAAAAATGCTATCACGGCATCTGATGCACAGTATAGCATTTACATCTGGCCGTTAGGCGCAGATGCTTTACCGGAATGCATATCCAAACCGTCAACATCCTCTCACGCGGCATTTGCCAGGATTTATCGCAGACTGTATCAGTGGGGAACACTGCAGCGACGAGATGGTCAAGGACGGTAGCGTTTTGTATGGACACCTGATATTGCGCTGCGGTGGGCCGGGGATAATCTTTCTGCCAGTACTGGACATATCGCACAACACTTTCACTTGAGCCATGTCTCGGTCTGAGAATCTGTAGGAAATACTGCTGCATCCTTACCGTAATAGAGTGTCCACGTTCTTATCCAGCCCGACTGAATTTTTGTGGTTGGTATTTGCACCAAACCAGAATCCAACCAGACTTTGCTACCATGGTCCTTCTAAAACCCCCATTCCACGATTTTATGATCACAACTGCAATTTGGTGTCAATGTGTGGGGTGCGACTGTGGATAATTTGCTTCTGGAACCATACATTTTAACCCAACGGCTGAAACCAACACTTACTTAGTATTTTTACAAAATGTTCTGCTAAGTTACTGGTTCCGCTTCCTCTAAACATCCGACGCAGCATGATGGGGCACCACCTCATTTTAAGACTCAAGTACGCAACCATCTGAGAGCTACATTCGACGCTCGTTGGATAGGTCGGGGTGGGCCCACTGTTTGGCCAGCACGCTCGCCTGACCTGACCTCAATCGATTGCTTTTTGCGAGGCTACATAAAGGCAATGGTTTATAAACCGACATTGACTCTGAAGAACTTGTAGCACGCCTAGTCAACACAGTTGTTGGAATCAAGGAAATCTCTGGCATCTTTGGAAGAGTGCGACAAAGTATGGCACGCCGATGCACTGCTTGTCTGGACGAAGTGTGTTTGAACACCTATTGGTGAAATGAAAACTGGATCCATAGTGATGATGTAACATTGCAGTCTCTCTTTCTTTCCTTCCTTCTTTTCATGTTTTGTTTGAATTTGACTGTACAGTTGGATTAACAGTTAAGTGACAGAATTACTTGTTTTCACATACCTTCAATGCCTTCCCGCAATATCTTCCTTGAACTGAAACAAAGCGTCGCAGCCCATAGGATCCTTAACAAAATGCGCTTCGAAGAAAGTTATCTAACTGCTCCAAAGTTGTCGACCTCCAGGGTCGCGGGTTCAAATCCGGTGGAGGGCGATGGATTTTTTTCGAGCGTAAAAATCCTCAGCATGGCTTCCTTCGGAAGGTAAGTAAAGCTGGTGGTCCCGTGTCGTAGATTTACGGCACGTAAAAGAACCTCAAGCCTGATAAAGAGGCTTCTGAGCAAAATTTCGGGTCTTTCACGCCCAATATAGAATGGTATGCTAAGGACCACAGCAGTAAGAGCGTCCATAAATGAAACTCAATTTATTTCCAGATTTAGCAGTTAAAACATCACAACGAAAGAGCCTGTAAAAGTACAATATGCATACAAATCCGATGCCAAAATATTTTATTAATCTTCATCTAAGAAATAAGTTTTGCTTTATTTAGTTTGTATGTTGTAATCAAGTTCGTTAGCAGGATTTGCTAAATAATCGTATAAATAGGCAATCTTGAATCCAGCTAACATTAGAAAACAATCAACCGTTGTTATACATTATTATTGGTTCGATGGTCAGCTTGCTCCACCACCAAGCGCGCGTGTTCTGTATTTATAATATTAGTATACGTAATTAATAGCTATACCATATTTTCAGACAAGCAGAACTGCTGTATATACGGATAGTCAAATGTCTTTGGACTCCATAAACATGCTAAGAACTACAAATGATTAATACACAGTGTTTGTAAGAATATAAAAGCATTACGCAAAAATAACTGGAAAATACGTATATTTCAAATGGATAAAGGCGCTTGTGAGACATTATGGTAATGAAGCTCCGGACCACCTAGCGAAGGTGGCAACAAGTAACAATTATATAGAAGTACGCTAGAGTAAAATGCCAAAATGTGAAATATACAATGAACTGCAGAACTAAGTTACGAGAAATGGCAAAGATGATGACAATTGACATCAATGGCAAACTAACGAATTCTATTTCCCCACCATACGTAGCCGAATAAAAGCAAAAATATTAACGTCCAACGTAACATTTTTAACTGGTCATGGAAAAATAAATACACATTTTTATAGATTTAAAATAACTGACCATCCTATGTGTAAGCGCAAACAGAACGAACAGACTAGAGCGCCCAATATAACAATGTATTTTATTAGATCATGAAATAATATACTTCAAGAGCAAGGTAACAAAAGTAAATGGAATGTGGCCACCACCTCAATTAAAATATAAAATACAATTTTGTTAACAAAATTAATTTTGAAAATCTAAAGACTATGTAAAATTATATTAATTATTTGCAGTTACATTGGAAGTAAAGTGCATTATTTTTTGTATTCATGTAAAGAAGCAAACTCTAGCATGTAGTATTACCAAAATGTAATGAATATGCTGTAACAAATAAATAAATAAAATCCATAAATAAAGATAACTGATGCTGATTTTGTATTTACGAAATTCTGTTTAGATAACTTAAAAAATTATCTTCCAGTTTCAGAGCGGCAAGCCAAAGAATCGCCGACGAGAGCTCTTCTGAAAATGTTCAGGAGATAGTGGAAGCCGTGGAGGAAGACGAATACTGCGAAGTGGATGAGGTAGAATCCGATGAAGAATGGCTACCAAAGAAGTGTGATGCAAAGAAACGCAAAAGCAAAGCTGATACCAGGAATGTTTACGTTGGTACCAAAAAGGATGCTAAACAAGCATACGAGGGAATGACTTATTCAAGTAGGGAGATACTTCTTCAAAAAATATGTGGCGTGGTATCTAACCAAACAGGCAGATATTGCATGCGTTCGGTAAGTTGCTAACATTTCCATCACTTTTTGTGGTATTATTCTCTAAAGCATAACAAAAATTTTATATGAGTTTCTTTGTTAACAAGCAGAACATAACTTTTCCTCCATATAAAATAATATGGTTTTGTAGATTCAGTGTGCCTGCGTATGTTGAGTACACCTGTGAATCATTTGATGCACACTTGGTCAATTTAAACTGGCTCGAATCGGTTACTTACGTGAGCGCTCGGAACAGCCAGGCTTTGTTCACAAGACTGCGTATATTTTTGTAGTAGTTATAATGGGAACACAACTGTAATCACAAATAATATAGTTTGTGAAAAAATAATTGATAAACGAGATTTCAAGCACACAGACGTTTCATGTTTCAGCACTGAATATTTGTAACCAAAACACACTTCATAGATTTATGGTTCTCAAGTGGAATATGGGGTGGGGTGTGGCTGAGTGGTCAGACAGCTTGCCTCCCACCAAGACGGTCATGTTTCGATCTCGTGGACCTTCATGTGGGATTTTGGTGGACGAAGCGGCGTCTGGGTGGTTTATTTTCCGGATTCTCCGTTTCCTCCGTCGTTCATTCTACCAATTGCTCCATTATCTTTGCTTTCATCCATTTCGTCTTCATTTCATATCATCTTCCCTCACTCTCATACGGGCCGATCCTCCGTTCCGGGTTCTTCATTCACTGATTCAAAGTTCGTCTGCTCCTCTACAGGTGGTTGTAAGTCCTAGGGGATATAAGTCCTACATACCAGGAGGATAGCCGACTATGTAAGTATGTGCAGTATGACAAACTTGTTACAATGCCACGCTTACTGCAGCATGCTTATCTCAGTGCAGAGAATTAGCTTACAGTTCCTGAGGATACAAGTTCAAATCTCCATGGGGCTATTCAACTTTTCCCCCCTTTCATTTTAAGTACATCAGTACAAATACAACGGCTTTTGGAATTAGTTGTTCTTTCACACAAGCCGTGTGTTGGACCTGGTTGGAAAGGTAGAATCAGGTGTTCTACCTTTCATAACGGCTTTTCTTAATTTTTATACATGTGGTGTTTATTTAGTAGTACATCACAGCAGTAGATGGCAACCATTAAATTAATTTATCAGGAGAAGCATTCCTGCTCAATCAATTTGATTTTATAACCATAAATTTCACAATTATTGTAATTATATTTGCAAGTTAAAAGAGGTAATACAAGCAATATTATTCAATTACATTACAGTAAAACAATTTGTATAGAATAAAAGATAAATATTCATAACGGAGAATCGAACTCGAGCTGCTTGCGTAGAAGTTAAGTAGCCAAGACTAAAGTGCGTCCGGAGCAATGACGGAAATCTGTACCATGTAACCAAAGCGGCGCATAGTCACGGTTGTGAACCGCACGCTCACTCGAAGAGACTTAAATTTCAACTGCTCAAGAGACCCGCCACTTTTATTTGACCGAGTGTACATCATACGAACCTTAATGAAGATAGCAATGCTAAGTACGCGTTCATGTATACATGGTTTCAGATGAAATGCCCACATCACAGTAATGAAGAGCGTTCAGCAGTGCGAGATTGTGTTCTTGACCAAACAGCAGGAAGCTCAACAATGGACATCACGGATAGCGCAACGTTCGAGGAACTGTCGTAAATTATTTCAGGCTTAGAACGTGGCACACTTCAAAGCAAGCTATATTTATATTGAAAGCTGCTTTGATCTGTATGAATATGAAGTATCCATGGGATTTTGTTTTGTGTCATGACTTTTAGCATCTGTTGTTTGACATTGTTAAATAGGGAGGCTTAAAAAGTACACAACATATCCGATAATTGTTACATTACACTTATTTCCAGATAAATTCTCTTACATCAGAAACATTTATTATACTATGATAGTACCATGGAGGAAATGCACTAACTGTGCCAATAAAAAGTTAAAAACATAAGCAAATTTAAAGTATTGCAAAAATGTTTATTGTAACTTTTTGTTATGTTTGTAAAAACATTTAAACAGCCATGAATAAACATTTTGTGAAATCAGAATTAAAATGTGTTGAGAGATTTAATATAGCGCCAGTATTGAGCATAAACAAATTCATTCAATTTTGTCTTAAAGAGGAAGTTTATTTTAAAAACCCAATTTGACATATTTGCACTTCTCAAACTTGAAACGGTTTATCCTTTGTGTTTTTGTAATGACTGTAAGTAGAAGTATTGTATCTAGTTACAGAGTTTGCATTTACGAATGTTAAATCCTGTACACTGTAAATGCAGTGTCTATACAGGAGTCCCCTTAAACTGCAAATACAAGGAACTTAAACAGCAAAAAGATCTTTATAACTTTCTTTCTCCAAAAATTTGGTCAAAAACGAATTATTTGTAATGTAATATTTGGCAAAAAAGCATTACCGAAGCACATGCCACACTATCCAGGATGGCATGTAGTTGTCTTATGAATGAAGTAAACAACGCTGGTCTCGCATAGAGGAAAGGTTAGAAGTTATGACAATTTAGTTTTAAGCCTATGAATCTATATTTTTTCATGAATGAAAATATTGTGCCAAACACATGATATAAATGCAAATAAATGTTTAAGTTAGACATTAACGAACACTTTCCACGAAGAAGTTGAAAAAAGAAATATAACATTTTGACAAATCATTCTAATTATTAAAATTGAAAACACTACATTTTTACTTTCTCTATCACGTACATACTAGGTAGAGAAGATATTACATTCCATCCAAAAATTCCATACCGAGATTTCACGGGAAATACATGTCTTGAGGCCCCGAATACAAATAAAGCATTTGTGGAAACATGTTCACGTGTGCCTGTGTGTTTAAATAACATAACTCAAAAAAGTCGGATAAGTACCTAACTTGAAACTTAAGTTCAGTATCTTCCAAGGATGCGGCACGAAGATTTTAAAGAAAATCTCCCCCTTTCAACTACCCTTTACATGGAACATTTCTCGAAAAATGCTCTAACGATTTTAATTAAAATATCACATATTAAAGATATTTACGTGACAAGTAAAATGTATAAACTTCTATGAAGTTAAGCAATAGACAAACACGTACTATACAAAAGCGCATCTCTTTTTAAAACACACAATTTATTTCCAATAAGATTTTTTTGTGGCACAAGCCATTTCCGAGATATTCATTATTAATGCTGCTAGTTGCTCGTTACTTAGCCATTCCCTTAAACTGCTGTCAACATTCAATTTTTTTTTATATTTATTTATTGTCAGCTGTTTCTCGTGATTGCATGGAAACAGTATGGAATTTTAAGCCCAGTGTATAGAGTCAGTTCTTAAACACTTGACTATGGCTGTTCTGTTTGTATCGTGCAATGTAGGTCTTTCTACAGAACTTTATTTTGATTAAAATGTAGTAGATGGAAAAATAAACTCTAGTAAGTATAGTTTGTATATCCAATAATAAAAACACAGGGAAGAGAAGGTCATGTGAATGTATCACATCAGATTTTTCACGTGAGACTTCATACTCTGGATAACCTTACGGCATAGCCGCTGGGGCAGAGTTCGGCACTAGGCATTTTGAGATAATCAAAGATAAGTCGAGGTCTTTCTCGGCGTCAACACTAGAAGCACTATCAGCAGATAACCCGAATCCTCTGGAAGTTTCTTTCGCCCCTTCTCCAGAACGTGTGTCCAGATAATTCTAGAGTGTTTTGTGAAGGATTCCGTTGGCTTTATAAGCGAGCGTTCTCGCAAGAGCAGCCAGTGAACGCTGTTAGCGAATGCAACCCAAAGTGCGGTTCTCATAGCGAGTTTGTAACGAATGCCGTGACATGCAGCGAGTACTGTTACTATAGGAGAGACTGAATATATCCTATGTTCGACTCCCCCTTCCGGGGAAGAACCTGCTTCCTGCTTACGTCATTACGCCGCTACGTCACGAAGAAAGTGAAGCGAGGAAGAAACTGAACTAGTTTTAATCAGTGAAATGACAATGGGAACTAGTGAAAGTTGAACTACATTAAAACAGTGAGAGCTAAAAATAGTGAAGTGACCGTTAATAACTGGATAAAGTCACACTACGAACGAATTTTGCGTCCTGATTGGATAGTCATCAACAAACCATATCCATGGTTCAAAATACATGCTACATCTAATGGTTTCGCCATTTGTGCTGAAATGTTCCATTCCAAATTCCGCTACAAACGATGCTTGTGATGTAAGAACTATACTTTTAGACATTGCCACAGTTCTTTACTGGTTTATATATCCGTTGAATAAATGGAACCGTCTGTTGTGTTGTGAAGGAGAGAGTCTGTCATAATACCTACCTCACCTGTATTCCGTATGGTAGCACAATTGCTCTGTTTACTTACTAAAACCTCTCTGCCTGGATATGAGACGATGCCTGGCGACAGGAATAACCTCGAAAGCACTTGAAGTTTTACGTTACCAAAACAATCTGATGTGTTACACTCACATGACTTTCTCTACTCTTGTAAAACTATTTTTACAAACGCTTATTCTCCAAATGCTTCATGTTAATCAAGATATCGAAATGTTAATCTTATTGCAAATTTTCTAGTAGATGCAAGAGGAATTAGTAGGTCTTATTTTAAGAGCTGGTTGCTATGTGGAGTATTCCATCCTCTTTGTATTACCAGGACAAAAAATGAATAACGAATTCTCATTGGAGAAATAGTATAAGTATTGGAAAATTTAAGGGAATAACAAGCAATATCTCTAAAAAGGTTCACTCAACAAACAAAAAATGTATATGACATAAATTGTGTATTTTAAAGCGATCTACATTTTTTGTGTAGTAAACGTTTGTCTATCTTTTATGGTTTACCAGTTATGCAAAAGTCATTCACTATGAAGAATACTTTTGGAGACATTCCCAGAAAATTCAAGATATATATTTTATTTGTCATACAGTATCTTAAATATATGATATTTTAAACAAAATCGTTAGCCATTTTTGAGAAAATTAAAATTTTCGAAAAAGTTCCATGTAAAGGATAATCTGGGGTGGGGAAATTTTCTTGAAAACCTTTGTGTCGCATCTCTGGAAGATACTGAATCTAAATACAAAGCTTGGTTTTTATCCGACTGTTCGTTTCTGAGTTATGGTGTTCACAGACACACACACACGGACATGTTTCCAAAAATCCTTTTTTGGATTCAGGAGGCCTCAAAACATGTATTTCCGGTGAAATCTCGGTATCGAATTTTTGGTTAGAATGCAGTACTTCTACTTGCTATACGTGGTAGAGAAAATGATAAAAATGCAAGTAAAGGAACTGTTTGGTGTTAACCGAAACTTAAAGCTCCAAGTGTTTGAATCTAGTGCAATCGGAAATAAATGGCGGAGGCGGCGCAATTCTATAATGAAGTGATTACCCTATAGTTATACCGGAATTGGTTGTTATTCAAGGCGCCCTTAAGAAATATCGTACTTATATATATATATATATATATATATATATATATATATCTATATATATATAAGGGGAAGGTGGTTGAGCTATTCGAGCATTTTGGAATCGGCAGAGGATTAAGCTTTCTGGTTCTACAACTTTAAGGAACTTCTAGGATTGTTAGGAGTTAACAGCAGTAGCATTCGTTTTTGGTGCGAATGGAGTGCTGCGATTGATAACTGAAGTGAAAATTGCTGCAGAAGCACGACAGTGTGGCCCTTGTTTCCAAGTCATCAAGGTTACTGAAGGTGGCGCAAGAGGGCTACGAGGGAAAGGAAAACTAAAAGAGTAAACATTACTAGATTTGGAACTGTATAAGTCTCATATTAGTTCCGTTAGTTGCTGTAGCTTATAGGATTGGTTTCTGGAGTAAAACATTGTGATAAACACTATCAATTCATGCACGAAAGATTTCGGTCACAAAAAATATCCAATAGGGATTTTAATGAATACCATATACTCTTGTTGATGGCTTCATTGTTATGTGTGTGTGTTGAAGGTTATGTTGCCCAATACTTACAAGGTAGAAGAATGTACTGCAGTGATCTGATCTTGGACCAATGTACGTTATAATTCTTCTTATAATGTGTATGTTGCATACCCAGAGGACCTTTCTGCAGTGCAACAATTCAGCTATTAAACATTATAAGGTAAATTCAATTTTTCTGTACTTACCATCGAAGCCGCGGTTCCACATTCGCTTGGTGATGGCTCTGCCGTCCATCTCGGAGCCGCCGTCGCGGATTGTCTCATTCAGCGCCAGAGAGTATAGGATGACGGCATCATAGAAGGCAGTCACAAATGTTGAGACCGACTCCCGAAAAGTGTAATTGAAGCGTTCCTCCGCCAGACTGCGCACCTCATCTGAGAAGTTATGATAGAGCTGGTTGTTTGGTGTAGCTGCTGTCACGGTGAGCAGAGCTGAGTAGGCCTTCCGGGCTCTCCTGTTCCTTTCTGGATCATCTCCGTGTACATACCATGGTTTCAGACTGTCATTGCTCATACTGCAAACAAAAACAGTGAAAGCTTTATTATTAATAAATAGTAACAGTAAGTGTAAGAAGATGCAATAACTTGATATTATGATGGACAAATCACTGCATGTACATCAGATACAAAGGTAATCTACGAATATCAGCTGAAAATAAGAAAATCTTTTTTGCCCTAACTAGGTCTTGTGGAACAATTACCTGTTAAACTCCTCTTCCCTTATAATACTGCGCTCTAGCTACCAGAATTCAATTGTGCTTTCAAATGCGTTTACAAATTTACAAAATATATTTATTCCAAGCTTGGTTTGGTACATACGACCTGCAGAATGATTGATCCGGCCTATTGAATGGAATATTTTTCGAAACGTTTGAATTTTCAAAAAATAGCCTTAACGATTTTGTTTAAAATACCCTGTATGAAAGATATTTACATACACATCTTGAACTTAGTACGATGTAATCACGTGATCGTACAGTTTACTAGCTGTGACTTCTATACAACTGTCATTTGAAGTATGGTCACACACTACCAAGGGCAACATAACCTGAATATTTTGAGTTTGAACATTTTATCTTTCAGTAATACTGAAATTTTAAATAAAGTAAAGATGGATGGGAAAGGCTTTGCGTGGGTTCATGTAGCTACACAATAATTGGAACATATAACAATTCAGTTAATGTTGTGTAACTACATAGGTATAAATTCATATTATGCTAAGAAGTATGGCTATTTCTTTCATACTATCTGACTATCTGGAATTCCACATTTTTCCGTCTACAAACCAGTAACTGAACCTTTCAGCTACTTTCCGTAATCCAACACCAACGTATGAATACATTGGCCTTGCAATGAGCATATAAAACATATGACTGCGTCCATGTCCAACATAATATTGTACGTAACTGCAGGAAAGTGTTCTTTTTTCAGGACGCGTTTCGATATTCGCTTCGGGTGTAAACATTTTATTCGTCCTGAAAAAACTCTTTCCTACACAAATAACTAATTACATAATACTAAAATTCATTACAGAAGTGTTGTATATTATATACACATGTCAATAAAAATACAAAATGTACTATATTTTAAAGAACTTGTATTTTTCAGGAGAGGGACAGAATGGCCCCAATTAATTTGCGCCAGCGCGCGCGCATACACACACACACACATACACACAGGATAAAATGGCTTTGGAAACAACAGACTTAAATAATTTGTTATAGCTTATAACAAGCTTGGAGACCGAAAACAAAAGTTCACTGCAATACGCTATATAAACCGGTTCCCTCCTGCCTACACACGCACGTCAAGACGGAAGGTAACCCTAAAGTACTGCATTTCACTGCATTGGTCCCGAATGTTACTAGTCTATACCTATGAATACTATTTCTAACGAGTGGCGCCTATATGACATTTCTAAGCATGGAAAAATCAACAAGCTGGGCAACATATGCGCAGTGCTTTGGAAAAAATCTTCATATTCTACTGATTTCTTCATACTGCTTCCACATTTATTGCTTGTGCCGACGTTACTTTAAAATTTCAATGAAAGACAGTGTGAGGGAAATCTTTTCATTTGCTTGGGGAGGATAACATTATTCTCTAGAATTAATTCGCGACTATACCTACTGGGCTATGTTACACCTACGTATATTATTAAACTGTTTATTCATAAGCTTACAAGAATTCCAATAATGCTTTGTTTTCTGAAGCTATAGAAAAGTGTTATGTTTACTAACATTGTATCGGCTTGAAAATCGTGGCACCACCAGTTCATTATATTAATTATCTTAACTATCTGTGTAGTATTTGCTCGAGCAGTAAAGATAAGCATTTGATGATGTAAGCATGTTGTATCTAGGAATCGACTCATATGGTAAACATACCAGAAAGTGGTTAAGAACACACGGATTTGAGCAGTAAGGAAACTAAGTTAAAGAAGCAGTTCATAGGTTATAAGCGAAAAGACGATTAAGAAAAAATCTGATGTGTTACACTCACATAACTTTCACTACTCTTGTACAAACTATTTTTAAAACGCTTATTCTCCATATGCTTCATGTTAATCGAGATGTCAATCTTATTGGTAATTTTCTTGTAGATGCAAGGGGAATATGGTAGGCTTTAAGCGATAGTCAAATATTTTAACGCTGGTTGCTATGTGGCGCATTCCATTCTCTTTGTATGTCCAGGACAAAAAAAAAAAAAAAGAATAACGAATTTGAGAAAAAGTATAAGTATTGGAAAATTTGAGGGAATATCTCGAAAACGGTTCACTCCACAAAAGAAACGTATACGACATAAATTGTGTATTTTAACGCGCTCTACACTTTTTGTGTAGTAAAATTTTTCTATCTCTTATGGTTTACCAGTTATGCAAAAGTCGTTCACAATCAAGAATACTTTTGGAGACATTCCCAAAAATTCGAGATATACATTTCATTTCTCATGACAATATCTTAAACGTATGATATTTTAATCAAAATCGTTAAGAGCCATTTTTGAAAAAATTAAAATGTTCCATGTAAAGGGTAGTCTGGGGTGGGGGAATTTTCTTGAAAACCTTCGTGTCGCATCTCTGGAAGATACTGAACCTAAATACCAAGTTTGGTGTTTATCCGACTGTTCGTTTCTGAGTTATACTGTTCACAGACACACAAACACACACGGACATGTTTCCAAAAAGGCTTTTTTTTGGATTCAGAGGACCTCAAAACATATATTTCCGGTGAAATTTCAGTATCGAATTTTTGGGTGGAACACAATACTTTTCCTACTTACTATACGTAGTAGAGAAAGTAATAAAAATAATTTAATGAGACTGTTGATAAGTTCACAACTATTCCAGGAAACACCTCACGAGATATAAAGCGTAATTGCTTATACTACAAAGCAATTTTAAACGAAATACAGTATTACAGTGTGACGAAGCCAGGCGCCAAACGCCATAACCTTCCAAAGCAACGCTAGCAGGTCGATTGGTAGGAGAGGGAGGAGTTCCCAGTTGACGTAAATTCCAGAAAAGCCTTCGAGATGCAAGGAGATAGTTCTGGATGTATCTGTCTCTCTCAGACTTTACAAACACACTGCGGCCATACATAAGCAGCGTGCACTAGATGTCAGTGCGTTACTGAGTTTAGTTCGCGATGCGACATAAAGTTCTGGTTTCTCTCTGTGTTCTACGAGTGAGGTTGTGATGACTTGTAACGTACATTGAGAGCTGAGACTGTTGCATGCGCGATTCATTTCACTACTACGCGCGAAGAAAAATAAGGTGGTATTGAAGACTGAATTAAGATGCTAGAAAAGTGAAATGGCAATGAAAACTGGACAAAATTAAAATATATAAGTTTTCTAATAGTTATTGCTTAGATGTTCTTCGCCGTTTCGTCGTTTGCTAATTTCAATTTTATGTTTTGTTAAAAGGTAAAGGTACGTGACAGGAAGGGGTCCCTGGAAGCAGGGCAGAGCACCACATGCAGACCAGTCGGCACATTGAGCTTCCAACGTGACCCCTGGGAGGGAGGGATGAGGGGAGAGATACGAATGCCGGCAGGCGCAAGCCTAGACGGGTCCCTAACGTTTCCAGATAGAACACATCCGACGCCACACGGTCCCTACCCACAAGCCACCAATCTGTAGGGTCCCCGGAGCGGAGCTCCACGCTGAGCAGAGCTCCACGCTGAGCAGAGTCCTAACTGAGCGGTACCGCAGCGAAGCAGGAAAGAAACCTTTACAGAGCGTAAGCCTGCGCCCTGCCGCAACCTGCCGAACATCGTTGCCTGGTTCTACAACCCTGAAACAGATGACAAGGAAGATGGGTACAGGAAATGAGAGGAAGGAGAGTCGTGGTAGAAGATGAACCACCCAGCATTCGCCTGATGACCCGGGGAAACCACGAAAAACCCATGGACCAGAATGGGCAGTCGCTGGGGATTGATCCCGGGATCTCCAGAATGTTTTGTTAACACTACTTCATATAAACCCTATGTCAATTCCTGAGTAACTCAATATTTTGGATTTGCTTACAAACTAGTTAATTGTACATCATTATGATCATCAAGAGTGACCGGAGAGCAGGCTAAGACAGACTTTCTACGTTCCCTAATGAGTTCTTTTATCGATGGTTAACGAATCCCAGTTACAAGAACAACATAATGAGAGGCTACTTCTTCATCCTTTCATGAGGGAAAAGATGAAAGTAATTCATAGAAAAGATATAAAACCAGAGGAACGAACGGTGAAAGTAATTCCATACAAATCCACGTGATCCATCCCACAAAATGCTCAGCTAATAAGGGTCAATGGAATCTTATAAAAAGCGTTCGGAATCAAACTTTATTATTAATGCCTTTCATCCTTGCCTAGGTGGAGTACCGTGGTTTCAATACCGTCTGGGGAATAGATGTGTATAAATCTGTGTGTACAGGTGTCTGAAAAAATAATAGATAAGATTACGGAAAATAAATAAATAAAATAAAATATTCCGGGCGAAAGGTAAATATTTTCTTGAACATAAAGACAATTTTAGCTTGGCTTCTGAAGACGACCTTCTCTTCAATTAGAACTGTTCCCCATTCTCCGCAGGGTGCGGAAAGAATGCGGGAATGAGATGCAGTAAATTACACAGAATTAAAAACCTAATGTTCGAAACCCAATGAGAATGGAACAACACTACTAAGGAAATGTTTCTGGAAGGCAAAAGCTTAGATATAACCAGAGATGTAAACGCGATTATAAAAAAATCTGATGTTTACATTCACACGTCTTTTACAAATGGGTATAAAAATTATTCTTACAAAGTTTATTTCCTATCTACTTCATTCTAATCCAAATAAACTTTTCAGAAATAGCTACATTGCGCATTTCGTTATAGATACAAAGGGGATAACGATAGCCAAATGCTTAAGAACTGGTCGCTATACGCTGGCCTTAAAATTCCCCTCTGTTTCCATGACATCTTAAGAAACTGAATGTTCACAGGACTTTAAAATAATGATCAAGTATTCCAAAAGCTAATAACGAATATCTCGGAAATGCCTGATGCCACAAAAAAGTTATTGAAAATCAATTGTGCGTTTTAAAGAGAGGTACATGTTTAGTGTGTTACCTTTTCGTCTATCCCTTAACGTTTACCAGTTCACAAAATTATAAAAAACTTCTTCCGAATTTCTACCGCAGGCTATTCCCAGAAAATTCAAGGTATTCATTTTGTCATATAAACATCTTAAATATTTGATATGTTAATCAAAATCGTTAGCCATTTTTAAGAAAATAAAACTTTTCGAAAAATCTTCCATGTAAGGGTTAGTTAGGTTAGGGGGATTTTTTTTAAAATCTTCGTGTCGCACTTTGAAAAATATTGTTTAGAACTTAATATTAAGCTTCGTATTTATCCGACTTTTCGTTTTCTAGTTATTCTGTTCACAGTCACACACGCGGACCTTTTTCTAAAAATACCTTCTTTTTTTTTATTCAGGGGGCCTCAAACATGTATTTCCAGTGAAATCTCGGTATAGAGTTTTAGGGTGAAGTGCAATACATCCCCTACTACTATATGTAGTAGAGAAAGTATTAGTATATGATGTATTACACTCGCATAGCTTTTTTGAAGCAATGAAAAGTTCACATAATCCCTCACACACGCATAGTCACTACACATGATTAAGGCTAGGAAGTTTATACCTTTTTCACTACAAGCTGAAAGGAGAAGTAAACAAAACCACGTGACAAGACAGCACCTCATTGGCTGGTGGGCAAACTACAACCTTTCCCTCTTAGCGTGTCGTCTCTTCCTCTACAAAAAAAAAAAAAAAAAAAAAAAAAACAGTTCGGTTCAGATCGTAACATTTTGTGGTTATTCTCGTGCAGAGAAATTAAAAAAAAACATTATTGTAACGGTTCAATTTATGAAACTAAATGTGTTTGTACAGATTCACTTATAGCTAAATGAATCGTTATAGCACTATAGGGTTTACGAGGCTATGCGCAGGCGCTGCATTTCGTTTCCGGTTTCCAGCTGAGAATCTTCTGCCACTGTGGAAAACATAAACGCGGGAAATGGAAAGAAGACAATTGTGTTAAATACTTTTAACAAATTCTGTGAAACGTACCCCACCTTTAATCTACAATGAATATGGTTGGCCATGTTTAGCAACAATTGAATTTCTTTGTTAGTGATGCAGAATTGTTGCTTGGATGGCTTGGGTCGCGTTTGTTTTCTGTTGTGTTTTAACCTATAGTGCTAGGCGTTATTTAACTTGTTAACTCATAAAATGATCTTAGCCATTAAATGAATGATTTCTAAAGCCTGAAGTTAACAGTTTAATCCAATACCTTTAATCACAGATACCGAACTGTTCAGGTATAACTTTTATTTGTCTACTCTTAGTATTATGCGTTATAAGTTTAAGATGTAAGGCAAAATCTAGGAATAAGACATACAATGTTTAAAAGCTAATGATCCCCAAGCTGCGCAATATACTGTATCCGCATTCTGTCTGAAGCAATTTCCTCTCACAGGTACTTAGTTCCCGTCATCCTCCACGTGGTGCTGCCATGTGCTCGGCGGATAGATACATTTAAGTTTTGTTTACTTCTCCTTTCAGCTTATAGTGAAAACGGTACAGGAAAAATCCGTTCTCTTTTCTACTTCCGATTACGAGGCCCAATATAGATAAATAATATCATGTTCATTTTGGGTCACTGTAAAGTATAAAAATGTGGTTTTCTTTTTCTTGTTTATTTGTCCTTTTATAGTCTTCCTTTAGGTCTTAACGCTTTCTTTTTAACTTCACCTTCTTTCGACTAAATTTTTACTGCTCTTCCTCGATTCTAACAGAAAACAATGATTTACACCGACGAATATAATCTAAAAAATCTGATGTGTTACACTCACATGACTTTCTCTACTCTTGTACAAACTATTTCTACAAACGCTTATTCTCCATCCACTTCATGTTAATCGAGATAAACATTTGCAGACTTTATCTTATTGCTAATTTTCTTGTAGATGTAAGGGGAAAATATATTTACAAGGGCAATAGATAAAAACAGTAGCCTTTAAGCACATACATATCTCTTAATAGCTGGTTGCTAGGTGCAGCACCATTCCCTTTGCCACAGATTATAACCCTCTGCATATCCAAGACAAAAAAATCTGATGTGTTACACTCACATGACTTTCTCTACTCTTGTACAAACTATTTTTACAAACGCTTATTTTCCATCTACTTCATGTTAATCGAGATAAACATTTGCAGACTCTATCTTATTGCTAATTTTCTTGTAGATGTAAGGGGAATATATATTTACAAGGGCAATATAGAAATACAGTAGCCTTTAAGCACATACATATCTCTTAATAGCTGATTGCTAGGTGCAGCACCATTCCCTTTGCCTCAGATTATAACTCTTTGATTATCCAAGACAAAAAAAAAAGAATAACGAATTCCCATTTGAGAAAAAAAGTATTGAAAAATGTAAGGGAATAACAAGTAATATCTCGAAAATGGTTCACTCAACAAAAAAAATGTATATGACATTAATTGTGTATTTTAAGGCGTTCTACATTTTTTGTGTAGTAAAATTTTGTCTATCTCTTATGGTTTACCAGTTATGCAAAAGTCGTTCACAATGAAGAATACTTTTGGAGACACTCCCAGGAAATTCAAGATATACATTTTAGTTGTCATAAAAATATCTTAAACATATGATATTTTAATCAAAATCGTTAGAGCCATTTTTGAGAAAATTAAAATTTTCGAAATATCTTCCACGTAAAGGGTACTCTGGGGTGGGGGGATTTTCTTGAAAACCTTCGTGTCACATCCGTGGAAGATACTGAACCTAAATACCAAGTTTGGTGTTTATCTGACTGTTCGTTTTTGAGTTATGCTGTTCACAGACAGACAGACACACACACACGAACATGTTTCCAAAAATGCTTTTTTTGGATTCAGGGGGTCTCAAAACATGTATTTCCGGTGAAATCTCGGTATCGAATTGTTGGGTGGAATACAATACTTCCCCTACTTACTATACGTAGTAGAGAAAGTAGAAATACGACTGAATAAACAAGAATTTTATTCATAAAATTTTTTGCAGCGCCTGTTTCACACCATTAGAATTTCGCATTTTTAAGCAAAAATGGTTAACTGTATTTCAAAGAATAGCATCTCTGCATTATATGATGAATTAGGTGTAACCAATCTCTCCTGCAATATCAAGTATTAATGTGTATCGAGAGTCCATAAATAACACAATTTGGGAGAGGGACGGAACAATACACATTCTGTTATAACAATAGCTGATTGAAATGGTGTAGATGCCTAATGGTAAGGACTGCATTTGTGATGTAAGTATGAAATTAAAACTAAGATTATTAAAAATATTAATTTGCATACGATTTTAAGTTTTTTCCATTATTAGGTCTGTTTAAGATATTTCCACTCTTTTTTTGATTTTGGAGGAATTTATTGATCTTCAATTCCGAGCCCTACTCATGAAACATTTCTGATTTTAATAAAATCAGATTAAGCAATATGAACTTGGTGTATGTACTAAACGGAAAACTAAAAACTATTGGCATATCCTTAATCATCTTTTGTTACTAACGAATTTATACAGGAAAAAAGAATCGCGTTAAGTTGTTTTATAGATTCCGCAGAGCAGTTCAACTTGGAAAACGAAATAGTAACAAAGAATAATCAAAAAAACGCCTTATGCTACGTTTAAATGCACAAATTGGTTGAAGAGGATCAGATTTAGGTATTAAGATGGACCGTGTTACAGGTTATTTTGTAAAGAAGTGTTAGGTTTTGCTGCGATTAGCCCCGGAGGACGTCGCTTTACTAGAATTAGGGAAAACAAGGAGGATAGTTGCAGTGCTAGAGAGAATTTTATTATAAATGCTTGACAAGGAAAGAGATATATTAAGAAGCTGTATGGTACAACAGGATAATATAAAAAAATCTGATGTGTTACACTCACATAACTTTCTCTACTCTTGTACAACCTAATTTTACAAACGCCTATTCTCCACATGCTTCATGTTAATCGGGATATCGAGATGTCAATCTTATTGGTAATTTTCTTGTAGATGCAAGGAAAATATGGTAGCTTTTAAGCGATAGTCAAATATTTTAACGCTGGTTGCTATGTGACGCATTCCATTCTCTTTGCATGTCCAGGACATAAAGAAATCTGATGTGTTACACTCACATGACTTTCTCTACTCTTGTACAAACTATTTTTACAAACGCTTATTCTCCATATGCTTCATGTTAATGGAGATATCGAGATGTCAATCTTATTGATAATTTTCTTGTAGATGCAAGGGGAATATGGTAGGTTTTAAGCGATAGTCAAATATTTTAACGCTGGTTGCTATGTGGCGCATTCCATTCTCTTTGCATGTCCAGGACATAAAAAAATGAATAACGAATTTGAGAAAAAGTATAAGTATTGGAAAATTTAAGGGAATAACAAGTAATATCTCGCAAACGGTTCACTCAACAAAAGAAATGTATATGACATAAATTGTGTATTTTAACGCGATCTACATTTTTCGTGTAGTAAAATTTTGTCTATCTCTTATGGTTTACCAGTTATGAAAAAGTCGTTCATAATGAAGAATACTTTTGGAGACATTCCCAGAAAATTCGAGATATACATTTTGTCATGACAATATCTTAAACATATGATATTTTAATCAAAATCGTTAGAGCCGTTTTTGAAAAAATTAAAATTTTCGAAAAATGTTCCATGTAAAGGGTAGTCTAGGGTGGGGGGATTTTCTTGAAAACCTTCGTGTCGCATCTCTGAGAGATACTGAACCTAAATACCAAGTTTGGTGTTTATCCGACTCTTCGTTTTTGAGTTATGCTGTTCACAGACACACAGACAGACAGACACACACACACACACACACACACACACGGACATGTTTCCAAAAATGCTTTTTTTGGATTCAGTGAGTTTCAAAGCATGTATTTCCGGTGAAATCTCGGTATCGAAAATTTGGGTGGAATACAATACTTCCCCTACTTACTGTACGTAGTAGAGAAAGTAAAAATGAGAACAGTTGGGGAGCAGGGTTGAAGAAACCGTTGGAAGTAATAGGAATGAAAGATATATGGTTACAAGGGAAAAGGAACAGTCAGGGTTTTTGAATCAAAGTAAGGGAAAGGGTGGAAGATATTAAAAGGCAGGAGATATTAGAAAACAAAGATTTTGCAGTAAAATAATAAAGGAATCAGGAAGAGAAACGAACATAGAGTAATGTAATAAAAGAAAAAGGATTAGTTTGTATGAGTACAGGAACGATAGTTTTAAGTGGCTTAATAAGTAATGATAATAGGGTACATACGTTTTGTGATGAGGAGTAGAAGATTATCTAACTGAAGGTGAAGATTAAAAAAATGAACAGATAAAATCTGGGATAATAAATGGAATAATATGGAGGGGATTTAGACGCACTAAAATTCTAACAAGCAAGCAGGAAGAAAGAAATAGGAATGTAGGGATATTTTTAATAAAAATAAAAAATAAATGGACAAGGAAAGTCAAAGAAAAGAGAGGGGAGGTAAGATAGAATTAAATGAATCGTAATGAGGCTTTAGCAAAGAGAAGTAAAGGTTGCACAGCAGTGCTGAAGGCCAGGGAGCTACACTGGCTGTGCAACACAAAGCAGGGTACTAAGCATGTACATGATAAAGTAGAAGCATGAAAATAAATCTAACAGAATTTGTAAACACTAACTTGGAATGTGTACAATAAACTACAAACAAACGTTTAGGTGCTTATCCTTCAATGACGTAGGTGTGTTGAGCTTCTGGAAAAGGCCACGTCATGCTGATACGATGAGCAAAACGTCGGCGTCCAGCCACAACCTAAGACTCAAAACACCTAGAATTCTAGATCATATAATGTAAATGGTATATATCAACGATTTATACATTTTTCGCGCAGTTAATCTTTGTCAATTATACAATTTCTACAAAACAGGACTTCAGAAGCTCTTCTCAGAAAACTCGAGATATACATTTCATTAGCAAGAAACAATTTAAATATATATTTCATTCAAAATTGTTAGGACCATTATTGATAAAATGAAAAATAACTAAACATTTTAGAGGTTTGGGGCTGATAATGTTCTTAAAAACGTTTACCTGGAATGATTAAACACTGTCTGATTCAAATATGAAACTTAAGTATACATCCGGAGTTTTGATTTTGTGTTGGTCTATTTTTCTCTGTCTGAGGAAGAAATAGAAGAATCTTCGCATTTGATCCAATAAAACGAAAGGGATGGCGAGATCTGTTAATGCGGAAATAATATAAAACACGCGCAATCTTTTTAGAGGGAATACCAACAGGCCTGAGATATATACGACAGCGTTATATTTTGAAGCGACGTTCCGAGGGAGGATTTTGTATTAGTTTCTTTTGAGAGCGCAGATGGTTTGAGCGATTGAACAGTACACACCGAGGGAACACTAGGATATTAATTTATCGGAAAGTGGGGCACTGTGCTACAGAAGCTGCTACGGTGTATCGAATACAATTTTCGCAAACAAGATAACCGCCATACTATTACATAGAGTATTCATTTGGAAATTTGTTATTTTGTTCTCTTTAGTTTGTACTAAAGTACTAGAGATTTCTTACTGAAGAAACTATAAAACTGTTTCCTGTTTTCTCTCTCTCTCTGTGTACAGCATAACTCAATAACTAAAAGTCGGATAAGTATCAAACTTGATTTTTTAATATAGAGTCAACTGAAAAATTCAAAGCCGCAGCCGGGATTTGAACACGGTCCTCCCGCTCTCCGTGCGGTTGCTCTAACCATTGAGCTACTGTGACAACATGCCAGTGGGGCATTGAATTCCCCAATTGTGGCGTTGAATTTTTCAGTTGACTCTATATTTAAAACTTGCCTAAGACCAGGCTAAGAGGTCTATTAAAAGTATAATTAATTTATATAATAACAAAAAAAATAATCAAACTTGATACTTAAATTAGTTATCTTACAAGGAAGCGACACGAAGATTTTCAAGAAAATTCCCCAACCCCCAACTACCCTTTACATGAAACATTATTCGAAAATTTTGATTTTATAAAAAATGGCTATAACGATTTTGATTAAAATACCATATACTCGTATGAAATATATTTACACGAAAAATAAAATGTATAATCTTGAATATTTTGGAAATAGTCTTTGAAGTACTCTTCATTCGGAAAGAATTCTGTATTTTTGTATAGCTGGTAAACGTTAAGCGATAGACGAAAACGCACTACACAGAAAATGTAATTTCTTTAAAACACACACTATATTTCAAGTAAGTTTTTGTGGCATAGTCATTTCTGAGACATCCGTTATTAATGGTTCAAATTGTTTACTTCTTGGTCATTCTTTAAAGTTCATTTAATATTCAGTTGTTTCTCGCGATTGCATATAGAGAGTGCGGAATTTTAAGGCCAGGTACAGTGTCCAGTTTTTAAACCTTTGACTATCGCTGTCCCCCTTTTATCTATAACGAAATATGTAATTTAGTTATTTCTAGAAAGCTTTATTTGGATTAGAATGTAGTAAATATACAGAAAAATAAGCTTTAGTAAGATAGATCCTATACCCACTAATGAGCGATAGAGAGTAGAGAAAGCATGTGAGTGTAGCACATCAGGTTTTTTCACCTGGCTATGCAAAGAGAACTCTTAAAAGATTTGACTATCACTTAAGCCTACATATAGTAAATCCATTTCTATAAACATTTATCCGAATTAAAATGAAGTAGATAGAATAATAAGCTATAGTAAATCCATTTCTATAAACATTTATCTGGATTAAAATGAATAATAAGCCTTTGTAGGAATAGTTTGTTGTAGAATGGGTCTAGAGAGTCATTTGAATGTAACAAAATGTGGGGGTTTTGACGCCCACTCTTACTACATATGGTACTACAGTGGTGATATTGGTGAAGCATGAAAAGAAATGATAATTGGGAAAGTAAACGTTCCACGCCCATGTTTAGGTTACCTCCTCGACATTTGCCAGTTATAACAAAGGAAAACCTGGAAAACTGTGATAGGCCAGTCCTGGTGAAATTTTAACCGAAGACCATTGTTTCCAACGAATGGTTATCCTAACTTAGCGTGTTAAGCTTAAGAATATTAAATTAAAGCAGCATTTGAAGTAGTTTAATATTATTACGTTGTTTGCCCCACGCTTTGGGCGTCAATTTGAAGTTGGTTGTTGCTTCATATATAGAAAGCCAATTTGAAGTAGGAGTTGTATTGTAGTTCAACTGTTGGGGAGCCGAACTTGAAGTAGTTGCAACTGCACGTATGGTATAAAGTTTCCGGTAGCCTTTGCCCCAAAATGTACTTTCTGGTGGCCTTTGCCCCAAAAATGTTTAAAAAATATCAACTTTGTAATTTTTGACGTTTTCTATAAATATTATTTATGTTTGCCTCGGCTGCGTCAGTATTATTGTTAGAGACATGGATTTCTTTGCAGGGAGTAGTGCGGCTAAGAATGCAGGCTTACACAGATTATAATTTTTACTTCACTACATTTATTAATCCTTGACACAATTTAAATAACACTTCACTGATATAGAGGGTTGTGAGATTATTTTATTAATTACTTGCATTTTTTAACACGTAAACTATTTTCGTCTCACACGAATACGTATTAAATTTCTCGAGGACGCATCTCGCGTCCGGTTAGGAACACTGTCTACAACCAACGCGTCCAGTTATGAGCGCTGTCTACAAGCAACTGAACTTTGAATTTGTAAATTTGGCTATATTTCAGTTTCTGATTGGCTAATCCTACTCCAATAGAGTACCTTAATTTAACTAAAGCTTTTTCTGGTTGTTGATTGGCTGTTTTATAAACTGTCTCAAAATTTACATTATTGTTACTCCAATAATGACTAGTAGCATTATTAAACTTTCTTACTCATTATTGCCTCAAGGTTACCTCATTGTTACAAATTTTAACCTATTATTCTCACAGCTCCTACATTATTAAATTACGTAATGCATTCACATAACATTATTACATGTATACAATAATATAAACATACACAATGACTGTAATATACACTTTTTATATATTGTTACATACACATATTGCTTTAAGGCGGGGTGTTATTATATTTTTTATTATATAATTTTACCAAAATCATTTAAGTGTTAAAAATATTGCATCACATTCCATAAATTATACGTTAAAATATAGTAGACTTTCAGTTTTATTTCATGTACAGCTGGAGGGAGAGAGGAAGAGAGAGAAACAAACAGGATTATTTAGATCTTGAGTGTGTTCGTATTAAACAGGATGTTTCAGAATCTCTGTGACAACTCTGAGGAACGATAAATCTCGCAGAGGGGAACGTTTTTTGTCAAGCTACCACGATCCTCCGACGCATGGTACGGAGTTATTCACTCCTGTTGGAAACGTCTCCGGTAGGATAGGTTTGAGAGGCACAGCCAGTACATTTTGATTCTGTTTATAACCTCTGAAGCAAGTGACATCGCCTCTTTCTTGTCCCTTACGTCTGGTTAGGTTTGGGAGGTCTGAGACGCACAGCCAAAGTAACTTGAACGGAGTGGCACAACAAAACGTTCCAGCAGATAAACACCATCGATTCCAGCTCAGAATACTTTAGTTGGTGATATCTAACGAACACTGCAAGAAGGTTCTCAACATCCCAGTTGGTTACAGAAACCATTGGACACACTGATCACGAGGTGTGAAGTCGTTGCTGTCACAAACACTGAGTTAACTAACCAGACGTAGGGAACAAGAACGCGGCGATCTCACTTGGTGGCGGTTGTAGACCAATAGAGTCAAGTGTACTGACTGTTTCTCAAACCTATCCTACCGAATACGCTTTAAACAGGGGGGGGGGATAACTCTGTAATAACTGCGTCGGGTAGATGGTGGTGGTTGCTTGACAAAAAATGTTCCCCTGCGAGATCAATCGCTCCTCAGAGTTTGTCGCAGAGATCCTTAAACTTCCTGAACAGCTCATCACCGAGTTCGATTCCCCACACAAACACGGCGTCGGGGTTGTTTGCCAAGCATTCCTCCATCTCCTCTCTTCTCCAGATCATCTCTCAGGAGAAAACGAGTAGTAGTTTGCTGGTGGGTGGCTTCTATAGTAGCAGCAAGGCACTGCGTTGTTAAATTATATACAAATAAGACAGTAAAAAATAAAACTAATGAATTATAAAACACTGTCTCTATCTTAATGCATTCACAGTTTTTTACTTTCTCTACTATGTATAGTAAGTAGGGGAAGTATTGTATTCCACCCAAAAATTCGATACCGAGAATTCACCGGAAATATATGTGTTTTGAGACCCCCTGAATCCAAAAAAACATTTTTGGAAACATGTCCGTGTGTGTGTCTGTAAACAGCATAACTCAGAAACGAACAGTCAGATAAACACCAAACTTGGTATTTAGGTTCATATCTTCCAGAGATGCAACACGAAGATTTTCAAGAAAATCCCTCACGCAAGATTACCCTTTACATGGAACATTTTTCGAAAATTTTAATTTTCTCAAAAATGGCTCTAACGATTTTGATTAAAATATCATATGTTTAAGATATTTTCATGACAAATGAAACGTATATCTCGAATTTTCTGGGAATGTCTCCAAAAGCATTCTTCATTGTGAACGACTTTTGCATAACTGGTAAGCCATAAGAGATAGACAAAAGTTTAGTACACAAAAAATGTAAGTCGCGTTAAAATACACAATTTATGTGATATACATTTTTTTGAGTGAACAATTTTCGAGATATTGCTTGTTATTCCCTTTAATTTTCCAATACTTATAATTTTTCTCAAATGGGAATTCGTTATTCATTTTTTGTCCTGGTAATGCAAAGAGAATGGAATACTCCACATAGCAACCAGCTTTTAAAATATTTGACTATCGCTTAAAGCCTACCATATTCCCCTTTCACATACGAGAAAATTAGCAATAAGATTAACATCTCGATTAACATGAAGCATATGGAGAATAAACGTTTGTAAAAATGGTTTGTACAAGAGTAGAGAAAGTCATGTGAGTGTAACACATCAGATATTTTTGACGCAGCAGTGGCTCCCAACCTCTATTAATATTATAAACAACGTGCACGAAGCGTACTATCTTTAATTCTTTTTATCACTTGTAGAGTTGCCCTTATATCAGCGGCGTTGAGTTTTGAAACACTTGTTTTTCCTTAGATGAAATAAACGTTTATTACTTTAAATATTGAAATACACACTCATTCCCTTTCGTATTCGTAACTTTGAGGCGGATAATTTAAGTAATTATCTGAAAGGAAAATATTTAAAAATGTTGTATAACGATTCACATTTTTTCTGGAATGTTGTATGAAAATATATGAATTTTCATACACCTAATTTGAGTTTAAAGTGTAATTATTATATTTTTTAGAACTGAGGTCGAATTTTATGTTTAGCACATTAAATAATATAAATATAAAATTTAAAAAAAAGTAAGGAGCAATGCTCAAATTTTTGGATTGAAATTATATGTTCACGACAGCAAAAATGTGTTGCTATGGTGAATAAATATTGAATAAAGAAGAGAAGATAAAATGGCCTTAGCTTCGTCTTTTACTGGCTTACACGGTGATATTAAGTACACGTATGCTATAACGTTTTAGTAATAAAACAGTAAAATTTATTTATTCGGACTTGCATTATTTATATATTGAACTCGTTACGCCTCCTTGAGACCACGCCCATGATAAGAGGAGATCTCATCGCTCTCGGCAGCAGCAAACCGACGCTATCAGATATATTCAGCACATCATCATAATACTAATACCCCAATGTTTATATTCTGTTAAGATTGGTGATTAATCCTGCTTCCTGGAAAGGTTTAGGCGAAGTGTGTGGATCGTACAATGGATGGGTCTTCGTCCGTTGAATATTCGTTTTGGAATTAATTATTCCGAGATTATTTGTCCGCCTGTATTTGTCAATTACACCTAAGATGTTTCGACGCATAATTCATTGTTATTTTCATTTCTTAGGTAATTTTCTCCTGTCCAACCTTGGAACGAGCACAGTAATCTCATTTTGGCTGTTTGAGGTTTATTTAATGTTTCTTTTTAATTTGCCATGCCTCTTCATGACAGGCCAATAATTATAGTAAATAAAAAAACTTCCCCTGAGACAATTCTGGATTCGCACCTAAGACACATGGAATGGGAAGACAGAATCGTGTTCTATGGACAATCAGAGACAAAAATATTGACAATTATTTAATATTAATAACAGACATATTTAAAACTAATGGTAAATACTACATTATTTTATTAACTGAAGCATTGCCACTGTGCTTTGGCCAATGAGGAAACAGCAGGATTGCATATGGCTGCAGGAAATATAACTCGCTCTCACTGGCATTAATTGCTGTCTACCCATTAAGATACCTTTATATCGTCACCTTGTCCCCTCTCTCCCTGTTTGAGGAAGAGGCCGATGCTGATCAAATCTCTACCACTACTTGACTCGACTCTCTATTAACCGTTGGAAGGTACATTACCTGCCAAGCCCCGCGCACGCAATGTACCAGCGGGAATACGAGGGGAAGATTCGAGAAGCACCAACAGATTGACTGTATTGTGTTTTCAATCTGAACATTCTCGAAATACTGATGGGAATTGTATCGACACTAACCTAAAAACACAACAATTGAACTATATATATCACAGTATTTGTCACAATGTTTATCTGTTCAGCCCAAAAAATCAAAAAGTCAGAGTATACGAAAGAACATAATACGTTTGCTCAAATAGGATGCAGGATAACTGGGTAGTTTTGGAATGGAACATTTTGGGATGCAAAGAAGCTATTCTGTCACTTCAATAACAATTGAAATTGCAACGCTCACATAAAGAGAGGACATTTTTCAAGTACCTGTACATACAAAACGTAAATTCATTAGCAAGAAGAACGTACGTGGTTTTGAAACATTGCGAAGTTTTATATCAATTTTTGTTTTCCTTCTATATTCATTTCATATAGAATAATGCTTCTGGTCCTAGGTATTCCAGTATGTATTATTTCTGATGCTTTGATTTTCTCGTTCTTGACTGTACTGCTTTCTACTGACAGACGCTAGGGAGGATGGCCTTTGTCACTTATCCAAACCTTTACCTTCGTCCCTCTTTCCCTTACTATTGCTGCAAAGCAAATAGCGTATTCACGCTCACTAGAATACGTCCTACCTCTTGCTACGCGCTTTACTGTGCTGAAAATCTTCGATTTCGACCTATTGTATGCTTTTAGACTAACAAAAACTCATTTCTCTTTGCAGTTCTTTGGTGCAACAGGAGAAAGACAAGGTAACCTTTACGCTAGAAAAGAAGCAGGAAAAATTGGGATAGGACGGCCAAAGCTTTGACAAAGTAATCAACAACGGTACTGCATCCTAACATGACGCATCTGTGTGTGTCATATAACGAGAAACAACTTCTTTCGTCAGAGGCGCAATGAACATCAAAGATGGCTTTAACCACTCGGCTTTGTCAGATTTTTTTTTCCTTTTTTTTTTTTGCGAGAAATCGGCAAAACGTCAAGGATGACTCCAGGGTAGTTGTAAGATCCTGGACTCGAAGACATGACATTAAATTCAGCTTTATTTATGGGCGCTCTTAAACTGCTTGGTCCTTATTGTCCCATTCTGTATTTGACGTGAAAGCCCGGAAATTTTGCTAGGAGGCCTCTTTATCAGGCCTTTTGCATGCCATAAATCTACGGCACTGGACCACCCGCTTTACTTCCTTTCCGAAGGAAGCCATCCATGCTAAGGATTTTTACGTCCGAAGAAATCCATCGCCCTCCGGGTTTGAACCCGCGATCTCGGGAACTAGAGGCTAGTATGGTAACCAGTATACCACGGAGGACAACAGGACTCGAAGACGCTGTGTAATAACGAGAAGGGTGATCGATACTTGACGCAGCAATACCACTGGGAGGTCAGTACGAGTGGCAGTCTTAACAGTGAAGATTGTGTAGGGCTGCGCTACTGAAACGAGGGATGCTGGCTGGGGGTTCCCTGCTTTTCTTGTCGTCCTAATTGTCTACAGATTTGAAGGGAACGTATTGCATTAATTTAAACCAGTTACAGTTCTCATTATTTGGAACATATTTTGTACATTTAATTGTTTTTTCTAGACCATTTTCTGCCGAGAGGTTTTTCGAGAACATAAAACGCACACGGTAGCCGAACGGTAGCTGCGATCACGGGTGGACCACTCCCTTTTAAAAGCAGATCTAGGTCAGGGCGTAAATAGTTTTCGCTTTCGCTGGCGCGTGGTTCATACGTGTAGATAAACGTTTCGTGTATTCCTGCTCATACGTTCACAGCAAATCGCTGTTGAAAACGTGCTCCCTGGTGCTATGAGGATTCTCCTCTGCCCATGATTGAGTGTTATTAATGTTTAAAACTCCACTTTTTGTAAACGGAAGTTCGCCTGTTGTCATAATTAATTGCGGCATATCTACACGTTGTGCTAGGAACCAATTGACGAAACTTAGCCTAGGCGCGTAATCCGCTCCTTGATACACTGTATCCGTTCGATATAATATGGTCGCAATAACTGTTCTTTCGCAAAAACCAATGGGACACCATGACCATGCGGGGTATTCCCCGACTACTGCTGCTGGGTGTTCAACTACAGGATTTAAAATTTCTTCCTCTACGGTGACGGTATTTCATGCTTGCCCTGCATGTGCACGCTCTCTGAGGATTACGTATGATTATCCACTAAAACACCTCGAGTTCTTTTATTACTAAACCTGTGAGTTTCAATGTGTAGTATGATTTTACTCTAATAATGACTCAATGTCTAGTAGAGCTGACAGAAACATGACGTGTTTTTTCGGTCAGCGCCTGCGAAACGCTAATTGAACGATAAAGGCATTATTTCCATACTGTCATGTAGGCCGAAAGCTAACAAGTTATACCTATCATTTCATCAAAACATTACACCACCCTTTCGTCGTCTTAGTTTGGATTAAGGGTCGTCTGGAAAACAAAACCGCTAGTTCCCCCCTCGCAGTTCAGGTGTGCTGTTCTCACACTGACCTAACTTGACCTAGCAACGTTGCCTATGTCTCCAATCACATTACGTTTTTAAAAGGTGTTCGGAGAATGATTCCTTATTTCAAAATCCTAATAACATACAGTTACTACGGAAACTACGTGAAGAAGTTGAATTGTTTCGTTATTTGCCCCACGTTTTGGCGCTAATTTGAAGTAGGTTTGTTGCGGCTACGTATGCAAGGCCAGTTTGAAGAAGATGTATTGTATTTCGACTATTGGGGAGCAGAACTTGAAGTAATTGCAACCGCACGTATGGTAAAAGGTTTCCGGTAGCTCGCCCCAAGTTTAAAAATATTAACTTTGTAATTTGACTGTTTCTTTAAATATTATATATTTGTGCTTGCCTCGGCTGCGTCAGTATTTATTTTTTAGAGACATGAATGTCTTAGCAGGGAGTGGTGCCACTGAAGAATGTAGGCTTACACAGATTAGAATTTTACTTCACTCCTTTTATTAATGCTTGACACGATTTAAATAACACTTCACTGAAATAGAGAGAGCTGTGAGATTTTTGATTAATTACTTGCACTTTTTAACACGTAAACTATTTTTGTTTCACACAAAATATGTATTAAATTTCTCGATGATGCATCTCGCGTCCGGTTAGGAACACTGTCTACAAGCAACTGACATATGAATTTGTAAATTTGCTCCATTTTAGTTTCTGATTGGCTAAACCTAATCCAATAGAATATATTTAACTAAAGCTTTTTCTGGTTGTTGATTGGCTATTTTATAAACTGTCTCAAAATTACATTATTGTTGCTCCAAGAATTACCAGTAGCATTTAAACTTTATAATTCATTATTGCCTCAAGGTTACCTCATTGTTACCTCATTATTAGCAACCTTTAACCAATTATTCTCACAGCTCCTACATTGTTAAATTATGTAATACATTGACATAACATTATTGAACATGTACATATTAATATAAACAGTAATGTAAGGACTGTTACATACATTTTTATATATTGTTACATACACATATTGCTTTAAGGCGGGCTGTAATTGAATTTATATATTATATAATTATACTGAAATCATTTAGGTGTTAAAAGTACTGCCTCATACGTCAGAAATGTGGGTTACTCTACACATTTTACAAGTAACAACTATTATTTTCGTACATTCTCTTGGAATAAAGCACACATACTTGGAAAAACAACCATTTTTTTCGAAAATGGCTGATCACAGAATAAAATACTATTATACTTTTTGTTTGTAATACCGCTATGAAGTACATATTAGAAGGAATGTAATAAGTTCCCGTCCGCCCTGTATATTTGCCTAGCTACTGTTATCTCTGCTCGGGTAATAAAAGTTGAATAAAGCTAAGTGTTACTGCTTGTGTAGATTTATTCCAGTTAAATAAACAACAATAATGAAGCCATTAGGCAGTTACATATGATACTTATACAGACTACTTTGCAGTTTCCCAAATTAGGTATATCCTTTTAATGCTATTTTGCCAGGAACTAAACTGATTTTAGATCTGAATTCACACGACTACCCCAGGTACAGGCGGATATAAAGTGGACGTCTTGAAGTTCAGAATTGGAAGAAGGGTTCTCGTAATTGTCCACCTTTTATATTCTACCAGATAAACGCCAACTTTATCGCTGTAATACAAAGCATCGTTTCTCATTGGCCACTGTGTTGCCGTCTCGTGAAAATAAAGTGATTCCATGTATTTTTCTTCCGCAAAACTTAACTAATTTCAGGAATTTGCTGTCTCTTTCTATTATTACTTTTTTCACTCGCTCCAGTTATTATTTATCCTAATACCTGCGCTTGTCGGTCACGTATTTAGCTTTATTCTAGTGACTTTTTTCCAGTTGCTAAGTACTTTGTTAATTAACCAGTTTCCTCTAAAAATTTTACTCTTTGCAACATCCAGATCTTACTCATTATTATCTATTTTGTTATCCTTCTTCCTATAGTTATTATTTCCTCTAACATTCCTCTTTTCATATAATAAGAGTATGAGGCTGGTAGTAGTTTTTAACGCCCGTTCTTACTACAGGCGGCAGCACAAGTATTAGACACTGACTATACATGAAACCTTCCAGGTCGAAGTTGAGGGTAACTCCCCGGCATTTGCCAGTTATGAGGACCAAGTAAAACCTGGAAAAAAAATCTCAATGAGGATGGACGTCCTGGCGGGCATTTAATATAGGATATCACTCTCACGAGTGCATGCCTAACGACCTGAACCACTCTGTGAGATAGGTAATATCCTATAATTGTTACTTAGTAAAAATCCTCTTGTTTCGCCAAATAAAAATTACAAAGCTTTCAATTTATTTCTAAACTGCCAAAATAATTTGATGACCTCAAAAACTGCTATGTTTTAAACATCAACAAAAAGGGTTTATTGTAAAGAATAAACTGTCTCAGTTTAACTCTCCTGTCTAAACGTTTAACTCAGTAAATTCCCAAAACCTCAAATGCTTGCTGAAGAGAGATATAAACTCAACAGCTTGAGGCAGTATTTTTAACACTTAAATGACTTCAGTCAAATTATATAATGTATAAATTCAATAACAGCCCGCCTTAAAGCAACATGTGTAACAGTATATAAAAATTGTATATTACAGTCATTATAAATGTTTATATTATTGTATACATGCGTAATAATGTTATGTGAATGTATTACGTAATTTAATAATGTAGGAGCTGTGACAAAAATAGGTTAAAAGTTGCTAACAATGAGGTAAACTTGAGGCAATAATAATTAGAAAGTTTAAATGCTACTAGTCATTCTTGGAGTAACAATAATGTAATTTTTGTGACAGTTTATAAATAGCCAATCAACAACAAGAAAAAAAATTAAGTTAAATGAAAGTATTCTATTGGAGTAGGATTAGCCAATCAGAAACTGAAATATAGCAAAATTTGCAAATTCAGAGTTCAGTTGCTTATAGACAGTGTTCCTAACCGGACGCGAGATGTGTCCTCGAGAAATTTAATATATATTCAGTGTGAGACGAAAATAGTTTACGTGTTAAAAAGTGCAAGTAATTAACAAAAGAATCTCACAGCTCTCTATATCAATGAAGTGTCATTTAAATCGTATCCAGCATTAATAAAAGGAATGAAGTAAAATTATAATCTGTGTAAGCCTACATTCTACAGTCGCACCACCCCCCGCTAAGACATTCATGTCTCTAAAAATAAATACTGACGCAGCCGAGACAAACATAAATATATAATATTTAAAGAAACAGTCAAATTAAAAATTTATATTTTTAAACTTGGGGCAAACGCCACTGGAAAGTACATTTTGGGGCGAAGGCTACCGGAAACTTTTTACCATACGTGCGGTTGCAACTACTTCAAGTTCGGCTCCCCAACAGTCGAAATGCAATACAACTTCTCTTAAAATTAAACAACCTACTTCAAGCTGAATATGGAAACATTTCATCGAAAAATTACCGCGCGCTGCGTTCGCATTTTATTATTCCGCTTGACACTTCCTTGTAACAAATCTGCTTTATAGTAGCTGTATTATTATTTACTTGTCGGTAGAACTACCTGTCTGAGGAATAAGTGCAGGCGGGAGGCAGAGGAAGCTCACGCAGAAACATAATAGGCTTACGTTACCATTACCGGTGCGTAGCATGTACAGATCTGCACTAAGGAAATGCAGCAGTTGAGTCTTTTAGTCACAGTGGACGGGTTCGTGAACAAATCAAAATGCAAATACTGAAGAAAAACAATATTCAATGTGTTACAGTTTTGTAAAGAAGAGAAACGTAAGGATCAACTACCCCGTTACTACATAGTGTTGAGTTTTGATGGACAGACTGTACATACTCTCGTTTTGGCGTTATCCCTCCTGTCTAAACCTAGCCACGGCACACTAACGACCTCGACTGAAAACTGCACTCTTTCGTCAGACAGGTAGTAAGCTGAATCGTGCCACATGTCACGTCAATGGGCTTATTGTCTAAATCGATGACAGCAGCAATTTTCTGAAGAGTTTATCGAGGGAATAAAATATGTTAGACGATCAAATTTGAAAGCAAGTCACAGCAATCAACCGATGTTACGTTTTTATTTGTCAACTCTTATTTTACTTCTTTTACAGTTTGGAATTTTAAGTTTTGTATTAGCTTTATTTTGCTTATTGACAGGAGGCTTAAGTGAATCCTTAGATCAGTAAGGCAAAAGTAAGAAAATGTATATCTTCAGAAGAATTTCAGGTAACGTATAAAAACACGAGGTAATGTTTCGCAATAGGTCTCAGACAGTTTTAATCGTAAAATCAATTTCCATGACGAATAAGTATATTGTATAAATCAACCAGAGTATCCGAAACTAAATATTTCAGAGTTTTCGTTTGGATGCGTAGCGGTATTGAAGCCCTAACAGGCCCTGAACTGTTTCTAACCGATTCAATTCAACTTCCGCTTTCCCTCCTCACAGTGTGCCGCCAATCAATTGACACGAAGTTTGTGCTCTACAGAGGTCGATACGTTGCGAGACTACGTGTTTCAGGGTTGGAACGGTAGAATCAGATGACTGAAAAATTCAATGCCATAGCCGGGATTTGAACCACAGATCTCCGTCCGGTTGCTCTAACCACTGAACTACCATGCAACATGCCAGCACGCCATTAAATTCTCCAGCTGATTCGCATTTTTCCCCGGTAAACCACAAGGAGATCTCAAATTGTTTTGAGATGTCATACCCCAATGGCGACTTACATTCTGTGTAAGTGCTTAAGTCCCGGGCTGTTAGTTTCAACCACCAGGTTCAAATCCCGGCTATGGCATTGAATTTTTCAGTCATCTGATTCTACCTTTCCAACCCTGTCCAACACACGGCTTGTGTGAAAGAACAGTTAATTCCATACGTGTTTCAGGTTATAATTCAAAATGTCCGTAGACTTTAGCACACAGAACCTTCATATACGATTTGTATGTGACAACAAGATCTTGTAGATAAATAAGACGGTCATTTATAGACAGATTCCCTGGTCTTTGTACGCCTAGTAGACAAACAGTTCTTAATCTTGTAAATATCTTTAGGGAAATTGGATCAATTCTTCATACGAAACCAAAAGTGAATCGCCGTGTTCTTACCATTCCCGTATCCAGAAAAAAAATTCGGGGAGGATTTTCCACAAGTAGATCTAAACTTTACAGTACCCCACACAGTTACCATGTACCTAATCCGTAGGATATAGACGTTACATGGATAAGAAAATTGCTTGGAGACATTATATAGACAAGAAAAACCCACTAGAATGAAGATATTCCACCTTACAGCACAAAACATGGAAACTGCTTCAAAAACCGGGATGTATGATCACCTTACCTATGTAAGGCGACAATATTAAGTTTCCTTTTTTCTTGTAAGTGTGCTACTAGCAATATACCTACTGTTATATAACGACATTTTCCCATATTGGTTTGCTATGAATTTAAATAGATAAAACTATCAGAAGTTTCGGGAGGGGGGTTTCAACCTAAACCCCTCTCCTCTAAATACGGCCCTGGTTTTTACACAGGAAAAGCCCGATGACATCGAAGGGAAGTTAGAACGAAGTCCAACGAAATCTTTGGGAGAGCCTGCAGGAAACAGGGATTTTGCAAATCTCGGCTTGGAATGCCACTTAACTTTTAAAATTAAAATCCTATAACTGTGTAGAAAATATATATTTTTGTTGAAATTGAGAGAAATTATACTACTCCAAGGTATTTGAAATGCTTGTGTAACTACAAATCAGATATTACTAAACAAAAGAAAAAAATTCTAATGTGTTACATTCCCATTACTTTCTCTACCCACTATTTTCTATTTTGATATAAAACTATTCTCACGAAATTGGAAAGGTAGAATCAGACGACTTGTGTGCAAGAACAATGAATGCTATTCTCAAGAAAGCTTATTTTTCTATCTACTTCATTATAATTGATATCAACCTTTGCAGAAATAATTCATTGCAGGTTTTGCTCTAGGCATAAGGAGGATAGAGAAAACCGAATCAAAAGACGTTTAAAAACCGGGTCGCTATATCTGGCATAGAAATTTCACTCTTTTTCCATAACATCGCGAGAAATAACCGAATGGCTACAGGACTTTAAAAAGTATGAAAAATCAGTATTGAGAAATTCAAACCAATAACAACGGATATCTTGGAAATGGCAGTTGTTATAACATAATTATTTGAAATAAATTTTGTGTTTTAAAGAAATCTACATTTTTGTGAAGTACGTCTTTGTTTATCTCTTACGGTTTACGAGTTATACGAAATTCTTTAAAATGAAGAGGCTTCACACGCTGTTCCTACAAAATACAAGATATGCATTTTATTTCTCATGCAAATACCTTATACATGTGGTATTTTATTAAAAATCGTTAGACCTTTATTTAAAATAAAAGTGTTCGAAAAGTCTTCTATGTAAAAGATAGGTTGGGGTACGAGAAATTTTCTTTTAAATCTTCATGTCGCATTTTGGCAGATTCTAAACCTAAATACCCAGTTTAGTATACAGGATGGAGCATTTAAGTTGAGGCTGTATAATATCTCCAACACTAAGCATTGTAGAAAGAAATGTCTTGAATAAAAGTTGCGTGACTAAAAGGGGGAAAGTAAATCCCATTAGTCGTGTTTTGTTTGGAGGACGTTAAGGTGGATCATTTTAGGGTCAATTTAATTTTTTTTTAATTGGGAACCTACATTTGGTATGCTTTCTCATTAGAAAATGGTTTATAAAAAGCTGTTTATTTTGTGACCAGGAATAGGAAACAAAATAAAAAATATTGATTCCCAATTACGAAATATAAATTTACTCTCAAATGATCATCCAAGGATGATCCAGCCATTCATCGTGCTCTTCGTCTACAGCCATTCAGAATTATCGTTGTTATTTATGTTGATGTAACAAAAATTGCCAAGTGAGAAAACAACATAAAAAGGTAGGTTCCGATTTAAAAAAAAATTAAATTGACATTAAAATGACCATCACAACTTCCTCCAAATAAAACAAAACTAATGTCTTTTACTTTTCTCCATGAGTCAGGCAACTTTTATTAAACACATTTCTTTCTACAATGCTTATTTTTGGAGATATTGTACAGCTTCAACTTAAATGTTTCGTATTGCTGTTCTGAGACACACACGGACTTTTGAATACAATTTTTTTTTATTCAGCGATCTCAGAACATCTCTTTTTGGTGAAATCTTGACATGGAAGCTTTGGTCGGAAACCAATCCCCTTATCTACTATAGGTAGAAAAAGTAAGAGAGATGGAAAGAAAGAAAAATTTAACATATCTGAATCTAAATCTGTACTTGTACCGTAGAGCATTCTAAGCAGGTTCTGTAAGGGAGTTATTCTTGACATTTAGAAGAAAGAACCGAACTTAACCCCACCATCTCAGCATTCAAGGGAACTAGGAGGTGCTTGAATTTCAAAGAGTTGAGTGCGTGCTCTATAAACCAGGACAGAGGGGAACAGCAGTAAACATAGATGGCGAAAAAAGGCAAAGTAAAACGAAAGCTTTGAAATATACTGCTGTCAAAGTAGTGACATTACTGAGTAAGAAGGGTATAAAATTGTTAAAGGTTTTTCTCGCTGCAAAAATTAGGTGAGAAAGCAAAGTGTCGCTTTTTAACTTTGCGGCGCAGTCTTAGTCTTCTGTTATATTAAATTAAAACTCGTTCTTTGGACAAACCAAACCTGGTGGTTAAACACACTAAGGAAGCGTGGCCGATATTGAGTTATTTTATCCAGGTTAAACACGACGAAAATCTGGCAAGCAGTATGTGCTTCATTTGTAATGTACATTCAGCTCGTCAGATTGCTCCGTGAACTCAAGTATACCCTGTGCCCATTACTGTGAGACAATCCCACAACTAGCACAAAACAGTATATTTAAGAATTGTTTTGTATTTATGTTGTGGTGATTATAAAAATTCGCAACATGCAGTGAGGAGCATGGCGCTCCTGAAGTTTGTAGTAACACACAGTTGTATTTTTATCTTCTCTACACTTACCTGGTAGGTACAGAAGGTATTGTATTCCATCGACAAATTTGATATTGAAACTTCACCGAAAATACATGTTTTTAGGCCTCCTGCATCCAAAATACGGCACTTATAGCAAAATACCTGTGTGTTTGTGAACAGCATACCTCAAAAATGAAAAGTCTGATAAATACCAAACTTGGTATTTAAGTTCAGACCTTACAAAGATCCAACAAAAACCCTTTCAAGACAATCCTCCCACCAAAAGCTACCCCTTAGGTGGAAAATTTTTCGAAGGTTTTCATTTTATAATAAATGGCTCTAACGTTTTGATTAAAATACATAAATTAAAAGATATTTACAAGTCAGATAAAATTTATATGTTGTATTTGTGGGAGTAGCCTTGAAGTCAGGAATGAAATTTATATAATCTTACATAACTGGTAAACGTTAAGCGAGAGTGTGAACTTGCTGAAGGAAAAAAGTAGATCTCTTTAAGACACACAATTTATTGCAAATAACCGTTGTTGTGGCACCAGGCATTTCCGAGATATCCCTTATTAATGGTTTGAATTGTTGATTACTTAAGTAACTCTTTTAAATTCATGTCGATTTTCAGTTATTTCTTACGATGTCATGGAAAGAGTATGGAACGTCCAGTTCTAAAGATTTGACTATGGCTATTCCTTTGCATATGTAATATGAGGGCGGATCGAAAAGTAACGCACGATAATTTTTTTTCTACCTTGGTATTGCAGCTGGAATGTTGCAATTTCACAGATATAGTTTGAAGTTTTCACTACAGAGGGTATTTTTTGTTTCATGTGCAGCTCTAGCGATAGAAGCGTGAACTACGCAACAAAGATAGCGCGCATGTTACTGTCGTCCACGTGTGAAGAGTAGAGAGGTGTGGTTCGATATTTGTGGGCCAAAGGTCATAAACCGAATGATATTCACAAGAAAAGCGTGGCGTGTATGGGGATGGTTGTATGGACCGTAGCAAAATCTCCAGGTGGTGTGCATTCTTCCTAGAGGTCTGTGTGAACCTTAGTGATTTGCCACGCTCCAGGAGGCTGGTAACAGCTGCAACCCCGCAGAATGTCACGGGCATTGAGGCGGCAATTTTGAACGACCGGCGTATGCAACTGCGAACCTTAACGTTAAAATTTCGTAAAGTTAGTGCTCGCTGGGTGCCTAAGAACCTGATATATAACCACAAGGACCAGAGAATGATGAGCTTGGATCAGCTAACGCGGTACATGAGGTCATGACTTTCGAAAGGAATCGTCACTGGTGATGAATCGTGGGCACACCACTACGCCCCGCCGGAAACCAAGCAGGCAAATATGGAGTGAATACATGCTGGTTCCCCAGTAAAGAAAAAATCAAAGTGACTCAATCTGCAAGGAAAGAGCTTGTGACGGTGTTCTGGGATATGCATGTTGTATTGGTGGATTTTTCTTGAACACGAACCACTGTGAATACTGCAGCTTACATGCACGTGCCTTTCGTGACAAACGCCACAAAATGAATGCTGATTATGTCAAAATTCTTCATGACAATGCTCACCCCCATGTTGTTGCTCTTGTTGGTCAGAAAATCACGAAATATGGTTGGGAGGTGCTCCAGCATCCACCATATAGTCTGGACCTTGCACCGTCGGACTTTCATCTGTTTGGTCCCATGAAGAAATTCCTGTCCAGCCAATGCTTTTGTGACAGTTGCGGAAGTGAAATCAGCAGTCCGCAAATGTCCTATACGCCAAGGAAACGGACTTCTACGAACAGGGCATATTGAAACTGGTATCATGATGGGAGAAAAGTGTTGAGAAACTTGCAGACTATTCGAAAAATAGGTAAAAGATGTAAGTTCATTTGTGTTTTTGTTGTTGTTTTAACTATTAAACTTTTTTGTAAAAAAAATTATTGTGGATTACTTATCTATCCGCCCACGTATAATACGGCGCTTTCAGGTAAGGTTTATTTCGATTAAAATGAAAGGATGGTAAATTAAGCTTTCGTAAGAATAATCTATGTTCCCACTATTAAGCGATAGAGGGTAGAGAAAGTCATGTGAATTTAACACACAATATATTTATGTCTATAGCTTATAGTTCTTACTGTTGTGTACAACATTCTACAAAATTTAATCCGAATGAAGGGGACTTCACTTACTATTGAAGGTATACGTTTTACTCCTCATGTCAATATGTGAAATGTGATATTTTAATCAAAATCGTCCAATATTTTTCCTTCGGCACAGTTCGATGGCTTTGCTCTAAACTTCCGCGGTAGCGTTGTTTTCCATCCTTCAATGGGATATCGGTCGTACCTCGCCTACCATCACTGACCGGTTGGGTTCGGAGTCCAGTTTTCAGGCTGGGAATTGTGCTTGGAGATAGCTCGGGACGAAACCGTCTTTAGCTACAAAAACGTTTGATCGAAATATTGAGTCTGTAGTGTTTCGTTGAAGATATTCATATAATTTCAGGGCAGTAAACACCTAATAGCGTACTAGAGATTAATCCTTCCGTGGTTTGATTGTAATTATTTTCTAATAATCCATAAATTTATTGTTAATAAAGCCTAAAATTTTGTATCCTACTGCTGTTACGGTTACAGTAATAATAAATATTGAATTATCATGGATATATATGCTTTTTCTAATTGTTATTTTTTTAACTTTTGAAGTTGAAATTGCTTTAATTTTACCTATAACTATTACTCCTTTTAGACCAAATGTTATAGTCTGAACAATTACAAGAATACTATTTTTATTACCTAATCTTAAATCGTATACCCTGGTGCGGCATATTCGTTACAAAGCTTTTTAGGGGGCTTTTGTGTGCATTTTAATGTTTTTGATATTTTACATTGTGCTAAACTTTAGCAATAACACTATGCTATATATAGTTGTTGTATATTGTAAAAATATTTATTTTTAAATAAAGCTATAGTGCGTTTTGATTTTATAATAATAAGCAAAATCCGTGCAACTGCAATCAAATGTAGCCCTGTAAATATCCAAACGTGTGCCATTACACCGGTTATTTTACTTGGGCCCTCCCCATCTTTTGACTGCAGTTGCTGGCACTCGAAACTCTTGAATGAATGGCCAGTCTACTTCGTATCGCTTCGGTTCTGGTGCCGGTGAAAGGGATATAAAAGTTGTGTTAGGAATTAGATGAAGAGCGGCATATATAGCAAAATAATTCCGGAAATAGAGGGTTAACAATTGGTTTTTACCATGAATGAGATTAAAGACCCCTTGAATGATTTGCTTAATTCATAATAAGTTAGCGAGTGCTACGCCTCTTTTATTTTGGTTTTTTACTTCGTCATTTTAACCATGTAGAAGATACTTAGCAATTATGTTGACTATGATTTACGTGAGCATTCGGAGCTCTCCTCTCCGGGATGTGTTTACTACTTAATCGAAAATTTTAAATAAATCTGTTATTTTAATAGTAAAGGAAACTTTTTTCACGAGATATATTGGGTTGACAGGTGTACAGTATTCATTAACTGTTTGGGGTCTTCGAAGACCATGCTCTATCCAGTCAAGGGGGACTCGGAAGACGAAGGCCTTCCCGTGTGACACTCTTGCAGCTGCACAGAAATAGGTTGGCTGCTTATCTGTGGCCACAACAACGAACGCATGCAACAACCGACCACGATCTGCGAGCAAGGAAACCTTGCAAAAGCAGCTACGATCAGCCTGACAGCCTGGGAGATTTCTTCCCTGAGAAAAAAAATAACCACTATAAAAAAAAAACACTTTCTTCCATTCCGGGAAGAAAACTTAGACATCAAAAAGACAATTGGCTAACGCCAGAAATGTTTTGTAAATACATGTAGAATCAACACTGCCTTTTAAAGTAGATGTTTAACCACTACACATAGACTAATGCATGCCACATAACGTACTTATCTAGTACAGACATTTGTGCTAATTGCAAGGATAATTATATTACGATTAACCATTGTAATCTGTATATTTGCACTAATTTGACGCGCTCGCATAATTCCATACCAACTTATCATCTTTCATTGACATTGACTATGTGGGACCCGACTAACATTCATGGAAACCAAACAACTAATAATGCGCACTAAAATGTGGAGGGGTTTTAGTGGGTAGTGCCATTCCTGATGGCGAGCCACTCACACAGCTTCTCTGGGGTAGTACGCAAATATATTTCCACTCCATACCCCCGAAAAAAACAAAGTTAAATATACCCAGGCATGCTTTTCTAAATCCTCATACCAAATTGTTAGCGTACTTTACCTTGCATTAGTACGTCAAGATAGACGACGAACCTTTAAATTTATAAACCAAAAAGCTCCAAGGTTAATTCAGAGTTTGTAATATTTGTAATTGAATCTACAATACATCTTTATGGAAAATACATACATAGAAATATATCTAACCGTTAAGTTCTTACAGACTTCTGGCATGCATAATCCCTTTTAAACGTTTGAAGTAACGTTATTAGCATTTATTATAAAATAACCATGGGGGACCAAGTGGCCCAATAAACCGTTTTTGGAGAAATGTAAGGAAAATGTTTTCATGTAAAAAGTAGTTGGCAAATGCCGCGGCCGAGTGGTCATACTGTTCGCTTCTCACCAAGGCGGCCCATAGAAAATTAAGTATAATGTACCAATTCATTGGAGAGAATATTTTGGAGCACACATTTTTTATTAAATATTGATTTTTATAAAAATAAAATATAATAAAACCACGTGGGATTCGTGGTAGACAAAGCAGCTTCTGGGCGGGTTCTCTTCAGATTCTTTGGTTTTCCCCAAAATTCATTCCACCAATTGCTGCATCATCACCTTTCCTTTCATTCATTTCACCATCGCTTCATATTATCCACTTCCTCGTTCATACAAGGCATCGGGCTGATCACCCATCCTGGACACTCATATCTGATCCAGAGTGTGCGCTCATCGACAGGCCTCTTACTCGGGTACCCGCTTGTAAGTCCTGGGGGGTGTAAGTCCTACATAATCAGAGAAAGAAGAGAGCAGTTTGGTGTGAGGAAAATGTAAAAATGTTCATGTCCCATTCTTGAAGACCTTTGAAATAAATAAAAAGTTCGGCATTTATCTGGCTTTTGTTTTTGAGTTATCCCTATCTCTCTCACTCGAACATACATTTTAGTAATTTTTTTGAGTAGTGGGATATTAAAACATTATAATCTCACCACACTATTTTTGGTAGAATATAATACTTTCTCTACCTAACATAGTTATGCGTCAGCATAAATTGCGAAGTTATAATGCAACAGAATAATAACTCTAGCATTAATTATAGCTTCTGTTATCGAAAAACTGTGCTTCAAGCTGTTTCCCTGAAAGTATCTCCTGAGACTTTTTTATTTTTTCCAGCATTCATGGAACACGTCCACATTTAAGTTGCATAATTAATGCAATCAAAAATGTTGCATACCTCTATTTTTAGTATTAATAAATCTCCTGAAAGGATCCTACGCAAGACATTTTAACACTGGAAAACTCCAGGCATAATATTTTCATCTACAACTACAGCTCTGATAAAAAATGCCTTTAATCCCTACTCTGTGTGCGTGTTGATCCTTCGGTTTTTATTTATTTGTTTTTGTAAGCTGTGAAAGCAGCTCTAGTATGTTATTTAACACTAACAATGCACAAACTGAGTACTTGGATTAGGAACATATCCATTTAGCACACTTGAGCGTAACGAAGGGATTAAAAATGTATATTTTAATCTGAATCTGGAAAAGAGGGCACAAAGGGTGTGTGGTCCATAAATGAAGGCTTACTGAAAATAATCTTCATAAATAATGACTGTATAAAATTACTATGGCACATAAATACTGGGTAGATTAGTTTATGGTAGAAAGTTGTCGACAGTAACGAGACACACCATATACAGAATAATCATTTCGAAGTAAATAATGTATAAACGTTAAAGAGAGGCAATAGTGAATTTTTATAACATGTGCTAAATAATTTAATAGTTACTTCAGAGAAATTATATGCATTAACACATATCTCTTCTTTGCTATGCTTAGAGTCATTCCGCAGTGAAATACAAAAGTTACATTTTGAATGGTACGTTTTTATGCAAGTTATAGCGCTGTGGTAGCGTTGCTGCCTCTTGAGGGGATTGGATTGACTATGGAGGGGACTCGGTATCGATCCAGAGTGGATATTGTACCTATGCCCCACGAGGAGTAAGGACGAAGGAGAGGAGACACCGGGCGGCCGGATCCAGGAGCAACGGCACAGCAATTATAGGATCTTTAAGTTTCCAGATAGACGCACCCCGGCAGATGGACAGCCACCCCACACCGAAGGGAACCAATGCTCCTCAACAGGATTTGGATATTCCGGCAGCAAGCCGAAAACTGAGGCACGGAGAGAGTCACAAACAGCATTCTTTTCCCCTGCCAGCTACTTCACACATCCGATACTGAAAGAGACTAACGGGATGAAAGATGAATGAAATGAGGAATGGAACAAAATGGAGGGACAGGAAATTCAGAGGATGAAAGAAAGCAACTCCAGCATTTGGCTGACGACATGGGATAATCCGATCTCGGCACCTTCCGAATTTGGGCCACAGACTTAACCGCCTGAGCCATCCCGCTCGATCCTCTCGAGGGATTCGGCCTGTTGAGGATTTTTGGGGGGGGGGCCTCTGAGGAGCTTCTTAAATGAAATGTAACGTGGAATCGCAACAAAGCAACTGGAAGGAAGTGGCACTCTGTCCATTATGCGCTATGTGGATATCGATACATAGGGTGCTAGAAACCACTATCCAGTTACTTTAAACATTTTTACGGCCTCCTCTAGCAGTAGGTAGAAAAGGTATTGAATTCCACTCAAAAATTCGATACCGAGATTTCACTGGAAACACATGTTTTGGGGACTCCTGAATCCCAAAAAGACATTTTTAGAAAAATTCCGTGTGTACAGCATAACGAACACGAAAAGTAGGATAAATACCAGCTTAGTATTTATGTTAAGTATCTTCCAAAGATACGGCACGAAGATTTTCAGGAAAATTGCTCCATCCCACACTACCCCTTACTTGGAATGTTTTCGAAATTTTTTATTTTCTAAAAAATTTCTAACGGTTTTGATTAAAATACCACATATTAAAGATATTTTCATGTCGATTAAAATGCATATCTTCAATTTTCTGGGAATAGATTGTAAATCTTCATTCGAAAGCAATTTTGTACACTTTTGCATAAGTGGTAAAGTTAAGCGATAGATAGATGTAGATCTCTTTGAAATGCATAATTTCCAATAACTTTTTTTATGGCATTAGCCATTTCCGATATATCCGTTATTACTAGTTCGAATCGTTCAATACTTTGTCATTCTTTTAAAGTACTGTCAACATTAAGTTGTTTCTAGCGATTCCATTGAAACAGTATAGAATTTTATGACCAGCATAAGCATTTAACTATCGCTGTTCTCTTTGTAACTGTAACGAAAAGTTAATTTGGAAAAGTTTGGAATGAGTGACATATGGGGTAATATATTTCTAAGTGAAACAAATACATTGGGATTTGAAAGTTCATTTATGCACCATCTTCTGCTGCATTTTAGTATTACAATTTTTTCAAAATACACTAAGCGGTCTAAGTAAATGTCAAACTATTTAGGGTTTCATGTTTCTTTCTTAACCTCCCTTATCTACATCCTTTTAACTACTAAAGCTAGCAGTAGTATTTTTTAAAGGTATTTTGGAACATTAATTTATTTTATCTCAGGGCAAGTTTATGTTTGTATTACTTACGGTTTAGTTGTTATTTTGCTCTTGTTTTATTCAGTTTTAAATGTTTACGTTTCTTTCATTTTAAGGAGAAGGGTTCAAATTTTACACAAATTGTTTTTAGTCTAAAGAAATTGGAAGTAATAAAAATCTGAATTGTTGAAGAAATCCCAATTACTATATTTTTAAGTCACTAAAATTACAAGTTTTTTCAAGCTGCTTATAGCTTACGTTACATTTTAATAGGAAATAATCTAGCTTTAAGAATATGAATAAAACTCGTGCTTTTTACCTAACTTTTATTGAAGCTAAAAATCCATCACACACAAATACACACAGAAGAAGTTTCAACCTCAAAAAAATTTAGGCTAAACGCATATATTATTTATTTTTACAAATATTATGTATATACTATTAAAGATGAGATCTAAAGTTTGATCTAACCTATCAAAATACTAATAAAAACTAGAATAAAACGACTATATAGTGATGTGTTAAGTGGGGGGAAGCTCTATTGCATTTCATACAAAAAATTCGATGTGGAGATTTCACCGGAAATACTTGTATGTGTCTTGGGCCCCCCCTGAATCCCAAAATAAAGCATTTTTAGAAAAGGCCCGCGCGTTATGTGATGCGTGTGTGTGAGCAGCATAATTCAAAAACGAAAGGTCAGTTAAGAGCCAAACTTGGTATTTAAGCTCAGCAACCTCAAGGGATATAACACGAACATTTTCAGCAAATTTTCCCCACTCCAAATTAAATTTTATATGGAATATTTTTATTTTCTCAAAAGTGCCTCAAAGTTTTGATTTAAATACCATATGCTAAATATATTTTCATCACAAAACGTATATCTTCAATTTTTTGGAAATAAACTTTGAAGTCCTTTTCATTGTGAATGACCTTTGCATAACTGGTAAACCGTAAGAGATAATACAAAATGTTAGTGCACAGAACACCTACAAGATATGAGTTACGCTTAAAGCATTTGTATGCACCTAATCGCTTTGTTTACCTTCTAGGAAACATGCAATAAGACAATTCTCAAATGTCATGAAGTAAAAGAATACGCTTTTTTTATAATAATAGTTTGTTGAAGAATGGGTGGAGACAGACATGTGAATGTAAACAAGATTTTTCTTCTCATGCCCATGCAAGTAGTGTGTTTCAAAGTCATCACACAGTGACCAGTTCTTAAAATATTTGATTATTATCTCTTAAGTCTATTGCATTCCTCTAATCCTCGTGTACCTACAAGCAAATATTAATAACAGAATTTCTGCAAATGTTTATCTCCACTAACATGAAGTAGATAGAAGAATAAAAGGTTTCAAGAATAATTCTACAAGAGTGAGTAGAAAAGGCTATGTGAGTGTAACATATAACATTTTCTAACATATAAAAGGAACAACTTAAAGCTAAAAACCAAGGAAAGTGAAATCGTTATTATTTTTAGCATGTTTGGAGTATAATCATTGTTTTGAACTTGAGGCAATATTTTATATCATAACATGCTGTGAATGCCAGAGTGATTATGGTGTAAATTAATATAATTGTATGTACATGATTTTAGAGGTTTGTTAGCCATAAGGATTGTTAGGAAATAAAATTGCACGGCTTAACTGAAACTGACAATAGAAGTGGGTAACAATAAACCGATGGGATGAGTTGTTTGTCACTAAGAACAGAAATCCGAAATTGACATCAGGGCAGCGTGCTTTTTTTTAGAAATGGAGGGAATATCTTCCCTAGAGCATATATGTTGTTAGTAGTGATTGGCTGACCAAAACAGACGCTAAAGTTAGTGCAATTTAGTAACCAATAGGAGCTATATTGTAATTTTTAGGCAATTCGAGGTGAAGGAGTATATATTCTCGAGCCATAAGCAAGTGTCGCACAGTTCTGAAGAATCTCTCACGAGGTGCACGTCGCAGAGTTAGTTACAAAAATGTAAAGTACGCGAAGTAATTGGTGCGCGGCAACTAAAACGACTGTAGGTACATTCGGAAATATCACAGTTTCAGTCAGGCATGTATAAAGATTAAATATGACAATTATTAATTAAGCAATTAAAGTCTAGATTCAGATTTTTTATCAGTGTTATCTTTTAGCAACAACTCCTTTCCGTTTACACACCCTGCTTAGAGACACGAGCTCGACTGAGTTATAATAGCCAGCCGGAGGACAAAGAACCCAAATTTAAAAAAATAATTAAACAATAAGCGGCCAACAAATAAGATAACACAAGTCATCTGAGAACTGCGACAAACTGAAGCTGTTTGTTAGCTGTCGTTGATTTACCCTGTAGGTTCGGACCTCCCTATATTCCACCCAAGCCAGAGCACCACCACACCAGAGCGGCAGGAACGTGGATCCTTCACGTCCATATCCTGAGGGACTGAGGGGACTCCGATTGACTTTCTATAAAATTGTTCTTACTATATATTTTTAATACTCTTCGTGGCGTTATTTCAGTTATAATACCCTAATTTTGGATCCAATGTTAATACTACTTCTATGTGAAAAGCTAAACAACGGGAAAAGTAACCACAGGACTAAAGAATCACTCGTCTACGCTTTATAAAACTCGAGAAACCAAATTAAGGAGATAAAAGTTCGTTTTTAATGTGCAGAAAGAAGCAACGGTATTACAGTTAATTGTTGTAGCGTTTTTCAATTTTTTCAGTTAATTACTTTTATAATTTTTTAATATTACAAACATATCATGCGTTTCAGGTCGTTTGTTTATAAATTGTTTCATATGTATTTAGCAGAATAATTGCTTGATACATTACCTGACTATGTCAGCAACATAAAACTAACTGGGAATACGTTCGTGAAATCGTAAAAGCTACCTCTTAAAGAAGGTAAAGTAAAAACCTTGAAAATTTCTAACTTAGTCTCTGTATTGTAAGATGAAAACCTGTTTTCACCGCAATCGCAGGTATTATACCGAAAAAGCTGCTTTATAAAGCTCATAAAATAATTTTTAGACAGAATGGCTTAAAAAAACACAGCACACGAACTAAACGCTTTAGATTGTCGCTCTGTGGAATACTCTTCAGTGTGACCAATTTTGGATTCAAGTCCGATCCCATAGGTATAATGTGACATAAATGTGACTGTGTACATTCATCGCCTTTTTATTTGCACATGTTTGATAACTCGACTTGGTTTGATTGAGTGACGTGATTAATTTCTCATGGCTCTCGCATTATCTGTTCACAACACAAATAGTATACACTACGTGATCAAAAGTATCCGGACACCTGACTGAAAATGACGTACAAGTTCGTAGTGCCCTCCATCGGTAATGCTGGAAGCCAATATGGTGTTGGCCTACCCTTAGCCTTGATGACAGCCTTCACTCTCGCAGGCACACTTTCAATCAGGTGCTGGAAGGTTTCTTGGGGAATGGCAGCCCATTCTTCACGGAGTGCGGAACTGAGGAGAAGGTATCGATGTAGATCGGTGAGGCCTGGCACGAAGTCGGCGTTCCAAAACATCCCAAAGGTGTTCTATAGGATTCAAGTCAGGACACTAGGCAGGTCAGTCCATTACAGGGATGTTATTGTCGTGAACCACTCCGCCACAACCCGTGCAGTATGAACAGGTGCTCGATCGTGTTGAAAGATGCAATCGCCATCACTGAATTGCTTTTCAACAGTGGGAAGCAAGAAGGTGCTTAAAATATCAATGTAGGTCTACGCTGTGATCGTGCCACGCAAAACAACAAGGGGTGCAAGCCTCCTCCAGGAAAAACATGACCACACAATAACACCATCACCTCCGAATTTCACTGTTGGCACTTCACACGCTGGCAGATGACGTTCACCGGGCATTCGCCATACCCACACCCTGCTGCCATGATCGCCACGTTGTGTACCGTGATTCGTCACTCCACACACGTTGTTCAATCGTGTAATGTTGGCGCTTCTTACACCAAGCGAGGCGTCGTTTGGCATTCTCCTGGGTGATGTGTGGCTTATTAGCAGCCACTCGGCCATGGAATCCAAGGTTTCTCGTCTCACGCCTAACTGTCATAGTACTTGGAGTGGATCCTGGTGCAGTTTGGAATTCCTGTGTGATAGTCTGGATAGATGTGTGCCTATTACTCTTTACGACCCTCTTCAAATGTCGGCATCTCTGTTAGTCAACAGACAAGTCGGCCTGTACGTTTTTGTGCTGTACATATCCCATCACGTTTCCACTTCACTATCACATCAGAAGCAGCGGACCTAGGGATGTTTAGGAGTGTGGAAATCTCGCGTACACACTTCTGACACAAGTGACACCCAATCACCTGACCACGTTCGAAGTCCGTGATTTCCACGGAGTGTCCCATTCTGCTGTTTCACGATGTCTAATGACTACCGAGGTCGCGGATGAGTACCAGCAGTAGGCGGCAGCACAATTCATCGAAAATGAAAAACGTATGTTTGTGGGGGTGTTCGGATCTTTTGATCACATAGTGTACTTCAATTTATCGCAACTCGTTGTAGAGTTAACCTATAGGGACGTTATATTGGCAGCTTTCTTTTATCTAAAACGCCATTCCTTTATCTTACCTACATAGAGATTAACTGGCGAAAATTATGAATTCAGAAGAAACGGAAGTGGAAGTGAAATTACAGCAGCAGATCTTACCCAAAAAGCAGAAGTAGTTACCAAAACCAGAAAGCAATACGATAGAGCATTTAATCGCTTCATTGCCTGGTGTAAGGCAAACATTATGAAAATAATTTCACTGAAAATGACTGCTAGCGAATCAGCAAAACATCTGAGATCCTGCTTTTTACTTTCTCTACTACGTATAGTAAGTAGGGGAAGTATTGCATTCCACCCAAAAATTCGATACCGAGATTTCACCGGAAATACATGTTTTGAGAATCACTGAATCCAAAAAAAGCATTTTTGGAAACATGTCCGTGTGTGTGTCTGTCTGTGTGTCTGTGTGTCTGTCTGTCTGTGTGTCTGTGTGTCTGTGTGTCTGTGAACAGCATAACTCAAAAACGAACAGTCGGATAAACACCAAACTTGGTATTTAGGTTCAGTATCTTCCAGAGATGCGACACGAAGGTTTTCAAGAAAATCCCCCCACCCCAGACTACCTCTTACATGGAACATTTTTCGAAAATTTTAATTTTCTCAAAAACGGCTCTAACGATTTTGGTTAAAATATCATATGTTTAAGATATTGTCATGACAAATAAAATGTATATCTCGAATTTTCTGGGAATGTCTCCAAAAATATTCTTCATTGTGAACGACTTTTGCATAACTGGTAAACCATAAGAGATAGACAAAATTTTACTACACAAAAAATGTAGATCGCGTTAAAATACACAACTTATGTCATATACGTTTCTTTTGTTGAGTGAACCGTTTTCGAGATACTGCTTGTTATTTCCTTAAATTTTCCAATACTTATACTTTTTCTCAAATTCGTTATTCAATTTTACTTTCTCTACTACGTATAGTAAGTAGGGGAAGTATTGCATTCCACCCAAAAATTCGATACCGAGATTTCACCGGAAATACATGTTTTGAGACCTTCTGAATCCAAAAAAAGCATTTTTGGAAACATGTCCGTGTGTGTGTCTGTGTGTGTGTGTGTCTGTGTGTCTGTGTGTCTGTGAACAGCATAACTCAAAAACGAACAGTCGGATAAACACCAAACTTGGTATTTAGGTTCAGTATCTTCCAGGGATGCGACACGAAGGTTTTCAAGAAAATCCCCCCACTCCAGACTACCCTTTACATGGAACATTTTTCGAAAATTTTAATTTTCTCAAAAATGGCTCTAACGATTTTGATGAAAATATCATATGTTTAAGATAATGTCATGAGAAATGAAATGTATATCTCGAATTTTCTGGGAATGTCTCCAAAAGTATTCTTCACTGTGAACGACTTTTGCATAACTGGTAAACCGTAAGAGATAGACAGAATTTTACTACACAAAAAATGTAGATCGCGTTAAAATACACAACTTATGTCATATACATTTCTTTTGTTGAGTGAACCGTTTTCGAGATATTGCTTGTTATTTCCTTAAATATTTCAATACTTATACTTTTTCTCAAATTCGTTATTCATTTTTACTTTCTCTACTACGTATAGTAAGTAGGGGAAGTATTGTATTCCACCCAAAAATTCGATACCGAGATTTCACCGGAAATACATGTTTTGAGACCTCCTGAATCCAAAAAAAGCATTTTTGGAAACATGTCCGTGTGTGTGTCTGTGTGTCTGTGTGTGTGTGTGTGTCTGTGTGTGTGTGAACAGCATAACTCAAAAACGAACAGTCGGATAAACACCAAACTTGGTATTTAGGTTCAGTATCTTCCAGGGATGCGACACGAAGGTTTTCAAGAAAATCCCCCCACTCCAGACTACCCTTTACATGGAACATTTTTCGAAAATTTTAATTTTCTCAAAAATGGCTCTAACGATTTTGATGAAAATATCATATGTTTAAGATAATGTCATGAGAAATGAAATGTATATCTCGAATTTTCTGGGAATGTCTCCAAAAGTATTCTTCACTGTGAACGACTTTTGCATAACTGGTAAACCGTAAGAGATAGACAGAATTTTACTACACAAAAAATGTAGATCGCGTTAAAATACACAACTTATGTCATATACATTTCTTTTGTTGAGTGAACCGTTTTCGAGATATTGCTTGTTATTTCCTTAAATATTTCAATACTTATACTTTTTCTCAAATTCGTTATTCATTTTTACTTTCTCTACTACGTATAGTAAGTAGGGGAAGTATTGTATTCCACCCAAAAATTCGATACCGAGATTTCACCGGAAATACATGTTTTGAGACCTCCTGAATCCAAAAAAAGCATTTTTGGAAACATGTCCGTGTGTGTGTCTGTGTGTCTGTGTGTGTGTGTGTCTGTGTGTGTGTGTGTGAACAGCATAACTCAAAAACGAACAGTCGGATAAACACCAAACTTGGTATTTAGGTTCAGTATCTTCCAGAGATGCGACACGAAGGTTTTCAGGAAAATCCCCCCACCCCAGACTACCCTTTACATGGAACATTTTTCGAAAATTTTAATTTTCTCAAAAATGGCTCTAACGATTTTGATTAAAATATCATATGTTTAAGATAATGTAATGAGAAATGAAATGTATATCTCGAATTTTCTGGGAATGTCTCCAAAAGTGTTCTTCATTGTGATCGACTTTTGCATAACTGGTAAACCATAAGAGATAGACAAAATGTTACTACACAAAAAATGTAGATCTCGTTAAAATACACAACTTATGTCATATACATTTCTTTTGTTGAGTGAACCGTTTTCGAGATATTGCTGGTTATTCCCTTAAATTTTCCAAAACTTATACTTTTTCTCAAATTCGTTATTCATTTTTTTATGTCCTGGACTTGCAAAGAGAATGGAATGCGCCGCATAGCAACCAGCGTTAAAATATTTGACTATCGCTTAAAACCTACCATATTTCCCTTGCATCTACAAGAAAATTAGCAATAAGATTGACATCTCGATATCTCGATTAACATTAAGCATATGGAGAATAGGCGTTTGTAAAAATAGCTTGTACAAGAGTAGAGAAAGTCATGTGAGTGTAACACATCAGATTTTTTACTTTCTCTACTACGTATAGTAAGTAGGGGAAGTATTGCATTCCACCCAAAAATTCGATACCGAGATTTCACCGGAAATACATGTTTTGAGACCTCCTGAATCCAAAAAAAGCATTTTTGGAAACATGTCCGTGTGTGTGTCTGTGTGTGTGTGTGTCTGTGTGTGTGTCTGTGAACAGCATAACTCAAAAACGAACAGTCGGATAAACACCAAACTTGGTATTTAGGTTCAGTATGTTCCAGAGATGCGACACGAAGGTTTTCAAGAAAATCCCCCCACCCCAGACTACCCTTTACATGGAACATTTTTCGAAAATTTTAATTTTCTCAAAAATGGCTCTAACGATTTTGATGAAAATATCATATGTTTAAGATAATGTCATGAGAAATGAAATGTACATCTCGAATTTTCTGGGAATGTCTCCAAAAGTATTCTTCATTGTGAACGACTTTTGCATAACTGGTAAACCATAAGAGATAGACAAAATTTTACTACACAAAAAATGTAGATCGCGTTAAAATACACAACTTATGTCATATACATTTCTTTTGTTGAGTGAACCGTTTTCGAGATATTGCTTGTTATTTCCTTAAATTTTCCAATACTTATACTTTTTCTCAAATGCGTTATTCATTTTTTTTATGTCCTGGACATGCAAAGAGAATGGAATGCGCCACATAGCAACCAGCGTTAAAACATTTGACTATCGCTTAAAAGCTACCATATTTCCCTTGCATCTACAAGAAAATTACCAATAGGATTAACATATCGATATCTCGATTTACATGAAGCATATGGGGAATAAGCGTTTGTAAAAATACTTTGTACAAGAGTAGAGAAAGTCATGTGAGTGTAACACATCAGATTTTTTATGTCCTGGACATGCAAAGGGAATTAAATGCGCCACATAGCAACCAGCGTTAAAATATTTGACTATCGCTTATAACCTACCATATTCCCCTTGCATCTACAAGAAAATTACCAATAAGATTGACATCTCGATATCTTGATTAACATGAAGCATATGGAGAATAGGCGTTTGTAAAAATAGATTGTACAAGAGTAGAGAAAGTCATGTGAGTGTAACACATCAGATTTTTTAACGTCGTTTCTCTTGTTTGAAGAACGCTTTCTAATCATCATAGGATTGCTCTTAGGATTTTTAAACATTCCTACTCTCAAAATAAAACTCTACTTTTACCCTTTGTGTCATAATCTACTGCTGTGAATAGGTCACATGAAAATTAAATACAATTTTGAAAATATTACAAGCCTATATAGATATTGAAAAACGACGGAATAGTAAACCGTTATAAACTTGTTGCTGAACATGTTTTCTGTCTTAATTTGGCTGCTAGATATTTTTCAAAGTGGAAGCTAATAATTTCTGGTGTAAGTGCATATGGAAGTAGATCTCGATGGCTGTTGGTAGATAACTTTTGTTTATACTGTATAGCATCCAGTATCTCCATTTCAATAGCAGCGCAATTCCATCGCCTCGGTTTCTGCCAAAAATTAAAACAAATGTTGTTGTAGGGCAAATGAATTCTTGTATTGTACAGTCTGAACGAACCAAAACAAAACATCTGGTATATTACTCATTCCGTTTTGTATTCGATTGTTGTAGCTGGCCTTTTGTGATTTAGTTGAAAATAAAACAAGTGAAAGCGAACCAAAGGGTCGACATGGGAGCAATAAGTGACATGGCGTGCCATGTATGATACTGAGAGAATTGAAGTACTGAAGTAATACAGTGTTTATTAATTTACAAGAAAACTGCCGGTGTGTTCTGTTTCTGACTTGCATTAGTGAATAGCTGGGTCAGTGTTGAAACCCTCAAACTGAGAAAAATGAATCTGAAGCCAATCACAGCTTTCTTCATTATCCAATTTGATGCACTCATGTTATTTGCTTTCCTCTCCGTCCAAGAATTCGTATACTATCTCTCCAGCATCTGATAGTACGTCCATATTGGAGACAAAAAGTTTATGGTCCGTATGCTTTAAGTTTATTTGAAAGCTTAGGCATAAAACGTTAACCAATCAAAAGGCGCGATATCACGTATCTGTTTAGCGACACACACTTGAAGCTTACTGGTCATTACACCCATGTAGGCTGACCTGGCAGCAGAGCTAAAGGTCAACTAGCCACTGTTCATCCCTTCCTTTAAAGTCGCCTGCGCTGCAGTTAAATGAGGGCAGACATCACTGAAAGGAGGGGAGGTTGATGCAGTAATTTGTATCACAAATTACTTAAATGTAAATAATGATTGTAATATGAATATGCATTTTTATGTGACATTGATTTCAGATGTTTATTGATTGTAAATATTGTTGGAAACTAAATTTATAAGGCTTTACTGAAACTGTCAATAATAGCGCAATAATGCAGGGAGGGGGTGAGCTGTTTATCATTATTGGAAACGAGGAAGTTACGTAATGTTGGCGCGTTTTCGGTAGAAACTTCTGGAATGTTTCCCTAAAGCATATGTATTCATAATTTTCATTGGATATTAAAATAGACGCTAATGTTGGCGCGTTTTATTAGCCAATAGCAGTTCATTTATAATCTTTAGGCATATCGGGGAGTGGGAGTATAAATAGAAGCCAAGCTAGAGGTAAAGTCAGTCGGTTGCCCAGTTCATCAAAATTCTCAATACATTACACGTCGTCGTCAGTTTGTCAGTCCTTCAGTTCGCCGAAAGCATTCATACATTACACGTCGTCGTACACTACACGTCGTCTTCAGTCAGTCAGTTCGTCATACATCGGATATAGATTCACAAGTTACGCGCAGCAGAATTATGAAAGATCTAAAATATGGTAAAGTTAATTATACAAAAGGTTGAAGTACGTGAATTAAAAGTGATAAGTAAGAAGTTATTATAACAGTTTCAGTTTGGCGACTGTTAAGATCAATGTATAAATGTGATAGTTAACGTGTTCGACAATAAATGTGTAAAACAAATTTCTTCATCAGTGTAATTTTTGGATAAAAGATTCCTTTCCGTTTACACAACCTGTATAGAGATACGTGCCCAAGCCAACCGGATAATAGCTAGCCGGAGGACAATAAACAAAATTTAAATCAAATAACAGTCGGATTCTTTCGAACACTAACACTGATGCAAATTGCTAACACAAGATGGAGCTACAAAGCGAACAAATGAATGACGTCACAAGATGTCTACACGTGATGTAAACAAACATTATAAGCACTTTCTATCGCAAATTGGCTCCCATACGTGGGGCAGTTAAAAATTATGTAACCAAACAAAACAAAAGCAGCACAACATAAATACCGTTACAAATTGGCACCCAGAACGTGGGGCATAGTGACCAGGAAAGGAACACGATGACCAGGAAAGGATCAGCATAACCAGGAAGGAGCAGAGTGACTAGGAAAGGAACCAGGACGTGGAACGAATGCAGCAGTGAAATGATCTACAAGACGCAGATTCCAGAAACAACAGGGGCGACAGACTACGATCGTAATTCCGAGATTACAAGGCAACAGGGAAATTCAAACTATAGGACAACAAAACGACGAAGATTCATAGAAACGACATACAAATCTAGGAGAGAGGGGCAGGAAGCTGGACATCAATGTAACAGCAACAGACAGCATCACAAAGGTCAGAGTATCGTAATTTTTTTAGAAAACAAAATTGTAACCTTTAAATGTACTTAAGGAGTGGTAGGATAAAGAAAACAATGGCTACTAATAATACAGAAGAAATAATTATGGAGGGAGATAATGTAACAGTTAGCTGTAATTCAATACAGGTTACAGAAAATAGCCCAAACTTTTTAGGATTTGAGGGTGAAAATGTTAGTGCAGAAAGTGAGAATAGAATAGCAGGAAATGTTAATTTTGATGCTGGTATGATGATGGAAATGTTTAGAAATTTTGGTGAAAAATTAGATCAGATTAAGAAGGAATTGAGGGAAGATATTGGTAAGAGCATTACAGATCAATTAAGGGAAGATATGCAAAAGAATAATAGGGAATTGAGGGAATATATTGGTAAGAGCATTACAGATCAATTAAGGGAAGATATGCAAAAGAAGAATAGGCAATTGAGGGAAGATATTGGTAAGAGCTTAGAACAAAACAGGAAATCAATTGAAAATATTGGTAGGAGTAATGAGATATTAGAGCAAAACGTAGATCAAAGCAGTGAAGAAATTGAAAAGAGAGTTATGAAGCTAGATAGTAGTATGCCAAAAATGAGAGATGAAAATGAGGAAGTAATAGCAAGTGAGATAGGAGAAGTTTCAAAGAAAATGCTAGACATGAGTAGCGAAAGAGATAACAAAGAAAGTGAGGTTAATACTAAAAATGAACATGTTGATTTAGAATTTACAGAGTCAGGTAGTAGAATGAGTAACATTTCAAGTGAGATAAGAGAGATGAAAGAGGTTATGAATGTAGATGTGAATCAGACGCAGGTTAATTTCAGAGGGGATATATCAGAAATACAGAAGGAGTCAGTAATGCAAAGAAATAAATTGTACCAAGATGTTCAAAATGAAAACTCCGCTCCAGTACAGCTTATGACAGATTTGTCAGAGTATTCTCAAATTAAAGAGATAGTAGAAGAATTGAAAATGGCAGTTGTTAAAAGATGTGTTGTTCAGGAAACTTTAGATTGTTTTCAAATGTTATCATGTGATGAAATTTCTTATGAATACAAGAGGTTATTCATGAACAAAAATTTGAAGGTTAGGATACGGCTACGAGTAATGTTTAGTCACATACAATTTGATCCAGGAGGGTAAATAACAATGAGATGTAAAGTAAATGCTGGATAGTTAAAGATGACTTGTAAAGAAATGTATTGGAACGTAAGAGGGTTAATTATTTATGTCATTTGAAAAGAGAAATAAATTAAAAAAAAGAGAAATGTTTAAAAACAAAAATTTAAATTTTTAGTAACTGTAACAACATTTGAAAATTAAGAATGCAAAGATTGAAACTTAATATGATATTAAATTAAAAGTACGTAAATACAATTCCAAGTGTATTGTGAATATACAGTACAAAAACAACAAAAACTGGGTAAAAATAATTAAAACAAATACCTGTGTAGCAAACAGAACATGTGAAACATTGTCTAGATTTAAGAGATATCAATATATTTGTGTAGAGGGTGAATATTTTTTGGTGGGAATGTATAGTAATTGCAAAAATTCTTAAATGTACAAAATTTTATCAACAACTTAAGAAAGTAAACAATTTTTGGTAACAGTAATTAAATAATTTAGGGTACAGTATTTGCTATAAAAAATTTTGTGATGTCAGATTAATATCTAAATTACTTAAACCAGAGCCAGTAAGTAGTGGCGAGATAAAAAAAAAAAAACACGTCGTGTGTTAAATACGTGTGAAGTGTTAAGTGAAAGTGATAGCGTGTGTTCCAAGATTTAGGAGACTAAAAACCCAATTATAAAATTTCCAAACAAGTTGTAAATATTTATAATTTTGTTTCTAGTGGGGCATATGATGCAGTAATTTGTATCACAAATTACTTAAATGTAAATAATGATTGTAATATGAATATGCATTTTTATGTGACATTGATTTCAGATGTTTATTGATTGTAAATATTGTTGGAAACTAAATTTATAAGGCTTTACTGAAACTGTCAATAATAGCGCAATAATGCAGGGAGGGGGTGAGCTGTTTATCATTATTGGAAACGAGGAAGTTACGTAATGTTGGCGCGTTTTCGGTAGAAACTTCTGGAATGTTTCCCTAAAGCATATGTATTCATAATTTTCATTGGATATTAAAATAGACGCTAATGTTGGCGCGTTTTATTAGCCAATAGCAGTTCATTTATAATCTTTAGGCATATCGGGGAGTGGGAGTATAAATAGAAGCCAAGCTAGAGGTAAAGTCAGTCGGTCGCCCAGTTCATCAAAATTCTCAATACATTACACGTCGTCGTCAGTTTGTCAGTCCTTCGGTTCGCCGAAAGCATTCATACATTACACGTCGTCGTACACTACACGTCGTCTTCAGTCAGTCAGTTCGTCATACATCGGATATAGATTCACAAGTTACGCGCAGCAGAATTATGAAAGATCTAAAATATGGTAAAGTTAATTATACAAAAGGTTGAAGTACGTGAATTAAAAGTGATAAGTAAGAAGTTATTATAACAGTTTCAGTTTGGCGAGTGTTAAGATCAATGTATAAATGTGATAGTTAACGTGTTCGACAATAAATGTGTAAAACAAATTTCTTCATCAGTGTAATTTTTGGATAAAAGATTCCTTTCCGTTTACACAACCTGTATAGAGATACGTGCCCAAGCCAACAGGATAATAGCTAGCCGGAGGACAATAAACAAGATTTAAATCAAATAACAGTCGGATTCTTTCGAACACTAACACTGATGCAAATTGCTAACACAAGATGGAGCTACAAAGCGAACAAATGAATGACGTCACAAGATGTCTACACGTGATGTAAACAAACATTATAAGCACTTTCTATCGCAAATTGGCTACCCAAACGTGGGGCTCGACAAACAAATAGGTTCATTATTTACGTTATCTACCATATTATATAAATGCATGCAATGTGTTTTTAACTTACAGACGAAGTTCCTAGTCTGCATTTACAACGTGGTACACTATACAAAGATCTTCGTTCCTTCTCCAAAAATGCAACAAAATTTGTTTAACGTTCTACTGAAAGCTTTATTTATGGAAGAGATAAAGCAATAGTAAGTATAGACAGTAATGTGAATGTAACACATTAGATTATTGAAATACACTTTTTTCGAACAGTAAATGGTTTACATTGCAACTGATTTTATTTTCCTTTGTCATTTTTAGTTATATATTTTTTCTTTTAATTAATAACAAATTATAACTATATTAGAACAACTTAGTAAAATTCCTCGATCTACGGACTACACGGTATTCAGGAGGTATAAATCGCTCCACTCTACTTGTCTTTTGCTTTTAACTACTGAGTTATCCAATGAGGTGTCTTAAAGAGGAAGGGTGCTGGTACGTGGGAAACAAGTGTCGCGTCACTTTGTTCACACAGCAATTTTGTAGTGTAGAAAAACATAAAAAGATGTTATTTACATCGTGATAACTCAAAACTAAAATCCTTACTCCAGTTCTGTAAGAAGTTGACACAGTAATTTGTATCAGAAATTATGTAAATGTCAAGAGTGATTATAGTGTGAATATGCATTATAGTGTGACATTGATTTGAGATGTTTGATGATTGTAAGCATTGTTGAGAAGTGGGTTTATAAGGCCTTACTGAAACTGACAATAATAGAGTGCAATAATGTAGCGAGGGGGTGAGCTGTTTATCATTATTAGAGACGAGCAAATGACGTAATATTGGCGCGTTTTTCTTAGGAATTTGCGGGAACATTTTCCCTAGGGCATATGTTTTCGTAATTTTCATTGGATATAAAAATAGACGCTAATGTTGGCGCGTTTTATTAACCAATAGCAGCTCGGTTATAATCTTTAGGTATATCGGGGTGTGGAAGTATAAAAAGGGCTAAGTCAGAGGTAGATCCCTCCAGTCCATCGGAAACATTTGTACATTACACGTCGGCTCCAGTCCATCGGAAACATTTGTACATTACACGTCGGCTCCAGTCCATCGGAAACATTTGTACATTACACGTCGTCTCCAGTCCATCGGAAACATTTGTGCATTACACGTCGCTGAGTTCATCAGAAACAGTCATGGTGAATACATAGCATAGTTTATCGATTTGCAGGTTACGCGTAGCAAAGTTATAAAAAAATCTCTCGTGTTGTAAGTAAATTACACAAAAAGTTTAAGTACGCGAATTAATAATGGGCAGTAAAGAAGTTATTATAACAGTTTCAGTTTGGCGAGTGTCAAGATTAATATGTGAAGGTGAATAATGTGTTGAGATAATAAAAGTGTAAAACAAATTCTTTCATCAGTGTTATCTTTGGATAAAAACTCCTTTCCGTTTACACACCTGTATAAGATCAGTGCTCGACCAAGAAATCATAGCTAGCCGGAGGACAGTGAACCCAAAAATTAAACACAATAACAGGCGCTCAGTAAAAGATAACACGAAGTGACCGCGACAAATTGTCTTTTATACGTGCGGCAGATAAACAGTAGCATTCTTTCAAACAAACACTAATACCATTGCAAATTGGCTACCACAACGTGGAGCTAACAAACCTAACAAAGAATAACGTCGCAAAGAACATTAAAGAGTACAGTTTTGAAATGATATGTGATTGGCCTCCCTGTAAGGAAATTAAAGCCGCTACTTTTCTTTGTAAAACTTAAATTGAAATAATTTGTATTATGAAAACCAATCAGCGAGGAACTTTTTCGTTGAAGAGATAGATGGGGAAATGAAGACTATAAAATAGCATAAAAAGTGTGAATTAACGTTGGGAACATACACGCAGTATTATCATGACATATGTGAACTGCTATCGCTAGTTATATGGAAACACTTGTTTTCACACCCGCTGCACCTTGCTCTGCATAGTCTGTCACAACAATCTACAAACACAGCAGTTTTGTTGCAATACTCTTGTGTATTTAGTCCTACCTCCATAGCTAGATTGTTACAACAGCGGTGTGATTTAAGTAATAAACCATTTTGTGCGAATAAAATAAAATTAAACACGGGCTAGGCGAAATTATGGGTGTGGTGCTTAAACAGCGTCTCAAAGGCATGCTCAACCAAGGCAGTTAGAGAGGGTAAATGCATGACCAGTGTTTTTTTCTATGTAGCTGCACTACAAAGTATAAGTAAGCTCATTCCTACACCTTCCATTGGAATACTGAAAAAACTAGTAAGGCCAATAATGGATCAAAGTGAAATATTATTTGGGTTTCTAAACCTAACATTAAAGAGAACTTTGAAGAACTACTTTGATACGTTCGCCAAGCTGTCTGTATAGCTTTCGTCGCTCATCGAAAACACAAAGCTCACTAGTTCTTTAAAAAAGTCAACTTCTTAACGTGTGTAAAAACGTAAAAATAAATTACTTTAATAGGTCATTAAACATACTGTTTACTTGCATAAACTGTATGGTTCCCTAACTCTGCATTCCACGGACATGTTTCCTGCAGGCACTGGGGAGAGGATCTATTTATAGGGTTTGTAAAACTAAATTAATTATTTTGTTAGAAACCCCCAAAACCTAACCTCCATAGAATCCATTCACTTCATTTGACAACATATTAACAAATAAATGGTAAACGACATTAAGCAACCGTAGACATCTCTTACGAATTTATCTAAATAAAGGAAACTAAAATGCCAATAACTACTAAACTAAATGTAAACCAAAATGAAAAGATTACTGCATTAAACGGTTCAAATGCTGTGTTGGAGTTACTTCGAAATTAGATCTACATAAGCAACAGATGCTACTTATTTTAAGATGTAGCAATTTTAAGGAAACATTAATATGGCGCTCAAAGTTTGTAAACAACATCTACATTTGTAATATTTTATTCCTTTGTAAAGTAATCTAATTCTAAACTCACTATTTTGAATTAACGTATGTGAAGATAAATGATTAATTACACATTGTTTATTGATATTCTGTTAAATTAATACTATGGTATTTCTATCGTCATGACAAGCTTTGTTGAAGTTAGAAATTGTAAATAAAAAATAAACAAGGATCAAAATAAATAGTGATTCGGTGTCCATTATTTATCATCACGCATATACAGCATACACACTACATAATGAGTAATTTATCAACTATGTGTGTTTTTATATGAAAGTCAAAAAATATATTTTTATAAAATATTATGTATATTATACAAGGTGAACCATTTAAGTTGAGACTCTACATATCACCAAAACTAAGTGTTGTAGAAAGAAATGTTGTTTGACTTTATGGGGGAAAGTGAATGCCATTAGTTGTGTCTTGTTTGGGGGATGTTATGATGATCATTTTAGGACTTCATTACTTTCTCTACTACGTATAGTAAGTAGGGGAAGTATTGTATTCCACCCAACAATTCGATACCGAGATTTCACCGGAAATACATGTTTTGAGACTCACTGGATCCAAAAAAAGCATTTTTGGAAACATGTCCGTGTGTGTGTCTGTCTGTGTGTCTGTGAACAGCATAACTCAAAAACGAAGAGTCGGATAAACACCAAACTTGGTATTTAGGTTCAGTATCTTTCAGAGATGCGACAGGAAGGTTTTCAAGAAAATTCCCCCACCCCAGACTACCGTTTACATGCAACATTTTTCGAAAATTTTAATTTTCTCAAAAACGGCTCTAACGATTTTCATTAAAATATCATATGTTTAAGATATTGTCATGACAAATAAAATTTATATCTCGCATTTTCTGGGAATGTCTCCAAAAGTATTCTTCATTGTGAACGACTTTTGCATAACTGGTAAACCATAAGAGATAGACAAAATTTTACTACACGAAAAATGTAGATCGCGTTAAAATACACAATTTATGTCATATACATTTCTTTTGTTGAGTGAACCGTTTGCGAGATATTGCTTGTTATTACCTTAAATTTTCCAATACTTATACTTTTTCTCAAATTCGTTATTCATTTTTTTATGTCCTGGACATGTAAAGAGAATGGAATGCGCCACATAGCAACCAGCGTTAAAATATTTGACTATCGCTTAAAACCTACCATATTCCCCTTGCATCTACAAGAAAATTATCAATAAGATTGACATCTCGATATCTCCATTAACATGAAGCATATGGAGAATAAGCATTTGTAAAAATAGTTTGTACAAGAGTAGAGAAAGTCATGTGAGTGTAACACATCAGATTTTTTATGTCCTGGAGTTGCAAAGAGAATGGAATGCGCCGCATAGCAACCAGCGTTAAAATATTTGACCATCGCTTAAAAGCTACCATATTCCCCTTGCATCTACAAGAAAATTACCAATAAGATTGACATCTCGATATCTCGATTAACATAAAGCATATGGAGAATAGGCGTTTGTAAAAATAGATTGTACAAGAGTAGAGAAAGTCATGTGAGTGTAATACATCAGATTTTTTTTAGTGGTAACCTACATTTTGTATGTTGTTTGTTCATTGGAACATGGTTTCTAAAAAGATGTTTTGTGATAACGAATAAAGAAACAAAATAAAAAACATGTTAGTTCCCGATTACGAAACATAACTTGATCCTCAAATAACTACCAATGGATGGTCCAACCATTCATTGTGCTCTTAGTACACAGCCATTAATAATTTTCGTTGTTATTTACATTGGTGTAAGAACAATTAGAAAGTGCTTTATACGAATGTTATTTAATTTTTCTTATGAGGAGTGAGAAAACAACATACAAAAGGTAGGTTTCCATTTAAAAACATTAAATTGACCCTAAAAGGCCACTCTGTATATGTAATGTGCTGATATGATAAGCTTGTTGTATATAGAATTGCATTTTATTCTGAAAACACATTTCAATTGTATATCAGCTGAAAAAATAGTTTAGCTGTAAAAGCTGGAATACAGAAAAAAAGGCATTACCTATGAAAAGACATTTTATCATTTTCCGATATGAATTTTATCCTAAACAACCCTCTTATGTCCAGTCTATGTTGCAACAAGCAAGAAACATAGTACCAACCTAGCATCCCTTCTCTGGGATCCATATCTTTTACAATTCGTGTCTAATGCCTAAAGGCTGCTGGTATTGTTTTATGTATCAAGCCCATTTTCAATAAACTTCCGTTTATGAACCATACAGCTTAGATTGAAATATAAATTTTTAATTTCTTCATTTCTCGAAAGAAGCTAAATGGAAGTGCGCTTCAACAACGCGCCAGTTAGTGCACCGGTTTCAGTAAATAATACAAGAAAACTCAATGTACACAGAATAAATAAACAATCTAACCCAAAAGTACGAGTTTGACTTCTTTCTTTTCCAAAGAACAGTAGCTAATTACAGATTTCAAGCTCTGAAATTATGTATAGGGTCTTTCAACAAGAGTGTCCTATTTTTGAACTTATAAAACACGTTCTATAAATGATAGAGGTTTACTTCATAACTACTTCATAGGAACATAATTAATGTCATTACGTGTGGAAGAGAACATCAGTTAAGTGACCGCCGCGACTTCGTTGGATTGCGCGTATACGGTTGACCCAATTTTCAATGACAGAAGAACGTAAATTAGGTCCAAGTTCACGAATAACACGCGTGATGTGATTCATAAGATCATTTACTATTTCTGGCTTGTTGACAAACTCGATATTTAACATAACTCCACAAGAAGTAAACCAACGGCGTTAAATCACATGACCTCGGGGGCTAATTAACATCACCACCACGGGAAATGATGAAACCTCTGAACTTTTCCTTCAATAGATCGATTTTTTCGAGAGAAGTATGGCATGTAGCACCATATTGCTGGAACCAGATGTTTCTGAAATCCATACCATCCAATCGAGGTCAAAAATAGTCCCTTATAAGAGCCGGGTATTTTCTCCATTGACAGAGCTTCTCCATCTTCAACTTGGAAAAATATGGACCAATGATTCCACCATAGGAAAATCCACACCACACAGTAACCTTTTGGGGATGAAGTGGTCGTTCTTGAATCTGCATTGGATTGTGATTGCTCCAATACCGACAATTTTGTTTGTTAACACAACCATCCATCCAAAAGTGGGCTTCGTCGCTGGAGATGATTTTCGACAAAAATCCAGGTTCCAATTGCTCTACAGCCCAGTCAGCGAATACACGCCGCAATCTATGGTCGTTGGGCTTTAGCACTTGAGTTAACACCATTTTGTAAGTTCAAGTCCAGGTGCAGAATTCGCCAAGTTGTGGTCGGCGAAAGCCCCAATTCTTACGCTCGACGAGCAATTGATGTGTTTCCGTTCTCGCGTACACTCTCACGAACGGCGCCTATGTTTTCGTTGTAGCGCTTACGTTGATTACGTACAGGGGTTCTTTGATCGCTGACAGAACCACTTTTTCAAATTTATCGATCAAACGCCGAATGGTTCTCTCGTGGGGACGGTTATGCACACCGTAAACTTCGCGCAATACAGGGAAGGTTTGGCGAACAGATGATTCATTTTGATAATAAATTTGCGCAATTTCTACGCGTTGCTGAATGCTGTAACGTTCCATGGCTATTTGTCAATAACAACTGTAACCACATGAAAAAAATGACTGCTGTAGCTCAATAACAACGGCAGCTATGACATGTTAAAGATAGGACACTCTTGTTGAAACACCATTTAGTTATGCAGTCTTTGGCTATGCGATGATTTTTTGATAATAATAAACTAGTTTCGGCATTCAAAGAGAAGACATTTGTGATAGGCAGGTAAAATATTGCTACATTAGGCCCATTTTTTTGTTTCTTGGATAAAGAACCACTTTACTTTCATAATCTAATGCAGACATCGCCAAATCTTTGCATTCGTTGCACGATTAAATTGCACGCAGCATTATGCGCGAACCGAGTTTAGTTCTACAGGTTAGCAGGGGGAACCGAATACATGCCAATGTTTGTGTGTAAACAATTAAGGGTACATGGTATTGAAATTAATAATAAATTGATTCAATCAATTTAGCTGAAATATTTAACAAATTTGTTAAATATGAAAGCAAAAAAATATACTTTTGATGTACGTAACTAAGTATCTGGAAAATATTTTCAGAAAATTATAATTGAGTTATATACAAAATGCTCATATAATGGTAATCTGAACACATTAAACTTATGAGTGCTGCTTGAAGCCACCATCGTTCAACCGAGTAGGTCATATCGAAGGGTGAATGAACGAAATGGTTGAAATTTTGCTTAAGTGGGCTCGGGTATCCAGACCGGGTACCCGGCTCACCAGGGGGATGTGCAAGCCTGCAGAGGGGGAGGAGAGCCGGTTGTACTAGCTGCCACCGGGGAGTTTCAACCTGCAAAATGTAGAGACCCTGCCCTCTGCTCTGTCGTGCCTCCTGATCTTAATGCTCTCTATCTCCTCTCAACTCACCCCTCCCTCTGTGTGATGCCCCGTTATGGGCCTAGGTACATAGGATCCCCTTAAGTAGAGGTGCTGAGTCCCCCTCCGCTTCTGGTCATATGTCATAAATGTAGCAATAAACGAAATAAATAGAACTCTTTAGAAGTCATTATCCATCCTCAAAGAGTTTATCAAGAAAATATGAATGAGACAGAACAAAATTTCTTACCAGAAAACTTTAAAGTGAGAAACCGTAAGAAAACAAGAACACGAAAAAATTAGTTTTAAACTTTCACGCACTCTTTACACACACCTGAGCTTCTCCATTTAAATGCGAAGTTTGGGTGTTCAGGACAGCAATTTGGTCGTAATTTTACTATGCTGTACATAAATTGTGTACTTTAACATTTTTTTGTATAAGATTTAGTCTATCTTACAGTTTACTAGTTATATCAAAAGTCATTCAGAATGAAGAGATCTTCACAGATTATTCGCTGAAAATCAAGATATACATTTTATTTTCCATACATATATCTTAAACATATAGTATTTTAATCAAAATCGTTATTCATTTTTGAGAAAACAAAATAAACGAAAAGTACTTTGGAGTGTGAGAAATTTCTGGAGAATCTTCATGGCGCATCCTTGGAAGACGAATTTGATTACAAAGTTTGGTGTTTAGGTGACTTTTCGTTTTTAAGTTATGCTTCTCTCTCTCACACTTATACACTCACACAAGAGATTTTTACATAAACGCTTGTTTTGAATTGACGGAGCTTCAAAATGCGAACTTGTGGTGAAACCTAGATATTGAATTTTTCATTGAAATGCACTACTTCCTCTACTTACTATAGGGGAGTAACAAAAAGTGAAAACAACAGCCAGCAAGCAAGTTTTATTAGGAAAATATCGGTGTATTTTCGATGTACACAGGACATGATTCAATTTCAAGATGTACGATAAACAGGAGCGATATGCATAGTCTGATGCCTGAGCTGTGATAAGTGGTTTTTCATTCTGTTGGAAAGACCCATTATTACAAAACCAAATTAGCCTCAATAGAAACGAACTATAAAGGCTGTAAGTTAAAAATGTACTTGCAACCTTGAAAATTGTCTTTAAGAAATAATGTTTTGAATATAAGAGCTACTCTAAAAGATTTACCGGAATGCTTAAATCAGATGAGCAGGTTTAATGTGCGTACGAGCATCATAGATCGGCGGAATGTTGAGTATCCGTAGTTAGAGCCACAGCCGTGGCATTGGGCTTTTAAATTCTTGATGGTAACAGTGTTCAAGCCAATACGTCACGCTGATGACATGGCCGTCTTTCTTACTCATTATGACCTCAACACTGCAATTCCCAGATTACAGACCTCCCGCAATTTTCAGGTGTCTTGAATTCAAAACTTGAGAATTTCCTTAAATTACAAAAAAATCCTAGCCATTATTTTCATTTTACGTCGTCTAAATTGGAACGGTGGTGGGAGAACTGAAAGTCGAAATCCGTTCAATCAGTTTGCAATCATTTTCAATACCCTGAAAATGTACTGTGTGGCTCGGATAGATTAACACGACGCGTGTTTTTAAATTAAGTACCGTTTTAATATTTTGCCCGCTGTAGTATTTAGAGCATGCGAGATCATTCCTCCAGCCAGACGCAGCTGCAAGCGAATGTCCCTTTGTTCAAAACAATCGAAGTACCCGCCGACTGAAGTCAGATCAGTGATTGTTTTTCTTTTTTTTGAACGCGAGAAATGTTACGTCAGTAAACATTCATCGTCAATGAGGTTTATGGGGAAACGCAATAAGCGACAATGCCCGGCCACACACAGCCAAACAAACTCAAGATCTGATCGCATCATTTGGTTAGGAACAATTGGACCACCCTCCCTACAGTCCGGATTCGACACCAAGCGATTTTCATCTGTTTCCTCATCTGAAGAAATTCTTGGCGGAAAATATTTCAACTACGACGATGTGGTGAAACAAGAAGTGCAGACCTAGCTTTCATCACAGGCGGCATCATTCTTTGACGAAAGTATACAAAAACTGGCTTCCCGTTGCTACAAGTGGCTGAGTAACCACGGCGAACATGTGGAGAAGTAGAGCAAGGTGTAAGGTAAGGAATGATAATAAAGTATTTGGAAAATAAAGTTGTGTTATTTTTTAAAAAATTATCTGTTTGTACTTGATAAACATGCCTTATAGGAGTACGTTGGCATACTTGTTCAGGGATTTTTTGTCTTCTGAGTGGGTATCTGCCGCAGCTGGAATACATAACTTCCTGGTGGACACATGCTGAAACTTGCTATGTGAATTTCGCTCCATTATTGTGATTGGTTTTTCATTCGTGTTATCATGCAAAGGCTACGATATGATAACAACGAATTAACTGATATGTCATTAGTATTTGAAGAGTATCAACGTAATATCAGACAATCACGAGCACTTTAATGCCAAAAGTTTCCACATAGATGACCAGAATTGGTTTAATTATTTTCTTTCATTAATTTCAACCACTGCGAAATAATGGCAGTCTGCATGCGTGAACTCCACCACAGCGCATGGGACAGAAAATCCCTTAGATTGTAACCACTGTATAGAAGCTATTGCCACAAATCCTCATACCAACTGTACAAACGTTGTGCATAAGTAGTTATTTTTAATATATTCTTTGTGTTTTCAGCGTATCACAATGGAAGCCCCTGCAGGGACGGCGAGAAGGCCACCCAGCCTACTGCTTAGTAACTATCCGAGCTACCCTGTACAGATAACACTACGAAATACCACTTAGATTACCGCCGATCACCTGGTACTTTAATATAAATTCTAAATCAGTTAGCCTGGCCTACTCCAGATTACGCCAACTGCGCCCTGTTCTCAACCGCAAATCCTCCCTGCGCACGTATAGCTCGCTTTTGTAAAAGTCTGCTTCGTCTACTCTTTACATATGCCTGTCCAATTCAGAGTGGAGCTGCTACGTCAGGATTCATCGGATGCAGATGTTCCAAAATAGAGTTTTACGACTCATATTGAATGCCTCGTTGGATGTACGCAACACTGAGTTACATTTTGAAGTTGGATTCACTACAATCTCTAAATACGAGAGGGTAATTCATTTCTCCATAGGTAGAAGAACACTCATTTCCTCGAACGAAGAGTAATCTCCCGCAGGACTCGCTTCTCTCTTCCGAAGCACTTCGGAACAATATACTTAATGGGAAAATTACTTGTTTTGTTTTCCAATACTACTTAGTACCACATAGGCCTGAAGTGGCTACCTCTGTTCTTATTATTTTGCTACTATTTACTGTATTTACTTCCGGATCTTCATAGCGCATAGTTGTGCTCATCGATCCTCCTTTTTGTATATTTACACCCTCAAGAACTCTCAAACAAATACCTTGGAGCCTATCAGGAGCAAGCAAACTCTGGATCATAGCATATCCAGGATGGGTGGTCAGTCGAATGACTGGTATGGCGGAGAAGGAAAAGAAATGTAGTAATGAAAGGGATGATAGGAAATTGCACAGATAAACTATCCAAACCAGCATTCGCCTACCAATTGAGGAAAACTGAAAAAAAGCCTTCGATCACTTTGGTCTGCCCAGGGAGGATTGAGCCCAGGATCTCCCGAATGCGAACCACAAACGTTACTGAACCAACCCGTTCGGTCTCATCGATACCATAATAATAAATAAAAATCTGAAAAGAAATGCCACACTTCTGGTACTTGCATTAATGTTCCAGTTTTTATCTATTCCCAGGTTCACTGTAGGTTCAGTTCTAACAGTGTAGAGTACTCGTGGAGAGAAGATGAGAGTTCAACAATTATGGTAATAAATAATCTCATGAGAAAAGCTGGGAGAAAGCATACCGTACGGAAGTAACGTGTGAAGCATTTGTAGAAGTTGGAGATATAATGCCATTTACATGCAAATGGAAACAATTTCTCTTACATTTTGCAAGAGCTCCATTGTCTCCGACATGTGCGATGTTTCCAGTGGGACACCTTGTCTGTTTCGTTGCTCGAAGTAAAATCGCGATGAAGGAAATCCATCAGCATGCAGAAAGACATACGAAAAGCTGCCAGAGAGATTTTGAATATCAGTTAAACGCAGCCAACTTTGGAATATATCGCATAGTAATTGGGAGGCAATTTCCATGTGGCGCTTCCACGGCATGCTTTTCAAAACCAGAATGGATTTCAAACATGCTCAGCGTAGTGTATTTTTTTTCAATTCACTTCCCATTCATTTTGCCATAGTGGAAAGTTGAATTTCCTGAATTCAGCACTGGTAACCTAACCTAACCTAACATAGCATTTTCGCTAATTTTATTGCACGTATGTGCATGAACTGTATCAAATCTTCTAACTATATGTATGTTGGTTATTGCAGATATTGAATATAATATTTTATACTTGATTTTTACCATTTAACTTGCCACTTTGCAACGAAAGTTGGTTCTGGTGAGCTTGATATTGGAACCCCCATGTACAACAGCTACTAGTAGGTAAGTCATCTATATATAACATGAATTTTCTCATTAATCCTGAAAACCCATTAATCCAACCGAAAATGCAATCAAACAGAAGAATTAGTTGATTACAGTGTTGGTAGCATGTCACTAAACGTTTGTTCGCTAAAAAGGTGATAGTCCACAAGCTTAAGAATTAATAATGCGCTTAAAACTAAATTAGTTTGTTCTTTTCGGTGTGTCGTTGTAAATATCGGTCAATTTTACTGCTTTAAGTTCAAAGCCGCCTACATTTATTGCAATTAAACATAGTTAATTTACCATTGACACATTGAACACAGCGTTGGTAACCGTGTGACTAAACGTTTATCTGCTAAAAAGAAAACGTTACCACAAACATAAAAGTGTAGTTATTTGCTTATTTTGTTCTGTTCGTTGCCTTATATTGATTTGTTTAATGATAAAGCATCTTTTAAAATGGCATCCAAGGATATGGTACAGTGCTAAGAGATTCTTCATTAGCAAGATCCAGAATACGAATGTTGGTACAAAATATTCGTGCAAGACATGCATGTCCCTTAGGCCACAACACTGTTCAAAATGAAAACTCTATTGCAGAGTAAATATTTATTCACAATGTTGTGTTTTTGCTCAATTACGTGTATGAGCAATCTTGATAAATAGTTTCTCTTTCAACAATTACATTCTTTAATTCGCAACTAAGGCTCCGATTAATCACTAATTTAATTTATTATCGTGTAAGCATTATTTTATCATTAACTCTCGTGAAAAAAATAATATGCAATACATGTACGTTAATTGCTTCGGAGAATTTCGGAAGTATAAAATACTCCAGTTGGTCTCGTGTTTTCAAACCCTTCTTCGTTCTACAATGATACACTTTTCGCACTTGTATCACGATATACTATTGTTCACTATTTAACTTTGAGGCAGTATTTTTAACACTTAAATAATTTCAGTCTAATTATATAATATGTAAATTCAATAACAGCCCACCTTGAAGCAATATGTGTATGTAATAATTTGTAAAATGTATGTAACAGTCATTGCATATGCTTATATTATTGTAAACATGTTCAATAATGTTATGTGAATGTATTACGTTATTTAATAATGTAGGAGCTGTGAGAATAATAAGTTTAAAGTTGCGAACAATGAGGTAACCTTGAGGCAATAATGAGTAAGGAAGGTTAAATGCTACTAGTCATTATTAGCAATAATGTAAATTTTGAGACAAGTTTAAAAATAGCCAATCAACAACCAGAAAAAGCTTTAGTTAAATGAAGGTATTCTATTGGACCAGGATTAGCCAATCAGAGACTTTAAATACAGAAATTTACAAGCTTAGACGGTTGAAATCAAGTCAGTTGTCTGCAGACAGTGATTGTAACGAGACGCAAAAAGTGTCCTCAAGAAATTTAATATGTATTCGTGTGGGACGAAAAAAGTTTACGTGTTAAAATAGTGCAATAAATTAATTAAAGAATCTCACAGCTTTCTATATCAGTGAACTGCTGTTTAGTTTGTGTCAAGGATTAATAAAAAGGAGTGAATTAAAACTGAAAATGTGTAAGCCTACATTCTTGTTGCATCATGCCCTGCCAAGATATCCATGTCCCTAAAATAATACTGACGCAGCGGAGGCAAACATAAATATTAAATATGTAAAAAAAACAGTTTAATTACAAAGTTAATATTTTTTAAAACTTGGGGCAAAGGCCACCTAAAAATACATTTGGGGCGAAGATTACCGAAACTGTTTACTATACGTGCGGTTGCAACGAATTTTAAGTTTGGCTCCCCAACAGTTGAAATATAATACATCATCTTCAAACTGACTTTCCATACGTGGCAGAAACAAACTTCTTCAAATTAACGCCCTAAGCGTAGGGCAGATAATAATACAACAAAACAATTTACTTCACATGAGAATATAATGGAAATATTTTAAATGTAAGAGTGATTAAAATGAAGAATAAGCTAATACGTTTACTGTTAACACATCTTCTCACATAAAATTAAATGTTGCATTTGGATATTTAAACGCCCGAAGGGAAAACTGCCAACTGCATTCGAATTCTACAATGTTTGAGGATTTGTTTCATGAATATTTAAAAAGCGATTTTTCTCGAAATGATGTACTTCAGTAACAAGTAACCTTGATGTCTCTACAATATATCGCTACTGTTTTCAGCCATGGCTTCACTCGCTTCGATATTATTTTTTGTTTTATCGGTGTTAAAGGAGTTAGATTCACATTTCATATAATCCACTCTTCTGTAGGTACTAAAAACACAGAGTTTAAAATATTTATGTAGCTAGATTCTACCATTAGATGTAACTTAATAATCTTGCCACAAAATGCTTAAAGTCAGTTGAGATTTTGTCTGTTTTTAGGCATAAATATCAGTAGAAAGAATCTGTTACATTCGCATTCACATGACTTTCTCTACTCCCTATAATTTTTAGTGGGTATACAGACTATTCTTGCTCCAGTTTATTTTAATCCAGATAAACCTGTGCAGAAATGGTATATTACACATTTCGTTGTAGATACAAAGGGAATACTCGTTCTATACAGTAGGGAAAAACAATGAAAATCGACAGCACTTGAAGACACAAAGTATCCCAGAAATGGCATATATAATATACAATTTTCATTTGAAATAAATTGGTGCTTTAAAGAGATCTACATTCTTTGCGAGTACTTTTCTCTATCGCTTAATTTTACAAGTTATACAAGATTATACAAAATTCCTTCCGATTGAAGAGGAATTCACAGGCTATTACCTCATAATTCAAATTACATATTTTTTTGTTATACAAATATATTTGTATTGTATTGTCCATTAATCAAATTCGTTACAGCCATTTTTTAAAAAATCAAAAATTTCTAAAAATATTGTATGAAAAGAATAGTTTGTGGTGGGGGTATTTTCTTGAAACTTTCATCGCACCTTTAAAGGTACTGAACTTAAATACCAAGTTTGGCATGTATACAACTTTTCGTTTTTGAGTTATGCTGTTCACATACACAAAACGTTTCTAAAACTGTTTTCTTTTAATTCAGGGAGCCTCAAAACATATATCCGGAGAAATCCTACCGTGGAATATTCGTGTGGAATACAATAATACTTCCCTACCTTCTATTCGTAGCAGAGAAAGTAAAACCAACCGCTCTACATACAATACTATTACATAGGGCCGTTTGGGTTAGTCGAAAAATCGACACTTGTGTAAAAAGCTTTTGTGCAAGGCAGACATAGTTGTTTTAGCTTCATCCGCAGTATTGTACCAATTTGTTTTATTCCTGTTTCTCGCTAATATAGATGAAGGCTTTGTACGGGGTCTAAGCATTGCCTGTTCTTTTGTTTCGCTTTGGTAGGTGGCGCCGTACTGAGGTTAATTAGCCAGTTTAGCTGACTCGCAAGATGACTTCTGCTCTTTTCACTCGTGCGTGTCTCAAGATAAGCTTGCTAAGTTATTTGTAATAACATATAAAACTAACGTCAGGTGACGTATTTCGTTTAATAAAATTTAATTACCTATGCAGAAATTATAAATTCAATCAGAATGAAGGCCACTTCATAAAGTTTTCACGGAAACTGAAGATACGTATATTATCTTTCATCCCAATAAACAGAGCAGGACATTTTATTCACAATTAAAGCTATTCTGTGAACATAAAAATAACGAAACTTTAAAGAGTAGTATTGGTGGATTCTCGTGAAAATCTTTGTATCGCATCCTTGGAAGATGGAATTGTAATCATCATTTGTAGCGGGGAATTGTTGCTCCTCTGGGTTGATGCCCTCTGCTGCAGTGTTCTGTTCTCTGGCTATCTCTGCTCTGATGATTTCTCCATTCCTAATAAATTACCTACCCAACTAATTTCACTGTAGGTGAGGCAAGTTAAAGTACACTGCATTTTCCTTAAAATGTGATTTATTATCAATAAAATACTTATGCGCGGCTAGCTTTTCCCATCTTTAACAATTCCCACCATAATAGTAATTCAGGAGCCTAATCTAACGACACACGCTTCACCATCCATATTCATACACGTGCATCCGTCGTCTAGAGAGTATAACTGAGTTTCGAAGAGAATGTACGAGAGAGTGAAAATCTGAGGCCTTTTATACCTAAACCTAGTGACGCTCACCTTCGCACCTTTAATTGTAAAGACATTTCTAATTGATCCTCAGACAGGGTTACCTTATTATATATCAAAATATTATGCTCCAAAACTTTCCGCATACGCGTACCAGTGACGCGCCCGGAAGCAAACTCAATGTCTCCGTCTCTATCCTTTATATCTCTCTCTCTCTGTCTATTTCCTGTTATTCCTACAAGTTCCTTGCTCATTAGCTTGGTGAAAGCTGATGGACACTACCTAGAATTACTTTTACCTGGAATTAGTTAGTCCCTTACTTATATTCTAACATTTTTCTTGCTGAATTATATTATTATGTAAAATTCTTGTTTGATATTGATTTATACGTAATATTATATATATATATATATGTGTGTGTGTGTGTGTGGTATATCCCCTTTCAGACTCTAATACCAAAAAGTTTGGTAGTAATACGACTTTTCCTGAGACTTATACGACTGCATCTTATCTTTCTACCACTTTCCTTTATCGTCATAGTATTAACTAAGTTCTTATCAACAAAATATTGAAGATCGAGAAAAAAGTTGTCCTTTAATTAACTCCGTTTATTATGTATACATCTACGTAATGATAGAGCCTTGCAAGTCAATGTACAATAATGCAGAAGGTTGTATAGTTATTTGAGTATGTCTACAATATCAGTAAGCCACAAGCATCATTCAATATTACGAACTTCCAAGACCTTAAAGAAACTGATATTTCATTGATAACATACCTACAGAGATTCCAAAAGGTCCCCATGTATATTAATTTCACTACAACCTACCCTGGTGTGTAACGTAGGTAACGTCAGTTGGAACATTGGAGGAAGTCAATAAAAATGTAGACTCATTTATTGCAAACAAGCATAGGTTGGGATGAATGCCCTACAGCATGCCCAAAGGCATGCAGTACTAATGAAAAGCAATTGAATTTTGAACCAGCTCTGTTTCGCACAAGCTAGTTTCACGAATATGGAAACACTACGAAGGTTAAGAAATTAGCATCAGTAATATTCATAAAAGAGTGACGTCTGGTTAACCAATTCGATGAATATCTGCAGACCCACATCACGTTCTCATCTCAAACAACTTTGTTTAGACTATTCATTTAAGGAAGGTTTATAATGTCTGGGAAATGAGCAATCTAAAGGTGCATATACTAAAATGTTTTTTTTCAACGATAGTGTCTTTTGATCCACCTTTGTTAATGTTTCATTGTAGAAAGTTGAATTTCTGCGATCACTGCCTGTAAAGTAACATATGTGAGTGCTTTGTTTATTTTACTTCATATATGGGTAGTAAGTATATTAAACCCTCTTTCTTTTTATTTGTTTATTATTGTATATATGGAATATAATCATGTTTGATAGCTGAATTTTATCATGTAAGCCTTACTTGGTTAGAATTTGAATTAATTTGAATTTAAAAAAAATATAAAAGATATCGACAAAAGAGTGACCGATTCACGGGTTTAATTCTATATATATATATATATATATATAGTTATGTTAATATACATGACGAAGACGTGACAAAATTGAAAGCACATTTTAATGAGAATATGCCTCTTAATATATTAATTTTTACTGTTACACCAGAGTTCCAAAAAAACTTATGTTCACATTATATAAAATAACACATGTATATCAATTATAAATCTATAAATAAAAATATATAATGGGATTCAAAGGAAAACTACCTCCAATAGCAAAAATGGTCATTGATGGTACCATTTTAGAACAAATCGCAGGTTTTAATCATTTAGGGCTGTTTAATGTATGAAAGACAAATTCATACTCAACACTTAAATAGTTGCACCAATTAAAAGAAAAGTAATGGTTAGAAACAGTACCAAACTTCTAGCTATAGCCATCGAGAAATTAAATGATCTGAAAATTGGACTCTGGTTAAAATAAAGGAAAGAAAATACAGGTATTACATATTATTAAGACCATTGGCAGATGATACTCAAAGTCATCATGAACTAGCGACAAATTCTTTAAAAATCTGACTAGCTGAACTTCTGTAGCGTACATTGAAATGTATAAATATGAATCGAAAGCTTATCTGAATTAACAAGAAATAGGTAGAGCAATAAGATCATGTAAGAATAGTTTGTGTGGAAAGATACATATATGGCTACAGGGGGAAAGGAACAGTCCAGGTTTTTGGATACAAGTGAGGGAAAGGGTGAAGGATATTGAAAAGGCAGGAGATATGGGGAAGCACAAGAAAAAAAACAAAAAAAAAATCTCCGGAATTTTACGGGAAAATAGAAAATGAAGGGGAAGAAAAGGATACATAGAGCAGTGTAACAAAAGAGAAAACGAAGGGTTAGCTTGAATGAGAACGGAAGGATATTTTTAAGCGGCTTAAGAGGTAATGATAGAGGGATATGTGAATTTTGTAATGGTAAGGGATGTGTGGAACATTATTTAACAGAATGTGAAGAGTTTAAAAATAGAGAGAGAGAGAGAGAGAGAGAAAATCTGGGAGAAGAAATGGAATAATATGGAGGGGGGTGTGATTTAGTCGCACTGAAAACGCTAACAAGCAGCAAAAAGGAAGAAATAGAAAAATAAGGGATATTTTAATTAAAATTAAAGAGAAATGGATGAGGAAAGGCATGGGAAGAAGAGAGAAGGGGAGTAGGGGGAGATAAGATAAAATAAATTAAACTATAATGAGGGTTTAGCAAACAGAAGTAAAAGTTTCACAGCAGTGCTGAAGGCCAGGGAGCTACACTGGCTGTGCAACACAAAGTAGGCACCAGATATGCACATAATAATAAAACAGAATCATGAAAATAAATGTAACAAATTTTTCAATTGTAACGAATGTGCAAATAAACTACATAATAACTAACAAGAATAGTGAGTAGCAAAAGTCATGCGAATGTAACGCATCAAATACTTCTTTTCCATCTACTTTGACGTGGATGGTTTGTTAGTAGTTGTTGGAAGATGCTTCATGTTTATCTGCCCCACGTTGGGCGCCAATTTGAAGTGATTATTTGTTTGTTAGCCCCACGTTGGGCGCCAATTTTGAAGTGGATGGTTTGTTAGCAGTTGTTGGAAGATGCTTCATGTTTATCTGCCCCACGTATGGGAGCCAATTTGTCGCGGTCACTTCGTGTTATCTTATTTCTGAGCGCCTGTTATTGTTTTATTACTTTGAATGTTGGGTTCATTGTCCTCCGGCTAGCTATTATTTCTCGGTCGAGCAAATCTCTTGAACAGGGTGTGTAAACGGAAAGGAGGTTTTACTAGAAGATAACACTGATAAAAGAATTTGTTTTTACACTTTTATTGGTGTCACACTTTATTCATTTCACATATCTTTTGATATACGCCAGACTGAAACTGTTATGTTTTCTAATGTTATTATAATCACTTATTTGCCGCACTTTATTAATTCGCGTATTTCACATTTATAACTAACTTTACGACCCGAGAGATTTTGTAGAATTGCGCGACGATCCACTTAAACTTTGTGACGTATAACCCACGAATACTTATGTTGAACTGAACGACGTATTACACGCTAATGCTTCTGTTGGACTGTGTGCCACCCGCTTCTCGGCTTTAGCTTTTTATACACCCTCACCCGATATGCCTAAAGATTATAACAGAGCTGCTATTGGTTAATAAAACGCGCCAACATTAGCGCCTATTTTTATATCCAATCAAAATTACGAACACATATACTCTAGGGAAGAAATTCCCTCCATTTCTCAGAAAAGCGCGCCAATCTGACGTCATTTGCTTGTCTCTAATAATTGATAAACAACTAACCCCCTCGCTCATTGTTACCCGCTCTTATTGTCAGTTTCAGTGAGGCCGTGTAAACTTATTTCCTAACAATGCTTATAATTAACAAACATCTCAAATCAATGTCATACAATAATGCTTATTTACACCACAATCACTCTGGCATTTACATTATTGCGATACAAATTACCGCCACAACTTCTAGTTAATCCAAATAAACCTTTGCAAAAATAGTTTCATTATACTCTTTGTTGTTGGCACAAGGGGATTACAGGAAATGAATCGATAATCACACTTAATATCATTAGCCAATGACATGCTAGTTAGTTGGCCAATCAAAGCCGTACTAGACTGATAGTAATTCACCTTCGATTACTACACTTATAGTATTTCATGGTGGTGCACTTGTTTTAATTTGTATGAATGCAATGAGTGAGATCACGTAGGTTGACTACAATAATGGCAACTGAAAATGCCGCTCTTTGGAAGTCAAAATATTGGTAATATAAAAGTAGCTATAGAGAATTTAACACTAGAAAACACAAAGAAGAACGAAAGTAGTTACATTCATAATAAGTTTTTCGTGTGATTATCTAGCCAGTAGCACTTGTGTTAATAGTTTTATATGACAACTATTATTTCGGCTGCAAAGTCGTGCATCTTTAAATCTTAATTATTTCGAGACCAAAGATTATACGGCATAATAAAAACATATTTAGGAACGAACATAACCTCAATAGTGACCACCACGTAGGTTCGTTTTATAAACGATTTCTACATGCTCCTGAACTAGTAAGAAAGATATCAGATAATTTCTACCACTTAACGATCAAAATTAGTTTTGACTCCTTGAAGCAAGTGAAGTGCTGAGGGTTTTGTTAAGCGGAACGAGCTGACAAAACTCCTATCGCCATAATTTACTCAAGTCCATTTTGGCCATCGCTTTGGAGGGTAAAATTGCTCTTCATTGCTACAACTGTCCTCGAAAACCATTTTAATCAGTCGTGTAGCCATTGTAAAATGCTAATACTACTTTAGGCTTTACTCAACCATATTTCGCACAGTAACGTTACTCTCTGATTTATTCGCGGATACGCGGTTTACTCCAGAGTAAGTTGTAATGAAGCTCTCAGACGGCTTACTCGTGAATGAATCAGGTTTTACTCGAGAGTAACATTTGGTTGCGTTTGGTAATATACAATACAAACCCGCACTTAAACATGTGTTTAGTTAAATTTCAAGTGTCAACCAATAACACGTAATAGAACGAACTTCAATATTCCGCCCCTTTTGCTGTAGTTAATGCACGAGTTTCAGGAGTGAGTAATGTACGTATTTGTGTGGGGTGTTTGTTTATCACAGAGAAAGGAGGAGAGGGTCAGGTGGGAGAGATTGGACGTGATTAGCCTTGAGACAGGACCGGACAAAACTGCTTATTTGATATCCGTACACTGTGGTTGAAAAATGTCATGTGATGCATTAACATGCCTTTCTCTACCCTCTATCTTTATTACTGTTTGTACAAACTATTCTTAATAAAGCTTATTTTTCTATCTACTACATTTTAATCCAAATAACGCTTTGCATAAATGGCTACATTGCGCATTTCATTATAGATACAAAGAGAACAGCGATAGTCAAATATTTAAGAACAGGGCGCTACATGCTTGCCTTAACATTACATACTGTTTCCATGCAATCGCGAGAAATAGCTGAAACTTGACAGGACTTTTAAGAGAATGACAAAATGATGAACAATTAAAACCCTTAATAACGAATATCTCAGTAATGGCTTATGCCACAAAAACTTATTCAAAATAAATTGTGCGTTTTAAAGAGTTCTACATTTTTGTGTAGAATGTTTTCATCTATCACTTTACGTTTACCAGTTACACAACATTATGCAAAATTTCCTTCGAATAAAGTGGACTTCAAGGCTACTAGCAAAAAATTGAGGATATACATTTTAGTTGTCATATAAATATCTTTAATATACGGTATTTTAATCAAAATAGTTAGCCATTATTTAGAAAATCAAAGGTTTCGAAAAATGTTTCATATAAGGTGTAGTTCATGTCGCATCTTTGCAAAATGTTGAACTTAAACACCAAGTTTGGTATTTGTCTGACATTTCGTTTCTGAGTATTCCTGATTTCTCTATCTATCTCTCTCTCTCACACACCAAAACCCCCATCCACACCCACACGATAACCTCGGGTTAAATCCAGAAACACATGACAACTGCGGCTCGCTACGGCCGAACACCCTACACTCACCTCCTGTTCGATTTTCACGCATGCACAATGTTAAACTCGTAGACAAGTTTCATTACTGTGCGAGACGTCTGTTGTCTACCAAGTAATTCTGCAGCACCCAAGTACATCGTTATACATTTAGAAGTGTAACCTGTCGGATAAAATTACGAGGTGGTGCTCATTTATTTTGGAAAACATTTTAGAAAAATAGCAAATATTATGTATCCAGAGGAATCAAAGCAGCATTTAGCAACAATATCCTTGAGTACGCAACCGCTTTTCATCTACGAGGGCGACTCCAAAAGTTTTATAAAATCAAACAAGGATTAGTTTTAAAATTTTTTAATTATTTTATTGGTTTTTTAAAGTATTCGCCTTTAACATTAATACATTCTTGCATTGATGAAACCAGTTTTTAAAGCAACGATGCCACTCTTCCTGAGGCACTTCGGAAACCAGGTTTTTATAATGTTCCAGTGGTTCATCTCGTAACGAAAAAGTGATTCCATCGATTTTATTTTTAATTTTTGGAAGGAAAAAGAAATCATAAGGTGCTAGATCAGGGCCGTATGGCGGAGGTCCATGTTGCTGATCTTGAGGGCATTCAGATACTCTGTTGTTAGTTTTGCTGTATGCGTCAATGCCTTGTCATGTAACATTATTTTTCTTTTTGGGCACATTTACGAAGTTTTTCAAACATTTGCGGTAAACAGACATTTGGGTACATGCGACAGTAACGGCACGTCTATCTTCTAATGCTATAGTAGCAATATGACCGTTTTAGTAATACAAACCAGCAAACATTTTCTTACCAGAACCTACCAGCACAAAATTCATTGGAATTTTGTAGGGTTAGGTTCTGTTCGAAAGACCCACTTAGCCGATTGACTTTTCTTTTCAGGATCATAACAATAAATCCAAGATTCTACACCAGTAATGATATTCTAAACCACATCTAAAGTGCCGCCTTGGAATTTGCAGTTTTTCTGTACCTTTCAATGCGTTGTTGTTTTTGATCGAGAGTCAGTTTATATGGAATCCATCGACTACAAAGTTTTCTCACGTCTAATTACTGTCGAAGTAAAATGTTTTGAATTTGACCCATACCAATCCCCAATATCTGTCGAATAAATTCGTAAGATGTCCGTCGATCTTCTTCAAACATTGCTCAAACAACGGCAATATTTACATCAGTGACAGCAGTTCTTGGGTGATGTTCACGAAATTCATCACCAATAAAAACGATGTCATTTGAATTCGCTCTACCAATTGTAAATTGTCTTAGATGGGACGTCTTCGCCAGATATATTTTTAAGCTGATGTTCACATTGTTCAGGCATTAATGACAATTTAAAGTCGTAAAAAAGTCGTAGCATGGAAGTGTTTTCTAGTCAAATTCATTTTGGGTGAACACAAAATCTTTAAATGATAACTAACAAACTATTAGAGCAAATCGAACAGACTACACGGAAATCAACTCGCAAAGTATTAGAGAGTGAGCTGTCATACATAAGCATATTTAATTTGTTTTTAGAAACATTATATTCTAAAAATGTTCAGTACTGCCCTCGTACTTTCAAATTTTAATAAGCTCCAAACAGTCAAACGTAAATATTGACACTCCTAGAGGAAAGATAATTTTAACCTCAACTCTAGGGAAGTTACATTCCTATTATAAATTAACTTTCAAAATAATTTTATGCTAGTCTCAATTCACATAGAGTTTCTCATTACTTTTTGACGAGTACAAAAGTTATGAACTCTGATATGCTAACAGGATAGTTTAATTAAAATATAATTCGTGGAAAATTACTCCTTTTAGCAAAATGTCAAAAGCAAATGCTGTATTAAATCTCGTAGTTTCATTTGTTTTTGGAATCATAACTCTTTTAGCTTTAAATTCTCTTTACATAAACAAAGGCACTTAAAAAAAAACAGACATGCTTTTCATATATATTTTCCTCTTTGCGGAGGAATATTGTAATATATCTGCCAAAACATAAATACCAACAAAACATCAAGAGAAGAAGTTTTAATGACTTTTTTCCATGACAGGGCGCTCAGTTGCAAATTACTTGGCGGTGTTTACTTCTCTCTCAACGGATCAGCTGCGTATCTCACAAAAAGCAAACCTGGTCGTAAATATACGCAAGGATCTACGAAAATACGGGAGGCTTCATATCTCGCCGCTGTGTATGCCTTATGGAAGGTTGAAGTGAGCAAACAAAAAGCAATATATATTTCTCCCGTTGTAGTTCGCTCTGTTGTCATGGCAGCGGCGTTGCGTTTGCACGAGAGAAAAGTTCGCGGGACGGAAAGTGATTGCCAAATTATGACGCAATAAATCTCTGTTCCTCCCACGGCCACCTCTGTTTTCTAGATCTTGTGCAAAGCCCCGCAGAAATGTCCATTTCTCACCCTCCAGCGCTGGGTAAAAAGAGGAATGCTCGCCGCAAATATTTCCAGCTGCTGCACTTAATTAAGAAATATTTCTCGTGGACGAGAAGGGAAAGTTCATTCGTTTCACTCCAACTTCTGGCATAAGATGGATAACACCAATTGAAAGTTACACACACCTTCTCTCTCAGAGTGAATTATCACTATCAGTCTTCTCTGTTTTTAGTAGTTTATCACAATAGAAAGCGCAAGATTGAAAATTTGAAGTGAAATCCAATCGATTTAAAACAGAACCAAAGTAATCTTACGGGTCTATTTAACTTACTGTCATTGTACGTCATTCTTCATGGGTTAGACTAATTATTAGCGAGTTTCGGCTCCATTTAAATTATGTAACTGGTCAATCCATCTTTTATTAGGTCAGCCACGAATTCTTTTACCTTTCGGCTTGTGCGTATGAGGTATGCGTTCTTTATCCATTCTTAATACATGTTCAAACCAATTTGTTCGATAAGTATCCTTCAATCTCGTTCATTATACTAAATTATTTAATTAATTTCCATTTTTTTGTTTTCCTTTTTATCCAGTAAGTATATATCATGCTAAATATCATAAAAATCTTATTTCAGCTACCTCGATTCTTCTTTTGAGAGCTTTCTTAATTGTCCACCATTCCAACCAATATGACAGCATTGATACCACTAATGTTTTATATATTTCAACAGTTTCTCTTCAACCCTGCTTGTTAATAATCATTTAATTATCTGTTGAAATAGACTCAAGTCTTATTACTTTCCTTGTTGTATTAAGGCCAATTGATACCCTCAAATAATTATAATTCTTGCTTGCTCCACAGTTTTATCATGTATAATTATCTTAATCCTCATTGGTTCTTTACCATAGAAAGCCAGGACTTCAGTTTTGCTTTCTGATATTTTTAAATCATGCTATTTGTTGCTATTTTATTTAAACTAGATACACTTCTTTGTAGCCTATTTTCATCTGCTGCTATTACTGTTTAATCATACGCAAAGAGAAGTGTATTCAAATCCAGCGGTCCTGTTTTTACATTTGTATTTAAAATATCTGCAATTCTTTAGTAATCTCGTCCATATATACATTTTGACACCTAATATACAGAACGGACCATTTAAATTCAGTCTGTAAAAAATCTCCAAAACTAAGCGTTGTAGAAAGATACATCTTTAATAAAAGTTGCTTGATACTATGAGGGAAGTAACGCCATTAGTCGTGTTTTGTTTGGAAGGCGTTACGATAGTCATTTTAGGGTCAATTTCATTTTTTACGTGAGAACCTACGTTTTGTATGTTGTTTTCTGATTAGAAAATGGTTTATAAAAAGCGGTTTGTTTTTTGATGAAGAATAAGCAAACACAACAAAAAAAAACTATTGGTTCCCAATACGAAACGTAACTTGATTCTCAAATGACCATCCACAGCCATTCAGAATTTTCGTTATTTACGTTGGTGTAAGAACAATTCCAAACTGGTGTATACAAATGTTGTTTAGTTTTTATGAGGTGTGAGAAAACATAAAAAGGTAGGCTTCCGTTTAAAAAATTAAATTTGCCCTAAAATGACCATCACAACGTCCTCCAAATAAAACACGACTAACGAAATTTAGTTTCCCCCATAATATCAAGCTACTTTTATTACAGACATTTCTTTCTACAACGCTCAGTTTTGGAGATATTTTGCAGTCTCAACTTAAATGGTCCACCCTGCATACCTAGAGCGCCAATGAACTAAGAACTAGCTGAACGGTATTTTTTCACTTAGCGTAGACACAGGATTCCGCGCTGCTGCAATCAAGGTCACGCTACTGACGCGGTTTGCTCTGCTCTGGAGTATTGGTTGACAGTAATATCGTTTAGTTCCTTTATTACGAGTTATTTATTAGTATTTAGTCACAAATTATATTAGAGCCCAGTATATGTTTTCTACTGTGCAACTGGCATTTATTTACGATTCGTATGTGTTAACTCAGTCAGCTCGTCAAGTGAAAATACGATTTGCAGAATGATTTCCGGGTGAGTGAAGTCTCAATAGTGTGTACAATAGCGAAATATATCCATATTTAGTATTTTCTCAGACAAGGCTTCCGCCTTCATGGTTATGTGTGTACACAAAATAATTGTTATTGGAGCTCTAACAAACCTAACATTGTTCATGAAGTACCGCTCCATGACGAAAAAAATTGGTGTATGGTGCGCCATGAGCGGGAAAAGAGTTATAGTGCCAATTTTTTTCGTGTCAACAGTTTACGTCCCTACATACCTGAATACAATTTTGCCCTTTTTAAAAAATAATTAACAGACAGGGAGCGTGATTTTGCCTTACTTCAACAAGACTCCGCCACACCTATATGACCAATATTTTGATGAGAACAATAACTGAAGGTTTGTATGAGGACAGAATTATCAATATGTGGCCCCCCCTTGGTCCCCGGACCTTATCCCTGCGATTTCTATCTTCTGGTGTAAATCAAAGCAAAGTGTACCAGACAAACCCAAATATCCAGGAAGAAATAAAATAAAATATCCATCAGTAAATTGCCAGCATTTCTCAATGTGAACTATGGCGAGTGATGGATAGTTTCCTAAAGAGGTGCCAAAAATACATGCACAAGATGTTGGCAAGTTTCAGCACCTCCTTACATGAAGTTGGTGCATCCGTGCCATTCTATTGTAGCTGCAGACGGCAACGAGCGGCGATAACGCGAAAGGGAAAAACGCTGCGCAGCCGGTTCTTAGTTCATTGGTTCTCCCGGTATTTTGGAAGCTTTCCATTAACCTCACCTTAGAATTCACAGAGCTGCATGATCATCTTGATCTGTCACATCATCTCTGTCGTTTCACTAGAGAGGTATCTCGGTAAGTTAACACAGAAGGTTTGCGAGCATTTTACTCAAGTATTTAATTATATTTTTACTTTCCGTACAACGTATCTATGCAGAGGAACTATTGTATTTAACCAAAAACGTTCAATATCGAGATTTCACCGGAAATGAATGTTTTGAAGCCCGTGAATCAAATAAAACGGTCCGTGCACGTGGACGTGTGTGTGTGTGTGTGTGTGTGTGTGTGAGAAATGCATTAATTCAAAACGAAAACTCTGATAGATACCAAACTTAGTATTAAGTTCACTGCCCTGAAGTGGGGTTACTTGAAATGGTGACGATATTTGAAGCATTTTCATTTTTATTTTTAAAAGTGTTGTGGTAGCACTGACACTGAGCAGTATATGTTATAAACAATGAAAACTAATTATTATATTTCTGTTTCACTTTTTTTTAAAAACATTTTCCATGATTTCAAGTATCCCACTTGATTTCTAATCAGGATGTTTCCATATAAAGTCACTGATATTTCAAATATCAAAATTGTTTGAGAAAGCTTGAAACATCAATAAAAATTAAAATTCAGTCTGAAAATGAAAATCTGAGACCACATTTCAAATACTCGGAGCAGGAAATTTTCAAGAAAATCCTCAACCCTATCTCTCCTTTACGCAGAAAACTTTTGAAGTGTTTTATTTTATCAGAAATATCTTAAGCATTTTTATTTAAATACCATACACATTTAAAAAATATATCTTGAGTTTTCTATGAATATCCTATGAAGTCTGCTTCCTCCTAGAGACATGTGTAATTTTGTGTAACCGTAAACTGTGATAGAAAAATGTTGCACACCAATATGTAGATCTCTTTAAATGACACAATTTATTTAAAATAATGTTTTTGTGTTATCAACTATTTCTGGGATGTCTGTCATTATTGGTTTGAATGTTCCAATACTTTGTTATTTTTAAAGTGCTGTCCCTATTCAGTTGTTTCTGTCTATATCATGCAAAGCATATGCAATTTCAAGGCTAAAATATTGCCACCAGCTTTTAAATATCGATTTCGTGGTTCTATAATCCTAGCTTTACAGGAAAATAATTTAAACGGAATGAAAATCCGAATGTTATGTGAAATGTCCCAAGAAGCAAATTGGGAATGCTTCATGTTTTAAATGTTGCAGGTTATTCCTGGAATATAAGAGGTCTTGATATCAAAGTTGCCTTTTCAGGAAATGTTTTAATGCTAACCAATATCTAAAGTATGTAATACTTTTAATTTAAAAAGAAACAATAATCTATAGAACTGCTCAAATCATGTGTGTGTTAATTTACCTAATTAGTTGGATACAAGGATAATTTAAAGCCATATAAATTCAATATCCATCATAATGCCGGAAATTGCAGTTAACCTATCACTTATTTTCAATGTAATTTAATTAGAAACGCTCGAGCTAATGCAATTTTGATTTCTATTTTAGCTACATCCCCTTTTTATGGCATAATTAAAGTCCAGTGTTAAGCGTTGGTAAGTTCCGCTTTTACTTTTATGGATTACTAAAAGTGTTAGCTCTGCCATACTGAAACTATACCGGGTGTTTTGGAAATACTTTTACAAACTTCGGGTATGGGTTCCTCACACCAAAAGAAGGAAAAAAGTTAATATGAACATATGTCCCATAATCCTTGGTTTTTGCGTTATTCCTGTCACAATGAAAGTGTGAGTTCAACGGCCTTCGGGGTCCAACCTCAAAACTTCATTTCTCTATACATTCATAGAAAGCGTTGACCAATTGTACTACATACGGTAGTTGGCGAAGTGTTGCCATGGACACTTGTTTACGTTTGTCATTTGTCTGTCTTCAACGTTTCAATTGTGTACATGTAGTGAGTTAACTGCACGTATTTCGTTCCACCATTCGTGAACAGGCAGAAATGATTTTATGTATGGTTGCGCGAATGGTAATGGACGCGAGGCTGCACGGCTCTATCAGATGGAGTTTCCAGACCGAAGACAACCAGTCATCCAACCTTTGTCGCTGTTTATCGTCGCCTTGGTGATAAATGTGATAAATGCCTGGCTCCGGCACATATTAGTCGCATTGTTCGAGATGCACTGACTGGTATCTACCATAACCGATGGATAGGAAGAGGAGGACCAGTTCCATGGCCTGCACATTCTCCCGACCTCAATCCTGTGGATTTTTACCTCTGGGGGCATATTAAATCATTGGTTTATGGAGCAGCCATCCCGGATGCAGAATCGACGTGTTATGGAAGCCTGCGAAACCATTCGACACCATCCCGGAGTTTTTGACAGGGTGCAACATACCATAATTCGACAAGTACAGGTATGCATAGAAGCAAGAGGACATTTCGAGCATTTATTATGAGTTTTGTGTATTACAGGTGTACCACTGTGTTGAACACCTCCTAACGAGAAAACAAAGGATTATGAGACATATGTTCATATGAAGTTTTTTCGTTCTTGTGGTGTAAGGAACCCATACCCGAAGTTTGTAAAAGTATTTCTGAAACACTCTGTATTGCACAATATGAGAACAAGAATGGATGACATTACAGTTGAGCACCCTTTTTGCCCACAAATAGGAGAATTGGAAAACAATTTATAATGATATATTAATAGCTACAATACAGTTATACTTGACAGTTATACTCTGATCATTTGTAATAATTTACATTTTAAAAATTGTTTTATTAATAGAACTAAAGGATAACTGTCTATAAAACTTTGTCCACGAAGGGCATCTGATGATTGTATATATGGTTTATATAATTTTAATAATTTCAAAATTCCATATAACTTGTTTTTAACAGAAATCAGTCTCGGTTAATGAAACTGACACTCTTCTCCATAAATTTCATCTGTTTTATTAAAATTTACAGAAAATGGTGAGAGAGACCCAGTTGCAACTTTATTACTTATCACTTTATAAGCTAAATTTCAACTGCACTTCGGATAAATTAGAATAATTTATTTCTTATAAACTTGCATGCATGTTTATTTGTTAAATAAGATTAAACGCCACTACAGTTTCAATCACTGTGTATAAGCTTAGCCTGAGTTGGCCACTCGTAAATTTATAAATAAAATCGAAACGTCTAAGAAGATTCTTATAGGAATTAGCCTTAACAAAGGATATATTACTATTAATCTATTTGTTTTTACAATCGGAATAAATATTCCAGATGCATTAACATATTATAGCAAATTTAAAATGATATACACGTATAAATAGGTGATACATCTCGATAGCAAACAGAGAAAAATCCATTCCATTTATAGTATAGAACTATTGCCAATGCACAATGTGGTTATTTTGATTTCCCCGATTGTGTCTGTTAAATAAAGGCCAAAACACCTTTGTAGTTTTATTGGCAAGTTTATCACAAATATCTTTTATTATCATCGGTGTTTTTCTTCCTGCCTTTACAAAATAAAGGGAAACAAAAAGAAAACAGAAAATATTACTATGACTCCAGTCCAAAAAAATCCACATGAACACTTCTTCCAAAAATATTTACTTGATGCAAAGTTTAAACTGAAAAGTTTTCTTATCGCAGTGCTTGCGATAATAATGCGTATTGTTCGACCCAGGGGGTTGCTTACAAAAGGGGGAATAGGTTCAAATTGTAAAAGTGGTCGGGACCGGGCAGCAAGGTACCACGAGGGTAATTAGGGAAGGGGGGTGTTAAATACGCAGGGATTATATAAAAACCTAATGAGTATATTATTCATAAATTAGAGTGACATCGGGGTTCCTCGGAAGAGGAAATGGTCATGCAATAAGTTAATGGTACCCACACAGCTCTCGGGAATCTTGAAAATAACACAGTGGTATGGTTAACTTATCAGGGTGGGGTTCCAGAACCCTAGACAGAGTGATCTTTACACGTTACGAGTCGTGAAGCAAATTGAGACAGTTGAGCTACTTTCGTGATCAATAAATATGATCCTGAGATACAGGTCAGCAGCCTGATCTTCTCAATCACGCGCTACTTCATTACATTTTTCGAAACTTAACGCAATCTGATGCAACTATCACTCCGTGGATCGAATTCCACGTCCGATCGCTGCATTATTTCCATAAATCATGCTCAAAATACGAGACTTAAACTTCTAGCAATTAGAGCGTGTTCTCATCGGAGCATACTTAGTGGGACTACTGGAAAGCTCCTTCTCAAACAAATGGATTGGTCGTGACTGCCCAATAGCATGGATCTAGCTCTACATCATTATTATATTTATTTCATTAGGTCAAAGCCACGCATGTTACCAGGACTTCTGACATCTATGAGTTATAAGCTTATGGCAATTATATGTCCTATATGCCTTAAGAGAAATTTGGCTCAAATTAAGCATGCCACAGAGCTCGTATAGAAACACAGAAATTTATTGAAACTATTTGAATCCAGCTTTTTATAAAGACGATAAAAATATTCATACCGAATGAGATGACAAGCGGTAGTGTCCTTGACTCACATTCGCTAGGTCGCAGGTTTAACTCTTGGGCATCGGCCAATCTGACTGATGTTCTTTCATTCATTCCCTCAGTTGGCAGTTAAATATCCGATTGGATACATAAACATCAGAATTGAGGCTCCACCCGTAGAATACAAGAAGTAGAAACAGTGTGGTTACTGAGCGAGATTGCTCCGCGATAACATGTAAAGCTAGGTTCTAGGTTTAATTTGCGATGGGCCGGCCACTCTAACCATGTTTTCGTGGTTTTCCCTGATTGTTAGGCAAATGCTGGGGTGGATTATATAATGCCGTGAATTTCCCTGTCCTCCATTCCCTTTGACTTCATTTCCTATGTTTCAGGGTCAAAGGATAAGGCGAGTGGACGGTGGGCGAGGAGTGTGACGATGTAGTTTGCTTTTTGGAGCTTTGTGCCCTAACATTGTGAATGACTTCTCCGTGGAGAGAGGTAAGAGGTCCCGCTGGATGTAATATCTTAAGATGAAAGTGGCCCAGCCTGCGTCCGAACCTGCCTGATACCCATCTCTATCCTTAACTTCACCCCTCCTTTTGGTTTCCAGAAACACAGCAACCATTCACGTGCCCTTAGTCCGAAATTCTTCTCCGCTTCTTGATAACCATGTCAGTATGGTTTGTACAAGAAGACGACTACGCAACTAAGCCCTCACCTTTCTCGTTATTTGTTTAAATTTTCCAATACTTATACTTTCTCAAATGGAAATTCATTATTCTTTTTTTATGTCCTGGACATGCAAAGAAAATTAAATACTCCACATAGCATCCAGCTCTTAAAATATTTGACTATCGCTTAAAGCCTACCATATTCCCCTTGCATCTACAAGAAAATTAGGAATAAGATAGTTTCTGCAAATGTTTATCTCGATTACCATAAAGTAGGTGGAAAATAAGGGTTTGTAAAAATAGTTTGTACAAGAGTAGAGAAGGTCAGGTGACTGCAACACATATTTTTAATTATTCATTTAGCACAACAGTGATTCTGATCAAAACACCATGCTCCGTTCTATACCTACTTCGCCTATGTGACCAGCAGCTAGTGATTTCAGCCCCAGTAATGCCACTAACAAGAGCAGTGAGGTCCCAAAGGCAACGTCACGTATGGGGTGCTCCTGTCATTCACAGACCACCACCGTCCCAGGGGTGCAAGAGTCAAGTTTTACACCACCACCTCTTCGCTCCAAGGAGGAAAAGTTTTAATGTAATTTCTCTCCAGCTGGAAGGTGCTGTCGAAAAAGAAATAGTGACAAAGAACACGTAATAAAGGAAAGGAGCATAAGCAAGAACAGAAAAGAAGTTATTTCCAGATGCAATCTTAGCATTGGGTTAATTTCCTGTCACCATCTCGTCAATGTCCTTACATTTCATAGCGGAAGATGTACTTTACAGTAAGCAGCATTATTTTATGTAATAGCCGAGCAGATGTACAAGGTTGTCGTAAATTAAGACATTCGGATATATTAATAGGCGTAAGGGGGTTAAGCGGCGCATTTGCCCAATATTGTTAACCTAACATTTTATTTGCTATTTCGTAGTTGAAAGCAATTCTGTAATTGCGGTGCTGGGTCTTAGAGTAACTAAGTTTTGGATTGAATGAGGAATCTAAAGCATAGCTAACATGGTAACTACATTCTAAGCCTTCATGCGCTTTTCCATTTTAATAACCCAAAAGGTGTGGAACTACAACAGTTTTTGCAACTGTTGCACAACTAGGAAATATAAAGCAGCTTCACCAATGATGTGTTGCACTCAAATGACTTTATCTACTCCTGTACAAACTATTTTTACAAACGCTTATTCTCCAATATACTTAATGTTAATCGAGATAAACATTTGCAGAAACTTACTGCTAATTTTGTTGTAAGTGCAAAGGGAATACAGTAGGCTTTAAGCGATAGTCAAATTTTTTAAGAACTAGTTACTATGTGGAGCATTCCTTTCACTTTGCATGTCCAGGACACATAATAATAATAATAATAATAATAATAATAATAATAATAATAATAATAATAATAATAATAATAATAATAATAATAATAATAATAATAATAATAAATAAATATAATGAGGAATTCCCATTTGAAAAAAATGATTGGAAAATTCAACAAATAACAAGGAATATCTCGGAAATGGTTCACTCGACAAAAAAATGCATATGACAAATTTTAACAAGATCTACATTTTTTGTGGAGTCAAATTTTGTCTCTCTTATGGTTTACCAGTTATGCAAATGTCATCCAGAATGAAGAGGACTTTTGGGGAGTTTCCCGGAAAATTCATGATACACATTTCATTTGCCAGGAATGTCTTAAACGTATGATATTTTAATCAAAATCGTTAAAGCCATTTTTGAGAAAATCAAAAATTTCGAAGTATGTTCCATGTAAAGGGTAATCTGGGGTGGGAGGATTTTCTTGAAAATCTTGGTGTCGCATTTTTCCAAGATACTGAACATAAATACCACCGATTTTTCGTTTTAGAGCTATGTTGTTCATAGACACGCACATGGACCTTTTTCTAAAACTGTTTTTTTTATTCAGGGGGCCTCAAAACATGTATTTCCTGAAATCTCGATATCGAATTTATGGGTGAATTGTAATACATCCCCTAGTTACTATATTACTAGAGAAAGCACAAAAGAGTTTGCGTTAAGTTTTGGAATTATAGTTTGGATTTTATTTTCAAGGACTACACCAAAGTATTACACCTCCCCCCGATGTTGTTGCAGTGCTTTCCCTGGACTATGAAATATTTACTTTTAATATATGATTATGAAAATTACTATTACTGTATGTTTTACAACCAATTGCTTGACCTGGACCAGCAACATATGAGGGCGACACTGACAATTCTTAGAAAATCAAAAAAGGTTTACTTTTAAGAGACAGAATAGTTTATTGTTTTTTAAAATATTCTCCTTTATCACCAATACGTTTTTTAATTCGATGAAATCCGTCCTAAAATCAATGATTCCACTGTTCCTGAGGCACTGCAGAAACCAGCTTTTTATAATGTTCAACACCTTCATCTAGTGACGAAAAAGTGCTTCCACGAATCTTATCTTTAATGTTTGTAAACAAAAAGAAATTTACAAAGTGTTAGGTCAGGGCTGTATAGTGGAGGATCCTTAATGCTGACCTTTCGGGCAGCCAAATGCTCAGTTGTAAGTAGTGCTGTATGGACAATGCGTTGTCATGATGTAACATGTTTTTTTTGGACATTTTTCATGAACATTTTTTAAAAACTTGCAGAAAACAGCATTTGTGTAGCAATCGGCAGTAACGGCACGTCTTATCTTCTAATGCTATAGTAGCAATATGGCCTGTTTTAGAAAAAAATACCAATCATCTTCTTGCTGGCGCTGAGTTCGTCTGGCTTGGGTTCTGTGCGAAAGATAAATTGAGTTTTCTTTTCAGGGCTGTTATGTGCTGGTTTTTTTTCCTTTCTCAGTAGTAGTCCCTTCCCACTAACAACCTTGTAACAATTATTGAGGAAAAGTAAAGGCAATGGATCGAAGGGGAAACCAAATATATACAAAACATAAGTCAGTACTGGGTTTAGCAAGGATAATTCTTTATTCAATAAACGCTACTCTTGTTACGTCAATAAATGATATAGTTGCTCAATATCAAAGTAAACAGTGCAATAAAAATGAACAAATAACTAAGTTTTACAAAATTTACGACAACATCACAATTAGCATTTCCAAAAATGCTCGCTTAAAACGTTAAATTTTGAATTTTTCCTACAATAATTACCGAATTAAATGAATCCCATTGGCAATTTCATCAGATGTTACATTCAAAAGTAAATTAAATTAAACCTAGCATTAATAACATTTTAGTATTACTTCTAAAACCTTCCTTTCAGTCATCACAAAGGAAATCAGCTACCATAGCAAATGGGAATTTCGCCCATCATTTATTTGCATTAACTTTCTTGAAATGACTTTAATTTTTAATACTTTAAAATTCGATTGAGCAAGTACCAAGTAAAACAGCTACTAAAGCAAAACTTCGCGCCTCATTTACTTATATTCTTCCAGAACCTATCTTCAATGAATACTAAGTAAACAAGCTATCGACTATAGCATATGGAATCTCAGTCCATCATTTACTTGTATTCGGTGTAAAGCTGCTTTCAGTAAAGTAAAGCAGCTATTAACTGTAGCAAATGAGACTACCGCCCATTATTTACTTGCCTTAACTGAACCTAAGCAAAGTTTGCTTCCTTTAACATAAACACTTTAACAGTATTCGCGTACGTGACTACAAAATCCTAAACTAAAGCGTTCCACAGCGCGGGAGTCCGTCTCTACAGAATTCTGTGAAAACCTTTCAGCAGTAATTCGACCTTTATAACACGAAGCAAACTTAAATTTTTACCCTTGCGATTTCAACCCCAAACCGTTCAAAAGGTTCAGCTGTGAGAAACCAGAGCACTAAATGGGAATCATGCTATCTCATCAGTGATACTTTAACTTGCGTTTACTTGAACTTTTATATTTCTTTTCTTAAAACAACAAATACTCTAATAGGTTAATCTGTTTCATAAAATGCATAGTTCTGAAAACGATATTTAAAATGATTTAATAGCACCTGTTTCTTTATGATTTAACTTCAATAATTTTCTTTTAAGTTCAAAGCTGATCTCGTCAAAGTCACGTTAAATAATTTCTCCATGGACAATTACCGTTTTATCAAAGCTACTGAAGCAACAAATAATTTGGAAAATACTCGTATGTACATCTGGCAAGCATTATATAACTTACGCATACTGCACCGTAACCCTGGTGTGGTATTTCATTAAATATTTCCTTAAATCCAAGCTTCCCTTTTCTGAAGACAATTTGCCACATTGGGCTCTCTTCGTCTCTTAGTAGACTTCCTTGCGTTGTGGCGAGCTGATCTGCGGTGGTACCTCCTGTGGGTCTTGTCGAGTACTCTTGTTCTTCAGCTTTGGCTGGGCAGTTTTATACCCCCAAGTGAAGGTGAGGAAGGGAGGAGCTGACCTACTTGTAACTACTATACTGGATGTTGAAGCCTTGCCATATTGGAAGCGTTCTTTGTAGCAGCGACTAGGTGACTTCACCATGTTGGATGACATATAGTGGCGGTCCGTCCAAGAACCGCCACTGGATCATAACAATAAATCCAAGATTCATCTTCAATAACAGTATTCCAAACCAAATTTGAAGCGCCACCCTGGAATTTTCACAGAGTTTTTCTGCAACAATCAATGCGTTGTAGTTTTTGATCGGTAGTCAGTTTATGTGGAATCCATTGACAGCAAGCTTTGTCACGCCTAACTGTTGATGCAAAATATTTTGGATTTGACTTATACCAATGTGCAATGTCGCCTGAATAAATTAATATATCCGTCGGTCTTCTTCAAGCATTGCTCGAACAGCGGCAATATTTTCATCAGTAAAGCAGTTCTTGGGCGTCCTTCACGAAATTCATCACTGAGAAAAAGAAAATCTATTTTGAATTCGTTGTACCAATTATAAATTGTTGCCTTAACGGAGACTATCTTCACATTGTTTAGGCATTAATGACGATTTAAAATCATAAAAATCATAACTCGGACACGTTCTCCAGTCAAATTCATTTTTGGGTGAACACAACATCTTTAAATGATGATAATTATTAGAGAAAGTCGAACAAACTACACGACAATCAACTCGCAAAAGATTATAAAAAGCCTGTCAAATATAAAAAATTATGGCATTCTAAAATTTTTCAGTGTCGCTCTCTTATTTATATTTCTTGCTTGGTAGCATCCTTTGGTGTAACTAATTACCAAAGATATTTCACTAATAAAATAGAGTAGATACTTTATATATGGTTTGGCATCATAACTACATGGTTGGTCGATTAAAGCAAGTTAAAACATGATTGGGACTATCGACCACCAAGCAACCAATATTATAGTGACATTACATAACCGAAGCAACAACAAAAGGAATTTTTAAAACCAAATGAGAAACCACAGCAATCGAATAAAGCTATAGTTTGGCTTGAATAACCTTATAGTTTTTATATGTATTTTATTTGTACATTTGCCTACTTTAATGCCCAATAAGAATACAAATGACAAACTTTTTTCCCCTAATATAGCTATATTCTTCTTTACTGATGTTACTGGAGAAATGGGAATATTCAGAATTAATAAACGATTCTCCAGTGCTCAGAAGCACAAAAGAGCTTGCTTTTAAGTTTTACATTTTGATGGACAGCATGACGATGCATTAACACAAAACAAGCAATCTGCAGCAGGAGGAAGCAATTACCACCGTGAAAAGGAAGGGGAGTGTGCCATTTATTTCTACGTAGACAGGAGGAGGTAGGTCAAATGGTGCCAGAACACTAAATTGCTTTCTATAATTCTCATGCATTTGCCCCATGATTTTGATTCCTAGAGAACAAAAGGTGTATCAAAATCTTGAATGCGTTAAATTCACATAACGTTCTCTACCCTCTGTCGTTTATTAGTGGGTATACATATTCTTATTTTTCCATCTACTTCATTTTAATCCAGATAAATATTTGCAGAAATAGCTATATTACATATTTCATCAGGGTAGAAAGGAAAAAACTATAGTCAAATCTTTAAAAACTGGACTGGACGCTATATGCTGTTCTTAAAATCCATATTGTTTCCATGCAATCCCGAAAAAAGCTGAAAATCGTCGGGACTTTAAAAGAATGACAAAGTATTGAATAAATCAACAATTAATAACGGGTACCTCAGAAATGGTTATGCCAATAAAAAGAGTTATTCCAAAAAATTGCTTGTTAAAAGAGATCTACATCACTGTAGTACATTTTTGTTTATCGTTTATTGTTTACCAATTATACACCATTATACAAAATTCCTTCTAAATGGGACTTCACAGACTATGCCCATGAAATTTAATATATGTATATATAATATCTTTAATATAAGGTGTTTAAGCACAATCGTTAAGTGTCATTTTTTAGAAAATAAAGAAAATATTCGAAAAATGTTCCATGTAAAGGATGGTTAGGAGTGGAAGATTTTCTTGTATATCCTCATGTCGCATCTTTGGAACGCACTGAACCGAATTACAAGTTAAATGTTTATCGGACTTTTCGCTTTTGAGTTATGACACACACATACGCACGCACACGCGCATCCACTCCCATGCACTAATTTTTTTATTCAAGGGGCCTCAAAACAAGTATATCCGGTGAAACCTCAGTATCAAATTTTTGGGTGGAATGCAGTACCTTCACCACCTCTTGGCATAAAACTGGCCCATAATGGAACGGAACTGTTTATGTTGGTACTGACAAAACCTAGCCCTAACAGCGTGACTCCTCTGTTTTTTAGACATAATTCTAGCTACTGGATTGGCGGTGTACTTTACCTCCCTCAGAGTACGGCCGATCTGTAGAAGGAACAACTTAAACCTTACATTTGCATGCTACAATAAAGTTTTCGTAATGTCGATTTTCTTATTGCCGTTTTTCAGGACGGTCACATGGAGAACTGATTCTGGCTGGGTGGATTCAAGTGTTGGTTTTCTGAAGGTGGAAACCATACCGTGAATATGCATTAGGGCGATTTAGGGGAATGGGCTACTTTTTACGCACGACAGTATACGTGGAAGAGAAAACAAAAACGGGCTCATATCTGTTGCAAGCTATACCGCGTGGAAGTAGTATAGCTGGCGTCCTCTTAGGTGGTGATTGGATGTAAAAAATTAAGGTAGGTATTACTGAGTAAGAGATAGAGCTGCAAATTACCTACAATTTTATCTTTTTCCTTAAGCCCTTCTTTCGCCACAATTTAATGTCACTGTTTTATACGCTGCAATCACAACGAGGCTACAGCGCTGCATAAGTAACCACACACATACGCCTCAGCCATGTCTGGAATTTTGCGCATCATGCGCTCGTATCTTCGTGTAAACTGCAGTCGTTTATTGTTGAACGATACAAATTTTTTCTAAAAAGAGGCACTGCATGACAGAATTAAAGAAATACAGAGTAGCATTTAAATGGTATTTAAATGTCTTAAAAACTCTCTAACCACAAAAAGTATATATATTCTGAAACTGGAAATAATATAGATTTTATTAATGTCTAAAACAAAAAGTGATTTTTTACCATTTCAGAGTACCTTGTCCCCATAATTTTGTTCGAACTAACCTTGTTTAATTTTCTAAAACTTTTCGGTATTGCCCTCGTACGATGGATACTGCCCAGTTTGTCCACTTGCTAATAAAGGTAGGTTATTTCGAGTCTTTCTGAATATACACTAAAATAATTTCAGGTTTAAATATAAAACGTTCCGTGAAATAGTCTGGAATCTTTACAAAAGATATAAACAAATGCAGTTGAGCAATAAATCAGCGAGAAGTGCGGTTACCGAAATGTCGCGCTACTGCGCTTTCAGCCGTAAAAAAAAATCATTCACGCTGCAAGAGCAATGATCAATACATGACCCGTGACCCGAAGAACATCTCTCCGCCGGATAAGAATAGAATATGGGTATAACAAATGGTGTTCTGTTTTAATATCTACTCCACCGGATGAAAAATATTAACGGATATTTAATTAATACCATCTTCTAGGCCTCTATTGCAGATAAAGAATTTAAAGTATGTTTTAAAGTAAGTACCAATAATTTGTTAAATAATAACAGAACATTATTCTCCAAATACTTTATTACATGCATTACCTTATACTAACACTACTTCTCCACACAGTCACCGCGTTATTCAAGAACTCGTAACAGGAAACCAGTTCGTGTATGCCTTCGACAAAGAATGATGCCGCTTCCGATGAAAGCAATATCTGCACTTCTTGTTTCAATCATCGTTGTTGAAATACTTTCATCAAGAAATTTCCTCGGATGAAACAGATGAAAATTGCTTGGTGGCAAATCCGGACTGTAGTGACGGTGATCGAATTGTACCCAACCAAACAATCTTGAGTTTGTTTAGCTGTGTGGGGCAAGGCATTGTCACTCATTATTGTTTCCCCATGAACCTCGCACATTTGGTGAGAATGATTGCCGGCGTAATATTTCTCGCATTTAAAAAACGAATCACATATCGTTCATAACTTTACACATTCACTATCTTACGGACATTACTCAGATGCATTCTGTAACTAAGGGATTGAAAATATGGTTTCTAAAAGTCGTGAGTAGAATACTATTTTCACTCGTACCTAAAGTGTAAGTATCCAAAGTTTTGTATAGAATATCAAATTGTGTAACGTTTTACTTTTGAGACAGTATTCTATATCACAACACTGTGAATTCCAGAGTGATTGTAGTGTAAATTAACATTATTGTATAACAATGATTTTTAGATGTTTGTTAGCCATAAGCATTGTTAGAAAATAAGTTTACACAGCCTCACTGAAACTGACAATAGAAGTGAGTAACAATGAACAGAGGGGGTGAGTTGTTTATCACTAAGAAGAGACAAACAAACGACGTCAGGGTAGCGTGCCTTTCTTTAGAAATGGAGGGAATATATTCCCTAGAGCATATGTGTTAGTAATTGTGATTGGCTGACAAAACAGACGCTAGTGTTGGCGCGATTTGGTATCCAATAGCAGCTCTATTATAATGTTTAGGCATTTCGAGGTGAAGGAGTATAAATTCTCGAGCCATATGCATGTTTCAAGCAGTTCTATGGAATCATTCACGAGGTGCACGTCGCGCAGTCTTGAAGAACCTCTCGTGAAGTGCACGTCATACAGTTTGGAAGAATCTCTCGCGTCGTAAAGTTAGTTACAAAATGTGAAGTACGCGGCAAGTAATACGACAGTAGTAAAATTCGGAAATATAACAGTTTCAGCCAGGCGTGTATAAAAATTAAAGACGTGAATTATTAATTAAGTGTGACGGCAATAAATGTGTGAAAATAAATTCTTTTATCAGTGTTATCTTTTAGTAACAACTTCTTTCCGTTTACACGTTCTGCTCAGAGATGTTTGCTCGACTGAGTAATAATAGCTAGCCGGAGGACAAAGCACCCAAATCTTAAAATAATAAAACAATAACAGGCGCCCAATAAATAAGACAAGAGAGATTACTGCGACAACTTAAGGGGTTAAAAATATGAGTAGTAGTTTAAGTTGTAAGGAACAAGTTTTGTCTAAAGGTGATTGAAAATGGAAGGAATCTTACTGCTTTCTTTTTCTTTCTTTTTTAATTTCGAGGGAAAATAACGGTGGTGTAGCTTTTGTTAGCTGTAAGGTAATCTTAGACTTTTGCGAACCCCTATAATACATTTATTCGATACTTTGACCAGATGGACTAAACACTACGGATATTAGGGACTGAAAACATATTAGAGGTAGGTTTTGAGAGTTATAAGGTTACTTAGAGTTTTCATCGAATTCAATAGTATATGTTATAATGCTCTATCTAGCAGATAGAGGAAGAACTGTATTTCACCCGAAAATTCGATATCCAGATTTCATCTGAAAGACATGTTTGAGGTCCCATGAGTCCAGACTTAAGCATTTTTATTAAACTGTCCGTATGTGTGAACAGCGTAACTCAAAAACTAAATAATAGTTTGCACAATTGTAGAGAAAGTCATGTGAGTGCAACACATCAGATTTTTAACCTATTTCTGAATAGGTACTGATAGTAAATTAGGGGTTGAAAATAAGGATTGAAAGTCTCAGAAACTGAGGGTTGAAGCTTATAGGGTAGCTTATCACTTTTGCTAGTGTAAGTGTACCAAATTGTTGCAATATCATATCAAGAACATTCCTTCATAAGAAGTTCAGCGAAATCAAGAGGACAGTTTGATGGTACGAACATCCCCGCGCTTCCGCCAATAACTCAATTTTAGAGATTTTAAGGCTCCTCGTGTATTCTTTTAGACTGGAAGACTAAGAATCCGACATATTCCAACGAAGTATCCTCTCCCTCTCTCTCTCTCTCTCTCTCTCTCTCTCTCTCTCTCTCTCAAAAAGACATACACCTTTTTCTAAAAATGCTTTTCATATCAAATCTTTATTGTGAATGCAATACTTCCTCTACTAACTATAACTAATTATTAGACAAAGTAAAAGTGTTCAAGTGGCTTTAGATCCTTCTATGCCAATGCCTGCGAGGCACCAGTATGGGAATTGTTTTATTACAATTAATCTAATATTGTAACGCCCTGGGGGTTGCGTACAACCGGAGGGAGTAGGATCAGATGGTAGAGTCGGTTGGGACCCTGGTGAAAACAGCCATGTGGATGCTCGGCGAAGGGGGTATTAAATAAGTACCCGAAATTCTATAAAAACTTACTGATTATATTCTTAGCTAAACTAGGGCGAGGTTGGGGTCCCTCAGTAGAGGGGTTGACGGGCCAGAGCTTAAAGGTACTCACACATGACTTACGGCTATAATTCTGGCAGAACTTGAGAAACACAGTTTTGAGTGTTAACCCGTTAGGGTGGGGCGCGGAGCCCTAAAAAGATGCGGCCTATGCGTCGTAGCGAGACTAAAGTGAATTGAGCCCGTGGTCAACAAATACGTTTTTGAGAGACAGCTCAGAAACCTAGCGCCTTCATTGCTCGCGCTTCTTTTATTACACCACTTTTGAAAGTTAACGCAATATGATGCAACTCCCCAACCGTGGATAGAAGTTCACAGAATTGCTATAATATGAAAGAGAAGCAATGGTCGTAAAGTAAACCTTAAAATTTACTACTTGGAGAAATTGTCTCACACATAGAGGTTTTGATGTTCTTTCACTTTTATTGCGGTTATTTGAATCATTCCAGAGCCTTCTAATCCATGGGAAGATGGAGGAATCTACAATTAAACCTTCCATGTTGGATGAATATCTGATGAAATCAGAATAGACAGAGCTTTTTTAAACTAGGATATCAGTATAGCAGTCGATATTGGCCCTGCTCAAAATCCCCGGAAAAGTTTAATTATTTATGCTGAAGTAACAAAGCGTATCTTGATTACTTCTCTTTCAAGAAATCATTATGTGATCATTGTTAATTGTAATAAAATCATACATTCTAGAACATCAGGTCACGGGTCGCGTGTTTATTTCGTAACTACATCTCCCGTTTCATGCCATGCAATGCTCAATTACAGGGAAGAGAGGTAGGGAATACAAAAACTGAGGATGGGCATGAAACAAACCTAAAACTCTGGGAAGTAGGCGTCTCGTGTTGATTATCCCTTCTCTGCCGGGATGCTGTTGGATCAAAAATCACCGGGACATAGCATCCACAGTTTCCAAAACAACTGTAATCTTCTGCTAGTGCTTCCCAAGTCTCTCTTATGCTATTCCAAGAGCTTGGTAACATTTGTGAACTTGCGTAATGGGAGAGAAGCATTCCATTGGACGGTATGGTCCGCTTCAGACCACATCGTCTTTGCAACCATACGTTATGCCTAGTAGTAGGACTAGGATTAGGTGCGGAGGGGGACTTAGGACCTCGAATTACAAGATCTTTTGTGCCTTTGGCCTTTTCCCTTGACGAGGTACCCGGGAGGGAGGAGGCAGAGGGCGGTCAGAACAGGAGGCACGACAGACAATGTTATGCATAAAGTTCTGTGTTATATTTGCACAGCTATAATGCAACAAAATAGATGCTATGATCATCAGTAAGCGGATGACGATTTCGACACAAGTTCACATGTGCTTCTGGAAAGAGGAAAATGGGAAGCCATGGACACAGGATGATCAGATTCTTGGTGGCAGGCTCGGTACCTTGAAATATTACATCCTGAATCCGGCAGGATACCCCAAAGGCTTACCTCTCTCTATGTAGAGGACTCTCAGAGCTGTTCCTTGCCGAACGCTAGGGCAGACAGTTCCATAAAGTAAACTCCACCGCCATGGACCTCGCCCGACGTCCACCCACCTGATCCTTCCACCCCGAAACATAACGGAGTGAAATGACGTAGACGAGTGCTCGGAAAATTCGCAGCATTACATAATCTATCTCAGTGCTCACCTAACAAGCAGAGAAAGCGCGGAAAGAATCAAGGCAAGAGTGACCAGCTGAACGGAAATCGATCTCGGGATCTATCGAATGCGAGCCTACACGCTACCACGGAGCCATTTTGTTCGTAGATTAGTGTATTAAATAATAAAATCAATCCACGTGAATTGCGCCCCACACCAACCTTGGGCTTTTTTGTGGTTCTTCCTGGTCGGTAGACCATGCTGGTGTGGTCTCTCCATCTGCCACGATTTCCATTCCATAATTTCACTTTCATTTTGTTTCCTTCTCATCTTTCAGGTATGCTTTAGGTTTCGTGGGATATGGCGGTGCTGGGCAGGTGGCACAAGTGCTTTCTCGAAAGAAATAATACTCCGTGTGGACACTAGAGGGCTGCTTGTTCAACGGGTCGTTCATCGCCCTCTCTAGGCAGCTCCAGTAGTAAGACGGCCTTCGAGCCTGGAACTGCTAAGGACTTCCGTGCGTCTTTGTGGTCTGTTTTCCTGCGACCTGTAGCCTCGTGTGATTCCGTTACTTCATCTCTTTCTCTTGGGATGGTAGTTACACTACATCTATGTAAGTCGCAGTGCACGAGGTGTCTCCCTGTGTTGTATAACCTAAATATATAACAAGTTTACTTTCTCTACTACGTAGCTAGTACATAAACATGTTCCATTTCACCCAAAAATTCGGAACAGAGTTTTTGCCGGAAATATATCTTTTGAGTTTCCTGAATAAAAAAAAGTCATTTTTAGATGAAGTCCGTATGTGTATCTTTGTGTCTGTAAACTGTATAACTCAAAAACGAAAAATCGATTAAGTACCAAAGGTGATATTTAAAGTTCTTTAAACTTCCAAGGATGCGATAATAATATTTTCAAGAAAATCCTCGCACCCCAACTACCCTTTCATCGGGCAATTTTCAAAAGTTTTCATTATCTAAAATATAGCTAAGGATTTTGATTAAATTATCATATATTAAAGATACATGACAAATAAAACCTATGTCTAGGATTTTCTTGGAATAGACTGTGAAGTCTTCATTTGAAAGGAATTTTGTATAATCTTGTATAATTGGTAAATGTTAAGCGATAGACGAAAACGTACTACAATGTAAATCTCTTTAAAACATAATTTATTTCAAATAGCGTTTTCTTTTTCGTGGCATAATCCAGTTCTGAGATATCCGTCATTAATGCTTTGAATTGTTCATTACTTGTCATTCTCTTAAAGTCCTGCCAATATTCAGTTGTTTCTCGCGATTACATGGAAACAGATGGAGTTTTATGGCTAGCATATAGCGTCCAGTTCTAAAACCTTTGTATTACGAAATGTGTAATGTAGCTATTTCTGCAAACGTTTATTTGGATTAAAATATAGTAGGTAGATAAATAAGCTGTAGTAATAATTGTTTGTATACCCATTAATAAAAATCATGTGAATGTATCCAATCATATTGTTTGTATACGTTTTTATCCATGCTTAGTATGACGAATCAGTTTTTAAATGAGCCTGGGGCTTAAACAGCGGAGAGTTACGCAGCGTTTGTTTTTCAGCATAAGGAAAACCATTAAAAGGTTCTTATTCAGGCATTCCGACCTAAACTAGCCCTGCAGGATTCCTCTAAATGATGAGACGTGTTCCGCAATAAAACAAAGTATATATATGAACTCGCCACCGCAGCTGAAATTCATTATTAAAAATGACAGAACATTTTCATTTTTACTGCAAAAATATTTCATCAAAATATTCCTCTTGCTTGGTAGTAGAGTTTATTTATATTTCTTTATATTTTCCATCGGAGAAACCTCTCCTTATTTTTCTTTTCTCTCTTGAGTGCCCTTTATTTCGTGATTTATACGTCCACTGAGATGAAACCAAAATCCATCGGACAGCAAAATTTAATTGGAATCGACCGAAACTTCATGCTCTTATTTTCTAACATAGAAGCCGTTGTTAAGTAGATAGAATATTGATACGCCAGCAATAGCCTGATTCTCAGATATCGATAATTGTGTTCGATAACTCCCCAGTGCCCATTCGTGCAAACGTAATAAATGGGAAGTCTGACTTCGAGCTGTAAGATCATGATGTGATATTGGTATGGAAGTGAAATTTATTTCTCGCTAATAGTTTTCCTTCCGACCTTAGAAAGGAAGCTATTACGTTATAATATGAAAGCTGTGTTAACTTTACATCTGAGATTACTTAGTATTCAACAAACTATCCTTTGGGCTGGCCCTGTAGCTCAGTCGATAGAGCACCTGCCGACTGTGCAAAGGGTCCTAGGTTCGATTCCCGGGTGGGGTGGAAATTTTTCTCTAACCTATCCTCCCCAGAGATGTAAGTATGGATGAGAGTATAAATGTATGTGTGATCTAATGATTAAAGCCGCCCCCAAAAGTGCAAGAATTCCAACGGCTATAGAATACTCTGGCGTATCATTAATTTTATTGTCATTACCAGACGCACTGTTGTGTGTATTATTACTACCAGATGCAACATTATTGTCTCTCTTTAGTTATATTTCGGCTTAACGGTCTTTCCTTTCGGTAAGGACCACGCCAAAGAGAAAGATCTGTTTGAAACTGTCTGTATGACGTCAACCCTGTCTGGTTTTGGCTAGACACGCTTGGTGGGGAGAAAAGAAGCGTCATTCCAGTGGAAGTAGTTGTTGGAGCCAGATGTGTGTGTGGCTGGTCTTCGGTTTAGTGGCATCTCCCTCCACCATGTTTCCATTGTTCATTATGTAGAGTCGCCAAACATTTTGTGAATAAACCTCAGTTATGTAAAGATAATGGTGTTATGTAATTTTTCAGTATAGCATAAAACCCACGCCTTCCCCTTAATTACACACCAAGGTCCCGGACTTTTGCTGCCAGGGAGTTGCGCCACCCCCATGCGTGTGTTGGGTGATCTAAATTAATTCCTTTCTGGTCCCTTTTTGGCCTTCACCCCAACAAGTAATAATACGAGTTAGCACCATTGCCAATAGGTAGTAATAAGTTTCCAAAGGTACGGACGCTGGTAAGACCAATGTAGTTTAAGGCGGGGAATAAACAGAACTAAAAAATTATCCTTTGTCAAGCGACCTCTAATACTAAATAAGAACAACTTCTCAAAATATCGTTATTTATTTATTAGTTCACAAAAGTATCTTCAATAATTCTAGCTTTTCATCGCTTCACCTACTTGTGTTTCCTTCAGAATAAATCATGTGGGCGTTCGTTGGTCCAATATGCCCAGTATCATCCGACGACATCCACTTTTCTTACTGAGCCCCTTTCCAACGAGAAGTAAGAGGGATTCCTATAATTCTTTGTTTTACTTTCTCCACCACGTAAGTAGAGAAGGTATTGCATTCCACCCAGAACCCTCTTCATTCGGAAGGAATTTTGTGTAATCTTGTAAAACTGGTAAACGTTAAGCCATAGATAAAAACTTAATACGAGCACAAAAAATGTAGATCTTTTTAAAGCATACAATTTATTTTATATAAGTTTTGTAGCATAAACCATTTCTGAAATGTCCGTTATTAAAGGTTCAAATTCTTCATTTCTTGGACATTCACTTTCAGTCCTGTGAACATTCAGTTGTTTCTCGCGATTGCATAGAATCGTAGGGGATTTTAAGGCTAACATATAGCGTCCCCTTTTTAAACATTCGACTATCGCTGTTCTCTTTTTATCTACATCGAGGTGCAATGTGGCTGTTTCTACAAACGTTATTTGGATTAAAATGTTGTAGATAGAAAAAGTAAGCTTTATTAAGAATAATTTGTATACTCACTAAATTAAGATCAAAGGTAGAGCAAATCTGTGAAATGTACCATACCAGATTTTTTTGGTTTCAGGAGTCTCAAAAGTATATTTACCCTGAAATCTCGATATCGTTTTTTTGGAATGGAATGCAATACTTTCTCTGCCTGTAACATTGATACACTGTTTCGAGAGTTCGTCTGGTTTATAGCTAGATTAGTAGTTAAAATACATTGAGCTTCAAGGTTGAAAATAGCTGAGTGATATTCGCTCAGTATTACTAATGAATCGAACGCGTTACATTCTGAGGCCGCGTGAAAAGTTCTCCTTTTATCTTTCTGTTTAAAAAAAGTTCACAGACGTCCATAAAAGGAAGCCGAACTTAGCAATCGTATTCGAAGGTACTCAGCAGAGCTTGTGGTGTTGTTCCAACGCATTTGGGAAAGCACTAACGCTCCAAATAAAAATAATTCTACGGATCGGATACGGTACAATGTATTACTACTTGCGTAGTCATAATCAAGGATTACGGTTGAACTCCTATGTGACAAATTATTACAATTGAATAAATAAACATATGTTCATGGCGCAGGTTTCAGCCATCAATACTCAATCCCACGTCACTAATTTCACAATGTTATTCCATTCTCGTATTTGAAACCTTTGCTCTAAAACGAAACATTTGTATATCATCGTAATGACACCTTATTTATTTTGAAGCTATCTGTAGCATATTTGGATTAATTCAACATTTAAGGAGAAATTAAAAGCTTTATCCCACCACCTTTAAACCCGCTAGATTCATTATCTATTATTTCAAACTATTTAAATATCAGACAGATTTTTATAGGCTTATACAATCTGGGAAAACGGATCATTTGTGCTAGAAAAGGCCATTAACAGAAAAAACTGTTCAAAGCAAAAATACAGAAACGAAACTCGCTTGTATTTGATGGAAAAAGAAATCACTTGGCTCGAGCACACAGAAACTGTCATAATAAACAATAAAACCAATTTGTAGAGAACAACTTTCCCTAAAAGATAAGATTAACGTTTAGCTCTTTATTCCAAAGTGTGTAGAGGTTATGAACTTTTTATAAAGTGATGCGGAATTCACAGCAACAAATGAAATAAAATTGAGTTTTATTTATCGACGCTCCTTAACTGCTGTGCTTCTTAGTATCCCATTCTATATTGGGTGTGAAAGACCGGTAATTTTGCTCTTTACCAGGCTTGAGGTTCTTTTACGTGCCGTAAATCTACGATACGGGACCACTGGCTTTATCTTCCGAAGGAAGCCATGTTAAGGATTTTTACGCCCGAAAAATATCCATCGCCCTCTGCCGGGTTTGAACTTGGGAACCAGAAGCTAGCATGGTAAACACTACAGCACGAAGGACGACACGGCACAAAATGGTAGATAAAGTACCATTACTAAAAATGTCATGCGTTACATTTATTAGACCTTCTCTATGCATTCTTCAACAAACTCTTCTTACAAAAGCATATCCTTCTATATACTTCGTGTTAATCGACATAAACATTTGCAGGAATGGTTTATTACACATTTTCTTGTAGGTTCAAGAATAATGGATTACAGTAGGCTTAAGCGATAGTAAAATCTTTAAGAACCGGTCGCTATATGAGGCTTTCAAATTCCGTTCTTTTGCATGGACAAGAGATAAAGAGAGAGACAGAGAGAGAGAGAGAGAGAGAGATGAAGAAAACGAAACGACTTGCCTGTTGAGAAAGATAAACGTTGGAAATGGCTAACTCCACAAAACATTTTATTTCGCATGAATTGTGTGCCTTAGCACGATGTACAATTATTGTGTCGTAAGACTTTTTCCATCTCTTAAGGTTTACCAGTTACACAAGTGAGATTCAGAATGAAGAGAACTTCAGAGCCGATTCCCAGAATATTTAAAATATACATTTCATTTGACATGAAAATATCTTAAACATATGGTATTTTAATCTAAATTGTTGGAGTCACTTTTGAGAAAATCAACGTTTTTTTAAAAAATGTTCTACGTAAAGGCTAGCTTAGAGAGGGGGATTTTCTTGAAAATCTTCTTGTCGCACATATCCTTGGAAGATGCTAAACTTAAATACCAAGTTAGGTATACAACCGAGTTTTCGTTTTTTAGTTATGCTTTTCACAGACACACGGAACTTTTTCTCAACTTTTTTTAGGTTCGGGAGGCCTTAAAACATATGCGAAAACACGACATCGAATTTTTTAGTGGAATAGGCAATACCTCCCCTACTTACTATACATAGTAGGGAAGGTAAAATGTATTTAAAATATAAATATAGTGCCTAAAATGATAATACTGAAGAGGAAATTAAAATTAGTAAGACTGCAAGAAAAAACTAAAAAAGTTCATTTCGTTTTTGGAATTTTCACCATTTAGTCTCCGCTTAATGCTCGTTAGCCACAGGAACTTATATTATGAGTAGAGCTAGGACTATTAATATTCATTGAGGCACGAATCAACATAATTACCATCCTACCTAGTACACGTGACGCCATACTGAATACACGGACCCAGGCTGCACAGTAGACAGTTCGCTTGTTTGCGTTACTAAATGGTGGAGTTGCTCTCTATGAGCTCTGTGTTTATGTTCTGTTCTACCCCTGACCAGTTTCAGGTTACATGTGGTACCCTCTTCCTCTTGCCACACTGTCGATACAAACTGGCAGCGTGCACACATTGTAAGTCAAAGGGTATTTGTATTGTCCTGGTTATGAGTAGTTTAGCTCAGTACAAGGGGTGATTGTTTGGTTGCAGATATGTTATTTAAGAGATTACTAACTCGCTTCGAGTATTAAAGCGTTATCTTTATCCTCAATAAATGACTTCAGTTTTCAAAATCCATAAATTTACCTTCACAAAGCTGTTACAATTGCTTAACAATACTTAAGCACACGCAACATTTAATGCCTCTTTGTCCTGCTAATCCGAGAAAAATGTAAAAAAAACACCAACTTGGTAAAAAATAATGTGTGTTACATTTCCATGACTTTCTCTAACCAGTTGTTTTATTAATGGGTATTTAAATTACTCTTCCGAAAACTTATTTTTCTACTACTTCATTATAACCAAGATAATTCCTTGCAGAAATTGACACATTACACATATCGTTATAGATACAAAAGGAATAGTGCTAGTCAAATGTACTCGTGATAGAACTGGTCGCTATACACTGCCTTAAAATTCCATACTCTTTCTATGCAATCACGAGAAATAACTGAAATTTGACAGTACTTGAAGAGTATTGAACAATTCGAGTCATTTAGTAACAGATATATCGGAAATGGCTTATGCTACGAACAACTTATTTTAAGTAAACTGTGTGTTTTAAAGAGATATACATTTTTTGTGTAGTACGTTTTAGTCTATCGCTTAACGTTTACTTGTTACACAAGATTATACACATATTCTTCCGAATGAAGAGGACTACACAGGCTATTACCAGAAATTCCAGAATTAAATTTTATTTGTCATGCAAATATCTTTAATATATGGTATTTTAATCAAAATTATTGAGTCATTGTAAGAAATTAAAAATTTAAAAAATGATCCATATAAAGGGTAGTTTGGGGTGGGCGATTTTCTTGAAAATCTTCGTGTCGCATCTTTGGAAGATAATGAACTTAAATACCTAGTTTGGTATTTATCCGACTTTTCCTTTTTGGGTTAGGTTTATACATACATACACACACAACATTTTCTAAAAATGTGTTTTTTATTCAGGGTCATCAAAACATGTATTTATGGTGAAATCTCCCTATCGATTTTTCGGTGGAATACAATACCTTCTCTTCCTACTATGTACATGGTAGAGAAAGCAATAAAGGAGTTTACAAAATTTTCTGTGATTGGATGTAAACGATGAATGCCTTGCCTTGCGCCTGCTTCAAAGCAAGAGGAGACGTTGGAAATGGAGCACAAAGAGAAAGTGTGTTTTACATTAGTACCAATTGAAACTAGATGCTCATACGTGCGCAGGATTTTTTGCACCTAGCCGTACATATGGAAGACATCCTCCGTATCGACCAATACCACAGTCATCCGTAAGTCCCAAGTGTTACTCTGCAGATATAGTCCAGGCGCATTACTTGACCTGTCCACCTCCATCTGAGACCGCTGCCGATTCCCTTAAGTTCTTCGTTTCCGTCTTCCAATGTGATGCCAGCAATTTTTCTCTCCTTCCATCTTTGGCATCCTTGGAGCATTTCTCTCTCGTTCAGTGTCAGACTCCATTCCCAAGCTATAGGAACATCGAGGTTACTGAAATGTTCGTCACTTTCACTCTAAGACTTCAATGTAATGTGAAGTCATCCATTTTCATCCAGTTTTAAAAGAACGCATCGGTTTTTATTGCTATAAAAATGGAGACGACTTACTACTTCAGTTAGCTGTTACACTTTTTGTGACAATTATTTTACAGTTGGCAAGTTATCTCTATTAGTTCTTAATCCGCGGGTACCTCACTTTCCTCGATAATTAGATGCGAGCACATTTCAAAGAATGTACGGTCTCATTGATGCCTACTTCATCAGTCACGATCGAACGTAATCAATAGTTTTTAAGCTCAGAGCACAATAGCGAATAACTGATCGTTTCTTCTCTTACATTAGCTTTTAATTTCTCTGCAACGTACATAGTAGGTAGATAAGGTATTTCATTCCACCCAAAAACTTCATACACGTTTTGAGGTCCCTTAACTGTAAAACTGTATGTTTAGAAAAAGGTCGTTTGTGTGAACAGTATAGCTCAAAATCGAAAGGCCAGACAAATACCAAAGATGCGACACGAACATTTTCAAGAAATACCTTCCATTCTGAACTACCCTTTACATGGAATACTTCTCGAAACTTTTAAATTTTCTAAAAAAGGTATGACAATTTGGTTTATATTAGCATATATTAAAGATATTTACATGCCAAACGAAATGTACATTTTTAATGTTATAGGAATGGCCTTTGAAGTCCTCTTTTGTGTTTTGAATTTTCTATAACGTTGTATAACTGGTAAACGTTAAGCGATAGACAAAAACGCACTACGCAAAAAATGTAGATCTCTTTAAAACACACAAAATATTTCAAATAACTTTCTTTGTGACATCAGCCATTTTCGAGATATCGATTATTAATGGTTCGAATTGTTCTATATATAGCCATATTTTTCAAGTCCTGCCGAGTTTCAGCTGTTTCTGGCATGTAGTGGAAAGGGTATGGAATTTTAAGGCTAGCTCTAAAACATTTGACTGTCGTTTTCCGTTTGCATGTAACGAAATATATAATGAAACTATTTCCGGAAACGTTTGTCTCGATTAAAATGAAGTGGATAGGAAAATAAACTTTGTAAAAATAATTGGTATCCTGAGAATAGGTGATAGAGGGTCGGAAAGTCATGCAAATGTAACATGATATATTTTTAACTAAGATTTTAGGATATTTCCCTATTATCAGCAGAGTCTGGAAGTCAGAGAGTGAGAAACCGAATAAAACCAATGTTAAAACCTACAGTTTGAAAAGCAATAAAATCAACAGTAATTGTTTCTCCAGTCAAATCCCCGATATGACCATAGAAGTTAAATGGGGCTATACACACAGAACAATAAACAAATGAACCTATCAAAACATTCGTATTATGTTAATTTTGGGACGACTGTAGCAATTAAAAATCTGATGTGTTACACTCACGTGACTTTCTCTACTCTTGTACAAACTATTTTTACAAACGCTTATTCTCCATATGCTTCATGTTAATCGATATATCGAGATGTTAATCTTATTGCTAGTTTTCTTGTAGATGCAAGGGGAATTGGTAGGTTTTAAGCTATAGTTAAATATTTTAAGAGCTGGTTGCTATGTGGAGTATACCATTTTCTTTGTATTACCAGCACAAAAAAATCGAATAACGAATTTGAGAAAAAGTATAAGTATTGGAAAATGTAAGGGAATAACAAGCAATATCTCAAAAATGGTTCACTCAACAACAAAATGTATATGCCATAAGTTGTGTATTTTAACGCGATCTACATTTTTTGTGTAGTGAAATGTTGTCTATCTCTTATGGTTTACCAGTTATGCAAAAGTCGTTCACAATGAAGAATACTAAATATCAAGTTTGGTGTTCATCCGACTGTTCGTTTTTGAGTTATGCTGTTCACATACACATACACACACACGGACATGTTTCCAAAAATGCTCTTTTTGGATTCAGGGGGTCTCAAAACATTTATTTCCGGTGAAATCTCGGTACCGAATTTTTGGGTGGAATGCAATACTTTCCCTACTTACTATACGTAGTAGAGAAAGTAAAAATACACTATCTACCAAAAAGTAATTGGGCACCCATGATTGTAGTTCCTTTAGTACGTCATTTGACTGTTGTGGCCTTTATGTTTTGCAGTGAGCAAGAGAACCAATTGAGAAAGGAATGGCGCGTGGTGTAGAGATAACAGACTTTGATGACATAATTGTAGGCTGCCACCTCAGTAGACTGTCTAGCAGGCAATAGCCGCTGAGGTAAACAGGCCCAAATCAACAGTAGCATTCGTCCTACGTAAATGGAAGGTTGATAGACATTGTAACAATGGTGAAAGTTCAGGGCGACCAAAAATCTCGACTAACAGAGATCGCAGAACCCTAAAACGTGAAATTGTAAAGAACAGGACACAACCGATGGCTACCATCAGACAGGAGTTTCAAGCAGCGACACACAAACGTGTCTGTTTCCATTGGAACATTGCGAACAGAGGCCCACCCACTCGGATATTCCGGGAGAGAAGCGGCACATAAGCCACATATCACGAAGACGAATAAAGCTCAGAGACACAGGTGGTGTTTGGACCATCACAACTGTACGCTGGAGCAGTGGAAATCAGTTCTGTAGAGTGACGAGTGAATTTTCACATTATTTCGGTCTGATGGACGTGTATGGGTTTGGCTGCTACCCGGGGAAAGGCTTTTACTGGAGTGTATAGTGCCTATCAGGAAATTTGGTGCTGCTGGTGGTGGAGTGATGATATGGGCTGTTTCTCGTACTATGGCATGGGACAACTGGTGGTTGTTGGTGGTACAATAAACTCACAGGCATACTATACAATTATGGATAGCGAAATGCTCCCTATACTGTGGCGTTTTTATGGAATGAATCCTTGTTACTTCCAGGGTGACAATGCTAGGTGCCATGTTTCGGCGGCTACTATGCAGTGGTATGCAGACAATAATGTTCACCGGTTGTACTGGCCCGCACAGAGTCCTGATCTTAATCCCACTGAGCACATTTGGAACGAATGGGACCGGCGAGTGAGGTCTCGGCCAACTTCCTGTGTCCAACTGACTGAATTGTTAATTGAGTTTTATTTATGGACGCTCTTTAACTACTATGGTTCTTAGCGTCCCATTCTATATTGGGCGTGAAACACCTGTAATTTTGCTCAGAGGCCTCTTTATCAGGCTTGAGGTTCTTTTACGTGCCGTAAATCTACGACACGGGACCACCGGCTTTACTTCCCTTCCGAAGGAAGCCGTGCTAACGATTTTTACGCCCGAAAAAATCCATCGCCCTCCGCCGGGTTTGAACCCGCGACCTTGGGAACTAGAGGCTAGCACGGTATCCAACTGACTGACATGTTGAAGAGAAATGGCGACGCATTCCAGTGGATATCCCATACAAGCTAGTGGACAGCATGCCTGGCAGGGTGGCTGCTGTTATAGCAGCAAGAGGTAATTCCACGAGGTTCTAAACCGGCAAAAATAGCCAGACAAGCATTTCAGACCATTGCCCAATTACATTTTGGTAGTGTACCTATTCGTTACGTGGAAATGTGAAAGTTCTTTAAACTTGATTCAGGAGTGTCTTTAGGCGAGAGAATGAAAAAGATTTGTTGACCATTACATTACTACAGATTTCTTTATGCACAATGCCAAAAACTTTTATATAACTTTTACGTATTCTGTATCTTTTGAGCCATCTATAGAAAACTGAGCAGTACAAAATTATTTTAAAATACCTGCAGGGTATTTATTACTATAAATTGTAAAAATAGGAAAGAACTTGAAGAGATGCCAATTAGATGCATATTTAGATAACCTGTTGAATGTAAAGCCTATTTAATTTTTTAAGATTCTTTGTAGATTATTCCAGGTTATGTAAAAAATTACTTATTCAAAACTATGTAATATATAAGTTTAAATAGGAGTAGTGATTAATGACGCTGTGGAGAATGTCGCAAATTTTCAAGAATTGCTGAAGTTATATTCCATTCCCTCGCTTTAGGTACTTACTGTGAAGAAGGTTTGTTGCTGTACTGTTGGGGAGCCAAAACTTGGAGTAGTTGCAACCACGTAGGATACAAACTTTCCGGTGGTCTTCGCCCCAAGTTCACTTTTCCGGTGGCCTTCGCTCCCAAGTTTAAAAATAAACTTTGTATTTTTAATGTTTATTTAAATATTATATATGTTTGCTTAGGCTGCGTCAGTAGTAATTTGTAAAAATATGTATCTCTTAGCAGGGCTAGTACGGCTAAAGAACAAGGCTTACACAAATTATTATTTTTACTTCAATCTTTTTTTATTAATCTTTCACAAGATTAAATAACACCTAAACTGATATAGCATACTGTAGAGCTGTGAGATTATTTATTAACTGCACTTTTTAACACGTAAACTTTATTTTATTCTCGCCGTAATGAAATTTTGTCTCACATTTAACCTGTACCGTATCGAAATGCTCAGGAACGCTGTCTTCTAGCATCTGCCTTCTACCGCCTAAATTCGTATATGTCCACTATTTCAAGTCTCTGATTGGCTAATTCTACTCCAATAGAATACTTTTATTTAACTTAAGCTCTTTATAGTTGTTGATTGGCTATTTATAAACTGTTTTAAATATTACATTATTTTTCCAAGAATTACTAGTAGCATTATTAAACTTTGCTATTCATTGTTGTCTCAAGGTTACCTCATTCTTAGCAACTTTCGGCTTCTATTCTCACAGCTCCTACATTGTTAAATTACTTAATACATTCACATAAGATTATTATACATGTACATAATAATATAAACATAATACAATGACTGTTACATACATTTTATATATTAAACACATATTGCTTTTAAGGCGGGATGTTATTATATTTTATATAATCAGACTGATATCATTTAAGTATTAAAAATACTGCCTCAAATGACCTTAAAAGGGAACGCATCCAAATTACTGATAGGATTAAATTTCTGTTCTACAATATGTCTGTTGCATTCTACGAGTTTGAAATAACATTTAAATATTCCACATTTTTAAATTATTTAATTTATATAACCGCAAAAAATAGCTGACGCTTGTATATTTTCCTCACATAGGTAGTGAAAATGTTTAGCTGATAGATTAAATCAGAAGTGAAGAGAGAACGAAATGAAATAGTAACATTTAATTAAGTGTAGATAACTTGAGCTTAAGGGTAGGTCATTTTTATTTATGTGCTTATAATTACGGACGAACATTCTAAATTTATATTATATATTTATTATAAGTGTGAAGTTAAGGAACGGGGCAAGTATGTTAAGTAGCTGTTTAGAGCTTCAAAGCCTCACTTTTGGTTTTTCTACCATTTGTTATGAAAATTTCCATTTATACCAAGTCTTTAACTGCAATGGTCTTCCTTTGGAACACCTAGGTAATAGTGTTGACTCGTATTGACCTAAAATATTGGTATTTACAAATATATTTGTGTTTTTCTTATAAGATAAGCCATTGATAAATTTTTTGCAAAATTCCGTTGCACCAAATCAAACGGTTACATTAATAAAATTGTTAGTTCTTATTTTGTGAATATTTGCTGTGTAGTAAGAATTTAAAAAGCGAGATATTGCAATGAAACGTTTTACTGGTTGGATACGCGCATTCAACCTTGTCATCTGATTCATGGGACTAGTAAAAGTATAGTGTGGTTAATTGAGTGACAGCCAACTGAATACTGGTTGACCTCACTGAATATGTTTCTCGTTCCCGACGCTCACAGGGTGCTGAGAAGCATAGGGCGAGACAAGGGCAAGTCGAGATAAAGTGAAGTAGTAATGGGGCAAGGTAATATAACTTTATAGTATAGCATAACACAACCAACCAGCATGCACGGGAAGTTTCCTCACCCCTTACCAAAGACCTTCCTCCAAAGAGCTCTTACCTCTTAGAAGCTTCACTAGTTACAAACAGTCCATCACCGAAATTAAAATTTATTTTATTTTTGATTTGTTAATTTTAACATTAATCTATATACAAACTTTTATGCATCAATATTTCTTAAGGTGACTTTGATTATTTAGGAGTTATACTATGCTTTTATTGATTTTAACCTATTTCAGATTTGGTAAATGTTCGTAATTGAGTTGATTGGCACTCGTAGAGCACGTCACGGAAAAATGAACATCTGCAATGCGTTGAACTTTCTGAATTGATTCCAGTTTCTGTCTTATCCTATATAAAACCAGTGTTAAAATAGTCATTTATAAAATAGCAATAATAGTAATATTGTCATTAATGTAATTAAGTACTTAGGAATTAATATAACGTATGTAGACAATATTTAAGTAACAAAGCAAGTACATTCCAGAATAAGAACACCAAAAAGAGGAATAAGAAAAAAACTACCTTAAAGCATTACAAGACAGTGCCGATTCCAACCCTAATGTATGGTTGGGAAATATGGAACAACAAAGAAAAGATCTGATGCAATACATTCACATGACTTTCGTTTATTGGTGGGTATACAAAGTCTTATTAAAGCCTATTTTTATATCTATGACATATTAGTCCAAATAAACCTTTGTAGAAGGTTCAGTTTTTAAGGAACGCGGGACATTTTTGCAAGCAAGTTTTCTGGTGTTTCCAAACCAGCAAAGAGCAGTACACAAGATCTAGTGAAAAAATAGCCCTCTAACCGGTCAGTTGCAAACGCAAAAAATAATCGAGGCCCGTCCGTTCGTACGCCTGCTATGATCGCGGATATTCGAGCACGAATGATCGAGAGTCGACACGTAAATTGTCGCAACAAGGGAATGTTTCGCTTAGTTCTTGTCAGCGTGTTTTACACCACATAGGGACGAAGCCCTACAAAATGACGTGTCCAAGAACTGAAGGAGGAAGACAAGGCAAAATGTGTGATTTACTGCGCATGGTTATGTCAAACATTTGAGAGTCAAATGTTAGATCTGCTGCTGTATTTCATGAGCTGATGAAGCCTGGTTCCAGCTGACAGGACATGTAAATTCCCAGAAGATCAGATACTGGTCAATCCCTGTACGATTCACGAGGAACCTCTTCACGATAAAAACATCGGCGTGTGGTGTGCTGTGTCAGCAGGTCGGATTGACGGTTCCATATTTTTTTAAACAAAGGTAAACACTGATGTGTATATGCGAATCTTTGAGAAATTTTACGCACTGTTGACGTGCCATGAACGCTTCTACGCTGTCTTTCAACAGGATGGGACGAGTCACAAATCGGGGGAGTCAATCTCACAAATTCATGAAAGATTTGCAGAAGAAAGGACTGTCAGCGAAGGACTGTGGCCATCGCGTTCATCGGACCTAACCACTTGTGACTTTTATTTGAGGAGGGAAAAGTGAATGCAAATAATCCAAGGACATTAAAAGACTTGAAGGACAATTTTCGTAATTAAATTTTGAGAAATGATGCAGCAGAGTTGCGCAAAGTGTGTTCTAACATGTTAGGGGGCGCGCAAATGTGCACTGAAGCACAAGGAGGTCATTTTCTACATAATACAGGGTGATTTATGAACAACTGACACATCAATTTCTTTGTTTCAAAACGAATTATGCTAGCGACAACTTATTATACCTGAAATGCAGAGCAATTTTGGGAGATTATTTACCTCTATAGCAAATATTGAAAATGTCCTCTATCCTGCATAAGACACATCTCAACACGTCGTTCCATGTTACTGGCCACTCATTGGAGGACTCTGTTGTCATGAGCTTGAATCTCCTGTGTAATGTTGTTCCTCAGATGTCCAATGTCTGGGAACGTGTGGCATAAACCGTGTCTTTTAAGTAACCCCATAGAAAGAAGTCCAGCGACGTCAAATCCGGAGTTCTAGGTGGCCACAGGTTCTTGGAAATTATCCGGTCGTCAAAGAAACTTGCAATTAGTGCCATGGATTCATTTGATGTATGGCATGTAGCGCCGTCCTGCTGAACATATCCTTAATTCAGCTCTACATTGTCTAGTTGCTCAGAAAACTCCATGAAAATCCGTCGGTACTCTGCATTGTTCACATTGTTTTAAAAACAAATTGGTCCTACTACTCTCTGTGCGTATAATGCGCACCAAACTCCGATTTTAACCGGGTGCACAAATGCTTCATCAATAACGTTTGAATTTTCGCTAGTCCAATAGTGTGAGTTATTTGAATTCACATATACGGATAAATGGAACCATGTGATGGACATTATGGCAGGATTTTGCACAATGAACGCCTGAAACCAACAACAATAATTCAGTCGTCTATCCTTATCTGGTTCCTGTAACTGATGGACAACCGTAATCCTGTACGACTTTAGACCTGCACTTTTCACAGCTCTGATACATTTAATAGCTGTACCTTGTCTCCTGCGACAAACGTCTTAATGATTTTTTGGGTGACTGATCCAGTCGTGCTCTTATGTCAACAACCACAGTGGGAAGCCTAGATGAACAAGTTTTGCCTTCTTCACACACCAGAGATCCAGTTGTTTCCAATTTGTTTACCAGCCCTAGTATTGTGTTTCTTAGGGGGGGATTCCGAACACCAAATTCTCTCTGGTATGCCCTTTGAGTAGCTGTAGCTGAAATCTTAATCCAATACTACTTTACAAGGAAGATACGTTCATTTAATATGTACTCCATTTTCACGTTGACTAAAACAATATCTCAAAACAGTTGCCGACAATAAAACTAACAATTACGAATAAAACATGAACATCTGCGTATATAGTGACAGGCAATCTAACTCCAGAACATTCTGCTTAATTTGGTGCTAAAGTTGGGGTACTGAATGAAATGTGTCCGTTCTTCATAAATCACACGGTATAAAAGACAAGATCTTACCGTTTAAGATATTGTACTTTCATTGTAATCATGTTCTGCATTCTAAAAGCATTCGCGATATGACTTTAAAGTTGAAGCCACAACAAAGCATGTATAATAAGATCTTTCAGAAAATACAGACCTTTGCGTTAGCTTATTTATTATGTATTTATCGGTTATTTGTTGTTCGTACGTGCTTGGAGTGGGACGATTTTTCGTGCGCCATTCCGTATAAGAATTACTGTTGAATAAATGAATGGAATAACCTTCCGTTCATTTTATCTGGAAAGCAACCCATTAAATTACCGAGCATATGAAGTATAACTTCTAACCAAGCGCTGACATTGATAAAGGCTTGAAATAATGAAAATGCACAGCACGAAGTAGCTGTATCGCTGGCACATGAAGCAAGTCATCGTTTCTCCCTCAGCATGTTCTAAATTAATTACTGACAGAAGCAGTTGTTCTACGAGTCCTCTTCTTTGTTGTTCACGCCTGAGCGCATCATCCTACACGCCTCGGGCAACCTCCTGTGCCAATTATTGTATACGAGCGAGCCCGCTACCGTGCAACTTCGTGCAACAGCCTTCCCGTTGCAAGCGAGCACTTCTTGACACTCAAGCGTGTTTGGCGTTTATAACTCCATCGGCATTAGCTAAAAGGTAATGATGCATGATAAGCTAAAAAAATCTGATGTGTTACAATCACATGACTTTCTCTACTCTTGTACAAACTATTTTTACAACGCTTATTCTCCATATGCTTCATATTAATCGAGATATTGAGATGTCAATCTTATTTGTAATTTTCTTGTAGATGCAAGGGGAATATGGTAGCTTTTAAGCGATAGTCAAATGTTTTAAGAGCTCGTTGCTATGTGGTTCTGTTTGCATTACCAGGACAAAAAAAATCTGATGTGTTACACTCACATGACTTTCTCTACTCTTGTACAATCTATTTTTACAAACGCCTATTCTCCATATGCTTCATATTAATCGAGATATTGAGATGTCAATCTTATTTGTAATTTTCTTGTAGATGCAAGGGGAATATGGTAGCTTTTAAGCGATAGTCAAATATTTTATCGCTGGTTGCTATGTGGCGCATTCCATTCTCTTTGCATGTCCAGGACATAAAAAAATGAATTACGAATTTGAGAAAAAGTATAAGTATTGGAATATTTAAGGAAATAACAAGCAATACCTCGAAAACGGTTCACTCAACAAAAAAAATGTATATGATATAAATTGTGTATTTTAACGCGATCTACATTTTTTGTGTAGTAAAATTTTGTCTATCTCTTATGGTTTACCAGTTATGCAAAAGTCGTTCATAATGAAGAATACTTTTGGAGACATTCCCAGAAATTTCGAGATATACATTTTATTTCTCATGACATTATCTTAAACATATGATATTTTCATCAAAATCGTTAGAGCCAATTTTGAGAAAATTAAAATTTTCGAAAAATGTTCCATGTAAAGGGTAGTCTGGGGTGGGGGGATTTTCTTGAAAATCTTCGTGTCGCATCTCTGGAAGATACTGAACGTAAATACCAAGTTTGGTGTTTATCCGACTGTTAGTTTTTGAGTTATGCTGTTCAGACACACACACACAGACACACACACACAAACACACACACACACACACGGACATGTTTCCAAAAATGCTTTTTTTGGATTCAGGGGGTCTCAAAACATGTATTTCCGGTGAAATCTCGGTATCGAATTTTTGGGTGGAATGCAATACTTCCCCTACTTACTATTCGTAGTAGAGAAAGTAAAAAAGGATGAATAACGAATTCCCATTTGAGAAAAAGTTTAAGTATTGGAAAGTTTAAGGGAATAACAAGCAATATCTGGAAATGGTTCACTCAACAATAAAATGTCAATCAAATAAATTGTGTATTTTAACGCGATCTACATTTTTGTGTAGTAATCTTTTGTCTATCTCTTATGGCCTACGAATTATGCAAAAGTCGTTCACAATGAAGAATACTTTTGGAGACATTCCCAGAAAATTCAAGATATACATTTTATTTGTCATGAGATTATCTTAAATATATGATATTTTAATCAAGTTCGTTACAGCCATTTTTGAGAAAATTTAAATTTTCGAAAAATCTTCCAATTAAAGAGTAATCTAGGGTAGGGGATTTTCTTGAAAACCTTCGTATCGCATTTCTGGAAGATACTGAATCTAAATATAAAGTTTTGTGTTTATCCGACTGTTCGTTTCTGAGTTATGCCGTTCACACACACACACACACACACACACACACACACACACACACACACACACTTACACACACACGGAGATGTTTCCAAAAATATTTTTTTGGATTCAGGGGGTCTCAAAACATTTATTTCCGGTGAAAACTCGGTATCGAATTTTTGGGTGGAACACAATACTTCCCCTAGTTACCATACGTAGTAGAGAAAGTAAAAAATACCTGTTCTATTATGGATATAAGGAATGGATACTGGGTTGAACAAATATGTATTAAAAACTTTCTAGTGCTTATAATCTCTCTAACATTCTTTAGGATTAAGTATTAATATATAGCTAAGTGCATAACTTTTAATTTTCACTAAAATGCCGCACATGAATTTTCGGATTGTTCAACTGCTATGAAGCAGGGATGCGTTTAGTTGCAAAACTTTCAACACCGATTTGAAGAACATATTTTTACTTTCTCTAATACGCACAGTAAGTAAGGGAAGCATTGCATTCCACCCAAAAATTTGATACCTAGATTTCAATGGAAATACATGTTTTGAAGTGCACTGAATGCATATAAAGCATTTTTGGAAACATGTCCGTGTGTGTGTCTGTGAACAGCATAACTCAGAAACGAACAGTTCGATAAAACCAAACTTGGTATTTAGGTTCAGTATCTTCCAGAAATGCGACACGAAGTTTTTCAAGAAAATCCCCCCACCCCAAATTACCCTTTACATGCAACATTTTTCCAAAATTTTAATTTTCTCAAAAATGGCTCCAACGATTTTGATTAAAATACCATATGTTTAAGATATTTGTATGACAAATGAAATGCATATCTCGAATTTTCTGGGAATGTCTTCGAAAGTATTCTTCATTGTGAACGACTTTTGCATAACTGGTAAACCATAAGAGATAGACAAAATTGTACTACACAAAAAATGTAGATCGCGTTAAAATACAGAATTTATGTAATATAAGTTTTTTTTTGTTGAGTGAATCATTTTCGACATATTGCTTGTTATACCCTTAAATTTTCCAGTACTTATACTTTTACTTAAATTCGTTATTCATTTTTTGTTTGTCCTGGTAGTGCAAAGAGAATAGAATACTCCACATAGCAACCAGGTCTTGCAATATTTGACTATCGCTTAAAACCTACCATATTCCCCTTGTATCTACAAGAAAATTAGCAATAAGATTAAAATCTCGATATCTCGATTAACATGAAGCATATGGAGAATAAGCTTTTGTAAAAATAGTTTGTATAAGGGTAGAGAAAGTCATGTGAGTGTAACACATCAGATTTTTTTTATAATTAGTAAATGTAAGAATAGACAGGCTTACTACACAAAAATGTATCTTTCTTTAAAGCCTACAATTTAAATCAAATACATTTTTAATGGCGTTAAGCATTTCTAAGAAATTCTGTATTGTTGGTTTGAATCTTCAAATACGGATACTTTTTTCAAGTGGTAAGTTACTATTCGGAATTAATTGTTCTTACACACAAGTCGTGTGTAGGAGAAGGTTGGAAAGATAGAATCAGACGACTGAGAAATTCATTGCCATTGCCGGATTTAAACCACGGATCTCCCGGTTTCCATCCGGTTGCTCTAACCACTGAGCTACCATGGCAACATGCCGGTAGGACATTAACTTCACATTTTTTTCGGGTAAACCAAAAGGAGATCTCAAACTGTTTTGAGATGACATACCCCAATTGTGACTTCCAATGTTGTAAGTATTTCAAGTCCCGTGCTTCATCGTTTCAACCACTATTAGGTCAATTAATGGAATTAATTATTTTTCCACACAAACTGTGTGTTGGACAAGGTTGGAAAGGTAGAATCAGAGACTGTAACATTCCATGTCATCACCAGGATTTGAACCACGGATCGCTCAGTGGCTATAGCAACCGGACGGAAACCGGGAGATCCATGGTTGAAATCCCGGCGATGGCGTTGAATTTTTCAGTCGTTTGATTCTCTCTTTCCAAATTGGTACTGTTTTTTTTATCTCGTGGCCATGCAATGGACATGGAATTTCAAAGCCATCACATAGCTACCTGCTTTCACTTTGGCCTACGCTATCCTTCTTATACTTACAACGAAAAGTGTAAATGTATAATGAAGGTTTATCTCTGCTAACAAGAAGTAGATGGAAGAATACGCTTCTGCAAGAATAGTTTGAAGAGTGAGCAGAAATAAAATAAATGTAAAGAATAAAACAAATATGTAATATATCGTTCTGGCATCCGAATGCCCAAATTAAGACTATGGTGTATTAACTAAGACAATTAGACCGCGGACTTCATTGCCTCGAGACTCAATACATGTTATCTACGCTCCGTGTCTGACGTCACGTCTATCCCTACCGTCTAGCTATGTGACAACGGGACAGTAGTCATTGTCAACACGTGCAGAATCTTTCATTCGCTTTTAGCAAGTACAGAACTGTATGAAGTTTAAGGTAATAATATTAACCCCAAATCTCAAAAACTCTCCAAAAATATTTTATGTTCCCAAAAAATTGTCCATTGTTTGAGTTTTAGTATCCACTTTTATTTTTTATCTATCGGACGTTTCAGGATCGTTAGGAGATCGCCCTTGTGCACCTGGTTGCCAGCTTTTTTATGTTTTTAAAACTTGATTTTAAAGCATTGCTGTTTTTTTTTTTTTAGCATTTCTGCTTGTTCAAAATGTTCCACACGATGCAGTGTTCATACAATCATATTGAAAACGTTTATAATCATTTCAAAAACCAAGATAAAATAAAACTATCATACAACTTTTTCTATTCAGTAAATGGTTATTGCATTACTATTTTTTTTGAATATAACAATGTATACAAAAAACGATAAAATGCAATTGCAAAACCTCAAACATTCTTTTTCTCTTTAACTATGAATGGGAGAAAAAGGTTATTACGACAAATTTGTAGTTCCCTGAATAGAAGCAACATTTTTTTAAAATATTTTTTTTTTGAAATTTAATCATATGCATCATTTTGCCTATTCTCATAATTTTATATTTTGAAAATTAATAGCTTGAAAACTAAATCTAAATCGGAAGTGGGCATTTTGATTTCTCTTGAGGAAAGGAAACTCAAATTTAATAGAATTCAATGTCATAGCCGGGATTTGAACCACAGATCTCCCGGTCTCCGTCCGGTTGCTCTAACCATTGAGCTACCATGGCAACATACCGGTAGGGCATTAAATTTCCCAAATGATTCGCATGTTTTCCGGTAAACCACAAGGAGATCTCAAATTGTACTGAGATGACATACCCCAATGGCGACCTACAATGTTGTAAGTACGAGTAGTACCGGCATGTTGCCATGGTAGCTCAGTGGTTAGAGCAACCGGACGGAGACGGGAGATCCGTGGTTCAAATCCCGGCTGTAGCATTGAATTTTTCAGTCATCTGATTCTACCTTTCCAACCTTGTCCAACAACGGCTTGTGTGGAAGAAACATTAATTCCATCAAGTTTAATATTTTACTTAAATTGTTTTTGACGAAAATTTTGGATTGAAATTCATAAAACGGTTACATCTGTACAAGACGGACATATGGTTAGAACTTCAGGCAGATTGGATGGATAGTTCAGAAAATAAATATTTCAGTGAAATAACGTTTGTAACGTTAAGTTGTAACGTTTTCTGAATATAAAGGATTTCTAAGGAGAAGCGGAAAAGTTTTTTTTTTGACACGTTATAAAAATGTAAAGTGAACTGTGGAAACATAAGTGGGTCACAAAAGAAATCCGTTTCATCGTTGGTGTTATGTTAATATATTTATTAATCTTTTGTATGAACGTGGGGCATTGAAATTACATCATAAAAATGCTGACCGTCATGCAAATCAAGTTGCCTCTTTGTCCTTCACTGCACTGTACCTATACAACGAAGTGAGAGTAAGTCGATTATATCCCCTTCCCTCCAAACCCACGGCTTGCAATACACCTAATGTTACAAGCGGAGGTAGCCTGAAAAAGGAAGCAATGAAGTCCGAGATCTGCTTATAATATAATTTGTTTTCATTCAGAATTGTTCAAATGTGTTCTTAAACTAATCAAATAAAATAAAACATGTAAATTAAGATAATTTATTCTAATAATACTTAACACTATTAGTATTGTTACTGGAGGCAAGTAGCTCTTCCAACTAGTTACCATATGACATCTACTCTCCTTTAATTTGAACCTAATTTAGCTTTCAAATACTGGTAACCAGCATTCCTCTGAACCTAAGTGCATTTTACGAGGTATGACAATAAAGAAACTGGAGTGATTATTGTACAGATTTTCGGCTTCGTCGATGACAAAGAGAAGAGCGGAGGATTGATCTTGGGACTCCCCCTGCCCCTGACACCTGTACAAAATCTCACGCCTCTGTGATGGTTAGTCTGGCTGTGACCCTTTTAGAAAGGGGTCGTGTATCTGAGCTTCGTCGGAATTATGCTACGCTCTAAAGTAGAACGTGTTAACATCAAATTCCTCACAAAACTTGGAGAAACCGTCACAGAAACTTACGATTTGTTGAAACAAGCTTATGGTGATCAGTGTCTATTTCGTATGCAAGTTTTCGAATGGGTTAAGAGGTTCAAGGACGGAGGGAAGACGTCAAAGAGGATCCGAAATCGGGCCGTTCTTGCACTTCGAAAACTGAAGAGAATGTGGAGAAGGTCAGTAGAATTGTTCGAGAATAACGCCTTAAAGTCAGACTGTCAATAAAGTTTATTATACAACTGTTCTGAACAACCTCCGTGAACGTGTGTGACGAAGGAGACCAGATCTGTGGAAGAATCGCTCTTGGATTCTTCATCATAACGCGCCGGCCCATAACGCGATCTCTGTGAAGAGCTTTTTGGCGAAAAACAACATTCCAGTGATGGAACATCCACCGTATTCGCCTGATCTAGCATCATGCAACTTATTTCTCTTCCTAAAAGTGAAGTCTGCGCTCAAAGGAACCAGGTTCGAGTCCGTGGATGCAGTGAAGGAAAAAGCGACGAGACTCCTCAACAGCATAACTAAAAACGACTTGCAACACAGCTACCAACAGTGAAAAATTCGCATGGAGCGGTGCAGGCATCGGGGAAGGGAACATTTCAGTTGTGTAAGTTTTTTCAAGAGCATCAGTCCGGTTTCTTTATTGCCACAACTCGTATGAATTTGGTTCATCTTTTACTTCACCGTTAATACGATAAAATCAAGGATGAGTAGAGAAAGTCATGTGTATGCATCACATTAGTCTATTTATAACGGTATGCCGAGCACCGCTCATAAATTGCAGACCAGTGCCGTTGTTGCTAACTACTGCCGTTTATGGGATAGACACGTTTCAAACGTCAGGTGCTTTGAATCCGGGTGTAATGATGATGCATTAAAGCCGGAGCCATGCTTCTTAGCATTAACTACTCTCAGATAGACGTGATAAACTTGTCACCTCGACAGAATCTGACAGGTATATGACTTCGCCCCCCACTAATCCTGCAGAGGGGGAATCTGGCCGTTATTATGCACCGAGCCCAGGATATTGCCGAATCTAAATTCCCCGAAATCACGTGAAGGATCCCTAAGGCCTGTATCACTCGCTGTGCTCATCTTTGTCGTAAACCCTAGCACATTATGCGCACTGCCTCAAGCCCAGCCATTAACGTTCCTGATACCATTAAAGGAAAACGTGCCCTCTCCCCTCACAATACATTACATAGCGCGTTCTCCCAAGCGAAACATTCTGCAGACAAGTAACAGTCATTATTAGGTGTGGATTAGTGTGTTCTCTATTAGTGTTTAGGAGTACATGTATGCACTTACGAACTCTGGGATATGCACCAAAACTTCATGCAAGATGTGACAGAGAGAGACGCATTTTACTCAGGTGCGTTACATTCACATGGGTTTCTCTACACAATATCGTTTATATTTATATAACTTCTAGAAACTATATATATACACTTACGTTTATTTTTCTACTTAATTTTGATCCTGATAAACTTTAGCAGAAATAGTTTCAATACATCCGTTGTAGATACAAGAGGGATACAGAAAGAGGACAGTACGTTAAAAAAACTGACGAAAGTTTAACAAAAAATCTAATGTGATATTCACATGACTTTCTCCACCCTCTATCGTTTATTAGTGGATATATAAATTAAAATGTAGTAGGGAGAAAAATAAGCTTTAGTAAGAGTAATACATATAAACCTTTGCAGAAATAGGAACATCTCACATTTCGTTATAGTTACAAAGCGAACAGCGATAGTTCAAATGTTTAAGAACTGGACGCTATACGTGGAACTCACGGACTTCGAACGTGGTGAGGTGATTGGGTGTCACTTGTGTCAGAAGTCTGTACGCGAGATTTCCACACTCCTAAACATTCCTAGGTCCACTGTTTCTGGTGTTATAGTGAAGTGGAAACGTGAAGGGACATGTACAGCACAAAAGCATACAGCCCGACCTCGTCTGTTGACTGACAGAGATCGCCAATGTTTAAAGAGAGCCGTAAAGAGTAATAGGCAGACATCTATCCAGATCATCACACAGAAATTCCAAACTGCATCAGGATCCACTCCAAGTACTATGACAGTTAGGTGTGAGGTGAGAAACCTTGGATTCCATGGCCAAGCGGCTGTTCATAAGCCACATATCACGCAGGAAAATGCAAACCTCGCTTGGTGAAAGAGCGTCAACGTTACACGATTGAACAGTGGCAAAACGTTGTGTGGAGTGACGAATCACGGTACACAATGTGGCGATCCGATGGCAGCAGGGTGTGGGTATGGCGAATGCCCTTGAACATCATCTGCCAGCGTGTGTAGTGCCAACAGTGAAATTCGAAGGTGGTGATATTATGGTGTGGTCATGTTTTTCCTGTAGGGGGCTTGCACCCCTTGTTGTTTTGCGTGGCACGATCACATCGCAGACCTACATTGATATTTTAAGCACCTTCTTGCTTCCCACTGTTGAAGAGTAAATCAGGGATGGCGATTGCATCTTTCAACACGATCGAGCACCTGTTCATACTGCACGGGCTGAGGCGGAGTGGTTACACGACAATAACAACCCTGTAAATGGACTGGTCTGCACAGAGTCCTGACTTGAATCCTATAGAACATCTTTGGTATGTTTTGGAACGCCGACTTCGTGCCAGGCCTCACCGACCTACATCGATACCTCTCCTCAGTTCCACACTCCGTGAAGAATGGGCTGCCATTCCCCAAGAAACCTTCCAGCACCTGATTGAAAGTATGCCTGCGAGAGTGAACGCTGTCATCAAGGATAAGTTTGGGCCAACACCATATTGAATTCCAGCATTACCGATGGAGGGCGCCACGAACTTGTACCTCATTTTCAGCTAGGTGTCCGGATACTTTTGATCACGTAGTGTATTTGTGGTCTTTCTCTCTTATGATTTACACCTTATACAATTTTTTTCCGAATGAAGAACACTTATCAGGTTATTCCCAGAAGATTCTAAGTTCAAGCAAGTGTATTTCGCTTTAAATTACCGTTATATATTGTAGTAGATGTATTGCTGCAGTTGGTGAGCCAAACTTGAAGTAGATTAATGCCCCACGTTGATACAAAGCTTCCTGTGGCCTTCACCCCCACGGTCACTTTCCGCTGGGCTTTGCCCCAACCTTTTAAAAAATCAACTTTGCATTTTAATGTTTCTTTAAATATTATATATTTATGGCTGCGTCAGTAGTAATTTGTAGAAACATGTATCTCTTAGCAGGGGTGATGCGGATAAAGAATGAAGGCTTAAATACATTTTACTTCACTCTTTTATTAATCCTTCACATGATTAAATAACATTTCACAGATATATCCAACTGTAGAACTGTAATATTTTTGTTAATTCTACTTTTTAGCTCGTAAACTTTATATTATTCACGCCGTAATGAATTTTATGTATCTTACACTGAATACGTACCATCGAACTAACTGTTCAGGTACACTGCCATCTAACGGCTGGCTTCTACCGCTTAAAAATTGTAAATTTCTCTGTTTTCAAGTCTCTGATTGGCTAATCCTACTCCATTAGAAAAGTTTTATTTAACTTTCAGCTTTTCTAGTTTTTGATTGACTATTTATAAACTGTTTTAAATATTACATTATTGTTCCAAGTATTATTAGTAACATTATTAAACCTTCTAATTCATTATTGCCTCAAGGTTACCTCATTGTTAGCAACTTTCGGCTTCTATTCTCACAGCTCCTACATTGTTAAATTTCGTAATACATTCACATAAAATTATTAAACATGTACATATATTTATAAACATTATACAATGACTGCAACATACACCTTTATATATATTATGGTATACACATATTGCTTTAAGGCGGGCTGTTATTTTTTATGTTATATAATTAGACTGAAATCATTTAAGTGTTAAAAATGCTGCGTCAATATTACCGATGTTAAACATCTTATTTTTGAAAACATTTTTCTAGAAGAATATGAAAGAAAGACGAAAATTCATCAACATGCACAATCTACACCGACAATAAGCAGAGAATATTTTTAATATATTCAGTTTTAACCCTTCCAGCACAACAAACTAGTACAGGGCGTTTCAAAAATGTGGTGCAAATGTAAATATGTATACTAAAGGTACCAATAATGAAAAACGTTTAATGATTGCAGATAAGATAAGACATGTAAGTTATACGTTTTTTTATCCTTTTTGTTTCAGGTCAGTGGTGCAGTTTAAGACAGACAAAGGCGTAGCAGAACACGGTGATAACGAAGCCAGAAAAGGCAGATTTGGTCATGGAATACACGCGAACGGGAGACGTGACTGTGCAGAGACACTTTCGGAGTAAATTTAGGAACACTATACCCATAGAAACTGCTTTATGCGATCGGTACACCAATTCGAAACCAGTGCCTATTTATGTCCTGGAAAACGTTCTGACCATCCACAGACCTCAGAAGAAACAGTGAATCGAATTCAAGCTGGGTTCAAGATAGCCGGAAAAGGTTACTCGGGGAGCCAGTGCGGAACTCCAGGTGCCACTAGCACACTCTAGCGTGTCGTACGCAAACGTCTGCGTTTTAAGCCATACAGACTACAACTTCTGCAGGGCTACGACCAGACAAGCCCTGCTATGCAGGGCCAAATGGAGGATGATAACTTAACTGGCAGACTAGCGTTCAGCGATGAAGCTACCTATCACCTCAATGGAAAGGCCAATCGCCACAACGTCCGCATCTGCGCTTCTGAAAACCCACGTGAAACTGTTAGGATATAAGGGATCCCCAAATCGGAACGTTTATTGTGCGTTGAGCAAACGCAGTGTATTGTGCCTTCTTTTTCCAGGAGAAGATTGTCACTGGCCATACCTACGATGTTATCCTTCAGCAGGATGGCGCTCCTCCTCATTGTCCGGTGATATTTAAACGATAAGCTTCCAAACCGTTGAATTGGTCTCTCTGGAGGGAAAGATTCTCCACTTATGCACTGGCCTCCATGACCACCAGATCACACACCATGCGATTTCTTTCTTTGGGGGTACATCAAAGATACGGGTATCATCTCCCTATACTACAGGACATAATCTGAGAGAGCGAATCAATCAAGCAGTGGGATCAATATATCATGATATATTATTGTTACGCACCTGGAACGAACTGGAGTATCGACTTGACGTCTGCCGTGTTACCAACGGTACTTACATTGAGCATTTGTAATGTGTATACAAAACTTACATAATTACTTCACATTTTTACGTTTGCAGAAGTTTCTTGTATTTGTACAGTTATGAGCAAATTTCCCCTACTTTTATGCCACCCTTTTTAAACATCCTGTATAATTAATATACGTGTTATTTTAAGGTAAGATTCTCGCTGCACCTTAATATATAAAACGTATTTCAGAACATTAAATACATTAAAGCATTATGTTTTCCTTAACTGCCCAAACATTTTTTCTCTCTTTGGTGCTTCGTGGAAATAACACCAACAAGAAATGAAAGATTGCCAGTAGTTACTACAATACAAACATCTGCGAAATGTGAAATATTAGAGGATAAATTTCAAATATTTAATTGTTTATATTGGTATGTAGAGCCATACTTCGCCTCTCTGAAATTGGAACGCACAACAGCCAACTTTGGCTATAGGAAAGGGGGAAAAGCGGTACCCATGGCTGTTTTATTAAATATTCTGCTGCCCTCTGAAAACTGAAAAAATAAATCAAAGGAATTCTCGTGCGTTTTCTAATAATAATTAGGTTGCCCAGATGTGACGTTTTCAGCTGATGAGGATCAAAAACCATCTAGTGAAGTGTGATATTACCATCACAAACCAGGGAAAGCTTACAATAAAGTTTGTGTTAGTGGGTTTAGTTTCCTTTAAAACTGCAGTATTAGTATTTTAATTCAGTGGATATGATAATTATGTCAGGATTGGATAATATACAAATATAACAAAAATGCTCCAGTAATTTTCAATTATGGATGGATATCCGATAATGTGTATGGAGGGTTATCCCGAAGCAAAAATACCATTGCATTTGTGCGAGTACGTATGCACAATATTTTTGTCATACCAATGTTGCATTTCTAACGATAATACAAATAACGTATTTGGTTGCTCCTGCAGTTAATTCCCTTAAAACACGTTATAACGGCACTCGTAATAGATTTTGATGAGTGATGCCATCTTTAACAAGTTCTCGACAGACAACTACATACGCAAAGTACTTCAAAATTAACTTGAAATTTGTTTCTTAAAGTGTATGTACGTGTACTGGCGTGCATAAAATAGCTGTTTATGTTGGTGCTGAACAAAATCTAGCCCCACTCCCTACCAGCGTGACCACGAGTATTGGCAAGGTACTTTATCACCTCCAAAGTATGGCCCAACCGCCGAAGGATAACATTACAACTTAAACCTTATATTTTTATGTTAAGACTACAGTATACTTAATGGCAGTTTTCTTAGTAGGGGCAATAACTTAAGTTTCGTCTCCATGTCGCAGAAGAAAGCTCTCAAATATATACATGTTGTAGCTGCCGTTCAGTTTAGCTACACATGCAAATAATTCTTTGCCTCTAGAGGAATCCTTTTCCTCTAGAAGATCGAATTATTATTGTAGCTAATTCGTTTAACCTTGTATACCAACCGTAGCGAAACACCTCCATAGAGGCGCTATCCTTAATTTGGTAGAGATTATAAACATTGTTCATTGGTTATTTTTATGGCCGTGAATTGTTCTTCAGGCCAGTGACAGAGGACACTGACTGGATGGAGTCAAAGGTTGCTTAGCTGAAGATGAAACCTTACTGAGGAAAAACATTATGGCGTTCTAAGGGAATGGGCCATGTTTACGTACTAGTTTACGTATCTGTGTCAACTTGTCACTTAAGAATGGCCGAAGTAGTTCTTTCTTATCGGAGGTCATACTTAGGCAATAACTCGTATGACACCTTAATTAGTTTCTCCAAATGTGAGGGGGTTCCAATGGGACACAACACGTATACATATTCTGTTTATTAAGTAGGCTTGGTTACAAATTTATAAGGCTAATGTTTCTAGGAGAGGTGGTATTATTTTCAGAATTTGTATAGGTTCAGTGTTTAAGGGTACTCAAAGGTCAAACTTCTAAATATTGTATTTTCTGACTATAGCTTTTCAAAATTATTTCACATGTTTCTTTACCAAATTGTAAGAATGTTTTAAATTTCATACGGATATCTTTAATATTCTTTGAGAAAATATTTTATGTTACTTTTATTGTGCTAAATAATCAGGTATTCCACATGATGCAGAAATCCTGATTAAAAATCTGATGTGTTACACTCACATGACTTTCTCTACTCTTGTACAAACTATTTTTACAAACGCTTATTCTCCATCTACTTCATGTTAATCGAAATAAACATTTGCAGACTCTATCTTATTGCTAATTTCCTTGTAGATGTAAGGGGAATATACATTTACAAGAGCAATATAGAAATACAGTAGCCTTTAAGCACATACATATCCCTTAATAGCTGGTTGCTAGGTGCAGCACCATTCCCTTTGCCACAGATTAATACTCTTTGCATATCCAAGACAAAAGAAAATGAATAACGAATTCCCATTTGAGAAAATAAGTATTGAAAAATTTAAGGGAATAACAAGCAATATCTCGAAAATGGTTCACTCAACAACAAAAATGTATATGACATAAATTGTGTATTTTAACGCGATCTACATTTGTTGTGTAGTAAAATTTTGTCTATCTCTTATGGTTTACCAGTTATGCAAAAGTCGTTCTCAATGAAGAATACTTTTGGAGACATTCCCAGAAAATTCGAGATATACAATTCATTTGCCATAAAAATGAGCTAAACTTATGGTATTTTATTCAAAATCGTTAGTGCCATTTTTGAGAAAATTAAAATTTTCGAAAAATGTTTCATGTAAAGGGTACTCTGGGGTGGGGGATTTTTTTGAAAACCTTCGTGTCGCATCTCTGGAAGATACTAAATCTAACTGGTGTTTATCCGACTGTTCGTTTCTGAGTTATGCTGTTCACAGACAGACACACAGACACACACACAGACACATGTTTCTAAAAATGCCTTTTTTGGATTCAGGGATCTCAAAACAAGTATTTCCGGTGAAATCTCGGTATGGAATTTTTGGGTGGAATGCAATACTTCCCCTACTTACTATACGCAGTAGAGAGAGTAATAAAACATGACAATATTATTTAAACACTGGTATAAAAATTGGCATATACAATTTTATTCTCTTCTGGCTGCTTCATAAAGAGTTTTAAACCTTTAAATACGTTTTTAACATTTTATCCTCAATGGTCGAATTAATTATGACATATCTTGAGCAATTTAAAAGTGTAGCAAAAACCTGAAGCTGACTTTTTTTATGCCGGGATGATGCAACAACGTGGTGCAGGTACGTAGTTGCTACCTTTTCGAGTTTTTTTTTCAAAATATGTTGTTGATTCTGCTGCCGGATGCTCCAGTGGTAGAGGTATGAGTATTTTGCGTGGATGTATTGTAAAGGGCAATACCAGTTTAACCTGACTGAGAAATTTGTTGTGAACGAATATTTGAGTCCTTGTATCGAGTTTCTGATCGTTTGAAATGAAATATATTGGCTGTGAATTGCAGCACTCGAAACCATAATAATTGAATTATTATACCTGATAGCTTCTGCAGTATCAAAGTTACGGTTGGAAATAAAAGTAAAAGAAACTAGAAACGTAACTTAAACGTGAGTCGATAAAATGTTGACCGCCAAGTTACCTCGCAATAGGCGCTACTCACACGAGTGCGTCACTGGGTGCTTAAAATATCACACGAGCAAGTATCATTGGTGGTACCAGAAATGAGTAATTAATGTGTGCAATGTATGCACGAATGCAAGTACCAGAGAAGAGAGTAACCCTCAGAGCTAGATGCACGCCTATTTATTCATTTTAGCTCCGTCTTACATTTTATTCCCCCACACACATTCTACCTTATACGTCGCATATCTCAAAACTCTTAGTATCAGAATGCTACATTGTTACTAGAAGCTTAGCTAAAATTCTCAGAATTTCCGACGCCTCTCTAATTTCCAGAATTGGCCTACATGCCTGTGTAACGTACCAAACTTAATTTTAAACTGTGTTCCCAGAAATCCTTAAGCTAATGATTTCGCTCCTTCTCGGCTCACTAACATCTTCGGCTAGACTGACTGCTAATTACCTCCATCTTTCCGGACATACTCTTCAGCTCAAAATTGTTACATTATACACTGATTCAATATAAGGAAATTATTTACTGCAATTATTCCTCTATCTTACTATCGTTTCTTTATTTCATTTTTATATCTCCCGTCGATAATTACGATATCAAACCATATGCCAGGTTTTTAAGTACATTCTCTCCGAGTTTGTGCTCAAAATGTGAACAAGATTGATTACAAACTATATAATTTGGAACATTTTAATGTACATAAGTGAAAGAGAAACCACTCGTGTAAAAAGCATTAGAAGCAAATACAAGCCATTAGACCATGTGTTTTCGGACGTTTAAATGTTCATGTGATGAAGCCTTAAAGAACTGTATTTTCAAAATGCTGACAAAATTTTAGCTATGCTTAACAATCTATTCCAACATTTATTTATTGTTATTCGTGTATGCAAACCAGTTTTGGCGGAATCGTAAAACAAGTAAATAGAGAGCTTGGTTATAAATTATTAAAGTTCTTTCACAAATACATAGTGCATGGGTCACTGACCGTGCATTCATATTTAACATACAAATTAAAGGTGACAAAAGAAACAAAAATAAAGAAATATATGTTGCCCCTGAATAGCTGAACAAAGTCAATCTGGCTTCGCGCACACTAGCTAGGGAATTGCCCACGTTTTGCCAGTTCTTTTGGTCAGCCAGTAGATCCCAACATGCCACTCTCCTTCCAGCAGGACTTAAGAATTTTTCTTTGAGTTTGTTTGCTGGTTTTCCCACTGTGCACATTCGGCCAGATTATGTACCAGTCTTCATCTAAACCACAGAATGGGCACATTTTCCTGCCAGAATCATCAGTCATTTTCTGGGCCCTCCAGCTTCCCAGTAGTTAATACCCTAAGTGTAACAATTAGCGCATTGATGTCTTTTGTATATGTGTGCCAGCTCCGGGATGTTAGAACATCCAACTGAGTTCTCAAAGAAAGCTTTAGCTGAATGAAGCCGAGTTCATATTCATTGAGAGATTCATTTATTAATCTTCTAGCAGGATTGAGATCGTCCAAATTAGGAACTATTGTCTTCATTTTCCTCGGCGTTTTATTAGTATTGCTCACTATCGGAAAATTGATCTAAGTTATTAAGGGAAGGGTCTGAGAAACTCTCTTCAAAACGTTTTACATTGGAAGAGCTGCTTGTTTGTGAAAGTGGAATTTTAATTCTTGATATGAGCTTCGGTGATTGTCTATGTTAGCGTTTCACTTTCTATTGGTATGAGTATTGCAGTTCCTATAGTTTTGCTACAGGCATTTACAGCGTGCATATTTGCTGATTCTGAAGTTCCCGGGAGATTGTTTTCAAGGCAAGATTAGCTATTTAAGAAAAGCTGCGGAATCTCTCTCTGAAGGTTCTGCGATTTTGTTTTCAGGGCAATGTTTCAGGATAACCTTAATAACCAATTCTGGAAAATCCTTTAGGACATCAGATTTATGTGCCTCCTCAAAGGCGCGGCGGTTTCTTTCGTAGTACCAGTGATGCTCTGGTAACTTTTCTAACTCATGAGGGTAAATGTTCGCCTTAAACATCATGAGATGCGGGTATATCCGGGTTCATAATTTCTATTCCAAGATAGGTTACTGACGATGCAGTTGAGATACCTACCTTTTAGCCAAGTGTTCAAGTACACAACTTAGAATATTTGGGCTAACATTAAAGATAATTATTCTTTTGTTTCTAGTCAGTAGCGGTCTGACGTCAAGGTGAATGTTATTTATGTTTATCTTTAGGTGTGAAGAAGTCAAGTTTTCTATTATATTCTTGCTTATAATACATACAGATTCTTCCATTTGATTTTCTGGATACGAAAATAATGTTTAAGTGACCAGTGAGCTTACCATGCCAGAAACATATTCTCTTACGGTTTATATTACCATTAGCTTCAATAACTATTGCCATTTCCTGCTAGGTGCAGATGCTTAACTTTTCTTTTAGTTCTGATGTTCGTTAGGATACTTGAAATTAGAGTACCTCTGTAGTAAGAGTCCTCCATTATGCGAGTTACAAACTAAATCAATAATCAACTTGGTTACCTCGAAAAAATGGCTTTCTGTAGAGGTTATGCAACACGAAAAACGGGGGGGGGGGAACAATGGATGGTGATGGCGATTTCTTCCAAAATATGGTGTTAATCCAAGGCTGTTGGTTTCTTTTGATGAAATGCTAGTAATTAACAGCAGCTAAACGTAGTTTAACTTAGGTATAACAAACTTACTTGCTGTCAACGAATGAGTCTTTGTTACATAGAAACGCAAAAAAAAAAAAAAAATAAATTAAAAAAATAAATCCACAATGCTTCTATGCAATCGCAAGAAACAACTGAATATCTAAAGGACCTTAAAAGAACGAGAAAGTGTTGAACAATTCGAACCATTAGTAACGCATATCTCGGAAATTTCTTATGATACAAAACATATTTGAAATAAATTGTTTGTTTTAAAGAGATTTGCATCTTCTGTGTAGCACTTTCCGGTCAATCCCTTAACGCTTTCCAGTTATACACTATTATACAAAATTCCTTCCGAATGAAGACTTTGCAGGCTGTTCCCAGAAAATTAAAAATGTAAATTTCATTTCTCATATAAATACTTAAGTATATGGTATTTTGATCAAAATCGCTAGAACTATTTTTGGGCCAATTTGGGGTGAGGGCAACGTTTTGAATGTCTTCAAGTCGCAAATATTTGAAGACACTGAAAGTATTTAACAAGAATGATATCTCTCCGGCATTTCACAGAAATACACACGGACAAGCACATGGAGCTTTTCCAAAAAAGTTTTTTGCGGGATTAATGGGCTTCAAAACATGCATTTCCGGTGAAATCCTGACTCGAATTTTTGCGTGGAGTACAATACCTTCTCTTACCTACTATAGGTAACTGGCAGAGGAAGTAAAAACCTGTAAACTATATATTTCCTGTAATTTTCAAATTTTTGTTGAATAATATAACTCGCATAATGGGCTGCGTAATATAAAAACAGTTGTGTCAGCGCGCTCGCCTTTCCACTCAAAAACGTCTAACATGATTGCTTAGAAAATTGGTATGTCATACTTCAGATTCCACTTTATTAGTCATCTACCTTCCCCCTTAGAGAAGTAACTCGTTTACTATTAAGCCGTGCAAATTAAAAAAATCTAATGTTACACTCACATGACTTTCTCTACTCCTGTACAAACTATTTTTACAAACTCTTATTCTCCACATATTTCATATTAATCGAGATAAACATTTGCAGAAACAATCTTTTGACATGCAAAGAGAATTACATTTTACACATAGCGACCAGTTCTAAGAATATTTGACTATCGCTTAACGCCTACTATGTTCCCCTTTTTTGTATTTGCAAGGGCAATATAAGTACAGACGTATCTCCTAATAGCTGATTGCTATTTGCAGCACCATTCTCTTTATCACAGATTGATGATGATGATAATGATGATGATGATGATGATGAGATACGGTTTAAGGGCGCTAAACAGCTAAGGTCATCAGCGCCTTTACAAAGTATAAAGGTTACAGTCCAAAAATAAAAGTCCGATTAAAACAGCATAATTAAAAAACGGGACACAAACTCGCGATGTCCAAAGGTAAAAAACAAAACACCAAATGCCAAAAACACTAAAACACTAAAACACTAAAAACATGGTCAATAAAAGAGTAAAACAACGTGTCAAGAACTGTAGAATGCGAGGGACACGAGCGCCAGATGTCCATTGGGGAGGAGATGCCCCATTAAAAAGACAACATAAAATCACACAGTCAAAAGACGCTCAGCGCATCAAATGCGTCGGCTAAAGCCAATGTCACTGATAAAACGTAAAAGACATACTACAGCAGGCGCGTCGTCTGCCAAAACGTTGGCTAGGCCAACAGGCAGACCAACACGAACGCGCAATGGAGCTAAAACTTGACGCACCGTTAAGGGCGCATCACACTGCCCACAGAGTGGGGCGGGGTCACCACTGAGCAGGTATCTATGGCTAAAAAGACAATGTCCGATTCGTAAACGAGCTAAAAGTACCTCTTCCCGACGAGAAGAACGAGATGAACGAGAAGAGGTACCCCAGACTAACGGAAGAGGTTTAACCTCCCGCAACTTGTTCCCCCTTAGAACCGCCCACTCATCGCGCCAGCGCGAGAGGATACGGTAACGTAAAATAACATAAAAATCTGAGGAAGGAACAACACAGGTAAAACATCTGGGTGATAAAATGGCCGATTTGGCAGCGGCGTCGGCAGACTCGTTGCCTGAGATGCCCACATGTCCTGGAATCCACACGAAGGAGACGCTGATGCCAGAAGCATCAAGCGAGTGGAGCAGATCATGAATGCGCTGTACGAGCGGGTTGTAACTATACAGCGCGTGAATACTCTGAAGGACACTCAGAGAGTCCGTACAAACAACACAGCGCCGTAACACATTGATATATACTAAAACGTTCGGCGGTATAAATCGAACATTGTCCAGGTAAACGAAAAGTAAAACTCTGTGCACCAAAAATAAAGGCACATCCTACTCCAACACCAGTCTTAGACCCATCGGTATATATAAAATGACAGTCCCCGAACTGCGCCTGTAGCTCTTTAATAAAGCGGATCTAAGGACGGAAGCAGAGGTCTCATTTTTCGGCATCGACGTTAACCCAAGGTGACAGTGGGCCTCAGCGCGCGACCATGGAGGAAAACGCGTTTCCCCTCGTGGAAGGACCGGCGCTGGCGTAACGTCCAAATGCCGGAGTAGCAGTCAAAATCGAACCCCTGGAGGGACCAATGCAGAGAAGCTAACTATATATTGGCGATCAAGCGAATCCTAAAAAAATATCGCGAAGGACGGGTGGTCAGCAAGCTTAAGAGTCCACAGGCATAGCTGCATAAAAGCATCTCACGCCGGAAGGACAGCGGAGGCTCTGCAGCTTCAGCATACAGACTGGGAACCGGACTGGTTAGAAAGGCCACGATGGTGAATGGCATTCAATCGACGTAACACAGATGGACGTGCCGACGAATAAACAATGCACCCGTAATCAAGCTTGGATCGGACCAAAGAGCGATAAAAGCGAAGAAGGACGGTCCGATCAGCTCCCTAGGATGTGCCACTTAAAACACGCAAAAGATTAAGAGAACGGTCACACTTTGCTTTTAAAAAGGAAATGTACGAAGTCCAACACAACTTCCTATCAAAAATCAACCCCAAAAATTTCACCTCGTCTGCAAACGGAAGTATGCCTGGCCCCAGATGGAGAGAGGGCGGAGGGAAAGCCTTCCGTTGCCAGAAATTGATACAGACGGATTTTTCGGCGGAGAAATTAAAGCCGTTGGCTTTACTTCAGGCGTAGAGACGGTCGATACAGCTCTGGAGACGGCGTTCGAGTAGACAGGTCCGCCGTGAACTGCAATAAATTGCAAAATTGTCAACAAAAAGGGACGATGAAATGCCAGGTGGAATACAATCAACAATGGGGTTGATAGCAATCGCAAAAAGTGTGACACCGAGTACAGAGCCCTGCGGTACTCCGTTCTCTTGAATAAAACGACTAGATAAAACCGAGCCCACACGTACACGGTCCGTCATAAACTCCCGAAGAAATTTGGGAAAACGCGGTTCGTCATAAACTCCCGAAGAAATTTGGGAATACGACCGCGGAAATTCCATGCATGGAGTGTACGTAAAATGCCGCCCCTCCAACAAGTGTCATAAGCTTTCTCCAGGTCAAAAAACCACAGCCACTGTTTGACACTTTCTCAGAAATCCGTTCATAATATGCGTCGACAGAGACACCAGATGGTCGACGGTAGAGCTATGGCGACGAAATCCACACTAAGCGTTCGCCAGAATTTTGTGAGACTCAAGCCACCATGTCAACCGCCCGTTGGTCATGCGCTCCATCACCTTGCAAACGCAAATGGTGAGGGAGATAGGGCGGTAGCTGAAAGGTAGTTGGCGATCCTTATCAGGCTTAAGTATAGGGACAATGGTGGCTTCGCCCCAAACGGAAGATAAAAGGCCGTCCTGCGAAATACGATTCTAGACCCGTAAGAGAAATAGCTTACTGTCGGCTGAAAGGTTCTTTAACAGCAGAACATGAATGCCATCCGGCTCAGGAGCGGAGTGCCTAGAGCAATGAAGAGCGTGCTCCAGCTCCCTCATTGTAAAAAGGGCATTATAACATTCCGTATTATCAGACCGAAAAATATAGGCTGCGGAATCCAGCCGGTCTTTGATAGAGGGAAAGCCGGCGGAATATTGGTCTGAACTGGATACTGCCTCAAAAGCAGCACTCAGAGTGTTAGCGATGGCAGCCGATCCACTACGGTGGCATTGGAAACCGGAAGGCCAGAAACAGTACAATGCGACACTTTACCTGAGAAGCGACGAAGTTTATCCCAAACACCAGATGAAGGCGTAAAGCGATCAAAAGACTCGATAAAACGAGTCCACGACGCCTTCTTGCTATCCTGAATAATGTGACGAGCCCTGGTGCGCGATTGTTTAAAAGTCACCAAATTATCAAGTGTAGGGTGTCGCCGAAACACCCTAACTGCAGTTCTACGGGCACGAACGGCGTCCCGACAATCCTCGTTCCACCACGGAACAGGCAGTCGCCGAGGTTGAGAGGACGAACGGGGAATTGCGCGTTCGTCGGCAGAGAAAATCGTAGACGTAAGGTGCTGCACTAGTAGGTTAATGTCGGCGAAGGGTTGGTCATCAAAGTGTACGAGGCTGGAATACAAGCTCCATTCGGCTTTTGGGAATATCCAGGCAGGTACTCTGGAATGCTGTACGTGGTGTGACAGAGGAGAAACGACGCAGGGGTAAGGGCCGCTGGAGTAGGTGTCAGCGACGACGTTCCCTAGCACAAGCCCTTGGCGAACCCCACAGGGGGTGATGGGCATTAAAATCTCCCAACAGAAGAAATGGTGTTGGGAGAGCGGACAGGAGAGCTCGAATGTCCGCGGGAGCAAGGGGAGACGATGGAGGTGAATACACATAGCAAACAGAAAAGAAAAACCCGGGTAACTGCAGTCTAATGGCAACAGCTTGCAAGTCGGACGTAAGAGTGAGACGTTGAAAATGAACGTCATTACGCACTAACAACATGACACCTCCATGAGCAGGAGTACCTTCCTCCGGTTCAAGGTCGTAGCGAACCGGAGTTTATCCTCGGATATCAAAAGGATCGTGAGGGCGAAGCTTAGTCTCCTGCAAACACACGACCATAGGCGAATGGGAACGCAATAAAAGTTGCAGTTCCGCCCTATGCGATCCTACACCACGTACATTCCAGGTCAGGATAGCCATTAAGAAAAAGGGATAAACTGTCTACTTAGAAGGGCGGCTTAAAATTACCTTTTGTTTAACCTTTGGGCTCGGGCTTTTGGTATGAGTTGGTCACGACTCCATAGCCTCCTCGAAGGGAGGGCCCACGCGCTCAGAGCCAGAAACCGATTCAAGCGCCGAGAATCGGTTCTGAGTGGCGATGGGTGAGGGGTGCCGCTGAGCGCGGCTTGTTCCAGGAGCTTCCTGGAACTGCGACCTCCGAGGAGGAGAAGGTGAACTCTGCTTACTGTGAACACGCGGAGGGTCTTTTAAAAAGTCTTCTCTTCGAAATTTCTGCTTCGGTTTTTTCTCTGTGGCTTGTGACTTCATAGACTTGGTAACAGGAGGTGAAATGGACGGCCGGATGGTAGTGGCGGTCAAGGCAGTCATGGTCCAATTTTGAGTCCCAGCATCCTTCCGGGGTACTGACGAGGCAACAACAGAACTGAATGTCCCCGATCGCAGGAGCGAAGGTTGGCGCGCATGGTAACACCTCCGGGCTTCGGCGAAGGTGAGTTTCTCCTTTATCCGGATCTTCTGGATCGCCTTCTCGTCCAAATACCGCGGACAGTCGCCAAATGAAGCAGAATATGACCCTTTGCAATTGACGCAGACGGGGGCTGTTGAACAGGCACCTTCGTGTGAGGGCTTGCTACATGTTGCACAGATGTTAACGGCACTCTTACATGAGACTTGCGTATGCCCAAAACGTTGGCATTTAAAACAACGCAGAGGTCTAGGATATAAGGCCTCACAGAAATCCGTTCGTACCCTGCGGAAATGCTCGTGGGCAAATCGACGCCATCAAATGTTAGAAACAGGGTATGAGTGGGTACCAATACGCCGTCGCGTTAGGCCTGCAGTCGATGCACTTCGGTCACCTTTTGATCGGAGAATATTCGACCAGGTCCTCGTCCGATACACCATCGAGGCTATGCGTGGTGACAACGCCTCAACAGGAATTCAATGTGCGGTGCTTCTCAACACGGATGGGATAACCGTGGAGAAGCGTAGCGCGCAACAAGGTCTTAGTTTGCTGATCGGACTTCGAGTGTGCTAATAACGAGCCATTCCGTAGCCGAGTGCAGGATTGAACCGCACCAGCAATAGCCTCTATGCCCTTCTGAATTATAAAAGTGTTCACCTTCTCAAAGTTTTGTCCTTCTTCTGTTCTTGAAATGACCAAGTAACAACCAGATGTCGGCTGTGCTACTTCTGTTACAATAACCTTTCGGCGCTTATTTGAATTAATGGAGAAAGGGTGCTCCATAGCGAAATAATTCCTCCACCATTTCAACCGTCTCCGACCTCAGGCTCTGACTTCCCGGGCGTTACCCCGGCTTGGGTGAGTGGCCTATCTATACCTATCTCACCCCAGGGTCACACCTCCCAGAACATAGACAGAGGGACACAATCGCCGTTAGAAGTCAGCAGCTCATGAAATGGCCCCCCCGCGAAACTGCAGTTGAACAGCGGATACGAACACATACCCTACATGACGACCCCGGGTGGTGGGGATGACGCCATTACCCACTCACCCAGCTGCGCACCCAGTGCGTGGGTATCCGTCAGGCTGTGTCCACGGAGGATTTAAATAAAAAGATAAAAGAAACTAAAAGTGTGTGGGCGTTTCAAACGCAAGGTAGACCGGCGAAGAAGTAAAAGAGATGTGTAAATGATTGGGCGTGGGGCGAAATGTGCAGAAGTAGAAGAGAAGAAAGAAACGATGGCGAGGGGCGACATGCAATGAAATGCACAGAACACATTAGTGCCTACCTTGAGTCCCCCGGTCACGAGAACGAACCCACCTCGACCGGATGAGGGTGGAAGGATGATGGCGATGATTGGCTCGGGAACCCCCGGGTACGCCAACACCCGTACTCACATAAGGTGAGCCCCTGGGGGGTTACCACAGATTAATACTCTTTGCACATCCAAACCGAAAACATGAATAACGAATTCCTATTTGAGAAAATAAGTATTGAAAAATATAAGGAAAAACAAGCAATATCTCGAAAATGGTTCACTTAACAAAAAAAAATGTATATGGCATAAATTGTGTATTTTAACGCGATATACATTTTTGTGGAGTAAAAATTCGTCTATTCTCTTATGGTTTACCAGCTATGCAAAAATCGTTCACAATGAAGAATACTTTTGGAGACATTCACAGAAAATTCAAGAAATACATTTTATTTGCCATGACAATATCTTAAACATATGATATTTTAATCAAAATCATTAGAGCCATTAATATTTTCGAAAAATGTTGGGTAATCTGGGGTGGGGGGATTTTCTTGAAAACCTTCGTGTCGCATCTCTGGAAGATACTGAACATAAATACCAAGTTTGGTGTTTATCTGACTGTTCGTTTCTAATGCTGTTCACACACACACACACGCACACACACACACGCGCGCGCGCGGAGATGTTTCCAAAAATGCTTTTTTTGGATTCAGGGGATCTCAAAATATTATTTCCGGTGCAATCTCGGTGTCGAATTTTTGGTGGAATGCAATACTTCCCCTACTGACTATACGTAGTAGGGAAAGTAAAAATATTACTTAACAGTTTATCATGTTTTTCACAAAATTAACTATACAAAAATTTGGACGTGCTGAACTTTTATGAAGTTTATGAAATTTTTGATATTATTATCTGTGTACAAATTAGTTGCGTGAACTATGATTACAGATGCATAACATCACAAGAAATATTACAGTTGCAATCGCAAAACAAGCAGAAACAAGAGAGACAAGTATGGGTGACTTTAAAGGATTTAATGCTCTGAATTTATTAACACCGCAAAAGAAAAGTGTATTGCTGTTTTTAAAACAGTACATGACAAGTATATTGCACAGTCTGAGATGCAGAGTGTCAGCATGCAGCGGGTAGGGACAGAGAGTAATAGATTGGGGGAGAGAGAAGCGAAATAAGGTGATACCGTAATTATTGACAGGAAGATATAAATAATTAAATAAAGAAATAATGGTACAATAGAGAAATAATTACAACAAATACTTTGTATATTAAATTAATTTATAATGTAATAAGCCTGAGTTAAAGGTTTTGTCCGAAGAAAAGTCATTAGGGAGGTATGCTAAGGAAAGTTGTAGTAATAATCGAATTCAGAACACATTAACATAAAGCTTCTTGGAATGCAGTTAGGGTTGAGTTCAGTACATTTGCAAAGTCACGCAGGCAGGAATTCTCCAAATTAGATAGGGAAATGGAGTTCTTAGATTTGAGCAAGGCACAACATAGAAACAGCTTCAGATATGCATACTTAAGAGATTTAGGATTAGACCGCTTGCGTAGGAACGTTGGTAGGGTTAGTGATAGGAGGCGAAGCTTAAATTAAGGAAAGATAGTGCATTCTAAATCATTTACTTACTTAGACTTATTTACTTAAAGGTGTGACGATTCTTATGATTACTCTTGTGATTTAGTTTTATTTTAAGTTATTTAAGCGTCCAGTGACAGGTTTGAATTAGAAATATTTAGAGGCTGTTGTGAGAGATCTTTCAGTGTAAAAGTTCTACGACTTACAGCAAGTGACGCTTCGCTTCATTACTATTATAGAAATGATTAAATTCCTTAATTTAACAGCTGATGACTCTCTTCAAACAAAATAGTTTAGTTCAACATTAAAATTTATCAGCTTATAACCTGGCGTTATCCTTTTACATCACACTCATGCATACCACGAGACAAGGATCTCATAGCTATACCACTGAAGCAGCTGGCGGACTGTACAACACAGAACGAGCTAGGCGATGACATCAGAAAACTTAAATATGGGTAAAACTAAACGTAAATTGATTCAACATCTAAATAACAGCATCAAAACTTTGAAGCGACATGTGATGGCTTCAAAGAGAAGAAGAGAAACGAGACAGATAATGAGTTTGAGAAACAGGACAGAAAGATTGAGAGGGTTTGGAGAGGGAGTGAGGCGGACGTGAGGAATGCGTATTTGAGGATTGAGTGATAATCATTTTGAGGCGGGGAGAAGAATTTCTGCAAGCAGAGCTGCGTACAGATCTAGCGTTTTAATATTTATACATTTTTCTTGCGGCCTGAAAGAAGTATGCGGATCTAATAATTAAATATGAAAGATGTTTACTTATACCATGCTTTTAAAATCTGATAAATATTTACACGGTATTAATGACTAGAAGTTACATTAATGCTTTCATTAGCGCACACTTCGCGCACCCATGACCGTCGAGTTGCATATTCTCTGCGTGGAAGAGAAACAAAGAACGGGCATAATTTCAAAACTAATGCTTAAAATAATTCAATATTAAAATTAACAGTGTATATGTATTGTAAAGGGCTAAAGCTATAAACAATAAGGAAACAAAACTGTGTTTTAATTTAGCTCTGCATTTCTACTTTAATAAGTTCTAGCTGATTTATTACGTTGAATGTGATACAAAGTTCAGTTACAATGAAAAGAAATTGAGAGAATGCACAGAAAATTCATTACTCTGCATGTCAATATTTCAATAATACGATGCTTTAATCCGTATTCTTAAAAACGATACAAAATAATGAGCTTTTTACATGTAAGGAATGCTTCGAGGTACCTAAAGGTAACGCATAATGAAACCATTTCTGAACATTTATTTCGACTAACATGAGGAAGGCAGAAAAATAAGCGTTAGTAAGAAAAAAAGCTTAGACTTGGAAATGACTTTCTCTACTCTCTGTCGTTTATTTGTGGGTATACAAACCCTTCTTACTATAGCTTATTTTTCTATCTACTATATTATAATCCAAATAAGCCTTTGCATAAATAGCTATACTGCACTTATCGTTATGCATACAAAGGGTACAGCGATAGTCAAATATTTAAGAACTGCACACTATATGGTGGCCTTAAAATTCCATACTGATTCCATGCAATTGTGAGAAACAACCGAAACTTGACAGAATTTTAACAGAATGACCAAGAAATTAACAATTCGAAACTTTATAACAGATATCTCAAAAACGACTTATGCCACAGAAAAGCTACTTCAAATAAATAGTGTGTTTTAAAGAGGTCTACATTTTTGTGAAGTATGTTTTCGTCTGCTTAACGTTTACCGTTGTACAAAGTGATACCAATTTCCCTCCAAATTAAGAGAACTTCGTAGGCAATTTCCAGAAAATACAAAATTACATTTTATTTGTCGTGTAAATATCTTTAATTTATTAAACCAAACTCATTAGTCACTGTTTAGAAAACAAAAAAAATTGAAAAATATTCCATATAAAGGGTAGTGGGATTTTCTTGAAAATATTCGTGTCTCATCTTTAAACGATACTGAACTTTAGTACCAAGCTTGATACTTATCCGACATTTCGTTTTTGAGTTAGACTCTTCTCTCTCTCTCTCTCTCTCTCTCTCTCTCACACACACACACACACACACACACACACAAACCGGTGCTCAAGCACCACATATATTTAAAGAAAATTTACATAAATACCTTATCTCTTAGTGCACGTATTTCCATTAAGTATGTGCCCAAGCTTGGCCAGTTTTGACTGTTTAGAATCAAGTCCCAGCATGCTGTCCTCCGTCTGTTGGAAGCCAAAAATACTTCCGGTAATAATTTTTTCCTAATACTCTCCGTCTGCACGCATGCTGCCAAAATATGCGTCCAGTCTTCTTGTTCCCCGCATATTGGGCAAATCCTCCTGCCATCATCATCCGCAATCTTGCGAGCTTTCCACCCTCCCAACCTAAGCCATGCTATTCCCGTCCTCTGTTTTATACCTAATTCCAAAATATATGTTTCCATGCTCCACCTAGTTTTTATTTCATTTTGTAGCTCCAGTGTTGATCTTTGTCTACATTCAGACTCTATTTTCTGCCTGTTTATATCGCATGGTCGTCTATTGACTTTTTTCACGGCACTGAGTGTATTTTCCATTACGCCTTTGCCACATATCGTTGAAGCTTATTTTTGACAATTCCCGTTGTAACCCCTCCGCCCACCTTTTTGGATGCTTATGTTGTTCATTTGATGACGATAACATATTACTCTCAGAGTTGTTTGATCACCTTTAATTATTCGCAGCCAGTACCTAACTACATTTAGTTTAGCAAATACAGCATATTCCCAACATCGTACCTCACGAAGAACTCCGTAACTGAAGCACCCCTCCCCAACCCTAGTAGAGGGTAGAGAAAGTCACGAGTATATAACAGATGTTTTTTTTTAGTTAAGCAGCTGGTTCTTTTATCTCATTATACACACCTGTTTCTAAAAATGCTTTTATGTTCATTGAGTCTCAAAACACGTAATTCTATTTAAATGTTGATTTCCAATTTTTGGAATGAGTACAGCAGTTTAGAACTGCAAACGGTGTTTCATAAGATCAGAAAAAGCCGAAGGAGGAACTGAAACACATTACGCTGTTTAAACATGCACATATTTATGTCTTATAGTTAGGTGGACATTTTTCGTGTCCTGGGAAGATACGATACTGCATCAGATAACCTGAGGGTATTGATTGTCTTGAAGCCTTTGTGAAACTTACATATAGAACTCTAAAGAAAGAGACTGACCACGAAAGGAAGGGAAGCTTTGGATCTCTTTATGTGCAAAGGAAGACGACTATTGAAGCGTAAGTACTATTGCAAGAGATAGGTTTTGTATTCATGAACTAAGGGAAAGTTTTATTGTACAGCTCAACGACTACATCCAGAATATAAGGAACAGAAAACGGAACGAAGGCCCAAACGCAACAAGAAAACGTCGTGGGCTATGTCAGAGACACAATCAAAACGTATGCAAGGTATGTTGAATGTAAGACATAGGTATGAAGAGATTTTTCAAGTGTAATGCATCTAGCACATTTTTTACTTTTCTACTACGTATCCAGTACGTAGAGGAAGTATTGAATCCTTCCCAAAAATTCGATAAAGAGATTTCACCAGAAATATAATTTGTAGCCATCCGAATAATAGTAATAATAATAGTTATAATAATAATAATAATGTTTGTGTGTGAATAGAATATTTAAAAACAAAAATCGAATAAATACCAAACTTCTAAGCTCCGAAACCTGGAACAAATTAGATGTTTCCATAAAGATAGCTCTAAGGATTTTGGTTAAAATACGATTCATTGAAGATATTTGAATAAAGAATAAAATGTGTATCTTTAATTATGTAAAGTTCTCCTTATTCTGAATGACTTAGAAAATTGGTCAACCGTAAGATACAAATATGCATCTCGTTAAATCTCACAGTTTATGCAAAAATATGATGTGATGCATTCACGTCTTTCTCTACCTTCTATCGTTTATTAGTGGGTATACAAACTATTCTTAGTAAAGATTATTTTTGTATCTACTAAATTTTAATTCAGATAAGTATTTCCGAAATAGCTACATTACACATTTCATTATAGATACCAAGAAAACAGCGATAGTCAAATGTTTAGGAACTGGACGCTGTGTGCTGGCCTTAAAATTCCATACTGCTTCAATGCAATCGCGAGAAACAACTGAAAATCGATGAGACTAAAAGAATGACAAGTATTGAACAATTCGATCCTCTAATAATGGATATCTCAGAAACGGATTATGCCACAGAAAAGCTTATTTTATGTACATTGTGTATTTTAAAGAGGTCTACATTTTTCGTATGGTACGTTTTCGTCTATCGCTTAACGTTTTATAGGTACAAAATTTCTTTTCGAATGAAATAGACTTCGCATGCTATTCCCAGAGAATTCAACATACATATATATATATATATATATATATATATATATATATATATATATATTACTTGTCATGTAAATATCTTTAATACGATATTTTAATCAAAATCGTTAGCCAGTTTTTAAGAAATCAAAATTTTCGAAAAAATGTTCTATATAAAGGGTAGTTGACGGTGGAAAATTTTCTTGAAAATCTTTGTGTCGCAGCTTTGGAAGCAACTAAACCCAAATACCAGCGTGATATTTATCCAACTTTTCGTTTTAGAGTTATGCATCTCTCTCTCTCTCTCACACACACACACACACACACACTTTTCTAAATATGCTTTTGTTTCAGGAACCTCAAAACATGTATTGCGAGTGAAATCACGATATCGAATGTTTGGGTGGAATGCACTACATTCTCCACCTGCTATGTACGAGGTAGAGATAGTAAAATATACTGTTTTACTGTATTGAAGATGCTTCAGAACATGTATTTCCCAGAAATCTCGGTTGAATTGTGGGTGTAATATACATTCCCCTATTTACTACTCATATAGAAAGTAAAAAAAACAGCATTTTTTTATCAATAGAATATTTCAAAAGCAAACCATAAAGCCTCGGATAAACGTCACACGTTTTTAAGTTTCACATGTTCCAAAGCCGTAACATGAAGATATTAAAGAAAATCCTTCTACCCAGGTGAAAAAAATGGATGTTTTTCATTTGGCAAAAAAGACTAACGTTGCTGTTTAAAATAGGATACTTTGGATATCTCTTAAATTTTCTGAGACTAGCCTGTGAAGTAATCTTTATACTGAATGACTTTTGTAAAATTGTTATACTGTAAGAGATAAACAAAATCTTACTATACAAAGAAATGTAGATCTTCTTAAAGCACACACCTTATATCAAATAATGGTATTTTTGGCGTGAACCATTTGCGAGCTATTCCTTGCTATTGGTTTGAATTTAAAACACACATTTTTCAAGCAGTAAGTCGCTATTCGTGCTAATTTTTTTTTGCGATCCTACAAAGATCATGGAATTTCAAAGCCATCGTATAGCGATCTACTTTTAAAAAAAATTCATGTGTTACACTCACATGACATTCTCTACTCTTGTACAAACTTTTTTTACAAACGCTTATTCTCCATATACTTTAGTTTCTCTACTACGTAGAGTAAGTAGGGGAAGTATTGTATTCCACCCAAAAATTCGATACCAATATTTCAACAGAAATATATGTTCTGAGGCCCCATGAATCCAAAAAATTCATTTTTGGAAACATGTCCGTGTGTGTGTCTGTGTGTGTGTCTGTGAACAACATAACTCAGAAACGAACAGTCGGATAAACAACAAACTTGAAAAGGGTTTCAAAAAAATCCCCCCACTTCAGATTACCCTTTACATGGAACATTTTTCGAAAATTTTAATTTTCTCAAAAATGGCTCTAATGATTTTGATTAAAATATATGTTTAAGATATTTTCATGACAAATGAAATGTATATCTCGAATTTTCTGGGAATGTCTCCAAAAGCATTCTTCATTGTGAACGACTTTTGCATAACTGGCAAACCGTAAGAGATAAACAAATTTTATTATACAAAAAATGTAGATCGCGTTAAAATACACAACTATTGTCATATACATTTTTTGTTAAGTGAACCATTTTCGAGTTATTGCTTGTTATTCCCTTAAATTTTCCAATACTTATACTTTTTCTCAAATTCGTTATTCAATTTTTGTTTTGTCCTGGTAATCAAAGAGAATGGAATACTCCACATAGCAACCAGCTTTTAAAATATTTAACTATCGCTTAAAGCCTACCAATTCCCCTTGCGTCTAAAAGAAAATTAGCAATAAGCTTAACATCTCGATATCCCGATTAACATGAAGCATATGGAGAATAAGCGTTTGTAAAATAGTTTATACAAGAGTAGAGAAAGTCATGTGGGTGTAACACATCAGATTTTTTAAGAAAGGTTCGTGTGTGTATGTGTGTATGTGTGTGTGTGTGTGTGTATGAACGTCATAAATTCAAAACTTAAAGTCGGTTACGTGCCAAAATTGATATTTAAGTTCAGTATCTTTCAAGGATGTCACAAAAAGATTATAAAGAAAATCCCCCGCCCAAACTATCCTTTGCATGGAAAACGTTTCTAAAATTTGGATTTTCTCAGAAAAGACTAACGATTTTAATAAAAATACAGCATGTTTCAAGTATTTTTATGGCAAATGAAACGTGTATGGTTAATTTTCTGCGGATAATCAATAAAGTCCTCTTCATTCTGAATGATTTTACATAATCCGTTAATCATAAGAAATACACAAAATATTTATATAATTCGATGAGTTGCTTTGTTTTTAACTCACATCACATCTACGCTTAGGTTTTTACTAAGAAGCGCTTTCGGAAGAAGACTTTCTCCCATCCTCAGTTTAAGAACCTTTTAAAGTTGAACTTCACATTCTCCTTAGTCTTGAAGGCCCCATATATTTATGGGGTATGCAAGCCAAAGGGGTGAATGTAACCAACTCACCATATCATACAATGAACATAACATTAAATTAATAATACTTGTGTTAATCACAAACACAAAATCTTACTACACAAAGACCTCATGTCTTACATTATTTTGTGGAGTTTAACCATTTCAAACATATTCCTTGTTATTGGTATAGAATTTTCAAATACTTATACTTGGAATTTCACAGCCATCACTGAGGACACGCTTTGCCTACTGTATCGTGAAATGCAACGTGTAAATGTGAATTGAAAGTTTATCGAATTAAAAAGAAGTAGCTAGTATAATATGTGAAGAAGGATTTATCTTTACATTATTAGCACCACGCTTTGGGCACCAAACTTGAGGTAGTTCCAGCCCCACGTACGATACGAAGTTTCCGGTGGCCTTCGCCCCAACGTTTAAAAAGTCAACTTTGTATTTTAATGTTTCTTTAAATACTATATATTATGTTTGCCTGGCTGCGTCAGTAGTAATTTGCAGAAACACGCATCTCTTAGCAGGGGGTGGTGCGGCTAAAGAATAAGGCTTATGTAAATTATAATTGTTTACTTCACTCTTTTATTAATCCTTCACACGATTAAATAACACTTCACTGATATATCCTACTGTAGAGCTGTAAGATTTTTTTTAATTGTACTTTTTAACACGTAAACTTCATATTATTCACGCCGTAATGAATTTTATGTTTCACACTGAATACGTACCGAGCGAACTGCTCGAGAACGCTGCTTTCTACCATCTGCCGTCTGAATTTACTAATTTCATTTATTTCAAGTCTCTGATTGGCTAATCCTACTCCGATAGAATACTTGTATTTATGTTAAGTTTTTCTAGTTTTTTGATTGGCTATTTTTAAAAAAAGGTTTTATATATTAAATTATTGTTCCAAGAATTATTAGTAGCATTATTACACTTTCTAATTCATTATTGCCTCAAGGTTATCTCATTGTTAGCAACGTTCGGCTTCTATTCTCACAGCTCCTACATTGTAAGTTACTTAATACATTCATGTAACATTATTATACATGTACGTAATAATATAAACATAATATAATGACTGTTACATACACTTTATATATTATAGTATACACATATTGCTTTAAGGCAGGCTCTTATTGAATTTATATATTATATAATTAGAGTGATATTATTTAAGTATTAAAAATACTGTCTCATACGCTTTTGTAAGAACAGTTAGTAGATAGTGGGTAGAAGATTATTTTTTCTATATGAACTCTCAAAAGGAATTATGCTGCGATGGACTTTGTCTCATAAAGTTGGCTGAATGCCTGGCTATTATGTATTCCCTCTTACTTCAAACCCTTGTTAGCAAAGGGAAATGTCCTGCTGCAGCCATGTTCCGTCGGTGTATCTAGCTTTCTTGACTGCTGAGATCAGAGTCAACACACACATTAAATCAGAGGATTATATTAAAACTAGAAAAATGTATATCGTAGTTTCGATACTGGATAAATAACGAGCTGTGTATAATGGGCTAACCTGAAGCTTATATTCCCAATGTTTGAGTACTTCAGCTATTGTGGAAGAACTTGAAGAATTCATTAGTCCGTCTGTCCGAACTAACCAACCGCTGCAAGTATAGAGAAACTGATTGATTTCATCTCAATTAAGATCTTGTCTCGTTTGTTACAATTCAATCAGCCACTGAAATGCGCTCTCTGATTCTCTGACGTGTATCAAGGGACAAGTTTCTCGATCAGGCTAAGGTTCCTGGAGAACTTAAGAGTAAAGTGAAGTATAAGGTAGTGGGGGGGGGCAAATTAACGCAAATTTTAAATTTTATTTGTTAGTTTTATTACAGCAACATTTCAGCAAATCTAGACATGGTACTGTTCTATAAATTTTTTATCAGTGTATAATGATAATTGCATCATTACTTTACAACCAGTTAAAGTTAATTTTTAAAATTTTTCAAACCATTGCGTAGCGAGTCAACTTAACCCACCTAGGAGACACTTTGGCACAGGACGTGAGATAAGTTCTCTACGTGTTATTTAAATGGAGAATGTGAATTTTAAATAAATTGTTAAAAACAAATATCATGATCAAATGAGGCAGTATTTTTAACATTTAAAATGATTTCAGTCTAATTATACAATATATAAAATATAACAACAACCCACCTTAAAGCAATATGTGTATGTAACAATATATAAAAGTGTATATTACAGTCATTGTATTAATGTTTATATTATTATGTACATGTTCAATAACGTTATGTGAATGTATTACGTAATTTAATAATGTAGGAGCTGTGAGAATAACTCGTTAAAAGTTATAACAATGAGATAGCCTTGAGGCAGTAATGAATTAGAAAGTTTAATAATGCTACTGGTAATTCTTGGAAACAATAATGTAATTTTTGAGACAGTTTAATAAATAGCCAATCAACAACCAGAGAAACCTGAAAGTTAAATAAAAGTATTCTATTGGATTAGAAATAGCCAATCAGAAACTGAAATGGAGCAAAATTTACAAATTCAGAAGTTGGTTGCTAGCAGACAGTGTTCCTAACCGGACGTAATACGCGCCCTCGAGAAGTTTAATACGTATTCAGTGTGAGACAAAAACACTTTACGTGTTAAAAAGTGCAAGTAATTAATAAATAATCTCACAGCTCTCTATATCAGGAAGTGTTAATTATATCGTGTCAGGGATTAATAAATGGAGTGAAGTAAAAATTATAATCTGTGTAAGCCTACATTCTTCAGCCGCAGCACACCTTGTTAAGAAATTCATGTCTCTAACAATAATACTGACGCAGCCGAGGCAAAAAAGTATATAATATTTAAAGAAACAGTCAAATTACAAAGTTAATATTTTTAAACTTGATGCGGTATTACTTACAATGTTTGTTTACATCGGTGTTGAAGCCATCTTGTGACGTCATTCATTTGTTCGGTTTGTAGCTCCATCTAGTGTTAGCAATTTGTGGTACCTAGTATTAGTGTTTGAAAGAATTTTTAAGTTTTGTTTACTGTCCTCCGGCTAGCTATTATCCTGTTGGCTTGAACACGTATCTCTATACAGGTTGTGTAAACGGAAAGGAATCTTTTATCCAAAAAGAACACTGATGAAGAAATTTGTTTTATAATTTTTATTGTCGAACACGTTAACTATCACATTTACACATTGATCTTAACACTCGCCAAACTGAAACTGTTTTAATAACTTCTTACTTATCACTTTTAATTCGCGTACTTCAACTTTGTGTATTATTAACTTTACAACACTTTAGATTTTTCGTAACTTGTGAATCTATAGCCGACGTATCTCATACAAATATTTTGACGAACTGACGAACTGAAGACGACGTGTAGTGTACAAAGAATTTTGATGAACTGAGCATGACTACGACGTGTAATGTGCTAGGATTTTCGATGAACTGGCATGAAGCTACCTCTAACCTACCCTATTTATACTCCTGCATCCATATACGCCTAAAGATTATAAGTGAATTGCAATTGGCTAATAAAACGCGCCAACATTAGCGTCTATTTTAATATCCAATTAAAATTATGAATACATATGCTTTAGGGAGAAAATATTCCAGAAGTTTCTCAACGGAAAAACGCGCCAACATTACGTAACTTCCTCGTTTCCAATAATGATAAACAGCTCACCCCCCTCTCTGCATTATTGCGCGCTATTATTGACAGTTTCAGTAAGACATTATAAATTCACTTCCCAACAATATTTACAATCAATAAACATCTGAAATCAATGTCACATAAAAATGCATATTCATATTACAATCATTATTTACATTTAAGTAATTTGTGATACAAATCACTGCATCATATGCCCCACTAGAAACATAATTATAAATATTTACAACTTGTTTGGAACTTAGTCTCCTAAATCTTGGAACACACGCTATCACTTTCACTTAACACTTCACACGCATTTAACACACGACATATGTTTTTTTTTTTTATCTCGCCACTACTTACTGGCTCTGGTTTAATTTGTTTAGACATTAATCTGACATTACAATTTTTTATAGCAAATACTGTACCCTGAATTATTAAGTTATTGTTACAAAATTGGTTTACTTTCTTATATTGTTGACAAAAATTTGTGCAATTAAGAATTTTTTGTAATTATTAAACATATTTACCAAAAATATTCACCCTTTACATAAGTATATTTACATCTCTGAAATCTAGACACTGTTTCACATTTTTCTGTTTGCTACATAAGTATTTGTTTTTTTTAAATTATTTTTACCCCATTTTTGTTATTTTGTACTTTATTTTAACAATACTCTTGGAATTGTATTTACGTACTTTAACTTGAATATGACATTAAGTTTTAATTTTTTACATTTTTAATTTCAAATACTGTTACAGTTACTAAAAATGTTGTTATTATTTTTTTTTAAACATTTAATTTTTGTCCAGAATTTATTTCTCTTTTCACATGACATATATAAATAATTAACCCTCTTACGTTCCAATACATTTCTCTGCAAGTCATCTTTAACTATCCAGCATTTACTTTACATCTCATTGCTATTTACCCTCCTGGATCAAATTGTGTGTGGCTAAACATTACTCGTAGCCGTATCCTAACCTTCAAATTTTTGTTCATGAATAACCTCTTGTATTCATATGAAATTTCATCCCATGATAACATTTGAAAACAATCTAAAGTTTCCTGAACAACACATCTTTTAACAACTGTCATTTTCAATTCTTCTACCATCTCTTTAATTTGAAAGTACTCTGATAAATCTGTACTAAACTGTACTGGACTGGAGTTTTCATTCTGAAAAGCTTGGTACTTGTTAATTTCAGAAGTTAGCTTTTGATTATTTATAGGCAAAACTTTAACTTCTTCGTACAATTTATTTCTTTGCATTATTGACTCATTCTGTATTTCTGATATCTCCCCTCTGAAATTAACTTGCGTCTGATTCACATCTACATTCATAACCTCTTTCATCTCTTATCTCACTTGAAATATTACTCATTCTACTACCTGACTCTGTACATTCTACATCAGCATGTTCACCTTTAGTATTACCCTCACTTTCTTTGTTATCTCTTTCCCTGCTCATATCTGACATTTCCTTTGAAACTTCTCCTATCTCACTTGCTATTACTTCCTCATTTTCATCTCTCATTTTTGGCATACTACTATCTAGCTTCGTAACTTTCTTTTCAATTTCTTCCCTGCTTTTATCTACTTTTTGCTCTAATATCTCATTTTTCCTACCAATATGTTCCCTGTTTTGTTCAAAGCTCCTACGAATATGTTCCCTTAATTCCCTATGATTCTTTTCCATATTCTCATTAATCTTTTTCAGCATTTCCATAATCATTCTAGTATCAGAATTAATATTTCCTGCTATTATATTCTCACTTCCTGCACTAACATTTCCTCCCTCCAATACTACATCGTTTGAGCTTTTTTTTGTAACCTGTATTGAATTACAGCTAACTGTTACATTATCTCCCTCCATAATTATTTCTTCTGAATTATTAGTAGCCATTGTTTTCTTTATCCTACCACTCCTTAAGTACATTTGAAGGTTACAATTTTGTTTTTTAAAAAAAAAATTACGATACTCTGACCTTTGTGATGCTGTCTGTTGCTGTTACTTTGATGTCCAGCTTCCTGCCCCTCTCTCCTAGGTTTGTATGTTGCTTCTGCGTTGTATTACGATGAATCTGCGTCATCTCGATGTTTTTGTGTCCATTCATCCGCGTAGTCTGTCGTTCCTATAGTTGTTTCTGGAATCTGCGTCTTCTCGATGTTTTTGTAGTTGAATTCAGCTGTTGCCTTGTAATCTCGGAATTACGATGTCCAATCATCCGCGTAGTCTGTCGTTCCTTTTGTTGTTTCTGGAATCTGCGTCTTGTAGTTCAGTTCACTTCTCCATTCGCCCCTTCCTGATCATCTCACTTCTTCCTGGTTAATTCTGCCCCTTCCTGGTTATTCTGATCCTTTCCTGGTCATCGTGTTTCTTTCCTGGTTACTCTGCCCCACGTTCTGGGTGCCAATTTGCGATAGTATTCATTGTTATTTATATTTGACATTATTGCTTACGTAATATGTTTTTACGTAAATTATTAGAACTTGAAGATCTTATATTGTGCTGCTTTAGTTTTGTTTGCTTACATAATTTTAAATTGCCCCACGCATGGGAGGCAATTTGCGAGTGTATTATTTGTATAAGTTTTGAGCCCCACGTTTGGGAGCCACTTTGATGCGGTATTACTTACAATGTTTGTTTACATCGGTGTTGAAGCCATCTTGTGACGTCATTCATTTGTTCGGTTTGTAGCTCCATCTAGTGTTAGCAATTTGTGGTACCTAGTATTAGTGTTTGAAAGAATTTTTAAGTTTTGTTTACTGTCCTCCGGCTAGCTATTATCCTGTTGGCTTGAACACGTATCTCTATACAGGTTGTGTAAACGGAAAGGAATCTTTTATCCAAAAAGAACACTGATGAAGAAATTTGTTTTATAATTTTTATTGTCGAACACGTTAACTATCACATTTACACATTGATCTTAACACTCGCCAAACTGAAACTGTTTTAATAACTTCTTACTTATCACTTTTAATTCGCGTACTTCAACTTTGTGTATTATTAACTTTACAACACTTTAGATTTTTCGTAACTTGTGAATCTATTGCCGACGTATCTCATACAAATATTTTGACGAACTGACGAACTGAAGACGACGTGTAGTGTACAAAGAATTTTGATGAACTGAGCATGACTACGACGTGTAATGTGCTAGGATTTTCGATGAACTGGCATGAAGCTACCTCTAACCTGCCCTATTTATACTCCTGCATCCAGATACGCCTAAAGATTATAAGTGAATTGCAATTGGCTAATAAAACGCGCCAACATTAGCGTCTATTTTAATATCCAATTAAAATTATGAATACATATGCTTTAGGGAGAAAATATTCCAGAAGTTTCTCAACGGAAAAACGCGCCAACATTACGTAACTTCCTCGTTTCCAATAATGATAAACAGCTCACCCCCCCTCGCTGCATTATTGCGCGCTATTATTGACAGTTTCAGTAAGGTCGTATAAACTTATTTCCCAATAATAATTACAATTAATAAACATCTGAAATCAATGTCACATAAAAATGCATATTCATATTACAATCATTATTTACATTTAAGTAATTTGTGATACAAATTACTGCATCAAACTTGGGGCGAAGGCTACCGGAAACGTTTTAACATAAGTGCAGTTGCAACAACTTCAAGTTCGAATTCCCAACAGTCAAAATAAAATACAACTCCTCCTAAAATAAACAACATTCTCAAATTGGGTTTCCATACGTGAAGCAACAACTTACTTCAAGTTGGCGCCCAAAGCGTGGTGCAAACAACGTAAAGACAATACAACGCGTTTCTCACAAGTTACTAAGAAACTTGTGATATATAACTACAGATTCATCATAATAAAACACCTAACACAGGGTAACGTTTTTAAAATACATCAATGGTTCCTTAAAGTAAGATATGACGTGCAAGGTTAAACACTGAAATGGTAATAATAAAACGAAACACTGTGCACAAATTAATCGGAAATCTTCTGAAAACAATTTAAACATACGAACTGCCTGTGCTATCATTGTGCCAACTTGCTCCTGTCTACATGTTTTAGCGGAAGCTCGATATAACGATCAAGAATAAGGAATTAAAATACTTAAAATACCAAGGAATAAAGGCATTTAAAAGCACTTTCAAACAAAGTATTCAGAAGCCGTTTACTATTCGATATGTATCTACCCAGGAAAAAAAATCTCCATGAAGTGAGTATTTACTAACGTTCATGTTTATGTCTTCCTTCTACTACAACTTCCCAGAAAGGATTGTTGCTTCCGTGGGACGTGTATTTGGAGACAGGAACAGTATGTCTGCATTTAGCTGCAATCTGTTGACTAAGAGCTGAAATAAGAGCCATGTGCCTAACTAACCCCTCACCTTCTGTGCATCGAGTAGGGTGGAGTGAGGTGGCGTGTTGGGATTTTCTTTACCTGTAAGACCATGTACAAATAGCTTCGTGACTAAAGGTACATCAAATCAGTTCTGTTTCTCGTTCCGTTGTATGCGTCCTACTTCATTTCCCATTAGCGTCTTTGTTTACATCAACAGAACTGTATTTACGGAACTCTATAGTAAATCTTGTACATACATTAATTACTAACTTGTCCCCTACCGTTAACTCGATTATGACAAATACTCTACACCTTGACGCATAAATATTACTCTGTGTCGAAACTGTTTCAATTTGAGAAATACCTTCCTATCAAACCTTGCAACTAAAGCTAAATGTTAGTATCGAACATATCAAATGTTTCTATAGTTTCCTCAGAGACTGTTATTTAAAATTAAGTGAATGTTCTAATGAGTCCGTGGCCCATAGTGGCCAGTTAACTTACATTTGTTTTCTCAGGAAAAGGAAACTTTGTCCAATTAGCTAACGTTAGGTATTTCTGTACTAGAAGATGAATATGTTACTTGAAAACCTCAGAGCTGAGCCCAATTAACCCGCTTAATGGATTACTTTAGATTTATACTTCTTGTAGATTTAAGATAGTTGAAAAAAATTATTCGGAATGTACCAGTTTAACTTCCGTTTTGTGATGTATATTGGGAGACCGATCTAAGAATTTTCCAAAACACAAACTTCTCTATTGATATTTTTGAATTCTTTACCACATCCTATGTCTGTATAAAAAGGCGCGATTGTAAATTTCGGTGCAACTATGTTAAATCGTTCCTGAATTATTGATTTTTAATACAAATTTATGCTATTTTATAAAAAGTTAACCTTACGATACAATTTTTGTAATTTTAAACAACTTTTTAGTATTATGTTCCTTATTCAGCTATAAAACAAGTCTTAAGAGATACACTTTTGAATTAATTGTTTTGACAAAATAATTTTTGCTCAATTGTGAGTTTTGGATTTTACAAAACAAATTACACTTATCAAACTTGGGTGACCTTGGCGTAACATAGTGCCTTACTAACTATATAGCAACTTTTAGTTCACATGAATTGAGCGAAGTATTTCCAAAGTTTCACTTTGTCAGCGTAATAATTGCACAATAAGGAGCTTTTAATACTGAAATATGTCTTAAAATGCTATAAGCCTCAACCCCAAAAAACGCAATGGAAATTTTGCTCATATAACTCAACATTAAGCTTAGTGGTTTTCATAAAATAGTTAAAACCTTTAACTTTAAATATATAACTTAGAAACTGGTTAATATATGTTCAGCAAATTTTTCAGAAAGAAAACAATTGTGAATATTTTTAAAAAATGAGGAAAATATAAGAAAAAGCTTAAAATGCCTTGGCTTACAGCTATTTAAATAATTACATAACTCCCTCGTTTTTCCTTATAAAAGTATTTGCAGGAAGACTTTCTAGAGAATCGGACTTAATATTAAGTTCTTTCTCGGATTACCTTCCTCTTGTAGAACTTACACCCCCAAGGACTTACAAACCAATGCCTTGGGCCAGTAGCCTGTCGAAGAGTAAACAATCTCTGCATTATAGCTTATCCAGGGTGGATGATCAGCCCAATGTCTGGTGTGGTAGTGAAAGAAAAAGAGATAATAGGAAAATTCGCGCATCAAGTTATTCAACCCAGCCTTCGCCTAACGACCGAGGAAAACCGTGAAAAAAACCTTCGGCCAGGTTGGTCGGCCCCGGGGATTTGAACGCGTGACCACCCGAATGCGGGCAACAAACATTACCTGAACCATCCCGCTTGGTTAATACTGAGTTAAAAGCCTGAAATGTAATTTTTGCCCAACTTTCACCAGTCGACCACCTTAAGATCCCAGGACCAAATTAATTCCTTCCAATTCGCTGGCAGAAGTCAACTAAATGCTGCTTATAGTTCAGTATCATTACATAATAGGAAAACCTCTAAATCAGAAACACCATTTCTAAAAATTGTTTCCCCAGGCTAAAGTGGCTTTCAGATGCAGCCTATTGTGCTGTGTTTCATTTACATGCTGTCACGTGCATGAAATGGAAAATAAAGCTTTATGCACATGTAGTATTTCATTAGTCTCGTTACGTGATATAATAAACTTGACAGTTGCTGTCAAGCCTAATTTAATATCCGTATGTCAAAATTAGCTTAATTACAATACACATGCGGAACACCGATTTCATCAAACATTCAAATAATTATACGAAATCAATAGAGTCGCTATTTGGTATATTGTAATGAACCCAACTGCACCACTGGATGAATACGCCAGGTTTAAAAGCATTTGTTGAGAAACGAAGTATAGCATATATATATATATATATATATATATATATATATATATATATATATATATATATATTGTAAGCTGTAAATAGAGGTGCATAATTCTTATGTGTTTTACAGTGAGAGTATTCCGTCACACAACAAGGCTAGGGCTCAACTGGCAGTAATTTACTGTTTCTATGAGGAGTAATGTACTGTATATGGCTACATTTACTGTTTTTACCACTGCTTTGACCGAGGTCCAGGCACCAATTCGGTACCAGGCAGTATGCAGTGTAAAGTGGGTGTACATTGTAACACGATCGTCACTTTTTAGTTTCTATAACCTACTGAGGCAGTATTTTTTATACCTTAACTGCTATCAATTTAATCATATAATATAAAATAGCCTGCCTACAAGCAATCAGTAATTGCTATAAAGTATATATTACAGCCATTGTATTATGTATATTTATTGTCTATATGTGTAAAATATTATGTGAATGTATTTCTAGTTTAGAAACGTAGGAGCTGTGACGGTAGAAGCAAGGTATTTTCTGTAGCAAATAGTGTCAAAGAGGAAATCAGTGGGTGGCTAACAATAAGTTCTAACCTTGACAGCACAATAAGCTAGAAAGCTAAGGAAGGCTACCAAAAGTCGATAGAAAAATACTGATGTAACGTGAAAAAGTTTGTAAATAGTCACGTGGGTGCAAAAAGAATTTCAAACCAAAAGTGTTCTGCTAGAGCAGGCTTAGTCAATCAGGAAATAAAAACATTAAATTTAAAGTTTTAAGCTGTAGACGCTAAGAGGCAGCGTACCCAAGCCAAGTCAGTTCAGTAGATGAAGCTCAGAATGTGCAGATGTGAAACAGTAGTGCAGTGTGGAGAAGATAAATTTTTACATCTAAAAAATGTAGTTGGGAACAGATAATTACTACAACTGTAAAATACATTTCATTATATATTTGCTAAGATATACATTTGTGTGATTTATAATTGTTTAACGCGAATAAAGAACTTAAAAAATTCTGTGTAAACTGGAGTTCGTTAGCACACATATGGAACTTAATATCTTACAGCTGCATACGTAAATACTGCAGTAATTTGTTATTATTTGATATATTATTCAACTGCCTTCAAGTAATAAAGAAGTGAGAATTTAAAACTATAGCTTGCGTTAAGTGTGTGAAACTATTCTACAACCGTACCACCCTTGTTAAGAGATACTTGCCCTACCAAATATATAACTGGCGCACCCGAGGCACAATTTTTAATTAAAGCATAATTAATTAAACATCACAAATTACTACATATAAACTTTATTATACACACATACGAGGCCCAACCGCAGTACATAGTAGGAGAGAAAGTATTGCATTCCACTCAAAACCTCGGTGCTGGGATTTCACGGGAAACATATTTTGAGGCCCCTTGAATCCACAAAAAGCATTTTTACTTTCTCTACTACGTACGTAGTAAGTAGAGAGGTACTGAATTCCACCCAAAAATTCAATATCGGGATTTCACTACAAATACGTGTGTGTCTGAAGAGAAAACCGGATGGATACACATCAAACTCCAAAGATGCGATACAAACAATCCCCCCTCCAAAACAGTCCTTTACATAAAACATTTTTTGAAATTTTTGATTTTCTAAAAAATGGCTATTTTGATTAAAATACCATATATCGAAGATACTCGCATAACAAATAAAACGTATATCTTGAAATTTCTGGGAATAACCTGTGAAGGAATTTTGATTATCTTATGTAACTGGTGAAGTCCAGCAATAGACGAAAACGTACTACACAAAAAATGTGAATCTGTTTAAAATACACACTTTATTTCAAATAAGCTTTTTGTGTCATAAGCAATTTATACATTAACAATTCCGATATTAAAAGGTTTGAATACCCAGGATATCATACGAGACGAGTTACAATGTTGTTGTAGCAGTGGATTTTTCAATTATCTCATTATATCCGATAGAAGTAAGTATAAAAATCTGATGTGTTACACTCACATGACTTTCTCTCCACTTGTACAAAATATTTTTACAAACGCTTACTCTCCATATGCTTGATGTTAATCCAGATATCGAGATGTTAATCTTATTGCTAATTTTCTTGTAGATGCAGGGGGAATTGCTAGGCTTTAAGCGACAGTCAAATATTTCAAGAGCTGGTTGCAATGTGGAGTATTCGATTCTCTTTGATAACCAGGACAAAAAAAATGAATAGCGAATTTCCATTTGAGACAAAGTATAAGTATTGAAAATTTAAGGGAATAATAAGCAATATCTCTAAAATGGTTCACTCAACAACAAAAAATGTATATGATATAAATTGTGTATTTCAACGCGATCTACATTTGTTGTGTAGTAAACTTTTGTCTATCTCTTATGGTTTACCAGTTATGCAAAAGTCGTTCACAATGAAGAATACTTTTGGAGAAATTCGCAGAAAATTCAAGATATACATTTTATTTGCAATGAAAATATCTTAAACATATGATAATCGTTAGAGCCATTTTTAAGAAAATTAAAATTTTCGAAAAATGTTCCATGTAAAGGGTAATCTGGGCTGGGGGGATTTTCTTGAAAACCTTCGTGTCGCATCTCTGGAAGATACTGAACCTAAATAACAAGTTTGGTGTTTATCCGACTGTTCGTTTCTGAGTTATACAGATCGCAGACACACACACGCACGCACGCACGTACATGTTTCCAAAAATGCTTTTTATGGATTCAGGGGGTCTCAAAACATATATTTCCGGTGAAATCTCGGTATCGAATTTTTGGGTGGAATACAATATTTCAATATTTCCCCTGCTTACTATACGTAGTAGAGAAAGTAAAAATCTGACCTGATACATTCACTGAACTTCCTTTATTTAGTAAGTATACAAACTATTCTTACTAAAGCTTATTTTTATATCTACTACGTTTTAATCCAAATAAACCTTTGTAGAAATAGCTACTTTACACATTCGGTTGTAGATACAAAGAGAACGACAGACAAATGTTTAAGAAGTGGATTCTATATGCTGCCATAAAATTCCGTACTGTTTCTATGCAATCGCGAGAAACAACTGAAAGTTGAAAGCACTTTAAAGAATGACCAAGAAATAAACAACTCGAACCATTAATAATGGATATCACAAATGGATTATAGCACAGAAAACTTACTTCAAATAAATTGTGTGTTTTAAAGAGCTCAGCATTTCTTGTGCAGTACGCTTTCGCCTATCGCTTAACGTTTACCAGTTATACAAGATTATACAAAAATCCTTCCGAAAGAAGAGGACTTAAAAGCTATTCTCAGAAAATTCAAGGTATACATTTTATTTGCCATGTAAATATTTTTGATATGGAGTATTCTATTCAAAATCATTAAGACCATTTTATAGAAAATAAAAAAATTCGAAAAATGTTCCATGTGAAGGGTAGTTGGGGGTTGCGGGAATTTCTTGAAAATATTCGCATAGCATCCTTGTAGGATACTGAATTTAAATACAAAGGTTTGTACTTATTCGGCTTTTCGTTCTATAGTTATGCTGTTCTCTCTCCCTCGCTCACACACACACACACACACACACACACACACACGCACGCACGCACGCTTCTAAAAATGCTTTTTTTTTGGTTTCAGGGGGTCACAAAACATTAGATTAGAGAACATTAAGATTTTTTCAAATGGAACTAAGAGTACAGCTTTGGAAAATGAACACGATACTGATAATAATCGAGTGATGATAAAACTTAAATAGTCAAATATAAAAACCGCCATTTGACCACAATGAGTAAACGTTTTATATTTAAAGCAATTCACGTTACTCAGAGACAAAACAATTCCCTTTTCATTTAATTCCGTTTGAAAAGCATATTTAAACTGTAAAATCATAATTTATCTGCAACATGAAGCCACTGATCTAACCGTTGTAAATCTGGAGCATAATTACCTTGTTTAACTACTGTTGCTTTTGCTATAAAGGCATAATATTGGCCATTTTTGCGCATTCTGTTAATCGATGCTAATTACTTAGTTTACATTAAGGAATGCTAGCTGAGGAAATCAACATTAGTCTCAAATGTGGCACAAAACAAGGGTTTCAGTCAGAAGTGTGGGAAAATGTTAGTAGCCACTAGCATGTGGTTCGAGAGCTTACAGATCTGTGAAATGGGCCTCATTTATCCTATGTTTCGCGTCAAGTACAGACTAGGAAATGGAATTACAGGAAGATAAATGCTGAGTATAAGTAATGCAAGTCCACTTATATTAAAAACACTAATTTAACAAAAATTAAAGGTGTAAAAATCTGTGTTGTTATATTCACGTGAATTTCTTTACCGCCTATCGTTTGTTAGCGGGCATACAAACTATTTTAATAAAGCTTATTACTTTCTCTATTGCGTAAGTAGGAAAGTATTGCATTCTACCCAAAAATTCGATACCGAGATTTCACCGTAAGTACATGTTTTGAGGTACCCTGAATCCAAAAAAAAGCATTTTTAGAAAAAGGTCTGTATGTGTGTGTGTAAAAGTATAACTAAAAAACGAAAAGTCGGATAAATACCAAACTATTTCAAAGATGCGACACGTAGTTTTCAAAAAAATGCCTCCACTCCAGACTACCCTTTACATGAAAAAGTTTGATTTTCTCAAAAACGGCTCTAACGATTTTGATTACAATATCATATGCTTAAGCTATTTTTAAGACAAATCAAATGTATATCTTGAATTTTCTGGGAATTTCCCCAAAAGTCCTCTTCATTGTGAATGGCTATTGCATAACTGGTAAACTGTAAGAAATAGGTAACATTTTTGTATACAAAGAATGTAGACCTCGTTAAAACACACAATGTATTCCATATACATTGTTGTTTTCGGGTGAACTATTTCCGAAATATTCCTTGTTATTTTTTTGAATTTTCCAATAGTTACCTTTTCTTAAATGGGAATTGGTTTTTTTCTTTATGTCCTGACATGTAAAGAGAATGGAATGCTCCTCATAGCAACCAGCTCATAAAAGATTTGACTGTAGCTTAAAGCTTACCATATTCCCCTTGCACCTACAAGAAAATTAGAAATAAGGAAATGTTTATCTCGATTAAGTAGATGGTGAATAAGCGTTTGTAAAAATAGACTGTACAAGAGTAGAGAGAGTCAGGCGAGTGTAACACATCTGATTTTTTTTCTATCTACTTTACTGAAGTAAACTTTTGCAGCAATTGCTACATTACACATTTGTTATAAATACAAAGGCAACAGCTATAGTCAAATTTTTAAGAACTGCCCTTAATATTCCATACTGCTTCAATGGAATCACGAGAAAACTGAATACTGAAGGGACTTTAAGAGAATTACAAGAGTATTGAATAATTCGAAACTTAATCACGAATATTTCTGAAATGGCTTATGCCAAAAGAAAATTATTTGAAATAAATTGTGTGTTTTAAAGAGGTCTTTTTTTGCAATACTCTTACGTCTATCGTTTAAATTTACCAGTTATACAAGATTATACGGAATTCCTTCTGAATGAAAGAGGATTTCACAGCCTATTCCTAGAAAATTAAAGGTTTATACTCTGTCATGTAAATATATTAAATATATGGTATTCTAAACAAAATCTTTAAGAGCCATTTTTGAGAAAATAAGAGAATTTTGAAGAATCCTCCATGGAAACCATAGATTGCGGTGGAACAATTTCCTTCAAAATGTTCGTGTTTCATTCCCAGAAGGTCCTGAACTTAAATACATAGTATCGTATTTAACCGAATTTTCGTTTTTTCCGTTATGCTGTAAACACAGACACGCTCACGGACACTTTTCTAAAATGTTTTTTTCTGGCATTTAGTGGGTCTCAAAACATGTATTTATGGTAAAATCTCGGTATTGAATTTGTGGGTGGAATAGAATACTTCCTCTACTTATTGTAAACAGTAATGCCTTAGTAATGATGTTAGGCATTTATGACTATAACGCGCTCGTTTCTGCCGTCTTGAGGAACCCAAGCCGAAAAGTTACTCCGTGTTTTTGTAGCTCACTACATTAAGTTCCAGCCTCGAAGCTTACTCCATTTCTTTTAATGAAGACATAATAAGATCATATATAATAGTGTAAAATCCTGCAAGGCTGTAAGCAATCATCAAGTACTTTTACGTCGAATTTAAACAGTGTTTTATTCATAATTTTAAGGTTATATTCAGAGAAGCAACATTTTTGCGATTTTGCAGCACAGTAGGAGGCTATCGATTCAAATATCCCATTATCGTGACTACTGAACCATGCAAATAACGTGTATATTCACAGAAGTAAGATACATTTGTTTACTTAATGAATTGACTAACCTTCTGTTCCTCTCTGCTGGATTTTGCTTCTTCTCTATCTGTCGCTCAAATACCTACTGAAAACAAAAGCCAGTTCGACGATAGTCAGTTGTTTGCTACGCACCCACCTTGACGTGGTGGCGAGGGGAGTGATGGTACGTCGAGCTGTTACTGTCTTTAAAGCACGTAGTCAAATGTTTCATGTCCTAATATACAGAAACACGATCTTAATTAAAAGACTGCGAGTAAAATAACATTTTGTAAAGTATATAAGAGATTTTATTTACTGCCGCAACTAAACGAGTGACACAAGGTGATGTTTGGTTCCAATTTAGGAACATTTGCCACTGGCGGCGTACTTGTAAGCGTTGTTTTGACCCCAGGCATGCATAATATATCTCTACTGTGACTTATCGCGTAGCTCAATTGGTAGAGTACTGCTTGCTGAGAGAGCGGTTCCGGGTTGGATTCCCGGCTGAAGGGTGTGAATCTTTCTCTAGCCAAGATTATTCCCTATCGTCCCCAGAGTCTAGAAGTATGAATAAAAGTGTGAATGTGCTTGTGATGTAAAGAAAGTATTCCTCTACACTTTAAAAAATTCTAGCATCCAAATTAATGGAGGAAAAATCGTATTCTTTTGGACATAAGGATCAAACGGTAATACACTTTACGTGATTTGGCGGTTTTTCAGATTGTTCACTTTATCAGTTTTATAAATTCTTGAAAAACATGCCAAAATTGCAACTTTTTTATACGTGATGTTTGCAAAATTATATTTCTTGCATACGGTAGCGAATTTTTTTTCTACATACATCCACACACTTTCATCGACATGTGGCTTAAACTGGTAGAGAAATAAATTCGCGAAGTCGTAAAAGGTGAGCCGAAAATGAGGAATTAAGGCAAAAACGTTGAATATTGCCAATTTTGATATTTTATTCCTGCGCTACAACCTATTTTAACAGCAAAATCAAGTAATACGCAAACAAAAATTGCTCTACTCAATGCATGGAAGATAATTTTTAAAACATCAGGTACCAAATAAATAGAAAGCACCTATTGTGTTCCAGCTAAACATACTCGTTTTGATGCCCCCGATGTCAAATAACTAGAACTAGAACTATGTACAGCATAACTAGAAAACGAAGAGCCTGATAAAAACCAAATTTACCATTTAAGTTCAGTATCTTCCAAAGACGTGGCACGAAGATTTATATGAAAATACCTGATCCCTAACTACGCTTTTCATGGAAAATATTTGGTTATTTTTATTTACTCAAAGATGGCTCTAACCACTTTTATTAAAATACCATATTTTAAAGATATTTTAATGAAAATTAAACGTATAACTGAATTTTCTGGGAATAGCTGGTGTTATTCTGAATAACTTTAAGACAGCTGGTGGACCGTAAGAAATGCACAAAATCTTACTACATAAAAATGTAGATCTCGTTATAGCACACAATTTATTAGTTAAAATTTTTTGTAGAGTTAATATTTTCGAGATGTTCCTTATTATTGATTTAATTTTTCAAATATTTATACTTTTCTCAATTGGTACGTCCCTATTCGCCTGTTTTCTCTCGTGGTCTTGCAAAGTGCATGGAATTTCAAAGACAATACACAGCGACACCCTCTTTAAAAATCTGACTAACTTTACCTACTATACCGTAAAACGAAATGTGTAAATGTGAACTGACAGTTTATCTATATTAACAAGAAATAGATGGAAAACTAAGCTTTTGCAAAAATAGTGTGTAGAGAAAGTATGAATGCAATACACAATTTTTTGTAAAATAAATTGAACTCCATTAAATTACTGATATTCAAATCTGAGGCAATAAAATACTGTGTATTTTTAACACTTAAATAATTTCAGTCAAATTATACAATATGTAAATTCAATAACAGCCCACCCAGAAGCAATATTTGTATGTAATAATTTGTAAAATGTATGTAACAGTCAATGCATACACTTCTATTATTGTAAGCATGTTCAATAATGTTATGTGAATGCATTACGTAATTAATAATGTAGGAGCTGTGAGAGATAGGTCAAAAGTTGCTAACAAAGAGGTAACAATGAGGTAACCTTGAGACAATGAGTAAGAAAGTTTAACAGTATGTACTACTTGTGATTGTTGGAGTAACCATAATGTAATTTTAGTGACAGTTTATAAAATAGCCAATGAACAACCAGAAAAAGCTTTAGTTAAATGAAGATATTCTATTGGAGTAGGATTAGCCAATCACAGACCTGAAATACAGAAATTTACAAGTTGAAATCAATTCAATTGCCTCCAAATAGTGCTCATAACCAGTCGTGTTGCTTCTAGACAGTGATCATAACCAGACGCGAGATGTGTCCTCGAGAAATTAATTACGTATTCGAGTGAGACGAAAAATAGTTTACGCGTTAAAAAGTGCAAGTATTAAATAAAAGAATCTCACAGCTCTCTATATCAGTGAAGTGCTATTTAATTTGCGTCAAGGATTAATACAACGGAGTGAATTAAAGCTTAAAATCTGCGTAAGCCTACATTCGTGTCGCATCACGCCCTGCCAAGACATCCATGTCTCTAACAAAAAATACTGACGCAGCCGAGGCAAACATAAATATGAAATTATTTAAAGAAACAGTTTAATTACAAAGTTAATATTTTTTTTAAATTTGGGGCAAAGGCCACCTTAAAATACATTTGGGGCGAAGGCTCCCGGAAACTGTTTACTATACGTGCGGTTGCAACGAATTTTAATTTCGGCTCCCCAACAGTTGAAATATACTACAACTCCTACTTCAAATCGGCTTTTTCATACGTAGCAGCAAACAACGTAAAGAACAATTCTACTTCAAATCGGCGTCCATACGTGGAGCTAAATAAATAAACAACTCCAACAAAACACCTTCTTCAAATTGACGCCCAAAGCGTGATGCAAATAACATACCAGTACATCTTCAAACTGACTTTCCATACGTAGCAGCAAGCTAAAGACAATACCTACTTCAAATTACATCATTTCCTGTTTGTGTTAAAAGTTTGCCCAGGGGTCTCAATTGAGCTGGAGATGTATAAAATCACTTTATAATTCTCGTTTGCCTCGTTTATCTATCTGTCGCCGTTTTCCATTAATTTTAGCGCGAACAGACACGAGATGGACATAGGAATCCGTTGATCTCTGGAGATAAACGTCCTTAAACTTTCCCCATGTCAGAGCATGACCTACTTGTAGGCGGTAATGTTTTGACACAAGTAATGATCGCAATGAAGACAAATGGCTGTGTGTCATTGTCCTCTAGGGGAGTCTGTATCTTCCACTTGGTGCAAACATCGCTTCTCTTCTAACAACGAATATGAAACTACACGAGCACGTGGCAAAACAGTGGTATGTGCCCAGCTGAAGAATTAGAATTGGGTGAAATCTATAGCTTACCCTGGCAGAACACACAACTCCGCTCGTGTCATTGCGTTCACTGCGGAGATTCCGCTCTGTTTCCCCCCCCCCTCTCTCTCTCCCTCCCTCCCTCCCTCCCTCTTCACCATCATTCCCTCATTCTCTTAATCGTTTGTTTCCTTTTCTAATATGTATCCCTCTCTGTTTCTTCAGTGCAAGGTGCATACTATGTCATATTTTGACTGGTTATGAGCACTATTTGGAGGCAATTGAATTGATTTCAACTTGTAAATTTCTGTATTTCAGGTCTGTGATTGGCTAATCCTACTCCAATAGAATACCTTCATTTAACTAAAGCTTTTTCTGGTTGTTGATTGGCTATTTTATAAACTGTCACTAAAATTACATTATTGTTACTCCAAGAATCACAAGCAGTACTGTTAAACTTTCTTACTCATTGTCTCAAGGTTACCTCATTGTTACCTCTTTGTTAGCAACTTTTGACCTATTTCTCACAGCTCCTACATTATTAATTACGTAATGCATTCACATAACATTACTGAACATGTTTACAATAATATAAGTATATGCAATGACTGTTACATACATTTCACAAATTATTACATACAAATATTGCTTCAGGGTGGGCTGTTATTAAATTTACATGTTATATAATTTGACTGAAATTATTTGTGTTAAAAATACTGCCTCAAATTTGAATATCAGTAATTTGATGGATTTCAATTTATTTTAAAAAAAAATTGTGTATTGCATTCACACTTTCTCTACACACTATTATAAAAGTAAAAGATTTTGTAAGACACAAACCTCTGTGTATTTTTGTACTTTCACTGCCACCTACTAACAGTATAGTATTATATTCCAGCCAAAAATGCAATATCGAGATTTCACAAGAAATATACGTTTTGAGTTAGAAACTGGTCCGTGAGTGTGTGTTTGTGTGTGTGTGTGTATGTGTGTGTGAGTGAACAGATTATTCCCAAAACAAACAATGAGATAAATACATTTCAAACATGAGTCAAGCAGTGTTATGCATGCCATGCGAATATTTTCAAGACAATTTCGCCATCTTAAGCTACTTTTATTTTTCATTTTCTAGCAAACTGTTAAAAACTTTTTTTAAACTGTAATGTATTTTTAGGCAATATGATGATTTAAATCAAGGCTTGATTTTTTCAGTTAATAGACTTTGAAATCCTCTTTATACTGATTTAATTGTGTACAATTTTTATAAATGGTAAATCGTGTGTTACAATTTGTGTCTTATTTGGGTGGGATTTAACTAATTTTCAAAGTATTTCGTGTTGCATTCCTGAACTTTCCTAAGTAAGCCATCAGTAAGGTTTGTAACTCATGGTGTTTTGAAATGTTGTATGTAACTAAGTAGTTATTGTTTAACCTGAAATCATATCTAAATAATATCGTATATGAACATAGTAGAAGAATCACTCCTTATGTAGTAAATACTAAATATAGTGATTATAGTGAATTTTTAATTGATTATGGAAGAACGTGTCATGATATTTATTTATGTTTGCTATAGGATCATATGTATGACCTTTCTCGTGGTAGCCGGCATGCGCAAATAGCAGTATTTTACATTCTCTACCACGTACCTAGTAGATAGAGAACGTATTGCGTTCCACTAAAAATTTCTATATCGATATTTCACCGAAAATACATGTTTTGAGGTCCTTTTAATAAAAGGAACGCATTTTTAGAAAAAGATCAGTGAATGAGTGCGTGTGAGTGTGTGTGTGTGTGTGTGTGTGTGTGTGTGTGAACAGCATAATTAAGAAACGAAAAGTCGCAAAATACCAAACTTTGTATTTAGGTTTGCACCTTCTAAAGATGCGATACCAACATTTTCAGAAACATCCCCCACCCTAAACTACCCTTAGAGGGAAGATTTTTTAAATTTTTGTTTTCTAAAAAGATGGGTATAACCATTTTGATTAAAACACCATATATTAAGGATATTTGCATGACAAAATAAAATGTATATCTTGAATTTTCTGGGAATTTCCTGTGAAGTCCACTTCAATCGGAAGCAATTTTGTATAACCTTGTATAAATGGTAAAAGTTAAGCGATAGACGAAAACGTACTAAATAAAATGTAGACCTCTTTAAAAAACACAATTTATTTGAAACAACTTTTTTGTGACACCAGCCATTTCCAAGATATCCGTTATTAATGGTGCGAATTGTTGAATACATGGCCATTCTTTTCAACTCATGCCGATTTTCAGCTTTTTCTCGCGATTGGATGAAAACAGTATGGAATTTTGAGACAGCTATTAGCGTTCGGATCTTAAACATTTGCCTATCGCTGTTCCCTTCGTATTTATAACGAAATGTGTAATGCAGCTGTTTCCGGAAAATGTATCTCGGTTAAAATGAAGTAGTGGTAAAGTAAACTTTCGTAAGAATAGTTTGTATAGTCACTAATAAACGATAGGGGGGTAGAGAAAGCGATGTACATGCAAAATAATAGAATCTTTTGCTTTGTGACATTACAGATTTTTGGGTAAATTAAAATACCACATAGCCCAGAGTCAGCCAACTGAATGCTGGTGACAGAGTACGAGTCTTCTTGCTAATGGCTCTGAGAAAGGAATCTAATGAGAAGGTGAGGTAAGGGGAGAGGCGAAATTATGTTATGGAAGGACTATCTGCGAGCATATATTTTGTACTAAAGTGGTTGTAACATGAAACGAAATGAAACGAAAGAAAAGAAAGTTGAAGTAATATCGTCATTTTACTGCTGTTGAATTGGATTGACTTAAAGATGGAGTAGGGATATGTGCCCTAACACTGAAATCCGAATATCTAATGTATGATTCTCCTTATTTATTGTTTTTAGAAATATGCGAGTACTTTTAATAAGGAATTGTAAACCTTTAACTAGACTGGAAAGGTAGAATCAGATGACTGAAAAATTCAATGCCATAGACGCGATTTGAACCCCGGATCTCCCGGTCTCCGTCCGGTTGCTCTAACCACTGAGCTACCATGGCAACATCCCGACACGACATTAAATTCTCCAGCTGGTATGGCAGCTTTGAGATTTCCTAGTGGTTTACCGGGAAAAATGCGAATCAGCTGGAGAATTTAATGTCGTGTCGGCATGTTGCCATGGTAGCTCAGTGGTTAGAGCAACCGGACGGAGATCGGGAGATCCGGGATTCAAATTCCGGCTATGGCATTGAATTTTTCAGTCAACTGATTCTACCTTTCCAACCCTGTCCAACACACGGCTTGTGTGAAAGAACAATTGATACCTTTTAACTAGATTCTTACCTGGGAGGTCTTCTGAACCAGTATCCCAGGTATATATGTCTTCGTATAGCTAACGTCTTGCAGTCGTAGATTATGTGAGAGGTAGTTTCTTCCTCTTCACACACAACCTACAAATTGGGTTTTCCTTATAGATATCCATAGTATGTAGGTGTTTCATTAATCTGCAGTGGCCTGTAAAGACGCCTGTTATCAGCCTCATTTGTGTTCTACTGAGATTTAGGATTTCTTTAATAAGAGTTAGTTCATTTCAACAACATTCTCTTAGTATGTCTATGTCCTTCCACTTGTGCCCACTTGCTGGTGGTTGTTTAAAACCCACTCTGTAATGGTTCTCCTTACAGTGGATAAGGAATACCAAATACTGACTCAGGACGAATAAATTCTTCAGCTGAACCTTTCTTTGCTAAGATGTCAGCTTTCTCGTTGCCTACAATCCCATTATGCCCTGGTGCCCAACCAAGTATTACCCTGTGTTTTGCCAGTTGTATAAAGTTTTGTAGGCAGTTCCTAACCAGCTTAACGTTTACTGTTATGGAAACATTGGAGATTTTTGTAAACTTCTACACTTGTGAGTACAAATTATAGTCTTATGAGTAGTTTTGAATATTTGAGAATGTTCCAAAGAGAAAAGTAGAGAAAACTCAGATGCCGAACAAGTAAGACATTTGGGAATGGCATAAAGTTTTCATGTGCATTAATATGAAACATTTGAAATAGTACGTAACGTTATCGTACAAGTCAACACTCTGGTCCGCACAAAACATTGGGGATCCCTTTAAAGAGACAGAAAACAACATTACCTATGTACCTGCCAGATGGTTTAGCTTCAGGAGCATACCATGATAATGGAGGTTCAGATAGAGTATCTGGCATTCTAAAGAGAAGCTGTAACCAGAGCATCAGGGCAACTCATTTAAGCTGCTGTATCCATTGTAATTCCCACTTATAGCTTCTAGGCTGGAAACAAATTCAACTTGGTGAGAGGCACCGATCAAAGTGCTTGGCCAGAACGGTCTAATGCGGACAGAAAATGTGTTGCGTATCTCTCTCACCGAGCGAAATGGCTTCAGTTCCTTCGGGCCATGGATCGGTAGGTGGATGCTGGTGTGATTCCCATTTTACCATCTGTCCACCATTTCCTTTCATCTGTTTCATCTCAATTAATGTCTTAGGGTTTTAGGACCAGACGACGACGGTTGGTGTGTTTCGTCAAGACGGTGGATTTTGTGCTTTGGAATAATTCTTCTCTGGCACTTGGCGGGACTGTTGGGGCCCCCTTCCTAACTGAGAACGATCTCGCTTATTCCCGGGACCCCAGGTTGCGGGAAGCTTAAGCAGAACTAGACGGGTCAGGATTGGTGCCATGTTGAATCATTTGGGACACCGTCCTGGCTAATTCATATTGTCGTCCGGATCTGGTCCGCCTTCGGGTATCCCTTTCATCCTTTTCTCGAAAGGGGTCATGTTAGTAGCATAAAAGACCCACTGTGGTCTACTTGCGGTGCTAGATCCAGTTACTAGAGGCCCCTCCATTTAATTATTCCTAACTCCCCTCCCTCTCTCTCTTTCTCTCTCTCTTCATATCTCAAAAGTTTCAACATTTAGTTTAGGGATTACGCTCTGTATACCTTTTACCTATATCTACAACACAATATGTAATAAAAGTTTATCTCAATTAGCAAGGAGTCGGAGAATAAACCTTTGTAAGAATACTTTGTAGAAGAGAGAATAGAGAAAGTTATGAATGTAAGGCATAATATTTTTCTAATACCGCTGCTGTTACCATAGTTCTCTGAACTCTTGGTAAACTTCAAAGAGAAGCTAAGACGCATAGTCAATGCCACTTCTATCTACATTAGTGGGAAAAAGGGAATGAGAAGCATTGACTGTCGTAACTCTTCCTTGCTTTCATGAATTCTATCACTTTACAACATTATAATTCTTAATACGTGTTATGAAGAATTTTTAAGCCCAGAATTAAATTGAGGCCTTGCGAAGATAAAGGGCGAAGTTGGCAAATGCCTGTTTTGAGAAAAATAACATTGAAATCATTTAATTCGGATAAACTCAATAATAAAACGACTTAAACAAATAACGTATCCTTTAGATGGAACAATTGATTATTAAACACACAAAAGGTATAGTCATGTTTAACTTTTTTATTCTACATAGCCCTGCGAGTATTTCCGAGAACGGAATGCTTATGTTGAAAGAATTGTGAAGGTTTATTAATCTTGTTCTCCTACCTGCCTGCTGTGCAAGGAGGCCCGGGTTCGATATCCGGCTGAGATTGGGAATTTATCTCTAGCAAATATTATTGCTTATATTCCCCAGAGTCTGGTAGTGTGGATGAGAGTGTGAATTTGTATGTGATCCAATGAATATAACCCAAAGTTTACCAGTTTATAATCCAACGACAAGCAAATATAGTTAATGCATTGCCTACAGACAATATGTTCCAAAGGAAATGCCTCCGATAAGTCAATTTTAGGAGTATAAATGGAACTAAAAAAATTCCATAATATTAAAACAAAAAAATCTCATGTGATACATTCACATGAGCTTTTCTACCCTCTGTCGTTTATTGTGGGTAAACAAGCTATTCCTACTAAAGCTGATTTTTATGCCCACCACATTTTAATCCAAACAAATCTTTGTAGAAATAGCTACATTATGCATTTCGTGGTATATACAAAGATAACAGCTATAGTCAAATGTTTAAGAACTAGGTGCTATATGCTGGCCTTAAAATTCCATATTGTTTCCATGCAATCGCGAGAAACAAATGGACGTTGAAAGGACTTTAAGACAATGACCCAGTAATTAACAATTCAACAATTAATAACGGATACCTGAGATATGGATTATACTACAAAAAACTTATTTTAAATAAATTGTGTGCTTTAAAGAGATCTACAGTTCATTGTAGTACGTTTTGGTCTACCGCTTAACATTTACCAATTATACAAGATTATGCACAATTTTTACTTTCTCTACTACGTATAGTAAGTAGGGGAAGTATTGCATTCCACCCAAAAATTCGATACCGAGATTTCACCGGAAATACATGTTTTGAGACCTCCTGAATCCAAAAAAATCTGATGTGTTACACTCACATGACTTTCTCTACTCTTGTACAAACTATTTTTACAAACGCTTATTCTCCATATGCTTCATGTTAATGGAGATATCGAGATGTCAATCTTATTGATAATTTTCTTGTAGATGCAAGGGGAATATGGTAGGTTTTAAGCGATAGTCAAATATTTTAACGCTGGTTGCTATGTGGCGCATTCCATTCTCTTTGCATGTCCAGGACATAAAAGAAATGAATAACGAATTTGAGAAAAAGTATAAGTATTGGAAAATTTAAGGGAATAACAAGCAATATCTCGCAAACGGTTCACTCAACAAAAGAAATGTATATGACATAAATTGTGTATTTTAACGCGATCTACATTTTTCGTGTAGTAAAAGTTTGTCTATCTCTTATGGTTTACCAGTTATGAAAAAGTCGTTCATAACGAAGAATACTTTTGGAGACATTCCCAGAAAAATCGAGATATACATTTTATTTGTCATGACAATATCTTAAACATATGATATTTTAATCAAAATCGTTAGAGCCATTTTTGAGAAAATTAAAATTTTCGAAAAATGTTCCATGTAAAGCGTAGTCTGGGGTGGGGGGATTTTCTTGAAAACCTTCCTGTCGCATCTCTGAAAGATACTGAACCTAAATACCAAGTTTGGTGTTTATCCGACTCTTCGTTTTTGAGTTATGCTGTTCACAGACACACAGACACACAGACAGACACACAGACACACAGACACACAGACACACAGACAGACACACACACGGACATGTTTCCAAAAATGCTTTTTTTGGATTCAGTGAGTCTCAAAACATGTATTTCCGTGGAAATCTCGGTATCGAAATTTTGGGTGGAATACAATACTTCCCCTACTTACTATACGTAGTAGAGAAAGTAAAAAGCATTTTTGGAAACATGTCCGTGTGTGTGTCTGTGTGTGTGTCTGTGTGTGTGTGTGTGTCTGTGTGTGTGTCTGTGAACAGCATAACTCAAAAACTAACAGTCGGATAAACACCAAACTTGGTATTTACGTTCAGTATCTTCCAGAGATGCGACACGAAGATTTTCAAGAAAATCCCCCCACCACAGACTACCCTTTACATGGAACATTTTTCGAAAATTTTAATTTTCTCAAAAATGGCTCTAACGATTTTGATGAAAATGTCATATGTTTAAGATAATGTCATGAGAAATGAAATGTATATCTCGAAATTTCTGGGAATGTCTCCAAAAGTATTCTTCATTATGAACGACTTTTGCATAACTGGTAAACCATAAGAGATAGACAAAATTTTACTACACAAAAAATGTAGATCGCGTTAAAATACACAACTTATAACATATACATTTTTTTTGTTGAGTGAACCGTTTTCGAGATATTGCTTGTTATTTCCTTAAATTTTCCAATACTTATACTTTTTCTCAAATTCGTTATTCATTTTTTTATGTCCTGGACATGCAAAGAGAATGGAATGCGCCACATAGCAACCAGCGATAAAATATTTGACTATCGTTTAAAAGCTACCATATTCCCCTTGCATCTACAAGAAAATTACCAATAAGATTGACATCTCGATATCTCGATTAATATGAAGCATATGGAGAATAGGCGTTTGTAAAAATAGATTGTACAAGAGTAGAGAAAGTCATGTGAGTGTAACACATCAGATTTTTTCCAAACGAAATGGACTTCACAGGCTCTTCCCAGAAAATTCAAGGTATACATCTTATTTGCAATGAAAAATTCTTTATAATATGCTACTTTAATAAAAATCGACATAGCCATACTTTATAAAATAAAACATTTCGAAAAATCTTCCATGTACAGGGAGTCTGTGGTGGGGGATTTTCTTGAAAATCTTTGTGCCGCATCTTTGGAAGGTACCTGGCCTAAATACGAAGTTTGGTGTTTATTTGATTTTTCGTTTTTGAGTTATGCTGTGCACAGTCACAGACCTATTTATAAAAATGTTCTTTTTTTTTAGGGGGGCTCAAAACATGTATTTCCGATGAAATCTCGGTATCGGTTTTTTGGGTACAATGCAGTACATTTCCTACTTAGTATGTACGTGGTAGAGAAAGTAATGATAGGTTTCTGACTTAATCGTGGTCAATGATTTCTCGCCACTATTATCGTTCTCTTGTTCCTTATGAGTCTAACGAGGATGAAGGCAACAATTCACATGTATCGTTCAGTCTTGCAGGAATTAAGGCGATTGGGCAGCCGTACATTATTTTCGCATTTCCACAAAACAATTCACGAAAATGGAATTAAAAATCGTCCAGTGTCACTTTCGCCGTGTAACTTCACAACGCCTGGATTTTTGGCAGAGTCCAGTTATATTTTGAAATACCTCGATAAACGTTATCCAAGAATGCACATGTTTCCCCATACCAAGGTCTTATAGTTAAACATAACCTACACTGTGTGATCAAAAGTATCCGGACACCCCACAAACATACGTTTTTCATCTTAGGTGCATTGTGCTGCCACCTATTGCCTGGTACTCATTATTCGCGACTTCAGTAGTCATTAGACATCGTGAAACAGTAGAATGGAACGCTCCGTGGAACTCACGGACTTCGAACGTGGTCAGGTGATTGGGTGTCACTTGCGTCAGAAGTCTGTACGCGAGATTTCCACACTCCTAAACATCCCTAGGTCCACTGTTTCTGATATGATAGTGAAGTGGAAACGTGAAGGGACATGTACAGCACAAAAGCGTATAGGTCGACCTCGTCTGTTCACTGACAGAGACCGCCGACATTTGAAGAGGGTCGTAAAGAGTAGTAGGCATACATCTATCCACACCATCACACAGGAATTCCAAACTGTATCAGGATCCACTCCAAGTACTATGACAGTTAGGCGTGAGGTGCGAAACCTTGGATTCCATGGTCGAGCGGCTGCTCATAAGCCACACATCACGCAGGAAAATGTCAAACGATCCCTCGCTTTGTGTAAGGAGCGTCAACATTACACGATTGAACAGTGGCAAAACGTTGTGTGGAGTGACGAATCACGGTACACAATGTGGCGATCCGATGGCAGCAGGGTGTGGGTATGGCGAATGCCCGGTGAACGTCATCTGCCAGCGTGTGTAGTACCAACAGTGAAATTCGGAGGTGGTGATGTTTTCCTGGAGGGGGCTTGCACCCCGTGCTGTTTTGTTTTGCGTGGCACGATCACAGCGAAGACCTACATTATATTTTAAGCACCTTCTTGCTTCCCACTGTTGAAGAGCAATTCGGGGATGGCGATTGCATCTTTCAACACGATCGAGCATCTGTTCATACTGCACGGGCTGTGGCGGAGTGGTTACACGACAATAACATCCGTGTAGTGGAGTGGCCTGCACAGAGTCCTGACTTGAATCCTATAGAACACCTTTGGGATGTTTTGGAACGCCGACTTCGTGCCAGGCCTCATCGACCTACATCGATACCTCTCCTCTTCACTCCGTGAAGAATCGTCTGCCATTCCCCAAGAAACCTTTAAGCACCTGATTAAAAGTATGCCTGTGAGAGTGAACGCTGTCATCAAGGCTAAGGTTGGGCCAACATCATATTGACTTCCAGCATTACCGATGGAGGGCGCAACGAACTTGTGCGCCATTTTCAGCCAGGTGTCCGGATAATTTTGGTCACGCAGTGTATAAACCTACTGAATAGGAAAGCATTTGGTATTGCACTAATGGTACTTACCTGCTGAAGAGTTCTATATTGAAAAAGACATACTCGCCGCTGTCTACCATGTTAAGTTCCTCTGCAGCTAACAGAATTTCTCGCACGGTGTTTGGGTTTGCGCAGATAACCACAACTGCAACAAGCAACATAACACAAGTTCATTAACTTCACCACGCAAAATGCTGTTTGTGTAATGCTACTATAGGAACTAAAAGGAAATAACATATGCCCATATTCATTAGAAAGATTTCCTTTGTTTGAAAATATGTAAACTGTACATCGTATTTCAGGTCTTATTATTGACATATACCAGGCACACATATTATATATTTTAACACAGAAAGAAGAATAAAAGAACTGATGTGTTTCATATTTACATGGTAAATAAAATACGTATATATCTTGAGTTTTCGAGGATAAGCCTATTAAGTACTCTTCATTTGGAGGGAATATTATATAAACTTGTGTAAGTGGTAAACCTTAAGCGTTAGACGAAAACGTACTAAAAAGAAACGTAGACCTTTCTAAAACACACAATTTATTTAAAATAAGCTTTTTTGTGGCATAGGAGTTTCTGAGATATCGCTTATTAAAGGTTCTAATGTTCATTTGTTGCTCATTTTCTTAAAGTCCTTTCAACATTCAGCTGTTTCTCGCGATTGCATGGAAACAACATGGAATTTTAAGGCTAGCAATACAGCATTCAGTTCCTAAACATTTGATTACCGCTGTTCCCTTTGTATCTATAACGAAATGTGTACTGTAGCTATTTGTGCATAGGTTTATTTGAATTAAAATGTAGTAGATAGCAACATAAACTTGTGTGAGAATAATTTGTGTACCCACTGATAAACGATAACGGATAGAGAAAGTCATTGAAAGTATCACATCAGTTCTTTTTATTTACTTCAGTTATTTAAGCTAAACCTTTGAAGACATAGTTTTATTACACATTTCGTTGTAGGTACAAGGGGAATAGAGGAATCCGAAACGAGTCAGATATTTAAAAAGGGAGTGGATATGTGCGGCCTTGAAATTCCATAATGTTGCGAGGAACAGCTCAATACCGACAGACTTACATTTTTCAAATATGTTGAAATATTTGTAAAAATGATAACCGAAATGGCGGACTCCACCAAAACTAACGTTAAATAAATTGTATGTTTTAAAGCGCTCTGCTGTTTTACGTTTACCAGTTATGAAAAATTACACAAAATCTCTTCCGAATGAAGAGGGCTTTATAGGATATTCACAGAAAATTTAAAATATTGTCATTTAAATATCTTCAGTATATAGTATTTTAATCCAAATCTTTGAAGCCATTAGTGAGAATATAAACAATTTCAAAAAGAGTTCTGTGTAAAGAATAATATGGGATGGGGAGCCTTTTTGGAAAATCCTGTTGTCACATACTAAACTTAAATACCAAGTTAGGTACTTATCCGACTTTTTGAGTTAAGATGTTCACAGATATAAACGCACGCACGCGCACGCGCACACACGCAGACATTTTTCTAAGTATGCTTTCAAGGATTCAGTGGGCCTCAAAGCATGTATTATATTCTAAAAATGCATTTTATGGGGGTTCAGGTTTTAAAATGTGTATATTTCTGGTGGAATCTCGATTACAAATTTTTGGGTGGAATATATTACCTTCTGTACCTACTAGGAACATGGTAGTGAATATAAAAATGGCATCCTTACCCAATGCTTCTAGCATTTTGCAGAATTCTACAGTTTCATTACTTGTTGCAATGGTTATGGTCTATAGATACGTAAATATAATTTCTCTCCTTCCGTATATATTTTAATTGGCCACAGGATAACTTTGTCTTTGAGAGAATAAAACCTTCAACAGTGTATGTACACGGTCAAGGACTGGCAGGAATTGTGAGTTGGAATGCTGCGAAAAATCAATGTATTGCGTTACACAAACAAGCAAGACTTGATTGGAGAAAACTATCGCAAAAGATACGTAGAACACGCCACAAAGCGCACGCTGATTTCCAATATGAGATACTGAAGGGCTTCATTGGTTTATGAGACTTTTCTTAGAGTTTCTAACTCCGGAGCTTTAGGTTTGTTGCAGATTTTCCTTCCACAGAAACGTTCTCAAGATAAGAGTACAATAACCTGGAATATAACCATTCCAGGAAAAGGGACATTTTGCTTACCTTTAAGGATACTGCGTGCTGCGATTGCCAATTTCTACAACTTTCAAACAACTTAATTAAAATTTTATTTTCACTACTAACTTCCATAGTAAGTAGAGGAAATATTGAATTCCACCAAAAAATTCCATACTGAGATTTGAAGTTGTTAGTTTTGTTGTATTATTTGTTATTTGCCCCACGTTTTGGTAGCCAATTTGTAGTAGTTTGTTGCTTCACGTATGGTAAGCCGATTTTTAAAGTGGGAGTTGTATTGTATTTCGACTGTTGTGGAGCCGAACTTGAAGTAGTTGCAACCGCACGTATGGTAAAATGTTTCCGGTAGCCTTCGTACCAAATATGTTTAAAAAAATTAACTTTGTAATTTGGACTGTTTCTTTAAATATTATATATTTACGTTTGACTCGGCTGCGTCAATATTAGTTTTAGAGACATGAATTTCTCAACAGGGCGTAATGCGGCTGAAGAATGTAGGCTTACACAGATTTTAATTTTTTATTCACTCCTTTTTGTTAATTCTTGACAGGATTTAAATAACACTTTACTGATATAGACAGCTGTAAGATTCTTTTATTAAATACTTGCACTTTTTAAAAACGTAAACTATTTTCTCACACAAAATACGTATTAAATTTCTCGAGGACACATCTCGCATCCGGTTAGGAACATTGTCTGCGTCCAGTTATGAGCGCTGTCTACAAGCAACTGAATTGATTTCTACCACCTACCACCTAAAGTACAGAAATTTGTAAATTTCTGTACTTTAAGTCTCTAATTGGCTAATCCTAGTCCAATAGAATACCTTCATCTAACTAAAGGATTTTTTGGTTGTGATTGGCTATTTCATAAACTGTCACAAAAATTACATTATTGCTTCCAAGAATTACAAGTAGTATTGTTAAACTTTCAAATTCATTATTGCCTCAAGGTTATCTCATTGTTAGCAACTTTTAGCCTATTATTCTCACAGCTCCTACATTATTAAATTACGTAATAACATTGACATAACATTATTACACATGTATACAATAATATAAACATATATAATGACTGTAATATACACTTTTTATATATTGTTACATACCATATTGCTTTAAGGCGCGCTGTTATTGAATTTTATATATATATATATTATATATAATTAGACTGAAGTTATTTAAGTGTTAAAAATACTGCCTCAGATTTCACGAGAAACACACGCTTTTTTTTACTTTCCTACCACATACATAGTAGGTAGAGGAAGTATTGCGTTCCAACCAAAAACTTGATTCCGAGGTTTCACCGAAAACGCATGCTTTGAGGTCCCCTGAATAAAAAAATCATTTTTAGAAAAAGGTCCGTGTGTGTCTGTGAATAACATAACTATAAATCTAAACTTCGGATAAACACCAAACTTGGTATTTGGGCTCATTACGTTCCAAAGATACGACACAGAGATTTTAAATAATATCCCCCACTCAAAATACATGGAACATTTTTTCAATTCTTTTTTATGTTCTAAAAATGGCTCAAACGATTTTGATTAAAATACCTTATACGAAAGATATTTACCTGACAAATAAAATGTATATCTTTAATTTTCTGGAAATAGCTTATGAAGTCCTCTACATTCGGAAAGAATTTTGTGTAATCTTGTATAACTACTAAACATCAAGCGATAGATGAAAGCGTACTGCACAAAAGTTGTAGATCTGTTTACAACGCACAACTAATCTGTCAAATAAGTCTTTTTGTGGCATAAGCTGTCTCTAAGATATCCATTATTAATGATTTCAATCGTTCATTACTTGGTTAGTCCTGTCAACGTTCAGCAATTTCTCGCGATTGCATGGAAACAGCATAGAATTTTAAGGCCAGCGTATAGCGTCCAGTTCTTGAATATTTGACTATCGCTGTTCTCTTTGTAGCTATAACGAAATGTGTAATGTATCTCAATTAAAATGAAGTACGTAGAAAAAAATCTGATGTATTACACTCACATGACTTTCTCTACTCTTGTACAAACTATTTTTACAAACGCTTATTCTCCATATGCTTCTTGTTAATCGAGACATCGAGATGTTAGTCTTATTGCTAATTTTCTTGTAGGTGCAAGGGGAATTGGTAGGCTTTAAGCGATGGTCAAATCTTTTAAGAGCTGGTTGCTATGTGGAGATCCCATTCTCTTTGTATTACCAGGACGAAAAAAAAAGGAATAACTAATTACCATTTGAGAAAAAGTATAAGTATTGGAAAATTTAAGGGAATAACAAGCAATATCTTGAACATGGTTCACAAAAAAAAATGTATATGACATAAATTGTGTATTTTAACGCGATCTACATTTTTTGTGTAGTAAAAGTTTGTCTATCTCTTATGGTTTACCAGTTATGCAAACGTCGTTCACAATGAAGAACACTTTTGGAGACATTCCCAGAAAATTCAAGATATACATTTTATTTGTCATGAAAGTGTTCTTGAATATGTGATATTTTAATCAAAATCGTTAGTCATTTATGAGAAAATCAAAATTTTAGAAAAATTTTCCATGTGAAGGGTATACTGTGGTGGGGGGATTTTCTTGAAAACCTTCGTGTCTCATCTCTGGAAGATACTGAACCTAAATACCAAGTTTGGTGTTTTTCCGTCTGTTCGTTTCAGAGTTATGCTGTTCACAGGCACACACACAGACACACACACGGACATGTTTCCAAAAATGCTTATTTTGGATTTAGGAAGTCCCAAAACATATATTGCCGGTGAAATATCGGTATCGAATTTTTGGGTGGAATACAATGAATCCCCTACTTACTATACATAGTAGAGAAAGTAATAAGCTTTCGTAAGGTTAGTTTGTATACACTCTAATAAACGATAGAGGGTAGAGAAAGTCATAGTAATGTATCACATCAGATTCTTAGAAATGTATCTGCGTGCAAGTCTATGTATTTTTGTGGATGAATAGCGTAATTCAAAAGCGAAGAGTCCTTTATCACCAAACTTGGTATTTAAGCTGAGAGTCTCCAAGGATGCGACACAAAGCTTTGCAAGAAAACCCCTCCACCCCAAATTACCCTTTACAAGAAACATTTTTGCTATTTTTTACTTTCTCAAAAACGGCTTTAACGGTTTTGGTTAAAGAACTACATGTTTAATATATTTCCATAGCAAGTCAAAACTATATCTTGAATTTTCTGAGAATGTCTTCGGAAGTCCTGTTCATTCTGAATTAATTCTTTTTATAATTTGTAAATGAAAGATACAGAAAAACTTAAAAACAAGACTGTAGATCCCGCTAAATCACACAAGTAATATCAAATAAAGGTTGTGGCATTAACCATTTCCGAGATATTATTCATTATAGGTTTGAATTACATATTTTATACTTTTTCAACTGCAAAATTGCTATCCTTTTTTCACTTTCTCTATTGGTATAGTAAGTAGGGGAAGTAATGCATTTCACCCAAAAATTCTATACCATAATTCCACGGAAATACCTGTTTTGAAGCCGCTGAATAAAAAAGAACTTTTAGAAAACGGTACGTGTGTGTCTGTTTGCATGTCTGTTTGTGTGTGTGAGTGTGTCTGTGAATAGCACAACTCAAAAACGAAAAGTCAGATAATTACCAAATTTGGTATTTTGGTTCAGTATCTTTCAAAGATACAACACGAAGATTTTCAAGAAAATTTCCCCACTACCCTTTACATGGAACATTTCTCAAAACGTTTGATTTTCTAAAAAATAGCTCTAACAATTTTAATAAAAATATCATAATTAAGATATTTTCATGAGAAATAAAACCTATATCTTGAATTTTCTGGGAATGTCTTCTTTATTCTGAATGGCTTTTGCATAACTGGTAAACTACTGGTAAGAGAAACTTTTCTACAAAAAAAATGTAAAGTTCGTTAAAACACACAATTTGTGTGATATATGTTTTTTATGGAGTGAACAGTTTCCGAGATATTTCTTGTTATATTTGTTTGAATTTTCCTGTAGTTATACGTTTTCTTAAATGGGAATTCGTTATTAGTTTTTTATGTACTGCAATTGCAAAGGGAATGGAATGCTCAACATAGCAATCAGCTCTTAAAAGATTTCTGTAAATGTTTATCTCGATTAACATGAAGTAGAAGCAGAATAAACGTTTGTAAAAATAGTTTGTACAAGAGTAGAGAAAGTCATTGGAGTGTGACACTTTAGATTTTTTTTTCTCGTGGGTATGCAAGGAAAAAAACATTTCAAAGCCATAACATAACGAGCCGCTCTTAAAAGATGTGACTATCGCATAAGCCTACTGTATTTCTTTATTCCCCTTGTACCTACAAGCAAATATGTAATAAAACCATTTCTGTAAATGTTTATGTCGATTAGCATGAAGCAGATAGAAGAATAGGCTTTTATAAAAACACTCTAAGAATTGATAGAGAAATTCATGTGAATGTAGCACATTAGATCTTTTATTTATTATAACTGTTTCAACATTATTAAAACAGAGCTTAATTTTCATGTACGAGAAAGTAATTGTCCAAAACCGAAAATAGTTTTATATATAAAATCTTCCAAGTGACGAAAGTTGCAAGATGTGAAACCATTAAATTTTACATAATAGTACTCAGACATATCTATTTAGAATCTAAGATTACATTTTTGTGCGACTAAAGCGTTCCTTGGGAAAAATAATACATTTTTTTTAAAAATTCAAACTACAAATCCCTAGGTATTCACAGTAAAATGAATGAGGATCTGTGCATCCAACTTCAAGACAGGTATTCTGAAAATTTCAGAGAAACTGAACAAAAGTTGCATACTGGATCATTTTAAAGGGCCAAAACTAGCGAAACTGGATTTGAAGAAAATCATGGTTGAATACTCCCTGTGTAGCTCACATACATCTTAAATATCTGTATACTCAATTAAGCATCTTGTTTGAGTATTTAAATGACCAAGAGGGCAAAACTGCAAATGGATCCTGATTCTATGAGCTTCAGGTTTTTTCTGTAGAACTTTAATTTTTTTTCTCGAAAATAAACATCCAATACTCTTAACGTATTTATGCCTGAAAAATTAATGAACAAACTATTTATATTTCTTTAGAAAGAAATCGTAAATATTTATTAAACTGTTTTTTAAATCAATTAAACACAGCTCAAGCACAGAAATTGTGCGTTATGAATATTTTCCTTCTCCTACATCTTAGATCTATTATTTTTATATTATGCAGTATGTAACAGAAGTAAAATTAATGTTTTAAATCTATTAAATTAGACCCATTCTGAAAAAATTTCTACCGGTAGCAAGTCTTCTACTTGTTAGCTTGAGCTAGGTCATCATGTAAACAATCAACTGTAGTCTTCTGGGTTGTTGACGTAGTGCTTATGTCTACAACCCCAAATAGGGCATGCTTGCTTAGATGATGACCTAACTCAAGGTAAGAAGCTACATTTTTTTTCTACTCGTTCAACGACTTTCATTAACACCCCAGAGAAGCAGGAAATTATAATGCAGGTGCTCAAAACATTATATGACATTTATGTACGTTGCACAGAAAAAGGGGAGGGAGGCGGAGGGGAAATATGAGGAAAGAGACGAAGCAGAGAGGGAAAGGGAGACATCGCTATTTAATGCAACACCACCAGCCTAACTGTGGATTCTGGTAATTTAGAAAGTGTCTAGAGTTAAGAGAGTTGCAGGGAGATAGAGAGAGGGAGAGAAATATCCCTATTTAATGCAACATCACCAGCCTAGTTTTGGATTCTGATAATTTAGAAAATTGCATCATTAAACATCTGAGAAAAGATTTACCAGAGATAAGAAAAAACTGTAGTTCTTGCGCCAGAGTTTCCTAGATTTGCCCACAGTGTGATAATCTCATCTCTGAATCTCATCTGAACACGTCTCGTTTCTATCCTTGCACAAACGTCCTAAATGATGTCATCTGGGTAATAGGGTGTGATGCCTTGTTCGCTTGTCTTGCGATCACAGGTTGGCCTAGATTTGTATGCGAAACAACTGCAGGCATTTCATTTATTTAAATTTCGCATTTACTTCCTGTCTTCGAGTGATGCAAACAGCCGAACACGCATTGAGGATAGCAATGTGAAATTTATTCATTTATCTCCAACCTTTTAATAAATAAAATACACAAGTTTGGGCTAAAATATCCAAAGTAATCGATTTTGTTAAAATATAAAATTAACTCATGGCTTTTGGGGTACACGTAAGATTTTAATTGTAAGTTTTGAAAGAAATCTCAGACCCAGGTTAATCTTAATTCGTGTGTCTTTGGTAAACGGAGGATGCCAAATTTAATTATTATAAGCATATGAAGCTTCCCCCGGCCATGGAGGCCAACATTCTGACTGGGAGATGCGTGACGCTGGCCACATCACCTTCCGTTATTGGTTGAATAATTGTGCATTTCTGCCGTGTTTACGTGAGCGTGAGGTAGGCAGTCGGATTGGTAGGTCAAGATCTTTTGTGGTCAAGGTCTTATTATGCACAAATTTCCATGAAGGCATATTTTGTTCACATTTATGAAAAATGACATAACTAACTCACTAATACAGATAATTTGCTGGATTATTTTTGTTGCTGCACTGTTGGATTTATGATGAGAGTAAATTAATTTGCAGCAGTAACTGAATATAATTATATTCCCTTCGGAAGACAGAAATTAAAGTCCATCCCCATAAGTGTTCATAACTGCAGCGGTATAGAGAATTCACTCGTTGTAGCGCTATTTACGACAAACATCAAGAATAGTTAATGTTTTAGGGAATTAGCTTCGAGATAGACTGTTAGTTCTCCTAGGATGGGTGTTATTGAGCAGTAAATTGCGAAATAATTAGCCTGGAATTATTTTATTATCTGAATGTTTATTATACAAACAGTTTTTAAGTGTGTAACTATGTTATAATTTCTGTGCTTCTGTGTATGCAACCATTAAACCCATCAGGTTCTCCTTTAGTATTCATAATACTGACGAAACATTTAGGTGTTGTATTATTATTATTATGAAGTATTTTAGTTATCCGTACTATTTCCCTTGAATTCGGGCTATTCCATTTTAACTACTCACTCCCTCATCGTTTTTGGTGATAGTAAGTACTAACTAGAACATAACGGTATCGAATGTCTACGACAACCCCATTGTAAGAGGTAAATGTTTAACACTTAAATGATTTCAGTCAAATCATATAAATATAAATTCAATAACAGTCCGCCTTGAAGCAATATGTGTATGTAATAATTTGTAAAATGTATGTAACAGTCATTGCATATGCTTATATTATTGTATCCATGTGTAATAATGTTATGTGGATGTATTACGCAATTTAATAATATAGGAGCTGTGAGAAATAGGTTTAAAGTTGCTAACAATGTGGTAACAATGAGGTAACCTTGAGGCAATAATGAGTAAGAAAGTTTAAATGCTACTAGTCATTATTAGAGCAGCAATAATGTAAATTTTTTGAGACAGTTTAAAAAAATAGCCAATCAACAACCAGAAAAAGCTGTAGTTAAATGAAGGTATTCTATTGGGCTAGGATTAGCCAATCAGAGACTTCAAATACAGAAATTTACAAATTTAGGCGTTGAAATTCAGTTCAGTTGCCTCCAAACAGTGCTCATAATCAGACACGAGATGTGTCCTCGAGAAATTAATTACGTATTCGTGTGAGACGAAAATAGTTTACGTGTTAAAACGTGCAGGTATTAAATAAAATAATCTCACGGGCTCTCTACATCAGGGAAGTAATATTTAATTCGTGTCAAGGATTAATAAAAAGGAGTGAATTAAAACTTAAAATCTTTGTAAGCCTACATTCTTGTCGCACCAAATCCCTGCCAAGACTTACATGTCTCTAACAAATACTGACGCAGCCGAGGTAAACATAAATATTTAATACTTAAAGAAACAGTTTAATTACAAAGTTAATGTATGTTTTTTAAACTTGAGGCAAAGGCCGCCTGAAAGTACATTTGGGGCGAAGGCTACCGGAAATTGCTTACTATACGTGCGGTTGCAACTACTACAAGTTCGGCTCCCCAACAGTTGAAATACAATACAACTCCTACTTCAAATCGGCTTTTCCATACGTGAAATAATACATCATCTTCACACTGACTTTCCATACGTGGAGCTAATAAATTTATTTTTTAAATTGACGCCCAAAGCGTGATGCAAACAACGTAAAGGCAATATCTACTTCAGTTATGTCTTCAACGACTATGTAGCACATGAGTACGTATCGCGTATTCGACGAATGTATAACAAGTGACGTTCCGATGTTTGCGTTCGATTTCCGTGACAATAGCCACGCCTACGTTTCCATCTCCTATGCGACTTTACTGATATTTACATTGGTAGACTTTTATTTTAATTTTGTGATTGGTTCTTAGAGTCTTAGTGCCGTATGCATGTTCTAGAAGCTTCGATGCCTTGCTCAAGCTCTTTACGGTAAGTGCACATAGCGTCCATATTAACTTGAACAATAATTTCTAAAGAATCCTCACCATCTTTTGTTTCGTATTGTGTAGTTTTCTACTAAGCGTCTAAACTTCACAATGGCTAAGGCTACTATTCCTAAGAGTATTTTCGTCCTTCCTGTTTGGCCTGTTATGAGATGTCTAGCTACGTTAGAAATATACAATTATTAACATAATCGATATATAAACGATATGTATTATTCCGATTAATTTATTAATATTAGTAGTAAATGTCCTGTTATATAACACATGCAATAATTGGTGGAGTATCATATTAGGAATAAAGGTTTTGCTTCTGCAGATACTGATTCAAATTTACCTATGCTTCTGTTAAAACATATACAGGTATTCACATAATTACAAGTAATATTTTATAAACTAGTTAATAATTCTTAACAAAGATCACGAGTAATGACCTTCAGAATGTTCTGATAAGCTTGCAGCATTTAAAGATAGCTACAAATTCTAGCAAAAAGTAATTTCTAATAGGTATATATCAGAACCATTTATCAATTAAATTGTACTTTCTCTACCACTTACCTATGGTAGACAGAAGAAGTAGTATATTCTCAACACGAAGAATTCACAGGCTTTAAGATCCCCGAAAGCCCCCAAAAAACACAATTTCAGAAAAATTTATATTTATCTATCTTAATGTAATTAAAAACTGAAAATTCGGATAAACACCGAGTTGTGCAAAATGAAGATTTTTCAATACAATCCCCTTACACCAAACTGTAACGAGGAAGATTTTGTGCTATTTTTGAAAAGATATGGTATATTTGACATATTGACATGAGATATCAAACACATTCTTGCATTTTCCCTAAATAGCCTGTGACCCCATAATTGTGGTGAATTTTATGTAATAAAGGAGGTAACATGAGGAAGGAAAAGCTCACTTGAAAAAATATAAAGTTTACTAAAATACACCTTTTTTGTAGCTTTACCGTTAATCAGGTATTTTCTGTTATTGGTTGGAATTTCAAGTATTGGTATTTTAAGTATTATGTACATTTCTATGTTTCTTATCTTGTTCAAAATATCAAGTCCAATATACATATTGGGAAATTCTTTTTAAACACGTGAGAGTACTACAATGGTTCAGTATGCCTATATGTAGCTAAACCAAAATGCATATATGTTTAAAATATTTGAAAAACACTTTACAATTATTTTAACAAATCAGGTGTGTAGCATTCACATGATTTTCGCTGCTGACTCTTCTATAAATTATTCTTACAAAAGCTGAATCTTCTATCTACTTGTTAAGCAGATAAACCTTGTTTACACATTTCGTTATAGGTATAAGAATACAGTAGGATAAAACAATAGTCAGATTTTTAAAATGGGGATGGCTATGTGATGGCTATGAAATTTCATGTTCTTTGCATGACCGCGATAAAATATTATAATGAGCTACATTCACATGACTTTCTTTACCCTCTATCGTTTATTAATGGGTATAAAAACTATTCTTACTAAAGTTAATTTTTCTATCTACTATATTTTAATCCAAATAAAGCTTTGCACAAATAGCTAACAGCTACATAACACATTTCGTTATAGATACAAAAGGAACAATAGTCAAATGTTTAAGAACTGCACACTATAACTGGTCTTAAAATTCCATACTGTTTCCATGCAATTGCGAAAAACAACTGAATGTTGACCGGAGTTCAAGAGAATGGACAAATATTGAAGAATTCGAACCTTTAATAGCGGATATCTCAAAAATGGCTTATACCACATAAAACGTCTTTAAAATAAATTGTGTTTTAAAGAGATCTATATTTTTATATAGTACGCTTTCATCTATCGCATAACGTTTACCAGTTATAAAGATTATATAAAATTTATTCCCAATGAAGAGGACTTCACAATCTTTTCCCAGTAAATTCAAGATATACGCTTTATTTGTCATGCAAATATATTTAATGTATGATACTTTAATCAAAACCGTTAGTGTTTTCTTAGAAAATAAAAAAAATTGAAAAATGTTCCATGTAAAGAAAGTTTGGGGTGGAGGGATTATATTGAAAAACTTCGTGTCACATCTTTGAAGATACTGAACCTAAAATACTAAATTTGGTGTTTAACCGACTTTCGTTTTTGAGTTATGCTGTTCACAGAAACACACGGGCAGGCACGCATACGGCCCTTTTACAAAAAGCGCTTTATCTATTTATCCCGGAGTCCTCAAAATATGTATTTCCGATGAAATCTCGGTTTCGAATTTTTGAGTGGAATAGTACGTGCTCTCTACCTACTACGCACGTGGTAGAAAAATTATAAGTATTTAAAAATTCAACGAATGGCGAAGAATACCTGGGAAATGACCAACGCCACAAAAATGTTCGTTTGACCAATTGTATTCTTTAACGAGTTATTAATTTATTGGGTAGTAAAATTTGGCTATCCCTTAATGTTTACCAGTTATACAAAAGTAATTTAGAATGAAGAGAATTTTGTAAGCTATATCCAGAGAATTCCAGATATGTATTTCATCTTTCATACAAATATCTCAAACATATGGTACTTTTATTAAAGTCGTAGGATCCATTTTTAGAAAATCAAAAATGAAAACGGTAGTTTGGGGATGGGCTATTTAAGCGATTTTTCGTTTTCGAGTTATGCTGTTCATAGACACAGACACACCCGACCTTTTTATAAAACGTGCCTAAAAACGTGTATTTCCAGCAGTGTTGATATGTAATTTTTGGGTGTTGTGCAATACTTCCTGTATTTACGAGGCGTTTTTAAACTAAGTACCGATAACTTTTTTTAAATAACAGAACATTGTTTTCTAAATATTCATTATCATTCATTATCTTACTCATTACGCTACTTCTCCACATAGTCACCCCCGTTGTTCAGGCACTTGTAACGGAAATTCAGTTTTTATATACCTTCGTCAAAGAATGACGTCACCTGGAAGGAAATCCAATTCTGCACTTCTTGTTTCACAACAACATCGTCGTTGAAATGTTTTCCACTAAGAAATTTCTTCATATGAAGAGCTAGATGAAAATCGCTTGGTGACAAATCCGGACTGTAGGGAGGGTGATCGAATTGTTCCCAACCAAATGATGCGATCAGATCTTCGGTATGTTTGGCTGTGTGTGACCGGGCATTGTCACTCAATATTGTTTTCCCATAAACTTCACACAGCTGGCGATGAATATTTGCTGGAGTAACATTTCTCGCATTCAAAAAACGAATTGCTGATCTGGCTTCATAGTTTGCGGGTCTTTGGATAGTTTTTAAGATTTAGAAACCCTTTAACAACAGGAAAACACAAAGTGACGACCACGCGCAGCTGAAAAACAAATTGAGTTTTATTTATGGACACTCTTTAACTAATACGGTTCTTAGCGCTCCATTCTATACGGGAGTGAAAGACCGGAACTTTTGCTCAGAGGCCTCTGTATCAGGCTTGAGGTACTTTAACGTGCCGTAAATCTACGACACGAGACCTTTGGCTTTACTTCCCTTCCGAAGGGAGCCATGCTAAGGAGTTTTACGAAAGAAAAGCATCCATGGCCCTCCGCCGGGTTTGAATCCTCGACCTTGGGAACTAGAAGCTAGCGTAGGGCCATTAGACCACGGAGTGCGTTTGACTTTCTAGCTCAAAATCGCACTGTAGGGGCAAATATTATAACTGTACTTCCTCTTAAAATACGCCTCTTATATATGTAGGTGGCAGAGAAAGTAATAAGTATAAAGACAATCCTTTTCTTTAGTTTTACTTTCATAAATTATTTTGTGAATAATTTTCGGAGATGCACAGTACATTATAGTGATCAAGAAAGTTAAAACAGCAGATTATCTTAAGTGCTTTAAATAGTACAATATTCTCACTGTAACATTTCCTCTGAGACAAAATTAATTCAAAAGATATAACAGTCACTGGCGCCTGATATAATATATTTATTCAGCCAGGTGGTTACTGACAGAGATACTGTCTCTATACTGTACCAATAGGAGGCTTTAAAGTAACCAGGTTGACACTTTTCCTCGCTTCTGCTTTGTGTTCAAGAAACGTCGTTGCTATCGCTACATCCCCCTCTTCCTTTACGGATATTAGAATAAAGGATGGTACATACATAGGCAGTCGGCTTCCTTTTGTTTCAACCCTTTTTTTAATTTCGCAGAAGCATGTATACAACGGTTAAAGCCGCTTTGTCTTTCTTACTAGCAAGGATTTTCTTCCAGCTGAACAGTATTTGGTGTTATAAAGAAAATAATAGGCTATAGATTCCCTGATAAGGAAGCATTTATTGAACTTATTGAAAGTAAAACATTATTTTCTTTACTATGTACATAGTAGATAGAGAAGGTATTGCATTCCACCCAACAATTTTATATCAAGATTTCACCAGAAGTACATATTTTTAAAAAAAACTTGGTATTTAGGTTCGGTATTTTCCAAAGAAACTCCTGCACCCCACACTACCCTTTACATGGAACATTTGTTCGGTTTTTTTTTCTTTTGTAAAAATAGCTCAAACGATTTTGTTTAAAACGCCTTATAGGAAGGATACCTAAATGCCAAATAACATGTATATCTTGAATTTTTTGGGAATAGCCTATGAAGCTCTCTGCATTCGAAATAAATTTTGTATAATCTTGTATAACTGCTAGACAGTAAATGATAGACGAAAACTTACTACACGAAACAGGTGGATCTGTTTAAAATGCACAATTTATTTCAAGTAAGTTTTTTGTGGCATACGCCATTTCTGAGATATCCGTTATTAAAGGTTGAATTCTACATTTCTTGGTCATTCTGAAAGTCCTGTCAATATTCAGTTGTTTCTCGCGATTGCTTGTAAATGGTATGGAATTTTAAAGCCAGCATATAGCGTCCAGTTCTTAAATATCGTTATTCTCTTTGTATGAATAATGAAATGTGTAATATATCTATTTCTGCAAAGGTTTATCTCGATTAAAATAAAGGATATTACAAAATAACCTTTGGTAAGAATAATTTGTATACCCATAATAAGTGATAGAGGGTAGAGAAAGTTATGTGAATGTAAGACAGATTTTTTTAGGTATAATGTCAGCACCTACGGCAAATCTAATTAAAGGTCCCCTGTTCAAAGTTTGTTACATTTGCAGGCGAAAAAAAATTTAAGGATAACGTTCATAACCTATTTAATATCCGAATAGTGCTCTGAATCATAATGCCTTGAAGTACTACAATAAGGCAGAAGAATGAAGCACGTCTACAGTAAGAATTGTAACTGTGTTACAGTGATAAGTTCTAAAGTGCGTTAAGCATTGTTATCTAGCGAAATTTTGTGAAAATAATGAATACATAATGAACATTGTATTTAAAGTTTTTATGTTTCAGAGTTGTGTTCCACTTGCTTTGGGGGTGCAATGATAAAAACACATGAGACATCATATGAATGTTATAAACTTAGGACTATTTCATTATGTTTCTTTTCTTAAGTTTCTGTTTAATAATTGTACTAATATTCCGCAATATGGTCATATTTATATATTTATAATATTGGTGTGAAGCATTTCTTCATAAAAAATTTAACTCACTACTCAGTATAACATGTAGAACTGAATATTATCAGTAAATGCAAATTGGAAGAACAATGTAGCTGCAGGATGGGCTGTATTGGTTTACAAAGCACAACAGATCGCGCAGAAGAAACTGGAATTCAACACTCCTACGTTTTTTTTTTTTTTTTTTTTTTTTAAAGTTCCCTTGTTGTACCTAGTTTATACTACGGTGTTTTACTATTTTCATACCGGTTATTTCCGCAACACACATATACACACAAACACCCATGCCCGTGGCGGGACTCGAACCCGCGACCCTCAGCTTGGCGGAGCACCGGAGCGACCACTCCAGCGACCACGGCTACGATGGCCGGCACTTGATGCTTGTGGACTGTGAAAAAGCATTTGACAAAGTTCATCGTAAAAAACTATTCAATATTACTGTACAGTAAGGGATATCTTTGTAATAAAAGTATACAAGGTACTATGTATAACAATAGAGAAATATTAATTAATAGCGCAAACGAGGTAGACAAAATTCTACATCAACCAAGACGTAAAACAAGGCTCTTTGATATCGCCGGTTCTTTAATTTATTATTGACTCCGCCATTGAAGAAACGCAACAATATTATACATAATGCGTCGGTACTGCGAGACCTAACTTATTTTGTTATCGTAGATGCACAGGTTTTTGACTTATAGTAATTTCTTGTGGTTATTGGATTCCAATGTTGCGCTGGCTAGCTCACTTCTAGTCCATGAACATTCATCTCTTAGTCAAGGTGTGGTAAAAGCAAGGAAGGTTTCCTATGTAGCATAAGTTATAGCTCTTGGACGTCAGATTTATATGTCCTATGTTTAATATGCACGATTAACACTTTGTTTTACATATTACACAGTTACTAGTGGCTATAGCGTAATGTACGAAGAAGCTGCTGTACAGGATTCAAACTCATGCTATGGCCGTTACTATTTGGTTTACTATAAGTTCCTATGTAGCGTGGTCTTTAGGAATCACACGCACATGAAAATTATATCACCACGCAGTACGGATATTGAGTATATGTAGTAACTACATTATTTCCGGTTTTTATCTGCTCCCGTATCACTAACACATATCAGAGCTTACGTCTATCGGTCAACAAATACTACAGATACGGACGAACTTATTTCACTTGCGGAAGCATTGCCCAACCTCATACTAGGAATGAGACCTCGATACCGTCGATACCTCGATACTCTCGATACTCAGTGGCATCAAATATAATACTTTGAGATAAATCTTCGATACTTTTTGATACCCATTATTAAGAAAACAACTTCTGCCAATTGGAGAATTTAAAAAGATTAAATTGACCATTAAGTGATCATCACAACGTCCTCCAAGTAAAACATAATTAATAACATACCTTTCTCCCATAATGCCAAGCAACTTGTATTAAAGACATTTCCTTTTACAACGCTTAGTTTTGAAGATGTTGTACAGTGTGAACTTATGGTTCAACCTGTATATGCACAAGAAATACTGCCACAATACAGACTAAGTCCAACAATATGTTTTTAAATGTTTTATTTTTTGTGGACGACCAGAGAGGTAAGAACGCAGTATATGATAACCGAAAATGTGTGATGAAAACATGTTTTAACAATTTTCAGTTTTAAAACTCAAACAACTGCATTTTAAAGAACGCAGTTGTAGTACAAATGCTAATACCTATACGGGACATTTATAGGGAAACTCTAATCCTATAGATACTTGGGCTGCAACATATCATATATGGGTGATAGCGTAGCAAACTACGTAATAAACACATTTAGAAAATATATGATATAGAATAATTCACTCTTTACGTAAGAATAAAACCAAACAAAATACTGATTAGGTCTCATACGATTAATAAAACTTATTAGACATCCTAACAGAAAATTGAAAAACGGCGAATTGCAACTTTTATAAAGCTAGACATGTTTGGAGAATTTAAAACAATTATTGACCATTAAGTGATCATCACAACGTCATCAAACATGTGAAAATATAGGAAAACAAATAAATGTCTATAGCTCAGTTGAAGAGTGCAGGAAATAAAAAACTACATTGGTGACAGCACACTCAACGAATGGAAGAACAGCAATTCCATCAAGTACGCCTTGACTATCAGTTAAGACATAGATTAAACGTAGACCAAAAATCTTGATAAAAATGCATAATGTAAAGAGATAATTGATAAATCAACAGCGGGCCATGCAAGAGCAATTATTTGTTAACAGTTTAAGGATTTTAAAATGCAATTCTTACTTTATGAAGATTTTAAAATTATCTAATTTGTATATTAAAATGTTAAACTGAATTTAGGGAAATCATGTTTCAATACTGGAATGGCTCCACCCCATGATATACCGAGCGGCATGACTTAGGCGGCGACGTCTGATGACCGCAATCGAGAGATCGTGGGTTCGATTTCCGTGGCCGACCTTCTGAATCATGGATCTTTTTGGAGGTTTTCCCGGGTTTCCAGGGGAATGCTAGGAAAGTCCATTACATCCTCCGAATTTCCGTGCGACATTTCATCTCCATTTCACTTCACCTTGGTTTCTTTCAGGGTTACAAGTGTCGGCAGGAGGTCTTGGCATGGCAGGGAAAAGGATGCTCTGGATAATCTTCGTCCCTGGAGTGCGAGCGGTCTTCGAGCCCCGGGCCCTCCTGGTAATGTGTAAGCCCACAGCAGGGGGAGGGGGTGAGAGGACTGCACCAGCCACCAACCGGGGAGTTCAAATCTGTAAATGGTAGGGATCCTGCCCTCTACCTGTCGTACCTCCTGGTCCGGTTGCCCTCTGTCTCCCCTCACCCCATCCCTCCGTCCCGTCAGGGGCCTAAGTACAAAAGACTACGTAGGTCAAGGCACTGAGTCCCCCTCCACTTCTGGTCCTGCCCTATTCTATCCAAGAACATAATATTGAAGTAGAAAAATAATCAATATTGAGAACAAGTTCTTCTAAAATAAATACAATTAATAATTTTTCACCGACATATTTATGCTTACAAATGTTCAAGGTACTTATATCTGATTTTGATGACGAACTGCAAATAGCCATTTTTTAATTAAATAGACCGTGACAATATCTTCAGACAAGATATTTTTAGTTTTTAAAGAGCCAGACATTGTAGGAGAAAGACTAGAATTAGAAAACTGAATTTTAGAACAAGTAATCGCATTTAACTTCTAGGTTGTACCATATGGTATGTAAAGAATTAAGCTTAAAATGTATGCATTGTTGTGTAGAATAATAAGGAGAGCTTTAAAAATCAGTAAAGAAACTCTCTTGAAATTCCACAAAGATCTCTGTCACGATCTGAGTTCTAGACTGTTATAAAAGCACAACAATGACGAAGAGATTAAACTAAATTGAGCTTTATTTAAGGACGCTCTTTAACTACTGGTCCTTAGCGTCCCATTCTATATTGGGGAAACAAATGAAATTCCTAGGAACTTAAGCTGAATACACATTGCTGGGTGATTAACAGAATGAACATATATGGAATGAATAAGAGATATTCAAATCTCATGACAAAAGTAGAGAATATCAGTGTAATTGGTTTAAACGTGTTGAAACGATGATTGAAAGTCCTATACCTAAGAGAATATTAAAATAAGTCCGAATAAATAAAGGAATAGTTTACATGTTAAAAAGGGCAAATAATTAATAAAAGAATCTCACAGCTCTCTATCAGTGAAGTGTTATATAAATCGTATCAAGCATTAATAAAAGGAGTGAAGTAAAATTATAATCTGTGTAAGCCTACATTCTTAGTCACACCACAACCCCGCTAAGAGAAACATGTCTCTAACAATAATACTGACGCAGCCGAGACAAACATAAATATATAATATTTAAAGAAACAGTTAAATTACAAAGTTAATATTTTTTTAAACTTGGGGCAAAGGCCACCTGGAAGTACATTTGGGGCGAAGGCTACCGGAGACTGTTTACTATACGTGCGGTTGCAACTATTACAAGTTCGGCTCCCCAACATTGAAATACAATACAACTCATTCAATAGAAATTCTTCAAATTGACGCCCAAAGCGTGGGGCAAATAGTTATACAACAAAACAACTTCTCAAGGATGAATGCTGTTCTGTCAGCAGAAAAATTTCGTTTCTATGGTATGTGGCTGAACGTACCTTTCATGTTATTACAGCTGACACTCTCTTTTAATTGAGATAATTTGTGGTCTGGATGCAAGTTTGTTATTCTTTGAAAAACAGCCCTTCAAAGGCCATCGCAGGATTCACAAAAAAAAAATCCTTATTATCGTAATCTTCAAGACCTTTTTATATACCAAAACTAAGCGTCAACCTAAGCATAAAATTCTTTTGCTGTTAATGACAGAAGATATTTCAGACCGTCAATTTGCTGAAGTATGGTAATTAGGGAATGAAGACACTGTAGAGTTGCGAAGGCTTGGAGCCGCGTCTGCGTTTTATTTGCAGTGCCTGCCCTGGGCAGTGAAGAAACGTTTGTAATTACGTGCATGTTAGCTGAAGCATGAAGCCACAGCTGTGCGTCTCGCTTTCAAAGTCCCAATTTCTTTAGCCCTAGCTCTTCCTTTTCATGTTGATTAACATTCCCGTATCGCAAAAAGCGATAACTTGTATCGATACAGATTATCGCTTGCTTTTCTTTACTGCAAAAATTAACAAAAGTTTTTTCTAAGGTTGTAACACAACAAAGGCTTGGCAGCCGGATGTTACCAAAGCTACCAAATGTGGAAACACTTTTATGAATCAATGATACGCGCAATCACAAAGGACCAAATGTTTTATACTTGTTTATATAAACATGTTATATTTCAAAATTGAAAGCGTCAACCTTCATCGCTCGCTTACTTGTCTCAAGTACATCTGCCCGCTAGCTCTACTTAATATTGAGTTTGGGGTACACAGAAAGCTAAAAGAAGCTGTAAATTGCGTCCATCAAATAATTAGTAAATAATACATTGTATTTTGTATTAAATTTAAATATAATTCTAAGAAACCAATGTGTTGTTTAAATTAGTACGGACATGTGAAACATTGAAACCCAATGTGAAACCGAACGGGAGTAAACCTCGCATTTTTTGTTTCGGTTGTTATTTTTCCTATTAATAAGGGTTGCTAAGGAAAGCATATTTATGAAATATTAGCATCTAAAACCCAATGGTTGTCACATTACTGAACGATAAATGTATCGTGTCAGGTCAATTTGTCATGGCTCTGGGACCCTTTATTTCAGAATATTGTACCAAACTCCATTTTGTCGATAAAAGTCCGTATTTTATTTCAGCGTACACTAATTGTTTTTATAATATTCACAAAAACCTATATATAGTTTTTTAGTTACTTTAAGCGTCTTGGTATTTTTTAAAAGTAAAATATTAGACTGAGATTAACCCGTAGTGTCATTAAGAGAAATCGCAATGTTGGAAAAGTGGTAATATTTGGGGTTTGTAGTTGTAACACAAAACGTGAATAAACGCAGCGATTTAATTGGTTTATGTCTGATGTTCGCCAGGCACTCTGCAGCAGCACATCTTTAATGCAAAGGAGGCAGACTATTCAGCAATGTGACAATAAAAATTCACATTTCATGTTTATCTGCGTTCTCTTCAGTCTTTTTCGAACGCTAACAATGTTAATTAAAGTGTTGTGAGTTAAGTACACGCGGATATTCATTATATTATTAATACTGACACGTTCTTGTGAGCCTCCCTTGAAGGTAAGGAAATTAAAATCTAAAGAAGTTTTAATCAAGGTATGTCGTAATATGCATATTATCACAATGCATGGGTTACAATTATTATTATTTTATAATTATTCATGCACTCATAACATGTATGAATTACAAGCTATGGAATTAAAAGGATTTTATGTGGCAATGTAAGTTTAGATACTGGGTTATGGAATGTGCGGAGCCAGATTTTGTTCAATTCAAGAGCAATGTACAAACTCTGCTGAATCGTGCCAGGGCATTCGCCAAAAAAGCAATGTTCTGCCTTCTCTTGGCTAGGAGAACTGGACCTTTAAAAACCCTAAGCTTTTAGTCGCTTGGTCGATTGCTGGAGGAACCGATGTCAATTGCCTTCTTAAAAAGTATTACGCCAGATAAAGTATAATCTACAAGATGTACTACAACATGCATCGGACAACATCTGGCTCGCTTCAGGTAAGCATGTTTACCTGCTAACTATTTGTAACGCCTTTAAGTGGCCTCGAGCTATGTATTATGATAAATCCAATATTTTATAGACTTGTGCGGTACTATGTAAATATCTACCCTCTTTTACTTTAAATGTTAGGAAACCTTTAAAGACCTTTCCCTGATTCCAGGACCTCCTTCTTAAGCGAGTGCTCGGGTTCGTGGTTGCAAACCCTAAGTCAGAAGTAGCATGTGGAGTAAACGCTTGAGTTTCCTGTCACATGTAAGTGAGTCGTACCCCTTGAAATCTATCTGAGAAGCCCCTTCTTTGACGTGTGCTAAAGGCACCAATTGGCTGATCCCCTCTCCCTTTTAACACCCCACAGCTCATCCCATATTTCAACCGCGACATTTGGTGGTGGCGCCAGTTTTGAGCATCCAATCCTTCATTCCTTATTTCTTACCGCGACATCTGGTGGTAGTCACCTGATTGAGTGCCTAATAAACCCCCAAGCTCACCCCTCAATCCCATCGCGACAATATACATTTTCTGCATTACAATATCTATTTTTACATATGTTACCTAAAATGAATGCAAATCTTACACGGTCACCGTTGTTTCAAACTCCTTCAACTTCCAGTTCACAAAAATCTTAGCGCCAAAACGCTGCGTAAAGCACCTCATTCCAGGACAGACAAATGTGGGCGTTCTAGAACTATATTGAAATACGATTCGTGTATTTGCTCATACAGAATTGAATTAAAGAAGAAGTATGCGGTACAGCAGGCAAGATCATTAAAAGAAAATACATAAATATTAATTTCTAGTGATCAAGTGTATAACTTTAGTCGTAGTATTAGTGATACGGATTAGCAGCCAAGTGCAACCACTGAGGCTAGTCTCTAAACATCTGTGTTAAACGAGACGCTAACTGTGATTGGTTTGAGTTCAGTAAAGAAAAAAATGTAACTGAAATGAAGTACATCAAAATTAAAGCGAAAACTATAGAGAAGGCTCTAAAGGAAAAGATTTTTCATCAAGCCGATATAAGTGAACCTATAGATGAAAAAGGCAATGAAATCTTAGAGAACCTTAAATAGGTGTTCGAGTCGGTAGAGGACAGCACTTCCTCACCATTATTCCTTTGTCATGATCCATTAAAACGATTCTTGCAGCCACTAGACACATGGTTCGTATAGCAGCAGAAGTGAATAGGAAAGGTGTAATTATGTCTGCTGTGGACAGGAGGGGTAAGTCATGGTTAGTAACCGTTCTCGTTGTTTAACCTTACACACAACAGCTTGCTTGACCTTCAGTTCAAAACAAACTTGGAGGGCGACCACGAGCACGTGTTTTACTTCCTCCAGCGCGTAAAGTAATTTACTTCTTCAATTACTTTAGACAAATCCTCATTAGTTACTTGAAGTAAGATACATGTTTGGTATTGTTTAAATTACGGAATGTTACCATGCATAATGCAATTATTTTTCTTAGTGTGTTACCGCCTACACTTGAAAAAATAGAAATTTCTCCAATTAAATATAAATAAGAACGCGTTTGCTTATGAGTATGAAATTAAATGGATATTTAGGAAGATGCGATAAATTTGAACAAATTCCATTGTAAAACGATGATATTCTGAATTTAAAAGAGTTTGCATAGAGCAATGTCTCCAAATACAAAAATATTCATTTCGTTTAAAAAATAGAAAGAGATTTTCTTTGTATTTCGAACGATTTGAAATGGAATAGTCCGTACGGGCATGCAGAGAAGGTTCAATGAAATGCAGACGCTTTTAGCAGGACAAAAGGAAGGCCACGCTTGGCGCCAAGATGTCGCGCTAAAGCTCTTTGTAAGTGAAACAGACGTGCGCGTATCAAATCAAGCTACTATTATGTTTAGAAAGTTAAGATTTTGGAAGAATCTTGTTATCGTTTCAGCTCGCGTTTATGCTTCAGATTCACAGAACAGAGCTAAGTGGAGAGCAAAAAGCAGAAAAATTATATTTGTCATAAAGAAATATGTTAAACGAGTAGTATTAAAGAAAGATATCACGTGATTTAGTCGGAAAAACGAAAAATTATATGGCGAAATTTTACATCCATGAATAAGATCACTTGCAAATTCGAGATCCGCAAAGGCAGATGTCCGAGTCAGTGCTACAAATAGCAGTGTGGAATATCGAGCACGTGATCTGTGAAATATGTTATGCGTCGATAATGGAATCTTACCGAGAAGAGCTCGCGAATTAGGCTTCGATGTGAAAATATAAATGCGTGTTGTGTGGTCGGACCGTACTTAAAAAGAGGAAATAGCAAGGGTATGAAATATGTGTGTGAATAAATGCTTTTAGTAATAAACGGCGTCTTATTTTAACGCCGGAACACCACGACATAAGATACTTAAATCATTAACCCACCCAAGCACCTCTTTATCTTTCCCTCTCCTCTCCCACGCGAGTACCGATTGTACCGCACAAGTGAAGTGGTTTCTCTCTAAAATGTATATCAACACGGCGGATTTATGGTGTAATAGGGATATTAAAAGTCGTATACTTATACAAAAGAGAGGCCAGCGTATGGGTTCAGTGTCATAAAAACAGATCATTCATAGGGAAGACAGTACATCCCAGAACATAAATGGTTATGAAGTTTCCAAGGATGAAGAAACCAAAATTAATCCTAAATAATGACTACGAAGGAAAACGCAAAGGACATATTTCTCTTTAACAGTGAAAACGTCAAATAAATATATTACTACAACCCTACCTTTAGAAACAGATTGTTATTGTATCGATATCGTGCATAAGTTGCAGAAGCTTACAGAGAGAAAATGAAAGCATTTTGTGACCTTCTTTTCTCTGAGCAACGAGGATCCGAAATCTCTGTATCTTATTAAATATGAATAATTAAGATCTGAATTTATAATCATTTACCACGCTGTGCTGATAAAAGGTTACATATAGTCGATAACACCTGATGGCTTCTCTCCCAGGAAGGGATGCATGTAAGGGGCTGCTTACCGGTTCAACACGCCAGGTAATGACAAATAAAATGCAGGGAGACAAGTTAGCGTCTCATTTACGAATATATGAAGACTCTCTCACTTATGTCAGCTATCACAGACCGAATTATTTCATGATCTATTTCATACAATTTATAATCCTAAAATTGCATAATCTTAATATGAAGCCCTGAAAACTGTCGTTCTTGCGAAAAACATTCAATAGTGCCATAATCATCAATATTACCTACTTGTTGCATAATTTTCTATTACGTGTAGCTATGTAATGGACCTATAATTAGAATTCACTAAGTTTGATTTGAGTGTTGCAATTTATTACAGGCTATGAACAGACGATGGGAAAAGTTGGTTGGCATGAAGAGGAACAGAAAGATCTTATGAACTTGTGTTCACAAACATACCACAGAGCCATAATATGAACATCTAGTGCCATCATCTTCATGAGAGCAGATGCTCGAGGTGAGCACCATAACGAGCAATACCCCTAAGCATCGAGTCAAGAGCTTCTAGCCCTTTCAAATGTGTTATTTTCGAAGAGGATCAGCTGGCATCAAAGAGATAGTGCTTCAAATCCTACGCATCAGGAACCGTAACAGCACAAATCATACTCTCTGTCTGTTGCTTGGAGTACCGTTGCCAGCAGACGACGCAGGCTTTGCTATGGGTCTTTCTCAGCCGATTTATTCTCCAGAAAATCCGCAGATCAGACAGCGGCATATATGAAAACAAATGGAAAACTGAATTCCTTTGTGCCTGAATTCTCATGTATGATTTAATTGATATAAATTATCAACAAACTAATATAATAGAGAACAAGTACACACCTGGAAAATATAATCTGGTTAATTTGAAAACCAAGTATTGGCAGACGTGTTTCACACACCACTTTTTACTTTCTCTACTACGTATAGTAAGTAGGGGAAGTATTGTATTCCACCCAAAAATTGGATACCGAGATTTAACCAGAAATACATGTTTTGAGATCCCCTTAATCCAAAAAAAGCATTTTTGGAAACATGTCCGTGTGTGTGGCTGTGTGTGTGTGGGGCTGTGTGTGTGTGTGTCTTTGAACAGCATAACTCAGAAATGAACAGTCGGATAAACACCAAACTTGCTATTTAGGTTCAGTATCTTCCAGAGATGCGACACGAAGGTTTTCAAGAAAATCTCCCCACCCAGATTACCCTTTACATGGAACATTTTTCGAAAATTGTAATTTTCTCAAAAATGGCTCTAACGATTTTGATTAAAATATCATATGTTTAAGATATTTTCATGACAAATGAAATGTATATCTCGAATTTTCTAGGAATGTCTCCAAAAGCATTCTTCATTGTGAACGACTTTTGCATAACTGGTAAACCATAAGAGATAGACAAAATTTTACTACACAAAAAATGTAGATCGCATGAAAATTCACAATTTATGTCATATACATTTTTGTTGTTGAGTGAACCATTTTTGAGATATTGCTTGTTATTCCCTTAATTTTTTCAATACTTATTTTCTCAAATGGGAATTCGTTATTCATTTTTTTATCTTGGATAAGCAAAGAGTATTAATCTGTGGCAAAGAGAATGGCGCTTCACGTAGCAACCAGCTATCAAGAGATATGTCGATGCTTAAAGGCTACTGTATTTCTATATTGCCCTTGAAAATACAAAACAAGCGGAACATGGTACACCTTAAGCGATAGTAAAATATTTTTGGAACTGATCGCTATGTGAAAAATGTAATTCTCTTTGCATGTCAAAAGATCGTTTCTGCAAACGTTTATCTCGATTAATGAAATAGATGGAGAATAAGAGTTTGTAAAAATAGTTTGTACAGAGTTGAGAAAGTCATGTGAGTATAACACATCAGATTTTTATCCTTGTAATGCCAGCAATTATTTGAAATCTTCCTCATAACGTATATAATTCTGTATTATAATCGTATTTGAATGAAGTTTTAATCACGATAAAAGTTTTACGAAATGGTTTAAATCAATATGCACTTTGCTGGTATAAATGTATAGAGTTTTCGTAATATATGAGCAATGATTTGGTATAATACATGAATATATACATCACCTTTGAAAGAAGACGGCCTCAAGTGCAAAAATGTCATGAACTGTGATAATGATGTGACCAAATCATTTATAATTCAACATATTAAATTTGGAATAATGCAAGTACAAGTTGTTCAATAAGGCCTCCATATCCAAACAAATACATCATATTCTTCTTCTTCGCGGATTAGGCTCAATAGCCGGTTCCGGCATCGAGTAGTATAACAATAGTCTGCATTTTGAAACTTTTTGTCAGATGATTTCTTAAAAGTGGGTGTTCTTGAATCACGTTTTTTTTTTTTTTTTTTTTTGCTGATTCCAGAAATAACTTCCGTTTTTTCTATCACGTCAGGTTTTTACACAAAATAAGTAATGTTTTAACAATTTTACTAATGAGCGTAGAAAAGTATTCAAATACCATTTCACACAAGGTAAGTTTTTATTTAAGAAAAATTTTAAGAATACTCTCAAGAACTCTCCTAATTTATTGCATGACTACATTTTAACAAAACAAGAAGCCAAAGTGCTTCATTTAATTTTTTTCAAACTTTCTCTTCTTTGACTTCCTTGCAGATCCTTGAAGATGACTGTCCCTCCGCAACATCCAACAGTAGTCGGCCATCATAGTTTCATTCCATCTCCCCTGGTACCTCCTCTCCATTTCCTTAATATCTTGGTGAAAACGTTCACCCTGCTCTTCACTATAATGTCCCAGATTTTCTGGAAAGTAGTCGATTTGTGAATGCAGAAAATGCACCTTTACACTCATGTTACAACCCATATTCTTGAAATTTTCCAACATTGTTTCGACAATGGCTTTGTAATTAGGATGTTTGTTATTGCCTAAGAAGTTTTCAGTAACTGATCGGAAGGCGGTCCATGCTTCTATTTCTCTCTCATTCATTATCTTCTCAAAATCTTCATCCTTCATCAATTTATTTATTTGAGGACCAACAAAAATTCCAGCCTTTAGTTTGTCTTGTGCAATGAAAGGAAATTTCTTGGAAAGGTACTTGAAGCAGGGCCCATCCTGTGGTAGAGCCCTTACAAATTGCTTCATCACGCCCAATTTTGTGTGTAGCGGCGGAAGCAATATCTTTATATCTCTATATTTTTGAAGTGAAATTGTGAAAAAGCTGTACGATAGGAAAAAACTAAAAGCAGTTCTGAAAACAGCATAAAAAAGTGATTCAGAATCACTTATTAGTTTTCAGTAATCCCATATCATGCAGACTAGTGTAATTGATGGCCAACTTTGGTATTCTACCAACATGCACTCTATTAACATGTTGGTTACCAATTGTACCTGTATATTTATTAATCTTGTCTTGTATAGCAAATTATTTATTTGTTCTCATATGGCATCATTTCGTATGTGTTCTGTTTTACTGCATCCTTTCACTCCCCTCAGAAATTTATTCCCAGCTGTCTGTATTTTCCTTCTATCATTCTGTCGTATTACCATTATTCACAGCCTATGTTAAACTAGGAACTGTCATAACTTTATAAAATCTTAATTGGGTTTCTTTTCTGCAATAATTAACGTTCTACGGATCGTACCCAGCGTCCTTGAATATGTATGCATTTTATTATGTATATTGTGTTCATAGGCGTAGTATATCACAGCCTAAATATTTAAAGTGAGTAACTTGTTCAAGGACCCTATTGTTTGTGCATATTTTTTATTTTGCAATTTTACTGCCTTTAAAAGCCATAATAGATTTCTCTATAGATATTTCTAAGTTATACTCTTTTCTCATTGTTTCCAGAATATATATTGATTTCTGAAGGTTATTCTCTATTGTGGCGTTGATAGCTTGGTCATCGGCAAATATTATCTATCATATTAAAAATTGAAACTAAAAGAGCTGTCTGAATATTAAATGTCTATATCTCTGAAGAGTAATTTTTACTTTCTCTACTACGTATAGTAAGTAGGGGAATTATTATATTCCACCCAAAAATTCGATACCAAGATTTCACCGGAAATGTATGTTTCCATACCCCCTAAATTATGTTGAGACCCCTAAATAAAAAAAAAATTGGAAACATGTCCGAGTGTCTGTGTGTGTGTGTGTGTGTGTGTGTGTCTGTCTGTCTATGAACAGCTTAACTCAGAAACGAACAGTCGGATAAGCACCAAACTTAGTAATTTTCTCAAAAATGGTTCTAACGATTTTGATTAAAATATCATATATTTATGATACTTTCATGACAAATAAAATGTATTTCTTGAATTTTCTGGAAATGCCACCAAAAGCATTCTTCATTGTGAACGACTTTTGCAAAACTGGTAAACCATGAGAAATATACAGAATGTTACTACACAAACAATGTAGATCACGTTAAAATACACAATTTATGTCATATACATTTTTGTTGTTGAGTGAACCATTTTCGAGATATTGCTTGTTATTCCCTTAAATTTTCCCATTCTTATACTTTTTCTCAAATGTAAATTTGTTATTCACTTTTTTGTGCTGGTAATGCAAAGAGAATGGAATACTCCACATAGCAACCAGTTTTTAAAATATTTTACTATCGCTTAAAGCCTGCCAATTGCCCTTGCATCTACAAGAAAATTAGCAACAAGATTAACATCTCAATTAACATGAACCATATGGAAAATAAGCGTTTGTAAAGATAGTTTGTACAAGAGTAGAGAAAGAGTTTTGCACTTGTGACAGTCTTGTTTCCAGGGTGCGATGTGTAAACTTTTTGATTAGAGGAATTCCTTAATCAATGACAAAAGTACGCAGTCCTTCAAGTCATACTTTCTCTTAAACGATACCCGATTGTAAACAGGTGACTGGAAGCTCTTGGGTAGTTTTGCATTTACTTTCAGAGTTTTCTGCAAATTCAAAGTAATGACAGTGCTTCTCATGGATGCTAGGATACATAAACATCTGTTTTGCTCAAATATTTTGCGACAATAGCGTATTTTGTACTGGTCGTGTAGGCTAAAATTGGAAAGCTGAATGTGATTTGAAAAATATTCATTGGAATTAGAGATACGAATCTTAAGCTTATCGTGCCGATGTTCTGCCGCTAACCGTGATGAAACGTCCAAACAAGCATTTAACTCCAGTTTAATAACAAATGAAGTCTGGGTGTCTCATCACTGCAATTATGCATGGGAAGCCGAAGATCCGAGTTTAAGTGTCGATTCGGGCACCATAAATTATTGTATGCACCCAGGAATTATTAATAACTATGTCCTTGAACAATTTACAAACTGCCAGGCCAGAGGCACGAGGGTTTTGATATAGCGTTGTCTTCAGGGTATAATTGCAGTATAACACATAAATAAGCAACTAGATACATGGGTTTGTTTTTATCGTTTTAACGTGAAATGCAAGCTTCTCCTTAATGTAGTGGTCACTGTGCTAGCTTCTAGTTTCCGAAGTCGCGGGTTCAAATCAACGGAGGGATGTGGATTTTGTTTTTCTGGCGTTAAAATCTTTAGCATGGCTTCGTTCGGAAGGGAAGTAAAGCCGGTGGTCTCGTGTCGTAGATTTACGGCACATAAAAGAACCTCAAGCCTGATAAAGAGCAAAATCATCGGGTGTTTCACGTCCAATATAGAATGGGACGCTAAGAACCACAACAGTTAAAGAGCGTCCATAAATAACACTCATTTTCTTTATTTAACATGAAAAACTGTATAAGTTTTGTGTGGACAAGTTGGCAACAATAACAAATACTATTTTGTTAAGATTGTGCCTTTTTAGTAACAATAATGCGAGAAACTCATAACACTGCTTTCTTTGTAGATTTTGTTTTTTTACCTACTGGATTGGAATGGTTGCGGAGGAGACACGGCACTGATCCACATGAGGGATATTGTACCTGTGTCCACAAGGGGGCGTCCCGGGAGGAAGGATGAGGCGAGAGGAGACACCGGACGGCTGGAACCAGGAGTGACGGCACAGGTATGGCAGCGTCGCTAAGTTTCCAAATAGAGACTCCCCGGCAGTCGGATAGGCAGACCGGGAACTGCACAGAGGGGGTTCGGATATCCCTGCCAGTCAACCGAAAGCAACGGACGGAGAGAGTCACAAAGAGCATCCTTTACCCCTGTCATTCTGCACCGAAACTCCATCGCCGACTCTTCCAACCTTGAAAGAAAGCAACGGATGAAAGATGAAGTGAAATGAGAATGGAAATGAAATGGAGGGACAGGAAATTCGGGGAATGTGAGAATCCTTCCCAGCATTCGCCTGGGAACCCGGGAAAACCCCCGAAAAACCTATGGGTCAGGAAGGTCGGCCACGGGAATTGAACCCACGACCTCCCGAATGTGGGCTACAGACGTAACCGTCTGAGCCATCCTGCTCGGTTAATCACCTCTACTATACCTTTATTACCTAGCATTACCGGAGCAGCAGAAAACTTGGAGACAGCATGTCATGCTTTCAGAAGTACGGAGCGATGCTTAAAGGACGTATATGTAAAATATGTTACTAAACATGGCGCGAGCTAAATTAACTTTGTATTTTCTATTGTTAGTTTGGTTTTGAAAATCCTCCAATTGAGTGTCTAATTTAAATTAAAGTTTTACAGCAATTTGCCATAGCATATTTATGTAACATTGTAAACTATGTTTTAAGAAGTATTTACACTTTCTTTTATTCTATTCTTTATCCTAAATTATGCTAGAGAATGTCCATGTTACTCTAAAATAAACCAAGCATAAAATTTGTAAATAAATTAAAAGAAGTACAGCTTTATATAGAAGATGCAAATGGCAAATGTGTCCTGCACCATGGCGCTGTGGGCTGGAGGGTGGAACTCTAGCTCGCGGTCACGGAGCCTGCTCGGGTTCGATCCCATCCGTGGGGATGCGGATTAAGTCCGGGGTATAGGACCGGTGCCCACTCAGCATAGTGAGGAGCTGCGATAGGCAGCGATCCTTGCCACGGAAGCCAACATTCGGCTGGGTTATGCGTGATGCTGGTCACATTACCTTCACGTATCGCTTGGATGATCGTCCACCTCTGCTGTGAGTACGTGGGCGTGGTAGGACAGTCAGTAGGACTAGGACTAAGCCCTTAACGAGCTGTAGCGTCACGGATTATTATTACTATTGTTATTATTATTAAATGGTAAGTAAAATACTTTCAATAATAAACTTTTAGTAATGGCAATAGATTATTTGAGAAGGTTAAGAAGGGTTTTTAAGAAGGGGAAGAGTAAGAAATTAAATAATTAGGCCGAAGATGGAAACAAGATCAAGCATTCTTGAAAATATATCAGTAGATATAACTAATATGGACATTTAATGAGAATGGGTGAAGAAAGGTTACCACTTTTGTCATAAGAATGGATCCAGGAAGAATAATCGGAAAACCAATGACGGCATCATGTAAGGGATAGAGAGATTACATTCAAGAGAAGGATAGATGAGAATGGTTTTGTGCAGCGAGAGTAATTTATAAACGACTGCGAATTGATATTTAGTTCTCAGAAGATGGGAACAGCATTGTAAGATAACTGGAGGATAATAACCATGTCTAATTTAAAATATATAGGAAGCAAACAGCTTTTTAAGAATTTAATACAAAATTGTACACCAATCCTTTTTGACAATATAAAAATTAAAAGCACAAAAGGAAACACTGGAAGTTGGTTTTCATTTATCATAAATTTTGAAAATAATATTTCAAAAGTCAATGAGTCTTCGGAACTGAGATTTTGAAATTTAGTATTTATGTACACAGTAAAACTTGGTTGCAATGAACACAGTAGCAAAACGCTGACATTTTGTCGTTTGCAAGCAGGTAGTAACATTTCCGTTTACGCTTCATCTGGTAATGGTAGGAGAACGGATGTACGCACTGTAATATTAAATTACTGTAATCGGAATCGTTGCATAACATGAATTTTAAGACGCCTATCAACGCGTATGGCAGTTATAACAAACCCAATCACAAGAGGAGCAAATAATACTATAATTGGAAAATGTTCATGGCAGATAACATGTCACAAAGGGAAAACCCTATCAGTTGCAGTGCGTAAGGCGTTTTACCCTTCGTGTTAGCGAATACGTGGTGGCATGCGAATTAACAAACCTTTATCAAAGTGCTTTAACTGACAATGCTATTATAGGCTACGAGCAACTATTTTCTGGTAATAACAGCATTAGTAAATGTAACTAAATTGTCACACTAAAGCAAACATATAACAAAACCTGCAGCTCGGTTCGTAATTTACTGGCATACCACTTTTTTCTCTCTGTTTCTCGCTCTCTCTCTCTAGAATGTAACTAATACAATTTCTGCAGTTGCAGTATTAAATCAATGAAGCAATTGTAGTTTTCTGGCCACTAGCCTAGCCTCCTCCTCTCTTCACTCATTTCAGTTCTTCTCTTTGTCTCCGGGTATGTATCATTTAACTTTGACAGTTTATTTCGGGATGCTATTCTCTCTTTCTAATCTGAAAATTCCAATGAACGCCGGTGGGGAGGGTCACGTCAGAAGAAGAGTCAAGCTAATTAGGCACTCTGGACTCTTTCTTACTTTCTCTACTACGAATAGTAAATAGGGGAAGTATTGCATTTCTCCCAAAAATTCGATATCGAGATTCCACCATAAATACCAGTTTTGAGGCCCCCTAAATCCAAGCACTTTTATAAAAAGTTCCGTGTGTGTGTCTGTGAACAGCATTACTCAAAAACGAAAAGTCGGATAAATACCAAACTTAGTATTTAGATTTAGTATCTTTCAAAGGTGCGACACGAAGATTTTCAAGAAAATCCCCCACCCCAGACTACCCTTAACATGGAACATTTTTCGAAAATTTTAATTTTCTCAAAAATGGCTCTAACGATTTTGATTAAAATATCATGTTTAAGATACTTTCATGGCAAATGAAATGTATATCTTGAATTTTCTAGAATTGTCCCCAAAAGTCCTCTTCATTTTGAACTACTTTTCCATAACTGGTAAACCGTAAGAGAGAGAGAGAGACAAAAGTTTACTATATAAAAAATGTAGATCTCGTTAAAACACACAAATTATGTCATATAATTTTATTTTACCGCGTGAACCATTTCCTTATTATTTATTTAAATTTTCCAATACTTATACCTTTTCTCAGACGGCAATTCGTTATTCATTTTTTACTTTCTCTATTACGTATAGTAAGTAGGGGAAGTACTGTATTCCACCCAAAAATTCGATACCGAGATTTCACCGGAAATACATGTTCTGAGACCCCTGAATCCAAAAAGAACATTTTTGGAAACATGTCCGGGTGTGTGTTTGTCTGTCTGTGTGTGTGTCTGTGAACAGCATAACTCAGAAACGAACAATCGGATAAACACCAAACTTGGTATTTGTGTTCAGTATCTTCCAGAAAATGCGCCACATAGTAACCAACGCTTAAAAAATTTGACTATCGCTTATAACCTACCATATTCCTCTTGCATCTACAAGAAAATTAGCAATAAGATTGACATCTCGATATCTCAATTAACATGAAGCATATGGAGAATAAACGTTTGTAAAAATAGTTTGTACAAGAGTAGAGAAACTCATGTGAGTGTAGCACATCAATTTTTTTACTTTCTCTACTACGTATAGTAAGATGGGGAAGTATTGTATTCCACCCAAAAAATCGATACCAAGATTTCACCGGAAATACATGTTTTGAGATCCCTGAATCCAAAAAAGCATTTTTGGTAACATGTCCGTGTGTCTGTCTGTCTGTCTGTGTGTCTGTCTGTCTGTCTGTGTGTCTGTCTGTCTGTCTGTGAAGAGCATAACTCAGAAACGGACAGTCGCATAAACACCAAACTTGGTATTTAGGTTCAGTATCTTCCAAGAATGCGATACGAAGGTTTTCGAGAAAATCCTCCCCCAGATTACCCTTTACATGGAAGATTTTTCGAAAATTTTAGTTTTCTCAAAAATGGCTCTTACGATTTTGATTAAAATATCCTATGTTTAAGATATTTTTATGACAAATAAAATGCATATCTTAAATTTTCTGGGAATTTCTTCAAAACTATACTTCATTGTGAACGACTTTTCCATAACTGGTAAACCATAAGAGATAGACAAAATTTTACTACACAAAAATGTAGATCGCATTAAAATATACAACTTATGTCATATACATTTTTTTTTGTTGAATGAACCATTTTCGAGATATTGCTTGTTATTCCCTTAAATTTTCAAATAGTTATACTTTTTCTCAAATTCGTTATTCATTGTTTTTATGTCCTGGACATGCAAAGAGAATGGAATGCCCACATAGCAACCAGAGATTAAAATATTTGACTATAGCTTAAAACCTAGCATATTCCCCTTGCATCTACAAGAAAATTAGCAATAAGATTTGACATCTCGTATCTCGATTAACATGAAGCATATGTAGAATAAGCGTTTGTAAAAATAGTTTGTACAAGAGAGAGAAAGTCATGTGAGTATAACACATCAGATTTTATTTATATGTCCTGGACATGTAAAGACAGTCGAATACTTCACGTAACAACCAGCTCTTAAAATATTTGACTATCGCTTAAAGCCTACCACATTCCCCTTGCACCTACAAGAAAATTAACAATAATATGGTTTCTGCAAATCGGTTAATATGAAGTGGATGGAGAATAACCGTTTGTAAAAATAGTTTGTACAAGAGTAGATAAAGGCATGCGAGTGTAACACATCCGACTTTTTCAGTAATGCTTAACGTCCGTTCTTACCGCATAAAAGGAGATTTGAAAAGGAAGTGTTCCACACCTAAGTTTAGGTTAGCTCTCTGGCATTTGCCAGTAATGATGATTAAGGAAAATCTGCTGAAAACCCCAGTCAGAGAGGACGGTTCTTCCGAGATCCGAACCGCAAACCTCGGGTCGGTGCTTGAAACACCTCAGCTGACTGTAGCATTTGAGAATAGGGGGCTTGCCTGAGAATGTTCCCTGGGACATTACGAGTGCAGATTAAGGAAGGCTTGTTGATAGAATTGCTCTTTCTTAGGCCCCAACCCAGTCCACCTGTTTACTAAACTAAATAGAGACCGTTCCCTCATTTTCTCTCTCTCTTCACTTTTCGGACTTCTGGCTCATGTTTGCTTTAACGTCTATTGGAGATTTATTGATAGCAGTCTCACACGGGTGCAGACAGGGAGATAGAAGACTGCCAACAAGATGCTGAAGGGAACAGAATGCGAAACGGAAAAATTATGATTAATTTGGCGGTGAAAGCATTATTAGAACTCTAAGCATAGTTTTTATGGCAAGTATACCCATTTCTTTGTAATGTAACAGAGAAAAAGCATGTGTCGTACTGGGTTTTCGTGGCCAGAAATGGTAGTCCCCTACATAATACGTTTAAACCATTTATTTAATTTCTTAACGATAACATCACATCAAATTTCCATAAATAAAAGTCTACATTCGTAAGCTTTATCATGTAATATTCCATAAACAACTCACATATCATATTATCCTTCCCTTAGTGGCGTAGGTCAAAGCATATTCATTTTTCACATACACTGTGACCATTATTCCTAGTCTATCTTCATCTCTCCTACCAATTGGTTAATAATTTAACATTTTTACTTTCTCTACTACGTATATTAAGTAGGGGAAGTATTGTATTCCACCCAAAATTCGATACCGGGATTTCACAGGAAATACATGTTTTGAGGTGCACTGAATGCATATAAAGCATTTTTAGAAACATGTCCGTGTGTGTGTGTGTGTGTGTCTGTGTGTGTCTGAACAGCATATCTCAGAAACGAACAGTCAGATAAACACCAAACTTGGTATTTAGGTTTAGTATCTTCCAGAGATGCGACACGAAGGTTTTCAAGAAAATCCCCCACCCCAGATTACCCTTTACATGGAACATTTTTCGAAAATTTTAATTTTCTCAAAAATGGCTCTATTTGATTAAAATATCACATATTTAAGATACTTTCATGACAAATAAAATGTATATCTTGCCTTTTCTGGGAATGTCTCCAAAAGTATTCTTCACTGTGAACGACTTTTGCATAACTGGTAAGTCATAAGAGATAGACAAAATTTTATTACAAAAAAACGTAGATCGCGTTAAAATACACAGTTTATATCATACAGGTTTTTTTTTGTTGAGTGAACCATTTTCGAGATTGATTGTTATTCCCTTAAATGTTCCAATACTTATAATTTTTCTCAAATAACAATTCGTAATTCATTCTTTTTTCTTGTCCTGGTAATGAAAAGAGAATGGAATACTCCACATAGCAACCAGTTCTTAAAATATTTGACTATTGCTTAAAGCCTACCAATTCCTCTTGCATCTGAAAGAAAATTAGCAATAAGATTAACATCTCGATTAACATGAAGCATATGGAGAATAAGCTTTTGTAAAAATAGTTTGTATAAGAGTAGAGAAAGTCATGTGAGTTTAGTACATCAGAGTTTTTGTTTTGGAAATCTTGTATCTGGCATTCTTTCTGTTTCATGCATTTTTCTGTGTTTATATTTATTTGTCTATAATTGAAAATATCTTCAGTTCTCTTGTTTTGGTAACTACTAATCTGATTCTTTAGGCTACAGCCTTCTACCGATCTTAAAAATTGTTTTTATATATCCTTATTTGGTGTCAAATGATTCACTAGCATATTGTACCGCACCCTTAGGACCGTGTGCCTCGCGGGGGCTGAGGGTAGGGGGGAATAGACTCAAAAGATACAGCGGGTCGGTACCGGGATGCAGGGGTCCATGGTAGTGATAGGGTATCGGGGGAGAGAGAGACGCCAAATAAGTAGGCAGAGGTTGTATAAAAATCTAATGACTACATTCTTGTATACTTTAACATAACATTGGGGCCCTTCGGTAGAGGGGTTTTGTACGTGCAAGAACTTAGACGTAATAGGGGCCCTGACGAGAGTAGTCTTGAGCCTTGAGAGCGATTGACTCATATACATGGCCAATATATATACCCTTCAGAAAGTCAAGTAAATAACCTGGTGTTCTACAAGGCACATCTACATTACCACATCTTTTGACACTTCAGGTGGTCTAACGCAACCCCCTTGACCGTGATTGATACTCTACGACAGGTCGCTACAATATTTTGACCCAGTCATACTTATAGGATTTCAGCTGCATCTCTCTCTATGAATTATTCTTCAATGTGTTTAAAATTATTCCATAAATATGGCTAAATTTGTTTATTTTCTACGTCTTACTGTGTAATTTAGCTTCCAATTTTGATATCGTTGAATACGGATGATGATTGTTGTTTTTACTATTCTTTGGCCTATAAAAGAACTTATTTTTAGAAAACACAAATTTGTATTTGTAGCATACGCCATTTGAACCCCGATTACCCTACTTATACTTCATTTTCTTCTACACTTTTCCGATTTTCTGCATACAATAAAGTATTTATAGACCTTCCTTCAAAATGGGCACTGTTTTATAACAATATTTCATCTATTCTCGAAGAACTTTGTGCGTATACATTATCAAGAAAATTGGAGAGAGACTGCAGCCTTGTCTTAAACCCTGATTTTCTCTTACTTCCTGATATAATCTTTCATTGCAGAAATATATAAACATAAAATATGAAATATTTGGAACGTTTTGCTAAGTCCCTTTTACAACCCTGTAATTCAAGCGGGGCCTAAATCATACTAATCTAATTGTTTGGTTAATTGGAAGACACCTTGTGTGCTATGTAAAATCAGAGTAAAGCAAGATTAATCGTGCCTTTAATAGTGCTTTCTTTAGTGTATATATATATTAGTTTGCCCTCTTTCTCTTATTTGCCTTATTTATTTCTCAGTTAAACTACCGAACACAGCAGAATTACAGATAGATTTTTACATCTCAAAGAATTTCTTGCATCTAAAGTTTAACATGCATCTGTGCTTAGGTATTTATAACTGGAAGCTTATCATTACCTGACAAAAACAAGCGCACTTTGTAAGTGCACATCAAACAACGCTGACTGTTTTTAACAAACGTATGACCTACATTCACTATCTGGATAGCAGAAGCTACAAAACAGTGATTTATTTTGCGATTTTTAACAGCGGCCACGTGAAGGGTGATTTCAACGTCAGGTTACATGAATAATTATCTTCCTTTGCTTGCGATGTGCAACATATTGATTTTTACTTTCTCTACCACAATGTAATGAGAAAGTATCATTAAGGTTACAGTCAAAACTTAAACCAGAATGTCCAGAAATAGCGCCAGCAAACAAGGTCTTGCTTTGGTCAGACTGGGATCATAGTGAGCGATCAAATTCATTAACAAAGAAGGCATACGAATCTTTCCCTGTGGGTCCATATTCTGGCGCATTGTACTAAGACAGAACAGTTGAGGAGAAAGTATCTGTCAGGACTCTTTATTAACTCAAGGATAGGTTCACAAGTTTCTTGGACCTTGCTGGTTGGGAGGGGGAGAGGGAAGCAATTGGTACATTTTTACAAAAGGTTATACAGTTCAGATCAGAGTACAAGGAAGAGAGTCAAGGGTGGGAGTGGGAGGGTTAGTGTTTTAGAGGCGGTTATATCATGCTTTTGTTGACAATAGCGGTTTTGTGAACAAGTTTTTTCCTCTTCCTTTTCTGTTTTGTTTTCGTGGTTTTTGTTGTTAGTTTATTCGTTTTATTTCTTTTCTTTTCATTTCTTGTAAATATCATTAACTTTAAAGTTCAATCGATGAATATAGCCTGTATCACATGAATTACAATGCATTATATAAGCGTTTATGGTCTAACTGATACGTGCAATGTGCCAGTTTGAACGTGTAAAATGTTTAAGACCAATAAATACACCACTCTACTCTACTCTACTTTCTCTATCAGTACCTGGGAAGTAGTTACAGAAGGTATGATATTCCACTAAAAAAATTGATACCGAGATTTTGCCGGAAATACATGTTTTGAAGCACTCTGAATCCAAAAAGCATTTTTTAAAAAAAGATCCGTTTGTGTCTGTGAACAGCATAATTCAAAAACAAAAAGTTGGATAAATACCAGAGCTGGTGTTTAGGTTCAGTACCTTCCAAGGTTGCGATATGGAGGATTTTCAAGAAAATCACTACATCCAAACTACTCTTCGCAAGGAACATTTTTCGAATTTTTTTATTTTCTGAAAATGGCACCAAAAATTTTGAGTAAAATACGATAGATTAAACATATTTACATTACAAATAAAATGTATATCTTGAATTTTCTGGGAATAGTCTATGCAGTCCACTTCATTCGGAAGGAATAGTAATCTTGTGTATCTGCTAAACATTAAGCAGTGGACGATAACGTACTACACAAAAATTGTAGATCTCTTTAAAACACAGAATTTATTTTAAATAACATTTTTGTAGCATCAGACATTTCAGAGACATCCGTTACAAACGGTTCGAATTGTTAAGTACTTAGCCATTCTTTTAAAGTCCTGACGATTTTCAGCTGTTTCTCGCGATATCTTGGAAGGAGTATGGAATTTGTAGGCCAGCATATAGTGTCCAGGTTTAAAGCATTTTATTATCGCTGTTTCCTTTGTATCTATAAAGAAATGTGCAATTCAGCTATTTCCGGTAAGGTTTATCTCAATTAAAATGAAGTATATAGGTAAATAAACGTTCGTAAGAATAATTTGTATAGCCACTAATAAGCAATACAGGGTGGAGAAAGTCGTGTAAATGTAATACATAAGATTTTTTCCATGTGCTTCGATTAACCGCCAATATATTGCTTCCGCTACCACCATTATGGTGATGATGATGATGATGATGATAGCATCCCCGAATAATAGCGCATTTCCCGAAGCTCTATTATCAATTACTAAGCACATATGACATGTTGGATACATCTTGCAGTGCCTGCAGGGATAATCAAAATGCCTTACCCATGTATTCAACACTCCAGACATTTCTGCAACTGCAGGGTGTTACAGTAGTATATTGCAATAGAACGTAATAAGTGCATCATTGGAAAGCAATAAAGAGCTTTAAAGTACGAGGGGAGATCGAGTTTTGTTTCTTCCATTAGTGCATCACTCATGACTCTTCTGTTATTGCTACGTTTATTTTGTTTGAAGTAGAAAGGTTTTTAAGGTTCCATATTTATACTTCCTATATTTGTTTATAGATTTCTAGACGTTGAGAGCAATATAGTAAAGCTTTCAATATATGTTGTGAGGCAGCGCCCAAGCTTATCGGGAGGTAGGCGCCGTGTAGTTGGAGAGATAAGTAGAAGTGGTAGCGCTCTCGCCCAGCGTAAACACCAAAGCGCTATAGACAGATAACTAGAATCTTCTGGAAACTTTCCTCCCCCCACTGCAGCAAGGGCATTCTATAATGTTCTGCAGTGGCTTCCAGCTGCTATATAAGCCAGTTATTTGGGACAAAATAAGTTAGGAAGTGAGTTGGTGAGTGCGTTTCTGGTGCGACATTAAGTGCGATTCTACAAGTGATTTTGTGACGACAGTGCAACACGCAGTGAGTGCTGATACCGCGGGAGATTATAGATGTCTTGTGTTCGATTCCCCAGCATGTGAGGTGAACCAAAGAAGAAGCCGCTTCGTGGGTATTTCATTACGCGACCACGTCGCGAAGAAGTGGTAGGAAAAATTGAAGTAGCTCACATTAGTGAAGTGAGAGCGTGAACTATGTGAAGTAACAGTGAAAGTTGAACTATGTAGATCACATAACACAGTGAAAACTGACAAATTCACAATACAGAGGTGTTTACATTACAAAATCAGAATTCATTGTAAATCGAATAATAATAATAATAATAATAATAATAATAATCTGTGAACTAAGAGATATTTTCATATTTTAGTTCAGCGCTGGAGGAGATGGATTTCTACCCTCTTGACTGCATTCAGTGAAAAATGTGTGTAAGGGAAAATAATAAGGTAATAACAGTAACATTCTCAAGAAACATCCTTAGCAATTCTACGCCCACAATTGTAACAAATACTACCACATTAACGTCCTGCATTGTAATGGATATGAGTATACTTATGTCCGTTATTATCCGCGTTTACTTATACTTGTGTACCAAATGCGATCGAGTTTAATCCTGCTCTTTTCGCTAAATGCTTATGCCAAAACATTTCAGATAACTGATGTGTGCAGATTATTGCTACTAACTGAACTGTTATTAATCGTAGTAATTAATTATTAATACTGTTACTAGTATTGTTAGTACTACTAATACTATTATTAATAGTTACTAATTAAAGCATCTAATTGTTAATACTATTTCTACCCATAGCAAGAAATTATAACAAACCCAGGCTTAAACAAGGAGGTACTCTCTATCCAACGCTTGCTTATATTTATCTCGACAACATTCTTTAAGAATGGAAAAGCTTAGTACATGTGGCAATAAAATAGGACAAAAGGAAGCTTTAAATGTTTGTCATTTGCGGACGACGTAACCGTGATATTTTATAATGAGGATAGACTACAAATGGCTGTAAATCAATTTAACATCATTTGTAAAGAGAATAATATAGGTATTAATTTCCAAAACTAAAACAAAGACATTCGTGCTCAAAGGTAGACAAAAGAAAGGAGCAAAAATCGTGTAAGATGACACTCCATTAGAACAAACAAAGCACTTACAATATCTTAGCTGTAACGTGACGTACGAAGATTATCGAAATATAATAAAAAGGTACATAAATTCCAAGTAATTTGTGGAATAATACTGTGACCGCGCGCATTCCGGCCCAGACCTTGGGTGCGGGACTTCGGCCGGCCGTCAGAACAATAGGGAATACGGAAACAATAGAATAGACAGTGTGGAATAAAAGCCCATTCATGTGCCGCTTACATTTTCCTGAACCTCCGTTTTGGCATGTTCTGGTAGGTTCTTGCTCTACAATGTTCCGTTTGTATGCAGGATCTATCTAAGGGTGCTGTTGATGCTCGGAGGCAGTTCAGTTGAGCTGAGTTCTGTTAGCAGTGACGAAGTGAAAAGTCTGCAGTGCAAGTGAACAGTCAGCTTAGTTATAAGTTGTTATGAATCGTGCAGTTGAGCAGTTCAGTTGTGATTTGATTCGGCGGATCAGTATTGTTGTGTTTTGAGTGTGTGCCAAAGTGACTCAAGTATAATGTTTGTGTTACGTTGACTGCCTCGTGATAAATAAAGTGTGTTTTTGCAGTAACTGGTGTTCTCATTGGATACTATACATAGAACATTAAAAAAAACTAGAAAAGAGACAAATTTGAGATTTTGTTCAGTAACAGCTCTACCATTTATGCTCTACGGAAGTGAGAAATAGATTCAAAGCGAAAGATAAAAGTAGAATCCCAGCAGTAGGAATGAGATTCTTATGCGCAGTGAAGGGATGTAGAAGAGATCATATTCGCAACGAAGAAATAAGAGAAGAGCTGGAAGTTAGACCATTACGCCAACTAATACAAGAGTATAGGCAAAAATGGTTAAATCATCTTTTTCGAATGGTCAACAGAAGGAATGCTAAACAGGTTTTAAACTATAAACCTAGAGATCACAGATTGGTTGGAAGGCCAAAGAAGCGTTGAAAAAACATGTGAAACCGGGGTGGGTGTAGCCCAATCCATGTGGAAAGAAGGAAAAAGCTTAATCTATCTCTTCTTCGATTTACCAACATTCCTTTCACCTTTCAGCTTATAATCTAATATGATTTTAGGTATGCGGTTTTCTTCTATTCTTTGTACATCTTCTCTGGAGAAATTTCTAAGTTACTCTATTTTATCCACTCATTTAAAAATGAAAAACTCATTTTCAATAGCTTTGCTTGTTATTTTATCTAAGAGACTATAGCCTGATACACCTCTTAAAAATCTCATTTCGGCTGCTTCTATGACCTTTCGTTTTCTTCATGTTAAATACCAAAATTCATAGCCATACAATATTGTGGGGCTGATATCGCCTTGTGGAACTTTAGTTAAGCTTCTCGTTTAGTGTTTTAACACTCTTTTGATTGTGCTACATATAATATTAGTAATTTAGCAAATCATGAACCGTGGCGCTGTGGCTAGAGCTTGAATCTCTGGTTCCCGGTCTCGGAATACGCCCGGGTTCGATCCCACCATGGGGCTTGCAGCGGGTTGGTTTGGGAAAATGCTTAGTGATCACCATTCTTGTTGCAGGATGTAGCACATCTCTTCGTTGTCTGAAAATATAACTCTTGGTTGTTGTTATGCCTCCAGCTGCAGTTACTGATTCTGTATAACAGGGTTGTGCTTCAATAATTTATATACAGGATGAATCACCTCAAAGCTTGCACCGCAAATATTTCGGAAATGGAAAGTGCTATTGATGTGCAGTTTTTAGCCTATAAACAGGTTTTAACAGGTACTGATAAAGTGTATTTTTGAGCAAACATACAATTTTTTTAAATGGAATAATGCCTAGTTACATCGACAGAATAAAGGTGGAGTAAATTAGAATGTCAGTGGCGTTTGTTGCAAGATTCTAGTGCAAGTGGTTTGCGAGAAATCTTATTTTGAAACTTTTAGGCACCGACACTTGTACAACCTATGGCAGCAAAAACTAAAGAAAAACAAAAGGGAATTACAATACTTCTTGGATTCTTACAAGTAAAGAGAACATAGCCCTTCAAAGGTTGTGTTCAAAATGACCACCGGCAGCTTCAATACACGCTTCCAGTCTGCTATGGAAAGACTGCTACACACGTTCTAGCATTTCAGCGGAAATTTCAGAGCAGGCAGCAGTAATACGTCATTTCATATCCTCTGGTGTAGTTGGTACAGCCTTGTAGACAGTATCTTTCAGCCTTCCCCACAGAAAAAATGTCTAGAGGGGTCAGATACGGTGAGCGGGCCTGCCAAGGTACAGATCCTCTTCGTCCAATCCAACAACTTGGAAACAATCCGTTAAGACAAACTGTAGTACTTCGTGCACTATGGGCAGGACAGCCATTATGTTGGTACCACAGGTTCCTCCTAGTCTGCAAAGGAACGTCTTCTAGCATCTGTGGTGGATGGACTGTCAGGAAGCTGCGATACCTCTGCGAGTTCATTGTTCCTTCTATGAACAAAGGGCCTAGGAGCTGATGGTTCACTATCCCACACCACACGTTTAAACTCTTTGGACGCTGACGTTCCACCTGACGAAGCCAACGGGGATTGTCAACAGATCAATAGTGCATGTTTCTGCGGTTTACCTGGCCATGATTAGTAAATGTTGCCTCATCACTAAACAAGATACAAGATGAATCTGGAGTTCCATGTCTTAATGCCCATGTACAAAAGTTAACACGATTCTCAAAATCGTTTGTATGCAGCTCTTGATGGAGAGATATGCGATAGGGATGGAACCTATGTCGATGGTGAATGCACAGTACACTTGCCTGACTTATGCCACTTCCACGTGCGATTGTGCGGGAACTAATTTGCGGATCTACTGCAACGGCAACCAAAACATTAATTTCTGCCTCTTCTCCAGTCACTTGTTTGTTTCTGTTACGTTTTCTAGGTGTTACAGTACCATTTTCACGTAATTGGTTGAAGAGGTTGATAAATAATTGCCGAGATGGTTGACGTCTATTGGGATACGTTTCCGCATAACCGTACAGGAACGAACTGCATTCTTCCTACGCTCTCCATACATCATGAGCATGTCGGCTTTTTCTGTATTAGTAAACGCCATCTTTCACTCACGACTTACTGCTTGAACTGTCACAAACTAACTGACCAGAAAGTCGCAATGCAGTCAATGAACAGAAAACACAATGCAAACAAACATAACAACATCGTACCTAGCAATTAAGCAGGTTGAACTCCACCCAAAAATTTGATACTAAGATTTACCCAGAAATACATGTTTTGAAGCCCACTGAGTAAATAAAACATTTTTAAAAATAGGATCCGTGTGTGCCTGTGAACAGCATAACTCAAAAAAGGAAAATTTGTATAAATACCAAACATGGTATCTAGGTTCAGTAACTTTCAAAGATGCGACACAAAGATTTTCAAAAAAAAATCCGTCACCCCAGACTACCCTTTACATGGAACATTTTTAAAAGATTTTGATTTTCTCAAAAATGGCTGTAAGGATTTTGTTTAAAACATGCATTTAAGATATTGCTATGACAATAAATGGTATATCTTGAATTCTCTGGGAATGTGCCCAAAAGTCCTCTGCAATCTGAATGGCTTTTGAGTTTTTTATATATGGACGCACATAACGGTTGTGGTCCTTAGCGTCCTATTCTATTTTGGGCTGAAAAACCGGTAATTTTGCTCAGAAGCCTCTTTATCAGGCTTGAGATTCTTTTACGTGCCATAAATCTACGACACGAGACCACCGGCTTTACTTCTCTTCCAAAGGAAGCCATGGAAAGGATTTTTACGCCCGCCGGGTTTGAACCCGAGACTTCGGGAACTGGAGATAGCATGGTAACCACTACACCACGGAGGGCAACTGAATGGCTTTTGCATAACTTGTAAACCGTAAGAGACAAAATGTTTCTACACAAAAAGTAGATGTCGCTAAAACGTACAATTTATGTCATATACGTTTTTGATTTTTTTGTATTTGATTTTTGTGGAGTGAACCATTTCAGAGATATTCCTTGTAATTTCTTTGACTTAAATGCTCCACATGGCAACCAGCTATTAAAATATTTGACTATTGCTTAAAGCCTACCATATTCTCTTTGCAGCTACAGAAAATTAGCAATAAGCAAGCAGTTCCTACAAATGTTTATCTCGATTAACATGAAGTACATGGAGAATAAAAATTTGTAAAAATAGTTTGTACAAGAGTAGAGAAAGTCATGTGTGTAACACATCAGTTTTTTATACTATTATTCCCGGCTGACTTCTATAATCTCAAGATGAATTGTCTTCTCATTCGTTTTGTTGTTATATTACAAATATTTATCCGATATAATCTCCATGCTAAAGTGCACGAAGGTAAGTAGCACATTATAACAGTGAGACTGAAACCAATCTTCAATTATTCTTTTCAATAGGCTTCATTATTCTCAATTATTTCCTTCTCTTTTTATATCCAATTTTTTAATCCTTTATAGAACAGTAACAATAATAACAGGAATTTATTGATTTAAGATACGAATTGTAGCAATAGTTCTAATACAAAATACAACTATTTAACTCTTTAGAGCTTTTACTTTTATTGCCAATTACTAAAAAATAATTATACTAATACCTTTTCTTTGATTCGTTGTACTTCCCTTTTTTATCCTTTCTATGGAAGTTATTTCATATTACACATTTGTATGAATATTTCAACATATTCTTTCCTGTTTCATGCTTTTTCTCACTTATTCTAAGCTTGCTTATTCCCCTAGCAATCCTTCAATTGACATTCATTTTTCTTTTTTTATTCAGAGTTAACATATTGTCGTAACCTCATCATGATTTAACTCAATGGGGGGTAGAGTAATAGGTATCAGGAACAGGATCAAACAATAAACTACACGAGGTCCGACGGGGCGAGCTGAACTAAATCATTACATGCCTGAAAATGCCTAAAATATATCTACATCTTGGTGTGGAGGGATAGAAGGATCTAATAGCTGCTGAAAATCACATGCCAAAACTTTAGATGGTCAAAAGTATATTAAATATAAATGGATACAACATCACCTGCTTTGCCGTTGGCGACGAGTCGATCATGATGTGGCCATCCTACACGGGTGCTCCCTTGCAAGAGAGAGTCAGCAACTGACGCTACCTTCCAACGAACCGGTTTCCCCCACTATCCTGACATCATCCGATCTCTGTTACCAACCCACACACTAGCATATACATTTCCCAACCAGCAAACAAACATTACCCTAACCAAATGTCACATCATTATATAAGCTTTTGTTTTGTATGTTCATAAATTTATTGCTTTTATTCAATCTTCTTTTGTTATTCTATTCTTTCTCTTCTTTTTCTCATTATATTAACGTTCAGCATAAATAAGGAGTCCTAACTAAATTAATCATGACATAACTCCCGTTACAGTGTGCAGATTTTCAGTCACGACTACGGAGGCTAACATTCTGGCAGGGGAATGCGTGATGCTGCCCACATGACCTCCTTGTATCGGTTGGATGCTCGTCCACCTCTGCCGTGCGTATGTGGGCGTGAGGCTAAAGGTCCGGTCGGTAGGTCAAGTCACTTCATGGGCTGTAGCGCCACATAGAATAATAATAATAATAATAATAATAATAATAATAATAATAATAATAATAATATAATGACGTAGGCTTTCAGGTCCACATTATTAAAACGAATTATTTCTGGGCTTATTTGCTGTGGTCTAGCGACCATGTCGATATTACCAGACGTTTCGTCACAAACTTTCCTGGACATTCTCAGAGGCTACGTGTGGTGTTCCTCACTTCTACTGCCACTGTAATTTCAAATTGTTATTTCGCTTTTATTGATGTTGTTAGGGTGCTTTAATACTTCTACGACCTCCCTATAAAGTCTGCTGTAGTACTGACTGGTGGCTGAAAGAACTTCAGTTTTTACTTTCTCTACTACGTACGGGAAGAATTGAATTTCATCCAAAAGTGCGATACCGAGATTTCATCGGAAATACAAGTTTTGAGGTGCCCTAAATCCAAATAAACCATTTTTGGAAACTTGTCCATGTGGGCGTGTCTGTCAGTCACTGTGAACAGAAGAACTCAAAAACGAAAAGTCGGATAAACACCATACTTGGAATTTGAGTTTAATATCCTACAAGGATGCGACACGAAGATTTTCAAGGAAATCCTCCACCCTAGCTACCCTGTAGATGGAATATTTTTCGAAAATTTTTATTTTCTCCTAAATTCCTCTAGCGATTTTGATTAAAATAACATATTTTAAGATATTTTTATGGGAAATGAAATGTATATCTTGAATTATGTGGGAATTTTCCCAAAAGTTCTCTTCATTCCAAATGACTTTCGCATAGCTGGTAAACCTTAGGAACTAGACAAAATTTTACTGCACCAAAAATGTAGATCTCGTTACAACACAACAATTTATATCCGATACATTTTTTGGTTGAGTGAACTATTTTCGAGATATTCCTATTTAATTTTTTGAATTCTCCAATACTTATACATACGTTTTCGCAAATGGGAATTCAATATTCGTCTTATGCCCTGGACATGGAAAGAGAATGAAATGCTCCACATAGCAAGATTTGACTATCGCTTAAAGCCTATTATATTCCGCTTGCACCTACAAGAGAAATAACAATTAGCTAGTTTCTGCAAAGGTTTATCTCAATTAACATGAAGTAGATGGTGAATAAGAGTTTGTAGAAACAGTTTGTACAAGAGTAGAGAAAGTCATGTGTGTCATCAGATTTCTTCGTATAGCATCGTATGATCGTCTAGGTTGATGATGTGTTCCACCACAGCTGAGTTTTAAACTTGGCTTAGTTTACAGTCCTTCTGTGTTCCGAAAACCTAGTTTTAATGCTCCTTTTTGTTGTGCTAATATATAATTTGTCACAGTTGCACGGGATTTCGTATACGCCGGAGCAGTTAAACGTGAACCACATCACACGTGTTCCTCCGAGGATGTCCAAAGTGTGTGACGAAACGTCAGGTAAGAACGACATGACCTCCATACTATGGCCAATAAGTACAGAAATAATTAATAATAATAATAATAATAATAATAATAATAATAATAATAATAATAATAATAATAATAATAATAATAATAATAATAGTAGCATTAATCATGGCGAAAGTTTCACTCAATAGGTGCTGAAAAATTGTTTTATAGCGATTCGTTTACGAGTATGCTGATATCGTACTCAATCCGATTCTTCTCCTCGTTTACATGTCGGAACATTATTTCAGACCAACTAAAATACCGATTCACTCATACGACTTTCCCTACCCAGTCTTCAACAAACTATTGTTAAAAAAGCTTATTCTTCTACCTACTTCATTTAATCGAGATAAACATTTGTGGAAATGCTGTTACTGCATATTTCCTTTTATTGTAAGTGGAATGGGAGAGTACAGCAAGCTTAAGGGATAGTCAAATCTATTAATAGGTGGCCGCTATGTGATGACTTTTGAATTCCGTCCTCTTTGCTTGTCCAAGAGAAGAAAACCTTATGTGTTGCACTCACATGACTTTCTCTACTCTTGTGCAAACTATTTATGCAAACGCTTATTCTCCATCTACCTTATGTTAACTGAGATAAACATTTGCAGAAACGCTTAATTGCTAATTTTCTTGTAGGTGCAAGGGGAATATGGTAGGCTTTAAGCGATACTCAAATGTTTTTAGAGCTGGTTGCAATGTGGAGCATTCCATTCTCTTTGCATGTCCAGGACTTAAAAAGCGAATAACGAATTCCCATTTGAGAACAAGTATAAGTATTGGAAAATTGAAACAAATAACTAGGAATATCTCGGAAATGGTTTACTGACAAAAAACAGTATATGACATAAATAGTGTGCTTTCACGAGATCTACTATTTTTATGTGGTAAACGTTTGTGTATCTCTTACGGTTTACCAATTATGCGTAAGCCATTCAGAATGAACAGGACTTTGGGGGATATTCCCAGAAAATTTAAACTATACATTTAATTTGCCATAAAAATATATTAAACATGTGCTACTTTAATAAAACTCTTTAGTCATTTTTGAGAAAATCGGAATTTTCGAAAAATATTTCATGTAATGGGTAGTCTAGGGTGGGAAATTTTCTTCAAAAATCTTCGTGTCGCATCCTTGGTAGATGCTAAACTCAAATGCCAAGTTTGGTATTTATCCGACTTTTCGTTTATGAGTTATGCTGTTCACAGGTAGTCATACAAACAGGACATGTTCCCAAGAATGCTTTATTTGATTTCAGGATACCCCCAAACATGTATTTCCAGTGAAATCTTGGTATCGAATTTTTGGGTACAATTCAATGCTTTCCCTACTTACCTATACATAGTAGAAAAAGTAAAAAGAAGACCGAAAAACGACTTGCCATTTGTGAAAAGTATCAGTATTTAAAAATTCAAATCAATAACAAGTAATACCCCGGAAATGGTTAATTCCATACAAAAAAATCTGATGTGTTACACTCACATGACTATCTCCACTCTTGTACAAACTATTATTACGAATGCATATTCTCCATCTACTACATGTTAATCGAGATAAACATTTGCAGACTCTATTTTATTGCTAATTTTCTTGTAGAAATATAGAATACAGTAGCCTTTAAGCACATACCTATCTCTTAATAGCTGCTTGCTAGGTGCAGCACCATTCCCTTTGCCACAGATTAATACTCTTTGCATATACAAGACAAAAAAATGAATCACGAATTCCCATTTGAGAAAATAAGTATTAAAAAATTTAAGGGAATAACAAGCAATCTCGAAAATAGTTCACTCAACAAAAAAAATGTATATGACATAAATTGTGTATTTTAACGCGCTCTACATTTCTTGTGTATTAAAATTTTGTCTATCTCTTATGGTTTACTAGTTATGCAAAAGTCGTTCACAATGAGTAATACTTTTGGAGACATTCCCAGAAAATTCAAGATATACATTTTATTTGTCATAAAAATATCTTGAACATACGATATTTTAATTAAAATCGTTTGAGCCATTTTTGAAAAAATTAAAATTTTCGAAAAATCTTCCATGTAAAGGGTAATCTGGGGTGGGAGGATTTTCTTGAAAACCTTTGTGTCGCATCTCTGGAAGATACTAAACCTAAATACCAAGTTTGGTGTTTATTCGACTGTTCGTTTCTGAGTTATGCTGTTTGCAGACAGACACACAGACGCACAGACCACACACGGACATGTTTCCAAAAAGGCTTTTTTTTTGGATTCAGGGGGTCTCAAAACATGTATTTCCGGTGAAATCTTGGTATCGAATTTTTGGGTGGAATACAATACTTCCCCTACTTACTATACGTAGTAGAGAAAGTAAAAATATTTAACATTCGTGTTGTGCTTTAACGAGATCTTCAGTTTTGTGTAGTAGGATATTATCTCTTAAGGTGAGAATGAAGAGGACTTGAGAGGCTCTTCCAGGAAAGCTCAAGATATACATTTCATTTATCACGAAAGTATGCTAAACATATGGTAGTGTAAGCAAAATCGTTAGAGGTATTTTTGAAAGGGTAGAAAGTATCGAAAAAATTTTCATAAGCTCTCTCTACCGAGTCTTCAACAAACTATTCTTACAAAAGTTTATTCTTCTACCTATTTCATGTTAATCGAGATAAACATTTGCCAGATTTGTGGGAGAAAGGTTCTTGTAAACCTTCCTGCTGCATCATTGGAAGATACAGATCTCTTGAATGGCAAGTGTGGTATTTATCGGAGCTCAAATCATGTATTTCCGGTGAAATCTTGCCACCGAATTTTTGGGGTGAATACAATACTTCCTATTCTTACTGTATGAGGCGTGTTTTTTAAAGTAAGTACAGTTTTAATATTTTACCAGTCGTAATTTTGAGCATGCCGATTCACTTCCTCCATTTATTAGAAAGCCAGACGCAGCTGCGATCGTTACTTTGTGTTTTCCTGATGTTAGAGCGTTTCGCATTGTCAAAGTATGCCGACTGTGAAGTCAGCTCAGTTATTCGCTTTTGAATGCGAGAAATGTTATGCCAGCAACCATTTATTGCCAATTATATGAGGTTCTCATGGGGAAACAACAATGAGTGATGGAAGGGTGAGGAAGTGGGTAAGACAATTTAACAAAGGTCGTGAAAATGTGCATAATGAGCTGCTGAGCGCTGACCGTCTGTGTTCACGGTTGATTTGGTGCAAGCTGTGGATGAAAACATTCGCGAGGACAGACATTTCATCATATCAGTGTTGTCTTTGCATTTCCACAAATTTGAAGGTCAGTCCTCTAGAACATTCTGACAGAACTCTTAGGATTTCAGAAATTGTGCTCAAAATGGATGATCAAAAATCTTACTGATGAGCACAAGAACAAGCGATCTGCCGCTGCGCCGACTTTTCTCAGGCGATAGACGTGAGGCGATGATATGCTAACGCACATTCGTTTCAGGCGTTGAGGCATGGGTGTCTCACACAATCCTGAAAGCAACACTCCGGGAGAGATACAGATGATATCTATTCGCAAGATCATGTACACGGTTTTGTGGGACAGACAAGGTGTTCCGATGGTTAAATTCTTGCCCAGGAATGCAATAAGCAACAAAGACGTCTATTGTGAGAAACTACGAAAGCCCCGTTGTGTAATATGGAACAAAAGGCGTAGAATCCTTTTGGTTCATGGCAATGCCCGGCCATACACAGCCAAACAAACTCAAGATCTCATCGCATCACTTAGTTGGGAATAAATCGGCCACCCTCCTTAGAGTCCGGATTTAGCACCAAGCGATTTCCATCTGTTTCTTCATTTGAAGATATTCCTTGTTGAGAGCATTTCAACGACGATGATGTTGGCTTACATTATTTTTTGACGAAGTCAAGAAAAAACTGTTTTCCCATTACGACAAGCGCCTGAATAACGGCAGTGATATGTGGAGAAGTAGTGTAAGGTCAATTTAATCAATGATAATAAAGCATTTAGTATATAATCTTTTATTTTTTTAAAAAAGTTATCAGTAATTACTTTAAAAACACAGTAAAAAGGTACTGCAATAAAACTGTGTGTGCACACTCGTGCGTGTACTCCACTATATGGACCTATTCACTGCGTCAGCTTTCTCCCCTTTTTACCTGCCTAAATCTATGTGGGATCTGATGATATTCTCCCACATTTCATAAGAAAATGTGCAGAATATATAACACACTGCCTTTATTTGTGAAAGAAGGATAATTTTACAACACGTCGAGTTATGAAAATAAACTGCTGAAAAGTATAATCTACCACAGAAAATGCATTTTAGCTAAAGTAAAGTGTAGTACTAAATCATTTAATGCAGAACATGTATGTTGTTAAAGCAGCGGAGGTATTTCAATATCAGAATAATATTTGTGCACAATAAATTTCAATTATTCCACAAAGCCATTCCATTCCCAGAAAGTGAATCAAAGCCATGCTAATAAAAATATGTGGTTTAAAATGTGTTCTGAGGCCAGTGCGGATGCACTCCCGCTCACTGCGACACAAATCAATACTTTTGTTAAAACACAAACATAAATATTTTCTAATGAAGCAACGCTGCATCCCCTCTCTTAGGATATTACATAGTATGTGCATTAACTTTGCAAAACCGAAAAGCTCTCGTATTTGCAGCTCTTAATAGGTCTAAGGATTTGGAAAAAGTAATTTTTTTTATAAATATTGTATAAACTGAGGTCATATTGCATACCAAAAAGAGCTGACAGTATATAAAAGTAAAATACAACTTACAGCAGCAAGAACGAAGTTGTTAAAGGTACCGAAGCTGCAATTTGGTACAAATTTAAAAATAAATGTAAAAATTATTTTAATGTCAAAAGCAAAAATATACTTTAAACTGCTAGCTTCAACTACATCTGTGGGTTTTGCTGTTAGAGCCATTTAAAGCTTTAACCATTTAATGCTCAAAAGTACACGACCTAATGACCTGCATTTACTTCCAATGCCTTTTACTCTACCTTGACTTTTTCACATTTTTGCGCATTCAAAATGTTACATACGACGTACTTTGTAATGTACTTTGTTCAAATCTTCAGCAGGAAGTCGGAAAGAATTAACTTAAAAACTGGCATACGGTTTTTGTTACATTTTTAAAATACTTAAGACATTACTTAATTAATTCGCCGTCTGAGCATAAACGGTTACAAAAACTATAATTAAAGGTTGAAACATTTATTTTTTAAATAACCAGAAGAGTGAAAAGAATTATTCCTGTCAGTTTTATATATTAGGATCTAAAGAATATGGTAGTATTTTTATTTTTTCAAAATTACGATTTCTGCAACGTGTGGAACACCTGATTATTGAAGGGTTACAAGCCAAATGTAACTAAGAGAAGGAAGAGGCTTACAGATATAGTAGGGTAAAGAAAGATGGAATTAGCATTTACTACAGTGTGTTCGTAGATCGGCCGGACTGTTCCGCGGCGGCCTTAGACTGGGTGAGGTTTGGCGCGCCTTCCGCCAGAGTTACACGTGAAGGACCGGCACTGGGTACGGAACACTATCTATTCTGTATGCCGCGCTTTCTCCGTGAGACTACTTCCCGAAGCCTCATCTCTTCCATACCTGGAGGATGAAATTAGGCGCCGGGCTAGAAAACTATACGACCAGTTACCATTCCATCTGAGTGCCCTCGTTCGGCCTCTAGGGGACTATAACCCCAGGGGACAATAACCCGCTTGAGGCGTCACCGGGTTCCCCGCATGGCATGCGAGCACCCCCGGTAACAAAGGAGTTACACCAACCAGCAGAAAAAGCTGAACTCCTTATAGTCCTACCATGAGTTCCTTGGTAAATTCAAAATTTAATACAAAACAATTTCAATAATATCATCCACCAGCGGTTCACTAGGGCCGTTGCACCCTGACCTGCAGTCGTCGAGGAGCTCAATGCTACCTCCTTTCACCCCCTACTACCTCAGTCTCAACTGCCGTCTTGCAAACCCCTGTCCTGTCTACCAGTGGTTAAACCCTAGCAAGGGTAGGTACACTAGATAACACTTTTTCGGGCTGCCCTCAGCCTGCCAACATGCTTCGGAACACTAACTACTGCACTAATTTACATTAGGGTTACCTGAATCACAATACAGGTTGAAATTCATAACCTTCAACGCGAACACATTCCCTGTATCTCCGAAAACAATTCCGGTTTACTCGCAAAAGTTCATGTTGAATGATTGCCTGTATTTCTCTCATGATACTGTCCTTTAATTCTTGTAATGTGTGCGGATTTGATGCGTACATGTTATTCTTTAACGTTCCTCATAAATAAAAATCGCATGGAGATAGGTCAGAGAAAGGAGATGGCCACAAACCTCGATTAAATATTCTGTCTCCATACACACTTCGCAACTCATGCATAGAATTCGCAACAGTGTGCCCCATAGCTGAATCCTGCTGAAAACAGCCACACAATCTTTCATTTATTGTTAGTTGCGAAAAAAATTATTTAAAATTGAATTTACGTAAACATGTGAATCAACTGTTGTGTCGAAAAATATGGTGAGGAACTTCGTAAATAATATGCGGATTTTCGATAGCCCAATTATTGTTCTGAGTGTAAACGTGCATCGGCGATAGAACCACGCTTCATCAGTGAAGAACGTTAGTGAAGAACAAGGAAGTGAAGAACGTTAAAAGTGCGGTAGCTACAGCGCTACTCTCTGGCGGCAGGGGCGCCACTCCTTACCCAGTCCAATGCCGCCGCGGAACGGTTGAGCCGATCTACGAACGCATGGTATGTAGTGCCTCTCCAGTTTCATAGAGTGCAGCACATTATGCATAAGAAACATGTTTATTGTAATTTACATTGTATAATTAGTCTTACAAACTGATTAAGATAATAATATACATCTTTTTATTTTAATTTTTGATTTAAAACCTTTCAATTAGCCTAATAAAAGTAATTTAAACCCTTTTACTAAAATAAGGATTAACTGAAAACGCACATACATTTTAGCAGAGCAGCATGTAACAAATTATGAAAACATTTAGTTAAATGCCGCAAGATTTAGAAATTTCAGTTATGATTATCCTTAAATTATCATGAAGGATTGCAAATATATGGTCTTTAGAAGAACAGTACTAGGTGCCAATGAAAGTGGAGTATTTTACCGAAAATGCTACCTTAATTTTCACCAAGTTTAATGAACGTAAGATATTTAGGAGGTATTATGCGATTTATGGATATAAAAACAAAATGTTTATTATTTCAAAAATGATTAATTTTGAGATTTTTGGTTTTGTTGAAAAGCTATGCATAGTTTCAACTATGTGCAATGGTTCACTAAAAATTTAATCTATGTAGTAACCTTTATATCTAATACACCCTTAATTTGGCATAGACGACATTTTAAATCTGTCAACAAATTTTTGTTTTTCAATTTCAACTATTAGTCTGTCACGCCACGAGTGCGTGTGGTGGCGGGAGAAGCTAAACATTTAAGAAACAAGTGGGCAGGGCATCGAAGGGAGAGTTAGGTAAAGAAAACATCCGCAGGTCCGAGTCGCATTTCCTAGCAAGGCTGAGGCCTGCATAGGTAGTATTGTTTTCGTTGTATATTCCCCTATCGCCTTACCCCTCACCTCCTAGTTTGTGACTATTTTCGAGATAAATCGATTATACTGTTTTAGTTCGGCACACTTAAATTTGTTGCAGTTGTATGCAAGCTTTGTTGGTACATATGGGCCCTTTCATCTGAATCAAGCGAAAGATCAATAATAAAATCAGCGTGATGTAATAATATTAGTACTATCCATGGTGCATTTTGCCTTAGATTTTCTAACAGCAAAGCCCTGATTGCAGTGAGCTTTTTCGTTGTTTATCCAGGTCGATGGGTGAATGCTGTAATGGTTGCTTTTATACCATGAATTTTCTATCCATAATTTCCTATTCCCATCGTTTCCTTTATCAGTTTCACTTTCATATGCTTCAGAGCTGTAGGACCAGGAGACGTGATTGGTGTGTTGCGACGGATACGTGAAGTTAGCGCTATGTAAAGATTTCTCACTGGCACTTCAATGACCAGGTGGTGCCCCTTCCTGAGGGGTCCATTCATCCCAGAATCGATTTAAAGTTGGTGCAGACTGGCTTGCGCAGACGTGAGGATTGTTGTCAGTCTAGAATCGTTAGGGATTCCATCCATGCTAGCACACAAGCCTCTTAAGTCACAAGGTGTGTACAATTACCTGCGCGGTGTAGAGTTCCAGTGTCTGGGTGCTCCCCCAGTTTTTAACTAATCCTAATCCCTGTTTTTGTGTATAGATACTGATTACCGAAAAACCATGTGTAGAAAATGTGGAGTAGAAAGGAAGTACCAAAGTAAGAATTTTGAGAATACGAATAAGAGATCGCAGACGTTTTTTAATGCGCTACATGCGTCAACATTGAATCCGTCATGTTGGAGTATTATGAAACCTCTTTGTGGCATGTCAGATGTAAACACAATGCACTCTTGTACAGTAATACAGTCGGCCACGATATGAATGCACTTGGTGGAGGGCACCACTGTTTTTGGCCGAATAGTACTCACTGTCCGAGGAATGTCTATAGTTCAATGCTCCTTTGTATACTGAAAGTATACCGGTATACCAAAACTTGTCTTGTGCTGTACAAATACTACAGTAAAGGACAGTACGCACAAGTAATGATTAGTTTCTCATTGTATACCAGTACTCATTATTGAAGACTTACGTAAAAAAAATATTGTCGTGTCAGTTGTATTGTAGCGTCACAGGCCTGGGAATGAACTGCAAGTATTACAGTGAGGGGACACTCGTGGACATTTTGAAACCTTGGTGCTTTGTGAATCAAGAGTAGAAGAACGCTGACGCCTCATAGCGGAAGATATTTAAGCTGACAGAATTGAGTCACGAGGAGAGACCTCAACACCCGATATGGAACGTCTCTGCGCTGGTTGCATTCGCGATGAGTCTTTTTGCGATTGGTCATACGAAAAAACTTCAAAAACAGCCAGGTATGTAACAAGTAGGCGGGCCAGTCGGTCCATTGTGATCCCTGGAAGGGAAGAACAAGGGGAGAAGGGCGATCAAATCCGGATGGCTATGGGCGCAAGCATGGGGTCCCTAACTTTCAAGATAGAACGCATCCGACGACGCCCGGTCCCTGCCCACAAGACACCAGTCTGCAGGGTCTCTCGGATCAGAACCCTACACTGAGGAAAGACCTAACTGAGCGGTGCCGCAGTGACGCCAGGAAAGGAAACTTTACAGAGCGCAAGTCACCGCCCATCGCAACCGTCGCCTGGTACTACAACCCTGAAACAGGTGACAAGGAAGATTATGGGTGCAGAAAATGAGAGGAGAGAGTCGTGGTAGCAGATGAAACCACTCCAGCATTCGCCTGGCGACTCGGGGAAACCACGAAAAACCCATGGGCCAGAGCGGGCGGTCGCTGGGAATCGATCCCGGGACCTCCCAAATGCGGGCCACGGAAGCAACCACCTGAGCCGTCTAGCTCGGTAACAAGTAGGGTACTTTCAGACTGTGCCTTAGGCTAGACTAAAATGGCCTAAAGCATGGGTAGGGGCATTATCGGAAGTGTTCTTTGCCACCACGACCCAGACCCCCTTACCGAGTGCTGCAGCTCCCTAGGCGTGTACACTGCCCCTAAGCTACGTGACCCGTGTACACCTGGCATATCTCGGGTCGTCGCAATATTTAATTTTGACTGGCAAATGGTGATATTTCATAAAGTCAGATTTAAATTATTGTAATTCGTGCATACAAAAAACCTTCACCAACAACCAGATAGTATGGACAGGAGCATTATCCGGAGTGTTTTTTGCCACTACAACCCAGCCCACCCCCTTCACGAGAGCTGCACGCCCCCTAGGCGGGTAATCCATCCCCGAGTCACGTCATACTCGTTAGAGTATTGTATTTTGACTCTCAAATAAAGATATTTCATAAAGTTAGATTTTAATCAAATTCATGCAACGCTTCTGTTGTTATACTACTTCTTCGACCCCATGCACCTATCCTCAAAATTTTTATTTTGGTACTTTCTTTCTAGTCTACAATTTTCTGTATATTACTTTTTCCGCATGCTGAACATTACGTGGTTCAGCGTCGTGTTTGACGCCTGATCTAAAACAGCAATTCACGTTAAGGCTGCAATTGCAAGTCGTAAATCTGGAGGAAGATAGGGCGGAGGTATAAATCACTCCCACGCCCTCAGAAAACGACAAAACTCGTTATAAACAGGAACACCAAGTGTTTGTTTATCGCAACACATGGTTGCTCGACTTTGATGTGGGTCTGTTGTTTGCTAAACTCTTTACGGTGTCCACACAAAGCTGTTTTTCCAACGTTGACACGCTCCAGTGATGGCCTGAGAATGGCAAATATAAAACATTGTGTAAAAATCTTTGAACAGCTAAGAAAGTTTAGTGAAAAGGCAACTTTTGTATTAAAATTGGAGAATATATGTCAATATACATCAGAAAATAATGAATTACTAAGCTGTTAAAAAGATTTTTAAATACCACAAGGTTATATGTTATTTTAGTTATGCATGATTGCCGGGAGGGTTCGATCCCAAACACGGGAGTGGGGAGTTTGTTTCCCGGGTATAGGACCAGTGCCCACTCCGCATCGAGAGGAAAGAAAGGAGCTGCGATAGTTACCGGTCCCGGGCCGGAGGCCAACATTTTGGCTGGGGAATACGTGATGCTGGCCACATCACCTCACCGTATCGTTTGGACGATCGCCCACTTTGCCGCGCGTACGTGGGCGTGAGTCCGGCAGTCGGGTTGGCAGGTCAAGGCCTTTCAGTGCCTTAGCGCCACGGGATTATACTACTACTATTATTATTATTGCTGGGAGCAAAGAATGGACGCGTGTTCATGACAAACTTTGAGATTCACTGGCTATCTTTGCAGGTAGTCATTAAATGCAAGGAGAATAAATAAAATGGTACAGAATTAATCTGAGATAAACATTTGCAATATCTTCCTTTGTACGTACGTTTTTACCCTTTTGCCAAGAATGGAATGAGGTAGCGGATTCAAACCGGATTGAGGGCAATGGATTTTTTTTTCAGGTGTAAAATCCTCAACATGGCTTCCTTCGGAAGGGAAGTAAAGCCGGTGGTCCCATATCGTAGATTTACGGCACGTAAAAGAACCTTAAGCCTGATGAAGAGGTTTCTGAGCAAAATTACCGGTCTTTCACGTCCAATATAAAATGAGACGTTAAGGACTACAACAGTTAAGGAGCGTCCATAAAAAAAGTCAGTTTTTTTATAACTAACGATGTCATTTTTAGATTAGTTGTGCCAAAAATAGGGTATCCAAGACATTTGTGGGAAGAATAGCTTATTCATTGAAAATAAATAAAAGTCTAAAAATAGTTAATAATAATATATTATCAATAATAACTTAGGTATATGTTGACAGTGAAGGATATGTATTAAGTGGGAGGGTAATCCGAATTTATGTTAAGTCTTATCCAATTAAAATTTGTGTAAACGAACTGTATTAGTGTTATTAATTCAACCAAATGATGAAACTTAATCAGAACGAGTTAGGAATGCTGTTGAAGACAGGACATTTGGGTTATTATGTTTATTGAAATACTTAATGCAAGTTAAGTTGTTAATTAACTATTTCAATTGTAATTGTATAATAATTCATCAGTGTATATGCAGCATTGTTGTATGTATCAAACAGATATAGCTTTCTGCTTAAGGACAGATTCTTCATTGTACTCATATCTTCCCTAATTTGTGTTTTAATATGAAGATATTAACATTGTTTATTATCTGGTATGTTTCTCATTCACTACAATATTTTCTACTTAGTTTGTTTCCACACGTTTCTTAGCATTCAGTTTCTTTTCCTATAGTTACCCACCTCTTCATGACTATTTTCGGTAATTTTCTTCCTTTGTCCACAATTTCTAAAACTACTTTCTGGACTTCTTTTCATTATCCGTTTCACACCTTTATTCTTCTCGTATCCAAAGTGCAAATCATTCCAATAATGTTTCGTCGCTTTGTGGCAATTTAGAAGATTCCGCACTCCATATCGCCACACCCACATGAAAGCCTTCGCTTACCTTTTCCTTAGCCAAGTCTTCAATTAACTGAAGCTTTTTACTTTCTCTACTACGTATAGTAAGTAGGGGAAGTATTGTATTCCACCCAAAATTTCGATACCAAGATTTCACCGGAAATACATGCTTTGAGACCCCCTGAATCCAAAAAAAGCATTTTTGGAAACATGTCCGTGTGTGTGTCTGTGTGTCTGTCTGTGTGTCTGTGTGTGTGTCTGTGAACAGCATAACTCAGAAACGAACAGTCGGATAAACACCAAACTTGGTATTTGGGTTCAGTATCTTCCAAGGATGCGACACAAAGGTTTTCAAGAAAATCCCCTCACCCCAGAGTACGCTTTACATGGAAGATTTTTCGAAAATTTTAATTTTCTCAAAAATGGCTCTAACGATTTTGATTAAAATATCATATGTTTAAGATATTTTTATGACAAATAAAATGTATATCTTGAATTTCCTGGGAATGTCTCCAAAAGTATTCTTTATTGTGAACGACTTTTGCATAACTGGTAAACCATAAGAGATAGACAAAATTTTACTACACAAAAAATGTAGATCGCGTTAAAATACACAATTTATGTCATATACATTTTTTTAGTTGAGTGAACCATTTTCGAGATATTGCTTGTTATTCCCTTAAATTTTCCAATACTTGTACTTTTTCTCAAATTCGTTATTCAATTTTTTATGTCCTGGATATGCAAACAGAATAGAATGCGCCACATAGCAACCAGCGTTAAAATATTTGACTATCGCTTATAACCTACCATGTTCCCCTTGCATCTACAAGAAAATTAGCAATAAGATTGACATCCGATATCCCGATTAACATGAAGCATATGGAGAATAAACGTTTGTGAAAATAGTTTGTACAAGAGTAGAGAAAGTCATGTGAGTGTAACACATCAGATTTTTTTTCTTTCTTAAAAAATCCTTTGAATGTGTGTTTACTGCTCAGTAGCAGTAGAAAAAAAAATCTGATGTTATATATTCACATTACTTTCTCTACTCTCTATCATTATTGGTGGGTATAAAAACTATTCTTATTAAAGGTAATTTTTCTATCTATTATATTTAATCCAAATAAACTTTTGCAGAAATAGCTACATTACAGATTTCGTTTTAGATGCAAAGAGAAAAGCGATAGTAAAATGTTTAAGAAATATATGCTCTATGCTGGCCTTAAAATTCCATACTGTTTCTATGCACTGCGAAAAACAACTGAAAATCGATTAGACTAAAACAAAGACAGCTATTGAACTATTCGAATCTTTAATAAGGGGTATTTCAGAAACGGCTTCAGGCCCAATATATATATATATATATATATATATAGAGTAAACCGAGTGTTTTACGGAGATGTACATATTTATGCATAATACGTTTTCGTCTATCGCTTAACGTTTACCAGTTATAAAAGATTATACAAAATTCTTTCCGAATAAAGAGAACTTCCTAGCTATAGCAGAAAATTCAAGATATACATTTTATTTGGCATCTAAATATCTTTTAGGTATTTTAATCAAAATCGTGAGCCATTTTATAAAATAAAAATTTTCGAAAAATGTTCCATGTAAAGGGTAGTACTTGGGTTGGAGGTTTTCTTGAAAATCTTCGTGTCGCATCCTTGAAAGATGCTATATCTCAAATACAAAGTTTAGTATTCATCCGGCTTTACTTTTTACTTTCTCTACTACGTAGGGGAAGTATTGCATTCCACCCAAAAATTCGATACCAAGATTTCACCGGAAATACATGTTTTGAGACCCCCTGAATCCAAAAAAAGCATTTTTGGAAACATGTCCGTGTGTGTGTCTGTGTGTGTGTGTGTGTGTGTCTGTGAACAGCATAACTCAAAAACGAACAGCCGGATAAGCACCAAGCTTAGTATTTAGGTTCAGTATCTTCCAGAGATGCGACACGAAGGTTTTCAAGAAAATCCCCCCACCCCAGACTACCCTTTACATGGAACATTTTTCGAAAATTTTAATTTTCTCAAAAATGGCTCTAACGATTTTGATGAAAATATCATATGTTTAATATAATGTCATGAGAAATGAAATGTATATCTCGAATTTTCTGGGAATGTCTCCAAAAGTATTCTTCATTGTGAACGACTTTTGCATAACTGGTAAACCATAAGAGATAGACAAAATTTTACTACACAAAAAATGTAGATCGCGTTAAAATACACAACTTATGTCATTTACATTTCTTTTGTTGAGTGAACCGTTTTCGAGATATTGCTTGTTATTTCCTTAAATTTTCCAATACTTATACTTTTTCTCAAATGCGTTATTCATTTTTTTTATGTCCTGGACATGCAAAGAGAATGGAATGCATCACATAGCAACCAGCGTTAAAATATTTGACTATCGCTTAAAAGCTACCATATTCCCCTTGCATCTACAAGAAAATTACCAATAAGATTGACATCTCGATATCTCGATTAACATGAAGCATATGGAGAATAGGCGTTTGTAAAAATAGTGTGTACAAGAGTAGAGAAAGTTATGTGAGTGTAACACATAAGATTTTTTAATGTTGTTCACAGACATACAAACAGTCTCACACACGGACATGTTTCCAAAAATGCTTTATTTGGATTCAGAGCGCCTCGAAACATGTATTTCCGGTGAAATCTCGATGTCGATTTTTGGGTGGAGTACAATACTTTCCCTACTTACTATACGTAGTAAAGAAAGAAAAAAAGGAGCAATAAAAATACCAAGTGATTGACTGTGTCTATGACTACGACCGGGGAATAGGAGTAGGGTTACGGATCACGGAGGGGCCCCCCGAAACCGGGCAGAGAACCGCAAGTACGTCAGAATGGCCCTTTGTGCTTCTAAGCGACCCCTGGAAGCGAGGGTTGATGGGGAGACCCGAAGGGTAACCAATCCCGGCGGCGATGTGTTCAAGAATGGACACGGTCCGTAGCGGTTCCAGAAAAAGCGCATGCGGATGCCGGCCAGTCCTGCCCACAAACACCGAGACTTCCAGAAGTCCCTAAGGTCCAGTTACTCTCCCAAAAAGCGGGTCAGTCAGCAGTCAAACCAACGCCGAGGAGAAACCTTTCCAAAATGCATCCGTTGCTTGGTCCTACAAACCTGAAGCCGATGATAGGTGATGATGGGGACAGAAAATTCATGGTGAAACAGGAACTACCCTGCATTCGCTTACCGATCCGGGGAAACCACGAAATAAAAACTCATGGTCGGAGTGACCGGTCCAACGGAATCCAACCCTGAACCTCCCCTCACGGAGCCACTCGTTCAGTGGAACAGAGGAGACATCTTGCACCATGACCAAGGTGGATCGTTTCTGCTTAGCACCCCCAGGAGGAACGGTTGAGTTGAAGAAACCGCAGGAGGCCATAGGTCGGAGGAAGGCCAACCGATGGGGACACACAGAGGTTCCTAACGATGAGCCGGTCACACCAGCGGGCTACTCAGAGCAGGCTGACATCTGGTAGGGCCGAGAAGAACTTTCCAATGGACAAGCATATGCGCCATCTGTCCGACACCGACTACACTAAAAAGCACCTAAGCTTACCTGAAACATGAAAGGGGAAGCGAAATGAGAGAAAGGAAATTCGTGGCAGAAGAGAAACCATACGATCCAGGAGAAACCACGAAAAACCTATGATCAAGTTGGTCGGCCTCAGGAACCTAATGCGAGCTTCGCTCGTTACTATTCGGTTATAAAGCAATTACTTTAAGTCCACGATGCAAATTTATTTTCACATTTAAGTTACTCTTAGCTTGAAGAAGGTTAATTTTATGGTGGTGGTGTATTTTATTTCGACTGTTGGGAGCCGAACTTGAAGTAGTTGCAACCATACGTATGGTAAAAAGTTTCCGGTAGCCTTCACCCCAAGTTTAAAAATATTAACTTTGTAATTTGACTGTTTCTTTAAATATTATATATTTCTGTTTGCCTGGGCCGCGTCAGTATTATTGTTAGAGACATGGATTTCTTTGCAGGGAGTAAGGCGGCTAAGAATGTAGGCTAAAACAGATTATAATTTGTACTTTACTCTATTTATTAATTCTTTAAACGATTAAAATAACACTTCACTAATATAGAGAACTGTGAGATTCTTTTATCAATTACTTGCATTTTTTTAACACGCAAACATTTTCTTTTTCACACTGGATACGTATTAAACTTCTCGCGTCGGGTTAGTAACGCTGTTTACTAGCAACTGACTTCTGAATTTGTACAATTTGCCCTATTTCAATTTCTGATTGGATAGAATACTTTCATTTAACTTAACATTTTCTCTGGTTGTTGATTGACTATTTATAAACTGTCTCAAAATTTACATTATTGTTGCTCCAATAATGACTAGTAGCATTATTAAACTTTCTTACTCATTATTGACTCAAGGTTACCTCATTGTTACACTGATTGTTAGCAACTTTTAACCTATTATTCTCATAGTTCCTACATTATTAAATTAGGTAATACATTCGCATAACATTATTGAACATGTACATAATATAAACATTAATACAATGACTGTTACATACATTTTATATATTATATTATACACATATTGCTTTAAGGCGGACTGTTATTATATTTTATATTATATAATTTGACAGAAATCTATTAAGTGTTAAAAATAGTGCCTCAAGCTATAGAAATAACTAAGAAAAAATTGAGAAAATAACCATAGTAAAATTCATTCACAAGGTCATTGTATCTAGTATTATTAATAAAAGAGGGCGCCGCGGTAGCGCAGTGGTTTTATTTCGGCTCTCGTTCTGATGGCCTGGGGTTCGATTCCCAGCTTTGGAGTGGCGATTTTAACTCGGCCATATCTAAGTCTTCACCTCTGACTTGCTCATGTGAGGTATCTCGCAACGTGGTTCGAGTCCATGGTTAAAGCTGTAGGTACTCTCATTCCACCGCATCCTCATCTTCACGCATCCATCGGAAGCAACGGATTCCGCCCGATGTGTGCCTACATCTCATAAATGGGTCGTCACCGCTCGGAAGCTCAAAGACCATATGGGGAGCGTTAGAAACGACATTAAGAAAAAGGTAAATCTTAAGATGGCAAATAATTGTTAAACATATTCTACAAATGTGGAGAAAATGACAGTTAAAAATGTAGAAATATCTATAAACGGATTGCTATACTTTCAAATAAGGGCTGATTTTGCAGAAAATTTACTTTCAGTTCTTTATTACTTTATTTTGGGATGTGATATTTTCAAATTTCAGTCCTTTTTCTTCATTTTAAGTTTCTTTCTAAACACGGAAATTAAGCGCGACTATAAAATAAAACCACTGGAAATACCACTAGTTCATCAAGGGCATTAAATTAATCGTTCTTTTTGGTATAAGCTCCTAAATCTATTTCATACTCAAATACGAAAAAAGCGCATAATCTTTATTCTGAAAACCGAGCGGAATGACTCATGCGGTTACATCTGTGGCTCGCATTCGGGAGGTCGTGTGTTCGATTCCCGTGGCCGACCTTACTACCCCATGGAATTTTCGGGGTTTTCTCTGGTCGGCAGGCGAATGCTGGGAAGGATTCTCTCATTTTCTAAATTTCCTGTCTTTCCTTTCATCTCCATTCTCATTTCAAATCATTTTTCGTCCGTTGGTCTGTTTCAGGGTTGGAAGTTTTGGCGATGGTGTTTCGGTGCAGTGTGGCAGAGGAAAAGGATACCCTTCGTGACTCTCTCCGTCCCTTAGCTTTCGGCTGGCTGCCGGAGGTATAGGGCCCCCTTGAGGGGCGTTGGTCCCCTCTGCACAGGTTAGGGTCCAGGTTCTGCCTATCCGTCTGCCGGAGAGCCTCTATCTGGAAACTTAAGGACCTTGCCATTCCTGTGCAGTCATTCTTGGTTCCGACCACCCGGTGTCTCCTCTCATTTCATCCTTCCTCCCGGGATGCCCCCTTGAGGGATGTAGGTACAATATCCCCTACGAGGATCTGTGCCGTGTCCCCTCCGTAGCCAATCCAATCCAATCTAGCTTCTGAAAAATGGGTTATAGGAAAAAATGGAGATGTATCATTGCTCCTTGTTCTCTTGAAAATGAAAAGATGATCGTGTGAGAGTTCCAGGGCTATAGAATTCTGCGACTTATTGAAAGAAAATGCACGACATAAAACACATTTTCCTTGTCTTCTTGCCTGAAAATGCTTGAGAAAATTCAATCCCTTAATCTGGAAACTCCAAGGAAAATTATTGAAAGACTTAATGAATACATGTTTTGGAAGACCTTAGCTTAGTCTTCCCTTCACATAAAAGTAATTAATTGCCTTATCTATCAAGGATTGTCTTCAGTTAATGAGTTTGGTAATTATTATTATGGCTCAGCAGCGGTTGCTCGTTAGCGATGTTTTGATTCTCATTGTAAAATGTTTACTTTATGGTATTAATTGTAGTCGCCAGTAGAACCCAGTATTGCCTGTAAATATTGTGAGTGTTTTGTAATTATTAAAAGGATATGCACATCCTAATACGAGGGTCGTTCTTAAAGTTCCCGGTCTCACTCAGAGATTTCGTGAAGATAGTCAAATTACTAGTATCTTTCAGCCAATGTACGGTTTCATTATTGTCATACTCACCAATCATAAATGAACTTAATGATAACTTTAAACAACGATGCTAAAAATTAACAAATTTTTTCTCTTACATTAATTTCTGCTTTCAACTATGTACATAACAGGTACAGAAGTATTGCATTCCACCCAAAAATTCCTTAACGAGGTTGTGCCGGAAATACATGTTTCGAGGCCCACTAAATACAAGATAAGAATTTTTTAAAAAGGTCGGTGTGTGTGTGTGTGTGTGTGTGTGTGTGTGTCGGCGTACAGCATAAATCAAAAAGAAACGTATGAAAATATTAGCACAAAAATGTACTGAACTATCAATCTTCCTTAAAATGAGTAAAAAATAAATTAATTGTAATAAGTTTCCATTTAGGTTCAGTGCCGTTCAAATATGCGACAAGAAGATTTTTAAAAACATTCCCCCACTCCAAACTACACTTTACATGGAACATTTTTGGAAATCCCTCATTTTATATAAAATGACTAACGATTTTAATTAGCATACATTATATTAAAGACATTTACTGGCAAATGAAATGTGTCTCTTGAATTTTCTAGGAATACCTGTGAAGTCCTCTTCATTTGGATTGATTTTTGTATAATCTTGTATAACTGGTTAACGTTAAGCGACAGACGAAAACGTACTACACAAAAGATGTAGATCTCTATAAAACACGAATTTATTTCAAATTATTATTTTGTGGCATAAGCAATTCAATAATTGGCCATTCTTTATAAGTCCCGTCGATTTTCAGTTATTTCTCCTGATTGCATGGAGACAGTATGGAAATTTAAGCATATAGCACATAGCATCCAGTTCTTAAACGTTTGATTATCAATGTTCCCTGCGTATCTATAACGCAATGTGTGATGCAGCTATTTCTGCAAAGTCCTGGTGTCAACAAAAACAAGTGGTTGCAGTCCTCTGTTATTGGCTGCAAGCCTAAGAATACCCTTTAGGATGTGTTTCTCATTTGAAATATAGTTCCCAGTTGAGTACTTTATTAGGCAATACCAATCAAATATGATTACAAAATTTAATACGAAAAGTAGATGTGGTCACGCTGTTAGGGAGTGTGACTAGATTTGTCAGTACCGTTGTTAGGGACTTCTGACGGATGGGTTACACAGATAGTTAACATTTTCTGCAAAATGGATAAAACTGAAACACGATCAAGTACTTTGATTTGATGGGTTTAACTCCAGAAATATAAAGGAGTAGGACTCGTCATTGAAGTATTCTTCACCTTCCGTTCATATAAAGCTACGATTAAGCTGAGATGCAAAGGTCAATTTATTAATTCTATGTTTTCTTCTATTTCTGATGCCGTAACAATGCTGTTGTGGTTACACTCTGAAATATGCACGGTGGACCATTTAAGTTGAAACTGTACAATATCACCAAATCAAGCCATGTAGAAAGAAATGTATTTAATAAAAGTTGCTTGATATTATGGGGGAACGTAAATGTCATTAGTCGTGTTTTATTTGTAGGACGTTGTGGTGGTCATTTTAGGGTCAATTTAATTTTTACTTTCTCTACTACGTATAGTAAGTAGGGGAAGTACTGTATTCCACCCAAAAATTCGATACCGAGATTTCACCGGAAATATATGTTTTGAGACCCCCTGAATCCATAAAAAGCATTTTTGGAAAAATGTCCGCGTGTGCCTGTGTGTGTGTGTGTGTGTGTGTGTGTCTGTGAACAGCATAACTCAGAAACGAACTCGGATAAACACCAAACTTGGTATTTAGGTTCAGTATCTTCCAGAGATGCGACACGAAGGTTTTCAAGAAAATCCCCCCACCTCAAATTACCCCTTACATGGAAAATGTTTCGAAAATTTTAATTTTCTCAAAAATGGCTCTAAATATTTTGATTAAAGTATCGTATGTTTAAGATATTTTCATGACAAATAAAATGTATATCTTTCATTTTCTGGGAATGTCTCCAAAAGTATTCTTCATTGAGCACACTTTTGCATAGCTGGTAAACCATAAGAGATAGACAAAATTTTACTGCACAAAAAATGTAGATCGCATTAAAATACACAATTTATGCTATATAATTTTTGTTGTTGAGTGAACCATTTTCGAGATATTTCTTGTTATTCCCTTAAATTTTTCAATACTTATTTTCTGAAATGGGAATTCGTTATACATTCTTTTGTCCTGGATATGCAAAGAGTATTAATCTTTGGCAAAGAGAATGGTGCTGCACCTAGCAACCAGCTATTAAGATATGTCGATGCTTAAAGGCTACTGTATTTCTATATTGACCTTGCAAATACAAAACAAGGGGAACATAGTACGCCTTAAGCAATAGTCAAGTATTTTTAGAACTGGTTGCTATGTGTAAAATGTCATTCTCTTTGCATGTCAAAACATCGTTTCTGCAAATGGTTATCTCGATTAATATGAAATAGATGGAAAATAAGAGTTTGTAAAAATAGTTTATACAAGAGTAGAGAAAAGTCATGTGAGTGTAACACATCAGATATTTTTAAAATGAAACCTACCTTTAATATTGTTTTCTCACTCTTCATAAAAAACTGAACAATAATTGTATCAAGCACTTTGCAATTGCTCTTACACCAACGTAAATAACAACAAAAATTCTGAAAGGCTGTGTGCGAAGAAGACAACTTATGGTTGGACTACCCGTGGATGGTCATTTGAGAGTCGAGTTACGTTTCGTAATCGGGATCCAACATTTTTTATTTTGTTTCCTTATTCCTCATGACAAAGTAAACATTTTCTAATCAGGAAACAAAACACAAAATGTAGGTCACCATTTAAAAACTTAAATTGACCATAAAATGTCCACCAGAACGTCCTCCAAATAAAAGACGACTAATGATATTAATTACCCGCATAATATCAAGCAACGTTTATTAAATACATTTATTTCTACAACTCTTAGTTTGCGAGTGGTATACTTGTTATATTTATTTATTTATTTATTGAGCCCCACGTTTGGGAGCCAATTTGCGACGGTATTACTTATAATGTTTGTGTATGTGTGTTTACTTCTCGTGGTGAAGCCATTTTGTGATGTGATTCTTTGTTAGGTTTGTAGCTCCATCTGGTGTTAGCAATTTGCGGTAGTATTAGTGTTTTTTTGAAAGAATGCTACTGTTATTTTATTTAATTTTTTTTGTTCACTGTCCTCCGGCTAGCTATGATCTTTTCGGTCGAGCACTTCTCTTTATACAGGTTGTGTAAACGGAAAGGAATCTTTTATCCAAAGATAACACTGATGAAGGAATTTGTTTTACACTTTTATTGTCGAACACAGTCACTATCACATTTACACATTGATCTTGACACTCGCCAAACTGAAACTGTTATAATAACTTATTTACTGATCATTCTTAATTCACGTACTTCAGCTTTTTGTATAATTAACTTTACAACACTTTAGATTTTTCATAACTCTGCTACGTTTAACTTGCGAATCGATAGCCGATATTTCTGCTGGACTGAAGGCGACATGTAGCATACAAATATTTTCGACGAACTGACGGACTGAAGGCGACGTGTAGCATACAAATATTTTCGGCGAACTGGCGGACTCTACCTCTAACCTAGCACTTTTATACTCCTACATCCCGATATGCCTAAAGATTATAACTGAGCTGCTATTGGCTAATAAAACGCGCCAACATTAGCGTCTATTTTTATATCCAATGAAAATTATGAATACATATGCTCTAGGGAGAATGTTCCCGAAGATTCTAAAGAAAAAAAAACGCGCCAACATTTTGTAACTTCCTCGTCTCCAATAATGATAAACAGCTCACCCCCTCGCTGCATTATTGCACGCTATTATTGTCAGTTTCAGTAAGGCCGTATAAACTTACTTCTCAACAATAATTACAAGCAACAAACATCTTAAATCAATGACACATAAAAATGCATATTCATACTATAATCATTCTTTACATTTAAATAATTTGTGATACAAATTACTGCATCAAGTTTTGGAGATATTGTGCAGTCCACCCTGTATATTGAGACTGTAAAAGAATAAATAGCTACAATTTTAATATTACAACACTTTTACATTACGCTTTTCCAAACGGATCAGTGTGTGTACGAGATCCCTCTGCAGTCTCTGAAATTATTTCAGTGTAGTTCACTAACATTATTTATGTTGCTTTTTATGTCTTTTTGAATATCTTTTAATCAATTATAGCAACTTAAATATCAAAATCGGAATCTTGTTCCGTTACATTTAAGTGTGTTAAGCTATTTCGTATTCATGGACCAAACAAAAAATTAGAAACTAAAGAAAGGAAGAAAGAGTTTTGTTCTGTTTCTGCAATGATTACAGTGGTTTAGAAAAGTACCTTAGTATCAACTTTTGTTTGATGTGAAAGTAATCGGCTAATTACTGACACGTTTCCAACTCAAACACTTTGATTTACTCCTTCCTTCCTTCCTCTGTTTGTTTGCATATAACGGCTTCTACTTTGATGTTTTAACAAGCTGCGATGAGCACATCCTCTGCCAAGCTCTGCCACGACACTGATTCTGACGCCAGTTACCAAGAAATCCTTTGACATCTTGGGCGTAACTACATGAATTAAGTTTGCTGGCTTATATCAACTCATCCTTCCGGAAGAATAAGGCGATGAAACATGCAAAGCGCTTTTGGTTCACGGTTTCGTTAACACAAAACGCCACTTGCATTAAATTACGGAAATGTTGCTATAGCAGTTCATTGAGGAGGCAAATGCCCTTTCATTGCTAGCTAATATTTTAAATTGGGAATAAATAATTAGCCGTTTGTAACGATGTGATAGCGATGCTGCCTGCTGTGCGAGGAGATCGGGTTTCGATCACAGTACTGGCAGGGTCTGCTGGGAGGTCTGGTATGGGACACACACTAGCCAAACAAGGTTTTAGGGGTGATTTGAGAGAACTGCGCGAAAATAACCAAGAGGAGTAGAAGGTTAACCCAGCGCCACCTCCAATACTGCACACTCCATGACCACCTGCGTGAACGAATGCAGATGATGCAGCCGCGGTGGGTTAAGCCTTGGACCATCAGGGCTGTCGAGACAAGAGATAAATTTAAATTGAGTTTTATTTATGGACGCTCTTTAACTACTATGGTTCTTAGCGTCCCATTCTATATTGGCCGTGAAAGACCGGTAATTTTTGCTCAGAGGCCTCTTTATCAGGCTTGAGTTTCTTTTACGTGCTGTAAATCTACGACACCGGACCACCGGATTTACTTCCCTTCCAAAGGAAGCCATGCTAAGGATTTTTACGCCCGAAAAAATCCATCGCCCTACGCAGGGTTTGAACCCGTGACCTTGGTAACTAGAGGCTAGCACGGTACCACTAGTCCACGGAGGACGACACAAGAGATAAAGTTATCCAGCGATTTGGTTCTACGGTAGCGTATGAGGCTCAGATTTGGGAGATCCCGGGTTCAATTCCAGGCGATTGTCCACTCTGATCTTAGTTTTTTCTGGGGTGGTATCCCTTCTAACACGATTTCTTTTCCTTAATTCCCTTTCATTCGGTTTCCTTCTCATACTTCAGGTGTACTTCCAAGTTTCGTGGCGTAAGCTGGTACGGTAGCCTACTCTAAGGAAAGAGTACTTCCCGTGGACATCCTAGGCCTGTAGGCCTGGTTACAAGGGCTGTTCATCGGCCTCTCTGGACAGCTTCAGTAGTGGGTTGTAAATGTTAAGGACTTCAATGCGTCTATGTGGTCCCTCTGCCTGAGACCTGTGGCCTCCTAAGGTTCCTTCAATTCATCCATTCCTTTTTAGGGGAGTAAAAGGTAAAGGCACCAACTAACGGAGGGGACCCCCGAAACCGGGCAGAGCCCGCACGTGGGAGGGAGGGATGAGGGGAGAGACCCTAAAGATGACCAGATCCGGATGATGACGAACCCAAATACAGACAGAGTCCCTAATGTTTTCAGATTGAACACATCCAATGCAACAAGCCACGAACTCCGGCAGTCCCCATGGGGTTGGACCCCACTCGAAGTAGAGACCTAACTGAGCAGTCGCTGCAGCGATGCCAGAGAAGACCTTATAGAACGCACAGCCATCAACCCGCCGAACACCACCGCCCGGTCCTACAACCTTAAAATAGATGACAAGATTTGGTGGATACAAGAAATGAGAGAGAGGAGGGTCATGGTAAAGGAGAAACCACCCCAGCATTCATCTGTCGACCGGAGTAAACCTAGAAAAACCCATGGTTAAGAGGGGCAGTCACCGGAGTTTGAACCTGGGACCTCCCGAAGTCGTCCCACGAACGCCGTCTGAGCCATCGCGTTCGTAATCCGGGGTGGGGGGTTGTAGCTACAATAAACATTTGTAGGACGCGGTGCGCGAGGTGTCCCCTACGTTGTATAACCTATACTTCTACCCCTACTAAACAGTTATTAATAAATATTTTCCCTCTCTCTCTCTTTTGTTTATTCCATTATAATTTATGCCTTATAAAAGCATATGGTATAGAAATCGTTCAAATGTAACTCATAACCCTATTGTTTTATTGCACTAGAGTGTATGCGAGATTGTATTGTAAGCTTTAGGGGTCGGAGAGAGGATGAGTGTATACGGAACCTTCAATTGTCATTTTGGAACCTTTCGATAAGATTTTAAGTATACAAGCACAATTCTTTGAATAAACATTCAGCTTCAGTTACACGGTTTTTCCATCAGCCTTAGTATAGGCATGACAACGCACAATGGACTGTCACGTGGGTTTTAACATTTCCTCAGTGCTTCTGGCTGTCCCACGCAATTTTAATCCTGCAGTACACTTAAGGCATTTTGTTTAATGAATTGTCATCTGAACTCTGTGTACTACTAATTCTAATTATTATTGTTTTGCCTGTTTATATAACCCTGAACGCTCATAATGTCGTTCTTTATGTGCCATATCTACTTTTTATTGAAACAAAGTATATACATAGCACTATTTCATTTCAAATCAAGGTTATACAAAATTTTATAAACGCCCATGGACAGTTCTAAAATCTAAGGAGTACTGAAACATTCTGACGTTGCATTCACACCTTCTCTACCACATTCAAAGTAGACAGAGAAGATATTGTATTCCACCTAAAAATTCGATACCGAGATTTCACCAGAAATACACATTTTGAGGCCCCTGAAACAAGAATTTTTAGGTAGCTCAAAAACGAAAACTCGGGTAAACATGAAATTTTCGATTTTACAAAAAAATTGACTACCGATATTGATTAAAACATTAAAGATATTTACATAAATAAAATGTATATCTCGAATTCTTTTGGAATTTATTAAAAACTTCGTTTTATCTTTGAAGCATACCTGAGCTTAAACACCCAGTTTGGTGATTTTGGCATTTATTCGACATTTCGTTCTTGGGTTATGCTGTTCATACACATACCATATGCACATATACAAAGGATATTTTCTTAAAGGCCTTTTTTGATTCAGAAGACCATAAAATATGTACTTTGGATGAAATCTAGACATGCGACTTTTGGGAGGAGCGCAGTACTTCCTCTGCTTGCTGAGTGTATGGTAGAGAAGGTAAAAACCAAGAAGCATTATAAAACTATTTTCTTTGCCACTTTTACATTCCACCCAAGAATTCGATACCGATATTTCACCGGAAATACATGCATTTTTGGAAACATGTCCGTGTGTGCATCTGTGTACCTGTGAACAGCACAACTCAAAAACAAAGTTGGATAAGTACCAAACTTGGGATTTAAGGATGCGACACGAAAATTTTCAAGAAAATTCCCCCACCGAAAATACCCTCTAAATGGAACATATTTAGAAAACATTGATTTTGTAAAAAAAAATTGCTGTAACGATTTTGCTTAAAATAGCATTTATTGAAGATATTTAAATGACAAATAAAATGTTTATCTTAATTTTCTGGGAATAGCCTTTGAATTCCTTTTCATTCGGAAGGAAGTTTGTTTAATCTTGTATAACTGGTAAACGTTAAGCAATAGACGAAAACGTACTATACAAAAAATGCAGATCTTTTTAAAACACACAATTTGTTTCAAATAGTACTTTGTGGCATAACTATTTCTGAGATATCCGTTATTAAAGGTTCGAATTGTTCATTTCTTGGTCATTCTTTAAAATCCTTCCAACATTTAGTTGTTTCTCGCAATAGCGTGGAAACAGTATTAAATTTTAAGGCAGCGGATAGTGTCCAGTTCTTAAACATTTAACTATCACTGTTCTCTTTGTATTTATAACTAAATGGGTAATGCAGTTATTTCTGCAAAGGTTTATTTGGATTAAAACGCAGTAGATGAAAAAATAAGCTTTATTAAGAATAGTTTGTATACTCACTAATAAAGATAGAGGGAGAAGAAAGACATGTCGATGTATCACACTAGATTTTTACTTTCTATACAGCATCCTTATGAGAGCCAGAGGGAATATTACATTCCACAACAAAATTCAGTATCGATATATCACCGCAAATGCATGCTTTCAGGTCCTCTGAAATTGAATGAAAACCAAACTTTGTTTTCAAGTCCAGCGTCTTTTGAAACGGCAACTCTAGGCCGGGCCCGAAAACAGTAATTCTAGACAATTTATTAATTAACTTTTATTGATGTTAAATCGTACTATGTAAATATCTTTTTCTCAATACTGCTTGTATATTTTAAGAAGGGTGATTTAACATTATGTATCTATCTAGGTTACTAATATTAGTAGAGTTATAAATGGTTTAATGTAAATAATTTAAGCGCTATGTTAAAATACTGTCCACGGTGGAATGTTTTAGCTACAGGAATAGTGCTTTCGAAGGCAGAAAACCTAATTTTATTACCTCTCTTCGGTCGCAGTGCTATTATTCCTACAGCGAGGGTGTAGAGCTTTTGTTCCATTATTTGATAATTCGCCGTGACCAAGTGAGTGAGAAGGACAATCTAACGGTACATGTAGGAAAAGCCGCGATTTATATTAAAATTGGACCAATGAAATCCCTGGAAGTTTATTCGAAATAGTTAGACGCGTCGAGTCGCGCTAAAAATGTACCAATAGGAAAGGAAGCAGCCTCAGGAGCCTGAGACTATAAATGGATCTGTTTGGGGAAAATTCGGGGCAGTTTATGTCATGTGTGGTCAGGGAGAGATGCTGCAGGATGTGTGAGATATCGCGCCAAAAAGGGAATCAAGTCAAATTTGTCATGTCAGCTTAGTATTGCATTTTATTCGAGAGTTTTCGTAATGTGTGGTCAGGGAGAGATGCTGCAGGATGTGTGAGATATCGCGCCAAAACAGGGAATCAAAATAGTTTTAGCAACACACCTAAGATCCGCTACTCTGAAAGCGACAATAAGAATAGTTATATTTCGTGCCATATCCACGCCATAGTTTAACAGCGGTGGACAGTATTTTACAGCGGCAATACCAGTTTTGTATACTACGAGTGTTAATTAAATAAAAAGAAACGGCAGTGTCATCTTTTCATAAACAAAGCAAGTCTATGTCTTCCTATATCACCACCCGAGATCTACGTTTTCCTTTACCGAGGATAAGTCCATGCTCCCATATAATTTAAGGAAAATTACTGCAGCTAGCCGAGGATAAATTGAAGAACCAACACGCTGAGAACTTCTGGAAGCAACGGGAGAAGCATCAAGGTAAGCTACAGCAACGGATGAGGAGGTGATCGCCGCAAACTGGCGCCATAACGTGGGGCTCGAAGGGAAGACCAGCTCGAAGGGAAGACCAACATAAACGGAGGACTAGAAAACAACGAACAGACGAAGAATCTTCAGAGGAAAGGGGCACAGCAGAACAAAATTACAACGCGAACTTCCAGTCTACCTACGTGGGACAACAAAACAGCTGAGAACATCGCTTCTAGAACTTCACCAGGATTCGAACCCGGAACGCATCAGTTAACATTGAAAAAATACAGGTTAGAACATTTAATCAAAAACAAACAAAAAGGCATGCAGAGTAGTGATTCAGTTTTGTGAACACATGTTATTGAGAGGGGGTAAAGTCATTACTAGAGAGGTAGAACTTGCTAACGGAACCATGAGTAGGTCAAGGGAAGATTTGAAAGAACTGGATGGGGAGGCTATTGTCGGAATAACAACAGATGGAGAAAATATGAGTAAGGCAGAGGGAGAAGTTAGGCTGGAAAGGCAATCACCGATTGAGCAGGTCATTGACGCAGGTCAAAACCAGCTGCTAATATTGCTTCAACATTTGAGCACAAAGATAGACGAACAAAGTAAGAATTTAGAGGGGAAATTAGGTGAGCAATTAAGTGAACAAAATAAGAATTTAGAGGGGAAATTAGGTAAGATCTTAAGTGAACATAGTAAGAAATTAGAAAGAATCATAGATGAGCGGGGTAAAAACTTAGAAAGCATATTAAATGAACGGGGTAAGATTTTAGGTGAACATAGTAAGAACTTAGAAAGCATAGTAGAGGAGCGGGGTAAAAAGTTAGAAAGCAGAGTAAATGAGCAGAGGAAGGACTTAAGTCAGCAAGACAAGAATTTAGAAGGTAAATCAAATGAGCATAATATGGACTTAGAAAGAATCGTAAGTAAGCAAAGTAAGAACTTAGAAAGAATCATAGATGAACAAGATAAGAATTTCGAAGGGAAATTAAAGGGGAAGAGTAAGGACTTAGAAAGAATCGTAAGTAAGCAGAGTAAAGACTTAGAAAGAATCGTAAGGGAACAAGATAAGAATCTAGAAGGGAAATCAAATGAGCAGAATAAGGACTTAGAAAGAATCGTAAGTAAGCAGAGTAAGGACTTAGAAAGAATCGTAAGTGAACAAGATAAGAATTGCGAAGGGAAATTAAATGAGCAGAGTAAGGACTTAGAAAGAAAACTGAGTGAACAGAATAAGGATTTCGAAGGGAAATCAAATGAGCAGAGTAAGGACTTAGAAAGAATCGTAAGGGAACAAGATAAGAATGTAGAAGGGAAATCAAATGAGCAGAGTAAGGACTTAGAAAGAATCGTAAATGAGCAGAGTAAGGACGTAGAACGAAAACTGAGCGAACGTAAGGATTTCGAAGGGAAATTAAGTAAGCAGAGTAAGGACTTAGAAAGAAACTTAAGTGAACAAAATAAGAGTCTAGAGGGGAAATTAGTTGAGCTGATGAAGGGGAAGTTAATAGAAACACTTGAAGGGAAATTACCACAGACACTGGAAACTAAAGATCCGAAAACACTAACGGGAGAAGAGACGTTAAAGAAAGCTTTTGAAAGAATGTCAAAAAAGGCGCAGAAAAGAAAGGAGGAATTTAAAACAAGGAAGCGAAAGAAAGGGTTGATCGAACTTGGAGAATTAGTATGGGTATAAAAAAAAAAATCCAGCATTCAAATTAAAAAAAAAAAAGAAAAGAAAAAGAAAGACATAATATCATTGATCCTGACTCTACAGTGCCTGGAAAGGAGAGCTTTCACATGTGAATTAATGAATTATCTTAAGCAGTTGTGGAGAATATTTTTTGCGTTACTAAAGAGACTTGAGTATTAAATGCTCATTAGTGATAGTGAAGAAGAACAAGAAACACCTTTGCCATTAATATGTTTCAGTTTCTTTCTGCTAGAATAAGTTTGTCTTAAGGTTGAAACAGCTTTTATTGTCAGAATATTTGTTATTTTTTTGATATTTAGCAATAGTTGTAAATTATTAATTGGTTGGTATGCTAGCAATAGGCTGACAGTTTTCTTTAAACATATAAATTAGTTTTATTAATTATAAAAAAAAAGAGGTATCATAGAATGGAAAATTTATTTAAAGGTCCATACAGGGTGATTAACATTTTTGGCTCGGATACATATGAGTTACAAGAAATAAAGAATTCCAAGATCGTAGGGAGATACCATAAACAGTTGCTCAAACCGTACAAATGTTTAGAGAATGAGAAGGGTGAAGAATGTAATGAAAATAATCAGGTTAGTTTTACTCGAAATGAGGTAGCAACCCTATGAACAAATAGTAAAGGTAATACACCCGATAAATAAGGACATAAGGAAATAAATGAATGCATAATAATTATTATGTACCAACATGTATGTAAATAGATTTAATTTTAGAACTTAAATTGGGTATTAGAGTATTTGTTTGCGTCACAAGTTATTCGTGTGCGGGAAATGTATTGTGTATAAGAATGTCTCTCGGAAACCTGTTTTTAAAAGGGAGAGTGTAGAGTGAATGACCCAAATGTAAACACCACTGGTCTGGCAGAACCCTTGTGAATGAACAGGTATAGCGAAGGGTCTCTGTCAACAAAACAAACGAACAAAGGCCATAATCAGAGGAATTATTCTGGAAAAGAAAATTGTATCAAGTGCTGAAAAATTTATTCTTTTCCAGAACAGGGCAATTTGAAACGGCAACTCTAGGCCGGGCCCGAAAACAGTAATTCTAGACAATTTATTAATTAACTTTTATTGATGTTAAATCGTACTATGTAAATATCTTTTTCTCAATACTGCTTGTATATTTTAAGAAGGGTGATTTAACATTATGTATCTATCTAGGTTACTAATATTAGTAGAGTTATAAATGGTTTAATGTAAATAATTTAAGCGCTATGTTAAAATACTGTCCACGGTGGAATGTTTTAGCTACAGGAATAGTGCTTTCGAAGGCAGAAAACCTAATTTTATTACCTCTCTTCGGTCGCAGTGCTATTATTCCTACAGCGAGGGTGTAGAGCTTTTGTCCCATTATTTGATAATTCGCCGTGACCAAGTGAGTGAGAAGGACAATCTAACGGTACATGTAGGAAAAGCCGCGATTTATATTAAAATTGGACCAATGAAATCCCTGGAAGTTTATTCGAAATAGTTAGACGCGTCGAGTCGCGCTAAAAATGTACCAATAGGAAAGGAAGCAGCCTCAGGAGCCTGAGACTATAAATGGATCTGTTTGGGGAAAATTCGGGGCAGTTTATGTCATGTGTGGTCAGGGAGAGATGCTGCAGGATGTGTGAGATATCGCGCCAAAAAGGGAATCAAGTCAAATTTGTCATGTCAGCTTAGTATTGCATTTTATTCGAGAGTTTTCGTAATGTGTGGTCAGGGAGAGATGCTGCAGGATGTGTGAGATATCGCGCCAAAACAGGGAATCAAAATAGTTTTAGCAACACACCTAAGATCCGCTACTCTGAAAGCGACAATAAGAATAGTTATATTTCGTGCCATATCCACGCCATAGTTTAACAGCGGTGGACAGTATTTTACAGCGGCAATACCAGTTTTGTATACTACGAGTGTTAATTAAATAAAAAGAAACGGCAGTGTCATCTTTTCATAAACAAAGCAAGTCTATGTCTTCCTATATCACCACCCGAGATCTACGTTTTCCTTTACCGAGGATAAGTCCATGCTCCCATATAATTTAAGGAAAATTACTGCAGCTAGCCGAGGATAAATTGAAGAACCAACACGCTGAGAACTTCTGGAAGCAACGGGAGAAGCATCAAGGTAAGCTACAGCAACGGATGAGGAGGTGATCGCCGCACTTTTAACGATTGAATAGGACTAATGTGGTTCTATTTTGTTTATTCAAAAACGCCCAACGATTTTCATAAATGTAATATTGACGTGAGTGATAAAAATGTATCTGTTGTCGGTTAACTCATCTTCATTCTGATTGAATTTTGTGTAATATATAACTGGGAAACTATAAGGGAGACAAAACTTTAGGGGAACTGCAGGATCTGGGATTCCTAGAATCCTCGTGCTATTTATGAACATGAACGTATAACTCCAAAGTTAAATGTTCGGTGTGGATTAACCAGGTCGAAGTTATTAGACCTTTTTCTTTATGAAAACACAGTGAATGATGTCGCATAGCTCTATATTCTTGAAAATTTTGCTTTACCCCAGATTCCAGAGGAGTACATCTTCCAGTAAGACAGGACTCCCCCTCATTGTTGGGGACCAGTCGTTCAAGCTTTAAACCATCATTTTCTGAGAGTGTGGATTGGTCGTAGTGGTCCTATTGATGGCGCCCTGATCTCCTGATCTAACACCGTTAAACTTTTTTTCTTTGGGGATTCGTGAAAGGCCGTCTCTACTGTACCAGAGTGGATGATATTCAAGTCTTACGCCATAGGATTACAGAGGTAGTATGATCAGTAACTCCGTAGATCTTACACGATATCTGGAGAAAGACTGAATGCAGATTGGATGTATGTCGCGTCACTAGAGGTGGACATGTTGAGATTTTCTGATGGTGTGATAAACTTCTTGAGTTGCTTAATACTTTCCTAATTAACAACTAATTTATTTCATTTCTTTCTTGGTATTGTTCACTTTGGACACCCTGTATAATATAATAAAAACGTAGAAATAAATACAAAAAGACTCTTGTCTTCGTTTCCATGTCACCGATGAAAGTTCTCATATACATGTCGTAGCTATCGTTCAGTTAAACGACACAGGTAAACAATTTTCCACCATTCTATAGAAGAATCATGTCGTACTGGTCTAAGATTTCCTTTGGTATCAATTGCAGTGACTCTTTCGTAGAGAGGGTATTCGGATCACCCCTTCGTTTCACATAATTGTTTTTTAGATCAGTCACATAGAGAACTGATACCGGTCGGGTGGAGATAGATAAATGTTGATTAGCTCAAGGTGGAAGTATTACGGAGGAAAAACAGTATTTATCTAAGGGAATGGGCCACTTTTTACTTTCTGTACTACGTATGGTAAGTAGGGGAAGTATCGCATTCCAATAAAAAACTCGGTAGCGATATTTCACCAGAAATACATGTTTTGAGGCTCCCTGAATCCAAAAAAAGTATTTTTAGAAAAGCGTGCGTCTGCGTGGATGTGTGTCTGTGAACAACATAACTCAAAAACAAAAAGTTGCATAAATATAAAACTTGGTATGTAGGTTCAGCATCTTCCAAAGATGAGACACAAAGATTTTCAAGAAAATCCCACTAACCTAGATTACCCTTTACATGGAACATTTTTCGAAAATTTGGTTTTCTCGAAAATAGCTCTAACGATTTTAATTAATATATCATATGTTTAAGATATTTTTAATGACAAATGAAATGTATATCTTGAATTTTCTGGGAATGTCCCAAAAAGTCCACTTCATTATGAATGGCTTTTGCATAACTGGTAAACCGTAAGAGAGAGATAAAATTTTTGTAAACAAAAAATGTAAATCATTTTAGAACACACAATTTATGTCGTAAAGTTTTTTTTTTGTCAGTTAACCATTTCCGAGATATTCGTAATTTTTGTTTGAGGTTTCCAATACTTATACTTTTTCGCAAATGGAAATTCGTTATTCTTTTTTTTTTATGTCCTGGACATGCAAAGAGAATGTTCCACACAGCAAACAGCTCTTAAAAGATTTGACTATCGCTTAAAGCCTACCATATTCCCCTGCACCTACAAAAAAATTAGCAATACCATAGTTTCTGCAAATGTTTAACTATATTAAATAGTTTGTACAAGAGTAGGAAAAGTCATGTGAGTGCAACATATCAGATTTTTATGCAGTTACTGTACTGCTTTCTATTACATAAGAAGAAACATTAATTAAAATAGAGTCCATGAAACGTAAGGAAGAAGAGAGGGAGTCATATGAGTAGAAATCAATATCTGCTTGACTTAAGATATCCCGATGCATTTGTAAGCTCTGTGTTGCCGGTAGGGAGCGAGCAGTATCCGCGATGCAAGGTCATCAAAGGTTTATTATAAAATTTACAAAGTTGTTTATAGTTTCCTGTGTTTATAGATGTGCTCCTCACTTTTTTAATGAACAGCCTCGTATCTCGCTCCGACATAATTCCGGGAGAATATTTACACAAGTCTGGCAGAGTTTGTTTTCAAGAGAAGGTTAACTCCAGACGATGAGCAGTGCAGATGAAAGTTCCCGTTCTGCAGTGCGCCTTTACTAAAAGGGATATCCTTCCATAATTTTACACTATTTATGTTGATGTAAACAGCACCAAACTCATTAGCGGACTTTAATTAACTTGAAGAAAAACTTGTGTTCCATATTCAGTATTTTTCTTTCTACATGAAGAGCATCTCTTGCTACGTTTAGCATGTGCTATGCTACCTTGTCTCGTTTGCTCTCATTTCATTGTTACATCTTCTGTTTGTGCAAGATCATTTATTTCTGCTTTAGCGTTTCTTCCAGTAACTTTTCCTGTTATTCTGTTGCATTATTAATGTTTAAAGCCATAACCTATAGTCAGAAACTGCTGTTGCAGTCAAATTTGCTAGCTAATATAGTGCTTTAATGTGCATTTTATAGATTACGAGTTGGCGTACACGACGTGCAAGTCTTTTAAACTCCAATGATAAAATAATCAATTTTATTTAAATCTCCTTGTTCTTTATGAAATTATTGTACATCGAATTAGAGGATTTTTATGGAGAATCTCCCCTCTAAACTTTATAATTATAATTTCTTATACCCTTAGCTATTCCTAATAACGATTAAGAGGTAATTTGCTATCACCTAACAATTTTATCATATATACTGTATTGTAAGGATTATATATATATATATATATATATATATATATATAAAACCAGGTGGCCCAAACAAGCTGTCCTTTACAGTTTTAGGTTTCCAGCATACAGAGGTGAAAAAGAAGCTGCCGCATCACTGTTGTTCAAAGGGTAGAGCAGGTACAACGAAAGGTCAATGAGGTAGTGCTGCTGTCTTCACTGTGGTAGTTTCGTACTAGTAAGCGTCGCGTGATCGCCTGCTTGCAGTATATATATAAAAAACCAGGTGGCCCAAACAAGCTGTCCTTTACAGTTTTAGGTTTCCAGCATACAGAGGTGAAAAAGAAGCTGCCGCATCACTGTTGTTCAAAGGGTAGAGCAGGTACAACGAAAGGTCAATGAGGTAGTGCTGCTGTCTTCACTGTGGTAGTTTCGTACTAGTAAGCGTCGCGTGATCGCCTGCTTGCAGTTCGAGCCAGGCCATTCAGACATAAAGTAAAGTTCACCAATATCGAACACACAGATATGGTTACGAACTGAATGGAGATGCACCAAAATACGCCTGAGGCTTAAAGGCTGTTAGACGTGGCATCTGTGTTCTGCGCATATTTGTTTTTGACGTATAGAAATAATATTAGGAAATATGGATCATTCTATAGAACGTTGAGAAGGTTGTATTGTAGTATTGTTGGGGAGCCAAATTCGATGAAGTAACTGCCCCACGCATAGTACAAAGTTTCCGGTGGCCTTCGCCCCAACGTTCAAAGATCAACTTTGTATTTTAATGTTTCATTAAATATTATATATATTTATGTTTGCCTCGGCTGCGTCAGTATTAATTTGTATAAACATGTATCTCTTAGCAGGGGGTTATGCGGCTAAAGAATGTAGGCTTACACAAATTATAATTTTTTACTTCACTTCTTTTATTAATCCTTCACACGATTATATAACACTTCACTTATATAGAGAGTTGTGAGATTCTTTATTAATTATTTGCACTTTTTAACACGTAAACTTTATAATATTCTCTCCGTAATGAATTTTATGTCTCACACTGAATACGCATTTAGCTGCTCGGGAACGCGTCTAGCATCCGGTTAGGAACGCTGTCTACTAGCGACTGGAGTTTACCGCTTAAATTTGTAAATTTCTCTATTTCAAGTCTCTGATCGGCTAATCCTACTCCAATAGAATACCTTTATTTAACTTTCAGCTTTTCTGGTTGTTCATTGGCTATTTATAAACTGTTTTAAATACCTATTACATTATTGTTCCGAGAATTACTAGTAGCATTATTAAACTTTCTAATTCATTATTGCCTCAAGGTTACCTCATTGTTAGCAACCTTCGGCTTCTATTCTCACAGCTCCAACATTATTAAATTACTTAATACATTCACATAACATTATTATACATGTATATAATAATATAAACATAATACAATGACTGTTACATACATTTTATATACTATATTATACACATATTGCTTTAAGGTGGGCTGTTATTGAATTTATATATTATATAATTAGATTTAAATCGTTTAAGTGTTAAAAAGACTGCCTCAACGTTGGCCTGAGATGCCCTTACATCAATTCGTTTCACCAAGAAGGGCATGTTTTTGCACATGCCTATTATGAATAATACATTAATAGAAAATAGTTTAATTCTAACGTAGGTTTTAGGATGCTTAATTATAATAAAAATGGAATTTTATTTAATCCCGTTAATACTTTGCAGCACCAATTGGTGCTATATAGTCGTACTGTTTATGGAATTAGCTGTAATGAACTATACGACTTAACTCATGCGCTCAGGTTTGCGTCAAGCAGCACCCCTGAATTCTTAATAATGAGCGATTTGCGTATTAACTAGCCGTTAACATCCCACAAGCACACAGGTACTCTCACATTCAAACACAAACCTCTGTGCTACCGTCAAATGTTTTTGTTTAAAGATAACTTTCTGGAGCCCAGCCCGGAGTCGAACCCGGAACATCTCATATAACAGGCAGTTTCTCTATCAAATGAACTCTAGGACCAGTAATAACATTTAAATTGTTTGTTTTCAAGCACTGATGTTTCATTTAGTGGTCTCTTCTCTGTAGGCATGGAGTCCCCTTTGCAGTTCTGCTTAGGCAAACCTTTTGGCATCCGCGCTATCCGCTAAGGACGGCTTGTGCGGGCCACCTGGTATATTGTGGCATTTGGTGTGGTAATACATTTGTTATATTTGTGGCTGGCATCATCGTATGGCTATATGTTAGAACTGGCAACACAGACCGGTAATGACGTAATGGGGGTGGGGGTAAAAGCCGGTTCTCAGTAGTAACGTCTGACGCTAAGTGAGTCTCTTGGAACGCACTGAACAGTGCAAATGTAGAAGGGACACTCCGCCGTCAGCAGAAGGTAACAATGTATCAACTTCGATCTTTATTAAATTCTTCCATCCAAATTTATACTATGTAGTTATTTGAAGTAGTTTGATCCTTCTATCGTTCACACCATGATGTAGATATATTTTTAGGAATTTGCAGGTATTTAAGAACTTAGTTGAGCTCGCCCCTGTCGGACCTCGTGTAGTTTGTGATGTGTTGGAAAACCGGTGCCTCGCTCTACCCCCTCGTGAGTTAAAGAAAATGTAGAGGTTACGACAATATGTAATATGCTATTGTTAAAGAATACCATGATTGTTGATTTTTCATGTTTGTAATATTCTCTCATATTAATATATTCCTGGTTCATTAGCATTAAGAAGATTTAAAAACGTGTCTTTTAGATGTTACAGTGAAACTTTGTACTAGCACCACCTTTCAAGTCTTGTATTTAGTTGAAGGGGAAAAGTTCTTTATTCTATTGCTATCGCTTCGAGAGGTACGTAGACGACGGAGTAGGCAAAATATTGAAGGAAATCAGAAAAAGTCCCGTGTGACGTAATGTAAAAAATCATATAATTGAGCACTTAAGGAAATGTAAATCTAGTAAAATTACAGCATTATAAACCGACGCCAACAACAGCGCGAAAATGTAACCAATCAGGAATTAGTTAATTGAATTAATTGTTCTTTCACACAAGCCGTGTGGCATTGAATTTTTCAGTCATCTGATTTTACCTTTCCAGGAATTAGTTGGTATGCTCTACCCGTGGGGTAGCTTTATATAAATACAGCAAAGATTTCCTGTTAGTACGAAGTCTTGTCTTATAAATACGCCGAATCCAAGCCGCTACGCGAGAAAATGTTCGCTAACATAAGCCAAACAATTATTCCGCGGAAACTTAAAGTGCCGAAGTATATATTCCAGGTAATAGTGTGGAAACACGAAAGTGCTGAGTATTATCGTACGCAGTAATATTGTCGCGTAAATTAGAATTGTAAGTATAATTTAATAACTGTGAAATTCATTGCTCGATTAAAAACAAAAGTTGCCAGGAATATTATTAACTGTAGCACCTGTTAAGTGAAAGTGTTCAAAGGGAATACAATTCTCAGAAGGATGAAGTGCTTAAAGAAAGTTTCAATTACAATTAGATTGAAATAGCACGTGTGTATGTGTTATCACGCTCTTCCAGTTATTTGTCCACACACTGAGATCTCATTTATCGCTAATCATTCCTATAAGATGCATGTCTGTCTACTGAGGAAAACCTAGTCAGGGCAAGCCTTTATTTTTTGTGTAGATAAGCAGCTGAAGCAGATGACACATCAAGAAGGAGGGAAACTTCTATGAGACCAGGCGGGCTTCAAATTAGAGATCTCGACTCGCCGAGCCAGCCGGTCCCTTCGATGCAGCCTTTAGCAAAGGTAACCAAAAGGTTCCCGCCTCAGGATGGAGAAAAGAAAAAAGAACGTGATACGCAAAAAGATGTGAAACATCGGCGGAACTTCCGAGTTCCTTAACCTCTCTCCGACAATTTTCCAACTTGTGGAATGCTGCATAGCCTTTAAGTTGGAACAATCATCGGTCGCAATGGCTGACTAACTGCTCAGATAACTACAGTAGATGAAATTGTAAATCTTTATACCTTCCCTTTGGCACCTTTATTGTTTAATAACATAACAGCTACATAGTTTTCTCTTAATGCAAAAACTCCTAAAATATACAATGCAAAAACGATGTGAATATGAAGGTTCCGAACTACCAGACCACAAAGTTAACCTCTTTGGAAAAGATACATAGCCTGCTACCACCGAGAATAATAATATTCTCAGTTCTTGATCATAAAACATGGGTTAATTGATTTATAGCGTTAGCAATTTTATCGTATAAAATTATTTAGCACCCCTGTAAACAAACTTTATTTCAACATAAGTTTAAATAAAATAGAGCAAAGTTTTAATAAACGAGGGTTATTAAACTATTTGGCATTGGTATCACATGCATTTAGGTAGCGTTATAAGCTACTTCTCTTTGTTTTCTACGTCTTCCATTTTTAAGTTGCTAAATCGTCACGTCCATATAATATTGTTTGGAACGAAATATCAGCGTGGTCCGTGTGAGTGTGGGGCATCTCCCCCAGTGTTTGTCTGTAACCTTTTGGAAATTATGTTGCAGCACCAAGGTAACTTCATAATAAACCAGAGTTAAATGTGAATTTATATGTATTATTTATAAATATCCCACTTCCGCTTTAGATTTGTGCAGCAAGTTCCTGGTATCTCTCGTATGCCTCTGTAGTTGCGACCCCCAATGTTTATGCCGGGGTAACTAAATTTAATACTTTAGCTGCAAAACCTTTTGGCCTCACCCGGGTGTATAACGGTATGTTGTTTTATGAGAGCAATTGTTCGTATTTTACTATATAGACTTTGTCAATTTATGAATTTAAATTATATTTTCATATCCATCAGAAAGCATACGATTTTCCAGTGGTGAAAAAATTATCAAAAGGGATTAAGTGGTTTTTGGGGTTACACTATATGCATATAATACAAATTTCTCTATTTATATCAGTATAGATTTATTATAGTTGTAATAACGATAAATCAAAGAAAATGAATGAAACAACCATAGAGGGGTAAACATTTTAATTATAAGGTATATAATATACTATCAATTATAGAGTGAAAATATTAACAAAAACACATCTTAGTAGAGAATAAGAAGGTAGCATTGTATGTTTTCACAAAAGAAAATAATACAAAAACGGAGAGTATCTAACCTGGAAACTCACGTGACATTTATAGACTTAAGAGAAAGCATTTGACAAGGTAAACTACCCAGAGCTATATATTACACAAAATTTTATCCAACACATTGAATTAAAATTGAACAAAGTTTAAATAAATATACAAAAATGGCAAATGAATTGCACAGAAAGTAACAAAAGAAATGAAAATGAACTATTGTTTATTCTTAAAGCAGAGGTCCCGAGTACAATTCCTGGCTGCATGTGGCGTGGGAATTTTTCTTTAATTAGAATCCACCCCTACCCTTTGCAGTGTGTGTGAATATGCATATGGGAATGAATGTGAATTTGTCTTAAAAGAAATGATTTAATAAACCAGCGTTAAAAACCATGTATTGAACGACTTGTTTCTGAAGCCAAACCCTCCGATATGGCTGTAGACGTTGAGCTGGGATGTACAAAATAATTATAGAATATCATATCAAAACTCTTAGGTATCAAACAAAAGTAATGGCACTGCTATGAAGATAATCAATAAGAAATAACCTTCTACTAGAACGTTAAAATAGCATCTTGGGACAAGTACCACCTTTACAGTATCTTTATTGTAATTAAGTTCTGAGCAATACCATATAGAAAAAGAAAAATCCAAAGACATTGTGAAACATTTAAACGAACCTTTAAAAATTAAATAAACGATAAGGACAAATAATATTCTACTCAGGCATAGGACCACTAGTAACACAAAATGGAACCGAGCGGAAATGGTTCAGGCAGCAAAGTCTGCGGCCCGCATTCGGGAGCTCCCGGGTTCCATCCCCGGTGACAACCCACTATGACCTTGGGGTTTTTCAAGGATTTTCCCTAGTTGCTAAGACGAATGCCGGGGTGGTGCATTCTACTACGATCTGTCTTTTCCCCAATTTTCTCTCATTTCATCTCCATTTCACGTTTAAGTGTGGTTTCCGGTGCTGGCGGTGCAAGGCACATGGTGTGGATGCATGGGCATTGGAAGGATTTCTCCCCGCGTACGTAGAGTGAGCTGTCTTATCAGTTAGGGTCACTGCTTCGCTCTCTTGTAGGTTTCTCGCTTACAGGTACGCTGCTGTTCAAATTGGAAATATTGGGGACTTCTGAGTGTCTCTGTGAGACTTTCTGCCTGCGGACTTCCTCCGGTTCCTCCGCCTCATCCCTGCCTCCCGGGAGGGGAGGGGGTTTAGCCATAATAGACCAAGATGTGTGCGAGGTGTCCCCTTCCGATGAACACATCGGAAGTGAAGCATGTACCGTCAGTTAGAATATTCATACGGCAGAAATGAAGGTTTTACGTTCAGTCAAGGACTGTGCGATAGAGGAGGCAATAAGAATGAGGTAGACAGGAACTAAAAATACGACTTTTAAAGCAAGCATATGATTATAGAGAAAAATGAAGTAGACATTTATCAAAAGAAATAATAACTAGATAAGCCCTACGATACAGACCAAGAGTACTTGTATATATTGACTTGACGACATAGCTAAGGATGGGCTTAAAAGACATAAGCCTAAACTGTGAAAAACGACTTTAGAGAAGCAACGTAATCTTGTATTTTTGCTGTATTATAACCACATTCCTCTGAATTGTCAAGAAATTATGTAACACATACTGTTTATAAACGCAGTGCAGGGGCCTTTATATAATAGTCAATGAATGTGCGTGCGTCTCACAACGGAGTTCCCTTTAAGGGCAGAGAAAATACTACAGCTCTCATGCCATCCATATATAGCTTAAAAGGTCATTACAGTAAGTATATTTTCATGAATTATTACTGTTTTCGTTACCACCGATCTATTTTGATATTTTGTCTAATTAGTGCTTATGAGTTATACAATTGTAAATGGTACAAAATTAAAATGTTGCCTTCTAGGTCTTTTCTATATAAGAATGTCGAGTACAACAGTAGTATCACGTCTAGAAAGGTTCAAGATGCAACAATTCTCGCGAAGTATTACTGTAACGAGGCATGGTAATATGAATCATGCTGTATAGGCAAAGTTACAGATTAAATACCCGGTATGTCCAGGTATTTAATTAGATTTTTACATACGTCACATTTCATTTCTACACATGGATAGTGGAACTTCTTGAAAATTTAATCTATGAACATTGTGGTGCAATGCGCTAGAGTAAAAGCCAGAGTTGGAATTTCAAGTGTGCGTCGCACAGCAGGAAAAACGTCTTAAATCGCATTCTTTAGAGGGAATGGGGACATTGCGAATTGTTTCCTAGATCACAGCCAAATCCGCTGGCATGTTTTGAGCACTAAACCTTAATAGTACTGCAACATACACATTAACAGATATTTCTATTTTGAAATATACAGCTATACTGAACCCGAGTATGAAGTTTCTTTTTATTTTCTCTACTACTAAACCTAAAGTAGCTAAGTAGAAGTAGTATTGCATTCCAACAAAAATATGGATATTTCACTGGAAATACAATTTTGAGGTTCCCTAAATAAAAGTTTTACTAAAGCTTATATTTTTATCTACTACATTTTAATCCAAATAAACTTTTGAAGACATAGTTACATTACAGATTTTGTTATAGATACAAACAGAACAGCGTTAGTAAAATGTTTTAGAACTGAATGCTATACAATGGCCATAAAATTCTGTACTGTTTCCATGCAATCACGAGTAACAACTGAATGTGAAAGGACCAAGTAATGAACAATTGGAACCGGCTGGCCCCGTCGCTCAGTCGCTAAAGCAACTGCCTTCTGTGCGAGGGTTCTGGGTTGTGGGAATTTTTCTCTAACCAAGATTAATCCATATCCTCCCCAGAATCTGGAAGTATGAATGAGAGTGACTAAAAATGAGGTGCAAGAAACCCAAAAACAAGAGTTACACGAGTTAACACCATTTCCAATAGGCAGTAAGTTCTAAAGGAAAGGCTGCTGTTAAGACCAATGTAGTTAATGGCGGAGTATAAATGTAACTACAAAAAACTGGAACCTTTAATAACGGATATCTTAGAAATGGCTTATGCCACTTGCACAAAATTATACATTTCTTCCAAATGAAGTGGATTTAATAGGCTGTTTCCAAAAAATTTAAGATATACATCTTATATGTCATTTAAATATTTTTAATGTATTGTACTTTAATAACAACTTTCGAAAAAATCTTCCATGTAAAGGTAGTTTGAGGCCAGCCATTTTCTTGAAAATGTTCGTGTCGCATCCTTGGAAGGTACTGAACCTAAACACCAAGTTTGGTATTTATCCAACTTTTCGTTTTTGAGTTATGCTGTTCACAAAACATACACACAGACTGACTGACAGAGAGAGAGAGAAACACACACACACACACACACACACACACACACACACACACACACACACACACACACGGACCTTTTTAATAAAAATGCTTTTTTGGATTAGGGGCCTCAAAACATGTATTACCGATGAAATATCGGTATCGAATTTTTTGGTGGAATACAATACTTCCCCTTTTACTATATATAGCAGTGAAAGTAAAAAAAATAGCATTTTTAAGAAAAATATCCGTGTGTGTGAACAACGTAACTCAAAAACAAGTCGGTTACATATCAAATTTGGTATTTTAGTACATGGTCTTCCAAGATTGCTACACGGAGATTTTCAGGAAAATTCCCCCATCCGAGCTACTCTTTACACAGAAAATGCTTCGTTATATTTTATTTTCTCAAAAGTGGCTCTGACGATTTTGATTAAAATGCATATAAGATACTTACATTCCAAATAAATTGTATATCTAGAATTTTCTGGGTATAGCCTATGAAGCTCTCTTTAATTCTAAATAAGTTTTATGTAACTGGTAAACCGTAAGAAACAGACATCTTAGTACACACATAACCTAGACTATTACAAAAAACATTTTTGTGGTGCTAACCATTTCCGAGATATTCTTTTCTTTATTATTTATCTGAATTTTCAAACACTTGTACCTTCTTTTTAAAGCAATAGGTGCTTATTCGTTTTTTCTTGTGATAATGCCAAGTGCATTATCAAAAACATTACACATCGAGTCGCTTCTTAAAAATATATCGTCCTTCTTAAACCTAAATTCGTGAATTTGAGCATGTGCAGTCACTTCCTCCATTCATTAGGAAGCCAGATGCAGCTGTGAGCAATCGTCACTTTGTGTTTTCCTGTTGTTAGAGCGCTTCGCCGACTGTGAAATCAGATCAGTAATTCGTTGATTGAATGCGAGACATGGTACGCCAGCAAGCATTCATCGCCAATTGTGGAGAACATTTTAAGACGATGATGATGTGAAGCAAGAAGTGCAGACTTGGCTTTCATCATAGGCGGCATCATTCTTTGACGAAGGCATACGAAAACTGAATTCCGTTACGGCGGTGAATTTTTGAAGTACTGGAAGGTAATGAATAATAATAATAATAATAATAATAATAATAATAATAATAATAATAATAATAATAATAAAGCACTTCGAAAATAATGTTCTGTTGTTTTTAAAAAAGTTTTCGGTACCTTTAAAAACACGCCTCGTAGGATGCTTTAATTACAAAGAGTTATCTTCCTTAAGGTTTCAAGAATATATAAAAATGAATCTTTTTTAAACAGAATATATTTTTGCTGAATTTAAATTCTGTCGTTCAAAGACAGCTGAGGCGACGTATCAAGTGAGCCAAAAATAACTATCGCGATTAATGGTAGTGAATAAAGTTAACAGAGGGATACCAGAGTCTGGTAGAATCTCATATTGTATCTTACATCAACATTTCAGTGTGAAAAATCTCGCTGCCCGCTGGGTACCATGCTTGTTGGCATTCGACCAAAATAAGCCCTGTGCAACGCCTAAACTTAATCAAGACATTATTTAACGTACTTTCAATGTCGGTGAAGCATGATTCAAAAATATAAGCAGTAAAGACTCTCTTAGATAACACATATCCGTAAATTATGCGATACAAATCATAAAATTTAACCAAAGTTTTAATGTTGTGTATGACAAATTCACTGAATTGTTTTTTACGTGGGTTAACTTGAATTAAGTAGTTTTTACTTTCTCTACTACGTATAGTAAGTAGGGTGAGTGCTGTATTCACCCACAAATTCGATATTGATATTTCAACGGTAATAAATGTTTTGGGGCCCCCTAAATCCAAAAGAAGGCATGTTTAGAAAAACGTTCAGTGTGTGTGTGTGTGTTGGTTTGTCTGTGTGTCTATCTCTAGCCTGTGAAATCCACTTTATTTAGAAAAACTTTGTATAATCCTGTATAACTGGTAAATGTTAACCGATAGACGAAAACGTACTACACAAAAAAATGTAGACTTATTTAAAACACACACTTTATTTGTAGCATTAACCATTTCTGAGATATCCGTTATTAATGGATCGTTTTGTTCAATACTTTGTCATTTTTTTAAGTCCCATCGATTTCAGTTGTTTCTCACGATTACATTGAAACTGTATGTAATTTTAAGGCCAGCGTATAGAGTCCAGTTCTTAAACATTTAACTATCGCTGTTTCCTTGGTATCTATAACGAAATGTGTAACGTATGTAGCTGTTTATACAGTAGCCTCTAAGCATAGACATATCTCTTAATACCTGGTTGCTATGTGCAGCTTCATTCTCTTTGCCACACATTAATACTCTTTGTATCTCCAAGACAAAAAAATGAATAATGAATTCCCATTTGAGAAAAAGTATTGGAAAATTTAAGGGAATAAGAAGCAGTATCTCGAAAGTGCTTCACTCAAAAAAAAATGTATATGACATAAATTGTGTATTTTAACGCGATCTATATTATTTGTGTAGTAAAATTTTGTCTATCTCTTATTGTTTACCAGTTATGTAAAAGTCTTAACAATGAAGAATACTTTTGGAGACATTCCCTGAAAATTTGAGATATACATTTTATTTGTCATAAAAATATCTTAAACATATGATATTTTAATCAAAACCGTTAGAGCTATTTTTAAGAAAATTAAAATGTTCGAAAAATGTTCCATGTAAAGGGTAATCTGGGGTGGGGGGATTTTCTTGAAAACCTTCGTGTCGTATCCCTGGAAGATCCTGAACCTAAATACCAAGTTTGGTATTAATCCGACTGTTCGTTTCTGAGTTATGCTGTTCACAGACCACACACAGACACACACACGGACATTTTTCCAAAAATGTTTTTTTGGATTCAGGGGGTCTCAAAACACGTATTTCCGGTGTAATCTCGGTATCGAATTTTTGGATGGAATAAAATACTTCCCCTACTTACTATAGGTAGTAGAGAAAATAAAAATCTTATTTGTTACATTCACATGATGTTCACTGCCATCTATTGCTTATTAGTGTGTATACAATTTATTCTTAATCGAGATAATCCTTTCAATTTTAATCGAGATTAAATATTTGCGGAAATATTTGCATTACACATTTCGTTATAGATACAAAGAAAATACCGATAGCCAAATGTAGAACTGGACGCTATTCACAGACCTTAAAATACCCTACTCTTTCTACGCATTGCAAGAAACACATGAAAATCGACAGGACTTAAAAGGAATGACAAAGTATTGAACAAACCGAACCATTAATAACGGATATCTGATAATAGCTGATGCCACAAAAATATTATTTAAAATATATTATGCGTTTTAACGCTACATACGTATTGTGTGTAGTAAATTTTTGTCTACCGCTTAACTAAGCAGTTCCGCAAAGACGCCAGGGAACAAACCTCTACAGAGCACACACCGCGCAGCCGCAACCCGCCGAACACCATTGCCTGGTCCAATAACTCTAAAAGAAATGACAAGGAAGATTATGGGTACAGGAAATGAGGGGTAGAAAAGTCGTGGTAGTAGATGAACGACTCCAGCATTCGCCTGCCGACCCGGGGAAACCACGAAAAACCCATGGGTCAGATTGGGTCGTCGCCGGGAATCAAACCGGGGACCTCCTGAATACGATGGGATATGCTTAACTTAAGTAATTAGTTTGGTGACTATTCGGCATTTGAGTCATCATTATGATGCATAACTGAAATCAAACTCACGCACAGACATTTCTGTAAACATGCTTTTTGGATTGAGGAACCTCAAAAACATGATGTCCGGTGAGATCTCGATTTCAAAGTTTTGGGTGAAATGCACTGTGAAGTAAAACTAAGTGTATGATACAAAGTACACTTTCTATGCAGATTCCCCTTACTTCGCAGTAGCGTAGTTCCATCTAGAAGTATAGCTAGAGGTTATACTATGCACGCGAACACCTCGCACTCTCGACCTACAAAGGTCTATTGTGTTTTGTTTTTAAGTTACTCTTAAATTGATATGTTAATATTTTTTAATGTACTTCTATTTATTAACTTTGTTTTTTGAATTAAAATTTCTCTACCACTTGAGTTTCAACTTTCACTTATTTACTTTTTAAATTTATTAATATTTAATTTTAATTTTCTTATTAAGTTAAGTTTTACATTTTAAATTCTTTAAAAACCTTAAAATGATTTTGTATTGAAAATAGAAAATGTTTTAAATAATTGTAAAGAACTGGGATATACACCCTGTGTTTAGAAATTAGATACCAGGGTGGTGTATAACAAATTTTATTTATTTGTTTGTGGCTATCACCCCCAGGAGGAGAGAATGAGGTGAAGTAACCACACGAGGCTACAGGTGCAAGCAGACAGATCACAGAGTCTCGGAAGTCCCGGCTTGCAGACCCGTCTAAAGAGGGCTATGAACTCGTCAACCAAGCTACCCCCTAGTGTCCACTCCAAGTACTCTTTCCTGTAAGAAAGCATCTGTACCATCTGTTCGGTACCGCCATATGCCACGAAACCTAGAAAAACACCTGAAAGATGAGAAGGAAACGGAATGAAAGTGAAACAATGAAAAAATAAACAAACAAATGTGGTATTGGTTTACAGACTAAGAAACAAGCACGAAAAGTCAATGTTAGAGTGGGCGGTCAACTGGAATTGAAACCGGAACCTCCCGAATGCGAACTTCACGTTAATGCAAAGCCACAGAAGTAAGATGAAACTGATATTTTCATATCCATTGCTATTCATCATGTTTTTCCCTGTTTGTATCATTAGAGTCACAAATGCGAGGAAGAAATGCAAAAAAATACATCCTTTTCCAGCGCTGTGCGCTTGTGTTTCTCTGCAAATATATCATTTCTACACGTTGGAAGACAAATCCTTTCGTGAATCCTATTTGTGGCACATCGAAAGAGAAGGAAATGGCGTCTGAGAAGGAATCTTGTTTATGCTTGGCGCACTCTCCTTTCAGCGCCATTGTCACCCACCGTGAAACAAAATCCGATTACATTTTTACAGAAAACGTTAGAAGGAAAGGTATGGAGCTAGGCTCTTACCTGAAATTCATTCGATACGAAGAGTTACAGAGGAAATTCTAGCCAGAAAGAAAACCCAACATGCTGAGTGCCTAACTAGGAGACATTTGAGCGCTCACTGCCATTGAAGGGAGGCATTTACAGATGTGGGGCTGCATTATTATAAATTTCATAAGAAATAGAAAAACCTTGTTAACTCTTAATGCTCGTTTTCAAAGAATGTGCTTTTCTCAGAAACCAATCAATATACAATAGATTCCAGGGCTGTGTAACAGCCTTTCTATATATTAAGGGAACAAGGTAGTCTGAACACATGGAAATTGCACCTTAAATGTGTTAAATTACCATTGCACTTAAAGTCTCAATGGATTTTTCTGAATTTTTAATGAGTTATTCTATACATCATGATAATTATTTCAAGTGGTTGTTTGCATTGATAACTTATATAGTTAAGTTCGTAAAAATTACTTCATTCAGCAGAAAAATAACAAAATTTACTCTTAAAACATGTGAATTCATGTACCTTTTTCTCTGATACTACTGGCAATTAGGAATCACAGTTTTGATGTATATTAGTTCACTAGAAATTGAAAAAAGATATTTGTAAAGTCAAAAAAGTAAAACTGTAGAATCATTGCAATGTTGTTGCTTTCTTAGTACCACTAATATACATTATCAAATTATGATTGTCGTTCAGGAAGTTTAACTATGAGTTGTATACATGTACTGAAAATTTCAGCTCTTTATCTCTCATACTTTCTGAGAAAAAGGTACATAAGTATCCAAAAATATTGTTTTGAGAAAACTGAATTTAAAGATTGAACATTAAGATTCTGACAGCCTTCGGTACATTCCAGGGTCATAATCATCTGAAACTTCATTCCTGGATTGCTTGAGCTTTTATGATTGCCTTCTCTTGGTCCTGGCCTCTTTTGCTAATTGCTGAACTGCTCGCTGGGCATGATATAGTCGTTCGTTGTTGAAAGATACAAAAATGTTCAAAAAAGGGGCGTTGCACGACAGCTTTAAAGGAATGCAGACTAGCCTTTAAATGGCATTTAAATGTCTGAAAAGCCTCTTAACCCCCTAAAGGTATATATTTTCTGAAACTGGAAATAATAGAGATTTTATTAGTGCCTAAAACAAAAAATGTGATTTTTTACCATTTCAGAGTTCCTCGTCCCCTTAAACAAAACATTACTGGTTTCCAACGTTACTCTTCTGGCAAAAAGTATTGATTAAAAACGTTGCATGAATTTATAGGATAATATGAAAAAAAATCTGATGTGTTACAATCACATGACCTACTCAACCTTCTATATCTTATCATGGGTATACCAATTACACAGTTCCACAAATAATTTTTTTTTGTGAGCTGTTTTACATTTTAAAGGCGATTCTTAATATTTCAGTATCACTGATTTCAAAAATGACTTTTGTTTTTCTCCATTACATCAGGTTTTTTTACACATAAAAATGAAGTATTCACATATTTTCTTCCAAAAACGTATATAGTCATGAGATGTATAAGAGTGCAAATGCATTTGTGGGTTTTTTTTATTAAATATCACATTTAAATTCATTTTATAAACATTAGGTTAATAAAATCTTGTTCGTTTGGTATCGAATGTTTGTCCCTTGGATTTTCTCTTGTGTGTTTCCATGGAATCCCTGCACGCATCCAGTAGTAATCTGCAATCATTGAAGAATTCTATCATCCTTGGTATCTCCTCTCCATTTCTCGAATATCCTGATGGAACCTCTCCCCTTGTTCCTCACTGACTACCCCGAGGTTTTCAGGAAAGGCGTCCAAATATGAAAACAGAAAGTGTAATTTGAGACTCTTGTTGCATACTAAAGTTCTGAGCTTCTGTAGCATGTAGTTCACAATTTTAACATAGTCAGATGTTTATTATTTCCTGGAAAGTTATCTATAACTTCTTTAAATGCACTCCAAGCATTTTTCTCTTCAGAAGTCACAGTAGCTTCAATTTGCCTGTCTTTAAATAGAGCTTTGATTGGCGGACCCACAAAGATTCCTTCTTTTATTTTTGCTTCAGAAAGAGCGAGAGATTTGACACTGAGATATTTGAAACAATCACCATCTTGATCAAGTGCTTTTACAAACTTTTTATTACACCAAGTTTTATATGAAGAGGTGGTAAAATAATTTTCTTAGGACCCACTAGGCTACCCCTTATTATGTTCTTACTACCTGGTGTTAAACTTTCTCTTTTGGGCCATTGTTTTTGTTTCCAATGTTTGTCTCTTGCCCTACTATCCCACTCGCATAAACGACATGGAAATTCTGTGAATCCCTGTTGTCGGCCTAATATCATGCAAATTACTTTCAAATCTCCACACATCATTTAGCTTGGCTTGTGATAATGGTTTTGGTGCATTTGATGTTTCAGGAACGAACTCCTCAGACACAAAGTGATTCACCATCATCGCTGTTACTGTCTGTAGGTGGCTTAGGTATAAGAATACCAGGACCATCGGCCACTAGTCTCATAGCAGATGGAGAATTTGGGTATACAATTCCTGTTTTGTTCTTTGCATTAAAACCCTTTATATTGCATGTACAAAAGTAACAGTCAATACTGTGATTGTGAGGTTCACGCAACACCATGGGTCCAAAACGTGGGGATCGTTTATCCCCCTTTGTCCAATTTCATATGTTTTCAACACAAACACTACACATATTATGAAGAGCCCAAGACCTGGATTGATCTCCTATGTCAACTTCTAAGTATGCTTTGTACGCTTCTCTTATAAAAGAGGTTATATTTTTCTCTGCTTCTTCACAGTAAAACTACCACAATTATAACAAAATAAATCTGAATTATTTACACAATACCTTCCTTCCTTCGAGATGCTATACTGTCTTACACATGATACAGATCAAGATAGTATTATTTAAGGACTAATTTCCTGCTTTATACAACAACTATTAAAATCTGTAACAGTGAATTCTCAATACAAAATTATGTAAGCAGCTTAGAATGTACTGCCACCTGCCATAAAACAGTCAACTATTTCCTTTTAGTAGCTTTATTCCAATCAATGTTGTAGCAGTGTAATAGTTCATAATAACATAAAAGATGCACAAATAAATAAAAAAGAAGGATTGAATTTTGAAATAAATGGCATGTGATACGACAATATGGACTTCATTTTTGGAATCAGTACATGGAAATTACTATAAAAGGACCTGAATATCTAAAACAGCAAAATCATTGTTGACCTGTGATATTATTACAAAAGTTTACCTTCTTAGCTACTTCATTTTAATCCAGATATTCGTTTCCGAAAATAGCTACATTACATATTTCGTTATACATACAAAGGGGACAGCGATAGTCAAATGTTTAAGAACTGAATGCCAGGCGCTGAACTTAAATTTCTTTCTATAGCATCGTAAGAAGCAATTGAAAAGGGACAGGATCTGAAAAAAATTCTGATGTAATACACTCAAATGACTTTCTCTACTCTTGTACAAACTATTTTTACAAACGCTTATTCGAGATATCGAGATGTTAATCTTATTGCTAATATTCTTGTAGATGCAAGGGGAATTGATAGGCTTAAAGCGATAGTCAAATATTTTAAACGGTGTTTGCTATGTGGAGTATTGCATTCTCTTTGCATTACCAGGACAAAAAAATCTGATGTGTTACACTCACATGACTTTCTCTGCTCTTGTACAAGCTATTTATACAAACGCTTATTCTCCAGCTACTTCATGTTAATCAAGATAAACATTTGCAGACTCTATCTTATTGCTAATTTTATTGTAGATGTAAGGTGAATATATATTTACAAGGGCAATATAGAAATACAGTAGCCTTTAAGCATAGACATATCTCTTAATAGCTGGTTGCTATGTGCAGCACCATTCTCTTTGCCACTGATTAATACTCTTTGCATATCCAAGACAAAAAAATTTGATGCGTTACACTAACTTGACTTTCTCTATTCTTGTACAAACTCTTTTTACAAAAGGTTATTCTTCATATGCTTCATGTTAATCGAGATATCGAGCTGTTAATCTTATTGCTAATTTTCTTGTAGATGCAAAGAGAATTGGTAGGCTTTAAGCTATAGTCAAATATTTTAAGAGCTGGTTGCTATGTGGAGTATTCCATTTTCATTGCATTAACAGGACAAAACAATCTGATGTATTACACTCACATAACTTTCTCTACTCTTGTACAAACTATTTTTACAAACTCTTAATCTCCATTTGTTTCATACTAATAGAGATAACCATTTGCAGAAACGATCTTTTGACATGCAAAGAGAATTAAATTTTACACATAGCGACCAGTTCTAAAAATATTTGACTATCGCTTAAGGCCTACTATGTTCCCCTTGTTTTGTAGTTGCAAGAGCAATATAGAAATACAGAGCCTTTAAGCATCGACGTATATATTAATAGCTGGTTGCTAGGTGCAGATTGTCACTGATTAATACTCTTTGCATATCCATGACAAATAAAAAATAAAAAACATCTGATGTGTTACACTCACATGACTTTCTCTACTCTTGTACAAACTATTTTTACAAACGTTTATTCTCCATATGCTTCATGTTATGCTTCGAGATATCGAGATGTCAATCTTATTGGTAATTTTCTTGTAGATGCAAGGGGAATATGGTAGGTTTTAAGCGAAAGTCAAATATTTTAACGCTGGTTGCTATGTGGCGCATTCCATTCTCTTTGCATGTCCAGGACATAAAATGAATAACGAATTTGAGGAAAAGCATAAGTATTGGAGAATTTAAGGGAATAACAAGCAATATCTCGAAAACGGTTCACTCAACAAAAGAAATGTATATGACATAAATTGTGTATTGTAACGCGATCTACACTTTTTGTGTAGTAAAGGTTTGTCTATCTCTTATGGTTTACCAGTTATGCAAAAGTCGTTCACAATGAAGAATACTTTTGGAGACATTCCCAGAAAATTCGAGATATACAATTCATTTCTCATGACAGTATCTTAAACATATGAAGTTTTAATCAAAATCGTTAGAGCCATTTTTGAGAAAATTACAATTTTCGAAAAATATTCCATGTAAAGGGTAGTCTGGGGTGTGGGGATTTTCTTGAAAACCTTCGTGTCGTATCTGTGAAAGATACTAAACCTAAATACCAAGTTTGGTGTTTATCCGATTGTTCGTTTCTGAGTTATGCTGTTCACAGACACACAGACACACACACACACAGACATGTGTCCAAAAATGCTTTTTTTGGATTCAGGGGGTCTCAAAACATGTATTTCCGGTGAAACCTCGGTATCGAATTTTTGGGTGGAATACAATACATCCCCTACTTACTATACGTAGTAGAGAAAGTAAAAATGAATAACGAATTTGAGAAAACGTGTATTGGAAAATTTAAGGGAACAACAAGCAATATCTCGAAAACGGTTCGCTCAACGAAATAAATGTATATGAAATAAATTCTGTATTTTAACGCGATCTACATTTTTGTGTAGTAAACTTTTGTCTATCTCTTATAGTTTACCAGTTATGCAAAAGTCATTCACAATGAAGAATACTTTTGGAGATATACATTTCATTTGTCATGAAACTATCTTAAACATATAATATTTTAATCAAAATTGTTAGAGCCATTTTTGAGAAAATTAAAGTTTTCGAAAAATGTTCCATGTAAAGGGTAGTCTGGAGTGGGGGATTTTCTTGAAAACCTTCGTGTCGCATCTCTGGAGGATACTGAACCTAAATACCAAGTTTGGTGTTTATCCGACTGTTCGTTTCTGAGTTATGCTGTTCACAGATACACACACACACACACACACACACGCACACACACACACACAGGCACACACACAGACATGTTTCCAAAAATGCTTTTTTTGGATTCAGGGGTCTCAAAACATGTATTTCCGGTGAAATCTCGGTATGGAATTTTTGGGTGGAATACAATACTTTCCCTACTTACTATACGTAGTAGAGAAAGTAAAAAATGAATAACGAATTCCCATTTGTGAAAATAAGTATTGAAAAATTGAAGGGAATAACAAGCAATATCTCGAAAATGGTTAACTCAACAAAAAATGTATATGACATAAATTCTGTATTTTAACGCGATCTACATTTTGGTGTAGTAAACTTTTGTCTATCTCTTATGGTTTACCAGTTATGCAAAAGTCATTCACAGTGAAGAATACTTTTGGAGACATTTCCAGAAGATTCAAGATATACATTTCATTTGTCATGAAAATATCTTAAACATATGATATTTTAATCAAAATTGTTAGAAAATTTTTTGAGAAAATTAACATTATCGAAAAATATTCCATGTAAAGGGTAATCTGGGGCGGGGAGATTTTCTTGAAAACCTTCGTGTCGCATCTCTGGAAGATACTGAACCTAAACACCAAGTTTGGTGTTCATCCAACTGTTCGTTTATGAGTTATGTTGTTCACAGACACACACAAACATGTTTCCAAAAATGCTTTTTTGGATTCAGGGGGTCTCAAAACATGTTTTCCGGTGAAATCTCGGTATCGAATTTTTGGGTGGAATACAATACTTCCCCTACTTACTATACGTAGTAGAGGAAGTAAAAATCTAATGTGTTACACTACATGAGTTTCTCTACCTTTGTAAAACTGTTTTTACAAACGCTTATTCTCCATGTTTCATGTTAATCGAGATGTTAATCTTATTGCTAATTTTCTTGTGGATGCAAGGGAAATTGCTAGGCCTTAAGCTATAGTCAAATATTTTAAGAGCTGTTTGCTATGTGGCTCTCTTTGCATTACCAGGACCAAAAAGTGAATAACGAATTCCCATTTGAGGAAATAAGTATTGAAAAATTTAAGGGAATAACAACCAATATCTTGGAAATGGATCCTCAAAAAAAATGTATATGACATAAATTGGGTATTTTAATGGGATCTATATTTTTTGTGTAGTAAAATTTTGTCTATCTATTATGGTTTACGAATTATGCAAAACTCGTTCACAATGAAGAATACTTTTGGAGACATTCCCAGAAAATTCAAGACATACATTTTATTTGTCATGAAATTATCTTAAATATATGAGATTTTAATCAAAATTGTTAGAGCCATTTTTGAAAAAATTAATATTTTCGAGAAATGTTCCATGTGAAGGGGGATTTTCTTGAAAATCTTCTTGTCGCATCTCTGGAAGATACTGAATCTAAATACCAAGTTTGGTGTTTTTCTGCTATTCGTTTCTGAGTTATGCTGTTCACAGACACACACACACGGACATGTTTCAAAAAATGCTTTTTTTGGATTCAGGCGGTTTTAAAACATGTATTTCCGGTGAAATCTCGGTATCGTATTTTGGGTGGAATACGATACTTCCCCTACTTACTATACTTAATAGAGAAATTAAAAGGCTAAGTATTGAACATTCCATACATTAATAATGGATATTCGGAAATGGCTGATGCCACAAAAAAAGTTATTTGAAATCAATTGTGTGTTTTAAAGAGATCTTCATTTCTTGTGTAGTACGTTTTCGTTTATCGCTTAACGTGTACCAGTATGCTAGGTTATACAAAATTCCTTGCGAATGAAGAGGACTTCAAAGAATATTCCTAGAAAATTCAAGATGTAATATTTACTTGTGATGTAAACATCTTTAATATATAGTATTTTAATCAAAATCTTCAGTGCCATTCTTAAAATTGAAAGATTTCGAAAAATCTGCCTTGTAAAATTCCTGTCTCTTCCGGCAGTTTGGTATGGGGGATTTTCTGGAAATCTTCTTATCGTATCTTTGGAAGTTACTGAACCTAAATATACCGGGTTTGGTGCTTACCCGACTTTTCGTTTTTGAATTATGCTGGTCACAGACACACACATAGGACTTTCCCTTTTTTTTGCTAATGGGATCTCAAAACATGTATTTCCGATTAAATCTCAGTATCGAATTAATATTAAATCACAATTCGAAAGAACTAACAATTGAATTACCTTTTTAGTACTTTATTAAAGGATGGTACAATAACCCCTAAAATATTGCTTCTTCCTCTAATACAAGGATTGGGTTTATTTCTCGTTCCGAAGCCAAAGTGTTACAGGAACTGCTTTTTCATGTCTTCTTGGGCCGTCCTACTCCCGTCTTCCTATTGGATTATAAGAATATGCTCTCAATGGCAGACGATCAGGGGACATTCTTTGCACATCTCTCCTGGTAATGCATCACTTCTTCCACTATACTCTTTTCTACCTTCAATTCTTCTCTAATGTCGTGACTTCTTTTTTGATCTCTCGGGCTCGCCAATAATATTGATCTTAAAGCTCTCATTTCGGCTGCTTCAAACTTGGATAATGAGACAAAAGATATTCAACTGTTTGTTTCTCAGGACAGATATATAAATTTCCATTCTGTTTCTTTAATTTAAATCTTTCAAAATTGGAATCCAACATTTCTGCGTCCTTTTTTAAATTGTGCACATATAAAATTTGACGTGAATTTTCGAATGTTCAAGCGAATAAGAAAAAACATATTTCTTGTAACTTCTCCTTTTCTACTGCTGATTCATTGATCATTCCATTTGACTATTATTAATTCGTTAATTTTCGTCTTTGCAAACGAATGAGAGAGGATTACTGAAGCTCAAATTGGAAGCAGCAGCAGATTTTGCTAGTTGGTCAGCTCTTTCATTTCCTATCAGTCCAATATGCCCTCTCGCACTACATAAATGTGATTTTTATGTAATATAAAACGGTTTTTAATGTCTACAGCCAAAGCATTTAGATTAAATTTATTGTTTATAGATTTAAGAACGGTTTGAGAACCTCTGTAGGTATGCAACCATTAAATTTTTGAGATTCTGTCCATATCATGCTTCCTTAATTGCCAAAAGCTCCACCTACAGTGGTTGGCTATGAGATCTTTCCCTCAGCGTATACGTGTGCGCAGTATGAAAGGAGAACACCAGGTTAGAATGACTGAGGAATTTTATGTGATATAATACATGAGTTACTGAAACGAATTACCAACCGTTTAAAGATAAAGAATGAAACTGATAATGAATCGTTGCACACGAAACTATAACAATTGAACTACATACCTGATAACTTCTTCAATATGAATTCTACATTTTGAAATAACTTTCCGCAGTAAAAGGAACTAGAAGAGTAACTTGCCGTGAGTCGCTAAAATGCTTAACGGAGAAACCTCTCGCGGCCAGCGCTAAGCAACTGATAAACCAGCGGTGCTACAAAATGCTGATCAACTCTTAACTGTATTCCAGGAACTTTTATGACTAACGCGTTCGCTACTCGCGCTGCTGCTAATGACTTTTCTTAACCTGACTCGCTAATGCTAATCATAACACCGTCAGTAGTGTGCCTGCGCCATCTTCAAGCCGAAGGTCGTGGAACGAACGTACGAACGAACCAGTGCCAGGGAGAAAGGTTTACATAGCGCAAACTAAGCCTCCCGCCGCAATATACCAATCGGGTCTCCTTGTCCTATAACCCTGACAGATGAAAAAAAAATAATAGACAGGAAGTTTTTGTAGCAAAGGTACCACCTCAGATTTTGCTTACCAATCTGGGAAAACCACAAAAAACCGAGGTCAGAGTGGCCGGTCCGAAGGAATCGAGCCCGGGACTTCCCGAATGCGAGTCTCACGCGTTACCTAGCGCCACCTCGCTCTATACTGTAACCACTTGATACATAGCAGTATAAGAATATATTACAAAACTGTATTAAATTATCAGCTTAACTACACTTATCATTTTAAATAATTAAGCACCAGGCATATGCATGATTGGGTGAGTATTCCTCTTATGTACGGATTGGCTGTAGATTAATTAGAGCAAATAACGTAATATGGGAACAGAGAATAACATTATTACCGAATGTATTATATTAGCCTGAAATGCTCCGAATTAAAAAAAATACGGAGAGCTGAACTGCAATAACTTTAACCTTTTACGTGTCACTTTATTGCCATGCTGACAATAATTGCCAGGGATTTGGCCTTTATTCAGTTTACAAAATGGCTAATGCACTCCATCAAATTTAATTACACTTTCCATCATTATTAAGCTACGTTTGTACAATAACCGCGTACACCCGCTAAATATATCTGTTTTAATGGCTCCGGGATAACAGCAAACGACCGGAAGCGGAACATGCTCGCCTTGCGTGTTATCACACAAAACATTACGTTTAATTAATGTAGTCGCAACCTTATGTTACCTGTAATACTTGATAAACGCAACAAGTGAAGTTCCAGCAACCTGTGTTGGGGCAGCTGTTGCAGGCTTGGAAACTTTGTTTAGAAAGTGTAAAATCACGTAATTAACGACTGCACATAGCAGAGAGAGAGAGAATCAGTGTTGGAGTATTTCCGGGAACGTGAACTCCCAGAAAAGCACTATGGAACTTTTTACTTTTACGACTTAATCTTAAAGGGCAATGTAAACTCTCCGAACTATTCAGAGATTAAAGCCGCCGAAGAAAACAATTTGTTGCTAACTCTGTTACAGGAGTTTACTCCTTTTCTTTATTAGAAAACCCCTTATTGACATATACAAAATTAAAATTGCTATTAGTATAAACTACAGAATTGAAATTTTCATTCAACGCCACTTTCACTTCCGGTCAATATCGGGAAGGATTTTCCTTAGATTCAGTGATAAATACGCTTCCCGTATCCGGTCTAATGACAGGTTTTCCTTAATAGAGTGGGTAACGTTTAACGCTCGTTCTTAGATACTATATATGGCACCAGAGGGGCTAGACCTGATATGGATGCAGTATGTGCGTGCTCAGAGTTTGTAGCCAATGCGACGAGGGGAAAGGTTGCCACAGGTAATATCTGGAACTTTAAACAAAAGCGTCAGCGCAGAACAGAACATAAACACAGAGCTCACAAGGAACAACTCTACCATACCCGTGACGCTAGCGAACACTGGACTGTCAACTGTGCAGCCTGGGTTCGTGTACTCGGTACGTCACGTGTACTAAGTAGGGTGGTAGTTATGTTGATTCCTCGCTTAATGGGTATTTGTCCTAGCATTTCACTATCATGAAATGAAATGATAATTACGAAAGGAAATTTTGGGACGGAAACACCTTACTTTAAGAGTACTTCCCGGCATTTGGAAACTGAAAAAATCCTCCTGAATCGCGGAGACGGTCATGGCGGGATTTGAACCGCGGACTTTCCGTTCACGAGTCCGCTCCTTAACGACATCGGCCATCCTATCGATGTTTAATGGTGACTTTCTAACAGAGGATCTTAGTCTTGTATGCATTTTTGTGCGCCAGGTATTTTGAAGTAATTGAAATATTGTTTTTTGTAATCGTGGAAACACGGGCTGTTCATTGGATGTACACATAGTCCTTACCATGTCAAAAAGATAGGTGTATTTGCGTTTTTCCCCCTTATACCATTTATTTTTAATATAAGTTTAAATTTATATCCTAACACAGCACTAAAGAACCGCTATACAGACTGGCCAACTTCTTTCTACAGACACTTTGAACAACCGTGTAATTCTTTCTGGATTTTCAACAAGCCTTTGACACGAAAAACTTTATAGACTTGTGTTTAAACCAAAAGAACGTTTCGTTCCAGATGTGTTTATAGATTTCATTAAAAATCATCCAAACTAGAAAATTCTCTGTGTGTCACGGACTTTGTCTATCCACTTCGTATAGTTCAACGTAAAAGTCGCCCAAGGTTCCGTTTTAAGCCCTCATTCCATCCCTTCCACCCACATAGGTACATTAGACCATTAACTGGGCGCACTTCTGTAATACTCCGTTATCAAACAACTGCAAGAATTATTTGTTCACTGCGGATATTGAATATTCTTTCTCCGTGTTTACGGGAGTGCTTCACTCTTTAGCACAACTCTTCGGAAGTCATTGAGAATGTTGTTGCTGCACGACAAAGCATTGTTGTTCTAGACGTTTTATCTCAATTTATGAACGTCACTGAATTTTTAGTTTAGGTGCATTCATTCGTATCACACATATCAAGTAATGGTCCACATACGTTTACTAACTATAGGATGCACGGAACGCTGTTTTTAAGGTTGCCTTTGTTACAATGTAAAAAGTTCAATTTTCCAAATGTCTATAGCCTTGAATTTCACAATACAGCTAACAGCTCTTTATACTGAGTAGCGCTTCTAGATATATAGCGCTCCAAGTGGCCTGGCATAGCATCTGCTTTGTGTAACGTTATCTCCCTATATCGCGTTCTCCCCTTTGGTAATATTGTAAAGGCATTCTCCGGATGCATTGTGTTTCTAAAGCCGTTTAGCCTGATTCAGAGCAATTCTGTGCGTTGACACCGGCCATTTTTTTTTACGTTTATTTAATATCTAAGAGGTACAGTTGTGATTATGAACAAGCTAAACGCTTTATTGCGTAAAAGGAATAAATGCAAATATTTTGTTATTTATTCCTCAATAATCAACAGCAAATTAATGCTTTAACCCACAACACAAATTTTTACGTTCAGGTAGTTATGGAATAAATGAATCATACATTTCATGTCCTAATGTGTTGTGAGCATAAGAAGTATAAAAATACTGGGGAATTTTAGATAACAGTTCGCATTCTTGTGCACATGCGAGATAACTGCGATTCTTTTCCCTATTGAGACAACGGATGGGGCTTTCCAGAATTGGAAAGCAACTGTAGATTTTGACATCAACAGCCAAATATTTTATTAAACTCGGATTCATGAAATTGATAGAAACTTAGTATCCCTTTTTGAAAATATAGCATATTATTACATGTTGGGTTAAAGACCAAAAAGGTTACCAGAAAATGATTAATTTAGGTCACCCCAACATGAACATTTGGGAGGGGGCAACTCGCTGGCAGAAAAAAGTTCAAGACCTTGGTATGTAGATTTAAGGGGAAGGCGTGAGCTTTATATCACACTGAAGAATTACATAACACACATTACCTACACATACCTGGGATTTATTCACAAACGTTTGGCGACTCTACATAATGAACAAAGGAAACAGGATGGAGGGAGATGCCACAAGATCGTAAACCAGCCACACAAACGTCTGGCTTCAACGACCACTTCCACTGGAGTGACGCTATCAGGCCCCCACCAACCGTGTCTAGCCGAAGTCAGATAAGCCTAACGTCATACCAGACGGTTTCAAACATTTCTTTCCCTTTGGCGTGATCCTCACCGAAAGAAAAGACCGTTAAGCCGAAATATAACTAAGGAGACACAATAATGATACGTCTGGTAGCAACAATACAACACAACAGTGCATCTGGCAATGACGGTAAGATTAATAATACGCCACAGTATCTGACTTTGAAACTTTACGGCCGCGAAATCAGCTCTTCGCATTCTTCTCAGAATATCTGCAGCTGTATTTCAAATACAAAGCTCACCTAACAGTGTTTTGGAACAAATTATGACGTACTATTCGCAGACCTTTCTCTACACACTGCCAGTCCACAGGAACGTTATAGGCCTATACTATTCATTAGAATTTACACCTTAATTATGATAAATATCGCTTATTGGTAAGCGATATGGGCTAAAATATACAATATTGAAATACTTATACATGTGTAATATTTATTTCATCATTATTACAATAATAAAAATAAAGCTTATATCTAAAACTTATGTCTAGTGCACCAGTTTTCTAGCTCTCCCATATTTAGCCCCTAGGCTGTATGTATGGGATAAAGCTACTATACCATCTCTCCACTCTACAAACTATGCCCCTTCAGCTGTACCCTTCTTAAGCTCCTTAACCACTTATCCCTTTTGTTGCCTAAAAATGTCCCCATTATTTTAATTGTTTCTACTTTTGTGCTTTCCAACATTCTTAATGCTACTGCTTCTTTGTTTAGCTTGTCCCATTTTTTATTCCATATAACCTCTCTCCACCTTGGAGAGAGGTTATATGGAATTTTTATCTTGGAATTTTTTGTATTCACCTTCAGCCCGCATTCCATACAAAATTTTGCAATTTCATTGATAGCATATTATTACTTATATTAAAGTCAATTTTGCGGGGTGCCCCCCTCCGTTACATAATCCATACCTACAAGGTTCTGGCTCATTTTAAAGGCATGCAGCTATTATTAGCTATTTCTGATCAACATTATCCAAAATGATTTATACTGTCGCGTTTCACTTCATCCCAGCAATAACACAGAGTGCTTTTGGAATGTTTGTATTTCGATTGCTCCATTCCCAACAGCAAATGTCAGGCACTAAACTACCTTTCCATATTGCGTGGGAGTGCAGCATAACATCTGTGATTCATTCCCGTAGTTGAAAACACCATATTTACAAATCCTGTCATTGCAATATATTCTGATGGGAAAATGACAAATGGATGTTTTTCCTTGATTAAAATTTAAAATTCAGGTGGATACTTTCTCCTCACAGCATTCGCTGTGCCAAATGATGTCTTCTCGAATGCTTCAGAAACTTCTTCCAATTCTGAAATGCGTAGTAGCTGAATTCTTCTTTTAATACGTTCTCCAAACTACGCTTATATTTCAAGTATTTAAACTTTTAATCATATTAATGCAGCAGTGAGATTTAGCTGAAATGCAAACTATCTCTAAAAATCCACTTAGATAATAAACCCATAACCCAAATATTTTAGTAATTTACCTATTCAGGTGAATACAGTATCATAGTTACCTGCAGCCAAAAATCAATTTATAAAATTTTTGCTTGTGTGTATACGTTAATTTTTACTTTCTCTACTACGTATAGTAAGTAAGAGAAGTATTGTATTCCACCCAAAAATTCTATACCGGGATTTCACCGGAAATACATGTTTTGAGATCCCTGAAACAAAAAAAAAAATTTTGGAAACATGTCCGTGTGTGTGTGTGTCTGTCTGTGTGTGTGTCTGTGAACAGCATAACTCAGAAACGAACAGTCGTATAAACACCAAACTTGGTATTTAGGTTCAGTATCTTCCAGAGATGCGACACGAAGGTTTTCAAGAAAATCCCCCCACCCCAGATTACCCTTTACATGGGACATTTTTCGAAAATTTTAATTTTTCAGAAATGGTTCTAACGATTTTGATTAAAATATCACATGTTTAAGATAGTTTAATGGCAAATAAAATGTATATCTTGAATTTTCTGGAAATGTCTCCAAAAGCATTCTTCATTATGAACGACTTTTGCATAACTGGTAAACCATAAGAGATAGACAAAATGTTACTACACAAAAAATGTAGATCGCGTTAAAATACACAAATTATGTCATATACATTTTTTTTTGCTGGGTGATGCCATTTTCGAGATGTTGCTTGTTATTCCCTTAAATTTTTCAATACTTATACTTTTTCTCAAATTCGTTATTCATTTCTTTTTGTCCTGGTAATGCAAAGAGAATGGAATACTCCACATAGCAACCAGCTCTTAAAATATTTGACTATCGCTTAAAGCCTAGCAATTCCCCTTGCATCTACAAGAAAATTAGCAATAAGATTAACATCTCGATATCTCGATTAACATGAAGCATATGGAGAATAAGCGTTTGTAAAAATAATTTAAATTAGAGAAAGACATGTGAGTGTAAAACATCAAGATTTTTTTTCAACCTCTTTAACTGCTGTGATCGTTAGCGTCCCATTCTACTGAACATGAAAGACCGGTAATTTTGCTCAGAGGCCTGTTTCTCAGGCTTGAAGTTCTTTTACGTGTCGTAAATCTACAACACGGGACCAGTGGCTTCACTTACCTTCCGAATAAAGCCATGCTAGGGATTTTTACGCCCAAAAAATCCATCGCCCTCCGCGGGTTTGAACACGCGAACTCGTGAACTAGAGGCTAGCACGGTAACCACTAAACCACGGAGGACGACTTGTATGCGTTACCTTGTCATACATGATTTGCTGAACCGATTTGTATGATAATTAAAGGATCCTTAACGTATCTTAATTATTTTGCCTATTTGGCTGCAAATTAAAAATTAAAATATCGGTTATTATTAACTTATTTTAAAATAAAACGTGCTAAAGCTTAGCAAAAATAGATTTCTAACACGTTTTTTGACATAACATTTTATAGGATGTCTATTTAAGATGTATAACAATATTCGTTACTATTATTCGTGATGTAAACTGGTCACAATGAGAAACAATACTCTTCTGATCGTATATAAAAAGAAGCCTAAGTTATTGATGTACCCCTAAAAGTTTCACTTATACTTAAATTATGTTTAACACCCCAGAAAAATCAGATTTATTAAGGATTTTCAAATCCTCACATTGTATGTACAGTAGTTTTCCTTTACACTGTGGCCACCGCACGTCTGCTTGTTCACCGGCCGCTGCAGCTTGAACTCCCGCCGAAACAGTTATAATTTCCATGCAACCGTTTCACGTTCTTATAGTTACAATTACAAATCATTACAATGATAATAAGCACATACCTTATCATAAGGGATGTTGGAAATGTGTTTCTTTGTCTACACATTACCGGAATTTTCTCAGTAAATTTTCATTGACACTCAAGAGCTCAGTATCCGAAACTGAATGAATTTCTCGTCTGATGTTTTCTTTAGTTCTTACAATGATTAGCGGTTTGTTGCATACGCCTTATTACTTCCTCTACTGCATATAATAGGTAGGGGAAGTATTGCTGTCCACCCAAAAGTTCGATACCGAGATTTCACCGGAAATACAAGCATTTTTGGAAACATGTCCGCGTGTGTGTCTGTGAACAGCATAACTCAGGAACGAACAGTCGGATAAACACTAAACTTGGTATTTAGGTTCAGTATCTTCCAGAGATGCGACACGAAGGTTTTCAAGAAAATCCCCCACCCCAGATTACCCTTTAGAAACATTTTTAGAAAATTTTAATTTTCTCAAAACTGCCTCTAACGATTTAGATTAAAATATTATATGCTTAAGATATTTTCATGACAAATAAAATGTATATCTTGAATTTTCTGGGAATGTCTCCAAAAGTATTCTTCATTGTGAACGACTTTTGCATAACTGGTAAACCATAAGAGATATACAAAATTTTACTACACAAAAAATGTAAATCGCGTTAAAATACACAATTTAAGTCATATACATCTTTTTGTTGAGTGAACCATTTTCGAGATATTGCTTGTTATTCCCTTAAATTTTTCAATACTTATTTTCTCAAATTCGTTATTCATTTTTTTGTTTTGGATATGCAAAGAATATTAATCTGTGGCAAAGATAATGATGCTGCACCTAGCAACCAGTTGTTAAGATATATGTGGATGCTTAAAGGCTACTGTATTTCCAAATTGCCCTTGTAAATATATATTCCTCTTACATCTACAAGAAAATTAGCAATAAGATAGAGTCTGCAAATGTTTATCTCGATTAACATGAAGTAAATGGAGAATAAGCGTTTGTATAAATAGTTTGTACAAGCGTAGAGACAGTCATGTGAGTGTAACACATCAGATGTTTTTTCATGTTCCCGTAGAGATAAAAATCACATATAATTAAACAAGCGGTTGTTAAAAGAACCTCAAGCCTTACAAGGAGGTTGTGAGCAAAATTTCTCGTCTTTCACGCCCAATACGGAATTGGGACGCTTAGAACCATAGTAGTTAAACTCAATTTATTTGTATTTATGACCACGTAGTTTGAAATAATGTGATACAACTGTAGAGTTAAGAAATATAACTGGATTCAAACGTTTATTAACGTGGGAGCAAAATGAATTTTGGTTTAACATTAATTGTCACTATACTTTATATGTCCATTTTATTATAAATTTTCGACTTTTCAATGTTCTGTCTATTGATGAGGAGGGAAAAAGTCGACACATTAACGCTGTAATACATATATACTAATTTTTTAAAGAAACAAAACAGTATATAGAGTAAACTTAAAAACCGCTCAACTTGGTCTTGGTAATTCTTTCATTACTGAAGAGCCTCATTTCTTCTTATGGGCACATAAAACACTTAACTTCAAAACATTAACTACTAAAAACTAAAAATTATTTACAAAGCCTTCGTTTAGAATGCCACAAAGCATAAAATAATGCTATACGGCGCAGAGAATAAAAACAAAACCGGTTACGTTTATTCCAAGCAATAAACAAATACGTGGCCAACGAGATAGAACGGTTACGACACAAACTGAAATCAGCTGGTACTTCTTACCCAGTAGTGGCCCGAAGTGAAATTACACTCGCATAGTGCATCAATATTCTAAACAAGTAAATAAATGGCTCGTAAATGCATGGCAAATGCACATTATGTCATGAAGCTATTCAGAATTAGCCGTGTTTAAGACTACCATTACTACTAACTCTGATTCGCACTGTAGCCTATCTCGTTAGCCACGACATAAATTGCCATGAAGCTGAAAAGGCGACAGTCGATCCTGTTTATAACGCTACGAATCGAATGCTATATCTGTGTCTTTGTCATTTATTAAAAATTCCAGATATGTATGTAATGAAACAGTGTCAAATCCTCTGAATAACGTGTAGGCTAATTTAATGGGTGTAGTCATTGAAATTTGTGGATACCAAAACCTTCTAATGATCCTCATGTAAAAACGTTTTGCTTATTTCCTTTTTACTAATGTTTAATTAAGTACGTTAGCACGGTATGCTGAATAATTATAGGCACGGTTGTTCACGACCTATGGTAACAATATCAGACAAGCGCAACATGTGGAACCGAATGAAAGTTCAGCAGTATGAGAATATCGTTGTTCTTGCTGCATCAAATGGCGTCAATAATAGAACCATTCTGATAGGGGTACATTATTGCACTTTCTGATGAAAAATACTTGTATTCTAAGATTACTAAACAGTGCAAGAGGCGTGGTTTCACCCTATACAAGAAAGTAATCTCATGTGCACCCAACAAAAAAGGTAAGGCCACCTCAGGACTTATTTCAAAGGTAAGAAGTAGGGAAATCCACAACTGACCACCATCACACCCCAGAGAAAATTTGAAGGTGGAATCCCATGCCTCTGGACCACATCCTGCAATTCAGAGGGCCATTGCACTGTAATTAGGAATCTGTGTTACCACTGTGAACACCATAATCAACCAAGATTTGAATCTAGAAAAGTGCCATTAGAGCCGGGGATATAAGCTGTTGCCTAAACGCATTGCAGAACGTGCCACTAACAGCAGAAAGCTGTATGAACGATACCTAGCTGGTGAAAAGTGGATGTTTGTTGTCTTTTTGGATGAGGAGTTGTTTATATAACTGACTGCAACAATATATTACCGACGAAGGGGAAAAAATTGAAAGTTGGTATAAGGCAATTAGCGAAACTTTCCCCAATGGTTTCATGGTAATTGCAAGGTAGAGTTACAATAGCAAATGAACCATTTGTCGTGTACATAAAAGTGTGAAAATGAACTTGCTTATTATCAGACTAACGTCCTGATACCAATTTTCCATACAGAAATCCCTAATGTCAATGGTGCAGATGTAAATATATTCTGGGTGCATCAAGATAAGGCGTCAAGTCATACGTCTTCTTCAACCTAAAAAGTTTTGGAGAACATAGAGAGAGAAATGGGAAGACATTCCATACCTTTCAGCGTCATTCGTGTTAAGTCATCTAATGCATCACTGATGGAGTTTCGTGCATTTGGGTTACTGAAAAGAGCCCTTGGAAGCAGACGGCCGCGAACTTTGGATGGTCTCTGGAAAGCTGCCAGGAGGAATGAAATAAACTGGACATCCCTGTATTTCATAGCAGTTTGCTCCAATGGAGGCTGTGCTGCAGATTGATAGCTCGAGCTAAAGGCTGCCAGATAGAACATCACTGCTGGTACAGGCGTGGTTTTTCATATGGTAAGGCGGTCTTAAGATTGCGTACAACCCTCTGTATAAAGAGAAAGAACTACTAAAAATCAGTGAACGATATTTTATATTGACAGCTGAGATGATTCTTTTTCTGAGTCTTCATATTGTGACGTATGAGTATTATTGCGTATGTGACCTGGCTGCCCAGATCGGATATTGCGCAAGAGTGGAGGGGATAAGCCAATTAGCATAGCGTTACCACGCCGAGTTGAGCGTGGGTTTAGTCAGTCCAGGCGAGTTACTGCAAGAGGCAAGTTGTTAGTGTGTGCGCGCTGCCCATACCAGCGGTATGGCGTCCTCATCGACAGGCAAGGAAACAAGGAGGTAATGTAATCCCTTTACATGAATAAAAGCACTGGCCATCCAGTTAGTTTAGTAATGGATTACTATAGCAGATAGTCCCTTTCCTCATCCACACCATATAATAATACCATTAATAAGTATATTCTGATATATTTTTTATAATTTCTCTGAGCTGCGTCCCCCGTCTGACCTCGTATAACGTGAATTATTAACTTTAAGATCCTCGGTAACCTTATCGCTCTACCCCCATTGAGCTAGATTGTAAAGAGGTCACGACAATATTCACCAGCTTCACCTCTGTTTCGTTGTATATGTTAAGGGTTTCTGCATTACGTGAAAACTATGTAGCTTTTATGTTACTGAATAATAATGAAACCAAATACAGAGCGAGAGAGCTCCGTTAGATTCGCATTCGAGAGGTCCCGGGTTCGATTCCCGGCGGCCGTCTAATCTGACTATGGGTATTTTTGTAGTTTTCCCTGGTCGGTAAGCAAATACTGGGATGACTTCTCATCTATGACGATTTCGTTTCGATTATTTCCCTTTTATTCCGTTTCTTCTCATGTTTCTAGGTTTTGTGGCAGATGGCGGTGCCCTACAGATGCTGCGGATGCTTACTCAAAGGAAAGAGTGGACACTAGAGGGCTTTGTCGACGAGTTATTCATTGCCCTCTCTAGGCAGCTCCAGCAGTGGGAAGTGTGTTCGAGAATGGAATTGCTAGGGACTTTTGGACGTCTCCGTGGCCTGCCTGTCTACCTTCAGCCTAAAGACTCCTGTGGTTCTTTCACTTCATCCCTGCCTTCTGGGGGTGGTAGCTGCAATGCATCTGTGTAGGTAAATGTGTGTGAGGTGTCCGCTTCCGTTGTATAACGGATATATCTATAATCTTTATATGTTTTCGAGGTATTCTCACAAAGTATGATAAGCTTGCTTACAATACTACTGAAGTGTAGAGGATGCAACGGTAATTTTATTTAAGTAATTTATAAATCGAGCGGAATGGATCACGCGGTAGTGTCTGTGGCCCGCACTCGGGAGGTCTGGGTTCTATTCCTGTTCCAAAAGATCTTTCAGGGGTTTCCCCGCGTTGCTAGGTGAATGCTGGGGAGGATCATGACATCATTCGAATTTCTTGTGCCTCCACGTCACCTTTCCATATGCTTCGCCTGCTTCAGGGTTTAAAGTGTAGGCGGGTGTTTCGACGTTGCATGGCAGGGAAAAGGATGCTCTATGTAACTTTTCGTCCTCCAGAATGGGTGCGATCTCCGAGTCTCGGGCCCTTCAATGGGATGTACAAGCCTGCAGAGGAAGAGGGGAACCGGTTGCACCAGCTGTCATCCGGGGATCTTCACAGATCTTCTGTCATGCCACCTGGTCCGGCCGCTCTGTCTCCTCTCGCCTTACCAATCCCTGCCAGTGGCACCCCGTCAGGGGCTTAGGTACAAAAGAGCTTGTAGGTTGAGGTACAAAGTCCCCTCCTACCTAGTCCTACTCCTCTAAATAATCTACAAAAGTCTCTTGATCGATACGTCATGGCATCAGTTGATGTTTTGCATAACACGAGGAGAACTAATAATAATAATAATAATAATAATAATAATAATAATAATAATAATAATACAAATAAGTTTATTCTTACACTTTCCATACATAAACTACTTTTTCCATTAGTACAGTATTACTGTACACTTATTACTACAATTAAGATTATATACTGTAATTTAAAATTCACTGATTTATGGAGTTGCATTACTTCCATCCCACATTGTATTTAACACCATGTTATCTATATAATGGGATTATATAATAATTAGTAATAATAGTAGTAGTAATATCAACATTTCAGTACCTGCTACAGTCTGCACGCCATCCTCCAGTTGCCGCGAGCTATTTTGGACATGTCAAACTCTCAATATCAATTTGCTCTGACTATAAGGTCAAAGCGCCATAACTCTAAGTGGCTCCTACTAAAGGTCATAAATTAATTTAGAACTTTGATAGGAGCCTGGGGGAGGGGGCACAATCTGCACTGCTGACCACAAGTAGCTAATTTGTGTAATGGAGTAACCTGCAACTCGAGGCTGTTCCTTGACTCCCGACCTTCTTCGATGGGATTGTTGCAGGCGGAAAGCTTCGAGTAATCAGATCAGTACCACGAAGAAATTAAAGAGAGAGAGGAGGAAGATCAAAGAGGAAAACAAAGGAATTTAAACATGCAAAAAGCTGTGTAATATAGTTATTATAGTTGCACTCATTAGGCGGCAATTATAGTAATATTGAACGGTAACCAGTAGATATTAAAGAAGATTATTATATATTTATATACAATATTTCATGTTTAAATAATAACAAAACTTATTTTAGTAGCAATTTTCAATTAGCAAGTAATATAAAAGTGTCAGTTATATTATTGGGAATTCATCACCAAGAAATGGAACTGTTCTTTTTCACTTCCAATCAGACTTGCTCACTCCATCTCTTCTTTGATCTTCCCATTCACTTCTGATCTTTTGAATTGCATTCATAGACAAGTTTAGTTGGTTTTGTTTATGCCACTCTTATCACGATACCATTTTCCTCTGTATTTCACTGTTAATTGTATAATGCCTCAAATTCTCATTAACATTTCTCAAATAACTCTTCGAGGAGTTAATGTACAACTATCAGTGCCTACTATAAATTGATGCTCTGTTACATATAGTTAGGAATTCCAATTCTGTATAATTTTAAAAGCAATCCAGTATCCAAACAGTGTCAAAAGCTTGTTCCACGTCGAAAAAAACAGCACCAGTGTACTTTTTCTTGCAAATCCTTCGGTGATTATTAATTATTGGTGAACAGTTGAATGCTGTGGACGAAAACCAAACTGGAAGTCTGGAATTATATTATTTTGATAAACGAAGGAGCACACATTTCATTATAACTTTCTCAGATAGCTTTGATAACGTGGGCAGCAGCCTAATTGGTCAATAGCCAGATGGAATATGCTTTGAATTATTTGTGTTGTAAAAGAAAATAATTTCTGCAAACTTCCATGATGGAGTAAAGTAGCCCATTCTCAAGGAGGCATTGTAGATTTCAGTTACTGCACAAGTGCACAAGAGATTTCTTAGTCAGATACTTGAGCACAATGTTGGGTATTAGATCATGCCCGAGGGACTTTTTATTTGGAAGATTCTGAATTAGGTATGCTAATTCTTGTGGAGACGTGTCGGAAATTTTGTTTGACAGAGTTCATTTATGAATGATTTGATAAAGTTCATACTAGATCCTTGAAGTTATTTTGGGGAAAATATTGGTTTGTAATAACAAGCAAGAATATTGCACTTTGCTTGGGTATCAGTGTATACTTGAGAATTTTCGCCAAAAGCAAGGATGATAGGTGGTTTTCGAAGGATCCGTGTTGAAGCCTGCCAGAGGGAATTGCCATTGAAGTACAGAGGATAAATAGTTTTGATATGAATTAAGAGATGCTGTTCTGGTCAGTTCTAACCATCCTTATAAGACCATTGAGCCTTCATCACTACCATGGTAGCCTATCGCGTTGCCATTCTCTTCTAACTTTGTGATTTTCTCGTATGAGCTTAATAATATGCAATAGTAGAAAGAAGTGTTGATGTGGACGTTGTGGGACTGCTGTTGATTTACTGCTGGAGCAGATGGTATCTGTAAAACGCTTGATAGCTCTGTAGAGTGTTCCTAGCTGATACGTTGAGACTAATGCAGAATCCAGATTACATTAAAATGTTTGCAAATAAACAAACCAGTTTATTAGTCATGGTTTTTGAATTGTTGAACTAGGTTTTAGTTGGAAGGTGTCCAGAACTGGGTAATGCTCTGAATCAAGTGCAGTCAAAGATGTGACGAACATTGGAGAATGTATGTTTTTATGTAGTAGAGTAAGAAATTTAGATTTAACTTTACTGCGAAAACTGTATATTAGGAGCTACGAAGGCAGATTGGAGATATTTTTCCTTAACCTCTTTCGAACAGCTCTCAGATGTATTCACGTCATCAGCTAAAGCTTGGAATCTATTCTGGTAAGAAATTGCTGAAATGTATACGCTTGATGCAGTAGCACATACATTATTGAAATGTTTACTGACAGAGGTATTTGAACTGCGGGAAAATGCATTATTTAAAGCATTGCTGGGGCCTGCATCTTTACTTCTTTGAGCTAACGATAATTTAGAAAGCCTTGCGTGATGAGCTGTAAGAGTTGTTTGATCGCTCGACGTTTTGTGAGCCTTCGTTTGTTTAACCTTCTTGTTACTAGAGTAAGAGAAAACATTCATAACTAAAATGGCTTCATTACTCTATGTCATATTTTGAGAATCGTTACTTACAGCTTCTGCTTGCTGCTGATCTTCTTCCATTGCAGGGGAATTTTTATTTCCTTGTTCATAAGCTTGCATTTGAGTGTGCACTAATGAATTATATGATGTGCCAATGCCTAAGATAACCTCTTTGAGGCAATTGCATTTTTATCACGCTAAATTGAAATAATTGCAGACATTAACTTATGGAACACACGTGTAATTTTATAATGCGATAAAACACTTTTAGTAACTGATGAAATCAACTCTAGTGAATTAACTACAATTAACACATTTATTTTACAAAGTGAATTTCTTTCCGCTTAAACGCCAAGCCACGGCCACCTCGATCATCTTTAAACTTAGGGAGCCTGTCATTGCTGTACCATCACTCCTGGACCCGGCCGTCCGGTGTCTCCTGGCGACTAATCCTTCGTCTCAGGAACGCCCCCTTGTGGGGCATAGGTACAATATCCACTCTGGATTGGTGCCGAGTCCCCTACTTAACAGAGGATATGATACATAGGAATATTTCAGTAATACAGCCATGTTACTCAGTTACTCATCTCTTGGTCTCCTGTATAAAGTGCCAAGTGAGCCTTGTTTGATATAACCCTAAAACATTTGATGTGATAAACTCACATGATTTTCTCTACCTCTATCTTTATTAGTGAGTATACAAACTATTCTTACTAAACCTTATTTTTCTATCTGCTGCGTTTTAATCCAAATGAATCTTGGCAGAAACAGCTAAATTGCACAATATGTAGATACAAAGAGAATAGCGACAGTCAAAAGTTCAAGAACTGTAAGCTATACGCTGCCTTAAAGTTCCATACTTAAATTGCCAGAAACAACTGAATGTTAAAAGGATTTCAAGAGAATTACCAAGTAATGAAGAATTCGAACTTTTAATAACGGATGCCATAATGTCATAAATAACGGTTACAATGTCTTACTTGAATTAAACCGTCAGTTAATGTACTTTCAATTACTACAGGTATAAATCTCTGATTTGCTCCACAAATTTCTGAACATTGTTAAATCAACTACAGGTCCTGAATGAGCAATTCTAGCTAAAATATTTTAGAGAGATCTACACTTTATGGGAAGTACGTTTTCTATATGCCTTAGCCTTTACTAGTTATACAAGATTATACAAAATTCCTTCCCAAAGAAGAAGACTTCTTAGGCTATTCCCGAAAAATTTAAGATAAACATTTTATTTCTCATGTAAGCATCTTTAATATACGGTGTTTTAACCAAAATCGTTAGATCCGACTTTTATAAAATCAAAACTTTCGAAAATTTTTCCATGAAAAGGGTAGTTGGGTGGGGAATTTTCTTGGTAATCTTCGTGTCATACCCTTGCAAGATATTGAACTTGAATATCAAGTTATGCTGTTTACAGAAACACCACGGATGTGTTTCCAAAAATGCTTTATTCGTATTCAGAGGGCCTAAAAGCATGTATTTCTGGCGAAATCCCGGTGTCAAATTTTTGGTTGGAGTGCAACACTTTCTCTACCTACTATGTACGTGGGAGAGAAAGTAAGAAAGAATGGCATGTTTTCAATTAATTATCATAAAATGATAAGCTTTGTATCTCAACACTCAGATTTCCTTCAAGTTAGCTGAACTCAGAAAGGATCTATTGCAGTTTCTGGGTAAATCGAAGCTAGTGTTACACTCACATGACACTCTCTACTCTTGTACAAACTATTTTTACAAACGCTTATTCTCCATATGCTTCAGGCTAATCGAAATATCAAGATGTTATTCTTATTGCTAATTTTCTTGTAGATGCAAGGGGAATTGCTAGACTTTAAGCTATAGTAAAATATTTTAAGAGGTGGTTGCTACGTGCAGTATTACATTCTCTTTGCATTACCAGGACTAAACAAAATTAATAATGAATTTCCATTTGAGAAAAGTATAAGTATTGAAAAACTTAAGGGAATAACAAGCAATATCACGAAAATAGTTCATTCAACAAAACAAATGTATATGACATAAATTGTGTATTTTAACGCGATCTATATTTTTTGTGTAGTAAAATTTTGTCTACCTGTTATGGTTTACCAGTTATGCAATAGTCGCTTACAATGAAGAATACTTTTGGAGACATTCCCAGAAAATTTGAGATATACATTTTATTTATCATAAAAATATCTTAAACATATGATATTTTAATCAAAATCGTTAGAGCATTTTTGCGAAAATTAAAATTTTCGAAAAATGTTCCATGTAAAGGGTAATCTGGGGTGGGGGATTTTCTTGAAAACCTTCATGTCGCATCTCTGGAAGATACTGAACCTAAATACCAAGTTTGGTGTTAAACCGACTGTTCTTTCTGAGTTATGCGCGCACGCACGCACGCACGCACGCACGCACCCACGCGCACACACACACACGCGCGCGCGCGCGCGCGCCCGGACATGTTTCCAAAAATGCTTTTTTTGGATTCAGGGGGTCTCAAGACATATATTTCCGGTGAAATCTCGGTATCGAATTTTTGAGTGGGATACAATACTTCCCCTACTTACTATACGTAGTAGAGAAAGTAAAAAAGAGATTGGTCAGGCCATTTTTGCAAGCACCCGATCAAATGGAATTTGCTCCATAAGCTCCCGCCGCAATAATTGCCCATGTATTTCTATACTATTTGTCTGTCACTCCTCGGAGTTTTCTTAAACTTACCCGAATACCTTGTGTAATAAGAGAACGTAATATTTCTCTAATGTATATCCACATAGACACTTATTTGGAACATATTATCGCTAATGACTTGCAGGTTGTGAAAGACTGCTGCGGAAAAGCTTATGCTAGTATTTCAAAAGGTATCATCAGAGTTTTTAATACAAAGAGCCAATACAGTTGATTCAAAGTGCCAAACCAATTACTCCTGTATTAGTATGCAAACGTAGCAGTTGGAAATCTCATTCAAATGTCAGATCAGCTGACTTCAGCTCTTTACGTATGCACATCAGTTAGCTGAAGCAATAAACCGAGATTTAATAGCACGAGACTCTGTAACCGAGCTAACACGTTGAAAATAGAAGCAAGGAAGAAGTAACGTGTCTTTATTCTGTTTTATGGCACATTTCCTAACCTTCATTCGTTGCTACTGCTGTTCTGGGAAGATTTTATCCTTCGTTCCTGGAAGTAGAAGGGAATGTTTCCTGTCTATAGCTTTCCACCCACTACCTACTAAATTTCATACAGTTCCTCTGCTCCAAACAACATTCTGCAAGGTAGACATTTGGTCATTTCTTATTATTTTCAAAAGGGCCTCCAAAGATTTGATTTAAACACGATAACAGCAACACAAAAAAATCTGATGTGTTACACTCACATGACTTTAACTACTCTTGTACAAACTATTTTTACAAACGCTTATTCTTCATCTACTTCATGTTAATCTAGATATCGAGATGTTAATCTTATTGCTAATTTTCCTGTAGATGCAAGGGGAATTGATAGGCTTTAAGCGATAGTCAAATATTTTAAGAGGCGGTTGTTATGTGGAGTATTCCATTCTCTTTGCATTACCAGGACAAAAAAATGAATAACGAATTTCCATTTGAGAATAAGTATATTATTGGAAACTTTAGGGGAATAACAAGCAATATCTCGAAAATGGTTCACTCAACAAAAAAGAAATGAAAATGACATAACTTGTGTATTTTAACGCGACCTACATTTTTTGTGTAGTAAAATTTTGTCTATCTCTTATGGTTTGCCAGTTATGCAAAAGTCGTTCACAATGAAGAATACTTTTGAAGACATTCCCAGAAAATTCGAGATATACATTTCATTTGTCATGAAAATGTTTTAAACATATGATATTTTAATCAAAATCGTTAGCTCCATTTTTGAGTAAACTAAAATTTTCGAAAAATCTTCCATGCAAAGGGTAATCTGGGGTGGGGGGATTTTCTTGAAAACCTTCGTGTCGCATCTCTGGAAGATACTGAACCTAAATACCAAGTTTGGTGTTTATCCGACTGTTTGTTTCTGAGTTCACCGACAGACAGACACACAGACAGACACACGGACATGTTTCCAAAAATGCTTTTTTTGGATTAAGGGGGTCTCAAAGCATGTATTTCCGGTGAAATCTCGGTATCGAATTTTTGGGTGGGATACAATACTTCCCCTACTTACTATACGTAGTAGAGAAAGTAAAAATGTGTATGACATAAATTGTGTATTTTAACGCGATCTACATTTTTTGTACTAAAATTTTGTATATCTCGTATGGTTTACCAGTTATGCAAAAGTCGTTCACAATGAAGAATACTTTTGAAGACATTCCCAGAAAATTCGAGATATACATTTCATTTGTCATGAAAATGTTTTAAACATATGATATTTAAATCAAAATCGTTAGCTCCAGTTTTGAGTAAACTAACATTTTCAAAAAATCTTCCACGTAAAGGGTAATCTTGGGTGGGGAGGATTTTCTTGAAAACCTTCGTTTTCGCATCTCTGGAAGATACTGAACCTAAGTACCAAGTTTGGTGTTTATCCGACTGTTCATTTCTGAGTTATGCTGTTCACACACACACACACACACACACACACACACACACACACAGACACATACACGGACATGTTTCCAAAAATGCTTTTTTTGGATTCAGGGAGTCTTAAAACATATATTTCCGGTGAAATCTCGGTATCGAATGTTTGGGTGGAATACAATACTTCCCCTACTTACTATACGTAATAGAGAAAGTAAAAACGTACACATATAACTTGTGAAGTCATCTTCGTTCTAACTAATTTTTACGTAAGTGAGAAATCATAAGAGATAGGCTAAAATGAGCTCATCTAAGTGTAGAATTTCTGTCAAATAAGCTTTTTGCGTCATTAATCCTTTAAATTTATACAGCTTGAAATTATGGGATACCAATGAAGGAAATGTCTTTGAAAATGTGGAATTCTTTTCCACGCGACTCAATAAGCAAAGCTGATTTACGGTACTTACAGTTGTGCTTTGTTTTCATATCGTGCATACAATCCAGTTAATTTAAGGTAATTTATGGGCAAACGTTCATCGCGAATAATGCAAAGTAGACAGAAGAATCATTTAAATAGTTTAATGTATAAGGATGTAATGAGTGCGGTAAACTGTAGAGTAGAAAGGCAGTATCAAAATAACTAACGGGAATCGAACCTGGGACCTCCCCGACGGGAGCTTCAGGCGTTACCGCGGAGCTATCTTCTCGGTCAAGGCAGGAGTAGATTTTTTTCCTTTAACTTTCAAATACGTTCATCAAAAAACCTTATGCCAGTGCACTGTGAAAATCCAAAAATGCGGAGTTTTCTTCTGATTGCTTTCATATTTCTATCATATACTCACAACCTAAAGCATATAATGCACACAAAAGTTTAACAAGCTATGTCAAACCGATGTTAAGACATTAAATTTTATTATAATTACTTTTTGATGTGGTAATTTGAAATGTTCCTTGGAGCATGCGGCTTATCGTATTCCTCCCAAAATTTTAATTTGAGCTTTGTAGGTATACAAACATAATGGAATTGTTGCGCAGGAATTTATTAATTTTAATTAGTTTAAAATAAACAAAACAAATAGTATAAATGTCATTGAACTCTTCAACTTTTTCAATGAACGTTATGGTAATAATTAATTTTAATTTAATCATTTAACATTTTTTTAACTAATTCACAACTGTTTTTAGAGCCGTAATTCCTGAAGCTCTGCTGAAAATTCAAGCCAGTAGGTAATAAACTTAGGTACTAAGAGCATTTTGAAAAGTAAAAAATTATGAATAATTGGAAATGGAGTGGGATAGTTTAGGCGAAAACGTCGTAGACCGCATTCGGGAAGTCCCGGGTTCAAACCAATCTGATAGAGGATTATTTCACTGTTTTCCTCGTTCGCTAAGCGAATGCTGGGTTGATTAAATTGATACACGTATTTTCTTATCATCCCTGTTATCACTACATTTCATTTTCTTCCTCTTCACTGCCATACCAGACTGATCACCCATCCTGAATATGCTATGATCCAGGGTCAGCTTGCTCCTCGACAGTTACGTACCCGAGGCATTGGCTTTTAAGTCCTTGATGGTGTAAATCCTACAAAGATAAGGGGTAATCCGTTAAAGAAGAAGAAGAATAAAAGGACTTGAGAAAAATGGAGTTTAAAGTACACTGCGATGTTTTACCTAAATGGTACAGGCCCTATTAAATAGCCATTTGTGGCTTTAAAGATGTTGATATTAAAAAAGCAACTACGTAGCATGAAAATCAAATTAAATTACAGCATATATTAACCGAATACTGATCAACAGAAACTTCGGCTAACCGAAAGCGTTCCAGTCGGCAAATTCAGTTTGTCAGTTTGTACCATAACTGGCTGGGCTGATTAAAAATCTTAAAACTGGCTCAGAATTATTGACGGACGATAAAATGATTGACAGTGTCATCGACGACCAAGAGCCTACTGAAAAAGGACCATCCAGTGAGGAAGCTCTTCACTGTCTTGAGACAGCTGTGAAGTTGTTAGTTCAGCAAGAAGAACGTGATGCTATAAAATTACTGTCTTTAAAACGTTTGCGAGGTTTAGGAGCGAAACCTTGTCTCAACTCTGAAGCAAAGATAAAAAAGATAAATAGTAAATAATAGAAATGTTGTACTTATTCCTAAACTGCAGATCTACTTTAATGGCCATTTTGAAATGATTAAACTAGGCTAGTCAGCCCTCTATAAATGCATTTACAGCTTTGTATTTAATATCAGTGTTTGATTCATACTGCGCTTTAGACATTTGGTACAATTTGTTTTCGTAAATGATCCGTTAACCGAAAAATCAGTTATCCAAACACTCCCCATCCCTAATTATTTCTGAAAACGGATGCTCTGTATAAGTATAATAACAGTGAAAAAACAAAACAAAAACTAAATAAAGATACATAAAGATGTTACATTTTTTTATCTAGTTTCAGCGATTTATCTGCCTTAATAAAATTATGGGACAAGTAGGGTTTCTTTATCTTCTGAGCTATAAACAACCAACAGGGTCATCTATACCATTATTACGGACGATGAATGAACGAAATAGTTGAAATGATGCTCTAATGGACCCCTAGAGCCTAGAGTTATCCGACATTCTTCGTCTCAGTGTAAGGAAAACCCTCGGAAAAAATCTTATCCTGATAACTCATCCTGTCCGTGATTCGAATTCGGGGCCTCTTCAATGCGAGGCAGACCTGCTACCATCACACTATGGAGAATTTTGAACAATAATAGACAAAATTAACAATATTTCTGAAATCTGCGGAATAATTTTACTTTAGTGGACATCTTTGGGCCATTCTATGGTAAATAAGACGTGTCATATAAAACATGAACTTATAAAAACTTCTCATCAGTGTATTCGATATTGTTCTCAAGTTATCAGAACTACACAATATGTACCAGATTAAACTCCATAATTCATATTAATTAGCAAGAAGAAATATCATGTTTCCTTCGTAACAGCTATGAGTAACAAAAACTGTATTTGGTTAAATAACGTGCATTCCCTTCATGATTCCAGAAATAATTATTGTAAGCACTAGAACAAATTTACAGTACTTCTTCTTTAATAACATTTTTTATTGCTCACTATTAAACATTAAAAGCAATGTGTGTAATTCACCTTTGTTTGATAGACAATTCAATGTGAAAACAATAATGTAGTTTCTGTGATTTAGTAGCAGAAGAATTTCAATGAATCATATATTGTTAATTTATTTCAAATAACTTTTTGTAGCAAGAGTAATTTCCGAGATATTCATTATTAATGGTTCCGTTTGTTCAATACTTAAACATGTGACTATCGCTATTCCCTTTGTACTGTAGTGAAATGTGTAACTTGATATTTATGAGAGGCTTATCTTGATTAAAATGAATCGGATAAATAAATTAACTTTAGTAAAATAATTTTATACCCACTAATAAACTACAGAAGGTAAAGAATGTTATGTGAATGTAACATATCATTTTTTTTACATTCTCCACTATGTACTTACAGAAAGTAGAGGAAATAATTCATTCCACCCAAAACTTCAATACCACCGTAAGTAGATACTTAGATAAGGTATCTTTATTGGTTTCAAATCACTGAAGTTATTACACAAGCATTTTTTGCAAGGGTCATTAACCGTACATGCATATTTGAGATACAAGTAGGCTGACAAAATAAACAACAGAAAAAGAAAAAAACAAAACGAAAAGGAATAAGTAAAAGGAAAATAGAGATAAATTACTTTTGACTAACTGAAAACATTTGACCTAGCTTCGCGCACTTTAGCCAAAAAATTGCCCATGTTTTGCCAGTTCATCCGGTGAGCCAGTAGCTCCCAACATTCCAATCTCTTTCTTGAGGGACTTAAGAATTTTTCTTTGAATTTAATCCTTCGCTGGTTCTCCCACTGTGCACATTCCGCCAAAATATGTACCCAGTCCTCATCCAAATCGCAGAATGGGCAGATTCTCCTGCCAGAATCGTCAGTCATTTTCTGTGCCCTCCAGCCCCCCATGCCATTCCTTATCTCTCCTTTAGTTAAGTATATATACCTCTTTACCCCAGTTATATTTTATTTCATTTGCTAGACTTAGAGAGGGTTTAATTTTACAATCCGGTTCTATTTCCTGTTGGTTGATGTCTGTCTTCTTTTGACACCTTTCCATATGTTCTTGTCACACCATAAGTACATGTTTTGAGGTCCCCTGAACCGTGAAAAAGTATTTTACAGAAAACTACCGTATGTGTGTGTGTCAGTGTATGTGTATGAGTGTCAGTCTGTGTCTGTGAACAGCAGAGCTCAAAAACGAAGTGTTCTATAAATAGGGAAGAAGTGGTTAACCATATATAAACTTGTGTTTCAAAAAATTATAATGTTTGAAATAGATTTGTTGCTGCGACGTATGGAAAGCCAATTTGAAGTAGATCATTTCTTTACGTTATTTGCACCACGCTTTGGGCGTCAATTTTGAAGTAGGTTGTATTGAAGGAGTTGTATTATATTTCAACTGTTGGAGAGCCAACATGAAGTAGTTGCAACCGCACGTATGGTACTCGGTAGCCTTCGCCCCAAATGTACTTTCCGGTGGCCTTTGCCCCAAATGTTTAAAATTATATTAACTTAATAATTTTTACTGTTTCTTTAAATATTATATTTTATGTTTGCCTCGGCTGCGTCAGTATTATTAGAGACACGTTCCTCTTTGCAGGGTTGTGGTGTGACTGAAGAATGTAGGCTTATACAGATTTTAAGTTTTTTCTTCACTCCATTTATTAATACTTGACACGATTTAAATAACACTTCACTGATAGAGAGACAGAGAGCTGTGAGCTATTTTTAATTAATTACTTGCACTTTTTTAACACGTAAACTTTTTTTTGTCTCACACAAAATACGTATTTTACTTCTCGAGGACGTGTCTCGCGTCCAGTTATGAGCACTGTCTACAAGCAACTCGTCCAGTTACAAGCACTGTCTACAAGAAACTGACTTCATTTCTACTGCTTAAATTTGTAAATTTCTGTATTTCAAGTCTCTGATTAGCTATTCCTAATCCAATAGAATACTTTCATTTAACTTATGCTTTGCTTTGGTTGTTGATTGGCTATTTTTATACTTTCTCAAAAATTATATTACTGGTTCCTCCAAGAATGACTAGTAGTATTATTGCACTTTCTTACTCATTATTACCTCAAGGTTACCTCATTGTTAGCAAATTTTAACCTATTATTCTCACAGCTCCTACATTATTAAATTATATGATACATTCACATAACATTATTAAACATGGATACAATAATATAAAAATTTACAATGCGTCATCCACTACAGTCCTTGCATTGGCTCCTAACTTCATCAAAGTTTTCTTCACATGTATGCAAGTGGTGGTTTTTTCCATCTGTAGGTTTTTGATATGCTGCAGCTGAACCTATACCAGCATCTTTCTTGGCACCGTTCTTCTTTGGACACTTGACTCGTCTGCATACACACTTTGACCTTCTTCCATCGTTCGTTGATTTGGATGTTGCTGCTTCGAAAATTCTTTGTTTTTCTTACGGAGTAAATGTTAGGATTTTACTTTTTTGTAACATATTTTCGGGAATTTACTATTTTGCTGGTTGCTGCTATTTGTTGTTGAGGTGATAATGAAGCTCAAAAACGAGAGGTCGGTTTGAAATTTTCAGTTTTCTTAAACTTGGCTCTAACGATTTCGATTAAAATAACATGGATATGTTTAAGACATCTTCGTGACAAATAGAATGTATATCCTGAATTTTCCGGGAATAGCCTCTGAAGTACACTTCGTTTAGAATGAGTTTTGTATTGGTAAACCTAAGAGACAGATGAAATCTTACTATACATAAAATGTAGATCCCATTAAAGCACACTATTTATGTCAAATTATTTTTTGTGGAGATAACCATTTCCGAGATATTCCTTGTTGTCATCTGAATTTTCAAATACTTATACTTTTTTCAAATGGGAAGTCGTTATTTTTTTCCTTTTTTCTTCTCCTGACCATGTAAAGAGACTGTAATTTCAAAGGTGTTACATAGTGACTAGCTCTTAAAGGATTTGACTATCACTTAAGCCTATTTTATTTTCCTATTCCCATGGTAGCGACAAGGAAATACGTAATAATTTTATTCTAAAAATGTTTATCTCGATTAAAATAAAGTAAAACAAACTTTTGTAAGTATATTTATTGAACAATTAGTAGAGAATATTAGTGAACATTACACACAAGAGTTTTTTGTGATTATCTATTTTTCCTGTATAGAAATGCAAGAATGAAATACCAACTACGGCCAATTCTTTTAAGATAAGGTATTAATGTTCTGCAGTATTAATTTTTCTTGCATTATATTTATTTATGGGTTAAAATAATTTTATTTTAAACTCTAACACCTGTGGAATTACCACTATAGCAATGTTTGAAAAATAGCACCAGCATCTTATTTGTGAAGTACACCTAACAGTTTTATAAATTATATTCTAATATTCCCTTAAGAAATCCAACCATTATAGGTGCGTTCGCATCTATGTAGTGCCTATTAGCAACAGTTGTCTGTCATATGTTTTTCTACAAGTATGAAAGAACTCACTATCGTTACGTGCAATGGGTTGAACATTTACATGCAAATTATGATAAAATTGCTAAAAGTCATACAAAATTGAGGTTAGTTTATGCGAAAACCTCCTAAAAATTTAGGTTTTTACTTTCTCTATTACCTACGAGTAGTCGGCAAGATTAATACTTTACATATTCCATCAAAAAAGTTTTATACAAAGATTTCACTGTAAATACATAGTTTTAATCCACTGAGTTAAAAAAGGTCGCTGTGTGTTTCTGCCATTCTGTGTGGGTGCGATAATAGACTGAGGTCGGGAATAGTTTGCAAACTCGCGAAGATAATAATGGGGACTTCAGGTCGTGTAATTCCGTCTAGGACATGTTGGCGATTATTGAAATTCAATACGGGAATCTCACTTCTCAGTCTGTGTGACATGTGCCCGGCTTAATTATTGCTCTTCGTGATGTTGATGGTGACATCGGACTCTCTTGGGACTCAATGGCTTATAGAGAACGCAAACACAAAGCACATATGGCGATACTAAACAAAAATGAAATAATTAGCGCTAGAACATTTTGGGCAACTTTCTTTGTGTCTAAATTGATACTATACAGGACACAATGCATCTTGAACGATCATCATAGGAAGAAAACAAGAAATAAGCGTTAAAGTTTAGCTGAGGTAACATTGATAACATTTATTATTAAATCTCGCAAGCTTAGCTACAATATTTGGCTTGCAGGTTGAAGTGGTTTATTTTTAGTTGGTTGGAAGATGCTTCATGTTTATCTGCACAACATATGGGAGCCAATTTGTTGCGGTCACTTCGTGTTATCTTATTTCTGGGCGCCTGTTATTGTTTTACTACTTTGAATGTTGGGTTCATTGTCCTCCGGCTAGCTGTTATTATTATTATTATTATTATTATTATTATTATTATTATTATTATTAAGTCGAGCATATCTCTTGATCAAGGTGTGTAAACGGAAAGGATTTGTTACTCAAAGATAACACTGATAAAAGAATTTGTTTTTACACTTTTATTACCGTCACAATTAATTAAGTTCACATATTGACTCGTGATACACGCCAGACTGAAACTGTTATATTTTCTAATATCACTATAATCACTTATTTACTGCACATTATTAATTCGCGTGTTTCACATTTATAACAAACTTTAAGACGCGAGAGATTCTGTAGAATTGCGACGTGTAACTCGCGAACGATTCTGATGAACTAAGTGACGTTTAACTTCTGAATGATTCTGTTGGACTCAGCGACGTGTAACTCTTGGATGATTTTGTTGAACTGGGCAACTGGCTTTAGATTTTTATACTCCCACACCCCGATATGCCTAAACATTATAACCGAGCTGCTATTGGTTAATAAAACGTGCCAACATTAGTGTCTATTTTTATATCCAATCAAAAATTACGAAAACATATGCTCTAGGGAAGAAATTCCCGCCATCCCAATCTGACGTCATTTTCTTGTCTCTAATAATTGATAAACAACTCACCCCCTCGCTCATTGTTACCCGCTCTTATTGTCAGTTTCAGTGAGGCCGTGTAAACTTATTTCCTAACAATGCATATAATTAACAAACATCTCAAATCAATGTCATACAATAATGCTTATTTACACTACAATCACTCTGGCATTTACATTATTGTGATACAAATTACTGCCACAAGGTTAGAAATGAACAGAGTTAAGAAGATCTCCAATAAACACAGAAAGGATTCAACTTCAACAGAGACTTCTGGAAATTACTCTCATAAGGCAGTGTAAAAGTCGTCTCTCTATAATATACTGTTAGGTACAAATATTAAATGTATGTGTTTTGTTGAATTTCCTCTGAAAATGCTTATACGCAAAATAATTTCATTTATATTGATTTTTCTTTCTCTACTACGCATTGTAAGTAAAGAAATTATTGTACTCTACCCAAAAATTCGATGTCGAAATTTCACTCCTGAAGCGGAAAAATGCATATTTAGAAAAAGGTTCGCGTACGTCTGTATACAGCGTAACTCAAAAACAAACTTCGGATAAACACAAACCTTAGTATTTAGATTCGGTACCTTTCCAAGATGCGACGGAAAGATTTTTCAAGAAAATCCCCCTACCCCCAGCTACCCTTTACATGGAACACTTTTCGAAATTTTTTATTTTTTAAAAATGACTAAGGTTTCTGATCAAAATACCATACACCAAAGATGTTTATATGACAAAACAAAATGTAGATCTTGAATTTTCTAGGAATAGTCTGCGAAGTCCTCTCCATTCGGAAAGTAATTTTGTATAAACTTATATAACTTGTAAGCGTTAAGCCAGAGACGAAAACGCACCACACAAAAATACACGATTCATTTCAAATAACCTATTTTGTAGCATTAGGCGATTCCGAAATTTTCATTATTTACGGTTCGAGTTCGTCCTTATTTTAAAGTCCTATCGATTACTCAGTTATTTTTGGCGATTTTACGGAAAGAGTATGAAATTATCAGGCCAACGTATAGCGTCCAGTTCTTAAACATTTGACTGTCGCTATTTCCTTTGAATTTATAACGAAATGTACAATGAAACTATTTATGCAAACGTTTATCTCGATTAAAACGAAGCTTTGTAAGAATAATTTTTATACCCCTTAATAAATGATATAGGCTATAGAAAGACATGTGAATGTAACAGGTCAGTTTTTTTATTACACAAAAGTAATCGATCACACATTTCACATAATGGGCTAAAAACATAATGTACACTTTAATTGGGTTTGTATAGTATGGCAGGCAAGGATTCCTTATACATATTAATATTTCGGCAGATTTTGGGAAGTAGATTTTCTTACATAATTTGGTGTATAAGAAACACGCTCTATATAATAATTCTTTCTTACGTTTCCAAGTGCTTGTTACAGCAATTGTGCCAAATTGACCCTCCCCGGAGAAATATACAGAAGGCGACGGGGCTGTACTAAAGGAAAGCGGTCATGTACGGCAACAGAAGAGAAACGACTAGCGTGGTACTTCTCAACGAATCGACTACAACAACAAGAATGGGAGAAGTCGGTTTGACTGGAGCAGTACGTCAGGCGATTGTGGTCGTTGTCTGCGCAGGCGCTGGATCACGCTCAACTTTCTTCAAGGGTGCTGTCTACAGGTTGGCCAGTCTGTCTTCGACGACAAGCGAGATTGCGAGAAAAACAACAGGACAACAGTTAGATAGAAAGCATTCTGCATGGTAATTCTAAATTCACTTTCGGCTTAACATATTCAAAATTCCTTTTAATAATAACTTCACCGGGAAAGGATTGAGGGTCGGATCTATAGACATATTGTGGTTGGTCTGAAACATATCGGTAAATGTGAGAGCAGGAAGCAATTTGTAACTATTGTAATTAAATGTAAAGCATTTAAGCCGTAAAGCATGTACAGAATGGTGAACGAAGAAGGGTTTGTTAATTGTAATGGTTTATGTTATTGAAATGTCAGTTCATTAAAAGAAAGAATTTCGGGTTGTTAATTATTTTGTGGAATATCCTTTCAAATAACAATCTGCCGGTATTCCTGATTTAATTCACCTCCTCTAGGGTTAAAGTCCACGTTTCACAATTTATTTCTAGTTTCTATTGTCCACGATACTAATTCTCTGTTTTGGGCGTCCTTCCCCTGGAACATAAGGGCGACACTGAAAATTCAAACAGGAATTAGTTTTAAAAAATTTAAATCACTTTGTTGTTTTTCAAAATATCTCGTTTAACATCAAGATATTTTTACATTCGATGAAACCAGGTCATAAAGTAATGATGCCACTCTTCCTAAAGCACTTCAGAAAGCAGGTTTTCATAATGTTGCATGCTTCATCTGAAGAAGGAAAAATGATTCTACGCATTTTATCTTTATTTGAAACAAATACATCATAAGGTGCTAGGTCAGGGCTGTATGGTGGAGGGTACATGGGGCTGACGTTTAGTGCATTCAAATATTCACCTCTTAGTTTTGCTGTGTGTGACGATATGTTGTCACGATGAAATATTATTTTTCCTTTTAGAAGTTTTTCACGAACTTTCAAAAATTTGCATCAACAGATATTTATGTAGAAATCGGTAGTAATGGTAGGTCTATCATGTAATATAGTAGCAATATGGCCCAGTTTAGAAAAAAAACTAACACCCATTTTTTACTAGCACTGTGAATTCTTGGGACTTTCATAGGCTTAAGTTCTGTTCGAAAGACGCATTAAGCCGATTGGCTTTTCTTTTCAGGATTATAGCAATAAATTCAAGATCACCACAAACAACGCTATTCCAAAGCAAATAGTGCCGCCTTGGAGTTTTTCCAGTTATTTCTGCACCAATCAGTGCCTTTTTAGTTTCTCTACTACGTATAGTAAGTAGGGGAAGTATTGTATTCCACCCAAAAATTCCATACCGACATTTCACCGGAAATACATGTTTTGAGACACCTTAAATCCAAAAAAGCATTTTTGGAAACATGTCCGTGTATGTGTGTGTGTGTGTGTGTGTGTCTGTCTGTCTGTCTGTCTGTCTGTCTGTGAACAGCATAACTCAGAAACGAACAGTCGGATAAACACCAAACTTGGTATTTGGGTTTAGTATCTTCCAGAGATGCGACACGAAGGTTTTCAAGAAAATCCCCCAACCCCAGATTACCGTTTTCATGGAAGATTTTTCGAAAATTTTAATTTTCTCAAAAAGGTTCTAACGATTTTGATTATAATATCATATGTTTAAGATATTTTCATGACAAATAAAATGTATATCTTGAATTTTCTGGGAATGTCTCCAAAAGTATTCTTCATTGTGAACGACTTTTGCATAACTGGTAAACCATATAAGATAGACAAAACTTTACTACACAAAAATGTAGATCGCGTTAAAATACGCCTTTTATGTTATATACATTTTTTTGTTGAGTGAACCATGCTTGTTATTCCCTTAAAATTTTCAATACTTATTTTGTAAAATGGAAATTCGTTATTCATTTTTACTTTCTCTACTACGTATAGTAAGTAGGGGAAGTATTGTATTCCACCCAAAAATTCGATACCGAGATTTCACCGGAAATAGGTATATGTTTTGAGACCCCCTGAATCCAAAAAAAAGCATTTTCGGAAACATGTCCGTGTGTGTGTGTCTGTGTGTCTGTCTGTCTGTGAACAGCATAACTCAGAAACGAACAGTCGGATAAACACCAAACTTGATATTTAGGTTCAGTATCATCCATAAATGCGACACGATGGTTTTCAAGAAAATACCCCCACCCCAGATTACCCTTTACATGGAAGATTTTTCGAAAATTTTAATTTTCTCAAAAATGGCTCTAACGATTTTGATTAAAATATACGTTTACGATATTTTCATGACAAATAAAGTGTATATCTTGAATTTTCTGGGAATGTCTCCAAAAGTATTCTTCATTGTGAACGACTTTTGCATAACTGGTAAACCATAACAGATAGACAAACTTTTAATACACAAAAAATGTAGATCGCGTCAAAATACACAATTTATGTTATATACATTTTTTTGTTGTTGAGTGAACCATTTTTGAGATATTGCTTGTTATTTCCTTAAATTCTTCAATACTTATTTTCTCAAATGGGAATTCGTTATTCATTTTTTCGTCTTGGATATGCAAAGAGTATTAATCTGTGGCAAAGGGAATGGTGCTGCTCCTAGCAACCAGCTATTAAGAGATATGTATGTGCTTAAAGGCTATTGTTTTTCTATATTGCCCTTGTAAATATGTTTTCCCCTTACCTTTACAAGAAAATTAGCAATAAGATAGAGTCTGCAAATGTTTATCTCGATTAACATGAAGTAGATGGAGAATAAGCGTTTGTAAAAATAGTTTGTACAAGAGTAGAGAAAGTCATGTGAGTGTAACACATCAGATTTTATATTTGATCGGGAGTCAGTTTATGTGGAATGCATCGATAATAAAAGTTTTCTCATGTCTAACTGTTGATGTAAAAGGTTTCGAATTTGAATCATTCCAACGCTCAATGTTGCCCCAATAAACTCATAAAATGTCCGTCGTTCATTTTCAAGCAAGTCAGCGGCAATTATTTTCATCAGTAAGAGCGGTTCTTGGGCGTCTTTCTCGAAATTCATCACTAAAAAAGTGAACATCTCTTTTGAATTATAAACTAAATTGTATATTATTGTTTTAGTTGGGGCTTCTTCGGCAAATGCATTTCAAAGCCGATCTTCACATTGTTTAGGCGTTAATCCTAAAAGAAACAGTCATAGCCCGGAAATGTTCTCTAGCTAAATACATTTTTGGGTGAATACAAAATTTTAAATGATGATAATTAACAAACTATCAGAGCAAATCGAACAAACTATACATCAATTAATTAGCAAAACATTAGAAAATAACTCTAAATTATAAACAAATTTCATGTTGTTAGATACATGGCCTTCTAAATTTATTCATATTCACGCCATTATGACAAGATCTGCTTAAAGTATTGTACTGTCCGTTTAGCGATGTTTTAGCTAGTGAGTGGGGGGTCCCTTCCTAACAGGTTGGGGTTTAACTACTGGAAAGAGGTAGTGTTTACTTGTCTGAGGCAAGAAAGGGGTAAAGAAGCGCTATAGTATAATACTGTTGGCTGTTTTCCGCTATTCGCGCCACTCACAGTACAAGTTCATGATACTGTGTACCCCTCCCACCAGCTAAAACTTTACTTGAGAGATAAGCCATACCATTCCACTAGCTAAAATGTTTCTGAATATACAAAAATAAAAAATAAATTGAGTTTTATTTATGAACGCTCTTTAACTGATATGGCCCTTAGCGTTCCACTCTACATTGGAGGAAAAGACCGGAAATTTTACTCAGAGGCCTCTTTATCAGGCTTGAGGTTATTTTACGTGTCGTAAATCTACGACACGGGACCACCGGCTCTATTTCCCTCCCGAAGGAAGCCATGCTAAGGATTTTTACGCCTGAAAAAAATCCATCACCCACCGCCGGGTTTGAACCTGCGACCTCGGGAACTAGAGGCTAGCATGGTAACCACTAAGGACGACACTGAATATACAGTATGTCTACCTGACATATTATGAACCTTGAGCTCGCGCAGGTCATTGTTTGTGATCAGTTTACGCGTTATTTAACTCTAGCTGCATCAAGTTTGTGCTTTGTTTATTATTTTGGATATTTTGGAAAATAATTCAAAAGGATCTAATGTATTACATTCATAAACTTTCTTTAGTAACTATTTTATCTGTTCCCAAACATTCTTGCAAACTTTTATCCTTCTTGCTGATTCATGTTAATCCAAACAAGCATCTGCAGAAATGATTTCATTAGATATTAGTTCTATTGTTATCCCCTTTAGCTTCTGCGGTCATATCGAAGGCTTTGGCTTAGACACAACTAGCTCGTTGACCATAGGTTTCCAACTATTGATTTTTATTGATAAAACACTCACATTCATACTTCTAGCTCCATGGAGGATAAGTAGTGGTTTTAGTTAAAGAAAAGTTTCCCCATTCTAGCCGGAATCGAATCCGAGACCACTGGGTTGAGAAGGTACGTAGCTGACCACTCAAGTAAAGAGGTAGTCATTGTACATTTTGTTAGCGGGGTACGGTAAGCAGGATCGATAGTCAAATATTTAAAAAGCCAATGAATATATGCTGACTTTGAATTTCCATACATTTTGCACGGCTTAAAAAAAGTATAAAAGTATTGGAAAATTCATACGAATAGCAGCGACTATCTCGGAAACGGTTATCAAAAAATGCATCCAAATATTCCTGTGAACGATATCAACAATTTCTGATAAGTTTCTGTCTATCACTTCTGGTTTATGAGTAATACAAAATTAAACAAAAATCATTCAGAATGACGAGGCTTCACAGACCGTTCACAGAAAATTCAAGATATATATTTTATTCCTCATACAAAGTCTTAAACACATCTTTTTGAAGCATGGTCTAAAAGTAAAACTTCTAACTCGAGCATACGAGCTAACGGCTTTAGATTATCGCACTAGTGTATCTGCTAGTTTCAGGAATTAATATAATATTATTAATATTTCACAAATTCGAGCGCTGTCTAAAAAATAGTATATGCCACACGTGTTAAAAGTGGTTTTATCCTTTGTATCATAATCTACTATGAAACAGAATATTAGATCTATTTCTGAGAAAAAAAATTCGTGTAAAGGGTAGGTTAAGGTAGGGGATTTTCTTAAAAATCTTCATGTCTAACTCTGAAAAATGTAGAACTTGAAGTAATATAGCTTATGTTTGTTTACATCGATGTTGAAGCCATCTTGTGACGTCATTCATTTGTTTGGTTTGTAGCTCCATCTGGCGTTAGCAATTTGCGGTTCCTAATATCAGTTTTTGAAATAATTCATTTCAAATGTCCTCCGGCTAGCTATTATCCTGTTGGCTTGGGTCGAATATGTGTCTCTATACAGGTTGTGAAACGGAAAGGAATCTTTTATCCAAAAATTACACTTTTACATATTGATTTAGATACTCGCCAAACAGAAACTGTTATAATAACTTCTTACTGATCACTTTTAATTCACGTACTTCAACTTTGTGTATAATTAACTTTATAATACTTTAGATTTTCATAATTCTGCTGCGCGTAACTTGTGAATCTATATCCGATGTATGACGAACTAATACTTTCGACGAAATGACTGACTGAAGACGACGTGTAGTGTACACAGATTTTTGATGAACTGGGAACAAGCTACCTCGAACCTACCCTATTTATACGCCTGCATCAAGATACGCCTAAAGATTATAACTGAGCTGCAATTGGCTAATAAAACGCGCCAACATTAGCGTCTATTTTAATATCCAATGAAAACCACGAATACATATTGCTTTTAGGGAGAAAACATTCCAGAAGGTTCTACCGAAAACGCGCCAACATTACGTAACTTCCTTGTTTCCAATAATGATAAACAGCTCACCCCCCTCGCTGCATTATTGCGCTATTATTGACAGTTACAGTAAGGCCATATAAACTTATTTCCCAATAATATTACAATTAATAAACATCTGAAATCAATGTCACATAAAAATGCATATTCATATTACAATCATTATTTACGTTTAAGTAATTTGTGATACAAATTACTGCATCAAACTTACATACCAAGTTCGATTATTATCCATTTTGACTTCGTATGTAAACGCACACAGATGTGCAGGGGACTTCAAAGCTAGTAGGTATTTGCGGTGATGTCTCAGTAACGAAGTTTTAGATGAAGTATAGTACGGTTTTTTGCTCCTGGCCCTACTCAGCTGTATGAGCCCATTATCTCCCGGGAGGGGTTTTAGATTAGTTGTAGTACACAGGTAGCGAAAACGTGCTTCGCGAGTTATTTTGACTCTCAGGCACCGTTACCTCTCTGCAACCGTCCCTTTGTTTTTCACATGCTGCTGAGTGATGCAGTGCGTGTTGCATATTTGATGACTCGCGGAAGGAAGTCGTTTTCGCCACCCTTGTAGAAGAACTACCGATACGCGGGGCATTCCTATTGCACCACGCTAGGGGATACTGTCGGTATCTCCCCTCTGCAACTTACTCCTCTTTACGAAAAAATTATACTATATTTCATCTTACCTACTGTAGACAGATGGTAGTAAATGCAAGGACGTAAATGTTTTAGGGGCTCTCGTATTAACTACCCTAAATTTTGTACTAATTTTAGCAAAAGGTTATGTTCTTATAAATCTTATACATAAAATTTTAACTTAGTACAGCAGGTGTTAGACGAGATATTTCATGCTTACAGAAAAACAGATGACACTCCGCAGAAATGAACGCACCCAAAATGAATCAAGTGCCATTGATTTATTACTTTTGGTACAAATGAAGCCGCCTTATGTGTTCAAGACCGTCAACTTAATTACCTCCTGAAATTGCTGACATGTATGCCACTACAGCAGCTCGTGGTGTAATATCTAGTCTCATCTGTACAATTAGGAGGTGCTTCAAGTTTTTATCCAGGATTTTTTTTTCGGTTATAATTAAGACAAATTCTCGAAGTGCCGTAATCAGTTTGGTTTCACGTTCATAACTACGTAGAATAATATCGGAGCGGTGAAAAAAACTGACACGAGGAAAAAAAAAAGGGAAAAGAAGAATACAGGGGAAAACGGGTGGTTTTCACAATATAATGAGCTCTTTCACATCGCAAGTTACAGATAAAATTCAAAATCGAAAGAGTAAATTACCCCGCCCTTTGGACATGTATTTATGAACCATTTCACAAACACACAACACCGACCTCACACTTAAAATCTAATACCCGATTCAACATTCCTGGATACAAAATTTACAGATTTGACCGCGACTTACTACATTTCAGAACAAAATTCTCCGCATTGCAGCCAAAGTTCCTCCTTTTGCTCCAGCTTCTAAATTACACGATGAACTCCATATGCTCACTCTTGAACAATACATCAAAATGCTCGCTCATAACCTTTACCACAACGTCCCCAACCATCACAATCCACTCAATAGTCCCCTAGGTAACTATGACACAGACAACTTACAACACAAACGTCCACTACACCTCTTCGACCGATTCCTCACTACCGACAATTCTGCCATTGACGTAGCTATACATCTATACAACTTAACACGTAACATAAACATCTGATTTTTCATTTTAGAACTCTGCAATAGATCCACAGAATGTTCATCTTAGCCTCGAAGCAGTACATCAGCACCAATAGTACCACGAGTCCGCACCAAAACTTCAGGTAGGCAGCCAGCCTGTGAGTACTACCACACTACAGTTCTCTCCAGTAAGTCTAAACCAGGTAATACATCAACATTATCCCCCACAATCCACCACACACTTCAGACCATACCTCATGCATCGTGTCAGTCAGTCCGCCCCTACTACCGCAGTACACTCCACTGGTACGTCTGTCAAACCACCATAGCACTCAACTGTCCTCGCCTATCACTCATTTCCCCAGGGTTCTGCACAGACTCCGGTATGTGCAGAACCTAGACATTCATCGCTCACTTGCATGTATTTGCAGGTCATCATGTCCGTCTGTACTTTCCGGGGTGCTCAGCGGAACCCGGTTCCACGCATGTACTTCACCACTACCTCTCCCCTGATTATGCTAGATTGGAATTGATTAGACAAAAAGGTTGTGAATTCTTCACGTCGCTGCTATTCTTCATAAAGAGCTGAGGAGAGCGTACTTCTCAAAGTATACGAGTTTTATGCCAAACTTCTTGGCTGCACTCTCTTTTCTAGCCTCGGTCTTTATGGGTCTTCTGTAGTGACATTAACATACCTAAAAATTATAATTCTTCTTACCCACTTTTAAGACCAAGCTGAATGGCTTAGGCGGTAGTGTTTGAAGCTCGCATTCAGAAGGTCCCTCATTCGATTCCTGTTGCAATGGCTACACATAGATGAATGTTTCGGTATACTGTCTATTCACTTGTGCTTTAGCCAGGCAGAAGGCGTTATCATTTACATGGTTGGGTAGCACGTGCTGAAAACCGATTCCTTGTCCACTAAACATTCTATAGAGCATTTCTCTATGGAATGAACACTGAAGCAATTCTTATTCAGTAAGTCTAACGTCTTCCCCTGGATAAAACACGAGTGTTATGAAAAGTATCCTGTCACTTCCTCATTTCGTATCCTTTCATCATGAAGGCTTATTAGGCGTTGATGTGCTCTTAGGAGTGCGTTTCTTCGCTGGCATGGAAGCTTCAGCCCAAACCTGTTCATGAAAATAAGGGACATCGAAGGGTGCTAGGAATATTCAATCTGAAAACGTTAGGGACTCCACTGTTATGCGTCCGAAGCCATCAGGTCTGTCCACCCTTCGTACTCTCTCACCTCACTTATTTCTTCCGAATGTTTTATCAAATGCATTAGCCTTAGCCTTGACCCTAGTGCTGAAATCATTTTAAATTTGTAATCCCTATCCGTATCACCCAATTAATTATCAGAAAAGTCGCGGATTTGGAGAATGCGAATTAGAATATATTCGATGTCTTCCGCTATATAAATTAAAATAACAGCCCTGAAATAATATGCCACTCACTTAAGCTGAATATTTTGGAAAGGATTGTTCATCATTTTCTTGACGCTGTAACGGTTTACCTAAAACACTTGTTTGCACAAAACAGAAGTACAGTACATTACCCACAGTAATGGATCATGCGAATGCTTTCTACAACCTCTGCGGGAGGGCCATGCAGCTCTCTTATTTCATAAACAGTTTTACAGCCTTTTGGACATCAAGTCCAATAACATATAGTTTTTTTCTTACCTCAAGGGCATGTGCATCATGCTCTATTTGGTTTCATATGAGAGCTGCAGGACCGGCTCCCATTCACCTCTCTCAGCTTCACTTACCGCATGCGATTTTACAGGCGATTGGAGCACCACCTGGGGAGAGAACCAAGAAACAAGGCTAGGCACCGGTGTCATGCACATCTCTTTGCTATATGGCTACATGTAAACTCTTTTCATGCAGAAACTTGCCAGAAAATATGCAGCCCTTGTTGTGTGAAGGGGATGTTTTCTTAATACAAGCTATAGCAAAAGTAACTAAAAATGCTAAGGAATGAAATTTCCTAATTAATTATTTGATGCTTCACATTGTGTATTTCTATCAATACCTTATAGGAAAAACATGTTCACACCTTGGTAGGATTTGCCAGTTATTCGCTATACATCAGTGAAAACAACATAACACAAATAAATTTATGCAATATCGAACTCGCACACCTCATGCCTTTATTTCTAACTACCTGCCGTATCCAGAATTAAAAATATAAATAAGGGGTTTAAAAATGAAGTTAAGGTGTTTTTTTAAAAGTTGTAAATAGCCTAGAGTTTTCACTCTATCTAAGCCGTGAAGCAAAAGTTATATCGATGACAAAAAGTTATGCCCAACGCAAAAAGTTAGTGATTTACTTATGAAAAATACCTAGGAGGGCTACTAATTATCCAGCGAAAGAAAACGTTGTAAACATTTAAAGTAACGAAAATAGAAGCTACAGTTTATATACATTCATACAAGAAGTCTGAAGACAAAGTTAAAATATAACGATCAAAGTAAAACGTTATGCATTATTGTTCATTGTACCTAATTAAAAATGGCATGGACGCATAAGTTGTATAGAAGGAAAAGGATGGCAACTAAAAGGTGAAGTAACAATTGAACGCTAAGAGGTGAAACATAAAAATGAAGAGTAACTGTTAGGAGAAAAAAAAAGCCCACTATTGATCAAAACTACATAACCTAGCAACGAGGCAAATGCATAACAATGTAAGTGTCGGAATAACGCCAGAAGCAAGAATATTACACCCGACGACTCGAGTTGACCACGGCGAGTGCAGACGTGCCAGGAGCGGTAGGACTTTTACGCCCGAAAGAATCCTTAGCATGGTTCCTTCGGAAGGGAAGTAAAGCCGGTGGTCCCGGTGTCGTAGATTTACGGCACGTAAAAGAACCTCAAGGCTGATAAAGAGGCCTCTGAGCAAAATTTCCGGTCTTTTACGCCCAATATAGAATGAGACGCTAAGGACCGCAGCAGTTACAGAGCGTCCATAAATAAAAATCAAAAATCTTTTTCCTCCCTCCCGGGGCACCCCGTAATAGGCTTAGGGACAAAGATCTTTTAAGTCGAGAGCTCAGTCTCCCTTCTTACTGTATTGCTACTTCTACCCCATATTATCTTCATTGGACCCCTTGATTCACAAGAGAAAGCATTTAGCTCCCGTATTATTCAAACGTTAAGGCCAAAAAGATTGGCTTGAATTGAACAGTTTACATATAGTTAAACATTCTTCGAGGAATTCTTGATTGAATTATTGAACTGTAAAAATAGAAAAAAAATTATCCAGTTACCCTTAAGATTGGAGAAACACAATCTTTTTAACACAGATGTCGTTTATGAGAGATGTTGCTAGTGATGCTTTGAGATTGGTTAATATGTGGAAACATTATCTCATACGTAAATGTAAAATTACTTGCTTTTTAATATAAGAATAAAGAGAACTTCTGTATTCAGATGCATGAGCATAATGGAGTCTGTTTCAAAGCCAACAGAGCGTAGCATATATTTTTGCTTCTAGCAACATCCTATTTCACGGAATATGAATTCTTAAGGATACTTATAACCGTTATCAGCTACTGTGAAATGGCTCTAGCATCAGACAAATTACTTTCTCTGCAACGTGCATAGTAGGTAGAGAAGGTATTGCATTCCACTAAAAAATTCGATGTTGGGATTTCACCGGAAATACACGTTTTGAGGCCCCTTGAATAAAAAATAACATGTGTGTTTGTGTGTGTGTGTGTGTGTGTGTGTGTGAACGCATAACTCAAAAACAATAAGTCGGATAAACACCAAACTCGGTATTCAGGTTTAGTACCTTCCAAGACTTTCAAGAAAATACCTCCACTGCGGTTTATACGGAACATTTTTCTACTTTCTTTTATTCTCTACAAAGGGCTGTGACAATTTTAATTAAAATATAATTTATTAAAGATATCTTATCACAAATAAAATGTATATCCTTGTTTTTCTGGGAATAGCCTGTGAAGTCCTCTTCAAAGGGAATTTTGAATTATCTTGTATAACTTGTAAAGGTTAAGCGATAGACGAATAGGTATTACACAAAAACTATTGATTTCTTTAAAACACTCAATTTATTTCAAATAACTTTTTTGTGGCATCCGCCATTTCCGAAATATCTTGTTATTAATGGTTGGATTGTTAATACTTGTCATTCTTTGCAAGTCCCTCGATATTCAGCCGTTTCTCACGAGTGCATGGAATTTTAAGACCAGCGTATAGCGTCCGGGTCTTGAAGATTTTATTATCGATGTTCCGTTTTTACCCTAAAGAAATGTGTTATATAGCTATTCTACCTATGTTTATCTCATTAAAATGAAGTAGACGGAAGAATAAACCTTCTTAAGGATTATTTGTATACCCACCAATAAACGATAGACGGTAGAGAAAGCTATGTGAGTCTAACAGAGTAGTTTTTTTTTCTTAATATAATGCGATATTTTGTGGGACGATAGGAACACAAATGTAGGTAGTAGCATTGCTCTGCCTCGTTTCTTTATTGAATCTAGGAGGTTTTGTCATCTTATTCATTAGGGTGGCACTCGTTAGGTTAACACGTGGAATCGCTTTGTATCCTTGCCCAAGTATCCTGAGAGTTCAGCCAAAGTGCAATCCTTTATCAAATTACGAAATAGCTACTTGTATTTACAGTTGAGAGTTAGATATCCATTTATAATAAAGTCCGGGTTTGTCCGTAGGAACATTTTATTTTCCTTGTGGTTTTTAGTAATCACGTCTGATTCCTTGCATTCAAAGAGAACGGAATGTGGGAGCGTGATTTTATGTGAAGAGCGAACCAGTGTTTGAGATGCTAATAATGTAATGTTACGATGGCATTACAACATGCTACTTTCGACAAACAGAAATGAAAGAAGGGTGAAATTTCCACTAATTATGTCTGTCTGTCGCAACCGACCGTTTAGTGATTATCAGTAGCATTGTATTCCAACCAAAAATTCGATACCGAGATTTCACCGGAAATACATGTTTTGAGACCCCCTGAATCCAAAAAAGACACTTTTAGAAACATGTCCGTGTGTGTCTGTGTGTCTGTGTGTGTGTGTTTGTGAACAGCATAACTCAGAAACGAACAGTCGGATAAACACCAAACTTGGTATTTAGGTTCAGTATCTTCCAGAGATGCGACACGAAGGTTTTCAAGAAAATCCCCCCACCCCAGACGACCATTTACATGGAACAATTTTCGAAAATATTGATTTTCCCATAAATGGCTAACGATTTTGATTAAAAATCATATGTTTAAGATATTTTCATGACAAATGAAATGTATATCTCGAATTTTCTGGGAATGTCTCGAAAGGTATTCATTGTGAACGACTTTTGCATAACTGGTAAACCATAAGAGATAGACATAATTTTACTACACACAAATGTAGATACGTTACAATACACAGTTTATGTCATATACATTTTTGTTGTTGAATGAACTGTTTTCGAGATATTGCTTGTTATCCCCTTAAATTTTCGAATACTTATACTTTTTCTCAAATTCGTTATTCATTTTTTATGCCCTGTACATGCAAAGAGAAAGGAATGCGCCACATAGCAACCAGCGCTTAAAAGGTTTGACTATCGCTTAAAGCTTACCATATTCCCTTTGCATCTACAAGAAAGATAACAATACGATTAAAATTTCGATTAACAAGAAATATATGCAGAATAAGCGTTTGTAAAAATAGGCCACTGAATAAAAAAAAAAAGCATTTTTGGAAACATGTCCGTGTGTGTGTCTGTGAACAGCATAACTCATAAACGAATGGTCAGATAAACACCAAACTTAGTATATAGGTTCAGTATCTTCCAGAAATGCGACACGAACGTTTTCAAGAAAATCCCCCCGCCCCAGATTACCCTTTACATGGAACATTTTTCGAAAATTTTAATTTTCTCAAGAATGGCTCTAACGATTTTGATTAAAATATCATATGTTTAAGATATTTTCATGACAAATAAAATGTATATCTTGAATTTTCTGGGAATGTCTCCAGAAGTATTCTTCATTGTGAACGATGGCATAACTGGTAAACCATAAGGGATAGACAAAATGTTACTACACAAAAAATGCAGATCACATTAAAATACACAATTTATATCATATGCCTGTTTTTTGTTGGGTGAACCATTTTCGAGATATTGCTTGTTATTCCCTTAAATTTTTCAATACTTATTTTCTCAAATGGGAATTCGTTATTCATTTTTACTTTCTCAACTACTTATAGTAAGTAGGGGAAGTATTGAATTCCACCCAAAAATTCGATACCGAGATTTCACCGGAATACATGTTTTGAGACCCCCTGAATCCAAAAAAAAGCATTTTTGGAAACATGTCCATGTGTGAGTCTGTCTTTGTGTCTGTGTGTCTGTGAACAACATAACTCAGAAACGAACAGTCGGATAAACACCAAACTTGGTATTTAGGTTTAGTATCTCCCAGAGATGCGACACGAAGGTTTCCAAGAAAATCCCCCACCCCAAACTACCCTTTACACGGAAGATTTTTCGAACATTTTAATTTTCTCAAAAATGGCTCTAACGATTTTGATTAAAATATCATATACTTAAGATATGTTTATGGCAAATGAAATGTATATCTCGAATTTTCTGAGAATGTCTCCAAAAGTATTCTTCATTGGGAACGATTTTTGCATAACTGGTAAACCATAAGAGATAGACAAAATTTTACTACACATAAAATGTAGATCACGTTAAAAGACACAATTTATGTCATATACAGTTTCGAGATATTGCTAGTTATTGCTTTAGATTTTCCAATACTTACACTTTTTCTCAAATACTTTATTCATTTTTTTGTGTCCTGTACATGCAAAGAGAATGCGCCACATAGCAACCAGCGCTTAAAACATTTGACTATCGCTTAAAACCTACAATATTCCCATTGCATCTACAAGAAAATTACCAATAAGATTGACATATCGATATCTCGATTAACATGAAGCAATGTAGAATAAGCGTTTGTAAAAATAGTTTGTACAAGAGTAGAGAAAGTCATGTGAGTGTAACACCAGATTTTTTTGTCTTGGATATGCAAAGAGTATTAATCTGTGGCAAAGAGAGTGGTGCTGCACATAGCAACCAGCTATTAGAGATGTGTCAATTCTTAAAGCATGCTGTATTTCTGTATTGCCCTTGCAAATACAAAACAAGGGGAACATAGTAAGCCTTAAGGGATACTCAAATATTTTTAGAACTGGTCGCTATGTGTAAAATGTAATTCTCTTTGCATGTCAAAAGATCGTTTCTGCAAATGTTCATCTCGATTAATATGAAATAGATGGAGAATAAGAGCTTGTAAAAATAGTTTTACAAGAGTAGAGAAAGTCATGCGAGTGTAACACATCAGATTTTTATGCAGAGGAACCGTTACAGTATTTGTGGGGATAAGATATCAGCATTAAATGTTCTTAATACTATCAACATGCAATGGATAATAACGAAAACTCTTAAATATCAAGTCCAACTGGAACACTAAAGCATTAAGGTGAATAATTGCAGTGGCTAGCAACAGCTCTAGATGAAACTTAAATTTTAACTACTCATGGGACAAAATTGAAATTAAAAATGCGTTTTTATTTATGCATGCTGTCTAACTACTATGATCCTTGCTTCCCGTTCTATATTGGGCGTGAAAGACCGGAAATTATGCTCAGAGGCCACTATCAGGCTTGAGGTTCTTTTAAATGCTGTAAATCTACGACACGGGACCACTTTACTGCACTTCCAAAGGAAGCCATGCTAAGGACTTTTACGTCCGAAAAAATCCATCGGCCTTCCACGGGTTTGAACCCGCGATCTCGGGAACTAGAGGCTAGCATGGTACCCCTAGACAATGATGGAGGACAGTCATGGGACGATATCCCTATTTCTCGATACTCGATACTTGATGCTCACTTTATAAAAACTGTAATGGCCATAGTGTTCACTGAATTTACGCTCTGATTCCCAGTTGCTGTGTATATACGCAGGTAAGCAATTTTGTATTGTGTGTAATTCCGAAATTGTTGTGTTTGACATTTTCCAGTTGACAACAATGTTTTTTATCTTGATAATGCCAGAGGTTGTATATCCCCTATTGTTAGTCAATTATAATGTTAATAATAAAATAATAATAATATTAATAATAATTTATTTACCTCCTTTTTATATAGCTGTATTTTGTACTGAAAACCTTTTAAAGGATTTACTATCTATATTATGGAAATTAGTCGACGGTTCATCTGTAAGCTATGTTCGTGACCGAATTTGACTTGCGTAAACACAAACTAACAGAAGAAATGAAAGAACAAATATTTTCAAGCACTGTATTATCTTACGTCTTAAGTTCTGATTTGTTTCTACTGGACTCACACAGTTTGGTCAGTGGTGTAATGGCTGAGAATGAATCATCAAGCCAGGCTACTACATCAAGCTAGGCTACTCAGTAACATGATTCAGTGCAACTAATTCAGCTTCATTATTCACAACTCAGTTAACGCTACATGTTACACGAATACCTCTACTCCTTCTTCCATTGTTTTGCATTTTATTTAGAACACAGGTGTCAATGGAATGTTACGTTGATTCACCCACAGTAAACGCGTTAAGGTCTATCGAAGGTTTGTCACAAAATATTAGACATACTTCGATACCAGCAAATATCGAGAGTATCAAGGTTCAATCCCTAATTTTGACTAATATTTTATTGTGTTGAAATAAGCTAGTTCCACTATGTTTACCTTGTTTGTTTCAATTTTGAAATACTCTAATTATATGACATCGAATTACTATTTTCTCTGGAAAAATGGACTGTTAACTTCATCACTGTCAAACAGGCACAGCAATTTCTATGCATTAAAGTCAGAAAGGAAGGAAATGAGTTTTTTAACTGTCACTAGAGTAAAATCAAGGTTTCGGTAGGTAACATACCATCGTGCAGTCTTTTGGCGTTTGCAAACAGCAGCCGTGCTGGTTTTTATCCACCTCTCTCTGACCATAGGCCTCTGTTGTTTAGCATTACTTGTGGTGAAGGTGCTTTGAGTGTAGATAACTTGAAACCAACTGTATGTATGTGTAGAGGTATGTATAACGGTATTTTTATTTTAAGTTAAACCCAATTTGTTAACATTCACAATGAAAACACCACACAGTATACTTTTAGATAATCGATAATATTCCTACCTGAATTAATTGAAATATTATGCTCATTTTACAAATTTGAATGATAGTTTTGGATTTATTAACTCATTTTATTATGATTCTCAAATGTTCTGAAAAATATAAGATAACCACTCCAGCTAATGTGTGTTTATGCATTACTTTTGTAGCCATAGAGATTATTTTAAGAACATTTGATTGAATAATGTCGGCCCAAAAGCATTTTGTTCATCAATGGTACATATTAGCTTCAGTTGTAATTATGGCCTTCAACAAATAATATCATAATTACACTTTAATGTAACTCTTTTGTAGCATTTTAGGAACTTCATCCACTTTTAAGGAACATCATATTGTACTCTTGATGCTTTTTGTGATAATACAAAGCACAGCCATCTAGAAATAGTATATTAATATCTTATAACCGAAAAACAATACATCTCTAAACATTCACACCCAGTTTTACTCCAAGGAACAGTTTTGTTTTAGTGAATACCTTTGTTTCAATATTAGCCATTTGGATTTAATTTCCAAACCAAAGTTTTTAAGCAATCATCAATGCATCCTGTAAAAATTGTTAGATCTTATGGTGTTAGTAGGATAATTTATTTACTTTTAACGAATTCAAACTCTTTCTGTTCAGCTTTTGCTTAAAGCCAAAAATAGTATTTTTAAATATCTTGTTTTCTTATGCGTGCTTGTGTGTTTCTGGAATATCCTATATAACATATATTAAAAATATGCTGTGGGTCCTATTAGATACCTGTTCAATTAAGAATAACCATATCTCACATATTACCTAGTTTTATGGAAATAATTACATAAACTACCCGGTTATGAAATTACAAATTTCAGTAAATGCATATAGTTGAAATTTTACCACAGATTTCATCAACATAATTATAGAACCAAATTAATTTTCATGCTCTTATATCTCTTAACTTACCAAATAATTTTCAAGAAATGCAAATAGTCTCCCATATGACGAAAACTTAAAACATTTAAATTTTTGTGTTTCTCAAATAATCCTCTTTACTATAAAAATTATTGCAAACCATTAAATCCTGCATAAAACGTAACCTTTATAACCTTATAAAAGTTAGTAATGTATTAAATTAATACAATAATCCAAAGCCTTATATGATGTCAAAAAATACATTTTGGATCTCTTTTTCCACTTCAAGGAATACATACCCAAACTTTTTGAAGAAACTAAACAAAAATTGCATTATGGAGAACATTATAAAATGTCGAAGTTTAGAGAGTAAAATTAGAAGAAAACGTGGGTTATAAATTTCACGTCATACTTGAACATACCTGCGCATGTTCATTTAAACTATCGGTTAAAATTTAATCGGGTTCTCATTCTACAATACTTGAGGATTTTTTCTCCGTACACATATAAAAAAATTGATTTTTTCCCAACCTTTGTCGAAACTTCAGTAACTTCAGTATAGTTTGTTTCACATCACTTCTGACATATTTCGGTAGGACGAATATTTAATTATGCAAATCTTTCTTTTCTGTTTTACTTTCTGTATCACGTAGGCATATAGAAAAGGTATTTCATGCCACCCAAATAGTCGATACCGAAGTTTTAGCGGAAATACATGTTTTAAGACTCCCCCCCCCCAAAAAAAAAACGCATGCTTAGAAAAAGTCCGCGTGCGTGTATGTGTATGTGATGTGTGTGTAAACAGAATAGCTCAAAAAATGTCAGTTAAATGCCAAAACTTGGTATTTAGGTTCAGTACCTTCCAAAGATGCGACACAAAGATTTTCAACAAAATCACCACCCCAAACTATCCATTACATGGAACATTTTTGGACAGTTTTGATTTTTTAAAAAGTGGCTAACGATTTTTATGAAAATAGCATATATTAAAGCTATTTACATGGTGAATAAAATGTATATCTTTAGTTTTCTGGGAATAGCCTTTAAAGTACTCTTAATTCGGTTGGAATTTTTTATAAGCTGGTTTAACTGGTAAACGTTAAGCGATAGGCAAAAACGAAAGTACACAAAAAAGATTTAGATCTCTTTAAAACACACAATTTATTTCAAACACTCTTTTGTGGCATCTGCCATTTTCGAGATATCCGTTATTAATGGGTCGAATTGTTGAATACTTACATTTCACTATCACTATTGCCTTTGCATCTATATCGAAATGTGTAATGTAGTTATTTCTGGAACGGTTTATCTCGATTAAAATGAAATAGACAGAAAAATAAGCTGTCGTAAGTTAATTTTTTACAACCATATCCATTAATAAATGATATGGGGCACGGAAAGTCATGTGAATGTAACACATCAGGTTTTTTCGAATATGCTTTACAGTAAAGCTGCTGTTAATATAACAGACTATTATAACACGTTTCATACAGTTAACACGGTGTTTACGAGTGCTTTACATGAGAGTGTGTTCACAAAAGCCCTTGTTAATGAAACATTGTCTACCAATCACACAAAAATTAATATGAAAATGCCTTTTACTGTAGTATAACGTGCTATGCAGATACATAATTAAAATTAGCAATTCAGCTGCAAATTAGTATCTTGTAAAACATTTAAACAGTGCATATAAAGTAGGGAAATTGCAAATTAGAGAATAAGCCTCGTGTGTAAGAGAAAGTGAGACGTAATAATTACACTAGCTAATTTCATGTGCACAATGCAGCCAATCTTACTACTCGTATAACTACCTCATCAAATTCATTTGTTTATCGTCACAGTTACCTCATTTATTCAGCTCTTCTACGTAAACATCACCAGAATTTCCACTCAAATTGCACGCATAATTATGCGTAATCCTAAATATTTTAGTTGTCATAAGCCTCTGCTGATATACCTGTTGGGAATGTTGGTCAGAGAAAGGTGGGTCGGCCTCCGTGGTGAAGTGGTTGCCATGCTAGCCTCTAGCTCCCGAGGGCGCGGTTCAAACCCGGCGGAGGGCGATAGATCTTTTCGGGCATAAATATCCTTAGCATGGCTTCCTTTAGAAGGGAAGTAAAGCCGGTGGTCCAGTGTCGTATTTTCATCGCACGTAAAAGAACCTCAAGCCTGATAAAGTGAGCAAATTACCGGTCTTTCACGCCCAATATAGAATGGCACGCTAAGGACCACAGCAGTTAAAGAGCGTCCATAAATAAAACTAAATAAAACGTTTTAGAGAAAAGTGGGAAGGGAAAATCTGTGTTTTTGAATCGAAAATGAGAAAATAAGAGCGATAAGTTGAGGCAGTATTATTAACACTTAAATAATTTCAGTCTAAATATGTAATATATAAATTCAATAACAGCCCGCCTTGAAGCAATATGTGTATGTAATAATTTGTAAAATGTATGTAACAGCCATTGCATATGCTTATATTATTGTAAACATTTTCAATAATGTTATGTGAATGTATTACGTAATTTAATAATGTAGGAGCTGTGAGACAGGTAAAAAATTTCTAAGAAAGAGGTAACAATGAGGTAACCTTGAGGCAATAATGAATTTGAAAGTTTAAATGCTACTAGCCATTATTGGAGCAACAATAATGTAAATTTTTAGCCAGTTTAAAAATAGCCGATCAACAACCAGAAAAAGCTTTAGTAAAATGAAGGCATTCTATTGGATTAGGAACAGCCAATCAGAGAGTTGAAATACAGAAATTTACAAGTTTAGGAGGTTGAAATCTGTTCAGTTGCCTACAACAGTGATTGTAACCGGATGCGTCCTCGAGAGACTTTATACGTATTTTGTGTGAGAAAAAATCTGATGTGTTACACTCACATGACTTTCTCTACTCTTGTACAATCTATTTTTACAAACGCCTATTCTCCATATGCTTCATATTAATCGAGATATCGAGATGTCAATCTTATTTGTAATTTTCTTGTAGATGCAAGCGGAATATGGTAGCTTTTAAGCGATAGTCAAATATTTTATCGCTGGTTGCTATGTGGCGCATTCCATTCTCTTTGCATGTCCAGGACATAAAAAATCTGATGTGTTACACTCACATGACTTTCTCTACTCTTGTGCAATCTAATTTTACAAACGCCTATTCTCCTATGCTTCATATTAATCGAGATATCGAGATGTCAATCTTATTGGTAATTTTCTTGTAGATGCAAGAGAAATATGGTAGCTTTTAAGCGATAGTCAAATATTTTAACGCTGGTTGCTATGTGGCGCATTCCATTCTATTTGCATGTCCAGGACATAAAAAAAATGAATAACGCATTTGAGAAAAAGTATAAGTATTGGAAAATTTAAGGAAATAACAAGCAATATCTCGAAAACGGTTCACTCAACAAAAGAAATGTATATGACATAAGTTGTGTATTTTAACGCGATCTACATTTTTTGTGTAGTAAAATTTTGTCTATCACTTATGGTTTACCAGTTATGCAAAAGTCGTTCACAATGAAGAATATTTTTGGAGCCATTCCCAGAAAATTCGAGATATACATTTCATTTCTCATGACATTATCTTAAACATATGATATTTTCATCAAAATCGTTAGAGCCATTTTTGAGAAAATTAAAATGTTCGAAAAATCTTCCATGTAAAGGGTAGTCTGGGTGGGGGGGATTTTCTTGAAAACCTTCGTGTCGCATCTCTGGAAGATACTGAACCTAAATACCAAGTTTGGTGTTTATCCGACTGTTCGTTTTTGAGTTATGCTGTTCACAGACACACACACACACAGACACACACACACACACACAGACACACACACACAGACACACACACGGACATGTTTCCAAAAATGCTTTTTTTGGATTCAGTGGGTCTCAAAACATATACTTACTATACGTAGTAGAGAAAGTAAAAAACAGTTTACGTGTTAAAAATTGTAATTAATTAATAAAAAGAATCTCACAGCTCCTTATATCAGTGAAGTGTTATTTAAGTCGTATCAAGCATTAAGAAAAGGAGTGTAGTAAAATTATAATCTGTGTAAGCCTACATTCTTGTCGCATCACAACCCTGCTAAGAGAAACGTGTCTCTAACAATAATACTGACGCAGCCGAGGCAAACATAAATATATATTATTTAAAGAAACAGTCAATTTACAAAGTTAATATTTTTTTTAAACTTGGGGCAAAGGCCACCTGAAAGTACATTTTGGGCGAAGGCTACCGGAAAGCGGGTACTATACGTGCGGTTGCAACTACAAGTTCGGCTCCCCAACAGTTGAAACATAATACAACTCCTTCAATACAAACAACTTCAAATCGGCTGTCCATACATGGTGCAAACTCCTACAACAAAATGACTTCTTCAAATAGACCCCCAAAGCGTGGTGCCATTAACGTAACAAACCACCTTCTTCAAATTGGCGTCGATACGTGGAGCTAGTAAAATACTTCTTCAAAGTATCTACCTACATGTTTCTATTGACAAGAAAAAGAAAAGAAAGAAAAACAAAAACAAAAGAAACGAGAAAGAAGTGAACTATCCTGACAAACACATATGTATAATCATGGTTTCCTTAACATTTCTAAAGAACGTAGTATTTGTCTATTTTCAATAGACAAATACTTCAAAATCTACTTCCTCTACTCACTATCGTTTATTACTTCCTCTAAAACGTACACAGCAGGTAGAGAAGGTATTGCATTCCAGCCAAAAATTCGAAGCACAGATTTCACTTGAATTACAGATTTTCAGGCACCTTCAATCGCAAAAATGTTTTAGAAAAAATGCCTTTTTTGTGTGCGTCTTTGAACCGCATAGCTCAAAATCGAAAAGTTGGATAAATAACAAACTTGATAGTTAAGCCCAGTAACTTCCAAAGTTGTGACACGAAGATTTTCAAGAAAATTCCCCCACTTTAAATAATCCTTTACATGGAACACTTTTTTTGAAACCTTTGATTTTCTAAAAAGTGGCTGTAACGATTGTGTAACATATATTGAAAATGAAAATATATATGATGAATTTTCTAGGGATAGCCTGGGAGGTCCACTACATTCGGGAGGAATTTTGTGTAACCTGTATTACGTTAAGCGATAGACAAAAAACGTATTCTTTAAAAGACAATTTCTTTGAAATAACTTTTTGTGACATAAGCCATTTCTCAGATATCCATTATTGTTGGTTTTGATAGGTATAATACTTTGTCACTCTTTTTATGTTCTGTCGATTTTCAGCTGTTTCTCTCCGACCGTAGGGGACTTCCGACCCCTTGAGCTGCCTTGGTGCGAGCGCTGCGGACACTTAGCACTCGTGGTACTTCTGACGTCACTAGAGGTACGCCGGGCCGAATATTCAGGCCCCTCCTGGAAGGGAGTTGTTCGGATTGGGATAGACTCGACGGTGCAGAGTTTCCTGAAACCTATGGGAGAATGGGTACGCCTGGCTGGTTGTCCGCCCAGCCCCCCCCCCTGTGAGCCGCTTAGATCTCCGTCACCAACGATGATTGAGAGCTGGTAGATGGTGGCAAGATATTGTCGCCCCCACCGAGGTTGTTCGATAGTCTTCCGTGATAGTTTTCCCTATTGGGCTGACAGGCGTAAGTGGGGCATCCACTTCCTGTGGAACGAAACGTGTTGTTGTGTAGCTTTACTCATTCCGTTCTAGCGAAACTGGGGGGGGGATTATAAAACAGTTACGGTTTTAATAGAAATGCCCACGAATTTTATGCCTGGGTCCCGAAGCAATGGACTGAGTTGTAGTCCTCGTGGCCTAGAGGTTGTTTCTCGCAATTGCATGGAAACAGTATGGAATGTTAAGACATAGCGTCCAGTTCTTAAACATTTGACTATCGCAGTTGTCTTTGTACCTAACGAAATGTGTAATGTAGCTGTTTCTGCCAAGGTTTATCTCGATTATAATGAAGTAGATAGGAAAGCAAACTTTCGTAAGAATAATTTGCATATCCACTAATAAGGGATAAATGGAACCGAATCGATCGACAGTCAGATGCTTAAAAGCCGGACGCTAGATAGTAGCCTAGAAATTGTATATTATTTCCACGATATATAAACTTTACAGACAGTGCTGCGTTTATATATTTAATGTTCTTCAATGAATATCGTACATTTTGACAATACAGGCCATACTATGTGTAAAATATCTTTGAAATTAGAACCCAACGCTAAAATTGACTCAACCGAAATACACTACCGCAATTATTTATTTCTGCCCTATCTAGTGTGGCATTTATGAAAGCTGTAACGGTTTGAGTTTTGCTTAGAAGAAAGTATCCCAAAACAATACGCATCACACCTAAGAATACGTACGTATTTAAACGTATAGCAAAAATCGAACCAACACAATGACAATTGCTTATTCACAAATATTAACAGACATAAAAGCTATGGCCCAAGGTTATTGGGAGGTCAGTGCCAGCCAGTCGGAGATAAGCAATGATAAGTTGGCTTTCGCCCACTGTAAACACCAGAAGTGCTATCGGTAAATAGCGAGAACGGAGTTCAGGAAGTTCTAGAATGTTTTATGAAAGATTTTATTGGCTATATAAGTAAGAATTCTCGCGAGGGGAGTGAGTCATTCAGTTGTGAGCTTGTGATGGCTGCCGTGATGTGCAGGAGAGATTAGAGAAGTCCTGTGTTCGACTTTGCAGGAGTGAACCGTGAATGAGGGTACATAGTGGGCATTTATTCAGCCATACGTCACGAAGAAAGTGAAACGATAGCGAAAATTAATTAAACGATAGTGAAAAGTTAAACCAGATAAAAATAGTGAAGTGATTTTGATAAATCAGAGAGTTGACAGTTGAAAAATTGGACAAATTCGCAATAGTGCAACACTAGAACTATTTTATAATCATTGTATTAACAGCTTCAGAAGTACTATAAACTTTACCACTGTCGTACGTCCTACGCTATCCCCACAATTAACTGAGCTTGATGGCTCATGCAGCAACGTTGTACCCCCATTCGGATGGTCACGAGCTCTGTCCCTACCGACCGCCCACTGACCGATAGGTTTTTCGTGGTTTCTTCGGGGACGACAGGAGAATGCTGGGGTGATTTCTTCTCTGCCACGATTTCCTTTCCGTCATTTCCATTTCCTTCTCATCTTTCAGTACGCTTCTAGGTTTCGTAGTGTATGGCGGTGCCGGTATGATGGCGCAGATGCATGCTCACTGGACAGAATATTCTCCGTGCATACCAGAAGGCTGCTCGACTGCTGAGTCGCTCATCGCCCTCTCTCAGTGGCTCCAGCAGCGAAGCAGGTCTACGAGTTTGGAAACGTTAGGGACGTCTGCGTGATTCTGTGGTCTGTCTGCCTACGGACTGTAACCTCCTGTGTGGTTCCTTCATTTCATTTCTTCCTGCTGGGGTGTGGTAGTCACAATAGACCTAGGTAAGTCGCGGTGCACGAGGTGTCGCCCTCAGTTAAACTGCCTATACTGATACCTATCCCCACAATCATCGCTAGGAGGCTTATGTGTGTGGTCAGTTATTCAACCTCTATTTGTAAGTCGTAAGTTCAACTTAAATTAATATTTGCAGTTCATGTATCTAGGTATGCAATTTTTTCTCCTCATCCTCCTATAATGTGTCGTCCTCCGTGGTATAGGTACCATGTTAGCCTCTGGTTCCCGAGTTCCGGTGGTCAAACCCAGGGGAGGGCGATGGATTTTTTCGGGCGTAAAAATCCTTAGCATGGCTTTCTTCGGAAGAGAAGTAAAGTCGGTGGTACCGTGTCGTAGATTTCCGGCACGTAAAAGAACCTCAAGCCTGATAAAGAGGCCTCCGAGCAAAATTTCCTGTCTATCAAACCCATATATTACATTATTCCGAAAGTAATGCCTCCTATTTATTTTCATGGAAACTACAACAGATACAGAAAGCACAAAAGCACAGTTCTGTTAAATATAGCAAGAATCCAGCTTCATACTGCTATTTTGTCCACATAATCAAGCACCATTCGTTATGCAATTTAGCCAACGATGAACAAGAACCTACATGCCATGCTCGTAAAAATCTGAACCAGCTGAGGCTAGTTACTGTCTTGGCTAACTGTGGATGGCCGTGTCTTTGAAGTACTTGTTTGTTGGAGAAGTAGGATGCCGCCACTCCATGGACTGTCGCTCGAATGGTGGTACCCGGCCTCATCTGCGGTGATGATGGAGTGCAGAAAATTGTCACCTTCAAGCTCGTATTGGTCAAGCAAGCGCACAGATTTACCTTCGATGAGGTTTTTGGCTTTTTGAAAGAATTCGTAGGACCCATCTCACACACTTTGCGATAATTTTCGTTGCGTAACATCTTAATCTAAGCCATTACAGCCGGCATTCAGCACTTCACACTTCCTTGGTCGTGATCCGCCGATCATTATTTAACCGAGACTCTGCTGATTATTTGCTGTAACAGCCAAACAGGGTCGACCAGGGCGTGGCTTGTCCTGCACATCGTTTTCACCACTTTTGAAACGCTGTACCCACCGCCTCACATTACTCACACATCTACTGTCTCGTCTCCATACATCTTTAACAAGCATTGTTGGATTTCAATTCGCGTAATTTGTTCAAGGTACGGAATTCAATCACATATCTTTGTTTTGTACGCACCTCGCTGTCAGTAGCCATTTTAGAACCCTTTTCTGCTGCTGCTGCTGCTGCTATGTGTCGCAGAACAACGAAACTAATACTAGAAAACTGGTTCTAACTATAAAACTAGCACTATTTCAATAATTACTACTACACCAACATAATCTGGCACTCATAAGGGTGTCCATAATTAGAAGTCAATTTAATTTAACTCCTATAATACGCAAGCTTTATACTAGCTAAAATAACACTCAAGCTAATTGTCACTCAGTATATGTACATTAGCAGAATTTTGGACTTCGTTTGACTTTAGGAACCACAATACGCTACAGTTTGCTACATAAACAATTAATATAATTCTATAATTCAAACGCTCTGTATTAATAATGGTAACTGTGTAGTGTTTGTGTGGTGCGAAAGCTAATGAGCCGCACCCAACTGGGGATATCGAAATAGAAGGGTTCTCACCAATAAGAGGATTACTCACAGATGGAGAGAGATGGTAAACACTCATCCCTGCTGCCCTTTTGTTTTATTTGCGTTGTAACTCTCCGTTCTCATTAACGCTAAAAGTAAAGCGGCCATATTGACCTTAGTTGGAAATGAAACCACAGAAATTTCAATTCAAAGCGAGCGTTTCAGCAAATGAAGCAGCTGGAGAGCGGCTGGCAAAGTTCTGCTTCCCATGCAACATTACAAAACAAGCTACACTTTACCGTACAGGTTAAACATAACACTGTAAGAGAAGGCGTTGTTCTGGGATATGAAATAACAATGGCTACATCCGGGCGGCAAAACAGCCCCGCCACGTTTAAAAGATTTTATACTCACAACTTTGGAGAAATCTCTTTATAATAATTAAAGTTTATACACTATTATTTTCCTCCCACGTATATATTATATAGAGAAAGTAACTAAAAAAGTCTGAATCCCCAAAAAATACAGCATTTTTAGAAAAATATCTAAAGTGAGATAAATACCAACCTTGGTATTTAGGTCAGTATCTTCCAAAGATGCGACACCAAGTCTTCTAAGAAAATCCCCACCCCAAATTACTCTTTACATGGAACAGTTTTCGAAATTTTTTATTTTAAAAAAAAGGGCTGTAATGATATTGATTAAATTACCACATATTAAAGATACTTACACAAGAAATAAGGTGTACATCTTGAGTTTTCTCTACATAAGGAATTTTGTATAATTCTGTTTAACTGACAAAGTTTAAGCGATAGAGGAAAACGTAGTACACAAATAATGTAGACCTCTTTAGAACACATAATTTATTTCAAATAACCTTTTTTGTGGCATAAGCCATTTCTGAGATATCCGCTATTAAAGGTTAGAATGTTAATTTCTTGATCATTCTCAAAGTCCTGTCAACTTTCAGTTGTTTCTCGCGATTGCATGGAAACAATATAGAATTCTAAACTCAGTATATAGCTTCCAGTTCTTAAATATTTGACTATTGCTATTCCCGTTGTATCTATAAAGAAATGTGTAAGGTAGTTGTTTCTGCAAAGGTTTATTTGGATTAAAATGTAGTACATAGAAAAATAAGCTTTAGTAAGAATAGTTTGTATACACATTAATACATGATGGAGGATAAAGAAAGTCATGTCAATGTAACACATCGGCCTTCTTATTCCTCATCTTCTTTTTTTGTGTTGTGATAAAGATTTTGATTTATTGTGTAGCATTAGAAAAAGGTACGAGTGTATTTGAGTGTGTATAGCTGTGAGTAGCAAACTTAAAAATGAAATGTTGAATAAGTTACCAAACTTGATGTTTAAATTCAGTACCTTCCAAAGATGCGACACAAAGGCTTTTCAAGAAAATCACCAACCCAAACTATCTTTACATGGTACATTTTTCGAATTTTCTTATTTTCTAAAAAATGGTTAAGGTTCTGATAAAAGAAATACATTAAAGATAATAACAAGATAAATGAATCGCATATCTTGAATTTTGGAAATAGCTTGCGAAGTCCTATTCATTCGGAATGAAATTTATATAATCTTGCATAACTGGTAAACGTATTACACAAAGATGTAATTCTCTTTAAAATACACAATTTATTTCAAATGACTCTTTTTGTGGCATCAATCATTTCTCAGATATATGTTATTACTAGTTAGAATTGTTCAATGCTTCGTCATTCTTTTACATTTTCTATTTTCAGCTTTTCTCTTGATGTCATGGAAGAGTATGGAATTCTAACGTCAGCGTTTATCGTCCAGTTCTTAAACATTTGACTATCGCTGTTCCCTTTTATCTACAACGAAATGTGTAATGCAGCTCTTTCTGGAAAGGTTTGACTCGATTAAAATTAAGTAGACAGGAAAACAAACGTTACCTACTAATAACCGATAGAGTGTAGAGAAAGTCATGTGAATATAACACAGATTTTTATTTACTATTTTGGTGTAAGATCGTGTGTTTTATTATTTTTAATGAAGTGTTAATAAGAAACAATTTTTGATGATCTCACCCATCATCACTTTGGATTTACGGTAACGCAATGCTACAGCTATAACTAAGATACTATAACTAAGGAGGTTTGAGTCAAATGAATGAAAATAAAAATACGGACGATAATAATAGAGACGGGCATTAAGAAGACGTAAATACCGAAAAGGCAAGGAAAAGGCATGGGTTTTATTTTACTTCCCACCCTAGTGTATATTACATCTTATTACAGTTACCAAGTTTATGTTGGTAGACATGGCTCTCCTTGGAAGGGAATTCATATGTTGCAATCATAAATTTCCTTCCGTGTAAATATCACCGTGAAGACGTAGAAAATGCACGATCATGTAAAAGTATATATATATATATATATATATATTTCTCTTCAGTTGTTATTCTTCATGGCGGCGCCGTGGCCGAGTGGTTAGACCGCTCGCCTCCCACCGAGGCGGCCCAGGTTCAATCCCAGGGACCTGCATGTGGGATTTGTGGTGGACGAAGCGGCGTCTGGGCGGGTTTTCTCCGGTTTCCCCCGCCATTCATTCCACCAACTACTCCATCATCACCTTTCCTTTCATCCATTTCACCTACATTTCGTTTCATCTACTTCCCATACATCCCATCCTGGCTGCTCTGTCTGATCCATGAGTGTCTGCTCCTCGACGGGCCTCTGACCTGTAAGTCCTGGGGGGTGTAAGTCCTAGATAAGAGGAGGGTAAACAGATAATGAATGTTATTCTTCATAACACCCATTTCCCATGATACAAATGTAATACTATGAATGTTTAGATAAAAGGACCATATATCTCAATAAAACTGGGGTTATCCTGAATGACACAATTGGCAGTCGTTTTCACACGTTATGCGAATCCGTACGCGCAGTAGTTCCCTAGTTAACGAAAGTAAATTGAACATCGATGTTACGCGTTAGGCGTTTTAAATAAGCCTAGCATTATATAAGCCCGAATACATTAATGGACATTTAACGAATTTCCGCAGCCGGAACGCCGGATATTATATTATAAATATATATGTATATATATGAAGATTTGCTGCACTTATCTTATCTTACAGATAACAATCACATGGATTTGGATTGAAGAACGAGCAGGCCAATTATTGTCATCAAAAACATCTAATGCGAGACAGAAATTTCTTGGACGTCTTCCCTCGACAGCCACTATCTCGCTTAATTTTACCTTGGTTGCTGTTTGCTAAATAAAACAGTATTTATGTTTTCAAAAACGGACTCAAACTGTTTAATTTTTACAATGAGGTAGTGTTTTTAACACTAAAATGATTTCAGTCTAATTATATTATATATAAATTCAATAACAGCCCGCCTTGAAGAAATATGTGTATGTAATAATTTGTAAAATGTATGTAACAGTCATTGCATATGCTTGTATTATTGTATACATGTTCAATAATGTTATATGAATGTATTACGTAATTTAATAATGTAGGAGCTGTGAGAAATAGGTCAAAAGTTCCTAATAATGAGGTAACAATGAGGTAATATTGAGGCAATAATGAATTAGAAGGTGTAAATGTTACTTGTGATTCTTGGAAGCAATAATGTAATTTTAGGGACAGTTTATAAAAATAGCCAATAAACATCCAGAAAAAGCTTTAGTTAAATGAAGGTATTCTATTGGATTAGGAATAGCCAATCAGAGACTTGAAATATAGAAATTTACAAGTTTAAGCGGTTGAAATCAGTTCAGTTGGTTGCAGACAGCGTTACTAACCAGACGCAAAAAGTGTCCTCAATAAACTTAATACGTATTTCTGTGAGACGAAAAATAAATTTACGTGCTAAAAAGTGTAATTAATTAATAAAAAAGGAATCTCACAGCCCCCTGTATCAGTGAAGTGTTATTTAAATCGTATCAAGTATTAATAAAAGAAGTGAAGTAAAATTATAATCTGTGTAAGCCTACATTTAAGTCGCACCACAACCCTGCTAAGAGAAACGTGTCTCTTACAATGTTACTGACGCAGCCTAGACAAACATAAATATACAATATTTAAAGAAACAGTTAAATTACAAAGTTAATATATTTGTTTTAAACATGGGGCAAAGGCCACCTGAAAGTACATTTGTGACGAAGGTTACCGGGAAATGTTTATTATACGTGCGGTTGCAACTACTACAAGTTCGGCTCCCCAACAGTTGAAACATAATAAAATTCCTTCAATACATCAACTTCAATTTGGCTTTCCATAGGTGAAGCCACAAATTTACTATAAATTGGCTTCCATACCTGGGGCAGAAACTACCTACTTCAAATTGGCTTCCATACGTGGAGCTAATTACTCCTAATTCAACAACAACCTACAAATCGTGGATTTGTTAAAACACTTACAACAGGGAATGTGTGTATAAATTCAACTCACAGTCCACATGTGAGCCCAAAATTTAATACAATAAACATACTCTGTTCCATAGAGTGCATCATGAAGTTTACACACTTAATATATGTTTATGCAGTATGTATAGTAAACACTATTAACAAACAGCTGAAAAAAACCTTATTCCCACTAAACAACATGTCAAGCAATATTGGACTTAGCTGAAAACGCTTTACCCTCTGTAGGCAATTGAGCAAGGCTACCACAGAGGGCGTTAATTCAAACCGAGTCAAACCTGGGAACTGCTAGACGCACAATTTGACTTATACCCTTATAAAAATACAAATTAAAGAACAATTGGGTGTTTTAGGTGTTGCAAATTCTAGAGCAAACAAGAACTTTATGAAGAAATTTTGCTTTAGGCGATCCAGATTTCTTAGATTACCAAACCAATTCCCATAAAAAACAGCATGCGTTTATATTGCTTAAATTATCTATATTGAACTGAAATTTAAACTGCAATTAAAACAGCGTTATCTCTGCATCTTATGAAACGATTCCATAATGTAACTACTAACGAGCCTAACTTCCTTTACTTGCTCAAAATGTAATCTCACCTACATATTAAGAATAAGTTACATATATTTAATTCATATAATTAATATTAGATCAACAATTCATAATTAAGAATAACAAATTAAGAATAAAACACCGTAGGAATAAAGCACAGTTACTAACAAAATTCTTCATTATCCTTACTTTATTGCAGAAATTCCATATTGTGTTACTTTTAATCTAATTTTTCTGGTGCTGCGATTGTCAAAAGGTTTAAGAATCCCTTAAGTCTGTTTCAGCCTTTTCAAATTACGTGTGTACTACATTCATCAAAAGTAGTGTTTAAAAGAGTTATCCAATAGTTCGCATATCTATCTGGAATTTGCAGCGAAAAGTCTATTCATACCAATAGTTCCTTCCGCGAAATGTTTCCTTTGGACATTACATTTTAAGGAGCAGGGCTATATCTATCATTCCAAGCCAAGAGAAATTACTGATATTCATTAGAATCCCTCCTGTATGACATTATATAAAATATCACACTGCCTGGATCTATAGAATTCATTGTTAGTGCTTTTCTATAGAGATGAGAACACGTATTGTCTGAATTCAAAATTAATAGGAATAAGAGGCTTAGTATGCTAACTGAATGAAGTTTCTCATTTTATTGCAATCTACCTAACATACGTTTTGTTGCTAACCTTACTTATGTAAACTATTTTTCAGATTTTGCTTATTTTACAAACTTTTCCCTCAGAATAACGATAAATGTAGGGCAGTGCAAATTCAGGCAGAAGTACGGTGTGTACAGTCGGCTGAAAAACTTTGATGATTTTGGTTTGCTATGGTGTTTTTTAATTTAATGTTGACAAAATCCCCTTTTTAGTTGTGTTCTATACCTTCCTGTTTGTGCTAATCTGTTATTGGTTTGAAATAAGTGAGCAGCTACAGGTATAGGAAACGGAAGAATTTTACCCGAATGGTTGGAAGACACTCGGCAGATGTGTACGTCTCACAATGGTTTGATGTCAAAAGCCTAGCACTTAAAGCCTAACCAATGAACAGATGTCGATTTCCGGCTCAGGAGCGAAGGAAAGGGGGGCGAGAGACAAACATTATGTTTTGTGGTTTGATGAAATTGCCTTTTCAGCATTGTGCGCTCTATTATATATCATTTGAAAGGAAAAAAAGACGTGAGCAATAAATCTAAGATTATTTCTCTTAATGAACAAGGTTTTAGCGCTGCGAGGGCTGCGGAGCTACATGGAGCTACACAAGCGTCAAACTGGTGGAAGAAATATCAGAAACGCAGTTACTGGACACGCAAACTAGGTAGTGCATTTGATTATAAATGTATAACGCAGTACACATGGCACTAGAAGCACCAAGAACATATCACAGGATATAAAGCAAAATTAAAGAGTATTTTTTAAAAAAAACCAAACAAACAGTTTAATAATTAAGTCTTCAGGAGAGGCAAACAAGTATTTAACTTTGAATAGCCCATTTAACAGATTAGGCCATTATGGGGTTCTGCTTCTTCATCATTATAATCACATTATTATTATTATTATTATTATTATTATTACTATTATTCCATTCTGCTAATATTTGTTTGTAAAGCAGCAAAAATGACAGGCATATTGAATTATTGGAGTTATAAAATATAGCAAACGCGTTTTGGTATTAAAAAAATGAAAGGCATGGTAAGGAACGAGTTATACACAAATGAACCACTTCAAATGAAGCAGCATTTCAAAATAGTCAGTTTTGTTACATTTACAGAGAATTTTAGCGTTACTTGAAAACGGTTGGCGATCTTCTTTAATATTCCTTTTCTTGCAAAATTCTGATGACAACATTTGTTTAAAATAATAATAATAATAATAATAACCCCCTACCAGATTAAAAAATTCAGTGATACGGACGGGATTAGAACCACCAATCCCCGTTTCCTCATACCGCTGCTCTGCCTTCGGAGCTATACTGTTCATAAAATTCTACACGTGACTCCAATTTTACCGGTTAAGAAAGTTAATAAAACTGAATTGATTATGTTTTCTAAACGAATCTAAAAATGTCTTGGATCCTAGCCTGTGGTGCACATTCGCCGTAAAAATAAAAAAGAAAGTAAGAAGAAAAAAAGGAAAAGTCTATGAAACCAACTTGCTAAAACCAGATAAGCGTTGGGAACAGTGCGGTGGAGCCATAATTATGGGAGGAACTGTTTTACTAGTCCCTTACCAATTTAAAACACAGCTCCATTACGGCATCGTTTTGTTTTTGTACCGGACTGGTGTTTGAAACTTATGTTTTTCCTACAGAATACAACAGAATTTTTAATAACTTAAATTGAAGAAAAACTGTGGAAGTTACTAAATTATAAGCGTTCTCAACATGGGACCCCTTTGTGATATGGCGTACAACCAGGTGGTAGTCCATTGCTTGCCATACTTAGTATGCCGGGCCTAACTGATCCTATTGCTGAGATAACCCTCCCTCTCAACTCTTGCAAGTCCACAGGTAGCGATGCATGTTTACACAATCATTTATGTAGCCTCCCCCCACAAGAAAAGGTCACAGGGGGTCAGTTCCGGGGAACTCGGGGCCGTTGTGACTCCACATTCTCATCTGACAAACTTCCGATGCTCTTTTCTTTACAGAGACAGGGCGTTTAGTTCTCATTATACCACCTACGAATGTTGTTACCAGAAGGGTCGTTAAGGCCAAATCTTCACCTATATGCTCGCTGAATTGAATTATGTTTTAAGAATTCCGAAACACATCTTTTTACATGCGAGATTTGTTTATTTGTTACAAAACAAAACCAAACAAAATCCGCATGTGTAGTACTAAAACTTCTCAATTACCTATTCTTAAATTTAAGGAGGGAAGTACGCTAATTGTGTACAAAAAGCCCTGAATATTTTCTAACATTTCTATTTGATACATTGTAAACTGATAGATTCAAAAGCTTACAAAACACATCTCACTGGATGCTTGTACCTGCTCCTTCATTATCCAGGCATGTCGCACCACCGACTATTAACCTGAGCCCATCTCATCCTTTCCAGTTGTGAAATAGAGGTGTCTTCAGGTAGAGAGCGGTTAGACTCGTACCAAATAACTTGCAGTTTATAGCCACCGTGAGAGTTGACAGTTGTAACCAAATTAAAAATCTATTGCTCCTTTTAGAGAGAAGGTAGCAAACGTTAGGATATAATCATGAAATTAAACATTTTTATGTGAAAAAATCAGGTATTAATGTAACAACTGTGATACAGACAAAAATACGATAGGCATAACTCAGCCCGAAAAGAAGGGGGAAAAGACGAAAGCTGAAAGATATTAGCAATATCACCATGAAACATTTTAAAATCAGATTAGCCTGTTATATGCTGAAGTATCTGAACTAATTGCTTACACTACGTTTCCTCGAACTTATATTTCTTTTTAGGGGTAGTGTAGGGAGGCTCTTTCTCTTAAAACTGTAAGCGCTAAAGCTATGAAATTTTCAGGAACTATTCAGTATATGTTGCTGTATATTTAAAACTGCAAAAGTAACATTTCCTTAATTAAATTCAGACTTATAGGCTATATCAGAAAAAGCCACTTAATATTGATTATACTTAATTCAAAGTTGTATGAATAATAAGATTTTAAACATACATTAATGCTCTTTATCACACATGGTCAGTGAGAAAATTTTTCAGACATATTGAAGTAATTTCAGTTCTCGCTTTTTATAACATGGGACATAAATATTTTGTTCACTGTACTTTTCTATTCAAACATCTCCATCTTTTTACATGACAACCTTCAGTTCTGTAACTTAAAAACTGTAGTTGTAAGGATTTTTTAAAGAAAGTCTTATATTTTCAGTAACATCCCCTTTTGCTATATCCCAGATAAAAATATAAGTTTAAATGCCCTATAATTGTTTGTGAACACCCTGCACTAGTAATATTCAGTAAACGGTTATGCAAAGATAAAGTAAAACTTCAACAGGCACCAAAAAGTTTAACTTCTGTTCCTCTATGGTTTTAGTCAGCTTAGTTTTCTCATTTTTACGTTCTCTACTACCTATATAGTAGGTAGACAAGGTATTGCATTACACCCAAAACTTAATCCTGAGATTTCATCAGAAATGTGTGTTTTGAGACCCCCTGAATCCAATAAAAAGGATTTTTAGAAAAAGGTCCATATGTGTATATGTGTGTCAGTGTGTGTGTGTGTGTCTATGAACAGCATAAATAAAAACGAAAAGTCAGTTAAATACCAAAATTGATATTTACAAAGATTTTTAAGAAAATCCCTACCCCTTTAATTGCAACATTTTTCGAAAATTTGGATTTTCTCAAAAACGAATAACGATTTTTATTAAAATATCACACGTTTAAGATATGAAATGTATATCTTGAATTTTCTGAGAATATCCCCAAAAGTTCTCTTCATTTTAAACGGCTTTTGCAAGAGATAGAAAAAGTTTACTTTACGAAAAGTGTAGATCTCGTTAAAACACACAATTTATACCCTATACATTCTTTTGTCAAGTGAACCATTTCCGAGATCATTGTTATTTGTTTGCATTTTCCAATATTTATATACTTTTTCTCAAATGGCAATTCTTTACTCGTTTTTATGTCCTGGACATGCAAAGAGAACGGAATGCTTCACATAAAACCAGCTCTTAAAAATTTGCCTATCGCTTAAAGCCTACCATATTCCCCATATTTTCTACAAGGATAAATATTAGCAATACAAGCAATCAATTTCTGCAAAAGTTTATCTCGATTAACATGAACTAGATGGAGAATAAGCGTTTGTAAAAGTAGTAAAAAAAGACTACAGAAGGTCATGCGACTGCAATACGTTAGATTTGTTTCTTTTTCCGTACGCCGATGCAATTGACACCCGTCGCGATTTGACAAAATTTGCTATTAAAGTCAGCGCATATGATGTGAGAAGACAAACTGAAAGTTTCGCAAGGGTTGTATAGTGGCAGACGCAGGCAAATTCAAATAGTAAAATGCACTTCTCCGCTTTTAGTGCTGTGTATTTAAATTGCGTTTTCGGAAATAACTGCAATGCAACTAAAGTTTATTTCAGCTTTCTTTGCCGGAAATTATATTGTTTGTTCACGGCATCTTAGGGGATATATTTGAAACACAAGGAGAAAGTAAATGAAACGAGAGGCGGAAACAGAAACGTATTCCTACCGATCGTTATGTTTACTGTGAAAATGGTATGGACGTACGGTAAATACTTTAGTATACAAAGAGACTAATGGAAGTCAACGTTACAAACACGTGCGCAGAGGAAGTGGATGTGGATGTGGAATGAAGGTTTGTATTTTTATTGCTGTTTCACTCGTGTATCAAACGATCACTCTGAGATGTGCGACATTATTCCAGTATTTCTACTGTAATTTATATTATTTATATTGGATTAATTTCATCGTGTTCATTTTATAGCCTCCGTATCGTATTTATTTCTTTGTGTTATTCCATACATTTTTTTAGTTGCATACTTACTAACATTTATATATATATATATATATATATATATATATTCTTTAAGTTTGTTATTTAACCAGTAAAATAATCGAAACAACACAAACATAAACCCAGATTGTCTCAAGATGAACTCTGGACCTGTCATTATTTTACTGCAGAGAATTCTCTGTTTGAGGTTTAGATTAATGATAAAATTCGTACCTAATCTGTCATACATTTTACATGTAGTATATGCCTGGTGTTTTATGTGTGTATGCAATTTATGAACACGTCACCAATTACCAAAGTTCTCCAATAATAATGACTCTTGAAAGTTGACATTATGAGTATTTATCCATTATTACTTAGCACCACTTAGTTTATTCGCGACTCTGGGTTGTATTTATGAAGATGTGCGATGGTGTTGTATACAGGGTGTCTAGTTGCAGCTCTTCAGAATAATATCTTATGGACAGCAGCGTTAAAGAGTTATTTTAAGTGCAGAAGTTCTAATGTTACAGCATTAAAATGTTAAGCCGCCGGATTAAGCCAATTGACGTTGGTACCAAACAGGCTCGTCTACCAGACAAAAGACCAACTTACCGCACTGTCCCACAGCCTCTTTTCAATTTGATTCGCTCACGTTCCAAAGACAGAATAACAGAGAGGGTACTTGACTGAAATTCACCTATTTTAGATGAATGTATCTTGGAAACTGTTCAGCATAACAACGGAAAACCTTTTAAAATATACAATTAACTCATCTCCTTTATGTTCAATTAAATTTTGTATCATGCATTTTCTGTTTTCGGAAATACATTTTTTAAACAATTCTGTTATAATGCTTTAGCCTTTAAATTTGGGAATTAAAATTTTAATATAGTTTTCAATCATTTGATTAATAACATCTTTATTTAATTTTGAAGAATGAGCTAGGTTTCATAATCCAAATTCTTATCTTTAATGTTTTTTAAAATACAATTCAGCATAACTTTCATATTGCGGTAACGACAATGCTAAGGCCACATTATTTGACATAAACTCCATATTTCTAACGAGTCATACATTTTTGTAGTAAATTAGTATGAATACTTTTATATAACTAAACGTTTTCTTCAACATAAACTAAGATCGTTAGAAATTGAATTATTCAAATCGAAAATAAAACCGTTGATTTCTACATCTGTAAGACAAGGATTTGTATTTGTTGAAACAATTATTTCTGTAAAGGAGGAAACTAGAATAAAACAAAATTTAGTGAAGCATAAAGAAAAAAAGTTTCTTTAATTTTCGAAACAATGAGTAATTATAGGAATAGTTTCTAAGAAAATGCACCTGAACTTAGTTAAATTAACATCAGCTTTGAGTTAAGCAACTGCGATGGGATTGGTGGTATTTTATTGGTTAACGCTTTACTGCTTTGTTATGAGAACTTCCATCTGAAAACATCACTAAAGGGAAGAATGAATGCAGTTCTTAAGTTACATTTTTGTATAACTTCAAATTTTCCTCCTAAATGAAGCTTTTACGAGTAGAATTGTATTACATAGTGCTTTCATTTACAGTTAATGAAAATGCAAGTATAAAACATGTAAAGAACTTATAATTTTTAAATTTAATCTCCATAACTATAAACAGTATCATAATTGACAGCTCCTCCCACAAGGACATAACTTTCTCGTCGTTCGTTTCTTTAGCACTCTTGTTTTCTATTTGTACAATAGAAAGCTGGAGAGTTAATGTGCGAAATTGTGAACACTTGTATTTTACAACATATATATTACACTAACAAAAGAGTATGCAACTTTTTATCAGTAGTATAAAGCATGCCAGATTAAAACTTTAGAATCAAATTTCATACTTGGAATCTTAGAAGCATGTAACAAATTAGTTTTAATTCAAATTAGAAATACAACTGTTAAAAACTATCACTCGTATTCAAACTCCAATGGTGTCATACAAAAACCTAACTACAGCATTTTATGTTTATCTAAAGCCATCATTCATATTCATCAGGCTTATTCAAAAAGAAGGAACAGATTTTAAATATTCATTTTTAATGAACGACAATAGATAGCGACACATACGAAACATAATTGAATAGAGGAAAGTTATAAGTTTTAAGCCCCACCTATAAGTTCCATTCAGTGCCTACAGCGACGCTGTGTTTGGTTACGAGAAAATGTAGACGCCACAGGAAAAGTCGCAAAGAGTGAATCAATTGTTTCATTGCAGCGTGCATTTCGTTGTAAGTTCAACAACGAGCCGCCTCGTCATAAAAATTTACAATTGATACAATAAATTCGTAGAAGATGGTTGCATATGTAAACGGAAAAGCACTGATCGTCCTTGCATAACAAGTGGTGCTCATTTTGGACACAAAAGTACAATTTTGAACTTTTCCCTATTCAGTTATGTATCATATGTGTCGCCATCTATTGTCGTTCATTAGAAATAGATATTTAAAGCCTGTTCCTTCATTTTGAATAACCCTATATTTATGTCCTTAAGATTCCAAGCATGTGAAGTCAACCTGATGAAACCAGAATGTTTACTTGTTAGTGGACGAATAATACTCAAATATGTGTTAAATCATGCGGTTTATACAGTAACGGACAAACAAGGATATAGAATCCATTTATTTGTAAAACAAAAGAGAAAATGATGTATTAATAAAAGGAAATAAGCTTACTCCTGGCGCTCTTGGAGACGAACTGTAGGAGCTCCTTGTACTCCTGCGGTGTTGCCGTATCCTCATTGAAGCTGCGATGTGTTGGCGTCTGGTTGAGGGCGGTGAAGACGGCGCTCAGCGTGAAGTGGCACATGGAGTTGCCTCGAGGTGAGGACACGCCATGGTTATGGTAGAGGAGTCCTGCCACTTGCCAGCCGAACATGTGCAGGATATGTCGCAGCGCCTCTCCTACCAGCTTGTACGACCCCATCATCCGGGTCAGAGTAGGATACCACATGGACTTGTGGAGGAAGGCGTCTGCTTGAGCCCCGGCAGTCAGGACAGGGATGCCCCAGACGCCTGCATAGCGAGCCACCGGCGCTAACACGTAGTCACACACCGGGCCCAGGAAGGCGTCTACACAAATACCCACCTCACAACTTTACAATGCTATTCCCAGTTTAGGAATACAGTTTGTAGCGCTCACCCATTGTTTGACTCGCACGTTTTGTTGTCATGGAAATTTAAACATACTGTATAATACGCTCTTTAGTAGTGATGGGACGATACCACTATTTCTCGATACCATACTGATTTTTGAGCACGATTATAGATAGGTACTTTATAAAAAAACTGCAAAGGTGATAGCTTGTTCTGTGAATTATGCTGTATTAATAGTTTTCTGTGCATAAACGTATTAATCAATTTTCTATTGTATGCTAATTCCGAAACTGCTCTTTTTGACATTCTCCAAATGACAGCAGTTTTTTATCCCGATGATGCCGCAGGTTATACAGGGTGGACCATTTGAGTTGAGACCGTACAATATCTCCAAAACTAAGCGTTGTAGAACGAAATGCCTTGAATAAAAGTTGCTGGATATTATGGGGGAAAGTAAATGCCATTAGTCGTGTTTTATTAGGAGGACGTTGTAATAGTCATTTTAGAGCCAATTTAATTTTTTTAAATGAGAATCTATCTTTTTATGTTGTTTTTTCTCTTCTCATAAAAAACTAAACTACATTTGTATAAAGAATTTTGCAATCTTCTTACACCAACGTAAATAACAACGAAAATTCTGAATGGTTGTGTACGAAGAGCGCAGTGAATGGTTGAACCATCCATGAATGGTCATTTGAGGGTCAAGTTACGTTTTGAAACTGGGAACAAACATTTAATTTTGTTTCCTTATTCCTCATCACAAAATTAACAGCTTTTTGTAAACCATTTTCTAATGAGGAAACAACATACCAAATGTAGGTTACTGAAATTAAATTGACCCTAAAATGACCATTATAACGTCCTTCAAACAAAACAGGACTAATGACATTCACTTTACCTTATAATATCAAGCAACGTCTATTAAATTCATTTCTTTGTACAACACTTAGTTTTGGAGGTATTGTAGAACCTTAACTTAAATGGTCCAACCTATATATTCCCTATTGTTATTAAAGGTTAACAGTAATAATAATAATAGTAATAATAATAATTACTTTACTTCCCTTTTTGTGTAACTATATTTTGTGATGAAAGCTTTCTTTCCAAGGCTTTTCTATCCATAGAAAAACAAATACTAGCAATTCTTCTTTACTCTGACTATTGAAAATATAAGCTAATATATATTTTATATCAAACTCAAAACAACTAAAAACAATGTACGTGTTACATCATTCTACCACTATTCACAAATAGGATATGCCATATGTACTTTATCATCCGGTAATAAGTAATTAGCCATATTACACTCGGAAACATAGCAAGTTTGTCGATTACACCTCTCTACTACCCAACCTCATACATTAGTATATACTCGTATATGTTTGATACAAGTGTTTGACTGGCGTAATCCTAAACTAACAGATGGAAGGAAAGAACAAATATTTTCAAGCGCTGTATTATCTTACGTCTTAAGTTCTGATTTGTTTCTGCTGGGTTCACAGAGCTTGGTCAACGAAGTAAGTAAATATAATACCTGAGAGTGAATCACCAAGCCAAGCATGGCAGAAATGTGATTTAGTACGTCAGCTAAATCAGCTTCATTCACCACTTAGCACTGCATGTTACATGAGTACCACTACTCGTTCCCCCATTGTTTTGTATGTTTTCATTTAGACACAAGTCTCTATGGAATGTTGCATTCATTCACTACAGGAAACGCAGTTATGGTCTATCAAGAACTATAGTCCAACAACTCAGTGGATACACGTGCGAGGTAATAACGTGAAGTCTAGTTCCCGTTCATTCCTTATCTAGCATAAAGTTAAACGTAACTTTACTTTCAGTAGTGCAACATTGAAAAAATTTATAAGTATGAAAGTATCGAAGCTTTATCTCAAAGTATTACGCAAACTTCGATACCACCGAGTATCGAGAGTATTGAGGTATCGACGGTATCAAGGTCCCACTCTACTCTTAGGTGTTTAATCCGAAAATAATTAAGTCAGATGCCCTATCAAGCAGTGTTAAATTTTCTCACTTCATGGACCATTATTTCAAACCATATAATATCAGACTGGAAGATTTGCAAGATATACATGCATGTCTTCTTAGTTCATTGATGTTTTAATATTTACTTATGTTATTGATTAAGAAAGATAGGTTTTTTCTTTATTACACATTTGTTTAACTAAAACTGATTATAAATTAATTTTTAAACATAGCAACCAAAGTATTAACACTAAAGTAGATCAATAACAGCAATGAGCATTTCACTTTATTATATCACAATTTCGTTTAGTTATATTCAATAGAAAATAAGAAAATGTTCCGAAAAGATTCACAGAAAAATTTGTTAAAGCAAAATTGGAGAAAAAGTAACATATTTACAAAGAAAATATCACAGTGATTAAACACACGGAAGCCGACATACTTAAAAGTAGCACCAAATTGTAGAGGAAAATTCCCCTAAAACATGAGCTAAAAGTATCTCTCTACTCTAAAGATTATATGAGTTATGATTTTTTCTGTGAAATGGTGCGGATTCATATTACAAAATCACCTTTTAAAAATACATTTAAAATATAATTATTTTGCCTAAATGATATAATGCATATAGAATTGAAGAGAAAAATCCAATTTTTTAGACTATCAACTAACTAAAGATGTCATTTTTTGGCAATGGCTTTTATATTCTCCTTAGAATTGATCAAATTTACAGAATTATAGTTAGGGTTATAATAACCTAATTTATAGTTGTACTGGGATAATAAAATTACTAGCCCAATTCCTACTCAAAAGATAAACTTGACGTTTCACAGTAGAATAGTCATTGGTGTAGTAGTACCGGCTAAATACCCCTAGTTTCAAATATTTCAAATTCACTGACCCGTTTCCAGAAGATTTCACTGGAAATACTTGTTTTGAGACGCCTTGAATCCAAAGAGAATCTGTGTGTGCGTGTGTTAACTGCCTAATTAAGAAAATCTGATGTGATACATTCACATGAATTTCTCTATCCTCTATCTTTTTAGTGCGTATACAAACTGTTCTTACTAAAGCATATTACTTTCTCTACTACTTATAGTACGTAGTGGAAGTATTGTATTCCATCCAAAAAATCGATGTTGGGATTTCAATAAAATATGCTTTGAGGCCCCCTGAATCCAAAAAAGGCATTTATAGAAAAAGGTCCGTTTGTGTATGTGTGTGTCTGTGAATAGCATAAAAACGTAATTTGGATAAATACCAAACTTGGTATTTAAGCTCGATATCTTTCAAAGATGACAGGGAGACTTTTAGGAAAATCCCCGCATTCCAAACTGCCACTTATATGGAAGATTTTTCGATTTTTTTTATTTTCTAATAAACGGCTATAACGATTTTGATTAAAATACCATATACTAAGGATATTTACATGTCAAATAAAAGGTATATCTTGAATTTTCTGGGAATAACCAGTGACGTCCGCTTCACTCTGAGGAAATTTTGTATAATTTTATATAACTGTAAACGTTAAGCGACAGACGAAAACGTATTATACAGGAAATGCAGATCCCTTTAAAATACACAATTTATTTCACATAAGCCTTTTTGGATAAGCCATTTCTGAGTTATCCTTTATTAATAGTTGCGGGTGTTCATTACTTTATCATTCTTTAAAGCCCTTTTAACATTCAGTTGGTTCTCGCGATTGCATGGAAACAGTATGGAATTTTAAGACCAGCATACACCGTCCAGTTCTTAAACATTTCGTTTATATATATATATATATATATATATATATATATATTGAAATGTGTAATGTAAATATTTCTGTAATCGCTTATCTGGATTAGAATTAAGTGTACAGAAAAATAATCTTTAGTAAGAATAGTTTGTATATTCACTAATAAGCGATGGTAGGGAAGATCACGTCAATGTAACACATCAGATTTTTATAAAAATATTTAACTGTCAAATTCAAACCTTTGGTCTTGTATGTACCTGTTTGAAGCAAAATGGCACGAGGAAATTTCGGTCGTTAAGAGGAATATTGGAGTATTTCGACTAAGTCCCAAATTGATTATGGCACTTTGAATGGAAAAAGGAGGGGGGGAGCTCAAGCTTTGGGATACTGCAATTGAAGGTTAATGTTCATCGTCGGATGATTTTGATAAAACTTTGGTTCCTATTTTTCCCTCCGCTTTCATATTTTTCTCTGGAATAACCCATGTGTTTGTACTAAGGGTTTTACAGCCTTTTCACACTTCTAGCGAAAAGAAAAAAGTCGGTTTGACACTGATCGAATGATTATGATTCTATAACCGTTTGGATTCCTCAAAAGCCTAAAGAAAGAAACGGGATACGTGTTTTACCAGCTACGGGGATTGCTCTTGAGATAATTAACTAAACCTGTTAGAGTCTGACATTTAGAAATGTAGTTTCTTCTCTTAAACAAACTACGGATCGATGTCATTTAAGGACCGCAGAATTTCTCTGGAGAGAACATGAAGTGCCCACGTGTTTGGTGTGTGGGTTTAGCGTATTTGCCTCACCTTCAAGAAGCCGAGTACGAATCTCGTTTATGGCGAGGTACTAAGATAAGGGTTTTTACACTTATTTAATCCCCAAATAGATTTTTAGAGATTTATTGTTCATGAGACAGTTTGGCTGCTATAGAATTTCAATACAAGGTGTCTATGAATGTGAAAGATATGCAGAGTATTCCCGAAGAGTTTTCCTAAAATATGCTCCTGATGAAACATTTTTTAATTGCTTATTATATATGTATTTCTGTAAATCACAAATTCCTAAATGTTGTTTTCGGCATACTAAATTGCTAAATTAATGTTCCTATAGTTTCTACAAAAAATAGAAATATATTGGTCTAAAAATTAAGATGTAGCTACAAGTTCTGAGGTAATCTGTCCGTTGTCATCTCAACAAGTCTCCCAATGGGCCGCCATTATCTTGAACTGTTTTTGGACATTAATTATTTCCTTTTTGTCACTTTCTTTATTACGTACCTAGTAGATAGGCTATTCCACCACACAAATTTGATTCCAAGATTTCAACAGAAACGCGTTTTAAGGCCCCCTGAACCAAAGAAAAGATATTTTTAGAAAAAAATCTGTGTGTGAACAGTTTACCTCGAAAATGTAATGTCGGATACATAACAAATTTGAATTTAAGTTCAGTATCACACTAAGATGCGACAGTAGGTTTTCAAGAAAATCCTCCAACCAAAATCTATCCTTTACATGGAAAAATGTTCGATATTTTTCTTTTCTCAAAGATAGTCCTATCGATTTATATTTAAGATATTTACATACCATATGCAGTGTACATAGTTTCTAGTAATAGCCTTTGAACTCTTATTTATTCGGAAGTAACTATGTATAATTGTGTATAATGGCTAAGACAGATAAAAACGTACTACACTAAAAAATGTAGTTCTTTAAAACAGTTTATTTAAAATAACGTATTTGTGGCATTAGTCATTTCCGAGTTATCCGTTATTATTAGTTTAAATTTTTCAATGCTTTTGTCACTTTTTAGGTTCTATCCCTATTTATTTCTGGTAGTGTTATGGAATTTTATGGACAGTATATAGTGACCCGCTTTAAAACACTTGACTATCCAATCTCTTGTATACCCATTGTACGTTATACATGTTTAATAACACCATTTCTGAAAACGTTTATTTGGATTAATCTAAAACAACGTGGCAAAAGAGAGAAAATACGCGATAGTGTTTAGAGAATGTCCTGTGAATTTAACACATTGAGCATCTCTTTGTGGTTTTGGGAAACATGTGAGTTCAGCTGGTGAATTTAATGTCGTGCCGGCGTGTTGCAGGATAGCTCAGTTTGTTAGCTACCAGAGAAAACCGGAAGATTCGTGATTCAAATCCCGGCTATGGCATTGAATTTTTCAGTCTGTATTTACATTTCCAAAACGTTACAGAGCTATTTAATTAAGGGGACAAGGTACTCTGAAATGGTCAAAAATCACTTTTTTGTTTGAGGCAGTAATAAAATCTCTGTTATTTCCAGTTTCAGAAAATATATACTTTTTGGGAATTAAGAGGTTTTTAAGACATTTAAATACAATTTAAATGCTAGTCTGTATTCCTTTAAAGCTGTCATACAACACCCCTTTTTAGAACATTTTTATATCTTTCAACAATGAACGACTTTATCACGCCCAGCGAGCAGTTCAGCAATTAACAAAAGAGGCCAGACCAAGAGAAAGGACTAAAAAAAGTTGAAGCAATTCAGGAATGAAGGTACAGATGACTATGACCCGGGCCCTGGAATTTACTGAAGTGTGTCAGAATTTTAATGTTTAAACTTTAAATTCAGTTTTCTCAAAACAACATTTTTGAATACTTATGTACAGTTTTCTCAGAAGGTATGAGAGGTAGAGAGCTTAAATTTTGAGTATATGTATACAATATACAGAAAAATTTTCTGAACCACAATCATGATTTTATAATGTGTATTAGTGATATTAAGAAAGCAACAACATTGCAAATTTTCCACATTTTAACTTTGCAAATAATTGTTTTTCAATTTATAGTGAACTAATATACATAACTAAATAATTAAGGTACAGAATATAGCTTATTATACTATGCACAAGCATACAAAAGTGTGATTCTGTATTGCAAGTAGTATCAGAGAAAAAGGTACATGAATTCACATGTTTTAAGAGTAAATTTTATTATTTTTCTGCTGAATGAAATAATTTTACGGGCTCAACACATAAGCTATCAATGCAAACAAGCACTTGAAATAATTTTCATAATTTATAGAATAGTTCACCATGACAATTTCAGGAAAAACAATTGAGAACTTTAAGAGTAGTAGTAATTTAACACACTTAAGGTGTAATTTTACATGTGTTCAGACTACCTTGACCCCTTAATCAGTATGAAACTATTTAAATATTTTAATATCAGATTGCATACACGTCGATGCAAAGAACTCAGTTACAATCAGTTCCATGAATCGTTTCATTCGGCTTTATTTCACAAATGATGAAAGAAAGCTGTGCGTTCTATAACATCCTTCAGTCTACTTTTGTCTTCGTTCGTTCCCTATTCCTGTTTCTTTGTTGTAACAGAAAAAGATACCCACCCGCCTGCATGCCTTTGAGAGAGACCTCCTTAATGCATTGGGAACGACCAAAAAGGATCCTTATTCCCCGCAGGAACAAAAAATTCGAAATTATCAAGTACTTATTGAACCCTACGTTATTTTCTCTTCAGTTCAGTGCATCGTTGCGGAGATTGTGTAAGCATAGGATATATCATTATAGGAGAAAGTGAACATTTCCATCTTATTCGACATTTGGTCTTTTACAGAAAGGTGAGGCATGGCTAGATATTTTACTAGTAGTCAAATACAGTGTTTCGTTCGGCACACCTTGAGTCATATAATACACTCCTCTGTTACTGTTTCCTTTACATATTAACTATGAATAATAGATTCTATATGTTTAACTTTTACCGATATTCTTTATCCTACAAAAAGCTTTCAGAATTGCTGGCGATCAACTTTGCCAATTTTTGCATAGGAAATCCCAGGAGCGGTTACGAATTTATTGACAGATCCCGAGTGAGAAGCAACAACAGCAAATTTATCCAATTAAACTGTTAACCTCCAGTGGGACTTATGAAAAGTACTCCATGAATAAAATGTAACATGTTTTATAAATAATTATGTATACCCAGGTGGCCCAAACAACCGTCCCTTGACGCATACATAGGTGCAAAAGAAGTTACCGCATCACTGCTGTTCAAACGGGCAGTGCAGGTACAAAGCGAATGGTCACCGAGGTAGTGCTGCTGACTGCAGGTATTTATGTGGTAGTTTGGTTTCGTACTGATAAGCGTCGCGTGGTCGTCTGCATGCAGTCAGCTTATTCAGACAAAAACGAATCATCAATAATGAACACACAGACATATCTAAGACCTGTGCGGAGACACACCAAATTGCGGCTGAATCTCGAAGGGTTTCCCTCCCTCCCTCTCTCTCTCTCTCTCTCTCTCTCTCTCTCTCTCTCTTCCTGTATTCTGTATTTTTTCAGACGCGGCATCTTCTTCTGCGCACCTTTTTTGACGTACAGAAATAATATTAAGAAATGATCGATCATTCCAGGTAGAACGTAGGCCTGAGGGGCCCTTACATAAATTCGTCCACCAAGGCGGGCATATTTTTGCACATGCTTATTATGAATAATGTACTTATATAAACTAATTTAATTCAACGCACCTTTAAGGGTACATAGACATAATAAAAATAGCATTTTGTTTAATGTGCTTAACTTTGCGGCACCAATTCGTGCCATATAGTTGTACTGATTCCAGATTAACTGTCATGGAACTAAATGATTAACACGTGTGCTCAGTTTTGTGCCAAGCAGCACTCCTGAGTCCTTGTTAATGAGTGAATTGCTTATAAAATAACCGATAAGAACCCCCCTGCACACACACACACACACACACACACACACACACAAAACATAGGCACTCTCACATTCAAACACCAGACTGCGCATACCGTGAAATGTTTTTGTTTAAAGAGAACCTTCTGGAGCCCAGCCAGGAATCGAACCCGGAGTACCTCATATAGCAGGCAGTTTCTCTATCAAATGAGCTCTGGGACCAGTAATGGCATTTAAACTCTTCGCTTACAAGCAATGGTCTTTCATTTAGCTGTCTCCTCTCTATCGGTATGGAGTACCCTTAGAAATTTTGCTTAGGCAAATCTTTTGGCATCCGCGCTATCCGGTATAAACTAATTTTAACTAAGGACGCCTTGTGTGGGCCACCTGTATATATAACCGGTTTTATAACGTCAAACATTTTTCCGGCACCCAAGAATACAGGTTCTAAAATCTTTTTACTTTTCTCCATTCTTGCCTATTGGAACATAAATCTTCCGCAATTTCCCAGTCCATCATTGTCTTCTTAATTCCTTGAATTTACGTGCTATGCAGTCTTCCTTTTTTCCTCCTTCCTGTTAGCGTCCACTCAATTATTCTTTTGGGTAACTTTCATCTTACATTATTTTAGCATTTATCATTGTAATAGTTTCTTTTAAATAAAATCTAAAATTTAATTTTGAACATTCATATTTGCTTTTATAATCTCATTTCTAATTTTTTATCTTTCAGATATCGTAGCATATCTCCTCCAGTAATCCATTTGTGTTACGAAAAATTTTCTTTTCAATTGATAGTTCAGAGTCACACTACGGAGCCATAGGTTATAATACCTATTGTTTTAAAAATTGTAGTTTTAGTTTCTTTTGTAACCTATGTATCCTATAATATAGCATTTAGAATAAATGTTGCATAATTTCCTGAATTTATCTTTGATCTTATTTCATTTCCTTGTTTCCCACCTGTGTAATCTTTACTCTCAGCTATATGTATTCCCCTGTGTGTTCAATTATCCCCATTTCGTATTCCAGTATAAAATCTTGATGAACATCTCCAATGCCTATATATTTGCAGTTATCCATATTTACTTTTAGGCCGCATTTTTTGTATTCTTTAATCAATTTCCTTGTAAGGTATTTTACGTCTTCATATATTCTTGGCCCAGAATTAACTGATGATCCTCAAACTGCAGAGAGTATATTCTTGAGTCATCATCTACTTGAATTCCCATATTTTTACAGTTATTGAATGTTACGTAATACTAATCAGTGTCACCAACACTGAGAGAATAATTAATCTCAAAATAAGTAAAGCCAAAACACAATAAAGATACATTTTCTTTTAAGTGTAATTTATTTGTAAACTGAAAGGTTTGAATATGCACTGATTAAAAGCACACATAGATGACGTAGCTTATTAATCGCTGTATAATAAAACTATTATGGCTCAACATCCTTGCAAGCACATTATAATAAAGACGAACGTGATTGTTCAATATACGAAGCATTGCTAAATGTTATTGGGCATATCAGAAATGCGGAGCATGAATGGAAGAACCATTTTAAAAACGACGTCATCATCATCGTGTCCTACGCTTCTCATACCAGGTGGCCCAACAGCGCCGTATTTCACGTGTGCAGATATCCCTTCGCGCGTTAAAAGACTTGCAGAACACAAAGGAACAATTCCAAATAAATACAGACCAGTAGGGAAATGGCACATTAGCGCCCTAATGACCCACAACTACTGTTACAACAACGGTTCTCAGAAACATTTATGCGGATACACGGAGTCGGTTGGAAGATTGTATCAATCAACAGGGGGAAAATATTGAAATCTATTCATAGGCGAAGTCAGCAAAACACTGCCGTTAAATGATGATCAGAATAATAATAATAATAATAATAATAATAATAATACACAATGAAAATGGTTACAATAATAACACCAAGCGAACAAAATGGCAGTAAAACACTATGTCTACTGATGTTTGCATGGTTTTCATTATGGCGCTTTAAGTTTTTATTTAACTCTGGAATGTATATACTTGTAATGTTAAATACGAACAGCGTAAACACAATTAAAATAGCTATGGGTAGATATACGTCAAATAAAGGCGTTTTAATTGAGGATTATTTGGTAAATTAAAGGCGAGATTATTCCCTCAAAAATAAAGCCTGTGTAGCTGAAGTGGAAAAAAATCTAAGACTTTTCGGCCTATTTACACTGTTTTTGTCTATCATCACGGACTGTACTTTCTAAAGCAAACCTGGGAATTACCTCTCAATGAGAGCGACCCCGCTCATCGTCTTCGCTGATAAACAAGAGGAGCAGAAAAAAGGCCACTCAAGCTAATGCCCAGTTCCCCACTGACCTGTGTTTATTTGGAATTGCCCCGTTGAGTTCTGCAACTCTTTTAACGCATGAAGGGATATCTGCATATATGAAATACGGCGTGGTTGGGCTATCTGGCATATGGCCAATGATCTTCTGGGGTTAGCTCATTCCTATAAGTGAGCTGGAGGCACCCAGTGGGCGGAGTTTATTGCCCTCGATGGTAAGATGATGAAGGCGAGAAGTCCTATAGCCTTTACCTTGGACTCCGACCTGCGCCTTGCAGATAATCTACATGAATAAGTTAGAAGCGAAAGCTTAAAATTGTCACTCCAGAGTCGGAAATCGAACCCTAGACCATCAGAATAAGAGCCAGAAACAAAATCACTGCACTACCTCGGCACCTAACTTCCAATATGATGCAAGTTCAAGCCTAGAAAAATAAATATATGAGATATAAATTAAACTGTGCAGTGTATTGCTGGTTTATATTATAATTATTATTTATGTCTGAAGTTCTATATATTTTCAATAATAGATCAGAAGAGTTCATTTGACTCTAAATAGAAACAATTCAGTGGTTAATACCAAAACCTACTCTATGTTGTTTATCCTAGAGTTCAGACACACTTTTGGTCCTATATATTTTGGAAATAAATTGTTCAGAGTAGTATGTTGAGCAAAGCATACATATAGTGTGGCTTGAAAAATATGCGGGCTTTAGGAAATGTTCTTTAGGTAGATACAAAGATCTAAATCCTACTTCCCTAAAAACTCAAGTGGTGTTCAGTTTCATAGACTCGATAGATATATAAAACCAAAAAGTAATAAACTTTGCTCTGCTGTAAGTAAGTTTTAGGGGGAAAAGGTTTAAAATGAGGATTAAAGACTTGTAAGAGTGCCAAAGAACGCTTAACAACTCAGAAATAAGTGGTCTTCATTTATATTTTGGGTGTAATTCTAAACAGCAAGTTTATTTTTCAAGAGCCGCTTAAAATGAGCTGATGCGGCTTTTTGAGTACTTGTCCCTGCTGCTCTTACAAAAATATTAGTTTTGTGACATCAAAGCGTCGTTAACGAAAAACATATATTTATGGTAGACCAACTATACGCTTCAGTGCACTTTATTCATAATGACATCAATGATAGGCTTTTGTAATAAACAAAAACTTAATTAAAATGCTAAACCCACAACTACAATAACGACAGATATTTTTAATTACTGAAATTCAATTGGGAAGGAATGTAACCTCATGTTGGAAGTGTATGGTCGTAATACGGTTTTCCAGTTTGAATTATTATTCACAAATTGATTATTGCAATCTTTGTTTAGCTTTGTGGTCGGAAAGAGATGTTTTACTCTCAGATGTGCACCTTAACAAAAACAGTATCGACAGATTTTCTCGGTCGCATTTGTTCATTTAGATTTTTCAAACGATGTTGTATGCTAATTTTCCTCCTCCGACTTCGGATTCCGATGGAGGTATTTGCAAAACGGAAAGAACATTTCTTCTAAATTGCTACTTCAAGCTTACTACTTCGGAATTGATATTAGTTCATAAATTAAATATTTATTATACTCTTTACATTCATCAAATGGGTCTAATTTACAAAGAGATGTTCTAATATTCGCACTCACGACATGCTTTCTGTCCTTCGATTACCACGTAGTCATTAGCGTCAGTAGTTGTCTTTCATTTGATAAGATGGAAAGGCACTTATCTTTAGAACAACCTATGCATGTGTGTAAATGTTATTTCAAATAAGAATTGACTTGTCGCGTTCTGAAGAACTCATTCTCAAGTTTATGCACAATTGCCTCCTTCCAGAACTTCAATTCACGATTTTGTGAATAAATTTGAGACTCCTGGTTGAGTGCAAAACAAGAAACACTTGCAAAAACGTAGTGTTAACAGAAGAAATAATAGATGAAATTGGCGAAAATCTTAAACGTTTGCCACGAAAATCACTATCGACGTTAGGACAAGAAGTTTGAGTTTCAGTGAGTTCTGCACATACAGCATTGGCTGCGATGTAAAAGTTGATTTTGTTATACTTTATGTACAGGTTTATGGGAATACAAATTTAAGAAGCAAAGTCAGAATACTGGCACGGCCGTCTGCTGCATGTTGTGTTACCCAGAAGCAAAACTCCGTGCGAGCGGTTAGGTTTTATACCGAGGACCTGTATTTCAGGATTGGGCGACTATCTGTGTTACATTGGAAACTGAAGGTCAGTATTCAGAGTTGTTTTCCTTCATTTGCTTTGTCTTTTGTTGTTTTTACTGAATGTGTAAGTAACTCTGCTACTATACTGTAGGTGTTTTTAAAAGATTGTATTCTATAATTTTCTCCGAAATCCGCATTCACGCGTGCTATTGAATACTTCCAGACTGCAATTTAGGAAATAATTCCATTTAAACAAAAATTACGTCTACTAGTCGAGAATAGATATCACGATCTCTGGGATGAGAAGTCAAAACTCTGACCTATCAGGCGTTTGAACATTAAAATGGTTGAAGTTATTTCCTTCTCATGTTAAACTCTTGAGGTCGAATTCTGCGTTTACTGCTCTGAAGTTCCCACTGTAAATGAAGAGCAAAATTCCTTGCAAGGACGATATTGCGATAATCTGGCCGAACACTTCATTGCCCAGAGCAAGAAAATGTCGCAGGAAAAACTTGCTTTCATTTGTCTTCTTTCTTAAAATGGCGATTCACTTGTGCCTTACACCCTCTTATTTTACCTTTCATCTATCCTCTGCTTAAAGGAGGACTGATCTAAGAATTCACGTATCTAGTTTATTTAATATTGTGCAGGATCTTGGGTTGTGCATAATAATTTTGAAAACCGAAACAATATACGACTTACCGTTCAGAATCGACAGGATATTTATCACATCAGCAGCACGTGCTAACGTTATGAGTCTAGCCAGCATTCTTGAAGCAAGCATCTCCTGCTGGAGCAGCTGATCAGTCATAGCGTTAAGTTTCAACGAAAATGTGTACTCACTGTAGTGCGTTGAATATTTTCATAAGCGTTTAGCCGAACATCAAATTCGTCAAAGCTCAAATATCCGTGTGTCTGACTGTCAGGAACAGTTTTATGAGCAAGTTTTCATTAATAGAAGTCAGTATATTTTCGCGAGTAGCTTTCTTATGTCACCACTTACAGCTCCGCTCTGTACAATTATGAAGTCTAATATTTTATTTGTTGCCAAGTTCATTATAGGATATATCACGTATTTAGCAGAAAATCCTGAGGACTCGTACTGTTCACCCCCACATAAACATAAATTTGAATCGTTCATGGCAATCGCATAATTACCTTCTTTTTCTTTTAACCAGGCTTTGTGTACATAAGGGGAAAAAGTTTTTAACAGGTCTATAAAAACAAGATTCAGAAAAAAATAATAGTTTTAATGCTTTTGAGAATGCCAAGAAACAGTTAAATGTAATTCCGCAAAGATGCATTCCTAAAACGATGCACATATTACTTTTCAGGCCACTTTCGTCTCTAGAACACCACACGTAAATGTGCCCGTTCACACAATAAGTTATTATTGACATAAATTCCTCTCGTGTGTTAGATATTCTTTCAGTGACAGTCCCACCACATGTGTGAAGAAACACTGAATAGCGCAAGGACAGCCTTTACACATACAAACACTAAAGAATATCTTCTGGACATACGAGTCTTCTTGATCTTTACTGGATTCCCTCAAATATTCATTCGGCTTATGATCTTCATAATTTAAAACTGAAGATTCATCCTGCTCGTTCAGTACACATCAATGCCGTTTATAGCACTAAACGTTTCAGTTCCCAGCTCAACTACACGTGTAAAGACTCAGAAACTGATGTAGTTTCATGTTTCTTGCTGTGAATTGGCTTCTAAATTATCTACTAGATAATTTAAGATTTTAGTTTGTTTTTTGGGAGGTTTTTCTTCTAGTCCTGTTAAAAATGTCTTACAGTCTAGAGCTTTTGAATTTCTCGTTTATTATTCTTTTTTGAATAACATCCGACTCATTAAAATCCCTTTTATTAAACAAAATGAATTCCACATACTCTGACATTTTTGGTTAGCACAAAGCTTTTGCGTCTCATAGCAGCAAGCCATTTTGTGCTCATGTCGATTCTTAGCTTAAGGAATGGGTAATAAGCAACATTTGTGTTTACGCCGAAGTTATTTGCCCAAATATAAGCATTGCACGCAGGCATTCTTGAGCTAACAGCTCACAGAACAAGAGAGAAAAACTGTCCTACAATCTCAATGTAACAGGAATTAAATGCAACACAAGGATAATGAATGCAAGTGACATTCAATAGCATGGCGCGATCCTAACCCCATGACGTCTAATGTCAGAACTTTATTACACCTTTTAACTTCGAATTCCTGCTACGTGACTTTGGAAACGTACTAAACGTACCTCTTAATTGCATTCCAAGAGTCTTTGTGCTCACGCGTTCGCTACTCGGCTGTTACTAATGACTTTCCTTAACATAAGACGCTGATTACTCTTTTAAATCAAGTTTATTTCATTATACATTGATTTACCGTACAAAAATAATTTATTGCAATTATTTTTCTATCTCACTATCAATTTTTATTTAATTATTTATATCTTCCTGTCAATAATTACGGTGTCAGTTTTAAATGTGTTTTTAAAAATATTACTACATGTCATTTTGTACAATGAATTCTGCACCATTTCACAGAAAAAAATCATAAATCATATACGCTTTGGGCTAGAGAGGTAATTTAGCCCATATTTTACGGAAATTTCTACTCTACAAATTGGCAGTGCTGCTAAGTATGGTAGCACTAGTCATGTGATTTCTTTTTTTTGCTAATATATACGAGTTTGTTTTCAACATAACTTCCTTTTTCAAAGATTACTGAATATAGCTCTCTAGCACCTCTAAATGATGCTTTGGCATTAATAACATGGCTGGGTATTTAAAAAATCCTGATAAATATTAATTAAAAGAGAACACAATTAAGAAATTAATTCTAGGCTGTAAGATGTGTTTATCGGAGGGCGACATCTCGCCACAGCAACTAGCTTGAGTTATTGTGGCTACACTTTCCGGGAGGCAGGGACGAGATGAAGGAGCCGCAGGATGTCGCAGGCAGACAGATCCACAAAGACGCGCAGAAGTCTTTAATATTTCCAGTTTGAAAACACGCGCACCAGTAGAGGGGGCGACGAAGCGACCCTAACGGGCGAGACAACACACTCTGGCGTTCATGGGCAGAAATCTTTCCAATGTGCAAGCAACTACGCCATCTGCCCGACATCGCCAGCACCGCGGAACCCAAATATACACCTGAAACGTGAAAGGGGAAGGAGTAATCATGGTAGAATACACCACCCCGGCATTCACCCAGGCGACCAGGGAAAACCAGAAAACCCGATGGTCACAGTGAGTGTTCACAGGAAATCGAACCTAGGGCCTCCAGAATGCGGGCTACAGGCTTGCTCGGTGAGTTAATCCTAATTTCCTTAATAAACAAACTTGCTGAATAAAAGTAGATCAATGAGTTCATAAGACATGGATCTATAGCATGTAAAAATTGCAGTCTGACAGTTTGAGATAATGTTAAATCCATTAAATTTGTGAACCATCATCAGGATAGAAATTTTAATCTCCCCTTAAAAATAATACTGCTCAAGTTTATGATTAATCTATATAGCTATATCGATATGAATCGATATATGAAAACAAGTGGGTTTTAGTTGATCACGATTCACCGATAAATACACCAGGTACAAATGCAGAGAATGTACACTGTTCTGAATTAATGATAATTTTTACTTCCCAAAACCGCTCTTTATGGAAACCACTGCAATTTCAGGTTGCACTGATTGAGGTCTTGAGCTCTGACATAGGGGGAATTTTGGAATGAGAAGCATGCCATTCCTTTGTGTAATGCAGATTCCTGTACCATGACCACGGTATGACTACCCGCAAACCAGACAAATTCCTCCATCCTTATTATTAAATCAAGCTTGCTTGGTACAGGCTAACTAAATCTGTTGCTGATCAAGCTTCAGTTGTGTAATCTTCATTTTATCTCCCTAGTTGGGCTACACAACACATTAATACGAATTGCTCACATAGCGTTAGTCACTGATCCGCGATTTCCATGACAACATAAATACGATAGCAAAACAAAGGTTGAGCGCTAACCACAACCTTTAACAATTACAATTCATGTATCATACCAACCATAAAGCTTTGTCAATATGTGGTGAGTGAATGTTTGAAATTATTCAAACATAATACGATTTCCCTGTTAAAAATATTTGCATATGTAACATCCATTTAGGATATTAAGTCAAAAAGAAGCTGGGATCAGGTTGTTGAAATTCAGCCAAGTATTCACCTCAATAACTAACAATGTTAATGATTAATACACTAAAAATGAAGTGGGTATGCTCTCCAAAACTTAATACTACTTCATCGCACTTGTAGATACACTTTCTAGCAATCAAACTAACAAACAAAATTAACATTTTTAATATTCAGAAAGAAAAATATTACAGTTTACGTGCTTTGGTGTATTTAAAGATTTATTAGCTGTATAATAATTTGAAAACGGCATCGATTTTTCAATTTTTTCATGTGTGTGTTTATAAAATTATTCAAGCAAATAGTTTTTGATCTGACGATGGTAAATAATATAAAATTCGATCAACGCCTCAATTTTTATGACTTCACGAATTCATTTACCTACTAGTTCAAGTCACGCTGCAGTGACAGTGCCAGATATTATATAAAATATCTCTACTAAATGCACATACAATAATTTTGAAACGCCACACATGAAAAAATTGAAAAATCGATAAAATTTTCAAAACAGTTATAAAATTAATTAAATTAAATACTGTAATCGCTTGCATATTAAAATTGAGAACTTTCTCTCCGTTAATTTGGCTGTAGAATTTCTAAAGCGGAAATAAATACCATTTAATGTATTTTTCCAAACTAAAATGTTACGGGAAATCTAAATTTTATTAACAAAGTATTTTCGGTACAGGGTGATCCTTTTGAGATGTCAAAAAAGTAAAACGCCATCTATAAGAGGTTAATGCAAATATCCCTGAGAAGTTTGCTGCATTATAAGCGGAAAGAATGGAACTTAACAATGAGTGATGTTACAGACTTCATCCGCGTGAAATGGTAGCACTACCATGCATAGGAGGCAAAATAGTGGTCACGCCACAACAGCGTGCTTAGTGTGTCGTATGGTATGTAAAAAAATGTGTGGGTTCTCAGTTCTCCAAATAATGTGGTTACGCTTGCTGCGTCGTAATTACACTGCATCAAAGTTTGCTTTTGCTGAATATGGTATGGAAACATCTTAAGGTATTGTCTATCAATCCTCCGATATATTTTGTATGGCATATTCTGTTGTGCTGATAAGCGGTGGAATGATTTCCATCGCGTCTAGCGCCATTGTAGCCTGACCGCCATTTTATCTCCTATGCACGATAGTGCTGCCACTCCACGCGGATGAAGTTTGAAACATCACTTATGGTTAACCTTCATCCTTTCCGCTTATATTACAGCAAACTGCCCAGGGATGTGTGCATTAACCTCTTATATCTAACGTTATACTTTCTTGACATCTCAAACGAATCACGCTGTATTACATGCTTATCAATGCATACACCGAGAAACCTAGTACGGAAATTTATCAAAGTACAGAAGGATAAAACCTCGCAGTGTTTTTCATATTCAAATACAAGAGTAATTTCCATGCTTGACTGTTTTACATTCTGTAAATCATTATGCAAAGATGAAGTTTGCGTTTGGAAACCCAATTCTCATAGCCTTCTAAATCCCAACAACAGAAAATACAAACAGTGCCAGATTTAGGTGCTTGCTTTGTCGTGTAATGAACGTATTTGATTAAAACATTATATTTGATTTCAGTCTTAAACCAGAAAATGTGATTTTTATATAATTTGGATCAAAATGAATTACTATATTTCTAACATGGTGTTATTTTCTTTTTTCGTATTCAAATTCTAATCTAAATCTTGGTTGTAAATATCTGGTGTATAAGAGAATTTATTATTGTTTTGGGTAGTTGCTTAAATAACTTCTCTTAGCTATTGCTTTGTTTCTCAGTAAAATATTTGTCAAAGTTTTACATTTTAATTTCTTGTTTTTGCGCACTAATTAACAGCTTTCAAATAAAAATTAAGCAAGCTTTTTGCTGAACTTCTTATCAATTTAAATATTATATGGAAATGGAAAACCACTTAATAATCAGGGGTTTCAGTTTTCTTAGTAAAATATATATTTAAGCAGCAATGCTTATGATAGTAAAGTTTATAAAAATGTATCTTAATTTGAAATCGTAATCGAAATTCTTTATGAATGATATACCTCTATGCGTACCAAGATTATAATGCCACTAAACAGAAATATTTATTGTTTCGGACGGGAATAAAAATAACTTTTTATAATTATCGACCATATGCATGGCATATGATCACGTCCATATACAGGCTGTTCGGGCGAGTGTTTGGCGCCTTTTACGTGTAATAGGTGTAACGATTCGTTTATAAGCCCAATTTCGGCAAGCTCCTACAAAGCTACATAATCTTCACTGCGGCAGGTATTGCTGCAGTTTCCATAGGAAGTTCTACTAGTTGTATTGAATGGATGTGGTTCCGACAAGATGGAACTCCCTCTCAGTTCAGGCTTGCCGTGCATATGTATCTGGATGGTAGACATATCCTGTTGCTTGGCCCCCATACTCTTGAGATGTCAAACGAATAGTTTACTTTCTCTGAGGCATGTAAAGCTCTAGTTTATGAAATCCGAATAGGAATATTACTGATACATTAATAGCAAAAATCGTATTGCATTTGATGACATTTGAAGCAGATTATATGTTCCGTGGCATGTTCAACAGTCAGTGATAAGACAATGCAATATATATTAACCTGTGTGAGCATCTCCTTTAAACCACGATGTTACATTGGCTTATTAAAGATGCATTAATATGTAATCATTTGCAATTTGTGTAGCAATTTTGTTAAGTGAAAACATGTCCACATATGAGTATAAACAAGATTAAATAGGTCACCACAATAAAGCAGTAGTTATTAGTTCCTTCCACGCTTTCCTTTATAAACGAGAAAAAAATGGAATAATGGCAATTGATAAACTGTTTTCATTATGTGGGTTTGTACTGGAACGTCGCTACCTATGGGTATATAAGAAAACGTTATTGTACTTGACATCACCTATCCACTTAAAGGTTTATTACAAACTCACCCGAACACTCTGTATAAAGATGAATGAAGGAGTTACTTCCAAAGCCTAAGTCACAGTTCAAATCCAAAAAGATTTGGGTTTTATCATAAGTCACATAAACAAGCCTCCTACTATAAGCTTATTTACGTTACCATACATAGGGGCTAAAGCTAGTTTTTCTCTTTGCTAAAACTTTAACTCTTTTCTATATTTCCGAATAGAGGTATATTTTTGCACCAAAGAATTTGGGTAAAATAGCTAAAGTTCTACCTATAAGTTACCTCTGAACTGAAATTACATATGCTGTGGTCCTCTGTGCTTGATTGGAAAATCATAATATGAAACAGGTGTGAACAGCAAGCGAGATATGCTATCTAGTTATTGAGGTGTATGTAGTTCGACACATGCTTTATGGTCGGATGACACATTTAATTGCAGCACTTTACAGAGATAAGGAGCAACATGTGGCAGTGCTCTGTAAACAGTTGGATGGAAAAGAGTGCCACTTCACACTCCGCTTACGTCATAGATTCTAAACATACTTCAAACTTCTTAAATAACTATATTAATGTATTGCTTTACTAACGAGCTCTATAACATACTAAAACATGCCTAGAAGGTGAATAGTTCATCCAGAAACAGTGATTTGGGACATTTACATAAAAACCTTTACTTCCGACCAGAAGAGACATTTGATATTCATATCTTTGTTACCTAAGAGTGAAACTTTGTTAATGAGTCATTCCGTGGTGTTTCAGATTCACTTGAATTATACACAGTTTCGAAACCCAAAGCACTGAAATTATTCATGTTTTAAACGCAAAATTTTTAAAAAATCAGCAGTTCTTCCACGTAGACGCTTATCATTTTTGCTCAAATTAAAATTATTTTTATGCATTTTAAATTATCATGCAGCAAAGTACCCATGTAATAAAAATAATAATGTTCTAAGGATTAAAGTTTTAAAAACAGGCGTTTTGATTTTTTTTTAAAAACATGATATGTTGTAATGTGTTCATTTTATAGCGCTCAACCTATGAGCTAAGATGGGATAATATTAAATTAAAATTCTCTATAAAATACAGAAGCTGCTATGCATAACATACGTTGATGAGAGGATTTTACCATTTATTTTATTTTCTGTGCCTGATTATACGTGAAAACTTTATCCATAGTGGTAAAAAGTTACAATCACACATTTATTTTTATGGAAATAAAACATTATATTTTAGGTAAATTCGTTCAGAACAAAAGTACAGTGCGAAATAATCTTTAATGAGCAAGATTCAGCATTTCTTTGTTGTGTTAGGTAACAGACATAGGAACGAATATTCCTTTGTTTTCTTTGTTCGTTGTGATGGTTTTTGCCCTTTAGTCTGTAGGATTACTGAATGAATTTGATAACTTTGAAGTATTAGGATAATTTAACTCCGCTAATTATGTTCATGGAATAAAGTTATTGTTGTTTCTAACGCTCCACATGTGGTTTACGTTCGGGAGAACCTTGAATCACAAAACGACGATTGGACCCTTTTATTATCTGGGAGCACCTCGGGTAATCACCTGGATGTTAGTGTGACCACGAGGATGGTGATGGAATGGTGGGACCTACATCTGTTACCGTCAACTGTGAACCACATTGGCCCCTTTAGATGCTTTATATGAGCTAATTGGAGATGGACTAGATAGGAGCGACTTAAAATTGGCACTATAGCCGGGAGTCGAATCCGAAGACTCTCATATAATTAAGTTCAAAACACAAAGGTGTCGTTGTAGGCCTCTACTATACCTGTACAATCTTCGTTTCTTTAATTTATGAAAGTTCCTCTCTTAAGGGAAAGTATCCTTGTGAAAACTTAGAATTTCAATATATTTGTAATGCATTTATCAGATTACCTATCTGTAGTTTAAATATCAGAACAGAAAATTCTGCTTCCTGCAGAACAAAGAATGTTACGCTGCTTGAATTCTTTTAATGTGGACAACATTTACTGGTGGTACTCCAAACAAATATTTTTTTAAACTGACGTTTTTATCTTAACCAAAGAAATATTTTAAAGAAAACATTTTGGGCCTAAAGAAGAACGAATTCTTAAAGGAAATTATTCGCATTCCTGTAGTATGTAAAGAAACACAGAATTAAATTGAAAATCAGTGCTTTGTCACGTCTGCCAGAAATCTCTAAATCAATTTTGGTAAAATGCTGGATACATTTAATTGTAAACTCATTTATACATCTTATCCTATTCTGGTGTCTTGGACTGGCTAAGAAGGGGACTGTGTACTGATCCACATAGTGGGTATTGCACCTACGCCCCACAAGGGGCCTCCTTCCTAAGAAGGATGAGATGGGAGGAGACACCGGGCGGCCGGAATCAGGAGTGACGGCACAGGAATGGCAGGATCCCTAAGTTTGCAGGCAGACCGAGGACCTTACCCAGCACAGAGAGGGTCCAACGCCTCTCAAGGGGGTTCGGATACCCCCGGCAGCCAGCCGAAAGCCGAGGGAGGTGAGAGTCACAAAGAACATCTTTCCCCCTGCCATACTGCACCGAAACACCGTCGCCGATAGTTCCAACTCTGAAAGAGACCAATGGATGAAAGATGAAGTGAAATGAGAATGGAGATGAAATGGAGGGACAGGAAATTCGGGGGATGTGAGAATCCTTCCCAACATTCACCTGGAGACCCGAAAAGCCCCCGAAGAAACCCATGAATCAAGAAGGTCGGCCTCGGGAATCGAACCCACGACCGCCCGAATGCGGGCTACAGACGAAACCGCCTCAACCATCTCGCTCGCTCCTCTTCTGGTGAGAATAAAATAAGGAAAATGTTTTTTATTGGAAAATGTGGTATTCACGTATTTGAAGAAGTATAAATGGTCTTCTTCTACAAGAAGATTTTGTTTTCTGAAATTATATTAAATAACATTTTTATTTTTGAGTGCCCACCTAGAAGTTACCTTGCTGGAACATGATTAAGTGAACATCAAATGTCTCCATTCGTCACAAGTAGAGTATTTAATACCAATGACTCAGATGAGTGTTTCTGTGATGAACATTATGTATTCTAAACATGTTTCCAAGCGATTTCGAGCTTGGATACATTCCTTGTGAATTACGCGCATGCGCCAAGCAGCTAGCCACTTCGGTAGCGTTGTACACTGACGAAACACTAACTACAAACAAAAGAAAATAACAGCAATGACATTTTAATAAATCATAAGCTTCCACGCATGTGCGTAACCCTAACACTAACTTAAAATACTAATGCATTTCATGTACCTTTATATCAGTATACCTTTTCCCAATAGAACTTGTGTTGGCATGGATAATGCTAAATTTTCTGTACCTAATATACAGATTTAACAACTCAAATCACCTTGTTTAAGTCAAATGTTTAGGCACTATGGCTTGGATTTACAATTATGAAATTCATCGTTTCGTATCGTTGAAGCCATTTCCTCACATTTTAAGGTTAACCATATTCGTTTCTTGATTCTGAGCGTCGAACCTTCTATCCAAATGCATGCTCATACGCAAAACATGTATTAACAATAAAATAGTACGATATTACACTCTAAAAGTCTTCTGAATAATGACATTAATCAAAATGACATAACAGTATTAATTCAATTATTTATTTACTCCACTTCAACAGGACGTAAGTCCGAACTACAGAAAGTAAGGAAAGAGTAACGTAAACAAATATACATGCATACGTATATACCAATACACACATACACAAACACACACGCATCCACACAAACTAAACTATGAATAATTAGAGAAGAGTTTTATAAAGTTCTCCCTTAAGTACACAGAAACTGAGAGAAAAACCTAAATGGTTGAGTTTAATCAACATTTTATTATATGTAAGACACATTCTTAATAACCCTGAATTGTTAAAAGCTAGTAACCTTGGAATTTGACACACAAATAGTGGTTGTACTCGTAAAGCAGATTTATTTATGTTAAAATTCAGGTACTGAACAAATGTTGAATTATTCACTAGATTGTTTACTAACTTATATAATATAGTTTATTGTGCAATGCCTCTTCTGGTACTCAGTTTTATTAATTTAAATTTTATCACTAAATCCTTATAATGAATGTCTAGGTAGAATGCTGAAATATTGGTATTCTAAATACAAATATGCAAGAAATTACTTCTGGAACTTCTCAATTCTATGTTGATGGATTTGAAAGTAAGGACTCCAGATCAGTGAGAGAGATACTCCAACTTAGACCTCACATATACATTGTAAAGTAAAATTAAATTTTGAAACTAATGGGGTCTTTCGAATTTCTAAATATAAATCCAAGTCCTTTAAATGGACGTTTAGCAATTTTGATCTACATGTCATTAAATGTCCAATTCTAGCTTACTTGGATTCCAAGGTTAATATGAGATTGCTTGCGAAGTACATGTGTTACACTCATTGTATAAACCGACTTACTGGATACATTCCTTCTGGATATGCACATTACACAAACTGTTTTTTACCACTCATACATACTAGTAATGTCCTCTTGAATCCTAATATATTACGCTTTAACACCCAAATTCTTAGCGCGGGACAGTCAGTTACAAGCAGCTGTTCTAGATACTTTTTGTTTTCTCTGTTTATCTTAGGAAGGGTTCAGAAAACCCATGTCTAAACAACCTAACGTATTAGATAGATTGAATTTTTACCACATTAAAATACCTCAAACCAAGTGCGTAAAACTGTATGCAGAAAAGTTTAGATCAGAAAGGCAGTAATGAAATAAAAGTTTGAGAATAGGAACAAGGGGCCGTAGAAACCTTTTTATTGCTCGATTTGGGTCAACATTAAATCCGTCATGCTAGAGTCTCCGATTGTGAAACCCGTTTTTGCAAGTCAGATATTAACAAAGCGTACTCTTGTACAGTGCTTCCATTTGTTCAATCCCCGCAGCTTTGGGAGGCATTTCACAGGCAAGTATATATAGCAAGGAGGAGGTGTGTGTATTTGCCTTTTCGCGCAAGCAGGGGCGTCCTGTTTTACGTACGTAATTCTAGATTATTCTCATATGAACATATAACTTTAAGCAACGGCTTTACTCAACATCGCTTGCATATAATAACCATGTTTAAATATGTAACCCTGTTTTGTACAATTTCTGAATGAAAAAGTATCTTTAATCACAATATCATGTAACACTAAAGAAATTTTACTTTTTACTCTCAAAGAGGACGCATTTACGGGATATTATTTTAATAATCTGTCCAATCTCCATTCTTATCCAATACCTGATTCAGCCGCCTAGACACTGAATCATTCGACGCCCTCTGGAACTGTCATGTAATGTGGGAACATATGCGTTTAGGGTCAGAGTTTTTCCAGCACCTAAGCGATTACAAGCACCTTTACAAGGTATTCAATATTCTCGAATATTCTTTTTCTACTTTGTGATCGCATGACTTCGGGTGGAGGTTTGCATTTTGATTTGTTTACGAACAAGTTCACTGTCACTAACAGACTCAGCTGCTGCATTTCCTTACTGCAGACCTGCACATGCTACGCACCGGAAATGGTGACGTAATTCGGTGTGTCTGCTGTGCTTCTGCGTGAGCTTCCTCTGCCTCCCGTCTGTATTTATTTCTCAGACAGGTGTACAATACTAGTTACTGTCACTAGGTTTCTCTGAGGTTGAATGTATTGTGAAGCCAACTGGATGGTACCATAATACCGAAGGCGCTTGCGTTATTCAGTATCAAAGGTACACTACAATATACGTATGTAATGGTTAGTTTCTCATTGTGCACTAGTACTCATTTAGTTGAGACAGTACGTACACAATTGTCGTGTGAGTTACGTATCATTTTGGCTGCGAATGAAGATGTTTCATGAAGTCAGATTTCAATTATGTGGACGCAGCGCTCCTATTATTATACTACAGCTGCGACCCCATGCTCCTAACTTCAAAATGCTTAGTTTGGTACTGCCTTTCTACTCTACAATTTTAAGCACATTGCGTCTCCGCACCTGTATGTTCATACAAAACCATTTTTATATTCACATTACGTTAGTTATGGAAAATGTTTGTCCATAAATTATATAAAGTTAAGGAATACGTACTTAGTTACACGCAACATGCAGAAACAACATTAAAAGTTTGCATTCGAAACATGGAGAAATAAATTCTGATGTCACAATAACGAGAACAAGATAAGGCGGTTAAAACCCTATCCAGACTGGTGTGGCAATGGCAGTGATGTTGGATAAACCGTGTACCAGCTGCCCGGTTACATTTTGGGGGGAGGGGGGTTCCGGGGTACGCGCTGGTATTAGAGGAAATAAGATGGCAGACTATTGTAAGAGGAGATCTGGGGGCTCGATTTTATTGGACCTGAGCTCTTTTGTGGAATGTCTGCTAGTAACCTCAAGCAAGAGTTAACCCACCTTACAACGAGGGCTCATCTTGAGATCCGGAGTAAGCAAACCATTGCCAGGCAGGCCGATGGTTTGACATCAGGGTCTGACCGAAAAGTGAGTGAGTTTCTCCTGAATTTGAATAGGGTTAAGCTCATAGGGATTGTGGGCTGTCTAACAGGCCACAACACCCTTCGCAGACATCAATGCACTATGGGACTTACACGACTCATGTAGGAAATGTGCGAGGAACTTTGAGACCTCACATGCATGGGTATGTATCCTTAGGGTCCTTTTTCTTGGAACCCGAGGAGATAAGAAGGGCAGATATCAAAGACGCGGTCCGTTTCATACGGACCATTGGACTTGAGTAATGCCAATATATGAGGCATATGGGCTCTTGTGCATACGTACAGGGCCTCTTAAGAGGCCACTGAGTTATCATTATCAACGAGAAAAAGAAGAACCACAAACTTCCAAACGTGACATCAGATAACGCAATTGCACTGCAGTAAACACACAAGAAGGAATATTTCGAAATCGACTAACGCTACGAAAAATGATTATAGAATGCTCATAGTATATATTAATCTATTATATAGCTACAGTAGTTATGTATGTCAAAATATGCATTTTTTATGAGTTAATATCTCAAACGACCTGCAGAATGGTGTTTTGGGTTGGAGCATAGTGCCGAGGTTCCTAGCCACAGAAAGCCCAACATGTATAGGACCAGTGTCCACTCAGCACCGAGACACATTTGAGGAACTATAATAGGAGTGATATGTCGATCACGAGAGCCAACGTTCCGGCAGGGGGAAGCATGGTGCTCAGCACATCATCTCCCCGTATCGCCTGGAGATATTGTACATTTAAGAGTGAAGTCGGCAGCCAGTAGTCGCACAAATGCCACAAAGCCCATAAAGGATGGGTATCACAGATTTAACTTTTTAATATCTGAAAAATCTTTAATGAAAATGGTCAAACCATTTGAGAAAATAAACAAACGAAGATTCTTCCATGTGAAGCGCAGCTTAACATATAGGAAGTTCGTAAAAATTTTCGTGTTACATCCTTGATGCTGGACTTAATTTCGCATTCATCCTTCTGTTCGTTTTTGAGTTACGCTGTTACAGATACCACATGCACACCAAGCGTTTCTTAGAGATACCTTTTGACATCAGGAGACCTCAAAACATTCCCGGTGAAATCACCGTTATAAATTTTTAGTGGAGCTTAATACTTCCTCTGTCTACCATTGGTAGTTGGTTGAGAAATAAAAATAGTTGTTACTGGAATAATGCTACTACTTAATGAAACGAAACGTACTTTGTAAAGTGCAAAGTCTAGCTTTTCCAGCTGGTTACGTATGGAAAAAGAATTTGAATGCAGTATTTAGTTGAAAGGAAAGGTATAACTTACTCTGCAGACAAGTCCCCGATTTAAATTCACCAATGGTCCTGAATAATTCATTCATTTAAATATAATCTATATGGGTCTAAACGTATGGAGACAGTAATGTTCTTTTCTACTCCTTCGGGTTCATTAGAAACATTTTAGGTGAAAAAATGTGCTTAAAAGCCGAATACAATCTAAAGGGATATTTTCAATCGTTGCTGTTCATCTGCCGATCGTAGTAGATGCCCTAAGTATGTAAGGAGGAGAGTAACACCATTTCCATTATGAGGTACTATATAGAGTTGGTGCAAAAGTTAAAGGCATAAGATGGTGGGCCATAAAGCAGTAGCAACAGCAGCAGTGATATTTATTAGGTACTTAGTATTACATTAATTGCATAACACAGTCGCATGGGTCATAAGACGTACATGCTCTCTAGAAAAATACCTGGTCTGTATACGTGACTTGCAGAATCGACCAGAAAACAACTATTTTTCTAATCACCACACCCTATATATATTTCAAATATATAAAATGAAAAATACTGTGAATCACACACACGCTCACGCACACAAGTAAACTACCACATATATTTAAAGAAAAGTTACATAAACACCTTATCTCTAAGTACACGTACTTCCATTTTGTATGTGCCCAAACTTGGCCAGTTTTGGCTGTTTAGAATCAAGTCCCAGCATGCTGTCCTCCGTCTGTTGGAAGCCAAAAATACTTCAGGTAATATTTTTTTCCTAATACCCTCCGTCAGCAAACAACCTGCCAAAATATGCGTCCAGTCTTCCTGTTCCCCGCATAATGGGTAAATCATCCTATCATCATCATCAGCAATCTTGCGAGCTTTCCACCCTCCCAACCTAAGTCACCAATTCCCGTCCTTTTATTTTATGCTCAATTCCAAAATATATGTTTGCATACCCCACCTAGTTTTTATTTCATTTTGTAGCTACAATGTTGATCTTTGTCTACATTCAGATTCTACTTCCTGCCTGTTTATATCCCATAGTCGTCTTTTGACTTTTTCTACGGCACTGTGTGTATTTTCATTACCCCTTTGCCAGCTTTCGTTTAAGCCAATTTTTGTTAATTCCCGTTGTAATCCCGCCGCCCACCATTTTGGATGCTCTATGTTGTTCATTTGATGATGATAACATATTGCTCTCAGAGTTCGATCACCTTTAACTATTCGCAGCCAGTACCTAACTACATTTAGTTTAGCAAATACAGCATCTTCCCAGCATCCTGCCACACGAAGAACTCCGTAGTTTTAAATACACCTCCCCAAGCTTAGAATGCACTTGCAGAAATTACATTGTACTTTATTTACATTATCCACCCTCTCCCATCCCCACACTTCACTGCCGTATAGTAATGAGGATCTAACCATTGCTTTATACACCTCCCGGAGGGGCACCTGGAACAGGGGCAGAGTACCACAAGCAGGCCAGTCGGCCCATTGTGCTTCCAACTGATTCCTGGGAGAGAGGGGTGAGCGTAGAGACGCGAAGGGCGACCAGATCTGGATGCCGACGAGCTCAAGCATGGACGTGGTCCCTAAGGTTTCCAGATAGTTCGCATCCGACTCCGCACGGTCCCGCCCACAAGCCAACCAACCTCCAGAGTACCCCGGAGCGGATCCCCACACTGAGGAGAAACCTAACTGTGCGGTACCGCAGGGACGCTGGGGAAGAAACCTTTACAGAGCGCAAGCCACGCCCAGCCGCAACCGCCGAACACAGTCCCCTGGTCCCACAATCCTGAAGCAGATGACAAGGAAGATGATGGGTGCAGGAAATGAGAGGAAGGAGAATCGTGGTGGAAAATGAACCACCCCAGCATTCGCCTGACGATCCGGGGAAACCACGAAAAACCCATGAGCCAGAGTGGGCGGTTGCTGGGATCCTGGGACCTCCCGAATGCGGGATCAGACGCAACTACCTAAGCCATCACTCTCGGTAATGTGGGCCAGCGAATCACATGGTTGCCCTTCCTACTAGCGTTGCCGAATCGTGCACACGAATCTTATGCTTCTGAACCGAGTACATGACCTTCATTAATTATGCTCGGATAAATATTTTGGAAAGATAGATGACAAGGTTATAGACAGACAGAACTTTATTTTCTGATCATGGCTGTACAAAAATCCTGTCTCTAGGTTACTTAAAACGCGAGCTATACACCTTTATCTTGCATGTTATTGTCACTCAATATTGATTCAACATTGAAAATCCTGAAAAAAAACAACCATTCATTCCTCTCAAAGCTTATTCACATATAAACAGTATACTATGGAAATACAAACCACGTAGTTTGAAAATGTAGTTCGCGGTTCCTGATATCAGAACTTTTTTTCTTTGCACGTGACTGTACATGAAACGTATTGCAACATCCTGTATTGTGCGATGCAAGGTGACGTAAATACAAAATTATGCTCACTTAAAACAGGAACTAAATTTATTACGATAGGATAGGAAACTTTATTGCAATTAATTTCAAAGCATTGTGACCAAACATACATGTATGCCCATATATTTTTCCTAGAAATAGCGAGGACAATTTTATTACATTATAAAAATATTATTTCAGAGTGATAAATAGCATAGTTTGATCTAAAAACGAGGAAAAACACGTGGCTATTAACACAAGAAAAGCCAATTTAATTGTGTACTTTTGGGCCATTTTAATCCAGGATTATTTTAGATTTCTGGAAGTTGAATTACTGAGAGTATATTGTGTTTATATTGTGCACATGTGTTCACTTATCAAACAACGCAGTGCAAGAATAAAATATTATAAATGTAAGTGTTATGCAACTATATGTTTCACCAAATAAATAAAAAAAATTAAAACCTAGGTAATGCAATTCTTGGCAGAAATCCGGGACTGATAATTAGCGCGTCAGGATGATACAAATGACAGTTATAACACAGAAGTTTCAAAAGATTATAGATGCTTTTTTTTAAAATTCAAGACAAGCGCTAAACACTAAATTCTGAGTATGATAGCATGTTTCAGGTTGAGAGCTTGTTTTAAGTTTTAAATTGAGGCAGTATTTTTAACACTTAAATGATTTCAGTCTATATATGTAATATATAAATTCATAACAGCCCGCCTTAAAGCAATGTGCGTATGTAACAATATATAAAAAGTGTATATTACAGTCATTATATATGTTTATATTATTGTATACATGTAATAAGGCTATGTGAACGTATCATCACGTAATTTAATAATGTAGGAGCTGTGAGAATAATAGGTTAAAAGTTGCTAACAATGAGGTAACAATAAGATAACCTTGAAGCAATTAATGAGTAAGAATGATTTATAATGCTAGTAGTCATTATTGGAGCAACAATAATGTACACTTTTGAGGCAGTTTTTGAAATAGCCAATCAACAACCAGAAAAAGCTTTAGTTAAATAAAAGTATCCTATTGGATTAGGAACAGCCAATCAGAGACTTGAAATACAGAAATTTACAAATGTGACGGTAGAAATCAAGTCAGTTGCTTGTAGACAGTGCTCTTAACTGGACGCTTTGGTTGTAGACAGTGTTCCTAACCGGACTCGAGACACGTCCTCGAGAAATTTAATAGGTATTTTGTGTGAGACAAAAATAGTTTACGTGTTAAAAAGTGCAAGTAATTAATAAAAAAAATCTCACAGCTCTCTTTCTTTATATCAGTGAAGTGTTATACAAATAGTGCCAAGCATTAATAAAACGAGTGAAGTAAAATTATAATCTGTGTAAGCCTACATTATTCAGTCGCACCACCTCCCTACTAAGACATTTATGTCTCTAACAATAATACTGACGCAGCCGAGGCAAACATAAATATATAATATTTAAAAGAAACAGCCAAAATTATGAAGTTAATATTTTTAAACTTGGGGTGAAGGTTACCGGAAACCGGGTACTATACGTGCGGTTGCAACCAACTATTTCAAGTTTGGCTCCCCAACAGTCGAAATACAATACAAACCAACTTCAAATTGGCTCCCAAAACGTGGGACAAATAAGAATACAACTCCTTCAATACAACCTACTTCAAATTGACGCCCAAAGCGTGGTGCAAATAACGTAGAAATACTATTTACTTCAAATTGGGTGACAATGATTTCAACCCTACCTCCAGTATCATACTGTTTTCTATACTCCATATGTAGAAACTGTGTTATCTGTGAAGGTGTATCGTGTAGCTTCTGTTCTATTGTATTGGGTGGCTTGGATAGATCATAAGCAGTAGGTTGGGTGGCGTAGTTGGCAGGAGCTCTATGTCCTTGGGAACGGGTAAAACTGTACGGCTGCAACACACAGCTTTCTGGTGGGCTCATGCTGTAGCGTGGTACATGTTGTTAGTACCAGCAAAGTGTCAACGTAAACCGAGGCAGTATTTTTAACATTTAAATGATTTCAGTCCAATTATATAATATATAAATGCAATAACAGCCCACCATAAAGCAATATGTGTATATAACAATATATAAAAAGTGTATATTACTGTCATTGTATATATTGTCTTATTGTATACATGTAATAATGTTATATGAATGTATTACGTAATTTAATAATGTAGGAGCTGTGAGAATAATAGGTTAAAGGTTGCTAACAATGAGTTAAGAATGTGGTAACCTTGAGGCCATAATGAATTTGAAAGTTTAACAATACCACTTGTAATTCTCGGAAGCAATCATGTAATTTTAGTGACAGTTTATAAAATAGCCAATCAACAACCAGAAAAAGCTTTAGTTAAATGAAGGTATTCTATTGGACTAGGATCAGCCAATCAGAAACTAAAATGGAGCAAAATTTAAAAATTCAGAAGTCAGTTGCTTGTAGACAGTGTTCCTAACCGGACGCGAGATGCGTCCTCGAGAAATTTAATACGTATTCGTGTGAGACGAAAATAGTTTTACGTGTTAAAAAGTGCAAGTATTTAATAAAAAAAACAAATCTTAGAGCTCTCTCTGTATATCAGTGAAGTGTTATTTAAATCGTGTCAAGCATTAATAAAAGGAGTGAAGTAAAATTATAATCTGTGTAAGCCTACATTCTTCAGTCGCACCACTCCCTGCTAAGAAATTCATGTCTCTAAAAATATAAATACTGACGCAGCCGAGGCAAACATAAATATATAATATTTAAAGAAACAGTCATCAAATTACAAAGTTAATATTTTTTAAGAAACTTTGGGGCGAAGGCTACCAGAAACTTTTTACCATACGTGCGGTTACAACTACTTCAATTTCGGCTCTCCAACAGTCGAAATATAATGCATCTTCTTCAAACTGACTTTCCATACGTAGCAGCAAGAAACCATCTTCAAAACACAGACAAGCATGAACACTTTATAGCCCAAGGTTTACAGATAGACGACCTGACTAAATTTGTTTCTATCAACTGGAACGACTGCGGAGTCAAGGTCGGCTACATACGTCAAATTGGCCACTACGAGTGTAACAGAAACACCATGTGAGGTTGTAAATGCCGCAAGAGAAGCTTCTGCCGCAAATCCTCATACCAGCTGAGAAGTTTTGCGCATGGGCAGAACGGAATTAACTTTGAATATCATATTGGCATTTCAGTGTATCACAACAAAAGCTTCGGAAGCGACTTGGTGGTAGACCACCCGACTACTGCCCAGTATCTGTCGGAACCACTCAGTACCTGTACTGTAACATGGACTGGTCTTTCCTTCCTTCTGCCTCTTAACATATAAAACAAGACGTATCATATCAAAGATCATATCTTTTGAGTGCCCACGCACAGTCTCTGCACGTCATATTATCAAATCACAATGGTAAATAGTAATTATACTTAACATTTGAAACTTTCCTTAATGCTCCATTCAAAACAATAAACCGGGGTATTTCAATCAGATTCAGAGCAACATCCTCCCGCCCGCTTAGCGCCCGGCATATAGCTGTTATTTTTAGGCATTATTTTCAACACTTAAATGATTTTAGTCAAATTATATAATAAAAAATCCGATGTGTTACACTCACATGACTTTCTCTACTCTTGTACAAACTATTTTTACAAACGCTTATTCTCCAAATGCTTCATGTTAATCGAGATGTCAATCTTATTGGTAATTTTCTTGTAGATGTAAGGGGAATATGATAGGTTATAAGCGATAGTCAAATATTTTAAGAGCTGGTTGTTATGTGGCGCATTCCATTCTTTTTGCATGTCCAGGACATAAAAAAATGAATAACGAATTTGAGAAAAAGTATAAGTATTGGGAAATTTAAGGGAATAACACGCAATATCTCGAAAATGGTTCACTCAACAAAAGAAATGTATATGACATAGATTGTGTATTTTAACGCGATCTACATTTTTCGTGTAGTAACATTTTGTCTATCTCTTATGGTTTACCAGTTATGCAAAAGTCGTTCACAATGAAGAATACTTTTGGAGACATTCGCAGAAAATTCGAGATATACATTTCATTTCTCATGACCATATCTTAAACATGTGATATTTTAATCAAAACCGTTAAGAGCCAGTTTTGAGAAAATTAAAATTTTCGAAAAATATTCCATGTAAAGGCTAGTCTGGGGTGGGGGGATTTTCTTGAAAACCTTCATGTCGCATCTCTGGAAGATATTGAATCTAAATACCAAGTTTGGTGTTTATCCGACTGTTCGTTTCTGAGTTATACTGTTCACAGACACACACACACACACACACACGGACATGTTTCCAAAAATGCTTTTTTTGGATTCAGGGTGTCTCAAAACATGTATTTCCGGTGAAATCTCGGTATGGAATTTTTGGGTGGAATACAATACTTCCCCTACTTACTATACGTAGTAGAGAAAGTAAAAATATAATAACAGCCCGCCTTAAAGCAATATGTATATGTAACAATATATTAAATGTGCATATTACAGTGATTGTATATGTTTATATTATTGTATACATGTAATAATGTTAACTGAATGGTATTACGTAATTTAATAATGTAGGCGCTGTGATAATAATAGGTTAAACGTTGCTAACAATGAGGTAACAATCAGGTAACCTTGAGACAATAATGAATTTGAAAGTTTAACAATACTACTTGTGATTCTTGGATTTTTGCGACAGTTTATAAAAATAGCCAATCAACAACCAGAAAAAAGTTTTAGTTAAATGAAGGTATTCTATTGGATTAGGAATAGACAATCAGAGACTTGAAATACAGAAATTTACAAATTTAGGCGGTATAAATCAAGTCATTACTTGTAGATAGCGCTCATAACTAGACGCGTTGGTTGTAGGCAGTGTTCCTAACCGTACGCGAGATAAGTCCTCGAGAAATTTAATGCGTATTCGTATGAGAAGAAAATAGTTTACGTGTTAAAAAGTGCAAGTAATTAATAAAAGAATCTCACTGCTCTCTATATTAGTGAAGTGTTATTTAAATTTTGTAAAGGATTAATAAATGTAGTGAAGTAAAAATTATAATCTGTGTAAGCCTACATTCTTAGCCGCACTGCAGCACCCTGCAAAGAAATCCATTCCTCTAACAATAATACTGACGCAGCCGAGGCAAACATAAATATACAATATTTAAAGAAACAGACAAATTACAAGGTTAATATTTTTTTAAATTTGGGACGAAGTCTACCGGGTACCATACGTGCGGTTGCAACTACTTCAAGTTCGGCTCCCCAATAGTTGAACTATAATACAACTCCTACTTCAAATTGGCTTTCCATACGTGAAGCAACAACCTTCTACTACAAATTGGCGCCCAAAGCTTGGGGCAAATAACAACGTAAATAACAATTCAATAAAACAACTTTTTTCAAATTGGCACCTAAAGCGTGGGGCAAATAAAAATACAACCTACTTCAATTTTATAGTAAATGCGCTACAAGATTTGCAGCTGTTGCTCACAATATTTTGTCCTCTAATAATTCGCAATTCCGGTAAAGTAAAATTCTTACCCACACATGAGGAATTTGCGTTTGAAGAACGTATTCTCCGTGAAAAGAGAACATCGTCACTTCTGTCCTTCCTATGTGGAAATTCACGGTCAGCATTAAGACCAGAGTCTGCACTCCAGAAGCAATAAAACGACCACAGTTAATCTGCGTTGAGATAGGATGGTTTAATACCCTTTTGCTCGCCGAGATTATATCCTAGAGGTAACCTGGAACTTTTCCTGGCGCCATAACTCTCTATTGTGGCTGTCGTCGAGAGGTAATGAAATGTGGGAGCCACAGAATGTTATATACATCCCGGTCGCGATGTCTTTCAAAAACATAAAATTGAGTTTCTGGCTGCAGTAACCGGAAACGAGAATTCTCTTGATTTGTGGGCACAAATAACTTTCTCCTTGTTGGTTATGTAGGTGTACTGCTGAATGCTTAATCTGCAAGGGAAACATTCAGCTTTCAATTTAATCCTCGTTCGTAGAAAATAAAACAGCCTACTATTTTATGTATTCTTAAAATCACGTGAATGTTTATCAGGTGTAACGTATTTTAGATGCGTTCACTACTGCGAGGCGCCTACCGTTTTGACTCCATCGCTCTTTCTTCCCTGTGCACGCATAAAACAACTCGAACTGGTGGACGTATAGAGCTCAAATATATGAATTTATAGACATCAAATTGTGTGCTAATTTAAACAATGCCATAAAGAATTTAAGTTCTTAATATTGTGCATAATTTTTGTGTCTGTATCCGCTTTAATATATTTTAAGAGCTTTTATATTTGGTACAAAACTAAAGTTAGTAACGTTAGAATATTATTATTTTTTATTTGCGAATGAGCCCATGTAAAACTATGCAACATATTTAGAGAACTTTCTTTGTTTTCCTTTGAATGCACAGTTCTTTTATTCTTTTGGCTGTGGATTGTCTCTCGTCTGTTCATTTTTGTTCCATTTTTACCTTCGGTTTGTCCTCTTGGGCAACTTGCCACTTGTATAATTTGATTCTAAAGGTATCTCTGTTTAGGATATCTTCTTGTGTAATTCATGCCAATTTTAAGTAGTTTTTAGTTTCTCTATCACACACATAGCAGGTACAGAAGGCATTGCATTCCACCCAATAATTAAATACCAAGATTTCAATGGAAATACATGTTTTGAAGCTTCCTGAATCGTAAAAAAAGCATTTTTAGAAAATGCTCCGGGAATGTGTGCCTGTGATTGGCATAACTCAAAAATTAAAAGTCATATAAATACCAAACATGGTATTTCAACACCTTCAAAAGATGCAATACAAATACTTTCAAAAAAATACCTTCACCTCAAACTACCCTTTACATGAAAATTTCTGATAATGTTTTATTCTTTAACAAATGGCACCAACGATTGTCTTTAAAATGCCATATTTGTAGATACTTACCTGAAAAACATAACTGATAAACGTTAAGCGATAGCTGAAAATGTACTACACACAAAATGTAGATCTATTTCAAGTACACCGTTTATTTTATATAAGTTGTTTTGCATCTATAACGATATGTTATTTCTGCAAAGCTTTATTTGGATTAAAGTGTAGTAGATAGAAAAAAAGTAATAAGCTTTAGTAAGAATAGTTTGTATACCCACTAAGAAACGATATAGGTAAATAAAGTCATGTGAATGTATCATATCAGATTTTTACTTCGCCAATCCACTTCATATTACCTTCATTACAGCAACAATAATTGTTATAATATTCCAACCAGGGCAGTATTAAAGGATACAAAATCACTACCAGCTTTCTATACATCTTAAATTCTCTCCATTATTAAGCATCATTAAATGTTTATAAAAATCGTACTTGTAACATTCGCATGAACTTCTCTACATACTATCGTTTGTTTTTCCATAAACTTCTATAGACTGTTCTTATGAAAGCTTATATTTTATGCTAATCGGAATAATCATTTGCAGAACTGCATCACACAGGTCGCTGTAAGTGCAAGGGGGATAGAGGTAACCAAATCCATAGTCATGCTTGAAAGCTAGTCGGTATATTCTGGACTTGAAAGGCATTCTCTTTCCATTCGTGAGAAAGAACTGAATGATGGCAATATTAAAAAATTCAAACCCATAATAACGGATATCTGGGAATTTGCTTATGTCAAAGAAAAATGTATTGGATATAATTTGTGTCTTTGAACGAGATTTACATAATATTAGTGTGCGTTTATATTACTTATGGTTTACATTATATGAAATCATACAAACTCCTTCTGAATGAAAAGGATCTCATAGGAAATTCCCAGCAAAATAAACATATACCTTTTATGTAAATATCGTGTAAATATCTTAAATATATGTATTTTAATCGGAATCGTTACAACTATTTTTGAGAAAACCAAAAACATCGAAAAAATTCCAATGTAAAATAGTGGTTTTGTATGGAAGGATTATCTTGAAAATATTCGTGTCGCATTTTTGGAAGATACTGCATTTTAATACCACGTTTGGTGCTTATTAAATCTTTTGTTTTTGATTTATACTGTTTACAGACACACGCTGAGCCATAGATGTACCTCGCAGTACTTCTTTTGTGCCAGGCCGAATGGTGAAACATCCAGCAACATATCACCTGCATTACCGGCAAAGCAGACTTATTCTTCATCTGGCCGACGCAGCCTGGCATATCTTGCCTGTATTACCGGCCGGAGGAATCCATCACTTAGAATCAGCAGATGGTGAGCATAATCTGAACCTTTCGTGAGTAAACTTCTAAATTTCAATGCTTTAGTACCTGTGGCGTAACGTACAATCATTGGATTAGAGGAGTTCAGAGATAGTAAAGCATAATGTAAAGGTAAAATCTGCGTATTCGTTTGTGCAAGAAACTTCTAATATGTATACTGAGTGTAATCCAGTTTGTAAAGTTTATTCGAGATTGTTAAAGTTTAAAAGAATATACTTATGTTCATACAGCTGCAAGAACATAATGCTTTATTCTTTAAGGGTGATGTTCTCAGACCTTTTATTATTCTTTTCCTTTAATACGAGTAAGTCACAACGTTTCATCACCTCTGGGGGTATGTTTACTAGTTGATACACCTGAAGTTGGATGGGTTCAACACGCAATTATTGCTAACTTAATGGTGACTGCACCTCAAAAATGTGTAGTAGATATTATTTCACAAGCTGTAGTACAATGTAATTGCTACAAATAACAGTTTAATGCTACGAATTTGTAATTACAAGAAGAGGTTATAAAATGATAGCAAAAAAATTGTAATTTTAAGATTACTAGACACTTGCACACCCAACATATAGGTACACGATTTCTTTTTCCAAAATCACTTCTTTGAGATTCAGGGGCCTGAAAACATGTATTTTCGGATAAACTCTCGACATTAAAATTTGTTCTGAATGCAACACTTCCTCCAATTACCGTACAGACAATAGTAGCACAAACTTGCATTATATCAGCGGATTTTACAATAAAGCAGTTGGTTCCATACTTATCTGAAAACTAACGTGTTATGTTCGGTTATGTCCGTGCTCTATCAAACGAAGGGCACTATATTAACAACTTTGATATACACAAGAACCTCCTTTATCCGACCTTCATTAATCCGAATTTGTATTTTGTTTACCGAGCGAGATAGCTACATGTTAAGTGTGAAGCTTACATTCGGGAGATTCCGCGTCGATTCCCATCGACCGCCCACTCTGACCTCGGGTTTTTCGTGGTTTTCTCTGGTCGGTAGGTGAATGCTGGGGTGGTTTATCAGCTACCACTATTTCCTTTCCATCATTTCCCTTTCATACCATTTCCTTCTCATATTTGAGGTTCTTGGTGATGCCAGACAGATGCTTGCTCAGAGAAAGTGTACTCCCCGCGGACACTAGAGAGCTACTTGGTGGACTGGTCGTTCAACCCCTCTCTATGTACTTGTAGCAGTGCGACGGGTCTTCAAGGCTAGAGCTGTTAAGAGACTTCCGCGCGTCACATTAGACTGCCTGCCTGCGGCCTGTAGACTCCTGTGGCTCCTCACCTCACCCCTTCCTCTTGGGGGTGTTAGCCATAATATATTTCACATAGTTCGCAAGCGCGAGGTGTCCACCTCCACTGTATAACCTATACTCATACTTATACTTTTGATTAATTTGCTTTCATTTTTATTTTCTCCCTACCACCTACACAATAGGTAGAAAAGTTGTTACATTCCATCCAAAACTACTTCGATGCAGAGATTTCACGGGAAATACGTGTTTTCAGGCCCGCTGAATTAAAAAAAAAGTATTTTTAGGAAATGGTTCCTGTGTACGTGGGTGTGTGAACAGCATAACTTACAAACGAAAAGTCCGAAAAACACCATACTTGGTATTTCGGTTCAGTACCTTCTAAAGATGCCATACAAAAATGTTTAAGAAAATCCCCACTCCCAAAGTTACCGTTTACATGCAAGATTTTTTGAAATTTTGTATTTTTTAAAAAATGGTTGTAACGATTTTGATTAAAATACTATATAGTAATGAGATTTGGATTAATAATAAAACGTATATCTTGAATTTTGTGAGAAATTCCTTTGAAGTCCTCTTCATTCGGAAGAAATTTTGTATAATCTTGCGTAACTGGTAAACATTAAGCGATAGACGAAACATACTACACAAAAAATGTAAATCTCTTTAAGATCACAATTTATTTCAAATAACCTTTTTGTGGCATCAGAAGTTTCTGAGATATCCGTTACTAATGGTTCGAATTGTTCATTACTTAGTCATTCTTTAAAGTCCTGTCAACATTCAGTTGTTTCTTGGGATTGAACAGTGTGGAATTTTAAGGGCAGCATAGAGTGTCCAGTTCTTAAACATCTGACTATCGCTATTCCTTTTGTATCTATAACGAAATGCCTAATGTAAATGTTCTGCAAAAGTTTATTTGGATTAATTTTTTATGTCCACTAATAAGCGACAGAGGGTAGAGAAGGTCATATGAATGTAACACATTTTTCTTATTCTTGTTGGTATTTGTATGCATTAGTAGTTTATATTAATTTAAAAGCTTTTTTTCAGATTTCCTCCGTTACAATCTTGTACAGATAAAGAGATTTTTCTGTATACTACGCAGGGAAACATGAACTTGGAATGGTGATCTGTAATTTCCGTTTTACAGATTCCCCAACGAATCAAGTGTAACACTCTCTCCTCTTAAATCTATACTCTCAGCCTCGCTGTTCTTATTTTAGATCAGGTGCAATCCTACAGCCTGGGTAATAAATATAGCTCTCCAATTGATCTATCGACTTAATTAAGAACAAACTACAGTTAGAATTGAACTTAGCAAGACTTTTCTGGCTCGAATTCTTTGCACTTTATCTCCTTCCACGTTTACACTAAAGTGCAAAAACGTTTCTCTAATTCCTCAAATTGAAACAAAGACTTTTCTTTCTTAAGTTTCTTGGAAACACAAGAGATTCCATTAAATCTTTACCTTGAGTATCTCTGGGGGAATAAGCATTAACTGATGAACATTATCTCAGGATTAAAGATACGTAACGAGTTAAAGCACTTTTGAATTAATTGTCTTTTGATACTCTGATACTGAAGGACAACATGCAAGTATCAGAAAAAAAATGCACTAGATGTTAAAAGAAGTTGGTAATCGTAAATATAAGAAAATAAATGATGTGTAGCACTCATATAAGTCCTTCTACTGATTCTTCTACCAAATATTCTTAAAAATATTCTATCTACTTCTTGTTAATCCAGATAAACCTAGTTCCTCAGGTCGAGGATTCAAAGGAGGGCGGAGGGAGATGGATTTTTCGGGCGTATGTAAAGTAGTTACCTCAAGTCTGATGAAGAGACCTCTGAGGAAAATTTCCGGCCTTTCACGCCCGATATAGAATAGGGCGCCAAGAACCGTATCAGTTAAAGAGCGACCATAGATAAAACTTAATTTAATTTAATCCAGATAACCTTTCAATTCATATAACGTATTGGGTATCGAGAGAGGTTATTCTGCAGTAACGTGTGAGGCTCACTCCTGGGTTCGATTCCGGTGGCCACCCGCTCTGCCCATGGGGCTTACTAACAGACGAATGCTGGAGCGGTGTATTCTAACACGAATTTCCTCTCTTCCCAGTTCCCCTCATTTCATTTCCCTTTCATATTTCAGGTTGTCTGTGGTTCGGTCGGTGTCCGTCAGATGGCGCTGAGACTTGCAAATTCGAACTTCTCGGCTCTGCTAGAGGGAAGCCTATAGAACCTCCACTTCTGGGTCGCGTACCCCGGTCCCACTAGAAGGACATCTCCGAGTGTCCCTCCCGTAGCAGGGTGGTTAAAGCTGGAATTTTAAGGTAACTCCACGTTTCTGTCGACTTGCGCCGGCCTCGCTCTGCAACCCATACGTTTCCTGATTTTCATCAACTCATTCGTCCCTCTAGAGATGTACGATTAAGATAGGGGTCGAAATGCTAGGTGTCGCCTTAAGTAGTATTATCCTTACCCTATACATTGCGTGATAGGAGAGGGAAGGTAAAGAGATAATGGGCTTACTAAAGAGCGGTTCGATATGTAATGGCTTTGAGCTTCCATGCCCTTTACATGACCACGAGAAAAAAAACAAAATGAGACGACTTTCCGATCTAGAAAAGTATAAGTATTTGAAAAAAAGGAAAGAGGATAACAATTTGTATGCTTTAACGGGTTCTGTATTTTTTGTACAGTAGGATGTTGTCCATCTATTTCGTTTACATGTTATGCAAAATAACTCAGAATGAAGGGGAATAGTGTATAGTATGTAGTACTTATGTAGTATGCTTTCGTCTATTACTTAATGTGTACCAGTTAAGCAAGATTAAAAAATATTTCTTCCGAATGAAGAGGACTCCAAAGGCTATTCCCAGAACATTTAAGACACATTGTATGTATATGTTATATAAATATATTTTATATATGGTATTTTAATCAAAATCGAAAGAGTCACTTTTTAGAAAATAAAACATTTATAAAAATCTTCATGTAAAGGATAGTTTTGGATTGAAGAATAATCTTGGAAATCTTCATGCCACATCTTTACAAGATATTGAACTTAAATACCAAGTTTGGTGTTTATCCGAGTTTTTGTTTTTGTGTTACCCTGTACACAGGCACACACGCAGACACATACGTGGACGTTTCTCTAAAAATGCTCTCCTTGGATTCAAGGGGCAGTCTGAAAACTTGTCTTTCCAGTGAAATACTGGTATCAGTTTTTTTTTTGTGAAATGCAATACCTTCTCTACCTACTAGGTACGTGATAGGGAACAGAATAATGAGAAATCCCAAACTTGGCATTTAGATTCCGTATCTTTCAAAGATGCGACACAAGATTTTAAAAAAAATCCCTCTCATCCCAGACTATCCTTCACATGGAACATTTTTCGAAAATTTTTATTTTCCCAAAAATAGCTATAGAGATTTTGATTAAAACATCATATGTATAAGATATTTTCATGGCAAATTAAATGTACGTCTTGAATTTTCTGGTAATGTCGCCAAAGTCCTTTTCATTCTGAATGACTTTTGCATAACTGGTAAACCTTAAGAGAGACAAAATTTTACTGGAAGAAAAATTTGGTCTCGTTAAAAACACACAATTTATGTTATATACATTTTTTGTCGTGTGAACCGTCTCCAAGATATTTTTAGTTATTTGTTTGAATATTCCAATACTTATACTTTTTCTCATCAACCAGCTCTTAAAAGATTTGGTTAAGTTTATCTTGATTAACATGAAGTAGATGAAAAATACGCGTTTATAAAAATAGTTTATACAAGTCATGTGAGTGTAACATATCCGACTTTTTTCTAGTTAAATCTCGACATCTAAGGTTTGTAATTGGATTTTGGATTGTAATGCTTTCTGTACCTATTAAGATCGTGATGGAGAAAGTAAAAATTATGATGTAAGTTTTCTATTTTCTCTTTAATGCACTCTATTAATAATAAGAACGTTTCTTACTGTTCAGTTAAAAATGTGCTAGTGTCCCTACAATTTTGAAGGGGCTGTGTTGTGAAACTGTGGGTTAGATATAAGCAAATAATTTAAATCATCTTATATGGAGTCTTAGTCAGCCGCCAGACATCGTGTATCTTTTGTCGTTTCCATTCTACAAAATAAACACTTCGTATCGAGCAACAAACGATGGTGATAATACATATTCAAGCATCTCAACTTTTTGCGCATCTTTCTTTATTCTCAGAGCTTTCCGTTTTGTTCTGCTTCACGTATTTTACGATCATCATCGTCACCGAAGACGTCTGGATTTACGACTCAAAGGGGGACGACAAATTTCCAAGTGCGCAGGTCACATTTTTATTCCCTTTGCAGCAACCGTCAGACTCATTGTAGTTTAATGTCTAAGTTGAAGCGGAACGTCGACGAATGAAATGCACAAATATGGGAAAACGTTACATCGGAAATTCCTCACGGGAGAAGCAAGCTCGTAATGTTCTTTGTTACGTCATAAAGTTTCAATATCCGATCTCTGCTGCAGCCCTTCCTCTTGGTGTAACAAATCCCCAGAATCTCTAGAATGTCTAAAATACGACATCAGTCGCAGAGATAAGCCTTTATTACGATTACGGAATTGCAAGACAACAACGAGCAAAGCTGCTGAATTCTATCAGAGGAAGTCAAATATATCTCTTTGATGATGCCCGATTCTAAACGATTCCTAGGGTTTAGAACAGAACAGGGGTGGCCGGCGTATTTTGAGCTTGGGCCAATATTGTAGATTATTTTGGAGGACTAAGTAAAGCTGTATGCCCATATTTAAAGTATGTTTTGAAAGTCATTCAGTTATTCTATTCTTATTCTGGGGCCACAGCGGTCGCTGTATTCTGGGGCCACAGTTCACGTGTACGAGGGCGGATTGATTTTTTAAGTCAGTGACTTTTTAAAGAAAATAACAATTTTTTCAAAAAATGAATTTTATTTCGCAGCATAATCTCCTTTCAATTCAACACACGCTGTAAAACGTTTCTCCAATTTTTTTAACACTTCCAAACAGTATGATTTTTCGAAGTCTGCAAAATATGAGGATGTTTCTGCAATGATGTCTTCACTGAACGGTAATTTCTTCCCAGCGAGCCAATTTTTCTGGTTTTCGAAGAGAAAGAAGTTGCTCGGAGTCAAATCTGTTGAATATGGTGGGTGAGGTAGCAGTTAGTAGTCCAATTGCACAAATTTTGCGATGGCAATGGCTAACTTGTGTGCGGGTGCATTATCCGGGTGAAAGAGAACTTTTTCTTTACCAGAGGGGGTCGTTTCTATAATAATTCCTTGTGAAACTGATCCAGCATTGCGACATAATATGAACCTGTGTTGATTTTAACCTTTTCCAGGTAGTGGATGTTTATCACCCCTTGTGAGCCTCAAAAGACAGCTGCCATGATTTTTCCTGCCGACAGAATAGTTTTCGCTTTCTTTAGAGCAGATTCCACTGCTTTCATTGTTGCTTGGTTTCAGGTTGAGAGTAATGGATCCAAGTTTCATCAACCGTGATATAGCGCCGCAAAATCTCATTTGGGTTGCGCTTGAACATGTTCAAACATTCCTGTGAAACAGTTACACGGTTCCGCTTGTTCTCAACTGTGAGCAGTCGCGGCATCCATCTTGCTGACAGCCTTCTCATACCCAAAAATTCGTGCAGAATGTTATACCTACACCCGTTCACTCGAGATGTTTACGTCTTGGCTATCTCACGGATAGTCGGTCTTCCAAAACAATATCGTGAACTTTGTTCACCATAGTTTTTGGTGACCTCAAACGTGTTCGCACGGCATCTCTTGTGGTCGAACGGCCACATCAAAATTCTGTGAACCATGCCATGTGAGGGAGCAGAGTGCCTATAACACTTGTTCAGCTTTTCTTCCGTTTGTTTCACCGTCTTACCACGCAAAAAGCAGTGCTTTATCACAACACAAAATTCACTTTTCTTCATTTTCTACGGAGCAACACACACACACACACGCATGCACGCGCACACACACACACACACCTGCTTATTTTAGACGCTCTCAAGAATGTTCTAAGAAACAAATGACGAGGAATTTCTGTAATTATACCTAGAATAGATATAAGACTTGGGTGCAAACAAGAAACCTGCAATTCGAACGCTATCTCTCGTCAAAGTCATAGTCTTATCAATTTGTCCTCTATGCGCTGTCTGCACTGCAGTGACCTCGGTATTTTTCCGCAGCACACTAGTACTGAATGACCCGCTGCGTTAATCAGTTGTGTTACACTCTTACTGCGTCAGCTGCTACCTTCTGTTCATGCTGTAAGCACTAGAGTTTGTGCATCTCAAAGGTGAAAGTTTATTCACGACATGCTTTGCTTATGAACGTTGTTATTTTGTTTATTCCATTTATTTTTTACATCGCTTTAACTATATGGTCATATCACGACGGATCCATTAGTGGATAACTCTTAGATCGATGTGTGGCGGACAATTAGCCTTCTAGGTCTCGTCCCTGTAACCAGTTGATTTATCACGTGTCCACAGAGACCTCAGTGCATAGCAGCCGGATCTTCCGCTTCGTGCCGTGCAGATGGCATTAGGGTGCCGTCCAGTCTACCTGCTTTCATTGTCTGTGAATAAATGGCACAGCATTCGCTATTACCACTTATTTTTCATTTGTACTATTGTTTTAGACTTACGATGGAACTTTGGGCCGTGGTATTAAATATCCAATCCGGTACTTACCTTAGCGGCTGAGGGAAACCACCAAAAAATCTGTCAAATTAGTCAGCCCACAGGAATTGAACCCGGGATCTCCCGAATGCGGGCCATCTCGCTCGATTGTTCTTGTTATTTGTTGCTGCTCGTCTTGTTATTAATCTACAGAAATGCCTAGACAAATTCAGTATTGGAAAACGAATTTTTATATCTGATACATTCGTAAAAATCGAATCATGTAGACAGGCGTCTAGACAACTTCACGAGAATTTTATGGCATTCCAGTTCCAGTTAGAGAAACTACTAGATGTCTGGTTAATAAGTTTAGTGTAAGGAATCGCTAAACGCTAAACCTAAGAAGCAAAAACAAAATGTTCTAACGCAGGAAAAAATTAACGAAATCGGTGCATCATTTGAACCCTAAAAATAAAGTTTATAAGAATAATCCCCACACAATTGACGAACAATATTAGAACAGAATTTTTAGAAATTACGTAAGAAGAATGTGTGCGTGTAAAGGTTAGCTTCATGCAAAAATGCCAGGAATACATAATTTTCAATACCACTTATAATAAGATTAGTACTCATTATACTCGTAGTGCATGTTGCTATTACCCAAAACCCTTCCCGGAAGATAATGAAGCTCGTTCAGCTACTCGCATCAGCTGAGTAGGTCCAGGAGGAAAAAATCGTATTATACCGCGCTTGCCATTTTGTCCTATGCATTCTGCACCACTTCACAGAGAGTAGAGAAGTAAAGAAACGAGAAAGTAAATTTAGTTCATATTTTAGAGGAAGCCTTGTTCTAAAAACAAAAAAATACGTGTAAACATGTGGCTTCTATCTTTGAATATATATTATGATAACTGGGCGGACCATTTAAGTTGAGACTTACAATATCTCCAAAACTAAGCGTTGTAAAAAGAAATGTCTTTAATAAAAAGTGCTCGATATTTTGGGGGAAAGTAAATGCATTTTACTTGGAGGAGTTGGTATGATCATTTTAGGGTCAATTTATATTGACCCTAATTGTAGGTTCTCATTTAGAAAGTTAAATTGACCCTCGCGCTTTGCAAAGATTTCTCTCCGTGAACGCCAGGGTACGTTATTCCTCCTGTTAGAGTCGCTTCGTCGCCCTGTCTCGGATTCTCGCCTCCACTGGTACGCAGTTGTTCTAACTGGAAATATTAGGGATTTCTGCGCCTCTCTGTGGGCCTGTCTGCCTGTGGACATGAGGCCTCCTACGGCTCCTTCAGCTCATCCCTGCCTCACCGGGGGTGTAGTCATAATAGATCAAGCGGGTCGCAGTACCCCGATAAGTAATCCTACAGTGAAGATAAATGGAAGTATTTTATTGATGTTGACGCTATTAATTGTAGAGGAACACATTTTTGTTTTTATGAAGTTGTTAAACATTTTCTTGTTGTTAAGTTATAGGATTTTGTAAGCCAATGAACAAAGCATAATAAAATGCATGATTGAATCTTTAGATAGAAAATTTGAGATTGCATGAACGTTTCATTTAAATCAGATCAAAATTCAAATGTAAGGAATAAATTTCATGTGCAAACATATAACTGAGAAAACAATACAGAAAGCATCCAGTGGTGTTAAAAAGGAGTGCACCGGTGATTTAAAACATGTCGTTGGGCTTTTAAAAATGGCAGATGGTGAAAAAAAGTTTTTCCAAAATGATTCACAGATGTCTATAGAACTAGGATATAATTAAAAAATCGAAGATTTTTGTCATTTTCTTCTGAAAACTCAGCCCCGGTGACTCTTAATTCAATTATTTGTTTTCTTTGTGAGACACCTTATTAATAATTTTACAGAAACATTGAACACAATGGAATGTAGTTGCTGACAAGTTAGAGGAGCAAAAACGCTTGTTTTCATGCTGTAGGACGCAAAAGTCCTACTTCGACGTGAAAAGGCTTCACGCCGGTTCTCCTTTAAACAATGGTGTGAAATGACCTAATTTCTCGCTTCCCGAATGATAAAGCGACACACCAACCGCCTTGTGTACATCTAGCTATTCCGACGGCAGAGGTATTGACTAAATATTTGTTGATAACATCAACGGACTGGCGAGTTGGATGACAAGCTTTTCCGACACTGGATATAATACGGCATCGTGGTGCATATTCAGAGTAGTTGCTTACGACTCTTAGATAAGCTTTTGTGCTACTTGTGTGTGTTAAACTTGAGTATATTATAAACAGAATATTTTAGACTTTAACCTCTTGATTTACGTCAAAGAGATCAACGGTGCACTGTAAAACACTTCCAGGATCAATTGTTTTCTTCGTTTAAAATCACTGATACGCAAATAAAAATCTGATGTGTTACATTTACATGACTTTCTCTACTCTTGTACAAGCTATTTTTACAAACGCTTATTCTCCATCTACTTCATGTTAATCTAGACAAACATTTGCAGACTCTTATTGCTAATTTTCTTGTAGATGTAAGGGGAATATATATTTACAAGGGCAATATAGAAATACAGTAGCCTTTAAGTATAGACATTACTCTTAATAGCTGGTTGCTAGGTGCAGCACCGTTCTCTTTGCCACAGATTAATACTCTTTGCATATTCAAGACAAAAAAATGAATAAGGAATTCCCATTTCAGAAAATAAGCATTGAAAAATTTAAGGCAATAACAAGCAATAACTCGAAAATGGTTCACTCAACAAAAGTGCATATGACATAAATTGTGTATTTTAACGCGATCTGCATTTTTTGTGTAGTAAAATTTTGTCTATCTCTTATGGTTTACCAGTTATGCAAAAGTCGTTCACAATGAAGAATACTTTTGGAGACATTCCTGGAAAATTCGAGATATACATTTCATTTGTTATAAAAATGTCTTAAGCTTATGGTATTTTATCAAAATCGTTAGAGCCATTTTGGGAAAATTAAAATTCTTGAAAAATGTTCCATGTAAAGGGTAATCTGGGGTGGGAGGATCTTCTTGCAAACCTTCGTGTCGTATCTCTGGAAGATACTGAATCTAAATACCAAGTTAGGTGTTATATCCGACTGTTCGTTACTGACACATACACAGACAGACACACGCACATGTTTCCAAAAATGCTTTTTTTGGATTCAGGGGGTCTCAAAACATATTTCCGGTGAAATCTCGGTATCGAATTTTTAGGTGGAATACAATACTTCCGCTACTTACTATACGTAGTAGAGAAAGTAAAAATATACGCTTTTACTACCTCAGCTACCCTTACACCTCACTAACGTGATCATGGAAGCTTCTCAGCCGATTCGACAATATACCCTTGATACAAGAAACGTATTGTATTATTGAATGTCTTTTTCCATCCATCAATAACGGTCACTGATAGCTAGTAGATACTGTTACCTAGCTTTAGTGAAAGAACAGGACAGAGTGTTGCGAGCTGAATAGAATTATTGTACTCCCTCAGGTACTATCAATATATATGCAGACACCAAAGTCAGTGACAAGGGGCCTGCGGTGTCAAGGGGCAGAGTATCTTTGAAATAAAGGGTTAACACTGCAGAGACTCACTGGAGTTCAGTGGCAAAGGTTGGGTGAAGTTATCATAGAAAAGCATGCACAACTAATGGAGGAGACAAATTCCCGGAGAAAACCAATTCAGATGCGGTTTAAGACACTACCAAATACCACGCCCTCCCAATTAGGCTTCATTTGCCACTTTTGTGGCCTTCAATAAATACCTATTGTAACTATTTTGTAGGGTTTGAACGCCTGAAAGCACTTTTATGATATTTGGTGCAACACACTATGAAAAAATATGTTTACACTTACATGACTTTCTCTACTCTTGTACAATCTATTTTTACAAACGCTTATTCACCAACTACTTCATGTTAATTCACATGGACTACGATTTGTTTCAACGAAACAAGAAACAAATCATATATTGAATTAAAAAATATTTAAGAGAAGCTCGTGTTGAAAATATATTTTTGTTGGAAGTCAGCAGAGGAATGAGTGGGAGCAATAATTTCATTTTCAGTAATAACAACAGCTTTTATAGGTTAGCTAAAGATTTGCAGAAACTATATGGTAGGCTTTAGGACAGGTGGCGAAAACGGGACTTGCTAGTTATTTTGACTCGTAGGCGCCGCTCCCTCTCTGCCACTGTCCCTTTGTTTGTCACATGCTGCTAAGTGATGCAGTGCGTGTTGCATATTTGGTGACTCGCGGAAGGAAGGCGTTTTCGCCACCCTTGCTTTAAGTGATAGTCAAATTTTTTAAGAGCTAATTGCTATGTGAAGTATGTACAGGAGTAGGTCTCTTTGTATGTCCAGGACATAAATATAAAAAAAAAATAATAAAAACGAATAACGAATTCCCATTTGAGAAAAATATATGTATTTGAAAGTTCAAACAAATAACAAGGAATATCTTGGAAATGGTTCACTCCACAAAACAGTATAGGATATAATTTGTGTATTGTAATGAGATCTACAATTTGTGTGGAAAAATCTTGTTTATCTCTTACGGTTTACCAGTTATGCAAAAGCTATTCAGAAAGAAGGGGATTTTTGGGGACATTCACAGAAAATTCAAGATTTATTTATCACAAAATACCTTAAATATATTATACTTTAATCAAAATAGGGCCGTTTTTGAGAACATAAAACATTTTGAAGAATGTTCCATGTAAAGCGTGGTCTGCAGTGGGGAGATTTTCTTGAAAATCTTCATGTCGCATCTTTGGAAGATACTGAGCCTAAATACCACGTTTGGTATTTATCCGGATTTTCGTTTTTGAGTTATGCTGTTCACAGACACAGACATACAGGCATGCATACGGACCTGTGAAATGTCGGTATAGAATTTTTGGGTGGAATTCAATATTTCCCCTACTTACTACTAGAGAATCACACACTTGTTGCAGCTCAAGATGGAAAAGGATGGGCATTTGCATCGGTTGTAGATTATGCGCATTTGGGAAAGAAGATAAAGTGCAAATAAAATGCAAATCATTTCAGTATGTCTCTCGTACTTCTAGGATTATTTCAGCAAAGAGATTTAAGGCGATTCAAAATCCTTACGTGCAGGAAGATCTATATATGGGTCAATTTTAGAACACATGTATAAATTAAATTTCTTTTTGATTAATATTAATATCTGGAATTAGTAAACGTGTACTAAACAAATAAGTGTACAAAAAATCTGTGCATAACATAAGCTTTCTCCTGCTGTACGTCAATTCACGTAACCGTTATAAATTAAGGGACTAACTTGCAGGGGTGCCTTGAATCTCCCAGTTATTATACAAGAACTTGACTGTTGAACAAACATTGGATTATTCAGAGGACATTTTGTTCGATTCTTCCAAGACAGAATAAAAAATTACAAGTTTCCATATCGGTCACACAATTATTTGCTTATTTACTTACTGCTAAAATGCTTTTATAAAATTGGAATACGTTTAAGTAAAGGGCTGTCTGTGAATCGTAAGTATAATTAGTTTTTAATATTACGTATATTAGAGAGGTTTTACATGTTCTGATTGAGGGTGATTGTAATTTATTCCTGCCCATTTTATACTATAATCAATTTCTTTCGAATTGTTTCACCTCCAAGAGATTCATTTTTAACATACTTTGAATTTTTCTTATATTATTACTGCACTAGCTTATATTATTATTTAATGAAGTACTCACCCAAAATTATTTAAAACCCCCATAAATTACTTTCAGAAATGAAAATGAAATTACTTGTAAGTGATTCAGGATGCACGCTTCTAATTTAATGTTCAACCATTAGACTTAGGATTGTTACCGAAATTATTTCACATTACGCCTGAGATTTGGAAGGTAGAACTGCATTACAGAGTCTGCTTCTTGCAGAACGTAAAGGATAAACTAAAATTAAATGATGTCGAGCAGTTATGTTTGCTGTTAGTCGAATTGCTGGGGTTCCAGGAAGAATAGTTTTACTAATTGTTTGGATAGAAACTATAAATGTTATTAAAGCTCCAGGAGGTTCTTGAGGAACTAAATAGACAAATATATGTATGTTTAGTGTTATTGATTCAACCAAAGGGTATAAATATTAATCACATACTAAATACTTTAAGTTGTCTTTTGCATATAAAACGGAAAGGAATGAAGTTCCTAGCTTGAATATTTATTTAATTTGTGTTTGTGTTAAAAATCCACTTAGAAAAAAATTAATGGCTTTAAATTAAATCAATACTACAGAAAAATTGATAGTGTGCAGGATTTGCTGTATTCACACAGCTAGTGCTGCATTGCGGGAGTATTCCTATTGGGAGTATTGCCACGGGAAGATATGTATGTATGAATATTCTCTGTAGACTTATGGAAATTATCCAACACTAGTATGATTTTGCTAGTATTGTCTTTATTCTAGCTAGGAGGTATGTTAAAAACTACTATGCAAGTTAATTTTCTTAGAATTCAGCTTGATTGTTCATAAAAATTAGTATGTTTCTTTCTGTTCCTAAACATAAGTTATTGGTGTTGGCATTACTTAAATGAAATAGTGACGTAAACTGCCGCGACTTTTAATGGTCACATACCGTCAAATCCATGGAATCGTACCGATATAATATTTTGTAGTTTGTGGTTCAGAAAATGCTAACTAAACATCTACCACACCCAGTCCTCACGCCTTATCTTATTCTAGAACTGTATTTAGTGTTATCTTACTATCCCCCTTTCCTTTGTTCATAGACTAGTAGTTGATAACCAGACTTTCGACATAAAAAAAATACTAGGCGTACTCATTCAATGGCTGGTGTAGGCCGTCGTTACAAAGCATGCCTTCCACCCACGCAAGTGAAATGTTTCCGCATTCTACCGTTTACACCTGACAGACTAACGCGTGTGTGTTTGTCGGACTTGAATTCAAACAAATTAGACATTAGCTTACCCACGTGATGAAGTAGATATTGTCTTTACCTTGTTGCTGCTACGTATGGAAAGCCAGTTTGAAGAAGATGATATCTTTGTGTTATTTGCACCACGGTTTGGGCGTCAATTTGAAGTAGGTGTATTGAAGGAGTATTATTATAGTTCAATGTTGGGGAGTCGAACTTGTTGCAACCGCACGTATAGTAAACAGTTTCCGGTAGCCTTCGCCCCAAATGTACTTTCAGGTGCCCTTTGCCCCAAGTTTAAAAAAAATATTAACTTTGTAATTTAACTGTTTTTTTTAAATATTATATATTTATGTTTGCCACGGCTGCGTCAGTATTATTGTTAGAGACACGTTTCTCTTGGCACGGTTTTGGTGCGACAAGAATGTAGGCTTACACAGATTATAATTTTACTTCACTCCTTTTATTAATACTTGATGCGATTAAAATAACACTTCACTGATATAGAGAGCTGTGAGATTCTTTTTATTAATTAAGTACACTTTTTAACACGAAAACTATTTTTCATCTCACACGAATACGTATTAAATCTCTCGACGACGCACAAGCAAAGCATCCAGTTATGAGCACTGATGCAGGCAACTGAATTGATTTTAACCGTCTAAACTTGGAAATTTCTGTATTTCAAGTCTCTGATTGGCTATTCATAATCCAATAGAATACCTTCATTTAACTAAAGCTTTTTCTGGCTGTTGATTGGCTATTTTATAAACTGTCACCAAAATTACATTATTGTTACTCCAAGAATCAGAAGTAGTACTGCTAAACTTTCTTACTCATTATTGACTCAAGGGTACCTCATTGTTAGCAACTTTTAACCTATTATTCTAACAGCTCCTACATTATTAAATTACGTAATATATTCACATAACATTATTACACATTGATACAATAATATAAGCATATACAATGACTGTTACAAATTATTACATACACATATTGTTTCAAGGCGGGCTGTTATTGAATTTACATATTATATAATTTGACTGAAATCATTTAAGTGTTATAAATGCTGCCTCAGTGTGGAACACAGATGATAAGCATTCTGTGCCATCATTAAATAAAGAAAAACAATCACTCGATTGTACCAGTATGGATTTTAGAAACCTATTTTACTTTTGGAAATGTAAGAACTGAATACAGAATGTTTTACAGAATGCCTGTTCATTGCAGTGTTTAGCTGACTTCTGCCAATGCTATTGCCTCTTCAATGACAAAAATAGCAAAAGATCTGCAAAAATGTTGTTTACATAGCAAGAGAGTATTAAATAAAGAAAATCGTTGACACATGTCACATCGCGAGTTAAGGCGATTACGGCTTCCGTTGAAGTCCCAGCAGTGCTGCATTTTATCACGTATTTCCATACATTGGCATTTAATTCTTTAAATTTGTAAAGGAAAGTAAAACTCGTCTGTGTTTTGGTCGATAAAATAGAACAGCGTTTGTTTCATGGCTTTAGTAATAACAACAAAAAAGCACAAAAGTCTCAGACGAAATATCAATATGTACAATATATTTTAATTTGATTTCTATCTAATGAAATGTTTAAAATTTGCTCCTGTGAGAAGAGAATATCTTAGTTTCCTAAAACTACATGTATAACTTACATTTCTTTCACAATTCCATAATAGCTTTATATTAATTTTAAGTTGGTGTCAGAGTACTTAGCATTCGTTTAAGAAGTATATGTTATTTCGCACGAAATGTATACACTAAAAGAATGTGTGTGCTTTTATGGTTTAAGAGGATATGGTGTTTTAAACCAATCAAAATTAGACTAGATACATTGGATACAAGGGACAAAATCTGTTGTGTTTCACTTACATGACTTTCTCTATTCTTGTACGAACTATTTTCACAAACGCTTATTCTCCATCTACTTCATGTTAATCTTATGGATAAATTTCTTGTAGATACAAGGGGAATATGGTAGTCTTTAAAAGATGAAAAAATTTTTAAGATCCGATTGCTGTGTGGAGCATTCCATTCTTCTTGCATGTTCAGGACATATAAAATAAGAATAACGAATTCCCATTTGAGGAATTTGGCAATTTGAAAAAAATAACAAGAAATATCTCAGAAATGGTTCACTCGGCAAAAAAAGTTATATGACATAAATTCTGTGTTTTAACGGGATCTACATTGTCTGTGTAATAAAAATTTTGTCTATCACTTGCGGTTTTCCAATTATGCAAAAGTCATTCAGAATGAAGATATGAGTTTTGGGGACATTCCCGGAAAATTCATGATATCATGTCATTTGCCTCAAAAGCATCCTAGACATATTATATTTTAATCAAAAGCGTTAGAGCAATTTTTGAGAAAATCAAAAGTTTTGAAAAAGTTTCCATGTGCACGATAGTCCACAGTGGGGGAATTTCCTTTAAAATCTTCATATAGCATCTTTGAAGATACTGAACTTAAATACCAAGTTTGGTATTTATCCGACTCTTCGTTTTTGACTTATGTGTTCACACACACACGTGGACATTTTTCTAAAAAAGAGGTTTTTTTGATTAGGGGGGCTCAAAACATGTATTTCCGGTGAAATCTCGGTATCGAATTTTTGGGTGGAATACAATACTTCCCCTACTTATAGTAGAGAAATTAAAAAAAAAAAAAAACTCCAGACAATTTGCTTACATCTTTATCTCTCTTCATTTCAATTTTGCTGGTTTCATATTACTTTCTCTACCAGTGTTTTATTTCATTAAAAAAATCGATACAGAGATTTCACCGGAAATACACGTTTTGAGGGGCCCTGAATAAAAAATCTGATGTGTTACACTCACATGACTTTCTCTACTCTTGTACACACTATTTTTAAAAAACGCCTATTCTCCATATGCTTCATGTTAATCGAGATATCGATATGTCAATCTTATTGGTAATTTTCTTGTAGATGCAAGGGGAATATGGTAGCTTTTAAGCGATAGTCAAATATTTTAACGCTGGTTGCTATGTGGTGCATTCCATTCTCTTTGCATGTCCAGGACATAAAAAAAATGAATAACGAATTTGAGAAAAAGTATAAGTATTGGAAAATTTAAGGAAATAACAAGCAATATCTCCAAAACGGTTCACTCAACAAAAGAAATGTATATGACATAAGTTGTGTATTTTAACGCGATCTACACTTTTTGTGTAGTAACATTTTGTGTATCTCTTATGGTTTACCAGTTATGCAAAAGTTGTTCACAATAAAGAATACTTTTGGAGACATTCCCAGAAAATTCGAGATATACATTTCATTTCCCATGACATTATCTTAAACATATGATATTTTCATCAAAATCGTTAGAGCCATTTTTGAGAAAATTAAAATTTTCGAAAAATCTTCCATGTAAAGGGTAGTTTGGGGTGGGGGGATTTTCTTAAAAACCTTCGTGTCGCATCTCTGGAAGACACTGAACCTAAATACCAAGTTTGGTGCTTATCCGACTGTTCGTTTTTGAGTTATGCTGTTCACACACACACAGACACACACACAGACACACACACACACACACACACACACACACAGACACACAGACACACACACGGACATGTTTCCAAAAATTCTTTTTTTGGATTCAGGAGGTCTCAAAACATGTATTTCCGGTGAAATCTCGGTATCGAATTTTTGGGTGGAATGCAATACTTCCCCTACTTACTATACGTAGTAGAGAAAGTAAAAAAGCATATTTTGAAAAAGGTCAGTGTGTCTGTATGTGAATAGCATAACTCAAAAACGAAAAGTGGTATAAATACCAAACTTGATGTTTAAATTCAACGCCTCTCAAGGATAGGACGTGGAAATTTTCAACAAAATCTCTCCCCAAAATACTCTTGGCGTAGACAGTTTTTCGTTCTTTCTTATTTTCTAAAAAATGAACAACAATTTTGATTAAAATACTACGGGTTTCAGATATTTTCATGACAAATGAAAAGTTTAAGTCTTGAATTTTCCTGGAATAGCCTATTCAATTTAAATGCCTTTGTATAATTTTGGTAAATCTTAAGAGATAGATTATACAAAAATGTAGATCTCCTTAAAGCACACAATTCATTTAAAATATGTTTTTCTTTGTTAACCATTTTCGTTTTCTTCCTTGTTATTAGTTTAGATTTTAAAAATAAGTTATACTTTTACTTTCTCTACCACTTACTATAGGAGGTAGCGAGTGGGATGGCTTAGGCGGCAACGTCTGTGTCCCACATTTGGCAGGTCTCGGGTTCGATTCTCGGTGACCGTCCACTCTGACCATGGAGTTTTTCGTAGTTTTCCCTGGACGCCGGTGTTGTATTATACCACGATTTCCCTTTCATCCGTTTCTTCGCATTTCATTTCCATTTCACGTTTCAGGTGGGGTTTGAGGTCCTGCGATGCTGATGGTGCCGGGCAGATGGCGTGAATGCATCCGCGTTAAAAACATTTTCCCGTGAACACCAGAGTGAGCAGTCCCGCCTGTTAGAGTCACTGATTTGCTCTTTTGGGATTTCTCGCCACTGGTACGTGGATGTTTAAACTGGAAATATTAGGGACTTACGCCTGTCTCTGTGGGTTATCTGCCCGCGGACCTGGGACCTTCTACGGTTCCTTTACCTCTTTCCTGTTTCCCAGAAGTGTAGGTACAATAGACGCAGTGCGCGAGGGTCCTCCGATAAACACCTCCTACTATAGGAAGTAGGGGATGTATTGCATTGTATTCCATTCTATCCAAAAATTCGTTGTGGAGGTGGAAACGCATGTATTGAAGCTGCCTGAATACATAAAAAAAACATTTTTAGAAAACGGTCCGTAGGTTTGTTGCTGTATGCGTCTGCTCTTTGTCTCTGTGCATGTTTATGAACACCATAACTCAAAAATGAATAATTACACATCTAACTTGGTATTTAAGTTCAGCATCCTTTAAACATGCGATATGAAGATTTACAAGAAAATCCCATTGATTCCAATTATCCTTTACTTGGGTAATTTTTCGTTATTTTTTATTTTCTTAAAAATACCTCCAAGGATTTTGTTTAAAATATTACATATTTAAGATATTTACATAACAAAAATATATCCTGAATATTCTAGGAATAGCCATAAAGTCCTCTTCATTCGGAAGGTATTTTGTATAAATTGGTATAAGTTATAAATATTTAGCGATAGACAAAAGCATAATACACAAAAAGGTAGATATCTTTAAAACGCGTAATTTACCCCAAGTTATCATTTTTGTAGCAATACCTGCTTTGCTGTTCAGTTGTTTTTACGACATCATGCAAAGACCATGAAATTTCAAGGTCAGCATATAATCACTGGATTTTAAACACATGACTATCGATACAATTTTTCTATCCTTGTTTTTACTACAGTGAAAAATATTTCAGGAAATGTTGACCTCGATTAGGGAGCCCTGAGTATTCGCGGTCGCTGGAGCGTTTCATTTCAGCATTCTGTGGCGCAATGGGTCGCGAATCCCACCACGCGCATGAGTACTTGTACAAAGAGCGCCAAAGAAAATCTTCGCCGGATTTTGTATCATTTTCTGGGGTCTTTTGAGGCGTGTTCTTCACCTTACCTATTGCAGAGCGTGGTGGCTTGATAACACAGCAATAAGGGGGAAAAGAGGGGAGGTGATCATTTGCTTTTTCTGGTGTTATTGAAACCAAAACATGTTTATTGTCTTAGAATCAGTCATGCCGTATACTAGCGAAATTACTCGTGGAGGTATCGTGCGTATGTGACAGGTGGTGGCACTTTTACAGCAACTGCAACGACAGTGCATGAAAGTGTTTTTATAGTAAATTAATGGATAAAAATATTTCAGGAAACTGGGGAAGACGGTATACATTCTCGTCAGAAAGTGGGCATTCCCCGTAAAATATCCGCAGATGATGATATTCGCTTACTAAATGCAAATTACTCTTGTTATAATTGACTGATCATGTTTAGAAACTAGAAATAAATGTGTATATGTATGTGGTTTACCGAATGTAACATACATATTATGGCAATAAAATTGGGTTATATTTTTGTCTATAATCCAGTTATATTCCTATGATCAGCAAAATGTTAGTAAAGGTATATTAATCAATTATAAGTTGAATTAGAGGGAAAACCTGCGGCTTTATTTATTTATTTATTATTTAGCTGTGTTTGCTTCTATGCAACAAAATGCATTGATATCACTGTGGGAATACAGTTCTGTATATTTTCGTTAAAAAGTGCAGCCTTACTATGTATTTAATGAACACCATTCAAGCTTTAATTTGCAGCCCCTGAAAAACTTCTCACACTACACATTCTACATATCTCTAACCTGGGAACTCATCAAGTTTTCCTCTTAGACTTTATCCCCTTCAAAGTCGTGTCCTGCACTAGTACATAAGTAATGGGCTACCGATCACGATATGATGTCTGTATGAAAACTGAATCCACTCACTCCACCTCTTTCTCTTTTAGCCAATACGATCGAGAGCGTAAACATCCATTTTGTAACCTTTGTTGTTGTTATTGGTGTAACTATTTAGCAGAAGGACTGGCGCATCCTTGCACTGTAGCCAAAAGCAACCAGTAAAATGGCTATGGCTTTGCAAGGCCAGGTACAACGATAAATAATGTGACATAGACGTGAGGTGCTGTGAGTTTTTCTTTGACGTTCTTTGTACCTGTGATTTCTTATACCGGGTATAATGGTCGAGGTTTGTGGGTTTCTAAATCCTCCAACGTTCCTCAAACTACACCACTACACCACTCTACCACCTCGATTAATATGAAGTACCTAAGAAAAATAAGCTTTCAGAGAAATACTTTTTAGAAATTATATAAAATAAATGATAGTGGCTAGAGAAAGCATGTAAATGAAACACCTAAGATTTGTTTTAAACAAGCTGTACATTGGAGAGGATTTCTTATTTCTGTAGGACATTTATTTTAATTTTTCCGCTCAGAGGCCATGCAAGAACACAAAAACCACACAATGCCGTACATTATAGTAGCAGAAGTCTTTTTCCATTCCAGATAAAAGGAAAAGGATATATGAACCCATTCACGTCTCACCAAAAGGAAATTCAGAGACCGCTTTCATACGCGGAACATCTTCCATCTGCGACAAGGTAACTCGAGAAAAGGGATATTTCTGTTTGTGCAATTCCACGCCTGGACTAATGCTTCTCTGTTTGCATACTCGCGTTGAGTAGGATAAACTCGTCTCTCAGTTTACATCCATTAATGACTAACGGCTTACGGACCGAAGGAAAGGGATGGAAAAATTATTGTATCTTTCTGTACATCGCTTTTACTTAAAGGAATACGTTATTTGATGTGCAAGTATTATATCATGCGTATTTATAGCACTAACTACATAAACATCAAGTATGAAACTTACTGCTGTATCTAAATCAAGTAAAGGCCTACAAGAACACGAATGTTTACCTTTATGAGGAGAATTCAATTTGCACTTCAAAAATTTCAAAGTTCAGCTTTTCAATATTACAGCAAAGTCTTCATATTATTTCATGTTACTTTCTTTACAACTTACATAGCAGATACTACTCTCCACTCAAAAATTCTAGATTTCACCGGAAGTACTTATTTTGAGGTTCCTTAATCCAAAAAATAAAGCATTTTTAGAAAAAGTCTGTGTATACGAGTGCTGTGAACAGCACAACTCAAAAGCGAAATGTCGGATAAATACCAAACTCGGTATTTAGCTTTAGCACCTTCCAAAGATGCGACATTAACATTTTCATGAAAATCCCCCTATCCCAAACTAGACATGGAAGATTTTTCGAAATTTTTTATTTTTTTAAAAATGGCTCTAACGATTTTAATTAAAATGCCACATAATGAAGATATTTACATGACAAAAATATATATATTAAAATTTCTAGAAATAGCCTGTTAAGTCCTCTTCATTCGGAAGGAACTTAGTGTAATCTTGTATAACTGTAAAACGTTAAGCCATAGACGTAAATGTACTAAACAGGAAATGTAGATCTCTTTAAAACACACAATTTATTTCTAATAACTTTTTGTGACATCAGCGATTTCCGAGATATCCTTACTAATGATTCAATCTGTCCAGTGCTTTGTAGGGCTTTCAAGATTCTGTCGATTTTCAGTTGTTTCTCGCGATTGAATGGAAAGAGTATGAAATTTTAAGCCCAGCGTATAGCGTCCATTGCTTCAAGATCTGACTATAACTATTCTCTTTGTACATGTAACGAAATGTGTAATGCAATTATTTCGGGAAATGTTCTTATCTCGATTAAAATATAGTTAGATAACAAATCCTGTGTTACACTAACATGGCCTTCACTGCTCGGTACAAACTATTTTTACAAACGCTTTTTCTCCACCTACTTAATGTTAATCGAGATAAACATTTGTAGAAACTATACTGTTAATTTTCATGTAGGTGCAAGGGGAACACAATAGGCTTTAAGCGACAGTCAAATCTTTTAAGAGTTGGTTGTATGTGGAGCATTCCATTGTCTTTGAATGTCTAGGGCAAAAAAAAGTTCAAACAAATAAAAAGGAATACCTCGGAAATGATTCACCCCCACAAAAAAGGTATAGGACATAAATTGTGTGTTTGAACGAGTCTACATTTTTTGTGTAGAAAACTTTTATCTATCCCTTGTGGTTTACAAGTTATGTAAAAGTCATTCAGAATGAAAAGGACTTTTGGGAACATTCCCCAAAAATTCAATATATATATTTTATTTTTCATTAAAATATCTTAAATACATGACAGTTTAATAAAAAACGTTAGAGCTATTTTTGAGAAAATCAAAACTTTCGAAAAATGTTTCATGTAAGGGGGTAGTCTGGGATAGGGAATTGCCTTGAAAATATTCGTGTCGCATTTGAAAGCCATTAAAGCTAAATACCACGTTTGGTATTTATCCAACTTTTCGGTTTTGAGTTATGATGTTGACAGACACGCCTATACACAGATATTTTTCTAAAAGTCCTTTTTTATTCTGGGGATGTCAAAACATGTATTTCCAGTAAATCTTGGTATCGAATTTTTGGAATGCAATACCTCCCCAACTCTACATAGTAGAGAAAGCAACAAACTTTCGTAAGAATAATGTGTATACTCACCAATAAGCGACTGAGGTTACAGAAAGTCATGTGAATATAACTCATTAGAATTTTTCTTTTCTTGTGACCATCCAAAGAGAACGGAATTAAATACATCACATACAGACCGGTTGTTCAAAGATTACGCTAATCGTTTAAGCTTACTGTATTCCGTTTGTACCTCTACAAAATGTATAATAAAAGCATGACTGTAAATGTTTGTATCTAAAATACGAACCACATAGAAGAACAAGTCTTTGAAAGAATAGTTTTAGAAGAGTGGATAGAGAAGTTCATGTGAATGTAACGCATTAGATTTTTGGTTTCTCAAATCTAATTTATACAAATTTCTTTCCTTAAAGTGCGAAATAATCTTATTTCCTTCTCTCCTCCAGGTAAAGCAGAAATTTCTAGTGCACTTAAGGAATTCGGAAACCTAAATGCAATAAGGTAGAGCGCCTGAAACGTGTCCTCATTCACAAGCCTTTTAAAGAGATGAAGAAACTGCGTCAGTGAGAGATAGGAAACGTCCCATATACCAATAGTCGTGGTAAAACGCCACATACTTTAAAAGCATAGCACAGAATGCACGGTCCTGCTTCATAAAACTGAATTTACTTCTAAGGAATTATATTCATCTACTATAAATCCAACACTTCTTCATAAAAGCACCAGTAAAGTTGTAGTTTAAGACCAACATTAGAACCTTTCAGCCTTGCATTGATGCCTTTAGCTTTAAAAACTTATTCCTCATCTCTGTAAAATAAAACGTTTGCTTCACAGTATTGGCTGATAAAAGTAGAGTAGTAAAATCAAGTACTTCTTTCATCAAATTTTCACCATAAATGGGAATATGGGGACACCTACGGAAGCTTTCTATTATCAGTCGGGGTCTAGATTGTCTGTTATCTGCCACAAGAGCTGGAGACTGATAAGAGACCGAGGAGATGACTCCGCGATAATCTATGCGGCTTGCATTTGGGATGTTCTGGGTTCGATTCCCGTCAACCGCCCTCTCTCACGTTTGGAGTTTCCTGGTTTTTCCTGGTCGGTAGCCAAATTATGGGGTAATCTCTCTTCTATCACGATTTACTTTCCATCATTTCCCTTTCATTTCGTTTCCTTCTCAACTTTCAAGTGTGCTCTAGTTTCGTGGCGTGTGGCGGTGCCAGACAGATGGCGCGGATGCTTCCTCCAAGGAAAGAGGGGGCAATTCCAATAGAAGGGGGGTTCCGACCCGTTCAGCTACCGTGGTGCGGGCGCTGCGGACCCTGAGCACTCGTGGTACTCCTAATGTTACTAGAAGTACGCCGGGCCGAACATTCGAGCCCCTCCCGAAAGGGAGTGGTTCGGATTGGGTTGGACTCGGCGGGGCAGTGGTTCCCGATACCCATTGGAGATTGGGTACGCCTGGCTGGTTTTCCGCCCAGACGGTAGACGGCATGCTAGATTGCCGTTGTCTCCGTTTCGGGATGACGCGCGTAAGTGGCGTATCCACTTCCATCCTCGCGCTAGCGGGTGGGCCTTTTTAGACTCAAGGTACCTCATGGGAAACCACCACGGTTGGAGAGCCACTCTGCTGGCGCTAGCCCTGGGTTTAGGAGAGGGCCTTGGGCTAAGGCTCTTGCCCTGGTAGACCTTCGATCAACAGTTCCAGTAGAGGGACGGGGCTTCGAGCCAGGAAATGGGGCTTCGCGCATCTCTGCGACCTGTAGCCTCCTGTGATTCCTTCACTATTCGCCTTCCTCCTGGAGGTGGTAGCCGCAATAAATCTCCTGTAGATCCTAGTGCCCGAGGTATTTCCTTCCGTTGTATACGCTATACTCTATCAGGGTTGCTAGATGACCCTAGAACGAAGTCGGTGAGTGTTGATTGTGAAATTATGTGACAGTTTTGCGGAGGGGCCGTTTTCTTAAAACTGAGTTTAAGTGAGAATAAACATTAGACGGAAATAAAGGCTCGTTGTGCTGGAGTTGGTTAAACCAAAAATATTAATTGTTCCCCGCAGAGTTAGAACCTTAATTGGTGAATATCTTGAATCACGCAGGCGTTTCTACAATGCAGACTAGTAATTGTTAAGTTGAAGCTTCCGAAGACTTGATAATGAAGTTTGATCACTATTTGGTGGTTACAAATAGAATATTTAGAATCATTTATGTTTTAAGTGAAGTATTACCTTTGTACTTTCTCTATTACTAACTCACAGTAAAAACAAAAAGAAGTGTTGTATTCCATCAAAGAATTCCACATCGATATTTTATAAAAAAGTTATGTTTTGAGGGCCTTCAACCCACAAAAGAATTTTTGGAAAAGGTCCTTGGGTGTATGTGAACAGTATAATTCAAAAGCCAAGTTTCAGATAAATGTATTTAAGTGCAGTATTTTCCAAAAATGGATACAAAGATGTTCATGAAATTCCCCCTTACCCAAACTACTGTTCACATTGAAAATATTTCTTTCCTACTTTCTCGAAAAATGAATAATGATTTACATTAAAATAACATATATTTAATACCTTTATCTGACACAGAGGAAGCATACTGCAATTTTCTGGGAATAGACTGTGAAATCCTCATCTTTCGGAAGGAATTATGTACAACTGTATAACTGGTAAATTTTAGAAGTGAGCTAATAACGTGCAGCACAAAGACATAGATCGCCTTAAAGCACAATTTATTTAAATTAACTTTATCTGTGGCATAAGCCATTTTCGAGATATCCGTTATTATTACTTTGTATTTTTCTACACATTCGTAATTTGCATACATGCTGTTGCTATTCAGCTGTCTTTTTTCAGTCACAGAAAGATTATGGAATTTTAAGGCCAAAATATACCAACAAGCTTTAAAAAAACCTGACTATCAATTCGGTTTCCTCTATCCCACTTGCACAAACAATGAAATGTGATATACATCTGTTTTTTCAAAGGTAAATTAAATTAAATTCATTTTTAATTATGGACGCTCTTTAACTGCTGTGATCCTTAGCGCCCTATTATAAATTGGACGTGAAAGACAAATAATTTTGCTCAGAGGCCTATTTATCAGGCTTGAGTTTTATTTACGTGCCGTAAATATACGACATAGGACCACCGGCTTTACTTCCCTTCGGAAGGAAGCCATGCTAAGGATTTTTACGCCCAAAAAAATCCATCGCCTCCGACGGGTTTGAACCCGCGACCTCGGAAACTGGAAACTAGCATGGTAACCACTACACCACGGAGGATGGCATGGTTTACATTAGCATGAAGTAGATGAAAAAAATAAGCTTTCGTAAGAATAGACGGTTATTTCTATTTCTTTCTGTTTATTTATGGGCAATGTTTAACTACTATAGTTCCTAGCGTCCCATTCTATATTGTGCGTGCAGGACTGGAAATTTCGCTCAGAAGTCTCTTTACCAGGCTTGAGGTTTCTTTACGCGCCGTAAATCTACGACATGGAACCACCGACATTACTTCCCTTCCGAAGGAAGCCATGATAAGGGTTTCTACGCCCGAAAAATCTATCGCCCTCCACGGAATGAATAAACGACATCGGGAATTAGAGGCTATGGTACCCCTAGACCATGAAAGATGACCAAGAATAGCCTGGGAACCTATAGAAAAATAAATTATAGCGAGAAGAGAAAGTGGCGTGAATTTAAGATTTTTAACAAGCTATGCTTACTTCGTTCTGAGGCAGACGGAATTTAAACGCTGTACTACTTTTAAAATGCGTACTATATCTGGTGCAGAGCATGGAAGCGATTAGGCATACTATTAAGTACTCTGGAGAGCTTTTAATTACAGCTGAAACATGTAATATATGGAGATATGGCCGGTTCCGTAGAAAAACACATCAAGCTCTCGTGAAATTGCAGAACTGCTTGGAAACGTATGAAACCTGGACCTGTTCCAAGAGAAGCAGATAACAGTGCTCCAGAGTTGAAGGCAAATTTTGCAGCTATCATTGCTATATTACACTGCTCTTTTCAGCTAAAAGAGGAGAAAAATTAAGTTTTTTATGTTGTAGATTTAGCATACGCTTGGAAAACAAATAATGTGTATATTATACAATAACCACTTCCTGCATTTTTCTTCTCCTTTTGACCCCATTGTTCCGCTGTGCACTCTGTAGTTGCATTTACCCATAAAAGTGGGTTAGGTTCACTTCACATCGTTGCTCTTATCGTCAAATTTAGTTAAATACTAGCATAGCCCACAGATATATTCGCATTATCCCGCTGAGTGCCTTTCCCTTCCTCTCCTCTACCTCTCCTCTCTCTCCCAATTCTCCCTTTAGAGTATTTATTTATATAATGCTTTCAAAATCAGCCATGAAGCCTTTATTTCTGCACTAATGCTAAAAAAATTGTTACATTCACATGACTTTATGTATCCCTTCTCCTGCATTTTTTATATTTTACAAAACATAAACAAACGTTTTAGTATCTACTTCATGTTAAATAAGTTAAATATTTGCTGAAATTATTTTCATTACACATTTGTTGTAGGTATAGGAGGTTAAAGCAACATTTAAATCTTTATAAGGAGCTCACTAGATGTTGGCCTTAAAATTGCATACTTTTTTATCACCACGAGAAACAAAAGAATGTTGAACAAACACTTAAAAATGTGAAGTATTGGAAACTTCTAACTAAGATCAAGGAATATTTTGGAAAATGTTAATCTCATAAATAATTATTTGGAAAATTCTGTGTTTTAACGAGAAGTAGATTTTTTGTTTTCTAATGGCTTAATAAATTATACAAAAATTAATTCAAGGCGAAGAGGACTTCAAAGACTATTCACATAAATTTTAAACAAACATTTTATTAGTTGTGCAGGTATATTAAACAAATTACATTTTAAAATGTCACTTATGAGAAAATAAAAAATAACGTATTTTTTCATATAAATATAGATTGGGGTGGTTAATTTGTTTAAATCTTCGTGTTGCATTCTTGGAAGATGGGCTTAAATAAGGAAGTTGGGTATTTAATCTCTTTCCCTCTCTCTTTCTCTCACACACACACATACATAAACCCACACTCACACATAAGGACTTTTTTTAAATTTATTTTTCAGCGAACCCATACTAGAGGTAAGTAATATTAATGTATCTTGAAGCAAGAACTGAAGAACCTCAACTGTAAGCTTTAATATTTCATGCTGTGTTAAAAGTCTTAAGGCCCACCTGGATGCAAGGCTTAAAGTACATTAATGGTTTCTCCCCAAGTGAGTTTAGATGCGAAAGGAAATACAAAAAATCAAAGCACCTGGCTTACTACTCAGTATTAGAAAAAACGTATTACATAATAGAAGTTACAAGTATTTATGAACTTTCTGTAGGTTGAATACCAGTGATGTTATTACGTTTTGTGTACGAAAACTATTTATCACTCTAAGAAGTACAGGAAACAGATAAAAGTTTATATAGCTGCAGTTGAATATTTTCTTTATATTTAAATTTATATTAACACCGGGAAAAAAGCTTCATTATTGGTTTTCAAAACCTCATATACATTAGGCTGCAATGGGTGGCACTCTCCTTAAGTTTGGAAACACCATGCTGCGTATTACAATGGAGCAAGATGGGAGTGATCTAGTGAGTTATTATTTAGAATACAGAATAGCATCCTCAAATAACGATTAATAATGACACTTATAGTATCGTGTATATAATTATTGTATATATACGCACATATTGCTATTGATCAGTTGTATATTATAAACTGACTTTGCTTGTTCACGTAGTTCTATTAAACACACCGGATGATGCCATTAGACAGCACGACTGCTTAGACGTACATTGTTTAGAGTTCTGTTTAGTTATACTTCCGTTTGTATGAAGGTAGGAAACACAGCGAAAGAAGGTAGTTCACGCAGCGAAAGTAATTGAAAATGGCCCCAAAGTGCCAGAATGCTTATGAACCACGAATAAACATAATCACTTTGCACCAAGAAGACAATACACTCCGACAAATATCACAGAAATTGAAGATTACCATCAGTGGAGTTGTCAAGACCATACACCGGCATCGAGATACAGGTTCCTATGATGATCGTCCTCGCTCAGGAGTACCCAGGAAAATATCAGAACGTTAGGAAATGTATTTGATGGTGACCTGTAAACGTAATAGATTCAAAACTGTCAGTGACTTGATTGCTGAACTAAACACAATTAGAGATACACCAGTGAGCGAGGCAACAGTGAGACGACATCTGGCAGAAAACAACCTCCAGGGTTATGTAGCAGCAAGGAAACCATCATTGCGTCACGAAGAAAAGGCTTCAATGGCTAAGACATACCAACATTGGACAGCAGTGGATTGAGAAAGAGTCTTATTTACTGCTGAATCCAAGTTCGAAATATCTGGAGGTAAACATCGTCAATTTTTAGCCGTTTACCCCATGAAGGCTTGAATCCTCAGTACGTAATTCCAACTGTGAAGCATGGAATAGGTTCCCTTTTGGAGGGAATAAAGAGGGAGATTTGGTGAAAGTAGATAGAAAAATGAACCAAAAGGATTATAATGCCATTCTCCAGCGACATGTCAAAACATCTCCTTTGCGTCTGATTGGGAAAGGATTTGTCTTGCAGCAAGGCAACGACCCGAAACATCCATTCCGTTTGTGTCAGAACTATGTGAACCCTAGAGGTTCAGAAAATTATGAAAAACATTGAATATCATCCCCTCAGTCCCCTGATTGTAACCCAATCGAGCTACTATGGGATAAGTTGGACAAGAGGATCCGTAAACGGAGAATCATAAATGGGACACAATTGCAGCAAGAATGGAGACTAATTCCAAATAACCCGAGCAAGCCGAGAGTTTGCGAGGCAATGATTAAAGCAAAGGGTGGCTATTTTGAGGAATCTAAAATTTAATAGTTTCATTTACCTATGTATTGTTTGAGCGTAATAAACATTTAGAAAAGAATAAAATCAAATGTTATAATGTATTTGTTTTCTATTGTCCATCATTAGTTGGCGTTTCCAAACTTATGGACAGTAGTTATTTCAACATTTTGGTTATTAGTTTAATGTGTTACCTAATTTTAAAAACATCTGCTGATTATATAGTTGTTGCGTGATGTGCGTGATTTCTCTACGCATTGTGGTTTAGCTTTTTGCGCTTCCACAGTCGGCATTTGCTAGCCCTGAAATTCCATATTCTTTCAAAAAATATTGGAGAAACAACTGAAGAGAGACACCAGTTTAATAAAATACAATGTTGAAAAATTCAAACATTAATAACAGATATCTCGAAAAAACGCTGATGCACAGAAAGAATTACTTCAAATAAATTGTGGTTCTAAGAGGTGTATAAGTTTTGTAAAATGCGTCTCTGAGTACTTCTTATGGTTTACCCATTATACAAAATTTCTTCCGGAAGAAGAGGCTATTTCCCAAAAATTCAAGATATATATTTTATTTTTCATATAAGTATCTTTATATACGGTATTTGAATCGAAACCATTTTAGAAAATAAAAAAGTTTGGAAAATGCTCAGTGTAAAGGGTAGTAGGTTTGGGAGGATTTTCTTAAAAATCTTGGTGTACCATCCTTTAAAATGAACTTAAATACCAAGCTTTTATTTAACCATCTTTTCGTTCTTGAGTCATGGCGTTCATACGCACACACACGCGCGGATATTTTCTAAAAATGTTTTTTTTCGGGAGGGGGGGTTCAAGAGGCCTCGAAAACATATTTCTGGTGAAATCTCAAATTCGAATTTCTGGGTGGAATACACGTAGTAGAGAGAGTAATACAAGAACGACAGTGACATCTGGAAGCATCCATAATAATAATAATAATAATAATAATAATAATAATAATAATAATAATAATATAAATAATAATAATAATAATAATAATAATAGCGGACTAGCACCTATATTTTCATATTTAAAGAGCTCAGCCCGTAAAATCTAATTTTACATACATGGAGAAAATTATGTTAAACAATGTTTACCTTACAAAATAACCACAAACGTATTTACACCGGGGAATAAACCCAACAACTCGTTTGGCGCCTCCTTTATGCAGAAAACGACGGTTGCCTCACTTAGCCCACAACGCTCGTTGAAAATTCTCCCCTTGCTGGAAAGCGTTTAGAGGTTTTCCCAGCTTGTTAGACCTTTTATGAAACAGCTGCAATAGAACGCTTGTCATCTTTTCGCCGTCAGATATGGAACCTCTTTGTCTGAAATGGCGAAAAGCAGAGTTTAACACGTCTGGTAGCAAATCAGAAAATAGGGAAAGGCCAAAATTATTTCAGCTCCTTTAATGTGGCAGTGAGGTCCCTTTGTGCGTCTCTGTGAAGTTTTAATGAGAGATGGGTACACAGTGTTAACGCAAGGAAGGCGGCGAGAGTAACATGTCTGAAATCAAAGGGTTATTGTAAAACGTGCAAAGGGTAGGTTCTGTTTTCTACTCTTATGTGTACTTACATTTATTTTCTTTGTTTTCCTTTAGCTAAAAGGGGGTTTGTTGTTTAAATGAGAGTAAAAGTAAATTAACGGGCGAAAGGGTCAATGCCTTTGGGTCCGGTTTCGGCATTTTTACCTTTGTGCTTTGATGGCTCTTTTAATTCCCTTTAGTTAATATTTCGTACTGGGTGAGAGATGCAGGAGTGTTAATTTCAGGAATAGCAGAGGACTTCCGTTCACTGAAACAGAAAAGGTTGTTGTAATTTGAGAAAAATAAACCTAGGTATATATTGTGGCGTATTATTAATCTTATTGCCATTAATAGACGCACAGTTATGATGTATTGTTACCAGACGTAGCATTATTGTGCCTCCTTAGTTATATTTCGGCTTAACGGTCTTTCCTTTCGGTGAGGATCACGCCAAAGGGAAGGATCTGTTTGAAACCGTCTGGTATGACGTCAGCCCTGTCTGGCTTTTGCTAAACACGGTTGGTGGGGGTAAGATAGCGCCACTCAAGTAGAAGTGGTCGTTGGATCTAGACGTGAGTGTGGCCGGTCTACAGTTTCGTGTATCAGTAGGATGATGCCCCACCACATGTTGCATTAATCGTACGTTCGTACTTTGATGAAATGTTTTCAGGTCGGTGGATTGGACGTGAATCATCACTTTTATGGGTTCCAAGATCCCCTGACCTCGCATCCATAGCTTCATTTGCCTGAATGTACCTTAAGAATGAGGTTTACCGCACACAGTGTGCTATCTCCAGGACCTGAGTTAAAGGATCCGTGATGCTATGGGTCTTACTACTCCGCGTATGTTGCGTGCCGTGTTTCGTTCCACCACTACACATTTGAAGAAGTGCATAAACATTGCTGAAACCCATGTGGATCTGCACCGTTATCTGTTTTTGGGGTCTTTGGGAAAAGTGCATGAACATTTCTGAGGTGATTTATGTTCATGAAATAAATGTTCTCTTTCCAAAAATGGATCATTCATATATGCGCAGCCTGTATAAATTTCATTCAGAATGAAGAGGATTTCACAGGCTATCGCAGTATGTTTAAAAAATAGAGGGCATAAATTCCAGGTATGCATTCCTTATATATAGACAGTAAAAATGTCCATTACAACATGTGTCCAGAAATGTTTGGTTTCCGAGTTATGGCCTTCAAAACAGAGATATTCACCGGAACGTTTTTCTTCTCCCAGGTTGTTGCCGTGACTATCAACAGGATACTCCGACAGCTCATTGCGTGGCGAAGGGTAAAATGAGTGTTGTGTTGGGCGTTCGACTGAGCGACATATACTCAAATCGGGAGCTGGCAGAAATGCCGTTAAGGCGGACGGCAATGCTATGCTGGCTCGTGGAATGTACCAAGAGAGGTACCACAGCGTAGATTTCCAGATCGGAAGACATTTGTACATCTCCATCACCATCTGTGCACTCAATGGAGGCTTACATCTCCTGGTTTGGGGGAAGGCATGACCAAGATCTACAACTCCTGATGAGGAACAGGAGATACTGGATTCAGTACACGAAGTTAGTGTTGCAAGTGAATGCTCCTTAAACGATTGTCTGAAGACTGTTGCGAGAGCAATAATTATATCCTTATAATTTGCAACGTGCACATGTCCTGTCACCCAGGTTACCCTGTTCGATTGATGTTCTGCCAGTGGTGCTTCGTGGAGCAATGTGCTACGGACCTAAACTTTCCTGCCGTAGTATTATTTGCAGATGAAGCACAGAGCACATGAGATAGCATTAGAAATACCCACAATCAGCATATATGGGCATATGAAAACAGACATGCAATTGTTCCATCTCATCAGTAAGTGCGGTTCACTCTCAACATGTGGGCCGATATCATTGGTGATCGGTTAGTTGGACCCCACGTACTTGTAAACAGACTTACGGGTCCTGCGTACACAGACATCCTGGAAAACACCATACCTCATGTGTATAAAAACACTCCAGTGAGCATTCGTCAACAAGCTCACTTCCTGCATGATGTCCATGCTGCGCACTTCAGTCGCACCGCTCGCCGGTACTTCGATCGAAGGATTCCTGTTGGATGAATTGGTAGTGTCCGAATAGCCTCGCTGGACTTATATTTGTGGGCCCATTTAAAAGCGTTGGTGTATTCGTACCCAGTGGCTGACATGGAATCCCTTCAGAATCGAATTTTGGAAGGTTGTGAGGAAATACGCAGCACTTCTGGAATTTGAGGTCGCGTACGCACGGCTATGAGACGTCGATGAGAGGCCTGTATTCAAGGAGATGGACACTTTGAATATCTTCTGTAAAAAAACTATCTGGGCTAAGAAACACGTTCCGGTGGATATCACTATTTTGAAGGTCATAACTCAGAAACCAAGCATTTCCGGATACATGTTGTAATGGACCTTTTATTGTCTACATAAGGGGAATGCACACCTGAAATTATGCCCCCTCTTTTTAAAACATCCTGTTTAATTTATGTCATGCAAATATCTTCAATACACTGTATTTTAATAAAATTCATTGAAGGTATTTTTGAGAAATTAAAAAATAACCATTTTTTCCATGTAAAGGAAATTTGTGAGTGGAGGAATTTCCTTGAAAGTCTTCGTTTCGCATCCTTGGAAGATCCTGCATTTAAATACTAAGTTTGGAATTTAACCCACTTTTCGTTTTTGAGTTATGCTGATCACAGATAGACACACACACACACACACACACAAATACACACACACACAGAGAACTTTTTCTAAAAATGTATTTCGACTGTGCTTCCAAGTGTATTTCAATGAAAGTCCGAAATCGAATTTTTTAATGGAATACATTACTTCATCTACTTATTAAGGTAAGTAATATAGAAAGTAGAAATCTGATGCGTTACATTCGTATAACTGGCTCTACTCCCTATCGTTTATTAGTGGGTGTACAAATTATTCTTACGAAAGCAACTGTTTTTATGGACTTCATTTTAATTCAGATAAACCTCTGCAAAAATAGCTACGTTACATATTTCGTTACAGTAAAAAAGAATAGTGATAGATATTCAGATAGAAGTTTAAGATCTGGACGCTATATGCTGGCCTTCAAATTCCATACTACTTCCATGCAATCGCAAGAAACAACTGAACATCCACAGGACTTCAAAAAGATGACAAAGTATTGAATAAATTAATAAAGTTAATACGAAAATTGTTGGCGCCATAAAAAAGCTATTTGAAATGCGTTGTGTGTTTTAAAGAGATCTATTTGTTTTGTGTAGTGCGGTTTCTTCTATTGCTCAACGTTTATAAGTTATACAAGATTATACAAAATTTCTTCTCAATGAAGAGGACTTAAAAAGGCTATTCCCAGGTAATTTAAAATACACATTTCATTTTTCATGTAAATATCCTTAATATAAGGTATTTTAAAAAAAATCGTTAGCCTTTTTAGATAAACAAAAATCTCAAAAAGTGCTCCACGTAAAGGGTAGTTTGGTGTGGGGGATTTTCTTAAACATCTACATGTCACATCTTTGGAAGATACTGAAACTAAATACCAAGTTTGGTATTTATCCGACTTTTGGTTTTTAAGTTATGCTGTTCATAGAAACACACAACGTATCTTTTTCTAAAAAATGCTTGTTTTGGATTCAGGGGGTTTTAAAATATGTATTTTCGTATAAATCTCGGTATGGAATCTTTGGATGGAAAGCAATACCTTCTGTAACCTTTATGCATGTTAGAAACAGTATTAAAGATCAATCATGAATGCCTAAAAAAATATTAAATTAGTTATCTATAAATTTAAAACTGTTGAATCAAAAATATGTTTATTATGGTTATTATTACTATAATTATTCTTTCTACCAATAGATAGTAACTTTTGTTATGGTATTCTATTTAATTGAGTTGTAGAACCACTATTTGTTTTTAAAACTTTCTGTATTACAGAAATATCTTTAAGCTTACGCTTAGTTCGCTTACATGTAAATCGATAGAGGTTTGATAAAATAAGGTTATCATTAACTTAGGGCCGATGAGAAAATTTTAAAATGTTTGTGTTGGATCAAGTAGCATCTAAAAGAACATGTTTTAATTAACAGTTTCTCATTCCAGAAGTATGTTTCTTAGTTTCTTGAAATGTCATCCCTTACCATTATTTTAAGCCCAGCATTTAAGTTCAACTTATTCCTGAGAAAATTCATTCTCAAGAGAATTCTCTACCCTAAACTGCCCTTTACATGAAAAACTTTTCATTATTTCTTTATTTTCTCAAAAATAGCTGTAATTGTTTTGATTGTAATAGCTGTGGTATTAAACATTTCAGATGTAGACTTTGCTATTGGTTTGAGTTTTATAATATTTTATCATAAAACTGTCACTTGTCTAAACTCTCAATGTCACTTCACTGTTTTATCTAGTTCAACTTCACTGAGATTTCACACTGTCACTTTATTAATCTGAGCTTGTTCAGTTTCCAATCGCTTCACTTCCTTCATGTTATAGCCTCTCCTTCCGGACAGTTCACTCACCGGGGAGTCGAACACAGGATTTCTACAATCTCTCATTCTGCGGTAGCACTCATTGCACGTCACAAAGTCGCTCGAGGACGACACTTTTCGTCGCACTGGAAATGCACTTGTTAACTGGTTTGCTCACTGACTGACTGAATGACTGACTAATGAACCTTCCATAGCACATTATGGAACTATTTGAAGGCGAGGAGGAAAGAAACACTCAGAAGGTATTGGTTATCTGCCAATAGTGCCTCTGGTGTTTGCGCACAGCGAGAGCGTTGCTTATCACTGTTAACCTCCAACTTGTTGGGGTCAACCTCTCGATAACCTTGGATTGTAGATGCTGCGTCACAATATTTTTAAGCAGTAAATCACAATTTGTTAGTGATGTAATGAAAGAGTTGGAATTTCAAAGCCAGCATATGACGATCCGCTTCTTATAACTTTCGGTATCACTTCAGCCTACTGTATCAATTTTTACATACAACAATGCATAATGAAACCATTTCTGCAAACATTTATCTGAATTAACATGAAGTAGATAGAAAAAGAGTATGTTGTAGAAGTATATAAAGAAACAATAGATGGTGGACAGCGAACGTCATGTAAGTGTAACATCAGATTTTATTTTGTTTCATCCTTATTCAATTTGTGTTGCAAGTAACATACAAACATGACAATTATTTTCTCAATTTTTTCTTACAGGCAAAAGAAACTGATTTTCATGAAATAAGTGCAAAATCGCTTAAAAATAAGTGTTACCAAAGTTATAACTGAAATCCTATACTGTAACAATTTGCGATTCACCCCTTCGTGTATTATCCGCTTATGTCTCTACCTAACGACCAGTTTCCTTACTACTCATGTTTAATGGATTCGCGGATTGCTTCTTCGGTGCTATTGCGATGCAAGCTCCGCCCATCTGTGAAATAGGTGAATAGGGAATTTCAAGGGAATGATAAAGGTGAGGTAGATTAAAGGGATTAATTAATATTAGGAGATATGGAATGTAATAATGCCAGGTGCTGTTTTTGTTAGAGTTTCAGTCGAGCCTTTGCTCCCGATTTGCCAAGCTAATAATTTACGATTCAATTCTGGAGTCCATGAGTTGGAAACTGCCTGAGGTCTCAGCTAAGGATACACGTTGAGAGTATGCATAAGCTGTAGGTACCTACGTAATGATAATACACATGGTTGTCTCTTTATTACACCCCTTGATGCCGTAATTATTATTAACAGGAATATATAAATAATTAAATAAAGAAATAATAGTAAGGTAGAGTAATAATTGCGATAAATACTTTCTGTATATTAAATCAATATATAATGCAATAAGCCTCAGTTTTAAAGATTTGTAAAAGATCATTAGCGAGTCATGTTAAGGAAATGCATTAGTTACAGCCGAGTTGAGAACTCATTAGCGTAAAGATCCCTGGAATGCAGTTAAGGTTTATTTCAGTACGTTTGCAAAGTCACTTAAATAGGAATTCTGTAAATCAGATAGGGAATGAGATTCGAGTAAGGCACGCATAGAAACAGTTTCAGATATGCATACGTAGAGATTTAGGATTGGATCGTGTAAGTAGGGGTAGAGAAGGTAGGCGGAGCTTAAGTAAAACAAAACAGCGTGCATTCACACTTACTTAACCCTGTGGCTTACTCGTATGACGACTCTTGTGATTACTCTTGTGATTTTAGTTTTATTCGTGCCCATTGACGCACTTGAGTCAGAAAGATTTAGCGGCTATTACGGGCTATCTTTCCGAGTAAAATTTCTGCGACTTACGGCAACTGACGCTTCGCCTCATTATCATTCTACAATTAATTTAATTCTTTAATTCAGAGACCCTTTTCAAACAAAATATTTAAGTCAACGTTAAAATTTATTAGCTAACTAAACCGGTGTTATCCTATTACACAACACTCAGACATACCCGGAGACAAACAAACTTATAGCTGTACCACTGAAGCAGATCAGACAATGCAGAACGAGGTAGGAGATGACATCGCAGAACTCGACAACAAAGCAGGTGGCATTAAACGTTATCTAAATTAATGTAACGTCGAGAAAGCAGCAAACGGTTTCGCCCTATATATTCGCATGAAAAATATAGGATGAACAATATGGATTGGAGTTTCGTACTGGAACTTCCATCTTGGCAAGATTAGGTTTACTTTGTTTGGTGAACTTCTTTCTGCCATCAAGTTAAAACCCTACTAAGGGTTAACAATTAATTGTTCTTTCATACATGCTGTGTGGACTAAAGCTGTAAAGATAGAATCAGACTGAAAAATGGAGTGCAAATCTAGCGATCGTCTCTAAAATGTTAGTCGGCTAACGTGATGAATAATTAAATGTATAAGGCGTTTTACGGAATTCAAGATCGAGGGGTAAGCCTTATAGATGGAATGTAAGAATAGGAGAAGCCGGCCGCATCAGAGATTGAAACAGTAAGCTCTGGTGAGATGTCGACCGCTCGAAACCTCAAACAGCATTGTTTTTATTCTCCCGTATCTTATCTTCTGTTACAGAGGGGACTCGACACCGATCCAGAGTGGATATTGTACCTACGCCTCTCGAGGGGCGTCACAATGTACGTGGCGAGAGGAGACACCGGGTGGCCGGAGCGAGGGTGATGGTACGGAAATGACAGGATGTTTAAGTTTTCAGATACATATATCCGGCAGAAGGACAGGCTGACCGGGGACACCACCCCGGGGTCCAACATCCCTTAAAGACGGTTTGAATATCCCCAGCCGGTTGAAAGCTGAGGGACAGAAGGAGAGTTACAAAAGGCATCCTATCACGCTGTACTGAACACCATCACTGACACTGCCGATCCTGTAAAGAGATCAACGGATAACAGACGAAATAAAATGAACAATGGAACGAACTAAAAGGACAGTAAAGAAGCCACAACAGTATTCGCCTGACGACCCGGAAAATCCCAGAAAAGTCCCTAGGTCAGAGTAAGCGTCACTGTACGGGTCACAGTCGCTGCCGCCATAGGTCATCTCGCCCGGTTTTTATCTCCTCAGTTAGAAAACAAACCGCTAGCACCAATAGCATTTTATTGGATATGCAGATGGAAGGAGAATAGATAACATGGTTAAAACAAGGATATATCCCGATGAATACGGCGAAAATTCTATGAACGCTTTTCACACATGTATGAAAAAATCGCATTTAAATGCAAAGAGGTTAGGAAATAGCCCGCTTTCTGTTGTTGGTGGGTAAGAAAACCAGACTTGAAGGGTAAGGTCAAGTCCGCCTCAGAGAAGAATGTCTCCGTTGCCGTTCTGAGAACGATATTAATTTTGTTACCGCTATTTAATTACCAAGGAAGGTCTTTTGTGTATTTTAGGCGAATTTCTTATTGTTTAATGAAAGTAGTTAACCAAAATAAAATCCAACCTCTTGTCCAAGACTGTCTGAAGCAATTAAAAAATACAAGCAAGTTTGCTTATTATACACCAAATTTAAAAATCAAATAATTACAGTACCTTGTAATTACTGGACACTTTCATCCACTCATCTAATCAATCACTGAGAAACAATTAGTTCAAATGGTACTTTAATGACAAATGAAGTGCATAAAACAAAGTAATAATCACGGTTAACAAGTAACTATACTTAAATCTTATTATTTAAGTATTCAGTAAAAGGAAATAAAAATGACAAATGACGATGTTGACAGCAATCTTTACACAAAAATGAACACGTGACACAGAGCGGGCTAGAGATAGCATGAGAGGCATGTGTGGGGTCATTTATTCAGCCGCTGTTGCGACGCCAAAAACTTGAGAGTAAATTACGGTTTGTATAAAACAAAAATGGTAAATTATAGCAAAACGGTGATTATAAGGAAGAGAGCGAAGAGAAATAGTCGTTCTGTGTATAGCTTATACTTTACGCTGCGCAACATGGAATTGCTGTTAGGCCACGTGTCTCTACGCATTGTGCTATGTTCATTCATATAAGACTTAGACTACAGTAGTACCGTGATTATCTTAAAATTTTTACTTTTTCTCCACCTACATGGAGTATTGCATTCCATCTACAAATTCGATGTGGATATTTCACCAGAAATATATGTTTTGAGTTCTCCTGAATTCCAAAGAAGCACTTTTAGAAAAAGCTCCATTTGTGCGTTGTCTGTATCCGATAAATACGAACATTGATATTTATATTTAGCATCCTCAAAAGATGTGACACGAACATTTTCAATAAAATTCTCCCATCCCAATTACCCTTTATATGGAATATTTTGCAAAATTTTGAATTTACTAAAAAAATTCCTTAATGATTTTGATTAAAATACAATATTTTAAGATACCTACATGCGTATTTTTAATTTTCTAGTAATAGCCTGTGAAGCCGTTTTCATTCGAAATGAATTTTATATAATTTTGTATAGCTGGAGCATCATAAGAGATAAACATAAGCATACTATATGAAAAATGTAGATCTCTTTAAAATCCACAATTTATTTTAAAACTTAACTCTTTACGGCATGTCTCGTTTTCGAAATGTCCTTGCTATTGCTTTAAATTTTTCAATAATTTTAATATTTTGTAAGTACTGTCGCTATATAATTTCTCGGGATGCCATGGAAAGAGTTTGCGAAAATTCTAGCCCAGCATAATTATATTCAGCATCTGACTTTCGATTCATCTCCTCTATCGTTCCTTGTGCCTTCAATGAAATTTGTAATAAAACTATTTCGGTAAAATTCATCTCGATTGTAATGAACTAGATAGAATAAATAAGCTTTGGTAAGAATAGCCTGTAGAGTTTATATTAAAATAAACTATAATTGGTCGGGAATCTCATGCGAATCTAACATCTAAGGTTATTTTTTGCGTATATGTTAGTAAAATTTATGTCATCATATTCCAGTTTTAGTACGCTTATCTTCCCCATTATTTTGTTTAATGCGATGTCACATCCAAAACTCCCTTCAATCACTCATTTTTACGAAGATAGCAATACCTATGCACAGTTTAAACCGTTGTAAACAGGTTTATGAATATACAAAGTCTCTGTCCATTGTATATAAAACATAAGTAGTTACTTAAGCCGTATTGTAACGTTTATGCCTCTGAGGTCTAAATCTCTCTACCCTCTTGCACTTTGCTAAGGTGCTTAAGGGGGAATCTTACTTTGTTTTGAAATTTTTGTTTCTTATTCAATTTACACCATACTTTTAGAGTTGGTAAAATGCTAAAAACTAACATTGCACCAATTTTAAAGTCATTTTCTGATGCAGAGTTTTTATTATTTCGTTACTTAAGTAAAATAAATTGACTCACTTAGAGAAAGTCCTCAGTGCCACAATTTTTATGTAATTATTGAAAGTTTATAATACACACCTGTGGAATATATAAACAAAACGTACTATGTGCATCGTTCTGTGAATAGATTTAAGTATTATGCTACCCGTGGGCCGCCGTAAGCGCCTCTCTGCCGGCACGTACCAAACAATCCCCAGAGCGCTGCAATAACTAGTGCAATAACCTGTTCGAGAACATTCCTTTCGGCATTTTCTAGTAGCTTCACTTTCTAGAATCTTCTGTTTTGCATACGTGGCTGTACAGGTGTTCTGTTAATCAAGAAGTGACAGAGTGAAAAGTGGATAATGCAGTTTAGTTGTGAATCATGACTCAGCAGTTTAACTACGAGTTGTGATTCGGCGAATCAGTTGTGTTGTGTTTCGAGTAAGTACCTAAAGTAGCTCCAGTGTAACGTTTTAAATATGCTGAGTGGCTAAGTGATAAATAAAGTGTGTTTTGCAGTAACCAGTATTCTCATTTGTACCAGTATAATAAAGAATATAATAAAATATATTGAGAATTCAATATTTTTCAGATTATTTCCTTTGTCACTGTTGGCTTTTTTAAGAGGTGCACAGTTTTTTTTATGCCCATAGTAAATTTCATGCGAAATACATATGTTAACATATATGTTAAGTTTCGAAGAAATCTGAATCAAAATACGAATAGAAGACCATTTTGAACGGTAAATAACTTTAGAGTAAACAAATTTTATACGGGAGTAATCTAATTTTCAGGGAGCGCACCGGTAATTTCAATGGCATTATAAAACCCTTTAAAATGGCCGCAAATAAAAATTAATCATCTCTCTGTGTGGAGCATAATTGAGCTCGGAAACTGGGACCTTGTGTTTGTAAGAGTTTGGTATTCAATGTCAATAAGGACCCCTACCACCACACAGTAATTGCCACTTTTCTTAGGAATGTTTAGGTTATACCTGCAGCCAGTTGACCGCAAGGTACACCGAGTCCCAAGTCCAAGCTTTGAGCATGATTTTAAGAATATAAAAATAAACAAGTTACTAATTTTGGACCATTTTTGAGTAAAAATTCAGTAGGGCAGAATTCAGCTAACAAGCCATAAGTATACATGCTGTTGGTTTTATTTCTTATTTTTTCCACTGTACGTATCATTTGCTTGTCATACACAACTTTTGCACTTGATGCCCTAGCCTTACGTTATATTACACGCAGCCAGAAAAAGAGAAAACATGAAATGACGTGCATGAACCCTAGGAACATCAAAGCCAGTCTCTGATTGCGTTCTCTACCGGTCCTTAACCCAACTTATCGCATTATGTCTCGAGTTTTACCAGTATTCAAAGCGTAATTTAATTTGAACACACTGCGAGAATAATGAAAGCACAACCGAGGCTTCCTCATTTCTTTGTTCCTTTTGGGAAAAAATTGAATAGCAGCGTACGGAGGCCACTTGCTGAAGCGCTCTATCAGCGTGTAAAAACTCAGACCAACTACAACTAAGAGGTGTTTTCACAAAACACGCTACTCAAACTTTGTATACTATTGTGGAATAAGGGCTTGTTTGAAAAAAATCACAGAAATTTTTTCGACACGATGTCGTTTATTTTATATTTAAGCTTCTACAAATTACCCTCAGGAGTAGTAGGTAGAGAAGGTATGGCATTCCACCCAAAATTTCGTTACAGAGATTTCACCGGAAATACATTTTGAGGCCCCCTAATAAAGAAATATGTTTATAACATGGTCCACGCGCGCGCGTCTACGAACAGCATAACTCCAAACAAAAACGCAGATAAATAATAGACTTGGTATTTAGGTTCGGTACCTTCCAAGGATGCGACTCTAAGATTTTCAGGAAAATCTCCTCAGGCCAAACTACCCTTTACATAAAACATTTTTCGAATTTTTTTGTTTTCTAAAAAATGCCTAACAATTTTGATTAAAATACCATATTAATTTTACGTGAAGTTAGAATGTATCTCTTGAAGTTTCTGGAAATGGCCTTTGAAGTCCTTTTCATTCGGAAGGAATTTTGTATAACTAGTAACGGTTAAGCGATAGACGAAAACTGCACAAGAAATGTAGATCTCTTTAAAATACACGATTTATTTCAAATAATGCTTTTGTGGCATAAGCTATTTCAGAAATATCCGTTATTAATGTTTCGAATTATTGACTGCTTGGTCATATTTTAAAGTCCTTTCAACATTCAGTTCTTTCTAGCCATTGCACGGATACAGTATGGAATATTAAGGCCAGCGTACAGCGTTCATTTCTTAAACACTGACTATCGCTGTTCCCTAGGGGACAAGGAAGTCGAATCGATATTCGGAAGCTTCAAAGCGAGTGACTATATTCTGCCTTAAAATTGTATACTCTTTCCATGACATTGCCAGAAAGGAATAAAATATGAAGCATTGACGAATTCAAACATTAATGGATAGAGCAAAATGGATGATGCCACAAAATGCCTATTTGAAATTAATTTTCCGCTTTATTTTTTGTAGTAAGCTTTTGTCTACCTCTTATCCTTTACAAAATCCATCCAAAATGATAATCATAATGGGTAAATCATAATAGTTTATCGAAAATAGTTCCCTGTAAGGTATATTTCTTTAAGATGTTCTTGTCGCATCCTTGGAAGATATTTTACATATATAACAGATTTGATATTTATCCAACTTTTCAATTTTAAGCTCTACTGTTCACACACACACAGGATATTTTTCTAAATGTTACTCCTAAATACGGAGTGTCACGGAGCTAATATAAATCAACAAGGCTACATTAGCTCGGCGTACAACTTCTGGTGTCCGTGTTGTACGTAATTCGAATTTGCATAGGACATGCTGCTGCAAGCCCTGGTAAACATACTCTGCATGTCAATGCTGCTGCAGATATAAACTGGCTTCTTCCTGAAACTTGTTTCGTTATGAAGCTTTTTTCATCGAGTTGGCACTAAAGTCGCGCCATATTTCCTCACCACACTTTCCTTCGTTTCCTGACTCTTGTCAGCCAGCGTTTCTCTAAATGCGTTCTTCTTTTACTTCTTAAAGCTGGTAGTGCGACGAGATCAAACTGTTGACATTACAGGTGACATATGAACGGGAGGAGCCGACTTTGATGACGGAAGCTTTGCTTCCGATTTGTATGTCCAGCTATAACATGTCGTAATACAGTCTGACTCAAGTAATCCTCATATATACAATCCTCATATCCTCAACATGCTTTGTCACTACAAGTAGGTATTGCGGAATAGCTTGCTATAAAAACGTAATCACCTAAATGCTCTCATTTATAATATTCAGTATATTTCAACTGTAATTTCAATTTGCAAGCAACATTTATTCAACAATATATACAGCGTATATCACATCACATGGACATCACATGGCGTTGAGTGTAGCGAGCATTTAAGTGCCAAATGAGTCTGGTCCCGCAAAACGGGGGCAGCTGACGAAACAGGACAAGACTGTGTGTAGCAATTAGCGAGCTGCTACAGTGCACTGTAGTGGTGTTCTTCATTACAACATGGATCGTAAACACCATTTGGATGACTTCACACGCGGAAACTGGAAGGGCGAAGTGTGACTAGCGTTGCTCAGGAGTTTGGAATTCTCACAGCATTGTTTCACGTGCATGGGAAACATTCGAAACCACAGGCACTGTTGTCCCAAGGAGAGAGGAGAGGTGGTGATCGACGACGCTCAACTACAGCAGCAGATGACCGCTACATTGTGCAACAGGCAAAAAGGGATCCACGCCAAACAGCGGATGCAATTGCAACCACATTTAACAGGACAGCTAGGCACGCTATCTCACGATACACACTGGCACAGCGACTACACAGAGGTGGTCTCTTTGCCCGACGGCCAGTACGTTGTGTTCCATTGACATCTGCACATCGGTGGCAACGTTTGCGATGGTCCCAAGAGCATCAAAATTAGAGCAACGAGGATTGGGGTCTCGTGCTCTTCTCGGATGAGAGCAGATTCAGTCGAAGTAGATTCTCGACGTACCCTCATCTGGCGAGAGGTGGAAACACGTAATGTACCCAGGAACATCGTTGAACATGATCGTTTTGGCGATCGGGGTGTTATGGTTGGCGAGGCATAATGTTGCATGGCCACACCAACCTCCAAATCTTTGAATATGGCACGCTCACTGCTCAACGTTATTGTGATACTGCACTCCTTCTCCATGTGCGTCTTTTCAGGGGTGCAGTCGGCCCTGACTTCATTTTTATGGATGAAAATGCGCGACCGCATCGAACAGCGCAAGTGGAGGAACTCTTGGAACGAAAGTATTCGGCGAATGGACTGGCCTGCCCGTTCTCCCGATTTAAATCGCATCGAACACCTGTGGGATACTTTGGGGTGACGCATTGCAGCACATCTACATGCTCCAACGACCATCCAAAAGTTGTCTACAGCGCTGGTGGAGGAATGGAACGCCCTATCACATGGACTGCTTACCAACCTTGGAACAGCATGGGAACACGATGCAGAGCATGCATTGCTGTCCGTGGTGATCATACACCTTTTTAAGCACCATGTATCTGTTTCTGTAAATCTTGAGGCAGTATTTTTAATACTTAAATGATTTCAGTCTGGTTATATAATGTGTAAATTCAATAACGGCCCATGTGTATGTGGTAGTATGTAAAATGTTTGTAACAGTCATTGCAGATGCTTATATTATAGTATACATGTTCAATAATGTTATGTGAATATATTACGTAATTTAATAATGTAGGAGCTGTAAGAAATAGGTCAAAAGATGCTAACAAAGAGGTAACGATGAGGTAACCTTGAATCAATAATGAGTAAGAAAGTTTAACAGTACTGCTTGTGATTCTTGGAGCAACAATAATGCAATTTAAGTGACAATTTAAAAATAACCAATCAACAACCAGAAAAAGCTTTAGTTAAATGCAGGTATTCTATTGGAGTAGGATTAGCCAATCAGAGACTTGAAATACAAAAATTTACAAGTTTAGATGATTGAAATCTTGTCAGTTGCCTGCAGACAGTGATAGTAACCGGATGCGAGATGTGTACTGGATAAATTAATTACGTATTCATGCGAGACTAAAATAGTATACGTGTTAAAAAGTGCAAGTATTAATAAAAAGAATCTCACAGCTCTCTGTATCAGTGAAGTGTTATTTAAATCGTATCAAGTATTAATAAAAGGAGTGAAGTAAAAATTCTAATCTGTGTAAGCCTACATTCTTGTCGTATCACAACCCTGTCAAGACTTCCATGTCTCTAACAATAATACTGACGCAGCCGAGGCCAACATAAATATATAATATCTAAAGAAACAGTCAAATTACAAAGCTATTATTTCTAAACTTGGGGCAAAGACCACCTGAAAGTACATTTCGGGCGAAGGCTACCGCAAACTGTTTACTATACGTACGGTTACAACTACTACAAGTTCAGCTCCCCAACAGTTGAAATATAATAAACTCCTTCAATACAAACTACTTCAAATTGACGCCCAAAGCGTGTTGCAAATAATAAATACGTAACAAACATTATTTTCAAACTGGCTTTTATACGTGGGGCAAATAACAATAAATATAACAAACCATGTACTTCAATCTAGAGAGCCACCATATGTCGTATTGACTTTAGTGTAGCTTATCGTCTATGAATAAAAGTGGAATTTCTGTTCGTCCCATTGCATTTAGTTGCCTACTGTAGCATACCGTAGCAGTTTCCTCTATGATTCAAGTTCCATCGAGCTATGTTACTTGGCAGTGTCACAGCATGCGAAGATTACTTTCGTCCTTAGGTTTTGCACACCAGTGTGTGTATATATTACTTGTATTTATTTACTCGTTATCTATTAACACATTGTGCATTACAACTTGTTATTTACCCTTTCCAGTTTACAATCCAATTAGGGCTTACCATCCAGCAACGTCTTCCAATTTCATTAAAATGACCCGTAGCTGTGTTATCATTATAGCTTGGTAAAATCTGTTAGCAACTAAACAATTATAAATGGCAAACGAAGGTTGCATCCTTGGGAAATATTGTTAATTATCAAAGTCAGTAACTTCGTGGAAACTACGCTTAGAAGTGTGGGAAAAGTCCACAACATGGCGCCTATTCGCATTATTACTACCCTAATGTAAATCTTTAGATTCATGCTTAGGTTGTTTATTGCGTTTAAAATTACAATGAATAGTGTGTAATGAAACATGTTAATATATATATATTCAACTCCGGCTTTTAAATAGTAGTTCATCATATTAATGTGAATCAACATGGTTAGATTCCATCGTTCATTTTTACCTTGAAAACCAAAGACTTTCACAGCAAATTTAAACATTTCACATAATCAACCTACTACATAACTATTCCAAGAGATCTGGTTACCTGTTCTAATTTTGTGCGTATTCATATTAATGAAGTAGACGGTCATGTTCGCTGAATTATTCCAATCAACGAGACTACACCGGTTACTTCGTTGTTCGTTATTTGTGTCATTTATTTTCCGCTTGTAACATCTAAGCTCATGTGGTGACTTTTGTGTTTGGAACGACTGCTCATCAGAAATGATCACTCGTTTTACTATTGTGTGTGTGTTTTATGTTTGTTTGCATTGGATTTTCTTTATAACCGTTAAATGCACATATACATTTACACTCTCACTCATACTTTCAGATTTTAAGTACGATGATGAATAATCCTGTCTAAAGAAAATTCCCATAATTCCTACAGCCAAATTGATCCCGGAACCCCTGAGTTTGAAAGATAGCACACAAAACACCAGAACACAGAGACAGTCTACTTCGATTTTATGCTGTCTAAAAATACTGAAATCCTAATTCAAACAACGGCTGCTTCAGTTTTTCTTTTCTTATCTTTATTTTCGTTTTGTAATCGATCCCCTAAGTGCTCTGATGACACTAACCTAGCACAATGGATCTAATAGATATTCAATAACTCTGAATGATATGTAAGCAAATACACAACCACGGTTGCATAGATTCCTTCCTATTAAAATACCTAGAAAGTAACAGAGCCAACTAAGGCACCAAAGACGTCATGTTATTACTTGTTGGAATCCAGTTTCTCCACATGAAAATTGAAAGAAACCTCCACACTCCTGGTTCAGTAGTATACATCGCAGGTTTGTTAGTTCTACTCGTATTAGAGAGACCTAAAGATATGAAAACCTAGCGTCCAGCTTGTGCCGGGTTTTCTTAATCCCACATGCAATTGTCTTCCCCCGTGCGATTCGGTGGATTGTCGCTGATAATTTGCGGGCTCGCCGGCGGGATTCGGTCTGTTCCTGCCTATCGTTTGTTTGTTGGGTTAGGGGTTGCGTCACCGTCGCTTCCGCGCATTGACCGGCCCGTCCAAATATCATGTAGCAAGCATGCTCGGCTACGTCCATCTGCGCGGTGTGCGATCTAGTTTCCCCACACCTTTCATTCTCACTCGCGTAATGTAGCTTGCTTCGGTCCTCACATTTATGAACGTGTTATTTGTTCCTACGGATGTGTAAAGCTCTCTTTATGGCTTTATAATTCTTAGCCGGAAGATTAATGCAATTAATAACTACTATTTTAAGTGTGCATTAATAGGTCTTATCCGGGAGTTTAAAGTAATTGATGATTATCGCTTTGTATGTGCATTAATATGAAATTATGGGTTTCTCAGTTTAGTTATGAGTAATCGTTTCCGTTTGATTGTGTTGTTAGAGCAAGGCCAACGTTAGAAAAAAAAATCTGAAATATTCAGCAAAATGCTTCAAGAATAGAATATGTAAACCAAGTATAATTGTATTTGTTTGTTTCACATGTATTTGCCATGAAATAAAAGTATAATACCTAAATTATATTTTCACTGTTGTTTGTGACATCTGTGTGAATTATCTTCCTCCTTGATTACGACAAGGGTAGGGCGGCGTGGAAGCGGTGCAAGCTTCATGCATTCTCGCGCATCATTTTGAATAGTAAGAGCAGTGGATATTCATACTCATTCATACTGTCAACTGTGTTTTAAATGATTCCAAAACCAAATCTGAAATGCCGCTATTCAAGATTCCGCATTGCAGAAATTTGGATATGAAGTGGTTTAATTTTCCCGAGGATAATGGATTTCAGTGTGAAAGAGAAATTCTATATCGTCCATAACATTCACCTGTCACTTACCATAAACGAATCAGATGCATGCCATTATGAAGCCGATGGAGATCCCCTCCACCCAGTATTACTTGATTAGATTACCTGTCAGTTTTTGACTGCATGGCTGCACAAACGTTTTTAATGTAAATTCACAGTGAAGGGGGCTTGAAAATTACTACACAGACTATACCTATATGAAATAACACAGGTGATGTGCCTCCGACTATAGATGTTACCCCAAAACATTCGGAATTTAATGACGCCTTTCAATGAAAATCGGTGTTAAAATGTGCAAAACTAATTTGCATGTTACCTTATCTCTGTAATAAAATCTATTAATACAAATTACACAGATTGAACAAATAGTAATGCTCAACATTTTGAAGATGATAGGTACGGACTAAACCAAATACCTTCCATTAAACCTTAATCCACAAATGATCAATTATTAAAAAATTATCTTGGGATCCTTCATTTCCGCTTATAGTTGCAGTGGAGAATATATGTCCGTAACCACATGCGGGTTGACAACAAGGGGAAAAGGGAGAGAGTGCTTTTGAGTAAACAAGCATATGCCTACCGGATTGCAATTCGGTATAGTTGAGATATGATTCGACATACGTTAGAGGCGTTTGTTGCAGCTATACAAGGGGATCGTTCTCTCAGTGAGTTAATATCCTAGGATATAGTAGCATTTTTAGGGTGATCAACTGAAAAATTCACCAATTTATATGTTTTAAATACTGAAAATTGGAAATTCTTGAAATAAGACTTTCAGATACATATCTAATCTTTACTTTATATAATAAACACTTCACTTTTTGATAAAAGTTTTGTGGTAAATGGACACTTTTGACTTTACCAGGAACATTAACTACACAATGTATAATACAAATTATATAAACTGAAATGAAACAAATAACATTTTTCTTCAAATCTCTGTTTCCATTTATGGAAACAAATGCTTACTTAATTTATCCTTATAGTATCTTACTTTTTAAAACAACATAAAATGTGCTTCAACGAGCAAATACATAATTGCATGCAAATAGAAACATACGGAAGGAAACCATCTTCGTCAACAATCTGTATTGTTTTACTTTATCCAAGCACAGAATGCCACGCTCATTATTGTATTTTATGTATATCTTCTTTATATTTATTAAGATATCCTCGTGGAAACCTATTTGCCTCATTTTTCAAAGAATAAAATTCATTATCTGCTAACATTTATTACTACGTTCTATGTTCTCGATGTCACCTATTATGTAGATCTTAAAAACATATGATTACATATTAATAAGAAATAAAAACATACAACTTAGCCTAAAAACTAGAAACAAAACTGAGCGGGATAGCTCAGGAGGTTTCGTCTGTGGCCCGTATTCAGGAGGTCCCGGGATGGATTTCCGGCGAGCGCCCACTCTGGCCTAGGGTTTTTCGTGGTTTCCCCGGGTCATTCATCTTCCACCACGACTCTCTCATTTCCTGTACCCATCATCTTCCTTTTCATCTGTTTCAGGCTTGTAGGACCAGGCGAGGGTGTTCGGCGTGTTGCGGTTGGGCGGTGGCTTGTGCTTTATAAAGGTCTCTTCCCTGGGGTCGCTGAGGTACCCCTCAATTAGGTCTCCCATCAGCGTGGGTGACACTCCGGGGGACCCTGGGGGTTGGTGGCGTGTGGGCAGGAACCGTAAGCGTCAAATGCGTTCTATCTGGAAGCGTTAGAGATCCAGTCCATGCTTGCGCCCATCGGCATCCGGATTTGTCGCTCTTCGAGTCTCTCCCCTATTCCTTCCCTCCCAGGGATCATGTTAGAAGCAAAAAGACTGGTCTACTTGGGGTGCTCTGCCCGCTTCCGTCGGCCCCTCCTTGATACCTTTACCTATAATGTAAAAAAACAGGGCGCGATGGCTTAGGCGGTAACGTCTGTGGCTCATATATGGGTGGGTTCGATTCCTGTGACCGCCCTTTCTGACCCATGGTATTTTTTCGGATTTCCCCGGTCGCTAGGCGAATTCTGGAAAGGATCCTCCGCATTTCCTGTCCCTCAATTTCACCTACATTCTCATTTCATTTCACTTCACCCTTCAGCTGCTTGGTCTGTTTCAGGGTTGAAAGTGTCGGTGAGGGTCTTGGCGTTTCATGACAGGGAAAAGGATGCTCTATATGACTCTTCGTCCCCCGGAATGGGGGCGGTCTCCGAATCCCTGCCCCCAGGGGATGTTTAAGCTCGCAAGAGGTAGTGGAGCCGGTTGTATAAAGTGCTATTCGGGGAGTTTCAATCTCTAAACGCCCTCCCGTCTACTCTCACCTCAACCCTGAGGGCACTCCGTAGGTGTTTCAGCACAAAAGATCTTGTAGGTGGAGGTGCTAGGTCCCCCTCCGCAGTTAATCCTAGTCCTAATCTAAAACTATTGTACAATTGCTGCTGAAGATGTCTTCATCCTTCTTGTTTCAAAATTCCAGTCACAACTGCAACTCTTCTGTAAAAAAACTGAGCTCGTGCGGTAAAAACTTTTCATTTTAATTATATAAATAAATATACTGGTTGAAAGTATTCCTGTTCAGTCGTCTGATTCTATCTTTCCAGCCTTGTCCTACATACGGCATATGTAGAAGAAAAATTAATTATAATAAACATAATGGTGTTTGACACTCGTGTACTTTTAATTTCACCCATACTTTCTGCAAAGCCCAGATAATACAATGTCTTCAGTACATGAACACCAAGATGTAAGTTTAGCGTGCACAAAAAGCAGAGGTGCAATCAGAGAATACAACAATCACCGCGTACTTGCAAATGTAGGACGTTCTACTTTATTTCAATTCGTTCACCTGAGTAATAGCATTTTGCCACTTGTTGAACGTAAAACGCTTGAGTAGCTGTTTACCTATGAAGGTTGGAACGCAATCAAAGAGAGAGGGTGATAATTAGGTTTTTTCGTGTGAAATCGATACCAATTGGAGTGCGGCTTGGACATTAACGAAGGATTCTGGCCATTCTCTTTGAATTCTGGCCATTCGAAGCAGAAAGTTTAACGAGTGATCAGCTACAGTTCATTTGACAAGATGAGCGCTGAGCCAAGCGTTGTAGTACTCCCATCTCATGAAACAAACCGGTAAACAGCACAATACTTGTTTGTCGTCCTCTGTTGCATCTAACGAAAGTCTAACAAAATCTAGTCTAACGAAAGAATTTCCTGAAACATTTATCGAAATGGAACTTCGACTAGAATTTAGTCTGGGGACTGCCTCAGAGGATACCAGAAAAAACTTTCATTTTTTTCTCAGGGTGTGTAGTCTTTTACAATTGGTACTTCGGTGTGGGAGTTACAGTGGCTACCTTTTGGTTTTCATATCCGTTGACCTACTTATTACACGTGCATCTAAAAAAACTGCTTGCTTGAGCGCCTTCATCAAACAAAATCGCTTTTATGCTGTGCTTTGGGTTCTGCATTCTCCTCGACAAAAGCCGTGACCTGCGGTGCTGAAGAAGCGAGGGTATTGTCTTTTTCTAAGAATTACCTTGAATTTTGGCTTTATGACTGCTGTATAGTTTTGGGCGAAACATAGACCCTTCTTAAGGGCGCTTAGGAGTTCCTTGATTTTGTTTTTTTCAATATACTTAAGAGTCTTTACAACAAAAAAACATGTTACACTCCAAATACATGACGATCCCATTCGTAAGCTTCTGTTAATGGTTTAAAAAGAAAACTATTGTATAATTTGTTACAAACCATGTTGAAATTTACTTGTTTTGAAACTAAAATAGTAAGGAAAATTTAACTTTACGTTCCAGTTTTATTTTTTATACATGTGATTTAAGTTAATAAGGAAAAACATACTATCCGAATTTTTCAGATTCATATAGAATAATATTTAACAATATAAAATGCAAAATCATTTTTGTATCATGCAATGTTAGACAGATTCCAATCGCTTTGCAAAAAAAAAAAAAATAATAGACTTTTCGTTTAACATACGTAATCTATTTCTCAATTATTTCGATACAGTATTCTCGGAAGACACATGTTTATATTATCGGGTGGTTATAGTAAGCTGTGTATATCTTCTATATGGATTCTAATATTTACTTAGAATAGTATTAATTTCGTATAATGCGTAACAAAATTTATTACTGCCTTAATAGGAAAGTGACATTTTGTTGCTCATATCCAGAGTCCATTACAACATTACCTCTTTATTTAGCAGTTAAATGCTGTTCACTTATCACATGATTTTTCCTAGTGTTACAATTTTTTTTGCCTGGTATACTGTGACGTAGCTACACGCCAAGCTGTTAATCGGATGGCGTCGACCGGCCATATACACTATGTGATCAAAAGCATCCGGACACCCCACAAACATACGTTTTTCATCTCAGGTACATTGTGCTGCAACCTACTGCCTAGTACTCATTATCCGCGACCTCAGTAATCATTGGACATCGTGAAACAGCAGAATGGGACGCTCCGTGGAGCTCACGGACTTCGAACGTGGTCAGGTGAGTGGGTGTCACTTGTGTCAGAAGTCTGTACGCGAGATTTCCACACTTCTAAACATCCCTAGGTCCACTGTTTCTGATGTGATAGTGAAGTGGAAACGTGAAGGGACATGTACAGCACAAAAGCGTACAGGTCGACCTCGTCTGCTGACTGACAGAGACCGCCGACATTTGAAGAGGGTCGTAGAGAGTAATAGGCAGACATCTACCCAGACCATCACACAGTAATTCCAAACTGCATCAGGATTCACTCCAAGTACTATGACAGTTAGGTGTGACGTGAGAAACCTTGGATTCCATGGTCGAGAGGCTGCTTATAAGCCACACATCACGCAGGAAAATGCCAAACGACGTCTCGTTTGGTGTAAGGAGCGTCAACGTTACACGATTGAACAGTGGCAAAACTTTGTGTGGTGTGACGAATCACGGTACTCAATGTGGCGATCCTATGGCAAGGTGTGGGTATCGCCAAAGCCCGGTAAACGTCATCTGCCAGCGTGTGTAGTGCCAACAGTGAAATTCGGAGGTGGGTGGTGTTATGCTGTGGTCGTGTTTTTCCTGGCGGGGAATTGTACCCCTTGTTGTTTTGCGTGGCACGATCACAGCGCAGACCTACATTGATATTTTAAGCATCTTCTTGCTTCCCACTGTTGAAGAGCAATTAGGGGATGGCGATTGCATCTTTCAACACGACCGAGCACCTGTTCATACTGCACGGGCTGTGGCGGAGTGGTTACACGACAATAACATCCCTGTAATGGACTGGCTTGCACTTGAATCCTATAGAACACCTTTGGGATGTTTTGGAACGCCAACTTCGTGCCAGGCCTCACCGATCTACATCGATACCTCTCCTCAGTTCCGCACTCCGTGAAGAATGGACTGCCATTCCCCAAGTAACCTTCCAGCACCTGATTGAAAGTACGCCTTCGAGAGTGAACGCTGTGCTCAAGGCTAAGGGTGGGTCGATACCATATTGACTTCCAGCATTACCGATGGAGGGCGCCACGAACCTCTACGTCATTTTCAGCCAGGTGTCCGGATACTTTTGATCACGTAGTGTAGATACGGAAATATAAGTAGCCCTCTCGCCCAGCGTTCTGGCGAGTGAGCCAGTGAGTGAGTTGAGTGTGTTTTGATGCGGATCAATTCTGGTTATATGAGCGAGTTTGGAACCACAATTGCAACGTACTGCTAATGCAAGAGACTATGTTCGACTTACCAGCGAATGAGCCATCCGAGGAAGAGACTGATTTGCGCCTATACCATTACGCCGCTACGTCGCGAAATGACAGGGAAAATTGAGTTACATCACGTCTCACGCTTAAAAGACAGTACAGGTTAAATGGGTCGCACTGTTGTCGCATGTGTAGTAGTATATTACTATGTGTAGTAGTGACATATTTGCACCACTATTAAAGGCAATTGTAAGACATTTAATTTTCATCTGCACGTTGTCTCCTCGTTGTATTATTAGTACTCCTAATAACACTTATCAGACATATATATGGGTCCTTAGAGGTTCTTTCATTCTTTCCCTTTTTATCCTATACCTACAGTTTGTGACATTCGGGTAGCCTGATCTGTTTCTTTTACTGTCTTACTAACATTGATTTTACTTGAAAAAAAATCTAACACTTTCATCATTACGTTGTCTTTCTTCTATGTTTACAAACATTTCGTTTCTTCCTAGCTTCCCCCTCCATAATCATAAATATTGAGGCAAAATGTTAAAACATAACTTACATAGCACTTCACAATGTATAAACATACCCACTCCCTTAAAACTGAGGTTAGCCTATCCTGACTGCTGCCTTGCGCCTGGCCTATTAACTGAATAGATGGATGGCTTTTGTTTGTCATACACAATGAATGCAAGAGGTTACAGGATTCCGGCATCTTTTAAAAACTGTCTCCAACCCTCCGGAACAGTTTCGCTTTCTTGGTCCCCGTTGTAAATCCAATAACAAAGAAGTTTCTCGCCGACTGATTTTTCTATTGCATAGGTATAGAATTTATCGAAAATGTTTAATTTAAAAAATTATAACGCTCCTCTTATCAAAGGTTATAGAATTTAAACTCGTCGGGTATGAATACACTAGTTTAAGTTAAAAAAAATATTGTGACGTTCTACCCTTTATTTTATTAGTTACTGCGTTTTAAGCAGAGAAGCAGTAAATTTCGGAGTTTTACTGAAAAACTCCTTTTCTTTAGAAATGTGTGTCCACAGAAATCTATAATGGCTCTAAAAATTATATAATTTGATGCAGAAAAATGTTCTGCATAGTATGTGTTCAAACCTGAAATTTATAACAACTGATTATATATACCACGTTATTACTTATTAGCAACTTGATAGGAGCGCGAGAGTAGAAAAGGACGAAGCTAATGGCAAAATGTATGCGTTAGATAGAGACAAGATATATCCCGTTTACATCCAAATTGTCTTTTAAGATTCAGACAAGTTTTAGATCACTCAAGTGAAGAGACAGTGAGAACTAAGAGAAGTGGCAGTGAACTGGACAAAGTCACAATATAGAATATATCAATATTGCTAACACCTGCTGAATTCACTTTGGACTGTGTATGTTAAGTTCCCTTTAAAGTTTGTAATTTGTAAACAACTTTATTGTAGCAAAGTGTTGTTAACTTAATTTGTATTTTTGTTAAGTGATTATTTAAAAGTCTAGTTTTTGTATTAACATTAAATATAATCAAAGGTTCCAAACTAATACACTCGATTTAATACCCGATAGAGATCACCCTCGTTCTGGAGAAGAAATGCCCTATATAAGAAATATAAAATTCAAACATACTTTATATCAAAGCGCTGTACGTTGAAACAAATTTACAGTGCAATGTTCAGCAGAATTTTGGGACATCATTAAACAGCAAAGTAAGGAAAGAAAGAAAAACATCAATGTGTTAGACTCGCATGACTTTCTCTAATCTTGCAGAATCTATTTTTACAAACGCTTATTCTAATCCACTTCATGTAATTGAGACAAACATTTACAGAAGCTCTCTTACTGCTAATTTTCTTGTACGTGCAAGGGGAATATGTAAGCTTTAAGTCAATTCTTTTAAGAGCTGGTTGCTATGTGGACCATTCCATTCTCTTTGTATGTCCAGGACAAAAAAAGAAAAACGTATTCTCATTTGGGAAACAGTATAAGTACTGGCCAATTCAAACAAGTAACAAGTAATATCTCGGAAATGGTTTACTCCACAAAAACAAAGATATATATGACATAAATCGAGTGTTTTAACGAAATCTACATTTTTTGTGCAGAGAAATTTTGTCTATCATTTACGGTTTACCAGTTATGCAAAAGTCATTCAGAAAAAAGAGGACTTTTAGGGCCATTACCAGAAAATTCAAGATATGCATTTTATCTGTCATGAAAATATCTTAAACACATAATATGTTAATCAAAATTGTTTGAGCCATTTTTGCGAACATAAAAATTTTCTAAAAATGTTCTATGTAATAGGTAGTCTTGGGTGGGGGATACTGTTGAAAATCTTTGTGTCGCAATTTTGAAAGATACTGAATCTAAATAGCAAGCTTGGTATTTATCAGACGTTTCATTGTTGTTATGCTGTTAACAGACACACCGACACATGCACGGACCTTTTCTAAAAACACATTTTTGGGATTCAGGGGGTCTCAAGACATGTATTTCCGGTGAAATATCGATATCGAAATTGGGTGTGGAATGCAATACTTCCCCTTCTTATTATCCGTAGCAGAGGAAGTAAAAAAGAGAGAAATTATCTCTAAACTGTGGCTAACCCTATTAGAGACTCTGGTGTCAACTTCTGAGATCAAAGTATGATGCTTTAATCTAGTAATTCAGATTATGCAGACTTCCAGATCTGCTATGTTATGTATACTGAAATGCTCAACGTTATTCAGATCTGGCTCCCAGATCATCCTATGCGCCTACCACATTAGCCCCTTGTAAAGTATGCAAATGAAAGCCAGTGAACCACCATTGAATATACTTAGAATTAAAGTGAATCTAAAATAGGCAACATACAGCTGTAAGGACTTCACCTCCTTGGGAATACCACAGTTTTGGTATTCCCAAATTCCAAAAAGACTAACAGTTAAATATGCAGGAACTCCTAAAATAAACTTCCCTCCGATCCATTCATAAGTTAGTCCTTAGAAACTACAACTTCCTCATGTAAATTCAAACATTACGCATCATCACAAGAAGAATTCCCAACTTAAGGACTTTATTTCAAGAAATATTTGAAGAAGTTGTTTTGCTTCACGTATGGAAAGCCAATTTGAAGTATGAGTTGTATTGTAGTTCAACTGTTGGGGAGCCGAACTTGAAGTAGTTGCAACCGCACGTATGGTAAAAAGTTTCCGGTAGCCTTCGCCCCAAATGTACTTTCAGTTGGCCTTTGCCCCAAAAATGTTTAAAAAATATTAACTTTGTAATATTTTACTATTTCTTTAAATATTATATATTTATATTTGCCTCGGCTGCGTCAGTATTAATTTTAGAGACATGAATTTCTTAAAAGGGCCTTATGCGGCTCAAGAATGTAGGCATACACAGATTATAATATTTTAATTCACTCCTTTGTTATTAATTCTTGACACGATTTAAATAACACTTAGTGATATAGAGAGCTGTGAGATTCTTTTATTAATTACTTGCACTTTTTAAACACGTAAGCTATTTTCTCACACAAAATACGTATTAAAATTCTCGAGGACACATCTCGCGTCAGGAACACTGTCTACAGCCAAAACGTCCAGTTATGAGCACTGTATACCATCAACTGAACTATAAATTTATAAGTTTTGATATATATCAGTTTCTAATTGCTAATCCTACTCCAATAGAATACCTTCATTTAACTTAAGCTATTTTTCTGGTTGTTGATTGGCTATTTTATAATCTGTCACAAAATTTACATCATTGCTTCCAAGAATGTAGTATTGTTAAACATTCAAATTTATTATTGCCTCAAGGTTACCTCATTGTTACCTCATTGTTAGTAACCTTTAACCTATTATTCACACAGCTTCTACATTATTAGAGTACGTAATGCATTCACATAACATTATTGAACATGTACATATAATATAAACATTTACCATGACTGTAATATACACTTTTTATATATTGTTACATACACATATTGCTTCAAGAATTGAATTTACATATTATATAATTAGACTGAAATTATGTAGGTAAGTGTTAAAAATACTGCCTCACCTTGTACATCTTTTCTAGGATGTTTATGTTTAAATTGATGGCTCATAAATAGTGTTGTTCGCTGAAGTTTTCCTATCAACAACGAAGCATGCATATACTGTTTACTTTGCTTTAACTCTATATGCAATTATGAACTCTACGTAATAAAACAAGCAGTGCTTGAGATTTATTTTTCCCCTCATTCTCACTATGCAATCTAATTCGGCTCTGCTGGGCCTTCAAGAGAGCACAAGGCTCTGAAATGCTTTGAGAAGTCTTATTTCTATTTAACCAAATTATCAATAAGGGTTGTATGGATCACCTGGTGTGGAAGCACATCAGCAAATAAAAGAGTCAACTAGGCCACCCGAATATGTTTCCTGAATCGAATTTGTTATCAAGTCATTACAGCCAGGTTACGAAATAGTCATACGCAGAGCACCCAATCCAAAAAGTTATACACTGGCTTCCATTTATGCCGTTCCCGCAGCTTTGGGAGGCATTCGACTGACCTTCACAGATGAGTATGCATAGCAAAGAGAAGATGCGTGTATCTGCTTACCTTTTTGCGTATGTAGTGGCGCCATGTTTTACGTTCACAATTCTAAGTTATACACATATGAATATACAACTTTGAGCAATAGCTTTACTCATCTCCATTTATATATAATTACCATGTTTAAATATATAATTAAATAAAACCCTATTTTGCAAAATTTCTCCATGAACAAATATTTTTAATGGAAACGTAATGTAAAATTGAAGTAGGGGAAAGGTCCCTATATTAAAGCACTTAAGCCTAAATGGTAAATAATAATTATAATTTCAAATCAACATTTTCAGAAACACAAGCGTTAAAGCGACAAACCCTTGCGCTATAAATATCCTCAACACAATTTAAAATTAATACAATTATCAATTAAATAACATTTAAAAAGTGAGATGGTGTAAATCGGTTCAAATTAGGAACGTGGTCCTTAAATTGAACCACACATGTCCTAAACTGAACCACATACTTTTAAGTTTAAAAGTGTCTTTATTAATACAAAATAACATATTTTATTGTACATTAGAAACAAATCTGCTATCAGCAACAAAAGTAGAGTCCAAAATTATGATAAGAATAACAATTACCTTGAAAATTTTGAACTTTAATATAATGAGAACCATTTGGTTTTTAGAATAGGTATTATTTGCAAATATAGAGCTTTTACTAATTTTTACTCTCATACAAAAGAGTCCAATTATACACAATCTTCACAATAAAACACTTTCTTCTTGGCACTAACTTTTGCACACTTTTGATGAAGCCATATCCTACAACTCATACACTGGATCATGTCCGTAATTTCAGACAATTCACATATTGATGTCATCCACTGTTTTTAACATGTCTTTATTTAATTTAGCATATTATGTGGATATTTATTCACACGATATACTATTCGCAGTTGAGCAATCCTAGAACTTCAAATAGGTTTCCTAAATTGGACCAGTTTCAATATAGGGTTCAAACAGTGGTTCAATTTACGAACCACGCCATTTAGGAAGCTTTAGCATCTATATGACAAGGAGAGACGCTGCTTGAAAAAACGTATGCATGAATATTGTTGCTAAATAAACACTTGAAGACATGTAATTATGTATAGATCATCTCAAACTTATCTAATTGGTCGTATAAGATGAGAGAAATATTACTTATGAAGCACCAAAAACACACAACACTTCATACAACTGAAGCCGCAGCCCAGAATGCAAAGTCAACAACTCCAAGCATTCATAGCTGTATACGCTACGCTTCTGCTAGGATTAGTCGAACAGTTTGGAAAATATCGGAGTGGTTCAATTTAAGAGGCGGTTCAAATAGGTACCTTTCCCCTACATACTTTTTACTCTCAAATAGTATATATTTACTGGTTATTACTTTACTAATCCGTCTAATCTCCATTCTTGTACAATATCTGATTTAGCTTACTAGGCACTGAATCACTCGACGCCCTCTGGGAACACTGCCATGAAATGTGGGAACATATGCGTTTAGAGACAGGAACTCTTCCAGTCCCTAAGTGATTCAGTGCCTAGGCGGCTAAATCAGGTATTGGACAAGAACGGAGATTGGGCAGATTATTAAAAATAATGTCTAGTAAAGTGTGCTCTTTGAGAATAATAATTATAATTCACATCGGTTTTATATTATATTATCACTAAAAATAGCTTTTGAAGATGGTTGTATATTTTATTGATATTTGCCCCACGTTTAGGGAGCCAATTTGAAAAAGGCTTTGTGTTGTGTTGAAGTAGTTGCAACCGCACGTATGGTAAAAAGTTTCCAGCCACCTTCGCCCCAAATGTTTAAAAAAGATATTAACTTTGTAATCTTGGCTGTTTCTTTAAATATTGTATATTTATGTTTGCCTCGGCTGCGTCAGTATTTATAGTTTTTTAGAGACATGAATGTCTTAACAGGGAGTGGTGCGACTGAAGAATGTAGGCTTACACAGATTATAATTTTACTTCACTCCTTTTATTAATGCTTGACACGATTTAAATAACACTTCACTGATATAGGGAGAGCTGTGAGATTTTTTTTATTAATTACTTGCACTTTTTAACACGTAAACTATTTTTTTTCTCACAATGAATACGTGTTAAACTTCTCGAGGACGCATCTCGTGTACGGATAGGAACGCAGTCTGCAAGCAACTGACTTCTGAATTTGTAAACTTTGCTTCATTCTAGTTTCTGATTGGCTAATCCTAGTCCAATAGAATACCTTCATTTAACTAAAGCTTTTTCTTGTTGTGGATTGGCTATTTTATAAACTGTCACAAAAATTACATTATTGCTTCCAAGAATTACAAGTAGGATTGTTAAACTTTCAAATTCATTATTGCCTCAAGATTACCTTATTGTTACCTCACTGTTAGCAGCTTTTGACCTATTTCTCACAGCTCCTACATTATTAAATTACGTAATACATTCACGTAACACTATTGCATATGTATAAAATAATATAAAAATATATAATGACTAATATACTCTTTTTATATATTGTTACATACACATATCGCTTTAAGGCGGGCTGTTATTTAATTTATATATTATATAATTTGACTGAAATCATTTAAGTGTTAAAAATACTGCCTCACTTTTCATGGAGAAATGGTGCAAAACGGTGTTTAATTTTGTTCTATATTTAGATTGGACAGAACATTTTAATAATGCCTAGTAAATGTGTACTCTTTGAGAGTAAAAAGTATAATATATTTCAAATTTACGTTACGTTGCCATTAAAACATTTTTCGTGGAAGTATTGTGCAAAAATGGTTTTATTCAGTTATAAATTATTTTAACATCGTTATTATAAGTTATGAAGAGTAAAACTGTTCCTCAAAGTTATATATTCATATGTGAATAATCTAGAATTGTGCACATAAAACAGGAGCCAATGCGTGCGCGAAAAAGTAAGCAGATACTTGCACCTCGTTCTTGCTATACTTATTCACCTGCACAGGCCAGTAGAAGCCTAACAAAGCTAAGGGGACGGAAGCCAGTATACCTCTATTTCTCATTTAAAAAGTGCGCAGAGGTTAACATTTCAAAAAGTAGATTTTTCAACCTCTGTTTTATTAAATACAGAATTTATTTCACCATCATCTATATTTTAGAAACTATTACATACTTCACCAATAAAGGTAAACAGCAAATATAGCTAATGTTTATTGCCCTTTTCCCTACACTTAGTTTTTGCAGCACTGTTTCCTATCAAACTATTGAACTTTAACCAATGAAATTCTTGTAGATATTTATACCTATTGTACCTTAAAAATTATGCAGAATCAGCCCGCTTTCTTAAATAGTTATGCTTGAAAATATTTGGATAAAGGAGCACGAAGTTGTGATCGGAATGTATAGTTATAATAAAAGTGTATCAAAATTCTCTGTTTAACCTCCACTTATGTAGGACTTACACCCCCAGGACTTACAGGCGGGTGCCTGGGGTCAGAGGTCCGTCAAGGAGCAGACACTCATGTATCAGACAGAATATCCAGGATGATCAGCCCGAACCCTGTTATGGGAGGAAGGAAGTAGATGAAACGAAATGTTGGTGAAATGAATGAAAGGAAAGGTGATGATGGAGCAGTTGGAGTGAATGGCGGGGGAAACCGGAGAACCCGGAGAAAACCAGACGCCGCTTTGTCCACTACAAATCCCACATGCGGGCTCCTGGGATTGAACCCGGGCCGCCTCGGGCGAGAGGCGAGATGTCTAACCACTCGGTCACGGCGCCGGAGTATCAAAATCAAGACAGCTAATTATCACGAAACATTGCATGCGTGTATATTGAATAGCCCCATTCAAAATATTTTTAAGTATACAGAAATGTTATGTTTACCTCCAACATTAAAACAGACAAAAACATTGAAAACTTACATGAAGTTTACCTTTAAGTTAAGAAGTATTTACCTTCTTAATCATATATCACATTGTCTATCACCTGTCCTGTATTATCACCTTGGGTGCATAAGCACTCTATTTCGTCTCCATTTCCGACATTATTCCGTAGGCGGGTAAGAGGATTATTCCGCCGTGTCCTAACATTTGATTGTAAAGGACCAGGCAGAGGAATGGACGATTTTAAATTACGTTTATTCCACACAGAGAAACCCTTTTTACAAGTATAAAATGAGCTTCTTAACCAACATAATATGCCATTTATTTCGTAAAAGCTACATCCTTCAAGTGACGACCATTCACTCGCAGACACTCTTCAAACCTCTGCCACAAGATGTGTATACAGCAACGCAATACACCCAGTGGAACAGACGCGATTTCATGACTAATATTGGCCTTTAGTGGTTCAATATTTTGCAGGCGATCTTTAAAGACAACAATCTTGAAGTTTCCCCATAAGAGGAAATAGCACATGGTCAATTCTGGGAATCTTGTTGGCTAGGTGATGTCACCTCTACTGGAAATGATTTGATTTGGGAAAAAGACTCTTTACGACATTCATGGAGGCTCCCGAAGTGTGACTAGGGCTCCATCTCGTTAAAACAACGGAAACTCTGTAATTTCAATAGTAAAAAGATTTCAATCATGTTCACGCACATGACTGATGTCATGCTCGTTGCTTTCTCTCATCATTCCCCAAAAAGAAAAGGCCAATTATTCCAGAAGAGGGCACGGTAGCACACCAAACGGTTACTTTCTCTCTGTACAACTGTTTATTATGTAATTGAAGGGGATAGCTTCCAGACCAATATCTGAAATTCTGTTTGTTTACATAACCAGACAAAAAAATTGTGATTCATCAGACATTTGTAAATAAATTCATCTTCATTGTGTGATTTAACATTTCCTCACAAAATGTTATTCATAAGAGAAGGTCACAAGGCCTGAAGCTTGTAGGGACGAAAACGAAGATCTAAGTGCACTATTTTTCTTGCGGTCCTCTCCGATAAGTTCATTGCAGCAGAGTGCTTCACCTCTGAGCGCATTGGACTTCTGTTCACATCAACTCTTAGAGCATCAATATTCTCTGGTGTACGCTTGGTCCTTCTGCTAACTGGAGGCTAATTCTTCAGTGTGGAACCAGTTTCCTCAAAGTTCTTAACCCATATTTTTATGGAATGAGCAGATGGGTGGGATCATGGCGTCCTAAATTAAAATGACAACGAAATTGACTTCTAGCGGTCTCAAAACTATGACTGTTTTTATAAAAACTTTTCACTGCAAAAGCACCTTTATGACTGTCCACTGATTTATGTTTATTGAATGGCATTGTTATATAATTAGAATGCGCACGCGGTTTTCATTTTATTTATTTATTTAGCTATAACAGAACACCGTACTGTAAAATCGCCGGTTCCTCTGCCGCCCCCTTATAATTTCATCAGATGAGCTGTACTTTCCATATTTAGAATGTTCGAGAAGCACTTTGTTAGCTGTCGTAATCGAAACTTGAGAGATGCAGCATTTCTAAGGGTAAACAGCCAGGTGAAAAGGTCTATGCTGTGATTAGTAGTTTTAATGGTAGTGAAATTGGAGAACAGGAGTTATGAACCAAGAATCAGAACACGACATAAAATCGAATAGTTGTCGTTGCTGTTTTCAGCACAGAATTAATAAATAGATTAATACTATTATTAAAAATAAATATATAAAATAACAATATCCTAATAAAACATAATCTAAAAGGCTCCTTTAAGTGTCTTGCTGAACAACCTACAATTTTATTGAGAAATCTGTTTCATTAGACGCCACAATTTATTATTTTAATATGAAACATGAATTTCAGTTATGTATGAGCAATATATTCTGAAAACGTATTACACCATACTGCATTAATCATAGTTTCTGCGAAAATACCTAGTTTTAAAAGTAAAAAATAAACTATTATATGGTCTATTGAGTGCTGAGCACTAAATCAAAGTATATCCCACATTATTAGGTGAATGGCAACAAGTTCTAAAGCTATACTGATTACTTGCCAAAGCTGGAAAATCACGTTTAATCACAGTAATTAGTAAAGACTTTCGATTAATTAGCCCCACAGAGATGCTTTGATATTTATCTGCTTATCAATTGAAACAAAGCATTCAGGTTAATTTTTCCGCCAATCATGATTTCTAATTTGAATGTACAGAGTGGAAGATAAATGCAAATATTTTCAGCATTAATTCAGAACGTGGTGAACCTATGCGCAAAAAATGCTTTGAATCTTTAAAGCTATGTTCAGGAGCACAAATGTACATGTTTACATGTAGTGTGTTTCCTTGCCAGAGTGTATTGCAGTTGCCGGTTAGAGAGGGAAAAATATCGAATGGGCATAGTGGAATCATTTGCTTTCACCTAAAATATAATGAGATACAGAGAGCTAGGAAAAGGAATTTATCCACAGCTACCGACTAACGACGCAGAGAACTTATGAAAACTTCAACCTGGAATTTATCATCAAGGTGAGATATAACGTGTAAACCAAGAAGCGCTCCAACACCCAGCCCATCCAGGGGCTATGTGGACTGTCGTTGAGAAGCATGACTTCCAGGCACTCAGGTGAAATGTTTGCGTACTCTTACCCTTTCGCCACTCACCTAGGCCTCACCTTTGTTCATGCGGTAATACATGTGTCTCGGACTTTAATTCAACCAATAAGAGACTGGCTCACCAGGGGCTGGTGTAGAACACAGAAGATAACATTCTGTCAACATTGAATAAAGAAAAACACTATAGGAAACCAAAAGTGTCAGTAGTTTCCGTGAACTCAAGTGTACATAATGTGGTCGCTCGTGACACACCTTTAATGTAAACCTAAATAAATAAATTTAAAAATATTCTGCAACTTTTGGTAAACGGGAAGTAAATATTATACTTAAAGGAGGATATAATTAGATAGTTTACACTAAAAGGCCAAAATAAATGTTACTTTCAGCAACTATTTTGCTATTTGAGTACGTTTTAGACATACCAAAGATATACGGAGAAACATAAAATGGAGATAAAGTATTGCGAAACAACACGTGCATAAAATAATAAGAAAGGCCGCATAAAATTTGTATTGTGAGATTTAGCAAATTTACTGTATGGGCCAACATTACCTTCATCCTGTCTTCTTTTCGTTTTATGGTTACTTTGCTCAGCACTGTTTGCGATTAATGGCACACAGTCACTACCACAATGTACTGTCCACTAATTGAGTTAAATTATACGTGTTCTTCTCGTGAAGTTGTAGGATTAGCTTTCATACATTTAGGGGGAATCAATATGGAAATTAGACTTCTGGTATGCATTCTGACTCGCTGATCATCACCATCTGGTAGCCGTATCATTCAATCGAATTGTTTCTCATCAGTAACAAGTTGATTCAAACATTTCCATGATTCGTGTCTCAGCAGTGGTAATAATTTTTCAATTCAACTTTACAACTTACTGTCTGCATACAATTATGGAAACCTAATAGTAATTATATAAATTAAAAAACTTTTGTAAAATAGTAATTCGCCTTTGAGGTATGATCTAGTACACAAAACTTGAAAGGCGATGATTTAACCATTTGAGGTTTAAGGCAACTGATGCAAATTGACAAAACGATAAAAAGAAAAAAAACAACAATATCTATGTATTATGATTCTTTGGGAAAGTTTTATAATCCTATCTACTTTTATCATGTGCAAAATTGAGCGCATACGCAACAGTTAAAAGTCCTTCACCTTGGGTCAATATTATAACCACAAGATTTAAACGTATTTTTCTGTTCTTAAGCTATTTGAAGTTTGGAATTAATTGTTCTTCCACACAAGCCGTGTGTTGGGCAGGGTCACCTCAATACAATTTGAGATCTCCTTGTGGTTTACCCGGAAAAATGCAAGTCAGCTGGAGAGTTTAGTGACGTACCGGCTGTTGCCATGGTAGCTCAATGGTTAGAGCAACCGGAAGGAGACCGGGAGATCTTTGGTTCAAATCCCCGCTATGGCATTGAAATTTTCAGTCGCCTGATTCTACCTATTTGAAGTTTGTTAACACTTAAAATGCAAATTACAAGTTTTTGTTATGAAAAATTTGCAGACAGTCTCCCCAATACATGCTAATGACATAAGAATATCTGAAAACAAAGCAAAATATACAACCGCACTTGCTCTGCGTGGCTTCTGTGTATATCCAGTATGTATCTTTCATCCGTTAATTATGATTATAAACTTTATATGCTATGGGTTAAGGACTCCATTAGTGTTTGGGTTGCAGAGTCAGGCACCTTCTATTATGCGAGACTTATCACACTTGTGACGTAACACCATTTCGGGATTCCTTGGAAAGGTGTGTGAAGGGGACGGAAGTACAAGCATTTCCCTTACTTCGTCAATCCTTCGCTAACAATAAATTCGTCTTCCATGTCTTACCTACACTACACTTCTTACTAAGTGCTTAACCGAGTGCAAGGTGAGACTTGCTTGCTGACGTCATAGATCATTTAGTTAGTTGATATTGGTCTAAACGTTTCCCGAATGTAAATGCACACGAGAAAGTCTGGAATACATTTGTGTTCTAGAATCCATCATCATTTTGGTGGATAAGAATTTTCATTAAAAAAACTTGCTTCTCATCTTACCAGGACCATTTTCAATTTCACAGCATTTTCTTAGTGGCTTTTGCAACGTTATTGAGGAAGAACTTCAATTGTGTTTTCATTTATACCAAAACTGCAAGGAAAAATGTCATATCATTATTATCATTCTCCATTCATGGGTTAGAAGTTTTCTCCTATTGCGGCCTCAAGTCTCTTTCATCTCTTCATTGATCTTGCAATGAAACAAAATATTATAGCATTAATATTACATGTAAGATATTATATATAAGTATTTTCTACAACTCTACTGTATGATGTGGCACATAAGCAAATAAAAATAGCATACCATATGAAGAACCCTCTTAAAATCAGTATTCAAAATGCTCTCAAATGTAGGATAAATGCCGGATATGTTGATTATTCTCCGGAGAATGTGATACTGTGTCTCAGCTTTCCACTGTAAGTTCAGGGACCTTTCATCTTGCAACGAGGTTTCATACTGAAGAGGTTTTATATGCTCTTAGGAAAGTATGATCCACCTAAAATGTCTTTAAGCCAGAACTAAACAAGAGTATTTAATTGCAACACGACTGAACCAGGTGCGGTATACTTGTGGCGGGAGAGCATAACTCGCAGTATGTCCGATATATTAATATATGATTTAATATATGAACTATGGTGATACTGATAATTATCTCGTGTTTTAGTTGTTACTCTTAAAGTTTATCTTTATTTCTTGCCACGGCTGCTGTTATTTGGTTTGTTGGTAAACTAGTCGCGGGCATCCTTTCCCCAACCGGCTTCAAAGCGAACGGAAAGCTTTGAAGCCTGACCATAAACCCATCAGTAAACGATTAGTAGGGTCTTCCCATCCCTTAAACACAACACGTGGTCCTTTCTCCAGCTCCACCAAAGCAAAGTGTTGTTAAGATTTTATGGTGCTTGCGGTTAGGGAGGGTAGGGAACAAGTTCTTGGCTACTGCACAAAGGTCGCCGCTTGGGGATCCGAAGGCTGCGATGACCATAGCGGTTGTTTAACTTTGCAGGGTGTGATACGGGAAGGAAGGTAATAAGTAACAACTCTAACAATAGATTAAGTTAATGAAGAACACTATGCTTTAATTGTACACGCATTTACTGTCTTAGTATTAAGCTACACAGTTACTTAAGTTAGTTGGAGCTGCAGAATGGTCGAGCCCTACCACGTTCGTGCGACAAACTTGCGGTCGCTGAGCAATCAAGTATTTTATACGTGCTCTAGAAATAATTGTAGTATTTATCACACGTTCCTATGGACTTTTAAATTGATAACATTTAAGCGTTCCTACTACATTATAAGAAGTAACTAATAACGCCTGCTTCGTAGAGCTTACATGTATGTTATTCACATTGCAGCACTTTATACTCAACCGCCCTGGCTGATGGGGTCGCTACAACCAACATTTCTGTATTTAAAGATTTTAAACATATTCTTCCTTAAAATTTCATTGTCTGTCTTCGTTCAGCTTGGAACCTTCCAGAAGACTTACCCGGCTATTGTTCGACGTTTGCAAACATGTTACCTCTCTACAAAAATATGTTGTGTTCGCTTGTCGCCTTTTCTATTTCACAAAGACTCTAGGTCTGGCTTTTATGACTTTCCCGTACAAGTCATATTTGCCTGGGCCCTAATTCTAACACAAAGATATGTTTGTCGGCTTTTAACAAGGGTTCCACAGCTCCAGCTCAACACTTGCACATACATAAAACTTATGCCTTAACTTCTATTTATATAACAAGTATTTTGCTTATTAATATTATTTTATATTATAATTTACCATAATGTATATATGGCATATATATAACCATAGCTACTGTCTCACAGTCTGGGGTGGTTGTTACACGATTGATGACACCATTGCACACACACAAAAAAAACAGAACAGCTTATGCATTATACAATATAGGTAAAACCAAAGGAAGGGGTATTATAGCCTTAGAATGAAGCGTTTCTGGTCGTTTGTCCACACTTTCATCCATTACTTGAGAGGCAAGTCTCACAAAAGTTCTATAGATACGTTTTAACACCCTGTACATATTTAACTAAAAGATTAAAATTTATTCATTTGTGTTATTTAACTTTGAGGCAGGGTACGGCATTCCTAATTTTCTGCAAGCAACCAGGACACTGCACGTACTGGTAACGTTGTAATATTACAATGCACCGCTGTACAGATTTCCCTTCCCTTCTGACAGACAAAAGTGGTCCTCTGAATGTAAATTAACTCTCTTTCTCCTACACGCGAAAATTGCACAGCCTCGCAGATCGTTACGAGTTTAAGCGAATTCTGGCGGATTGCTGATACATCTCCTTCCAAAATGAGATACACGAGTTGAAATTGCCACTCGTTGCGCGTTTGGCTGTAGCGTATTGCCAACGTCGAGGACCAATTTTCCCAGAAAATGGCACAGAGACAGAATGTTATTCAAAAAAGCTCAGATTCTAGAGTTTGCTCGTAAACAATACTAACTTAAGATATTATCGAATGAATTATATATGGCCTTCCTGAAAACACTTGTGCTTATTGTATACTGGCTGTTTATCCTACGTTGTAGGGATAAATTTTTAAACTCGAATGGCGATACAAATAATTTTATTTATCCAACCCCCGTTCTTTATGAAGCTACAAGACACTTAAACAAAGAGTTAATTAAAACTCTCATATTACTTAGAACAAAATAAAAATACTGAGAAAAAACTATACAAAAGCACTATTGAACAATCACAGATAGTAGTTTGTAACATAAAGCTACAAAGAAAACACAAGAAAGACAAAAGAAACGAAAGGACAAGATTAGCATTAAAAACAGAAGAAGAAAAATCTTATGTTACACTCACATGACTTTCTCTGCTCTTGTAAAAACTATTCTCACAAACTCTTATTCTACATTTATTTCATATTAATCGAGATAAACTTTTGCAGAAACGATCTTTTGACATGCAAAGAGAATTACATTTTACACATAGCGACCATTTCTAAAAATATTTGACTATCGCTTAAGGCCTACTATGTTCCTCTTGTTTTGTATTTGCAAGGGAATATAGAAATACTGTAGCCTTTAAGCATAGACATATCCCTTAATGGCTGGTTGCTAGGTGCAGCCTAGATTAATGCTCTTTGCCACAGATTAATGCTCTTTGCATATCCAAGGCAAAAAAATGAATAACGAATTTCCATTTGAGAAAATAAGTAGGTATTGAAAAATTTAAGGGAATAAGAAGCAATATCTCAAAAATGGTTTATTCAACAAAAAAAATGTATATGACATAACTTGTGTATTTTAACGCGATCTACATTTTTTGTGTAGTAAAATGTTGTCTGTCTCTTATGGTTTACCAGTTATGCAAAAGTCGTTCACAATGAAGAATACTTTTGGAGACATTCCCAGAAAATTCGAGAGATACATTTCATTTGTCATGAAAATATCTTAAACATATTATATTTTAATCAAAATCGTTAGAGCCATTTTTGAGAAAATTAAAATTTTCGAAAAATGTTCCATGTAAAGGGTAATCTGGGGTGAGGGTATTTTCTTGAAAACCTTCGTGTCGCATCTCTTGAAGATACTGAACCTAAATACCAAGTTTGGTGTTTATCCGACTGTTCGTTTCTGAGTTATGCTGTTCACAGATAGACAGACAGACAGACACACACACAGACACACGCACGGACATGTTTCCAAAAATGCTTTTTTTGGATACAGGGGGTCTCAAAACATATATTTCCGGTGATATCTCGATATCGAATTTTTGGGTGTAATACAATACTTCCCCTACTTACTATACGTAGTAGAGAAAGTAAAAATGAGAAACTACTAATTATAGTAAGTGAATATTCGAACATTGAAGTACAATCATTAACATTACTTCGACTTACTTGTTACTTGTATGTTATCAATATCTGAGCACTATTGAGACTTCTGTTGTCAATTCCATTATTTTAATGATTTTGCGTTATTCTATATCAATTCACAATAAACAATCTTATACGCCAAATAAAAATAAGAATAGGTGGTATATTGTCTGGTTTGATGCTGTTATCACAATCTTAATATAGTAAATTTGAAATGTTGTTAAGTTTTTACCAAGCGAATGTAGCGCCTCTACATTTGCGCAAGCATAACCACCGGTGGTATATCTATGTTGTAATTATTTATTTGGCTGTGTTACTTCATGATTAATGTCAGAGAAGAAATCAACGAATATTTCAACTCGCTGTTCCTTTGTTATTTTGTAAGGCCATGAAAACCTATAGGTATATTTATTATTCTTATGTTGGTAATGTTCTACTTATTACATTATCGTTGAGAAAGATATAGATGGTCTTGAAACGGGAGGCATCGTATAAAATTATACAACTAATAGGGCGGAATTTTGAATTCTAAGCTAGACAGTAATTTTTGCCTTGTGTCAAAGGTTATCTGTGCCAAGTTTGGTTGAAATGCGTGCAACAGCGTAGAAGCCTATAGAGAAAACACGCGCATACACACATACGTACATACACTGACTTTTATATACAGAGTGTTCTAGACGGAACGCTCTAATATGAAACACTTATATTGAACATAATAAACAAGCCGGACAATTTTGTTAGGATTAGATGGTAGATTATCTGTGGAAATGTATATTTATAATGTTATATCAAGTTCATTTTTATTTCAGGTGCTGAAAACCGAAGAAACTAGAAAAATTGAAGAAAAAACAACTGAAAATGGCAACAAATACTTCAAGTGCACAAACCGTCTGGTGGTATGCAGAACTAGGGTCCTATATTGCAGGTTCAAAGACGTTTCCGTGCAGAGTAGTGCGATGGCTTACGTGACGCCATTTGGACTTCTTACGAACATATCTGGATAACCATTAACGATGCGATTAACGTCGTCTCTGATGTTCTTGATAGACCGCCACCATGCCCCTTAGCAACAGATCCAGTCTCTAGAACACCTATTTTCCACGCCTTGATTCTCTTGGCACTCACAACAAACGGTTTACACAACTTTTTGTGTAAAGCTAACAAACACCCTAGACACGCTTACACTCATACGATTCAAACTTTCGCCATTTTTGTTGTCAGTGTAGCACACGCACACGCTCTAGATTGTAGGCGGCCTGTTGTACCTACTGAACCTCCGGAAGGAAGAGATGAAACTAAGGCCACAGAGGGCGACCAGATGTGGAGTGGTAAGCTCGGAAGTAGGTGAGATGCCCAATAGTCAACACGCATGAGGTCTAAATGCCTGCGGAACCACCCACACAAGCCTTCCTCCCAAAGGAGGTGTTTCGCTGGGGGTTCGTCAAACACAGGACGCCAGAAGAGACAGTTATTTAAAGCAAATTCTATCACCACACGCCTTGACACGCTGTTCACTCACCTGACCATCAAACCTTGAAACGTGACAGGAAATAGAGGGCAGAAAAATTCGCGGCATTGCAGAATCCACTCTAGCATTCGCCTACCGACCTGGAAAACCAGTGAGAAAAAACCAAGACCAGAGTGGCCAGTTCAACAGCAATCAAACTCGAAAACTCCCCAATGCTACCCTCACACGTTACCACAGTCACCATAAACGTAAACATCTCATTTTGGAGAGAATTTTGGTATCTGCAAGTTATATGACGAAATTAAAGATGCTTATCAATCAACATCTAAATACGGGACCGGGTCTGCCAACGCAGAGACCACACCCTCGCATACCCAGGAGTAAACTCGTGGGGCTTTCCATTAGGAGCGGTGCCTATTTTATATACCGCCCCCCCTGCCTGGTCGAAATCGGGCTAGGACACCTCCCGCACCGACCCGTCCAAGCAGGGACGGAAGTGGATACGCCACTTACGCGCGTCAGGCCAGCAGGGCGAACCCTAACTGGGGGAGACTACCGAACAACCTCGGTGGGGCCGACAGTTTCTAGCAACCGTCTACCAGCTATCCCTCATGGCTGGTGCCGGAGATTCTCGAGGGTCTCACAACCCCGCCTGGGTGGAAGCTTATCAATCAACAAGAGACGGAGGAACTCTCCGAATAACGTTGCAGTATTGACTTATACAGTTCCAGCATAAGTTTAAAGGAATGCTTCATATCCTTGGCCACGTATCTTAAATGAATACTTTTTGAGAACGGTTGAAATTCTTGAATAACAATACACTCATCTGCGTCTGAGACTTTACATAACTGCTTCCTCCAGCTCAAAACATTGAAGGGTTTATTTTGCCCATCTTTTCTTTAGGTAACATTCGTTTTCCTTTAACTATGCATTTCATTCAGTGTTTTTCTTAATTCAGCTGTCTACTTTCCAGCGGTTGTTTCTGGTTCTTGTCTGCCATTGTGATCTATTGTGCCACAACAATTTAAACGAGTCCTTCCTCTTTTCCTTCTTCCTGCCATGGTCTAGGGGGTACCATGCCAGCCTCCTGTTCTCGAGGTGGCGGGTTCAAACCAGGCGGAGAATGATGGACTTCTTCGAGCGTAAAAATCCTTAACATGGCTTCATTCGGAAGGGAAGTGAAGTCGGTGGTCCCGTGTCGTAGATTTTCACGTAAAAGAACCTCAAGTCTGATAAAGAGACCTCTGAACAAAATTTCCGGTCCTTTACGCCAATATAGAATGGGAGGCTAGTGGCCAATTAAAGAGCGTCCATAAATAAAACTCAATTTAATTTTCGGTCTTGCCCAACTCTGTTTCTCATTTTTTGTACATGTCCGTACCACTGCAATATCCGTTGTTCACTTCTGTTCATAATTGTATCCTATGCCTCAATTGTTTTCAGTTAATTTCAGACTAATTCAGGAAAAACCTGTATAAACTGTAACATCGTTTGTTCTTTCAGCGTATTCCAGTACACTTTTATCGGTATATTTGGCTTCTAATTTTTATTTTCTGTACTGCTTATAGGAAAGTATTGTATTCCACCCAAAAATTCTATACCGAGATTTCAGTGGAAATGTATGCTTTGAGGCCTCCTGAATAAAAACAAAGAGCATTTAGAAAAATATACGCCTGCGCATACCAAACTTATTATATAAATCCAGTAGCTTCCAAAGATGCGACACAAAGATTTTCAAGCCAATCCTCCACCCCAACTACACTCTACCTGGAAATTTTTTTCGAAATTTTCGATTATATCAAAATGACTACCGATTTTGTTAAAATATCATACATTAAAATATTTACATGACAAAACGTATATCTTGAATTTTCTATAAATAGCCTGCGAAATCCTCTTCATTCCGAATAATTATGTAAAATCTTTAAAAACTGGAAAACGTTAAGGGATAGACGAAAACGCAGATTTATAATCAACCCAAATTCACAATAAATACAGATTTCTTTAAAACACACACTTTCAAATAACTTTTTCTGTCATAAACCATTTGCGAGGTATTCGTCATTAATGTTTCGAACTGTCCAATACTCTGATATTCTTTTAAAGTGCTGTCAACATTCAATAGTTTCTCGCGACTGCATGGAAACAGGGCGAGTCAGAATAATTTTAAGGCGCGATACAGGGGTTTGAACATTTTCTTTTAGGGAATACATGCCCGTAACGGCCTTGCTGTGGAGCTAGAAGAGCATTAACGTTTTTCATTGGGTTAGATAAAATTCCGCCGCACATCTCTTGCTAGAAGCCACTGGGAGAGTTTTGAAATAAGGGTAGCCGGCATCTTTAATTTTAAACAATGCAAAACCCTTTTAAATTGATTTAGCAACTTGTGAATTTTATTTAATTATATGACACTAAATGCAGGTGAGCTGAAATAAGTCAAAACTTTTTTTAACCGATCAGCAGCGGGGAAAATAGAATACTGTCAACAGTATATGCATATTATAATACTGTTGCTGGTCAAATTTTCTCACCATTATACAAATTACTTGAGAAAAATTTAAAACAATGTTAAATGATGCAAACATATGTTTGTAAAAGAAATCAAACATAGTTAAACTAAGAACAAAACAAGAATTGAGCAAGCGTATAAGTGTTTATAAAATATGTTCAAAGTGCCGACCTTTGGCTCCGTACCACAGTTGATAGAAGTATCTTTTTTCTAATGCCCAATAATTTGACAAAAATCCTCTTTTTAACCCTAGTTTGATTTATGTATATTGGTTTTATAATAATTATAGTTGTGATGAAGTTAACAGCTGCTATAATTCCAGATTAGTTGTATTGATTACCTAGGTCTTTAAAAATTGAGAAATGTTTGTTGCTGCTACGTATGGAAAGTCAGTTTGAAGATGATGTATTATATTTCAACTGTTGGGGAGCCGAACTTGTAGTAGTTGCAACCGCACGTATGGTAAACAGTTTCCGGTAGCCTTCGCCCCAAAATGTACTTTCAGGTGGCCTTTGCCCCAAGTTTAAAAAAAAATTAACTTTGTAATTAAACTGTTTCTTTAAATATTATATATTTATGCTTGCCTCGGCTGCGTCAGTATTATTGTTAGAGACATGTTTCTCTTTGTAGGGTTATGGTGCGTCAAGAGTGTAGGCTTACACAGATTATAATTTTACTTCACTCCTTTTATTAATGCTTGATACGATTTAGATAACACTTCACTGATACAGAGATCTGAGATATTCTTTAATTAATTAATTGCACTTTTTAATTTGTAAACTTATTTTTCGCCTCAAACGAATACATATTATATTTCTTGAGGACACTTTTTGTCTCTTGTTAGTAACTCTGTCTGCAGGCAACTGAATTCTAGATTTGTAAATTTTGCTATATTTCAGTTTCTGATTGGCTAATCCTACTCCAATAGAATACCTTCATTTAACTAAAGCTTTTTCTGGTTGTTGAGTGGCTATTTTATAAACTGTCACTAAAATTACATTATTGTTACTCCAAGAATCACAAGTAGTACTCTTAAACTTTTTTTACTCATTATTGACTCAAGGTTACCTCATTGTTACCTCATTGTTAGCAACGTTTAACTTATTATTCTCACAGCTCCTACATTATTAAATTACGTAATATATTCACATAGCATTATTACACTTGGTTGCAATAATATAAGCATATGCAATGACTGTTAAATACATTCTACAAATTATTACATACCCATATTGCTTCAAGGCGGGCTGTTATTGAATTTACATATTATATGATTAGACTGAAATTATTTAAGTGCTAAAAATACTGCCTCAAAATTACCTGGTATAAGTAACACGAGTAGCATCAAATTCTACAACGATCCTGGCCATCAGCTTCTCTTTACTATTAACCAGCGTATCGTACACAATCATAGCAGTTAGTGTTTGTTTTAAAGCATTGATCTTTCATTTAGCAAGGTCTCCTCTCTGTCCGTGAGCAGCCCACTTTACAACTCTGCTAAGGCAAACCTTTTAGCATCTGCGCTACGAGTCTGAACATACCCCCAAAGGTAAAAACCCAAATGGGTCAGGTTAGATCTGGTGAACGTGTTGATCATGATTTCGGTGCTCTTCTCCGATTCAACGAGCAGGATGTGTTACACTTAGGAAGTCCCTTACGTCACGAAAATAATGCGCAAGTGTTCCATCGCCTTAGAACTACATTAACTGACGTATTCCTAAACATCTTCCAAAAGTTCTGGCAAAGTATGTTGTAAAAACTGTAAGTAAATGTGATTGGCAAACGTGGAGAATGTGTCACTCACACTGCCAGCCCACATGTGCACTGCAAACCATTGTTGGTAATTTGTAACTCCAATAGTTCTAGGGTTTTCGTGTGTCCAAATGCGATTTGTGTGTGTTAAATATTCCCTCTCGTGCTAAAACCTTCTCCTGTACACACTATAGTTGTAAGAAATCTTGATTGATCAGTGCATTTATGAAGAAACCACCTGACTAACTAGTCGGGGTGGAAAATCATCCGGCCACAGTGCTTGATCTCTGTTGAGATGATGCATATGTAATTGCTATTCACGCAGAATTCTAGTAACCGAGGACTGGCTTATATGCATGGCATGTGCTATTGCTCTTGTGCTTGTGGACGGAGAATTATGGACCGATCAAGAACTTCCTCTTCTAGAGCCATTGTTCTTTATTTTTTAAACTCCCAAATAAAGCGCTTGCATTTGGAAATTTCCTCTTTCTCGTAGTCATTGATGTACGGCAACAAAGGTGCTGCGATGAGGCAAACGTCTCCTTGGGTAGAGTTCAGCATAAAGATCTTGTGCCCTTTCCGCACTTCCAAAAGCAACACCATAAACGTATTGCATGTCTATCAGGCCTGCGTACGCAAAGTGGAACAATTTTACAACACACTGTAAAACTTTACTTCCAGCAGACTCCTATTAGTTGAGATTGCCTACCTACACCTCTATAGGAAACACTTGGTCACAAAGTTCAGCACAGTATGTGACAGAATCCCTTACCACTTAAATAACAAACCCAGGTTTTAAATTAATGGTGCTGCAAACAATATCAAAGACAGAACAAAAGCAAAGAAAACAAAAGGTACGCGATATTCCAGTAATGTGGGGGGGGGGAACAAGGATCTATTTGATAGAATTTCATCTAACCCGGCGCGGCGTTTGAAAAACGTTAATGTTCTCTAGCTCGATAACAAGACATACATTCCCTGTAAGAAAATACTCAAATATAACTTTGAATAACACCTTAAAATTATTATTCGGTGTTATTCTGCCTCACCCTGTATAAGGCCAGCATATAGAGTCCACTTCTGGAACATTTGATTCGCTGTTCTCTTTGCATTTATAACGAAATGTAAAATTTAGCTATTCCTGGAACGGTTCATCTCGATTAAAATGAAGCAGATACTCATTAATAAATGATACAGAGTAGAGAAGGCATGTGAATGACAAATCAGATTTTTTGCTTCATGTACCACGTACCTAATAAGAAAAAGAAGGTATTGCATTCCACTCAAAAAATTCAATACCGAGATGTGACCGGAAATGCATGATTTGAGGTCCCCTTAATAAAAAGTCATTTTTAGAAAAATGTCCGTGTGTTTATCTCTGAGCAGCATAACTCAAAAAGGGAAAGCCAGATAAATACCAAAACTTGGTATAAGGTTCAGTACTTTTCAAAGACGCCATACGAAGATCTTCAAGAAAATCCCTCCACCTCCAAACTACACCTTACAAGGAACATTTTTAGAAAGTTTTGATTTTCTAAAAAAAGGACTAACGATTCTGATTAAAATTCCACATACTAAATATATTTACATTACAAATAAAATGCTTATCTTGAATTTTCTGGGAATAACCAATGAAGACCTCTAAATCGGAAGGAGTTTTGTGTAATCTTGTATAACTGGTAAACGTTAGCGATAGACGAAATTGTATACACAAAAAATATAGTTCTATTTAAAACACTCAACTTTTTCCAAGTAACTTTTTTGTGGCATAAGCCATTTCTGAAATATCCGTTATTAACAGTTCGAGTTGTTCATTTCTTGGTAATTCTCTTTAAGTCCGATCAACATTCATTTGTTTCTCGCGATTGCATGGAAACAGTATGGAATTTTAAGGTCTGCATACAGTGTTCAATTCTTAAACATTTGACTGTCACTGTTCTCTTTGTATACATAACGAAATGTGTAATGTGGCTATTTCCGCAAGGGTTTATTTGGATTAAAATGTAGTAGAAGTTTGTATACCCAGTAATATACGATAGAGGGTAGAGAAAGTTCATGTGAATGTATCACATCAGAGGTTTTAAAAAATAGAATTGAATAATTTGAGTCACTGCATATAAAGAATACAATGAAACGGACTTGAGGCGTAAATTAAGCAATTTGATAAGCGCTAGCATAAATGATAACTTCTGATGAAAACAGCTACTTTGGAACGAGGAGACTGTGTTGGAATAACATTACCAATATGAAAGCTATTCCCTTTGGCTTGAGTTCCACAAAGGTATTACATCCCGTCCTGTTCATTCCCTCCGCCCCATATGCCTTCACCTCCACGGCTCCTGAATATCTCAAATTCCAAAGTAGAAGTTGGGTCACACGTCCTGTGTTGGCTGAAAGGCGAACTATATATACATGTAGAGAATGTGATGAGATGACACGCTAGCGAAACGTAAATAGGCACCACTGGAACGAAACACTGTCCCATCAGGTGCAGATGTACTTGGCTTTGTCTTGTAGGAGATAGCGCTTGCAATAAAAGATTAACGACTTCCTAATGACAGGAGACAAACATACAGGACTAAGTAAACCAATTTAATTGCGCCATTAACTGTAAACGAAACCAACTGATTACACTAATGAAACTCAAAAATATTTATTACTGTCTCTTTAATGCTCCTGTTTGTCGAGCAGAATCCTTCTGCTTAGCATGGTTCTCTTTTAATCCTTTTACTTTCTCTTCTGCCTATCGAGGGGAAAAAAGTGCACAATCCATATGAATATTCCATATTTAGATATCGCTGGAAATGCAGTATTTGAAGTTTTCTTAATGTGACCAAAGAGTTTTTCCCTAACTAGAGGAAATGTTGTATACCGCCAAAAAAATTTGTTATTTGTATTTTACTGGAAATAGTACATCATAGTTCTTTTGAATACGCAAATAGGTATCTTTAGAAAAGGGCTTCCGTGCATGAGTATCTGTGAATAATATAACTCAAAAACGAAAAGTGAGATGAATGCCAAAATTTATATCTAAGTTCAGCATTTTCCAAAAGATACGAAACAAGACTTTTTAAAGAAAATACCCCCACCAAACTATCCTTTACATGAACATTTTTTATTACTTTTTATTTCCAAAAAAGTGGCTGTTACGATATCCATTAAAATTCTAAGATTTGTTAGTCGACTTATACTCCTCGTAAGTAGCTTACACCCCCAGGACTTATAACCGTGCCCAGCGTCAAAACCCTCTAGAGGAGCATACGAACATTGACTAAGAGAATGAAGAACCTGGAACGGGGGATCTGCGCCTAGCCAGGTATGAGAGTGAGGGAAGAAGATGATATAAAACGAAGGCGAAATGAATGAAAAGCAAATGTGATAATGGAGCAATTGGTGAATGAAGGGCAGAGAACCCGGAGAAAACCAGCCCAGACGCCGCTTTGTCCACAACAAAACCCACATGTGTGTCCCTGGGATCGAACTCGCTGTCTTGGAAAGAGACGAGCGGTTTAATTGCTTGGCCATAAAGGCGCCACCATACCTAAGATATTTATACGACTACTAAAATGCATACATTGGATTTTTTATGAATAGCCTGTGAAGTAATCTTCAGTGTGAATGCATTTTGTTTAATTTTGTATAACTGGTAAATCAGAAAGGATAAACAAATACCTACCAGAGAAAATTATAGACCTAGTTAAAAAAATAGTTTATAGTGCACTAACCATATCCGACATGTTTATTATTGGTTTCACTTTTATAATGTGTTATAATAAACTTTTTGAAGTGCAGTTACCATTAATTCTTTCTCGTGTTGTAATGTAAACATTGGGAATATCAAAGCCAATACATAACGACCCAGCTTTTTTCATTTCACTATCGCTTCAGCCTGAATCCCTCTTGTACCCAGAACGAAATGCACGAGGGCCATTCGAAAAGTTCTCGAAACGCCCACAGATTGCCTGGTTTTCAAAACAACTTTATTTCCATCGGTTTTACTGGAAATTCGGAAACAAAACTGGAATAGCTATACAAAGACATAGCTGTTTGTTACAGTGCACAAGAATACTTGATATATTGAACATAGTGCGGTTATTAAGCACTGCTTAACAAAGGGTATCATGCAACAAAAACTCATATCGATATTAAAAACGTTCTTGGCGACTCTGCACCATTATTTTCAATCATTTCAAAGTGTATCATGTATTTTAAACGCGGCCGTGAGCGCTTGCAAAATGAAGCACGCAGCTGAAGTCCGAAATTCACCATGATAACAGAAATAATCAATGAAGTACACGACATGGTTCTGCAAAATAATTGTTGTGGGCCTATAACCTTTTAGAGAAGGTTTTAGATCGGTGCCGTGACAGATGACTCCAGATCCAAACCGAGTCAATGCATGCATGTATATAGGTTGTATATTGTGCACTGCTGCACCGATTTTGACCAAACTTAGTACAGTAAACCTTTGGCACAAGCCAAAAATTATTGTCTAGCTTAGAATTTGAAGTTGTAGCCGGAAATCGTTGTTGAGCGCTATTTGTAGCGGGAAAACGTCGTTCTTTGGGTTGATGCTACCTGCTGCAGTGTTGTTCCTCGGCTATGGATGCTCATCGGCTGTTGCGTTTTCCATTCCTAGCTTTTCCCTATATATATATATCTAACTCTTGGTTCTCAGGTTATTGGGGGTGAGGTAAATTAAAATAATCTGCATTTCCCTTAATCAGTATAGTTTATTAACAATTTAAATATTTATGGGCAGCTAGCTTTTCTAATCCCACCACTTTAAATAAGTCAGGAGCCTAACTATCTGTACACGCACTCCCACCCATATGCACACATGTGCATCTCTCGCTAGGAGCGTAACACTTCGTGTCGACGTGAATTCTAGAAGAGAGAGAGAGAGAGATAGAGAGAGTGGGCTCTGCGGCCTTGTCTGCCCTTATATAACTGAGCCTAGTGACGCTCACCTCTGCATTTAAAAATGCAACGACGTTTCCAATTGGTCCTCAGACCGTGTTACCTTAACATGTATGAAAATATGTTTCTCTAAATTCCTACGTACACGCGTCACCCTGGGCGGTGTGAAGCGGATTCAATGTCTCCGTCTCTTTCTTTTCTCTATCTGTCTCTCTCTATTTCCCGTACCGTTACCGGTTCCCTGCTTGTTGGCTTGGTGAAAGGTGTGCTCTACTTAGAATTGTGTTTTACCTGGAATTTTGTTGCTCGCCCGTTCTTACAATCTGCTCTGTACAAATGTTGGATGTTGAAAACTTTAACATGTTTCTTGGTGAATTATATTATTACTGTACAATTGTTATATATGTATAGTATATCCCATTTTAAAGTTCCGCCTCATTTCACACGATTAGTTATTTAATTTTATGTGATGCTTACATAAGTTCGCAAGATCACCTACATCTTAATCAACGTTATCGTAATGGGTCAAAGATTGCCAACGTAATAATGATAATCACTTAGGCCTCCACGGTCTTACGGAAAACAAATAAATAGCGTGTTCATATATTATTAGTTGATCTCTCCGACATTGATCATGGAGTAATAACGCAGTTAAATAATTACAACAGCTATGACACCTGTGGCTATCATTGTGCAAATGTAAAGGCGCTAAAACCCGTTGGTTGAAAAATTAACACCATTTCGAACTTATACAGCAAAAGCATGGAACCAGACGAACTACCACTTCTTATTATCATCATAATTTTCATTTGTATGTTAATTTTACCTTTATTTTATTCTGACTCTCGTGCGTTTTCATAGCATTTTGTGTATGTTGGTTATTGAGAATGAACAAGGTTATGACTTAAACTTATAATTTCGAGACTTTCTCTTTACATAACGAGGAGACAACCCGAATATGACAACGTAGAATTTGCTCAGTTGCATTCACTAGAAGTCTTCATTACAAACTGTGATATTTGTGGATGTTCAACAGTTCTTTTTCATAACGTTTTCTCCATATTTTTATTTGTATTGTCTGTTCTTTAAGGAGTCCTTAGAGTGTTAATTAAATCCTTGTTTAAGTATCTTGTATAATAACTTTTAGATGGCTCCAAAGAGAGACAAGACCATTGGGTATGTGCAACTTAAGGTTTAAATATCGAAGGGACAAACCGTCAAAACACGGGCAGGTATTGCAGGTAGTACCTAAATAAAGTTTGGCTCGTTTTCACAGCGATCTCACCCATGTTATGCGTCAATTTGTAACAAATGATGAAACATGGATACTCTAATAAACATTTTAAGAAAAACAATGGAAGAATGTTTCGTGTTCACGATTAAGTATTGTGGCTATAGTGAGAAAATTTACATCAAATTTAGCTGAAATTACATAACAAATAAAACGTATATTTTGAATTTTCTTGGAATAGCCAGTGAAGTCCTCTTCATTCGGAAGGAATTTTGTATAACATTGTATACCTGGTGAACGCTTAGCGATAGACGAAAACGTACTATACAAAAACGTTAGATCTCTTTAAAACACACAATTTATTTCAACTAACTTTTTTGTGGCAACAACCATTTCGAGATATCAGTATTAATGTTATGATTTGTTCAACACTTTGTCTTTCTTTTGAAGTCCTATTGATTTTCAGTTGTTTATGACGATTGCATGGAAACTGTATGGAATTTTAAGGCCAGCGTATAGCGTCCAGTTCTTAAACATTTGAGTATCACTTTCTTTAACTATCATAATGAAATGTCCAACGTAGGTATTTTTGCAAAGGTTTGCCTGGATTAAAATAAAGTAGAAGAAAGATAAACTTTTGTAAGAATAATTTTTATACCCATTATTAAACAATAGAAGATAGAGAAAATTATGTGAATGTACACTTAATATATTTTACAATTTTCGCCATTTAGTCTTCTCTTGATTTTTCCGATAACATTTGGTAAAACAAAGTGCCTGAAAATACAGAGATCCTGCTTCGTGCAGGATAGGCTACTCATTCTGCTGCTTAATATCTCTCCGAGACAGCCTGTACATCATCTATGATTTAAAGGAGATGCTCTTCATGGTGGCCACCTAGTTCGTTGCACACATTGCGTCTCACCACTGCCGTTACAAGAATACGTCTCCTTTGAGTGTCATCAAAATGCGACGAGGATTCTTGCAGACGGTATCTCAGTATTATCCACATGGGTTTCATAAACCAGACGTTTTAACATGACCCTAAAGAAAGTACCCATTTATGTGACGTCTGGAAAAAGAGGTGACGAAGCAACAAGACCGTCCCCTAGCATTCACTCCTCACGATGACAATTCAGATATCTACGCAGGTCAGACTGAACTGAGGGGAAGCTCCATCCAGTTGAGATATTCGTTCAAGTGTGAAATTTCCAATATAAGCTCAGGCAATATAATGACACATAGATTTCTACACGAGAGTCGCCGGATATGACATTTTGGCAAACGTTATGTCATTTGACACCACTCATATCATCTCTAAGTTTGTTACCAACTTACCGAATACTCCATAACCATTAAAGAAGCTTAGTACAGGAAACATATAGGTTTCATTATCATATACAATTTATTTTTACAAACACATTTATGGCATTAACCATTACGAAGCATTTGCTGCCATTACCTTGAATGTTCAAATATTTTAAACTCATTTTGAAATGTTAAACGGTCATTCTTTTGTTTCTAATGAGGTGATTCAAAAACTATATCTATTAACAAGCCAAGTTATGTTTTCCTACTTGCTAAGTGACTGAGTATCATTTCACTAGCTTGTATGCTCTTTTGTATCTATAACAACACGGGGATTCAAACGTTATGGCTAGTGTTTGCGATGATAATAACATAAGATAGATAAAGAAATAAGCTATTATTAACATTGAGAGAATAGCTATAAAATAAGTAATAATGGGTAGGAAACTGAAAATCTTATGCGAATACGGAGGGTTACCCCACTTAAGCTCGGACGACTTTGAATCATCCTCCCACTCTGTCATTGGTCAAACTGCTTATGCTTATTATTGCATCAGTTCACTGCGAGTGTTAGCTGTCTGCTGGGCCAGTCTGAGGCAAAGTTTACCCGTAATAGCTTCAATAATCGCTGACTTGTGGCAGGGGTATATTGTTGGGCTTTCCGATGCCGGCTGCGGCCTTTCAATGATAGTGCAAAGCTGCAAACAAAAAGGTATTGCCATAAGTAAGTTGTGTGTGAGGCGTATAACATAGATGCATAAAAATGGATTCCCACCTAAGGCTCAGTGTGCAAAAAACTAGCAAGAAAAATGTCGCAACCAACACGACCTAAAGCAGTAGTAGCCAAGGTGAGTGCAACAGTGACTCAAGGAAATCCACCAACCCAAAGAAGCATTTCAAACCGCATTGGAATATCCAAAAGGGACCGTCTATCGGATAATACACAACAATTTAGGTTTAGAACGGCGACATAAAGCATGTGGACACACCTTGAAAGAGCGGCACATCAGAGAACGCTTCACCAACGCAAGAAAACTCTATGGACACTACCTGGCAGGTGAAAAGTGGAATGGGTGATTTCTTTAGATAAAGCATGGGTTTATCTAGGTGACACAAAAAAAACCGAGCTATTTATTACTATAAGTAGGCCAAATCAGAGCTCCAACTTTATTCGGGAGGGCAAGGAAAAGTTTTCCAAGGGATTCATGGTGGTTGAAAATTATTGCTCTCGGGGGAAACTCACATTCACAGGGTTGCCAACAATGTAAAAATTAATGCAGTCTGCACTCAAAGGAATGTTATGGACCCAATGTTTGATGAAGATATTCGTCGGATGCCCCAAATGTTTTATGCACAAGGATAAAACATAGTCACACTTCTCGGCCTTCCCAGCATTACTACCACCGGAAAGCTATGGAAATGGGTGTCATGTGAAAGCATTTAAAAGGATCCCTGTAAAGTCACCAGATGCCTCGCCAATGGATTTTTGCAGATTTGGTCTGCTGAAACAGCGCCTTGCTTCTCGGCGACCCACCACAAGTGAAGGATTCTGAAAAGTCTGCCAGGAGCAGTGAGTTAACACTTCCCTTCCTGTTCTTTGACGCAGCCCTCTTCAATGGAATTTGCCCTGCAAGTCACAGTTAAAGTCCGTGGAAATCACATTGAACACAATAGGTGATGGCGACAGGAAACCTCGCCATGAAAAAACATAAGCAAAATTGTCCGAGCTTAACTGGGGCAACCCTCCGTATGATGAAACACTATTTAAATAGTTTATGTACTAAGTGATTTATTTTAACACCAAGTCATTTAGTTGATTAACTCCCCGAGAGTGTACAACAGAGAAAATTATAGTAAGCATACTATCCCTCTAATCCAAAAGAGAACCGCCATATAACCGACATATTTTATAATCGGTCTTAAATTGAATCATCCTGCACATAGAATATTCAAAGCCGTATAAGGGGAGATGAGCCAACCTGTAAAGATAATGTTCAAACCTACGCCGCTGTATCTCCGGCCCTGACATTTCATGAGAGTAAAGAAAGAGGCAGGTATATATTAGAATGGCCACCTTTAGCAATACTAGCGCTGTGAATTTCCATGCTAAAGGTAGCTATTCTGATTTGCTTAAACAGATAAATGGGGACTGTCTTTTAAGTCTGTAATAAATATAGTTTACTGTTGTTGCTTAGAGCTTTGCTCAACATAAACCACAACACGAAAGAAAAGAATAAAAGATCCGGCAAGGTTTGCAGTACTGAGTTGACTCGCACAGCAAAGGGTGGAAGTTGTCTGCTAGGACCAATTACAGGCTCCCTCTCCGGTGCGTACATTGCAGTTTAGGCTGTGTTGCCGATTTTCTCGTAAGTGAAGCACGTGTCGTCAGTAGCTGTTTACTTTAATCCAGGTGAAGTTTGTTTTCTGTGCGCATGCGATTTACTGCGTTGCCCTAGTTTAAGCTTCCTGTAAATGTTTTCTCCATACTTTAAATACTCTAACATAGGCAACTATTTCGTCGTTTGCATTTTACGAAGAGATGGAACAGGTATACACATGTGTTCAGAGGAGGGGTAAGAATTGGCAACACTACCTCTCTCGGTCGCGGTGAATGTCAGAGCCGGAGATAAAACGGCGGTACTATATATACTGTTCATTTTCACGAACGTCATCTTCAGTAATATGCAGAGCTAGGACAACTATTCTTTAGCTTAAAATGTGTGCCCGCTGCGAGTTTATATCGAGGGGAAGGGTATGCCAAAAGTAACCTGGAACTGTAAATAGTAGCGTCAGGGGTAAAAGAGAACAAACACAAAGCTCACAATGAGCAACTCTACCAAACCAGTATTGACTGTGACGTGCAGGTCTGCCTCCGTGTATTCAGTACGACGTCACGTATAATAAGCAGAATGGTAGTTGCGTTGATTCCTTGCTTAATGGATATTTGTTCTAGTCTAGTAATATGTTAACATGATACCTAATTTAATCTCTTAGTTGCACAAGAAAACTATTTGAATGAATTCAAATGCTAAGAAATATTACATACTGAAAGTACTCCTAGCTTTTTAAACTTTAAGTGCTTATTTTCCATTGAAACCATTAATATCCGAGCTAAAACAAGTAATATGTGTAGCCCCATGCTTATTTAACAAGTTTTAAGCTTCCCAGTGTTGAACTGTTTCACAGAAAATAGAACAAATGTTGAAAAGGCATAATTTGGAGTAAATCAATATAAAACCTTATTTTACTCTAATTATTATTTAATTTAGGTGAATGCTGTTATATTGTTGTTTTGAGAAAGGTTAACTCGCAATTCAGCATTTAGAAGGACATGAAAAAGACCGTGACACTGATAACCGTTTAAATTAAATAAAAAATAACTTTAACGTCTAACTGTATGTAGGTTGGAGAAAAAGGAATCCAAAACAAATTTAGCACGTACACACAACTTCTGTAACTCCTCCTTAAATCTGTACGAGATATACGACGCAATAGTTTGTGTTATCTTTAACCCATGCCTTGTTATATTAGTCAGCCACGATATGAGTGCGTTCGGTGGGAAGAGGCATTAACAGTTACGGAATAAGTGGGCTGCATAGGTAGGTAAAGAAAACATACGCAGCTCCGAGTTGCATTTACTAGCGAGGACGAAGATCTGCAAATGTAGCAGTTTTCATTGTTCGACTGTACGTTACACTATCGCCTTGCTCCTCGCCCCCTCTGATCCCAAGCATTGATGTCGTTATGTATTGTCAACAGTGGCGCCCTCCTCCAAGCGCACTCATATGTTGGCCGACAAGATCTGTTCCATATAGCTTTGCCCCGTATCTGTTAACTGTCACATGCACTAGTCACCTCTCAATGGCTGCTGCTGTGAAATAGATTGTTGTGCGATACAAAATAGTCCCTTACTTAACATGATCATTAATGTTATTACATTTGAAGAGAACTGTCAAATTTACATTTTTATTATCTGTGAATTAAATGTGACGCAGCGGCTATGGTCCAAGGTTATCGGGAGGTCGACGCCGCACGGTCGAGTAAACACAGTAACTGCCGCTCGCCAGCGTAAATACCGAGTATATAATTAGTAGCTTCTGAAAGCTCTTCCTTCCCCTCCTCCTCCATAACTCTTAGAACGTTCGAGAACGTTGTGGAAAGATTTCACTAACTATATAAGCCAGCGTTCTCGCGAGTGCTAGACAGTGCGAGGTGAGGAGAGTTGTGGAGTCAGTGGCGGCAGTAGAGTGAGTCGTGTCGGTCAGTCGGTAAGCGAGTGAGCTGGGGGTGAGTTTCCTGTGCGACATCAAGAACGATTCTCCGACTGAATTGGTGACAGCTGTTGTGACGTGCAGTGAATGTTACTGCGGAGCGACGGGTTGTGGGGATCGTGTGTTCAACTCCCGAGTGAAGTGAACCGTCTGGCGTGAAGAAGCTACGTTATAAAGGAAGGTGAGACGACGGAGAATTGAACTAGTTCACCTTAGTGAAGTTAACTCCTGTGAATGTGAACTTCCATACAAACTAGCTAGTGACAAATGAAAAGCTCGACAATGTCACACTGGTGTCAGAAATGGGATATAAAAGTCCGATGGAGGAGATGCTTAAATAATTATTAAGTGAAATGAAGTGTAAAGGAGAAGATGAATTCCGGAATTGAGAAAATGGAGAGTTTGTAAATTCTGGAATGGACAAGATGGGAACAGAAATGAAGACTGCAATGGAGAAATTGAAATCCGATCTCTGCAATGCAGAAACTGAAATTGCCTGTATCAAATCTCAGATAAAGGCAACAGTGAAAGCCCTGAAAACGAAATTACAAAAATTTAAAGCAAATTAAATCTGATGTGGAAGATGAAAATAATGCGAGGAGGAGCGTCTAGATCAGCAAGGAAAACGGCTAAATGTGCAGACGAAAGAAAACAAGAGGCCGCAATAGGCGAGCGTAGGTGACGGAGAGTGCTGCAGCCCTACGCCCAATCGCAGTACAGCCTGCAGTCGATTGGGACGAGGTCAATATCAATGTCACAATATATTACGTAACAGAGTGGAATGCACATAAATCCTTATGAAAAATAGATGGGAGGTTCTTTTGGTGTAAACCTGCCTCTTAGAATGAGGAAAACACGTGCATCTATAACGTTCGTGTTGTTAGCGCCAGCAATGTCACTACTACTACTGACTGAAAAGTCATGCGCATTTAGTGCTTCTTGATTTTAAAGAGTAGCGATAACAATCTTTTTAACCAGAAAAACATAGAATAACCCTGTAGAACAGAGGTGGCGAAAACGTGACTCGTGAGGCATTTTGACTCGCAGGCGCATGTTCCCTCTCTGCAACCGTCCATTTGATTTTCACATGCTGCTGAGTGACGCAGTGCGTGTTGCATATTTGGTGACTCGCGGAAGGAAGTCGTTTTCGCCACCCTTGCTGTAGAAGATGAGAAACCAAGACAGAACACGTGCCTTACCCCGTATGCAACCAGCAGTACGTAAAAGTGGGACGCGTAATCTGAACTGCTCTAGTTGGTTCAAGTCTTGAACGAAAATTACCTATTTACTCTGGGGTGAAGGACCTTATTTCTTACATTGAGACTTGGTTATAGTGCATTACAGATTGTGACAGTGCGCACCATCATGATGTAAATCAGAATAGTTATTTGCTGACAATAACTTCAACTTCCTTCGTGTCTTCTCAGTGCCCATTTTTTGAGTACTGGGCCCGTCTGCAAGACCTCCGGTTGCACTGCAGCCTAAAGGCTTATTGTGCTAACCCTGTAATGATTGCTATTCCTTCACACTATTATTTGTTCCTCACCAGATTACACAGGCCCAACAATGTGTTCGGGTAGTAGTCTTCTGCTTCGATAAAACGTTTCCCAAATACCTTTTATCTCGTTGCTGCTAATGCTTCACAGCAGTCATAACTCTTATTATGTGTAGGTGCTTTCTCACTGGTGTGTGCCTAGTGGCAAAGGCTACTGTTGTTTTTAACTGAAACATACTACATTTCAGTAGCCTGTAATAGAGGTTCATGGTACTTTGATAAACAATTTCCCATGTCGAATTCCTGGAATCATCTTCCACATCAAAGAGTTTTGTTGTTTACACCAGTTTGTTTGTGCCTCTGGTTTCGATTTCAGCTGTGACTATCCTTGCTATCTGAGTGCCCTATACTTCTTACTAAATTCCAGAAACAAAAAGAGACACGCTCGCTGACGTCACAAGGCATCCAGTTGATGACACCGATCTACGCCTTTCACCACGTGAACTGAAATCAAATGAAAATAACCGAACTCAGCTTTTCTAACTATACATGATACCTAACAGAACAGTCTGTTAAGAACAGCATTATTGGGAGATATATTCGCAAAAGACTGAGGTATGTTTAACGATGTTTTATTTCCATAGTGCCTCGTTCAAGTGATACACTTTAATACGAATAGAGCAAGTAGTAGCAAAACTCTAGTGCGTTAGCCATAGAGTGTAATGTGAAAAGTGAAAACTTGGCGGTTGTTTTCAAGTCTGTCATGCATTAAACCTCTCTGAGAAGCCGTGAGCTTAAATTTCACTCATTAAATTATTAGACACTGATTTAATGAAATACGCTCGTCTCGTTCTTGTTCCTCTCATATTAGTCTAATGATCAACGCTCCTAGAGGAACGTTGCAGTAATATTATTAGAGAGATGTATTTTATACCAGGGCTAATTGAAGAAATACTTAAGTTCTTCTGTTGACTGGGTTGCTTCAACAAAATACTCGTTTTTATAATTTCCAACTCATTCTCATTTAAACGGAGTTTTCGTTATCCACTCCAGTACCTGAACTCCTTTAGTGTACACTAAAGAAGCAAGAAAACATAAAATTAGTACTGGGTCGGTAAAAAAAATGACAGAAATATTAAACAATTCTTTAATTCGTTAAGTTCGACCACTTTCAAAAAACGAAGTAGGAGGGAGAAATAAGGAGAATGACTCCGAATGTCACAAAATCGCATGTCTGGTATAACGATGGCTAATGGGCTAAACATCTTATCCGCCATTTGCTGACATTTTTATCGTAACAAACACACCTAGATACACATACCAGCAAAACATCGTAAGCGTACCTTCAACTTTCATGGATAAAACAAGGTTTACATTTTATCTTAAATGCTTAAAATATTATTTTAGAGATCAACAAATCACTTCAGCATTTGCCCAGTTCCCAACTTACTATCGCATTTTTTGTTCCCAAGTGTCTCATAAGGTAACAATATCGGGTCTTAAGAGAAAGCTGATGGTTGCTAAGGTATTCATTTTGGTTGCTATTCTCAGTATTGGGAGATAAAACAATAAGTGTTTTACTTTATTTTAATACAGCATTTTGCAATTAATAGTGCTGTGATAATAATTATGCTGCAATACTGATTAAATATAACGCAATTGTGAAGTCATAAAGACTTTGCAATTAATTTGTTTTGTTGTGATCATGTTACATTATACGATCTTCTCTGCCCTCTATTGTTTATTAGTGGGTATACGAACTATTCTTACAAATGTTTATTTCTCTATCTACTACATTTTAATACAAATTTCATTATAGATACAAACAGAACAGCGAAAGTCAAATGCATAAAAACTGGGCGCTATATGCTGACCTTAAAATTCTATAATGTTTCCATGCAATCACGAGAAACAACTGAATGTTGACAGGACATTGATAACGACCAAGTAAGAAACAATTCGAACCTTTAATAACGGCTATCTCAGAAATGGTTTGTGCCACAAAAAATTATTGGAAATTAATTGTGTGTTTTAAAGAGATATACATTTCTTGTGTAGTTTGTTTTCGTCTCTCCCTTAGCGTTTATCAATTAAAAAAATATACAAAATTCCTTCGGAATAAAGAGAACCCTCAGGGCATTCAAGTTATCTATTTTATTTCTCATGTAAATATTTTAATATGACATTTTAACAAAATCTTTAGAGCCATTTTATATAAAATCAAAAATTTCTAAAAATGTTCCATGCAAACGGTAGTTTGGGGTGGGGGGATTTTTTAAAATTTTCGTGTCGCATCTTCGTAAGCTACTGAACCTAAACACTAAGTTTAGTATTTATGCGACTTTTTGTTTTGAGTTATGATGTTTATACACACACACACACACACGCACGCACGCACGCACGCACGCACACGCGGACGCACGCGCGGACCTTTTTCTAAAAATGCTTCTTTTCTAAAAACGCAATTTTTTGGGTGGAATACAATACCTTCTCTACCCACTACCTATGTGCGTGAAAGGGAAAGTAATAAGAATTTATTGTTCTTTCCAACAAAACGTTTTAAGAACCATATTAATGACACTATGCATATTTCATATATTGAATATACAGGGTGGACCATTTAAAATGAGACTGTGCAGTATCTCCAAAACTAAGCGTTGCAGAAAGAAATGTCTTTGATAAAAGTTGCTTGATATTATGGGGGAAAGTAAATGGCATTAGTCGTGTTTTGTTTGGAGGAGTTATGATGGGCATTTTAAGGTCAATTTGATATTTTAAAATGACCATCACAACGTCCTCTAAATAAAACACGACTAATGGCATTTACTTTCCAGATAATATCAAGTAACTTTAATTAAAGACATTTCTTTCTACAACGCTTAGTTTTGGAGATACTGTACAGTTTCATTTTAAATAGTCCATCCTGTATTTAATTATGAATATATTTTCTATTCCTTTATCCCTACTAATTCCCAATTTCAAATTTATATTACTGATGAAAAAAGTTTAAAAATACTTGTTTCTCCTGAAAAAAATTGCGCATAAGATGTTTTAAAAAATAGCCATCAATAAGCTTTCTCTAATCTAGAATTTCTCATAATCCTAAATGAAACGTAAATGTGTATTACGGCGGTTCAAACACTGCAGCAACCGTGTCTTATTTATATTGCTGCATTGAATTGTCACGCCATGACCTTGAATGTACTACCAGCTTTGTTTTTATCGCCACCCTTGTTAACCAGAACCTGTTGCTAACACACACTCGTTGGGTTGTATTGGTTGTTGCGCTGAAATGCAATTCAACGAGATCGGTGCTGTAATGAAGGTGGTTGTCAAAGGACGAAAGAAGGAAGGCGCTAGATGTATATCGTACCAGCAATGCAATTTCCCGGCATACGTGACGGGTGTTCCAGAGGTCACATTCGCTTTCTTGTTGCTCTCAGAGAATACTGATAGCCCATCTAGGTCAGGTAGACACATACAGAATGTGAGGTAAGAGATGAGCTGAAAAATTCCGAAGAACAACAAACTTACCGCTTGGCTTATGGTTCCGAATAATATACTATTGCAGTGATGCTCTCAAGTTAAAGAAAATTGACGTGTTACCTTCGTATGACTCTCTACCTTCAATCGTTTATTAGTGTGCACACAAATTATTCTTACCATAGTTTATTTCTCTGTTCGCTTCATTTTAATCTATATACACTTCTGCAGAAATAGCTACATTACACACTTCTTTAGGCTACAAAGCGTACAGCTATAGTCAAATATTTAAGAACTGGACGCTATATACTGGCCTTAAAAATCCATACTCTTTACGTGCAATCGCGAGAAACAGCTGAAAATCGACAGGAATTACAACGAATGACAAGTATTGAACAAATCGAGCATTAATAACACATATCTCGGAAATAGCTGATGCCACAAAAAAGTTATTGGGAATAAAATAGGTGTTTTCTGTGTACTACGTTTCCGTCTATCAGTTAACGTTTAGCAGTTATACAAGATTAAACAAATTCCTTCCGAATGAAGAGAATTTCACAGGCTATTCCTACAAAATTCAAGATATGCATTTCATTTCTCCTATAAAAATGTTTAATACATGATATTTTAAACAAAATAGATGGCACCATATTTTAGAAAATAAAAAAATTCGAAAAATGTTCCATGTAAACAGTAGTTTGGGGGTAGAGATTTTCTTGAAAACAGCGTCTCATTTTTGGAAGGTACAGAACTTAGTTACCAAGTTTGCTAGTTATTCGAGATTTCATTGTTGAGTTATTCTGTAAACATTCTCGCACACAGACAGATTTCTAAAAATACTTTTTGTGGATTCAGGGACCTCAAAACGTGCATTTCCGGTGAAATCTCGGTATCGAGTTTTTATATGAAATGTCATACTTTCTCTACCTACTATGTACACGAGGACAGCGTAAGAGTAACAAGCATCAAACTTGGTGTTTCATTTCAGCATCTTCCAAGTGTGTGATACGAAGATTTTCTAGAAAGTAGCCCCATCTCAAACTATCCTTATATGGCAACATATTCGTTGTTTTTGATTTTCTCAAAAAAATACTAATATAACGATGGATCTTTTAAAGCATTCGTGTGATTATAGTATGTATTCCTACAAAGATATAGTTTCCATTTTTTAAAAATAAAACCGCATTTATTTAAGATATTTTATGAAAAATAAAATATATATATTGGATTTTCTACGAATAGCCTATGAAATCCTCTTTATTCTGAATAACTTACAAATAATTAGTAAATCATAAGAGATAGACACAATCTTACTAACAAAAAATGCAAAAATTCCTTAAAGCACATAATTTATACAAAATAAACATTCTTGTGGTATTAACTATTTGTAAAATGTTCTTAGGTTTTGATATGAAATTTCAAATACTTATGCATTACGTCTCGAACCACTTAAAATTTGGTTTCAGAAAACAAATATTTTCGAAAAATATTCCATGTAAAGGGTGATCTGGGGTGGAGTATTTTCTTGAAAATGTTCGTTTCGCATCTTTTAAAGATGATGAACCTAAATACCAAGTTTGGTATTTATCCGACTTTGCGTTCAATGATCTCAGTGAAATTATATAATATAAAATATAATAACAGCCCACCTTAAAGCAATATGTGTATAATATAATATACAAAATGCATGTAACAGTCATTGTATTAATGTTTATATTATTATGTACACGTTCAATAATGTTATACGAATGTATTACGTAATTTATAATGTAGGAGCTGTGAGAATAATAGGTCAAAAATTGCTAACAATGAGGAAACAATGAGATAACATTGAGGTAATACTGAATTAGAAAGTTTAACAATGCTACTTGTAATTCTTGGAAGCAATAGTGTAATTTTTGTGACAGTTTATAAAATAGCCAATCAACAACCAGAAAAAGCTTTAGTTAAATGAAGGTATTCTATTGGACTAGGATTAACCAATCAGAAACTAAAATGAAGCAAAATTTACAAATTCAGAAGTCAGTTGCTTGTAGACAATGTTCCTAACCGGACACGAGATGCGTCCTCGAGAAGTTCAATACGTATTCAGTGTAAAACAACAATAGTTTACGTGTTAAAAAGTGCAAGTAGTTAATAAATAATCTCACAGCTCTCTATATGAGTGAAGTGTTATTTTAATAGTGTCAAGAATTAATAAAAGGAGTGAAGTAAAAAATTATAATCTGTGTAAGTCTACATTCTTAGTGCCACCACTCCCTGTAAAGAGAAACATGTCTCTTTAAATTATTACTGACACAGTCGAGGCAAACATAAATAAATAAATAAATATATATATATATATATATAATGTTTAAAGAAACAGCCAAATTACAAAGTTAATATCTTTAAACTTGGCGCGAAGGCTACCGGAAAACTTAGTATCATACGTGGTTGCAACTACTTCAAGTTCGGCTCCCCAACAGTCGAAATACAATACAACTCCTCCTAAAACAATACTACTTCAACACACACGGAGAGTGTTCTAACATTTTTTTTATTCAGGTGGTCTCAAAACATATAATTTGATATAAATTGCGTGTTTTAATAAAATCTACATTTCTTGTAGGTATAGAAAGTTTTGTCTATAACCTATTTTTTACGAGACATACAAAACTCATTTGCAATTAAGAGTACTTCACATGCTATTCAAGGAACATTCAAGATATGCACTTCATTAATCTTACAAATATCTTAAATATACCAGGTGGCGTAACAGCGCCGCGTTTCACGTGTGTAGATATCCCTTTGTGCGTCCATGGTACGTTTTGTGGTCACGGAAGGAACATGGAATTTTAAAGTCAATCACCTAGCAACCCACTTTTTAAAGGGCATACTATCGTTTACTTTACTGTATACTTCTAATACCCAAAACTAAATGTGTAAATATATAATGAAAGTCTACCTTAAAGTAGATAATGGAGTAAGAGTGAGTAAAGAAGGGCATGTGAATCAACACAAGATTTTATCTCTTATACAAACTATTTTTACACAATCTTGTTTTCTATCTATTTCATTGAGATAAATATTTTCAGAAATAGTTTCATTGCAGTTGTTCTTGTGGGCACAAGCGGAGCATAGGAACCCTGAAGTGATAATACATACTTTAACCGGTGTTGCTATATGCTAGCTTTGAAATTCCATACGCTTTGCACATTCACCAAAAGCGGAAGAATAGCGAGCAAGTATACTATTTTCAAAGTATTAGAAAATTCTGCCAAGAGTAACGAATATTTCTGAAATACTTAGTACCGAGGAAAACGTGTTTGATATAAATTGTGTCTTAACAAAATCTACATTTCTCATACAGAAAAATTTCGTCTATCTCCTGCTGTTTGCCAATTATTCAAAACTCATTTAGAATTAAGAATACATCACAGGCTATTCAAGGAGAATTCAAGTTATGCACTTCATTAATCATGTGAAAACCTTAAATATACCAGGTGCATAACAGCGCCTTGTTTCACGTGTGTAGATATCCCTTCGTGCGTTAAAAGAGTTTAAAACTCAAAAGGGTGAATTCCAAGTAAACACAGGTCAGTGGAGAACTGGAGTATTAGCGTGAACACCTTCGTGCTAGTCCTTTTGCATATAAGCGAAGACGATGAAGGGATTGCGTTCATTAAGAACAAGTTACCAGGCTTGCATTACAGTGTACAGTCAAACGGTGTAAACGGACCAAAAAGGTCTTACAATGTTTTCCACGTCAATTACAGAGGCCTTTTTTCGAGGGAATAAACTCACTTTTTAGTCCGATAAATAACTAAAATGTCTTTATTTGACCTATCAGTATGAGCCCATGTCTATTACTTTCTCTACTATATACTAAGTAGGGGAAGTATTTTATTCCACACAAAAATTCGATACCGAGATTTCACCGGAAATATATCTTTTGAGGCTCCCTGAATCCAAAAAAAAACCATTTTTGGAAACATGTCCGTGTGTGTGTGTGTGTGTGTGTGAACAGCATATCTCAGAAACGAACAGTCCAATAAACACCAAACTTGGTATTTAGGTTCAGTATCTTCCAGAGATGCGACACGAAGGTTTTCAAGAAAATCTCCCACCCCACATTACCCTTTACATGGAACATTTTTCGAAAATTTTAATTTTCTCAAAAATGGCTAACGATTTTGATTAAAATATCATATGTTGAAGATATTTTCATGACAAATGAAATGTATATATCGAATTTTCAGGAAACCTCTCCAAAAGTATTCTTCATTGTGAACGACTTTTAAATAACTGGAAAACCCATAAGAGATAGACAAAATTTTACTACACAAAAAATGTAGATCGCGTTAAAATACACAATTTATGTCATTTACAATTTTTTTTGTTGAGTGAACCGCTTTCGAGATATTGCTTGTTATTCCCTTAAATTTTCCAATACTTACACTTTTTCTCAAATTCGTTACTCATTTTTTTATGTCCTGGACATGCAAAGAGAATGGAATGCGCCACATAGCAACCAGCGCTAAAAATATTTGACTATCGCTTAAAACCTACCATATTCCCCTTGCATCTAGCAGAAATTTACCAATAAGATTGACATCTCGATATCTCGATTAACATGAAGCATATGGAGAATAAGCGTTTGTAAAAATAGTTTGTACAAGAGTAGAGAAAGTCATGTGAGTGTAACACATTAAATTTATTTAATAACATCCGACTCAAAATATGTAGATCGCGTTAAAATACACAATTTATGTCATATACATTTTTTTTGTTGAGTGAACCGTTTTCGAGATACTGCTTGTTATTCCCTTAAATTTTCCAATTCTTATACTTTTTCTGAAATGGGAATTCGTTATTCATTTTTTTCTTTTGTCCTGGTAATGAAAAGCGAATGGAACACTCCACATAGCAACCACCTCTTAAAATATTTGTCTATCGCTTAAAGCCTACCAATTCCCCTTGCATCTACAAGAAAATTAGCAATAAGATTAACGTCTCGATATCTCGATTAACAGGAAGCATATGGAGAATAAGCGTTTGTAAAAAAGTTTCTACAAGAGTAGAGAAAGTCATGTTTTTTTAAAAAACTTTTGCGCTGTTTTTGTTTACCATTACGGTCTATATACACTGTAGAGTTAAATTAAACCTATAAAGCGCCGCACCAAACAAAAAAAAAAAAATATATGTATCGTATGGGACAAGACTGTTATTACTTTCTTTTTTTTCTTACTTCTTCTTCTTATAATAATAATTATCATCATGTAACGGCACTGTATACTGACTTCACTCATATAATAGGTGTTAGAGCGACTAAGGCCTTGTTAATGCACCAATTCTCCATTGACCTGTGTTTACTGGGAACTCGCTTATCGCACGAAGGGATATCTTCACATGTGAAATACGGCACTGTTGGTTCACCTGGTATGGTATTGTAATCCAACACGGTAAAAGCCAGTTTTGTAAAATTAAAAGGTAACAAAAATATCCAGTAAAGAGTAGTTTTGAGGTGGAAGTTTTTTTTTAAGTTTTCGTGTACCATTTTTAGACGATACTGAAAATTAAACACAAATTTGGAATTTATCCAATTTTTGTGCTCAGTAGCACTGTTCTCAGTCTCTCTCTCTCTCTCTCTCATCTTTTTAAAAAGAGTGCTTTTGGGGGGACGGTTTCAGGCTTTATTTCCGGTGAAACCGTGATATGGAACTTTTGGAAGAAATACAATGCTTTACGACACTTTAACAAAAAATTGAGTGTTTGAACAGATATGTGGGACAATTAAACGATCATTAACAAGAAAAATATGAAGAGATACTTTGTTGAAATTTTACAGAGTATTAGCGGTGCCGAAGTGTTACATTGTTCGGAATGCTGGATAATAAACAAAGCTTTCGAAAGAAGAATAGAGGTAGCTGAAATGAGATTTTTAAGATATGTAGTACGGTGTACTTTATTGCTTAAAAAGAAAAATCAAGAAATTTGATATGAATTAAAAATATTTAGCATAATGATTGAAGAAAAGCAAAAAAAAAAAAATAATAGGTACGAACATGTATTAAGAATGGAAAAAGAAGCATACCTCTGAATATTTTAAAACAGACCAAAAGGTCAAAGAATTCCTGGTCGACCTAATTAGAGAGAATCGACCATTTACTTCACCTAAATAGAAGCGGAGCAGACTATTCTAGGCTAATCCTTGAAGAATAATGATAATGATGATGAAATACAATACTCCCGTATCTACCGTAGGTGTGTGGTAAAGTAATACTGTTTCGACGTATGCGTACGAAAATGCATACGGGCCCCCTTCTAATTTATATTTCCGATTGATCTACAACTTCTTCAATGTAATTTTTAATATGGATATCAAAAGAAACGCGTCACAAAATGCTTTAAAACAAATTATAATACAGCCAGCGAATTATAACTTGAATCATAACTTAAATTGAAAACTGTAGTCTATTTCTTCTCATACAAATATTAGCTTCTTGGTGTAACTGATCTTACTGTTACAGTAATACTCCATCTAAACTCAGATAGCGGTGACATGCATTCTTAAAATTTTCCACTCTGTCATTGTTGAATTACTAGTACTTGACTTGGCCGCCACATAATTTTTTTAAGCTGCGCGCAAAAGCAGTTCTGACTCTCTCCACATTCTCATCGTCACACGCGGTGCTCTTACCTTTGTAGAAACACCCCGTAGTTTGGATAGAAATTTTCCACGTACAAATGTTACCAGAAGGGGCTTTAAGACCAAATCTTTGCATATTCACCTGCTAAAGTATGTTTCTCGAATTGTAAGAGACAAAAGCAAGTGTCTTGCAAGTTGACATATTTTGTTTAACTTTTACCATATCTACAAGACGAAAGAAGATCCCTCTATCGTTTATTAGTGGATATACAAACCATTCTTACTAAAGCTTATTTTTCTACCTACTTGATTTTAGTCCAAATTAACCTTTGCAAAAGTAAGCTACATTACACATTTCGTTATAGATATAAAGAGATAAGCGACAGTCAAATGTTTAAGAACTAAACGATATATGCTGGCATTAAAAAAAATGCAATCGTGAGAAACATCTGAATGTTGACAGCACTTTAAAAGAATGACCAAATAATGAAAAATTCAAACCACTAATAACGCCTTTATCTCAGAAATGGCTTGTGCCACAAAAAAGTTATGTGACAAATTGCGTGTATTAAAGAGAACTAAAGTTTTTATGCAGTACGTTTTCGTTTATCGTTTGACGTTTAGCAGTTATACAGGTTTATACAACATTTCCTCAGAATGAAGAGCACTGCATAGGTTATTCCCAGAAAATTCAAAATATACATTTTATTTGTCATGTAAATATCTTTAATATATGGTATTTTAATCAAAATCGTTATTCATTGTTTAGTAAATAAATAATTCCGAAAAAAACCTCGATATAAAGGGTAGTCGTGGGTGGGGAATTTTCTTAAAAATCTTTGTGTTGCATCTTTGGAAGTTTCTGGACTTGGTATTTATCCGACTTTTTATTTTTGAGTTATGCTGCTCACAAACACACACATACGGATATTTTCTAAAACTGCTTTTTCTGGATTCAGGGGGCCTAATATATGTATTTCTGGTGAAATTTCTGTATCGAATTTTTAAGGGGAATATAATACCTTCCTTGTCTACTGTGTACGTGTTAGAGAAATTAAGAAGTTCAAAATGCTTATAATCATTTGTGTATCCTTTGTGTATTATTTGTTTCGTTCTAACCAAAATTACATGTTTCTTTAGAACTACATTTACAATTGTTATTATATCAGGTTGGAACTGGACGCATGGACAAATGTGCGTTTTTCATTAATTCATTTGTAACGTATTTCAGTTCCCCCTTCTATTTTGGCTCTTAAGCTCCGATAAGATGCTGGTACGTTTTTCAAAAAGGTTTCATTTCACTGATGCAGTTATATACGAAAAACCAATCTCAGAGAACCGCGCAAGATCGTAGAAATGCACAATAACTTGGTTTGTGGAAGTGGGACACTAATGTGGCATCGAAGCCCTTTAGGTCGGCATACCAGCACAGTGATTCTTCCTTCAATGAAAAGGTGCAGAGGGCATAGGAATTACATTTCTGCTATTGTAGAAACTGCAGACTGGGCGATATTAGAAGATAGTTGAGCTAACTTCATCGTCTGTCGTCCTCCGTGGACTAGTGGTACCGTGCTAGCCTCTAGTTCTCAAGGTCGCGGGTTCAAACCCGGTGAAGGGCGATGGACTTTTTCGGGCGTAAAAATTCTTAGCATGGCTTCCTTCGGAAGGGAAGTAAAGCCGGTGGTCCCGTGTCGTAGATTTACGGCACGTAAAATAACCTCAAGCCTGATAAGAGGCCCTGGGCAAAATTTCCGGTCTTTCACGCCCAATATAGAATGGGATGCTAAGGACCATAGTAGTTAAAGAGCGTGCATAAATAAAACTCAATTTAATTTAATTCCAATAATGTCTTCGTGTTTGAATTAGCTTAGTTGGAATATTGCTTCTCTGAAAAACATGTTATCTAAAAAGACATATTTTAAAATATCTACACATATGCTTTCAGCTGAGATTTTGCATGCACCCAAATAAGACGTGATCCTTTATTAGGTTCCTAGCTAGAAGTGATCTCATATAATACTTGGCAGTTATTTTACACAAATTTTATATGTGTATTAATGAGCTCTATATACCTTTTAAATTAAGGTTCCGACTCTGTCTCTCATTTTCTCTAAATTATATAAAAACAATAAGAATATAAAGCAATGCACAAAATATATTGTGTTCCTTACACATACACCATTTTAACGAATAATAATAATAATAATAATAATAATAATAAAAGGAACTTTCACGCATAAAGGCTCATTTCGGGTGAAATGACTTTCTTGAGAAGTTTTGTCCGACATCCAAGTACTAGATAGCTTAATTTCAAAGGAGAATTAACCCTACTGTTATGTGGGGCCCAGCTGAGCCTCAAGTTTGTTATTTTAAGTTTAAATATGATTAATAACTAAGCTGAAAATTCGGGATTTTTGTAATGTGTAGCAAATGTAATACTTTTAATATCATGTCAAGTTTACTGAAACAATTCATTACTTATAACTGTAAATAATAGAATAAAACATGGTGTATACTTGGATCCCGCATAGCAGTTTGTGTCATGTTATTACTTCAAAGCTTTTTAGGTTTTATGTTGGATGCCTTGTACTTTCTGGTTGTTCTACACCTTTTTCAATATAAGTTGAAAGGAGAAGGAAAAAAACTTAAATGCATCACTCCGCCAGCACATGGCAGGATGACAGGAACTAAGTACCCACGAGAGGAATTTGCTTCAGACAGAATGTGAATACAGTTTATTGCGCAGCTTGGGATCATTAGCTTTTAAACACTGTATGTCTTATTCCTATATTTTGCCTTACATCCTAAACTTCTAACACATAATGCTCAGAATAGACAATGAAATTTGTAAACTAAATTAAATTGAGTTTTATTTATGGACGCTCTTTAACTACTATGGTCCTTAGCGTCCCAGTATATATTGGGCGTGAAAGACCAGTAATTTTGCTCAGAGGCCTCTCGATTAGACTTGAGGTTCTTTTACGTGCCGTAAATCTACGACACGGGACCACCGGCTTTACTTCCCTTCCGAAGGAAGCCATGCTAAGGAATTTTACCCCGAAAAAATCCATCGCCTTGAGCCGGGCTTGAGCCCGCGACGTTGAGAACTAGAGGCTAGCACGGTACCACTAGTCCACGGAGGACGACATAAAAGTTGTACCTCAACAGTTCGGCATCTGCGATTTAAGGTACTGGAGTAAACTTCTATTAACTTCAGGCTTTAGAAATTATTCATTTGACTAATATCAGTATACCACTTTTGCCTTAAGCTTTTGTGAGTCAGGAAGTAAAGAAAATGATTAGCACTATAGGTTAGAAAACAACAGAAAATAAACGCGACCCAAGCAATCCGAGCAAAACTTCTGCATAATTAACAAAGAAGTTCAATTATTGCTAAATAATGGCCAACCATATTTATTGTCGATTAAAGGAGATACTTTTCACAGAATTTGTTAAAAGCATTTAACGCAATTGTTTTCTTTCCATTTCCCGCGTTTACGTTTTCCATAATGACAGAGGATTCTCAGCCATGACACTCCCGAAAGTATTATTTTCTCAACCGTTGCTAAAGTTCACTGACGGCTTATCTGGAAACCGGAAATGAACTGCAGCGCCTGCGCATAGCCTCTTAAAACCTCTTTCATTTAGTTATAGGTGAATCTGAACAAACAAATTTAGTTTCATAAATTGAACTGTTATAATAATTAGTTTTTTAATTTCTCTGCACGAGAATAACCACAAAATTTTACGATCTGTACCGAACTGTGTTATGTAGAGGAGACGACATGTTAAGCGGGAAAAAAGTTTAGTTTGTCCACCAGTCAATGAGGTGCTCTCTTGTCACGTGACTTTGTTTACAACTTCTTTAAACATAAATTCAGGTCACTTTAGCTTAAAGCGTTGTGTTCTAAAAAAAAATCTGATGTGCTACACTCACATGACTTTCTCTACTCTTGTACGAACTATTTTTACAAACGTTTATTCTCCATATGCTTCATGTTAATCGAGATATCGAGATGTCAATCTTATTGCTAATTTTCTTGTAGATGCGAGGGGAACATGGTAGGTTATAAGCGATAGTCAAATCTTTTAAGCGCTGGTTGCTATGTGGCGCATTCTATTCTGTTTGCATATCCAGGACATAAAAAATTGAATAACGAATTTGAGAAAAAGTATAAGTATTGGAAAATTTAAGGAAATAACAAGCAATATCTCGAAAATGGTTCACTCAACTAAAAAAAATGTATGACATAAATTGTGTATTTTAACGCGATCTACATTTGTTGTGTAGTAAAATTTTGTCTATCTCTTATGGTTTACCAGTTATGCAAAAGTCGTTCACAATAAAGAATACTTTTGGAGACATTCCCAGGAAATTCAAGATATACATTTTATTTGTCATAAAAATATCTTAAACATATGATATTTTAATCAAAATCGCTAGAGCCATTTTTGAGAAAATTAAAATTTTCGAAAAATCTTCCATGTAAAGGGTACTCTGGGGTGGGGGGATTTTCTTGAAAACCTTCGTGTCGCATCCTTGGAAGATACTGAACCCAAATACCACGTTTGGTGTTTATCCGACTGTTCGTTTCTGAGTTATGCTGTTCACAGACACACACACAGACACACACACGGACATGTTTCCAAAAATGCTTTTTCTGGATTCAGGGGGTCTCAAAACATGTATTTCCGGTGAAATCTCGATATCGAAATTTTGGGTGGAATACAATATTTCCCCTACTTACTATACGTAGTAGAGAAAGTAATACATTCTTGATTGATATATTGTTGAAGCTATTGGTAACTGAAACAGAGAATTTGTAGTGTACTGGTTGCTAGTGTGATTTGCAGATATGTCAAAGCGGAAACGCGAAATATATGGTTGGAATAATCCTAAAGATTTGGATAAACCGATGAGTATTACATATTATGGTGATAGTGAAGATAAAGCTGAAATAAATTTTGAATATGATTGGAATTCAGAGACTGAGGATGCTGTAAAAGTGGAAGAGGAAAGCCCTGATGTACACGAATGTGAAAACACATGACAAACTGCCGAAATATCTGCAGAGGATAATAGTAACAATGAACAAAATTCTGAACACCTCATTGCTAAGAATGGTATGATATGGTTAGCTGACCAACCAAACATAACGTAACACCATGCACGATTTAACTTCTGTGCCTCCAAGTTTGATCGCATCATCTCAGACACCACAATCTGTGAGTAAATCTTTAAAATTATTTATTGATGAGCATATGATACAAATAATTGTCGATTTCATTAATAAGAAATCCCAAGTATTTTATGATGACTGGAATGCAAACAAATCCAATAAAAATCTTTTGCGTTACACTTACATGACTTTTTCTACTCTTGTACAAATTATTTTTACAAACTCTTATTCTCCATCTATTTCATATTAATCGAGATAAACATTTGCAGAAACGACCTTTTGACATGCAAACAGAATTACATTTTACACATAGCGACCAGTTCTAAAACTGTTTGACTATCGCTTAAGGCCTACTATGTTCCCCTTGTTTTGTATTTGCAAGGGCAATATAGAAATACAGTAGCCTTTAAGCATCGACATATATCTTAATAGCTGGTTGCTAGGTATAGCACCATTCTCTTTGCCTCAGATTAACACTCTTTGCATATCCAAGACAAAAAATGAATAACGAATTTCCATTTGAGAAAATATGTATTGAAAAATTTAAAGGAATAATAAGCAATATCTCAAAAATGGTTCACTCAACAAAAAAGTTGTATATGATATAAATTGTGTATTTTAACGCGATCTAAATTTTTTGTGTAGTACAATTCTGTCTGTTCTTGTGGTTTACCAGTTATGCAAAAGTCGTTCACAATAAAGAATGCTTTTGGAGACATTCCCAGAAAATTCGAGATATACATTTCATTTGCCATGAAAATATCTTGAACATATGATATTTTAACCAAAATCGTTAGAACCATTTTTGAGAAAATTAAAATTGTCGAAAATGTTCCATGTAAAGGGTAGTCTGATGTGAGGGAATTTTCTTGAAAACCTTCGTGTCGCATCTGTGGAAGATACTGAACCTAAATACCAAGTTTGGTGTTTATCCGACAGTACGTTTCTGAGTTATGCTGTTCACAGACAGACAGTCTCTCTCTCACACACACACACACACACACACACACACACGGACATGTTTCCAAAAATGGTTTTTTTTTTGGATTCAGGGGGTCTCAAAACATGTCTTTCCGGTGAAATCTCGGTATCGAATTTTTGGGTGGAATACAATACTTCCCCTACTTACCATACGTAGTAGAGAAAGCAAAAAGAATAGCATGCAACAAATATTGTTGAAATATATGCATTTTTTGGCAATCTTGTCACTATGGGTTTCTTGAAGGCTAAACATAAAGAATATTATACTGTTATAAAATTGGAATGTAGATTTCCAATTATTGGTTTAAAATTGTGTCACAAGTTCTAAATATAAAAAGGTCTAAGTTCAAGGTAAACACAGTAATAAAGGAGGTGTTATTAAAAAACTTTGTACGGGGTCCGCATTGACCCCAACCAGTGCTTTAAGAAGGTTAAAAAAACATAGCAGTAGGAACGTTAAACGCCATTTTAAAGATGCCACAACGCTCGTAAGCAGCTTTGAATTCCTAGATTATTTTGATAGACGTTAATGAAAAGATTAAAAAGTTAAACGTGTAACATTATTATTCATGGTTACAAAAAGGGTTAAAAGCAAGAATTAATGCCTTATTTCTTCAGTGTGTAGTTACTTACCTGGGCACCACTGGGCGTTAGCTGCTTACAGCTTTTGTTTATCATACCCAGAGAGAAAGTTACCGTGAAAAGAGACTATTGTTTAGGAGTTAGAAAATATGAAAATTATTCACCAACACATAGATTAACAATTTACTTTAAAGTAATATATCCGTTCACAATGATTAGAGCAGCTTGCTTTAACATTTGTTTAACAAATTTATATGCTCAAATACAATATGATATTTTCTTTCGCTTTATACACTTAAAATTCCATTTGAGTTTAAAGCTTTGATAACAAAGCGACGAATACAATAAAGTTACATGAAATGCAAATGTCAATGCTTCTCCCATATAAGAATTTGGAAAGGCACCAAGAGTTAAGGTTAAATTTCAAAACTTTCCGAATAAAATGTAAAAGATAATTTAGAAAAGGCCAAAAACACTGTTGGTGAATTATGCCGAAAACCTCGCTGTCGCTATGGCTAGTTGATCCGCTCGGTCCCTAGCGAAAAAGCGACTGCTTGTATCTGCTGCCCAGGAGTTGCTGGAACCGTCGGAGAGCGTGAGGGCGCTAGCATCAGTAGCGTGTCGCAAACCAGCCAATGGTGATTGTCCATGATGCATTACATGGTGAGGTGATGTCTTAGGTCACTCATGGCGATATGCTGTTCGAAGTTTTGAATGTTGCTATCTCTGCTTACGAATGACATCATCACTCCGAAGCATTGTGACGTGCTGGTTGCACGAGTCATGCCCATGGGGGAGGCAAAAATGGCACTTCTGCTACCATTATCAGTATTTAAAATTTCAAATGGGAGTTTGGGTAATTGGGTACCATTTGATAGTACTCTTCAAAACAAACAACTTGCTTAGCAAATGCTTTTATTAATTCTTATTATTTCAACGAAAAACGCTAATGCCTATTTATGCTGTGGCTAGCTGTAGTTGTCCAGTCAATTCTATAGGTGCAGCAAAACGCCTGAAAACGTCACAAGATTGATGAGCATGTTGATTGAATCTCTCAACGTGCACACGTTTGACAGCTGAAAATTTATGCATTCCTGCAATAACATCAACATACACAACAATATGTGTAGTACAGTGCTCTTCCTTCACACTGCGGCACCGCACGATTGCTCGCGTGCCGTCCGCATCAGCTCGGACTCCCGCCGAAACAGATAATACCTCCGCAACCACCTCATGTTCTTATAGCTACAATAATGAACGGAAAATATGGTTCGGACATGTCAGGGGAAGTAACATTTGTACATGATAAAAATAAAGAGAACACCGGACATACATAATACAATAAATAATTATAAATTAAAGCATTTATATACTCTTTACAAAACGATACTAATGGGAGCAGTGTCATTGACTACATCCTGTGTTCGCAGGACGTATTGCCGTTAATCCAAAATTTTAAGGTTGAAAATAACATTGACTCTCATCATTTTCCACTAATAATAACTCTAAAAATATCTTAGTTAGTTTATTATGCAAGGAATGAAAGCGCATGCGAAACATTTACGCCATTGTTTAAATATAGATGGAGGGAAGCCGGAAAGGAGGCTTTTATTAACATTTTAGAACACTAAATTATATCTTTTGATGCAGATCAACACAAAGGAACTGAAAGTATACAGAATATAACTAATATTATACAGAGAGCAAGCACACACATGCTAACAGGGAGGGGTAATACATCAAACCGCTTAACATCAAATAGTTGGTACAACGATCAGTGTAAAACAGCGAAGAAAGCAGCGGAATGTGCACTTGCCAAATACAGAAGAACATAGAATTTCTTTTACAAATTTAAGAAAGTCATCTAGGGAAGTCCTAAAGCAGAGCACAAAACCGCAAATAACGCTAAACTTAAATTTTAAGCGCTAAAAAAGTTCAAAATCCCTAAAAAATAAAAATTTCAAAAGTTGTAAAGGCTGCCTGGTAGGACGCAAAGGCAGAAGAGGTGCGTCAAGTAGTCGAAAATGGGGAAATTGGTGACATGTGGAAAGTTATTAGGCAGATTCGAAGGCGATGGTCCATTCAGGCAACTATCCCTGCTGGAGAATGGATAAAGTACTTTAAAACAGTCTATGAAGGAGGGGAATTTAGGATGCAATTAAATACTTTGGCCGCTGAAGGGATGACTGAGGCTCCAATTGTGCAAATGCTTGACTATAAAATTAGCACAGCGGAGGTTGTTCATGGAATAAAATGCTTAAAAGAACGGGAAGGCAGCTGGAATAAAGGGCTTGTCAGCTGAGTTTTTCAAGAGTTCCCTAGAAGTTAATAAAATGACAGATTTTTATAGAAAAAGCTTCCATAAAATATTTGAAGGCGGAGAATATCCGGAAGCATGGAAAACCGCCATTATCCAACCTCTTTACAACGGCAAAGGGAGTGACAGCATCCCAGGAAATTGCAGGTGTATCTCGCTGCTCTCTCTATTTGGAAAAATTTACAGTAGAATCTTATATGAAAGAATTAAGTGTCGGGCTAAGACACACCATAGGATTTCTAAATTTCAGGCAGGAAGGCTTATAGGGAAGGTGTTTCGATTATTGACAATGTCTTTGTTCTGAAAACAATAATTGATGACAATTTGAGAAATAAAAGTGGTAAGGTATATACTGTATTTGTAGATTTTAAAATTGCATTTGATACTGTAGAACGCAGTGCTCTCTGGGAGAAATTAACACGAAAAGGACTTTTGGGGAATATGATTAGAGCACTCAGGGCAATTTATAAAGAAGTTAAGTTTGTTATCAATACCGATCAGCACAATGCATCAGAATGTAACATAGCACAGGGGGGGTGGTAAACAGGGTTGTATACTATCTCCGTTACTTTCTAATTTGTTTATTGATGATGTTGTTAGCGTGATGACAGAGGAAGACATAGATGCACCGACAATCGCAGACCAAAAAATACCAATTCTTTTGTACGCGGATGACATTGTAATTCTTTCTAAAAGGATAACATGTTTGCAGTCTGGTTTAACGCTCTTCGACGATATTGTAGGCAATGGGGTATTGAGTTAAATATTCTTAAAACTAAAACAGTCGCCTTTAAAAATGGATACGTGTACGACCAACATGTAAAGTGGACCTACGGGGAGCAAGAAATTCAAAATGTCAAACATTTCGATTACCTAGGAGTGAGGTTTGATATGGGTGGAAAATGAAACAATAACATAGATTTTATAAAACAAAGGGAATGGACCACTTTCTGAAGTATTAAGGATATTGACCAGGGTATCAGATATGCCAGTAAAAACATTACAGACCATGTACGAAGCAATGGTTAGGTCCTCATTACTATACGGCAGTGAAGTATGGGGATGGGAGAGGGTGGACAATGTAAATAAAGTACAATGTAATTTTTGAAAGCGCATTCTAGGGTTGGGGAAGGGTACTTCAAACTATGGAGTTCTTCTGAGGTAGGACGCTGGGAAGGTGCTGTATTTGCTAAACTAAATCTAGTTAGGTACTGGCTGCGAATAATTAAATGTGATCAAAGAACTCTGAGAGCAGTATGTTAACGTCATCAAATGAACAACATAGATCATTCAAAATGGTGGGCGGCGGCGTTACAACGGGAATTATCAAAAATATCCTTAAACGATATCTGGCAAAGGGGTAATGAAAATACACACAGTGCCGTGAAAAAAAGTCAAAAGACGACTTATGTGATATAAACAGGCAGGAAATAGAATCTGATTGTAGATAAAGATCAACATTGGAGCAACAAAATGAAATAAAAGCTAGGTGGGGTAAGGAAACATATATTTTGGAATTAGGTATAAAACAGAGGACGGGAATAGCATGGCTTAGGTTGGGAGGTGGAAAGCTCGCAAGATTGCTGATGTTGATGGCAGGAGGATTTGCCCATTATGGGGGGAACAGGAAGACTGGACGCATATTTTGGCAGGTTGTTTGCAGACGGAGGGTATTAGGTAAAAATTATTACCGGAAGTTTTTTTGACTTCCAACAGACGGAGGACAGCATGCTGGGACTTGATTCTAAACAGTCAAAACTGGCCAAGCTTGGGCACATACTTAATGGAAGTACGTGTACTAAGAGATAAGGTGTTTATGTACATATTCTTTAAATATGCTTGAGCACTTTGTGTGTGTGTGTGTGTGTGTGTGTGTGTGTGTGTGTGTTTGCGTGAGTGATTCAGAGCGTTTTTCAATTTTATATGTATGTATATAATGTGGTGATTATAAGCGTAGTTGTTTCTGGTCGATTGTGCAAGTCACGTATACAGACCAGGTATTTTTCTAGAGAGTATGTACGGTCTTATGACCCATGCGACTGTGTTGTGCAATTAATGTAATACTAAGTACTTAATAAATACCACAACTCCTACTACTACAACAACAATTACCATGATAATAAACAATAATAAGCACATACCCTCTCGCAAGAGATGTTGGAAATGTTGTCCTTCTCAGGAAATTTTCATTCACACTGGAGAATTCAATTTCAGAAAACATCAGGCAAAGAATTTGTTCAACTTTGGAATTTGAATCCTCCGAAATTGAGCAAATTCCCTGCCAGATAATTTCTTTTAGTCCTTCCAATGTACGGGGGTTGTTGCATTTAGTACAATTTTCATACGATCATCAGAGTACGGTAAATTTTTATAATTTGTCTTTAAAGTAATTTACCAACGCTTAATATTTATTTCTGACCAAGTATGATTCAATTTATATGGATATGTTTCATCGTAAAATAACAGAAATTGGAGTACACCCCATTTATATATGAGATAAAAAACAATTGGTTTGAATGTTCAAATAACACACTGAGGTCGATACTCGGTTACATTCTGCTATCTTAAATTTGGGCCACCTTTTAGTTTTCGTATTGTGTTGTTTAATTAATAATGCTCCGGCTAGCTATATGCTATTCGGTTGAACCAGGATCTCCTGGCAGGTAATGATCGCAAAGGAATATGATCAGGTATCACTTACAAGTTCGGCTTTCAGAACTTATTACTTATCTCAACTTAATAATTTAATCGCCATAAATATACAACACGATTAACCTTACAACTTTGCCTCGCTGAAACTGTCTGCATATCTTAATTTATATAGTATGTCCGTAACTGAATATTGTGAGATTATACTGCAAATATAAAACTTATTAACTCGCGGCCTAATACGACGTTAAGCCCTGAGAAACCTGAGGAACAGTGGATATCTTTGTGCGAGCGATGAGAATGATTATGAATAATTGTAACACGACTGGGGTTTCTTTGTAGGCTCTACGCATATATACATTCTGCCTAGAGTTGCCTAAGCATTAAAACAAGCTTCTGATTTATTAATCTCTGGCACGATACATAGCTACCTTTTTCAGTGGCCAATCAACATAAACATAGCATCTTCCTTAGGTTGGAGACTCACGCTATAGGATAGGACTGACTACGAAGGGACTTGGAACCGATCCATTGTTGATATTGTATCTACGCCCCACGAGGGAGCGTCCCCGGGAGGAAGGATGAAGGAAGGCGAGAGGAGACACCGGGCGGCCGGATTCAGGAGCGACGGCACAGCAACGATAGGCTCCCTAGGTTTCCAGATAGAGGCATCCAAGCAGACGGACAAGCAGATCGGGTGTCCAATGCCCCCCCCGTAAGGGGGGGTTGCGACCCCTTCAGCTGCCGTGGTGCGGGCGCTGCGGACCCTTAGCACTCGTGGTACTTCTGACGTTACCAGAAGTACGCTGGGCCGAACATCTGAGCCCCTCCCGAATGGGAGTTGTTCGGATTGGGTTGGACTCGGCGGGGCAGTGGTTCCCGATACCCATGGGTTATTGGGTACGCTTGGCTATGTTAATTCTACCCAGGCGGGGTTGTGAGACGCCTCGAGAATCTCCGGCACCAACCATGAGGGAATGCTGGTAGACGGTAGCTAGAAACTGTCGGCCCCACCGAGGTTGTTCGGTAGTCTCCCCCAGTTAGGGTTCGCCCTGCTGGCCTGACGCGCGTAAGTGGCGTATCCACTTCCGTGCCTGCTTGGAAGGGTCGGTGCTAGAGCTTTCTGGCCCGATTTCGACCAGGCAGGGGGGGCGGTATATAAAATAGGCACCGCTCCTAATGGAAAGCCCCACGAGTTTACTCCTGGGTTTGCGAGGGTGTGGTCTCTGCGTTGGCAGACCCGGTCCCGTATTTAGATGTCCAATGCCCCTTAAGGGATTCGGAAAGCCCAGCAGCCAGCCGAAAGCCGAAGGATGGAGAGAGTCACAAAAAGCATCCTTTTTTCATGCCACTCTGAATCGAAACACCATCACCAACACTTCTGATCCTGAAAGAGACTAACGGGATGAAATATGAATGAAATGAGGAATGAAATGATATAGAGCAGAGGTGGCGAAAACGTGACTCGTGAGTTATTTTGACTCGCGGGCGCACGTTCCCTCTCTACAACCGTCCGTTTGATTTTCACATGCTGCTGAGTGACGCCGTGCGTGTTGCATATTTGGTGACTCGCGGAAGAAAGTCGTTTTCGCCACCCTTGATATAGACGGACAGAACATTCCAAGGATGAAAGAAACCACTCCGCCATACCTACGCCTGTGGACCTGAGAAATCCCCGAAAAAAACAAAAGCAAAAGGTCAAAGTGGATGATCGCCGGGATCGATTCTGAGATTTCCCGAATGCGGGCCACAGACTTTCCCGCCTGAGTCATCCCGCTTGGACCCACGCTATAATTTTCTACTCTCTAAAGTGTAACAACAAGTCGTCTATTTTAAGGCTCAAAGTTCTTTCCTTACGTCATGCCTCATCCTTCTTTCTGCATTGTTAACTGTCCTTGGCGACAGTTTTCCCTTTGCAGAAAGCAGTATCAGCTCTAGCCTACATATCCAATAACAATCTTAAAACTAACATACTTCAAATATATACATTTGTAGATTAAAATTGATTATATAATTTACTTCTATTTTAAACAACGTTTCATTTAAATACCCATAACTTTCGTCTGTAATTATTACAGTACAATTTTTTCGCCGTGACAAGCTTATCTGTATGCGCAGTAGTTGGATAAGCCCATTTATCTTCTAGGAGTCGTGTTGGTGCAGTTATAACAGCAGCAGGCGCGTACACAATGTTAGATGAGGTGACATCACCACGATTCCGAGTGAGTGTTCCACGCAAGGGGAATACTGCAGCCCCTCACTCAAGACTACCTTCTCGTCTCTGCGTTTCTGCCTTTTCACGACCAAAAAATCGAACTGTATTTATTGTTTTTATCTGTTATAGTGGGTGATTAATAATTTGTTTATTAGTATTGATTTCACAATACTGCTCCAAAACCTTTTTTTTCTACACGAAATTTCCATTTTTTCCCTCTACTTTCCTTCGTGGTATCCAAAGACAAGTTGTGACAAGGTATACATCCAGTCGGTAGTCTTTCTTCACATACAAACGTTAACAGATTTAGTGTAACTGAATACTGCAATAATCCTCCATCTGAACTGCGGTGGATCTATAGGCAGCGGTGGAATGTCTTTTTAGCACATATCACTCTGTCATTGTTGGAATTGCTAGTTCTCGATTCGCCCGCCACAGTGTTTTTTTTTTTAAGACTGTGCGCAGCTGGATTTCATAGCCATCACATTGCGATCCAATTTTAATGGATTAGATCTTCGCTATAGTGTTCTTACACTTCTTTCTTCTTTTTCTAATTACCCTCTCCGCTAGTAGGGCTTACACACCCCAGGACTTACACGCAGGTGCCTGGTATCAGAGGCCTATCGCGAAGTACAGACTTTGGATCAGAGAGACGGCCAAGATGGATGAGCAGCCCGAAGTCTTGATATGAGAGCGAGGAAGGAGATGATATGAAATGACGGCGAAATGGATGAAAGGAAAGGTGATGTAGCAGTTAGTGGAATGAATGGGGGGGACAACAAGTCCGCTCAGATGCCGCTTTGTCCAGCACAAACCCCACATGCGGTTTCCTGGAATCGCCTTGGTGAGGGGCGAGCGGTCTAACCACTCGGTCACGGCGCCCGTTCTTATACGTACTACAAAATAAAGGGTAGTTAAATTATATTCGAACCCACTCACGACTTCACTACTGCGAGGCAACCGGCCATCGCTGGGGGAAATTACGCCGGCAAAGGTGGTCTAAAATCCATGCCTTAAAATAGATGCTGGAAATGTTGAACTTCTGCTCTCAAAAGGCAGCATATCTCGTGTAAATATTCTCGCTCAATCTCCACAGCAGGAATTCTTGTGATTTCTTGCACAATATTTTCTCTAAGTCCTGTAGTTTGCGAGGATTGGAACGATACACTTTGTCTTTTAAAGAACCGCATAAATAAAAATTACAACTCGTTAGCTCAGGAGAACGAGGGGGCCACAAATCAACACTAATTATTCTGTCATCAAACACCTCTCTTAGTGCATTTAATGATTCGGCAGCCATATGCGCTGTTGCAAAATCTTCCTGGAATCAAGCATACGATTTCTCTTCTTCTGTCAAGCGATAGCAAAACGGCCTCAGAATTAACCTCCGATATCGCTCTGCATGTATTGTTTCATCAAACAATATGGGCCCTTATTATTCTTCTAGCACTTATCTCACACTGCACTCCAATTTTCTGATCATAATGAGGCGTTTCATCACAAGAATTCCTGCTGCTGAGCTTGGGAGAGTGAGCGAGAATATTTACACGAGATATGCTGTCTGTTTGAGAGCAGAAGGTCAGCATTTCCAGCATCTATTATAAGGTAAGGATTTTAGTCCGCCTCTGCCGGCGTAATTTCCCCGGCTACTGTCGACTGTCTCGCGCAGTAGAGAGAGACCGCCAGTGGGTTCGAATATAATTTAACTACCCTATATGTAAGTGTGTAATAAAACTTTATCTACATCAACAATAACATAAATAAGCATTTGTAGAAAAATGAGTAAGAAAGTCGTATAAATGCCATCAAATTTTATTTGTTATACTTCTTGTAAATTATTTAAATCACGTTTCCGAAAGTTGTTTCCCCTTTAGTGCATAACTGCATGAAACCTAGAGGCAGGCTAACATTTCAAGTACGCAGATAATACGAAACACCAGTGTGCTGCAATCGTCACCCAGTCACCAATCAATCACGCTATGTCAAGTGTACTTTGTACAATCAGAGGATCGACTCGGAGCTGATACGATGAGTGCCACCATGCGTTTATAGATAGGGGCACAAAGTGAAAAGCCACGTGTTCTGTCAACACTCACATGAAGAGGTGCAGCTAATTGCAGCACCCGCTACAAACACTGTGGTAAGCCTTTGGTTAGGTACTAGAGCATTAAAAACAGTCGCAATGCAACACTGTAACGTATGAATTTCTATACAGTAATAGTACAGAGTGTAAAAAGAGTTGTCCTCAACACGCCATTTTTATTGGAATGGCATTATTGAACTGTCGCCTGAATTGTTCGTCTTAGCACTGCAAAGTTTATCCATTTCCATTTTAAACAATTTTGTGGTGTTTAAATATAATTTAAAAACTAATTTGTTGTCAGACTTCAGATGAAGGAGCCTACAAGTTTAAAAGATCACATGTAGCAAGCATATTGAAGTAAATACTGGCAGATGACAGACAGTACATTCTTATCAGTGTAAAATTTGAAGCGATAATTCCAGCTACACAAAAAGAAACAGCTGAGGCAGTATTTTTAACACTTAAATGATTTCAGTCTAATTATATAATATATTAATTCAATAACAGTCCGCCTTAAAGCAATATGTGTATGTAACAAGATATAAAAAGTGTATATTACAGTCATTGTATATGTTGTTTACATGTGTAATAATGTTATGTGGATGTATTACGCAATTTAATAATGTAGAAGCTGTGAGAAAAATACATTAAAAGTTGCTAATAATGAGGTAACCTTGAGGCAATAATGAATTAGAAAGTTTAAATGCTACTGGTGATTCTTGCAGCAACAATAATGTAATTTGAGACAGTTTAATAAATAACCCATCAACAACCAGAAAAAAGCTTTAGTTAAATGAAGGTATTCTATTGGACTAGTATTAGCCAATCAGAAACTGAAATATAGCAAAGTTTACAAATTCAGAGTTCAGTTGCTTGTAGACAGTGTTCCTAACCGGACGCAATTTGCGTCCTCGAGAAGTTTAATACGTATTGTGTGCGAGAAAAAAAATAGTTTACGTGTTAAAAAGTGCAAGTAATTAACAAAAGAATCTCCCAGCTCTCTATATCAGTGAAATGCTATTTTAAATCGTGTCAAGCATTAATAAAATGAGTGAAGTAAAATTATAATCTGTGTAAACCTACATTCTTCAGTCGCAGCACTCCCTGCTAAGACATCCATGTCTCTAACAATAAATACTGACGCAGCTGAGGCAAACATAAATATATAATATTTAAAGAAGCATTCAAAATTACAAAGTTAATATTTTTAAACTTGGGGCAAAGGCCACCGGAAAGTACATTTTTGGGGCGAAGGTTACCGAAACTTTTTACCACACGTACAGTTGCAACTACTTGAATTTCGGCTCCCCAACAGTCGAAATACAATACAACTCCTAAAATAAGAACTACTTCACGGTTAAATGCAATTAAAGAGATAGGGGCATTTAATCAAAATCAAACTAGCATAATTGGAAAGCCCAGAGAAAATTACATAAATGCTATGAGTTTAGTAAATATTAATCAATAAACAACGTCACAATCACGCATTGTTTTTTGCAATGTTTTGCCGTAAAATAAAGCATAGGCGACGGTTTTATATTTTGAAGGCGAGGGTGTAAAGTACACGTAAAATAAAGACTTTACCTAAATATGGAGGAGGGAATAGCATCTCTCCAACGATTTCAGAATCCACCGTTAAATTTTAAGTGTTTAAAGCAGCGCCAATGAACGGCCAGTACTAACAGAAGAAACTTAGCCAATGGAAAAATAGTAAGAATTGACTTGGTGTATAAAATTACGAAGGCTGCCATTGTATGGTATATAAGGGTATTCAGCAGATTTAGACTCCGATATTTTAGTCACTAAGACGACGTGCTGCGTATTGGTAGAAAATACATGACGCCAGAAAGAAAAGTAAGTCACAGATCAATGCGCAGGATTTAAGTAATAGTTAAAGTAAACTGTTGGTGCACATGGTATTGTTGGTAAAGAATGGTGCACTAAGGAATAAAGTAAAGTAATTGCTATTAAGTCCCGCACGGGAAATATACTGGGAGAATGTACCCGCAACAGAGAAATACGAAACAAAGGAACGATGACACAGCAAATAAATAAAAATACATATGCGCCGGAGTAGTGAACAATAGTGCTATAAAGAACAGGAACAAGAAAGAATTGTGACAGTTGGGTCTCGCTGAGATATTCCAGATTCAAAACGCACGCTGTCGTGCATAAAATAGCCCATTCCTCTAGTCAACATAGTGTTCCCCCCAGTGAGGTAACTAAGCTTTACCTGCACAAGTTAGTATCAGTTCTCTATGTGGCTGGCCTGAAAAAACACTCCAGGGGCATACAGACTAACCAATGAGCGATTTTTGTAATTATGTGGAATTAAGGGGTGGTTTGGATACCGTCTCTATGAAAGAGCTTCGCTACGGTTGGTACGCAAGGAAAGCCTACACCAATTACAAATAATTCTATGTTTTATAGAAAGGGTTGAAGAATTATTTGCATATGGGAAAATTAAATTAAACGGAGATTTATTTATGGGCTCTCTTAACTGCTGTGGTCCTTAGCGTTCCATTCTATATTGGACGTGGAAGACGCTAATTTTGTTCAGAGGCCTCTTTATCGGGCTTGAGGTCCTCTTACGTGCCGTAAATCTACAACACGGGACCACTGGCTTTACTTCCCTTCTGAAGGAAGCCATACTAAGGATTTGAGCCCGCGACCTCGGAGACTAGAGGTTAGCGTGGTAACCACTACACCACAGAGGACGACCTTTTCATGAGAGGCTAAAGTGAACTACAGCTAAAACATATACGAGAGCTCTCACCAGCGACATGGAGACAAGGTCTCTATTAAACGGCATTAAGAAAACAGTAGCATAGCACGAAAATATAAGGTTTAAGTTTTAATGTTACCCTTCGGTAGTTTGGTCATACTTTGAGGGAGGTAAAGTACCCCGCGAATCCATTGGCTAGTATTAAGAGTGTGCTCAAAAACTGAGGTGGTCATGCTGGAGGATTTTGGTGGGACTAGATTTTGTCAATGCCAATACAAACGGCTCCGTTTCATTTTGGGCCACATTTTATGCACACGTATATATGAAATTGCGGGATAAGGATTACATCACAATCAGAATCTTGCAGGGCATATAGTGATCAAACGGTGTTACGAAAAAAGAAACAAGAGTGTTATTCTAGTGAACCCAACCTGCCTCCCATCTCCTGGTCATCACACCCACGTCACAACCCATTTCAGCAAACATCGACGCCGAGGAGGATTGTATCGACACAGAGAGTATACCTAAATACAAAAACAGCATAGAGGTAAGAGATCATCTCTAAACCGGGCATCATCATAATCATCTGTCAAACCCAAGGCATAGGTGTAGCAGTTTGGGGAAAGGGCTAGAAGTTATTGCACGTGCAGAAATCTTCAAGAGCAGAACACTTTTTCTTGAAGTATTTATTTAAGAACTCGATGGTTTATTTGCGACTACAATATTACATAAAATACATTAGACATACAAATCAATAATGGAGTAACAAAGACTCGTAATGCTAGAACATACATGGAATATTACATAGGTAAATTAACTGTACTCGTTAGCATGACAAATCGTTAAGGAATACAAAGTAATGTGTTACAGTTTAAATTGATTTATTCATAAAAATATGTTTAAAGTAACGCATAGTATTCTGAAAGAACTTTGGATTATTCAGAAATGTAGTAATTTCTGATATTGTGTGTTTCTTCCTAGAAGTACTGCATGTGATGCATTCTGTAAGGATGTTGGTTTAATGTTAGGAGTGTTCTACAGATGCTGCATACTGGCGGCTCATCTTTGGATATCAGGTAGGAGTGAGTTAGTTTGGTGTGTCCAATTCTTAATCTTTTCAATAAAACTTGATCTCTTTTTTGTAGCTTATATGTGGATGATATGTATTGTAACGAACGTGAGTGAGGAGATCCGTATTGTAATTATTATTTTATATTCATTGATATTATTTTATTAACGTATCAGAAGTTTCTGAATTCATATACAACCATATTTATATTTCTTATTTCTGCTCAAGTCTTAGTAAATTGTATACATGACAGCAAACAATGGTTTGTCACTTCCTTCGACATTTCAAAGGGATTTCACCATGCCATCATTTCCTCGGGGACTTAGCTGCACCCTGTGGATCACATGATCCTTGGAAAGTCTTAAGCCTACGCATTTTCCAGGGTGTTGGCAGACCATATTTAATAATAGCTGCTATGGTATTACAATGAACCCCTCTAGGGTATTCAACTCTACATAAACAAGCGCTTGAGCTCTGCTCGGGGGACTTTGTGTTGTAACTTAGCCGGGACCGCTATGGTACCCGTCGACGGCCGCTGCACGGCCGTTCCGAATAGTTTCATTTGGCGCCACTAGCGGCTCGACAAAGTCGTGTTGAGTATTGGCTTCCTCATCCACGACGAGAGTTTCTCAATTTAAGCATTATAAAATAAAATGTTAATAATAATGTTAGCTAGTACCATCATCATCCCCGATCTTGTAAACCCAACTATCGCACGGTAGAAATGTAACACTTTATAATATAGTCAGATCACTCTAGCCAAGCGTTTTAATAACTGTCTCTACCTCTGTAATCTCTCATTTAGCTATTCTCCCCAGCGTCACAACTTAGCACGTGACAGTATTCATACAAAAGTCCATTGCCGCTTCCATTGTAGTAAGGGTCCAAAACTTCTTAATCTTCTTATTTATGAATTACAGTAAATCTCTGTGAGGAGTATGTATATTTTGGATTGAGGAGTTTTATATGCTTTGCTTGCTGCAAGGTCTGCCAGCTCATTACCAGTTATGTCACGATGTGAAGGTATCAATGAAATGATAATTTATTTTCCCTTTATTTTCAATGAATTGGTCAGGATCTGAATGTCCTGCATTAGTTCATGGGTCACTAATTGCTTGTATGAAACTACACCGGCTGGATCATTTAAGTTGGGACTGTACAATATCTCCAAAACTAAGCGTTGTACAAAGAAATGTCTTGAATAAAAGTTGCTTGATATTATTGGGGAAACTAAATGGCATTAGTCGTCTTTTGTTTAGAGGACGTTATGAAGGACATTTTAGAGTCAATTTAATTTTTTTTTAAATGGGAACCTACAGTTTGTATATTTATTTTCTGATGAGGAATAAGGAAAAAGATAAAAGAGATGGTTTCCAATTAAGAAACGTAATTTGACACTCAAATGACCATGGATGGATGGTCCAACCTTTCATTGTCCTCTTCGAACAGAGCCATTCAGAATTTTTGTTGTTATGTATGTTTGTGTAGGAACAATTGCAAAGTGCTCGATACAAATGTTTACTTTTGTATAAAGAGTAAGAAAACAACCTAAAAAAAAGTAAAGTTTCCATTTAAAAGTTTTTAATTGACCTTAAAATGACCAACGCAATGTCCTCCAAACAAAACCCGACTAATGACATTTACTTTCCTCCTTAACATCAAGCAACTTTTATTTAATACCTTTCTTTCTACTACGCTTAGTTTTGGAGATGTACTTAATAGTTCACCCTGTATATTAATTGACTACAAAACAAATTATAGTTTTCGTGCAGCTCTACAGTTGTATGTGAAGAAGTTGACAGGATCCATCTGCTCGTCAGCTATGTTCCTGCTACGAGGAGTAGGCTGACGTAATCTTGAGAAGAGTTACCCTGACGAAATTATGAACAACGATTAGGATACCTGGTGGAATAAAATATAGGAGCAGCTATTCGCCATATTGTATTCGTTAACGTATTTAGAACATATTTGGGACAATCCAAAAAAGACAGTAATGAGTGTCCTTTCCAAACCATGGAGTAATAATTACAAAACCGTTAGGGGAGAGAAAAATTCTGTAACGTTACATCTTTCCGTAGATTTTTACTTTCTCTACTACGTATAGTAAGTAGCGGAAGTATTGCATTCTACTCAAAAACTCCATACGAGATTTCACCGGAAATACATGTATTGAAGCCTCCTGAATCCATAAAAGCATTTCAGGCAACATGTCCGTGTGTGCGTGTGTGCGTGTGTGCGTGTGTACAGTATAACTCAGAAACGAACAGTCAGCTAAACACCAAACCTGGTATTTAGGTTCAGTATCTTCCAGAGATGCGACACGAAGGTTTTCAAGAAAATCCCCCCACCCCAGATTACCCTTTAAAATTTTCGAAAACTGTTCCATGTAATCTTCTCAAAAATGGCTCTAACGTTTTTGATTAAAATATCAATATATAAGATACTTTCATGACAAATAAAATTTATATTTTGAATTTTCTGGGAATGTCTCCAAAAGAATTCTTAATTGTGAACGACTTTTGCACAATTGGTAACCCATAAGAGATAGACAAAATTTTACTGCACAATAAATGTAGATCGCGTTAAGATACACAATTTATTTCATACATTTTTTTTGTTGCGTGAACCATTTTCCAGATATTGCTCGTTATTCCTTTAAATTTTCCAATACTTAAACTTGTTCTCAAATGGGAATTCGTTATTCATTTTTTTGTCCTGGTAATGCAAAGAGAATGGAGTACTCCACATAGCAACCAGCTTTTAAAATATTTGACTATCGCTTAAAACCTACCAATTTTCCTTGCATCTACCAGAAAATTAGCAATAAGATTAACATCTCGATATCTCAATTAACATGAAGCATATGAAGAATAAGCGTTTGTAAAAATAGTTTGTACAAGAGTAGAGAAAGGCATGGGAGTGTAACACATCAGATTTTTAAAGTAATTTTATCTTTCTTTGTTCGGAAAAATGCTCAGAAGTTCCGTTATTCCAGATTTCAAAGCTTAGTTAATTTATAGCACTAATTTCCGTTTTGCTAAACTTTACACAGAAAGTTGGTAACTTAAACACGTTATTCAATATCCATTCATAAAAGAGAAGATTCTTTTTAAACTGAAAATTCTAGCAGTTTATTGACTTAGAAACTTTGGTAAGGCGCCCAAGTCTCAGGTTGCAAAATCGTAAATTGCTTCCCCTTCCCTTGTCTTGCTCCATCTTCTACATGGATTGAAAGCAGGGATGGGGCTGTTTTAAACTAGAATAGAGGAGCCCATTGACCGCACTCTAAATGATACCGTGCTTCGTTGTTTCGTCCATAAACCCACATTAGCAGGAGCGGAAGAACAAATTAGAAACAAACTGGTGGAGAACCATCATTAAAACAACTCAGAAAATGACCTACAAATATTATTTACCAGAAATGTTTGAGCTTTTGCTGTAGCCATATCGCGGGTGTTTATGGGAATGATAAAACTTGTAACGAGATTGTATTCAGTAGAGCGCAGTAATGAGCAAGCGTGATACAGAGCTCTTTGTATCACTGTGTTTGTGAAATTGCATTGGAAGCGGCGCAATGATGGAACTCATAATTTGATTACGTCATTACCACAACATCCAATGGGATAACGGTCGCCAAATAATACTGAACTGGGAAAATAACTATATTTATTATTAGCTCAATTATTATTATTATTATTATCATCATCTTGATTGTCTAAATACGCTTTATTACGAGCTAAATAATTCCTTTTTACGTTTCAGTACTTCGTTATTTATTACTATTTTGGGTCTTAGAAGGTACTTTACTTGAAGTAAAGACTTGAAGTCTCCAACATCTGCTGTCAATTCTGCTGCCAACTGTTACAGTGGTTCGCTAGGAGATCTTTCTCTCAGGGTATGCGTGTGCATAGTGTGAAAGGATAACACAGTTTCAATTGACTGAGATATTTAATGTTGTCTAACACTTGAGCTATTGAAGCGAGTTGTCGACCGCTTGAAGATAAAGAATGAAATTGGAACTATGGAATTGTTACATCTGCTAAGTTCTGCAGTATCGATTTTAGGGTTTGAAATAACTGTTTCTGCAATAAAAGAAACTAGAAGTGTAAATTGCCGTGAGTCGCTAAAATGCTTACCAGCAAAACCCCTCGCTGCTACCGCTAAGTAACTGATTACCTAGCGCGGTCTTAGGCGCTACGAACTGCCGATCACCGTAAAAGACCTGTCCGCAAGGCTGTTTACGAAAGAAAAGAAAGAAAGACGCTAATTTTAGCAATACGCGCTCTTTTATTAACGCAAGTCCCGCCTACTTTAAAACTAAAGTTCCTACATTATACGACACCAAATCTTACTCGTCTGATACATAAATTTTACTACCAAATTTTAAAAGTTCTTACTCTTTTTCCGAACTGGCCTACGTGTAGCTACCACATCTCGTATTCCTTAATGTTTTGAATTCTAGTTATCTGAGTATTAAGTAATGGGTTCCTTGTTTACTTAAGTTCGCCGGAACGCTTAATTACCTTAACTGCTCTACAGTTAACCCATAGTCTGCCTGGTACAAACTTTCTTATTCATTTACGAAGTAGTAACTCTTTCTTCTTCCATTGTGCATTGATTCAGTGTATGGAAAGTATTTAATGCACTTATTTGTTTATTTCCCTGTCACACCTGTATAAAATTATTTATACCTTCCCGTCAATAATTGTTTTATTAGAATTAGTTGTTCTTTCACTCAAGCCGTGTGTTGGACAGGGTTGGAAAGGTAGAATCAGACGACTGAAAAACATGGCAACAATTTAATGGCGTGCCGGGATGTTGCCATGGTAGCTCAGTGGTTAGAGCAACCGGACGGAGACCGGGAGATCCGTGGTTCAAATCCCGGCTGTGGCATTAAATTTTTCAGTCATCTGATTCTACATTTCCAATTGTTTTATTAATTAACATGTGGAGCTCATATTTTGCTAGAACATTTTCCCGTTCAAGAATATTTCGCTGCATATTATGTCCTGGATTATTATTTTAACATCAGCATAGAGTAGCATATTACTTGTATGATTCCTTAAATAAACTTAAAGTTTTATAAATTAGTGACGATCCAAACCTAATTGATGGTTGTGAAACAGAGAGCATAAAGAAAAAAGAATGTGATAAAATAAATGCGGCAGAAATGAAATACCTCAGAGCTATTAAAGGATGTATAATAATGAATAAAGTAAAACATGAAGAATTCAGTGAGGATTTAGGTATTAGTTCTACAAATGACAAAACAAAGGAATATAGAGAAAGAGGATGGACAAAATCCTATATCCCAAACTAACATGAATTCCAAACATATGGAAAACTCTGATGTGTTACACTCACATGACTTTCTCTACTCTTGTACAAACTATTTTTACAAACGCTTATTCTCCATATGCTTCATGTTAATCGAGATGTTAATCTTATGCTAATTTTCTTGTAGATGCAAGGGGAATATTGTAGGTTTTAAGTGATAGTCAAATCTTTTAAGCGTTGGTTGCTATGTGGCGCATTCCATTCTCTTTGCATGCCCAGAACATAAAAAAATGAATAACGAATTTGCGAAAAAGTATAAGTATTGAAAATTTAAGGGAATAAGAAGCAATATCTCGAAAATGGTTCACTCAACAACAAAAATATATATGACATAAATTGTGTATTTTAACGCGATCTACATTTTTTGTGTAGTAAAATTTTGTCTATCTGTATTGGTTTACCAGTTATGCAAAAGTCGTTCACAATTAAGAATACTTTTGGAGACATTCCCAGAAAATTCGAGATATGCATTTCATTTTTCATGACAATATCTTAAACATATGATATTTTAATCAAAATCGTTAGAGCCATTTTTGATAAAATTAAAATTTTCGAAAAAATGTTCCATGTAAAGTGTAGTCTGGGGTGGGGGGATTTTCTTGAAAACCTTCGTGTCGCATCTCTGGAAGATACTGAACCTAAATACCAAGTTTGGTGTTTATCCGACTGTTCGTTTCTGAGTTATGCTGTTCACAGACACACAGTCACACAGTCTCTCTCTCTCACACACACACACACACACACACACACACACACACACACACACACACGGACATGTTTCCAAAAATGCTTTTTTTGGATTCAGGGAGTCTCAAAACATGTATTTCCGGTGAAATCTCAGTATCGAATTTTTGGGTGGAATACAATACTTCCCCTACTTACTATACGTAGTAGAGAAAGTAAAAAACGATATTAGAGAATCCAGGAGAAGGTAAAAGGATACATGAGGCCGGAACAGGAGATATATATTAATCAATGAATAGATATTAATTATTATTATTATTATTTTAACGCCACCCTAAATGAATCAGTGAAAAGGTAGATCTTCCACAAAAAATTAAGTTGAAAAAATAATATTTTTTCAAATTTCCTCGAACTGATTTATTCAATAGACTTTAGTTACAATATTTTTTCGACAATAACTACACCACCATAAACATGGTGGGTTTCAAATTGAAAATGAGGTTTTAGTTTGATAAGACTTTCTTGTATTTTGTGAAATTGCTCGAAACATATAACTTATTCCTTTTTTAATGTTAACATTATTAATTAATTACAATCGGATATTCTCAGCATAAAATCACATTAAATACAAACAGTTACATAAGGGCCAGCAGTCCACGGAAACATCGGCTGACTCCTGAAAATAGTACGGCTGAATTAAAACTGAATCTCCTGTATAAACACCTAAATTGCAAATATATTTTATATATGTTTTTCTTTTTACTTTCTCTGCTACGTATAGTAAGTAGGGGAAGTATTGCATTCCACCAAAAAATTTCGATACCGACATTTCACCAGAAATACAGGTTTTGAGATCTCATGTATCCCCTCCCCCCAAAAAAAATTTTTAGCGAAAGATCCGTGTGTGTGTGTGTGTGTGTGTGTGTGTGCGCGCGTGCGCGCGCGCGCCTGTCTGTGTAGCTGTGAACAGCATAACTGAAAAACGAAAAGTTGGATAAATACCAAACTTGGTATTTAGGTTCAGTATCCTCCAAGGATGCAACAGGAAGATCTCAAAGAAAATACCCTCACTTCAGACTGCCCTTTACACGGAATATTTTTCGAAAATTTAGATTTTCTCAAAAATGGCTCTAACGATTTTTATTAAAATATCATATATTTAAGATATTTTAATACAAATAAAATGTATATGTTAAATTTTCTGGGAATTTACCCAAAAGACTTCTTCATCCTCAATGGCTTTTGCATAACTGGTAAACCGTAAAAGATAGACAAAATGTTTCTACACAAAAAATGTATATCTCGTTAAAACAAACAATTTTTGTACGAAATACATAAATGACATGTTTATAATAATGTAATAAACAATGTACAATTATGTACAATTTATGTATTTTATTTATTATGAAACGCTCCACATTTCTTGTGCAGAAAACCATTTCCAAATATTCCTTGTTATTTGTTTGAATTTTTGATTACTTTTACTTTTTCTCAAATCGGAATTTGTTATTCATTTTTTGTGTCCTGAACATGCAAATGAATGAAATGTTCTACATAGTAATCAGCTCTTAAAAGATTTGACTATCTTAAAACTACCATATTCCTGTTGTACCTACAAGAAAATTAGCAATAGGTTTTCAAATGTTTATACCGATTAACTGAAGTAGATGGAGAGTAAACGTTTGTAAAAATAATTTGTACAAGAGTAGGGAAAGCCATGTGAGTGTAACACATAAGATTTTTTAAAGTTATCACATTAAGCTATCTGCATAGTATTAGTTCATTAACTCTGTTGCACAAATTACTCGTTAAGGATTCATACTCTGGAAGTACTTAACAAAACGACTTTCTTTCAACATTGTGGAAAGCTTTATGCAATCCTACATGTAAAATCAAAGGTTATGCTATTAAAAAGCGTGCATAATATGTGTGTCTTCATTTCATGCCAATGTGTAATAAACATTGTGTGGAAGTAATGAATTAATAAAAGTTTAAAATGGAGCTTAATGGATAATCTCCTGAGATCTAACAATGACATTCAAAATAAGGTTTTCTCTGATATGAATAAATAAATAGAATCATTACGCCATATCATCAGACAAAACCATAATTAAAATAAACTTTGTTATGTATTCCAAATGTAATGCCGAGAAACAGCAATCTTTGACAGTTCAAAATAATCGTCTTTAGATGCTTCCAATCAATGCAAAGATGGAAAAGAAATTACCTTATGCATACCCTTCCAGTAGTGTGAATGTAAGGGTTTTAAATATTACAAGATTACTTTGGACATATTTTATTAGTAAATTACATAATCAGATAAAAAGTGTCGGCCCCTTTTCCATGGACATTTCGTCCCAAAATTACATCCATAACATTTTTCGGGTGGTCTAATCTGATTAAATAAAACAGTTCTCTCTCTTCCCAAATTATTAAACTGAAACGACTGCAAATATGCTCATATTACATAAATAAAGCACACTGCAGCTGGAGATCAGGCGCATGCGCACAGCGCATTGGTTTGTCAAAAGCCAAGCTATGTACATCGATAAAATGACTTACACTAAATTGTGCTCGAGAGAATATTTGTTTTCTTCGAAAGTTTTACGATTCCAAAAATCTACATTCCGCCGAAAGTTTCTACTTCTTTAACTGATTGCCATCTTCTTTGTAGGACTTAAGCCCCAAGGACTTACAATCCAATGTCTTGGGTCAGTAGCCTATCGAGGAGCAAGCAAACTCTAGATCATACATATCCAATGGGTGATCAGCCCAATGCCTGGTATGGCGGTGAAGGAGGAAATGAAATGTAGTGACGAAAGGGAGGAAAAGAAAATTCTCGGATCAAATTATCAAGCAAGATTCGCCTAGCGACCGAGAAAATTCGCGAAAAAAAAAGCTTCGGTTAGATTAGTGGACTCGAGGGTTTGAACCCGGGAACTCCCGAATGCGGGCCACAGACGCTATCACTCTCGGTATTTCAAACAAAGCTCAATATAGAAAATATAGTGCTTCAGGAAGGCCAATACGCAACTATTTCCATCTATCAGTAAGTTCAAGAATATGTCACAGAAAGACGACTGTGCAACTTAGACCATCTATCTGGTAGATACTTAGGTCAACGACTAAACAAGAATTTAAAATGACTTAAACAACAACAGCAACAATAATAGTCTCCCATATCATGCTCTGGGGCATCACTGGCGATAAAGCATATCATCTGCCTCCAACACATTTATCAAGAGAATACATGGATAAAATGTTTTAACTGTTTTTAACTCCCTACGAGAATCCCGATTTGTATAATCTTCCTCTGGTAAATGAGTAAATCACAACGAGATCCGATGTTTAGTAAACGTTAGAGTGGTTCAGATTCACTGTTTTATTTCCCTGTGGGATTAACCTAAGGCTTTCCGTTTGGTTTTAAACAGCGTTAACTCTTTAGCTGCACAGGAAATGAGTACAGCGTACTTCTGTGTCCTAGGGGAATTTTCAAATAATTAAGCTGGCTAAAATGCATGCTTTTTACGCAAAGAGGAGTTATAAAGCATTTATTAACCCAGTGAGTGGAAAACATAAACCATTTAAAACAAATGTAGCAAGACATTTTTTACTGTTTCATTTTGCTGAGTCTGATTCAACGTAAGCTTTATTTTCTTCTTTCTTTACTTCTTGTTTTAAAAAACGAAAGCCACCGTCATGTCTCAACGGCTAGTACCATACTTTCGAGGTTTACTTTGATCATTTTAGATATAGTGTTAATTAATTTTAATTTGTCATGTACTTTTGAAAAGAACGGAAAGAATAGCAGGTTATGATACAAGAGGTAAAAATTGGGTTTTATTCTGCGAATAGCAATGTTTGCGAAACGAAGCCCGAGTTTCGGAATCCTAGGAGCAAAATAAAACTACTTTTAACACGTGTGACATATACTAGTTTTAGACAGCGCACGAATTGGTAAGGCATTAGTAATATTATATGGATTCTCGAAAGTAAGAGAAATGAGTTTAGAACGCGGTTTAAGAAGAAAAAAGAAATTACGTTAAGAAAGCGAGATGTCAGATATTTTGATGTTAGGTGGATTTGCACGCAGTCATTTTCAGTTAAATTATTTGCACCAAGTTTTACATTGCAGCAGGCAATGAAGCGATTAAATTCTATATTATGTTATGAGGCAGTATTTTTAACAGTTAAATGATTTCAGCCAAACTGTATAGTATAAAACATAACAGCCCGCCTTAAAGCAATATGTGTATGTAACAATATATAAAATGCATGTAACAGACATTGTATTAATGTTTGTATTATTATGTACATGTTCAATAATGTTATGTGAATGTATCACGTAATTTAATAATGTAGGAGCTGTGAGAATAATAGGTTAAAAGTTGCTAACAATGAGGTAACCTTGAGGCAATAATGAATTAGAAAGTTTAATGATGCTACTGGTAATTCTTGGAGCAACAATAATGTAATTTTTGAAACAGTTTATAAAATAGCCAATAAACAACCACAAAAAAGCTTAAGTTAATTAAAAGTATTCCATTAGAGTAGAATTAGCCAATCAGAAACTGAAATAGGGTAAATTGTACAAATTTAGAAGTCAGTTGCTAGCAGACAGCGTTCCTAACCGGACCCGAGACGCGTCCTCGAGAAGTTTAATACGTATTCAGTGTGATACAAATAAAGTTTACGTATTTAAAAAGTTTATGTAATTAATAAATAATCTCACAGCTCTCTATATCAGTGAAGCGTTATTTAAATCGTGTCAAGGATTAATAAATGTAGTTAAGTAGTAATACTGACACAGCCGAGGCAAACATAAATATATAACATTTAAAGAAACAGTAAAATTACAAAGTTAATATTTTTAATCTTGGGGCGAAGGCTACCGGGTACCATACGTGCGATTTGAACTTCTTCAAGTTCGGCTCCTCTTAAAATCACCTTTCCTCAAGTACTTTTTGGATTTTTAAGTAAGTAATTCTAGTGTTATTCTTTCTGCTGCTTCTGTAATTTCACTTCCAATTCAGATTCTTCCGAATTCATTATTTCCGTCATTGAATATTATGTAGATTATCGTAGGTAAAAGAGTAACGTTTAATATCAAAGTAAGCTGCCAATATAACATATAGGTTAACTCTACAACGAATGGCGATAAATTGAAGTATGACGATTTGTATTGTGAACAGATAGTGCGAGCGCCATGAGAAATTAATCATGTATAAACACATAATGAAAAGTAAAGCCTAGTCAAACTAAGTCGAGTTATTAAACATGTGCAAATACCAAGGCTAATTGCCATGTGATCTGACTTTAAACTTGAAAGTTTCTCACAATGAAGGTTATGTACTAATGCGATAATCTAAAGCTTTTAGCTCGGGTTGATTGTGTTAGAAGTTCTACTTTTAGGTCTTGATGTCTAAAAAAGAAACTTAATATAATGCTGTTCAAAGGATTTTATTAACTCATTTGTTTATTTTTTAAATCAAATCTGAAAGGGACTAAATGCACATGGCAAACATTTGACAAAACAGAAAAATGCTTTTGGAACACCATAGACATTTTTTACTTTCTCTACTACGTATAGTAAGTAGGGGAAGTATTGCATTCCACCCAAAAATTCGATACCGAGATTTCACCGGAAATACACGTTTTGAGACCTCCTGAATCCAAAAAAGCATTTTTAGAAACATGTCCGTGTGTGTGTGTCTGTGTGTGTGTGTGTGTGTGTGTGTGTGTGTCTGTGTCTGTGAACAGCATAACTCAAAAACGAACAATCGGATAAGCACCAAACTTGGTATTTGGATTCAGTATCTTCCAGAGATGCGACACGAAGGTTTTCAAGAAAATCCCCCCACCCCAGACTACCCTTTACATGGAACATTTTTCGAAAAGTTTAATTTTCTCAAAAACGGCTCTAACGATTTTGATTAAAATATCATATGTTTAAGATATTGTCATGACAAATAAAATGTATATCTCGAATTTTCTGGGAATGTCTCCAAAAGTATTCTTCATTATGAACGACTTTTTCATAACTGGTAAACCGTAAGAGATAGACAAAATTTTACTACACGAAAAATGTAGATCGCGTTAAAATACACAATTTATGTCATATACATTTCTTTTGTTGAGTGAACCGTTTGCGAGATATTGCTTGTTATTCCCTTAAATTTTCCAATACTTACACTTTTTCTCAAATTCGTTATTCATTTTTTTTATGTTCTGGACATGCAAAGAGAATGGAATGCCACACATAGCAACCAGCGTTGCATCTACAAGAAAATTATCAATAAGATTGACATCTCGATATCTCGATTAACATGAAGCATATGGAGAATAGGCGTTTGTAAAATTAGGTTGTACAAGAGTAGAGAAAGTTATGTGAGTGTAACACATCAGATTTTTTTTCTCTTGTAACAACATGTTGCGTGTTTATTTTTATAATGTCGAATACTAACCAGGTTTAGACTCACAATAGTTTCAAATTATGACAGAACATTAAAGCTTTATACAGTATAGCAAATGCATACATTAAGAATTTTGGCACAATGTGTTTACAAATTGGCAAAATCTTTTAAGAATTTAAACGATATCTTAGTATTTTCGCCTAATGCTATCTAAAGATGTGGAGTTTAAATTACGAACATTTAAAGACGATCTCACTTACGTTAACTGTGGATCCCGAATTATTTCATTATTTATTTTATAAAATTGATAATGTTAAGATTGCACAACATGTATCCAACTGGAATAATCTTACTATGACGCTCGTGAAAATTGTAGCACGAACGAAGCATTAATAAAGCGGTTAATAGTTCGACCGCTCTTCAAACCGTACTGTTAGATTATTTCATATTCTGGGCAGAATAAATGAATAGAATAATAAAAATGAAGTTTAATATTACAGGGAATATAACATGAGCGAGTAGATGTGAACATAATTTTGTTAAAACTCAAATTCTTAATTTTCAAGAGCTTTTACATTATGCTTCTTCATACTGACTGTCATTTGTTTTAGCCTATTGAAGGGATAAGTATGTATTATCAAGAGTGTTTATATTTCCACTCGGTTTTATACATTGTTATTATTACTCACATTATTATTAAGAAAAGTTCCAGTACTCGGTTGCAGAAAAGGGTCCTTTACCCTAAAGGTTGTTGATAACGCCTCTAGTTCATACTTTCCCAATGAGATTACAAAGCACTAAGCGCTGTTATTGGTTCTTTTCTGTGTCATTGACTGTGGAGAGTTCTTTTGTCTTCCTTTTATGTCGAACTTGTTCCTTCCCATCAGTTATATTCTAAGAACAGCTTATTAACTATAAAGCTCCTTCCTACTTTCTCTACAACGTATACAGTAGATGGAGAAGGTATTGTATTCCACCAAAAAATTTAATGCGGGGATTTCACCGGAAAGATGTGTTTTTAGGCCCCCTAAATACCCCCAAAAATCATTTTTAGAAAAGGTCCGAGTGTGTGTCTGTGAACAGAAAATCTCAGAAACGAAAATTTGAATAAACACCAAACTTGCTATTTAGATTTAGTACCTTCTGAAAATTCTCCCACTCGAAACTACCATTTTTCCTAAAATTCTGATGATTTTGATTAAAATACATATGCGGAAGATATTTACATGTCAAAAATGTATAACTTGAATTTTCTGAGAACAGCCTTTGTAGTCCTTTTATTCGGTAGGAATTTTGTATAATCTTGCATAGCTGGTGAACGTTAAGCGATATATGGAAACTTTCTACACAAAAATGTAGATCTCTTTAAAACACACAACTTATTTCCAATAAGTTTTTTGTGACAAAAGCCGTTTTTGAGATATCTGTTATTAAAGGTTTGAATTGTCCATTTCTTGGTCATTCTCTTAAAGTGCTTTCAACATTCAGTTGTTTCTTGTGATTATAAAGGTTTATTTGGATTAAAATATAGTAGATAAAAATAGGCTTGAGTAAGAATATTTTTTATATCCTGAGGCAGTATTTTTTTAACACTTAAATGATTTCAGTCTAATTATATAATATAAAATATAATAACAGCCCGCCTTAAAGCAATATGTGTATACATAACATATAAAATGTATGTAACAATCATTGTATTATGTTTATATTATTATGTAGATGTATAATAATGTTATGTGAATATATTAGGTAATTTAACAATATAGGAGCTGTGATAATCGAAGCCGAAAGTTGCTAACAATGAGGTTACAATGAGGTAACCTTGAGGCAATAATGTATTGGCAAGTTTAGTAATGCTACTAATAATTCTTGGAAACAATAATGTAATATTGAAAACAGTTTATAAATAGCCAACCAACAACCAGAAAACCTGAAAGTTAAATAAAAGTATTCTATTGGGTAAAATTACCCAATCAGAGACGTGAAATAGAAAAAAATTACAAATTTAAGCGGTAAACGCCAGTCGCTAGAAGGCAACGTACCTTAGGAGTTCATTCACTCGGTACGTATTCAGTGCGAGACATAAGATTCATTACGGCGAGAATATTATAAAGTTTACGTGTTAAAAAGTGCAAGTAATTAATAAATAATCACACAGCTCTCTATATCAGTGAAGTGTTATTTAATCGTGTCAAGGATTAATAAAAGGAGTGAAGTAAAAATTATAATCTGTGTAAGCCTACATTCTTTAGCCGCATCATCCCCTGCTTAGAGATACATGTTTCTACAAATTAATACTGACGCAGCCGAGGAAAACCTAAATATATATATATTTAAAAAACATTAAAATACAAATTTGATTCCTAAACATTGGGGCGAAGGCCACTGGAAAGTAAACTTGGGGCGAAGGTCACTGGAAACTTTGTATCGTACGTGGGATGAACACTCCAATAATCTATCTCAAGTTTTTGGCTCCCCAACAGTGAACTACAATACAACTCCTCTTAAAATAAGCCTTCTTTAATCCAATAATAAATCATAGTAGGTAGAGAAAATCAAGTGAATGTATCACATCAGATTTTTAAAAAAATATATGCTTTGTTTGTGAATGAAATTATTATAATACCCATCCCAATTTCATTGAACCACATGAGAATGTATGGATGTTCCTGTTAACCGTCAGGTTTTCAAACACTATTGTATACTAGTGGTAAAAAGGATTGAGTGCTGTAAAACGTCAAAGTATCACTACGGCCTTCCAGAAATATGCGAAGCTAACAGGGCTTGGTTCACTCTTGCAATGCGTTTTGTGGCAGTATTTTATATCACAACAATGTAAATGCCAGAGTGATTGTAGTGTAAATAAGCATTATTGTATGACATTGATTTGAGATATTTGTTAATTATAAGCATTGTTAGGAAATAAGTTTACACGGCCTCACTGAAACTGATAATAGGAGCGGGTAACAATGAGCGAGGGGGTGAGTTGTTTATCAATTATTAGAGACAAGTAAATGACGTCAGAGTAGCGCGCTTTTCTTTAGAAATGGAGGGAACATCTTCCCTAGAGCATATGTGTTCGTAATTTTGATTGGATATAAAAATAGACGCTAATGTTGGCGCGCTTTATTAACCAATAGCAGCTCGATTATAATCTTTAGGCATATCAGGGTGAGGGAGTATAAAAAGCTAAAGCAAGAGACGGGTAACGCTCAGTCCTACAGAAGCAGTCGCGGGTAATACCTCGATCAGTCCAACAGAATCATACAAAGGTTATAAGTCGCGCAATTCTACAGAATTTCTCGCTTCGTAAAGTTAGTTATAAATGTGAAATACGCGAATAAATAATGTGCGGCAAATAAGTGATTATAGTTACATTCCAAAATATAACAGTTTCAGTCGGGCGTGTATCAAGAGTAAATATGTGAAATCAATAAAATGTGACGGCAATAAAGGTGTAAAAACAAATTCTTTTATCAGTGTTATTTTTCAGTAATAAATCCTTTCCGTTTACACACCCTGTTCAAGAGATATGCTCGACTGAGTAATAAAATAGCTAGCCGGAGCACAAAGAACTCAAAATGCAAAATAATAAAACAATAACAGGCGCTCAGAAATAGATAACACGAGTCACCGCGACAGTTTCACTACCAACCAGACTTATGCAAAACTCCAGCTAAGTTCAAGTATTACGTTATAATACCGGAAAAGTAATTCAAAGAATAGTTCTTCGCAAAAATGCATAGGCAAATACTCAAATACAAATCCAAAACTTTGGTTGTGAACGTTTGATTACATGGTTTTATAAAGACAGAGAGATACCACTTTGCCCTATAGAAGTGACTCAGTTACAAAGTTCTAGGTTTGAAGTTCAGGTTACTATTTGAAGAGACCGTTCGAAATGGCAATCCGTGTAGTTTCTACTCATGCACTTCTTTTATAGCCACTTTTTATATTAATGCAGATTATGTTTTAGATCTGCATCATTCTGTGATTCTGAGCTGGTTATCCACTATTCTCGGAATTCTACATATTGATCTGGGTCGCTTTTAAATGAAAAAAGAGAAAGAGATAGAATTAAAACTAATTAAACTAAGACAATCAGAAAGAAAAACAAAAGTGTTCATATTTTGTGTGACTCCAGCCAATTTATAATATTTGGAACCCACCACCATCCTGAAAATTGGTATTCTCTGCTAGTAATTCCCAAGTGTTTTCTCTGGCATTCCAGAATTATGTAGCATTAGTGAATCTGGGGCACCCAGAAAGTCTCTTCTTTATTTTCGTCCAAACATGTTCTATCTGTTGACTTGGAATGCAATGGCATTTGCTCAAAAATGCCCGTCTGATCCGAAAACCAGCTTTGAACTCTGGCTGACCTACGGAAAGAATGGTTATCCTGCTGGAGTATAACAATTCGTTCAGGATAATGCTCTCGAGCAGACGGGAGAAGAACGTGTTTCGCCGTTCAGGTTCTATGAATACATGAAAAACTAGTAGTTGGAAACGTTGACTGTGATGTACAACTCAACTGCAAGGCATAAACGTGCATAAGTAATACTCATTTTATAACACAATACGCGGTACGTCCAGAAAGTAAGTTCCGTTTGCTAATAAAATTAAATTGTGTACAGATACAGAAAACTTATTTAATGCACAAAATTATACAACTCTTAAACTACTTTTCCACATAACTGCCGAAATTTTGCAGGCATTTATCATAGCGTGGCACAAGTTTTTGTATACCTTCTTCATAGAAGTTTGCCGCCTGTGTCTTCAACCAGTTGGAAACATTTTCTTTCAGCTCTTCGTCATTGTTGAAGTGTTGACCGCCAAAGAAAGACTTGAGATGTAAGAACAGATGCAAGTCGCTAGGAGCGAGGTCAGGGCTGTACGGAGGATGGTCAAACACGTCCCAACCAAATCCCTTTAGGAGGTTTTGCGTCACATTTGCAGTGTGTGGTCGTGCGTTGTCGTGAAGAAAAACAACACCTTTTGACAGCAATCCTCGGCGCTTATTCTGTATTGCGCGGCGCAATTTCCTAAGTGTCTCGCAATTAACATATGCTTTGATTGATTGACCACGCGGTAAGAAATCAATGAGTAAGAAGCCTTTCAGTCCCAGAACACTGTGCACATCATTTTTCGAGGTGTCAAGATTTGTTTCGGCTTAAACTTTGCTGGGAATGAAGTTTGCCTCCATTCCATTGATTGCCGCTTACTTTCAGGGGTGTCGTAAGAAACCCAAGTTTCATCTCCTGTGACTATCTGTGTTAGAAATTCTTCGCCGCTTTCATCATAACGGGTCAAAAACTGAAGTGCACTACCCATCCGGTTTGTTTTATGTTGCTCAGTAAGAATGTTTGGTACCCAACGAGAGCAAAGTTTACGAAATTTCAGTTTTTCGCTAACAATTTCATGAATTAGTGATCGTGAGATTTGGGGAAATTCCATAGCGAGAGCACTAATTGTAAACTTGTGGTTCTCCTGGATCTTGTCATCAATCGCGTGAACCAGTTCTTCTGTAACCAAAGATGGACGCCCACTTCGTTCTTCATCGTGCACTTCGCTACGTCCTTCATTGAACTGTCGGACCCATCTTCTCACCATTGAATTACTCATCGCATTTTGTCCGTAAACTTCGCAAATTTGCCGATAAATTTCAATTGGTTTCACTTTCATAGCATTCAGAAAACGAATCACAGATCTGATTTCACAAGCGGCGGGATTTTCAATCAACACCGACATTGTAAACAAGCACAACAAAGCGTACGTGGCTGACAGCGATCTCAAAATGGCGCACGTTTCTTCTCCATGATACAGAGCGTCTACCGCGCATGTGCGGAACTGCGATCGCAGCGCTGCAGTGGAGAGAAATTGAAACGGAACTTACTTTCTGGACGTACCTCGTACTATGGAAATCATAGTAAGTTTGACGCACGAATACGGTATATGGTGTTGAGGTGAAAAGAAGGAAAATATAAGAGAGATTTGAAAGCGTGATGCAATGTGCGAAACGCATGCTGAGCTATTTTCCCTTATCTTTCAATGGTACTGCTTTCATGTCCAATTAGAAAGAAAGGCAATAAAAACAGCCATGGAATTCTTGGTCATTTCTCATTTTACGGGTACTTGATGGCTTACATGGGTCAGTTTATTGGCCGTGTTCGTCAACCGAGTTTTGATTGCTCCTCTTATTTGCGCAACAACCGATGCACATGACATCAAACAGACATACGTTTGCGTTCTAGTGACATTGACTTCGAAGAAAGAGGGGAAGTGAATTAACTCGCTCCATCACTTTTGTTTCATTGCCACAGAAAATGGACGGGCAAAGGTGATTTAAGACGTCTTCTAAATGCGCTGGACAGACGAAAAGGATTGTCATGGATATTATTTTTGCCACTATCGAAACGCTTGAAAATATACTCGTGTGAACCCCGCTTAAAACCAAAGTGGAGATGGAATAAGTCCTGCTCTCAGAGCGCGATCAAACATGTTTTTCAATGTACTATGATATATGTTTAATTAGTTTAGTATCGACATTTAAGTAATGACAGAAAACAGCACTATATAAGCACCTTCTAAAGAAAATGATGCATTTCTTTATGAGTAACATATTTATTTAGTGAGGCACTCTTAACTCAATTTAATTGCCAGTTGGATTTAAAAGGCTCTGAGAAGTAGAGGCTATTGACTATTAAAATTAAATATTAACATAACGACGTAAAAATTCAGGCATAAGCTTAACGCGATGTGTTCTCATTCATGACAAACGCAGACATACTTGCCAATCCCCAGTGAGCATGAAACGGCTGATCTAGATGGCGGCCTGAGAAAGGACTACCGATAGCAGATATGGCAAGAGAGTTTATGTGCAGTCGAGTGCACGGAATCGTGCCGATATAATGCGCAGCGGCTTATGTTGGTGAGCAAATACTAAACCACCTCCGTCACGCCAGTCCTGACCCCTAAGCTGGTTATAACACTCTTAATGTCTATCATACTCTCCCGTCTTCTTTCCCTCCTGAGCCTGAAAGCGAAGTTTTCATAGGTTAACGTTTGAGTGCTAGGTTTTGGACATCAAACCAACACGAGACGGACACATCCAGGGGCTGGTGTGCACCTCTTTGCAAATAATGCCTTCCGGCCACTCAGGTGAAATGTTTCCGTACTGCTCCCGTTTTGCCGTTCACTTAGGCATGATGTTTGCTCATAGACTAATGCGTGCATTTCGGACTTGAATTAAAACCAATAAGAGATTAGCTCACCCAGGGCTGGTATGATAAGGACTGCCCACATTAAACAAAATCGGAAACATTGAGATGTTTTCGAGTACTCGTCTGTACATGTATCAAAATTAACAACATCTAGCTATCCGCTTATAAGACATTAAACTCCTAATGATTATTTGCCCATGATCTTGCACAGTAAAGCAGTTTGCAAGTCAACATATGGCGACGGAAAATTTGATGAAGGACGACAGAATAATCAGTGGTGAGATGTATGGAGTATCGCTCTCTTTATGTTTGATATAGACATACACGTGAATTCTTGGAGCTGGCATTGTAGGTTTACGACCATGCTTATGCAAACACGTGCAATAAGATAACTTAAAACAAGTTCATGCTTACGCTAAGCTTATGTCCAAGTTTCATGGTGGATAACCCTTAGTTACCTACAATAAGTAAAAATCAAAGACTTCTTTTTTGTGCTGTGATTTAGAAACAAACAAACAAAAAACCTCTCAAGTGCAATTAGTGCGTTTCCTTCACACTGTGGCCACCGTACGGCTGCTCGCTTGTCGACCACCGCAGCCTGGACTACCGCTGAAACAGTCATAATGTCGCTGCAGCAACCACCTCACGTTCTCATAGTAACAATTACAATTACGCTGATAATAAGTACATATCTTATCATAAGGAAATGTTGGCCTTCTCTATCCGCACATTGCTGATGTATTCTCAGCAAATTCTCATTCTCTCTGTAATTTCTCGCCTGATGTTTTCTTTTAATTCTTCCAAATATGGGTTTTATTGCATACACCTTATTTTTCATTTGCTCATCGGAGGTGGCTAAATTTCTCTAATTAGATTTTACGAAATGTTAATGATACAGTAACTAATTCACGCTTAACATTCAGCATGGTTCCATTTATATGATTATGCATCTCTCAAAGTAACAGATATTGGAGAACAGAGAAACCCGATTTTACACAAGACATTCCCTTACATGACGCAAAAATTAATGTATCGTTTGCAGTAAATGCATACAGAATAATAGAACCTATATTTTTTAACAAACAATGAATGCAGAGATGCACAGGAATGACTTGCAGCATTTTTTGATCAGCTGATTGAGTTCGAATATCAGTATAGGTTTTTATCAAACAAAGCTTTGCTACTGCATATATAGTGATGAGTCATTAAATTTAATTCAGGAAAGTTTTGAAGATAGGGTATCAGTAAAGAATTGTGGCACTCGCGATTTTGCTGTATGTGATTTTATCTATGGCGGAACTTAAAAAATAAGGTGTTGTGCAACTAACCAAATACATTGGAAGAACTAAAAGAAAACTTTAGGGGAGATGTTCACTCAATTTTGGATGTTGAACTCTTGAGTGTGAATGAAAATTTCCCGAGATGATGCCAAAAATATGCGGATAGAAAAGGACAACATTTCCATTATCTGTTATGATAAGGTATATACTGATTATCATTGTAGTTGTAATGTGAGCGGCTGTGGAGATATTATAACTGTTTCGGCGGAATTCCCAGCTGCGGCGACCGGCGCGCGAGCCGCCGTGCAGCGGCCACAGTTGAAAGAAAGGCAACGTAGTTTTCTTAAATAATTATACAATTGTAGATAATCTGTGATGTTCCAGTGGTTCGAACGGGCGCGTGTTTGTAAACTTGTAGCACAGGAATAGTTACTTAAAGTTCCAATTTTCACACTGTTTGCAGTTTGGAAACAAATATTGTTTAATATATCTAGGAGGAAACAACACACTTCGTTCCACATTCCGTTTCGAGATCGTACAATACTGTGTTCGAGTTTATTAGCTTCTCGCTTTACTTTGTTTCACTCTAGTGCGCGCTCTGAAGAAGGTTTAATTTAAGGAGGACTTGTATTATAGTTCAACAATTGGGGAGCCAAACTTGATGATTGAATGTCTCACGTATGGTACAAAGTTTCCGGTATTTTTATGTTTTCTTTAAGTATTATATATATTTATGTTTGCCTCGGCTGTGTCAGCATTAATTTGTAGAAATATGCATCTCTGAACAAGGTGTGATGCGGCTAAAGAATGTAGGCTTACACAAATTATAATTTTTAATTCACTCTATTTACTAATCCTTCACACAATTAAATAGCACTTCACTGATATGAGGAGCTGTGAGATTATTTATTAATTACTTGTACTTTTTAACACGTAAACTTTATAATATTCTCGTCTCACACTGAATACCTATTAAACTTCTTGATGATGCGACTCGCGTCCAGTTAGGAACGCTGTATACTAGCAACTGATTTCTACCGCCTGAATTTGTAAATTTCTGTGTTTCAAGTCTCTGATTGGCTAATTTTACTCCAATAGAATACTTTTATTTAACTTTCAGGTTTTCTGGTTGTTGATTGGCTATTTATAAACTGTTTCGAAAAGTACATTATTGTTGCTCCAAGAATTACTAGTAGCATTATTAAACTTTTCAATTCATTATTACCTCAAGGTTACCTCATTGTTAGCAACTTTCGGCCTCTATTATCACAGCTCCTATATTGTTAAATTACCTAATACATTCAAATAACATTATTAAACATGTACATAATAATATAAACATACACCATGATTGTTACACACATTTTATATGCTATTTATACACATATTGCTTTAAGGTGGGCTGTTATTGAATTATATATTATATAATTAGACTGAAATCATTTAAGTGTTAAAAATACTGCCTCAATTTTAGAAGGTTACACATATTTGATTGTTCTGGCATTTCTGGTATATAAAATTAAATTTCCCTGAAAGATATAGTGTTTCTATATTGTATGCAAAAGGACTATATAGGTATCAGGTATGTTTCCTTTCCTAAACCACACTCACCCATGCTGAGGAGAAAAAAGTTCCACTGCGTCTAATTAATCTAGCTAAGTTCCAGTGAGACTTTATGGAAGCAGAGTTAATCACATGCAAAAACACAAACTTCGGAAGAGGCTTTGCTGCAATGCAAATATCTTACTTCCAGGATGGGATTAACTGTATTAAGACCCAAGGGTAGTTAAAAACAGAAAGAAAATAGTTTGCATAATTTTTAAAAGCGTCTACCTTCGAATGGAACTGCGTTGAAGAATTTTTCAACGTTTCCCGCCAGTTGCTCACTCTCGTGTTGACAGTAGATGAAATTTCCATAGAGGGTTAAAGAAGACCTACAAAGCCAACTTTATTACTGCAACATTTGCTGAAGTGCGCATCTCTGTAACGCTCACTCCTTAATTAAACCCGTAGAAATATAATCTGCTTGCGAGACTGCTTATAGTGTTTCATAGATGATACTTTTCCATTTCCTCTCCAGTACCTTATTAAACAACCAGTGTTAACAACCTCTGGTACATTTCGATCATTCCAGAGGCTATAAATACCAAATACACTATTTGAGTTCACAAATATGAAATCAAAGACTGCAGGATACAGTAACTGAAAAAGCTCCGTGTTAACGGGTGAAGGTCGCATTCCGGAGGTCCCGGGGTCGATTCCCCTCGGGCCGGCCACTCTGACCATAGATTTTTTCTGGTTTCCCCTTCTACCACGAATTTCCTGTCAATCCTTTCATCTGTTTCAGGTTTTCATGCAGTATTTAAATAAGATCAAACCAACATATGTATTAAATGAGAGCCATATTGGAATTGCAAATCCAAGAGATGAAAACCACTTCACAAGTATACCATTGTTATGAATACATTGTGTGAAAATTATAAATTAAGATTGTTGGACAATTCTATATTAAATTAATATTTGCAAAGAATGCAGCGATTATAAAAAATGTAATGTGTTACACTCACATGACTTTCTCTACTCTTGTACAAACTATTTTTACAAACGCTAATTCTCCATGTCCTTTATATCAATCGAGATATCGAGATGTTAATCTTATTGCTAATTTTCTTGTAGACGCAAGGGGAATTGGTAGACTTTAAGCGATAGCCAAATATTTTAAGAGGTTGTTTCTATGTGGAGTATTCCATTCTCTTTGCATTACCAGGACAAAAAATCTGATGTGCTACACTCACATGACTTTCCCTACTCTTGTACAAACTATTTTTACAAACGCTTATTCTCCATATTCTTCATGTTGATCGAGATGTTAATCTTATAGTTAATTTTCTTGTAGATGCAAGGGGAATATGGTAGTATTTAAGCGATGGTCAAATATTTTAAGAGCTGGTTGCTATGTAGAGTATTCCATTTCCTTTGCATTACCAGGACAAAAAAAATGAATAACGAATTTGAGAAAAAGTATAATTATTGGAAAATTTAAGGGAAAATTAAGCAATATATCGAAAATGGTTCACCAAAAAAAAAAAATGTGTATGCCATAAATTGTGTATTTTAACGCGATCTACATTTTTTGTGCAGTAAAATTTTGTCTATCGCTTATGGTTTACCAGTTATGCAAAAGTCGTTCACAGTGAAGAATACTTTTGTAGACATTCCACGAAAATTCGAGATATGCATTTCATTCGTCATGAAAATATCTTAAACATATGATATTTTAATCAAAATCTTTAGAGCCAATTTTGAGAAAATTAAAATTTTAAAAAATGTTCCATATAAAGGGTATTCTGAGGTACGGTTTTTTCTTGAAAAACTTCGTATCGCATCTCTGGAAGATACTAAACCTAAATACCAATTTTGGTGTTTATCCGACTGTTCGTTTCTGAGTTATGCTGAACACAGACACACACACGGACGTGTTTCCAAAAATGCTTTTTTTGGATTCACGGGGTCTCAAAACATGTATTTCCGGTAAAATCTCGATATCGAATTTTTGGGCGGAATACAATACTTCCCCTACTTACTATAGAGTGGAGAAAGTAAAAATTAAGATTGTATTATGTAAAGGACAAAAGAAAGGAAAAATGAATAACGTAAAACGAGAAAATATGTTAACAAAAATAAATGAAAATCGTTACATTCGCAATATTTATACATAATACGAAATAAAAATGTCCATAAAAGAGAAAATTATAATACAGATGTGCTAATGAACGAATTTGTATTGTAAGCATGTTATTTATATCAATATGTGACTTCTTTAACTTAGAGAATTTGTATATAATTTATAATTTCTTTCGTTATGCTTAACAACCAGGCTAGTAACTAAACAAACTTAATTTTTAATTACTTTTATCTTGATAAAATTTTCATAAAGGAGAAGGCGGCTTGAGCAACGCTCAACAAAAATAATTTAAATTTCAAGGCATATTCTGCAACTTACATGCAATATCAATATACAATATCAATAATGAAATTGAAACAATAGAAAGAACCAACGAAAAAATTAGAAAATTATGCGCAAGTAAGATTGAAGTAAAAAGGTAAATGTTGTTCTACAATTTATTATTAAAATGGCCCGAAAGAAAATAAATCACTTTTCAGTGAACATCATCATTATTGCTGTTACTATTTAAAATGTTCTTACCTTGCTCAAACACGTAATGAAACTGTTCATGAGAGTAGAACTAATAACCGAGGAGCACGTATTTGAAAATGAATTAAAATAAACCGGACAAACATGTCAAATTAAAATAAACATTTAAATCTACCAGAAGGAAGCTTTAATGCAAATATTGGTTTAAACCTCATGAATAATTTAAACTACTTGAGATAACGTTTGTTTGTTTAGCCCCTCCTTTAAATAGTTTTCAACATTTAGCTTTCAAGCTATTTCTAGAAAACGGTCCTTAGAATCGAGCAGATTTTAAAAATAAGCTTATAAAAAATAAAACAATCAATACACCTTGTGTCTATTTTCAAAACAAAATACATTTACAAGAATTTTAATTCTGTACTTAAATTTTAGTCCCTTTATTCTGTTAAAGAAAATATCGCAAACATTGTTTGTAGTAAAGCAAGTATGATACTTTAATAACCTTTGTTTTGTAACGATGCGTGGAGAATATTATTTGAGTTGGATAAGAACAATGTGGAATATTTTGAAAGAGAAAAACACTCCTCTTTTCGGTTTTGGTTTTTACGTCTTGTTGTCTATCAAGAATGACGCTTTAACTTTCATTAAAATTAAAATATAATTATATGGGCGCCTTCACCTCTGTTTGTGTTTATGAACAACATAACTCAAAAATGAAAAGTTAATAAATACCAAACTTTGTATGAAAGCTCGGGACTTTCAAGAACGAAATACTCCCACCTCAAGCAACCCTTTATCATGGACAAATGCTTCAACCGATTTTGATTAATGACATGAATAAAATGTATTATCTTGAATTTACAGGCATGTGATTTGCACAGAAGAAGAGAGGATTGACAACAATGGAGAAGTGAGCGAGGAAATAGAAAAGGAGAGCGATGAAGATAAAGGATGGACTAATGAGAGAAAGTGACGATGAAGGAGAGAGATGGAGATTTTAAGAGAGAGCGGAAGGAACGGGTGGGAGAGATAGAAAAAAGTATCTATATTTAACTCAATGACGCGAGCAGAGAGGCAGATTCTGTTAGTATGTAATATTTTAGGCCACTTTTTACTTTCTCTACGCGTACAGTAAGTAGGGGAAGTATTGCATTCCATCGAAAAATTCCATACCAATGTCACCGGAAATACATGTTTTGAGGTGCCTGAATGCAAATACAGCGTTTTTGGAAACATGTCCGTGTGTGTATGTCTATCTATGAAGAGCGTAACTCAAAAACGAAACATCGGATAAATTCCAAACCTTTAATACCTTCCAAGGATGCAACACGAAGACTTTCAAGAAAATCCCTAAAATACCCTTTATATGGAAATTTTTTTACCAAAATGTTGATTTTCTCTCACGATTTTTATTAAAATATTATATGTATAAGATACTTCATGGCAAATAAAATGTATCTCTCAATATTCTGGGAATGTCCCCAAGAGTCCTCTTCATTCTGAATGATTTTCGAGTAACCGGTAAACCGTAAGAAATAGACAAAATTTTATTACACGAAACTGTAGATCTCATTAAAACGAACAATTTATGTCATATACATTTTTTTATCCAGTGAACCATTTCCAAGATATTGCTTGTTATTTGTTTGAATTTTCCATTACTTACACTTTTTCTGAAATTGGAATTCATTATTCGTTTTCTTATATCCTGGACATACAAAGAGAATGGAATGCGCCACATAGCAACCAGCTCTTAAATATTTGACTATCGCTTAAAGCCTACCATATTCCCCTTGCACCTACAAGAAATTAGCAATAAGATTAACATCTCGATTAACATGAAGCATATGGAGAATAAGTGTTTGTAAAAATAGTTTGTAGAAGAGTAGAGAAAGTCATATAAGTGCAACACATCGCATGTTTTAGTATAGTATAGGGGGCTAACTCGTGCACTGCGACCTACACAGCTCTATTTCAGCTACCACCCTTTAAAAACAATTGGACACCAATGATATTGAAGTTATGAATATTCGGATCATCCAGGGACTCTTGCCATTAGATTAACAGCATATATAATTGCTGAACATCTTTAATAACGTTATTAGGCGATACAGGAAGAATAATATTTAATTTACTTGTACTTTTATTAATTCTAATACAAATTTTGTTTTAGCGAAGGAACGAAGTGAAGGTACCACAAGTTGCTATAAACCTCAATTAAACAGGCCTCGGAGACGCGCAGAAGTCCCTCACATTTTCTAGCTCGAAGACTCGACCCACTATTGATACTGCCCAGAGAGTGCGACGGACGACTCGTGCAACCAGGCAGCCCTCTGGTGTCTACCGGGGATAGTCTTTCCTTATAGCAAACATCCGCGACATCTGATCAGTACCACCTCCCTCCACGAAATCTGGAAGCACACCTAAAATATGATAAGGAAACGCATTGAAAGAGAAATCAGGGAAAAAGAATCGAAGCATTTGCCTACCGAACAGGAAAAGCCACGAAAATCCCAAGGTCAGAGGGGTTGATGCAAATGCACACGTTACTGCGGAATCAACTCTATCGGTCTCTTTGTACGAACTTTCTGGAGTTTGAAAACTTCTTCGCCTATATGTATATTTAAATATCTCACAACATTAATTTGTACTAACGCATTTAATAAGGGCATTCATACAGAGATGTGAAACTACGAGATATAAGGAAATTAAACTTAGGAGAGACATACATATATGCGAATCACGTTTTGGATATGTAAATTTCTTCCCATTCAAGCGACATTCTCAGCTCCTTTGTTTTTTTTGCTCTGCGTACTACGTGATTTGAGTTTCCAAATTGAGTCAGTGAAGGATTTCATAGATCACGTAATTTCCTGCTCATTTTCGATCTCAGCAGTCCCGTTCTCTTTCTCTACAAAGCATATATTTTCGTTCCCTAAAAAGCAAGTACTGTGCATATAGAGCGTACGTATAGCCTTATTTCGTAATGAAGAAGGAAGCTACTGTGAGAAGCGTAATCCATTTAAATCTAGGGCCGCTGGTCACGAGCTGGGCATTTCCCGATTTCTTCACAAACTCATATACTGATGTACATGAAAGTGGGCCAGCAAAGTGGCAGCTATTTGTTAGTATAGACAAACCTAGCCCGACCCTCTGCCAGCGTGATCCCTGTTCCTCGAGTGTAAATACGAGGGGCACTACTTATGTTTTGAGCCTTGGCAAACCTGAATGTTGTAGGTGCCATCTGACGCTTCCAATGGAAATTTTGACATGTTTGACCATAATATACTTCAAATATTTTGTCAATAGAGGGTCAGTTGTTTTGTTTACACTAACTTTAAAATTGTGTGTCAACAAAAACATGGAATTAACTCGTGAAAATGTTCGTGCAATGATTTATTACGACTTTCGACGTGGATTACCACGACAAGAGTGCATCGATCAACTAACTTCCACATTTGGCTACGAAGCTCCATCTTTTGCCACTGTGAAACGCTGGTATAACGAATTTAATCGTCGCCACCGTTCGCTCAATGATGATGTTCGTGAAGATCGTCCAAAATCAGTTGTTGTGCCAGAAAACATTGATGCTGAGCAAAACCTAATAACGAAAGATCGTCATGAGACATATTGTGAGATTGAGGCAACCCTGGGCATTCTTTCCACTAGCATATATAAAATACTGCATGATTATTTAGCCGTGGAAAAGGTTTGCTCTCGTTGGATCCCACATAATTTGACGCAATCTCAAAAAGATGCTCGTGTCGATTGGTGTACAAAAATGCTCAAGAAATACAATGGTGGTGCCTCAAAAGACGTATATAAGATTGTAACAGGTGACGAATCATGGATCTATGCGTATGAGCCGGAACGTAAACAGCAGTCGACTGTATGGGCGTTTCAAGATGAAGCAAATCCAACAAAAGTTGTACGCACTCGAAGCACTTGGAAGCAAATGCTCGCCTGCATTTTCAGCAAAACTGGCCATGTGGCAACAGTGTCTCTAGAAGAACGTAAAACGGTCAATGCCGAATGGTACAAAACCATTTGTTTGCCGGAAGTCTTCGGTGAAGTAAGGAAAACCAATAAGAACCGTAGGATCGTTCTTTATCAAGACAGCGAGCGCACACACATCTCGTCTAACAACAGAGTATTTGAAGGCTCAAAACATCGAATTGATGGGTCATCCGCAATACAGTCCTGATTTGTCACCCAGTGACTTCTTTTTGTTCCCGAAAAGCAAGAATAAATTGCGTGGACAACGATTTTCGTTGGCAGAAGAAGCCGTTGATGCCTTCAAAAACCATGTTTTGGAGGTGTCTCAAGAAGACTGGAATAAATGCTTTGACAAATGGTTCAAACGGATGCAAAAGTATATTGATCATAAAGGAGGATATTTTGAAAAACAATAAAGCAGTTTTCAACCAGAAATTACTTTGTTTTAATTATTAGGCTCAAAATATAAGTAGTGCCCCTTGTATAGCCACTGGATTGGCAGGGTAATTTACCTCCTCCAAAATATGGAAGGGTAATATAAGAAGCCATTTGTCCATGTTGTCTCTAATGGAGTACTATTAATGCAATGCTTGGCTGAAAAATAAAATATAACTAAATAAAGACATGGACATAAAGACGAAAGTTATGGGCATCCATCAATGATAAAAGGCCAAAAGTTCTGAAATTCATAAATATGGATTTTAGCGTTACTATACTACAAACCTTTAGTTCTATGTAGATTGTATAGCTGTACGACGTTCTGAAGCATGTGAAATGTTTGTTTAAAGCTTAGCTTCCTACAAAGTTGAATCTCATGTAATGCATTCGCATGGCTTTCTCTACCCTATATCGTTTATTAGTGGGTATAGAAACTAGTCTTTCTAAAGCTTATTTTTATATCTGGTTCATTTTAATCCAAATAAACACATTTAGTTATAGATACAAAGAGAATAGCGATAGTAAATGTTTAAGAACTGGACGCTATACGCTGGCCTTAAAATTGCATACTGTTTCCATGCAATTGCAGAAGTAGTTTAATGTCGACAGAACTTTAAAGGAAAAAGGTAAGTATTGAACAATTCGAACCATTAATAACGTGTATCTTGGAAATGGCTGATGCCACAAAAGGCTATTCGAAATAAATTGTGTGTTTTAAAAAGATCTGCATTTCTTATGTAGTACCTTGTCGTCTATCGCTTAACATTTACCAGTTATACAAGTTTATACACAATTCCTTCCAAATGAAGAGGACTTCAGAGGCTATTCCCAGGAAATTCAAAGTATACATTTTATTTTTCAATGGCACTTTAATTGGAAATTGTTAGGACCATTTTTCGAAAATAAAAAATTTCGAAAAAGTTTCATATAAACGGTAGCACGGGGTAGGGGGATTTTCTTGAAAACCTTCGTACTGTATTTTTGGTGTTGATTCGACTTTTCGTTTTTGAGTTATGCGTTTCTCTCACACCACACACACACACACTCACACGTCACTTTTTCTAAAAATGGTTTCTTTATTTTTTTTTGTGTATTCTGGTTCCTCAAAACATGTATTTTCGATGAATTCTTGGTATAGAATTACCTTATTTACCTAATAGGCACTACGTGGTAGAGAAAGTAAAAGCGATATGTTGCTTATATAAAAATGAATAAACCATTCAAGAGAGTCCTAACGAATCTCAAAATACTAAATTAATTAGAGAGGAGCAGAAAAGGACGAAGGAGTACCTGTATATGTAATCAATTGTTTTTAAACAACGTTAAGTCATAAAAAGTGTTGTATTAATATTAAGTAATTTTTAAACTTCTTTCTCATTTCATTTTGCGACGGACCTCCTAAGGCTGCTCGTCGTCTTCCTTCCTGGTGTAGGCGGGTTGATGTGCTCTAAGAGAATATCCCTACAACACTTCTGTGTTGGCCTATACTCTTGACGTTTATCTAGGGCGTGGTATCAGGAGACGAAATGAAAAATTAAGTTACATATTAACTGTGATTTATTCACACTTGTTCGCAGTTAGCCGTGACTTCTATCCCGCAATTATATTACTGAGCATTGGGACATTTCTGTTAAGCTGTAGCTCTCAATCTGTATCTATCTATCTTAAGTTGACAACAGCCTTTTCACACGCTCCGCCATCAAAGTGACGTAAAGTTCACCCCCTGACGATACCGTAATCTTGGAGCTCTATCTTATTTATACACCCTGAAGAAGACGCTAACGTTTTGTCTTAACTATTTCAAAGCACTATTGTGATTGGCTGATCTCCTTAGCATCGTATGAGAACATTTGCTCTCTTATCTCAACTTATGACGCATCTAAAGTTTTCATTTGCTGTCGCAACCTCTCGCTGTCACTTTTCAACCTCTATCAGTCTCTCTCACTACAACGTCTCTGCTGGTCATGTTCAGCCTAGCCCCTGTGCTTGTGCCCGCCCGGGAAGTCTCCAGCTGGTGCCGCTTGACGTCATGCAACAAACTTTCATCTGCACGGCCAGCTAGCTAGCCTCGATTACTTTTAACGTATCACTTATTTGGATTTTTATAATATTACTTATATTAATATCGATATTTACACTGGTGTACCATTCTTTCCGCTACAATTTCTCGGTAAATTCTCATTTTCAAATTGTTCCACACGACGTAGTATTTGGTATAAATAAACGAAATTTTGTATACTTACTTGTTAATAAAAAGACAAAAACATAATGCGATCAATTTACGTTAAGGTGTTGAGTTGTAATACTGTTAAACAACAATATTCAAGTGTGTACATTTTGAAGCAAAAAATTTAATTCTCATATTTAACATTTATTTTCTCTCAGTATTATAGGACATATAAAATTCATCTCTACAATTTAGTTTGTATACTATTAAAGAGTTTAACTATAAAATCTAAATTTTTTCAAAAAATAATTTCATCGTGTGGAGCAATTTTTCAAAACATAAAAAAAAAAATGCTGATGTGTTACACTAACATGAGTAGTAGGGAAATGGGCATTCTGTATCACTTAATATGCAGGAATGTGCAATTAATATGCTAATTAGCCCCGCCCCTCCCCTCCCCCACCCCCACCCCCCGCTGTGCCATGGTAGTTTTAGTTGCAGCTGCTGTCGTAAATCATGTTGAGTACAATGGAGGCTTGACAGTTAAGCAATTAAGGCTGTCAATCAACTGTCAAAACGAACAAAGGGGTCATAAATTTAAGGTTCTGTAACAAAGGCGAGATGTTTTTCCTACCCATTCCACATCCGACCACTTCTGCACCTGGTCAGTTACCCACCCCCACTTCCATTGTGTATCGAACACGTGGCATACACGTTCCACTAGCTTTTAACAAAAGAACAATGCTTAACCTTCAGCTGTCAAAATGAACAAAGCCCATGATGAATTAGGGTTGTAACAAAGCCTGACCCTTTCCATTGTGTAAGAGATTCTATTGTGTGTGCCTTTCTATTGTCCTTGGCAAGGCTAGTTTAGAAAGACACCTGCAGCGTTCCCATTGTTTGGCCACCTGCTAGTTGAACAAAAGAATTCGAGGGTTGCTTTATACTCGTCCTGTCCTTGTTTGTGTGAAAAGAGAGAGAAACTTGTTTACCAACTCTGCGTGACGTCATACTTTAGAAAGACCACCTGGCATACTCATCCCACAATCCAATAACAAAGCCTGACCCTTTCCATTGTGTAAGAGATTCTATTGTGTGTGCCTTTCTATTGTTCTTGGCAAGGCTAGTTTAGAAAGACACCTGCGACGTTTCCATTGTTTAGCCACCTGCTAGTTTAACAAAAGAATTCGAGGGTTGCTTTATACTCGTCCTGTCCTTGTTTGTGTGAAAGAGAGAGAAACTTGTTTACCAACTCTGCGTGACGTCATATTCGGCCATCATGATTTTGCCTGAGGGAGTTCTCTCCGATGTTTTACGACCTCCTACGAATATACCCGAGCATAGTTAACAAGCATTCTGTTTCAGCCAACGACTCCGAAAAAGCGCCTAATATACATTTCATTACGTGCATTAAACCTCTGAGTGATATCCATAGATTGGTGTTCGATTCTTACTGTAATCAAAAGTTTATTGCTAATGAGAAATTAATTATTGATATTATTATATCATTACCTTAATTAATGAAAGGGTGTTCAGAGGGTTCTAGCTCGAATCTTACCCAACGAAACCCTAATGCTTAATAAATATTAAACTATGCAAGGTCAGATTTAAAAATTTATTTATCAAATATAATTTTTTTATACATCATTACCCTGATTAATGAAAGACCGTTCAGAGGACCCTAGTTCGAATCTTACCCAACGAAACTCTAATGCTTAATAAATATTAAACTATGTAAGGTCAGATTAAAATGTATTTAACAAATATAATTTAATTTTTATATATCATTACAATAATTAATAAAAAGGGTGTTCAGAGGGTCCTAGATCGAATCTGCGAAACTCTAATGCTCAATAACTATTAAACTATGCATGGATAGATTAAAATGTATTTAACGAATATAATTTAATTCATGAAACGGTGTTCAGGGGTCCTAGATCGAATCTGCGAAACGCTATAATAACTATTAAACTATGCGAGTATTGGGCGGCCAGATTAAAACGTGTTTAACAAATATAATTTAATATACACGACATTACAATGTTTAACGAGCTGTATTGTTAGGAACCCAGAGGTCCATAGTTCGAATCCTACCCTGCGAAACGTTATAATAACTATTAAAATATTGAAGCAGGGGGCGGTCGGATTAAAATTGCATTTAGCAAATATCATTGTTTATATTAAACCCTGATGCATACTTAGATATCCCGAAGCCTAGACAACATTCTTTCTTCTTCTCCTCTCTTTTTCTTTCTATCTATCTCTTTCTTTCTCCACGACTTGTACACATTCAGGCGTTCACATATACACGAGCACATGTACACACATCAGCAAAGATACACTGGTGCACGCATGCAAGCACATACACACACGCACATGTAAGTACACACACGCACCCACGCAAGCACATACACCAGCACATACACACACATGCACACACATGCACACACATACACCAGCAAATACACACACACATGCACATACATACAACAGTACACACACACATACATACACCAGTACACACACGCATTCACGCACCTCATGCGTATACATACATACACCAGTGCTCTTACACTCACGCATTCACGCACCTCATGCGTATACATACATAGACCAGTGCTCTTACACTCGCACATACATATACATGGACACACACACACGCGCGCGTGCAAGCACATATGCCTGTTCACTTACACCCAACAGCACCAACCCACACACGCACACACCAACTCACGCACATGTCCTGAATGAAAAGAGACAAAATGATGCAATAAGAACTAATTATAGCTCGGGATGCAAGGCTCCATTTACGATTGCTCGAAACCGGTCTTCTAATAACTCCAAAACTAATTAAAATAAAGACAGTAAATAAACTTTATTACTTTTATGCCATTAGCTCGTTTCTTGTGCATGCATATTAGAGTCCGGGTGTCATGGGTTCGATCCTTAACTTTAAAATCTCAATTATCTCAGAAACTAGCAGGGATTAAGGTGCGGACCAAAGCACGATTTTTAGTTCCTACGATGAACAATTAATGCTTTATATAATTTCCAATCAGTGTCCCTAGCTCGAATCCCGATCCTTCAGTGACTTCCCTAATTTTCCACTGTGTTCTAGAATATATCACTTAGATCAATGTTGCAACTGCATACAGGTCTTTTAAACACATCAAACTAATATTATAAATAATTTTGTTTCTGGCGTTCTGAGTTCGAATACCGATTCAATGAAGTTTACTTATAAATTTAATAACAGTAAATAATTAAGACAAAGGTACCAAATAAACCTATTACGTTTATGTCATCAGATAATATCTTGCGGGCGTATATTAGGGTACCTGACGTCCAGGGCTCGATCCTTAAGCTTAAATCTCAATTATCGCAGAAACTAGCAGAGATAGAGCTGGAGACGAAAGCATGTTTGATAGCTCATACAATGAACAATTAATGCTGTATATAATTTTCAATCAGTTGCCCCTAGTTCGAATCCCGATCTTTCAATGACTTCACTGATTTTCCTCTGTACTCTGGAATACATCGCTTAGATTGATGCTTTAACTGCATGCAGCTTTGTGTAACGACATTATGGATGTACTCTGTGTGAGAGAGAGCGAGAGAGGGGGAGAGAGAGAGAGGGAGAGGAAGTGAAACAAGCAGGGATAGAAGTGCTGAGGGCCTATGCGCATGCGTAGCAAGAGATGATGCCATTGGCTGCAATAATCACGTGACGTGTAAGCATCACAGCCATGATGACGTGCAGGCATCGCCTGGAGGGGGTTTAGATCCCTATATAAACAGACATCTGTCCCATGTTAGAACTGTTGTGTACTTATTAACTTTACATTCAAGTTTTAAAGAGCTTTAAAAGCAACGTGAGCTGCAGGCCGTCTACACATTCAGCACATATCAAAACGGGGCAATGCAAGGTGAGTTTTAAATAACTATACAAAATCACTGTTGGCTTTTACAATACATTTAATTTTATTTAAACGTTACAGTACATGAAAGACGATTCGTTACAAAGAGCATCATATTTTCTAATCTGTGCTTTACATTCACATGATATTCTCAGCACACATTCTTCTGTAACATTTATATGATTTTCTCTACATCTTCTTTGTTAACATTCATACGATTTTCCCCTCATTCTTTGTTTCACTATACACTCACATGATTTCCTCTACTCATTCTTTGTTCCACCTACAGGTTCATGCTCTGTTAACATTCACATGACTTTCTCTTCACATTCTTTGCTTCCATTAACATTCACATGATTTTCGCCACACCTTCTTCTTACATAAACATTCATACGACTTTACCCTCATTCTTTGTTTCACTATACACTCACATGATTTTCTCTACTCATTCTTTGTTCCCCTGCAGGTTCATGCTTTGTTAACATTCACACGACGTTCTCAGCTCATTTCTCTATTGACATTCACATGATTTCTCCTCGCATTCTTACTTAAACATTCATATGATTTTCCCCCTCATTCTTTGTTTCACTATACATTCGCACACGATTTCCTCTACTCATTCTTTGGTTCTCTGCTGGCTCATCTTCAATGAACATTCACATGATTTTCTGAACTTATTCTTTATTTCTCTACACCTTCATAGGCTTACTTACAAAACATGCACATCCTAGTTCTTTAACTTGAATAATGTAGTGAAATTAATAATTCATGTCAATGTCTGTTACAGATTGTTTAGCTGATAGACTTAACAAGATGGTGGAAGAGCGTAGTTTCCTACCGACTCGTCGAGTTCAAGATCTCGAAATAGGTCTTAACTATGAGATAAAGTCCTTAAAGAGAGTTCAAACAAGATATGGTACCAGGATCGTATCTTCGCTGGAGGATTGTCAAGTGTTCTTGCCAGAGCGCTATAATTCGTTAACCGATCAAGAGATTGCAGAAATACCTGGGAGCGTATACCTACAGTATAATGGCATGGCAGAGACGGGGAAATTTAAGACATGTAAATTGTCTTTTTTACATGCAAAGAAGGTGCGTAGAAGTGTCAAACTTAAGTATTGAATGTTCTCCCATTTCACAATGAAAAATTCATAAATAAAACAACTGACTCATTGATATTACATATAAAGATACAAAAGATGCATATTATAGAATTTTATAAAAAATTTACGAAATTACAATATCACATGCTTTGAGTTTAATTATATCTAGCGCATTGAAATAACTCTAAATATCCGAATGTTTATACAAATCATTGTGCTTCTTTTACATGTGCCATATGCTTCATTTTACATGTATCATAACAAAAAATGTAATTCTTTCCAGGTTGCCTTTACTTGACCAAGATAGTTTTCTAAGACTTTCATTGTGCAATGTTTCAGGGTGTGCAATAAGAGGAAGAAGAAGAAGAGGAATAGCCTGCTGCCATGCAAAGGATGCTGACGCTATTGGAGGGTAGAATACCTACAAGAAACATTTTGGCAAGAAACGGGTGCTGAGACATCTACATCACCGAAAAACATTAAGACAGGATCCTTATATAACATTACAGGGTATACAATGAAAAAATAGGGTCAATTTTGTATACAATTCAATGCATGGCTGAGAGTTAGCTCGAACTAGTCTCCCTATATTCACTGAAATTAAGCATTGTGAGCAATAATTTAAGTGACTGTGAAAATAATTTAAGTAATGGTGAAATTTGTATCCTAAAAGACTTGAGCCCTGTATACATTAACAGTATTAAGACTGTTTGCCACGCTGGAATACAAATTATGAAAATAAAAAGACTTTCATTTAAATAATAAGGAAATTTGCATAACCTGCTGTTACAAGTGTAATGACATATACAGAAACAAAGAGTCGGGCGAGAAAGTGATGAAAATGTAAGATAAATAATAACAATAAAAGAATTAAGGTATGCTTTTACATAGTGTTTTTATTCATTAAAAATCCTTGCATTCCTAATGAAAAATAAATCATTACGATGATTAGTTTAAGTTATGTTACAATGATCAAAAAGAGAACCGTCTTTAGATGCATTACTCGATCCTAAGTCAGAGCACCAAAAAATGACAAATCACGGCTTCTCCATTTTAGATGTGGTGTCACTATTCAGGTAAATTCATGTAACACAGCAGGTTGAGTATGCAGATCTGTGGTCCTAAATGGGTGAAACAGAGTCTTATCCAGCTTAACAGTCTTGAGATCTCAGCATCAGAAAGTCGAATCACAAGCCTTCTCCACTCGATGAGTACAGGTTTAACAACAGCATTCTCTGCACCCTGAGACGGTGTAATGTATATAAATGTTCAACTTGACAAGGGATTCTAAACTCGTTGTTAGAGTCCAGAACTGATGTATTATATGGTGAAAACACACGTTCCTCTTCTTAGTGATCTTGTCGTCGAATCTCGGTGTCGGTAGCATTGAAGATGTCCATGATTATAGGATTCTGAAGCCCAAAAACTGTAGGAACTGCTGATTGCGTGATGATAACTTGATGGGCATCAAGGGCAGAGCATGATGTGTGCGTCGAATCATTCCATTATTATATCCTCGACGTCGTTGACTTCTTCTAAAAACTATAGGCATTATGCTTATATCCTTGTTTCTAAAGGCAATGATATTGCTGTTAGGCTCCCCTGTTTGCTCTATGAAGCGGATCTTTATGAACAACAGGTAAAATTTGATTTGAAGGTTCCTGTGAAATACGTTATCCAGCCGTAACAGATGGGAACACTGGTAGATGGAGTGTCCACTTTTACTATAGAGGAAGGAGACTGATGCAATACTGTGCTACATTCGTATGATGCTCAACTTAAATATATTCACTAGGAAATCAGATTCAGACAGCTGATTAGATGGAATAGCTTTGTCACTGAAGGGCCACAGAATGTTCCTATAGAACAATCACTGGAAAAAATCAAGAGTGAAAGGACATTTTAATGGCATTTTTATTATTATTATTCACTGATCTCATAAAGAAGACATTCGCATCCTAATTTGAGGAATCTTTAAACGTAGGGCATACAAGTCAAGGTCTATGTTACTCAATGTTTTTTCCGGGACAAGTATAGCCCCCTGCCTGAGTTTTTTGAATTCCCTTTCATGCTCTGTCTCCTCTTCGTTTCGGTGTTTCTTCCCTTATTCTTCTTCACTCGAAAACCTCTCCCTCTTGCTTCAATTTCTCTGTTACGTCTCATCATTTCAGCAAGTTGTTTATCCGCAGCTTTTTTCTTATTTACAGCTGTAGCAATTTGTGATGCACCTCCAGCGGCGGCTCCTAGTGCTGCAATAATTGGTATGAGTGGTAGAAATCCTCCTCGTTTCTTCTTTTTGGACCCGCCGCCAACAGATACCTTTCTCTCAATTTCTCTCTTATGCCTCCTCATTTCGGCAAGTTGTTTATCTGCTGCCTTTTTCTTATTTACTGCTGAGGCAATTTGGGCTGCACCTCCAGCAGCAGCGCCTAGAGCTGCAATAATTGGTATGAGAGGTAGAAATCCTCCTCGTTTCTTCTTCGTGGTTACTGTACCTGGAGCTACCTTTCCCTTCATAAAAGGTGACCAACAAAGGGAAAAAGGTGACCAGCAAAGGGAAAAGGGTGACCAGTAAAGGGAAAAAGGTGACCAGCAAAGGGAAAAACGTGACCAGCAAAGGGAAAAAGGTGATCAGCAAAGGGAAAAACGTGACCAGCAAAGGGAAAAAGGTGTCCAGCAAAGGGAAAAAGGTGACCAGCAAGGGAAAAAGGTGACCAGCAAAGGGAAAAAGGTGACCAGCAAAGGGAAAAAGGTGACCAGCAAAGGGAAAAAGGTGATCAGCAAAGGGAAAAAGGTGACCAGCAAAGGGAAAAAAGGCGACCTTAAAAAGGGGAAAAGGTGACCAGCAAAGGGAAAAAGGTGACCAGAAAAGGGAAAAAGGTGACCAGCAAAGGGAAAAAGGTGACCAGCAAAGGGAAAAAGCTGACCAGCAAAGGGAAAAAGGTGACCAGCAAAGGGAAAAAGGTGAACAGGGAAGGGAAAAAGGTGACCAGAAAAGGGAAAAAGGTGACCAGGGAAGGGAAAAAGGTGACCAGCGAAGGGAAAAAGGTGACCAGCAAAGGGGAAAAGGTGACCAGCAGAGGGAAAAAGGTGACCAGCAAAGGGAAAAAGGTGACCAGCAAAGGGAAAAAGGTGACCAGCAAAGGGAAAAACGTGACCAGGAAAGGGAAAAAGGTGACTAGCAAAGGGAAAAAGGTGACCAGCAAAGGGAAAAACGTGACCAGGAAAGGGAAAAAGGTGACCAGCAAAGGGAAAAACGTGACCAGCAAAGGGAAAAACGTGACCAGCAAAGGGAAAAAGGTGACCAGCAAAGGGAAAAAGGTAACCAGCAAAGGGAAAGAGGTGACCAGCAAAGGGAAAAAGGTGACCAGCAAAGGGAAGAAGGTGACCAGGAAAGGGAAAAAGGTGACCAGCAAAGGGAAAAAGGTGACCAGCAAAGGGAAAAAGGTGACCAGCAAAGGGAAAAAGGTGACCAGCAAAGGGAAAAAGGTGACCTGGAAAGGGAAAAAGGTGACCAGCAAAGGGGAAAACGTGACCAGCAAAGGGAAAAACGTGACCAGGAAAGGGAAAAAGGTGACCAGCAGAGGGAAAAAGGTGACCAGCAAAGGGAAAAAGGTGACCAGGAAAGGGAAAAAGGTGACCAGCAAAGGGAAAAAGGTGACCAGCAAAGGGAAAAAGGTGACCAGCAAAGGGAAAAAGGTGACCAGCAAAGGGAAAAAGGTGACCAGCAAAGGGAAAAAGGTGACCAGCAAAGGGAAAAAGGTGACCTGGAAAGGGAAAAAGGTGACCAGCAAAGGGGAAAACGTGACCAGCAAAGGGAAAAACGTGACCAGGAAAGGGAAAAAGGTGACCAGCAGAGGGAAAAAGGTGACCAGCAAAGGGAAAAAGGTGACCAGCAAAGGGAAAAAGGTGACCAGCAAAGGGAAAAACGTGACCAGCAAAGGAAAAAGGTATCCAGAAGAGGGAAAAACCTGACCTGCAAAGGGAAAAAGGTGACAGCAAAGGGAAAAATGTGACCATCAAAGGGAAAAAGGCGGCCAGCAAAGGGAAAAAAAGGTGACCTGCAAAGGTAAAAATGTGACCAGCAAAGGGAAAAACGTTACCTGCAAAGGGAATAATGTGACCAGCAGAGGGAAAAAAGGTGACCAGCAAAGGGAAAAATGTGACCAGCAAAGGGAAAAACGTGACTAGCAAAGGGAAAAATGTGACTAGCAAAGGGATAAATGTGACCAGCAAAGGGAAAAATGTGACAGCAAAGGAAAAACGTGACCTGCAATGGGAAAAATGTGACCAGCAAAGGGAAAAACGTGACCTGCAAAGGGAAAAATATGACCAGCAAAGGGAAAAAGGTGACCAGCAAAGGGAAAAATGTGACCAGCAAAGGGAAAAAGGCGGCCAGAAAAGGGAAAAAAGGTGACCTGCAAAGGGAAAATGACCAGTATCTCCCTTAACTCTCGCATTCTCTGTGCTAACTATCAAGAAAACTTGTACTCTTACCTCTATGAATCCATTTCTAGCTGCTTGAATCTGCTTGTGCTTAATGAGATAGTTATAATTAACGGAATTACAACTATTATGCGGAAATGCTACAATATTTTGCTTAGTCTAATTCGGACATGGCTGTTTATATGCATCAAAACCTGAGTACATATATAAATACATAAATGTTAAAAAATAGCTCAGTCTCGTGTTATCGTATACGAATTCAACATCTACAGTATACATTGACTAGTTTATATATATTGCTTGAGCATGAACACTCACAAAGACGGACAATTACAGTTAATTTACGAGAATCTTGATTTTTCGTATGTTTCCCAAGGGGGGAGTAATCGCTTTGTTAAGTGCTGCATATGTAATAGAACTTTAAAAAACAGGACAATTTCAAGGCTTAAGTAACATAGGAGACGATGCTGTAAAGCAATGGCCAGCTGTGCATTGACTACAACACCCAAACGAGATCCTGAAATGTTCTCAAGTCCTGAAGAGCTGGATTCAAGATGTACCGTACCTGGAACCAGTTCAAGCGACCCTGTAATAACATCAAGAGCTACCACTGATGAAGCAATAAGAGCAGTTTCTTTGAATGAGCAAGCTCTGAATAAACACACCAATGAAAGCAAGCATACTAGTGACAACTCACCTAGATTAGAAGATATATCTAAAGCGAATACAGAGGAGATGCTATGCCGCTACACCGATCCTAATGATTTGGTAAACATGCTAAGGGTACTCATGATGCTTCATACACCAGATAAAAATGACTTTTCCGATGCGATTAACGACATTATTCAGGATTTAAAGCTGGGTGGTTTTATAGCGTGATTAGCATTTGCAAAACCATGAAAGAGTTAGAAAGATTCCTCATATTAGGATGCGAATGTCTTCTTTATGAGATCAGTGAATAATAATAATAAAAATGTCATTAAAATGTCCTTTCAGTCTTTATTTTTTCCAGTGATTCTTCTATAGGAACGTTCTGTGGCCCTTCAGTGACAAAGTTATTCCATCTAATCAGCTGTCTGAATCTGATTTCCTAGTGAATATATTTAAGTTGAGCATCATACGAATTTAGCACAGTATTGCATCAGTCTCCTTCCTCTATAGTAAAAGTGGACACTCCATCTACCAGTGTTCCCATCTGTTACGGCTGGATAACGTATTTCACAGGAACCTTCAAATCAAATTTTACCTGTTGTTCATAAAGATCCGCTTCATAGAGCAAACAGGGGAGCCTAACAGCAATATCATTGCCTTTAGAAACAAGGATATAAGCATAATGCCTATAGTTTTTAGAAGAAGTCAACGACGTCGAGGATATAATAATGGAATGATTCGACGCACACATCATGCTCTGCCCTTGATGCCCATCAAGTTAACATCACGCAATCAGCAGTTCCTACAGTTTTTGGGCTTCAGAATCCTATAATCATGGACATCTTCAATGCTACCGACACCGGGATTCGACGACAAGATCACTAAGAAGAGGAACGTGTGTTTTCACCATATAATACATCAGTTCTGGACTCTAACAACGAGTTTAGAATCCCTTGTCAAGTTGAACATTTATATACATTACACCGTCTCAGGATGAAGAGAATGCTGTTGTTAAACCTGTACTCATCGAGTGGAGAAGGCTTGTGATTCGACCTTCTGATGCTGAGATCTCAAGACTGTTAAGCTGGATAAGACTCTGTTTCACCCATTTAGGACCACAGATCTGCATACTCAACCTGCTGTGTTACATGAATTTACCTGAATAGTGACACCACATCTAAAATGGAGAAGCCGTGATTTGACATTTTTTGGTGCTCTGACTTAAGATCGAGTAATGCATCTAAAGACGGTTCTCTTTTTGATCATTGTAACATAACTTAAACTAATCATTGTAATGATTTATTTTTCATTAGGAATGCAAGGATTTTTAATGAATAAAAACACTATGTAAAAGCATACCTTAATTCTTTTATTGTTATTATTTATCTTACATTTTCATCACTTTCTCGCCCGACTCTTTGTTTCTGTATATGTCATTACACTTGTAACAGCAGGTTATGCAAATTTCCTTATTATTTAAATGAAAGTCTTTTTATTTTCATAATTTGTATTCCAGCGTGGCAAACAGTCTTAATACTGTTAATGTATACAGGGCTCAAGTCTTTTAGGATACAAATTTCACCATTACTTAAATTATTTTCACAGTCACTTAAATTATTGCTCACAATGCTTAATTTCAGTGAATATAGGGAGACTAGTTCGAGCTAACTCTCAGCCATGCATTGAATTGTATACAAAATTGACCCTATTTTTTCATTGTATACCCTGTAATGTTATATAAGGATCCTGTCTTAATGTTTTTCGGTGATGTAGATGTCTCAGCACCCGTTTCTTGCCAAAATGTTTCTTGTAGGTATTCTACCCTCCAATAGCGTCAGCATCCTTTGCATGGCAGCAGGCTATTCCTCTTCTTCTTCTTCCTCTTATTGCACACCCTGAAACATTGCACAATGAAAGTCTTAGAAAACTATCTTGGTCAAGTAAAGGCAACCTGGAAAGAATTACATTTTTTGTTATGATACATGTAAAATGAAGCATATGGCACATGTAAAAGAAGCACAATGATTTGTATAAACATTCGGATATTTAGAGTTATTTCAATGCGCTAGATATAATTAAACTCAAAGCATGTGATATTGTAATTTCGTAAATTTTTTATAAAATTCTATAATATGCATCTTTTGTATCTTTATATGTAATATCAATGAGTCAGTTGTTTTATTTATGAATTTTTCATTGTGAAATGGGAGAACATTCAATACTTAAGTTTGACACTTCTACGCACCTTCTTTGCATGTAAAAAAGACAATTTACATGTCTTAAATTTCCCCGTCTCTGCCATGCCATTATACTGTAGGTATACGCTCCTAGGTATTTCTGCAATCTCTTGATCGGTTAACGAATTATAGCGCTCTGGCAAGAACACTTGACAATCCTCCAGCGAAGATACGATCCTGGTACCATATCTTGTTTGAACTCTCTTTAAGGACTTTATCTCATAGTTAAGACCTATTTCGAGATCTTGAACTCGACGAGTCGGTAGGAAACTACGCTCTTCCATCATCTTGTTAAGTCTATCAGCTAAACAATCTGTAACAGACATTGCCATGAATTATTATTTTCACTACATTATTCAAGTTGAAGAACTAGGGTGTGCATGTTTTGTAAGTAAGCCTATGAAGGTGTAGAGAAATAAAGAATAAGTACAGAAAATCATGTGAATGTTCATTGAAGATGAGCCAGCAGAGAACCAAATAATGAGTAGAGGAAATCGTGTGCGAATGTATAGTGAAACAAAGAATGAGGGGGAAAATCATATGAATGTTTAAGTAAGAATGCGAGGAGAAATCATGTGAATGTCAATAGAGAAATGAGCTGAGAACGTCGTGTGAATGTTAACAAAGCATGAACCTGCAGGGGAACAAAGAATGAGTAGAGAAAATCATGTGAGTGTATAGTGAAACAAAGAATGAGGGTAAAGTCGTATGAATGTTTATGTAAGAAGAAGGTGTGGCGAAAATCATGTGAATGTTAATGGAAGCAAAGAATGTGAAGAGAAAGTCATGTGAATGTTAACAGAGCATGAACCTGTAGGTGGAACAAAGAAAGAGTAGAGGAAATCATGTGAGTGTATAGTGAAACAAAGAATGAGGGGAAAATCGTATGAATGTTTACAAAGAAGATGTAGAGAAAATCATATAAATGTTACAGAAGAATGTATGCTGAGAATATCATGTGAATGTAAAGCACAGATTAGAAAATATGATGCTCTTTGTAACGAATCGTCCTTCATGTACTGTAACGTTTAAATAAAATTAAATGTATTGTAAAAGCCAACAGTGATTTTGTATAGTTATTTAAAACTCACCTTGCATTGCCCCGTTTTGATATGTGCTGAATGTGTAGACGGCCTGCAGCTCACGTTGCTTTTAAAGCTCTTTAAAACTTGAATGTAAAGTTAATAAGTACACAACAGTTCTAACATGGGACAGATGTCTGTTTATATAGGGATCTAAACCCCCTCCAGGCGATGCCTGCACGTCATCATGGCTGTGATGCTTACACGTCACGTGATTATTGCAGCCAATGGCATCATCTCTTGCTACGCATGCGCATAGGCCCTCAGCACTTCTATCCCTGCTTGTTTCACTTCCTCTCCCTCTCTCTCACACAGAGTACATCCATAATGTCGTTACACAAAGCTGCATGCAGTTAAAGCATCAATCTAAGCGATGTATTCCAGAGTACAGAGGAAAATCAGTGAAGTCATTGAAAGATCGGGATTCGAACTAGGGGCAACTGATTGAAAATTATATACAGCATTAATTGTTTATTGTATGAGCTATCAAACATGCTTTCGTCTCCAGCTCTATCTCTGCTAGTTTCTGCGATAATTGAGATTTAAACTTAAGGATCGAGCCCTGGACGTCAGGTACCCTAATATACGCCCGCAAGATATTATCTGATGACATAAACGTAATAGGTTTATTTGGTACCTTTGTCTTAATTATTTACTGTTATTAAATTTATAAGTAAACTTCATTGAATCGGTATTCGAACTCAGAACGCCAGAAACAAAATTATTTATAATATTAGTTTGATGTGTTTAAAAGATCTGTATGCAGTTGCAACATTGATCTAAGTGATATATTCTAGAACACAGTGGAAAATTAGGGAAGTCACTGAAAGATCGGGATTCGAGCTAGGGACACTGATTGGAAATTATATAAAGCATTAATTGTTCATCGCAGGAACTAAAAATCGTGCTTTGGTCCGCACCTTAATCCCTGCTAGTTTCTGAGATAATTGAGATTTTAAAGTTAAGGATCGAACCCATGACACCCGGACTCTAATATGCATGCACAAGAAACGAGCTAATGGCATAAAAGTAATAAAGTTTATTTACTGTCTTTATTTTAATTAGTTTTGGAGTTATTAGAAGACCGGTTTCGAGCAATCGTAAATGGAGCCTTGCATCCCGAGGTATAATTAGTTTTTATTGCATCATTTTGTCTCTTTTCATTCAGGACATGTGCGTGAGTTGGTGTGTGCGTGTGTGGGTTGGTGCTGTTGGGTGTTAGTGAACAGGCATATGTGCTTGCACGCGCGTGTGTGTGTGTCCATGTATATGTATGTGTGAGTGTAAGAGCACTGGTGTATGTATGTATACGCATGAGGTGCGTGAATGCGTGAGTGTAAGAGCACTGGTGTATGTATGTATACGCATGAGGTGCGTGAATGCGTGTGTGTACTGGTGTATGTATGTGTGTGTGTACTGTTGTATGTATGTGCATGTGTGTGTATGTGCTGGTGCATGTGCTTGCGTGGGTGCGTGTGTGTACTTACATGTGCGTGTGTGTATGTGCTTGCATGCGTGCACCAGTGTATCTTTGCTGATGTGTGTACATGTGCATGTGTATATGTGAACGCCTGAATGTGTACAAGTCGTGGAGAAAGAAAGAGATAGAAAGAAAAAGAGAGGAGAAGAAGAAAGAATGTTGTCTAGGCTTCGGGATATCTAAGTATGCATCAGGGTTTAATATAAACAATGATATTTGCTAAATGCAATTTTAATCCGACCGCCCCCTGCTTCAATATTTTAATAGTTATTATAACGTTTCGCAGGGTAGGATTCGAACTATGGACCTCTGGGTTCCTAACAATACAGCTCGTTAAACATTGTAATGTCGTGTATATTAAATTATATTTGTTAAACACGTTTTAATCTGGCCGCCCAATACTCGCATAGTTTAATAGTTATTATAGCGTTTCGCAGATTCGATCTAGGACCCCCTGAACACCGTTTCATGAATTAAATTATATTCGTTAAATACATTTTAATCTATCCATGCATAGTTTAATAGTTATTGAGCATTAGAGTTTCGCAGATTCGATCTAGGACCCTCTGAACACCCTTTTTATTAATTATTGTAATGATATATAAAAATTAAATTATATTTGTTAAATACATTTTAATCTGACATTACATAGTTTAATATTTATTAAGCATTAGAGTTTCGTTGGGTAAGATTCGAACTAGGGTCCTCTGAACGGTCTTTCATTAATCAGGGTAATGATGTATAAAAAAATTATATTTGATAAATACATTTTTAAATCTGACCTTGCATAGTTTAATATTTATTAAGCATTAGAGTTTCGTTGGGTAAGATTCGAGCTAGAACCCTCTGAACACCCTTTCATTAATTAAGGTAATGATATAATAATATCAATAATTAATTTCTCATTAGCAATAAACTTTTGATTACAGTAAGAATCGAACACCAATCTATGGATATCACTCAGAGGTTTAATGCACGTAATGAAATGTATATTAGGCGCTTTTTCGGAGTCGTTGGCTGAAACAGAATGCTTGTTAACTATGCTCGGGTATATTCGTAGGAGGTCGTAAAACATCGGAGAGAACTCCCTCAGGCAAAATCATGATGGCCGACTATGACGTCACGCAGAGTTGGTAAACAAGTTTCTTTCTCTTTCACACAAACAAGGACAGGACGAGTATAAAGCAACCCTCGAATTCTTTTGTTAAACTTGCAGGTGGCCAAACAATGGAAACGTCGCAGGTGTCTTTCTAAACTAGCCTTGCCAAGAACAATAGAAAGGCACACACAATAGAATCCCTTACACAATGGAAAGGGTCAGGCTTTGTTATTGGATTGTGGGATGAGTATGCCAGGTGGTCTTTCTAAAGTATGACGTCACGCAGAGTTGGTAAACAAGTTTCTCTCCCTTTCACACAAACAAGGACAGGACGAGTATAAAGCAACCCTCGAATTCTTTTGTTAAACTAGCAGGTGGCCAAACAATGGCAACGCTGCAGTTGTCTTTCTAAACTAGCCTTGCCAAGGACAATAGAAAGGCACACACAATAGAATCTCTTACACAATGGAAAGGGTCAGGCTTTGTTACAACCCTAATTCATCATGGGCTTTGTTCATTTTGACAGCTGAAGGTTAAGCATTGTTCTTTTGTTAAAAGCTAGTGGAACGAGTATGCCACGTGTTCGACACACAATGGAAGTGGGGGTGGGTAACTGACCAGGTGCAGAAGTGGTCGGATGTAGAATGGGTAGGAAAAACATCTCGCCTTTGTTACAGAACCTTAAATTTATGACCCCTTTGTTCGTTTTGACAGTTGATTGACAGCCTTAATTGCTTAACTGTGAAGCCTCCATTGTACTCAACATGATTTACGACCGCAGCTGCAACTAAAACTACCAAGGCACAGCGGGGGGTGGGGGTGGGGGAGGGGAGGGGCGGGGCTAATTAGCATATTAATTGCACATTGCTGCATATTAAGTGATACAGAATGCCCATTTCCCTACTACTAACATGACTTTCTCTACTCTTGTACAACCAATTTCTACAAACGCTTATTCTCCATATGCTTCATGTTAATCGAGATATGGAGATGTTAATCTTATTTCTAATTTTCTTGTAGATGCAAGGGGAATTGCTAGGTTTTAAGCGTTTAAGAGCTGGTTGCTATGTGGAGTATTCCATTCTCTTTGCATTACCAGGACAAAAAAAATGAATAACGAATTTGAGAAAAAGTATAAGTATTGGAAAATTTAAGGGAATAACAAGAAATATCTCTAAAATGGTTCACTCAACAATAAAAATGTATACGACATAAATTGTGTATTTTAACGCGATCTACTTTTTTTGTGTAGTACAATTTTGTCTATCTCTAATGGTTTACCAGGTATGCAAAAGTCGTTCACTATGAAGAATACTTTCGGAGACATTCCCAGAAAATTCGAGATATACATTTCATTTGTCATGAAAATATCTTAAACATATGATATTTTAATCAAAATCGTTAGAGCCATTTTTGAGAAAATTGAAATTTTCGAAAAATGTTCCATGTAAAGGGTAGTCTGGGGTGGGGGGGATTTTCTTGAAAACCTTCGTGTCGCAACTCAGGAGGATACTGAACCTAAATACCAAGTTTGGTGTCAATCCAACTGTTCGTTTCTGAGTTATGCTGTTCACAGACACACACACACACACACACAGACATGTTTCCAAAAACGCTTTTTCTTGGATTCAGGGGTCTCAAAACATGTATTTCCGGTGAAATCTCGGTATCGAATTTTTGGGTGGAATACAATACTTCCCCTACTTACTATACGTAGTAGAGAAAGTGATAACCAAATAATATGTCTGGAATGACTTTTAAATATTTTATAAATTTGGTCTACATGTTATATACGACAACCTCATTGCTGTATTAAAATTGCAAATGAATCTAATATGTATCCATGAGAAATATTTGCTTTTTGTTCTTTTAATAAGTCTGTAACAGGATTGTAACTTCAGCCTAGACTCCCGTTTTCTTAATGTCGGTTTTCTAATTGTCGTTCGTTGGTGACAATAACTTTAACATTATTTTCCAAGGCTCTAATACAAAATGTCGGAACTGTAATTTATTTTAACGACATTTGCAAATACTTCTTCACACTTTCCTCTAGAAGACCGAATTATGTTGTATTTGTTTAGAGTTTTCTTGTAAACCAATCGTAGAGGCAGCATCCAAACCACACCTTAATTTAACATCGACTATAATTACGAACCCAGTGTTTGTGTCGCTGAATTGTTTTTAGATCAGTCACATAGAGAATGATGCAGCTGGATGAAGGCAAAGATTGATTACCTCAAGGTGGAAACCTTATATAGGGAAACACAGTATTGGGATCTAGGGGAATAGACGACTTTTTATGCAGGTCAGTATAATAATTTGTGCAGTAATGTGGAGGCAGTGAGATATGTGTAAGAGGAAACAGCAGAAAATGAAATGTCAGAGTAAAGTTACAGATTCACTGTATTGATATTTTATTGCACAGACCCTAAACCCCTTCTCATTTCCACCTGCTACTCCGTATGTTTGACTCTGACTGCGAGAATAGCTACCCGTTGGCTTTAGAGAAGTTTCCTTAATCCAAACTAAACTTTGCTTAGAACACTTTTCCTTATTACTTTCTCTACTACGTATAGTAAGTAGGGGAAGTATTGCATTCCACCCAAAAATTTGAGGTGCACTGAATGCATAAAAAGCATTTTTGGTAACATGTCCGTGTGTGTGTCTGTCTGTCTGTCTGTCTGTGAACAGCATAACTCAGAAACGAAGTCAGATAAACACCAAATTGGTATTTAGGTTCAGTATCTTCCAGAGATAGGACACGAAGGTTTTCAAGAAAATTCCCCCATCTCAGATTACCCTTTATATTTAACATTTTTCGAAAATTTTAATTTTGATTAGCATGTATTTTATGTTGATCTAATGTTTAGCAATGCTTGAGACATCAAACTAATCACGGTTTGAGATTGGTTATCTTATTGGTATGCTGGGTAGGATGCGATGTTATTAGATAAACCGTCAGATCGTTACTGACCCGTAATAGTGTCAGTATGCAGTGACTAATAGGCTACATCATCTAATTGTGTTTTTAACGAATGTACATTCAAATAGTCTAACTTTCCTAATAAACTGTTAGCTTATTTTGAGTTAATTACATTCTCATTTCTACTGTTGATAGCATTTGTTGGTATTCCATAATACATTGTATTGTTCATTCATTTATTCAGGTTGCCATGATCTGACAGTGGAAACAATGGTGATTTGATTTTAAGCAACACAAGAGAGAAAGTAATTATTTATATAATCTGTTGCATTTCATTCATAGAATAAACCTAGTGAATTCCATTTGAGGCTACAATTTTCATCACATAAATTAGTTCATGCTATGCACTCACAGACCTGTCTATAAACTAGTAATATCTCATTGGATTACCTATGAAAATGAAATGGTACCTTACTGGCACACTATTTTAAAATTCTCAACCAAGTGTAAAGGGGGAGAGGCGTCGACCAGGGAATAGATAACTTATTATAAGAAAATGGAGCATATTAATTCATCTAATCCCTGAAAAATAGAATGAAAAGGAGGAGGAAGAGGAGAGAGCATTAAACGTTTTCGAAACATAGTGTGACAGCGTGCAAGAAGCTACTTGCAGGTCGCCGGTAAGCGCATCCCGGCCCGGCATCTGGGTGGGGCCTTCGACCGGCCTTCAGAACAATAGCTGCGCCACAACCCTTTTTGTGTCTCTTCCTCGCAGTTTTTATTGTTCCAAAACATTCCCAGCCTGTGAAGTCTTCATTCGGAAGGAATTTTATATAATCTTGTATAACTAGTTAACGTTGAGCGAGAGACCAAAACGTACTACACAAAAAATGCAGGTCTGTTTAAAACATTGAATTTATTTCAAATAATCTTTATTTTTGGCATTAGTCATTTCAGAGATATCCCTTATTAAAGGGTCGCATTGTTCAGCAATTCCCATTCTTTTAAATTCCTGCTCACTCTCAGTTGTTTTGGAAAGATTGCATGGAGGGAGGGAATTTTAAGGCCAGCGTATAGCGCCCAGTTCTTAAACATATGACTATCACTATCCCCTTTGTATCTATAACTAAGTGTATATTCTAACTATTTCTGCAAAATTTATCTCGATTAAAATGAAGCAGATAGAGAAATAAGCTTCCGTAAGAATAATTTATATAGCTATCCATTAATAAACTATACAGGATAGACGAAAACTTCCGAGTTTTTAAAATGGGTTTATCATTATTTTCAGAACGAGCAGAATAGAGGAATGCGCACTGAAAGAGTATAAAGGCATACTGTAGTCATAATTAACAATGAAAGCAAACAAAGCGTGCAGTGTTTACGCAAATCTAATTTGTTTTACTACCATCAACAAGTGATAGAGAGATATGTAGAAACAAATGCATTCTAAAACGGAGCTCTACTTTCATCAATTTCCGTAATGAGTATGTTGCATTAAAGGAAAGTTTGAATGTTCTTACTTTAAAGAAAGTCTTAAAGGGAAGGGTTTCCTTAGCGCGTGCTGTGCACGCCATTTCTTTACGGTCCATCAGGGCCCCGCTAGTGCAAATGATAGCCCACTAGGGATACGACCTGAGGGACTAAACACAGAAGTTGCACCAGCTGCTCGTGTCGTTTGTTGCCTTGGAGCATCTCTCATTAAAATTACCACGTTGTTTGGGCAGTTCAACATGGCCACCCTGAGTTCTCTAGCTCACAAAGTTAGTCTTGTTATTCACGGTTATCCGCAAGGACTGCCAACTGTGAAAAATAAAACCTTACTCCAGAAGTTAGTGGATTTACTCTCCTACAATTAATAGACACAAATCTGTTTTCATAATGCTTAAATCAGCACGCTCTTGTTGCAAAGAAGAAACGTGTAATTAAATAAAGCATGCCACTTGCTTTAAAATATCTGTATAAAATTACAAAAAAAGAACATTTCTGTGTGTGTGCGTGGGTGCGCGCGCGTGTGTGTACAGGCTTATTCAAAAAGAAGGAACATACTTTACATATTTATTTCTAATCAGCGACAATAGATAGCGACACATGCGACATATCACTGAATAGAGTTAAGTTAAAAGTTTTAAGTCCATTATTGGTTCCATTCAGTGTCTACAGCGGCGCTGCGTTTGTTTACGAGAAAATGGCGACACCACAGGAAAAGTAGTTTTATGTGCTGTATTATGCACAGAGTGAATCCATTGTTTCATTGCAACGTGCATTTCATTGTAAGTTAAACAACGAGCGGCCTCGTCATAAAAAATTTACAATAAATACGTAGAAGATGGTTGCGTATGCAAACGGAAAAGCACTGGTCGTCCTCACATAACAAATGGTGCTCATTTTGAACACACAAAATAAAATTGTGAACATTTCTCTACTCAGTTGTGTATGCATGTGCCGTCATCTATTGTCGTTCATTAGAAAAAAATATGTAAAGTCCGTGCCTTCTTTTTGAATAAGCTGTGTATATATGGAGGTGTTGTATGGAGGGTAATCACAAAACCACCCATTCAATTTGGATAATTCTTTCACCACTGAAAAGCACAATTCCTTTTGACGGACATGGTCTATAAAACACCTAGTTACATTTCATAAGTTACCAAAAGATTAAAACAAGATTTATAAAGCTATTGTACTTGAATACAAACATATTGGAGGTATAAAATAATGTTTTGACGTTTAGTTGAGAATATCATGTAGTAGAAAATAGTTGTTACTGCACAAAATATGCATGTAAAATAAGACAAATGCTTGGGATAATTCATTTCAAGCAGTATTTTGCACTACGTGTCTGACGAGAGTGCAGTTTTCAGACGAGGTATCTAGTATGCTATAGCTAGGTTTCAGACAGGAAAGATAACGCCCGAACGGGAGTACTGCACAGCCAGGCCTTCAAAAACAACAACACAACATATGTGACGAAGTAAGTTTCATATTTATTTTCATTCATTTACAAAAAAGGAAAGTGAAAGGTATTAAGTGAAGCAATATATAACTCAGGAACGCAGATGTCCAGCGAAGGGATAATTAGATGTAACGCAGACAAAAGATTGAGTGCAAAAAAAGGGTAAACCAGCCAAGCAAATGCGGACAAAGCAAGGAAAAACTAAATCTGTAAAAATCAGTCAAGCGTACGGAAAAGCTAATCAGGCGAAAATAACGCGGTAACGGAAGACGCTAGAAATATAGAATCTTTTAACAAGAGTGTCCTATCTTTGAACTTAAATAAAACACGTTCTATAAATGATAGAGGTTTATTAATTTTTTATTTTGGAACATAATGTCATTATAATAGGCGCAACAGTTCTAGACACGTGAAAATCTTAATGACAGGTATGAAGCGAGTTGCTTACCAGATCAGGTGGTGACCGGTCGTCTTCATGCTGCAGGAGTGCGTGGGACAGTCATCGTCAAATATCCACACCGGTTATGCACTGTGTTGCGCTGATAAACTTAGTTATATACAGTATATTAAAATCCACCAGTAAAAAGCGCTTAATATAAAAACGCTGTCAATCATTGCCTCCAATTCTTCCACATCTAACAACCCTTCCTCTTCTGCGGAATCACTCACATTATTGCCGTCATCACTGCTGTCACTACTTTCTGCACCGTTATCCTGGATGAGAATTATTTCTATTTGATTTTCTGCAATTTCGTATTTTTCGGAATAATGATTCTTAATTTATTCAGCATGTCGCCATACATTTTCCCATTCTGGCCGTCCAATTTCAGCAAATTGCTGGCGTTATAACTGCTCCACATAATTTAAAAGTGATATTTCTGCATGTCACCCATTTTTTTATATCAGCCCAAATTAATTCGATTGGGTTTAGATCTGGGCGATACGATGACAGTCTAAGTACATTATGGCGATGTTGTATTACTATGTGGTCAAATATGTATGACTTCTGAAGCTGTTTGCTGGCTTTAATTAAGTTATATAGCTTTGTTTTACTCATGCTTTCATCTAAAGCTTTATTATGTCTAAAAAACCAAGCTCTCATTTCTTCTTTCAAGGAAGTTGAGGTAGGTGGTTTGTGAATTTGAGTGTTGACGCATTGTGAAGCATTGTCGATGACCAGAACAGACCCAGCAGGCATATTAGGTATCAACATGGCGTTGATGCACTTCATGTAATTTTCTGTATTCATTTCTTGATGAAAATCTCTTGTTGTTTGTTGCGACTTGTAAAAGAAGGGCATTTGGAACGAAGCCGATCTTTCCAACAGTATGAACGATAATAAGTATTTGCCCTTTGGCAACAGGGGCCTGCAAACCTAATTTGCTATCGTCACTCCAACTTTTAGATGCTGTATGACTGCTGTGTATGTATGACTCATCTTCATATATTATAGTATTTTTCTGAAATTTGTAGCACCACCTTGAAAATTGATGCTGATATAAGTACACACTGATATAAGTACATATAAAATTAGTCATTTAGAAAGGTGGAATCAGACTGAAAAATTAAATGCCATAGCCGGGATTTCAACCACAGATCTAGGCTTTCCGTGCCGTTGCTCTAACCGACTAAGCTATCATGGCAACATTTACTTCTTATTTTTATTTTTTTATTTTATTATTATTATTATTTCATTTTGTTTATTTATTTATTTTGTTTTTCTGTTAGAACTCTTCTATTTGATTTTGTTTCTTCCACTTGAACCCTAAATCCTTAATAATTTTTCTGAGATTTGTAGCACCACCTTGAAAGTTTCTGCTGTGTTTCAGCTGGATGAGCAATCTGCTTATTATTAGTACAGTTTTTTCTTCCACATAGGAATTGTGAATCGTGCGCCGAATGACGCATTCGAAATCGTGTATTTCTGTAATACGTTTAGGGACCTTATGTTTCTTCCCAGGCGTGTCAAATGGCATTCTTTCATCCATATGTTTTTTTTCTTATCTTTGAGAACTCTGGAAACGGAACTCGGTGAAACACCAGTAGCTTTGACTACTCTTTCTTTCACTCTCTTAAGGCTTTTCTGGAACTCGGAGGAACATATATTTACTTCCTTCATCTCTGCTTCTTGCTTCATGAAGTCGAGGACATATGCAATTATTTCCCTACTTTGACTGTGTAACAACTTAGCACTCAACTTTGAAAACGTAGGAGCCATGGTTATAAATATAACACATATATAAAGTAAGTACTATTTAGATACTGCTCTCTTTAAAATTACAACCAGATGCAGACACTTTCTATGCAGACTGTATGTGTTACGCACTGTGAGTAAGCAAAGGTGTTATATCGCTTTCGTTGATTAAGCTGAACATAAACCATTCCTAGGCTCGGCAGCTGGGGTTGCAATCAAGGTCACGATTCCAGAAGTTTTGCGCGAGTTATACTTGTAGAAGAGAACATCACTTAAGTGACCGCGCGACTTAGTTGGATTGCACGTATGCGGTTGACCCAATTTTCAATGACAGAAGCACGTAAATTAGGTCCAACTTCACGAATAACACGCATGATGTTATTCATAAGATCATTTACTGTTTCTGACTTGTTGATATAAACTCGAGATTTAACATAACCCTACAAGAAGTAATCCAACGGCGTTAAACCACATGGCCCTGGGGGCCAGTTAACATCACCACCACGGGAAATGATGAAACCTCTGAACTCCTCCTTCAAATGATAGGTTGTTTCGAGAGCAGTATGACATATGGCACCATCTTGTTGGAACCAGATGTTCTGAGATCCATACCATTCATTGAGGCCAAAAATAGTCCGTTACAGGAGCCCGGTATCTTTCTCCATTGACAGAGCTTCTCCATCTTCATCTTGGAAAAAATATGGACCAATGATTCCACCATACCAAAATCCACAACACACAGTAATCTTTTGGGGATGAATGGTCGTTCTTGAATCTGAATGGGATTGTGATTGCTCCAATAGCGGCAATTTTGTTTGTTAACAAAACCATCCATCCAAAAGTGGGCTTCGTCGCTGAAGATGATTTTTCGACAAAAATCCGGGCCAGCTTCCAATTGCTCCATAGCCAGGTCAGCGAATACACGGCGCAACCTATCGTCGTTGGGCTTTAGTTCTTGAGTTAACACCATTTTGTAACCGTGAAACTTCAAGTCCAGATGCAGAATTCGTCAAGTTCTGGTCAGCGAAAGCCCCAATTCTTGTGCTCGACGAGCAATTGATTTGTTTCCGTTCTCGCCGACACTCTCACGAAGGGCGCCTATGTTTACGTTTGGGGCGCTTACGTCGATTACGTATAGGCGTTATTTGATCGCTGACGGAACCACTTCTTTTAAATTTATCGATCAAACGCAGAATCGTTCTCTCGCAGGGACGATTAGCACACCGTAAACTTCACACAATACACGGAAGGTTTAGCGAACAGATTATCAACTTTGATAATAAATGTTCACAATTTCTACGCGTTTCTGGATGCTGTAATGTTTCATGGCTATTCGTCAATAACAACTGTAACCACATGAAAAAAATGACTGCTGTAACTCAATAACAACGGCAACTATCACATGTTAAAGATCGGACACTCTTGTTGAAAGACCCTTTATGTACTTTCTAAAACATACCAACGACCAACCTATCCCCACCTAAAATTGCTAATTCCCCCACCCAAGCTCTAACCGCCATCTCGAATCTAGGTGACCAGAAAGACGTATGCGCAACAATCTCTGCATACGTCACAATACGACGAAAATAGAAAATGGGCGTGGAATAGAAATGTGTCTAGACTGAGAGTTCATTTTAGAACATGTATAACTTCGATACCTCGTGTCGTATCGTGGTCATGTCAGGTCATGGCCCCGCGTCAACATTGTCGGTGTATTAACTTGTAAAGAACATGTAAGTGGCGATATCAGTGCTGATTTAAGTTAAGCACAGATGAACGCGGATAGGATATGGGAAATCGGAAGCAAAGGAGTTTAATTTGATGGTTGGATAAAGTAAATCTTGTGTGACGGGAACGAGGAAACAATTGTTTAAATTTTCAGTGTGGAGCTTTAGATAAAGAGGGCAGTGAAGGAGAAATGGACAGTTCCCATTTATCTTCTTTCCACACATCCCGAGAGAAGTCACCTTCCTTCTAATCACTTCTCTCGCGGTTAAACTTGGTGGCCTGGAGATGGGAAATCTTCATATTCACAGCTTCACCTCTATCTTGCATGTATCAAGCGTCTATGTATTACGTGAAAACTATGTAGTGTTTGGAAAGGTAGAATCAGACGACTGAAAAATTCACGCGATCGCCGGGATTGAACCACGGATCTCCTGGTCTCCGTCCGGTTGCTCTAACCACTGAGCTACCACAGCAACATGCCATAATGACATTAAAATGCCCAGCTTATTCGCAATTTTTTCCGGTAAACCACAGCGAGATTTCAAATTGTATTGAGATGACATAACCCAATGGCGATTTACAGTGCTATACGAGGTGAGATAAAAAAGTTTCCGGAATGGCATTGTGAAGCTGACGATGAGATTTCTTTAATTATTACCCAGATTATACATGCAACGTTCTTTCCCGATAAAAATGAGAGGTCACGTGACTTCCTGTGACCATGCAGTGACGAGGTACACGCTCTGAAGTGAACACGTGGTTTGCAGGTGCTGCGATTTTCCCGCGTAGCAAAAATGTCAGATTACAAAGAACGAACATCAAATTTTACTTTAAACTCGGTAAAACTGCAACAGAAGTCTATGAAATGTTAAGAACCGCTTATGGGGGAGGAAGTTATGGGCAAAACTCTAACATTTGAGTGGTTTTGGAAATTTAAAAGTGGTGTGACATCAGTTAAAGACGCAGATCGTTCGGGGCGACCCTGTTCCAGCAAAACTGATGAAAATATCAATCAGGTGAGAGCAATGGTCTTAAATGATAGGCGCATTCAATAGGAGAACTTTCTGAGTCATTACGACTCTCCTTTGGAAGTGTTCAAAGAATTTTGAAAGACAATTTGGACATGAGAAGAATTGCCGCCAAGTTCGAGCCCCGCCTGCTTTCAAATGACCAAAAGAAAAGCCGTGTGATTGCCTGCACAGATCTTAAAGAACAGCTACAAAATGACCCGCAGTTTATGGAGGAAATTATTACTGGTGATGAAACATGGATTTATGGGTACGATCCAGAAACCAAGCAACAATCTTCACAATGGAAGAGTTCTTCATCTCCGCGCCCGAAAAAGGCCAGACAAGTTCGATCCAAAGTGAAGTCAATGATGATTGTGTTTTTTGTCATTAAGGGCATTTGTGCATAAGGAATTTGTGCAACAGGGTGAAACAGTGAATCAAGTGTTCTACAAACAAGTGCTGCAGAGATTAAGGGTGAAAGTGCAACGCAAACGGCCGGAGAAATGGAGGAATGGTGACTCTTTCCTGCATCATGACAATACGCCCCCGCACAAAGCCCTTCCTGTTCGCCAATTTTTGGATAAAAATAGAATGAATACTGTTACACATCTCGCCTATTCTCCAGATTTGGACTTTTTTCTTTTCCCGCGACTTGAAATGCTGCTCCGTGGACACCGTTTTGAGGACACTGATGTCATCCATCGCGAATCGCAGAAGGCTCTGAACATGTTAAAAGAAGAGGACTTCCACAGGTGCTTCCAGCAGTGGCAGAAACGCTGGGACAAGTGTATTAACTCCCAGGGAGACTACTTCGAGGGTGACAGTGCAGATTAGACAAAGCGAAGAGTTGTGTAGTATTTATGACGTCATTCCGGAAACTTTTTGATCACACCTCGTAAATACTGAAGTCCAGGGTTTTCTAGTTTCGACCACTATTACGTCAATTAATGCAATTAATAATGGAATTAATATCTTAAAGTACTTACAGCATTGTCAGTCGCCATTAGGATATGTCATTTCAATAAAATTTGTGATCTCCTTGTAGTTTAAAGGGGAAAATGCGAATCAGATGAACAATTTAATGTAGTTCCGGCATGTTGCCATGGTAGCTCAATGGTTAGAGCAACCAGACGGAGGCTGGGAGATCCGTGGTTCAAATCCCGGCTATGGCATGAATTTTTCAGTCGTCTGATTCTACCTTTCCAACCTTGTTCAACACACGGCTTGTGTGGAAGAACAATTAATTCTATGCAGTGTTTGTTAATAAATAACTATGGGACCAAAGAGAAGGTAGAAAGGTTTAAGTGTCACCTATTTTGATTATTATCTAAAAAGTGTGAATGTTCCGATCTGTGAATGTTCCACCACCAAAGCGACTGACTTGCTATGCAGCATTTTCAGAACTTGGAAGACTGTGGTTAAAGAGGTCAGACGTTCCGCGATTCTTCTGCGTGAATATCAGGGAACTCTTCAATCGTTTTTAAGAATAGGGGTTGTGTGAAATTACTCGTACAATTATAGCGGGTAAAGGGTAGAGGATTATCTTCTAGATAATTATACAATAATTCCTTAAATTACGAGAGGAGATAAACGAAATTATTAAATCGTCTTTCTAGCTCAAGAGGCTACCCGTGCAACCCCGGTCAGCCAGCTGGTGTTTTATAATTAAACGACAATTCTTAATTATACAAATCCTAAAGTTGCAACTTTTTACTTTCTCTACCACATATCTAGTAGGTCCAATCCACCCAAAAATTCGATAACCAGATTTCACTGATAATACCTACATGTTTTGAGGCCCACTGATCCCAAATAAAGCATTTTTGGAAACATGTCCGCGCGCGCGCGCGTGTGTGTGTGTGTGTGTATCTGTGAACAGCATAACTCAAAAACGAAAAGTTGGATAAATAACAAACTTGGTATTTAAGTTCAATATCTTCCAAAGATGCAACACGAAGTTTTTCAAGAAAATCCTCCCACCCCAAACTGTATGTTACACGCAATTGTTTTGGAAATTTTTTTATTTTCTAAGTATCTTGGTTAAAATACCATATACTAAGGTGTGTACGTGAGAAATAAAATGTATATCTTGAATTGTCTGGTAATGGCCTTTGAAGTCCTCTTTATTCGGAAGGAATTTTGTGTAACCTTGTATAATTAGTAAACACAGCTGTTACGAAGGCACACGAAGCCCTCCGATCGTCGCATGGAATCTGGGGATGACTTATATTTTTCGGGGAGGGTTCACGAGTGCAATAAACCTTATTCTTCACTGCATGGATTAGGTATTTCTGCCTGTTCCATCTTCGCATTCCAACAACCATACCAACGTACAACATAAAAACGTAGATCTCTTCAAAACACATAATATATTTAAAATAAGTCCTTTTTGTGGCATAAGCCTAAATATCTGTTATGAGATGTCCGTTATTACTGGTTGGAATTGTACATTTCTTACTCATTCACTTAAAAGTCATTACAACATTCAGTTGTTTCTCGCAATTGCACGAAAACAGCATGGCTAGCATATAGCGCCCAGTTCTTAAACATTTGACTTTCGCTGTTCCCTTTGTGTCTATAACGAAACGTGCAATGCAGCTGTGTCTGTAAGGGTTTATCTCGATGAAGTAGATAGAAAAGTAAACTTTCGTAGGAATAGTCTGTATACCCACTAATAAGCGATGCAGGGTAGGGAAAGTCATGTGAATGGGACACAATGTTTTTTCCATATACTCCTACGTATGAAGCCTGTGATGAAGATAATTCAGAAGGATAGCCACAGAAGAAAACAAAAAAGTATTGAAAGAATACAAAAATTATCAGTAAAAGCTCCGGTATGACTGATTAAAAGCGATTACACAAATGAAACAAAATTATCATCATTATTATTAAGAGTTAGCGGTCTACGGTAGAAATCTAAGAAAATGAGGAGAGAACGTTGGCATTTCAGAACTTTCTGGCAGCTTGCAGGTGTAAAACTGGGGAGAATGAAGCACAAGAACTTCGAAAATCGGAACGTGTAGTAGAATAACTCAAGAGCAAATAAAAAGAAGGATTAACTAACTGTATTTTATCAACAGGCATTGGATTCCTGAGCATTAAATCCGGGATGAAAGGAAATGAAGTTGAACTGTCATTCGACTTTATGCAGTGACATTGCAAACCAGTCCCATCCCTCTACAGTCTGTTGACATTTTCAGACAGCACTTGCCTGCCCGTCAATCTCTGCTGGCCGTTGTTATTTACATTCTTTGTATTGACATAATGGTTTGTCTAAATAACTTTAAGCCAACTGCATAATAATTCCTACGCCTATTTATAATAGTATTTTACACAATAAACTAACAAATATGCTTTCATCATTAGTTGCAGTAAGATTTTCTTCGAACTATAAAGACTTTTGAAGTACTTCCTAATCACATTATATATATTTCTCTAAGGATTCAAAGTTCCTTAAATAAAATTTCCCCAGAAGTCTATAATGGAAGCAACGTTCCAGCTTAGGGTAAATGCGGGCAAAGCAAGTGTAAGCTATATAACGAAATGCAAGAAAGTACTTTTTAATTACATTTTAGAGAAATAAAATATTAATTGTTTTAGAAAACTAATGAAATATAACTAATAAAAATATAAATAATAATAATCCAACATGATACACGTATATATTTCAATTACAAAATTAGTTTATTTTTATTCCCGTTAATCAGAAAACATAATAAAACATCTGACGTGTAACAGTTTGAACCATATTCTTTATTTTCATATTGTGCTGTTATGTGTTCTTTTTATGTTTTGTATCTGTATTATACATCCAGCCAGTCACTTTACGTTGCTTGTCCCCTTTGCTTAACGCTCTCTTTGGTGCTCTCTTTTTTTTTCCTCTGTGGGTTGCTGACGTGGCATGTGCTTGGGCCGTACGCGCTGAGTGGTGGATTTCTGTCCGCATTGCAGGGATAGCTCTCTGCCCGGCAACTACTCATGCGGATGGTGGAAGTTTTTGTAATGAATTTTTAAGGAACGTCTTTGTGATTTTCGGTGGATCGACCTTATGTAAAGGTAGGCTTTATTATCAGTTTTATGTCCTGGTAATGGTGAGTGAATTTTGGGGCGGAAAACGTTATGTGTGTTTGAAAATAAGAGTTCGTAAAGTGACTGGCTCTTGGAGTTGTTCATAGGTTTAGTGTGTTTTGTTTCTTTTCCAGTTGAGTTATATTTTCAGTACGTGATTTTCAGTGTATAGTTAGTTTAAAATTTGTGATAAGAGCTTTACACAGTTGTGCAATTTGAAAATGCATATTTTGATTCATGAAGGTAAAAAGCATCAGTAGTGTGAAATTTGTGAGAAAAGCTTTTGGCATTTGTCGTCTGAAATTGCATAGTTTGATAAATGGAGGGCAAGAAGCAATTTAAGTAGAAATTTGTGAGTAGGGCTTCACATATTTTGGGCACTTTGAAAATGCATAGTTAATTCAAAATTACAGATATTCTGTTGTGTAAATTATGAGAGCAGTAATTGCAGTTAAAACCCAGTTATGCTGAACCCATTTATGCTGAACTTTGTAACTGAAAACGGTTGGGTTGTAAAGCTATCTACATCTAGCTTAGCTGGACTTTGAAGCTCTCGGTTTCCTGAATTTCATTAAAGTCTGTTTCGGTCTTGTTCAACATTCTTAGCTAGTCTTTGACTAGCTAAACATAATTAAATTTTTTGGTCTGATGTTTATAGTGGCCTTGTTTTATAAACTTTCTAAATTGATTTGGTTTGTTGAATTTTTGGATTTACTTAATTTTGCTGTATTTAAAACTTGCCTTTACTGCTCTGCTCAATTGGTTTTGGTTGCTTTACTCTTTAAGCCATTTTTGTTTTACAGTTATTCTTTTATGGTTGCTTTACGGTTCTGGTTATTAATGTTTGTTTATTATTATCATTAAAGTACCCAAAAACAAACTTATCAATAGTAGTATATTTTTGAGAGTTCTGGTTTCCTTTTGTTTTCCCCTACGGCACTCGTTAGGGCTTCCCTTTTCGTTTGGCCGGGGTTCCCTAACTCAGTCAAACAGCGGAATCATTGCAAATTTCTGGTAGCAGAGCGTGGTTAATTGATTTGTCTGTGTTGGTTAGGGAATATTTTTGGGTTTGTTGTTTGCTCTGTATTCTCCGGATCTCATTTTCTTACTTGTACCATATCCGTAGTTACAAGATGGCGGTATCGGTTACTAATGTGGAAAGATTACGGAAAGGTGAATTGTGGGTAGAGTTGGTTGTACGTGGAGGTCAATGTTCTATGACAACTGAAGTGGCTATTATGTTGGATGTTTTTCGACAAATTAAGGATGCTCCATTAATTACTGTTTCTATTGATCACGTGGTAGTGACTAAGTGTGAGTCCACTTGCTCGTTGGCCTTAGCAGAGATTCAGGATAATTTAATGGATTTTGGGCGCGAGGATTCTCCCTCTAAGGCACAGTAGCTCCGGTGGCAAGTTAGAATTCGACATTACTTGTTCTATTTAGATTATGTCTTACAGAGATTCCCTACTTTGCAGTCATGTATAGCGTTGCAAAAGTTAAAGGATCAGTTTAAGGAATTAGCCCGTAAAGTGGAGGAAGATTTTGGGACTTCACAGGAGGATACTGGGTCGTCCCCCTTGTATAATCAAGGATTGTCAGATGTGGTTCAGCCTTCGATTGCGGTGTCTGCGTTTCGGCCACTTAGACTCGCTCATCCCCTCCAGCAATTCGTGGAGGGCGTTCACTTAAACGACATTGTTGATGTACCATCAGCTTTACAGTTTCTCTATTTTCTTGTTCGATTGACGCTAATGGCTAAGCGTTATTTGGTACCCACGGCTCAAGTGATAGAATTATTTTCTGTCAAGGTGTCTGGGATAGTTTCGGACCTGTTAATGCGGTGTGCTGGTTTGGCCGACCCTGTGACTCGCTTTCATTTGGCCCTATTAGACATGTTCATTCCACGTAGGGAATGCACGAGGATAATGCAAGACGTATATTTTCGTCCTCAGGGTCTAACGGAACCGTTTACAGAATATATGGTTCGGGTTAAGGAAATTGCTTTAGTGTTGGTGCTCCCTGATACGGAAGCGGAAATTTGTGATGTCATTTTATCAGGACTCAATCCAGTTGTCAGGTCAGCTTTGGTTTTAGGACCTCGGCCGTCAAATTTGCAGCAGTTGGAAGCATTGGTACCTAAACTCAATGAAGTTATGCTTGTTGATAGGCTGCGTCTGTCAGAGCCTCCGGGCTCATTAGCAACTCCTAATACCACTGTATCAGCTCCTTCTTCGGCCATTGTTCCGGATTCGCGTCGTCTGGCCACTATTAAATGCTTTCAGTGTGGTCAGGAAGGCCATGTTCGACGAAATTGTCCCAATAGGAGGACCGTGAATCGGGGTTTTCTTCGTGTTTCTAATCAGGGGCGACAGTTTCGACCTTTATGACGCCAGAAGGTTAAGTCGACCATTTGTTTGTCTCGGCGTATTTGTGGTTATCCGTTTTCGGGTAAACCCTTAGTTCAAGTTTCTCTTGAGAAGTTACCTTTATTGGCGTTATTAGATTCCGGAAGTTCTGTCTCTTTGATTCAGCTTGATTGGCTTAGGTTAAATTTACCATGTATTATGTCGCGTGCAACCACGTGTCAGTTGGTTTGTTTGATGGTCAATGGTCAGGCCTTTCAAGTTACTCAAAAAGTATCATGTACTATACGTTTCCCACGTTTTACGTGGAAACATAGTTTTTTTGTCGTTCCCAAGCTTCCTTATGCATGTGTCCTAGGTGCCGATTTTATGTCAAGGACTGGGATGGCTATTGATTTTTCCACTAGGCAGATCGCTTTTCATTTTGCTCCCCGGATAAAGTTGGACTTTGTGAGGGATTTTAAACCACCTGGGCCCCCTCTAACCTTGGGAGATATTAATTTGGTAACCCAAAATTGCGCTACTTCTTCTCTGTCTCATTTGTCCCCTGCACAGGCAAAGCAAATAGGGCATTTAGTTGGGGAATTTGATTCGTTGTTTACAGATGTTTTAGGGGTCACTCATTTGACTCAATATGAAATTCAGTTAACTGATTCTACTCCGGTCAAGTTATCTCCATATAAGCTCACACCACCGAAGATGGCTATATTAAAAGAGAAAATACAGAAGATGCTTGACCAAGGGGTTATTAGACCATCTACTTCAAATTACAGCAGCCCCATATTTCTAGTACCGAAGGGAGATCAGGATTTTAGACCGGTCATAGATTATCGTCTCTTGAACAAAAGAATACTTATTGAAAGTACCCCTTTGCCCGATTTGCATACAGCTGCTCATCATTTTTCGAAGGCTCGCGTTTTTACGACCCTGGATTTGAACAATGCTTATCATCAGATTCCTTTGGCTGAACATTCCAAGCATCTAACAGCTTTCGCTACCCCCTGGCGCCTTTATGAATTCAATAGGGTCCCATTTGGTTTGGCTACGGGCGCGCAAGTCCTCACTCGTTTGCTGGATAATTTGTTTTCGGACATAAAATTTAAATATTTGTACCATTACTTAGATGATCTTGTAGTATATTCCGAGGATTTTGACTCACATCTTGTTCATTTACGTGAGGTCTTTCGTCGCCTACAGAGCGCCGGGTTATCAGTTAAGCAGTCTAAAGTTCATTTTGCTACCTCTCAAATATCATTTTTGGGCCATATGGTTTCCCCTTCTGGTATTACCATAGACCCAGATCGCACTAAGGCTATTAGAAATTTTCCGGCACCCAAGAATAAGCGTGAGGTGGCTCGATTTTTGGGAATGGTTAACTTCTTCTCTAAATTTATTTCAAATTTTTCTACTCGGGCGGAACCTCTTAATTGCTTACGTAGGAAAGGGGTTACTTTTGCGTGGGCCGAGGAGCAGGAAGCGGCATTTGTTGATCTAAAAGAGGCTATTTCGAACCCTCCTGTCTTGGCTTTTCCAGATTTTGCTATGCCCTTTATTTTACAGACGGATGCTAGTGCTAGCGCGCTAGCGGCTGTTTTGTTGCAGGAATTTCCTGAGGGTCGTCGTCCCATTTATTATAGTTCGCGTACTTTATCTCCTGAAGAACGTAAATTTTCTACATATGAATTAGAAACCTTAGCGGTGCTTTTTGGATTGGAGAAGTATAGGGTGTACTTAGAACATGTGCATTTCTTTTTAGAGTGCGATAACCAGGCTTTAACGTGGGCGATAGCTGTCCCAAGGAAGACAGGTCGTCTTGCGCGTTGGGGTGTCCGGATAGGTGCCTTTAAGTTTACTCCTTCCTTTATCAGAGGTTCAGAAAATTGTATTGCGGATGCTCTTACCCGGGTATTTTCCGAACCTACTGAGGAGTGTGTTTATTTCGAGACTTTGGATGCTCCTGCGGATACTCAGATTGAGAGTTTCTCATTTTCGGCATTTCCTGAAATGTTTGTCAGTATACCTGAACTTCAACTTACCGATTCTGGGTTGGATTCAATTATTGAGCAAATTAAATCGGGAGTTTCACTGCAGGATTATAAGATTCATGAGGGTGTTTTGATGGGAAGAGCTAGTTTTGATCGGCGTTATAAAGTCATAGTTCCGAAGGCAGCTATTCCCATGATTCTCAGTTATTTTCACGATTCTCCTTTCGGGGGTCATTTAGGCATTGCCAAAACCAGAAATCGAATTCGTGAACAATTTATGTGGCGGGGCATGGATTTCGATGTAAGAAAGCATGTTAAGTCTTGCCGCATTTGCGCATTGTCCAAACCCGCGCAGGCCACAAATTGGGGATATTTGGCTTCGGAGGTTCCCTCCGCGCCCATGGAGAAACTATTTGTGGATTTTATCGGACCATTCCCTCGTTCTATTCAGGGAAATATTTTTGCATTGGTGGTTACTGATGCTTTCTCAAAGTTCGTATGGATTTCACCTCTGAGTGCTGCTACTGCTCGCCTTGCTATTCGGGAACTTGGAACAATATTTGGATCTTTTGGTGCTCCTCAATATCTGGTCTCTGATAACGGTTCGCAATTTAAGTCGCGTCTCTTTCGTTCCTTTTGTTTTGATTGGGGTGTTACGCATTTTACTACTACCCCTTATTACCCTAACCCCTCATTAGCGGAACGGGTCAACCGTAACCTTAAGTCCGCTTTAATTGCTTATCATCATCAGCAGCACAATTGCTGGGATAAATATTTGAAGCAACTTCAGTTTGCTTTCAATTCTGCGAGACATGAGGTTCATAAGACGACGCCATTTTCATTGTTATTTGCCTACCAACCTTCGTCTCCTTTGGCTAATTTGTGGGCGTTAAATGATTTATTACCGGCTGACAATTCTCCGCATACCATTCGTACTAATTGGAAGGCTGCCTTGAATAATCTGCGTAGAGGCCACTCTATGAGAAAGCAGCGATACGATGCGTCCCGTCGTCCCTCCCCATTCAAAGTGGGAGATGTTGTTATGTGCCGTAACTATCCTCAGTCCTCGAAAGCAGATGCGTTTGCCGCCAAGTTAGCTCCCCGCTATCTTGGCCCGTTTAAGATTCTCAGAATTTATAAGGGGGTGTCTGTTCTTTTGCAAGAATTGTCTTCCTCCTGCAGGCGCCGCGCTCACCTGTCGCAGCTTAAATTGTATAACTCGGGGTAGCAAGCGAGTCACTTGGCATTGTCCTGATGATGGGTGACTCACTTTCAGGAATTAGCGATCCTGCCCCATGCGAGCTCTTGATTTGTCCCATTCCCTTAACCGGGATAAATCCTGTCCCATTCCTCTCCCAATCATCCTTTCTTATCCCTTCCATGTTCATGAAAGCTCCCAATTATACTTTCCTTTCCTCCTACAGTAATGGTATCTTTTCGGAATATTTGCATATAGAACTCCAGTGATTTGTCTTCAGATCTTTGACACATGAGAATATCACTATTGCATACTTGCCAACTTTTACTGTTTGCCCGTAAAATGTATGGTTATGTCCGTGTGCTAGGGCTATTCAAGAGTCAGTCACTTGCGAGTTCCTGAATATTTTGGAGGAATTTATGATTTCCTTTTCAAGTCAGTGTGCAAGATAAATATGGTAACATGTATGGTTATCTAATTCTGAAAGTTTTGCCTCATTTCCATTCGCCCTTGCTGGGGTATTTAGCTGTTGCGCAGAGCCTACCTTTGCTGTTGATCCTGTTATTTTGAGTGACCTTTTGTGTTTCTATAAATTTGGCTCGAATTTAATATCCTTTGTTTTTTATTTAATTTTTGGGGGTAATATTTTAAATTATAATTATATATATTTATAAGGTCACTTAATTTCAGTGGGTGTCAGCTTAATTAAATTGTTGTTATTGGGAAAATTTTCATGCTTCCACACCGGTGATGCCTTGCCGGTATGCCCTGTTCACCTGCCTCTCCCCAGTTATAGTTTGTGTGGGGTCGGGGCAAGTGAATTATTATTTTGTTGTACATAGTTGTTATATAGTGCATTATGTCTCATAGCTGTTTCATTGCATACCATGTTTAATTCTTGTTCTATAATTGTAATGCTATACTTGTCTAATTTAAAAATGCACATGGTTTATTGTGAAATTCAATATTTATATGTCTATAAAATTATAATTGATTGACGATGATTTAGTTTGTATAAGTAAGTTTATATTTTGCTTTGTGAGCCCCCTCTGCTGCTTTGTTTTATTATGTTTCAGATTCTTATCCTTCTCGGCTACCATCCCTTTTTCCTTCCTCGTGCTACTCTGTGGGGACACGTTCTGGACCTTCTGAGTTGCGATGTGCTGACCGCTGTGCAAGTTTCTTCTGCTCTGGTGGTGTGTGCAACCGGGTGGTCCTACGTGGGAATTTCACCGCCGGACGCTATTTGGTGGTTTAAAATACTGAAGCCTATGCCTCCTCTTCCGGATCCTGACAACTTTATACATGTTTTGGCCCGCTTCAGTTTCTGCCTTAGCGTCATCCGTCTGCAGTGTCGACGTTATTAGTAAAGAAAAATCTATACTCCTGGTTAGCGGCTTGTCCGCTTAATATTGCTGCCAAAATTATGATGCAAATTTTCGCCTGTGACTGTTCCTGGGAGTTATATACTTAAGTTTTTCATCACCTTGGATGGCTGCCCGGTTGCTACGTCGTGGGATATATACTGTTGGGGTTTGCTTGCCTCAATTATGGTCTTCTCCTTGTGTGTTCAGTGTCAGCTACTGAAGTTTGCGGACTGTATGTGTGGAGTTACCTTCTTCGTCTACTTACAGTGTAGCATGTTCCTTCTGTTTTCCTAGTTGTTTCCCCTTTTGGCTACTTATTGTTCCCTTTCCTCGAGTTCCTATAAATGGTTATTTTTTTTCTTCTCGCAAGCTCGCAGATTGGGGGGGGGCTATTGTGCTGTTATGTGTTCTTTTTATGTTTTGTATCTGTATTATACATCCAGCCAGTCACTTTACGTTGCTTGTCCCCTTTGCTTAACGCTCTCTTTGGTGCTCTCTTTTTTTTTCCTCTGTGGGTTGCTGACGTGGCATGTGCTTGGGCCGTACGCGCTGAGTGGTGGATTTCTGTCCGCATTGCAGGGATAGCTCTCTGCCCGGCAACTACTCATGCGGATGGTGGAAGTTTTTGTAATGAATTTTTAAGGAACGTCTTTGTGATTTTCGGTGGATCGACCTTATGTAAAGGTAGGCTTTATTATCAGTTTTATGTCCTGGTAATGGTGAGTGAATTTTGGGGCGGAAAACGTTATGTGTGTTTGAAAATAAGAGTTCGTAAAGTGACTGGCTCTTGGAGTTGTTCATAGGTTTAGTGTGTTTTGTTTCTTTTCCAGTTGAGTTATATTTTCAGTACGTGATTTTCAGTGTATAGTTAGTTTAAAATTTGTGATAAGAGCTTTACACAGTTGTGCAATTTGAAAATGCATATTTTGATTCATGAAGGTAAAAAGCATCAGTAGTGTGAAATTTGTGAGAAAAGCTTTTGGCATTTGTCGTCTGAAATTGCATAGTTTGATAAATGGAGGGCAAGAAGCAATTTAAGTAGAAATTTGTGAGTAGGGCTTCACATATTTTGGGCACTTTGAAAATGCATAGTTAATTCAAAATTACAGATATTCTGTTGTGTAAATTATGAGAGCAGTAATTGCAGTTAAAACCCAGTTATGCTGAACCCATTTATGCTGAACTTTGTAACTGAAAACGGTTGGGTTGTAAAGCTATCTACATCTAGCTTAGCTGGACTTTGAAGCTCTCGGTTTCCTGAATTTCATTAAAGTCTGTTTCGGTCTTGTTCAACATTCTTAGCTAGTCTTTGACTAGCTAAACATAATTAAATTTTTTGGTCTGATGTTTATAGTGGCCTTGATTTACAAACTTTCTAAATTGATTTGGTTTGTTGAATTTTTGGATTTACTTAATTTTGCTGTATTTAAAACTTGCCTTTACTGCTCTGCTCAATTGGTTTTGGTTGCTTTACTCTTTAAGCCATTTTTGTTTTACAGTTATTCTTTTATGGTTGCTTTACGGTTCTGGTTATTAATGTTTGTTTATTATTATCATTAAAGTACCCAAAAACAAACTTATCAATAGTAGTATATTTTTGAGAGTTCTGGTTTCCTTTTGTTTTCCCCTACGGCACTCGTTAGGGCTTCCCTTTTCGTTTGGCCGGGGTTCCCTAACTCAGTCAAACAGCGGAATCATTGCAATATCTAATCTACAAGTTATTCTTACCAAGTTTTATGTTTATTTGTCTAACTACTTTCTATTGCTCATCAAAAATATTTGCATGAAATGGTTTCAAATAATCGATATCATAGTTCCTCTGAAACTGCAGAAAGGTAGGTCGTCGTAATTATGTTAGCAACGATTTTACAAACGCTTTGCACGAGCTGACGACAAACAAAGGAAGTAAACACTAACAATTTGTATGCAACACGTTTTCTTACCTTCTCTGCGACAACAGGCATTCCCACTTCTCTATCAACTCCTTAATTTTCGTATTCCAAACTATCTAAATGATCGCATTAAATATCTGACTGTCTTAATCGAGAAACTTGCTCACGAAACTCTTTTGTTCTTGCTACACTACTCATCATACAACTTTCTATTCATCATCATTCATTATAACCTTAGCTTGTCTTTGGAATTCCATACCGGAAGACATAGCGGACTGTCGGAACGTTATACACAGTGAAGCCCAACTTGATCTCTTATGAGCTAAGGTAAAAGGTCCATTCACCCCATCTACTGTATTTAAAGAGATTAACCAGATAAACCAATCAAGTTTCAGTCCTTGGCAGCACGAGTGGAACTTAGTGGTAAAGTAAACTCCCTTCATCCCCTTTCTCTATAACATTGGGCATCCCTGATTATACAGTTCAAGAGAAAACTAGGGAATACGTTTATAGTCCAACCTAATCTGCTGCTCTATTATAATGATAAATACCTCATATAATTTATTATTACTAATATTTTATGTGCCATCAACTAATATTTAAAAAGTAAATATTAAACCATAGTGTAATTGTTTTTACAACATTAATATTCCGCTTGAAGGTATTTAGGTTATGAATTTTTATTTTCTTGAGGTTCATATCTTTATCAGACCTTTGAATGTTTATGTTTTTATATGTTGCATTGTATTTCCTAGTAGAGTGAAAGAGGAGGTGTCGTAGCCTTAACTCGTACCAGGGTAAATAAATAAATAAATGGTCGAAGTATGTGTTTTTAAAAAGGGAGATGCTTAAAGTTTTCTTTTTTACCAGGGGTATTTAGTGAGAGAAGTGATAACTATTACATGCCCCATTTTATTCATATGACCCAGTGTATCCAGCTTGCTCACAGATCAACGCTAAGTGTTTGCATGAAGAGCGCATCGAATATATACCTCATCAGGATAACTGAGCATCTGCATTCAGCTGTTACCGAGAGGTCTCCTTGTTCTAACTGATAGCATCCCTTTGTTATGAACCGTATTCCGTTGTTGTTGCCTCTGTAACATCTGACACTGAGTGACGTTTCAGAGATCAAACTCATTTTTCCTCCATAATGACTAGTTCCCATGGAAACCAGTCCATAGTGGGCAGTGCAAAGTCAAGTGGTGCATTTGCTGTGTAAAATTAACTGGAGCATATAATTTCACATAGACAAAGCTAGATATAATTTGAAAACAGAGCCTTTGATACAAATGCCGTTATGCTGAGAGGCGGAAACGAAGCGGAATGGAAACAAGCGGCGTGAACTTCAAAACCGGGAGTACCTGGTTAATACTCCGCTGATTCAGGGAAGCAATTGAGGGTCATTAATAGCTCTGTGGAGATACAGCTAATAATTTGCTTGAATTGAATCAATTTACCTATATCATTACATTCTGTACCCACAAAATTGAATTGGCAATTACGTATTGCAAAATCTGCGGTGCAAAGCGTATGAAACTTAGATTATACGATTATTGTTCATTGAGGTTACGAAACTCAAGGCAGGAGCTTTGCGCACTCGGAGCAAAATCCCAGATATACGCTAAAAGTGTTAGAGACAGTATATAGGGCAATTGTTAGATCCACAATGACATATAAGACGGAGATCTGGGATTGGGAACCCACGGAGAGGCTGGACCAAGTAAGATCAGGTTTCTGAAAGGTATTTTGGGGTGGGAAGACGTACGATATACAGCAAAACAATGAATGTAAGGTACGGGATATCAAATATTGATTAGAATTATGAGAGGGGGCTAATCACTTATGAGAATAGTATGATACAAGAACAGCTTAGAATGGGTGAGGACAAAACTTGGACAGCGAAAATCAAGAGAGGGCTGAAGAGAATAGGGATGGGTAATATTGGGTTTGAAGGACCTGGAAACAGAGCAAATGTGTGGAAATTACAGAACCGACTGAAAAACTTAGATCGACGGCAGACGCTGTCGCAATGTAACGAGAAAGTATCATTTAAACTAAAAACAGCGTGAGGTATAAAGCAATATATTTTGTCTAGAAATAGAGCCAGCAATCAAGGGCACGCTTAGCTCAGACTGGGATAATGGCGAGCGATCAAATTCATTAACGAAGAAGGAATTAGAATCTGTTCTTGGATTAGAGAGGAAAAAGCTTGGATTCATATTCTGGCGCATTGTACTAAGATAGAACAGTTCAGGCAAAAGTGTCTACCACAGAGGATTACAAGCTGGTTGAACCTTACTGACTGGGACAGGGGAGGAGGAAGGAAGCGTTGGTACAAAAGGTTATGCAGCCCAAATCGGAGTATAAGGAAGAGGGTCAAGGGTGGAAGAGGGAGGGATAGTGGCTTAAGGGCGGGTAATTGTTTTGTAAACAATAGCTTGTGATCGTGAACACTTTTTTTCTTCTTCTTTTTTTTGTGATTTTTGTTGTTGATTTATCTGGTGCTTTTTTTCTCTTTTAATTTCCTGTAAATATTAGTTTTAACGTTCAGTCTGATCAATATAGCCTACGAAATATGAACTATAGTGTATTATATAAGCACGTACGGTCTGTCTGACCCTGCAATGTACGAGTTTGAACATGTAAAATGTTTAAGACCAATAAATACACCACTCTATTCTACATTCTCTATCACGTATCTAGCAGCATAAAAGTATTGCATTCTACCTAAAATATTCGATACCCAGATTTCACGCAAATCGCGGAAATGTGTTTGTGTGTGTGTGAGAGAGAGAGAGAGAGAGAATAAATGGGTTAAAAACGAAAACTTATATAAATACAAATTTAGTGTTTAAACCCAGTACCCCCTTTAGGTGCGATACGAAGATTTTCAACAAAAAATACCTCACTCCTAATTTCCTTTACCTGGGAAGAAGGTTGTATGTGTTTGATTTTTAAAGAATGCCTTTAACGACGTTGACCAAAATACCATGTATATTTAAGATATTTTCATGTTAAATGAAATATAAATTTTGAATTTTCCGAGAATAAACTGGAAGTCATCTTCATTCCGAGGTATTTTGCATACTTCTATAAAACGGATAAACCACAAGACATAATCAAAAACTAACTCTGCAAAAAATGTAGTTCCCTTTGAAACACACGATTTATTTAAAATAACCTTTTTTCTTGCATCAGTCATTTTCGAGTTATCCGTCGTAATTTTTGGTCTGAATTTTTAAATGCTTTACCATTTTTTAAAAGTGCTGTAAGTATTCAATTGCTTCTCGAGGTATCATGGAAATGTATGGGTTTTCAAGGCCAGCATATAGCGACCCGCCTTTATTCACCGGACTATAGATTTGGTTTCCTGTATCGTCTTATGTGTATTGCTGAATTTGTAATGAAACTATCTCTGCGAAGGCTTATCCCAATTAAAATGAAATAGATAGAAAAATAAACTTTCGTAAGAATAGTAGTAGAAGCTATATAAATACACACGATAGGCGGTAGGTAGAGAAAGGCACATGAATGTAACAGAACGGATTTTTTTTTTCTGTGATTCTCTAAATATTGGATTGGATTGGACTAAGAAGCGGAGGGGACTCGGTATCGATCCAGGAATAAGGATATTGTACCGACGCCCAATGAGGGGTTGCCCCCGGAAGAAAGGGATGAAGATGAAGGGAGTCACGGGTGGCCGGAACCAGGAATGACAACACAGCAATGACATGATCCCTACACTTCCCAGATATACATGCCCTGTCAGTTGGACAGGCAGACCGGAAAATCCTTGGGGGGCAGCCCTTATACCTCGGCAACCAGCCGATGGACGGAGAAAGTTCACAGAGAGCGTGATTTTCCCTGCCGCGCTGCACCGAAACACCACCAACAATTCCAACCCTGAAATAACCCGAACGGGAAGAAGGATGAATGAAACGATCAATGGAATAAAATGGAGAGACAGGAAATTCGGGGTGGTGAAAGAAACCACTCCAACTTTCGCCTGACGACCTGGAAAACCTCCAAAAAAACCAATGTGTCAGAGTGGATGGTCGCGGGAATCGAACCCGGGACATACCGAATGAGACCCATAGGCATTACTGCCTGAACCATCCCCCTCATCTTATAAGTATACTCAGTGTCTTTTGAAACAGCACAAAGGGTAAGGTAGAAAACTGTTTGCTCGTGTCCAGATCTGTTACGTGTGGCGGCAGTTTGCGATAGCCGTAGGTGCGGCCATGAGACATCCTTATCTCCCCTTCCGCTGCCTCAAAAGACTGACTAAAGTATAGTACTCCCTATCAATGTTCCACACTACTGCATAAACTGAAGTTCTCTGAGCCTAGAGGGCCAAGGACCAAATTCCATATTTAATTTGAGTTATTTTAATTGACGCAAAGCAAAGACATTTAAGAGGTTTTTATCACCTCAAACTGGCCAGAGACATCCTCTTCCTGGAGGACCTGACACACAGGAGGCTACTGCAGGCAATGGACCCACATAAGGAAGTCACAGCGAAAAGGAAAAAAAGAAAGAGAGATCGACGAAGAATTCTATGCCTCCGGCGCCATGGTGAACAGGGAGTGGACCAGAAGCAACCAATCGCAAAGACATGCCATAATAGGCCTGGAAACACACGGATTTCACCACAAAGTGTGAAAATAAGAAATATCACCAACCGAGTAACTTGGAAACTAATGCTCTTTCGAGCGCAACTTACTTATTATGAACACCTCAGACGATAATTTGCATAGAAATTGCTTCGTCATTTTGTATTTTCTCAAAAACGAATAGATCAATTTTGTTTAAAGTGTCATAAGTTCGAAAGATGCTGAAAAAACTGTCCTATGTGTTGAATGTTCCGTAAAGTATGGTAAATTTTATAGAATTGGGAAACTAAAAAACACAGAGTAAATCATACTATAGGAAAAAATGTAACAGCAGATTACGATACAAGGAGAAAGAGTTGGGCTTTATTTTGCGAAACGAAGACCCACAAGCAATTCTACGAGTAAAATAAAACCACATTTAGCATGTGTTGTAAATATGTACTACTTTTAGCCCGCGCTCGAATTTATAAATTATGAATAGTATTATACTGATTCCTTAAAATAATGGAGACCACGTTTAGAGCGCGTTCTTGAAACAACAAAAATGACGTCAAAAAGCCACATGTTAGATGTTTGTTGATTCGGAGCAGTCATTTTTAGTGAAATTATTACTTTCTGTACTACATATAGTAAGTAGGGGAAGTATTGTATTCAACCCAAAAAGTCGATACCGAGATTTCACCGGAAATACATGCTTTGAGACACCTGAATCCAAAAAAAAGTATTTTTGGAAACATGTCCGTGTGTGTATGTGGCTGTGAACAGCGTAACTCAGAAACGAACAGTCGGATAAGCACCAAACTTGGTATTTAGGTTCAGTATCTTCCAGAGATGCTACACGAAGGTTTTCAAGAAAATTCCTCCACCCAAGATTACCCTTTACATGGAATATTTTTCGAAAATTTCAATTTTCTCAAAAATAGCTCTAACGATTTTGATTAAAATGTCATATGTTTAAGATATTTTCATGACAAATGAAATGTATATCTCGATTTTCTGGGAATGTCTCCAAAAGTATTCTTCATTGTGAACGACTTTTGCATAACTGGTAAACCATAAGAGATAGACAGAATTTTACTACACAAAAAATGTAGATCGCGTTAAATTACATATTTTATGTCAAACAGTTTTTTTGTTGAGTGAACCATTTTCGAGATATTGCTTGTTGTTCCCTTAAATTTTCCAAAACTTTTTCTCAAATGAGAAATCGTTATTCATTTTTTTTACGTACTGGACATGCAAAGACAATGAAATGTGCCACATAGAATACAGTTCTTAAAAGATTTCACTGTCGCTTAAAGTCTACTGTACCTACAAGAAAATTAGCAATAAGATTAACATCTCGATTAACAAGAAGCATATGGAGAATAAGCGTTTGTAAAAATAGTTTGTACAAGAGTAGAGAAAGTTATGTGAGTGTAACACATCAGATTGTTTACTTTCTCTACTACCTATAGTAAGTAGGGGAAGTATTGTATTCCACCCAAAAATTCAGTACCGAGATTTCACCGGAAATACACGTTTTGGGACCCCCTGAATCCAAACAAATCATTTTTATCGTGTTTTGCCTTACACCAGTCAATGAAGAGATTAAGTAATACATTATATTCGTTTCTGGATTGTTTCTTTAGGTATTTCTAGTGTTATTCTTTCTGCTGTTTCTGTTATTTCACTTCCATTTCAGTTTCTTCGGAATTCATAATTTCTGCCATTTAATCTCTACATAGGTTAGATACAAAAATGACGTTTTAGAACAAAGAAAGCTGCTAATATAACGTATAGGCTAACTCTATAACAAATTGTGATAAATTGAAGTATGATGGTTTGTATTGTGAACAGATAATGCGAGCACCATGAGATATTAATTATGTAAAAAACATAATGAAAACTAAAACCTAATCAAACCAAGTAGAGTTATTAAACATGTGCAAATGCAAAGGGCAATTGCCATGTGATTGGACTTGAAACCATGTTGGTCACACTGTAGATTATCGCACTAGTGCGATAACCTAAAGCTTTTAGCTCGTATACTCTGTGTTAGAAGTTCTACTTTTAGGCCATACTACCTAAAAAGGTAATGAAGACTTATTCTTTATGTATTATCGTTATTAATTTCATTATCATTATTTCAGCTAATGATTAGCTTCTTTATTGAGTTGGCTATAATAATGCCTCAACCTCCTGCACAATGAAAGTTATTGTGAGTTACTATTGTGGTTACTATGAAGTGGATAGAAAATCAGCGTTTTTCGCCAAATGTCGCGTCATAGATTCAGATTTTTGTATGATGCTAGAGTGTCTGAAAACGATAAAATTATTGGAGAAGTTGCACCAACATTTAGGCTACAATGGTTCCCAACCTCAAGCCAGCTAGTTCTTTTTAGTAATAATGCAATTACTTGTCTACATGATCTCGGGGAGAGCTATTAACGAGGATCATGTCATTCGGCGCCAAAGTAAAGGAGCAGCTAGATATCTTAATCAATCCATGATGGTGGCACCAAAATGTACAATCGAGTTAATGCGTATTTGGAGCAATTGCTGTAAAGTATTGTAATGTTCTGTAGCTTTTGGGGTTATAATACATTTGATAAACAAATAGCAATGCGCAATTTACGTTGCTGTTTAATTGTTTGATGTATTCTTATGTATACTGGGTATATCATGCTTAATAACGCAAACTGAAAGGTTGAAAGTATGCGATAGTAGAAGCAAAATCACACCAGTAAACATGGGTGGCAAACGAGATGTGTGGGAGACAATTTGAAATATGTGATTACAAGGCGCCACCGACTTCATTAAGCAACCTCATCGTAATTAGTACAAATTAATTTAAAACGTAGACTTTTAGTTTAATAATTGTCAATATAAGTTGCCTCAAAGTTCACTCATAGTTTAACTTAACAAGGAATACCAATTCTATTTTAGTATGTTACATGTTATTAACACAGTATACTCTTCCTGTTAAAGGAGGTGCTCAAAGTGTCGTCCTTGTATCTGGCTGAAATACTGCATTCGCCTCTGCAATGAATTTCGAATTCTTTACAACATCCCCGAATCATCTCGGAATTCTTGACAAGCACGTGCAATTCTCTACTCCAGTACTTCAACGGTATCAACGACAGTGCTGTAGTTACACTTATGTGTGACCCCATACAGAAAAATCCAAAGGATTGAAATCATGGAAGCCAAGGGACAGGCCCTCCTCGACCTATCCATCTTGGCCATATCTCCACGTTAGCTGTCTTCTTAGAGTAGCAGTAAATTGTGCCGGTGCTCCATATGCATGTAACTCATTCTTCGACGTTGCTCAAGGGGAACATATTCAACCAATTTATTCATACATTGCTTATTCATTCATGTCTGGCTCATAATCACGCGATCCAATAACAAATCTCGCACACATTTGTTTGTTCACTGCAACTTTTTGCTTCTATTATCGTACACTTTCATCCGTTACAGTTTGCGCTATTATTTATGATACATCCTGTATAGTTTGTAGAATTGCAAAGAAAAATCCCAGTATCAAGTTCCCTACAAATCATGAACTTTCTCACTTCATGTCCTATCAGCTTTATTGATAGATATTTAATTCAGTACTCCTTGCAAACTATTTAAAATAGGGTATACTAGTAGGGTATCAACATTTCTGGCCGTAAAATTGATTATTCGTAAACATAACATATTTTACTTTAAATTCTTCATAATAAAAATCCATTACTTATTTGTAAAACCTGAAAATAACATTTACAGTTAAGTAGATAAAAGAAATGATTTTGGTTGTAATGATTTTATTTCTTGTCTAGTTTTTGTGCGACTCTCAATTATTCTACTTCATACTACTTTACATTAATAAAACAGATGGAAAAGTTGAATTTCAATCAATTTTAGCTCCAAAATTATCGCTATTAATTTATCACTTTGGTTTTATCCATTCCCTGACTAGTTGGATAAATGGTCAGATTATCATGCCACAATGGCTGGTCGTAGTTCCGCTTAAACATTAGACTTATGTTGCAATAATTTTGTATTTTAAGGTTAATAACGTTTATTTCATCATCGGTTAAAACGTATAATTACGTTTAAATATATTCCGTGTTTTCGTTTCTTAAGCTTTATTAGTCTCTCGTACTTCTGAATTTTGAGGAGTATTTTTAAAACTTAAATAATTTTAGTCAAATTATATAATATATAAATTCAATAACAGCCCGCCTTAAACCAATATTTGTATGTAACAATATATAAAAATGTATATTACAGTCCTATATATGCTAATATTATTGTAAACATGTTCAATAATATAATGGAATTTATTACATAATTCGATAATGTAGAAGCGGTGAGAATAATGAGTTAAACGTTGCTAACAATGAGGTAACCTTGAGGCAATAATGAGTTTGAGAGTTTAATAATACTACTTCTGATTATTGGAGTAACAATAATGTAATTTTAGTGAAAGTTTATAGAAGTAGCCAATCAACAACCAGAAAAAGCTTTAGTTAAATGTAGGTATTCTAATGGACTAGGATTAGCCAATCAGATACTTGAAATACAGTAATCTACAAATTTAGGCGCTAGAAACCTTGTCAGTTGCCTGCAAACAGTGATTGTAACCAGTCATAAAAATGTCCTCAAGAAATTTAATATGTATTCGTGTGAGACGAAAATAGTCTACGTATTAAAAAAGTGCAAGTATTAAACAAAAGGATCTCACAGTTCTTGATATCAGTGAAGTGCTATTTAATTTGTGTCAAGGATTAAGAAAACGGAATGAATTAAAACATAAAATCTATGCAAGCCTACATTCTTGTCGCATCACGCCCTGCCAAGACTTCCATGTCTCTAACAATAATACTGACGCAGCCGAGGCAAACATAAATATTAAATATTTAAAGAAACAGTCAAATTACAAAGTTAACATTTTTTAAACTTGGGGCAAACAACGTAATAAACTATCTTCTTCAATTTATACAAGTTCTCTTTTCTGTTTTTTGCACGTGTATTAACTTCCTGAGGTGATGTCGATTTGTTCTTTTAAAGAGCTGTAATTCCATTTGGGAATGAGAATAATTATATTATCACTTTGTCATTAAGTAATTCCATTTTACTTATATTAACATTTATATAAACTACTTCTATATTCGCGAACTATTCTAATTAAATTCCATTCTAGATTGATCCTTGCTCGATAAATTTATTCATGGTTGAAATGATAAAATAAAATATTGTTGCAAACTTACTACAATTGCTTACACTTCAGAAGGTAAGTATGATGAAATAGTGGACATCTGTGGTGTTTCGTATTTACGTTTGAAGAGAAACAGAAGGAGTGAGTTTGGTATTTGCTAAGGTAACTCTGCCCATTTGGGAACCGGTACTCAGTTAAAATACACATCTAATGCATTTAGCTAAAAGGAAAGTTTCACTGAGAGCCCTTGTTCTTCTACACAAACGAAACAAGTTTCTCTCAACCCTGGATGCGGAATTAAGGGCTTCTAATGTGCTTTTCTCTATCTGGAGCATGAAATCGACTCCAACATGGAGTCCAATAGTGATCAAACGGGCACCGTTTCGATTTCCGGTGGAGGTAGTGATATTTTCTTCTATTTTCTTTCGCCTTGAATCTCAGAACTAGAGGGCTTTTCTGAAGTAGAGAACAGGATTGTAGATCGCTATTGTACTTATCTATCAGTACTACAGAGACCCTAGATGAGGAAATATTTGAAGGAAGTATAAAAACGTCAAGTGAAGTATTGTGAAATTTTTCTATGAAGTGCTGCTTTTAAAAATATATTTAATATGTAATTATTGTGTCTAGAATGATAATCTATGTATCAAATTAAAGCGTAAGTTTTCATTTTCAATTTTGCACAAGAAAATGATTTTTGGGCAATTTTCGCCACTTTATGTACCCTTAACGATCCAAATCGAACCAAAGGTTGTATTTGAAGGATGAAAAATGGAAAACATGCTATTAATAAAAATGCTGCATTAAAACAGTATTTGAAAGCACTTAGGGATTTAGGGTTCGTTCAATGGCAAAATTAAGCAGAATGTATGGGATGTAGATTTATTGTAGGAATTATAACTTAGGTCTAAACATTAAGGCCAAAAGAAAATCATATCACAAGATACATACAGTTTCATTAAGAGATTAATACCCCGGCCGCGTTATGAGCGCTGCGAAAGTTAAAATCTTAACTAAAGTAATGCCAGTGCTAAAATTACTGTATGGGAGTGAATCATGGATGATGACGGAGAAAAACAAAATGATACTTGAAGTAAATGAAATTAAGCTTTTAAGAGCAGTGGCAGTATATAAGGGAACAGATCATAAAATAAATTAATATATAAGAAATGAATTAGATATACACAATCTGAATGAAAGAATTAAAGAATATAAAACTAAGTGGATAAGCCATCTTCAAAGAATGACTATAGAAAACCTACCATTCTATTTCAAAAAGTAAATCCCAGGGAAAAGAAATATTGGAAGACCAAATAAAATGTGGCACGAACAAGATATGTAGATTACAACAGACAGAAATGTCTAATGCATGAAGGAAGAAGAAGAAAAAGAAAATAATATCTCTGTTTATTCTGTAGGAATATATATGCAAGGTGCAATCACAGAGATTTTAATAAAATTTCTTAAAAATGTATTTCGCTAATAATCTATAAATCTCTACGGTAAAGCAGGAAGCTTCTATGGACTTAGTGGAAATCTATTATAGTCTCCCACAGACTCGACTGATCTGGATGCAACCGATGAATCGATGTTGCGGCGGTAAACACTGGTTTTAGGCCCATCACTGCTTCCCCCGATCTTCCTTATTGATATATACGTCGTTGATTGGTGATGTCTAGTGTTTGTAAGTGAAGTTACATTTTCTCCCAAGGAACGGAGCCAATGAAAACAAACTGAATGGAAGAGTGTTATTTGTTTATGATTTGCACCAAAAGGCTAAATGGATTTTTAATGATGTGGCGTACTGATAATAATACGTCTATCAAAGATGCGATATTTGGTAATGGATAGTATTATGTCATTTATTCTGGTTCGTATTTTAACGCTTAATACACTACGTGATCAAAAGTATCCCGGACACCTGGCTGAAAATGACGTACAAGTTCGTGGCGCCCTCCATCGGTAATGCTGGAAGTCAATATGGTGTTGGCCCACCCTTAGCCATGATGACAGCGTTCACTCTCGCAGGCATACTTTCCATCAGGTGCTGGAAGGTTTCTTGGTGAATGCAAGCCCATTCTTCACGGAGTGGGAACTGAAGAGGGGTATCGATGTAGGTCGGTGAGGCCTGGCACGAAGTCGGCGTTCCAAAACATCCCAAAGGTGTTCTATAGGATTCAAGTCAGGACTCTGTGCAGGCCAGTCCATTATAGGGATGTTACTGTCATGTAACCACTTCGCCACAGCCCATGCAGTATGAACAGGTGCTAGATAGTGTTGAAAGATGCTATCGCCAACCCCGAATTGCTCTTCAACAGTGAGAAGCAAGAAGCTGCTTAAAATGACAATGTAGGTCTGCGCTGTGATCGCGCCACGCAAAACAACAAGGGGTGCAAGCCCCCTCCAGGAAAAACACGACCACACCATAAAGCCACCACCTCCGAATTTCACTGTTGGCACTACACACGCTGGCAGATGCCGTTCACCGGGCATTCGCCATACCCACACCCTGCCATTGGATCGCCACATTGTGTACCGTGATTCGTCACTCCACACAACGTTTTGCCACTTTTCAATCGTGTAATATTGACGCTCGTTACACCAAGCGAGGCGTCGTTTAGCATTTTTCTGCGTGATGTGCGACTTATGAGCAGCCTCTCGACCATGGAATCCAAGGTTTCTCACCTCATGCCTAACCGTCATAAACTTGGAGTGTATCTTGATACAGTTTGAAATTCCTGTGTGATGGTCTGGATAGATGTCTGCCTATTACTCTTTACGCCCTTCTTCAAATATCGGTGGGCTCTGTCGGTCAACAGACGAGGTCGGCCTGTACGCTTTTGTGCTGTACATGTCCCTTCACGTTTCCACTTCACTATCACATCAGAAACAGTGGAAAAAAAAAATTGAGTTTTATTTATGGACGCTCTTTAACTACTATGGTTCTTAGCGTCCCATTCTATATTGGGCGTGAAACACCTGTAATTTTGCTCAGAGGCCTCTTTATCAGGCTTGAGGTTCTTTTACGTGCCGTAAATCTACGACACGGGACCACCGGCTTTACTTCCCTTCCGAAGGAAGCCGTGCTAACGATTTTAGAAACAGTGGACCTAGGGATGTTTAGGAGTGTGGAAATCTCGCGTACAGACTTCTGACACAAGTGACACCCAATCACCTGACCATTTTCGAAGTCCGTGAGTTTCAGGGAGCGTCCCATTCTGCTGTTTCACGATGTGTAATGATTACTGAGGTCGCGGATAAGGAGTACCAGGCAGTAAATGGCAGCACAATGCACTAAGATGAAAAACGTATATTTGTGGGGTGTCCGGATACTTTTGATCACATAGTGGAGCTTAATAAGGTATTATGATTAATCGTTATAATTACACAAATTCATGCAATGAACTCCACACATTTAATTATGGAATATATTTAAGTATCCTAAGAGTAAATCAAGCAAACGTAATTATAAATGGTCAATTCAAAGTTTAACCAATCACAACGTCCTCTCCAGAAAAAGTCAGAAAAGTACCAGGCAAAAATATTAAAAAAATAATTTTCTAAATGTAGCAGTTACAGCCATGAAGTTAACACATTGGGGTACACCAAATGAATCATACTTTTGCGAGAAGCGCTTTCTGGTCTTCTGATGAATTTTACTCCTAGGCCTAAGAAAGCGTATCAGACCAAACTTTTATGTCTAGCATGCATTTCCTCTAGTCGAAAAATAAACAAGTTCTGTAGGGGATTAAGTCAAGTCAGCACTCAGGCGGTTACGTCTGTGGTCTGCATTGGGGAGGTCGTGAGTTCGATTCCCGTGGCTGACCTTCCTGACCCATGGGTTCTTTCGGGGGTTTTCTCGAGGCGCTAGGCAAATGCTGGGAAGGATTCTCACATCCTCCGAATTTCTTGTCCCTCCATTTCATCTGTATTCTCATTTCACTTGTTCTTTCATCCGTTGGTGTCTTTCAGGATTGGAAGAGTCAGCGATGGTGTTTCGGTGAAGTGTGGCGGAGCAAAGGGTTGCTCTTTATGATTCTCTCCATCCCTCGCTTTCGGCTGGCTGCTGGGTGTATCCTAACCCCTTGAGGGGCGTTGGACTTCCTCTGACGGGGTCTGCCTGTCCGTCTGCCGGGAGTCTCTATTGGAAAGTTAGGGACTCCATACCTGTGACATCGCTCCTGGTTCCGGCCGCCCGTGTTTCCTCTCGTCTCATCCTTCCTCCCGGGAACGCCCTCTTGTGGAGCGTAGGTACATTATCCCCTATGTGGATTAGTGCCGAGTCCCCTCCGTAACCAATCCAATCCCATCCAATCCGGATCAGCAAGTGGGGACAGTATCACAGCCCCCTCTCTAATTAACAATTCTATCATTTATATGTTTATTATGTTCCTCATGTATATCATCTATGATGTTACAGTTAAATAAGATGTTAACTAAGATGATATGCCAAGATAATATATGTATTGTATAGGGCACGAATATAAATCCATATGTCAATAATATGTAAAAAGAAAAATAACGTGAAGTAACTTATATACGAGCAACTTGTATATTTTAAGAGGCGAAGCTTCGTGTCCATTTAAGGTTCCAACAACGAAGAAGAAAAAGCGAACAGCTCATAAATCTGAAAGAAGTTTCATGCAAGACGGACACGATAGTATCAACAGTTTAAAGGGACTGTTAAAATTCTCAGCGTTCAGGCACTTAAACGAAAATTGAAAGGCAGCGTACTATAGGAAAATGCCAGAACTACGTCAATAGAAGAGCTCATGAGGCTTGAATGCGGTATTACCAAAGCTAGGAAAGCTAGAAGCGCCAGCAGAATCAGTTCGCATCATACACCAGAAGAGTAAAGCCGCTTTAGTCATTGTGTTAAATTATTCATGTTTTTGCGGTGAATCGCCGTTTAGACATAGAATTATAGTAATTACGGTAGCGTGTATGTGTGTGCATCGTCACGTCGGACACATTTTTGCTTTGCAGCAATGACATTATTGGGTATCATTATTTCGATTGGGGTTTGAATTTCGTTCGACGCGGCATCTCTCCCCACCTCCTGTCCAGAGGTAGACGAAACGGGGGCAAGTAGCATTACTAGCTTTTTTGTCTGATAGCGTGGGTCAGATGTGCGAGTCTCTTCAGCGCGAGTGGTTGTGTGTGTAGCGTGCGTGGTTCGTGTGAATGTGGAACATCTCCCACCAGTGTAATCATTTGTGAATGATGTAGAGGAATCATGTCAGATATATAATAAACCATTGTTAACGTAATTAATGTGAAATGTGTATTTTGTTATGAACATCCCACGCCTGCTTTTAAATGTACAGCTAAGTTCCTGGTCCTCTCGTTGCCACTGCAGCCACGTCCCCCAACGTATATGCCGGAGTAACTAAATTTAATATTTATCTGCAAAACCTTTTGGCCTCACCCAGGTATATAACAATACATAACAGTTACATTTCGAATTATACGTTAAGGTATAGTTCACAATTTTCATTATGTAATTTAGAGAATTATTTGGACAATTAGCAACTTCAATACTGCTCCCGTACTCACTTTACGATACCCAGTAGAAAGTCAAAGTGTATGTTAAAATCAATTGCATGTATTTACCATACTAAAAATTACATAATTACATGCAAGTTAAAACTGTTTAGGGTTATTTTATTTAGTTATTTGTAGAGCGGGCACCACCTGACACAAGAGCAATAACTGCACCACTGAGTTAGTCGAGGCAATATAACAGTACAACACCCACTGCCATTTTAACCCACACCTATCGACAAGAGTTATCAACTTCGTCCAAATCATCGCCCTGAGAACCAGAGAGATGTTGCAGATCAACAAGGCAGCCTCTGCAGACAACAGTGACACAACCCATATTACCACAATCAGCGAAACGACTACAAATTAGCATCCAGTAAAGGTTACAACTTCATAGTTAACCTATACTCGATTCGCAGTGTGTAAATATTGTTAAGCAGCAGCTATGGCTAAAAGTTGTCGGGAGATCGGCACTGGGAGTCAGATAAGCTACACTCACCGTAAAAACCGGAAGCTCTGTCGTCATATAACCAGAATCTTCCGTAAGTTTCCTTCCAGAACGTGTGTCCGGAAAGTTCTAGAATGTTCAGTGGGAGATTCTGGTGTGACGAAATGTGCGGTTCTCCTAGCGAGTTTGTGACGAATGCTGTGACGCGCAGTGAGTGCTGCTGAAAGAGAGATTGGAGAAGTCTTGTGTTCGACTCTCCAGCGAGTGAACCGTCCGAGGAATAGACTACGTGTGTGTATTTCGTTACACCACCACTTCACGAAGAGAGTCAAAACTGAAGTGACAGTTTAAAGTTGAACTAGATCACATTAAGAAGAAACAGTAACAGCTTAGTGTAGCGACAGTTAAAATCTGGACAAAATCGCAATACCAGCAACTGATTGGGAGTAACTCGCTAGCGATTTGCAATGATTTTGGTGCCTTCTGATTGGTATACTATTTATTTATTGTAACGGAAAAGTGCTGTACTTGTGTAGACGGTTTTTTATTCTCTGTATCACGTGTAGGTAGAGCATGTATTATGTTCCATCCAAATATTCAATGGTGAGATTTCAACGGAAATACATATTTTGGGGACCCCTGAATCCAAAAAGATAATTTTTAGAAAAACAGTCCATGTGTGTGTGTGTGTGTGAACTGCATAACTCAAAAACAAAAATTTAGATCAATACCAAACTTGGTATTTAGGTTCAGTATCTTCCAAAGATGTGACACGAAGGTTTTGAAGAAAATCCTCCCAACACAAAATAACATTTACGTGAAACATATTTGGAAATTTTTGTTAATCTAAAAATAGCTCTTAAAGATTTCGATTAAATACCACGTATCAAAGATATTTACATAAAAATAAAATGCATATCTTGAATTTTCTGAGAAAAACCTGTAAATTCCTCTTCATTCAGAAGCAATTTTGTATAATTTTGTTTAACTCATGAACGTTAAGCTATGGACGAAAATGCACTGCACAAAAATATAGATCTCTTTAAAGCACACAATTTATTTTAAATAATATTTTCTGTGACATAAGCTATAAGATTTTTCCGTTTTTATAATTTTCGTTCCCGACTCGTCCACAGAATATGATCCTAGATATCCGTGTTTAACGCAATGAAGCCCGAGCTAGACTCGGAAAACGTGAAATATTCGTGGGACAATAACAGGAGTTATAATTGGATATAAATTTCATAAGGTTTTGAGTATAAGCAAAATTACAGCATGGATTTGTATCCTCACTACCGGTGAAATAAATGCAGATATTAATGAGAAATTTCAGTAAAAGCATGAATTATTTAGGAATTTACGAAATTATTGCTCCACGAGCTTAAAATTCTATTCCCATAACATTTTCAGATATTACATAAATTTACCATATACGTTAATTTAAGATATTCTTGAAAATACAAACAGTAAACACTTAAAATTATTACGAACTTCCAAACGTTATAAAATGCATATCATGCAAAATATTAAAAATCACCAGTGTATGTATACTGTATTCTCATTTGTTTTTGTGCAAATGAGACATTTTTTCGATTAATTCGGTTTGGAATTGCGTTTAGCAATGCTTGAGCAGTAATACATTTTAATGAGAGGTAACGATTGAATATTACAAACTTTCACGGTTTAAAAAAATGGTATTGTGCATTCACATGGTCTTCTCTTCTCACTTCTACAAACTATTCTTATAAAAGCTTATAAGATAAAACTTCATTACTCACTGTAGGTATAACAAGAATACATAATGCTAAAGCAATAGTGAAAATGTTTGTAAGATCGTCGCTAAGTATGGCTTTGAAATTCTGTTCTCTGTACGAAAAATAAGAGAGGAAAAAAATAGCGATTTTAATTAGAAAAAGCATAAACGTAGCTAAAAACTCAAACCAAAAGCAACGAATATCTCGGAAATGGTTAACATAAAAAAACATTTGACATACATTATGTGCTTCGGCGGGAATTACATTTTTTATTAGTAATACTTTTGTCTCTCTCTTACGGTTTACCAATTATACAAAAATAGTTCAGAATAAAAGGAACTTCACAGATTATTCCCAGTAAATTCAAGATATACATTTTATTTGTTACGAAAGTAACCTAAACATATGGTATTTTAATTAAAATTTTTGGAACCATTTATGAAAAAAATAAAAAATAACGAAAATTTTCCAATGTAAAATGTAGTTTTGGGTGGAGGGTGATTTGCTTCGAAATCTTCATACCGCATCCTGGGAGGGTCCTGAAATTAAATACCAAGCTTCATATTTAGCCTACTTTTCGTTTTCGAGTTATGCTGTTCAAACACACTGATATTTTTTTAGAAAATCTGATGTGATTCTTACACATGACTTTCTCTACCCTCCATCGTTTATTAGTGGGTACACAAACTATTCTTCTTTATTTTTCTGTATAGTATATTTTAATTCAAATAAACCTTTGTAGAATTACCTACATTACACTTTTCGTTATGGATACAAAGGGAACAGCGACAGTCAAATGTTTAAGAACTGGACGCTATATGCTGGCCTTAAAATTCCATACTCTTTCCATGCAATCACAAAAAACGAGTGAATATTCACAAGACTTAAAAGAACGACGAAGAAATGAACAAGTCGAACCTTTAACAACGGATATGTCAGAAATCGCTTATGTAACAAAAAAGTTATATTGAAATGTGCTTTAAACAGATCCACATTTTTGTGTAGTACGTTTTCGTCTATCTCTTTACGGATATCAGTTGTACAAGATTATATAACATTTCTTGCATATGAATTGAACTTCACAGACTATTCCAGAAAATTCAAGATGCACATTTTATATGTAATATAAATATATATAATATACGGTATTTTAATCAAAATCATTAGAGGCATTTTTTAGAAAATCATAAATTTCGAAAAATCTTCCTTGTAAGGAAACATCTTCCTAAATACCACGTTTAGTATCTGTCCGACTTTTCGTTTTTGAGTTATGCTGTTCACAGACCCACACACACACACACACACCCACGCGCGCGCGCGCGCGCGCGCGCGGAACTTTGTCTAAAACTGTTTTTTGGGGGGGGATCCAGGCAGTCTCAAAACATGCTTTTTCTGGTGAAATTCCGGTGTCTTCTCTACTTGCTATGTAGGTACGTGGTAGAGGAAGCAATAGTTACTTTTTGGGTTCAGGTGGTCCTCTGAGCATTATTTCCGGTGAAATAATGCTCATCAAATTTTTGGGTGGAATACGGTACTCTAAATGCGGCAGGTATGCAGCAGAGAAAGTAAAAAGTCTACGAAGTGAAACATACATCTTAGGAATGACTCCAAAAAATCTATAGTCAAATTGTTAGTTTAATGATTTTTAAAGTGTAATGAAGTCCGAGTTCGCTACCAGAAGCCGCTCAGTGTGTCCCCTGAAGATACCCGCCAGAATATCGGACGAAACGTCAGACGATGTTTTACATTTAGAACACTGCCAAAAAGCCCGGTTTGTTTTAAGAATTTTAATAATAATTTTTATAAATATACAATGTTTTAAAATTATATCTGCAGGAATGTTCTGCATATAACGTAGAGAAACGTGTGGAAAATGTTATTTTCATATCTATAATAGCGTTTGTGGAAGCGTTCATCTTCAGCAATGTTAGGTTAGGTTAGAACAATTTAGAATTCCGCACCATGCAAAGCGAAACTTGTGCACAATTTATGGAACTTGCAGACAATTGTTTTAAATTATATACAGGTTTAAGATTTTTAGCTAAACATATTTAGAATTTGTTTAATATTTGCTGTCACTTGGATATACATCTCCCCAGAAGTTTTAACTCGAAATGAGGGAGCAATTGGATGTTTAAAAAGGGATTTCAGTTTGTTTCTTGTTAACGGTTACATTAAAATATTTTCTCTTCCTTTAGGAAAGAGTGTACTGAAACGTTTTTAAATAATTTCACTGAGCGGAGAGTGTGAAATTTCACTGATGCTTTTTCGATTAACAAGCGAACAGTCACAAACATAGGAAAGCGACACTACCAGGAGAGAAACCACGCCTGTTGCTGACAACCTCTACAATAGAGGTGGCAGGGAAAGTGTTATGTGACACGCTGACAATGCTCAAGGCCTAAGAGGGTGTCAACCCCGAACATCTCTTTGATGTTTTCCGGAAAAATCGAGTTGCTACGGAACGGGTTTAAGCCAAGGTGATTATAAACCCATAGCCTCGCGAATTTTGCTTCTCATTAACCACCCTATCTTAATCAAAGAGGAAGGATGTATAATTATGTAAAGCAAGGTAGAATAATGGAATTTCATGTATTAACTTAAGTAATTAACGCAAGTGAGCTTAAATGAAAATTTGTTTTTCCTACTCAACTGATTGGATCAAAAAACCAGTAATGTTTGTTTGTGGCCTTATAAACTTATGAAATTATGGAATGCACTAAACTATGTATTACGTTTATTATAGCAAATTCTATTTTCTATAGTTTTCAGTCAATTTACCTAAACATTTAATCTTGTATTACATAAAGACTGGACAGTTTACATGTAATTTATCTGATCATAGCTCAGTTTTTCATTATCAGTGTGTGCTTTGAAACGGCAACTCTAGGCCGGGCCCGAGAACTGTAATTATAGATAATTTATTAATTAACTTTTATTGATGTTAAATCGTACTATGTAAATATCTTTTTCTCACACTGCTTGTATATTTTAAGAAGGGTGATTTAACGTTATGTATCTATCTAGGTTACTAATATTAGTAGAGTTATAAATGGTTTAACGTAAATAATTTAAGCGCTATGTTAAAATACTGTCCACGACGAAATGTTTTAGATACAGGAATAGTGCCTTCGAAGGCAGAAAACCTAGTTTATGACATGTCTTTGGGTCGCAGTGCCATTATTCCTACAGCGAGGGTGTAGCGCCTTTGTCCCTTTATTTGATAATTCGCCGTGACCAAGTGAGCGAGACAGATAGCATAACGGTGCCGCGATTTATATTAAATTTGGACCAATGAGATCTCTGGAAGTTTATTCGAAATAGTTAGACGCGTCGAGTCTCGCTAAAAATGGACCAATAGGAAAGGAAGCAGCCCCAGAAGCCTGCGACTATAAATGGATCTGTTTGGAGCAAATTCGGGACAGTTTTTGTAATGTGTGGTCAGGGAGAGATGCTGCAGGATGTGCGAGATATCGCGCCAAAACAGGGAATCAAGCTAGTTTTAGAAACACACCTAAGATCCGCTACTCGTAAAGAGATAATAAGCATATTTAAACTTCGTGTCATATCCGCGCCGTAGTTGAACAGCGGTGGACAGTATTTTACAGCGGCAATACCAGTTTTGTATACTACGAGTGTTAACTAAATAAAAAGAAACGGCAGTGTCATCTTTTCATAAACAAAGCACGTCTATGTCTTCCTATATCACCACCCGAGATCTACGTTTTCCTTTACCGAGGATAAGTCCATGCTCCTATATAGTTTAAAGAAAACTACTGTAGCTAGCCGAGGATAAAAGTGAAGAGAACCAACACACGGCGAACTTCTGGAACCAACGGGAGAAGCATCAAGGTAAGCCTAACAGCACGGATGAGGAGGTGATCGCCGCAAACTGGCGCCATAACGTGGAGCTCGAAGGGAAGACCAGCTCGAAGCTCAAACGGAGGACTAGGAAACAACGAATAGAGGAAGAATCTTCAGAGGAAAGGGGCACAGCAGAACATAATTACAACGCGAACTTCTAGTCTACCTACGTGGGACAACAAAACAGCTGAGAGCATCGCTTCTAGAGGTTCACCAGGATTCGAACCCGGGACGCATCAATTAACATAGGAGAAAGTACAGGTTAGAGCATTTATACAAAAACAAACAAAAAGGCATGCAGAGTAGTGATTCAGTTTTGTGAACACATGTTATTGAGAGGGGGTAAAGTCATTACTAGGGAGGTAGAACTTGCTAACGGAACCATGAGTAGGTCAAGGGAAGATTTGGAAGAACTGAATAGGGAGGCTATTGTCAGCGTAACAACAGATGGAGAAAATATGGGTGCAGCAGAGGTAGAAGTTAGGCTGGAAAGGCAATCACCAATTGAGCAGGTCATTGACGCAGGTCAGAACCAGCCGATGATATTCCTCCAACATTTGAGCACAAAGGTAGACGAGATGGGTAAGGAGTCAAAAAGAAATTTAAGTGAACAAAGTAAAAACTTAGAAAGAATCATAGATGAGCAGAGTAAGAACTTAGAAAGCATATTCAATGAGCAGAGTAAAAAGTTAGAAAGTATAGTAGATGAGCGGGGTAAGAACTTAGAAAGCATATTCAATGAACATAGTAAAGACTTAGAAAGAATCGTAAGTGAACAGGATAAGAATCTAGAAGGGAAATCAAATGAGCATAATAAGGACTTAGAAAGAATCGTAAATAAGCAGAGTAAAGACTTAGAAAGAATCGTAAGTGAACAAGATAAGAATTTAGAAGGGGAATCAAATGAACAGAGTAAGGACTTAGAAAGAATCGTAAGTGAACAAGATAAGAATTTAGAAGGGGAATCAGATGAGCATAATAAGGACTTAGAAAGAATCTAAGTAAGCAGAGTAAGGACTTAGAAAGAATCGTAAGTGAACAAGATAAGAATTTAGAAGGGGAATTAAATGAGCAGAGTAAGGACTTAGAAAGAAAACTGAGTGAACCGAATAAGGATTTCGAAGGGAAATTTAATGTGCAGAGTAAGGACGTAGAAAGAAACTTAAGTGAACAAAATAAGAGTTTAGAGGGGAAATTAGTTGAGCTGATGAAGGGGAAGTTAATAGAAACACTTGAAGGAAAATTACCACAGACACTAGAAACTAAAGATCCGAAAACACTAACGGGAGAAGAGACGTTTAAGAAAGCTTTTGAAAGAATGTCAAAGAGGGCGCAGAAAAGAAAGGAGGAATTTAAAACAAAGAAGCGAAAGAAATGGTTGATCGAACTTGGAGAATTAGTATTGGTATAAAAAAAATCCAGCATTCAAAAAAAAAGGGTCTAGCATTCAAAAAAAAAGAGGTATCATAGAATGGAAAAGTTATTTAAAGGTCCATACAGGGTGATTAACATTTTTGGCTCGGATACATTTGAGTTACAAGAAATAAAGAATTCCAAGATCGTAGGGAGATATAAACAGTTGCTCAAACCATACAAATGTTTAGAGAATGAGAAGGGTGAAGAATGTAATGAAAATAATCAGGTTAGTTTTACTCGAAATGAGGTAACAACCCTATGAACAAATAGTAAAGGTAATACACCCGATAAATAAGGATGTAAAGAAATAAATAAATGCATAATAATTATGTACCAATATGTATGTAAATAGATTTAATTTTTAGAACTTAATTTGGGTATTAGCGTATTTCTCTCCACCACAAGTTATTCGTGTGCGGGAAGTGTATTGTGCATAAGGATGCCTCTCGGAAAACCTGTTTTTAAAATGAGAGAGGGATCAACCATAGCAAAGTGTAAGAGTGAATGACCCAAGTGTAAACACCACTGGTTTGGCAGAACCCTTGTGAAGGAACAGGTATAGCGAAGGGTCTATGTAAAAAAAAAAAAGGAAACCAACAAAGACCATAATCAGAGGAATTATTCTGTAAAAGAAAATTGTATCAAGTGCTGAAAAATTTATTCTTTTCCAGAACAGGGCAATTTGAAACGGCAACCCTAGGCCGGGCCCGAGAACTGTAATTATAGATAATTTATTAATTAACTTTTATTGATGTTAAATCGTACTATGTAAATATCTTTTTCTCACACTGCTTGTATATTTTAAGAAGGGTGATTTAACGTTATGTATCTATCTAGGTTACTAATATTAGTAGAGTTATAAATGGTTTAATGTAAATAATTTAAGCGCTATGTTAAAATACTGTCCACGACGAAATGTTTTAGATACAGGAATAGTGCCTTCGAAGGCAGAAAACCTAGTTTATGACATGTCTTTGGGTCGCAGTGCCATTATTCCTACAGCGAGGGTGTAGCGCCTTTGTCCCTTTATTTGATAATTCGCCGTGACCAAGTGAGCGAGACAGATAGCATAACGGTAAGTGTAGGAAAAGCCGCGATTTATATTAAACTTGGACCAATGAGATCTCTGGAAGTTTATTCGAAATAGTTAGACGCGTCGAGTCGCGCTAAAAATGGACCAATAGGAAAGGAAGCAGCCTCAGAAGCCTGCGACTATAAATGGATCTGTTTGGAGCAAATTCGGGACAGTTTTCGTAATGTGTGTTCAGGGAGAGATGCTGCAGGATGTGTGAGATATCGCGCCAAAACAGGGAATCAAGCTAGTTTTAGAAACACACCTAAGATCCGCTACTCGTAAAGAGATAATAAGCATATTTAAACTTCGTGTCATATCCGCGCCGTAGTTGAACAGCGGTGGACAGTATTTTACAGCGGCAATACCAGTTTTGTATACTACGAGTGTTAACTAAATAAAAAGAAACGGCAGTGTCATCTTTTCATATTCAAAGCACGTCTATGTATTCCTATATCACCACCCGAGATCTACGTTTTCCTTTACCGAGGATAAGTCCATGCTCCTATATAGTTTAAAGAAAACCACTGTAGCTAGCCGAGGATAAAAGTGAAGAGAACCAACACACGGCGAACTTCTGGAACCAACGGGAGAAGCATCAAGGTAAGCCTAACAGCACGGATGAGGAGGTGATCGCCGCAGCTTCTAGGTTTTCGTTTATCTAAATAACAGTATTCCGAAACCATTTTACCAAACAAAAAGTATAAGAGTTTTTACTGATTGCCTTTTCAAAATCTGCATGAAGTATTTCAGAAGAATATCATGAAAATTCCATTGCAAGTTGCATTTTAAACAAGAAAATGCTAACATGAAAATAACTTTAGTTCTAGATTGTTAACTTTCTGGATATAAAAGTAAACATAAACGAATATCACAACTTAAAAACTACCTTAAAATATAGTTTTGAGTATAGGTTTATATACGAAAGTCTAATGTTCATTTACCCAAGCATTTTTCGAATCTTCAGTGGCGTATTTCCTTTAGACAGGCTTAAGAGAAATGGATACAACAATATGTATGAGTGGGATTATTGGAGAAAGATAATATATTTGTTCTACTCTTTGTAGATTATTGAATAGATATCCACAGGTTAACGCTCATTTGGAGTATATCCTATGTGAACTTAAAGAAGAACGCATGAAGTGGAGATTAGAAATTAATACTACAAAGATAAAAATATTGTTTAGGGAATGAGATTATAGTTCCGTTAATATAGTATCATAAGTATCAGGAACAGTCTTAGAGTTTAAACACTTAGCCGGTGTGATTTTGAGTTCAATAAAGAATTAAACAATGAAACAAAGGTATGTAAAACTAAATTCAATTTTCTGGATAACAACGTACAAAAGTTTATAAAGTTACAGATTTATAACACCTTAATCTAAAGTGCCCTGCACGCATCACAAATGTGTCAGCAGAAGAGAAGAGACCTCGCACTGGATATAAATTGTCTGAAGTTGTTCTGTCAGGATTTGACCTTTAGACAGAGTAGGGAATGAAGTAGGTACAGAAATAATGAATGTACATGAATTCCATAAATCTGGATTTATGGGCGTTTTTATAATACCGTTTCCTCATTATAAGAAAATGAATGCGGAGAAAGGAATCGAAGTTATTTATCTGATGGAGACCCAACGCGACACGTACTGCTGGCAAGCTGAGGTTCAGCCCGAGTGATTTTTCTGCGTGTCCACCCTCAATAGGGTTTTACAGCAGGGTTATTATTTCGAGTTGGATAAAGGATGGCTGTTTTAGATTAAGATTGTGTGGCATTTTCTCCCCTTCCGCAAGTCGAACTACGTCTATAATATCAGAGTGGCATATTCAAGACGACGCGGGTTGGGCGTCGAAGTATGCCATAGGCGAATAAAGTCGCCAATAGTGAGGCGGCGGCGGCAGCGCTACAACAGAGGAAATGAGAACTATTCACCTTCTCCTAGCTCGGGTGACTTGGCACGAGAGAGAAGAAAAGGAGACTGAGAGGCACGCGTACCTATAGCACGCAAATACGAAATGTGAGGCAAGGTGAACGATTTTTTCGGACTATTCCAGCCTGCACAGTGATAATCTGAAATGTAAAATACTCTCAAGAATTGTAACGGAGTCAATAAATATTATATTTCGCTAATTATGTAATAATTACCGGAAGATAGAATGTTTCTTCGGCTTGTTAAATATCTACCATTTTTTCGAATGCATAGATAAAGATATGTGATAATATGCCAAGTACAGTTTTAAGTGTGAAGTCGGTAACAATTACCAATAATTACTAGGCGACATATACATTCATATTTTTGAAAAACCGTTATAATGGGAGAAATAAAATGGGAAAAAGAGATATTCTCGTTTTTTTGTTACAAGCTATTCCTACCTATACCAAGCAGGGGAATTCCTTATTCTAAGCTTCCTACACATTTTTACGTACCTACATATATAACTCGGTTATGGGTTAGGTAGTAATACAAAAGTAACAATTGGAGGAAGAATGTTGCTCCTCGATGGCTTTTAGGATGCAATAGTCAGTCTGTATTTCTGATGGATAGTGGATTAAATTTCCATTGAATGGGAGAAACTTTTGAATCACGCACTTTTTCCTTGAATTAAAACTAGAGCTCAGATTTTGCTGCTGATGGAGGTGTTATCTATGCACCTACAAGCCATGCGTGGAACCCGGTGTCGCCTGAAATAGTAAGTTCAGGGATTATAATCCCCAAAAACGCCTAACCAGGCAGTCTGACGTTGATGCTAACTGTCCTACAATTTTGCGATCCGGGACCTAATTTCATCTTCCAGGTATGGAATGCATAAAACGTCGGGGAGTAGTCTTAGGGGAATGAGCAGCCAACAGAACAGATGGACTTAAGCCCCTTATCCGAGTCCATTGTAGCCTAGCAGCCAGCGTTTAGGGGTTCATGTGCCAGATTTCGCAGTCGTAAAGCTTGAGAAGATAATCAGAGCTCAAAAAGTTGAACTTCAAGTGAGTAGACATCTGTACTTTAGTATGTGTAAAGCGTAGCCGTGGCACCCTATACCCGAGTGGACAGTGGTACGGACCCGTAGTTGCCTGCGAGTGGTCGAAGTAGTCAATAGGCTGTTCCAGACCGCGTACCAGTCACACACATATTACCAAAGTGGTGACGTCATGGAAGGTGCAGGATACAGCACTGTCGGTCCCATCATTCTTGTCCAAAGGATATCCAATGAAAGGTATCTGAAGATAATAAAGGTGGATAATAGAGGAGGATTTTGGCCGATAACTGTGCGACGGTAATTCAAATAACTTTAGACTGGAAGCCAAGGTCCTATAAAGTGGCCTCCAATGAGCATAGATATTGCTGCAATCGAGTTTTACCTCTCGAGCTAATTGAAAGCCAACGCATACATAGTCACACTCATTTTAAAGAACGCCTTGTGCATGTGGGTCAGCAGATACACCTGAGTATGGTCCCTAAGGTGTTGCAAGAGTGCGCTTTCATCTGTGTCTGCAGCACAATGACCAACACTGAACAGATTCTGTAATTCTATTATGTTCTTTCCTTGTGTCTCCAGCAGTTAGATGTTCTTTTTATCATCGTAGAATTCAATTAGCTATTTTAAATGGTTTCTAAGAAAACAGGTTATTTATTCCAGAAAATGTCATTCAAGAAACAGATGTTCAAATTAAATATACAGAAAATATTACTTCACATATTTGGAAAGAAAGAAACTACATGGCTCAAGTACATGGATGTTATACTTAATATCCAATTAATAAAGTAAAATTTCCTCAAAATATGGGCTAAAGTTTACCTTCCTACTCTAAAAGGTGTAGGAGTGTATGATTTTTTACTTTCTCTACTACGTATAGTAAATAAGGGAAGTATTGTATTCCACCCAAAAATTCGATATCGATTTCATAGATGCTTGTTTTGAGGTCCCCTGTATAAAAAGCATTTTCAGAGGGAGGTTTGTGCGCGCGTGCACACGTGTGTGTGTGTGTGTGTGAACAACATAACTCAAAAACGAAAAGTCGGATAAATACCAAATTGGTATTTAGGTTCAGTACCTTCCAAAGATACGACATAATTTTCAAGAAAACTCCTAATTCCAGACTATTCTTTACATGGAAGACTTTTCGAAATTTTCGATTTTCTAAAAAATGACTCCAACGATTTTGATTAAAATACCATACATTAAAGACATTTAAATGACAAATTAAATGTATAGATATTACTAATTTTCTGGTTATAGCCCGTGAAGTCCACTTCATTCGGAAGGAATTTTGTATAATCTTGTGTAACTTGTGAACGTTAAGTGATAGACGAAAACGTACTACACAAAAATGTAGATATCTAAAAAACACAACTTATTTCAAATGTCTTTTTTTGTGGTATCAGCCATCTCCGAGATATACCTTATTAATGATTCGATTTTTTCAATACTTGCCATTCTTTTCCCGTCGATTTTCATTTGTTTCCCCGCGATTGCATGGCAAGAATAAGGAATTCTAAGGCTAGCATATAGCGTCCAGTTTTTTAAACATGCGACTATTCCTTTTATATTGTAATGAAATGTTTAACCTAGCTATTTATAGATTTATCTCGTTTAAAATTAAGTAGCTAAAAAAGAATAAATTTCGTAAGAATAATTTTTGTATCTACTAACTGAAATAGAGGGTAGAGAAAATCATGTGGATGTATCACATCAGGTGTTCAGAATATATATATATATATATATATATATATATATAAGTATTGTGCTACAATGATAAAATATATCTAAAAGTAAACAGGAAATTCCAGTTTGTAAGCTGTACAAAAATTAGGAATGCCACTTTTGGCAACTTTCGCCATTTAGCCTTTGCGTAAATCTGTATTTCTGCTGTTAACTTCATACCTAAAATACTAAATGTTCCTGAATAGTCATCCACACATATTGTGGCTGTACTAACCAGCGGCGAGGATATATGCAGGCGACGTTGATACACTGCGAAACCAAATCCAACCGCAACAGTAAGGTTGCTTGGTCACTCACAATACAAATGGAGAATCAATTTAATTAGGCTAATGTTCTGTGTGGCAGACCATGGAAACACCAACAAACCTCCAACACACAGCACAGGTTGTCTCTATAAGCACCTACTCGGTATACATACAATAGCTGTAAACAGCTTCCGGGTATATTCACACTGCTCCAGACTGCTGATTACGAATTAATACTGATAACAATAATAACAATAATAATAAGAACTTACAATTAATATAACCCCGCTGTTCTGACCTTGCACTTTTCGTGGTTTTATCTGGTAGGTAGGCGAATGCTGGAGTGGTTTCACATCTATTAAGGTTTCCTTTCTATCATTCCGGTTCCTACTCATCTTTAGGTTGTGCTGCTAGGTTCTGTGACGTATGGCGGTGCCCGATAGATGCTGATACTTGCTCCGTGGACACTAGAGGGCTGCTTGGTTGACGGGTCGTTCATTGCATTCTCTAGGGAGCTCCAGTACGGGTCTTCGAGCTGGAAACGTTATGTATTTCCGGTGTCTCTATGTCCTGTAGCCTCCTGTGGTTCTTTCACTTCATTGCTTCCTCCTGAGGGGTGGTATCCACAATAGATCGATGTAGGTGGCAGTGCACGATTGTGTAACCTATACCTTTACCATTAATACAACTGCATGCTTCCGTTAATGCCATGATGCTTAATATACTTCGAAGACAAAGTTAAATTTTGCAGTATGGAACTTTTTGAATGACTTGAATATTTTAAGGTTTTCTAGTTGGTGGAACTTCTTCACGTTGCAGGTATTTTTTGGAAGGCTAAGATGAGCAATACCCAAAAGGGACGTTTTATTCCAGAGTTGCTTACTCAGAAAGAATTTGAGCACCCGGAAGACTTTTTCACAGTGGGACATCCTGCCATTGGTTATGAGCTGTTGCAACCAAATTAGTTCTTTTATAATCACTACTACATTAACACGGACTGCTCACAAAATCATCTACAGATCAAGAATTCATATTAGTTGCTAGTGCTCTGGTCATGTGCTCATCTAATTCTGAAATAACCAACAAAAAATTGAAACTTCTAGTTACATCTACATCAATGCTCTTGGCATTGAAAAAGGACGTGCGGGGGAGTGCCGATAATAAGTGCAACAAGCACTTCCAGCACTGAATGTTAAATGTAATACGACCTCCATATCAATAGAGGTAGGCAGACACCATGACAAACATGAGCCGATGAACTTGTTAAAATGACTGCATCATTTGAAAATACTAGATGCCCTTTTTAGTTAAAATATCTGATTTTCTCTACCCTCTAGGCCGTATTAGTGGGTATATAAATTATTGTTACGAAAGCTACTTTTTATATACTTTGTTTTAATTGAGATAAACCTCTGCAGAAATAGTTACTAAGGGAATAGCGATAGTCACATGTTTTAAGAACTGGCCACAGAACTGGATGCATCATATGCTAGCCTTAGAATTCTATACTCTTTCCATGCAATCGTCGTAAACAGCTGAAAATCGATGGAATTGACTGATGCCGCAATAAAATTTATTTGAAATAAATTGTGTGTTTTGAAGAGATTTATAATTTTTGTGTAGTACGTTACTTAACATTTACTAGTTGCACAAGATTATACAAAATTCATTCCGAATGAAAAGGACTTCACAGGCTACTCTCGAAAATTCGAGATACAGATTTTGTCATGCAAATATCTTTAATATATGGTATTTTAATCAACATCGTTAGAAAGTTAAACATTTCTACATATAAGGGTAGTTTGTAGTAGAGGGATTTTGTTAAAAATCTTCATATCGCAACCTTGGAAGGTGCTGAATCTAAATACCAAGGTTGGTATTTATTCCGTTTTCATTTTTGAATTATGTTGTTCAATTATGTTCACACACATATTGACATTTTTCTAAAGAAGCATTTTTTCGATTCGTGGAGCCTTATTCCCGGTGAAATCTCGATATCGAATTTTAGGATGGAAGACAATACCTTCTCTACCTACTGTGTCAGTCAGGTGCAAAAAAAAAAAAAAAAAAAAAAAAAGCCGATGGCTTTGGTTACCTAAAGTGTTTTTCTTTATTTAATGTTGGAGAATCCTCTTACCTTTGTGTTCCACACAAACCCGAATGCGCTAATCTCTTATTGTTTTGAAGAAAGTGAGTAGTGGAAGGAAGGGGGGACTGAAGCATTTTACCTGAATGGCTACAAGGTACTCGCCAGACACCGTCAAATCTAACCGTCCTTGATTGGTTTGATGTCAAAAGTCTGTCACTCAAACTCTAACCAATGAACAGTGGTCGATTTCCGATTCAGAAGCGAAGGAAGCCGGGATGAAGGGGGTAAGACAAACATTATGTAATAGATGGATATTTAATTTCATCTTATATAGCTTACAAGCCATAAAATAAGTCAAATAAAATAACAGCTTAAAATTAAGTGCATGAAAATCATAAGAACACACATTAATTACAAGTAATTAATAAAGTGAAGTGGTTGGATTAAGTTGGAACTTAACAATTTGCTATTTATTATATATGTCATTTGAAACGAACAAAGCATATGGACAACGAACCTAAAAGTATAGCCCTTAATGAGCAAGGCTATAGCACAGCGAGGGCCGCTGAGCTATGGAGTACTTAAACAACAGCATCAAACTGGGGGAAGAAATACCACGAATGTGTTTACTAGATACACAAACCAGGTGGCGTATTTAATTATAAATGCATAATGCCGTCCGTATTAGAAGCTTTATAGAACGTAGAATACAAAGCTAAATTGAAGGGCATGTGAAGAAAACTGTTTAATAAAGGTTTTCACGAGAAATAAACAAGTATTTTGCTTATAATAACAGTAATTTATTATATTACGGAATTATGGAGTTATTATTACCGTCTAATAATAACAATATAATAATAATTTTTGTTAGCAAGAAAGAAAGGCAACAGACATATTGATTTTTAATTATAAAATGTCACAAATAAGCGTGGTATATAATTGAGTTATACGAAATGAACCAGGTAAAACGAAAAAGGTCGTAAAGCATAGCATTTTCACACCGCTGAAAAGCGTTTGTAATCTTACTTATATTTATTTTCTTGCAAAACTCTGATAATAAAATTAATTTGAGATTATACTACTTCCTTCTCTGAAAGGATATCTCGGTTCATGTTTATAAAAATGAACAAATGTCCAGCACCTTGTTTTAGACCGCCCATCAAGCATATAAACAACACGTTCTAAATGCTCATTTAATGAACTGTAATCGGGTTTGAGATTTTAGAAAAGCAATGTAGTTTTACAGAAATTAAAACTAAATAATATTTTCAAAACATTTTGATTAATTTCCTAGCTTTATCACTTGTAAGTTTACTATATATTCATTTATTGTATATATTTCTGAATTTTGAAATTCCATGTATATTTATGTAGCATATAGCATTTTTAGTATATAAGTTCACTTATTGTGTTTGTATATTTCTAAATTCTTAAATGTTTTTTATCTCTAATGTAGTCTTATTTTAACTTAGCCCTAGCATACCGTTGTAAAATAGGCTCTTATCATTTAGAATTTAATAATAGTACTTGTTTCCTAATATTTTTACCTCTTTATTTTTATCTCTTAAAAGGGGGGTTGTTAACCACAGTCAACTCGTAAATGTTTAACCAATAGAGCGTTAATGGGACGAAACTATGCAAATTTTAAATTCGGGTTTTTGTACCCATAGGTGAAATTTCTAAATCTTGCAGCTTTTAACTCAATGTTTTCAAGATTTCACTATAAATTCAGCTTTCTACATCTCCCCGAAATGTTTAATGAAACCATTTCTGCTTTATTTCAAATAATATAAAGAAGATAGAAAAATAAACGTTTATAATAATAGTCCGCAAAAGGCATATAAACATAAACGATATTGGGTAGAAAAGGCAGTGAATAGAACACATCAGAATTTTGTTAATAAGTACCTGCTGTATATTTTAAAACTTTTGTAGCGCATTTCAGTATTTTAGTGCGTTTATGTAAATATTATGACGTAACAAATCCGGCGCTTCCAATGATGTGAAGTAACGGCCCGGGGCTCCACCAATTATGCCGTAGCGGTTCCAAAAATGTTGTTGTAACAATGGCAACGACGCCAGATTTCACATAAACGATGGGGACGTAGCACAGGATGACTCCAGAGGGTTACAGGTTGCGGTAGCTGGAAGGTTGGTGGAAGAGTGACATTATCAGCCATGTAATTTCTGTTCCTAAGAGAAACTTTAATTTTTCTAATAACAAACTAAACTACAATTCAGAATGAAAAAGTTAAGAGAGCTTGTGGGTTTTATCTAGTGGACAGAAGTACGGGTTCCATCTTTGTCGTGCCTTGGGCTTATGTCAAAGTTGCAAGTTAGCACTAAGTATATTTAAGGAGCTGACCAGCAGAAGCTTCAGCTAGGCAATCGGCCAAGAGACCGCCGTCAAGAAAAATCTAAGTTTAAATACTCGACGAATGCTGATTAATGCTTAGCTAGTAACTGATGCAAGCGTATATCAGTAGAAATTACATAACTTATCCACGTGTCGGATATGACGTGATCTTTCAACTAAACATCATGCCACAAACCCTTGCTTACTTCTGCATCTGGGGAACGACTCGCGAAAAATCTAAAGCCAATTTCCTGGATTTACTTAAAGTTTGTTCTGAATATCTCGAACATTATAAAATTATATTTATCACATTGTTTTAAAATAAAACTATAACCGTCACAATATTCCAGATTTAGAATTTTGTACAAACCTCCCCCCCCCGCTGATAATGTGATAATGTAATTTGAATTTATGTTTGAAACAAATATCACTCGCAGTAAAATTGCTTAAAACCTTGTAGTATATAAAGTCCGTTGCTGCTTTCAGGTAAGCCTTTCCTGCTTTAAGATTCAAAACCGTTTTACAATGCATGACATAATGAATAAATTTCCAGCGAAGAAGAGCGTAGAAGATTAGAAAACTTAACAGTGGAAAGAAGGTGTTTACCACAAGTTATTATTTTTCCGCTTTAACTTTCGTTTCATAGTAAACGCAAAATGTCGCCAGTTCTACCTCCACAAAATATATTCTACAAAGGAAAACTTTCAACATGGCATCACATTTGTATGAATAATACTAAATCGCACTTCTATTCGAATAATCCTGTCTTTTATAGACTTAAAATTGATGTTAATATTCTTGTAAATATTACAATTGCAATATCCTAAAGATTGAGTTATACAGTGCGGTCATTTTATGGTGAGACCACGCTTTGCGCGTATGCGTGCCCTGTACACTATTACACTGTTGGTTTTTTTTCGCTCCATAACTACCGCGTTACTTACGAACGATAGTAACATCACTATACTTAGTAATACCTTGTTAAAAGTGGTGTATATAGCGCATATAACTGATCAGTGGCCTTACCTTAAAGCGACGGCACTGTAAATTAGTGTAAATTTCTTACATTAGCCCTTGAGCTTCTTACATACCTAAAACTGTTCTAGAGTTATTGCTCTTCTCTGCAAAATGTTCCTGGACGTCTTTCGGTTTTTATAAAATTATTGGCATTATTTCGTTATTTAATTTACAACTTGCATGAAATTTGCGGTCATTCAGTTTTCAAAACAGTTGCTAATTAAAACATGATTACAACCCATCATACTAATTTAGCTGCATAAGAGCATGTTGCAAGAAAAATGCATGCATACTTTAGCTTAATTCAAAACGCCCTTTGAATCATATAAACACAGATTTAAACTTATTCTTATTTCTATTCGAATTTTATCATAATGTATAAGTTATACGTGGTTAGGTAAGATATAATAAAGCTTTTTTGCTGATTCAGCAAAACCATTCTTGGAGTAGCATTTCTACAGAAATTTAACCTCAAATTGTTTGCATTTATGATGCTATACGAATGTAGTGAACTATTTAGTGGAATATTGTGGCGTATCAGGAAGTTCATTGTCATTAAAAGACGCACTCTTGTGTTGTATTGTTGCTACCATAGAAGCATTATTGGGTGTCTTTAGTTATATTTCGGTTTGACGATCTTTCCTTTAGGCGAAGACCACGCCAAAGGGAAGGTTCTGTTTGAAATTGTCTTGTATGACGTCAGTCCTGTATGGCTCTGGCTAGACACGGTTGGTAGGGAAAAGTTAGCGTCACTCGAGTGGAAGTTGTTGTTGTAGCCAGAGGCGTGTGTGGCCGATCTGCGGTCTGTTGCATCTCCCTTCATCCTGTTTCCTTTTTTAACTATGTAGAGAAGCCAAACGTATTTGTGAATAAATCCCAGGTAATGTGTGCTATGTAATCTTTCAATGCAATATAACCCCACGCCATTCCCTTAATTTTACACACCAAGGTCCCGGACTTTAGCTGCCAGAGATTTGGGCCCCCCAAGTGCGTGTTGGGGTGACCTAAATCAATCATTTTCTGATAACCTTTTGGCCTTCACCACAAGCATATACGCTGTTAGCAAGCTGTTAAAAATATGCAAGTTCTTAAATAACGGCTTCCTGCACAATTATCTAACCATAGGTTCTTTCTGTTGTGAAAAATCTATTTTTAAATGTGGATCAGTTACCCAAACAATTGTATTATATGCTAACAAATATGGAGACGAATAAACAGAGTTTAGTACATTTAAGTTGACTTAACTCACCAAATTTAACATAATGTAAAATGCCTTTGGTAACTTTTTTCCAAACATAATTTATATAAAATTTCCATTTAAGAAATTATTCCAGATAATCGTCTAAAAATTTAACAGTCTACTTCATATATTCAGTATCCAGACTAATTTTAATATTTTCTGGCTTATCCCGATTTAAACACAAATAATTTGCAACACAACAATAATTAATCTTTAGTCATAAAAATTAGCTCCTCATGATGTCGCTTTGTTCACTATATTCTAATATGGAAGCCTTGTGTAATGTTGACTTTATAAACTAGTTATGCGATGTAATCCACGAAGAGGTGCCTAAAGTTTAGAACCGCGACACATTTAGTCATAACGAGATATGGTGCAACACAAAAACCTGCTTAACGAAGCTCCGTTTTATTTAAGGAGACAGAGAGGTAAAACTTAGTTTAGCGCACTCAGCCGTTATGTTAACTGATGCAAAGGTAACTACTTTCTAAGTAAGATCCATTGAAAGGAAATATAAATGGCTGGTCTACCTAAAATAATAATTCTACTTGATTCTTAAACATAAAGCATTCTATGTTTAATTTACTCTGTAAGCTAGTTCACTAAACGTGTCCACGGTGAGAGATAAAACTAAGGGCACGAATTTGCAGCATCCATGTGGAACATCATATAAAGAAAAGCAGCAGTTCTACTTTAAAAAGCAGAAATAGTGAAGTATGTAATTACGCCTCTAACGCTCAACATAGCCTCAGTGTCGCAGTAACATCGCGTATTAAAGAAACAGTAATTAACTTGCTCTGGCGACCGTTTCGTCTTTCGTTGTTCTAGCTATTTACACATTCTGCAGCTTTGTATAAAAGATTTAAAGAGATATGTGGCAATAATAAATAAAAGGAATAAATATTGACTAGTAATGCACAGATTTATGCAGCGAGCTGGGAGACTCACTTCGTGGCGCTTAGGTACATAATAATTCTAATGCTATCTGCCTTACTTATTTACTTACTTACGTTCCAACGTTCCTAAGCTTACATGCCCCAGGACTTACAACCGTGCCTAGAGTCAGAGGCCTGTAGAGGAGCAGACAAACGTTGATTCAGAGAATGAACACGGCCCATAGGTATGAGAATGAGGGAAGGTGATATGAAATGAAGGCGAAATGGATGAAAGAAAACGTGATGATGGAGAAATTGGTGGAATGAACGGTAGAGAAAACCGAAGAAAACCCACACAGACGCAGCTTCGTCTACCACAAATCCCACATGCGAGTTCCTGGTATCAAACCTGGGCCGCCTTGGTGCGAGGCGAGTGATCTAACGACTCGGCCACGACGCCTCCAGGCTATCTACCGTAAGTATAAAATATTTAGGTAAGAAAATACCTATATTTATATTTACTTTAAAATAAGTCAAATTTTAAGTTCTGCTGTTCAAAACTTTCTACACGGTTGTACAATAGAAATATGAGGAAATACTAGCAATATATATAAATTCTGTTATTCTAGGTCAACTATAATACAACAGTCTACGGGTAGCTCAGCCGATATAGCTCCTGCCTGCTGTGTGAGGGTCCCGGGTTCGATTCCCGGCTGGGGATGGGAATTTTTCTCTCGTCTATCCTCCCCAGAGTCCGGAAGTATGAATGAGAGAGAGAATGTGTATGTATGTGTGTGTATGACCTAACGTATAAAACCCAAAGATAAGCCAGAAATTTAATGACAACGTATAAGAGTTAACGCCGTTGCTGCCAGGCAATATGTTACGAAGGTAAAAAAAAACGCCTATATACCATTGCAGTTAAAGAAGGTAATAATAATAATAATAATAATAATAATAATAATAATAATAATAATAATAATAATAATACAATCGAGGAGATTACAGAATTATAAAACAGGGAAGCGAAATTAAGCCTAGGCTTACTGTCTATTCCAACCAAACTATTGTCCATTCACTAGCGTTTAGCCAGGCAAGAGGTCATGACGGGACCGAGTTAGGTTGTTTTTATTTTGGAAGAGGGACCAATTTAGGATTCCAAAGTAGAAAATGGACCGAGATGGATTTCACCGGGCCCTAGATGGATAGCGCGTGTTAAAGACCGGTTCTTTCTGACTAAACTTTGCTCTATGGAATAACGCTTGAGTGACACTTACTGGTAGGCACTAGTCGGCCACGTTATCACTGCGCTTGGAGGGGGGCGCCAGTTTTTGTAACAATGCGTACGTCTTCAAGGCTAGAGATCGGGGGGGGGGTGAGGGGCAAGGCGACGAGTGTACGCACGGTACACAATGAAAGCAGTACTATATTTGCAGTCCTCAGTCTCTCTAATAAATGAAACTCGAAATTCGGTTGTTTACTTTACCTAATTGTACTTCCGATGTCCCACCACTTGTTCCGTAATTGTTTAGTTCCTCTTCCCACCGAACGCACTTATGTCGTCGCCTCTCTCTGGCTAAACATTAGTGAATGAATAGTACTATTTGGAGTATATTATATGGTGCTTTGCTTTAGCACAAAGAGTAAACGGGGATTGCAATACTCATCCTACTTTCGGTTAACTTCACGCTCCTACTTTATCTTCACTTTCTTCTAGGCAAGCTGCGCTTTGCCTTTACAATTGCTGCTTTCAGGGTATTACCAGCCCTTCTACACATCTTCTTTCTTTTTGGTTTTTTTTAGTTTGGCACATTTACCTTAATCTTCTTATTTTATAATTTATTGACTATATGTTCGTTAGTTCATCATAATAGTAATAATAATATGTTCAGTTTAGATCTTCTGATCCACTTTAAACCCTTACAACTGATCTCCCCATAATTTTTAGACACTCTACGTTCTAATTGTTTTCTATTATAAGAATGTTTCTGTCATTTCTACTACAATCCTAACTGTTCTTGGGTGTTTTTGCTCTTGCAGGTCCTGGTGAGCTATCCAAGCAATGGGCGTAACAATTTTTCTCTGCTGCTTCTGTGACTTGTTTGCGTTTGCTAGTAAGGATCCAAAACTCTGCTCTTTAAACAAAATTTTCTATAGATTCAGAATTACATTCTTCCACACTATACAGTGTCATATAACAGTACTTATTAGGTGATTATATGCTACAATTTATATCAATATTACTTTCTGTTCTGTTAGAAGTTGTAATCCCTAGAAAACTCGATCTGGAGAGCCTCTCTGTTATTTTTCCATTTAATCAGATTTTTACTCTCATAATTAATATTTTTCTTAGCTAGGATTTACTTTGTTTTTTATATTTATTTATTTATACTTTTTCTTTGTCTTGTATCGGGTTTAGTTTTTCTATGAAAATAGCTTTTTTATATATTTGGTAACTGTTCTTTCATACTAGCTGTATCTAGGCACTAGATTGGAGGCGGAATCGATTTAAAAATTAAATAGCACGGCCGGTACTGGAACCCGGAGAACCGAAGATCTATGGCTTGAGTCCAGGTCATTGCAATCAATGTTTTAAGTGTCATTCATCCTTCTTTGTATTCTGCCGTTCAAAGTTTTAGCTGATACTAAAGTTTAATTTCCATGGCAAATGAAATGCATATCTGGGAATGTCCCCAAAAGTCGTCTTCATTCTGAATGATTTTTGCATAACTAGTAAACCGTAAGACACAGACAAAGGTTTACTGCACAAAAAATGTAGATCTCGTTAAAACACACAGTTTATGTAATATACAGTGTTTTCTGTCGCGTGAACTATTTCTGATATATTCCTTGTTATTTGTTTGAATTTTCCAATACTTATGCTTTTTTTTAAATCCTGGAAATTCAAAGAGTGGAACGCTCCATATAGCAACCAGCTCTTAAGAAATTTAACTATCGCTTAAAGCCTACCACATCCCCCTTGCACCTACAAGAAAATACAATAGTTTATGTAAACTTTTATCTCGATTAATATGAAGTAGATGGAGAATAAGCGTTTATAAAAATAGTTTACATTATAGTACAGAAAGTAATGTGAGTGCAATACATCAGATTTTTCTTTCAATCCAATCATTAAAGGTGAACTCCGGGCATTCGAACTAAGAACTCTGAAGCAGTGCTCAAGAAAAGTTTTCAAGGACTTCACAAAGAATGGCTTTCACCATATGTTCGAGGGCTGGCAGAGACGCTATAAAAAGTGCATTGAAGTAAGACTGGATTTCTTTGGAAAAGATCATGTAAACACTGAAATGGAGTAATAAACGTCTGTGAAAAAAATCATTCTCAGTCTTTGTAGATCAGCCCTCGTACCTAAAATGAAAATGTGTAAATATGTAATGAAAGTGTATCTCGATTATCAAGAATTAGATAAGAAGAAGAAACAGTTTGTAGAGGAGTGAGTAGAAAAATTCGTGTGAATGCGGATACTTTAGATTTTTTTCCCACTTTTGGAAATCTGAATGATAGTTAAATGAGAAATTTTTGGAAAAACACCTGCTATTAATAGCTTACAAATCAAAGCGGTAATTAGTAAAGGGTAGCTTTGTTTTTAAAGTTATTCCATTTTCGTTTGCATTTCCGCTTAAAAGATTTTGCTTTGCAATGCCATGTTTCAAAGGATGCCAGAAATATACATTCTTCCATGAAACAGTTTCAAGAGGGCCAGCAGCTGACATGTGCCACATCAGCCAAAAAGCGTTTTGTGCAACTCATATGGGAGAAATGTCTTTTTGATGGACAGCAGTATGACAGCAGAACACAATGAAACTGCAACAAGAAACCCCACATTTGTTTTCACCAAAGCAACGCTACGGCGCATATATAATATTAATATTAATATTCGTGACTCCTTAAGAGACTTTTTTCAAGATAAGAAACCTTTAGAATTATTTCTCTTTTAACACCGTTCTGGTGTGCAACAGGGATTGTTAAAAGTAACATTAAGGATTGCTTTGTAACAGTTTCATCATAAAAGCAATGGGAACAGAGATGAGTTGTCAACTGTACCGTCATGTTCTTAGGGACGGATTTTATAAATTTATAGAACTCGTAAGCAACTTTTTAGATGATAATTATATTTGTTTATAATTTTGTTTATAATTTAATTATAAATTTATTTCTCTTTAAGCTGTAATCGGCTTCATTTAAGACATTCATGCATAAATAATATACTGGTCGGCCACGATATGACTGCGCTTGGAGAATGGTGCCACTGTTTTAGTTGACAATTAAGGCTAGATATCAGAGAGAAGTGAGGGGCAAGGCCATAGGAAAATGTAAAGTCGCACTATGAAAACTGCAGTACATTTGCGGACCTTAGCCTCGCTAGTAAACGTAGCTCGGAATTGCGGATGTTTCCCTTACAGTCATTCCGATGCCCCGCCCACTTTAGCGCACAGTTTAATTCTTCTTGCCACCACACGCAATCATATCGTGGACACTAGTAAATATATTAGGCCCTATCTTGCAATGTTTAAAAAGTATGCGTTACATTTATATGACCTTTATTTAGCGATAGTGTTTTTAGATTCACTTACTGTTCATGCTGTCATGGTAGAAGGTTACCAGGTAACCTACCCTGCGTGTTTTACATATTTTACTGCATGTATATGTATGAACTGTATTAAATCTCTAACCTTGATGTATATATTTATTATTGCAGACACTAAATACTTGTATTTGATGTTGGAAAGATGGAATCAGACGGAAAAATTCAACTCCATAGCTAGGATTTGAACCACGTATCTTCCGGTTGCTCCAACCAATTGTGCTACCATGGTAATATGCCGGCACCACATTAAATTTCCCAAATGGCTCGTATTTTTCCTGGTAAACCACAACAAGATATCAAATTAATTTTGAGATGACATGCCTCAATGGCGACTTACAATGTCGTAAAGTCCTGGGCTTCATAGTTTCAACCACTATTAGATCAATTTCTCTTTCACACAACTCTTATGTAGGACAAGTTTGGGAAGGCATAATCAAGAAATTGGGGAATTTAGTGTTGTGTCGGCATGTTGCCATTGTAGCTCAGTTGATTTAAAGTAACCGGAAGATCCGTGGTTCTAATCCCAGCTATGGCATTGAATTTTTAAGTCGTCTGATTTTATCTTTCCATAAGATATTCCTGTTTGGAAGATGAAGGGTTTAAAAATATTTTCCGAATGATTATTTATAGAGATCACAACAAACTGTAATACAAATTGTATAGCTAAATTTGTAATGCCCGAGTATAAAACCAATATTACCATTCAGGATCTTTCCATATTCGAACTGAAATTTCACACAGGGAGTTTTGGTAAAACGTAGTGGCATTTAAACTTACTTATACGTACTCGTGCTTAAAAAAAACAACTTGCAGACTGAAACGGAGGGGAGCACACACGAAGACGGTTTGCGCAGTAGCATTTCTCTCAGCTACGTGAAACTGCAATCATACAGCCAGAATGTCAAAACAGACAGTGTAGTCTGTCTCCCTCTTTCTCTGGTAATGGCTTCCTTGAACCGCCTTCATGTGTGCTGCTAACTCTAACTCATAAACAACGTTATGTAATATTATAGCTCTTAAGATAACTTCATCTGGCGAAAGAATTTCAGCTGGGCTCTTCGCCTCATTGAAACATACTTGTATTTAAATTTTATATTAGACTGTTTGTTACAACTATACAGTTTTTTTGTGTTGAGCGTTTCTCCTTACCTTTTAGAACATTCAAACGTGATTACATGACTATATTTTAACATTGAACAACTACGTTACCACTTCGTGACTAAACCCATATATTTTCTAAGGTTAATCACTTAGGAGATTTATACGTTGTTCTCTGAAGCTGATACCCAAGGGCATAAAATAAAACAGTAATAAAACCAGAAAAAGAGATCACAAGAAGGCACTTGTCTTTATGTGTGGGAGAAGCTCCACTTTCTCCAACCATCCTTCTCCCACTAATGTTATAGAAATAAAACTGCTGAGGTTTTCGCGTGCTTCACTTGGCATGTTCTCTTCGATGGATATGGAAAGAGAATATGGAGCAATTTTTTCTTCAGATGAGAATGAGCTTCGCAAAGTAAATCCGACTTCATTGTAAGCACAGAGCCAGACATTTCCTCAGGCGAGACGATGGCAAAACAAAGGGGTAGCAGATACCTTTCAACAATACGTTTGATCGAGGCAAGCTGTTAAATTAGATGCTCCTTTTCCTTTGAAGAAAATGCGCGATTGATTTCAATATTATATAACTCTGCTTAAAATGTAAAATCAAAGAAACGAAGGCGATCACATTAGGAACTAATGATGCTGGGCTCTTTTCCTCATTAAAACATACTTGTATTTAATTTTTGTATTAGACTGTTTGTTACAACTATACAGTTTCTCCGTGTTGACCGTTTCTCCTTAGAACATTCAAACGTGATTCCATTGCGTATTCAAAGAGTTGTAAAAGCTATACGAATATTAGATATTTCATTCTTACTGTTTCTACCACGTACGTAGTAGGCAAAAATGGTGATTGCATTCTAAACAAATTTACGTATTGAGATTTTGCGGAAACACATCTTTTGAGTCCTCCTGAATCAAAAAAGGCGTGTTATATCTAGTCCTACGTGTGTCTGGACAAAACGAAATGTCCGATTTATACCAAACTTGGGATTTAAACTGATATGACACGAAGATTTTCAAGAAAACATTCTATCCCAAAATGCCTTTGAGATGAAAAAGTTTTCGAAATTTTGGATTTTCTCAAAATGCCTCTAACATTTTGTTTAGAATGACAAGAAAGTATATATGAAAATAAAATATACAGGGTGGACCATTTAAATTAAGACTGTACAAAATCTCCAAAACTAACCATTGTAGAAAGAAATGTCATTTAATAAAAGTTGCCTGATATTGTGCGGGAAAGTAAATGCCATTAGGACCATGTTATCATGCCCATTTTAGGGCCAATTTAATTTTAAACAATTGCCGTCAAATTAAATTGACCCTAAAATAACTATTACAACGTTCTCCAAATAAAGCACGAATAATGGTATTTACTTTCTCACATAATATCAAGCAATTTTTATTAAAGACATTTCTTTCCACAACGCTTAGCTTTGGAGTGTTGTACGGTCTCAACTTAAATGGTCCATACTGTATGTATTCTTTGAATTATTTGGGAATAGCCTATGAAGTCCTCTTCATTCAGAAGGAATTTTGTATAATTCTGTATAAGTAGTAAACAATATATATGAATGTGTGTTTGTTTTATTATGGTTTGAATTTTCAGTAAGGTATTGTATTGTATTCCACCCAAAAATTCCATACCGAGATTTCACCGGAAATATGTTTTGAGGCACTCTGAATCCAAAAACAGCATTTTTGGAAATATATCCGTGTGCGTGTCTGTATCTGACTGTCTGTGTGTGCGTCTGTGAACAGCATAACTCAAACGAACTGTCGGATAATCAACAAACTCGGTATTTAGGTTCGGTATGAAGTGGTTATCGAGACCTAGGAGAAATAATAATAATAATAATAATAATAATAATAATAATATACGATCGAACATAAGGACAAAAATGTGCTGAATTCATATTAGGAATGGGTTTTGTAGGAAAGACAGAAAAACAAGTTTTGTTTCCTCGAAGCAGATGTATCTACCTGCTTGGGCGACAACAAGCCTACCGGAAGTTTCGCTTTTGTACTTTTGGCTCGGACGTGTAGTTTACAACGGTTTCAAAGCTTAGCAGGGTCAGAAAGTATACGTGCCTTATCTACGATCTAAGAATATTCGTGGGAAGATTTTAAAACACAAAATAAGCTGTAAGAAGCAGATGTGAAAGTTGTCAAGTGGGGGTAGCCAATAATAAATTCATGAAACAAAAATGATAGCCAATCAAAAGATCGCGTATGCATCACATGATACGTTTGAACGTAAAACAGAACGAAACATAAGAAAGGTGGGGGAAAATTCTAAGTTTGGCGAAAGGCGTGAAAGAGGAAAAGAAACGCCGAGACACATTCCGGTACAAACTAACCACGAGGACGGTCGACGAAACAAAATTAGAAGAAAATAATCAGAAAATTTATACTGTAAAAATGAAGTTGTGAAATCTAGGCAATTCGAAGGCTAGTCAGAGAAACACATAAGTAGCGACTTCGAAAGTGATAAGAATAACAGTGGTTTCGACGACGAAGGTGGCGGGTCGACCAGATAGGAATCTACGTAACAAAATAAAGAAATAACTCAAACTTCGCCGGCAGTATTATTAATATCATCAAGGCAGTGTCACCACCCCTGAAAACTATAACCTCAGCTCTACCAAAAACAAATTCCAAATCCCTGCCATCCAACCATCGAACCCGGGACTCTGAGTCCCCTGAAGCAACTGCCAGGAACAACACAGATGTGTCAGCGTCAGCGTCAGTTATCTTCCAGAAATGCGACACGAAGGTTTTCAAGAAAATTCCCCCACCTCAGATTACCCTTTTTATGCAACATTTTTCAAAATTTTAATTTTCACAAAAATGGCTCTAACGATTTTGATTAAAATATCATATGTTTAAGAAACTTCATGACAAATAAAATGTGTATCTTGAATTCTCTGGGAATGTCTCCAAAAGTATTCTTCATTGTGAACGACTTTTGCATAACTGGTAAACCATAAGATATAGATAAAATTGTACTACTTTTTTGTCCTGGTAATGCAAAGAAAATGGAATGCGCCACATAGCAACTAGCGCTTAAAATATTTGACTATCGCCTAAAGCCTACCAATTCCCTTGCATCTACAAGAAAATTAGCAATAAGATTAACATCTCGATATCTCGATTAACATGAAGCATATGGAGAATTAGCGTTTGTAAAAATAGTTTGTACAAGAGTAGAGAAAATCATGTGAGTGTAACACGTCAGATTTTTTAAACTACCGTCACTGTGCATTTGTTTCTCACGAAGTCGTGGAAAGAGCATGGAATTTCTAGGCCCGCATATAGCGACGACTCTGGTTTTAAAACATCCTCTATACCCCTTGTATCTTCCAAAATGTGTAATGAGATTATTTCTGAGAAGATTTATTCCGATTAACATGAAGTAGATAGAAAACTCTGGTTTCGTAAAAATAGTTAGGATTACGATTCAACGCAAAGGGGAACTTAGCACGTCGATCTACATAGATCTTTTGTACCTATGCCCCGGACGGGATGCCTCCGGAAGGAAGGGTGGGATGAGCGGAGAGGAAACACAGGGCGACCGGACCAGGTAGAGGGATCGACAGGTAGAGGGCAGGGTCCCTACGATTTACAGATTTAAACTCCCCGTATAGGCACTGGTGCAACCCACTCCCCTCTCCCCCTATAGGTTTATACATTCCCTGGGGGCCCGGAGCCCGCCGCAATTCCGGCGAACGAAGGTTTATACAGGGCATCCTTTCCCCTGCTATGCACCCGCCGAGACCTCCAGTCGTCATGTACAACCCAGGCGGATGAAAGATGAAGTGAAATGAGAATGGAGGTGGAATGGAGAGACAGTAAATTCGGGGAACTTAATTATTCTTCCCAGCATTCGCCTAGCGACCTGGGGAAATCCCCAAAAAACCCATGGGTCATGAAAGTCGGCCTTGGGAATCAAACTCACGAGCTCCCGAATGTGGGCCACAGACTTGACTGCCTAAGCCATCCCGCTCGGTTTCATAACAATAGTTTGTAGAAGTTATATAAAGTGAACGATAGTAAGTAGAGAAAGGTATATGATATAACACAAGACCTTTTTAAAAATAAGTTACAGCATTTGAAAAGTTTTCTTGAAAATCTTTGAATAACTTAAAGCTTTTCCTTATTATTATTATTATTATTATTATTATTATTATTGACCATGCGTGGTGTTTATACATTTCACTGAACAGGAACCTGTCAGCAGTTCCATATAAACCGTATTAGCTTATATTAGCGTATTGTTGCCCCATTTTTGGAGAAAAATAATTAAAATTCCATATAGTCTACTCTCTTTACGTTATGCACCTGCCAACTTGATAAAAAATGCGGTTAAAGAAATGTTAGGTGAAAAAACAAAGTTTAAATGCAAGGAAAACATACATCACCAAACATTATCATAGTGTCGGTTACGGTTATAATAATAATAATAATAATAATAATAATACACCTATAATTGTATCATCCATTTAGAAAATCGAAAGAAAATACCGACTAAGGAGTTTTGTTCGAATGTCCAACAGAAAATCATTAAAAAAGTATTAAATGTGCTTCGGCATTTTTATCTCGTGAGATAGTATTTACACCTCTCCTACGATTTAATAATTTTTGTATACTTATTGTCATATTTATGTCAGTTGTTATATATCAGCGTTCATTTATATTCCAATGAAAAAAATATGTCTGTAGCTATATTTTATTTTAAATAACTTTAGAGTTCTTCACTTGCACAAATGCAACAAGCGTTGAACAGAAAAAGAGTAAAGGTTATTGCACTATGTATTACAAGTTCGTAAAATTCTTTGTTAGTTGCTGTTGAAACAGGACACAACTGACGCTAGCGAAAACACGCAATAGTTCACAAATAGAGGATTTTTCACTACATTACATCATGTGATCCCTAGTTGGCTAATCAGGTTAATAGAAATTTATTAGTGTTTAAATGTAAAGTAAATTCGTGCCAGCTCAGAACCAATAGAATTAGTTGTAAGCTTCACATTCGCTATCAGAATTGTACATATATACACAAGATGCTTATGGAAAATTCATGCAGTTGTTGGACTTCAAAAGCAGGAGGATTCTGTGCTTCTAGCAACAGGATTTTCACGCCGGAATTAAATTAAGAATGTAAAGCTGTTTTTGAACATAACCGCGCGAGTAATACATGCTAACAGCGACAAAAATTTTGAGGAGAGAGTAACCGAACACGCAGAAGTCTTGTTTGATTAAGCAATGCTCTGGTGGAAGTCAAGGTGTAGCCATGTACTTTAACATACAATCTAAAAGGTTTGTTGTTTGTTTCCTGTTACAACATGAAGCAATGAAAAGAAAAATGTGTGTTGAATTTCGTATCCTGTGTCACCTAGTTATTTTGTTAGCAGTTGAGCCTTTACGTATCATGCCCTTAAGATCAACGAAAACATGTTTCTACCACAAAAACACGATCTTCAATGAGCAGCAGAGGTGATGAGCAATACGTCATCAGAAGGCGACCGACGGGCTGCATTCTCCAGATAAATATGAACAAAGGTAAAGGTCGACGCACTCGAAGCCCAGTATTTTTAATGAAAGCGGGCAAGCACGACCCAGCTGTGGGGGGACACCAAGTAAGTATTTCATACGTTACAAGCTTATGTTTCTCGTAATTAGCGTCCAATTTATTCTTCATTTGAAACTGACTCTTTCTGACCCGAAGATGGAGAGATGCAAGCCTCAGGGTTCAATTGGGTGGTCACAAAATGTTAACCTAGAGGTCGCAGCTTGGTCAACTGTCAATGAGGAACGTGTGTCTTCAGCTGCTGCTACTTCTATGAACACGATACACGCTAGTAGAATTGTGACAGTTCTTGTATCGCTAAGTACACACGCAGGACGAAACTCTTTAATGCCCTACGACTTCTGTCCTTGTATTTGTAAGTGCTGTTAACTCTGGACACAGTAAAAATAGCATCACTGCTGAGAACGAGAGGAGTTTTTATGCCACAATAGCCGATGTCTTGTACACAGGATGGACCATTTAATCTGAGACTTTACAATATATCCAAAACTAAACGTTGTAGAAAGAAATGTCTTGAATACAAGTTGCTTGATATTATGGGGGAATATAAATGCTATTAGTCGTGATCTGTTTGGAGGAGGTTATGATGGTTATTTTAGCGTCAATTTAATAGTTTTAAATGGGAACCTACAATTAGGGTCAATTTAAATTGACTCTAAAATGACCATCACAACGTCCTCCAAACAAAACATGACTAATTGCATTTACTTTCCCGCATATTATCAAGCAACGTTTATTCAAGACATTTCTTTCTACAACACTTAGAGCTGAAACAAATGACAAAAACATGTGGAAAGGTGTTAAAAGAAGACTAAGAGATATCAACCAACAGGAAATAGAATCGGATTGTAAAATTAAGCATTCTCTAAGGCTAGCAAATGAAATAAAATTTAACTGGGGTAAAGAGGCATATATACTTAATTTAGGAAGAAAGGAAAGATCAGGAATGGCATGGTCTAGACTGGGGGGCTGGAGAGCACAGGAAATGACTGACGATTCTAGCAGGAGAATCTGCCCATTCTGTGATTTGGATGAGGACTGGGTACACATTTTGGCGGAATGTGCACAGTGGGAGAACCAGCGAACAATTAAACTGAAAGAAAAATTCTTAAGTCCCTCAAGAAAGAGATTGCATGATGGGATCTACTTGACTGACCGAAGGAACTGGCAAAACGTGGGCAATTTTTTGGCTAAAGTGCGCGAATCTGGGTCAAATTTGTTATGTTAGACAAAGGTAATTTATCTCTATTTCCCTTTTTCTTGTTTCTTTTTGTTGTGTTTTCTTTCTGTTGTTTATGTTGTCACCCTATTGTATCTTAAATATGCATGTACGGTCAATGACCCATGCACTAAATACTTGTGAAATAACTTTGAAACCAATAAAGATACCTTATCTATCTATCTAGTTTTGGAGATATTGTACAGCCTCAACTTAAATGGACCACCTTATGTATTTTAAATATACTTCTTTATTACTTTCTCTACCACGGACATAATACGTAGACAGGAATTGCATTCCACTCAAATATTGTATACAGAGACTTCACCGGTAATACATGTTTTGAGTTCTTTGAATAAAAAAAAACATTTTTTGAAAAAAGTCCGTCAAAGGTCCTGAACTGCACAACTCAAAAACCAAAATTCGGACAAATACTAAACATAGTATTTAAGTTCAGTATCTTCCAAAGATAGGGCTGAAACATTTTCAAGAAACGTCCTTTACCCCAAATTACTCTTTATATGGAACAATTTTCGAAATGTTTTATTTTCTAAAACATAGCTCTTGTGATTTTGATTAAACTACTATATATTAATGATATCTGGATTGGAATGGTTACGGAGGGAACACGGCACTAATCCACATAGCGAATATTGAACCTATGCCCCACAAAGGGGCGTCCCCGAGAGGAAGGATGAGGCGAGATGAGACACCGGGCGGCCCGAACCAGGAATGACAGGGTTCCTAAGTTTCCAGATAGAGACTCCCGGTAGAGGGACAGGCAGACCAGAGATCCCACCCCGCATAGAGGGGGTCCAACGCCCCTCAAGGGGGTTTGGATACCCCCGGCAGTCAGTCAAAAGACGGACGGAGAGCTTCACAGAGAGCATTCTTTACCCCTGCCACACTGCGCCGAAACACCATCGCCGACACTTCCAACCCTGAAAGAGAACAACGGATGAAAGATGAAGTGAAATGAGAATCGAGATGAAATGGACGAACAGGAAATTTGAGGGATATGAGAATTCCAGCATTCGCCTGGCAACCCCGAAAACCTCGGAAAAAGCTCATGGATCGGAAGGTCGGCCACGGGAATCGAATCTCCGACTTTCCGAATGCGGGCCACAGACGAAACCGCTTGAACCATCCTGCTCGGTTTAATGATACCTACATTGCAAATAAAATGTAAATCTTGAATTCTGAAAATAACCTAGGAAGTCCTCTTCATTTTGTATATTCTTCTACAAATAGTAAACTTTGAGGAAAGACGAAAACGTACCTCACAAGAAATATGCATCTCCTTAAAACACACAGTTTCAATTAATGTTTTTCTGATATCAGCCACTTCCAGGATATCCGTTACTAATGGCTCGAATTGTTCATTATCTGGTCATCCTTTGAACATTCAGTTGTTTCTCGCGATTGCATGGAAACTGTATGGAATTTTAAGGCCAACGTATAGCTACAGTTCTTAAACATTTGACTATCGCTGTTCCCTTTGCATCTATAACGAGATGTCTAATGTAGGTATTTCTGTAAAGGTTTATGTGGATAGTAGATAGAGAAATAAGCTTTCGCAAGAATAATTTGTATACGCACTAATAAACGATAAAGAGCAGAGAAAGCATGTGAATGTATCATATCGAGGTTTTTAAAATTACTTTTTCTACAACATACAACTAAGTAGGTAGAGAAGGCATTGCATTCTACCGAAGTTCGATACCGAGATTTCACCAGAAATACATGCTTTGAGGCGCTAAATCCAAAACAAGCCTTTTTAGAAAAATGTCCATGTTTGTGAAAGTCGGATAAATGCCAAATCTGATATATAAGTTCAGTATCTGCCAAAAATTTGACATGAAGATTTTGAAGATAATCCCCACCCCAAATTACCCTTTATGTATAGCACTCATTCCAAATTTTTTATTAAAATATCGTATTTTAAAAATATTTATACGCAAGTGAAATTTTATATCTTGAATTCTCTGGAAATAGCCTTTGAAGTTCTTTTCATTCAGAAGGGATTTTTTTATTATCTTTTACAATTGGTGGGTTAAGCGATAAAGGAAAACGTATTACAGAAGAAATATACATCTATTTAAATCACACAATTTATTTTAAATACTTTTTTGTGGAATAAGCCATTTCCGAGATTTCCGCTAATAATGGTTCGAGTTGCTCAATACTGTATTACTCTTTTTAAGTTCTGTAGATTTTCAGTTGTTTCTCGCGATTGCATGGTAACAGTATGGAATTTTAACGCCAGCATATAGCGTCCAGTTCTTAAAAATTTGACTATCGCTGTTCTCTTGTATTTATAAGGAAATGTGTAATGTTGCCATTTCTACAAAGGATTATTTAGATTAAAATGCAGAAGAGAGAAAAATAAGCCTTAGTAAGAATAGTTTGTATAGCCACTAATAAGCAATAGAGAGTAGAGAAAGGCACGTGAGTGTAACGCACAAGATTTTTAATATGTGGAAAAACTTAGGAGATTTGACAGATGACCTGAAAGCAAGTAACAATTTTCAGACAAACATATGGTTAATCTGCCGCTGTTTCCGTAGTAATAGTCCATATGCAAGTCCCCTAGTGTTTAAAAAGTTGAGAAAGGTTTTGTATTGTCTTTAAGTTGTTTGCCCCACGTATGGGCGCCAATTTGAGAAAGGAGTATTTTAGAAGGAGTTGTATCGTATTTCAACTGTTGGGGAGCCGAACTTGTAGTAGTTGCAACCGCACGTATAGTAAACAGTTTCCGGTAGCCTTCGCCCCAAATGTACTTTCAGGTGGCCTTTTCCCCAAGTTTAAAAAATATATTAACTTTGTAATTTAACTGTTTCTTTAAATATTATATATTTATGTTTGCCTCGGCTGCGTCAGTATTTGTTAGAGACACGTTTCTCTTGGCAGGGTTGTGGTGCGACTGAAGAATGTAGGCTTACAAATATTATAATTTTACTTCACTTTTGACACGATTTAATTAACACTATTGATATAGAGAGTTGTGAGATTCTTTAATTAATCACTTGCACCTTTTAACACGTAAAACTATTTTCGTCTCACACGAATACGTATTAAATTTCTTGAGGTTTTGCGTCTGGTTAGTAACGCTGTCTGCAACCAACTGAATTGATTTCAACCACCTAAACTTGTAAATTTCTATATTTCAAGTCTCTCATTGGCTATTCCTAATCCAATAGAATACCTTCATTTAACTAAAGCTTTTTCTGGTTGTTCAGTGGCTATTTTTATAAACTGTCACTAAAATTACATTACTGCTTCCAAGAATCACAAGTAGTATTGTTAAACTTTCAAATTCATTATTACCTCAAGGTTACTTCATTGTTAGCAAGCTCCAACCTACCACTCTTACAGCTACTACATTACCAAACCACGCAATACATTCACACAACACTACTACACATGGATACAATAATACAAACATACACAATGACTGTCGCATACACCCATTGCTTTATGGCGGGCTGTTATTGAATTTTTATATTATATAATTATACTGAAATCATTTAAGTGTTAAAAATACTGCCTCAAAGTGTATTATTTGAAACACAGATGGAAGAACTGAAAGCACGACAGCATAATCTGCTTCTGGTTGAGAAACAAAAATCCTAGAAATAATGGAGTGATTTGTTAAAATGCATTGCTGGATCGGCAGTTTTGGAGCAGATTTCGCAGTAATTTTGACGAGGAGGAATATTAATTACGGAAGCAGACCTAAGGCTCTATGTGCCAACCCAACTAATAACGATCCAATTTCACTCAACTCGTGCGCAGTGTCATTCCGTGCTTGAGAAAGCAAATGCTTCTGGCAGAAAGTGATGATCAAGTTCTCCGTTTATGAAAATATTACAATGAGATTCTACACAGCTACAATTCTGTACACAACCCTAATAAGAATTAGGGTTGGCACAAAACCTTATTTCTACGTAACGGGTAAGGATCCACTCACGATGAAAATTAAGTATTAACATAACGACGTAAAACTTAAACGTAAACATAAACGTAAGGCGATATCTTTCACAACGACAAACGGGAACTTAAACAGCAGCCAGTCGCAGGAGAACGAAACGACTGCATTAATACTGTCGCCTGCGAAGTGACAAAAGATAAAAGAAGCTAAGTACACTCAGCACTTAATTAATGCACATTCAAATATTGCAAATTTACAAACAAATTATACGAGGTGTGTTCCAAAAGAGACCGAACTGTTGTAATAGCGCGTCAACCGGCACAGAGAACGCGCTGTTATAGTGGCTCTATTAACCACAGTATGGCCATTACCGTGTCGGTTTTTATTGGCTACTGCAGTCAAGTAGAACATTTCGCCATTAGGATTCCAAACATACCGTGGAAACCCTTAAAATTAAATTATATTGGGTTTTATTTATGGACACTCTTTAACTGCTGCGGTCCTTAGAGTCCCATTCTTTATCAGGCTTGAGGTTCTTTCACATGGCGTAAATCTACGACTACTACGGACCACCGGCATTACTTTCCTTCCGAAGGAAGCCATGCCAAGCATTTTTACGTAGAGTCCTTGCAGTTCTTATTGAAGAAGCAGAAAAAAATCGAGAATTATAGATGGTGGATATACCTCAAAGATGAGCTCATTAAGTTACCTAGGAATGTAATGATGTGTGCGTTTCCTGTTTTAAACCTAATCTAGACATATTTTGAGCTATAATAGGAAAAGGTGAAACCACTCTATTCATTACAGATTTTATACATTTTAAATGCCGAAGTTAATATTTAAGGCTTGGCATATATAGAATTCGGAAATTATATTTTAATTATCCATGCTTCATTGTTTTATGCGCTGAAACCTAGGTATTTATTGCTGTATTCAATATATTAGTAGGTTATAAAACAAGATTTGGCAAAGAATTCAGATGATAAGCTATTTTAGGAATACAAATAGGTTTTAAAGAAATTTGGGATTATAAATTTATTCGAATTTAACTGAACTCTACTGCTATTCGCAAAGGCACTGAAGGATTAAATTGCACTTACATCTCTTGTTATTGCATTTCTGCTTTCGACAATACATAAAGCGTATATTTTTATAATGAATCTCATTTGCAGTACACCTCCAATATTTTGTATAAATGTTAATATATTTGGGAAAAGGCCCAAAATACAACTAAGTTTGAGTACACCAAGTCGCAGAAATTGAAATTAATTTGTTCTGAAATAATTGAAATTGAGTTTTTATATATGGACGCCTTTTAACTGTCATGGTTATTAGCGTTCCATTCTATATTTGGTGTGAAGGAGCGGAAATTTTACTCACAGGTATCTTTATCACCCTTGAGGTTCTTTTACGTGCCGTAAAAGAAGGAAGCCATGCTAAGGATATTTACGCCCTAAAAAATCCATCGCCCTCCGCGGGGTTTGAACCCGCGAAGTCGGGAACTAGGACTAGCATGGTAGCACTAGACCACGGAGGACGGCAGTTTTCTCTGACAATGTATTATGGCAAACATGGGTACTATCAGCAAATCTCTTAATTGAGAACAGAATTTTCTTTGCCAATGCACTGTTTATCTTATTATGTATTTCAGATTTTAAAATAAAAGTGATGGATTTAATAATTATTTTTGTGATTTCACATTTACCTCTCAACAACTCCTAGACCTTGCATAAGATTTTACTTTTTGTCCCAATTAACCTACCAGCCACTCAAAGCCATAAACTCACAAATGATATTTTATGTCAATTAAGTTCACAAAACTGTCCTCTTGTATTATATGTTGATGTGGGTAACTCGGTTGGTTAAGAATTGACTTTCTGAGTTTAAGGTCGCGGTTTCAAACTTAGGCCAGATCAATGGTTTTTAAATGTCAGTAGATTAAATGACATTTAAAAGGTCCTGCACGGCAGTTACAATGATACTGTCCTGGTAATTGACAGTATTGTCAACGAAATAAAGTATCCATGTATTTATTGCGTTATATACACCTTATAAATGTGAGCTTAACTATAAACTTTAGTATGCAGAGCAATATAGTGTAAAAAAAGTAGTAGTTTTTGTAGTTTTGGGTTGGGGTAATTCAATGGCACTCTTCCCCTTACATCCTTATAGGATACCTAACTTTAAGTGTGAGATTTACTATTTCTGCGACTTTTCTCTTTTGAGCTACGCTGCTCAGACAGACAGACACGCGAACCTTATTCTAAAACTGCCTCATTGGATTCAGGGGATTCCAAGACGTGTATATCCATTAAAATCTCTATATGATATTATTGGACCAATAATATACTTACTCTACCTAGGGTTCCAGGTAGAGGCAATAAAAAAGGTGCAACGCCCCTCTCAAATTACATAAACATATTGTTTAGACGAAAAATTCTAATCATGGAAACAGTCCTAGCCTAGAAGTCCGATCAAGGTTCATTTTATTTTACACCAACGTACAGGAGGTGCAAATAAAGACTATTGCACTGATTATTACACCTTTTAGACGTTTCTCAAATACGTTTTATGTCAGAAATAGCAAGTAAAAGAATACTACGTGCAAATTTTGGTTAGCTTCCATAAGAGATTGTGTGTGTGAAATTTAGCTACAAACTTGAGAAAACTTTTACAGAGACATTTCAATTGCTTAGCCAAGCCTACGGGGAGGACTGTGTGAATCGGTCATATCTCACGGTGATATTGGTTGTTTTTGACTAAAAAGGCATTGTACATCAGGAATTTGTACCACGTGGTCAGATGGTAAAGAAGTAAGCATACCGGGGAATTTAAGCGCGTTTGAGGGATGCTGTTTGCAGGAGGCGGCCTGAAATATGGAAAAACCAGACTTGGATGTTGCATCATGACAATACGCCGGCTCACGCGCCGCTCCTTGTCTGCAGCTATCTCAGAAAATATCAGACTCACGTTGTTCTCCATCCACCCTATTCTCCGGACCTAGCCCTAGCAGACTTTTCCCTGTTCTCCAAATTTAAAACCGCGTTGAAAGGACATCGTTTTCAAACTATAGAGGGGATTCAGAATAATGGGGCAAGAGACCTGCGTGTCATCCCAGGAAGTACATTTTCTTAAATGGAAGGAATGTTGGAAACTGTGTATTGCCAATAAAGGGGACTACTTTGAGGGTGACAGTGTTTAAAATGTTGTACGTAAGCAATAAAGATGTTTTAGCAAATTTTCTGTCTTTCTCTGTACAATCCTCTATTCTTTAAGAAATTTTAAATGACCTGATTTTAAAAAACACAAGAAGGTAGATAATTAATATTTATATAATCTATTATATTTTATTCATGGATTAGTCTTAATAATTCATTCGTGGTTATGAGTTTCATCAGATAAATTCGTAATTTCTCGTGGGATTGCGTTTGATAAATACATGCAGAGAATTACATCAGATATTTAGACAGTATCCAGGAAGCGCACAAACACACATTTTTGACACGCAACACACTTTTTATTCGACCTATATCAGCGAATTGTTTGCATGATCTTATGAGAAACTAAAGAAGACATCTTTAAATTTCACTGTGTTCTGTATGAAACGCTCAAAGATACATTGAGTAACAAAGATATTTATAAAATGGGTGCCATGAGAAAGTTATTATACACACATTATATATACAATATATGTATATCATTCCATATAAAATCTTCCACACGTATTATAGTTGCTTTTTAATATTTCAGTTACTTTTTATTTTAAGGGAGTATATAAAAGAATGATAAGTATCCCTTTAAACTGTAAACAAAGAGAAATAAGTTTAAAAAATCAATTTCACACTTTTAAAAATACTAACCTTTTATATAATTGCAAACTGAAATAAAAAATACATGGAAAAGCATGAAATTTATAGTAAATAACTATACCAAGCTTGATCTGAAAACATCGTTTCTTCTGTCGTGAAAGCTTCACTTCCTCTTCTTCTTTACCCTCCCCGTTTGGAGCACTTATACCTCCTAGGACTTACAAGCGGATGCCTGGGGTCAGACGCCTGTCGGGGAGAAGACAGATTAATTGGATCGTATAAAGCAGCCAGAATGGGTGATCAGCCCGAAGAGCTGAGAGCAAGGAAGGAGATGATATGACATGACGGTGAGATGAATGAAAGGAAAGGTGTTGATGGAGCATTGGTGAAATGAGCAAGGTCAGATATATTAGACTGGATTCAAAGACAGTATACAGAGTACTGGAAATAATTGCAAGAACAAAGACATGGAAAGTTAATGATGCAACAGTCACGTCTCAGAGGGAGTATTGCTGTTCTTAAATTAAGTAGGAAGTAGATGAGGCTCATGGTGCGTTTGATGACTGGTCATGGGACTTTTATGGGAGACAATTTTATTGGAGACAATGGGGCTTTCAGAATACCAAACATGCTGGGTGTGTAGTGTAGAGGAGGAAACGGTCTCGCACTTAATATTCCAGTGTGAAGCACTGGAAGTGAATAGATACAATCAATTTGGAACTGTTTATCCTGAGACAGTATTTTTAACACTTAAATAATTTCAGTCTAATTATATAATATGTAACTCAATAACATCCTACCTTGAAACAATATGTGTATGTAATAATTTGTAAAATGTATGTAACAGTCATTGCATATGCTTGTATTATGGTATCCATGAGTAATAATGTTATGTGAATGTATTAGGTAATTTAATAATGTAGGATCTGTGAGAAATAGGTCAAAAGTTGCTAACAATGAGGTAACCTTCAGGCAATAACGAGTTTGAGAGTTTAAATGTTACTTGTGATTCTTGTAAGCAATATGTAACTTTAGTGACAGTTTATAAAAATAGCCAATCAGAGACTTGAAATATAGAAATTTACAGGTTTAGGCGGTTGAAATCAGTTCATTTGCCTGCAAACAGTGTTCCTAACCGGACGCGAGACACATCCTTGAGAGATTTAATACGTATTCGTGTGAGATGAAACATATTTTACGTGTTAAAAAGTGCAAGTAATTAATAAAAGAATTTCACAGCCCTCTGTATCAGTGAAGTGTTACTTAAATCGTGTCAAATATTAATAAAAGGAGTGAAGTAAAATTATAATCTGTGTAAGCCTACATTCTTGTCGCACCAAGACCCTGCTAAAACAAACGTGTCTCTTACAAACATAGACGCAGCTGAGGCAAACATAAATATATAATATTTTAAGAAACGGTTAAATTACAATGTTAATATTTTTTTTTTTAAACTTGGGGCAAAGGCCACCTGAAAGTACATTTGGAGCGAAGGCTACCGGAAAGCGGGTACTATACGTGCGGTTGCAACTACTACAAGTTCAGTTCCCCAACAGTTTAAATATAATACAACTCCTTCAATACGACCTACTTCAAATTGACGCCCAAAGCGTGTTGCAAACAAGTTACAACAAAATACCGTCTTGAATCCAAATGAGATAGTATCTAGTAGAAACCTAATCTATGGACTCCTGAGACTTAATAGAGTTTAGGGAGATGATGTTTGGAAAAACAGTGAACCGTACAATAAACCTAAGGTCTCAGTGCGGGCAGGCAGGGCTACGTCCCTGCTATTCATTTCCCTGTCAAATATCTAATCTGGTGGAAGGAACGGTGGGGGAACTAGAGAACCTGAAGAAAACCCGCCCAGACACCCACCCATTTGTCCACCACAAAGCCCACATATGTGGAAAGTACATGAATTTTGTCCACGAGTCAGCGCTTTACAAATTAAACGAGAAATACATAGTAGTGACCCGACATAGTTGAGGAGAATGAGTAATCATTTAATACCCCAAAATCTTAGTAGCGGTAATTAAATTTGGTGGACATTTATCTGAACCATTTGACGGAAATAGATTGAAGAAATAAAATTATAATGTGAAAGTTAGTTACAAAAATATTGACTAGCTCTGTTATCCGATGTTAACGTGTATTTTAAATCCAGAAGTCTCGAATTCCATTTCCCCCAAGGGCATGGCAATTTTTGTATTCGGGATTATTCCCTATCCTCCCCAGAAGTCATAAGAGCGAATATGTGTGTGAGGGAGAGGGAGAGCAGATAGACATTTAATTTGTCTTTGTTTCAAAGTCAATATAGGTAGGCTGCACTTAAGGTTGTAAGTAGTCATAAGGTAAAGTCAGGGCTGGTTTTAAACGGCCTAAACAGGCTCAAAAGCTTGGCAGAGCAGAAAAGAATGAAGTTGAAGAATATGGTTTTTTTACGTTATTTTTTTACCATGCTTTGGGCGTCAACTTGAAGTAGTTTGTATTGAAGGAGTTGCATTATATTTTAACTGTTGGGGAGCCAAACTTGTAGTAGTTGCAACCACATATATGGCAAACAGTTTCTGGTAGCCTTTACCCCAAGTTTAAAAAAATATTAACTTTGTAATTTGACTGTTTCTTTAAATATTATATAAATATGTTTGACTCGGCAACGTCAGTATTATTGTTAGAGACACGTATCTCTTGGCAGGGTTGTGATGTGACAAGAATGTAGGCTTACACAGATTATAATTTTACTTCACTCCTTTTGTTAATGCTTGACACGATTTAAATAACACTTCACTGTTATAGAGAGCTGTGAAATTCTTTTTATTAATTAATTACACTTTTTAACACGTAAACTTATTTTTCGTCTCACACGAATACGTATTAAATTTCTTGAGGACACTTTTTGCGTCTGGTTAGTAAGGCTGTAGGCAACCAACTGACTTCTGAATTTGTAAATGTTTTTCCTTTTCAGTTTCTGATTGGCTAATCCTACTCCAATATAATACCTTCATTTTACTAAAGTTTTTTCTGGTTGTTGGTTGGCTATTTTATAAACTGTCACTAAATTTACATTATTGTTGCTCCAATAATGACTAGTAGCATTAACACTTCCAAACTCATTATTGCCTCAAGGTTACCTCATTGTTACCAACGTTTAACTTATTATTCTCACAGCTCCTACATTATTAAATTACCTAATGCATTCACATAACATTATTGAACATGTTTACAATAATATAAGCATATAAAATGACTGTTACATACGTTTTACAAATTATTACATACACATATTGCTTCAAGGTGGGCTGTTATTGAATTTACATATTATATAATTTGACTGAAATCATTTAAGTGTTAAAAATACTGCCTCAAAGTTCAGCTCATTTGGGTGCCGGGTGATAGTGGCATAGAGGGAAATGGGAAAATTGATGAACGTGCAAGACAAGGAGCAGCTTAATAATTTATTGGACCAGAGTGGGCTCTAGGAATATCTCGAAGTTTAGTAAGAGAGGCCATTAAGAACTGGTCCAAAGAAGAACATCATAAAACTTGGCTTAAATCTCCAGGAAACTGTTTATTAGAAAACCATGTAAGAAAAGAGCTGAAAGCTTACTTAAATGTAACAGACTTCAGCTGAGAACAACTATTGCATTTCTCATAGGACATGCTCCTGTGATAAAGCATCTTAACACGATGGGAGTGTTTCAGGGTAACTTTAGATTGCAGATTGTGCAAGAAAGAAACTGAAACAGCCCAGCACATTATATGCCTCTGTGTGGCTTTGGCTCACAGGAGGTATACTGCTTTTGGAAAATGTGTTTAGAACCAGAGGAATTTGAAACCATATCTGTTATGAGACTGTATTCCTTGGTAAGGGGTGCAGGTATTATGAATTGGCTTTAAAACGATACAGGTAGCATAAAGTTGAAGTGCGTCCGGAACAATGACGGAGATCTGTATCGTATAAGACAAGACAAATCATTGCCAAGAGCTTAGATCATGGGGGTAGCTTAAAAATCTGATGTATTACACTCACATGACTTTCTCTACTTTTGCACAAACTATTTTACAAATGCTTATTCTCCATATGCTTCATGTTAATCGAGATATCGAGACGTTAATCTTATTGTTAATTTTCTTGTAGATGCAAGGGGAATTAGTAGCCTTTAAGCGATAATCAAATATTTTAAGAGCTGGTTGCTATGTGCAACATTCCATTCTCTTTGCATTACCAGCACAAAAGAAAATGAATAACGAGTTTGAGAAAAAGTATAAGTATTGGAAAATTTAAGGGAATAACAAGCAATACCTCGAAAATGGTTCACTCAACAAAAAAAATGTATATGACATAAATGGTGTATTTTAACGCGATCTGCATTTTTTGTGCAGTAAAATTTTGTCTATCTCTAATGGTTTACCAGTTATTCAAAAGTCGTTCACAATGAAGAATACTTTTGGAGATATTGCCAGAAAATTCGAGATATACATTTTATTTGTCATGAAAGTATCTTAAATATATGATATTTTAATCGAAATCGTTATGGCCATTTTTGAGAAAATTAAACTTTTAGAAAAATGTTCCATGTAAAGAGTAATCTGGAGTGGGGTGATTTTCTTGAAAACCTTTGTGTCTCATCTCTGGAAGATGTTGAATAACAAGTTTGGTGTTTATCCGACTGGTCGTTTCTGAGTTGTGCTGTTCACAGACACACACACGGACATGTTTCCAAAAATGCTTTTTTTGGATTCAGGGGGTCTCAAAACATGTATTTCTGGTGAAATCTTGGTATCGAATTTTTGGGTGGAATACAATACTTCCCCTACTTACTATACGTAGTAGAGAAAGTAAAAATGGAACTAACATAATATTAGTTTTAAATTCGTGTTTGAATTGAAGGTTATCGGGCTGACATCCTACCTTTTACCAGGACCCTTTGTTTAGAACCCAAGGTCTCTGTAACCATGGTAACAGCGTTAAATGCCTCTCATTAAATTAAACGAACGAGTGCTCCAGAAGTTTGCTAAATTGTTACGTAGTTTACTCAGAATCGATTCTGTTAATATGTACCCTCTCTCCGAGGTTTAAAGTTTTAAAACGTTAACCTCATTAGGAGTGCGGTCAAAATGCTAATTTACAACTACGTTAACTGCAAAAGGTTTTACGAACAATCTCGCTAATATTCTCCGATGCAAGTAGCGAGACCGAACCGAGGCACTGCTTATTAATAAAAGCTACTGCTGGGACTGAAGTTTTTAATTAATCTTATTAAGGTTCACTTGTAAGCAAATCCTGTCATCTGTATCTCGAGATACAGGATGATCAAAACACTACGTCAGTAGTGTAAAGGCGAAAAATGTAACCAAATTAAACAGGACATCTTTCAAACAGCAGACCGCAATTTAACGTTTAAACATAGTCCAAACAACATCACCATGATAATAATCAACACCACCTCACGGTTAAGGAGACAGGTCTGTTCCAGCTTCATATCTCCCTCCATGATGGTTGTACATATATGTTTGAAATGGAATGCGGATATTATAAATTCTTTGTACATGATTTTTCCATTTTTCTCTGTTTGCTAATATTTTGTCATTTAGCGAAAATATACTTAATTCTTCTCTTATGTCCTAATTTATAATTCGGTCTAATCTTTTACATTCTTTTACTGTTCGGATATATTTCCTTTCTGCAGCTTGAATTTAATTGCAATCCCCGTTTTTATAGCCCATGTCTCCGAACACAGTAAAACAGGAAGTGCCATTTTCTTGTACAATTTTTCTTCAAGTTTTTCTTTTCAAAGTGTTTGCTATTATTCGACAAATGTATTGGAGCATACTTTATTGTTTATGTTTTTGTTATTTGTTTTATATGTTATATTGAGCCCAAACAGTTAATTTCTAACTTGTTCTAACACTTTATTGGTTGAAACTGTCTTAGATCTTATTAATTGCGTTCCTCTGAATGCCATTACCTTCGACTTATCGACTAAAAATATTTAGACTGTGAAGTCTAGTACAAACAATAAAGCAAAATAAAAAAATTATGTGTTAGTTTCACATGACTTTCTCTACCCTCTATCGTTTACTAGTGGGTATACAAATTATTCCTACAAAGATTATTTTCCTATCTACTTAATTTTAATCGAGATAAACCTACGTTACAGATTTCGTTATAGATACAAAGAGAACAGATAGTCAAATGTTTTAGATCTGGGACCTATATGACGGCCTTAAATAACCATTAATAACGAATATCTCGGAAATGGCGGATGCCACAAAAAAATAAATTGTGTGTTTTAAAGAGATCTACATTTTTGTGTAGTATGCTTTCGTCTATTGCTTAACGCTTACCAGTTATACAAAACTATACAAAATTCCTTTCAAATGTAAAGGTCTTCAGATAATTCAAGATATAGAATTTATTTGTCACGTAAATATCCATAATATATGATATTTTAATTTAAAATCATTAATCAATGTTTAGAAAATAGAAAAATTGGAAACATTTTCAATCTAAAGTGTAGTTTGGGGAGTGCAGGAAGTTACCTCCCATATATTATGTATATATTTAGTAGGAGCGTTTGGAAAAGTCCAAAGTTGTGTCAGTCAAACAGTGCTGCAAGACTGTAATAAAATGGAGACTGTCCAGTAAAAAAGATATATCCTGTGTTTTGTAGATGGCTATTTTAGAAGTTCCGGCATCATTTGGAACGTGTCAGTGGGATCGATTGTTGCGCCTCTACTACGAAAACATGCAAGTCCTTTATAAAAACTGAGAAAAATAACTCGATAACAACAAACTTTACATCATAATCATGACGTGTGCGATAAATACTTCAATTGTCATAATTAATTCGTTTAAAAGAAACGCAATGGATGACCTTTGTGCCTGGCCGGCCCAAATATTCTGTAATATTTTAAGGAGGGAAGCCGACATTACACTATATATAATTAAAAGAATTTTAAAAATGCTCAGGCATCTATTCACCCATCTCTTCCTAGACCTCATACATAGATGGAACGTTCAGAAGTGATCCACAGAAATTTTATCAAGTGTTTAGTATTCATGGTATAATAAATAAAATCTACATTCCACTAGTCTTCATACTATTGCTAGGAAAATCTATAAAAAATAATCTGTAGCACAAAAAAATTGCTTGAAAACTGTATAAATTCAGATATATGTTTACATATTTCCCGAATGTATATTTACTTCGAAGTGGCAATTCACAACCTGTGAAATTAATTAGACCAAATGCGGCTGTTAAATGATGTAGATTCCACCTTGGTCAAAGTTAGTGCAGGAAAATTCAGAAATTCGGATTAAGCACAATATATAAGCAAAAAAACGAAAGCAGTGTTTTTTTAATTTTTTGGGAGGCGGGTGTTCTTGTTGTTAGATCCTGAAGTTATTGATACTGCTTTACTGTTGAATTGTATTGCCTGCGGATTGAGAAGCTATGTAGTCCGGGTGTTGTACACGCTATACCGTAAAACCTGTCTAGTGCATCGCGTCGTATCAATTTCGGCCGAAATGACTACTTTGCACCGCTGTACGTGCACTGATTTACACTCGTAGCGCAACAGCATGCCCGTTGGCCTTCAGGGGTGAAGGTCCCAGGTTCAAATATTGCCCCTTGAAGGTACTTTACGTGCAGTATATTTAACGAGAACCGATAGTTTAGCATCGAAGTGTCATTTCACTTAATTAGTTTAATTATGTGAATTTCATTAAAACACAGATTGTTGCATTTTGCTGCGCTTCCCCATATATTAACAGCATGTCCTGATACACACTGTTCGAAAACATTGTTCCACAGTGAGCACGAACAGCTGGAACTTCGCATTTATAGACAAATCCATTTTCTAGTGCATTCGGAAACAAATCGTGATTTGTTAGAACGTTCTCAAAACATGAACAGAAATTAATAAAAATAATTACTCGAAGACGTGATCTGGAACTTCAAACCTTCACCATGACTTTCCAGCATGTTAACCATTGCGCTACTAGAGCACAGTAACAACGAGCACCACCTAGCCCTAATCAGCGGGACGGTGAATGTGGTGTCAGCACCTGCATTTCACATCGTCTGTAAAATGCAGGTTGCCTAGTTACCAATCCGCAGGATGATATACTACGTGATCAAAAGTACCGGACATCTGGCTGAAAATGCCGTACAAGTTCGTGGCGTCCTCCATCGGTAATACTGGAAGTCAATATGGTGTTGGCTCACCCTTAGCCTTGATGACAGCGTTCACTCTCGCAGGCAACTTTCAATGCTGGAAAGTTTCTTGGGGAACGGCAGCCCAATCTTCACGGAGTGCGGAACTGAGGAGAGGTATCGATATAGGTCGGTAAGGCCTGGCACAAAGTCAGCGTTCCAAAACATCCCAAAGGTGTTCTATAGGATTCAAGTCAGGACTGTGCAGGTCAGTCCATAACAGGAATCTTATTATGGTGTAATCACTCCGCCACAGTCCGTGCAGTATGAACAGGTGCTCGATCGTGTTGAAAAATGCAATCGCCATCCCCGAATTGCTAATCAACAGTGCTTAAAACAGCAATGTAGGTCTGCGCTGTGATCGTGCCACGCAAAACAACAAAGGTTGCAAGCCCCCTCCAGGAAAAACACGACCACACCATAACACCACCACCTCCGAAATTCACTGTTGGCACTACACACGCTGGCAGATGACGTTCACCGGGCATTCGCCATCCCCATACCCTGCCATCGGATCGCCACATTGCGTACCGTGATTCGTCACTTCACACACGTTTTGCCACTGTTCAATCGTGTAATGTTGACGCTCCTTACCCCAACCGAGGCGTCGTTTTGCATCTTCCTGCGTGATGTGTGGCTTCTGAGCAGCCGCTCGACCATGGAATCCAAGCTTTTCTACCTCAGGCCTAACTGTGATAATACATGGAGTGGATCCTGATGCAGTTTGGAATTCCTGTGTGATGGTCTGGAAAGATGTCTGCCTATTACTCTTTAGGATCCTCTTCAAATGTCGACGGTCTCTGTCAGTCAACGGACGATGTCGGCCTATACTCTTTTGTGCTGTACATGTCCCTTCACGTTTCCACTTCACTATCACATCAGAAACAGTGGACCTGGGGATATTTAGGAGTGTGGAAATCTCGCGTACAGACTTCTGACACAAGTGACACCCAATCACCTGACCACGTTCGAAGTCCGTGAGTTTCACGGAGCGTCCCATTCTGCTGTTTCACGATGTCTAATGACTACTGAGGTCGCGGATAATGAGTACCAGGCAGTAGGTGGCAGCACAATGCACCTAAGATGAAAAACATATGTTTGTGGGGTGTCCGGATACTTTTGATCACATAGTGTAATATAAAATTATGCAGGCGTTTTAAAGTAAGGCAACGGATCACGCGTATGCAGAGTACCGTGGCGACTGCAGCACAGTGTGCTACGCATATTACCGGTCTGTGGCCTTACCTTAAAACGCCCGCACTGCATAACGGATAAAAGATTAAAACAACAGGACTGTAGAGAAAATTGAAGAAAGAGAACCAAAATGCGACCCACACGACTATCTTTATCCATAAGAAATTCAGATGTGTTCATTACGTATTACAGTAGTCATATAGAAAGTAATTTCTACCAACAGTTAAGCAATTTGACTTAATTGCACCAAAGATGCGAAACCAAAACATTAGTGTTTTACATGGCAAGTCCGTTTTTGTTATTAATGAACACAAGCGGGTAGATATTTTCGTGGGTTTCCGTGGACGAATGGAGGATTGACATTTCATACTTTCCACGATGCCTTGCACTCTATGCAGTCTGTAGAACTTTACCTGTATGAAGGTTGCCGGTTCACTGGCCACTAGAGTGTTTGGTTTTGATGTTCCGTTGCGGGGAAGACCGTGGGCTAGAGTCCCACCTCAGGCATGGGTGTTTGTGTCTATGTAAATACTAGTCGACCACCTATTGGAAGAGAGTGCCACTGTTTTTGTTGGCATTAGTACGTCATCAAGGCTAGGGATTGGAGGGGAGTGAGCAATGCATAGGGAAGATACACAAAGAAAACAGTACTACATTTTTGGAGATCACAGCCTCAGTATTAAAGGTAACGCGGAACTGCGGATGTTTACTTTATCTAACTGTCCTTCCGATGCCCCAACCACTTGTTCCGTAACTGTTTAGTTCCTCTTTCCACCGCACGCACTCCTACTGTGACCGACCAGTATGTGTGAGTAAATGCAGAAAAAAAATCTGAATCACAGGAAAACAAACCATCAAAATTATTAAAAAATTAAAATTGAGTATAATGAGCTGGTGTGTGTATTTGTGCAATTTCTTGCTAGCGCTATAAGGAGTTGTATCGTGTCGCTTACCTGGAGAGGTATTGCGTTTTTCAGAGTTTACGCCCTCGCTGGGGTATAACATAACAAGAAGTATGTGGCTGGGATTTTTATTTTGACCCTTTACGGACGCCACTTCCTCCTGCAGCAGATCTTCAATTTCTTCTTCAACTCTCCTTCTGCGGATAGGCACACTAAATTAAACACTAGCCGCTTTAAGAAAAAAAAATGGACGCTGACAAGTGCGCACATATCCTGTCATATTGATGTAGCGATCATTTTATCGCAAACAATTTTATATACAATAGTATGTAGAACATTCCATGTTTCAAAATAAAACAAAACAAATAGAAGTTGTTAAATCGTTTTATAATATCTGAAGCGCCCATAAAATGCTTGTATTCAAAGGAATAACATTTCTTGGAAACAAGAATTATTTTTGGTGATGCACGTTAAAATGCGCAGCACGTTATTCTCGATTCCAGTCTGGAACCCATCATTTGCACTGTTTTATTGGTTTTCGGTTGTTTTTTTCTTTTCTCCTGAAACGGCGCATATGAATGTTTTGATGTAAAATTGCTTCTGTTGCGTCACTCAGTGGAACAAAGCCACCCGAAGTTTTATTTCTGTTGTGGCAAAACGTGACAAAAGTAAGCATCCTTTAACAAAAATAAGTGAAAATTGAAAAATGTATTCCGCAATACACCTGTTTTGTAGCACCCACCTTTTGTTTAGACTTCGATGCATGTGAAACGACTTAACTGGAATAGCCCATTGCACAGTAATACATACAACGTTTCGATGTATTTAGCGTCTCATTAAAACAAATCAGATCTTCAGATCCGGTATATGAAACTGGCGAAGTGATGCTCAAATGAGCCCGGGGACCACTGAGATGAGAGTTACCCGACATCTAATGAGGTTATGTGAGAAACACGATAAAATTCATGCAAATAATTTGGGACATAACACATTTAAATACCACAATATAGCTTATAACGACATTTCATTGAACACTAATATAGCAGTAATTGTTCTTTCATACACGCCGTATGTAGGACAAAGTTGGAAAGGTAGAATCAAACTGAAAAATTCAATGCATTAGCCGGGATTTGAACCACAACACAACATGGTAGCTCAATTCGTTAGAACAAACGGACGGAAACCGAAAGATCCGTGGTTCAAATCCCAGCTGTAGCATTGAATGTTTCAGTCTGATTCTATCTTTCTAAACACTTAACATTTTTAGACAGAGACAGTGAAAATTAAATACAGGTTTACTCAAAAAGAAGGAACACATTTTGCATATTTATTTCTAATGTACGACCATAGATAGCGACACATGCGATACATGACAGAATAAATAAAAGTTCCAAGTTTTATTTTATGTGTTCAAAATGAGCACAATTTGTTATACGAGGACGTTCAGTGCTTTTCCGTTTGCATACGTAACCATCTTCTACGAATTTATTGTATAAATTGTAAAATTTTTATTAAGGGCGACTCATTGTTGAAATTACAACGAAATGCACGCTGCAATAAAACAATGTCTTTGCATAATGCAGCACACAAAATAACTTCCTGTGGCGTCGCCATTTTCTCCTAAATAAACGCAGCGCCGCTGTAGGCACTGAATGGAACTAATAAGTGGGGCTTGAAACTTTGAACATTCCTCTGTTCAATGATATATCGTATGTCTCGCTATCTATTATCGTTCATTAGAAATAAATATGTAAAGTCTGTTCCTTCTTTTTGAATAACTCCCTACTTCTGGCAATTAATTAGCCGCGCTGTAGTACTGTGCTACCTGGCAACACCAAGAAACGGCTATCAACACATGCTCATGTGAAAGCTTCTCTTTCCCGAATACATAAAATTGTCAGTTTCAATGTGCTCCAATGACTATATTATGTAAATTAACACATTTTATATTAGTGAAGCGCCTACAGGGCAAGTAACGCGTCATTACACTTCCTAGAAGAAGCGCTTCTCAGAAAATAACTCGTATAGCACCTTTTTGTGCTTTAAATATTAAAACTAAGTATACTTATGTTCAGAAATAGTGATTTACGCTTAACGAAAAAAATACATTTTGGCGTGTAAAGCCTTTCAAGAATGTGAAAGCATAGGATCTTCTTTGGATATTCTAGCATAGGTAATCCCACGAGAGGTTACGAAATTATGTGATGAAACTCGTAAACTCGCATTGCATGTATGAAAGCCATTCTACCTGTAAAATGTAACAGATTATATAAATAGTAATTACCCAATTACTTGTAGAATTTAAAATAAAATCATCATTGTTTCAGTGTCAAATCACAGCATACAAAATTAATGAACAATCGAATGTGTTAAAGAATACTAATCAATGCTACCAACGGTTTGAATAAGAAAGAAATTAACCCTAAAACTAAGATAAGCTAAAATCAGAACACAATAAAGATACATCTTTTAATAATACAGTTTATTTGGAAGTGGGAATTATTTGAATGTACACTCATGAAACTAAAATTGGCCGATCTATTGAGCAGTTACAAATTTTCAAAGATCTTTCGAGTGAGCGCGCGTTTACAATCGTCAACTCTGTCGCCAATGTGGCTAACTTTATATAATACAAGCCATAAGCACTTATTTGGGCTCCTCCACACGTGACTGGGGTGGAGCGGTGGTTAAGCTACATTAACGTCTACTCAAGCAGCTCGAGTTTGATTCTCGTAGTGCATTGTTATCTTTTATTACTTTTTACCACTCGTTTTACTGTAATATAGTTAAATTATATTACTTATGTTACTCCCTTTTACTTACACATACAATTACACCATAATGCTGAAATTTGTGGTTATAAAATTAAATCGAGTACGAAAGCTCCTCCCAGCGATAAAATAATGTAATGGTTACCATCTACCGATATGAATAAACGCCACATACATAAAAAATTCTGATGTGTTACACTCACATGACTTTCTATAATCTTGTACAAACTATTTTTACAAACGCTTATTCTCCATCTACTTCATGTTAATCGAGATGTCAATCTTATTCTTAATTTTCTTGTAGATGCAAGGGGAATTGGTAGACTTTAAGCGATAGTCAAATATTTTAAGAGCTGGATGCTATGTGGAGTATTCCATTCTCTTTGCATTATCAGCACAAAAATGAATAACGAATTTCCTTTTGAGAAAAAGTATAAGTACTGGAAAATTTAAGGGAATAACAAGCAATATCTCGAAATAGTTCACTCAACAAAAAACTGTATATGACATAAACTGTGTATTTTAACGCGATCTACATTTTTTATGTGGTAAAACTTTTTCTATCTCTTATGATTTATGAGTTATACAAAAGTCGTTCACAATGAAAAATACTTTTGGAGACATTCCCAGAAAATTCGAGTTATAATTTAATTTGTGATGAAAATATCCTAAACATATGATATTTTAATCAAAATCGTTAGAGCCATTTTAGAGAAAATTAAAATTTTCGAAAAACGTTCCATGCAAAGGATAATCCGGAGTGTGGGGATTTTCTTGAAAACCCTCGTGGAAGATACTGAACCTAAATAACAACTTTGGTGTTTATCCGACTGTTCGTTTCTGAGTTGTGCTGTTCACAGACACACGCACAGACATGTTTCCAAAAATGCTTTTTTTTTTGATGCAGGGTGTCTCAAAACATACATTTCCTGTGAAATCTCGGTATCGCATTTTTGGGTGGAATACAATACTTCCCCTACTTACTATACGTATTAGAGAAAGCAAAAAGGGAAGAAAATCTTACTCATGTGTTTAAAATGAAAGGTGAAAGAAGCTGTAATAACTTCACGGAGATTTGAACTAGTAACCTCAAGAATAGTAAGCTAACTTTCTCCCACTGAACTAAGAGAACTGCTATATATGTGACATTGTAACGAGCTTTAGTCATACCTCACTCCAGAATCATAAATTAATGTGTATTTTGATTACAAATATTCGGTGTTGAAACGTTCTGAAACATGTGTTTATTTGAAATCTCGTATATTAATTATTTTCCCCTAAGATGTTTTATGTTTTTGATATAGTTGTTTTCCCCACTATAACTACTACAAGAATATACGCAGTCTTGTGCACAAATCTGGCTGTCCCGAGCACTCAGGAAAATAACCGATTCGAGCTTGTCTCTCAGACACCAGCCAGTTTTAAACTGACAGGTACATTGATTAAAAGAATTTGCAGAGGAACACACTGGTTTTTGGTAGTGAAAACTTTAAGTGAATTGTACTGAAGTGAATGTTGAGATAATAGGATTTCATACTTTCCCAGGAATTGTTGCTTTGTTGATTTATCTACTGATGTGACTTCAGCAAAGATGATTTTGATTCCTGCTCGTTGATTCCAATCTGAATCATGTTTGATACTGCTGTCGAGATGGATGACGTAGAAGCCTTTTAGTCACTGAATACTGATAATAACGCACTGACATGTTATCCGATAAAGTCGAACCCTTGCAAGTACAAGATAAACGACCGTGATTGGTTGATATCCGAGGCATTACGAGGTTTATCAGTATCAAAGACGCAGCGTATGAATGGAACAGTCTGGCAAAAATAACAACAAACTGTGTCTACATCAAGTGCGTAAATTTTTGTGGATAAATTGCAAGTAATGTTCCAAAAAGATGTAATTATGAAAATTATGAAAAACTGATGTGATACATTCTCATTACTTTCTCTACCTTCTATGTTTTAAGTGGGTATAGAAACTGTTCTTATTAAAGCTTATTTTTACTTTCTCTACTACGTATAGTAAGTAGGGGAAGTATTGTATTCCACCCAAAAATTCTAAACCCAGATTTCAGCGGAAATATATGTTTTGAGGTTCCCTGAATCCAAAAAAAAAACATTTTTGGAAACATCTCCGTGTGTGTGTGTATCTGTCTGTGTGTGTCTGTGAACAGCATAACTCAGAAACGAACAGTCGGATAAACACCAAACTTTGTATTTAGGTTCAGTATGTTCCGGAGATGCGACACGAAGGTTTTCAAGAAAATCCCCCCACCCCAGATTACCCTTTACATGGAACATTTTTCGAAAATATTCATTTTCTCAAAAATGGCTCTAACGATTTTGATTAAAATATTACATGTTTAAGATATTTTCATGGCAAATAAAATGTATATATTGAATTTTCTGGGAATGTCTCCAAAAGTATTCTTCATTGTGAACGACTTTTTGCATAACTGGTAAACCATAAGAGATAGACAACATTTTACTACACAAAAAATATAGATCGCGACAAAATACACAATTTATGACATACTGTTTTTGTTGATTGAACCATTTTCGAGATATTCCTTGTTATTTCCTTAAATTTCTCAATACTTATTTGCTCAAATGGGAAATCGTTATTCATTTTTTTGTCTTGGATATACAAAAAGTATTAATCTGGGGGAAAGAGAATGTGCTGCACCTAGCAACCAGCTATTAAGAGATATATCTATGCTTAAAGGCTACTGTATTTATATATTGACCTTGAAAATACAAAAGAAGTGAAATATGGTACGCTATGTGTAAAATGTAATTTTCTTTGCATATCAAAAGATCGTTTCTGCAAATGTTTATCTCGATTAATATGAAATAGATCGAGAATAAGAGTTTGTAAAAATAGTTTGTACAAGAGTAGAGAAAGTCATGTGAGTGTAACACGTCAGATTTTTCTGTATACTACATTTTAATCCAAATAAACCTTTGCAGAAAGAGCTGCATTTCACATTTCGTTGTAGATACAGAGAGAACAGCGATAGCCAAATGTATATGAACTGGACGTTATATCCTGGACCTAATATTCCATACTGTTCCCATGCAATCCCGAAAAACAACTGAAGATGGATGGGACCTTAAAAGAATAAAAGCAATGATAAATTCGAACCTCTAATTACGGACATCTCAGAAATGGTTTATGCCATAATAAACTTATTTGAAGTAAATTGTGAGCTTTAAAGGTATTCTAATTTTTGTGTGGTACGTTTTCGTCTATCGCTTAAGGTTTACAAGTTGTACAAGACTATACAAAATTCCTTCCGAATGAAGAGGACTTCCTAGGCTATTCCCAGGAAATTCAAGATATACATTTTATTTATAATTTAAGTAACTTTCATATACGGTATTAAATGGAATCGTTAGAGCATTTTTTTAGAAAATCAATTTTTTTTAAAAATGTTCCTCCATATAAAGGGTAGTTGCAGTGGGGAGGATTTTCTTGAAAAGAAAAAACACACACACGCACAGGCACACGCACACGGGTCTTTGTCAGAAAATGTTTTTTAGGATTCAGGAGGCCTCAAAACATATTTCCGCGGAAATATCTGTATAGAATTTTTGGGTGGAATGCAATACCTTCTCTATCAACTAGGTACATGGTAAAAAAAGTAAAAAACAACTTTTCGCAAATATTGAATTTTTATGAAAGGACTCTGTATTCGAAGAGGAATTATCGTTATCGTGGTAATGTAGTGAATAACATCGTTGTAAGGATTTATTATTTCAGTATATTTGCTCCCTGTATGCCTGTCCTCTCTCTTTAAGAGTCCTGTCAGACATGATGCTGTAATGCAAGTTAGCAAAATGGAAATGTAATTCTGTCGGGGGAGAAGAGCCTCAATAGAGCCTGATAAAGCACGCAGGCCCAACCTCGCCTACTGAATACATCCCGCTTATCACAAGAAGAAGCGGCTTTCAGGAGGTCCCGCAGGAACGCGGGCTTTAGCTGCAACTCCAAAACATTTCGTGCTTATACAGGAAGATAGCTGTTTCTCTCACGCTAACATCTTAGTCCCTCTGGGACTTCTAAAAGCTCACGCTATTGTTTCACTTCTCCCTCCACCGTGGAGAGGTCTATATAATGAATACGAGAAAATAACGACGCTGGGAAAAATGATATACGTAAAGCAGAAAATTAATGTGAGTAAGACTCGTATCATTTATCTTCTTTTATACATGTATACAGGGAAATGTCACTGTTATCAGTCTCTCCCACTCTTATTCTACTACTCTCGCTCTCATTTTGGTTAATTTGCATGGTTTAATTGAACATTTCTTGAGATATACTTAAATAAATTTTAATGTCATCAATGTCAAAGTGACAAAATAAATGGGCCAAACTGTATGGTGTCTACCTTGTAGTTGGAGAGCCAGAGTTCTAATTTGATTAGAGTGATTTCCCTTGATAAGGATTATTCCTATAATCTTCTTTTCTTGAAAATACAAAGGGGAATAAAATAATTGTTATTTTTTTGCTGATATTTTATCCTCAAAAATTAGCTTTAAAATTGAAGGTTACACTTACAGTAAATATTTCTAATATTGTGGCGTATTAGTGGGTATTAGTAGCTATTGTCATGCCAGACACATTATTGCGTCGCATTGGCGACAGCATTGTTGGGGTAATTTCTTTCGGGTTTGTGTTTGAATTTCGTCTGGCTTGACGACTCGCCGCCCCTAGCTGGTGAGCCTAGCTAGAGGTGGAGAGAGAGGGGGAATAGTTTAGCGTACTTCTTTGTGTGTGCGAGTCGTCAGTCTGGTTTGAGAGTCGAATGTGTGAGTTTGTGTGTGAAAGAGTGTACATGTAGTTCGTGTGTGACGCATCACGCCTCAGTTCTTTATCTCTTTTGTGTGTGATGTAGTGACACCGTATCTTTTGTTGAGTAAACCACAGGTAATGTGAATAATGTGAAATTTGTGTAATTTTTTATAAATAGCCCACGCCTGCACCGGAATGTGAATAACAAGGTCCTGGTCCTCTCGCCGTTTCTGTAGCTAAGCTTCCCTATGTGCATGTTGGGGGGTGATCCAAATTTAGTATTTTTGCTGGAAACATTCAGGCCCTCACCCCAGTATGCAACAATATTTGATAAAATATTAAAATCTTTCGGGCTGGAAGGCCATGACCTAAGGCTAAAATTACTAGGACCCGACGTTTTGGTCAACTCTCTGGTTGCCATCTTCCAGAGTGCAACACCCAGGACCGCTTAACCGCTAATGTTGGCGTCTGTTTTGTCAGCCAATCACTACTATTAAAATATATACTCTAGGGAAGATATTCCCTCCATTTCTAAAGAAAGGCACGCTTCCCTGACGTCATTTGTTTGTCTCTTCTTAGTGATAAACAACTCACCCCCTCGGTTTATTGTTACCCACTTCTATTGTCAGTTTCAGTGAGGCCGTGTAAACTTATTTCCTAACAATACTTATAGCTAACAAACATTTAAAATCCTGTGGATACAATAATATTAATTTACACTACAAATACTCTGGCATTCACAGTGTTATGATACAAAATATGGCCTCACATGTCAGGTGAACGTGCAGCCAGGGAAGCAATGCTACCCGTCGCTCTTCGAAGAAGGCTTGTAGAGTCCTCGCAATATGTGGCCGGGCATTGTCCTGTTGAAATGTGGCTTGTGGAGATGCCTGAAGCAGGGGGAGTACCCCAGGCTCTACAACCACCGTTAGGTACCGGTTGCTGTTCAAAGTGCGCTCAATTCGTAGGAGGCGAGATCGGTTGTTGTAACCAACACACCTGGTGTTTGTCCGCTATGCCGCTTAACAATGCGGCCCTCCAGGTTGCGCTCACCACGGTACCGCCGGACACGTATGCGGCCATCACTGTAACACATTTTGAAGCGGTACTCGTCCGAAAAGGCTACATTTTGCCACTCAGCACCCCAGTGATGGTGTTTACGTGCCCATTGCACTCGGAGGAGCTTGTGGTTTCTGAACAATGGAAGCCGATGTAATGGCATGCATGCAACCCGTCCAACCTGCAGCAGACGGCGATAACCTCGAGCCAACACTGTGGATGAAGCTGTACGGTCTGTTATGGCCATGCGGACAAGATAACGGTCATCCTGTGCTGTAATCATGTTCCGTGGTCCAGTACCCGCTCTTCGCTGCGTACGACCTTCATCTATTCACTGCTTCCACACACGTATCACTGTCGAAGCATCATGCTCTGTACGAGCCGAAATGTCACGATATGACAAACCTGCTTCCCGGAGACCAATCATTCTGCCCCGTTTGAATTCACTCACATGCCGATATGGCTACCTTTGACGTCGACGAAACATACTGGTCCCTAAATTTATTGTTTTCACCTTGTTTGACAGCTCTGCACTGACTATACTGAGCGCAACACTGACCTAGTCGGACCAACGAGAGAGGGCTCTGCTCGGCCTACGTGTACCCCATCTCTCTGCAAACCTATCACTTAGTGCTTGCACTCTCTTCTACACTTTCACCAAGTTTGGAGTTATTCGGGAAATTCGGCAGTGTATATAAAATTTCTATAGAATAAATATTTAATAGATTATGAAAATTTGTGTTACTAAGATTCGATGCGTAAATCGATTACTACGAAAAAAGGTATACAGCTGGCATAAGAAGAATAAGGAACTTGCCTATGATAAAAGCTTCTACTAATGTTTTACCTTTCTTAATACTCCAGAAGTAGCTGCTTTATTGCCGGTTTCCAAAATAGCATGTTACATTTAAGTAGCACAAACAAGGAGAGGTAATGACGGCGAAGGAGAGAGGGAAAGAGATGGAGAGAAATACGGAGAGAGTGAAGAGGATAGAGGAAGATAAAGTGAGGGAGAAAAGAAGAATTTCCAAATTTAATGAAATAACATGAGAAACATGGATATGAGTAGGGTATCTGTCTCACCTTTAAGAGGTCTCTTGTTCGAATCTGAGCTCGGAAAGTTACAATAATTTTTCCCCTCTCATTTTCCCTTATTCGCAAAAGGCCAATGTTAAGCTGTACCTACGCAGAGCCCGGGTTCATTCAATATCATTTCATTCACTTGTTTAATTCGTCATGCAATATGACTAACGCGTTAAAGGGCGTTAAACTGAAAGAAGAAAAAATAAAGAAGGAAAAAAAGAATGGGGGAGATGAAGAAATCCCGAGCATGACTGTGGGATTTGCTAGTATAAAATAAATTCAAAGTTCAATTAAGTATTATTTATTTTTATAAAAGCTAATTATAGAAAATTGCTATCTATTTCTATCACAAACTATATTAGACTTCTTTAACAAATAGATTATAAAGTTATTAACCTAACTGTGTAATAATTTTTCAACCAAAATTGACACACCTTGAAGGTTGAAGTAGTAATTTTGTTGTATTGACGCTGTTATTTGTCCCCAAGCTTTGGGAGCCAATCTGAAATAGTTGCAACCGCACGTATGGTAAAACGTTTCCGGTAGCCTTCGCCCCAAATTTATTTTCCGGTGTCCTTTGCCCCCCAAAATGTTTAAAAACATTAACTTTGTAATTTTAATGTTTCTTTAAATATTATATATTTATGTTTGCCTCGGTTGCGTCAGTAATATTGTTAGGGACATGTTTCTCTTTGCAGGGTTGTGGTGCGACTGAAGAATGTAGGCTTACACAGATTATAATTTTACTTCACTCCTTCTATTAATGCCTGACACGATTTAAATAACAGTTCACTGATACAGAGAGAGAGCTGCAAGATTTTTTAAATTAATTACTTGCACTTTTTTAACACGTAAACTATTTTCGTCTCACACTGAATACATATTAAACTTCTCGAGGACACATCTCGCGTCCGGTTAGGAACACTGTCTACAACCAACGCGTCCAGCTATGAGCGCTGTCTAGAAGCAACTGACTTGATTTCTACCGCCTAAATCTCTGATTGGCTATTCCTAATCCAATAGAATACCTTCATTAAACTCTTTAGCCTTTCTAGTTGTTGACTGGATATTTATACACTGTCTCAAAAATTACATTATTGTTGCTCCAATAATGACTACTAGTATTGTTAAACTTTAAAATTCATTATTGTCTCAAGGTTACCTCATTTTTACCAACTTTTAACCAATTATTCTCACAGCTCCTACATTATTAAATTACGTAATACATTCACATAACATTATTGAACATGTATGCAATAATATAACATATACAATGTTATTAAATTTATATATTATATGATTAGACTGAAATCATTTAAGTGTTAAAAATACTGCCTCGAGGTAACTAAGCAATTAAAGCAAATATGTTTAAGATACCAATTTATATTTTTAAAACTGCAAATTTCACCACAAAGCTAGACTTCCTGTACTAATGCTGCAGGACAGCTTGTGGATTTTACGTCATAAATTAGGGATGGAGTGTAAGGGAACGTTTACGAAGACATTTACATGGATTTGTGTCAGAAACATTATAACCCCGAGTATCTGTGCGAGATAAAGCTGCACTGAGCTAAAAATATGTCAGTATGTAGCTGAGTGTGAGTGGTTAATTCCCCACGAAACGTTGGCTGGTTGGAATGGGCAGCTGTGTTCTGCTAGTTCTCACAGTGGAACTGTTGGCGACAGTAATTAAACTGTTGTTGTTTGCCTCCCCTTCTACGCTTTTTACACATTAAACTACTTGACTCACAAGTCGAACGCTTTTACTCCTTCTAAAAATACCGTAATACCCCGAGGATTCATTTTAACTACCTCACCGGCACTAACAGTACGTGTAGAGCATTTAGTGCGCGTCGTGGTGAATGTGGATGCGTTTTACTTTCCCTACTACATACCTATAGTAAGTAGAGGAAGGAATGTATTCCACTCAAGAATTTAATGCAGTGATTTCACCCGAAACACACGTTTTAAGGCTCCCTTGCATTAAAAAAATTTTCTGAAGTGTTACACTCACATAACTTTCTCTACTCTTGTACAAATTATGTTTACAAACGCTTATTCTCCATATGCTTCATGTTAATCGAGATATCCAAATGTTAGACTTATTGCTAATTTTCTTGTAGATGCAATGGGAATTGGTAGGCTTTAAGCTATAGTCAAATATTCCTTCTCTTTGTATGTCCAGGACATAAAAAAATGAATAACGAATTCCCATTTGCGAAAAAGTATTGGAAAATTTAAGGGGAAAACAAGCAATATCTCGAAAATGGTTCACTCTACAAAAAAAAATGTATATGACATAAATTGTGTATTTTAACGCGATATACATGTTTTGTGTAGTAAAAGTTTGTCTATCTCTTATGCTTTACCAGTTATGCAAAATTCGTTGGCAATGAAGAATACTTTTGGAGACATTACCAGAAAATTTGAGACACACATTTTATTTGCCATGAAAATATCTTAAACATATTATATTTTAATCAAAATCGTTAGAGCCACTGAGAAAATTAAAATTTTAGAAAAATGTTCCATGTAAAGGGTAATGTGGGGTGGGGGATTTTCTTGAAAACCTTCGTGTCGCATCTCTAGAAGATACTGAACCTAAATACCAAGTTTGGTGTTTATACAACTGTTCGTTTCTGAGCTATGCTGTTCACAGACACACAAGACACACACACGTACAAGTTTCTAAAAATGCTATTTTTGGATTCAGGGGGTCTCAAAACATATATTTCCAGTGAAATCTTGGTATCGAATTTTTGGGTCAAATACGTAGTAGAGAAAGTAAAAAATGAATAATGAATTCCCATTTGAGAAGTATTGGAAAATTTAAGGGAATAACAAGCAATATCTCGAAAATGGTTCACTCAACAAAACAAATGTATATGACATAAATTGTGTATTTTAACGCGATCTACATCTTTGTGTAGTAAACTTTTGTCTATCTCTTATGGTTTACCAGTTATGCAAAGGTGGTTCACAATGAAGAATACTTTTGGAGACATTCCCAGAAAATTCGAGATATACATTTCATTTTTTATGAAAATATCTTAAACATAAGATATTTTAATCAAAATCGTTAGAGCCATTTTTGAGAAAATTAATTTTCGAAAAGTATTCCATGTAAAGGGTAATCTGAGATGGGGGGGATTTTCTTGAAAACCTTCGTGTCGCATCTCTGGAAGATACTGAACCTAAATACCAAGTTTGGTGTTTATCCGACTGTTCGTTTCTGAGTTATGCTGTTCACAGACACACACACACTCACGGACATGTTTCCAAAAATGCCTTTTTTGGATTCAGGGGGTCTCAAAACATATATTTCCGGTGAAATCTCGGTATCGAATTTTTGGGTGGAATACAATACTTCCGCTACTTACTATATCTAGTAGAGAAAGTAACAATTAAATTGGCGCTAAAATGATCATCAGAACGTCTAATAAAATAATAACAAAACACGACTAATGGTGTTTACTTTTCCCCATCATATCAAACAACATTTATTCAAGACATTTCTTTCTACAATGGTTAGTTGCAGAGATATTGCACAGTTGGAGATATTGAACAGTCTTCACTTAAATTATCCACCCTATATACGATATGAAATAACTCGTAACACTGACAGAAGACCGAAATAATGGTAAATAGGATGTATGGTAATTTTTCTGTTTGAATATCTAGTGACTCAGGTTAGAACGTGAATCAGCCTGATATACGGCATCAACAATCTTTGTTTTTAGCATAGGATAGGATAGGACTAGAAGCAAAACGGGACTTTTCACCTGTGCAGATCTTTTGTGCCCAGATCCCTGACGGGGCGCCCCCGGGGGGGGGAGGGATGAGGTAAGAGGACACAGAGGGCGGCCGGACCAGGGGACACACAGTTAGAGTGCAGGGGTCCCTACTATTTTTAGATTTACAATATGAACGAAGATTTTATAGAAAAGTCTACCGAAACTCCCTTTACATAGAAGATTTTTTGAAACCTTTGAGTTTCTAAAAATGGATTTTATTAGAATACCTTATATTAATCATATTTACACAACAAATAAAATATATACCTTGAACTTTCTGGGAACAATCTTTGAAGTCGTTTTCATTTGGAAGAGAGATTGTATAATCTTGTATAATTAGTAAATGTTAAGCGATAAACGTAAACGTACCACACAAGAAATGTAATCCCTTTAAGACACACAATTTATTACAAATAAACTTTTTTGTGGCATATACCATTTCCGAGATATCCGTCATTAATTAATGGAGTTGTTCATTACTTGGCCATTCTTTAAAGTCCTTTCAGCATTCAGTTGTTTCTCGCGATTGCATGGAAAAAGCATGGAATTTTAATATCAGAGCATAGCGTCCAGTTCTTAAACATCTGACTATCGCTGTTTTCTTTTTATCTATAACAAAATGTGTAATGTAGCTATTTTTGCAAACAAATTATTTGGATTAAAACTAAATATATAGAAAAATAAGCTTTAGTAAACTTATACTCGCTAATAAGCGATAGAGGATAGAGAAAATCATGTGAATGTAATGCATCAGGTTTCTTTCTACTATGCCTAAACAGAATGTGAACTTAGGAAAACATCAAACATAAAAAAGAAATAGCAGAACAAGCAAATAGGACAGTTCAAGAGTATTTTACAAAACAAAAGAGATTTTAAATCTGTTGTAACATCGTTAAAAGTAAAAAAAAACATCTTGTCAGAACGACGTTCAAGATAATGTCGAGAGCTGTTGGGTGAAGATAGATAAAACATAATGAGATACTTGAACGCGCGTGCTCTTTCAAGTCTCAGGTTTTGTCACAAAATAAAGCTGCAGACTAGCGATAAGATGCGCGCAAAATGTATTCATTTCGTTAGTTTTCGAGCTTAATACAGTTTAGAATGAAGGACAGAATGATAAGGAATCGGCCGGATTCCACCAGCAGGAATGTGCGGCATCTCAATGACAACGGCATACGGTGGAAACACTGGAGTATTCCAGAACCAGATGTTTCCAAAATGGGAAGTATTTGATTTTTTAGACGCCAGAAAGTCTCGGAATAAGAATTGGCTGGATTCCCAGTACCCAAGTGATTATACAAGCTATGGAATCATAACTAGGGAGTTTTTATGTATTGTAGGAGTGCTGTAGAAGTGAGGCAGTTTCATCTTTAGTTCGGAGACAAGCAAGAGTAAGAACTAAAACAACCAGACCACTTCCCTTCCAGTAGCTATCGGGAATGGGAATAGTTATAGCTTTCAACTTACTTTCCTATAATGGCTGATTATGACCTTGTGCAGTTTTGATTCTTTTGAATTTTATGACTTAAATGAATATATAACCTATTTTTCTCCCAAACCAGAGCCAAACGATGTATTTTCATTCTGCATTTTCAGGAAACATGTGTAACTTCTTCTGATAAGTTATCCCTGTAATTTACTGAAGATTAGTAAAGACAAATTTCGTACTAGATTATTAAGTATTTAATTTATCTATACCTAAAGACAGAAGTGGATTTAATAAGGAACCTCACTTAGCAGTTCTGGATTATTTATTTATATACTTTATAAAAACCATGAAATAATGACCCAGATCCCTGAAATAAATCCAACATTTCTATGCCGATAATTTTTATTTTCTTTACTGTTATGTATAGTATGCAGTGGAACTACTGGATTCCTCACAAAAATTCGATGTCCGTTTAAATTTAGAAAACCGGCTTCCTGAATTTAAGAAAATCTTAAGTGTTACACTCACATGACTTTTTCTATTCTTGTACAAACTATTTTTACAAACGCTTATTCTCCATATGCTTCATGTTAATCGAGATGTTAATCTTATTGCTAATTTTCTTGTAGATGCAAGGGGAATTGCTAGGCTTTAACCGATAGTCAACTATTTTAAGAGCTGGTTGGTATGTGCAGTATTCCATTTTCTTTGCATTATTAGGACAATAAAATGAATAACGAATTTGAGTAAAAGTATAAGAATTGGAATAACAAGCAATATCTCGAAAGTGGTTCACCCAACAAAAAATGTATATGACAAAGTGTGTATTTTAACGTAATCTACATTTTCTGTGTAGAAAAAGTTTGTCTGTCTCTTATGGTTTACCAGATATGCAAAAGTCGTTCACAATGAAGAATACTTTTGGAGACATTCCCAGAAAATTCGAGATATACATTTCATTTGTCATGAAAATATCTTAAACAAATGATATCTTAATCAAAAGATATTTTAGCCAAAATCGTTAGAGCCATTTTTGAGAAAATTAAAATTTTCGAAAAATGATCCATGTAAAGGGTAATCTGGGATGGGGGGGATTTTCTTGAAAACCTTCGTTTTGCTTCTCTGGAAGATACTGAACCTAAATACTAAGCTTGGTGTTTATCCGACTGTTCGCTTCTGAATTATGCTGTTCACACACACACACACGGACATGTTTCCAAAAATGCTTTTTTTTGGATTCAGTGCACCTCAAAACATGTATTTCCGGTGAAATCTCGGTATAGAATTTTTGGGTGGAATACGATACTTCCCCTACCTACTGTACGTAGTAAAGAAAGTAAAAAACAGTTTTTGTAAAGATCCTTATATGTGTGTGTGTGTGTGACGAAGAGAGAGAGAGAGAGCAGCATAATAGACAAGGAAATGTTGCATATATATCAAACTTGGTATTTATGCATAGCATCTTCCAAAAATGTGGCACTAATGTTTTCAAGAAAATTCCTCCACACCAAACTATCCTTTACATGGAATTATTCCCGCAACCGCTTCACATGCTTATAGGTACAATAATAATAATAATAATAATAATAATAATAATAATAATAATAATAATAACGTTTCCTATTATAAGAGATGTTGGAAATGTTGTCCTTCTCTGTTCACACGTTACCGACATCATCTCAGGAAATTTTCATTCACTTTCGAGAGTTCAATATCCAAAATTGAGTGAACTTCTCTCCTGATGTCTTCCTTTAGTTCTTAAAGGTTAAAGAAATGTTTTGAATGAAAAATTAACGCAATTTTATTTTGAGTAAACATTCCTGAGATGCCAGAAATCTGCGGACACGAAGAGCAGCCTTTCCCACATCTCTTTTGCTAAAGTATGCGCTTATTATAACTCTAAATGTAACTATGAGAAATAAATTTGGCAGTGCTAAGTCATTCTTCCTTTTAGGGTTTTAGAGAGAATGTAATATTCAAATTTTTATTCTGTTAGACCTTTTTTTTCAATATCGGATTTGTCAACCGCCCGTTATAGGTTCAAGAATCCATACGCTTCTCGCATGAAGAATTTTATCGGAAAGCACTTACTTTGGAGTTAACACCGTCAAGATTCTTCGCGCTTGAGCGACCAACATTTATACGATGCGAATGTTTGGATAAGAAACCGATGCGAGTGCCAACTCCAGAGATAAGACCTCCACAAAGTAAGTTTCACTTCGATTACTCCATCCTTTCGAATTCCCACACTCGTCTCAACTCAAACACTCAACTTATCTATGACGTAAAAGACAAAACTAAAATCTGTAGTACTGATCTCAATGGAATAGACTGTTAGATAAAAGACGAATTATAAAGAGCTTATGCTTGTTAGGATCCAGAAAGAATACCCCAAAAAACATTTTCTCCACATGCAGCGATGCACTTGTACTCAAAACAGAACGGAGCCATGGTGACACCATGGCGACACCATGGTTTGGGGTGTCGTTTTAACTATGTGATCATATCCGAGGGATCTGTTAGCAGATTCCTCGTGAATCGGTGTTTAACGGACAGCTAGTCTTCTAGGTCTCATCCCCTTACCATACCATCTTGCTTCGTCCCGTGTCCGCAGAGCCTTAGTGGTAGGCAACTGTAGCTCTCTTCTACGTACCTGGAAGACGACAATAGGAAGTCGTTCATGATATCTTTTATTATCCGTGAATAGATGGCAGAGCTTTCGCTAATACCATATAGTTTCATTTTTATTATTATTTTAGACTTAAGGTAGAAATTTGGGTCGTGGTATTAAATATCCAATCCGGTATTTACATTGGCGATTGAGGTAAGCCACGAAAAAAAAACAGATTGATTGGGCCACGGGATTGAACCGGGATCTGCTAAATGCGTTCCCGTCTAAGCCATACCACAAGGTCCTGATTTTATTGTTTAATGAGTCAGCATGCATTCCCATATAGTTCTTGCCCAGAAGTCAAGCAAGTTATAAACATTTGCATGAGGAATTTCGCCCTCTAGACTGAATACTTACTCGCTATGACGTCATGAGCAGAACGGGTATAATTTCACCGGAAATGTCGTTATCACTGAACGAAGACTGTGGACAGGTACACGCACCAAAACAAAGAACGCGAGATAGCTGGCAAGTTGCGTTAGGCGGGGCTATTGGAAACAGTGTATCTAATTATTTCCTAGTTCAGTAATGGAAGAGTTGGATTTATTCTCTAGATGTCTGAATGAAGTATTGAATGAATTGCGAATTAGACTGACAAAGGTGCATTCGAAATGTATTGACATTCCAGGTTGTCCTCAAATGTTCTTTATTTTTGAATATGTAGTATTATATAATTATTGTGTATCAATAATAAAGACATTTAGATTTCCTTTACAGTAATTTAAATAAAGTTGTTTAATATTTAATTATAATTTCAAAGTCTAATACGCAACAAAGCAACCTTTATAAATAATTTTCCCGAAATTATTGAAGTTATAATATGTGTTTACAAAACTCATACGTATGTAGGTATATTTGTTATAACGTTTTTAGGAATTTGCATATCTTAAGTGAATCTTTGCGTGTGTTAAGCAGATCGACTGATCACTATGTATTTTGTTACAGTGTTATGTTGTTAATTTACGTTGGAATGAATGAAGTTCTTAAATGGAATACTTTTATAAAACATTCATACAGTGAAAGTCAACTAATTCCACAAATAATAATAAAGGGCGCAGATTTACAATTTATTCTAAATTGCTTTAAAGGTATTGCAGGTATCGTGTGTTTAATTACAAACTCGTCCTCAAAACCTACATTTCTAATTCATTACTTGTCCAACACTGTGCTTAAAGCATCAACATGAGACACCTAGTTCTCAGTTTACCCATTGTTTATATCGAGCCACCCTCAATGGTGGTTAGTGTACAGTGTGGAGTGAATCGCAAAATGATGTTAATAAACAGTGAACAAAATTCAGAAACAGAAAGAGAAAGCACAACAATTATGAAGGTACTGCTTCCGACTGGACTGTATTTACTATTAACAGAAAAGTGACCAAAGACATGGACCATGTGGTCGAATGTTGTATTATAGGAAATTGTTTTGTATAATTATATTTCCTTGATTTGTAAAGTAACTTGATGTATATTTCTTTGCGTATAACTTTGGTAATTTGAAATACGAAAGTAGTGAAATAGTTCTCACATAATAGAAAGCGTAATTTTTTCTCTATTTAACACAAAAGGCTTATTGTATTTTCTATTTATGCATAATTCCTGTTCTCGCTTTATTAATAATACGAAGTTATTGATTTAGATTTATTTGAATTTACTAAACAGTACTAGTAATGTCCCAATTTACAGCTTATTTTCTTTTTGTATGACAATATTCTCTATTCTTCTCACTAACTTTTCCTCTCTTACCCAGATGCAACGAACTATAAGCAAAGTACAAGCCATTCACAGTAAAACCTAGATATAAGCATAACGTAAGCACAGAAGCTTGTTTCATGTTAAACTAATGCACGGATTCACATTGCCCTGTTATTGAACTGGATAGCCAGCTCTTGTTCATTTTATATATGTGCACCCGATCATAATAAAAGTCCCTTCGAGTGAGCCCGCGGTTCACATCCATCAAGGTTGGTGTGCCACTTTGTGTTCTCTAAAATAAATACTACAAGAATATACACAGTCTTGTGAACAAAGCCGTCCCTAGTACTCACGGAAGTACACAAGATCTTCGTTTATCCGGCCCTCATTAATCCGGATCTCCGGTTTATCCGGATTTATATTTTGCTTCCTTTTCCTTTTTTTAATACAAAAATGTGCGGTATATATTTGGCACAGTACAGCATACGTACAGTTGTTATGTTGGCACCGCAGGTAGCTTAGAGGTCTCCGATCCCACGCTTCCAACTACCGTTACTACGGTAAGTGTGAATCTGTTTCTTACAGAGTTAAGAAGCTGTACCGGTATCGCTCTTCTGTTCCAGTGTTTGAGTGTGCGTAAGTGAAGTAATGCCTCCTGCAGAGGCAACAGCACAGCTGGAAAAACTAATGGTTTACCTAGAACTTCAGCCGGAAACAACTCCAGCCGAACTGATGTTAGTGAAACGTCTACGCGATCGTGTTGTTCTCAAACGCCATACACATTTGAAACAAACGAAACCTGCACACTACATATTTCAGTAAATGGGAGCAGATTGCAGTAAATATAGAGTTTAAATTCCAAAAAAGTGTTTCTTGTTAGTACCAAAAAGCATAAAAGCTTTGTACATTATTGTAGTATTAGATTGTTTGCATTTAGTAGAATATTGCCAAATTTTTCGTTAATTTTGATTACCCTCGGTCCCGCCTAGTCCGGGTTCTTGTGTACCCGATACGAGCTCCGTCTCTCGGACGCTGATGAGCTTTAAATTAATGGAGTGTACATAACCTCTTTTGTCGTGTGTATTGTCAGTGGCCGCTTCAAAGACCACCTATTAGCTCAGCTGCTTTGACTCTCTTGAAATTGGCTGCTGTTTATGTTTCCGTTTGTCATTGTGATTGGCAATTTATTTATCGCATTAAGTTTATGGTTAAGTGTTGCATCGTAATGATAATGTTTAATTTTCATTATGAATGGTCCATTAACCTTTTCAACGACACAGCGAGTGGCTAGGTACAGCGAACAAATGAATTTTGTTCATTAGTACTGAAGGATATCTGCTGAAGTTTCGCTATACTGTAAATACAAATGATAACTAACTTCAAGCTCTTTGGATAACGGCTCATTAGACCACTCGTGACACATTAGACCCATCCCTAAAACACAATCAGTTGTTCTTAAGAATGAAGAATAGTAATTAGCTTCTAATGCTCCCCATAAGACCTATGACCTTTGGGGAATACCTCATTCCACCAAGCGATGACTGGACCCCTTTCTGAGTTAGAGGCATCCAACGGGCGGAAACCGTTGCCTCCGATGGTAGGATGATGAGGATATCCGTGGGATGAGACGACCTGCAGTTTTACCGTGGACTCTTTAACACGTTGAACCTTGGGAATACTTCACATGAAAAGTCAGAGGTGAAGGCGTGGATAGGGTTGACTTAAAATCACCACCCCGTAGCCCGGAATCGAAACCCGGACTCTCAGTATGAGAGCCGAAAACGAAATCACTGCGTTACCCCGGCGACTAGAATAGAAAGGTTGTGTATTAAACCAAGATAAAGAATTAACATAATCTTATACTTCATGGAGAAACTGTAATATCTCATAATCTGAGGATCCTTTGGCTAATCCTTGTATACTATCCACGAATTTTATGACTTGAATTTTTAGGGTGCTCTCTTTTTGACGTTGAATATCCTCAGCTATAAAGTATATTCGTATTTGAAATAGAAGTATTTTGTATTGTTATCTGTCCCACACTTTGGGAGCCAATTTGAAGAATCTTTATTGCTTCTACGTATGGAAAGCCAGTTTGAAGATGATGTATTATATTTCGACTGTTGGGGAGCCGAACTTGAAGTAGTTGCAACCGCACGTATGGTAAAAGGTTTCCGGTAGCCTTCGCCCCAAATTTAAAAATATTAGCTTTACAATTTTGACTGTTTCTTTAAATATTATATATTTATGTTTGCCTCGGCTGCGTCAGTATTATTTTTAGAGACATGAATTTCTTAACAGGGCGTGATGCGGCTGAAGAATGTAGGCTTACAGAGATTATAATTTTTAATTCACTCCTTTTTATTAATTCTTGACACGATTTAATAACACTTCACTGATATAGAGAGCTGTAAGATTCTTTTATTAAATACTTGCACTTTTTAAACACGTAAACTACTTTCTCACACAAAATACGTATTAAATTTCTCGAGGACACATCTCGCGTCCGGTTAGGAACACTGTCTACAACCAACACGCCCAGTTATGAGCGCTGTCTACAAGCAACTGACTTGATTTCTACCGCTTAAATTTGTAATTTCTGTATTTCAAGTCTCTGATTGGCTAATCCTAGTCCAATAGAATACCTTCATTTAACTAAAGCTTTTTCTGGTTGTTGATTAGCAATTTATAAACTGTCACAAAAATTACATTATTGCTTCCAAGAATCAAGTAGCATTAAACTTTCAAATTCATTATTGCCTCAAGGTTACCTCATTCTTACCTCATTGTTAGCAACTTTTAACGTATTATTCGCACAGCTCCTACATTACTAAATTACGTAATACATTCACATAACATTATTACACATGTATACAGTAATATAAACATTTACAATGACTGTAATATACACTTTATATATTGTTACATATACATATTGCTTTAAGGCGGGCTCTTGTTATATTTTTTATTATATAATTAGACTGAAATCATTTAAGTGTTAAAAATACTGCCTATATTCTTATTCCACTTGCCAAGTATAGGGATACTAACTTCGACTTATTTATTATTACTACATGTGTAATGTTTGAGCTCCATAGAGATGTGTTATTGCTTACAGTAAATAAAATACTTAAAATACTGTGTCACATTGGCTGTTGCCCAATCTTGGGGAGGTCGGCGCCGGGCATTTGGAGAGACAAACAGACATAAATGATGACGCCCAGCGTAAACACCATAGGCGCTATCAACAGATAACCAGAATCTCCTGGAAGTTTTCCTCCCCGCTTCCAGAATATTCTAAAATGTTCTGTGGAAACTTTCAGCGGCTATATAAGTTAGTGTGTTCGCGAATGAGCGGAGAGTCAGTGAGCGAGCTTTTGAGTGCGTTTCTGGTGCAACAAAAGTACCGAGCGAGTTTGTGACGATTGCTATGACGTGCAGTGAGTGATACTGCAATAGATTAGAGTGTCTTGCGTTCGACTCCCCAGCGTGAGTGTTTCACTACGCCGCCACGTCGCGAAGAAAGTGAAGTGACAGCGAAAAGTTGACCTAAATTACATTAGCGAAGTGACAATGAGAATTTAGTGAAGTGAGAGCTAAAAACTGAACGAAGCCACAATACGACTGTTATCATTATATTGGATTCTTGATGTCATTTTGTTTTAATGCCCAACAAAACAGAAGAAGAATCAAATATCAAATTTCCAAGTTTAGGCAGTCTTTTTCATCTAGTCAAGAATTACATGCTCAAAGGCTATTCTGAATCGGAGTGGATTTGAACTGAATACCAACAAACAAGTTCTCAGACTTTGTTCTGTATATCATATGATGTGTATATAATATGGCTATATTATAGCAGTTTTAGTAAGAATATTGTTTGCAGTATGTTTTCACAATATGTGTTTTCTGAATTTCAACAGAACTCCCCGGTTCACTATACACTAGCCTACGCGACGTTTCACAATTAGATTTTTGAACTCAAATGGCGATTCGTGAATTTTATTTTTCTTCCTCCCTTCCTTATGAAATTATTGTACACTGGTCTAGAAGATGTTTATGGTGAATCCTCTTACGGACCCTCATAATTGTAATTTGGTACAGGCCCGGCTATCCTTAATAATGTTTGGAAAAGAACACAATATTCACATTAAAGTATGTGAACATCGAAGGTCTTCCAAGTAATAGAAATGCTGCATAACTTATGAATACCCTTTGGCAGTGGAACAATCACAGATGTGAACAGTAAAATAATGTTTTAGATAATTATAGTAGTTTAAATTTTAAACCTTTGTACTCTCTGTTTGGTCCCTTATTTAATAGCATAAAATATACATAGATTTTATATAATGAAGAAACACGTAACGTATACAATGGAACAAGGGTGAAGCTGGTGAATATAAGATTCCGCATCCCAGGTTACCAAGTTAACATCTTTGGAAAGGACACAGACTACGACCAGCTAGAAAAATAATCTACTCAGTTGTTAAATATAAAGTATCGTTTCACGATTTGCAATATTAGCAATTATCTCTTTTTATGAAATTATTTAGTACGTCCTGCTAACGAACTTAATTACAACATACGTACAAATGAAGTAAAGCAAAACCTTCTCACTTGAGGGTATCAGACTTTTCGGCATACAGATACAGAATTAGAATAACGGTTATTCAAAGATTTGAACACGGTTTTATTATATACATGTCTGCAACATTTGATAAATGACGATTTAGTAAATAAATATACGATTCATGGCGTTATAAGCAAGAGTGAATGTTGATTTTTAAGCTGTGTGTTCTGTTTTCTTAAGTGTGACATCACTGTTATCTTTGTACATTGCTTGGAATAAAAATGAAATAGGCTTTTGTGTTTATACATTCTCTGTGAAGTACATCTATTTTCTACTCCAAGATATTTTCAACAGAGAAATATTTTAGTAATGTATGAATTGAAATTACAAGTTGTTGCATAGTAACATGTCCATCAGTGAGAAGAGACTTTCTCAATGGTGAAAGAATTATCAGAATCGGTTGAGTGGTATTCGAAATTACTATACACCTGCGTACGCACAAAAATGTTTTTCCTATGGAGTATACGGAGGACTACGTCTACTTAGGACAAAGTATTTCGATGAGGGGGAAAGTACGAGGCAGAGATCAAACAAAGAATCAGCTTGGAGACAATTCTGGAGCTTGAAAGATATCCTACTAAATAAATACCTGAACCTGAAAATACAAGTCATGGAACTGTGCGTAATTCCAGTGCTCATATACGCATGCAAAATTGGTGCTTCATCGTACGTCAAACAAAAGATCTTCAAGTGTGCCAGAGAAAGATAGAACGAAAAATACTGAACATCAGGCTACAAAATAGAATACGAAACACAGAAATCAGAAGGATGACAGGAATGAAGTACTCGGCAGTATGTGCACAACAACTCAAATATAAATGGGGGGGGGGCTATCTAATAAGGATGGACCACAGAAGGTGGTGCCACGCGAACACGTGGTCACAGTTTGGGACTACAGGCTCGGGAAAAGAAGAGGTCACCCCTACAGAGATGGTCAGACGAACTGGTACGAAGAGCTGGAAGAATATGGACCACCAGCTATGGAAGGAGGTCATCACCAAGGAATTAAAACGAGCCAACATTATTATGCTAAGCACTAATTTAGTGTGTCGCAGTTCTCAATAGCTTGTGTTATCTTATTTGTTGAGCGCCTCTTGTTTTATTATTTTAAATTTGGGTTCTTTGTCCTACGGCTAGCTATTACAACTCAGTCGAGCAAGTGTCTCTATGCAGGGCGTGTAAACGGAAAGGAGTTGTTGCTAAAAGATAACACTGATAAAATAATTTGTTTCTACACCTTTATTGCCGTCACACTAAATTAATTAATTCACATATTTAATCTTTATATACGTCTGACTAAAACTGTGATATTTCCGAATGTAACTACAGTCGTTATAGTTGCCGCGCACAAATTAATTCGCGTACTTCACATTTAACTAACTTTGCGACTTGTACCTCGCGAGAGATTCTTCAGGACTACGTGACGTGCACCTCGTGAGAGATTCTTCCGAACTGTGCGAAACCTGCTTATGGCTCAAGAATATATACTCCTTCTCCCCGAATTTCCTAAACATTATAATAGAGTTGCTATTGGTTACCAAATCACGCCCACTTTAGCGTCTGTTTTTTCAGCCAATCACTGCTACTAACATATATACTCTAGGAAAGATATTCCCTCCATTTCTAAAAAAAGGGCACGCAACCCTGACGTCATTTGTTGTCTCTTCTTAGTGATAAACAACTCACCCCCTCGGTTTATTGTTACCCACTTCTATTTTCAGTTTCAGTGAGGCCGTGAAAACTTATTTCCTAACAATACTTATGGCTAACAAACATCTAAAATCCTGCACATACAAAAATATTAATTTACACTACAATAACTCTGGCATTCACAGTGTTGTGGTATAAAATATTGCCTCAAGTGTTTGATTAATCTTTGATGAAAAGGGTTAAGTGAAAAGATAAGTAAAAGGTTAATTGTCCCACGGACTGGCTCACCTTGGGAGTTTTTACATGGGCCACCCTACCTGGAGTAGGAGACCATTGTCATAAAGGAATGTGGGGCTAATCTTATCTATACTAGTAGAGATTTGCTGCATATTTGAGTAAAAGTAATTAAATCTTCATTTCCATAAATATAAAGCAAGACATGTTTCAATTAAAAGGAAACGATAAGCAAATATTAAACTATTAGATCAACTGGTTTTTGAAGGCAATCCTTTGGTCTGAATAAATACGTTTATTTAAACAGTGCACGATAAGAGGTTCCGATGGTATTAATATAATTATCTTCTCTTTTTCCTTCGTATCCTGTGTATATTTTTCTTAAATTTTTAGCTAAAATATGCATGCTAAATGAACACTACAGTGGTAAAGTAAAACTACTAAGGCGCACTTCTTGGAAACGCACATTTTACTATTTCATTTGTGGAGGCCTTTTATAGATTTTTACAGGAAGGCCATACGTTTAAAGATCCCGTACTAAGCAGAGAGGATCTTGAACTACGCTCTTTACTGAGGATTGATATTTACAACGGATGAAAATCTTCATAGCCCATTCTGAGCTGAAAGTGTCATTTCCTCGCGTAAGGCACACAGAAATGATAATGGCGCCCCATCAGGGAATGACAGTCCATTTGTGTCAACAAGAGGTAAAAGCCTGTCGGTAGTAATATCAAGAGCGCTTCTTCGCAGCTATGATGAAGCCCTTGAACATGACACTGGAAGGCACCCTGGCTTTCAACAAGACACGAAGTATGTGTGAACCATACAGGTGAAATGTACGAGAATGTTCTGCCTAGGAGGACTGTCTCTCTGATACTCCAGGACTAAAAGTACGAGGGCCGATCGAAAAGTAAGGAACAATAACTTTTTTACAAAAGAGTCTAATAGTTTTAACAACAAAAAACTTACAAATTAACTTACAACTTTTGCCTACTTTTCGACATAGTCACCAAATTTCTCAACACATTTCTCCCATCGTGATACCAGTTTCAATATTCCCTGTTCGTAGAAGTCCGTTTTCTTGGAGTATAGCCATCTGCCGGACTGTATGGTGGATGCTGGAGCACCTCCCAAACAAATTTGGTGATTTTCTAACGAACGGCAGCAGCACCATGGGGGCGAGCATTGCCATGAATAATTTTGTGGCACGACGCAACTTCAACAAAGTTTTCATGTAGACTGCAGCATTCACAGTGATACTGCATTCAGCAAAGTCCACCATTACAACACCATGCATATGCCAGAACACCGTCAAAACACTTTACTAGCAGATTGAGTCACTTAGAATTGTTTCCTCACTGGGGAACTAGCCTGTTTCCACTCCATACTTGCCTGCTTGGTTTCGGGCATGCAATGGTATATCCACGACTCGTCAACAGTGACAATTCCTTTCACATTATAGCATAATTTGTTTAAGACATGAAGAGATTTTTATTATGTAACAATTTAAATGGTATTAGTCCAATGTAGGTTAACATCAACATACTAAAACGCCTAATTATGTTGCGGGTAGGTCTACATTGTGTAACACATTAAAAAAAACCTGACGTGTTGCATTCTGACTTACTTTACTCTTTTGCAAACTATTTTTACAAACGCTTATTCTCCATCTAATTCGTGTTAATCGAGATAAAGATTTGCAGAAACTATTTTATTGTTAATTTTCCTGTATATAGGGTAGGCTTTAAGCGATAGTCAAATCTTTTAAGGGCTGGTTGCTGTGTGGAGCATTCCATTATTTTTGCATATTCAGGGCATGATTCACTTGGCAAAAATCAAATGTATATGACATAAATAGTACGTTTTAACGATATCTACATTTTTTAGTAAAATTGTTTGTATCTCTTACGGCTTTCTGGTTATGCAAAAGTCTTCACAATGAAGGGAACTTTTGGGAACATTCCCGGAAAATTAATGATATGTAGAGTCTTTCAACAAGAGTGTCCTATTATTTGAACTTAAATAAACCCGTTCTATAAATGATAGAGGCTAATTTCTTTTTTTATTTTAGAACATAATTAATGTCATTACGGGTGGAAGAGAACATCAGTTTAGTGACCGCCGTGACTTCGTTGGGTTGCGCGTATACGGTTGACCCAATGTTCAATGTCAGAAGAACGTAAATTAGGTCCAACTTCACAAATAACACGCGGGATGTTATTCATAAGATCATTTACTGTTTATGGCTTGTTGACAAACTCGAAATTTAACATAACCCCACAAGAAGTAATCTAACGGCGTTAAATCACAGTTAACATAACCACCACGGGAAGGCATGAAACCTTTGAACGTCTCCTTCAAAAGTTTGATTGTTTCCAGAGCAGTATGACATGTGGCATCATCTTGCTGGAACCAGATGTTTCTGAGATCCATACCATCCAATTGAGGCCAAAAGTAGTCCCTTATAAGAGCTCGGTATCTTTCTCCATTGGCAGTTAGAGCTTCTCCATCTTCATCTTGGTAAAAATATGGACCAATGATTTCGCTATACCAAAATCCACACCACACAGTAACGTTTTGCGGATGAAGTGGTCGTTCTTGGATCTGCATTGGATTGTGACTGCTCCAATAGCAGCCATTTTGTTTGTTAACACAACCATTCATCCAAAAGTGGGCTTCGTCGCTGAAAATGATTTTTCGACAAAAATCCGGGTCCGCTTCCAATTGCTCCATAGCCCAATCAGCGAATATACGGCGCAACCTATGGTCGTTGGGTTTTAGTTCTTGAGTTAACACAATTTTGTAACCGTGAAACTTCAAGTCCAGATGCAGAATTCGCCAAGTTGTGGTCGGCGAAAGCCCCAATTCTTGCGCTCGACGAGCAATTGATTTGTTTCCGTTCTCGCGTACACTCTCACAAAGGGTGAGAATGTTTTCGTTGGAGCGTTACGTCGATTACGTACGGGTGTTCTTTGATCGCTGACAGAACCAATTATTTCAAATTTATCCAATTTATCTCGTTCTCTCGCAGGGACGATTATGCACACCGTAAACTTCACGCAATACACGGAAGGTTTGGCAAACAGATGATCCACTTTGATAACAAAATTTTCACAATTTCTACGCGTTGCTGAAATCTGTAATATTCCATGGCTATTTTTCAATAACAACTGTAACCACATGAAAAAATGACTGCTGTAACTCAATAAGAGCGGCAGCTATCACGTGTCAAAGATAGGATGCTCTTGTTGAAAGACCGTTGATATTTTATTTGTCATAAAAATATCTTAAACATATGATACTTTAATCAAAACCGTTAGAGCCATTTTTGAGAATATCAAATCTTTCAAAACATGTAAAATATAGTCTGGGGTGGGAGATTTTCTTTGTGTCGCATTTTTGAAAGATACTGAACCTAAATACGAAGTTTGGTATTTATCCGACTTTTACTTTTTGAGTTATACCGTTTATAGGCACACATTCACACAAACGTTATTCTAAAAATTATTTTTTGTATTCAGGGGCCTCAAAACGTGTATTTATGGTGAAATTTCGATTACAAATTTTTGGGTGGAATGCAATACTTCCCCTACTTGCTATACGTAGCAGAGAAAATAAAAGCTTGTGCTTCAATGATGCACTCACTACGAGATTATCAACTATTTATGCATTACTGCGGTTCATTTTGGGGTTTCTCAACTGGACCCGGCTGTCAGCTCACAACTGACTCCTTCCTTTTATTAGCCTCGGTCTCTCAGAGTAACCTCCCTATGCGGATTACACGTTTGAAAACGATGAAACTGTGCCTTTTTAATGTGATTTCCATACAAGTCAAAGTAGCTGCAATTTATTGAAAGTAAACTTCAAGTATTTAAAAATATTAATCATTCCATTACTAAAACTTTATTTTTAAAAGACAAACGTATTATAGGTAATTTTGGAAATGGAGAATAATAAAACGTGCACATTTGAACCTCAACACAGCAATATTACAGAACCTAGTTGTGTGAAAAAAGATTGTGTATTCCAAATAAATCATATTGCGTATCAAGAAAAACGCTCTATCATAAGCTTCTATAAAATGTTTTGGGATAAACTATGAAGCCGGCTTTACAGTATAAGTTTTATGTCTCCAGCGTGCATTTACCTCTTTTTGGGAAATAGTGTTTTTTAAAAATGTGGTGAATGAAACTCGTCCGAACTTGGTAAAATGTTGCATCTCTTGCCTTCGAGATACACTTCAAGAAACCTTAGACGATATTCCTCTCGTTACATAGAGAAATATTTTTATTATAACATCGGTGCATCTCCTCACTACAGGTAGAAGTCAGCTGGACAGGATGATTCCCAACAAATGAATCATAGAGATCGGTGCACTGGTAAGCTAAATCTCCGGATTTAATTCTAGTGGGCTTTCATCTGTAGGGACATCTGAAAGAGCTTGTCTATCAAGAGCCTGTCATCAACTGCTAGACAACTATTGAAGGACTTCACGGAGTTATTGCGCTGAGAACCGCATAACATTGGCGAGAATTAACCATCCGCCAATCTGCATTTTGGATCCAGACGCCTTTGAACACATGTTGTAGAATCTCTATTACTTATTCAGGTTAAAAAAATTGAGTTTTATTTATGGATGCTCTTTAACTGATGCAGTCTTTGGCGTCCCATTCCATATTGGGCGTGAAAGATCGGTAATATTGCTCAGAGGCCTCTATCAGGCTTGAGATTCTTATTCGTGCCGTAAATCTACACACGGGACCACCGGCTTTACTTCCCTTCTGAAAGAAGCCATGCTAAGTAATTTTACGCTCCAAAAAAATCCATAGCCCTCTGTCGGGTTTGAAGCCGCGACCTCGGCAACTAGAGGCTAGCATGGTAACCACTACATCACAGGACGACACGTATATAAGTGTAGACATAGGCTATAAGGCTGAGGGGGACACCTCGCGCACTGCAACCTACATAAACCCCCAAGAAGGAGGGATGGAGTGAAGGAACCACACGAGGCTACAGGCAGCAGGCAGACAGGTCACGGAGACGCATGGAAATTCCTAACAGTTCCAGGTTCAAAGATCCGTCCCACTACTGGAGCTGCCTAGAAAGGGCTATAAACAAGCCGTCGACCAAGAAGATCTCTAGAGTCTACAGGGAGTACTCTTTACTATGAGAAAACCGGCGCGCCACCCGCCCGGCACTGCCATACGCCACAAAATTTAGAACCCTCTGAAAGATGAGAAGGAAATAGAATGAAAGGAAAATGGAAAGGGAATCTGGTAGATAAGAAACCACCCCAACATATGCCTACCGACCAGGGTAAACAATGAAAACTCCAAGCTTTAAAGTGGGCGGTCGATGGGAATCGAACCTGGGACCTCCCAAATGGAGGCCTCAAACGTTATCGCGGAGCCATCTTGCTTAGTAGCTCTGTAAACTAACTACATAGTAAATAACGTCGTTTCTAGGTAATCATGTACGCTCTATTTAACCGGCCACTATTTCTACTTTCCTTATCATGTATGTAGTAGGTAGAAATGCCTGTGTAGAGCATAACTTAAAAACAAAAAATCGGATAAACACCAAACTTGGTATGTAGGTTCAGTACCTTCTTAATATACGACAGGAAGTCTTTTAAGATTTAACATGTAATATTTTTCGAAATTTATAATTTTCTAAAAAAAATGGTTCTAACGATTTTGTATAAAATACTATATATTAGTGATATTTACATGAGAAATGAAATGCATATTTTGAATTTTCTGGGAATAATCTTTTAAGTCCTCTTCATTCGGAAGGAATGTTATATAATCTTCTATTACTAGCAAATGTTAAGCGACAGTACTAATGTTAAGCAACAGTACTACACGAGAAATATAGATCTCCTTAAAATGCACAATTTCCTGAAATAAATTTTTCGTGGCATCAGCCATTTCCGGGATATCCGTTATTAATGATTTGAATTCTTCTGCTCTTCGTCATTCTTTGAGGTCCTTTCAACATTCAGTTATTTCTCGCGATTTCATGGAAACAGTATGGAATTTTAAGACCAACATATAGCGTCCAGTTCTTAAACATTTGACTATAGCTGTTCCCTTGAGAGAATTGAATGTCTCACTATTGGAAGGCTAATTTGAAGAAGTTGTATTATAGTTCCGTTGTTGGGGAGCCGAACTTTAAGTAGTTGCAACCACGTGCGATACAAAATTTCCGGTGGTCTTCGCACCAATGTTTAGGAATCAACTTTGTATTTTTATGTTTCTGTAAATATTATATATATAATATATATATAACATTTATAATATAAATATTAAATATATATATAAAACATAAATATAATATATATATATATATTTATGTTTGCCTCGGGTGCGTCAGTATTAATTTATAGAAACACGTATCTCTTATCAGGGAGTGATGCGGCTAAAGAATGTAGACTTACACAAATTATAATTTTTACTTCAATCCTTTTATTAATCCTTCACACGATTAAATAACACTTCACTGGTATAGAAATCTGTGAGATTATTTATTAATTACTTGCACCTTTTAACACGTAAACTTTATAATATTCTCGCCGTAATGAATTTTATGTCTCACACTGCATACGTACCGAGCGAATGGACTGCTCAGGTACGCTGCCGTCTATCGACTGCCGTTTACCGCTTAAATTTGAAATTTTTTGTATTTCAAGTCTCTGATTGGCTAATCCTACTCCAATAGAACACTTTTATTTAACTTAAGGTTTTTCCGGATGTTGATTGGCTATTTATAAACTGTTTTAAAATGTTACATTATTGTTCTAAGAATTACTAGTAGCATTAATAAACTTTCCAGTTCATTATTGCCTCAAGGTTCCCTCATTGTTAGCAGCTTTCAGCTTATATTCCCACAGCTCCAACATCATTAAATTACGTAATACATTCACATAACATTATTATACATATACACAATAATATAAACTTAATACAATGACTGTTACATACATTTTATATATATTATATTATACACACATTGCTTTAAGGCGGGATGTTATTGAATTTATATTATATAATTAGACTGAAATCATTTAAGTGTTAAAAATACTGCTTCACCCTTTGTGTCTATAACCAAATGTGTAATGTAGCTATTTCTTCAAAAGTTTACTTGGATTAAAATGAAGTAGATTGAAAAATAGGCTTCAGTAAGAGTAGTTTATATACTCACTAATAGGCCAAAGCGGGTAGAGAAAGTAGTGTGAATGTAACACATCAGATTTTTACTTTCTGTTCTGCGTATTTGTAGTGCTGTTTGACATAAATTGCTTGTATTAACGAGATCTACATTTTTTGCGTTCATTTTTTGTTTCTCCATTACGGTTCACAAAATTCATTTATGATAAAGACGCTTCAGAGCATTCAAAATATACATATTTTTATTTGTCATAAGCTGATCTTTTAATCAAAAACGTTAGAGCCATTTTTTTAAAATGTGGAGGGTGTTTGGGGTGGGAGGATTTTCTTAAAAGACTTCAGGTCACATCTTGGAAGATGATTAACTACCTAGTTTAATATTTAACTGACTTTTCATTTGTAAGTTCTGCTGCTCAAACACACACACACAAACCTTTTTTTGAACAGCTCTTTTTTCTTTTTTGTTGTTCAGATATTTCAAAACGCGTACTTACAGTGAAATTTTGGTGTCAAATTGTTGGGTGGAATGCAATACTTCCTCTCCTCACTATAGTTAAGCAGTAGAGAAAATAAAAAGGATTTATTCTTTAGAAAGGAAAGAACGGAAGCGTTACGTTTCCAGCATAAAGTATATTAAATAATAACAGTATGCTTCCGCATGGAAACGAAAAATGGATTCTGGCTATAAAGGAAAGAAAAAATATACGTACATCCTAGTACTCAGGCAGAGGAAATGATGTTTTTGTGTTCGCTGTGGTGGAGAAGTACGACCCAGAAGTGTTTGTATTTAATTTAAAGAAGCAGCTAAGAGAATATAGAAGCTGAAAAGAACTTCAAACACGGATATTACAAAAATGACTAGAACAAAGAAAGAATAATAACAGCGAGTCATTTAGAGAGATCAGAGACGTGATAGCCGGGAGGTTGATACTTTCTTATAACTGCCTTGTTGGTTAGAATATGGCCATGGTTTTTTTCGGGTTATGAAGACCAGAGTCAAGAAGCCAGTGTGCTTGAACTTAATGACACGGCAATGTGGACAACATGGATTTATAATAACATTAATATGTGCTATTATACGCGGAAAGCAACATAATTAACCGCCATGTTATACAGTTGTTAGTAATTAATTTCATTTCGCGTAAATAATATTTGTATTATTCTATATTATCGAAAAAAGTATATGCTATATAAGTGCATTGGAGAATCTCGAAAGCAGGAAATACTCCACTTCATCTGGTATTTTGAAAATCTTCCTTTTTTCCAATGATGTACTTGCCACACTTGTGTCAAAATATAGATAGGATGTTCTAAAGTATGGTCCGTTATGCAATACAATAAGAATACTGTATACTTTGGTTAACTAATATTTTGTTCCATTTCATATACCTTAAGTTTTCTTCCCACACAGTATTCACGATCAATAAACTCTCATTCTGATTTAGAATGAATTTTAGTGGCTTCTAGTAGAAGTTAGCCACTAGTCCAAAAAGCAATTATACAATTTCTGAGATGCACTTTACGTACTGTACTTAGGAAATTGCGTTATTGATAGCAATGCTTTCAGGGGAGGATTCAAATAGAGATCTGGAAGTCAGATATTTATCACAAAGTAGTTGAAAGACAACAATTGTGGACCTGCAGGTTAATGTGATGTTAGCCAAAAACAGACAAATCGTTATTAATATCCTTCAAGAAGATTTCGTATATATACCGCAAATGTCCCTTAAGCCATTATTACAGCTAATTTTAATACAGAAAAGTTTAACTCCAAAAAGAGCCACACCTTTCCTAGATAACCTTTGGTAGAAGTTTGTGACGAATTCTAAAAGACAAGACAACTGTTCGATAAACATTGATAATAATTGGTAGAAAATTAATATAAGGTTCGAAGGCTTAGGTAAAAAATAAACTATCCAAAATATTTAGTAGCTCATACTTCATTGCAAAACAGATCTTGCTTTTAAAATACCCCACGTTCTATTGTTCTTTAGTTGCCACTTTTATTATAAATCCAGAGTTTGGAGCCCTCATAGTTTTGATTACTATCATTATCACTGCACAGAGTAAGTACTGTTTTCATGAATTGCAATTCAGAAATCGTAGAACGGGAAATTTTCAGATGTTTGCTTTCTCTACTTCTTACTTAAGTAGATTAAGTGTTACATTCCAACAAAGCATTCAGTACAGAGATTTTACCATTAATAAAGTTTTGGGGTTACTTAAGCTTAAAAGGAATTTTTATATAATATCTTTATGTAAGCGCGCTTGTGTGCGAGCAATACAACTCAAAAATAAAAAAATTGATTTGTTGCACTCACATGACTTTCTCTATTCGTGTACAAACTATTTTTACAAATGCTTATTCTCCATCCACTTCAGATTAATTGAGACAAACATTTGCAGAACTTATTGCTAGTTTTCTTGTAGGTGCAAGGGGAATATGATAGGCTTTAAGCGATAGTCAAAACCTTTAAGAGCTGCTTGCTATGTGGAGCATTCCATTCTCTTTGCATGTCCAGGACATATAAAAAGGAATAACGCATTCCTATTACAGAAAAGGTATAAGAAGTGGAAAATTCAAACAAACAACACGGAATATCTCGGAAATGGGTCACTCGACCAAAATATGACAAATTGTGTGTTTTAACGAGATCTGAATTTTTTGTGTGGTAAAATTTTGTTTATCTCTTGCGGTTTATCAGTTATGCGAAATTCACTCAGAATAAAGAGGAATTTTGAGGAGATTTTCAGAAAATTAAAGCTATGCATTTCACTTTTCATTAAAATATCTTATACATATGGCATTTTTATCAAAATTGATAGATCCATTTTTGATAAAATCAAAATTTTGGAAAAATATTCCATGTAAAGTGTAGTCGGAGAGTGGGAATTTTTTTTTAAAATCTTTGTGTCGGAACCTTAGAAGGTACTAAACTCAAATACTAAGTTTGATATTTATCCGCCTTTTCGTTCTCGAGTTGTGCTGTTATCTCTCTCAGACTCTCACACACTCACACACGTTTCAAAAAAGCTTTATTTGGATTCAGGGGACCTCAAAACATGTATTTATAGTAAAATGTCGAATGTTTTTAGTGGAATGCAATACTTCCCCTACTTAGTATACGTGGTAGAGAAAGTAAAATGAGATAAGTCATACTTACATGACAAACTAGCTACAGCTTTTGAAAAACAGATCTTTATTATAAAAGTCCAAGTGTTCAATTTTAAATTTATTTTTTCAGCTGTAATTTTTTATGCGTTTTAGTGTCAGGCTGTTTCTAAACATACATTGCGCGTTAATCAAGTTATGCTGCTTTAAATGTCTACCTACACTAGTTTTATATTGCGATGTAAATTCGTTTTCTTTTCCGAGTTATTTTTCCTACATTTTATGCTTTAAAATTCAACAAAATACCTACTTTTAAGATAATTTCAGCACCTTATTTTAAAATGAAAGCTGTAAAGATGGTGCAATACCGGTAGTAACATTTGCAGTTTTTTCAAGACTTTCAAAATTACAACTAATCTGTGTATCTATTTAATTGTTTATCTGTATATAAATATATATTATAACCCTCTATATTTGTCTTCTTCTGATATTTATTTCTACTAGAGTTTTCTCTTTTAAACGTAAGCATTTATTAATAACTTTTTTGAGTTTGGAATTTATTAACCAATAACTTATATTGTTTATTGAGGAAAAGTTAGATAAACTATTTTACTAAAAGATACAACTACATTGTGAAGGATCTCTAAAGAATAAAGGACTCATTGCTTTATGCAAATTAGACTTAAATTAATGGAATCATGTAAAATTAATTTATTAGTCGTGTATATTTCGCAAGGAGTTCAATAATTAATCATATACTTTCTAGACCAAGTCCATCCTAAATTACGAAATATGCCAGACGAATATGTTTTTAAAATGTGTGTATAGTATGTGTAATAGTTAATATATAGTTCCTTAGATATTAAACTTCACATTTAAGCCTATACCATCTAAAGTTACAAAACGAAGACTGCACCAAATTCCCTCTTAGCCAAACAGCACTTTGCAACGAATAAAAAAATATATATGTTGCATAATTTATAAATAGCCGTGAAGTACACTTATTTCTTATTGTATTTTATATAAATGTAGACCATGAGAGGGAGAGAGAAAAACAATACAATTCTTACTCCTTAAAATATTCAGAGTATTTCAAATGACAACTTCTCATATCATTAACCATAACCTAAATATTCGTTTTATCGGACTGAAATACGGCATGCTGTAACTCAATATTTACATAAAATTTAAAGAAGGGTTTTGGAACCATAGGGATAGCCTACATTTGAGTGACTATCGGGAAATTAACGAGTGTGTGAAGAAAAATTAAGAAACGTCTTTGGATGTTCACAGGCCACAAACAATTGTTCAGTGCATGAAAAAGTTTTCCTTAGAGGCACAGTCTAAACTAAAATCTGAGTGGGGCGTGGAGAAGTACATAAAAACAGGTACCCATTTGCTCCATTAGCAAGAAGGAAAAATCGTGAGTGCATATCTTGGCAAGCTGTACTGAGGAATGGAGGGAAAAAATTTACCGCGATTCTTTGCCACCTTGAATGGAGCGCTAAGGGCATGTTGGACGCTACTGGTAGGTGGGTAAGAGGTGGAGAGAATAAGTAAATTTTAAGGCGAGACAGCCAGATCTGAGAAGGTTGAAGTAGTTAAAGTAGAAGGCACAGCTAAAAGTACCGAATTTTAAGTTGGGCTTTATTTAATATGTTATTTTATGTAAGTTTTCACTTATTCTTGGTGTATTTATGTTTTTAACTGTTCTCTGGTAATATAATACGACATAGAAACGTATTCTAATAGGTTTACCGTTGTTTTGATGATTAGTTTTATATTTAAGATAATATATTTCAATATACGTGTCATACTTATTTTTCGTACAGTAGTTTTTCTTGTATTGGAAGTTCTTTTCCTATATTTTGCCGGTTTGGGTATTTCTTTATTACTCTGTGTGTTATAAAGGCACGTTCGGTCTGTAGAACCCGTGCAATTAAGTATATCATACTACTTTAATTTAAATAAATATATTCATTCCGAATTAAATATACTTGATATATTTAATATATAAAATCATATATGTTTAATAGGTGCGATTCTCTTCACATAAACCCGTTGCTAATAAAATCGAGTGGTAACATAAAAACAAGAGGGTTGTTCCTCCATGTTACAAAACCAAATTTAGATCTCTTGGTTGAATATCATAATGGGCAAACATATATCTTAATGTGGACACAATACTTATTTTACATGTATATAGGGTATACATTTTTTATATGTAAATTGTAATATTAGATGAACTCCTGCAAATATTAAAAATCTGATTTTTTCCCATGAAGACTAATAAATAAAGCTCTCTAAACCGCAGAAGCTTTTAGCGCAAGCTGGCATCCTCCTTAATATGTTGTACTGTACACCTATTACTTCAGCGGTTTAGAACTTTTGAGGCAGAAGCAAAATTTAATAGCAACATAACAGGCTTGGCAGATGTTTCTGGCTGTTGCGGTGAAGAACGGAGGTGAGTGAGCCCATTTCTGTTGCGGGTAACTCCCATCAGGCGCTTGAAGCTGTTGCAACAGGTTATGTACGAAACAGCTTTAATGGGAAAGGCGTTTCCAAGTAGTAGTTGCTGTTTTATCTCCCACCCCTGCTTCTTGTTTGCATGTAACTTACAAAGAATTAGGGCATATGTACAGGATGGACATTTAAGTTGAGACTGTACAATATCTCCAAAACTAAGCGTTGGAAAAGGGGTTGCTGGATATTATGGGGGAAAGTAAATGCCATTAGTCGTGCTTTATTTGAAGGACGTCGTGTTGGTCATTTTGGGTTAATTCCCGTTTAAAGAAACTTAATTTATCCTAAAATGATCATAAGGTCCTCCAAACAAAACACGACTAAGGCATTTACTTCCCTATAATATCAAGCAACTTTTATTAAAGACATTTTTTTCTACAAGTTTAGTTTTGGAGATGTTGTACAGTCTCAATTTAAACGGTCCAACCTGTATATAAATTAGAAGACGATTTTAATGGGATCCGTACGGCAGCTATATGTACGGAGAGCCAAATATCCCTGGACTCCATCAAGAACCCCATGAATCACAAAGTATTAATTCAGTATCAGTGCTGGAAAGGTAAAATCAGACGACCGAAAAATCGCCTTATCCTACACATGGCATGTGTGCAAGAATTACCATTAATTCACAGTATTTGTTACAGCGAAGCCATTAAAGAAAAATAACAGGACATATACTTCAAATGGTTAAAGGCAAATATGAGGCATTTGTAAAGAGATTGTGGATCTACTAGCAAAGAAGGCAGCAAATAACAATGGCATTGAATAATAATATTATCACTATTATTATTATTATGCCGAGGAGTTGCAGTCATAAAAGGCCTGGACCTGCCAAACACAATGCCGGCTCATGTCCACATACGCACGGTAGAGGTGAGCGATCATCCAACAGATACAGGGAGATGATATGGCCAGCATCATGCATCCCCAGCCGGAATGTTGGCCTCCATGGCCGGGATCGCTGCCTATTGCAATTTATTTTCTTTGTTTTATTTATGGACGCTCTTTAACTAGTATGGTCCTTAGCACCTCCTTCTATAGTACTGAGTGGGCACCGTCCTATACCCGAGATTTAAAATTCGCAGTTACGGGGTTGCATCAAATCCGGACACATTCTGAGGCAGTATTTTTAACACTTAAATAATTTCAGTCTAATTATATAATATGTAAGTTCAATAACAGCCCGCCTTAAAGCAATAAGTGCATGTAACAATATATAAAAAATGTATGCAACAGTCATTGTATACGTTTGTGTTATTGTATCTATGTGTAGTAATGCTGTGTGAATGTGTTACGTGATTTAGTAGTGTGGGAGCTATGAGAATAATAGGTTAAAAGTTGGTAACAATGAGGTAATCTTGAGGCAATAATGAATTTGAAAGTTTAAATGCTACTAGTTATTATTGGAGCAACAATAAGTAAATTTTGAGACAGTTTAATAAATAGCCAATCAACAACCAGAAAATCTTTAGTTAAATGAAGGTATTCTATTGGAGTAGGATTAGCCAATCAGAGACTTGAAATACAGAAATTTACAAATTTAGGCAGTATAAATCAAGTCAGTTGCTTGTAAACAGTGCTCATAACTGGACGCGAGACACGTCTCAAGAAATTTAATAGGCATTCGTGTGAAACGAAAATAGTTTTACGTGTTAAAAAATGCCAGTAATTAATTAAAGAATCTCACAGCTCTCTATATCAGTGAAGTGTTAAATAAATTGTATCAAGGATTAATAAAAGGAGTGGAGTAAAATTATAATCTGTGTAAGCCTGCATTCTTCAGTCGCACTACGTCCTGCCAAGACATTCATGTGTCTAAAAAAAAATATAAATACTGACGCAGCCGAGGCAAACATAAATATATAATATCTAAAGAAACAGTCAAATTACAAAGCTAATATCTTTAAACTTGGGGCGAAGGCTACCGGAAACTTTTTACCATACGTGCGGTTGCAACTACTTCAAGTTCGGCTCCCCAACAGTCGAAATATAATACAACTCCTACTTCAAATCGGCTTTCCATACGTGAAGCAACAACCCACTTCAAGTTGGCTCCAAAGCGTGGTGCAAACAACGTAAAGATATTATCTACTTCAATTCCGTGGCCAAGAACCAGAGCTTCCACTGTGGTCCATAGCACCACGGCGCAGAACGACCTGGAATTATATTACAACAAAATGCAGGATATAAGCTACGAGAAATGGGAAAGAGAATGGTGATTACTAGAGAAGGGATCTTGGTCAGGTTCGTAGTGGAAATAGGTGCGCGTGTCGGAGTATACGGTGACAGAGCTCGGGTTTATCTTCTGTGCAGTCCATTGCCGTGCACAACGACATGCGGAACCAGTTGTCTTGAACTGGTCACAGCGACACTAAACAGGTTCACGTTACTCCTTAGTTGCTGTGTTTTTTAATTTAAATATAAATTACTACAATACAATGAAAAACTATGCCAAAGACGAAGACGTTTAAAATTAAGCAGATGATAAAGGAATGTCCTTCAGGGAAAATCGGTAAGATATTACATGAACACTGTGCAACAAATATTTATACTTAGATATTGTGACAACAAAAACGTAAATTATTAGCGGAAAAGGGACGGATAATTGAATTCCCGTCTACATCAGACGTGCTTATCCATAAAATATAATCCGAGTTCTTCGAAAGCATACCATATGTTGATATCCGCCAACATTCCTTTTTATAAAGTAAGTAGTCCATAGTTTAAACAATGTATTGAAAAGTACACCCGTAAAGCAGTTTTCGATCTGAATCAAGTTTGCGCAAAAATTATTTACTATACCTATGTTCTGAAAGAGTTCTGAATAAAATTTCACACAGTGTAGCATTATAAACCTCGGGCCAGTGTAGATGAAAGCATCGATGTTGCCTGTAGGTATTGGAAACATGACTATAGGAATTCTCTCACTTGATGCCCATAGCAAAAAATATTGTCTTATGACAGAAGTACTGGAGAAGGTCATAAAGCTACTGAAAATCTCTTTTGAAATCAATGACTCTTCTCTGGTCCATGGGTATTAAACGAGAACATATGATGCTTTTTGTGACAGGCTACTCATGTGGTAAAATCACCAAAACTAATTAAGAAAATGTATCCACACACCATTCATGTGACAAGTATGGCCCACGGTTACCACAGGATGGCGGAGGAGACGCGCTCATATGCTGTGGGCACATTCATTGCAAACGTGAAAAGAGTATTCTCAAACGCTCCTTGAAGAATAATTACATTTAAGAAATGGCAGCAGGCGTGTCATTACTCCACAGCCGATAATTACTAATGGGGAAATTGTGACCAGAGGTATTAAAGAGGTCTTACAAATTAAACTAATAAATAAAATATACAGATTACTTAAAGGAGCAGTAAGTCAATTCTCCCCAAAAATGTGTTTGTAAATGGTATACTATTATAACTTTGTCAAAAGGTCAGACAATTCAGAGATGGTAGGCTGATGCTCGTTGGAAACGAAAGACGTACAGTATGTTCTAACACTTGATAAATCCTTAATAGCTTTACAACTACTTCATTACAGTCAGGATTTCATGTTACATAAGATTACACTTCTTTGATTTTAAAGATACTTTAAAATAACGCTACAAATGTAATGTCCCTCAAGTTGGGACGGAATAAATAATACGTTATTGTATATAGCTCTTAGATGCATTTTATATAATTGCAACGTTTGCATTACTAGCAACACATTGCAGTCTAAATACACGACAAGGAAACAGCTATTTTTAGCGGTCACAAAAGTGAGATAATTGTAAATTTCACTATCAAACAGCTTCATTCCTTATTTTTGCTGCGGATTTCAGTGTTATATTATTCTCCAAATCCACATTTCAATGCCATCAATCATATTTCCTCACTTCGTCGCCGTAAATCGCAGTGCCATACATCGCGCAAAGCACGTCCCCAGGACCTGACTTCGTTCTTTCTTCAAGAATCTACAGAAAATGTTTAAGGAACAATTTAAAGCAATTAATGTAAATACAAGTTATAAGGTTATAAGCTGATTATGTACTATGTTATTAAATAAACGGTAGGTCCCTCGGTGTTTTAGCCAGGGGTAGGAATTTTTACTTTCGGAGTAAGAGTAGTCAAGTGTAGCGGCGTGTTTCACTTACTAGGGAGTAATGTAACAAGCAGCAACAAGCTCAGTACCCTACATACTCCACTCCTTGCCTAAAACACCCGTAAGTAGATGATTTGACTATCCTATTGACCAATGGTGCTCATATACAACGAAAAGCACGTAAAGCTATTAGAAGGATATAAGCATTCTTTTAATTCTTTCCTTCTAAATTCGAGACAAACTTGGATAAAGAAAAATGCGACTGCTGTCTCCAGCAACTTAACGCAACCAAGCAAAACAAACGAGTTTCAAGCTACAGAACTAAAAAAGAAGAAACCTGGCACTAAATGATATCGGAGTTATTGCGTTTACATGCTCTGGTGCACAAAAGCATAAATTAAGGAGTGTACAAAGGACTGCAGGATATATCTTGGAAGTTGTCCTTTAATTTACACAGATCTTACACTGAATGCGTTTAGAAGCGTTCCCCATACAACCCAGACTTGGCACAGACGTTTAAGCGACTACCTGACGCCCATGCCGCTTCTAGGTTGGCTATGGTTTATCGGCTATCGTTCACTAGGAGCTTTAGGGTGGATAAGGAAAGCACATTGGCAGGAAGCGCAAATGGCAATTTTATCGGCAATAAAGAAGTGCAAACCTGGTGGGTATAGGTAATAACTCTAACCCCTCGTGTGATTGATACATTCTTATAAAAGAGTAACAGTTTTCCTTTGCTGTGCTCCAGCAGTTTATATGGCTCAGTTCATGATACAGCCATTTAAAACACCTTACATAGAAGCATTATTAAATGTAATTTTAGATCTCACTATAATATATCTTTCATAGAATACAATTCGTTTTTGCAATTCATATTTCCAAATTTAATTCCAAGGCTACCACAATAAATCGCTGGACGGCTGTTTATGGACTGCGAAATAGAATTGTGCCAATTCTTAAAATTATATGGTAAAATATTTTTCCAACGTCTTATGACGTCGAATATAAAGTTTAAAAGAAATGGGTGATAGGCGAACTCCTTGTTGTAGTCCTTGATTTATCTCTACCTATACATAATGAAGTGATTGTTTTAGTCCTCCTTCAATTCTTATAACTGTTCCTTAATAAAGACTTTAAGTTTCCCTTATTATTTTGTTCCTTAAGCCTTTTAAGTACCTGCTATGATTTTATGCTTTATCGAAGGCTTTCGAATAGCTAACAAATATATATGAAGTGGGGGATTAAATCTAGAGAGTAAGAAAGGCTGCTGACATAGAACAAAGATACTGCAACTTGTTCAGGGATTAGGTTTTGGGAAACAATGAAGGCATCCTTTCCAATGAGGTTGCACAATAAGCCTTTCGGGTTGAAGTGCGACAAGTGTACAAACTCTAACAAAAACTTCACGTCCGTTCGTTCATCCATTCTAGATTACACTTTCTATTAAATGATCAGTATTTGGAATTCTATTTGGAGGCAGGTTCCAATTACATACCATTCAGTGTAGCTTCTAAAGGATTCCATACCTACCACTTACTATGAATTAAAGGGTAATGAATGGGGAGGAAAGGTTGCGATGAGGGACAACTCAGGGTGGACAGATGTGGTGCTGACAGTAGTGCAGTCCATAACGTTTCTAGGTTGTGCATCCCAAGAGTGAATCCTCTCTACCCTTAATTCATATTCGGAAAGAAGGTTTTGATAGTAGGATAGGAAAGTACTGTCCTCAAAGTATATGCTCCGCATACGCTGTACACCATCCTCCACTGTACCAGGTTCTGCATCTCTAAAAGAGATGGGCCCTTCAATGCGCATCTTAGCCGTTACAGCCTGAGCTACGCTCGTTCTTTCTATGAATTACACAATATTTTAAATCAGATTTTGACAGATTTGGATTGTACAATCGTGCTCCGTGGTTACCAAGCTGGCATCTAGTTCCCGAGGCCGTGGATTTAAACCCAGCGGAGTGCAATGGATATTTTTGGGCGTAAAAATCCTTACCATGGCTTCCATCGGAAGGGAAGTAAAGTCGGTGATCCCGTGTCGTAGATCTACGGCATGTAAAAGAACCTCAAGCCTGATAGAGACCTTTGAGCAATATTTTCGGTTTTCATGCCCAGTATAGAATGGGACACTAAGGACCGCGGCAGTTAAAGGGTGTCCATAAATAAAAAGCTCAATTTAGTTTTGGATGGCACAGTTTCATTTCTACGTTTACTGATTACATTACTCCGATTATTCAGCTACATTAATTACTTACTGGCACTAATGTTATCACCCATTATAAATTTCTAATTGTATAAACTATTCTAAAGCAGAAACTTAAGTTCCTATTCAAAATTTCATCACATGTAATATTTCAAACTCAAAAACCATGATGTGCTGCAATCACATAATTTCCCTACTTATTCTTACAAAATTCTTGTAAACCGAGATAAACCTTGATTGCAAATTTACACAGGTCCACTTCAGTGGTGTAAGGGTAGCGTGTCTGCCTCACATTCAAGAGGTCCCGGGTTGGAATTTCGGCTATGGTGAATTATACCGATAAGGTTTTATCCCCTTATCCTGAAAGATTATATCAGAAAAGATTTGATGTGCTACATTCAGATGACTTTCTATACTCTTTATCGTTTATTAGTAGCTATACAAATTATTCTTACGAAAGTTTGTTTTTATATCTACTTCATTTTAATCCAGATAAACCCTTACAGAAATAGTTACATTAGACATTTCGTTATAGATACAAAAGAAAAAGCAATAGTCAAACGTTTAAGAACTGGATGCTGCATGCGGGACTTAAAATTCCATACCGTTTCATGCAATCTCCAGAAATAATTGAAAATCGCTGCGACTTAAAACATTGACAAAGTATTGAACAAATCGAAGCATTATAAACTGATATCTCGGAAATGGCTGATGCCAGAAAACATTATTTGTAATAAATTGTTTGTTTTAAAGAATTTTACATTTCTTATGTAGTACGTTTTCGTCTATCCTTAACGTTTACGTTATACAAGGCTATAAAAAATGCTAATCGAAGGAAGAGGACCTCACAGCCAATTCCCAGAAAATTAAAAATATACATTTTACTGTTTATGTAAATATCTTTAATATATCTTTAATATATGGTATTTTAATAAAAATCATCAGAGCTATTTTTGGTAAAATCAAAAATGTTTTAGGTAAACGGTAGTTTCCGGTAGGGGGATTTTCTTGAAAACCTCTGTGTCATATCCTTGCAGATACTGAGCCTAAATAACAAGTTTGGTATTTATCCGAAATTTCGTTTTTGGTTTATGCTGTTCAGGACATCACACACACACATACATGCGCGCGAACCTTTTTCTAAACCTTTTTTGCATTATTCAGGGAGCAAAACATGTATTTCCGGTGAAATCTCGGTTTCGAATTTCTTAGTGGAATGCAATACCTGCTCTACCTACTATGTACCTGGTAGAGAAAGTAAAAATTAATGCTTGTATTAACTGTATATATTTTGAGAGTCGGAGAGATAAAAGAGTATTCAAATGTTAATTTTAAGTCCAGGTATAGTGACCTAGGTACCGAGATTATGTATTAAGATTTTATTGATCTTTTTTTATGGATCTCGGGCACATCTGAGCATCATTTCACCCGTTTAATTCACTGTTCATATGACCTAACTGGTTAAAGGACGTTAAGTCTTAAAAATTCGTTGTAGGTATGCAGTAGATTAAAGCGATAGAAAAGGTAGAATCAGATGACTGAAAAATTCAATGCCATAGCCGGGATTTGAACCACGGATCTCCCGGTCTCCGTCCGGTTGCTCTAACCACGTGCCGGCATGTTGCCATGGTAGCTCAGTGTCCAACACACGGCTTGGGTGAAAGAACAATTAATTCCATAAAGCGATAGAGTTTTAAAAAGCGGGCCACTCTATGTTGGTTTTGGAATTGCATTCCTTGCAGGATTAGGAGTAAGAGACAAATAACGACTTAGCATTTGAGGAAACATTATTCAAAACAATAATAAAGAATACCTCGCAAATTATTAACGCCACAAAACGCTTTATTGGACGTAAATTGTGTATTTTTACGAAATCTACATGTGTAAGTAGTAACATTCTATCAATAAAAATTTCACAGTGCCTTCGTTTTGTGCCAAGGCCATAAACGCCTTATATGCATATCGGCCTAGACGGAGTGAGCTCGGTATTATGTCACTGCGCAGATGCGGCGCAGGAGGTGTCGAGGGTACGTCTCTAAGCTGTGAGCTGTCTCGGTCGTTGCTTTATCTTCGTGCTGTGAAGTGTTTCGACAATACGTGTGGTTTTCTTATTTCATCTGTTATTCTCGTATTAGTCCACGTAAATGCCTGCCAACAAATTCACGCTTGAACAGTGTATTTTTATGTACGATACATACGCGAAAACTGAACCATGTAGACAGGTAAGTAGAAGTTTATAGGAACAATCTCTAGACCATAGACGAACATAAAAGCAGAAATTATGAACTTTACGCAAGAAGAACTTATGCATGTGAATTTGTAATTCCATCCGACGATATCAAGCATGTCTTCACGCTGATGGACACCACTTTCAACACTTGTAACAAGCTTAGTACTCATTACATGTATGTTAATAACACATGTGAGTAAGTAACATGGGAGTTGTGGAACGGAAAACCCGCAGTGCGGTAGACTGTGTGTGGAGCACGCATTCGCGCGATCTGCGGCCTTGCATAAATCGAAGACATTGTACAAAACTCATTCAGAACGAAGGGGACTTTACAGGACATTTCCAGAACATTCAAAATATGTATTTTAATATTCATGTGAATATCTTAAACATATGGAAAGTTTAATCAAACTCATTAGTTATTTTTTTTAATAAAGCAAACTTTCCATTAAAAGGACATGCAGGAATTTGCTTAAAACTCTTCGTGTCGCATCCTGAAGTTAAATACCAAGTTTTTAACTGATTTTTAATTTTTCATTTAAACTTTTCACACACCAGACAACTCATTTTAAAGATGCTTATTTTGAATTTAAGGAGCCTAAAACATTATATTTCCGGTGAAATTTCGGCATCGAATTTTTGGGTTCAAGGCAACATTTTGTCTGAGAAAGTAAAAATGATTCGTTTTTCCCAATAACTTTGCTCAAGTTTATTATCTCTTGCCCAACTTCAATTAGAGTCGGATGATTTGCTGTGGTCGTTTCTAACGCATCCCACTGTGGCCTATGACCTTCGGGGATACCACATTCCACCAAGGCATGACTGGGCTCATTTCTGAGGTTGAGGCACATAACGGGCAATATCTGTTGCTTCCGATGGTAAGGTCATGAGGATGGCGGTGAAATGAGAGGACCTACAGCTCTTATCGTGGACTTCGAACCACGCTCGGCCTTGGGGATGCCTCAAATGAGCAAGTCAAAGATGAAGGTGTGGATAGCATCGACTTAAAATCGAGACGAGAATCGAACCCCGGACTCAGTACGAGTCGGAAACGAAATCACTGTGCTAACCCGACGCTGGACGATTTATTGTAATTATTTTTTATGTAAGCGTGCCTATATTATACACCGCGCGTATAGAGATGTCACGTTTTACAGTCCAGAGGTTAGGTAGCGGTCACTGCGTAACGGATTCGCGCTACGCCGCTTACAGCTTCCAGTCATATTACATTCCCTCCGACATATAATAATTATAAATCTCTGGCTGTAAGGAAAGAGCTGAGGGGGCTTTGCATTGTCTGGACCTTCCGTCTTCTCTACCACGAGGCTGTGGAATTGCAAATTAGTGTCTCCTAAATTTCTGCGCAATTAATTGTCTTGTTTCTCTGGCAGGATGTTGACGAAGGCTTGAATCCGAGTGCAGCGTTCCTTTTGTGAGAACCAGAGTCAGCCTGGTAGAAAAGGCAAATCTCATTTCATTTGACAGCAGCTCAGCGGCTTCTTGCGGTGCAGGGGCGCGAGCTCTCGGATTTGACTCGCATTACTCGCTTCTTTGTGCACCTCAAGGGATTAGGATATAGCTGAGAGCGGAGAGACTTTTTTTACAGCGAGTGTCAGTAGTTACTCAGCTGGCCCCAGTGACATACTCTGGATGATGAGAACGTAGTAAGGAAAACATAAACGGCGATATTAATTTTGTAATTTATTATATTTATATCCATAATAAAAAATGTGTTACAATCACATGATTTTCATTATCTGCATCATTTATTAATGATCTTATCTTACGAAAGTCTATTTTTATGCCATAATCCATTTTAATCGAAATGAACCGCTGCAGAAATATTTACATTATACATTTCGTTATAACTGCAAAGCGAATATCGAAATCCGAATATTTCATAACTGGACGCTATATATGGTAGCATACTCTTTCCATACAGCCTCGAGAAACAACTGAACATCGACAATATTAAAAGAATGACAACATATTGAACAATTCGAAACATTATTGATGAATATTTTGGCAATGGGTTATGCCGCAAAAAATATTATTTGAAATAAATTGTGTGTTTTAAAAAGAGCTACATTTCTTTTGTACTGCGTTTTCGTCTATCGCTTAACGTTTACTGGTTACTCAACGTTATACAAAATTCCATCCGAATGAAGAGGACTTCAAAGGTTATTCCCAGAAAATTCAAGATGTATATTTTATTTCTAATGTAAATATCTTTAGTATATGATATTTTAATCCAAATAATTAGAGCCACTTTTGAGAAAATAAAAAATTATGAAATGTCTTCCATGTAAAGGGTAGTGTTGGGGTGGAGGATTTTCTTAAAAATCATCGTGTCGCATCTTAGAAAGCTACTGAAGTTTAATACCAAGTTTGATGTTTATCCGACTTTTCGTTTGTAAGTTATAACGTTTACAGACACACAAGCGCACAGACCATTTTTCAAAACAGTGCGTTTTGGATACAGGGGACCTCACAAAGCCTATCTATTTCGAATTTTAGGTTGGAGTGCAATACTTCCTCTATTTTACTATGGGTAACTAATAGAGAGCAGGTAAAAACAAAGATTATAACATTAGATAATAGAAATGTAAAAAGTAAATTTTTATTCTGCGAAGATCATTAAAATAAAAATATATTTATTACCGAAGATAAGAGAAATCACGTTTAGAACGAGATCAACTCTCGCGTATAGCGAGATTCTTGAAACAATACGTTAAAAACAAGATCAACTCTCGTGAACAGTGAGATGTCAGATGTTTTGATACTTTTTTGATTCCCTAGCAGACATTTTCAGTGAAATTATATTCAACATGTTTTGCCTTACACCAGACAATGAAGGGATTAAATGTTACATCGTATTGCTTTATGGATTTTTTAGATAAGTACTTCTGTTGTTGTTCTTTCTGCTGCTTCTGTAATTTCACCTGGCTCTTCCGTTTCAGTTTCTTCTGAATTCATAATTGCCGCCATTTACTCTTTATGTAGGTTATTCTAGATAAAAGAATAACGTTTTGGATCAAAGAAAGCAAGGTATAGGTTAACTCCACAACGAATTGCGATAAATTGAAGTATGCGACCGCCACGAGAAATTAATCATGTAAAAATACATGATAAATAAAACCTAATTAAAACAAATCGAACTATTAAACACGTGCAAACACAAAGGTTTCCATACCTTGAACTTGATACCAGAGTTGGTCACATGGAGTACACTATGTTGAAAGTTGAACTTTTAGGTAAAAACAATGTTTTAAGTCATTATTAAACTGGTTTGTGTAAAACTTTCCTATGTTCTTGCTTTAGAATTATGTTCCCCTCTGTGTAGTGTGTGCGCCGTATATTAAGGAGGATCCGTAGACGATCCTGGTAAGGTTGTTGTCAGGGGTTTTTACTTATCCTTAGACGAAAATTTCGGGAACTCTATGTACCCCGGCTCATTTGAGCATCATTTTGTTCATTTGCCTTCTGATACGACCTACTGGTAAAACTAAAATAGTATTGAATACATTTTAAATGTTGCTCTTTTGGATACTTCTTTGCTTGATGGATTCAATGTTTATTCCTTTTAATCTATTACCAGGGGAAGTATAGAATATATTTTTATTACTTTCTCTATTACGTATAGTAAGTAGGGAAAGTATTGTATTCCACACAAATATTCAATACGGAGATTTCACCGGAAATATATGTTTTGAGACCCCCTGAATCCAAAAAAAAGTATTTTTGGAAACATGTCCGGGTGTGTGTCTGTGAACAGCATAACTCAGAAATGAACAGTCGGATAAACACCAAACTTGGTATTCAGGTTCAGTATCTTCCAGAGATGCGACACGAAGGTTTTTCAAGAAAATCCCCTCACCCCAGATTACCCTTTACATGGAACATTTTTCGAAAATTTTAATTTTCTCAAAAATGGCTCTGATGATTTTGATTAAAATATCATATGTTTAAGAGATTTTCATGACAAATGAAATTTATATCTCGAATTTTCTGGGAATTTCTCCAAAAGTATTGTTCATTGTGAACGACTTTTGCATAACTGGTAAACTATGAGATAGACAAAATTTATCTACACAAAAAATGTAGATCGCGTTAAAATACACAATTTATGTCATATACATTTTGTTGTTGTTGAGTGAATCATTTTCGAGTTATTGCTTGTTATTCCCTTACATTTTCCAATAATTGTAGTTTTTCTCAAATGGGAATTCGTTATTGATTTTTTTATGTCCTGGACATACAAAGAAAATGAAATGCGCCACATAGCAACCAGCTCTTAAAAGATTTGACTATCGCTTAAATACTACCATATTCCCCTTGCACCAACAAGAGCATTAGCAATAAGATTAACATCTCGATTAACATGAAGCATATGGAGAATAAGCGTTTGTAAAAATAGTTTGTGCAAGAGTAGAGAAAGTCATGTGAGTGTAACACATAAGATTTTTTTAAATTTAAGCATTGTTCCTTTCGCTATTGTTACTCAGCCCAATGATTGCATGCTAGTCCTGTTGACGATAGAGAAAAGTGTCGCAGGGGTGAAAGCTCTGGTCTTAGTCATAATGTGCTGTAACAGGCCGCTGGTGGCCAACTGTTGGCACAAGATACTCTTGACTAATTGGTGAACATGCGGTGATAGCGTGGCTAACTATAAAAAACTCACACAAGAATGAGGCGGTTAATTTTGGTCGACCCTACTGACACATATCCTACACAGCGTCTATTCTTTTCCAGCAAGGCTAATTGAAAGACCAAAAGCCAAACTGGTTAAGTGGACGTGAAACGGCTGTTCCAAGACAACTATTTAATTCTATAAGCAGATGTCGAGGGGGAAGTTCGGTTCGAATTGAAATGTTGTGTCCATGAAGTGAATTGTGTTTATATTTATGCGCATAGTGTCCATTTTTATTACCCTTGAGGTTACAAGTTCACCATTGTAGTCCATTCGTTTGTTTGTTATTCTTATGAATATTAATGGTCAAATAAATTTCCATTCAAATCACGTGTGCACCAAGAATATCGATAATTTATTCCTATTTTGCACCTCAATTTATACCTGCATCTGTTCAAATTTTATTTGCCAGCCAAATTTGGTCATGTTGAAGCAGCTGACAAATTTCGCAGAAGAATTTTTAACGTTTGTTCATTGAATTTGAAACCACAAAGAATAACACTAAATTTTACACAATAAACACTTACATGTCAAAGTACAAATAGTGTCCAGTAGTTATTCCGTGTTTAAAAGTATGCACCCATTAAACGGAAGCCCAATTGAGATAAATGCTAAGTACCTAAATTACAAATGATGTGAGGAAAAATTCATACAACTTTAAAATATAAAACATGGAAAGATACAGGATTGAAAGTTTATAAAACTATAGCTGTTTCTGAGTGTAGAATGTAGCCTGCAGAGATGAACTCGTTCAAAAGAACCAAATGTTTAACAAAATTAGTTCAAATATGCAATGGAGATACAAGAACAAAACCTTTTTCCAATTAAAGGGTTTACAAGAAAAATTGTCAAATATTTTTCAATATGTGACTAGCTTGGACAAGACTTAACAAGACCTGGAAAGACTTGACAGTGTCATAAATATGTATTTACAAGTTGTCTCCTTGCCAACCCGAAAACCCTCAGAACACGTTGATAATTTAACAGTCGCAAAGCAATTTACTATTTGCGTCACGGTATAACAATTTGCAATGAAATAGTGCTCTTTGTTAATATTATGCAGCACTTTCACGTATTATATCCAATGAAATCACATTACGATTATGGAATACAATGGAAATAACACCAACTATTAGGTTAACTACACTTCAAAACATTGCATTAATGTATACTTAGTTTGGAAATCTGTCTGGCAATTATTTATTTATATGCCTTCATCTTGTGGCAATCCACGGAGCCCTCGACGTACAGACATGGTCAGCTTATATATAACCCAATCAGTACCCATTGGATATACTTTGGCCTCGTAGTCATTTTTGTTTACTTTCCGATTTCGTGACGCACTGTAAATACTCGCATTTCATTGGCCAAAGCCATCAAATAATCGTCAAATCTCTGACCGCTTAGAACATGTCCTTATTTGCTTTCAAGACTTTAAAAGTGTTGGAAACATTTTGACAAGAAATGTTGTGAGGTTGTGACAACTCTTGAAAAGTCTTGCAAAGTATTGAATTTGATAAACATTTGATCGCGTACAAGCAGCTTTAAGTAAATTATAAAATAAAGGAATATCAAGAAAAATTGTTAAACGTCATACCTAGGAGTAGAAGTTGGATTAGGTGCGAGGTGTCTATGACTCTGATGAGTGTCCCCGACAGGGAGGGCTGAAGTGAGAGTAGACAGAGGGCGGCCGGACCAGGAGGCACAACAGGGCAGGGGACAGGGTCCCTACTTTTTTACAGATTGCAACGCCGAAACTTTTAACCATGAAACAGACCAAGCAGATAAAAGGTGAAGTTAAATGAAAAAGGAGCTTCACGGGATTAAAAAAACTTCTGAGCATTCGCCTAGCGACCTGGAGAGACTCGCAAAGAAACCCATAGACCAGGAAGGTCGGCCGCGGAAATCGAACTCACGACTTCCCGAATGCGGGCCGCCTGAGGCATTCCGCTCGTTAACCTAAGGCAGCATATTATTGTAAATCAAAGGCTAAAAGGAATTTCGGAAGACTCACGTATGAGAAGATGGAAGGAACAACTTAGAGGGTGGAACGTGCAATTTGCCTAGTCCAAGAAGTGGAAAAGAAGCAGAAAATAAACGGAAGTTTTAGTAACTCACCTTAATTAAATGCACAATTCCTATCAGTTATAAACTTTAAATAAAATACCCATTATTTCGCACAAAAGGTAGATGAAATGTTTTTGACCTTGTTTCACACATAACTCTGCAATTACTCTATGGAGAACTACGCTGAAGGCAGCAACTTTGTTCATTTTAATGCATGTAACATAGCAGGTTTAATGCGGTTTTACTCAAACATAAAGAATCTCACTTTGTATGTAAAACCTTTTAGGAGATCTAGAAGATAATACACTCCGCACCATAATGCAGCTGCTGTACTTCAGCTTTACGAGTTTTCTTAATTTATAACCGCTACAAAGAAAGCGGTGCGGGAGCGCCGAGTCATTTTGTTACCATCACTTCTGCACGGGTCGACACAAGATCTAATAACTTATAAGGCAGGCTTTCGTGGCCCTAGTGCTTTAGAGTCAAAACTTTGTCGGTTAGTGCGATGTTAGCTTAACTTAAAATCTTCTCATCAAGCATGTTGATATCTCAGTGGATTTTAATAGTATATTGTGATAAAGTGCTGTGGGTGCATCTTTGGAGAGCGATGAAGTGTTTGAAGATTGGACTGTGAAGCGCAGGAGATTAAGCACCGATCCAGGAATGAGGATATTATGAAGGGACGCCGAGCGACCGGAATCAGGAGTGACGGCTTAGCAATGACAAGGTCCCTACAGGTTTCAGATAGAGACTACCTGGAAATCGGACTGGCAGATCCCTCCCCAAAAAGGGTCCAAAGTCCTCGCCCAAGGGGCGATCTTCATACCGAATGCCAAAGGAGGAGAATGTTCCCAGAGAGCATTCTTTTCCCCTGATACGCTGCACCGAAACACCATCGCCGAACTTCCAATCCTAAAGCAGACGAAACTAAGTGAAGGATGAATGAAATGATTAAAGGAACGAAATGGAAGGACAGGAAATTCGGGAGATGAAAGAAACCACTCCAAAATTCGCCTGACGACCCCCAAAACAAAACGTAAGTTTAGTGGGCGATCACCGGGGATCTACCCGGAACTCCTGAACTCGACTTCGTATCGTATTATCTACTTCCAAAATTCTCCAATGCTCTTAACGCATGTGTATTTCATGCTATTTCTTCGACGATACTGAATACCAGAAATAGCACACGAAAAGGAAATTAATTACTACCAGCTTTTGAACATGGAGATTTAGTAGCAAGGTCACCAAAATTAACATTGGTGGCGAACAGCAGACTCATTCCTGGTGGTTGACCAGGAGCTGAGTCAAATTAAATTATAATTAAATACGAGGATAATTCAGGACGTAACAACTATTTGTTTTTTATATATTCAAAAAATTCTTTTTTATTAAAACACCATGTCATTTACAGATTTAAACTTATCTACTTTATTTTTCCACATAATCACCTCCGTTGTTGAAACATCAACCCTAACTACCCTTTACATGGAACTTTTTTTTAAATTTATGGTTTCTCAAAAACGGCTGTAACGATTTTGATTAAAGCACCAATTTTTAAATATATTTTCATGGCAAATGAAATGTATACGTTTAATTTTCTGGGAATTCCTTCAAACGTCCTCTTCATTTTGAATAATTTTTGCATAACTGGTAAACCATAAGAGACAAAGTTTTACTACACCAAAAATGTAGATCTCGTTAAAATACACAATTTAGGTCACACACACATATATTTATATGTATATATATAAATATATTTGTTTTTTTTTTTTGTTTTTTGATCGAGTGAACCATTTCCGAGATATTCCTTTGTTATTCGTTGGAATTTATCCAATATACATACTTTTTTTCAAATGAAATTCGTTGTTCGTTTTATTTTTATGTCTTTGACATGCAAAGAGAATGGAATGCTCCACACAGCAACCAGGTCTTAGAAGATTTGTCTATCGCTTAAAGCCTACCATATTCCCCTTGCACCTACAAGAGAATTAGCAATAACATGGTTTGTGCAAATTTTTATCTTGATGAAGTAGACGGAGAATAAGCATTTGTAAAAGTAGTTCGTACAAGAGTAGAGAAAGTCTTGTGTGTGCAACACATCATATTCTTATTAATTGAAATTTTCTCTTTAATTTTATACAACATTTTGTAATTCTAGGCACATACTTATACTTCAAATGTAATTTGCAAATAATACTGGATCTGGCATTTTGTACTATGAACTCTGCACCACTTTATAGAAAATAATCATAATTCCTATACACTTTGGAGTATAGTAGTAAACTGTTAGGGGAGGTCTTGATCTATAACTACATGTTGTTAAGTAAGGCAGGCTCTGTGTACTCAAGCCATTTGATTTCTTCCTTTGGAAATATGTGTGTGTGTGTGTGTGTGTGTGTTTGTTTCCTCCATTTTTATTTACAACGGCTTTTTTTTTAATCACATTTTCTGATACAAACAATCCGTTTTCTCAGAAACAGTTTGAGATAGCTCAATTAAATTTTAGGAAATAAAAACAAAATCTAAGCCTTGTTGTATATCTGCTTTGGAATTAATAAGATAGTTGGTTAAGAATAATTTATTCATAAATGTTAATCATAGAATTGAACGATTAAGAAAATTATCCTGTCTTCCTTAATAAACTAGATTACTGAACAAAAGTAGATCCGTGAACTTAGAAATCGTCCTATGTGGTCTAAGGGTACCACATTATTCTTTAGTTCCCGAGATCGCCGGCTCAAACCCACCAGAGGGCCACTGATGTTTTCAGGTATAAAAATCCTTAGCACAGTTGCCTTCAAAGGGAAAATAAAGCCGGTGTCATAGGTTTACGGCACGCAAAAGAACTTCAAGCCTGATAAAAAGGCCTCTGAGCAAAAATGTCCAATACACAGCGTATACCGTTTAAGATGAGACTGTACAATATCTCCAAAACTAAGCGTTATAGAAAGAAACGTCGGGAATAAAATTTACTTGATATTATGGGGGAAAGTAAATGCTATTGGTAGTGTTTTATTTGGATCACGTTGTGATTGTCATTTTAGGGTCAATTTAATTTTTTTTAATGGGAATCTAGCTTTTTTATGTTGTTTTCTCACTCATCATAAAAAAACCAAACAACATTTGAAATAAAGCACTTTGCAATTGTTCTTACACCAAAGTAAATAACAAGGAAAACTCTGAGTAGCTGTGTCAATGTCTCATTTCCTCTTCGGCTACTGTTATGCCTCAATGTGTTGAATGGTCCAACCACTCATTGTGCTCTTTGTACACAACCATTCAGAATCTCGTTGTTATATACATTGGTAAGAACAATTGCAAGGTGCTTATACAAAAGTTTAGTTTTATAAGGGATGTAAAAACAACATATAAAATGTAGATTCGTGTTTTGAAAAATTAAATTGACGCTAAAATGACAATTATAACGTCCTCCAAAAAAAACACCAATAATGGTATTTACTTTCCTCCATAGTATCAAGCAACTTTTATTCAAGGCATTTCTTTTATCAAGGTTTAGTTATGGAGATACTGCACAATCTCAAATTAAATGCTTCATCCTGTAGAACGGGATGCTAAGGACTACAGTAGTTAAAGATAAATAAATGCCATAAATGAAACTCAACTTAATTCAATTTGTGAGCTCAGAAGACATATCAAGAAAATGGATCATAAATTTAGCGAATTTAACACTGGCGGGGTAGGGCTTTCAATGTCCCCTTAGATTATATAGGTTTAAAATTAACCTGAATTTTCACTATGGGATAGGATGATATTGCTAGTAATCGGATTGGAAATCAATACACCAAAAGTGTACTTTCTCTAGCATCTGGTCATAGAGGTGGAGGAAGTGCTTTATTTCACCCAAAAAGTTGTATTTTCTTGCATTGAAATTCTTTCGAAGGAGCTGGTCCACCATCCTCAGCTGAAAACCGACTGAATTCAGCTTCTCTTCCCTGACCCCCGGGATTTGAATTCAAAGATGAAATTGTTGCCCTCTGTTGGGAATGTTGTGAACCATTTGTGCTGTAATTACTGCTATCCGTGTTGAAGGTTGGGAATTCTCTCTGTTTCTCTATTCTCCTCTACAAACCGATTCAATAAGCTGCATCAAAGGATCAGTTGGTTGGATTTCAAAATTCAAAATATTCTTGATATTATGATTGATGAATATCTTTTCCCAGATTTTCAGATGTGAATTAACATGTATGGTTTTAGTAGCTAAGATTTTATCGAAAATATACCTTTCAAGGCCCTCTAAATGGAATAAGGAATTTTCAGAAAATGGCCCATATGTAGACAGCGTAACTCAAAAACAGAATGTCAAATAAATACCAAACTTAATATGTAATTTCAGTATATTTCAAAAGGTGCCACACGAAGATTTTCAGGAAAAAATCAATACATAGAAAAATAAATACGATGTGTTACACTCACATGACTTTCTCTACTCATGTACAAACTATTTTTACAAACTCTTATTCTCCATCTATTTCATATTAATTGAGGTAAATATTTGCAGAAACGATCTTATTGCTAATTCTCTTGTAGGTGCAAGGGGAATATGGTAGGCTTTAAGCGATAGTCGGAGAGTTTGGTCAGCCGTCACGGCAGAAGGTCGTGTTTACGTCTCTCTCTTTCTCTGTGCGTTCGTACTCAGTTTTCGAAGGTAAAGGAACTTCATTACGTTTTCGGTGTTTCTCTGTACGTTTGCGCGTGTTGTTGCGTGTGTTCACGTCAATTACTGTTTTTGCTTACACTCGTGAGTGTATTTCTCGTACCAGTGCCTTGTACCGGCTTCATGCCGGAACGTCATACCGGCGAGCTTCTTTGCTCGGCTATTGATGTAGCTTATGCTAACGCTGATCAGGACCATGTGTCTGTTCATCAACCTGCTCCGACTGTATTACGCCAGCCCGTCTTCACACATTCCTCATCGCCGTGTTTGTCTACAACTGTTACCTCTGCACCAATAGCTCCCGCGCCGCCGGTGTGTCCTACTGTGCTTCAGTCTTCTCCGATGGGTGTTGTGACTGCCCATTCTGCCGCATCTTCCGATGATATCCATATGGAGGATTGTGCCCCATCTGACGACCTCTGTGCCAGCACGTCTACCCACCTGGTGCGCTCTGCTCCGCCCTCTTCACCACCGGCGGGACAACATAAACGTCTTTGTGTAGCAGCACCTTCACAAACGTCAAATGCTCCTCGTTATGCCATTCCTACGCATAATCGTTTTCAGGCTTTGGAAGAAGACACTACGTCGGAAAATGCTACTCCGGCTGCTTCCGCTTCTAAGGAGCGCATTCCACCAAGCTGTCTACGTGATGTACACAATTATCAATTACTTTTACATGACATTAAGCAACATGTTACGTCTGAGTTTCATACTGAGTTACGCGGGTCTATTGTTAAGTTGTATTCTTCTTCCTCTTCTGATTTTCGCAATATCACTCGCTATTTCACCAGCATCAAGCAGCAATATTTTACCTATAGGAACCCAGCGGATAAGCTTTTTTCTGTGATTATTCGCAATATACCTTGTTCTCTCAGTGATCAGGAACTTTATGATGAACTGTGTGCTCAGCAGTATCCTGTGCGCAAGGTTACTCGCTTATTCAACAGAGCTAAACAACCTATTCCTCTTTGTGCCGTCGAGCTATTGAACGATGATTCGGGCAGAGGTATTCTCAATCTTACCCGTTTACTCTACAGTGTGGTAACCGTGGAGCCTCGTCGCCGCAATGCAGAATTACCGCAGTGTACTCGATGTCAAAACTATGGTCACACCAAAAACTATTGCCAGCTAGGGCCCCGCTGTGTTCGCTGTCTGGGTGACCATCATTACTCCCAGTGCGCTAAACCTACTACCACGCCAGCATAGTGCGTTAATTGCCATCAGGATCACCCGGCAAATTATCGTGGTTGTCATTATTTGAAGCTCAAGCAACGTGCCACTCAGGGGACTCTTCCGCCCCAACGTCCGCAGCAGCCAGCTCCGTCAGAGCTGCCTCGGCAACCTCGGGATGCCTCTACCTCACAGCATCAACTCCGTACGTCTCCTCAGCAGCAACAGCAGCAGCAACCGTCATCGCTACCTGCCGACCAGGCTTCATCTCGTCCTTCTGTTCGCCGATCATTTTCTGACGTTCTGCGTTCTCCTTCTCGCTCGAACGCCTCTGTGCCTGCTGCAGAACCCTCCGTTGATTCACCTTCTTGGACCTGGTTTACTGATCTGTTCACACAACTATTTGCTGTCCTTCGTACGTTTCTTCTACCCTATTTGCCGCAACTTCTGACCCTTGTCCATACATACGCGACAAGTGTTAGTACCGATGGCACTCCCTAATCGCCGCTCTCTTCATAGTCTCACTCTCCTCAACTGGAACGCTAATGGCCTTCGCAGTAAACGAGCTTCATTTCTCTCTTTCCTCACCATGCATAACGTCGACGTCGCCTGTATCACGGAAACTCACTTTCTTCCCCGTGAACCCTTTACTCTTCCTGGTTATCATGTATATCGGCGCGATCGGGCATCTTTAACGGCCTCAGGGGGTGTTGCCCTTGTTGTGAGACGTCGTCTCCACCACAGTGCAATCTTTCTGCCTGATTCCCCGGCATTGGAAGTTGTTGGTATTAAACTTCATTCTCCTGATGGCAACGATCTGGTCTCCTCAGTGCCTATAAACCTCCTAATTTTAACCTCAACATCCCTTTTCTTTCTTTGCTTTTTCCCGATCGTGGTCGCACTCTTCTATTAGGCGATCTAAACAGTAAGCATACCTCCTGGAGGTGTAGAGTTACTAACCCCAATGGCCGTCGTCTTCAACAGTTTCTCAGCAATTCTCTCTGCAATCTTCTGGCTCCCTCTGATCCCACCTATTATTCTAGCAATCCCAGGGTGTCTCCGGATATTCTTGACATTGGCATTTCTAGAAACCTGGGTTTGCCACTTTATATGACCTCTCTGTCCGAGCTGGATTCTGATCACTGCCCTGTTTTGGCTACTTTCTCTCTTGCTCTAGACTTCATTTCTTCGCCACCACGGCTAATTAATGGCTACGTGCGCTGGGATGATTTTCAAGAACGGCTGGATGCGGCTCTGGCAGCCTCCTATCATATTGTCACTCCGGGAGATATTGATGCAGCGGTTCACCATTTTACTGATGCCATTTGTTCGTGTGTACGCTCTTCGACGGTTTCTTCTCAACGTTACTTTCCCTCTCAATTACCCCCCTTTCTTATCTCCCTCATTCATATGAAGAATCACATTCGACGTCGCTGGCAACGGGAACGGCAACCCTGGCTCCGCCGAAGGTTAAATGGGCTGATACGCCGTGTGAAATTGGAACTTGAACATCACCGCTTTCAAACCTTTCAACGCCACCTAGCCGCACTTTCTCCAGATGACCACCTGTTATGGCAAACGACTCGTCGTATTCTTCAGAAGCCCACCGTTGTTTCTAGTCTGCATCATCACAATACACTTGTTACGTCTACTTCTGATAAATGTGAGGTTCTGGCTTCTCATTTCGAGCAAACCTTTATTCCTCATCCTAGTCTTGATGTTCCTACTTCCCAATCTCTTCGTGGTGCACTTCATGCTTTTCAATCGCAATCCAATGTTCCTGTCCGAATGTCTTTTACCAGCCTTGGGGAGTTGTCGCATTTTATCTCCCGTCTTCCAAATAAGAAATCTCCCGGACATGATCTGATTCCCAACATCGTATTGAAGAAACTCACCAAAAAGGCTCTGGCTTACCTTTCTTCCGTTATGAACGGTGCCTTACGTCTTGGCTATTTTCCCGCCTCTTGGAAACTGGCTCACATTGTTGTTTTTCCTAAACCCAATAAGCCCCGGCATTTACCGTCCAGTTACCGTCCGATTAGTTTACTACCCACCCTTTCCAAGCTCTTTGAGAAGGTTATTCACCGTCGTTTGTCTCAGTTTGTCTTCCAGAACAATGTTATCCCGCCGTTTCAGTTTGGTTTTCGACCACGTCACTCTGCTACACACCAACTACTTCGCTTCACTCAAGCCGTTGTTCATGGATTTGAGAATCGACAATATACACCGACCGTGTTCTTGGATGTCGCCCAGGCTTTTGATAAAGTGTGGCATGAAGGCCTTCTGCTCAAACTATTTCGTATAGGTCTTCCCCAATACTTGATAGACGTTGTTACTAGTTTTCTCTCGGATCGACAGTTCGTCGTTCGTGTAGGTGGCACATGCTCCTCACCGAAATCTATTCAGGCTGGTGTCCCTCAGGGTTCCATCTTGGCTCCCCTTCTGTTTAGTGTTTACACTTCGGATCTTCCGGATCTCGAGCTTGCAGACGTGGCTTTATATGCAGATGACACAGTTCTTTACTACTCCCATCACGATCTTCCTACTGCTGTTGCTGCTCTGCAGGATTCCCTGACCTCTCTTCTTCACTGGTGCTCTACCTGGCGCATTTCACTGAACCCTTACAAGACTGAGGCGAAAATTTTCTCCCTTCGTGCCATTCGTTCACCTCCGTCCTTATATATCCATAACACCTGTATTTCTTGGTTACCTTCTCCTGTTCCAGTTAAGTATCTTGGAGTGTTATTTGACACCACCCTTACCTGGCGCCCACATATCAATCGTACTGTTAACCTTGCTTCAGCCAGGCTTTCTCAGCTCTATCCGCTACTTAACAGACGTACCTCTCTTGGTCTTGATTCCTGTCTCTTGTTATACCGTTCCCTCATTCGCCCTATCCTGACATACGCTGCTCCTGTCTGGGGTGGAGCTTGCAAATCCCACCTACATCGTTTGCAAGTGGTTCAGAACAAGGTGCTGCGGCTCGCTACTAATGCTCCCTGGTTCGTGCGCAACCATCAGCTACACCAAGAATTCGGCCTTCTCCCACTACAGCAGTTCATCCGCCTCACCGCACGCCGTTTCTTCTTCCGCCTACAGGAGGTTCCTGGAGCTGTGGAGTACCATCTAGGCGCCAGAACGCGCCGGCCAACGCGCCTCAGAAAACACCTTCCTCAAGATCTTTTACTCAGTTCCACCTCAAGCTCCGAAGACTCTGATCTTTAGTTTCACACAGACTGTTCCGTTGTGCTGTTGCATAGTGTATGTGATCTATTGTGCTATTTTCACTTTTATTAGACATTTTGTAGTTATGTTCGAGGAGCTACGTTGATGTAGCCAACCTCTACGCCTTTATAGCTGTTCCTTTCTATGTATTGTTCTCCCAGGTCTGTAAAGCATTGTTGCTGATCGATCTTAAAATAAAATAAAAAAAAAAGCGATAGTCAAATCTTTTAAGAGCTGGTTGCTATGTGGAGCGTTCCAATTTCTTTGCATGCTCAGGACACACTAAGAAAAGAAAGAAACACAATACGAATAACGAATTCCCATTTAAGAAAAAGTATTAAGTATTGGAAAATTCAAACAAATAACATATGTCGGAAATGGTTCACTGCACACATAAAATGTATATGACATAAATTTTGTGTGTTGTGGTAAAATTTGTCTACCTCTTACGGTTTATCCGTTATGGAAAATTCATTATGAAGACGACTTTTGGAGAAATTCCCAGAAAATTCTAGATATGCCTTTCATTTGCCATGAAAAGTTTTCAAATAGATATTTTGATCAAAATCGTTAGTGCCATTTCTTAAAGAAAAAAAATCTTCGAAAAATGTTCCATGTAAAGGGTAGTCTGGAATGGGGGGATTTTCTTGAAAATCTTCGTGTCGCAAACTCTAAAAATACTGAACCTAAATACCAAGTTTGGTATTTATCCGACGTTTTGTTTGAGTTACGCTGTTCACAGACACACACACGGGTTGTTTTTTAAAAATGCTTTTTTGGCATTATGGGGCTTCCAAAAATTTATTTCCGGTGAAATCTCAATATCAAATTTTTAAGTGAAATGCAATATTTCTACTTACTATGCATATTAGGGAAAGTAATAAGCTTAAGTAAAAATACTTTGTATACCACTAATTAATTGATAGAGGGTAGGGAAAGTAATGTGAATGTATCACATCAGATTTTTTTTCTTCTAGTTTACTGCTTTGCTGGAAACACGTGCTGCCTCACTTGTACGTCAGTTTTAGCCTTATCCGAGTGCACTTCCGCTCGTTTATAATCACACTTGCTTTATCCACACACATCAGTACTTCCGTTCGTATATAATCATATATTGCTCTGTGTTTTGGTTTTCAGTATCCTTGCTTGTATTACAAATATCATTTTGACTGTTATTACGTTCTCATTTCTCTTACGCCTACAGAATATTTTTTTATGTTCTTGGCATGCTAATAGAATTACATTTTACACATAGCGACCAGTTCTAAAAATATTTTACTATCGCTTAGGGCCTATTATGTTCGCCTATTATGTTCCCTTTGTTTTGTATTTGCAAGGGCAATAGAGAAATACAGTAATCTTTAAGCATAGACATATCTCTTTATAGCTGGTTGCTCTGTGCAGCACCATTCTCTTTGCCACAGATTAATACTCTTTGCATATCCAAGACAAAAAAAATGAATAACGAATTCCCATTTGAGGAAAAGTATAAGTATTGGAAAATATAAGGGAATAACAAGCAATATCTCGAAAATGGTTCACTTAAAAAATTTATATGAGAAATTGTGTATTTTAACGCGATCTACATTTTTTATGTAGTAAAATTTTGTCTAATTCTTATGGTTTACCAGTTATGCAAAAGTCGTTCACAATGAACAATAATTTGGAGACATTCCCAGAAAATTCAAGATATACATTTCATTTATCATGAAAATATCTTAAACATACGATATTTTAATCAAAGTCGTTAGAGCCATTTTTGAGAAAATTAAAATTTTCGAAAAATGTTCAACGTAAAGTGTAATCTGGGGTGGGGAGATTTTCTTAAAAACCTTTCTGTCGCATCTCTGATAGATACTGAACCTAAATACCAAGTTTTGTGTTTATCCTACTGTTCGTTTCTGAGTTATGGTGTTCACAGACAAACACACACACACGGACATGTTTCCAAAAATGCTTTTTTTGGATTCAGGGCACTTCAAAACATATATTTCCGGTGAAATCTCGCTACTGAATTTTTGGGTGGAATACATACTTCCCCTACTTACTATACGTAAGAGAAGGTAAAAATAATGATATGCTACATTCTCAAGACAGTCTTAATCTCTATGGCTTACTAATGGGTATACAAAGTATTCTTACCATAGTCCATTTTCCTATCTGCTTCATTTCAATCGAGATAAACCTTTTGGAAATATTTGGATTACACATTTCGTTATTGATGCAAAGGGTAACAAATAGTCTAATTTTTTCGCTATACGCTGGCCTTAAAATTCCATATTCTTTCCATGACATCACGAGAAAAACTAAAATTCCACAAGTCTTTAAAAGGATGGCTAAGTATTGAACTATTTGAACCATTAATAACAGATATGTCGGAAATAGCTGCTGCCAAAAAAAAGTTATTTGAAATAAACTGAGTCTTGTGAAGAGCTCTATATTTTCGTGTGGTACGTTTTCGTCTATCGCTTAACGTTTACCAGTTATACAAGATTATACAAACTTCTTTCCTAGTGAATAGGACTTTACAGACTATTCGCAGAAAGTTCAAGATATAGATTTTATTTGTCATATAAATACGTTTAATACATGGTATTTTGATCCATTTAGTGATTATTTAGAAAATAAAAAATTTCGAAAAATGTTCCTTGTGAAGGATAGTTTGGGGTGGAGAGATTTTCTTGAAAATATGTGTGCTGCATTGTTGGAAAGCGTTGAATCTAGATACCGAGTTTGATTTCTATACGATTTTTCATTTCCGAGTTATGTTGTTCACAGACACACACACCTTTTCTAAAAATGCTGTTTTTTTATTCAGGGCTCAAAACAAACATTGTGACATACGTCTCTTTAGTCACCTAGATTCGAGATGGCGGTTTAGATGGAGGTAGGTTAGTTGGCGTCCCCCACGGTTTCTAAAGCGTGGCTTGGGGCTGAGAGTCAGTCAGTTGCAGTCAACCAGACCAGACGTGAAATCGCTCTCTCCGTGCAGGAATGCACGGCGGCCTAGCCCGACAGGCATGGAACTAAGATGGGGTATGTAATAAGTTTTATCCAATAAACACGGTGCCATCCAAATCTTTATTGTCTTATTCATGTTAGTGTAAAGCTCCTTCTACCTATTTTGAGCCATGTGAGTGTCCTTTTGCCAGTTTGTAATAATATTTCTGCACTTTCAGTTTAGCTGCGTCCCTAGTCGTAGCCTCGCCTTATTCAAATTATTACAATTTGTTAACTACCGGTTACCTCTCTAGCGAGTGCTCTGCCCCTTGAGCGTGTTTGATTGGAGGCTGCGACAATATTTCTGATGAAATCTCGGTATCGAATTTTTGGGTAGAGTAGAACTTTCTCTACGTGCTATAAACGTGGTAGAAAAAGTAAAAACAAAGGTTCTTTGTTCCTCATATTCATACAATGAGTACGTAATTTCAAAGTCTGCATATAGAGATTGCTGTTTAAAGATTTGACTGTCGCTTCAGTTTCCTGTATTTCAAGTGTAATAAAACCATTTCTTATAAAACATATCTCGAGTAAAATGAAATAGACAAAATAGGCTTTTGTAGGAGTAATTCCAAGAAGAGTTGTAAAACTCTTATGTGTTATACTCGCATAACTTTCTCTACTCTTATGAAACTATTTTTACAAACGCTTATTATCCATCTACTTCATATTAATTGAGATAAACATTTGTAGAAAGTATCTGATTACTGATTTCCTTGTAGGTACAGGGGAATATGGCAGGCTTTACGACAGTCAAATCTTTAAAGAGCTGGTTGCTTTGTGGAACATTCCATTCTCTTTGCATGTCCAGAACATAAAAAACGAATAACAAATTCCCATTTGAGAAAAAGTATAAGTATTGGAAAATTCAAAGAAATAACAAGGAATATCTTGGAAATGGTTCACAATACAAAAAATGTTTATGGCATAAATTGTGTGCTCCACTTTTTTGTGTAGAAAATTGTCTATCTCTTACGGTTTACCAGTTATGAAAAAGCCATTCAGAAATATGAGGACGTTTGAGGACATTCCCAGAAATTCAAGATATACATTTTTATGTCGTGAAAATATCTTAAATATATGATATTTTAATCAAAATCGTTAAGAGCCATTTTTGAGAAAATAGAATATTTGAAAAATTTCCATGTAAAGCCTAGTCTGGGGTCGGAAGATTTTCTTGAAAATCTTCTTGTGGCATCTTTGAAAGATACTGAACCTAAATACCAAGTTTGATATTTATCCGAACTTTCGTGTTTGAGTTATGCTATTCAGACACACAGACATACACACACCTTTTTATAAAATCCTTTTTTTGGATTCAGGTGGCCTCAAAACGTGTATTTCCAGTGAATTCTGATATGAAATTTTTGGGTGGAATGTAGTAATTTCCCTAATTACTACACGTAGTAGAGAAAGTAGAAATAAAGCCATGTGAATAGAGAAAGTCCCATGAATGTAACATAATTTTTGTATAACATAGTATAATGGAACAGCGGAATGCAAACGTACTTTGATAGCGGAAACTTCTTACTAAAACCAATTATGCCGTTGATGTTGCGCCGCGACCATTCTATCGTTCTTTCAGCATTTTCTTATTACGAAGGGTTTTTAGCATGAGTAGTAAAATATAAATAGGCACTTTTCGAGCATCTGCTTCTGTAAGGAAAAAGAAACCACCAGCTGCAACATGACAAAGACTAGAATTGTTGTAATTTAGATGAGGTGGAAGATAAGTCAGCGAGAAGCGTTTTAGGCTTGATCTAATTAAATGATAAGTCTATTCTGGTATTATTGACATCGTTTCCACTCCCACATTTGGAAGTGAGAACATTTCAGCGCTTTCACTTTAAGCAAAAGTAAAACAAATTTTAAATCAGTCAAGTCCTTCAACTTATCTCAGAAAATCAGATGAAGACAACGTATTCTATCTGCCAATTCCTATAGATTAAGGGGACAAGATACTCTGAAATGGTCAAAAATCACATTTTGTTTTAGGGAGCAATAAAACTTCTATTACTTACAATTTCAGAAAATATATACTTTTGGGGGGTTAGGAGGTTTCTAATACATTTAAATATCACTTAAATGATATTCTGCATTCCTTTAAAGCTGTCATGTAACGCCCCTTTTTATAACATTTTGGTATCTTTCAACAACGAACGGTATATCATGCCCAGCGAACAGTTTAGTAATTAACAAAAGAGACCAGGACCGAGAGAAGGCAATCAGAAAAGCTGGAGCAATTCAGGAATGAAGGAACAGATGATTACGATCCAGGAATGTACGGAAGTGTCAGAATTTTAATGTTTAAACTTTAAATTCAGTATTCTCCAAACAACATTTTTGGATACTTGTGTACCTTTTTCTCAGAAAGTATGAGAGGTAGATAGATGAAATTTTCAGTACATGTATACAACATATAGTTAAACGTTCTAAACTACAATCATAATTTTGTAATGTATGGTAATGATATTAAGAAAGCAACAATATTGCAAATTTTCCACATTTTTACTTTTTGACTTTGCAAATAATTTCTTTTAATTTCTATTGAACTAATATACATAAATAAATAATTGAGATTCAAAAGATAACTGATTATACTAAGAAAAAGCATGCAAAAGTGTGATTTTGTATTTCAAGTAGTATCAGCGAAAAAGGTATATGAATTCACATGTTTTAAAAGTAAATTTTATTATTTTTCTGCTGAATGAAATAATTTTTACGGACTCAACTGCATAAGCTATGATTGCAAACAACCACCGGAAATAACTATCATGATTTATAGAATAGTTCTTAAAAATTTTAGGAAACACCATTGAGAACTGTAAGAGCAGTGGTAATTTAACACACTTAAGGTGTAATTTCCATGTGTTCAGTCTACCCTTAAGCTTGGAAATTATTTTCCTGAAGGGAAAAGGGGTTGAAAGGGGTTGAAAATAAAGGAAACCATTTTTTTAATCTTTGCAGGTCTATATGATTGAAAATAAGCGTTGGATAAATTTTGGAAGTTATGAGATAGCTTATGGCAAGGCCTGAATTTTGGCGACCTAAAATTACCTATCAAATGACTCTTAAAAGTGACATAATAATTACAAAAAATATTATATACGGCTTCACATAATTTTTTTACCCTATATCGCTTATTAGTGGGTATACAAATTATTCTTACGAAAGTTTATTTTCCTTTTGTGGCGTATTGTCATGCCAGACACATTATTGTGTCACATAGGCGACAGTATTGTTGAGGGTAATTTAGTATTACTTGCTTGTGTTTGAATTTCCGTCTGGCATGACACACTCCACCTCTGGTCGGCCTAGCCAGAGTTGGAGAGAGTGGTAGAATAGATGTTAGCGTTACCTTCTTTGTGTGTGTGAGCGTCAGTCTGAGTCTGTGAATTGGTGTGTAAGGTATAAATTGCATGTGTGTGTGGCGTCTCCCCTCAATCGATGATTTTCCTTTGTCTGTATAATGTAGGACCACAAATTACTTCATTAATAAACCACAGGTAATGTGAATGATGTGAAATTTGTGTAATTTGTTATAAAACCCCACGCCTGCATCGGAATGGGAACATCAAGGTCGTGGTCCTCTCGCCGTTTATAGCTGCGCTCCCCCATGTGCATGTTGGGGTGATCCAAATTTAATATTTTTCTGGGAACCTTTAAGCCCTCACCCCAGCATGTAACACTATCTACTCCATTTTAATCGAAACAAACCTATTCGGAAATAGCTGCGTTACACATTTCTTTATAGATACAAAGGGTACTTAAACTCTGGATGATATACTAAAATTCAAGCGGTAATGGACTTTTATACGAATACTTTGTATAAGTTACAAAGAAGAGATAAAGTTTTATTGATAAGATTAAGAATTAGACACACCAAACTAACTCACTCCTATCTAATATCCAAAGAAGATCCACGTATGCAGCTCTTGTAGAAAACTTCTAACAGTAAACCACAAGGTTACAGAATACATCATATACAGTACTTCTAGGAAGAAACACAGAATATCAGAAATTACTACAGTTCTGAATAATCCAAAGTTCTTTCATAATACTACCTGTTATTTTAAAGATATTTCTAGATATAAGTCAATGTAAACTGTAACACTTTAGTTTGTGTTCCTTAACGATTTGTCATTATAACGAGTACAGTTAATTTACCTATGTAATATTCCATGTATGTTCTAACATTACGAGTCTTTGTTGATCCATTATTGGATCTGTCTAATGTATTTTATGTAATATGACAGTCGAAAATAAACTATTTAATTCTGCGACATTAAATAAATAAATACTGAAAAAGGGAATAGCAATAGTTAGGTGATTAAAAATTGGACGCTATATACATGTCTAAAATTCCATATTCTTTCCAGAACATCGCCAGGAACAACTGAAAATCGACATGACTTTATAAGTATCACAAAGTATTCAAAAATTCGAATCATTAATAACGGATGTCTCGGAAATGGCTTATGCCACAAAAAACTTATTAGAAATAATTTTTTTGTTTTAAAGAGGTTTAAATTTTTTGGTGTTGTTTTTTCATCTAACGCTCAAATTTTACCGGTTAAGTAAGATTATATAGAAAAAGAAGGCTTCACAGGCTATTCCCAGAAAATTCAAGTTATACATTTTATTTGTACGGAAATATATTTAATATATGGTATTTCAATTGAAATCGTTAAGAGCCATTTTTTTTAGAAAATAAAAAAAATTAGAAAAATGTTCCATGTTGAGTTGAGTTTTGCTTTAAATAGACACACAGACGTACCTTTTTCTAAAAAGGCTTTTTCTTGTATTCAGTGGTCTCAAAACATGCATTTCTGGTGAAATCCCGGTATTGAAATTTTGGGTGGAATGTAATACTTTCCCCACCTATGTATGTGGTAGAGAAAATAAAAATTACCTAAAGCTGAGATTTATTTAATTTGCGAAAATTCGTGTCGGTTCAGAAGCTTATAAATGAATTTATGAATGGGTATAATTACTATACAAGTAGAAAAAGTAGGTATAAGAATAATGATATAATTTAGAACATTATTGAACATACATTTTTTCCTTTGCTCTTCCTTGAAGAATCAGAAAAGTAAATTAAGAAAATTGTTTTTGAAGCAGGTCTTACAAAATTGTAGCATTAACTCTTTCGAGTACTCAGGAAATTGCGAATGAACAGGACACTCAGCCAATAGCATGGCACAAAGACAATACCACCCTGAATGTACGCACTCATTAACGCGAAAGAGGGAAAACTGACCTGTCTCAACCCTAGTTTGGGACAAATACATAACTGTAATGATACGTGCTGCCCTAGTTACAGCCACTCCTCCATCCATAAGCTCCATTCCACATTAATTATTAACCTTTTATCTGGTAATGTTGCTCATAAGAAACATCAGTTTATCAAGTGCTTTATGCAAAAACTACGTTTTCTTTCTAAGAGGAATTGTTTTAGATCCTTTCACACTAAGTAATAAGTTATATTGAAGCATTCTGGTAGTCCATGTATGGGCAATGTTGCTCTTGAGAACGTACTGCATTATTTATAAAAATCTGATGTGTTATACTCACATGACTTTCTTTACTTTCTACAAACTATTTTTACATACGCTTATTCTCCATATGCTTCATATTAATCGAGATGTTAATCTTATTGCTAATTTTCTTGTAGGTGCAAGGGGAATTGTAGGTTTTAAGCGATATTCAAATGTATTAAGAACTGGTTGCTATGTGGAGAATTCCATTCTCTTTGTATGTACAGGACATAAAAAAATGAATAACGAATTCCCATTTGAGAAAAAGTCTAAGTACTGGAAAAATTTAAGGGAATAACAAGAATATCTCGAAAATGGTTCACTCGACAAAAAAAGTGTATATGACATAAATTGGGTACTTTATCGCCATCTACATTTTTTGTGTAGTAAAATTTTGTCTATCTCTTATGGTTTACCAGCTATGCAAAAGTCGTTCACAATGAAGAATACTTTTGGAGACATTCTCAGAAAATTCGAGATATACATTTCATTTCTCATGAAAATATCTTAAATATATGATATTTTAATCAAAATGTTAGAGCCGTTTTTGAGAAAATTAAAATTTTCGAAAAGTGTTCCATGTAAAGGGTAATCTGGGGTTGGGAGGATGTTCTTGAAAACCTTCGTGTCGCATCTCTGGAACATACTGAACCTAAATACCAAGTTTGGTGTTTATCTGACTGTTCGTTTCCGAGTAATGCTGTTCACAGAAAACCAGACAGACGGACACACTGACAGACAACCGGACATGTTTCCAAAAATGCTTTTTTTGGATTCAGGGGGCCTCAAAACATATTTCCGGTGAAATCTGGGTATCGAAATTTTGGGTGGAATACAATACTTCCCCTACTTAATATACGTAGTAGAGTAAATAAAAATAATTAAAATACTTGAAAACCATATAAAAGTGTTCAGGAGACCTTATTTACTTCATTCCCTATCCAAAAACTGTTTTGCTTTATTGTTTTCACGAGTGCGAGATAAAGGGTTAAATAGGAAGGTTACATTTTTCAAACAATGTGAATAAACGATATACAAAGTTACTCTAATTTGCCAGATGAATAGTGAAATTTATGTCTGAAATTTATCCATAGGTAAAATGCCAATAATATATAAATATTTATATACTCAATGTAAATGCAAGAAAATAACTAAATCAACGTAAATTAAAAAAAATTAGAAAATGGCATAATAAATATACATTTTCATAATCTGAGACCCATGATAAGGATTCATGTACATGTTAGCAAGGCTTGTGATGCAGCAATTAAAAGATGTCATCAGATATGGCTTTAGCCAGACACCACAGATAATTTATATAAGATTTTGACAAAATGGATCAAACAGTTCAGGTTTCTATATAGGGGTTGAAGATATGATAGGTGTGGCCTTTAGAGTTTTAACATAGCTTTGATTTCTGTTGGCCTTATAAGTGTACAAAGTCTTGTTTATGTAGATAAATGAGTATTGATTTTACATAAGGGTAATGAAGGATTTTAAAGTCACAGTTTAGCTTAAAAGGTTTGTCAGAGTATAAAAACTCCGCGGACCAAGTTTTATCATAACGAATTTCAGTGAAAACGGAGTGAAATTTGTGGACTTGAATGCGGGATGTAACGCTTCTCCCTCGAATAACTTAATTTTAAAACATTTTAAGCCTCTCCATTTACCCCTTTGAGCTAGAAGTAAATGAAATATGTCATGTTTAAAGTGCCAAAAAAGCCTATGATATTCATATTCGACGAAATGGGTTTGAAACTGATTGACATGAACGCTAAAATCCCGGTTTTAACCCCGGCACCTACGTTTTAAAATTTTTGGAAGTATCTTGTAACCAGCGTTATTCATACAATTATTTTACAACTTCCGGTGTTAAGAGCCCAGCACTAAACTTAAAAGGTCTAGTGGTTAGCATGTTACCTCCAAATCCAGAGCCCCGGGTTCGATTCCCGGCTGGAGGGCAGGCGTTCTTCTTTAGCCAGGATTATTCCCCAACCTCCCTAGAGTCTGGAGGTATGAATGAAAATGTGTATGTGAAATTAATGTAATAACCAAAAGTAATACACACCCAAAGATTAACACCATTGAACATCATTGCTAATGACCAATTGCTTCGTAAGTGAAAAGCCGCCAATATGACCTGAGATATTAAAGACGGCATATAAATGGAATATAAAAAATAAACGTAGAAAAAGAAAATCATAAAAGAATATACAATTTCTATCATGTTTTGTTGCGAAAAAAAATCTCTGCGTTACACTCATATGACTTCCTCTACTCTGGTAGAGGCTATTTTTACAAACGCTTATACTCCATCTATTTTATGTTAATCGAAATACTGAAGCGGTATTTTTAACACTTAAATGATTTTAGTCCAATTATATAATATATAAATTTAATAACAGCCCGCCTTAAAGTAGTGTGTATAAAATAACATAAAATTTATACAACAATCACTGTATTATGTTTATATTATTACGTACATTGTTAATCATGTTCTGTGAATGTATTATATATTTTAATAATGTAGGAGCTGTGAGAATATAGGTCAAAAGTTGCTAACAATGAGGTAACCTTGAGGCAATAATAAATTGGAAAGTTTAGTAATGCTACTAGTAATTCTTGGAGCAATAATAATGTGATTTTTAAAACAGTTTATAAATAGCCAATCAACAACCAGAAAGGCCAAAAATTAAATAAAAGTATTCTATTGGAGTAGGATTAGCCTATCAGAGAGTTGAAATGATGAACTTTTCAAATTCAGGCGGTAGAAGTTAGAAGTCAGTTGCTTGTAGACAGTGTTCCTAACCGGACGCGTTCCAGAGCATTTAAATACGTATTCAGTGTGAGACATATAAAAATTCATAACGGCGAGAATATTATAAAGTGTACGTGTTAAAAAAGTGCAATTAATTAATAAAAGACTCTCACAGCTCTCTACATAATGAAGTGTTATTTAATCGTGTGAAGGATTAATAAATGGAGTGAAGTAAAAATTATAATTTGTGTGAGCCTACATTCCTTAACGGCATCACCCCCTGCAAAGAGACGTATGTTTCTACAAATGAATACTGACGCAGCCGAGACAAACCTATATATATATATATATAATATTTAAAGAAACATAAGATACAAAGTTGATTCGTAATCTTTGGGGCAAAGGGCACCAGAAAAGTGAACGTTGGGGGCGAAGGCCACCAGAAAAGTGAACGTTGGGGCGAAGGCCACTAGAAACTTTGTACCATACGTGGGGCTGCAATTACTTCATCAAGTTTGGCTCCCCAACAACGGAACTACAACACAGCTCCTTCAATACACATTTGCAGAAACTATTTTATTGCCTATTTTCTTGTAGTTACAAGGGGAATATGGTTGGCTTTAAGCGATAGTCAAATATTTTAAGAGCATTCCATTCTCTTTGCATGTCCACGGCGTAAAAAAACGAATAAAGATTTCCCATTTGAGAAAAAGTATAATTATTGGAAAATTCAAAAAAATAAAAAGGAATATATGCAAATGGTTCACTCCACAATATATATTCCTATTCAATAGAGAGATTTCACCGGAAATATATGTTCTAAATAAAAAAAACGCTTTTTAAAAGCATTTTTAGAAAACGTCCGCGTGCGTGTGCGTCTGTGAGCTCAAAAACCAAAAGTCGGATAAATACTGCACTTGGTATTAATTTCATTTTATTTTTTTTGAAAGCAATTTAATCCCAACTTTATTTTTAATTTTGGTATTTAGGTGCAGTAGCTTTTAAAGATGGGAAATCCCACCAACGCAGACTACCGTTTACATAGAACCGTTTTCGAAAATTTTGATTTTCTCAAAGCTGGCTAACGGTTTTGGTAAAAATATCATATGTTTAAGATATTTTTATGACACATGAAATGTATATCTTAAATTATTGTGAATGGCTTTTGCATAACTAGTAAAACGTGAGAGATATATAAAATTTTTGAACACAAAACATGCAGTTCTCGTTGAAACACACAATTTTATTTTTTTGAATTTTCCAATACTTATAGTTTTTCTCAAATGGGAATTTGTTATTCCCTTTTTTATGTCCTAGACATGCAAAGAGAATGGAATGCTTCACATGGCAACCAGCTCTTAAAAGATTTGTCTATCGGTTAAAGCCTACCATATTCCCCTTGTATCTACAAGAAAATTAGCAGTAAGATAGATCCTGCAAATGTTTATCTCGATTAAAATGAAGTAGATGGAGAGTAAGCGTTTGTAAAAATAGTTTGAACAAGAAGAGAGAAAGTCATGTGAATGCAACACATCAGTTTTGTTTGTGTAGAAACAGTTTGTCCATCTCTAACGGTTTGCCAGTTAGGTAAGCCATTCAGAAAGAAGAGGACTATTGGGGACATTCCCAGAAATTTCAAGATATATGTTTTATTTGACATGAAAATATCTTAAATATATGGTATTTTAATATCAAAGTCGTTACAGCCATTTTTGAAAAAATGAAAATTTTCGGAAAGTGTTCCACGTAAAGGGTAGTCTGGGGTAGGAAGATTTTCTTAGAAATCTTCGTGTCGCATTTTTGAAAGATGCTGAAGCTAAATACCAAGTTTGGTTTTTATCCGACTTTTCGTTTTGTTCACAGACACACAAAAACACACACGGACTTTTGTCTAATAGGGCTTTTTTGGATTCAGGGGACGTCAAAACATGTATTTACTGCGAAATATCGGTATCGAATTTTTGGGTGGAATGCAATACTTCACCTATTTAATATATGTAGTAGAGAAAGTAAAAATACAAGCACGTGTTGCTTTCTGCCACAATTTTAGTCTTAAAGAAATCAGTTCTCCGTTTCAGAAAGAAATGCAAAAGGTTTTATGTCGACCTCCGTGGTCTAGGGGTACCTCTAATTCCTAAAGTTACAGGATCAAACCCGTCGGAGGGTGATACATTTTTTCGGACGTAAAAATACTTAGCATGGCTTCCTTCGGGAGCAATGTAAGCCGGTGGTTCCGTGTCTAGTTTTACAGCACATAAAAGAACATCAAGCCTATAAAGAGACCTCTGTGCAAAACATCCGGTCTTTCGCGCCCAACATAGAATGGGACACTAAGGATCATAGCAGTAAAAAATCTGATGTGTTACACTCACATGAATTTCTCTACTCTTGTACAAACTATTTTTACAAACGCTTATTCTACATCTACTTCATATTTATCCCACCACATATTACCCTTTACATGGAAAATTTTTCGAAAGTTCTAATTTTCTCAAAAATGGCTCTTACGATTTTGATTAAAATATCACCTATTTAAGATACTTTCATGGCAAATAAAATATATATATCTTGAATTTACTTGGAATGTCTCCAAAAGTATTCTTTATTGTGAACGACTTTTGCATAACTGGTAAACCATAAGAGATAAGACAAAATTTTACTACACAAAAAATGTAGATCGCGTTAAAATGCACAATTTATGTCATATGCTTTTTTGTTGGGTGAACCATTTTCGAGATATTGCTTGTTATTCCCTTAAATTTTCCAATACTTTACTTTTTCTCAAATGGGAATTCGTTATTCACTTCTTTGTCCTGGTAATGCAAAGAGAATGGAATACTCCACATAGCAACCATCTCTTAAAATATTTGACTATCGCTTAAAGTCTACAAATTCCGCTTGCATCAACAAGAAAATTAGCAATAAGATTGACATCTCGATATCTCGATTAACATGAAGCATATGGAGAATAAGCGTTTGTAAAAATAGTTTGTAAAAGAGTAGAGAAAGTCATGTGAGCCTTACATCAGATTTTTCTTCCATGCATCCTGCAGGTTACTGTTAAGTGCGCGGCAGTAGTGCAAACATTCAATTCTCTAGCATACTTCTTCATGAACAACAATGTTACGAAATTAAATGTACTCTTTGTATATCTAATCTATGTGGAGACTATCGTTGCTCGACTCTAGTTACCTTGGTGGTTGTTAAGAAGTTGTTGATTTGAATCAAGAAGTAAGCCTTTCTAAAATTTAGAGTCAGTTTTGTTTATAGACGCCTTTTTACTTTCTCTATTACGTATAGGAAGTAGGGGAAGTATTGTATTCCACCCAAAAATTTGATACCGAGATTTCACCGGAAATACATGTTTTGAGACCCCCTGAATCCAAAAAAAAAGCATTTTTGGAAACATGTCAGTGTGTGTGTGTATCTGTCTGTCTGCCTGCCTGTTTATGAACAGCATAACTCAGAAACGAACAGTCGGATAAAAACCAAACTTGGTATTCAGGTTCAGTATCTACCAGATATGCGACACGAAGGTTTTCAAGAAAATCCCCCCCACCCCAGAATACCCTTTACATGGAACATTTTTCGAAAATTTTAATTTTCTCAAAAACGGCTCTAACGATTTTGATTAAAATATCATATGTTTAAGATATTTTTATGACAAGTAAAATGTATATCTTGGATTTTCTGGGAATGTCTCCAAAAGTATTCATTGTGAACGACTTTTGCATAACTGGTAAACCATAAGAGATAGACAAAATTTTACTACACAAAAAATGTAGATCGCGTTAAAATACACAATTTATGTCATACAATTTTTTGTTGAGTGAACCATTTTCGAGATATTACTTGTTATTCTCTTAAACTTTTCAATACTTATTTTCTCAAATGGGAATTCGTTATTCATTTTTTTGTCTTAGATATGCAAAGAGTATTAATCTGTAGCAAAAGGAAATGTGCTGCACCTAGCAACCTGCTATTAAGAGATATGTATGTGCTTAAAGGCTACTGTATTTCTATATTGCCCTTGTAAATATATATTCCCCTTACATCTACAAGAAAATTGGTAATAAGATTAACAGTTCGATATCTCTATTTACAGGAAGCATATGGAGAATAGGCGTTTGTAAAAATAGTTTGTACAAGAGTAGAGAAAGTCATGTGAGTGTAACACATCAGATTTTTTTCGTTAGAAAACATATTTCTGCTGATTTTGTTGTGTTTAATTTGTTAAACTTGTTGAAATGTTTAAAAAGTGTTTAAAGTATTTAAAATTTGTGTTAAAATGTTGACTACGTTTATTCACTCCCACAAAGCAGTAAAATATGCAATGAATTACGTGGATATTCGATCGCGGGCCTATTGACAGATACGGAACAATATCGAGTGTTTGTGGCGTAATCTTGCGGAATAATCTTTAATTAAAACGCAACTGAAGTAAGGGCTGCCATTTTACCCGAGTTACATGTTAATATTATAATCATGTCGGAGCAGTAGTTGAACATTTACCTTGTAGTTAATTTGATAAACACTGGCAACTTAGGGAATGCACAATAAATAGTGTTTTCTTTAGGGAAACACTGAATACTTAAAGAAGGCTCTAATCCCCCCCAGAAGAAATTTTAAAGCACTATCTTAAATAGTAAAATCGAAAGTAAATGCAGTAATTTGTGGACATATTGCGATTATTTTATTCCAGATTAGTGTAATCCACTAGAAGAATGCCCAGTTACCTATATCATACCCGTTATTTGAATCTACTTCATATATACACCTAACCTTAACCTAACTCCAGGAATGAACTCCATGCTTTGCGATAGCCACAAAGAATCCCCTTCTGGTTGAACCGTAAATTAATCAGCGAAGGCCAGTATGGAACTATGTAACATGTCTCTTTAAAAAGCTGCATTGATACAAAACATCTAGAGCGTTTATATGCTCAGGCGGATTATACTACAGTGTATTAGCGCAGAATACGATAAAGCTAGCCCTAAGAGACATTAATTACCATGTTTGCTGCATCTTCGTTGTTAATATTTCTTCTCCAAATATTACATATTCCGTATAAAATTTTTAAAATTTTCTATTTAAGCACATTAGTGTGATATAAAGCAGTGCTGGAAACTCTAATGCAGAATTATAATATAATCATATTATATAAGCTTACGATTCCGATTCGCGGGAGATTAGGTTAGGGTTAGTTTTTTTATATAAACTTACGGTAATATTACTCCAGAGGTCCACGTGTCATGGCGGGTATCGCGCAACGTCAGGCAGGCTACCCTGTAGAAGAAAATTCCGCGAATGTGTGGCATTTGGCTTTTTAAATGCCCCAAAGTTGTTTAAAGACTTGCGGTTATGTATGCTGGCGCGGTTTATTTAATTGGTTATGTAATCTGGCGTGATTTTGTCAGCAGTCAACAATCAACATGGAGAACTTACCTATGTTGTGGAGAATCATATCTTAAATAATGACGCTGTCCTAGTGGAAAATTGGGACATATAACAACTTGCAGAAGAGCTATCAAGCTTAGGTGACAGTTCGGCACTTCTCAGGAGCTATTCAACTCATACTTGCATGAGTTGAAGTACAGGAACAGCTGTCCCAATTGGAGTGTGTTTCAGAATTTTCTTATGGTACTTTCCGGGAATTATCCTGCTCTCTTTTGGTTCGTTTTCTCCGTCAGAACTTCCTTTTCATATTTATTTTCTTCCAAAATTTTATATTTCTTCATTGTCTATCCTCCAGAACTCCATCTTTCTTCTACATCTGTCTTCCTTATAAACATCGACGCAAAACAGCCTTTATTAACGCTAACAATTGCACCGTGAAAGAGCATGTATGTCCTTGGACATAATTATAGTAGCATTCATTATTGTTTAGTTGTATTACATTTGCTTATTGCGTCGCGGTAATTATTTAGTTCTGTCGCGTTTGTTTACTGCTAGACGATAATTATTTAGTTGTATTACATTTGCTTATTGCGTCGCGGTAATTATTTAGTTGTATTCCATTTGCTTACTGTTGCACGATAATCATTCAGTTGTATTACAGTTATTTAGTAGTGCACGAGCGCTAATGGTGATTACTAAACGCAATGCATTAGACAATAAGAACAATATTTTTGTTACTGCTTCGTGGTTATTATTCAATTTTATCGCATTTATTTACTGTTTATCGGTTAATATTCAGTTTTATTTCATTTATTCACGATTTTGTGCTTTTCAATTACGACAGCCAATAACAGTTCGCAACAATAGCAAACTGTTTCTGGTTTTACTAACGCGGCAGCGTTTTTTTCCGTTTAACAAGTTGGTACCTGACATTGTGCATTTACATCGTCCGCCAAGACACGTCGACCTCTGGAGCAACATTACCAAACTTACTTTAATTACCAAACTACTTACAGTAGTAATATCAAAGCACGCGAACGAAGCAAGCGGGAGGTTAGGTTAGGGTTAGCTTTTATATAAACTTCCTTTAATTAACTACTTTAATAAGCACCAAAGCACGCGAGCGAAACGAGGTTTGTGATTCACGGGAGGTTAGCATACATCGCAGATATACACTTCGTTGGTAATTCCATGCTATACTAGTAACTGCTGCAGCTGCTGTAGGCTCTCCACACCTAATTGCTCTCTCACTACCATGTATATAGTATTTTCACATCCTCCGGAAGTCATTTTGTTTCCTTTAATGTACTGTCAGTAACAATGCACTGCGTTTATATTAGCGACAAAAGAAACTGAAGAAGTAAGAACACATCGCTTATTCCGCGGATTTCACTTCTCATTTAGGTTGGTAGTTCCCATTGCGCACCTACAAAAGCGACAAGATGGCCACGTTTGTATTCACACCGTAATTTTGCTTTAAAAGTAAAACACCTAAAATGGGCAGACAGGTGGGCACCAGCTATAAAACAGACTACTTTTAAAACCCATTTCAAGGTTATTTATTCACTTAAGCTTATTAAAAAAAATAACCCTAACCTTATCTCCCGTGAATCAGGAATCTAAGCTTAGAAACGCACGCTCGCTTCGCTCGTGTGCTTTGGTGTTACCACTGGTAGCTAATTAAAATAAGCTTATATCAAAAGGTAACCCTAAACTAACCTCCGTAAATCAGAAACGTAAGTAACTATAAATTTCCCCCAAAAAGTAATTAGGAGCGCACGCTTTGGACGTTGGCGGTATTTGTTACTCATATGCTTTCAGCATTGTGTTGAAGCTAGATGCCTAATGGGGTGACATCTATGGGAGTAGTATATCAGTTTCATCGCTTTTTAAGATGAGCGTAATGCAGTTTCCCCTTGTTTTGTTATAACCTCAGCATTTCTAACACTTATACTAATGCTGAAAAGTAAGATTTTAAACAAAACATATAAGGGATCACTATATTTGCACAATTCCTTTTAATTTCTCGCCTAAACGTTACATTTTAAATCTTGATAACTTCAGAACAAAATCTCACAATTATTAATACAAGAAGTTATCTAACATAGTTACTGTTGAGAAGACCAACGTACTCTCTTTTTACGAATAAAAGATACACAGAACAAATACATCATTGTACACGTTACAGTATTTTGTTAAATGCTCCGGAATCGTAGAGGAGTTTGAGGTCAATGGCTCCACCAACGTAAGTCCCGTTCACAAATATACTTGGTACCGTTCTGGAACCTGTCATCTTCTCCAGCACGTCCTGTATCTCCTCCGCATTGTCTCTGTCTTTCAGTTCTATTATGGTATACTTGCAGTCCATCTTTCCAAATATATCCTTGACCAACTGGCAGTAAGGGCAGTTCATTTTCGAAAATACCACGATCTCGCCACTTTTCACCATTTCCTCAACCATCCTTTCCACTGAACAGTTATCCTGATTGGGAGAACTAAAAAATGCGCCCATTTCCTTAGTTCTACAGCTGACCGAAAATATGAGATTTAGGTATCCTTGAAGCAATGAATCCATACACCATCTACAATACCTAAATACAACAACGTTACTGTTACGACTTGAACATGGCGGAGGAGTAAACACTATTTTTGGTAGAGAGTAACATTCAATTTACATGAATCAAGAAAACATCCTAAAATCATATATTATTAATTTTGACGACGAAAAGAAGCAAAAATAATGACAATCACGACATAGCTCACAATAATACGTAACAACGGAAAAGGAAGTAATGGAAAATTATAAGCTTTAAAGAAAAGTGGAAATGCTGCCAACTTAAATATGCCAATTACCCTAGAGCTTTTGTCTAAATGAAATTGAGACAAATGAATGAGTTTTATTTATGGGTGCTCTTTAGCTACTATGGTTCTCAGCGTCCTATTCTATAATGGATGTGAAAGACACGGAATTTTGCTCACAGGCCTCTTTTTCAGGCTTGAGGTTCTTTTATGTGCCGTAAATCGTAAATGTGACCATCTGTTTTACTTTTCTTCCGAAGGAAGCCATGCTAAGGATTTTTACACCCGAAAAACATAATACTCTAGTTATGCTATAAAGTCATGACAAAGCCTTATGCTCAATTCGAGTGCATTTTGACAACATTTAGTCAAAAGACCTTTTATGTGCAGGTATTTCGACATTTTGCCCTACACTTTTACCTTTTTCGTTGACCTGAGAGAAAGTGGCCAATTTCGAAACATAAATACTCCAGTTTAAAACAAAAAAGTCTTCTGCGTTACATAGAATTTTGATGTGCTACGTTCAGATGGCTTTCTCTACTCACTCGTCTATAAAATATTCTTGAAAGAACTTATTCCTGTGTCTATTACTTGTTAATCGTGATAAACCTTCATTGCACATTTTCACATTTATTGTCAGTATAACAAAAATGCCTATCAAACCTGTATAAAAGGTAGCTATGTGATGGCTGAAGGCTTTGAAATTTCATTATCTTTGGACGACCTAAAAGAGGGAAGGAAGAAAAAACTCGATGTGTTACACTCACATGACTTTCTCTACTCTTGTACAAACTATTGTTACAAATGCATATTCTCCATATGCTTTATGTTAATCGAGATATCGAGATGTTAATCTTATTCCTAATTTTCTTGTAGATGCAAGGGGAATAGGTAAGCTTTAAGCTATAGTCAAATGTTTTAAGAGCTGGTTGCTATGGGGAGTATTCCATTCTCTTGCATTAGCAGGACAAAAAAAATGAATAATGAATTTCCATTTGAGAAAAAGTATAAGGGAATAACAGGCAATATCTCGAAAATGGTTCACTCTATAAAAATATGTATATGACATATACTGTGTATTTAAACGGTATCTACATTGTTGGTGTAGTAAAAGCTTGTCTCTCTCTTATGGTTTACCAGTTATGAAAAAGTCGTTCACGATGAAGAATACTTTTGGAGACATTCCCAGAAAATTCGATATATACATTTCGTTTGTCATGAAAATATCTTAAACATATGATATTTTAATCAAAATCGTTTGAACCGTTTTTGAGAAAATTAAAATTTTCGAAAAATTCTCCATGTAAAGGGTAATCTGGGGTGGGTGGATTTTCTTGAAAACCTTTGTGTCGCATCTCTGGAAGATACTGAACCTAAATACCAAGTTTGGTGTTTATTCGACTGTTCGTTTCTGAGTTATGCTGTTCACAGTCACACACACATACACGGATTTGTTTTCAAAAATGCTTTTTTTGGATTCAGGGGTCTCAAAACATGTATTTCCGGTGAAATCTCGGTATCGAATTTTTGGGTGGAATACAATACTTCCCCTACTTACTATACGTAGTAGAGAAAGTAAAAATATGTGGAATCGAAAGTAGTGGGCCTGGATGGAATCCGGACCTCTTGTTCAAATCCGTCAAACTCCTGCTTTCATTGTGATTCTGTTCTATTAACTCCTGTTTTCTTGTGGATATTATGGATGGGATTGTTTTGGCAAACTTTGTACACCGTTATTCTAATTTGCTGTACCTATTTAGGATATGGCTAATAATTGTGCATTTAATGTTTTTGAATAAAAACTCCTCCTTAGATTTCGTATAAATTGTGTACATCAAGGAGATCTACATTTTTCGTGTAGTAAGGTTTTGTCCTTCTCGAACATTTTACCAACTATGAAAAAGTCATTCTGGAAGAAGACTACTTCACAGGCTATTCGCAGAAAATTGAAGATATGCTTTTTATTTGTCGTGCAAATTTCTTATAAATATGGTGTTTTAATTAAAATAGTTAGGGCCACTTCTGATAAATTCAAAAATAATGAAAATGTATCCATATAGAGGGTAGTTTAGGATGAAGCATTTTTCCTGAAAGTCTTCTTGTAACGTTGAAACATTCCGAACTGTAATACAAAGCTTGGTATTTAACAACTTTTCGTTTTTGAATAATGCTTTTCACAGCTTTAGAGACAGAGAAATATACATTTTTCTACAAATGCCGTTTTTCATATTCAGGAGATCTCAAAACGTGTATTTCCGGTGAAATCTTGGTATCGAATTTTTGGGTGGAATGTAATACTTAACAAATGCGCTCGTTTCGACTGCATTTACAAGAAAATGTGGTCATACATTTTTTTTGTGCTGGTATTTCGACATCTGGAAACAGATTTGCAGTTTTTTGCCGACTTGAAATAAAGTGACGTATTTCGGAATTTAACTTATTCCAGTTTAAAGCAAAAACGCATGTGAAGTAAGGAATATTCCATTTTTAGCCTCATCTATAGCAGAAAAACACGTGGCTACGAGAAACTTACAAATGTGACGTAAACATTTCTATAGAGTATGGTCCGAATGGCTGGCTAAGTTGACTGCCCACAGGAAAAATATATTTGTTTTTCCTTCATGAGTCAGATGTTTAAAGCTCCTAAATGGTGAAACAGAAATGAAAATGAACAGTAATGAATTAATTTTCGAATTTTTGATACGATTTCAAAAGCCTAAAGCGTCATTAGAAATGGTTGCGCAGTGCATCGGTGATCCCGTAAGGACAATCATTGTGCTTTCCAAGAAATGATGCAGCAAACATAACATCTACTTCTATTTACAGATGCCTCACTACTTCCAAGAAAGGCACTGCAAGGCTTTATGGTAGGGACTTAAAATCATTTTGAGGAATTATCCCCACATCATGTGACTATGATGTGTCACACAGCTCGGTATCATTAAGGGTTTAAAACCGTAATTCAGAGAAACTACAGGGAGTATCTTACAACTATACATAGCGAGTAACAGATTTCGTAAATATGAGCATGTTACTGTTATAATCTTCTCAAAATGCTATATCAATAGGGTTCCTAACAACAGTATCAAGTAAAGCTTGTCGCCAAGAACGACCTTCTCTTCAAATTATCTAACCTCATTGGACGCTAAACGCATATCTATCACTACGAGTAAGAATAATGTTCTCCAACTTTGAACTGATTTTCCTCCATTTTGAGCTTTTAGGCATCTGTCAGCACTTAAAATGTCCTTATGATGCAATTTTAAAGCCATAGCTGTGAAAGTTTGGGGAGAGCCTCCCCGTTAATACCAATTGTAACCTACTATATAGTTGTATTTTTCTATTGTACATATATTTGGTTACTTAATCAAGTTATAAATATATTGGATCAATGGCCAAAAGTTAAATACTATATATATATATATATATATATATATATATATATATATATATATATATATTACAGGGTGGACCATTTAATTGAGACTGTGCAATATCTCCAAAACTAAGCGTTGTATAAAGAAATGTCTGGAATAAAAGCTGCTTGATATGGGGAAAAGTGAATGCCATTAGTCGTGCTTTATTTGTAGGACTTTTTGATGATCATTTTAGGGTCAATTTATTTTTTTTAAATGGGAACCTATCTTTATTATGACGTTTTCGCACTCCTTATAAAAAACTAAACAACATTTGTATAAAGCACTTTGCAATTGTTCTTACACCAACGTAAATAATAACGAAAATTCTGAATGACTGTGTACGAAGAGCGCAATGAATGGTTGGACCATACATGGATGGTCATTTGAGGGTCAAGTTATGTTTCGTAACGAAAACCAACATTTTTTATTTTGTTTCCTTATTCCTCATCACAAAATAAATAGCTTTCTATAAACCATTTTATAATGAGAAAATAACATACAAAATGTAGGTTCCCGTTTAAAATAATAAATTGACCTTAAAATGACCATTACAAGATCCTCCATATAAAATACGACTAATGTCACTTGCTTTCCCCAATAATATCAAGCATTTTTTATTGAAAGCATTTCTTTCTACACGCTTAGGTTTGGAGATATTGTAAAGCCTCAACTTAATGGTCCACCCCTATATATACCGGGTAAAAGGAAGTTATTAAATAAATTTAAACCAGTTACATCTCATTGTTTGGAACACATTCTGTAACATCCATTTTTTCAATGACTATTTCTTGTAGTGATATTGTAGGTTTCCGAGAACATAAAAACAGAACTGCTGGCAGCATTGCAGGGATTGCTGACCAATGGAAGCGGGGGTGTCACTTTGAGGCGATATTTTGTATCACAACACTGAATGCCAGTGTGATTGTACTGTAAATTAATATTATTGTATGTACAGGATTTTAGATGTTTGTTAGCCATAAGCATTGTTAGGAAATAAGTTTACTCGGCCTCACTGAAACTGACAATAGAAGCGGGTAACAATAAACCGATGGGGTGAGTTATTTATCACTAAGAAGAGACAAACAAATGACGTCAGGGTAGCGTGCCTTTCTTTAGAAATGGAGGGAATATCTTCCCTAGAGTATATATGTTAGTAGTAGTGATTGGCTGACAAAACAGACGCTAATGTTTGGCGCGATTAGGTAACCAATAGCAACTCTATTATAATGTTTAGGCATTTCGAGGTGAAGGAGTACATATTCTCGAGCCATAAGCATGTTTCGCGCAGTCTTGAAGAATCTCTCGTGAGGTGCACGTCATAAAGTTTGTAAAAATCTCTGGCGATGTACACGTCGCAAAGTTAGTTACAAAATGTGAAGTACCCGAAGTAATTAGTGCGCGGAAATTAAAGACGACTGTAGTTACATTTGGAAATATCACAGCTTCAGTCAGGTGTATATAAAGATTAAATATGTGAACTATTAATAAAGTGTGACGGCAATAAATGTGTAGAAACAAATTATTTTATCAGTATTATCTTTTAGCAACAACTCCTTTCCGTTTACGCGCCCTGTTCAGAGACACTTGCTTGACTGAGTAATAATAGCTAGCCGGAGGACAAGGAATCCAAATTTAAAATAATAAAACAATAGCAAGCGTCCAGCAAATAAGATAACACGAGCCGATTACCGCGACAACTTTCATTTTCAAAACCAGTTGGAGGTCACCACGTGCACATGTCTCGGTTTGCTTTCACAGTGGCGTATGTCTCATGAGCGAAAACGTTTCATGTGTGCTACCTCCTAAAAATTGCATTTAAATTTCCAAATAACGCACTTTGTAACCTAAACTTCTACGATATGTTCAACATTTTAACCTAAATAGGTTTTGCAATTGATATTCCTGTAATGAAGTCATCACATCATATTTCTGACATGTAAACACAAAACAACATTATTAGGCCCCTATTGGACGTTGAAGACATTTCTTCCATTTTATACTGCTCTAGCTCTAATAGCTTGCCAGTTGTACTTGTTATATCCCAAAATACTACATCAACCGTTTGTCGTGTTTGTTTTAATTAAGGAAGTGCGGAAAGCAAAACCGATAATCACCCTTCAGGTAAAGGAGACGAACAGGGTACGCTATGTTTTGTTTTCGTCCGGAAGTCGGTTCAAATCGCGCCACATACTTCGATCTGTTTGCAATGTTACCGATTTCTAAACCCACATTACGTCTGCAAAAAGGGTGTTCGGAATATCCTATTAAATCAAAACCCTGTGTGATAACACATAGTTACTACCGAAACTAAGCCATAAATAGGTTACTCTACTCATCCTACAACTAGCAACTATTATCCATTTACAATCTAGTTGAATGAAATATCGAATTTGGAACAAAAACTGTTCGTTTTATTCGAAAATTTCTGATCAAGGATTAACTTTTTCAAAACTGAACTACAAGTCAGCATCGACTTACCTAGTAATATTTCTTTCTTAATTAAATTCATTGTCAAATGAAGACCCCCAAATCGATACACACTAGTTCTTGTGGCCATTTGTTTTTCAATCGTTGTATTTCACACATATTGAGCACTTTCAACATTTCTATGTTTTCATGTTGTAGGAATCCTTTTCTTGTAGTCTTTTTTACTTCCTCTCTGACTACGTTAACCTTGAGGTCTCTATGTATTGTCATTTTGCACGCACCATGGTGCATTATCTATTGTTTTTAAAACTTTATTTTGAAAATATTGTATATGCTTGTTGGTCAGTTTGGTACAGCCTCAGAGCTGTATTCCATAAGTCCAAACTGGGATTTCAGCGCCCGATTATATATTAGTAACTTGTTATGCACATCAAGTTATGAATTCCTCCGAATAGGCCAATAAAGTTTTTTATATTAAATGTTTAACTCTTTCCTTGTTGTTTCAACACGTTTCTTCCAATTTAGCTTTGCGTGTAAAGTCATACCTAAATGTTTTACTACTTGTAGAATTTTTTTATTATTTTTATTCAGAGTGCCTTTATTTTATTTATTCCTAAAATTAACATGTACAGATTTAGATTCGCCATTTCTTTGTCCATTTGTTGACTTTATTTACAGCTTTGTGGAGCTTGTTGAATCCTCTATTCTATCTCCTTCTGCTATTATCCCTGTACAATTGGCATTAGCAGCTATAGTTGTATCATCATACTGTGGGATGTCCCTAGTGAATAAAAGGTACAAAATACTAATTGGACCTAGTACCCCTACTTGAGGTGCTCCAACAGCTATATCCCTTAGGCAAGATTACTAGTTTCCATGTTTACTCTGGAGGAGTAGGTTTATGTAGGATTTCAATATTTCACAAAAGTGACTAGGTAGATCAAGTTGGAGCTCAATTATTAATCCTTTGTACCAGACTTTATCAAACGCTTTAGCCACAGCTAAGAATACACCAGAACAGACTTTTCTTTCCTCTGAGTTTTCTTTATGACATCAGTAATACGATATAATTGATCGATTGTTGTCCGTTTATTTCTAAAACCAAATTGGTGTTCTGGTATAAGTTTAGCTTCCTCTATTACAGGCTTTAACTGTTTTAACAACAATTTTTCAAATAGCTTGGAGAGTTGTGGTAAAAGTGAAATCGTCTAGATGATTCCTCTTCAATAAGATTTTTGCAAGGCTTGAGGAACATTATCATCTCTTCTACCTTCCACTGACTTGGAGCATGCTTGAGCCTTAGTGCTGCATTGATCAAGTGTAATAGAGGTTTTCTGTCCGGTGATTAGGTCGTATCCTGGAGGCTTTTTGCATTTACATTCTGCATAATTTCACCGTTTAGTTCTTTATCGTCATACGCCTTAGTTCTTTTTCTTTCCTTCTCTTACCGTGATTTGCGTACTCATTTGCTGTTTGTCTGGATAATGGTTGAACGGTCTCTTCTAGGTAATTGGCAAACAACTCTGCTTTCTCCGTATCACATCTAGCCTACACTTCATCATATTTTCTTATGGGTTTATGGTCTTTTAATAATCCTTGTTACCTGCGGTTCCTTTTTCTGCTGTTAATCCTTTCACATAGATAGTGAACTACTCATTCTTTTATAGTAGTGACGAAGTTCCTTAATTTATTACTAAGTTAACTTAGTCGCGTTTTATCTTCTGGTGCACGTGTCCCTGAAAATGTTTACGGAATTTTCCTTTTTCAGTAATTAACTCTCTCACTTCCACGAGATAGGAGATATTATTCTCGCTACTCCTACGTTCCAAGGTATGATTCCATGCTGCTTTTTGAACATTAGTGACAAAGGAATCTGCCTCTTCTTCCAACTATCGCGGCATTTTAGAAGCAACATTAAGTTGAATAATACTCTGCAGTTCATTAATAATGCTTTCCAGTTTGTTTTATTTTTTTGTTAGTCTAGCTGGTTTGTCTTTGTTTATTACATTTCACTTACTACTAATATAAAAGGAGAATGATGTAAAATATCATAATCCTGCTTTACATACACATAGTTACTGGAGATACTCTTTGTTATGCAAAAAATTATTAGTTTTGGTGTTAGTTTCGACTGCCAGCCAATAAGTAAGCTTTCCTGTTGAGGGAAAATGACAATTTGTTTTGATTGGCGCCTCCTACAGCTGTCTTAGTACTGTTTATTTTTCCCCCCCAATAAGAGTCTTTTTTCATATAAATCCCCTCGATAAGAAAGATTAGTATAATCCTCTTCCTTTAAACTAAACCTCGGAGAGCAATATTGGCTTATTTTTAGCTCGAATTGTATTTGTTATGACTTGCATTTCATCAAGTTCGATTTTGCTTTCTTCATAGTATTTAATACAACTTTTAATTATTATTGCTGAACCACCTCTTGCTTTATCAAATGGATGCACTGAACGATGAATGTCATATCCTCTTATTCTAATATAAAACTGCTCAAACGGATGGGTTCCAGATATCAAGCATATATCTATTTTCTTGCTTTTCTGGAACAGTTCCAATTCCTGAACACTATTTCCAGACATTTGCAATCCATGTTATGTGTGTTTGATTTTATTTTAGTTGTTTAATTTTCTTAAGACTAATTTCAAGCTTAATTAATCAATCATATATCAGTTTATTTGTCTATTTCTGCTCATCCATATTTCTAGGATGTGTGTTAACGTTCTTTATTTGGTTGGAATTACAGTTTCGTGGTATTTGTGCAAGGTTTTCATACTCTGTTTGCTTCATTAGCTTCTAATTCATGTTTATCTGATACGATATCTTCATTTCTATTCCTTTGAACCCTGTAAATCTGTGTCTGAGGTTTTATTACTTCTTTCCTTTGTTGTAGTTCCTTAACCACTTCACCACCGCAATAATTTGTTGGATGTTGTACTCCACAGATACCGATTTTGATAGTGTTATTTCCATGTGCTTTCCTACACATTTTACGCATAATGGTTCGTTTGACAATAAACCAGGGTATGGCTAAATCCAGAACATTTGAGTATCTGGGTAGTATTTTTCAATTTTGACCACTATATTCAAGATTATCTTAGTATAGTATGTATTTGTGACATTTCCTTATTGTCAAAAGTAAACAAACAATGAAAGTTCTTGTGTGATGACCTTTGTTCCCCAAGACTATTTTCAAGTCTTTCTTTCTTAAGAATGTTACACCATTTTTTATTTTTAAACCTATTTCTTTTAAATCTTCTATTATATCTTCTTTTTGGCAGGTAGCATGCATCGTCTTGCTATAAATTTTATTGGCCTGTATTTTTATTCTCGTAAGTTTACTATATATTTTTTTATTAATCAAATTTCTTAGCCAGGATCCTGTAGCTATTAGGCTCAACACTATTGATCTTTCACGCATTGTTATTTAATGCTCTAATTTTGTATTCTTTTAGTATGATAGATTTTAACAATGCCAGAAGTTTTGAGTAACCTAGTATGTCATATAACATTAATAAGTGGTGGTTGTGTTCCTAGTATTGACAGTTTTCTTCTTATTTCTATTATTTAATTTATTTCAAAATTTTGAGTTTATTTACTTGTATTTCTAACATTAGTTTTATTTAGTATTTCTGTTTTTACTTCTTGGGACGTTACGGCTTTTCTTTTCTTATTTCTTCTTTGTAAAAGACAATTTCTTTCTCTAGGCACTTCTTCCTCGTCTGTATAATAATCTGTGTTTGCTTCTACTTTACTCTTCGCTTTTGGAGACTTTCGACAACCACAGATTTGTGCTTTTCTTTAGAAAGGAATTAAATGTTATTATACCTTTTTGTTTGCAATACTTTTATGAAGCACATATTAGAACGAACGTATAAGTTCTCTGGCATCCTGTATAACTGAAGTACTCTAAAACTAACATTTTGATTTTAAACATCTGCAATCGAAAATAAATAACGAAGGAGGCATTATTTAAGGATGACTATTATCACCTTCTCTGGATGCCATAATTACCCTGTAGCCAAGCTGCGATTGGTTGACATCCAAGATATTCTTAAACGCTATTCGTTTATATTTTACTTAAGCTTTATGATTGGAATAATCAGCATAACTTTCGGCAGTTTTGAAATACACTTCGCTCTAACAACCATTTATACTGGAAAGTTAAACTAGACTTGTAAAATTCAATGCCACTACTGGGACTTTAACTTGGCTCTTCAATGAGATGAGAATTTTAAATAGGCATACAGACATTTCACTATGGTAGCTCAGCGATTGAGCATCAGCACGTTTTGTTGTCATACGAAGACCAACATTTAAAAAATTCTATTTATGAGGCAAACAATTTTTTGAACAGAGTAGAATTAATAAAGTATGACCCTCAAAGTTAAATAAAAAAATAAGCAAATTAAATGTTATAAAATGCAATGTAGTCTTTTCACATGTTAACATAGATTCATATTTTTCTGTACTCGATAAGAAATTGTCATTAATAAATTTAGGTACCGAATAATAAAATATTTCAAGTGAAAAAAGCACAAGAATCTTTCATAGGATTTTATTGATAGGAAAGATTCTGTGAAGTCGGAACAGGCTGAAAGCTTAATCCTGGAAATGAAGTAAAAGGAGAAGAAAAAAACGGTCGTCCTCCGTGGTGTAGTGGTTACCATGCTAGCTTCTAGTTCCCGAGGTCGCAGGTTAAAACCTGGCGGAGGGCGATGGATTTTTTTCGGGTGAAAAATCCTTAGCATGGCTTCCTTCGGAAGGGAAGTAAAGCCGGTGGTCCCGTGTCGTAAATTTACGGCACGTAAAAGAACCTCAAGCCTAATAAAAAAGGCCTCTGAGCAAATTTATCGGTTTTTCACGCCCAATATAGAATGGGACGCTACGGACCATAGTAGTTAAAGAGCGTCCATAAATAAAACTCAATTTAGTTTTAGGAGAAGAAAAAGAAGAAACATTTAAAAAACGAAAAATGTGCATACAAAGAGTTTCTGCAGACCAGATAGCTTCACGGCAAAAAATATCATTTGCATCATATTAATTATGCGCTATTTGCTCTCGTATGGCGCGCACCGAGCAAATAATCTATAAAACATTCCGTGCAAATGGCTGTGCTTGGCGCTTTAAATAGCCATTCAAAGCCGGATGCAATACCTCCATTCATTTGTTAGTAGGTTTCCGCTAGAGAGCTCTGAACATATTCCGGCGTGTTAAACATATTGAACAGAAATGTGCAGTAAATGGATCTGCATTTCCCTTATTGCTGTTGTAATACTGAACATGCAGTTAGAAAATATTGAGTTTTAAATGAACCTTGCAATCCATTTTGTAATCTTTAATGCAACCATTCCTGCGTTAATGGGGCTTAAATGGAACAAATGACAATTTCTGGTTGCAGGAAGTTTCAAAATTGATTTATTTTCCAGTTTAAAATTCATTTTTAGAGCTTTTACTACTTCTACTGCTTACGTATAGTATGTGGAGGAATTATTGTTTTCCACCCCAAAATTTTGTTACCGAGGTTGCAACAGAAATGTATATTTTAAGGCTCCCTGAGCCCAAAAATCATAGACCTTTTTCTAAAAATACGTTTTGTCTGTAAACAGTATAACTCAAAAAAGAACAGTCGGATAAATAAAAATTTAAATTCAGTATCTTCCAAAGCTGAGACTACCCCTTACACGGAACATTTTACGAAATGGTTTATATTTTTCTAAAACAGACCTAACAAGTTTGATTAATATATAATATATTAAAGACGTTTTCCTAACAAATAAAATGCATATCTTGAATTTTCTGGAAATAGCCTGTGAAGTCCTCTTTCTTCGGAAGGAATTTTATATAATTTGTATAACTGGTAAACATTAAACGATAGACGATACACAAACAATTTAGATCTCTTTAAAACCACTATTTATTTAAAGGAACATTTTTGTGGCATAAGCCATTTTCGAGATATCGTTATTAATGGTTCCAATTGTTCAATAATTAGTAATTTTTTTAAAAATCCTGTCGGCATTCAGTTGTTTCTCACGATTCCCTCATTTATAATGAAATATATAATATAGCTATTTCTGCCAAGGTTGATCAAAATTGAGATGAAGTAAATAGAAAAAACCTGATGTGTTACACTCACATGACTTTCTCTACTCTTGTACAAACTATTTTTACAAACGCTTATTCTCCATATGCTTCATGTTAATGGAGATATCGAGATGTCAATCTTATTGATAATTTTCTTGTAGATGCAAGGGGAATATGGCAGGTTTTAAGCGATAGTCAAATATTTTAACGCTGGTTGCTATGTGGCGCATTCCATTCTCTTTGCATGTCCAGGACATAAAAAAAATCTGATGTGTTACACTCACATGACTTTCTCTACTCTTGTACAATCTAATTTTACAAACGCCTATTCTCCATATGCTTCATGTTAATCGAGATATCGAGATGTCAATCTTATTGGTAATTTTCTTGTAGATGCAAGGGGAATATGGTAGCTTTTAAGCGATAGTCAAATATTTTAACGCTGGTTGCTATGTGGCGAATTCCATTCTCTTTGCATGTTCAGGACATAAAAAAAATGAATAACGAATTTGAGAAAAAGTATAAGTATTGGAAAATTTAAGGAAATAACAAGCAATATCTCGAAAACGGTTCACTCAACAAAAGAAACGTATATGACATAAGTTGTGTATTTTAACGCGATCTACATTTTTTGTGTAGTAAAATTTTGTCTATCTCTTATGGTTTACCAGTTATGCAAAAGTCGTTCACAATGAAGAATATTTTTGGAGACATTCCCAGAAAATTCGAGATATACATTTTATTTGTCATGACAATATCTTAAACATATGATATTTTAATCAAAATCGTTAGAGCCGTTTTTGAGAAAATTAAAATTTTCGAAAAATGTTCCATGTAAAGGGTAGTCTGGGGTGGGGGGATTTTCTTGAAAACCTTCGTGTCGCATCTCCGGAAGATACTGAACCTAAATACCAAGTTTGGTGTTTATCCGACTGTTCGTTTTTGAGTTATGCTGTTCACAGACACACAGACACACAGACAGACACACAGACGGACACACAGACACACAGACACACAGACACACAGACAGACACACACACGTACATGTTTCCAAAAATGCTTTTTTTGGATTCAGTGATTCTCAAAACATGTATTTCCGGTGAAATCTCGGTATCGAATTTTTGGGTGGAATGCAATACTTCCCCTACTTACTATACGTAGTAGAGAAAGTAAAAATGAATAACGAATTTGAGAAAAAGTATAAGTATTGGAAAATTTAAGGGAATAACAAGCAATATCTCGCAAACGATTCACTTAACAAAAGAAATGTATATGACATAAATTGTGTATTTTAACGCGATCTACATTTTTCGTGTAGTAAAATTTTGTCTATCTCTTATGGTTTACCAGTTATGAAAAAGTCGTTCATAACGAAGAATACTTTTGGAGACATTCCCAGAAAATTCGAGATATACATTTTATTTGTCATGACAATATCTTAAACATATGATATTTTAATCAAAATCGTTAGAGCCGTTTTTGAGAAAATTAAAATTTTCGAAAAATGTTCCATGTAAAGGGTAGTCTGGGGTGGGGGGATTTTCTTGAAAACCTTCGTGTCGCATCTCTGAAAGATACTGAACCTAAATGCCAAGTTTGGTGTTTATCCGACTCTTCGTTTTTGAGTTATGCTGTTCACAGACACACAGACAGACACAGACACACAGACAGACACACACACACACGGACATGTTTCCAAAAATGCTTTTTTTGGATTCAGTGAGTCTCAAAACATGTATTTCCGGTGAAATCTCGGTATCGAAATTTTGGGTGGAATGCAATACTTCCCCTACTTACTATACGTAGTAGAGAAAGTAAAAAAAAGCTTTCGTGAGAATTGTTTGTTTACCTACTAATAAATGATAGTGGGTAGAGAAGGTCATGGGAATGTAACAAATCAGTCTTTTTAAACATCGTTTATGTGACTAACTTTTTGCTCATGCCAGGTAGGTTCGTTAGTTCTTTTGAGACTCTGTATGGCACAAAGATGACCATAATTGTTGATGCAGTAATTTGTATCATAAATTATTTAAATGTAAAGAATGATTATATTATGAATATTCATTTTTGTGTGACATTGATTTGAGATGTTTTTTTTATTGTAATTATTGTTGAGAAGTGGGTCTATACTGCCTTACTGAAACTGTCAATAATAGCGTGCAATAATGCAGCGAGGGGGTGAGCTGTTTATCATTATTAGAGACGAGGAAGTTACGTAATGTTGGCGCGTTTTTCTCTAGAATTTGCTGGAACATTGTCCCTAGAGCATATGTATTCATAATTTTCATTGGATATAAAAATAGACGCTAATGTTGGCGCGTTTTATTAGCCAATTGCAACTCAGTTATAATCTTTAGGCATATCGGGGTGTAGGAGTATAAAAAGGGCTAGGTTAGAGATTGACCCCGTCAGTTCGTCGAAAATATTTGTATGATACACGTCGCCTTCAGTCCGTCAGTCCAGCAGAGATATTTGTAAAGTATACGTCGGCTATCGATTCGCAAGTTACGCGTAGCAGAGTTAGGAAAATTCTCAAGTGTTGTAAAGTTAATTATACAAAAGGTTGAAGTACGTGAATTAAAAGTGATCAGTAAGAAGTTATTATAACAGTTTCAGTTTGGCGAGTGTCAAGATCAATGTGTAAATGTGATAGTGAATGTGTTCGACAATAAAAAGTGTAAAACAAATTCTTTCATCAGTGTTATCTTTGGATAAAAGATTCCTTTCCGTTTACACAACCTGTATAAAGAGATGTGCTCGACCAAAAAGATCATAGCTAGCCGGAGGACAGTAAACCAAAATTAAATAAGATAACAGTAGCATTCTTTCAAACCAACACTAATACTACCGCAAATTGTTAACACCAGATGGAGCTACAAACTTAGCAAAGAATCACGTCACAAAATGGCTTCAACACGTGGAGTAAACACACATACACAACATTATAAATAATACCGTCGCAAATTGGCTCCCAAAACGTGGGGCTCAACAAATTATAAATAACTTTGAAGTATACCACTTCATTGTATAATCGCCTTTCTGTACCACCTGCTTTGTGAACTTGCTGATAGAGTAAAAGTTACTACGCAACCAAGGTCATCTACCGTTTATTTTCTTGCTGCTGACTTGAGGCGTATTGTAGACTTTGGGATGGTTCTTTGAGTTTACACGTAGTGGATGTTATACTGGAGAGATGCCCTAGTTGCGTAATTGTTTTGCGGTAGCTAGCGGTAGATTTAAAACAGCAGCCTCCCGAATTCGAGCAGCAGAGGCTACGTTCTGAGACATTTCGGGAAAACTGAAAGTATTAATCTTGCAGCTTTTAAACTCTTATGATATCAACCATTTATTCCCAACAATGAAATAGAGAGGGCTAGTAGTATATTAATACCACTTATTATTTGTTTACTGACAGTTAAAACCCCATTTAAAATCGCATAGCTTAGTATCTAAAATAATTTCCGTACCTAGTCAGTACGATTATACAGTTAGACTAAAAGCTCAGCCGCAAATAATGCTAATTTTCTCTTCCTTGAAATAATGTACGGAACATTTTGGTAATCGGCTGTATGGGTGTATGGTTTTAACAATTGTTTTACATAGTAACTGTAATATTAATTGTGCCAAGTCCTAAAATTATAGCCTTTATTGTTATTTAAACATTAATTTGTATTAGGTAAACCTAATCTTCTAATGAAAACACATTATATTTTGTGTTTTTGGAAGAAAGAAATCAAGCTTTTTTGTGGATAATAAGTGTGTAGAAGTATTGTCTTAGATTTTCAACATTCTATAAAAATAAATCCCTCATTCTAGGTCCATTTTGTTTAAAAATAACTAGTTCTTAATTTTATAAATTGAATGATTGTTGTGAAAATTAAAAAAAACTTATTTTAAAAACTAACTTTAATGAATCCTCAGAACCTATAATCAAGAATTAAAACATTGCGCAGCATGGAACAAAACCCTGAGAAAAACCAAAATATAGAGAACTGCTGTTAGTAACCACAGGCACGGAAATTTAAAAGGATTGAACTTTTAAATGTTCAATATCAAAAATGGAATGTATTACCTTAAAATTTGAAACATATTTTATTTAATTTCGAGTGTTGGTCAAACTGAACCATTGCATTAGGTTAATATCTATGTTAATTTTTGCTGTTAAGCTTGAAAAGTAATCTTTTTAGGTACTGAAGCTTCACCTAAGATAGAATATTAATTAGATTATTGAGTATATCCTTTTAGCTATGCATGAAATTTAGATTATTGTAGCAGTGATGTTTTATACTTTGCTTGAAAGGCATGTCTACAAATAAATGTATTTTCTCAGTTTTTATTATTGCAGTTGTTCTCTACAAAGTTAAGCATATTTTGAAATAACACTCAAAATACTTTGTCACTACGCATTAAAATAATCAATAAGTCACTTGAAAGTGCCTCAAATGTTTAACTGCTCCAATTCAGAACTCCTTGTCTTTGTCATCGACAATACGTACCTGATCACCGCTAATCTTAGTATATAAACCAGTGTCAGCCAACTGAGTGCCCAGTGACGTCAGAGACTATTATCTTATTGCTCACAGATCTGAGAAACGGACTAGTGAGAAGTGTAGGACAGGTAATCAAGGGTAAAGGAGGAGACCCTTTTGGGAAGTACTAGAGTGACAAAGGATATGTATGTTGATGAAGGTGTTGTATTGTATTTAAGGAGTTGTATTGTATTTCGACTGTTGGGGAGCCGAACTTGAAGTAGTTGCAACCGCAAGTATGGTAAAAGGTTTCCGGTAGCCTTCGCCCAAAAAACATACTTCCGGTGGCCTTTGCCCCAAATGTTTAAAAAATATTAACTTTGTAATTTGTGACTGTTTCTTTAAATATTGTATATTTATGTTTGCCTAGACTGCGTCAGTATTTATATTTTTTTAGAAACATGAATGTCTTATCAGGGAGTGGCGCAACTGCAAAATGTAGGCTTATACAGATTGTAATTTTACTTCACTCCTTTTAGTAATGCTTGACACGATTTAAATAACACTTCACTGATATATAGAGAGAGAGAGCTGTGAGCTTTTTTTTATTAATTACTTGCAATTTTTAACACGTAAACTATTTTTGCCTCACACAAAATACGTATTAAATTTCTGGAGGACACATCATGCATCCGGTTAGAAACGCTGTCTACAAGCAACGCGTCCGGTTAGGAGCGCTGTCTACAAGCAACTGACTTCTGAATTTGTAAATTTTGCTTCATTTTAGTTTCTGATTGGCTAATCCTAGTCCAACAGAATACCTTCATTTAACTAAAGCTTTTTCTGATTGTTAATGGGCTATTTTATAAACTGTCACAAAAATTACACTATTCCTTCCAAGAATCACAAATAGCATTAATAAATTTTCAAATTCATTATTGCCTCAAAGTTACCTCATTGTTAGCAGCTTTTAATCTATTATTATCACAGTTTCTACATTATTAAATTACGTAATACATTCGCATAACATTATTACACATGTATACAATAATATAAACATATACAATGACTATAATATACAATTTTTATATATTATTACATACACATATTGCTTTAAGGCGGGCTGTTATTGAATTTATATACTATACAATTAGACTGAAATCATTTAAGTGTTAAAAATACTGCCTCAATGTATATATGTATGTTGAAACGTTGTAGGTTACGAAGTCTGTCTTCCTTACCCTCCGCAATCTTTAGCAACGAATCCCAGAAACGGCATTAGGTCATATCTAAATGAGTTGGCTGACTCTGACCTAAATCACGAGCATTCAATTTGTAGCAAAGGAAAGAACACAGAGCTATATCTCTATGTACTGTAGGATCTCAATTGCATCCTCTTCACATTCTCCCTCCGAAACTTCAATTTACACTCAGTATTTCGCAAGTAATCACGCAATACCTTACTTTGACTTGTAAAAAACTTTCACTAAGTTTATAGTTAAACTTTAAAAACAAAGAGCATAGTGCCTAAACATGTAATTTAATATTAAGAACGTATCCATGTATATTTTACTAGTACTACATCATCATGTGCCATAGTGAAATATTTGGTTACAAGTTCTTGCAAATATGTTTTAGATATGCCAACACAAGTTCTTCTCTTATTATATTAATATACAAAATACTAACATGCAATTAATTATAGAAGTCTACTGTATTTTAAACCTAAGTAAAATAAATCAATTAATTAATCACAGAATTAATTATTAATTATAGAAGTCTACTGTATTTTAAACCTAAGTAAAATAAATCTATTCTACAAGGATATAATTGCAGTGAGGAAACACTGCAATTACTTTAGAAATATTTGAAATACTTTTATAAAAGCAAGAAGGGCCACAAATATTTCACATACATTGACTCATATCAGCCAAGGAAGAGTAGCTATAACCATAATGCATTTAAGTTTCTCAATAGGAGGTAAATAAAAATAAAAGGAACCATGACTATTTTTCTGCTCTTTGAGGCTGTATTTTGCTTATAAAAAGAAGCCAAAGTTAGTGTGTGCTCTAATTGTAATTATGGTAGCACGTTTAGCAGAATACAGATATTTATGGTTGAACTTGCAATGTAATTCAGGAACAAATAGGATAAGAGCAAATGTTATACATGCAAGAAGAGGCTATGTATTATTTCCGATTTATCTGGAACTACCAATAAAAACTCTGAGAGGTCACTCCACTGTAATGGACAGGACTACTACAGAAGATTTTTGTGTAGAGTAATGGCGTTTTCCAATGCCAATTAGTATAACCGAAAATCTCAAAAACTACAGTAAAGTACTTGTGCTAATTTCCTATGGTGTTAAAGAGAACAATAGGCATTAATCATAACTGAAAAGTAGTAGACCAAATATGAATCTATACATCCTTATGTATTTATTACCGATTTCCTTCTAATCCTCGAAAGACATTTTTCTGATATTAAATATAAAATATTAATAATAAAATTTTTGAAAATAGAATTTGTCTTAATTTGATGTTAATTTATAGGTATAGCCTTAATTTCTTAAATAAAATTGTTAGAACCTTTTATATCAAAGACTGGTTCGAATATTACTAAATTTATCATATTTACCAGAAGAAAACAAGAGCTTATATGGGTGAAGGTCGAGATAGGTGGACTTTAAGAACTTTATTTCGCATTTCCTTTTAAAATCAATTACTCAAAAACCTATAGGAAGAAGAAAGTTGTATGTCATAGTTTTAATTCTTTAAATTTTAGAATGTGTATGGATTTTTATGGAGAGTTTTTAACAAGGAAAAACGCTGAGAAAAAGATATTCCAAAAGTCAAGCTTAAAAATGGAAAGGATTTTAATCCCAGTTTGTTACTTTATTTTGTATAACGATTAAAAACCACAATATCAAATGTGAAAATAAAATCTGAAATTATAACTTCTGAATACGACGGTGTGGTCGTACAGGCGAGGTTTTCACGAAATTTCAGTGCTAATTCCCTTAGAGCGCCAAAGAGCAGAAAAATGAGAAAGAAGGTTTCTTTATACGAGTTCATTCTTCCGAAAATAGAACCCGGGTCTTAGATATTAAACAATGAATATTTGTGGCCAATAGGGGATTAGAATCACCTGCACTACGGTTGATGTAGAACTCGAAGGCTGCCAGAGGTCCATATGTAGAAGAGCACTGGGAGTCCCTGTAGTCGACGTGGATCTCCCAACCAGGAAGCATGCCAGTGCGTGGGTCGGAGACATCCCGCACTGCTAGAAGTACTGCTGGAAGTATGCGGTACAGCGACTGCTCATGTTTGTCTGGATCAACTGGAGCGATGACCGCCAGGCGCACCACTCCTCTGCCGGAGACGTTGCGCTCCTCGCCGGCCATATCTGTACCATCAGCCGCCGCTACGCTCGCACTGGGGCCGAGCGATATTAGCAGAAATAAAGCGAGTATAGTTCGCCACTGCCTGTCGAAGGTCTGGAATGTCCTAGCCATTTTCACGTCACGACGCTGTAACGTCGATCTTGAGAGCACTCCAGCCTTCTTGACACACATACATTCTGTCGTACACTGCTGCTGCGCTTCCATTAAGTACTCCCACAGTGGAAAACACGCCGACGTGTCAGTTGTCTGCATTGTTTCCGAAACTCACCGTGTCTCCCAAACAAACGCGACCATTCCGCGATCGGGAAAAATAAAAATAAATAAAATAAAAGAGAGACGTTCACAACACAACAAACGGCACACTACACTGCAACACACACACGTATACACACGACATCTCTACGTCACAAATCCCGACATATGGCAGACAAGTGACATTGTACATAGTCACTGTTGAGGTATCACATGTGAGCAGTCGCTGTTACTGGTGATAAACGGGCAACATACGGCCCCATCGCTCTTCATTCCGTCGTCATGCTGTGGATCAGAACATTAAACAATAACTATCCATTTATTTCTCCTCTACATATATGACAGTGGTGATTCTCTACACTTCTATTACTAAAAGTGCCTCCAAGTTTAATATTTCTTATATTATAAACAGAGAAAGTTGAAGCGCTTTTACATATCAAAATCATTCAACTCGTGAACGACACTTGTAGAAAGATTTAAAATATCCATCGATGACAAAATCATACATTTCTGAAAATCTTAATTTTTGCAATCACTATACACATTTTATTTGTTATCTCAAAAAGTACCAAGTTAATCCTAACTCTCATGTGTCAGCTTTTTTATGCTTTATAGAAATTACAATAAAAACATCAGCCCTCTAACAACTGATTTGTGGATATAATTTTGTTTTGAATGAATTCAAGTGTAGCAAAAATTAAAGTGAGGAAAAATGGGTTTAAAAGTTTGTGTGCAGTTGACCAGAAATAATGACTTAAAGAGCTACCTAGAACTGTTCAGCTTAAGTGTAACTTGTATTTTTTCCATCACAAGCACCGCAAATCAGTTCTAATTTATGGCATAAGTCAAGCCTTTTAGTGCCAAATCCTATATACAAACACTTTTGATCTTGGCCATTACACTTCAGGTCATTCACCAATGATGACAGTAAACTAGTGTCCACCAATATATATTTACACTCTTCATTATTTACCACAGGTATATATTCACAATTATCCTCCAGCTGTTTCTGCCTTAATTTTTTTCTTTTGTACACCACATTCTTGTTCATTTAACCTTTCATCACTGGTATGATTTACATTATTTACAATAGTTTCTGGCCCATGTATATTTAAAGAAAGATAGAATTTGATGTTATACGACATCTACCAGTAGAGCTATTATACCAATCACGGTGGCTCAGTGACGAATCAGAAACTAACCTTCACGGAAAAAATCCCACAAAGAGCGCTAATAAACTATTTATTACTTCATACAGCGATTTCATCACCTGCCACGCCTTCTCAGGGGCATTTAAGGAACACAGACCTTTAAATATGATGTAACTAGAAGAACTTCCGCGCACTACAGTGTTTTAAAACTTTGCATACATGCACTTCAAACCACCTAGTGTTTTTTGGTACAAAAAGTATAAAACCACTCAATGTATATAATGCTCTAAAGCATAAATATTGTATTTTCATCGCAACTTTTCCTGAATTAGGTACGCTAATATATTCGAGTAATGTTTTCATTATACTTTTAACATGATGTTGCGCTGTGTGTTTTCTACTCGATCCATTTCAAATACCTCACAAATAACGTAGAATTGATATATGTGCTTTTCTTTCATAATGTGGCTACCACAAGCACCGGTCGGATTCCCGCCGAAATTAAAATTAAATTGAGTTTTATTTATGGACGCTCCTTAACTACTATGGTTCTTAGCGTCCCATTCCATATTGGGCGTGAAAGACCGGTAATTTTGCTCAGAGGCCTCTTTATTAGGCTTGAGATTCTTTTACGTGTCGTAAATCTACGCCACGGGACCACAGGCTTTACTTCCCTTCCAAAGGAAGCCATGCTAAGGATTTTTACGCCCGAAAATATCCATCACCCTCCGCCAGATTTGAACACGCGACCTTGGGAACTAGAGGCTAGCACGGTACCACTAGTCCACGGAGGACGATATTCCCGCCGAAACAGTTATAATACCCTCGCAACACCTCACATTCTCATATTTGCATCTACATTACAATGATATTTAACCATATACCTTATCATAAGCGATATTGAAAACGTGGACTCTCTATCCACATATTTCTCTCATCTTCTAAAGAAATTTGTTGGAGAGTTCAGTATCCGAAATTCGTGATGTTTCCTTTTAGTTCTTCTAATTTATAGGATTTGTTGCATAAAACCTGTTTTCAACTAAATATGTAAATCACGTATATTAAAATTATTGAATACTGGGGGCCATAATTATTTATTAATTACACTATATTAAAAATGTTCGGAATTAAATTTCATGTCACGTCAGGTGATGCACGATAAAAAGTCTTGTTGAAAACTACAGATTAACACTTTAACGTCGATCAGCTGTTCAAAAATGGTAAGTGTAAGCTCTTTCTAAACCTCTCTGCATTTATTATTTGTTAAAAAGAATACCGATCCTATTATTCTGTACGCATTTACTGCACACCAATTTTCGCGTCATGTAAGGTAATCTGGTGTGTACTATATCTGCTATTTTGCAACGTAATATAACCATATAATTGGAACCATGCTTCGTCAGAGAAGAACATTAAGCGTGGTCAATTGCTCTATCATTTCGCAAAATGCAATTATGGAAATTTACCCGACTCCGATGATCACAATGAAAAATACTGTGTATTCAACAAACCCCCATACACTGTAAGAACTAAAAGAAAACATCAGGCGAGAAATTCACTTATTTTAGGATATTGAACTCTCGAGTGTGAATGAAAATTTCCTAAGAAGATGCCAGAAATGTGTGGATAGTGAAGGATAACATTTCCAACATGATTATTTAACTATGAGAACGTGAAGTGATTGTACCGACATTATAACTGTTTCGATGGGATTCCGAGCTGCGGCGGTCGGTCGTGGGGTAACACAGTATGAAGTAAAAGCACTGTACTTCGCACCGTGGAAGCTATAGCCAGCAAAATAAACCGAATCATACGCTGGATGAGGATTACTTAGTGTCAACATGAAGTTAACAGATTTAACATCAAACGACACGTTTTCGCTCTCTTATCTGTGAGAAATGTACCCAAAAGATAGGCAATAGCTTTTAGTTGTGTATGTTTACAAACAAGAACATGTTCTTTAAATCCTATGTGATCTGTGTAATTTGCAACCTATGAGGCGTGTTTTTAAACAAAATACCGTTTTAATAGTTTGCCGCTGTAGACCTTCAGTCGCGGTTTCGAGCACGATCATTTCCTCCATTCATTAGGAAGCCGTTGCAGCTGTGAGCGATCACCTTGTGTTTGCCTGTTGTTAGAGCATTTCGAAACACTCAAACCAATCTAACGATCCGCCGACTGTGAAGTCAAATCAGTGATTCGTTTTTCGAATGCGAGAAATGTTACGCCAGCAAATGTTCATCGCCAGTTGCATGAAGTTTATGAGGAAACAATAATGAGTGACAATCTCCGACCACACACAGCCAAACAAACTCAAGATTTTATGGCATTATTGGGAACAATTCGACCACCCTCCATATATTCCGGATTTGGCACCAAATGATTTTCATCCGTTTCATCCGAACAATGTGCTTGGTGGAAAACATTTCAACGATGATGATATGAAACAAGAAATGAATCCTTGGCTTTCAACACAGGCGGCATCATCTTTAACGAAGGCATATAAAAACTGGTTTTCCATTACCACTAGTGTCTGAATAACCGCGGTGACTATGTGGAGAAGTAGTGTGAGGTGTAATTTATGCATGATAATATAATATATGGAACATAATGCTCTGTTATTTTTTAAAAGGTTATCGGTACGTCCTTTAAAAGCGCGCCTCGTACTTATAACAGCAGTTTTTATTGGGAGAAACAAATACTCATCAACTGCTGCGGATATTGCCAAACCGCAATATTTTCTGTGTATTTACTGTTAATTAAATATTCGCCAGTTGTAGTTTCACTTGTGCCCACACAAGCCGTTCTTCGTTAAAGATTGTTTATCCCGTATAGCGTGGATGCCAAAAGGTTTGCCTAAGCAGAACTGTAAAGGGGATTCCATACCGACAGGAGAGACCTAATCGAATGAAAGAGCAATGCTTAAAAATGAACACTAACTGCTCTATGACTGGTCCTGTATATCAGTCGGTAGAGGACCTGCCTGCTGTATGAGGGGTCCCGGATTCGGTTCCTCGCTAAACTCGAGAAAGTTTTCTTTAATCAGGAACGTTTCACGGTATGTCGCAGATCTAGCCTTTGGTGGTGAGTTGTTTGTTTGTTTTATTGGTTATTAATAACCAATTCGCCCATTAACAAGTATTCTGGATTGCCGCTGGGCAAAACCTTAACACACCTGTTGAGTCATATAATTGCATTACAGCTGATCTACACGCAATACAGCTATACAACATCATTGATACTACAAAGGTGATAAGATTAAACAAAACGCTTTTTTATATATATTATGTTCCTTTAAACCTACGCCAGAATTAAATGATATTCTACGAGTTTTAGTACCTTATTTATAATAAACATGTTCAAACACATGACCGCCTTGGTGGATGCATTGATGTAATGGCCTCTCAGCATAGACACGTCTTGACATTTCCTCTGATATTGAAGCACAGACATGACAAGCTTTATATTAACATTTTTGGATTTTCTCGTTCTGTTTCGTAAATCTTGGCTTTGATATATACCCATAAGAAAAAAACTCCATAGGACGATCTCGCTGGCCACCGAATGTAACCACTATGACCTATCCACGACTGGAATATACAATTTCGAGATTTATTTTAACTCCTTTAAAATAATGGGCTGGTGTATCGTCGTGCTGAAACCAAGAGTTTAGAGCTAACCGAAGCGGGGGCTCTTCTAAAAGGTTCTCAATATTCAGGTCATTCTGGAGGAGTTGCAGATAAAGCTGCCCAGTATGTCTAGGAGCCAAATTAACTGGCCCAACGATTTATATCCGAAAACCGTACCACACGTTAACATCCCACTGAGGCAGCGGGAGTTGTGGTCATAACCATTGAGGATGCTCAAGAGCCGAAAAATGGATGTTGTGTTTGCATTGGAATCATTGACGAAATAATATTCATCTCACCATCATTACCCTCCTGGTGAAAACTGTATCTTTGTTTATTTTTAAGCGCCTTCTGCAAATGGGTACTCGATTCCTGGAAATCGTTCCCATAAAGCTATTGTTGTAAGTGCAGTTTATAGAGATTCTATTTTTCATTCCTTCAAAATACGTTGTGTTGAAGTCCTAGAAATCCTAGATCAGCTGCAGGTCTTCTTTTCTCTAATTATGTTGAGAAAACTAATTTTTCCACCCAAAAATTCGATACCGAGATTTCACCGGAAATACGTGTTTTGAGACCCCCTGAATCCAAAAAAAGCATTTTTGAAACATGTCCGTGTGTGTGTCTGTGTGTCTGTCTGTGTGTGTGTGTGTGTGTGTGTGTGTGTGTGTGAACAGCATAACTCAGAAACGAACAGTCGGATAAACACCAAACTTGGTATTTAGGTTCAGTATCCTCCAGAGATGCGACACGAAGGTTTTCAAGAAAATCCCCCCACCCCAGATTACCCTTTACAAGCAACATTTTTCGAAAAGTTTAATTTTCACAAAAATGGCTAACGATTTTGATTAAAATATCATATGTTTAATATATTTTTATGACAAATAAAATGTATATCTTGAATTTCCTGGGAATGTCTCCAAAAGCATTCTTCATTGTGAACGACTTTTGCATAACTGGTAAACCATAAGAGATAAACAAAATTTTACTACACAAAAAATGTAGATCGCCTTGACACAACTTATGTCATATACATTTATTTTGTTGAGTGAACCGTTTTCGAGATGTTGCTTGTTATTCTCTTAAATTTTTCAATACTTATCTCAGATGGGAATTCGTTATTCATTTTTTTGTCTTGGATATGCAAAGAGTATTAATCTGTGGGAAAGGGAATGGTACTGCACCTAGCAACCAGCTATTAAGAGATATGTATGTGCTTAAAGGCTACTGTTTTTCTATATTGCCCTTGTATATTCCCCTTACATCTACAAGAAACTTAGCAATAAGATAGAGTCTGCAAATGTTTATCTCGACTAACATGAAGTAGATGAAGAATAAGCGTTTTGTAAAAATAGCTTGTACAAGAGTAGAGAAAATCATGCGAGTAACACATAAGATTGTTTTAGATATTCTTAGATATTTTTAAGATGTTTTCATGACATATGAAATGTATATCCTGAATTTTATGGAAATTTCATCCTTCTGAAATCCTCTTCATTCTGAATGACTTTTGCATAACTAGAAACCATAAGAGATAGACAAAATGAAAATTGTAGAGGTTATTACAGCACACCATTTATGACAATATTTTTCTATTCTTTATTATTAATTTTAATTTTCAAATACTTGTCTCAAGTAGGAAACCCCACCTTGTTTGGGAGGGTTCCTTCTGGTCATGCAAAATACACAGAGAGAGACACAAAGAAATTGACTTTCGCTTAAGGCCTATTGTATTCCCCTAAGCCCCTTGTACCAATAAGGGAATAGTAACAAGACAATTTCTTTAAATGTTTATCTCGATTAACATGGAGTACATAGGAGAATAAGCGTTTGTAATAATAGTTTGCTAAGAATGGGTAGAAAAGTAATGTAAACGTAACACAAGATTTTTGTTCCCAACAGAGTGGTAAGTACATAATTAAAACTCGCATTGATGCAGAACAGAGAACATAAATTATTCAATCATATTATTATTCTTTTCATCCTAACCCGCAATGCGTACAGAAGTAATAGAGCAATATTAGCGCAAATAAACACGACGGAACTTTTAAAAAACAATAATACATGTTGCTTTATTAACTTTATTGATGTTAACACACAAAACCTAATAACAATAATTGTAATTAAAGGGGTTTGAAACAATCATGTTTAATGAACTTAATATACAAATTAATTCATTTGTTATCAAAATCAACAATATCGGATAAAATTAACATTGGCCATTGATATTCCATATTAGCATTAAATAAGAGACTGAAAGATGAAAACTTCATAGTTTATCTATGAGGTCACCAGGTTTGCAATTAATTTATTTTGAAGCAATTTGGAGCTGTAATTGAATTTTATCTATTTAGCAAACATTTAAAATTTGAATAGCTAATTATAATAATGATGAATAAATATAAAACAAATGAAACGTACAAACATTTCAATTGTTTATATCAGAACTTCATTCGTCGTGTCAGTTCAAATGGCTTCATTCTGCTTTTAACACACTCATAGACCATAATTTTCAACAAGGTAATATAGTTTTATTTTTCCATTTTAAATGTTGATAAAAATATTATGTGATACATTCACATGACTTTCTCTATACTACATCGTTTATTAGTGTGTATACGAACTAGTTTTACTAAAGCTTACTTTTATATCTCCATTTTAATCCAAACAAACTTTTGCAGAAATAACTACATTACACATTTCGTTATAGATACAAAGCGAACAGTGATAATCAAATGTTTAAGAACTGGTCGCTATGCGCTGCCTTAAAATTCCATCTTATTTCATGCAATCGCGAGAAACAACTGAATTGACAATACCTTAAAATAATGGCTAAGTATTGAGCAATTCGAAACATTAATACTGAATATTTCGGAAATAGACGATGTCAAAAAAGAAAGTACTTGAAATAAATTCTGTATTTTAAAGAAGTCTACATTTTTTGTGTGGTAGTTTTCGTCTATCGCATAAATTTTATTAGTTATACAAGATATTACAAAATTCCTTCCAAATGAAGATCACTCCACAGGTTGTTCTCAGAACACTTTATTTCTCATGTAAACATCTTTAATATATGGTATTTTAATCAACGTTTTAGAATCATTTCTTAGAAAATCAAAATTTTAAAAAATACTCCATGTAAAATATAAATGGGGGGGATTTATTTGAAAATCTTTGTGTCGTATCCTGGAAGGTACTGAACTTAAAAAGCAAGTTAGGTGTTTATCCACTTTTCGGTTTTGCGTTATGCTGTTCTCACACGCACACCTTTTCCAAAAATGCTTTTTTTATATTCAGGGGACATCAAAAAAGTATTTTCGGTAAAATCTCGGTATCGAAATTTTGGGTGGTATGCAATATCTGAGAAGTAAAAATAAATATTTAAGACCAAACATCGTAGTTTATAACATTAATTTAATATACAAGAAAGGAATTGAGATATATTAGTGTGCTTTCCTGATGATATTTCATAAAAAATCGAGACTTTCTTGTAGATGGAAGGGGAATTGGTAGGCTTTAACCGATAGTCAAATATTTTAAGCTGGTTGCTATGTGGAGTATTCCATTCTGTTTGCATTACCAGGTCAAAAAAAATGAATAACGAATTACTATTTGAGAAAAAGTAAAAGTATTGGAAAATTTAAGGGAATAACATGCATTATCTCGAAAATGGTTCACTCAACAAAAAAAAAAAAATGTATATGACATAAATTGTGCATTTTAGCGCGATCCACATTTCTGTGCAGTAAAATGTTGTCTATCTCTTATGGTTTACCAGTCGTTCACAATGAAGAATAATTTTGGTGACATTCCCAGAAAATTCAATGTATGCATTTTATTTGTCATAAAAATATCTTAAACATATGATATTTTAATCAAAATCGTTAGAGCCATTCTTGAGAAAATTACAATTTTCGAAGAATGTTCCATGGAAAGGGTAATCTGGGGTGGGGGATTTTCTTGAATACCTTCGTGTCGCACCCCTGGAAGATACTGAACCTGAATACCAAGTTTGGTGTTTATCCGATTGTTCGTTTCTGAGTTATGCTATTCACAGACACACACACGGACATGTTTCCAAAAATGCTGGTTTTGGATTCAGGGGTTCTCAAAACATATTTTTCCGGTGTTATCTGGGTATCAAATGTTTGGGTGGAACACAATACTTCCCCTGCTTACTGTACGTAGTAGAGAAAGTAAAAAAATACATAATTGTGTGCCTTTACGAGATGTACATTTTTTTCATAGTAAGATGTCTTATGGTTTACGAATTATACAAAAGTCATTCAGATTGAAACGGGCTTCAAGGCTATATACATAAAATTAAAGATACCTATAAATTTTTCTTGAACGTGTGGTATTTTAATCGAAATTGTTAAAGCAGTTTTTGAGAATATCAAAAATAATGAAACGTTTCCATGTAAAGGGTAGTTTGGAGTGGGGGATTATTTTGGAAATCATCTTATTGCATCCTTGGAAGCCGTTGAACTTCAATCCCATGTTTGGTATTTTTGTTTTTGTCTTATGCTGTTCATACAAACAAGTACCCTTCTGTAAAAATGCTAAAAACGTGAATTTCCGGTGAAATTTCGGTATCGAATTTTTGGGTGGAATGCAATACTTTCTGTAAGCAGAGGAAAGCGTAAAATGGGACAAATTGTAGAAGTAAATGCGAAGCACCAATACACTGGCCCTGCAATGAGCATATGAGACATACAGCTGCGTCCATGTCGAACTAACATGCAGCACAGTATTGAAATAATATATAAATGTTTTGACTTACTGTAGAACAAATATTGTATATAACTTCAGGAAAGTGTTTTTATTCCCAGGACTCCTTTCGATATTTTTATTCTACATGAAAGACAGTTACGTAAATAACTACTGTTTATGCGCGTCTCAATGATATAATTTGCACTGCTAGCAAACAGAATAAGTATAGGGTCCTTCAACAAAGGTGTCCTATTTTTAACATGTGTTAGCTGCTGCTGTTATTGAGTTACAGCAGTAATTTTTTTCATGTGGTTACAGTTTTAATCGAAAAATTGCCATGGAACGTTGCAGCATTCAGCAACACGCAGAAATTGTGAAAATGTATTATCTAAATGGATCATTTGTTCGCCAAACCTTCTGTGTATTGCGTGAAGATTACGGTGTTGCATAATCGCCCCTGCGAGAGAACGATTCGGCGTTTGATCGATAACTTTGAAAGAAGTGGTTCTGTCAGCAATTAAAGAACGCTTGTAGGTAATTGACGGAAGCGCTTCAACGAAAACATAGGTGCCGTTCATGAGAGTGTACTCGAGAACGGAAACAAATCAATTGCTCGTCGAGCGCAAGAATTGGGGATTTCGCCGTCCACAACTTGGCGAATTCTGCATCCGGACTTGAGGTTTCAAAATGGTGGTAACTCAAGAACTAAAGCCCAACGACCTAAGATTGTGCCGTGTATTCGCTGACTGGGCTATGGAGCAATTGGAAGCTGACCCGGATTTTTGTCGAAAAATCATCTTCAGAGACGAAGCCCACTTTTGGAAGGATGGTTGTGTTAACAAAGAAAATTGCCGCTATTGGAGCAATCACAAGCCAATGCAAATTCAAGAACGACCACTTCATCCCCAAAAGGTTACTGTGTGGTGTGGATTTTGGTATTGTGGAATCATTGGTCCATATTTTTTCGAAGATGAAGATGGAGAAGCTCTAACTGTCAATGGAGAAAGATACTGGGCTCTTAAAAGGGAGGATTTTTGGACGTAATTGGATGCTATGGATCTCAGAAACATCTGGTTCCAGCAAGATGGTGCCACATGTCATAATTCTCTCAAACAATCGATCTTTTGAAGGATAAGTTCAGAGGTATCATCATTTCCCCTGGTGGTGATATTAACTGGTCCCCGAGGTCATGTGATTTAGCGCCGTTGGATTACTTCTTGTGGGGTTACGTTAAATCTCGAGTTTATGTCACAAACCAGAAACAGTAAATGATCTTATGAATAACATCACACGTGTTATTCGTTAAGTTGGACCTAATTTACGTTCTTCTGTCATTGAAAATTGGGTCAACAGTATACGCGCAACTCAACGAAGTCGCGGCGGTCACTTAACTGATGTTCTTTTCCACACGTAATGACATTAATTATGTTCCAAAATAAAAAAAAATAAATAAACCTCTATCATTTATAGAACGTGTTTTATTTAAGTCAAAGATAACTCTTGTTGAAAGATCCTATACTTCTACCGATAGAAAACAGTCATGCAACAGTGTCATTTGTAGTATCAGGTACCTATTTTCACCATGAAACTGGAATTCCTTTACAAATAAATAGGAACGTTTTTCAGGCAGTTTCTTTGACAATGTTCAAGTGGAAAAGCTTTAAGAGAAGAAAAACGATAAAAGAATTCAGAAAGGAAAGGACGAGCTGAGCTAATGCAAAGGAACAAAGAACTTTAAAGGAAAGATATGCGATTAAAAGGAAAAGTACTTTATCTCTTTGAACAAGGAGATAGGGTACTTTAGAAGCCGGTCTCTTGTATTTGAAACAGAAGGCGAGAAACTAACTGCTGCAATATAACTTTAAACCTCAAATTCGCTGCAATAAAATCTGGCCTTTAATTACAATGAATCTTAGCAACATCTTTACGACCTAACTTCTACCAGACCTGGGAAGTTGCTTTGAGTTACAAGAAACCCAAATTTATTGGTACTCAAAAGGAAAACCTTACTTCCAGATTCACTTTCTTTTGTTATTAGTCACATAAGACTAATAAGGCTCCCTGAATCCACAAGAAGAAAATGGTGTGTGTATACAGGGTGGGCCATTTAAGTTGAGACTGTACAATATCTCCAAAACTAAGCGTTGTAGAAAGAAATGTTGCTTGGTATTATGGGGGAAAGTAAATGCCAATAGTCGTTTTTTATTTGGAGGAGTTGTGATGGTCACTTTAGGGTCAATTTATTTTTTTAAATGGAACCTACTATTTTGTTGTTTTCTCACTCCTCATAAAAAATTAAAACAACATTTGCAGAAGGCACTTTGCAATGTTCTTACACCAACGGAAATAACAAAAATTCTGAATGACTGTGTAAGAAGAGCTCAATGAATGGTAGGACCATTCATGGATGGTCATTTGAAGGTCAAGTTACGTTTCATAATTGGAAACCAACATTTTTGTTTTGTTTCCTTATTCCCTATCACAAAATAAACAGCTTTTTATGAATCATTTTCTAATAATAAAACATACAAAATGTAGGTTCCCATTTAAAAAATTAAATTGATTCGAAAATAACCACCACAACGTTCTAAAAATAAAACACGACTAATAGCATTTACTTTCCCCCATAATATCAAGCAGCTTTTATCTAAGACATTTATTTCTACAACGTTTAGCTTTGGAGATATTGTACAGTCAACTTAAATGGTCCGCTCTGTGTATGTGTGTATGAATAGTATTATTTTATAACAATTTGATGGTTTCGGTCATCTTAGCAAAACATTTCTACATCTACTGTGTGATATCAGGAATAACAAACACTACGCATTCACCACCATTTCCTATACGTGCGGTTATTATATACAGAGGGTTCAAAAGTATGTACTCGCTCTTTGATAATAATCTATGTCTTGGTATTAAAACAACACACAGCTACAATTCTTGCGCAGTAATTTAATACTTTCTTCCAATAACCTAGACGTCAGGACATACTTGGATGACATTGTACCTGGACGATGGGTAGGTTGAAGAGGTGCCACTGAGTACCCACCACGGTCTCCAGACCTAACACCTCTGTACTTTTACCTATGGCAATGAAAGTTGAAGAATGGGAAAAGACCAGCTACACTGGATGCACTACGAGAATACATCGAAGGATCGTCACACCAGACACACTGATGCCAAAGTTCGCTCAGTAGTTGAGCGGCATGGACGCTGTAGAGCTGAATATAGCGGCCACTTTGAACACATAAGACGACTGATACCTGTTGAGCAAGCATTAAACTACATTAATACGTAATAATTATAAGGATATGTCATTTTGTTCTCAAAATATCGATTATAATCGATAATTTGGTAATTATCAAAGAGTGAGTACGTAGCTTTGGACCCTTCTGTAGTGCGAGCAATTGTGGAGAACGTGCAACTTTAATAAAATGGCTTGAAAACTACTTTGTCTACACGATACTGAAATGGGTGACGATAATAATCAAAGACGTCGCCTTAGTGCGCCAGAAATTTCAAAACCGAAACTTTGTAGAATGGCGCTCACAGAAATCTATCGAGTTCAATCCCGGCGGAGGGCGATGGATTTTTTTCGGATGTAAAAATCCTTAGAATGGCTTCCTTCGGAAGGGAAGTAAAGCCTGTGACTTCGTGCCGTAGACTTACGGCACGTAAAAGAGCCTCAATCCTGATAAAGGGGCCTCTGAGCAAAATTTTCGGTCTTTCACGCCCAGTATAGAATGGCACGCTAAGGACCACAGCAGTTAAAGAGCGTCCATAAAAAAGAAAGAAGAAATCTATAAATCACTTTAAGAAGGGTATGACCAATATTTAGTGATAGTTTAGAGCAAAGGTGGTGAAAATGCCTTTCTATTACGAGCCATCAAATATGCAACACGCACTACACCACTCAGCAGGACGTGGAGAACAAATGAATAGACGGCTAGGAAAGGAGTGGCGCCTGCGATTCACAGTGCCTCGCGAGTCGCGCTTTTGCCACTTCTGGTCTAGAATATGGGGCATACTACAGAGAGAACTCCTCGCGCACTGTGATCTCGTGAGATCTATTGCAGCTACCACCCCTCAGGAGGAAGGAATGAAGTGAAAGAACCACAGGATGCCACGGAGACGTGCGTAAGTCCCTAAAATTGTACTTGTTCGAAGACCCCACCCATTACTGCACCTACCCAGAGAGGGCGATTAAGGATCTGTCCAACTGGGCTGTCCTTTAGTGTGTACGCCACTCCTTGGAGCAAACATCCGCATCATCTATCCTCATGCCACACACTACGAAACCTAGCAACACATCCAAAACACGAGAAGGAAATAAATGAAAGAGGGAAAAGAATTGTTAGTATATAAGAAACTATCCCAGTATTCACTCACCAGGAGAAACCACGAAAAACTTAGACAGAGTGGTACTCGATGGGAATTAAACCCGAGGCCTCTCGAATGCGAGCCTCACACGTTACCGTGTGTCTAAGGATACTTTTGAAAGCAGCAATAGTGAGGTATACCATTAACGATTATGAAGTTGTAGGACACAATTTCAATAATTATTTTCATTAAATTTTAAAACAGAGGAAAAGGATACTTGATACCGAATTTTTACAAAGGAAATTTCTCCCAAACTTATCTGGAACTGTCATTCAAAACTGATAATGCAACGCAGCAAATCACCAATATAAATGTATGACCCTCTAAGAAATGTGAAACCAAACAACATTTTCCGATTCTGTAAGCGTTGTTTTGGAAGTTGCAGTTTTGTGGTACACAATAAACGCCTATGAAGAACTACGAATTTCATTGCAGTTACCAGTGCCATCAAAGCAATGGAAATAAAGCATAATAATAATTTATTAAGAGATAGGCTATAAACTCGATGCATTCAACTTTTTACGAAACAATTCAGCTCAGACTTCTCCGAACTGACCGAGTGAGATCGCACGGCCCGCATCCGAGTTCAATTTCCGTTGGCCGCCCAATTGATCATGGGTTTTTCGTGGTTTTTCCCGTTTGACATAGGCGAATACTGCAGTTGTGTATTCTAACACGGCTTTCCTCTCTCGGCCATTTCCTCTCATTTTATTCCCAATTTCTTCTTTTAGATCGTTTCCCCGGTCCCACTAGAGAAACGTTTTTGAGCGGCCCTCCCGTGGCCGGGTGGTCAAGTCTGGGAATGCTAGAGAACTCTGCGCGTTTCCGTCGACTTGCGCTGGTCTCGCTCTGCACACCCCTTTGTCTCCTGCTGTTCTCTCGTTCCTATTCTTTCTCCGGAACTGTCATTGTAGCGTAGCGTCCTGCCACATGATAATACAGGATTGCAAATCGACAAACTGATAACGTATGGTTTGATCAATTATATTTGGGAAAGATTCCCTCACCTCGCCTTCTACAACCCGGCTTCATAATAAGGTTCTCCCCATACTGAAACACCCACAGCGTAGTGTGCAGTGTGCATATTAAATGTGTCGAGTACAATTGTGACAGAGAATTAAAATTCTAAGGATAATTTAAGCGCCATGCAAGGCTCCCACAACATTTGAAAGTAGTAATTAAACTCCCTAGGAAAGTTTATGTTGATTAAGCAGACGGTGGCAAATAAGCAACTCTGTACATTATATCTGAACTAATCTTCTATACAGTATGAAATAAACATACCATCAAAACACTTTAAATAAATTGCTTTCAGGACCAGGAACTTGTATTAAAATGCACGACCACTACTACAGAAAGTGTCTTTTTTAATTGGAGAACTCTAGAACCTTGGCCTGAGAGACTTGGGGTGAATGAAATGACACAAAGAGTGGTTGACGGCCATTCATTTCCTGCTGGAATTTAATAGCCGTTCCAACAAATTCTTGTGGCGCCTCAGCTATATTAAAAGATATCTGGAATGCTCTGGCTTCCTATTCTCTTCACATGATGAATTTATAGCATCCTTCTCTCTCTTTCCAATAGGCACCGTCCTGCATAAATTTAGAGAGCTTCTATAAATGGGCATACCTAAAAAATCTAGATCTGTAGGGTTATCGAGAAGAAAGCATCAATTCCGTTGTAGCCTTACAGAAATTCAATCCAGCAATGCGAAATCGAGTTGCATCTCTATCATAGAAATTGTCTTCTCTTTGGTTCCCCTTGTGCATCTTTAAAACACGCTGTTTAAATAAAATAATAACTAGTTAATGTAAGAACAAGTGAATACTTTAATATATTTATAATGTGAAATATGTATATATAAAACAAATACAGACTTGGAATGTAACTTAAAAAGTATAGTATGTTTAAAGGGACGTATAAAAAGATAGTTTGGGAAAAATTGTGAGTACATAAATTTAAGTGACCATAAAATTGTCTCAAACATAGGACGACCCAGAAAGAGATGGAAACAGCACTTACTGTAAGACTTCGGGATGGAAAGTAAACCCTATTCTTGCGTTGGAAGAAAAAAAGAAGTAAATTACTAGCATCGTTGATGATTTGTTGGAATAGTTCAATAATCATAGTTTATTAACAAAGTTATTATACGTTAGGCTTTAGATTTTAAGTCAATTTCTCATTACCTTGGATGCAATGGTGATACATATTGGACACATTCTCTTCTACTGTAGATTATCTTCCCAAAATAGGAACCATAATTGTGATCCGCTTTTGTCAGCGAGAGAACAAAAGACATTTTCCTCTATGATGATATGATATGACCAGGAAACGGAGGGCACCCTCGCACTTCGACCCAACGCAGATCTTTTGTGCTTACCGCCCCCAGCAGGAAGGATGAGGTGAAGGAACCGCTGAGGCTATAGACCGCAGGACAGAAACGATCACTAGGCGACGAGGGGTGACAACATAGCTTCGGAACCTCGGGAGCTATCCGTGGGCTTTTCCATTAGGACGGTACCTATTTTATAACTCGCCCCCCTGCTTCACCACACCACTTACACCCACTCTGCTCCACAGGACGGAAGTGGATAAGCCACTTACGCGCGCCAACCTCATACGGGGAAGACTAGCGAAAACCTCAGTGGGGTCGACAGTGTCCAGCCACGTGCCTACCAGCTCTCAAGGTTGGTATCGGAGAACATCGGGATGTCTCACAACCCAGCCTGGGCGGAAAATCTAACCAGGCACACCCAATCTTCCATAGGTTTTGAGAACCACTGCCTCTCCGAGTCCAACCCAACCCGAGTCCCCAATCCCTTCCGGTAGCGGCTCGAATGTTCGGCTCGGCGTACTAATAGTAAACGTCAGAAGTACAACTGCCGAGGATCCGCAGCGCCAGCACCTCGGGAGCTGAAGAAGTCGGAATCCCCTTCCGGGGAGACCGCAGGACAGCCGGCCAACAGAGACGCAAATGGGGTCCCTAACGATTCCAAGCTTGAGGACCCGGTCACACCGGAGATTGCACAGAGAAGGCTTCCATTTGGCAGCGCCGAGAACTTTCCAACGAGCAAGCATTCGTCCTGTAGCGGGAATACTGGTGCATTAGTGTAAATATCGGAATTAATGTAAATAATATTATGTATGTGTAAACAATGTTATATGATAAGTATAAAGGAAGTTAGCTAGCCATGCAACGTTGTAATTTAGGTGACTAAAATCAATTGGTACCTGGCGGAGAAACCTGCAGGCTTGTCCAAAGCACAAGGAATCAGCCAAATATCGCCAACAGAGACGCCTAAGTGGTGAAATAGAGGGTAGAGATTAACAAGAGATAAAGAGAAACGTGAAGTCCGAATTCGTCATGGAACAGAAGCTTGGAAAATACGAGAGCACATGTTCTCATACGACTCCAATGTGATAAGTCAATCATAATACTGCTATAAGCTACGCTGGAAAAAATAGCATGTTTAGCTGGGAGTGCACATAAGGCGGATCCACCGCAATCGCCCGACTGCGTACATATTCCTCAGGAGGTGAACTTCAGGCCAGTCATGATCGAGCGTGTGATAGGCTGTTATTTAGAAGCAGCTTAAGAGTGGGAGGCACAGATTGATCGATAGGCCCCCATAGCCCAGTCAAATAATTCTATTCAGGCTAGGTACGAATAAGTGTGCGAATAAATCACAGTTAAAGTGAACTTAAAGGTAACCACTCCTAAGATAAGACTTAAATGCATAGGTCAATACAGAAGTGTTGTAGGATGCTCTTTTATAGCAATTCACCAGCACACCAGAAGAAAGTCGACGAGGCAACCGGAGGAAAGGAGCAGTTATGTCGCAGCCAAATACTGACCGACACTTCATATCCCTTAATCCTTCCTGAAACTTGAAGAGGACACAAAATGGTAGGAAATGAGGGAAAGGAAATTCGTGGTAGAAGAGAAGCCACCCCAGCATTCACCCTGTGAACCAGGGAAAACCACAAAAAACCCATGGTCAGAGTGGGGACCCAGGAATCGAACCCAGGACCTCCCGAAGAGAGCCTCCCGCTTTACCATCTCTTTCAGTATTCACCTCTAAGCAAGTTTCGTTTGAAAAACATCCTACCAAATGAAGTTCAACAAACTAGGGCATTTTTCGTTATAGGTTCCAATTTTACACGTTGTTGGTTGTATATGGAACAGCACGTGTAATTTTCCCTGGGTTTCGCGTCTAAAGTTTGAAAACTGCACGACGTTAGTAGGTGCAAGAAACAAACCTTAGCGTCGTCTGCACACATAGCTCCTCGAACAATCGGAAGAGAAACCGTCTTTGTGTGGAATTTCTAATGACTTCCACTGATCCGAACCCGCATCCCATCGAAAACTTGTCGTTCTTGTCTCGCTTCCGAAGGATTATCTTGAGCGTCACACCGCCTTCCCCTTCCAACCCTGAACGCTGATATTAGAACCGCCTTTCCATCATCCCTGGAGGCTCGGAAATGTTTGCTCGCAGGCAAGGGAAGATTGGTTTGGTCAAAGCAGACTCACGCCTCAGTGGTTTCAACAGAGCGCAAGATCACACACGATTCCAAAAATGGCCTTTATCCAGTTAATAACGTGAAGACAGAGTTTAAGTAAATATTATGACCGTGTGGTTTATAGCATCAGAAACACTTTTACATGCCGGAAAATGTAATAAAATTCCCCGGGGCTTAAAAGATCACTTCAACATCCTTCCCTACATAACTCTTTCCAATGATAAGAAAAGTGTCCCAAGTTAAGGATATCGAATAGTTTAGGGATACCCATCTGTAAGATTTATAAACTCCATAATCAGTGAGTCCGATACATTTGAAATTGTAATGTAACAATGATGGTTTAACGTTAATTTATACAACAATTGCATTTATATTTTAAAGTTAGTTTCAGAGATATTAATTTTTACTTTCTGTTCCATGTATCCAATAGATAAGGTACTGCATCCCACTCAAAAATTGAATACCGAGATTTCACCGGAAATTCACTTTTTGAGGCCCCCCTAAATAAAAGAAAGGCATTTTCAGAAAAAGGTCCGTGTGTGTATATGTGAACAGCATAACTCAAATATGAAAAGTCGGATAAATATCAAATACCGTCCAAAGATGCCACACCAAGATATTTAAAAACATCCCCCACTCCAAAGTGCTCCTTAGATGTAACACTATTTTCAAATTTATTTCAAAAAATGCCCCTAACGGTTTTGATTAAAATACCACATCTTAACAATATTTACATTGCAAATTAAATGTATACCTTGAATTTCTGGAAATAGCATGCGAAGTCCTCTTCATTCCGAAGGAATTTTGGATAATCTTGTATAGCTAGTAAACGTTATACGCGATAAGACGAAAACGTACCACACAAACATTTTAGACCTTTTTAAAATACATAATTTATTTCAAACAACCTTTTTGTGGATTATCCATTTGCGAGATATACATCATTAATGCTTAGATTTGTTTAATACTTCATTCTTTTTAAGGCCCGTCGATTTTCAGTTGTTTCCCACGATTATATGATAACATTGCGGATCTTAAAGCCAGCATACGGCGTCACATTCTTAAATGTTTGATTATCGCTGTTCACTTTTTTACCTTAAGGAAATGTGTAACATGGCTATTTCTGCAAAGGTTTATCTGAATTAAAATGAAGCAGATAGAAAAATAAACATTTCGTAAGAATAATTAGTACACCCACTAATAAACGCTAGAGGGAACAGAAAGTTACGTGAAAGTAACGCATCAGATTTTTTGCTTTCTCTACTACGTATAGTAAGTAGGGGAAGTATTGTATTCCACCCAAAAATTAGATACCAAGATTTCACCGGAAATATATGTTTTGAGACCCCCTGAATCCGAAAAAAGCATTTTTGGAAACATGTCCGTGTGTGTCTGTGTGTCTGAACAGCATAACTCAGAAACGAACAGTCGGATAAACACCAAACTTGGTATTTAGGTTCAGTGTCTTCCAGAAATGCGACACGAAGGTTTTCAAGAAAATCCACCCACCCCAGTTTACCCTTTACATGGAACATTATTCGAAAATTTTAATTTTCTCAAAATTGGCTCTAACGATTTTGATTTTCATGACAAATAAGATGTATATCTTGAATTTTCTGGGAATGTCTCCAAAATGTCTCTTCATTGTGAACGACTTTTGCATAACTGGTAAACCACGAGATGTGCACATAATTTTACTACAAAAATGTAGATGGCGTTAAAATACACAATTTATGTCATATACAGTTTTTTGTTGAGTGAACCATTTTCGAGATATTGCTCGTTATTCCCTTAAATTTTCAATACTTATTTTCTCAAATGGGTATTCGTTATTCATTTTTTTGTCTAGGATATGCAAAGAGCATTAATCTGTGGCAAAGACAATGGTGCTGCACCTAGCAACCAGTTATTAAGAGATATGTGTATGCTTAAAGGCTACTGCATTTCTACACTGCCCTTGCAAATACAAAACAAGGGGAACATAGTACACCTTAAGCAAAAGTCAAATATTTTTAGAACTTGTCGCTATGTGTAAAATGTAATTCTCTTTGAATGTCAAAAGATCGTTTCTGCAAATGTTTATCTGGATTAATATAAAATAGTTGGAGAATAAGAGTTTATAAGAATAGTTTGAACAAGAGTAGAGAAAGTCATGTGAGTGTAACACATCAGATGTTTTAATACTTTTAAGGCTTGAAGTTGTTCTAGAAGATGCAAGTGTTTCTAAAAGGTTGATAGTTTATAATTAAACTCTTTAAAGTAGATATATTAATAAATTAAGAAAATGATTTTTTAATTTTTCTACTACGGGTAGTAAGTAAGGGAAGTATTGCATTCCACATAAAAATTTGATACTGAGATTTCACTGAAAATACATGTTTTGAGGTGCCCTGAATCCAAATAAAGTCATTTTATAAACATGTCCTTGTGTATGTCTGTCTGTGTGTCTATGAACAGCATAACTCAAAAACGAAAAGTCGGATAAATGCCAAACTTGGTATTTGAGAGTAGTATCTTCCATGGATGCGACACCAAGACTTTCAAGCAAATCCCCCCACCACAGACTACCCTTTACATGGAAAATTGTTATTTTATATAACGATTTTGATTAAAATATCATATGTTTAATATATCGAGTTCACAGGCAACTTGGAGGCCTTTCCGTTCATAGCAGATATACTGTAGCTAAAAAATTAAGTTGAATTATGTACGTGACGTGTAATTGCCGTTTTTTAATATTTTGCAGCTGTAGCCGCGATTTTGAGCATGCGCGATCACTTTCTCCATTCATTAGGAAGCCAGACGCAGCTGTGAGCCATCGTCATTTTGTGTTTACCTGTTGTTAGAGCCTTTCGAAATGCTCAAAACAATGGAACTACCTGCCGACTATAAAGACAGATCAGTGCTTCGTATTTTGAATTCGAGAAATGTGACATTAGCAAACATTCATCGCCAAATATGTGGGATTTATGGGAAAACAATAATGACTGAATACCCGGCCTCACACAGTCAAACTCAAGATCTGATCACAGCATTTGGTTGGGAACAATTCGACCACTCTTCCTACAGTCCGTATTTGGCACCAAGCAATTTTTATGTGTCTTCATCTGAAGAAATTTCTTGCGCGAAAACATTTCAAGTACAGACTTGGCTTTCATCAGAGGCGGCATCATTCTTTGCTGAAGGATACACAAACTGGTTTTCCGTTACGACAAATACCTGAATAACGGCGGTAACTGTGTGAATTAGTGTGAAGTGCAAGGTAATGAATTATAATACAGGATTTTGAAAATAATAGCTATTTTGTAAAAAAAATTATCGGTAACATACTTTACAAACACGCCTCGTAAATAAGCCATTATCTTCTGTGCGACTGAAAGACTATTGAAACAAGACACAGTTTACCAAATGCCTTCTACATATATTGAAGTACGTGGTGAAGCATGAAGACATTTTATTTAGTGGAAGTATATTTCCCCGATGCAAAGAGATGTGAGAAAGAAGACTTGACAGTGTGAACTATCATATGAAATGGCATGACTCAAGCATTAGCGTCCACGAATTGTATTCAGGAAGCCGCGGATTCAAACACCATGTACCGGCAGATATAATTTTTTTTTCGTGATTTCAATGAGGGGCTAGTTAACTATTGGGTGCTCATTACTAAGACCCAAAGTTACACCCAAAGAACAAAATAAATTAAAAGCATATCTGATGTGCTAAATTCTCATGACTTTCTCTACCCTATTCGTTTATTTTTATAACTTTTTAAAACCTATTCCTAGGAAAGCGTATTTTTGTATCTACTTCACATTAATCAAGAAATAGTTTAATTGCTTGTAGGATCAAGGGGGATACATGAAACGAAATTTATAGTAAGATGTTTAAAAGCGGGTCACCATGTGTTGACGTAGAAATTCCAATCCTTTCCATTACATCGCAAGAAACAACCGAATGACGAGAGACTTTAAAAACTCTGATGTGTTACACTCACATGACTTTCTCTACTCATGTACAAAATATTTTTATAAACGCTTATTCTGTATATAATTCATATTAATTGAGATAAACATTTGCATAAACTACCTTATTGCCAATTTTCTTGTAGGTACAAAGGGCTTGAACGATAGTCAATTCTTTTAAGAGCTGGTGGCCATCTGGAGCATTTCATTCTCTTTGCATGTCCAACGAATAACGAATTACCATTTGGGAAAAGTATAAGCATTGTAAAATTCAAACAAATAACAAGGAATACCTCGGAAATGGTTCGCTCTGAAAAAAATGTGTACGACATAAATTGTGTGTTTTAACGAGATCCACATTTTTTGTGTAGTAAACCTTTGTCTATCTCTTACGGTTTTCCGGTTATGCAAAATTCATTCCGGATAAAGAGGACTTTTGGGAACATTCCAAAAAAATTCAGGATATATACTCCATTTTCCATAAAAGTATCTTAAACATATGATATCTTAATCAAAATTCTTAGATCCATTTTTGATAAAACCATATGTTCGAAAAATGTTTCATGTAAAGGGTAATCTGGAGTGGGGATTTTCTTAAAAGTCTTCGTGTCGAATCTTTGAAAGATACTGAACCTAAATATCGAGTTTGGTGTTTATCCGACTGTTCGTTTTTGAGCTACGCTGTTCACAGACACACATACCGACCTTTTTCTAAAAATGTTTTTATTCAGGGGGCCTAAAAACATGTATTTCCGGTGACATGCGTATCGAACTTTTGGGTGGAATGCAACATTTTCTCTACTTACTATACATAGTAGACAAGGGATATCTTTGAATTGGCTGGTGCCAGAAGAAAGTTATTTGAAATAAATTGCGTGTTTGCAAGAAATCTACACTTTTGTGTACTAAGCTTTGTCTGTCTGATTAAATTAAATTGAGTTTTATTTATTGATGTCCTTTAACTACTATGGGCCTTAGCGTCCTATATTGGGCGTGAAAGGCCTATAATTTTTCCTCAGAGGCCTCTTTATCAGGCTTGAGGCTCTTTTACGTGCCGTAAATCTACGACACGGGATCACCGGCTTTACTTCCCTTCCGAAGGAAGCCATGCTAACGATTTTTACGCCCGAAAAAATCCATCGCCCTCCGTCGGGTTTGAACCCGCGACCTTGGGTTGTCTGTCTCTTAAGATTATACAAAACTGTTGCGAATGAAGGTGTCTTTACGCGTTATTCTCAGAAAATTCAAGACATGCATTTCATGAGTCATGTAAACACCTATCTCTTAAACATGGTTTTTAGTCAGTCATTGTCGTTTTTAAGTAAAAAGAAGCAAATAAAGGGTAGTTGAGCTGTTGGATTTTCTTGAAAATATTTATGTCGCATCTGTGGAGGATTATCTGTGGATCTAAATGCCAAGTTTGGTATTTATCCGAGGTTTCGTTTCTTAGTTATGCTGTTCACACCAAGCGGAATGGCTCAGTCGGAAAGTCTGAAGCCTGCATTCCGGAGGTCGTGGGTCGCTTCCCGGGCTGACCTTCCTGACGCATGTGTTTTTTCGAGGGTTTTTCCGATCGTAGACGAATGCTGGGAAGAATGATTAAATGCCCCGAATTTCCCATCCCTCCATTTCACTTCCATTTGGTCTTCACTTCACCTTTTATCCACTTGGTTTCTTTCAGGGTTGCTGTGTCGGTGGGAGGTATCGGCGTGTGCATGGCGGGGAAAAGGGATGCTCTGTGGAAACCTTCGTCCTCGAATTTCAAGTGTTCCAGACCCCCGGGATATATAAGCCCCACAGGGGAGACAGGGCCCGGTTGCTGCAATACCTATCCGGGGAGTTTAGATCTAGAAATGATAGGAACTCTTCCTCTACCTGCCGTGGCCCATGCCCGCCCTCTCGCCTCATCCCTCCCTCCGGGGGCGCCCCACTCGGGTGATAGGCACAACAGATCTGCTAAGGCCACCTCCACTTAGAATCATAATCCTCAGCTGTCAACAATCGCATACAGGGACCCTCACTTTAAAAAAAATCTAATGCGTTTCCTTCACATGCCTTTCTCTACTCACTTTTTAAAAGAAGTTCTTACAAAATCTTAATATTACTATTCTATCTCTTCTCGTTAATCCAGATAAACCGAAATTCCAGACTTACACATTTCGTTGTAGGGATACAGCAGACAAAGCGATAGTCAGATTTTTAAAACCTGTGTCGCTATTCGATAGTTAAATCCCAACTCTTTGTATGACCACGAAAGAATGAAAGAAAGAAAAAATATCTGATGTGTTACACTTACATGACTTTCTCTACTCTTGTACAAACTATTTTTACAAACGATCATTCTCCATATGCTTCATGTTAATCGAGATATCGAGATGTCAATCTTATTGCTAATTTAGATGTAAGGGGAATATGGTAGGTTTTAAGCGATAGTCAAACATTTTAAGAGCTGGTTGCTATGTGGCGCATTCCAATCTCTTTGCATGTCCAGGACATAAAAAAATGAATAGCGAATTTGAGAAAAAGTATAAGTATTGGAAAATTTAAGGGAATAACAAGCAATATCTCGAAAATGATTCACTCAACAAAAGAAATGTACATGACATAAATTGTGTATTTTAACGCGTTCTACATTTTTGTGAAGTAAAATTTTGCCTATCTCTTATGGTTTACCAGTTATGCAAAAGTCGTTCACAATGAAGTATACTTTTGGAGACATTCCCAGAAAATTCGGAATATACATTTCATTTGTCATAAAAATATCTTAAACATATGATATTTTAATCAAAATCGATAGAGCCATTTTTGAGAATATTAAAATTTTCGAAAAATGTTCCATGTAAAGAGTAATCTGGGGTGGGGGGATTTTCTTGAAAACCTTCGTGTCGCATCTCTGGAAGATACTGAACCTAAATACCAAGTTTGGTGTTTATCCGACTGTTCGTTTCTGAGTTATGCTCTTCACAGACACACACAGACATGTTTCTAAAAATGCTTTTTTGGGGTTCAGGGGGTCTCAAAACATGTATTTTCGGTGAAATCTCGGTATCGAATTTTTGGGTGGAATACAATAATTCACCTACTTACTATACGTATTAGAGAATGTAAAAATGAATACCGCTCAACAGTTATGTCAATATGTTACATGGCATAAATCGTGTGCTTTAACGGTACCTACATTTTTGTGCAGCAAGATGTCTATTTCTTATGGTTTATAAACTGTACAGATGTCATCCAGAATGAAGAGGGTTTCACAGGCTATGCCCCCAAAATTCAAGATATAAATTTCTCATGTAAAACAATATTATTAAGAGCCACTTTCGGGAGAAAAAACAAGATTGTGCAATGTAGAATGTAGTTTCAAGTTTGAAAATGTTTGTATTGAATTCCCAAGTTTGGAGATTTACTTGGCTTTTCGTTTTTGAATTACGCTGTTCACAGACAGACACGCATAGACGTTTTACTAAAGATACTTTTCTCTTTGATTCAGGGAGTCTCAGAACGTTTATTTCCAGTGAATCTCGGAATTGAATTTTTGATTGGAATACAATGCTTCCTCTAGTTACTGCAGGAAAATAGAGAAAGTACATTGTGAAGCCATTCTAAGAGTTTCAAAAATACATTTTAAAGCATGTATTCAATGGCGACATGAACCACGGAGCGTATCGTGACCTAGGAGCTCAGTGCAAATATACAGAAACAGAACAAAAGAAAATCGAGGTAAACAGTAATTACATCCAGTACTCTAGTCTAACTCGGGATGTGTTGGTAAGGCACCTGTTCTCCGAGACAAGTGGATTTGCAGTGATGCGCCCGACTGAAGCGGTGAAGTGAAAATGCACCTCGCCGCAAGCCCCCATTCAATTACTTGAACCTCGTCTTCAGATTAATGGCGAGAGGAGTTAGCCATTCTGGAAAGTTAAGCTTGCCGGCATCCAATTTTGTACCCTCTTGTTTACGACGTTGATGACGGGTCATGAGATGTATTGCGAGGGCGTCGACTCGCGATCGACACTTTATGTTGCATTCGTGTTTCCACGGAAAACTGAGGTTAAACATGGCACTTGAAGGTGGAGTTGGTTCCTGGCATTCCCTCCTGAAGAGCACACTATGGTTTTGAATCAATTGTACCATCACTTAGAGTACAAAATGAATGATTTATTGTCTACTTTGTACATACATGCAATTTATACAAAAAAATTGAATGCAAAGCCGGGATATACCTTGTTTACAATACAAGAAGTTATTATTTATTTTCTCCTTATATTTAACATTCTGTTGTGTATATTAAGGGAGTTAAATTATATTCGAACCCACTCGCGGCCTCTTTCTACTGCGCGGGACAACCAACAGTCGCCGGGAAATTAGGCCGGCAGAGACGCACTAAAATCCTTACATTATAATAGATGCTGGAAATGTACTCTCAAATAGGCAGCATATCTCGTGTAAATATTCTCGCTCACTCTCCGAAGCTCAGCAGCAGGAATTCTTGTACTTTGTGCCGCTTTGGAGCTGAATCGCTGAAAAAACTAGCGCAGCAAACAGGTGTATTCGATCTTCTGCGAGAAATGCTACACGTCTATTGAAACTGAAGCCCTATCGCTACACACGAGTAGCAAGCGTTAAAGCCAAATGATCCCGCTAAACGTGTGAATTATTGTAACCGATTTTTCCAATTCATAGAAAGGGGTTTTATTGACCCACAAATTTTGTTTTTCGCTGATGAATCTTGGTTTCATCTAAGTGGACTCACAACAGTCGATATTGGGCTTCAGAAAAACCTGTGCTACTGGATGAAATGCCTCATTATGATCCGAAAATTAGAGTGTGGTGTGCGATAAGTGCTAGAAGAATAATAGGGCACATATTCTTTAATGAAACAATAAATGCAGAGCGATATCCAAGGTCATTTTGTAATCGCTTGACAGAAGAGGAGAAATCGTATGGTTGGTTCCAGCAAGATTCTGCAACAGCACATACGGCAATGTTCATTACATGCAACAAGAGAGGTGTTTGAGACGAATTGTGTTGATTTGTGGCCCCCTCGTTCTGCTGACCTAACGAGTTGTGATTTTTATTTATGGGTTCTTTAAAAGACAAAGTGTATCGTTCCAATCCTCGCACACTACAGGAACTTAGAGAAAACATTGTGCAAGAAAACACAAGAATTCCTGCTGCTGAGCTTCGAAGAGTGAGCGAGAATATTTACACAGATATGCTGAGAGCAGAAGGTCAACATTTCCAGCATTTATTATAAGATAAGGATTTTAGTCCACCTCTGCCGGCGTAGTTTCCCCGGCGACTGCCGGCTGTCTCGCGCAGTAGAGAAAGGCTGCGAATGGTTTCGAATATAATTTAACTACCCTGTAGGTAGGTGTGTAAGTAGGTAGATAGGTAGGTAATGGGGAAGCATAATTTTTCACTTTCCGTATTTTCTACAATTTGCTTCACGTATTTTTTTAACCACTTTAACCTAGTTTTTCCTAAACATTTTCCTACTTTCTCCATATATTCATCTGATCTTGCATTAAAAATCTTCCTAACTTTTAGCTTTGGTAAACTTTTCCATTTCCCTAGTATTAAATCTTCTTTTATCCGTGTCCTCACACTCCAGAATATGTCAATTGTCATGCAATCCATTACATTTAGTACATCTCTCCCCCTTCTCCGTGTTAGAACATTCAAATTCATTAACCTGGCCTCGTCCATGCATACCCCATTTTGGCCTCTTTGTAGCATGCTTCGTAGTATCTTTCGTCTTCCCGTTCCGTTTACAAAATACATAAAACTCCGCATAACCGAAAACGACGGAGATAATAAACAAAAGAAGGGAAAAACGTATTTTTTGAACAAATTACCGACGTTCAATGTCAGTCGGGATTTTCACAAGACTTTGCTATCACGAATACAGCCGATGAGGAATTAAATTTAATTCAGAACATTTTGAAAATGGTGCAAGTGCATCACGCGAAAATCGGTGTGCATTAGGTAAATGCATACAGATAGTAAGACCTAAATTACAAAACCTAAAATACAACAACAAATGCAGAGAGATGCAGGAGTGACACAATTTTTTGAACATAACTGATGTTGAATTTCAGTCTGAACGGCATATGCAGCTGATGAGTCATTAAATTTAATTCAGGAAATTGTTTACGATAGGGTAATTAGAATGGAATTTGAAATATGATGGTTGGTTACGTTATTTGCACCACGCTTTGGGCGTCATTTTGAAGTAGTTTGTATTGAAATAGTTGTATTATATTTCAACTGTTGGGGAGCCGAACTTTTAGTAGTTGCAACCGCACATATAGTAAACAGTTTCCGGTAGCCTTCGCCCCAAATGTACTGTCAGGTGGCCTTTGCCCCAAGTTTAAAAAAAAATAATAACCTTGTAATTTGACTGTTTCTTTAAAAATTATATTTATGTTTGCCTCGGCTGCGTCAGTATTTGTTAGAGACTTGGATGTCTTGGCAGGGTTGTGGTGCGACAAGAATGTAGGCTTACAAAGATTATAATTTTACTTCACTCCTTTTATTAATACTTGATACGATTTAAATAACACTTCGCTGATATAGAGAGCTGTGAGATTCTTTTAAGAAATACTTGCACTTTTTAACACAAACTATTTTTCGTCTCCCACGAATACGTATTAAATCTCTCGAGGACGCATCTCGCATCCGGTTACACTCACTGTCTGCAGGCAACTGAACTTTAAAATTTGTAAAATTTTCTCCTTTTCAGTTTCTGATTGGCTAATCCTATTCCAATAGAATACCTTCATTTAACTAAAGCTTTTTCTGGTTGTTGATAGACTATTTTATAAATTGTCACTAAAATTACATAATTGCTTCCAAGAACCAGAAGTATTGTTAAACCCTCAAACTCATTATTGTCTCAAGGTTACCTCATTGTTACCTCATTGTTAGCAACGTTTAACCTATTATTCTCACAGCTCCTACATTGGTCTCGGCGGGGTAGTGGTTCCCGATATCCATGAAGGATTGCGTACGTCTGGGCGGTGATACTCAGACTGGGTTGTGAGACACGTCGGTGTCCTCCGGTACCAACCGACAGAGTTATAGTTAATGTGCTAGATCATTGTCAGTCCCACCGAGGTTCTTGGGTAGTCTTCCCTCTGATGCCTAAGTGGCGTATCGGCTTCCGACCCTGCCTAAGAGCCGTTTTAATTTTCGGGTAATGGCCTAAAGGAAAACCCCACGGGAGAGAAAGTAACTCGGTTAACGCTTTCCCCTGGGCAAAAGAGGGAGCCTCGGCTCCGGGTGGACATTGTTTGCTAAATATGGGTATCCTTAGATCGCGTTAGCTTCATCGTAATCCCAGCTTTAGAGTGGAACGGACTTTAAATGCATATGGTTCAACAGATTAATACGTCATTGTTACGAGTACTGGAAACTAGAAGCGTAACTTGCCGTGAGTCGCTAAAATGCTTACCGGCGAACCCCCTAGCAATAGCCGCTAAATCTTACTCACACAAGCGCGTCACTTGGTGCTTAAGTAACACATCAGCAATAGCACTATTAACTGAATAAATCTCAAGAGAGAATGTGTGAACAACTGCGAATGTCAAACAATACCAGTGCGTGGCTTGCAGAGCGAACGAGTGGGCGGGTCCTCGGATGGACAATCAGGTAAAGAAAACATCCACAGTTCCAAGTTGCATGTACTAGCGAGGCTGAGGCCTGATATGTAAGAGTAGTACTGTTTTTATTCTGCGACTGTACATTCCCCTAAGACATTGTCTATTACTCTGTTCCCTAACCTTGATAACGTTAAGCATTATCAACAAAGAACATTAGCATCCTCTTTCAAGCGCACTCATATCGTGTCCGACTAGTATCCAAGTTGTAATTCTGCTCAATCTTAACCATAATAACGTATTTATAAATCTAGGTTCTACAAACGTTCATTACTTTATTTCTACGTAAACAACCTATTCAAAATTCGGTACCACTGTTTTCCTTATAATTCTAATAAATTGCGTGTACCAAATTTCAGAAAGTATTTTTATTGTCTTTGTAGGAGAAATGCGTTATACAAATATGATTGTAAGTTAGTTATATACAGCGTGGCCGTTTTATGGCGAGGCCACGGATCGTAAGTATGCGTGCTCCATAAGACTGTCTATTAGACTAAGGGTTCTTCGTTCGGTAACTCCCGCGTTACTTACTCACGAGTGAGAGTAACATACAGTATAATGAGTACTAACCTTAATAAGTGGTGTAGGTGGCGCATCTCTGGTCTTACCTTAAAGCAACAGCACTATAGTATAAATGAAATATTCTGAAAACATCTATTGCGCTTATAGTGATGTTGAGAAGGTTATTACAACATTTAACAGTCTTGCCTTAAAGGTTAAAGCAAATATTGTCATTTGTTTATACACAAAACATTGTTTCTGTCAAAGTATTCTTACTGAATCATCGAGTGTTGTAAACATTTGAAATCCATAGCTATTTAAAAACCGGGAGTGTTAAACTTACCAGCTTTTACGTCTTTAAAGCGTTGAGCTGATAAAGAATCACATCATGAAATATTGTCTTCTAGCACGTAACCATTATCAACAACGTGGATTAAGCCACATCGATAAACCTCCGTCAGCAAGCTTTTAAGATAGCTTCGGGCGATGGAATCATTTGCTATTCATGCGACAATTTCTTCGCTGTATTTTATTATTTTCTCCTTGTTCTGAATGTTTATTGCAAACTCTCATGCCACAATAGATATTAAAGTTTTACTGACTGTTATCGCTTATAGTTTTCAATGATACTTATATTCTATAAAGAATTGCTATTAATTCGGATGTTCTAGCACTCTCAAAGACCTGATTGTAAGAATCATATAATACCAACATTTTCGAAGCATGCGTTGTTATTTATACTGAAAATAACTCGCGCTCTCTACTGAATTTTACACAGACTTTCCCTTTAGATTTTACATTTTTTTCTAATTTGAGATACCGGCATAAAGTCTTGCCATTCATTCTATATATATATTCACAAATGCCTTGCCACTCATTCTAAAAAAATCTGATGTGTTACACTCACATGACTTTCTCTACTCTTGTACAAACTATTTTTACAAACGCTTATTCTCCATCTACTTCATATTTATCGAGATAAACATTTGCAGACTCTATCTTCTTGCTAATTTTCTTGTAGATGTAAGGAGAATATATATTTACAAGGGCAATATAGAAATACAGTAGCTTTTAAGCACATCTCTCTTAATAGCTGGTTGTTAGGTGCAGCACCATTCCCCTTTCTCCATTTGAGAAAATAAGTGTTGAAAAATTTAAGGGAATAACAAGTAATACCTCGAAAATGGTTCACTCAACAAAAACATTTATATGACATAAATTGTGTATTTTAACGCGATCTACATTTTTGTGTAGTAAAATTTTGTCCATCTCTTATGGTTTACCAGTTATGCAAAAGTCGTTCACAATGAAGAATACTTTTGGAAACATTCCCAGGAAATTCAAGATATACATTTTATTTGTCATAAAAATATCTTAAACATATGATATTTTAATCAACATCGTTAGAGCCATTTTTGAGAAAATTAAAGTTTTCGAAAAATCTTCCATGTAAAGGGTAATCTGGGGTGGGGGATTTTCTTGAAAACCTTTGTGTCGCATCCTTGGAAGATACTGAACCTAATTACCAAGTTTGGTGTTTATCCGACTGTTCCTTTCTGAGTTATGCTGTTCACAGACACACACACAGACACACACACGGACATGTTTCCAAAAATGCTTTTTTTGGATTCAGGGGGTCTCAAAACATGTATTTCCGGTGAAATCTCGGTGTTGAATTTTTGGGTGGAATATAATACTTCCCCTACTTACTATACGTAGTAGAGAAAGTACAAATGTGTTCTTTACAAATGCATTCAGTACATATTGCTTTGTTTATTTATCTTTCCGCAAAGTGAAGTTACAGTTTCTGAAATACTACGTATAATAAACTGAATTTCCAAGTCCTGCAAAACGTTCATACTTTCCCTACTGCTTACCTATACTAAATAGAAGTATTGCATTTCACCTTAAAAAATCGATAGATATTTCAGTTCAAATATGCGCATCCCCATGAATCGAATAAAAAGTATTTTTAGGAAAAGTTTTATGAGTAAGGATGTGTATGTATATGTGTCTAAGCTCAGCATCCTCCAAGGATGTGACACGAAGATTTTTAAAAAGATCCACTGACCTTAAACTACGCTTTGCATGGTAAAAGTTTTGTTATTTTTGATATTGTCGAAATGGCTCTGTAGATTTAGGATAGAATAACTTATGTTTAAGTTATCTGAATATTATATTTTGAATTTTTGAGAATAGCTTGAGAAGTCGTTTGCATTGAAATTAGGCATAACTTACTAAAGTATTTATCATCATTATCATCCATTTTATTGCATTAGTTAAATATTACGCGAAAGAAGCCATTAGGATTTCCATCTTTACAACTACATTACAAAGAACATTATTTCGTTGAAATCCATTTTAACAAGAATAATAACATTGCTAAAAACATTATCTACGATTCCAATGTAAAACTGAAAAATAGGTCCGTATATCCTTCCCATTTAATATATATATATATATATATATATATATATTACTGATTACGAACATCTATTGATTATAAGCTCTACTACAGGCCGCCATTGTTGTACCGTAATTCCTTTTCCCCTCTACCGCGGACTCGCTGTTTCATGAAAAGGCCTGAGCAAGCGACAGCTTCATTGTCCCCCTAATTTAAGGTTGCTGTGAATTGTACCTTCATACTTTTAATCCTAAGTGATTTGTTAACCTTTTTATTGGAATCTTTTGTCCCGGATGATCTATACTGTGCGTTGTGTGATACATAATAGCACTCTTAACACTTATATAGCCTAAGTATAGTTTAAAAGAAACACACAGAGAGAAACATAGAGAGTTGGTTTTTAAATTCAAAAGTAATACTTTGATGGCAGCAACCGCTATTTCCTGTTGTGAGCTTTTATGGATGCTTAAATGCCTACAGAAGTTCACCAGCTAGGGCGATATATCGTGCCTCTAGCTTCATCCACGAGTCCAGTTACTTGCCTGGAGTTCAAGTGGTAGGGCGTGTTTATCAGAGGCAAACACCTCGTGCACTGCGACCAGCTTGAACTATTGTGGCTACATCCCCAGGAGGCAGGGATGAGGTGAAGAAGCCGTAGGTCTTAAGTTCGCAGGCAGACAGGCCCATAGAAAAGCGCAGAAGTCCCTAATATTTCTCGTTTGAACGTCCGCGCATCAGTAAAGGCGAACAATCCCCAACGAAGCTACCCTAACGGACGGGACAATGCAACCTGGCGTTCACGGAGAAAATCATTCCAATGCGGAAACATCCACGCCATTTGCCTGACACCGCCAGTACCGCAGGACCCGAAGAGAAACCTGAAACGTGAAAGGGAGATATGAAATGAGAAGATTTGGGGGAAAGGAGATCGTGGTAGAATGCACCACTCCGGCATTCGCATAATCAACCAGGGGAGCATCCATAGTCAAAATGGCGGCTATCGGGAATCGAACCCGGGCCCTTCCAAATGCGGATCACAGATGTTGTTGCCTAAGCCATCCCACTCGATAGTTCAAATGACATTTCTCCTTGAGATATGGAACTGTAGACTTACATATCCAATCTTTTTCTGCATGAACTTCTGCTGGTTTTTGTTCATGTGACTGTTCTTATTGTTGGTCGATAATGAAACCGGAAGACAATCCTGATGGAATGGCGATTATATAGTTATTCTGTGACAAGATCCATCGGTTGCTAGCCCATCAATTTTTCGTAAACTGTATGATGTTTTCCCAGTGCTTCGGCAATCAAGTAGGTTTTCTGTATGTGACAGCATTTAGTGTTAAGTATGAGTGTAAGAATAGAGACTTAATTCCTTTACCCTCTCCCTTTCTTCTTTCTCACACACGCTTCAAGGAAACGAGCCGTCAATCTGGAAGTCTCCTGACACAAAACCGGGGATAAGTCAGTGGCGATAGAAGAATAAGTAATCAATGGTAATAAAAATTAGCTACAGTTATTGCGCGTTACTGAGTATTTATTACCAGCCTTTCCACTTTTACTGTGTTATATTACTTTTGACCAATAAAACGAAAGGAAACGTTGAGTTTCCATCAATGATGGTGGTCCATTAGCAATTTATCATTTTTATTGCTTCCCTTTCTACCGTTTTGCTGCATAAAGCTGATATACAACGGAAATATCGTGACATTTATATGTCAACAGGTTGGGTCAATAAAGTTATACAACTTCAATAAATGCTATTTTTATAAGCACCTCTAGGAGACTGTGAATGTGATCCAGTTTCAGTGGCTGGTCATAGCTTTGACTTTTGAATTTGTATCATGCTGAAAAAAGTTATTTCTTCCAATCTTGTAGCAATGTTGCAATTGTACAGTTACTTCCACTAGAATTATATTTCTCTCTAGAGAAATTCACTCGTGAATTCAGTCATAAATGTATTGATAAGATCAAAACATCTGGTGAGGTTACTACAAACAACATTTTGTTCATTAGATCTATGTTATAAAATTCAAACTCTGAGGAGTTACTCGTTTTCTTGTTTCTGGTTTACATTGAATTTAAACCCAGAACTTTTATTCATTCCCACCAAATGTTGCACATATATAAAAATATATTTTGTTTGTTGACGATCATGTCAGTGCCACGGTGTGCCGGAATTTCGTTCGGCAGGAGTTCTTCTACATGCTAGTAAATCTACTGAGAGGAGCTGTCGCTTTTAAGCACACTTAAAAACCATCTGTCTGGGCCGGTTTGAACCTGCGATCTTGGGATCAGAAGACAGCGCCTCGACAACTGAACCACCCAGGTCGAAAAATTTTGCGGAGATAAGCTTTGATAAAAGGCGAAAAGAACTGTCCCAGTTAGAATTTAATACTCGGCTTCGGCTCTCTCTCTCTCTCTCTCTCTCTCTCTCTCATATGCATATACATAGAGAGAAATTAAATTAAATTCAATTCAGTTTTATTTATGGACGCTCTTTAACTACTCTGGTCCTTAGCATCTATATTGGGCATGAAAGACCGGCAATTTTGCTCAGATGCCTCTTTATCCGGCTTGAGGTTCTTTTACGTACCGTAAATCTACGACACGGGGCCACCGGCATCAGGGAGCATCATTCTTAACAGGGATTTGCTGTGACTGTACGGGCAAGACTACAGAAAACGTCCATCTACACTCCTAAACCACGCGCCAGTAAACGTGAAACCTGTTTAAGCGCTGATCTACTTCAGGTTTTAAAAGAGAGATTTATATTCCCGCTCCCAGCTACCGCTCAGCTGCAACGTTGGAAGAATATACGTTTCATGTTCTCGAAAAAACTGAAAATATCTCCGCAGAAAATAGTCATAGAAAAAATAAGGATACAAAATATGTTCCAAATAATGAGATTTGTAACTGGTTTAAATTAATGTAATGAGTTTGCTTCCATCTGGTATATATAAACTCATTAGAAAGAGCAGAATTACCTAATACAACTTAACGGAATAACAGCTATAGCAAAACAGACAGATGAAAAAAGAAATGCGAGCTCGTCTTCTTCCTCAACTTCTTCTCCTGATTTCTTTTTCGTCCTTTAGGGTAGTTCATAGCATACGGTAAATTATCTAAATGGTTGAAATATGCTTGAACGGGCCCGGGGTTCCTACATATTAAAGACTTGTCCGCTTATTCTCCGCTTAGGATAAAGAAAAACCCCGTAGGAAACCTTATTCAGGCAACTACCTTAACAAGATTGATATCGTTACCTCTTGAATGTGAGGCAGAACACGCTACCCCTACACCATGGAGGTAGGCTGTTCTTTGTTATATATTCAAATAAAATAACACGGAATTCATAATAATTGCATGCTTTATTAAGAACTAAAGAATAAATCTCTATAGTGTCCGAGTATTGGGAACGTAAGAGCATAATGTATAGAAGGAAGGATAATAATTTATTCGAGGTTAATATCAGTAACTTCGGCAATGATAACTGATGTTCGGATATTAAGTTTTTTCTACAAGAAACATATGACTATGTTCTATCCTATGTGTTGTTATATTTGAATAACTAACAACCTTCTTCTTTTAATGTTTATAAACACCACGAAAACGGCTATTTTATTACTACTACATGCAAGTTGTAGAGCAACATGGATGGGGAGGGGGCGAGGACGAGTGTGAGAGAGGGAGGGAGGAAGGGGGAGAGAGATAAGAAAGGGGCAGAAAGAGGAAGACGTCAGGAGGAAAAGGGAAGATAGAAAGAGACAGCGAGATGGTTATGGAGAGAGAATAGACTTTCTATTTAAAGCAATAACGTGAATAGAGTTGAGGGTTCTAATAGTTTAAAATATTGCTATAGCACAAGTGAAGACATATCACATCGGCTGCCAGAATATATAATACAGGCTGATCTGTTTGGAACAGCGTAAAATGAAAATTACTAATTATTTATCTGTAATTTATAAATGTATTCTATGATATACAATATGTCATATAATATATTCTATGCATATGACACAATTCATTACATGGGAAGAATTCCTCTGACGCGTGTTCTAACATTTCAAGCGTAGCGTTTCCAAATACATTTTAAATATTTTCTCTGAAATTGCATATCTACTGGTTGCTGTGCATATACAACATTCTTCAAGAAATCCACAAAAAAGATCCGGGAAATTTATTATTATTATATTATTATTATTATTATTATTATATTATTATTATTATCATCAAGTATTATCCAACACTATTTGAACCCCAGTGCGCCAAATGGCATGTTAGCATTATATATAAAGAGACCAAATCAAAGAAACATATACCAAAATAACTTACTAAAAATAATTAAATGGATTAATAAATGCAAGAAATAAAGGATATAAAAGCAGAAGTGTAACATGTTTTAGTGAATAATTTTGTCAAAGGCTGTGAATAATGTATTTTGCAATGTTAGAAATGTCCTAGTAGAGGAAGAGCAGGTGAGTACTGTTTCTTCCGACATATCACCGTTGCACATAAAACCATTGGTGACTAAAATAAAATCGTAACAGGTAGCTTTTAAGTTTTCCGTGTCCAGTAATAAATTGTGTAAGAATATAAGTTGGTGTTAAATGTTTAACAAGAGATGTGATTAGAAACTGAAGTAAAAATGAATTCCCTGTTAGTTGTCCATTTAAGCCACTTAACCAGAGGTTATTCTACTTTTCTACCATTTCCTTCCATAGAAAATTTTTAAATATGTATTTGGACCCAACAATAACTAAATTTCAGGTTGGCTTTGGCGGAAGGTTTTGCGATATGATCATCTCTCTTTTGTTTCCAATAATTCCCGCATGACCCTTATCCCACGATAGGTAAACATGTTTAGTATTTTGAATAATGCTGTTTCTAATTGTATATAACAGAGGACTGTTGTTATACTTGTCTTTAATGGGGTCAGAGAGGGGGTTGAATCACTGTGAACACATGCTTTATGTTGATTTTAAAAACTCCATCTTACAGCTTGAACTAAAGAAAACATTTATGCTTGAAAAATGGAACAGGTAGGAGCTAGATAAAATCCTTTGTTGAACATTTCCGCTACAATTGAAAACCACGAAAGCGCATCCTGCTTCTTACAACTATTCGTGAGTCATTAGTAAAGATGCCAATGTCATGAATATCACTACAATAGTATTGCTTAACCAGTTCACAGTGTACACCAGGATGTCCAGCTTTCAGGAATGGAACTCTTCCTTCGATAACAAGAAGCGCGTGCAAGGAACCAGCGTATGCCTTCTTTATGCTGTACATCTTTGATTTGTAGATTACTGACAGATAGAGTGGCTGCATATCGAAAAGGATTAAAACCGCCCGGTGTAAATTGTCTTGCATCCGTATCTGGGGAACTTAGAGGCCACATAATTCGTCCACAACAACCAGTTCTCTCCGAAAGCGTCATTTGCACCATCACCACGAAGTCTTTTGCACAATAACATAGCGTATCTCGTATGATGAAACACAATTTTCATGTTAGTGTCCTGTTTCAAAGGTGATAAAATGTTGCACTTGCAAATATAGGAAACCACAGTCCCATTTAGTACGTTGCAGAGCTATAAATGACATTTTGTTTATTTTCGGTTGCTGCTGGGCAGCTTCTTCATTTTCTTAGGCAATGACCGTTCGTAACTCTATCCCTCCAGAATATAACAGAAAACGAACCTGATGTGATTCAGTCACATGACATTTTCTACCCTTTATCGCTTATTACTGGGTATACAAACTACTCACTAAAGCTTATTTATCAACTATTACATTTTAATCCAAATAAACCTTTCCACAAATACCTACATTACACTTTTCGTTATATATACAAAGGAAACAGTGATAATCAAATGTTTAAGAACTGAAAACTATATGTTGGCCTTAAAATTCCATACTGTTACCATGCAATTGCAAGAAACTGAATGTTGACAGGAGAATGACTAAGAAATAAACAATTCGAACCTTTATCTCAGAAATGGCTTATGCCACAAAAAGACTATTTGAAATAAATTGTGTGTTTTAAAAACCTCTACCTTTTTGTGGTACGTTTTCGTCTATCGCTTAACGTTTACCAGTTAGACAAGATTCATAACTTCTTCCAAATGAAGAGGACTTCACAGGCTATTTCAAGAAAATTCAAGATATACATTTTATTTTTCATGTAAATATCTTTAATATACGGTATTTTAATCAAATCGTTAGACATTATTTAGAGAATAAAAAGTTTCGAAAAATGTTCCATTTAAAAGGTAGTTTGGGGTGGGAATTTTCTTAAAAATCTTTTGTTGCATTTTTGGAAAATACTGACCCTGAACACCAAGTTCGGTATTTATCAGACTTTTCGTTTTTGAGTTATGCTGTTCTCTCACTCACTCACTCACGCACGCACGCACGCGCGCACGCACGCACGCACGCGCGCACGCACGCGCGCACACGCGCGCACACGCGCGCACACGCGCACACACACACGTACCTTTTTCTAAAATGCTTTTTTGGGATTCAGGGAGCTTCAAAATATGCATTTCCGGTGAAATCTTGGTATGGAATGTTTCGGTGGAATGCAACAATACCTTCTCTACCTACTATGGACGTGGTAGAGAAAGTAAAAGGTGTCATTTTGTTTTTCCAAACGTTTGAGTCTGTAGATGTGTTTATACAACGCATGGCATAGCGAGTTCTTTTTCCAGAACGCTTTACAACTTGGGGTGTTATTGTTTTTACGTTGGAGTTAAAGTTTGCTACTACGTATGTGAAGCCGATTTTTGAAGATATATTTTTGTTGTTACATTCGAAGTTTAAAACTATTATATGAACTTTGTTATTAAACTGCTTCTATAGATATTATTTATTTCATGTTTGCCTCGGCTGCGTCAGTATTGTTTTAGAGACACGTTTCTCTAGGCAGGATGTGGTATGTAGGCTTACACAGATTTTAAGTTTTAACTCATTTCATTTTATTAATCCTTGAAACAAATTAAACAGCACTTCACTGATATTAAGAGCTGTGAGATTCTTTTATTTAATAATTGCACTTTGTTAACGCGTATACTTAATTTTCGTTACACACGAATACGTAATATTTCTCTAGAGAGAACATCTTCCATACGGTTACTACCAAGGTCTGCAGGCAACTGAACATATTTCAACCGTCAAAACCCGTAAACTTCTGTATTTCAAGTCTCTGATTGGCTAATTCTAGTCCAATAGAATGCCTGCATTTAATTAAAGCTTTTTGCTGGCTGTTGGTTGGTTATTTTTAAACTGTCACAAAATGTAGATTATCGTTACTCTAATCATGACTAGTAGTATTTAAAATCTCAAACTCATTATTACCGCAAGGTTACCTCATTGTTAGCAACTTTAAACTTATTATTCTCACAGCTCTTACATTATTAAATTACATAATGCATTCACATAACATTATTAACATATTCACAATAATATAAGCATTTGCAATGACTGTTACATACATTTTAAAAATTATTATATACATATCGCTTCAAGGCGGGCTGTTATTGAATTTACATATTATATAATTTAATTTAAGTTATTCAAGTGTTAAAAATACTGCCTCAAACTATACCAAACAGAAATGAATTTTCCATTTACACTGGTGATGACGGTCATAGACAAGGATACAGAGACTGCACAATTGTGCTTTAGCGATGGCTTGACATGCATATCCCATTTTCATGCTGAATTTTGTTTCATGCTAAGAGCATTTGAATAATAAATTGGCGACTTGCAGGCAACATTTGATGCTCTGCCTGACAACATTAATTTGCACCCCTTGCTGCTGACATCACAAAATATCTGCATTACTTGAATGCAAGAAAAGTAGGAAATATTGAATATGACAAGAGTTGATGAATCAACCATTGCTGCCAAAAATCACGAATACAAAATGTCATGTTTAATTTTTAGCATAGAGCTAACAAACCCTGACAAACAATTCAGACCAGAACGAAAAACTAGCAGTTGCGAACTTGTGTAACGCTGTTTCGTCCGACTAACAGTTTTAAATCACTTTACATAAAGTATCTAGTCAAAAAGCCGAGCTCGTATCATTTCAGTATCTTTATAGAACATGGAAGACATATGCTCATTCATCGTCATACGGATGCATCCACTTATCGATATTTATGAAGACACTGGTCAAAGTAGAATACTGAACCTTGTTTCCAGTGATTAACTAATTTACTCTGACGTCAGGGGAATTTTGGTCCTGTCGGGTTAACACATCCTTCAGCTGCTTGTTAGCTGAAGTATAAGCTCCCTCCTACTTCCCCTCTCTTTTTTCTTTCTCTGCTAGGGGAAGTATTATACTCCATGCAAAAATTCGATGTGAAGACTTAACCGGAATTATATGTTTTGAGACCCCATGACGCCCCAAAAAAGAATCTTTAGAAAAAGGTCTGTGTGTGTGTGTGTGTGAACAGCATAACTCAAAAAAAAAGTCGGATAGATACCAAACTTGGTATTTAAGTTTAGTATCTTCCAGAGATGCTATATGAAGATTCTCGGAAAATATTCCACCCCAAATTACCTCTTATATCGAACACTTTACGAAATTATTTATTTTGGCAAAAAATGGCTTTAACGATTTTGATTAAAATACTATATACTACAGATATTTATAACTATTAAAACGTATGTCTTGAATTTTCTGGAAACAGCCTCTGAAGTATTCTTCATTCGGAAGGAATTTTATATAACCTTGTATAACTGGTAAACGTTAAGTGCTAGAGAAAAACATATTTCAGAAAAAAAGTATCTCTTTAAAACATACATTTTATTTCAAATAATTTTTTGTGGCATTAGCCATTTCCGAGATATCCGTTATTTGCTGAATACTTGGTCATTCTTTTTAACTCCCGTCAATTTTTTAGTTGTTTTTCGCGATTGCATGCAAAGAGTATGGAATTTTCAGGCCAGTGCATAGCGTCCAGTTGGAAAACATTTTTACTGTCGGTATTCCCTTTGTACCTAATGATGAAATGTGTAATGTGCTTATTTCTGAAAATATACATTATTTCACTCTAGCTTGTAGAAAATCGAGTGTGTCATCCATATAAGCAATCCGCTGAAAATGGGAATGCAAGGCGTAGCTTGTGCTTGTCAGCTGATAAGAATAAGAAAGTATAAAGGTTGTGAATGTAACTCAGGGTACAACTAAACGTGTAATGGCGGGTTTTATTTATGCATTGTGCGAGTACTAAGATACAGGCAAGCACTTGGTTGAGAGTTATTAAATTAACTTGGGAATTCAGGCCAACAATGTAAAAATGCAGTGAAAATCAACATATTTGCACTACTTGCCATCAAATTAAAGCCCAGAAAAATTTATTCTTAAATACGAAGTTGATTTCACAACTATTATTGTTATTCTATAAGATAAATAAAAATAATATATTGTGAAAAAGTTAACAGCATACTTTGAGCTTAAAATTGTGTTCTATGAATAAATAAGTGTACAATACAGCCGATACTGCTTGTGAATCTACAGGCCGAATAGAAGAGAAAATAACGTTTAAAATTTTTAGACAGATTTCCTGATACATTGTTATAACTTAGGTGTGTAAACATGTACACAGATGAAGATGCACAACATACAGCAGATTGGCTACTGGTGTGGTCAAGCACCGTTGCACCTGGGTTGCGCAGTTGGGGACCTTATTCCACAGAGAGGAGTATTAGAAAGATAACGAGGTCAGTCAGTTTTCGTACTATAGGGATTCCATAGGGCTGAGGGGATATGTACAGCCGTGGACAAAAAAGTCATTCTCAGATTCTATGTGACGATCGGAAGGATTCGTGTACCTTCGTAACAGCTGTGTTTACAATGCATATGAATTTATTTATTTATTTGAGTTTTATTTATGGACGCTCTTTAACCACTACGGTTTTTAGCGTCCCATTCTATATTGGGCGTGAAAGACCGGTAATTTTGCTCAGAGACCTCTTTATCAGGCTTGAGGTGCTTTTAACGTGCCGTAAATCTACGACACGGGACCACCGGTTTTACGTCCCTTCCGAAGGAAGCCATGCCAAGGATTTTTACGCCCGAAAACAATCCATCGCCCTCCGCCAGGTTTGAACCCGCGACCTTGGGAACTAGAGGCTAGCACGGTACCACTATTCCACGGAGGACGACTAATGCATATGAAGAAACTGTAAAGTGGTCTTTGCCCTGTGAGCGCATACGTTATAATGTTTCTCGGTGGTGGCTTTTAAGCTACTGAAAAAAGCACGGAAAAACGTTTCGTTGTCCGAGAGTTTAAGAAGGTACCGCGTGCGCTTATAGCCTCCTCGGTTCAAATCTCGCATTAGTTATTGCTATTTTTTAAGTTGTTAATTTTATGACTGGATGTGCAGAACATAGGTAATATTGCATTAATATAACTAGCATTGTAAGTTTTAGGCATTCTATGCACATAGAAACACAATTCTACTAAAATACTCGTTTTAAATAACTAAATAAATGCAAATAAGCTATTATCTTCTAAAATTGAAACACATAAAAATAGACAAACTTAAAACGCATAACTGCCCTCATTTACGGGTTGTAGATGAAACTAAATCACTGTAGTAACGAGGACGAGAAGCTACAACATCCTAGTCTTCTTGCATTTATGCGTAGAAGTCTGTACGAATTCAACAATTGCATCAGAATATCTTATCTTCACAGAGAGAATCAAAATATTCTCAAGTATTACCTGTGTTGCGCACTGTTCGGTGTATTGTCAAGCTGCCACAACACACTTCGACCGTCCCTTGATATCCAACAATATACAGATATGCAACCATGATGAAATTGTGAAGTTCCGTATTTTGCATCGTAAAAACTAGTCAATATGAAATTTACCAATCTGCCGTGTATGAAATGGAGTATATTGAAAATAAGTGTTCACTATGTGTCGATGAAACATTATTAACAAAAGAACAAAAAAGTGTTTTCTACTTGCGAGAAGCGAACCTACGGTCTTAACTAGAGACGTACCCTATGCTTCGTCACAGCGGTACAGAGAAGACACATGGAAGGTACCATGTTTAATAGTGCCGTACAAGAACTTGCTGCAATGGCTACATAACTGGATTGCGTATGGTGTAAACAAGGCGCAGTGCCGTAGGACTTAGAAAAATTTGGCGTTCAAGATATGACTTTTTGTCCACGGGTGTACATCCAACTCTAGGCCTCCCAGCATAATAAAATACGTTACTTTTATTTCAAGGATTGACCTATTCTAGCCTCACGTTTTTTGGGTCCTCCAAATAAAACTATTAGTCTTATGTGTCAGGGTGGTAACGTGAGGGAAAGAAACTCTTAAGTCCCTCAAAAGAAAACACCGAAGTGGAAACCCCTTGACAATAATATACCTTTGAAATGCGCCAGATTAAAATCTGTAAGAATGTATTGACAAATAACTAAGATGCGAAAAATACAAAACTTTCTAAACCAATACTGGAATAAAACAGTGGTGTTTGTTTTTTTAGTGCTAGAAACAGAGCTTTAATTTCATAAATTCGTTTATAATATATATTTTAAGCTATAAAAACAGTAACCTAATTTATTTTATTTTTTCCAATATATTTGCACAGTAAAGGCGTTTGTATTCATTTGAAGCGTATTTAAATTACCTATGAAAAAAGGTAAAACACCATATTTTGCAATTTAATTCTCAATGTTTAAACATTACTTTATTCGGCTCCATAGACAGCACATTTATCATATCGTGAATGAAGGTCACTTGATGTTTGTAATAATAATAATAATAATAATAATAATAAAGATAATATGGTGTCAGCGGATAGGTTTCAATAATTTCTATGCCGTTTAAATCAAAGACAGTTGGGCCACCTTTCGCTTTACAGTCTATAATGTTTGACTTAGATATAGGTAGATATTCTTATAAACTGCATATTCGATGCAGGTGTGAAAATTCTGGAAAATCTCTAACCAATATTACACTTAAAAATTCACTGAAGTAGAACTAAACATTAACACCAAAAAGTCAAAATGCATATCAATTAAAAAGGAAAATATTCAGTATCATTCTCTGATTTTGAATTATGATGAAGCAATTCCTTCAGTTTCCAAAGATTAAAATACTTAGGTGCACACTTTTGTAACTCACACTGCTTGGCTGCCTAAAAAAACATATGGAAGTGAAGAAGCAAATTAGATTGTTTGGTGTGACACCTCTTCTATAACCCTATAGAAAGTTCAGTCCTATTCAGTTTTATTTTTTCAAAACTCATTTAGTCATTATAAACTTCACCCTAATAGAATGCTGGAAAGTTTCTTAAAGATGCTGATATCAGGAATAAAAGCACCCTCAAAAATTTATTACAATTGCCAGCAGATCTCCTTAACAACATTATTTATTGGGAGAAAAAGTATAAAGGCCTTGGACTATCTCGAACCCAATGGGAAGCATTCCTACATCGTTTTAATGCTTGTAAGAAAACTGGAAATTTTCGGAAAGGTTCATGTAGTAACCTATAATATCGCTGGTGAAATTGGCACTTATTTTCACAAACTTAGCCTTGCCATTGATGACAGAACCATTGTCCGCTGCTTAAGAAGACTACTATGTGAGAAAGAATTAAAAACTTAGTGTTCTCATCCTAAAAAGGAAAGGGGTAGTTCTTTATAAGCAGTACACCCCTGCAAATAGGGACCAAGTAGTGGTGAATGGAACGAAGCACTGGAAATGACAGCAATACCAGGCAGGTCCCAGGACAGCAGCAGCAGCAGCAGCAGTAGCAGCAGTAGTAGTAGTAGTAGTAGTAGTAGTAGTAGTAGTAGTATTGTGAACGGTTTCAGTCTACTCTTGTACAATACAACAATACCATGGGCCTCATTGCCGTACATTTTTTTCCTGTTCCCATAATCTAACACTGTATATATACAAGGTGAGCCTTCTCAGCCTGCGGATTGAGAAGTTATGCGGTCCCGGCGTTGTATAGGCTATCACGTAAACATTGTGCACAACGTATCAGTTTCGGCCGAAATGGCTGCTTTGCACCGTTCTACGCGCAGTGGCTTGCACTCATAGCGCAACAGTGTGCGCGTTGGCCTTCAGTGGTGAAAGTCCCAGATTCAAATACTGCCACTTGAAGGTACTTTTTATATTTAGTAAATTTAACGAGAACCGATATTTTTGCATGGACGTGTTTGTATCACCTAATTAGTTCAATTATAATTTCATTAAAACACAAATTGTTATATTTTAATGAACATCATAAATAAATGCAAGAAATGAATAAAAAACTCATGACTTACAGGCGTGATTTGAACTTCCGATCTTCATTATGACTTTCCAGCATGTTAACTATTGCGTTACTACAGCACCATAACACGAACATTACCGTAGCCCTAACCTGCATTTTGCATCGTCAAAAAATTCTGGGTTGCCTAATTACCAATCCGCAGGATGAGAAGGCTCACGCGGTATGTATGTACTATAATACTTACTAACATAATGAAGGAAATATTATTATTATTATTATTGTTATTATCAATCATGAATTACAAATATATACTGTGCTCCAACCCTTAAGCACTCGCTCTTATGTACCGCACCCCCTCTTCCGTTCTCCAGGGTAATTAGCCTCTTAAACAAAAAAGAACCCATTTTGTGACTACCGCGTCCAACATTTGGTACATCCAAGCAGGCCTCCATTCCCCTACTGGACCCCAGAAACTGTGGTGGTAGATATTGTTTTCTTAGCAGCAATTCCGTTTCCTTGCACTCGGCCAGAATACGATTCCATGTTTCCCTTTCACCACAAAGTGGAAAGTGTCATCAGTTAATTTGTTGCCTTTCCAGGCGCCCAATATTAGCCACGCCAAACCACTTCTTTCCTCTCGCGTAAAGTCATTTAAATAGGCCTCCCTCTCCCTGCCCCGCGTTATTTGAGACTATAAATTAAGTGACAATTTAGCCGTACATTGTGATTCTAAATTCTGTCAATATCAGGTAGTCGTCTCTGAGTTATCTTCCATCCACTACGTCCCAAGTCCCTCGTTGTAGCCAAATGTACCGCATTCCAATTTCTTTAAGCCCCTGCGCAATTTCTTTGCCCAACACGTATCCCATCCTTCCCGTACTCGTTCCCTTAAACACGTTCCCTGAAACACACCCGCGTAGAAGTGCCTGATCTCCCCGTACTATGTGTAACCAGTATTTTGCTGGCCTTACTTACATATGTATGGTTTCATTGTATAAGTAGAATTCTTTAAGAACCCCACAGTTTTCAGTACGCCTCCCCAACACCAACTGTAGAATTCGCTTCAGAAAATGAGTCTGGATTTGATTCACAGTGAGATAGAAACACCTGTACATGTCCTTGGGTCCTGTCCAGATGAAAGCATGCTCATAAATGAAGACATCAATTGATTGGCGAAGCCCTCAAACTACAAAGGTACCAGGTTTACAAAGAAGTTCATAGTGTTGCAGAGAATGGATCAAACAGAAGAATCGACACCATAGCCATTTAACCTGGCACACGTTCGGGAATCATCATAGATCCTACCATTAGGTGGGAAACGTGCAAAGATCAGCCAGTTGAAGTTCACAAAGAAAAATGTACCATTTACGAGCTAATAGTACCACACTTCTGCAATAAATATTATCTTGTTTCAATTGATATTGTTGGATTACTAATTGGAGCCAGGGGTACTAACCCATGCAGTTTGGTTACCTTTTGCAGAAAATATAATTTAAAAGAACTCAATTATTAAATCAGTGGTCCTACTGTTCTTAAAGGGTCACTAGCTATATTGAAAAATCATTTGTATTATATGTAAACTGATTAATCTCATACAGATATGTTTTTAGATAAGGGAAATTTCCATATAGATTTGCAAATTATAACTATTTTAGATATTGTTTTATTAGTTTCAACTTTATTAACAGACTCTCTGTTCATATAGTTTTCTTGTTTAGTATGCCTTGTTTATGGCAGCCTCAAAATGGGAAAGCTGCACTTGCTAATAAATTCTCTCTCTAGACACTTGATGTAATTTTAATTTGAGTGTGAAATAAAGTTTCACATAAAGTTATGTATTGTATTATTCATTCAGTATTACAATCCTTTTAAATTGTAAGTTAAAATCTTTACGAGTATTTTTATCCTCAATTACACACTGAATTTACGAGACTAATCTTGTGATAAATTGGGTAATTTCTGTCAAACATAAAAAGAACAAAAGCACTTTATAGCGCAGTAAAAAGCTCCAAATTTATTACTGTCCTTAATCGTATACACTTATTCACAGCTTTTTAACATTTCTCAGCCTGAAGTGACAGGCTTACTGTTCTAGCCATTGTTCTAGCAGACATAATGTCTTCAGTGCAGGCTTAACATTTCAGCCACTCGAGAATTACATAGCTTTACCAAGCACACCAGTGAAAACGTTCATTTCTCGACGAACAAGGCACACATTCTGCAGCGTATGTAAATCAGATGTTCAGGCGCCACAAGCCAAAGAATGAAAACAAGGGCGATGGAGATTTTACAAAAACTACTGGCAGCGGCACTTGGCGGCTTCCGCTCTCACCCATCCTCCAAGTTTTTCAACATAAGATAAATTTTTTGGTTTTCTCCGGCCGTAGCCAACATGAACTCGCCCAGAAGCCATAACCTACATCACTTTTTCTGCTCTGACTGCAGCAACAGCATTCTCTAGAAACCTACACATATCAGTATTCTAGTACCAGATGTTATGCCAGCTAAAATTCTGGAAATCTCTTGCTCGAGTTTCCGTCACAATTTCGAAAAAAAATTAAGTTTTCATGGAAAGACCCTTAGACATCGAAAAATTAACATGCAATTACGGTTTGGCACCTCTAGCCATTTAAATGCCAAAACCTGGTGTTTAAAAGGACGTGCTGATAGTATATTATATTTTTTCCTCTATTTTATGACGAGAATATTTTAATTCAGTTACAATATTTAAATTAAGTGAAGAACGCCGAATGATGTTATACAGAATATGAGATTTAATAAAGTTTGCTATTTTGTGGAAGTATACTAAATTGAATAATTCCTTACCATTTATTTAAGAATATGTAAATAGTGTGTTAAATTTTCTAACTTCAATAACTCTAATCATATTTTCTTACATTTTTGCCTCTTTAAAATGCTCCTCATAATATAATCTTTGTTCAATTTATTTAAAATGTTCAGCATACCATGTCTGAAGTTGGGTAAAGAGAACTAAAGAGTATTTTCTTGATATCAAGTATAGTTATGATTACAGGGTTTTAATAATAAAAATACACGATTGAGTTTTAGAAAATCAAGTCAGTCACATGCTATATTTATTTCAGAAAGGTTTTCAATATTACGCAAAATTTTGTACTATTGTATTATAATACGAAAAATTAACTTTTGAAATTTCCAAATTTTCACCTTGTGAGGCAGTTCATAAGAAACTAAATTTCCATTTGTCTGGAAATTATATTCTTAGAAAATTAACCAAACAGAAGGAATAAAGTTGATTTCTGCTATGATTATATTCGATTTAAATTTATGTCAACATTTTCAAATAAGTTTCCATAAATTTGTAAAAATGAGCAATTTTCAGTATCGAGCACCCTTAAAGAGTCCAGTAAGGAAGGTATAAGAATGTCAATCTTATTTGAAAATAAATATAAAAGCTGAATATATAGCTTTGAATGCCCCTAAGCAATTTTAACTACGTATATCTGGTATCTTAAAATCGCATTTTTAGCTAATATTACTATTTTATTTGGATTTTTTGTGTCAAATTTCCCACACGACATGCCTGTTCGGAAAAACGGTGGCACATTGTTACAGCCCATAAACATAAGATGCGCGGTTCAAGCCTCAGTGACGGTGTTGGAGTTTTCAATCTTCTTTAGAATTCTCCACTTTCATATTTCTTAGGTAAAAACGCAAGAGACGCCTTAAGGAGAACATTATTGAACACCGCATTGAAGTTGGTCGCGTTTATATGTGTAATTTTCAACTCAGAATTCCTCAGTCTGTGACTGAGCTCCTCTCCCGGTGTATATTTTCTCTTCTGGCTGGTCATCGTTGAGCAGTATTGACTCTGTAATGTCTACAGGGGTCGGTGTAAATTATGTACCCTCGGCGATAATGAAATATTGACCGTAATAAATAACTTTATTATTCAGTTATTGCCACATATTCTGGAACGCGCGCTATCACCCCGTTAATCATTCAAGGCAAACAACGCGATCGTAACAGTTTTCAATACTATAAATTTACTTGTGCTTAGCATAGCGATAATTTGTAATAATGGCGAGATTTCTAAGTTGTATAACACTTTCGTAGAGCGATCTTTCCCAGCATGTATAGCCGCGTCATTACTTACACAAGCGCAGAGTTCAGAGAAGTGAAGTTACTTGCGGTTTGTAAATTTCGCGTGTCATCCTCCGTGGACTAGTAGTACCGTGCTAGCCTCTAGTTCCCAAGGTCGCGGGTTCAAACCCGGCGGAGGGCGATGGATTTTTTCGGGCGTAAATATCCGTTGCATGTCTTTCTTCGGAAGGGAAGTAAAGCCAGTGGTCCCGTGTCGTAGATTTACGGCACGTAAAAGAACCTCAAGCCTGATAAAGAGGCCTCTGAGCAAAATTACCGATCTTTCACGCCCAATATGGAATGGGACGCTAAGAACCATAGTAGTTAAGGAGCATCCATAAATAAAACTCAATTTAATTTTAATTTAATTTGTAAATTTCGCCATGTCCGATTTCATCTCCACTCCACATATTTTACACGATTACTTCGCTCATTTTTTAATCATGAGGCTGTTTCCTGTTTTTGTATTCGTGAGTTCATGTTCCTTACTTTTAACTTATGGGCTAAGATTTTGGGCTTTTTCGTTGGGCTCCTAGCTTTCTCTTTCCCATAGCACTAGTTAAAATTAGTTGAATCTAAGCTGTATCAAGTATGTACTTTTATGACTACAATCTCCTTACTTTTAAACAGCACGCCTTCCAGCTTTGAAAGGAACTGAAAAATGTTGAGCCTTTTGTCCATAGACCTTGGGTATCGATTCCTTGCATTTGTGTTTCAATGCCGCCTGTCCGAAGTAGATGGGCAGGTGGTCGACACGGTTCCTTTCTCCAATACAAGTTACAATATTAAGTACATTTTGTATCTTCATTAGTGCTATTGCGTAGTAGCAATCATTTCGTAACATTCCATCATATAATTATAGTAGTATTGCTTTGTATATGGTTAATTTGTTTTAAATAATTACCGGGCCGTTTTGAGCAGTATTGAAATAAAGCTTGCAAAGTATTTTTCTCGTAGAACTTTTAAACTTATTTCAGCAAACTCTGTTCAATCTGAACACGCAAGTAAAAGCAAACAAAACTCACTTTGACGTCTTTTGCACTGTGTTGTCTTCATGCCTTTCTGTCTAAACGAAAAGGGATATTCACGTAATTTAAAATCTTAAAGTCTACTGATAAATTATCTCACCACATCAAAGGGAATTGCTCGCTTAGCTCGGAGTCGTAAAGGGACTCAAAGCGATGTTCTCTCGCCGCATTTAATCAGGCGGTTCTCAGACTCAATGGTTTTTGAACATTACTGTCAAGAAAATCCCTCTTAATTAGCTTCCGTTCTCTATTTTATGAAGTGCATATGGTGGAGATTCTCTGAAATGCACCGAGAGATATCAAACAAATCCCTTTATGTTAAAGGGATATTCTTCCTTTACAAGGGATGCATGTAGATGAAATTACTAATTGGTTGCAACTTTGTGGCTTTGGAATATTCTGAATACTTGTGTTGGCACGTTTATTTCTTTATTAAGATGCGGAGTGAAGCTTCAGTTCAGGAAACTGACACTGAAATACGATTATTTACGTACACTCGCTTCCATATATGTCGTCACTGCAGCTTCAGGCGGCCTTCTACTGGCCTTCATAGGCGGAGTATCCTACAACATGCACCAAGGAGGATGTGTGTGTGTGTGTGTGTGTATCTGTTTACCTTTTCGCGCATACAGTGGCGTCCTGTTATACGTGTACAGTTCTATATTATTCGCATATGAATATATAACTGAACAATAGCTTTACCCTCCGTCACTTATAATTGTTTCTTTCTTTCTTTTAACCTCCTCTTATGTAGGACTTATACCCCCCCCCCAGGACTTACAGGCGGGTGCCTGGGGTCAGAGGCCCGTCGAGGAGCAGATATTCATGGAACAGACAGAATATCCAGGATGGGTGATCAGCCCGATGCCTGATATGGGAGGAAGGAAGTAGATGAAACGAAATGATGGTGAAATGGATGAAAGGAAAGGTAATGATGGGAGCAGTTGGTGGAATGAATGGCGGGGTAAACCGGAGAACCCGGAGAAAACCCGCCCAGACGCCGCTTCGTCTACCACAAATCCCACATGCGGGTCCCTGGGATTGAACCCTGGCCGCCTCAGTGAGAGGCGAGCGGTCTAACCACTTATAAAAACCAGGTTAAATATGTAACTAAACAAAACCCTGTTTTGCTCAATATTTCTGCGAAAAAATATGTTTAATGGTAACACAAAGTAAAACTGACATACATTATACTTTTTACTCTCAAAGAGGACACGTTTACTAGACACTATTGGCCTGTCTGTCCAATCTAAATATACAGTTAAATAAAACAGTTTCGCACACGTTATCAACAAAAAAGTGCTTTTAATGACAGTATAATGCAAAACTGAAATAAATTATACTTCATACTCTCAAAGAGGACATATTAAATAGACATCATTTCAATAATCTAAGCGAATGCTGCAGACCATTTCCCTAGCAATGTCTTTAAATGGCAAATTGACTTCCCACATACCCGCAATTCTTACCCGATGTGCATCTGAAATATTTGCACACATCACGTGAGCTACAGTTAACACACATCATTGCTTGGTCGAACAACAAAGGCAGAACGCTCCAGACACACCCGCCCATGCTACGCCCGCTAAGAAGGTTGGTAAAATGCTTCCCGTAACAGCGCTGACGGCATAAATGGAAGCGAGTGTACGTAAATAATCGCATTTCAATGTCAATTTGCTGAATCGAAAAACCTTAGCTAGTTTAGAGCTCAGTAAGTCATAAGTTTGATAGGCAAAAACGTTTCGAACTGAATTTATGATACAATACCCGTCTTTCTGACTCTAATCTAAATTTGTTCCTGAACTTTTACTTTACCTACTGCACACTCACAGTAAGTCGAGAAAGTATTGAATTCCACCCAAAAATCTTGTGTTGAGATTTCACTGAAAATACAATGTTTCCGGACCCCGAATCCCAAAAAAAGCATATTTGAAAAAGGTTAAGGTGTGTGTGTGTGACTGAACAACACAATTAAAAACGAAAAGTGTGATAAACACTAAACTGGTATTTTTAAGTTCAGTATCTTCAAAAATATGCAACGCGAATATTTTAAAGAAAAACTTCTACCACAAACTACCGTTTACATGGAAATATTTTCGATATTTATGAATTTCTCAAACACGCTTGTGACAGTTTTCAGTAAAATACTATAGATTAAGTCATTTATATGACAAATAACAGCCATCGCCAACTTGCTCGGAGATCGCAACTTGACTTGGCTATTGCTAGAAAGCTAGCCTATAGTCAGTGGAATCTTTTCACAAGGTTCTCGAACATTCTAGAACTATTTCGACACACTTTCTGGAGGAAGGGTATATAAAGCTCCCATAAGGTTCTGCTTATCTGCCGATACGCGCCCGGTGTTTATGCTGGCTAGCGACCGTTATTGGTGTTTACTTCGACCGCCCGGCACCGACCTTCCAATAAGCTGCTGCCATAGGCGATGCGTCACAATATTTTATACCAAGCTAGATGTATAGTCCAATGGAATCAAAATTAAAGATATTGGCAGTAGTAATAGTTACTTTCTGCAGGTATGAATTGGGGTAACGGCGGCGCCGTGCACGAGTGGTTAGACCGCTCGCCTCCCACCGAGGCGCCCCGGGTTCAATCCCAGGGACCTGCATGTGGGATTTGTGGTGGACGAAGCTGCGTCTGGGCGGGTTTTCCCCGGGTTCTCCGGTTTCCCCCGCCATTCATTCCACCAACTGCTCCATCATCACCTTTCCTTTCATCCATTTCACCAACATTTCGTTTCATCTACTTCCTTCATCCCATACCAGGCATCGGGCTGATCACCCATCCTGGATGCTCTGTCTGATCCACGAGTGTCTGCTCCTCGACGGGCCTCTGACCCCAGGCACCCGCTTGTAAGTCCTGGGGGGTGTAAGTCCTATATAAGAGGAGGGTAAACAGATAATGAATGAATAAATTGGGGTACTTTGTTAAAATCATTGTCACTTAACTATCTGATTTAGACATCGCACCTTCGTCTCGCGTGTAGTTGCGCACATGTAGCAAGAAACAAAGCTAGAATTTCTTAGAGGGACGGGAGTAAGTCAGGTAAAGAAATTAGGTCAGTGAAATAGGCCAGAACTCTCGAAAGCCACCATGCTGCATTAACGAAACGTAAATAAAATTACATGGAAGTACATTAAAATCTAGGATATCGTTAATTACCACGCCCTACAGATGAGAGTAATTAACCAGGTAGAATACAGTAGGGACATCCAGGAACTCCACAATCACAACGCAGAGAGGAGGTAACACTGGAGATATTAATGGAGATGAGATATTAATATCTCATGCATTCTTTTGACCCTTTATTTTTAGCTGAGGAAAATTGTGAGAGAATGAGCCCATACACAAGATTTTAACCGACACTACGGTTAAAAGTGATAAGACGCTTGTGATTATGTAACAAAAGAGAGAGCCATAAATTTCAGAGTAATAGTGCCTCTAAATTAAATACAAGTAAATACTTTGGCCTTCCTTGTGAGTAGAATTACAATTTAAAACGGAAATTAGTGTCCCAAGAAAGTAACTCGCAATAACTAGTTATTCTTAAGACAGTACCGAACACTAGGTTAGATTAGTAAGAACTGAAAGCATCACCTAAATCCTTCTTTTCTCATCATCATCATCATCATCATAGCATAAGCTTTAAGGGTACCCATAAGTGAAATATCTAAAATCCATAATTTCAGTCAGATTCGTTATCAATTTTAATACAGCGATCAGAGATTGTGATAAACATAATTTTCTGAAGCTAGGGTGTTTAGAACAAAACTTGTTTAAGAGGAACGATAAAATTGGCTTTAGAAATTCTGGCGAGTCATTTTCGGATGCCTATGTAAGCAGGGAAATATCACGTGATTTTAAGGATACGTTTTCTGAATAATCCCGAATGTATCGGCACTTGGATGGAATTCCTGTAAGGCGAAGTGTTCCCTCCCCTTCAGCTGCCGTGGTGTGGGCGCTGCGTGTCCTGAGCACTCGTGGTACTTCTGACGTTACTACTCGTGGTACTTCTGACGTTACTAGAAGTACGCTGGGCCGAACATTCGAGCCCTTCCTGTTGGGGAGTTGTTCGGATTGGGTTGGACTCAGCGGGGCAATGGTTCCCGAGACCCGTGGGAGATTGGGTACGTCTGTATGGGTTTCCATGTAGGCGGGGTTGTGAGACGTCTCAATGTTCTCCGGTACCGCCCTGGATAGCCGGTAGACGGCCTGCTAGATTGCTGTCGGCCCTACCAAGAATTCCGGTAGTCGTCCTTTCGGGATGACGCGCATAAGTGGCGTATCCACTTCTATCCTCGCGTAAGCGGGCTTTTTTAGACTCCAGGTATTGGCCTAATGGGAAATACTCTCGGTTGGGGAGCCACTCGGTTGGAGCCAGCCCTGGGCTAGAAAGGGGGCTTGGGCTTGTCTTTTGCCCTGGTAGACCTTCGCTCATAGCTCGGATGGCATGTGCAAAGCATGCTGATGCCGCTTACGTCAGGGCTGGCTTCAGCACTGGATCAGCATCGCCTGCTGGTATTTAAATTTAAGAGTTTCTGACGGCTCGCTCATGGGACCGCCGGGATATGGAAAGCCCAAGCTTATTCACACCACAGGTAATCTTCTTCCTTGCAGGCTTATTATTGGTAAATCTGTCTGCAGTAATGTGGAGTAGAACTGTAGCCAAACAAATCTTGCTGAAGTATTTATTATAGTACACAGTAGTAGTATAGATAATTAAACTAAATTTGGAACTAGAGTTACACATCATTAATTTGTCCCCTTTTCACAGAAAAAGCATTTGAGCAATGTAGAGTTTAAGGTTAGATCTGCACTATTGCTATTCTGGTGCTATTGATAATCAATTTTGCCACTATGATCCTTTCTGTTATCCCTATTACCTCTGTTACTTGATGTTTTATCTTCTCAGGGAACACAAATTCCACTCCTCTTGCTTTTCCAAAGTAACTCAAAAGTTTTAAATTTTTAGTTCGATTAGCTCATTTCCCTGTCTTCTAAACTCGCTCAGGCTTAGGATCAAATTCAATATATTTTACTGCCTCTTCGAACTCTAGTAATCTTTCTTCCCCTGAAAGTGTTTGCGCGTTTAGTGTTGCGATCCTGAAGTAGTGGTCATGATCAGGCAGAGAGGTTTTAGTAAGTAAATCAAGTTAGGAATGCACCGAGGGTTGTTGGCGAGAGAACGTGGCCTTGCAGTGTACTCTGTAAACAAACATGATGTACAATTTGAAGGCAAGCACACCCTTCTTTGATAGCAGCTAGATCAAAATGAAGGAGTATTAGAAGGAAACAAAAGTGTGTGTTTAACTATTGATAATGTGCAATCATGTTACCTCATTATTTAATTAAGGCATTAATATACATAAATCTGAATGATGTCTTTTACATCAAAAGCTATACATTTTTAAAACAATATCCACTCTTATTAGCGTATGGCAGGTCTTCGAATAATTCTGACCCATCGTTTGGAAATGAAGAGGTTTAAAGTCCACTTTCCTCATAGTTCCTTTATAATACAATGTCATATCTTTCTTGCATTTCATTGAATTAAAGTTGTTTAAAATTGTCACATCTGATGATTTCGCCACCTCCCTGAGGTGTTTCATGCCAAATTCCGCTATAAACGAAGCTTAATGTGAGGATGTCTTTATATATGAACTCTCCTTTACTTTAGATATACTGTCACAGTTCTTCACTTATCTATATATGCATCGAATAAATGGAACAGTCGCAGCGAAACCATCGGAGTTGGGGATGAGAATGTCCGGCACAATAGTTGATGTCACCTATACTCCGTGCGGTAAAACGATTGCTCTGTTTTCTTACTAAAACCCCTATGACTGATCATGATAGCGTTCCTGTGGTGAAGGGTGGGAGAGATACCGTGTTATGACGATGATTTAGCTTTCCATAAATTAATACAAGTAGTGGGTATTGGGGGAAAAGAAGTTAAGATTATAGAAAAAGCGCGAATATGTAAATAAGATAAATAACTTTGCCGGCCGCTTTTTGTTTTCTTTTATATCTGGAATAAAGTCCAATTAATAATCGAACACGTGGTTATGTTGTTGCCTTCAACGACTCTGGTAAATTTATAGGGATAGGTCAATTTACTTAATAATCCTTCAGCATGAGATAGCAACCAGCGGACTTGGAACCAGAGAACATCAGCAGGCCAGGTAAGCACCTATGCTAAACTTAGGATAACCTGAGTGGCAACCTTCGGATTCGTTACAATGAAAAGAGCATGGTAATTCAAAGCCATCTCATAACTATCCGTTTTTTAAAAATCTCACGATCGCTTTAGCCTATGTATCCTCCCTATATAGTGATTTCGTTTTATGTTAAGGCCACAGCCGCCTTATATACGTATCGGCCGAAACAGCAGTGACCTCGGTATTATACCACAGCTAGAAGCGACGCAGGAAGTGTAAGGGTACGTTTATCAGCTGTGATCTGTCTCAGTTGCTGCTTTGTATTCGTGTTGGGAAGTGTTTTGACAATACGTGTGTTGTGGCGATTTCCTTAGCAATGCTATTCTCTTATTATTCCATGGAAATGCCTGCCAAGAAATTCACGCTTGAACACCGTATTTTTATGTACGATTCGTACATCAAAACTGAATCATGCACATAGGTGTGTAGACAATTTCAGTAGCAATTTCCTGGTTGTCCAATTCCGGGTAGAGACACTGTGATATGTTTGGTCAATATATTTAGAACAAGGGATTGCTAAACGCTACAAAAAGAAGTTTATCGAAACAATTCCCCAACCATACACGAACTTAGGGACAATATAAAACCAGAAATTATTAACTTTATGCAAGAAGAATTTATGCGCGTGAACGGTAATTTCATCCGACGATGTCAAGAATGTCCTCGTGCAGATGAACACACACAAAAAGCAAAACAAAACAAAAAACAATCAATTAAAAATTTTTAGTATAAAATATCAACAAAAAGGTCAGTTTATTTAACAAAATACTTTAAAATAAGAAAATCAACAAAAACTTCAAACCACTTTCAACAACACTTATAACAAGATACTCGTTACATATATGTTACTAATGTTCGTGAATAAGCAACGCGGGAGTTACGGAGCGAAAAACCCTGCAGTGTAATAGACTGTGCGGAGCACACATTGGTACGATCTGCGGCCTGGCATAAAATGAAGGCACTGTACCAACAACGAATGTGTAAATGTGTATGATAGCTTATAGCGATTAACAAGGCGAAAGAATAAGGTTTGTAAGAATAATTTGTGGAAGAGTGAGTAGAGAAAGTCATGTGAATGCAACACATCAGCTGCTTGTAAAATTATATTTCAAGAGTATATTACTTTTGAAGTCTACTCCTTCGTACGTATGGCTTCTCTCTTTGTTTCGTTTTTCTCCCAGGGCTGAAGGATATTGCTTACTACATCTGTTAGCATTTGCTAATGGAAATCTACAGCGTTGCAAATCCAAAAACTTTGAAGAATGAAACAGAATTAAAAAATGCAACGTAAAACTAGTAATCCATTACTAGTTGCTTCAGCTCTCCATGCGCCTGACCTGGCATTAAAGCCTCTCATCCCTCCGAATCGTTCCTCATAAACATTCGAGATGAACTCGAATACTCCAGATATACCTTAAAGGGGACTTGCAAGGCTCAAAGTTATTTCAGTTTCCAGGCTTTACACACCGATATAGACCAATGAGTTGCCAGAAAGTGTCATATCAACGAATCATTATTCTCTATATCAATAATAAGGACCATACTTTATATCATTGAGCAATCATCCTATTTTTCTTTAGGATCAGGTGTGAAGTGAAAACAAGTGGTAAATTCAAAGGACAAAAATTTAGGTCTGGTGTATGAAAAATTTGTCCATGTATGAAAAATGAAATAAAACAAGTTAGAGATTACGAACTGGGAAAGTAACTATCAACACAGTAGATGAAAATACTTTTGCAGACTTGGCAGCTAAAACGAGAGAAATAAACAGAGAAAATGATAAGACATTTACCATAACATGCACCACCATCTTAAATTTGTGTTTAATAAATATGTTGACATGTATAAAATCATTAACTGTAGTGACTAGTATTTTGAGTTTAGATTAGAGTGGGAATTTAACAGGGAGATGCACTGAGGAACAATCCCTACTATCCTCCCGAAACCTTAGGTTTATTGTACGGTTTCCTCCCTGTTTCTTCAATCATCACCTCCGTAAACTCTAATAAGTCTCAGAAATCGATAGATTAGGTTTCTACTAGATACACTACTATGTGCATCAACAGTTTCAAATTATATCTATTCTCTTCCAATGTTTCAAACTGGAATATTAAATGCAAGACCGTTTCTCATTTACACAAGACATCTTGCATATTGGTCTTCTGAGAGTCCCTTGTCTGCAGGTGTTTTTTTAAAATTACAATGACCAGTCATACCCACCATGAGCCTCATCTGTTTCTACTCAATTTAAGGACTGCAGCACAGTAAAACCACTATATTTGGACACCTGTATGTTAGACACCTCATTACGTTAAACATATTTTCCTGGAACCGGAAAAACTATGTTTTTACATGTCAAACAGACAATTGGACATCTCTGAATCCTGGAACCTGGATACCCTTATATGAAGGCTGTAAATAAAGTAGTGGCTACATTGATTGAACACAATATTTATTGAACTCATAAGTACAATTGCATTACATTCCTTCAATGTAGTCGCCCGCAAAGTCCCTGACCTTTTGCCAAATGTAGGGCAGCCGTTGTGGACCTTGGCAAGGCGATCTCTTGTGACGACTACGACGGAGCGCCGTACTGCGCGGACTACAGATGCCACGTCAGGAAATCGGCGGCCTCGGAGGGGTTCCTTCAACTTCGGAAACAGGTCGAAGTCACAAGGACTCATGTTTGGTGAGTACGGAGGATGTTCCAAAACCTCCCAATGCCACCGTTGCAATAAGAGCTGGACATTGTTTGCGACATGACAACGTGCGTTGTCATGCAACACTATGGGTTGATCGTCTCGCAATAAACGTAGACGTTTGCGCCGCACAGCCGGACGAAGATGTCGCTCCAAAAATCGGCAATAGTAGTCACTGTTGACGGTTTGTCCCTCAGGCACAGCATGCGTAAGAATAACCCCCTCGTAGTCGTATGTCACAATCAGCATCAGCTTCACCCGACTGGGCTCCTGTCGAACTTTCCGTGGACGTGGTGAACCTGGGTGACGCCATTCATTCGACTGACGCTTCAATTCCGGCTCATAGGCTCGTGCCGACGTTTCATTAATGGCGACAATACGCTGCAGAAATGCGTCTCCTTCGTTGCGGTATCTGTCCAGGTGGATGCCAGCCAGTGCATACCGGTGCCATTTCTGTACCTCAGTGAGTCGATGTGGAACCCAACAGGACGCAATTTTCCTCAGGTGATGACTTTTTGTCAGGATATGCCACACAGTTTGATGACTGAGACCAAACTCTACGGATAACTCCCGGACAGTCCATCGATGGTCCATGACAACGAGACCACTCACGATGTCAGTCTGATCTTGCGGAATGGACGGCCGACCTGTGCGGAGCAAATCCGCAGTCTCAGTCCGACCTGCACGAAACGCCTAGACCCATCGTGCAACCGTCCTGTACGGCAATTCATTCCCGCCACAGGCTTCACGTAATCCTCGATAACATGCTGATGCATTTTTGCCACGGGTAACCTCGATTTTAATCCACGAACGTTGATCGCCTTTGGTAAACCTGCTTTAGAACAGTGCACTTGACACTGTTCACTTCAACGCTACACAGCAAACGCACTCTCTCAACTGGCAGCCCGACCAATGCACACCACACATCGTCACTAGTCACCTGATCGCTCCCATATGCTATTGGCTCATACCCACTCTCCTGTGAATGTGGGGACCATGTTGCCACTGCTTTCTTTACAGCCCTCGTATTTCTATATTGGACAGTTCTTTAATTCTATTGTGTACTTCTGGTATGTATGCAAGGTTAAGTGATATTCAGCAATATATTTGACAGCAATGAAGATGTTCCTGCCGCCACTCAAGTAGTATTATAGAAGGTTTTGTCAACCGATGACAATAATGAAGAAATATTTTCACATGAAGATGCGATTTCTGTTTCTGAAAACCCACTCCTCCATTGACGAATTCTGGAGTGAATTAAGGAATTAGAGAATTATGCATTTGCACAAAGTCAGTCACAAATTAAGAAACTTTTATTTAGACTTTAACTATTTGTGAAACAATGGGCATTGTCAAAAATTAATAATACCAAGCAGTGTCCTATAACAGACTTTTTAAAAAAGCAGTGACAAATGGTCACATATGTACTGAATGTGATTTAACATGTATAGAACTTTAATACAGTACATACGTTATTTTTTGTAGAAATTTTATAGCCTTTTTATTTGATACAACAGTTGCTTGTCATTATGTGGCCTAGATTCATTTCTTTTTCTCTTGCATGAAAATAAATTCTACTCCCCTCTTCGTTGGGACACGCCGTTAGGTCGGAAAATTTTTTATTGAACCGTAAGTGTTAGAGGTTTACTGTACTTCTAAGACATGGCTGCATGGTTGCATCATTAGCTTTCCATGTCTTTGTTACTGGATGTGTTTCCAGGACTGCATAGGCTTTGGATTCAGTCTAATCGATTTATCCTTTAGGTATTACCTAAGACAGGTTTTGATGGATAAATCACTCATGGCAGTATTAATTGTTCCTTCACGTGGCTAAGGCTTTTGACTGCCTCCAAAAATTCGAATATTCCGTATGAGTATTTCTCAACATAAGAAAGAAAACATAGTTTTCCACGTTACAGAAATTTTACTTACAAATTGGCATTACCGGAAAGGACCATAGCCTTACTTTACACTGAATGTGTGTGCCCATTTTGTTTTCTCCAGAGAATGGAATTAATTTCAGGCTTGACCGACATAAGAAGGGGTTTTTATCTGTCAGTGCACATTTCCAGTCTTGTTTCAGTTGGGAGACTCGCAACCTTCTGCTCTCTATTGATAACGTTATACCTATTACGTTAAGTGTTGGCGATGCTAGTAAAGTTCATGAGGATTTACTTCAACGTTTACTGAATTTTACAACGTAGTAAACAAAAGAATTGGAGTTATAAGCTAGTTGCGTTGTGGACATATTTAATATGAAGTATTTAATAGCATGTAGGAAAAATTTGTCCTGAAAATAAATAGCTGTAATGAGTTATTAACTGTGTTATTTAGGTTTTGGGATATTTTTTCCGAATTATTAAGAACATAACCTAACGCACGTGAAGCAACGTAAAGCGTGGTATTAAACGGATCTAATGTGATATAGATTAAAATAATTTAAGTTAAGAGTTTGTCAATGTCAATATTTTACTTCCTGTCACCTGAAGCTCTACTGCCGCATGACTAATTCCAACCAATGGGCGTGAAACAAAGGTTTGTATAGCACTGAATGAAGTTATTTGAAATTCTATATGGGGTTTTTCCATTTGTTTGCTTTACAAACACCTCGTAGGAAACAAACGTTTCAGGTCTAACAAAGTAAAAAAGTGAACGATAATTTTTTACTTTCTCTACCATATAATTATAGTAGGTATAGAAAGTGTTGTATTTCACCTAAAAATTCGATATCGAGATTTCGGCGACAATACAATTTTGAAGTCCACTGAATCTGAAATTCACCAGAGTAGAAAATTCACGAACAGTAGAAAATAGTTTTGCTGTTACTCAACAGAAAATTCGAACAAAAATATAAAAAATCTCATTCCAAGTAATATTTATGGTCACGATTTAGCCGCTGAGAAAATCTATGACATAGTAAATCCAAATATATTCTGTTTCTTTAATTTGAATATTATTTAAAAATTGCGGATTTGAGTATACATCAATGGATGTATGTAGTGAAGTTTTCTGGACGAGAAACCCTTTTAATGCAGGCTGCTCGAGACGAAACGCCCTAATTTGACACTATATTGAACATAACTACCCAGAAAGTTTTGTTAGGTGTTAGATGTTAGCACCTGAAACAAAAATAAAATAATAATTCATTTAATATAGCATTATAAATATAAATTTCCACAGCTAATTTATCATCTAACACCTAAGGTGCGAGGCTTGTTTATTATGTTCAGTATGTGTTTCAAATTAGGGGGTGTCGTCCGGGACACGCTGTATATTTTACGGAAGAAACTTTTCTGCATTTTTTATGTATGTTCTCATTAAATGTATACCAGTGTATGTTAATATTTGTATAATGCGAAAAAAATTAGAGCAACGCAAAATTAGAAGCACTAAAGCGATGATTACAATTAACAACTGAGAGGGTTATCTTTCTCAATAGTTACAGACTAAGTAGCATTTTTACAATGTTTAAACTTCTGGTTTGTGAGTAGAGAATCCTCATATTTATCGGTTTTGGCACTATTTCCTTAAGCATTGATGTCAGTGATTTTTGTATTATGTGAAAACTGCAGAGTTTCTCCGATCAAAAACAATCACGCATTGATTAGTACAGATAAACTCTGGAAAAATTCCAAGGTGGTACTTCAAATTTGGTTTGGAATATCGCTACTGATGACGAATCTTGGATTTATTGTTATGGTCATGAAAAGTCAAGTCAATCGGCTCAATAGGCCTTTCGAACATAACCTAAGCCTACAAAGATCCGACGAATTCGCAAAGCTGGTAAGAAGATGGTTGCTGGTTTTTTCTAGAACGGGCCATATTGCTACTATAGCATTAGAAGACAGACATGCCGTTACTGCCAATTGGTACGCAAATGTCTGTTTACCGCAAATGTTTGATAAAGTTCCTGAAAAACGGCCATAATGTTACATAAAGACAACGCATCGTCGCAAACAGCAAAACTAACAACTTATTATATGGATGCCCTAAGGATCAGAACCATGGGCTCCTCATCATACACATGATCTCACCTTGTGATTTCTTTGCGTTTCCAAAAATTAAAGATAAAGTGCATAGACTCACTTTTTCGTAATCAGATAAAGCAGTGGGACATTTTAAAAACCTGGTTTCTGAAGTGTATTTGTAAGAATGGCATTATTGCTTTAAGGGATGCAACATCGAATGCAAACATTAATTTTTTAAAGAGGAATATTTTGAAAAAGAATAAAATTATATTTTATTTATTGTGATTTATTTAAATTTCCTCAACCTTTCCATTGATTATTTTAGCGCTATTTTAGGCTACATAACATTCCTAGGATTTTGAAGATCATTTGTGAGATATATCAGTATATCGTAAATATAAAATACGTCGATAACAATTTACATCGATTTCGGTGAATATCAGTGATAATATAGCTTTACGAAAAGCGTTGTAAGCGATAAATGGGAGGAATCATTATAAAGATCCTCTGGAACAGTGATGCCCAACTTTGTCTCTTATGAGCTAATATCATCATAGTGCCGCATTACTCCACCTCCTACGTTGTGTGTTATAAAGCATTCCTCCTTCCCTCACTCACTAACGGCTGGTCACAATGGCGTGTTACAAGGTAACCAAAGATTGTAGTTCGACAACTCATGACCACATGAATGCGTCATAGCTCCGCGAACAGTGCCCTTCCCTTTTTCGCTTAAGGTTGGATACCACTGCTCTAAATCACAAAAATTTCATAAGGAAAAAGGGAGAGGCAAATTAAATCAATTTAATCATCATAAGACACCATTCGTGTAACGTCGAATAAGCCAGTTAGTAATACATACGATGTAAATGTGAATTCTAGCGCGTGGAGACTATCATGTGAGACTTTTTAATTCGGTACCACAAATCTATGCTTCTTTTTCCATCTATTTCATCTACAACTGGAAGTACTAACCAAGCTTCAGTTAAAAATAAATCCATTCGTGTGGCATACAACCAAAAGACCTTCATCTTTGGCAAATCTACAACATGCTCCCTGTGGAATAGAAATCCCACAGGACGACTCCTACTGGCCTTTATGTTTATCCCTTGAAAGATAAATTTCCCTCAGTCCAGCTTTCAAACGACCAGAAAGATGTGTAAGTTCTTTATAAAACAAGCACATGAAAGGCATTCCCCAAGTCTCTCTCAGTACGCTTCTGCATAAAGTGACCTATGTAAAATGCGTTCTTGCATGATGTTAAAGTATGTTAACCGTTGCCATTCTATTTAATTTCAAGAAAATCCTCTTATCCGAAACTACACTTCACACGGAATAATTTTCGAAATTTTGATTTTCTAAAAAAATTGCTGTAATGATTCTGATTAATTGCCTTACATTAAAGATGTACATCTTGAATTTTCTGGAAATAGCTGTGAAGTCCTTTTCATTCGGAAGAAATTTTGTGTAATCTTGTATAACGTTATGCGATAGACGAAAACGCACTACACAAAAAAGTGCGGATCTCTTTAAAACACACAATTTTTGTGGCATAAGCCATTTCCGAGATATCCGTTATTAATTGTTGAAATTGATCAATACTTAGTCATTCCTTTCAAGTCTTGTCAACATTCAGTCGTTTCTCGTGGAGGAAGCAGCATAGAATTTTAAGATAGCGTACGAGGGACACTATTTATATTTTGAGCCTTGGCAGCCCTGAATTTTGTAGGTGCCATCTGACGTTTCCAATGGAAAGTGACATTTTTGACCATAATCTACTTCAAACATTTTGTCAACAGAGCGTCATCTGTTTTGTTTATATTAACTTGAAAGTTGTGTGTGAACAAAAACATGGAATTAACTCGTGAAAATGTTAGTGCAATGATTTATTACGCGTTTCGATGTGGATTATCAAGACAAGAGTGCATCGATCAACTAACTTCCACATTTGGCGACGAAGCACCATCCTTTGCCACTGTGAAACGCTGGCATAACGAATTTAATCGTGGTCGCCGTTCGCTCAATGATGAAGTTCGTGAAGGTCATCCAAAATCAGTTGGTGTGCCAGACAACATTGATGCTGTGCAAAACCTAATAATGAAGGATCACCATGCGACATATTGTGAGATTGAGGCAACCCTAGACATTAGTTTCACCGGCATATATAAAATATTGCACGATTATTTAGCCGTAAAGGTGGTTTGCTCTCGTTGGATCCCACATAATTTGACGCAATCTCAAAAATATGCTCGTGTCGATTGGTGTACAAAAATGCTCAAGAAATACAATGGCGGTGCATCAAGAGACGTTTGTAGGATTGTAACAGTTGACGAATCATGGATCTATGCGTATGAGCCGGAACGTAAACAGCAGTCGACTGTATGAGTGTTTCAAGATGAAGCAAAACCAACAAAAGTTGTTCGCACTCTAAGCACTTCGAAGCAAATAGTCGCCTACTTTTTCAGCAAAACTGGCATGTGGCAACTGTGCCTTTAGAGGAACGTAAAACGGTCAATGCCGAATGGTACACAACCATTTGTTTGCCGGAAGTCTTTGGTGAAGTAAGGAGAACCAACAAGAACCGTAGGATCGTTCATCAAGACAATGCGAGCGCACCACATCTCGTCTAACAACAGAGTATTTGAAGGCTCAAAAATAAAATTTATGGTTCATCCGCCATACAGTCCCGATTTGGCACATAATGACTTCTTTTTGTTCCCGAACATCAAGAATAAATTGCGTTGAAAACGATTTTTGTTGGCAGAAGAAGCCGTTGATGCCTTCAAAAACCATGTTTTGGAGGTGTCTCAAGAAGACTGGAACTGCTTTGACGAATGGTTCAAAGGAATGCAAAAGTGTATTTATCATAAAGGAGAATATTTTGAAAAACAAAGCAGTTGTCAATCAGAAACTACTTTGTTTTTATTATTAGGCTCAAAATATAAATAGTGCCCTTCGTATAGCGTCCAGTTCTTAAACATGTGAATATCGCTGTTCCTTTTGTATCTATAATAAATGTGTACTGCAAACATTTCTGCAAACATTAAGTTTGATTAAAATGACAAAGATATAAAAATAAGCTTTAGTAAGACTAGTTTGTATACCTACCAATAAACATTAGAGGATAGGGGTCATGAATGTATCATATGAGATTTTAGTTATGCTGTTCGAAGTATGCACGAAAGCAGACGCATGGGTATTTTCTAAAAATGCTTTCCTTGGAGTTGGAGCTAGAAACAGTGAAATCTGGAAATAAAATTTTTGAGTGAGTGTAATGTTTCTTCTACGATAGGTATGCCTTAGTTCAAACGCGATAGGCATAATCAGATAGAATACTTTAGCTGTGTAATGGAGTAAGTCAAACCTTATAAAGAAGAACAAATAAAAACGATTCCAGGCGTAGAAAGGAACAGATTGCTACTCTTTTAGCCTACAGATATTTCAGTAAATTCAATTTATTTAGCAACCCAAATATTATGTTCCCTCTCTGGAGTGTAGTTGATGTTTCAAGGCATCTAATATAAACCGTAAATCTAATAAATCACGATGGGCAGAACAAGAAACGTTGAAAGAAGTTTAAATGAAATTCTTCCTTCTTTCTCAAGAAACGTCTTTACGAAAAACTACACCGTAACACAGAAGAGATTCAGGATTTTAATATTAGAGCAGAGGATCTGAAATAAGAATGACAAAGGCGAGCTCTAAGTATGAAATGTGGGAAGAAAGTATAAGATGAAACCCCTATCCTACTGGCTGCAGAGTTAGAAAACGCCTTGTCTTGTGTGTGTACATTTCGCAAAAGATATCACGGACATACGCTACTACGTGGATTTGATGGCTTCAGCGTTCTTAGTAGGGAAGTTCTAGGCATTGAAAGTAAACTGTTTATCTCTTCCTCTGCTTATTCTGTGCAGCATCTGTGTGTCGCGTGAGCAACGCTTCTAAGAATTTAGTAAATTGATGCTATTTTCTCATTTAATATTTTCCATTCGTCCCACTTGATGGTAATATTTACCATCCTGAAGTAAATTGGTACTTGGGAAGTTTTTAGTAACATTTAAATAAAACTTATTCGCATGATCTTCTCTAGACTGTTTTACAAACTATTCTTATAAAGCCTTATTCTTCTATCTATTTCATTCCACATTTAGTTGTAGATACCAGGGAATACGGTGAGCTTAAGAAATCTTTAAAAAGTGGGCCACTATAACATGATGTTTGCATGATCAGAAGAAACAAGCGAATGTCGACTTACCACGTCATAAAATACAAATACGTGAACCAATAACATTGAATGCTTCAGGAAAGGTTATAGCTATAAAACATTTCACATAAATTGTGCGTTTTAGCTACATTTAAATGTACGTGCGGCAAGCCTTTGTCTATCTCTCCAGTTATACAAAGATACGAAATTCACTCAGAATGAAGAGTTATGCATTTTATTTGTCAGGCAAATATCTTAAGAGAAGACTAAATGTCGCAACTTGCCAAATTGATCTTTTTAGTTTTATATTTAGCCTTATGGATTGCCATTTCTTCTTTAATTCGATATATATTTTATCGTTGTAGGTAAAACACTTCTATTTTAAATATGTTTTTGAAATAGTAGCATCCCTCTGCGATTTTTAATCTGAACTCTGCATTACTTCATTGAAAAATCTAATGTGTTTCACTCGCATGGCTTTCTCTACTCATATACAAACTATTTTTGCAAACGCTTATTCTCCATCCAAGTCATGTTAATCAAGATAAACATTTTCAAAAACTGTCTTACTGCTAATTTTCTTGCAGGTTCAAGAGAAATATGGTAAACTTTAAGGGATAGTCAAATCTTTTAAGAGCTGGTTGCTATGTGGAGCATTCGATTCTCTTTGCAAGTCCAGGGCATAAAAAAACTCTTCAAAAAAGTATAATAACAAAAAATAACAAATTGTGTTTGAACCAGATACACATTTTTTTGTGTAGTAAAGTTGTTTTCTTTCTCTTATGATTTACCAGTTATGCAAAAGCAATTTAGAATGAAGAGAACTTTCCGGACATTCTCAGAAAATTCATGATATGCATTTCATTTGCCATGAAAATATCTTAAACATATAATATTTTAATGAAAATCGTTAGCCATTTTGGGAGAATAATTTTTTTAGAAAAATGTTCATTGTAAAGGGTAATCTGGGGTGGGTGGATATTCTTGAAAAAGTTCGATTTCGCATCCTTGTAGGATACTAAACTCAAATACCAAGTTTGGGATTTTCCGACTTTTCATTTTTGAGTTATGCTGTTCACAGATAGACAAACAGACAGACGGACACACACACGCTGACATGTTTGCAAAAATGCTTTTTATGTATTCACCCACCTCAAAACATGTATTTCCGGTGAAGTCCCGGTAACGAATTTTTGGATGGAATGCAATACTTCCAATTCTTACTATACGTAGTAGAAACGCACAAGATTATAAGTCCTATACTCTTTGGAGTACAGATACACATTTTAGCTTATCTTTTAGAGGAAGCTTTGCCCTACATCTTGCTACAAATTATAAATATGGTAGCTTGGTATGTCTAAGCAATGTTATTTTTTGTGTAAATATGCCAGAAGGTTTTCTTTCTCCATTTTTACTTTGAACAGTGTTTTCTCCGAGTATCACTTTATGATATAAAATACCCCTTTTCTGAGGAACTATTGAAGACAGCTGAATTAAACTTTGATATGATAAAAATAACATCCCAAGAATGTTATTGATTTAATTTAGTGTTAATGGGTCGATCGATCGGTTGGTTGGTTTGTTTGTTTGTTATTCTTTAAAAAATATGACTGTTGTTACATTCTAACAAATTTAAGTAAGAAAAAAATGGCATGTGCCTTAATAAATCACATTATTAAATAAAAGTAGATGAGTGAACTAAGCAGACAGACATTTTCATCCTGTAAAAATTTCAGTCTGATATCTTCGACATTTTCTGTGAAATGTTATGAAGTTACTAAATTTAAATTGGTGGGACGGTGTTTTTTTATCTCCTTTACAGATATGGTATTTTAATCAAACTCGTGAGATCTTAATCAAAATTTTCCATGTAAAGGGTTGTTATGGGGACATATATTCTTGAAAATATCCGTATTGCTTATTTGGAAGACAGTGAACTTAAATACCAAGTTTGCTTTTTACCTATTATTTCATTTTGCTTTCTCTACTAGATATAGTAAGTAGGGGAACTATTGCATTCCACCTAAAAATTCGATACAGACATTTCACTGGAAGTACCTGTTTTGAGGTGAACTGAATCAAATAAAGCATTTTTGGAAAAGAGTCCGTGTATCTGCTGTGAACAGCATAATTCAAAAACAAAAATTCGGATAAATACCAAAGTTGGTATTTGAGTTTGGTATCTTCCGAGTATGCTACATGAAAGATTTCAAGAAAATTCCCCCATCCCAGACTATCCTTTACATAGAAAGTTCTTCGAAAATTTTAATTTTCTCAAAAGTCCTCTAACCATTTTGATTAAAGCGTCGTATGTTTAAGGTATTTTATGGAAAATAAATGTGTATCTTGAATTTTCTGGAAATGTCCCCAAAAGTCCTGTTTATTCTGAATGGCTTTTGCTTAACTAGTAAACTGTAAGAGATCGACAAAATTTTGCTACACAAAAATTATAGATCTCGTTAAAAAAAAACACACGCACACGCACACGCACACGCACACGCACACGCACACGCACACACTTTTTCTGTCGAGTGAACCATTTCCGAGATATTCCATGTTATTTATTTCAATTTCCCAACTTATATTTTTTCTGAAATGGGAATTCGTTGTCTTCTTTTTTGCAAATAGAATGTAATGCTCCACATTACAGTTTCTGCGTATTTTTATCGTGTTAACATGAAGTAGATGGAGAATAAGCGTTTGTAAAAATAGTTTGTGCAAGAGTAGAGAATCCCATGTGAGTGTAACACATCAGCTTTTGGCGTTATGCTGTTCACGGATATACTTACACACATGGACCCTTTAAAACATGTATTTTAGATTAATACTCGGTAAGGAATGTTTTGGCGGAATACATCTCTTTCCCTACTTGACTATAGGTAAATTGCACAGAAAGCAATAAGGCCACCTGCAACTCATCATTTTTAGAGTTGTATTTCTGTTGAGGTTCACAATAACCAACACGGCCAAAATTTATAGTTCACTTCTTTAAATGATTAAGGACTTTATTTAATTCAAAGGACTTCAGGAACCATTTTTGTACATACGTTATTTTATTTTTTCTTCAACTACCAATACCGCAGAGGAAGTTTTGCAACCAATGCAAAAATTGCATATCAACATTTTACTAAAAACATATTTTTGGGATGTTTGACAAAGTATTTTTAGAAATTGGTGTGAGTGTATGTGTGGGCGTATGTGTGTGAATAGCACGATTCAACAATCAAAAGTCAAATAAACACCAAGTTTTATTTTGAGTTAGAAATCCTTTGAGCATGCTGAATGAAGACAAAGAACATTCCACACATTAAACGACCTTTTATATGAATGTCTTTTCATTGCTTTAATTATATTTCGTATTCTCAAAAACTGGCTCTATCGATTTGGTGTAAAAACATTAAACGATTGAGATATTAACATGACAAACGAAAGGTATAGATTATCATTTTTATGAGTAGTATGCAGTTTCTTTATATAGTTAGTTATATGTATATCATTTTACATAACTTGCAAATGTCTATAGGAGAAAGACTGGAATATACTAATTTACAGGTCGTTTAATTACTAATATGGATCAATTATTTTTTACTTAGACTTAACCATTTTTAAGCATGCACTGTTCATGAATTTTAGGAATGTCTCATTTCTTGGAAAACTTATTTGTAAGGCAGTGTGTACACTCGAGCTCATGGAATTGTACCTGTATAAAATGGGTAGTGGTTTATGTGATAAGGAAATGCCTCTGCCACCCCCTTGCCTGGTACTAGCACTCCACTTAACGTTTGCCTAACTCTACCCTTTTCCTTCGCTCTTGAGGCTGAAAACCACCGGTGCCGTTTGGGTGCTAGACTTTTGTTGACATTAAAACCAACATGAGTCAAGAGTCGCTCAGGGGCTGGTGTGCTCAGTCGTGGCGAAGACACCTTACAGTCAATCGGTGAAATGTTTCTATACTCCTCCCCCTTCGGTGCTCACCTAGTACTGACCTTACCTTTGTTCATAGACTGAAGCTTTAGGCTTGAATTCAAATCAATAAGAGATTGGCTTACACAGGGCTGGTATAGATGTTAAGAAGTTAGCCAAAATTAAATAAAGAGAAACCTGTAGGAAACCAAAAGTATCGGCACGTTTCCGTGCACTCCACTGAACTGTTTGCCATGAAGAATACGAATTATGGTGTGAAATTTGCAATGCCAATATGATTAATTGATAAGAATGAGAGCATTTTCGTAGAAACTTACTGTAGCTGCAACAATAAATGGTAGAATAAAAATGAAATGAAAATACGCTACATCATTTGTAATACAATACACACTAATTAGTGAAAAAATTGAAAAAAAACTTGATGATAAATACACCATCACATAAGATGAATTTCTTTGGTTGGATGCGTAATACTCCCCCCTCTACTTAGACTGACAGAATGGTGATATTAGCGGACAGAAAAATAAATGATTCCTCTCTTGCAATGGCAGGTAACTAGCACATATTGCTCAAGGAGACTATCTCAATTTGCGCAATGTTAAACAGTAATTTATCATCTTTAACTTTAGAGCAATTAAAACGTCACTCCTTATGGCATTTAGTTTCCTGCGGTGTCAAGATAATTAAAAATTCCAGTTTTAACGCGTAGCATACTAGCAAATAAAGTTGGATTAAAACTTACCTTGTATATAGGGAGTATAAGGCGAATATGAGGTAATATTTCCTTTGTATTATTACATAGGTATATGTCGAGGTTCGGTTAAATGCATCCTGCAACCGTGATGACGTGGGCTGGAGCGTGGAGCTCTGGTTCCCGGCCAGAAAGTGCGCCCGGGTTCAATCCCGCTCATAGGGATGCGGATTTTAAGTCACGGCATAGGACCGGTGCCCACTCAGCATCGTGAAGAAAATGAGGAGCTAGGATAGACAGCGTTTCCGGCCTCGGAACCAACATCCCACCTGGGGGATGCGTGATTCTGGCCACATCACCTCCCCGTATCAGTTGGATGATCGTCCACCTCTACTGTGCTTACGTCGGCGTGAGGCCGGCAGTCGTGCTGATAGCACTATTCCCTTAAGGGGCTGTAGTGCCACGGGATGATTATTATTATTGTTATTATTATTATAGTTAAATTCAGTAACAGGACAATATTCAGGAAAAATAATTTTTTTAAATAAGGTTAAATTAAAGTTTGAGGTTAATGATTTAACTGAGTTGATGGTAGCTTTAAGTAATGAGGTAACAGTAACAGTGTTTCTGTTGTAATTTACACATTGTATTTAAAAGTTATCATTTTTACAGTATACATGTTCATTACTCATTTGAAGAAAGTGCTTTTTAGATTACCTTGCTAGCTATTTTCACCTTAAATCATTTCCTTTATTTAATACATTTATATACACCGTATTTGTATTGATATATTTGATATTAATAACATAATTCTTATTTTCTATGAATGGCAGTGGTGGGCTTGAACTTTCCCTCCCAAAGTTCCGATACACAGTTTCTAAAATTATAGACATACTCGACGAAATGTCGACACAAAGGGGAAAGCGTTTTCTTTAAATTAACACTCAGCTCGCTAAAAGTTCACGCAGTTGAAAGCAAGCCTAGATTGCTATTACAGAAGAAGATGATATGAATATTTTCTGGTAGACACGGCAGGCTTTAAGGTATATGTATTTTTGAGAAACGATGTTTACAGACACGGGAGGCGAGGTCGCTAAGACAACGACTAGTGAATGGGAAGTAGGCGGTTCGAATCTCACTAGTACTATCCTATCTGATTAAGACGTTTTCCAGGTTTTCCTAGTTGACAAATACCGGACAGGTGCCCTAAACGTAGACCTGGAACGTTTCCTCCCGAAATTTTCTTTCCTAATTATAATTTTATTTCATGCATCATCAGCAGGAACACGAATTCTTAAGCAGTCGACTTCAAGTTATCTACACTCAAACCATTATCTCTACAAATAATGTAACACAAGAAGGTTAAGGGTCAATGAAAGGTAGGTAACACCGGTTCGGAGAGTGCTTTCTGCAAACGCCGAAATACTGCACTAGAGATGGAAGCGGTTTGTTACCTGCGATGTTCCTATCTATAGTGCAGTGACGGTTCAACCTTATTTCCTTCCAACCCGGCTTTAATGGTTAGATGTGCCTATGATTAGCTTTGTCCACCGCCTGTAGTGCCGTATGCAGTTAAACACTAGTAAAAGAAAAGAGGATTTTCAACATAATCTCCCCACTGCAACATCGGTTTTGTGTGGAAAATTGTCCGAAATCTTTTATTTTCTCAAAAATGGGTTTAACGATCTTGATTAAGATATAGTGCATTTCCATTAGAAATAAAATATATATATCTTGAATTTTCTGCAAGTAACCTGGGAATTCCTCTTCATTCTAAATAACATTTTTATAATTCGTAAAGAGTAAGAGATAAACAGAATTTTACCACAGAGAAAGAGTATACCTCGTCAAATATATCTCAAATAATTTTTATAGCGTAAATCATTTTCCATACATTCTTTGTTATTGGTTTGAATTTTCAAATGGTTATACTTTCTTCAAATGACAAGCAGATATTCGTTTTTACTTTCTCTACTACGCACCTAGTAGGTAGAGAAGGTATAGCATTGCACCCAAGATTTCGATACCGGGATTTCACCGGAAATATATGTTTTTATGCTATACAGTTGTGTTCATTCGGAAGGAATTTTGTATAATCTTGTATAACTGGTAAACATTAAGCGATGGACGAAAAAATACTAAATAAAAAATGTAGAGCTCCTAACTTTTTATTTGGCATCAAACATTTCCGAGAAATCCGTTATTAATGGTTCGATTTGTTCAATACATTCTTTTAGTCTCGGCAATTTTCGGTTGTTTCTCGCGATTATATGGAAACAGTATGGAATTTTAAAGCCAGCATATAGCGTCCAGTTCTTAAAACATTTGACTTTCACTGTTCTCTTTGTATCGTAACGAAATGTGTAAAGTGGCTATTTCTGCAAAGGTGTTTATCTCGATTAAAAAATAAGAAACAAAAATACTTTCTCAAGAATAATTTGTGTACCCAATAATAAATGATAGAGGGTAGAGAAAGTATGTGAATGTGACATACCAGATAGTTTCTGCTAATCATATAAAAATCATGGAATTTCAAAGGGAACAGATAGGGATCCACTAATCAAAAAATCTGGCTATCGCTTCAGCTTAGTGTAGGTAACCTTCTTATTCCTACAACGAATATTAAATATGTAATGAACGTTTATCTTAGTTAACAACAAGTAGACGGAATAATAAGCTTTTTAGGAATTTTCAGTAGATCAAGCCATATGTGATTGTAACACATCCATTGTTTTATATAATATGTAAGTATGGATGGTATATGTTTACATCGAAGGGGTCGAATCTTTGGATGATACTGAGATTAAATACGAGCGGAGCTTTTTTTCAAGAATCCTTTTTTTTCTTTCTTCATTTTTTTGAGATACATGAAATCGTGCATTCCCATTGATATTTCTGTATCCAATTTTTGGGTGGAGTGTAATACTTCGTCTAATTACTATAGGTAAGTAGTGGAGAAGGTAAGGGGTTTACTGTAAATGCATTTTAATAAATCATCTCGTAATCTAAAGGTTAATTAACATAGCATTCAAAACTTCTTTTAAAAATACTTGTCTAAAATGTCATTATTATTCTGTAGAAAAGCATATGAATGACCATACAGTAGATTTATATGTAGCTTCTATATATAATTGATATTAAGTCATATGCCAAGACGAACCAAAATTAGGTTGAACTGATACTTCACCGAGTGACGTCAAAAATCCTCCTAAAGTCTGTTAGCGTTTGCAGCCACCATTTACCAGCACGTGTTTTACCTGCCGTCAGTGACCTTGCGCTCTGTTCTTTACCTCCTTAGTGTTGATAATGGTTTGAGTGAGGCTAACTTGAAGCCAACTGCCTAGTAATTGTTGTTCCTTATACTAGGTGGAAGGGAAGTTACTACATAATTAAAACCAGTTACAGATCATATTATTTGGAACACATTTTGTAGCTTCCATTTCTTTCTATGACCACCTTCTGCTGAGATATTTTAGGTTTTTCGATAGCATGAATGAATGATTTGTTATCTGCTTTGAATTTTACATACAATTTATATAATTTAAACAATGGAGTTGCTTATTATTTCTCTTCCCTTTATATTTAGCATTCTGTTCTATATATAATGGTACAGTATAATGTATCGACTATTTACTTTTTTGCATTGTTATCCTCTTTTTCCGTATATTCTCAAATTTGCTTCACATTTCTTTTAACAGTTTTACCTTATTTTTCCTAAATATATTCCTGCTTTCTCCATATACTCATCTGATCTGGTATTAGAAATCTCCATAACTTTTACGCTATTGGTACATGTTTCCATTTCTCGAATATGTATTTTTTTCTTCCTTTATCCGTATCCTCGCATTCAAGAAGTAATGCCAATTGTAACATAATCCATTACATTTAGTACATCTCTCCCCCTCTTCTCCCTGTTAAACCACTTAAATTCATTGCAATTGTATTCGCTCATGCATACCCCATCTCTTTGTTGCATACTTCGATGCATCTTTCTTTTCCCCATTCCATTTTAAAATAGTTATAATCTATTAATGACTTATTTTCTTTGAAACTACTTATAATCTCTTGCTTTTTAATAACCTCCACTCTTGTTCCAATTTATTTCCAGAAACCCTTACTTTTGTTTATAGCATAAAACAGACATGCGGGCAACGTTGTAAGGGTTGCTGACCCACGAGAGTGTGGGTGTTACTTTCACTTTAAAAGCAGCTGGAGGGCATCGGACTTCTCTTTCGATTTTAGTGGCGTGTGCTTCATGAGCGTAAACGAACATTTCGTGCTTGCTACCTCCTAATAATTGCATCTGAATCTTCCAGTGACCCATTTTGTAACTTAAGCTCAGAATCTACGCATATTTTTATCAGCTCTTTCAACATTAAACTTAGCTTTGCAGTTCATACTGCTGTAATGTAATAATTAACCAAACTATATTTTTGACATGTAAACACTTCGTTAGGCTCTTACAATGTCTACTAAAACTTCTAACATGGGTAGCAAAAGAATAAACAAACCAAGCGATTCACCCGCTTCACAGGTGTTGTGAAGCGGGTGAATCCATCGTTTGGGCACCTGAAAGCTTCGTCTCTTAACCAATTACGTTGTACTCTAACAAAGACATCCTCATTGTTGTGTATTTCCTTCGCAACCAGATAGGTATTTTCTCCCAAAGATTCGAGGCCAGTAATCGACATTTTATAGAACCTACTTTTCATATTGGACGCTGAAGGCATTCCTTCCATTTTACACTCTTCTAATGTAGGCCAATGGCTTGCCAGTTTTAATTTTTATTTCACTAAAGCATTACCCACCCTTTCGTCATGTTTGTTTGGGTTAAGAGGCACGTGGAAAAAAAATCGCTAGTCACCCTTCAGTGAAAGAGGGGAGTGAGTAGGCTATGTTTTGTTTACGTCTGGAAACCTTTTCTACTTTGATCGAGCTTTACAGCAACATTACGCATGCAAAAAGGTGGTCGAAATATCCTTTTGAGAGATTTAATTATTAATTATTTAAACACCCTGCTTGAAGTCACAAATTTGCTTCCTATGTCAAAAATAGGTTACTCTACTTATCTTATAAGTAAGCTCTTATCCTCATACCTTCTCGTTGAATTAAACATTTAATTTGGAACAGATACTAATCTGTTGTTTTCAAAAACGGCTGATCCAAGAACCAAATGCTATAACACTTTTTTGTTTGTAATACTTCTATGAAGGCACATATTGTAAGGAATGTAATGAGTTCTCTTTCAGACGGTATATGCATAAAATATAAACGCTCATTGTAACTGGGAAAATTCACGTATCCAAGTCCTGCTCCAACAACTAAATTAAATTAAACATCTGAAAATATCTGTGGCGACCATAGTGAATGGGATCTGTCTCGTGAGCTTAATCCTTCAAGTAAATGCTTCGCAAGTAAATCTCCTGCTATCGGGTGAAACCAGTTGTGGCGCTAATTATAGTAAACTAGGAATCTGAAGGAAAAGTGACGTGCAGCATTACAAACACTCTGAACCGGCGCTACTGAATACTTAAAGGAAACTTGGTGTGGAAACGAACACGTTAACGGGAAAGAGATGTTATCCTGAGCATCCTGTTCGTTTGCACAGCTCTTTGCATTCCAAAACTGGAACCCGTCACTTCGCTGGAATAACATGGGTTTCCATTTAAGATCTAGGGAAGTGGTAATGTCTGTTTGGCATGAAGCTTTGTTTATTATTAAAGCAACCAAATGTTTTGCTTCACGACGTTGTCCAATTTACGCATGCGTTTTACAATTAAACCGCGAGGTCGGGCGTGATTTTCTGGAATTACGGTTAAATTTAACAGCAAATGAAGCGTTAAACCCTTATTTTAATTTAACGTAAACTATATTTGTTAAAATTTCATAATTCAGTGTTCTCAATGGACTACTGATAATTTCAGTTTACTTTTGTGAGCACTATGAAAAAGTCATAACGTCAAAACAGTATTCAAACCTACAAGACAATTAAATAGCCTACTGCGCTCTTCCAAAGACCCTCGAGATCCCCTGTCATCGGCCGGTGTTTACCGTATTCCTTGTTCCTGTGGTTCAGTATACATTGGTACCACACAGCGGAGCGCTAACACCAGACTCAGCGAACACAAAAGAAACTGCCGCCTGGGCCATACAGAAAAATCGGCAGTCGCCGAACATGCCATTGAAGCCGAGGGCGAACACATTATTAGATTTCAGGACACCAACATTCTTTCCTCCATAAAACATTACCATACCCGGCTACAACGCGAAGCAATAGAGATTTACAATACTTCCCAATAATTTCAATAGGAAAGAAGAAGCATTGAAACTCAACAGTAACTGGCATCTAGTCATCAAAAACAAGAAAGGTCATACAAAACCGAAAAACACTGCGAGCCAATCAGAAGAGAGCAACAACACAGCCGGCGCCAGCCCCCTCATACCAGCGGGCCAATCAGCAGAGAGCGTCCACACTATAAAGAGAGCGGCACTAACGGCCAACGCATCAGACGCTGCGATACTTTCATCGAGAAGACTTCGTCCGCGCCACTGAAGATGTCCCCCGCAGTTGTGGACGAAACGTCTGGGAAATCTTTCTTCAGCAGACCACGGCATAACAGCCCGGAAAATTATATTAGTTATAATTGTGACACCGGCCGTGAAAGCCTACGTTCTTACATGACTATGAAAAAGACGTTTTGTTTTCACGCCTTCCTTACAAGCAATAACACTCAATATATGGAAATGTGTCAAAAATATGTATGTACCCACAAGAAATTTATCGGATTGAAAAAATTAAGCTTTCTCTAAGCTTAGCAAATGAAACATAATTGAACTGGACTACAGAGAAACGTATACTTAACTTGGAAACAAAGGAAAGTTCAGGAGTGGCATGATTTATACTGGGAGGAACAGAATCTTTCCATTTTGTGGTATAGATGAAGACTACATATTTTGGCTGAATCTGCACAGTGGAAAAACCACTAAAAATTAAATTCACATAAATATTCTTAAGTACAGCTACAAATAGCTTTTCTCCTACTGGAATAACTTGCAAACAGGGGCATAGCTAAATTGTGCAAAGCTAGATAAATTTGTTCAATTAGTTAAGAGGCAATTTTCTTTTTCTATCTCTGTTTAACCTCTTCTTATGTAGGACTTACACCCCCAGGACTTACAGGCGGGTGCCAGGGGTCAAAGGCCCGTCGAGGAGCACACACTCATGGATCAGACAGAATATCCAGGATGGGTGATCAGCCCGATGCCTGGTATGGGAGGAAGAAAGTAGATGAAACGAAATGATGGTGAAATGGATGAAAGGAAAGGTGATGATGGAGCAGTTGGTGGAATGAATGGCGGGGGAAACCGGAGAACCCGGAGAAAACCCGTCAAGACGCCGCTTTGTCCACCACAAATCCCACATGCGGGTCCCTGGGATTGAACCCGTGCTGCCTCGGTGAGAGGCGAGCGGTCTAACCATTCGACCACGGCGTCGCCAAGATTAATAACTAATAACTTTGTGTAATAACTGCAATAATTTTACACCAATTAAGATGACCTACCTATGCATTAACACTCCTATTGTAAAGTTTAGAGTCTCTAACTAAACAATATCTTAGTTGTGTAACTCTTCTAATTGCAATTGTACTCTTGAAAAGTAATTTTTGTCTTGCGGAATCTGTTATTGTTGAAAAATGCAAATTCACGTATCCAAGTCCTTGTGACCACTGCTCCAACAACTAAATTAAATTAAACAGCTAAAAATATCTGTGTCGACCATAGTGAATGGGATCTGTCTCGTGAGCTTAATCCTTCAATTAAATGCTTAGCAAGTAAATCTCCTGCTATCGGGTGAAACTAGTTGTGCAATTTTTCAACCCGAAAAAAATAACTTTCTCATAAATGTATATTTTCAATGACAGCATTTTAAATACGTTCTTGTCCAGGCTGTTACGGTAGAAAGTTTAATTCCCTGTATTCAGTTATGGTTACCTAACCTACTCACATGTTTTGTCCATTTTACTGTACGTATGTGTATGGACATTATTATATCCTTTAACTGCTAACATAGTTATTATTTCAGATATGGAATATAATATTTAATAGTTCTATTTTACAATTTAAATCTTACGTTGAGTATTTACAACCGCTTTATTTGTGAATATTTACTTATGATTAATTCATGTCGCAACTAGGTGTGAACAGCAATTAGAGGTTTTACAAGGTCAACAACCAGGCGTGATTAATCGATGGTCACAAGGTTATGTTGGCGATTTTGCTATTGTAACCGTCATGTTCAACAGGTATTAGAAATTAATGTTATCTTCGTGTAAGTACAATGTCTATCGTATTATACTCTAAATGTTCTCAGGCTTTAAGCTCTTTAATTCGCAAGAAATCTTCAGCTCTTAATTCACTATTGCTATTATTCACTTAAGTGGAAAAAATAGTATGTAGTACACATATCCTTAGTATGGGATATTTTAATCTAAATCGTTAGTCATTTTTAAGAAAATCAACAATTTCGAAAAACCTTCCCTGGAAAGTTTAGCTTGGGATGAGGGGATTTCTTCGTGTCGCTCCTTTGGAAGTTACTGAAAGGGGATATCTATACTATAAGAATTGTACATATGAAAGGGGATACACCATACATATAGGAATTTTACAGTAATAATATAATTCACTAACATGTTAAAATATTCAACATCTAACATTTGTACAGAGCTGATTGTAAGAAACGCGCGAGCCAGCAAAAATTCCAGGTACAGCATAATCCTAAGTAGAGCATACCTTTCACCAAGCCAACAAGCAGGGAACCGGTAATGATACTGAGAAATAGAAGGAAGCAGATAGTGAAAAGAAAGAGACGGAAATATTGCACCCGCCAGGGTGACGCTTAAGCGCACGGATTTAAAGCAACATATTCTCATACAAGTTAAGGTAACGTGGTCAGAGGACCAATTGGAAACGTCGTTACATTTTTAAACGCAGAGGTGAGCGTCCCTAGTCTCAGATATATAAGGGCAAACAAGAACCCACTCTCTCTCTTGATCTCATCTAGAATTTCGACGACACGAGGTGCTACGCTCTTAGAGACAAATGCATGTGTGTGCAAAAGGGTGGGAGTGCGTGTGCAGATAGCTAGGTTCTTGACTTATTTAAAGTGGTGGAATTATAATAATGGGAAAAGCTAGCCGCGCATAATTATTTCAATTGTGAATAAAATTCATTGATTAAGGGAAAATTGCAGTGCACATTTTAACTTGCTTCACCCACAATAACCTGAGAATTAAGAATTAGATATAGGTAGGAAAAGTTAGGAATGGAATGCGCAGCAACCGACGAGCATCCATAGCCGAGGAAGAACACTGCAGCAGACATCAACCGAAGGATCGACGATTTCGCGCTACAAATAGCGCACAGCATTGTTCCCTATATCGATATCGAATATTTGGGTGGAAAGCAATATCTTCGCTATCTAATATGTACGTGGTAGAGAAAGAAAAAAATGAGATTTAAACCTGAAATTTAATAAACAGTTATAGTTACTTCTACTCAGAACAGATTGTAGACTCAGAGAAGCACAATCGTTTGGACACATTGATATTCATATTAACAAAGTTACCATAGCGGTAGCCTCATAATAAACTAATTTAAAAAATTGTGTTTAAAAATGATTGTCCTAAAACAGTGGGCACTCTACGTATCAAATTCCAAAACGTAACAAATTCTTTGTCGCTTAGAGAAAGATTCTCAGCCAAACACTGACGCATGCCTTTGACTCTGGGTTTCTCGTGGTTTTCTTTGGTCGATAGGTGAATGTTGGAGTGATTTCTGGTCTACCACAACTTCGTTTCCACCATTTCCCTTTCATTCCGCTTTGTTCTAAACTTTCTGGTGTGCCTCTAGGTTCCGTTGCATGTGGAGGTGCCATTAGATGGCGCGGATACTTGCGGCGCGTCTCTGCGGCCTGTCTGACTGTGGTCTCCTGTGGATTCTTCACTTCATCCCTTCCTCCTGAGAAGAAATGTACTTTACAGTTGGCGAGATTTCCTCCTCCGTTGTATAACCTATAACTATAGACTCCTAAAATGTATTTAAGCCTGTATAAATATTATCCAGGCTAAACCGTAGGTCAGTCAGTAGAGCACCTACCTCCTGTACGAGGGGACTCGGGTTCTATTCCCGGCTGGGGTGGGGGTGGGAATTTCTCCCTAGGCAAAATTATTCCCTATCCTCCCCAGAGCCTGGAAGTATGAATGAAAGTGTGAATGCATGAATGATTAAAACCAAAAAAGTGAAAGAAACCGAACCACAAGAGAATACAAGTTAACAGCATTGTCAATAGACAAGTTCCAAAGGAAAGGGCGCCGATAATACAAATGTAGTTAAAGGGGGGTATAAATGGGACTAGAAAAGAATATTATCCAATTAATATTGTAAATTCTTACACGCTTTCTGTTTAAATTATGGTAATTTAATTCCAATATTTCCACTGATTCATCGCTTCAAATGTACATGGAATTTTTTAGGGTAAACAGCTTCTGTAAATCTAATACTACTTCTATTTTTCGGCTTACCATCTTCATATGTAGGACCTACAAGCGGATGCCTGGGGACTGAGACTGTCGAGGAACGGACATTTCGGATCAGATGTAATATCCAGGATGGGTGATCAGCCCAATACCTGATATGAGAGCAAGGAAGTAGATGCTCTGAAATGATGGTGAAATGGATGAAAAGAAAGGTGATGAATGGAGGGGAAAACCGGAGAACCCGGAGAAAACCCGCCCACGCGCCGCTTTGTCCACCACAAATCCCACATGCGAGTCCCTGGGATCGAACGCAGACTGCCTTAGTGAGAGGCAAGCGGTCTAAACACTTCACCACGGTGCCGCCAAGTTTCTGTAAATCTGAAAAACTGCAGTGTGTTTGAAAGTTGAGAATAAATACAATAAACTACTTCCAAACAAATTCAGAAATAGGAATCAAATAGGAGGTTTTCATATACAGAAGGCTCTTAAAGAGCATCAACCTACCTGTACAGGTAACCTGGCAAAACCAGCCATTTTAATGAGCTCTCCGTTTCCCTAGAAACGCTGAATATCCTGAAAGAGGACGTATTCCCTTTTCTGAACTTAGCTGATTGGTTTAAGTTAATCATTTTGTGGGGAAGGCAGGAGAGGATTGGATTTGGAGGAAGCTGGAACCAAATTTAACTTCCCACGCTCACGAACCCTTTACTAATCTAGTTCTCTGTAACACAAAGCGTATTTCCTGCATTTGAAAATGTAATTTTAAGAATATCAGCCAGATACGACTCCCAAAATCTTTTCTGTTTCCTTATCTCAGCAATTACACATGAAACTATTGCTCTTCTAGATCAAACATTTTGGAATTTCTAGAGGAAAAAAATAAAATATCTCCACTATTTGTGCTTTCTTTTACCACTGATACAGCAAGTATTGCATTCCAACCAACAATTTCAATATGAGATGTCACTGAAAATATAAGGTTTGGGGTAACTTTAATAAAAATGGTTTAGGAATTAGTCCGCACGTGCAAGTTTTCGCAGCATAATTCAAAGATCAGATAAATATCACAGTTGAAACAATATTTCGTATATGCTAGTCAGAAATTTTTAAAAAAATTCCCCACACCAAAATACCGTTGACACAGGAAAGGTTCATTGCTTTTAGTTTTACAAAAATGGCTTAACTATTCCGATTAAAAATAAGTTTTGTGATATTAACTTCACATATGAAATGTTTAAAGGATATATGGTACACAGGAGAGGGGGAATCTCACGCACTACGACCTACAAGAAATATATTGGGGCTTCCACCCCCTTGAAGGAATCACGGGAGGCTACAGGCCGTAGGTAGAAGGCACGCCTCCAAGGTCCTTAAACGTTTCCAGGCTCGAAGATCCTCCGTTTAAGGCCAGGATATAGCTTTCAGTTGTTAAACATTTGTATCTATAGCGAAGTGTGTAGGGTAGCTATTTTTTGAAAGGATTATTTGAATTAAAAGTAGTAGATAAAATAATCTTTGAATAGTTTGTATACCCACTAATAAAGATAGAGAGTAGAGAAAGTCATGTAAATGTGCCATCAGCTTTTTTAATTATGCTGTTCACACAGACACACACGCACACGCTCAACGCGCGCACGCGGAGTTTTTAATTTTTTTTTAATTCGAGGCTCTCCAAACGTATTTTCCGCCCAAATGTCGGTATCGAATTCTTAGATGGAGTACAGTAATTTCTCTACTTCTTTAGGTAACAGAAAATTGGCCTCGCGGTAACATGTGATCTCCCATTCGTTAGGTCCCGTGTGTGATACCCATTGACCGCCCATTTTGGCTTTGAGCTTTTCGTGGTTTTCCTGGTCGATAGGCGAATGTTGGGGTGCTTTTCCATCTACCACGATTTGTTTTCCATCATTTTCCTTTTATTCCGTGTTCTTCTCATCTTTCAGGCGTGCTTCTAGGTTTCGTGGTTTTTGGCTGTACCGGCCTGAAACCTTACTCTGTGCCGTTTTCGCCTCCCCCATGGTCGTGGCTCATGCAACCAACATGTCACAATGCTTCAGGGTGATGACGTCATTCATAACCAGAGAAAGCCAACGTCCAAAACTTCGAACAATATACTGTCAGGAGTGACGTAAGACATCACCTCATCATGTAATGTACCGGCACGATTGTCAGTGGCTGGGTTGCGACACGCCACTGCTGCCAGCGCCATCATCTTCTCCGACGGTTCCTGGAACTCCTGGGCAGTCGGAGAAGAGGAGTAGCTTTTTCGCCAGGGACTGAGGCGGAACAACTAACCTTGTGACAGCGAGGTTCGGCATAATTCACCAAGGGTTATTTCGGAATTTTCTAAATTATCTTTAAAACCTTATTTAGTAACCTTTTAAAACTTCAATCTTTAACTCTTGGTGCTTTTCGGGAGAAGTATTGACATTACATTTCACGTAACTTTATGGTATTCGTTACTTTCTCATACATTCTTTAAATGCACATGGCAACTTTAAGCGTAGAAAGCAAAGGAAATATCACATTGTACTTGAGCATATTAATTCGTTAAACAAGTGTTAAAGCAAGCTGATCTAATCATTGTAAAAGAATATATCACTTTAAAATAAATAGTTATTCTATGTGTTGGTGAATATTAGGTACTTCCTAGCTCCTAAGCAATTGTCTCCTTTTCATGGAAACTGTCCCCTCTGGGTATGGTAAACGAAATACAGTACAATAGAACACAAAAACACAACCAGTGCAGCTCAAAGGAAATAGTACTCCCCTTGTACACTAGAGGGCTGCTCGGTGGAAGGGTCGTTCATAGTCCTCTCCCCAGAAGTGGGACGGGTCTTCTACCTGGTGCTGTCAGGGACTTCCGTGCGTCTTCGGCCTGTAGCCTACTGTGGTTTCTTCACTTCATCCTACCTCTTGTTGGATGTTAGTTACAATAGATATATATAGATCACAGTGTACGAGGTGTCTCCCTCCCTTGTATAACCTACACCTATACACATTACAAAACTTAGTATTTATCTTTGGGAATTCAATCGTTTAAGAAATCGACGATAATATCCCTTATTACTCTTACTCTTGTTACAAAACTGGAAGGGTTGAATCAGAGGAGTGAAAAATGTAATGCCTAAGCCGAGATTTGAACTACGGATCCCCTGGTTTCTGTTCGGTTGCTCTATCCATTGATCTAATCTTGGCAATTTGCTGGAACGCATTAAATTCCCCAACCGATATTTTTTTCCCGTAAACCACAAGAAATTCCAATAATTGTCGAAACTATGAAGCCCAGCACTTAAAAGTACTTACAACATTGTAAGTCGCCATTGGGGTATGCCATCTCAATACAGAATCGGTTGGGGAATTTAATCTCGTACCGGCATGTTACAATGGTAACTCAATGGTTAGAGCAAAGCAAAACTAGGAGATACATGGTTCAAATTCTGGCTATGGCACTGAATTTTTCAGTCTTTGAAACTACCTTTCAAACGGTTGGTGTGGAAGAACAATTAATTCCATTCCTACAAAGCCTTATTATTCTAATTGCTTCAATCTTTTATACATTGCAGTGCAGATACAGCAACTAAAGCGATAGTCATATTTTTAAAGAGCGTGTAGTTATGTCAAGGCTTTAAAATTCCAAGTTCTATGCATGATAAGAAAAAACGAACATCGACTTTCCATTTCAGGAAACTAAAAGCATTTGAAAGTATTTTCTTCGGTGGCTAGACGAATGCTGGTTTGGATAATTTAATCCCCGAATCTTCCTATCATGCTTTTCATCATTATATTTCATTTCCTCTTTCTTCACGGCCATGCCAGGCATTGGGCTGACCACCCATCCTGGACATGCTATGATCCAGAGTTTGCTTGTTTCTCGACAGGCTACTACCAAAGACATTAATTGGCCTGTAAATCCTTGAGGGTGTAAGCCCTACAAATAGGATGGTAATCCGTTAAAGAATAATATTTCATTTTTACGTTAGGTGTACCAAATACAAGCCTTTCAGAAAGAAGAGGACCTCATAGGCTATTCCCAGAAAATTCAAGATAGACATGTCGTATATCTTAAATATACGGTATAATAAAAATCGTTACAGGCGTTTTTGAGCTATTCAAAATTTTAGAAAAATTTTCCATGTAAAGGGTAGTTGGGTTGGAAGGAGTTTCTTGAAGATTTTCGTTTCACATTATAGGGGGATGCTGAACTTAAATACCAAGTTTAATAAGTAACCGCGTTTTCGTTTTTGAATTACGCTGTTCACAGACACGCGTACGCATAAATGAATTTGAAGTAGGAAAGTATTAGAAAACTAGTGAACTTCTCGGAATTTAAACAGTTTAAAATGAAAAAGAAAACGCAAACGTTCATAGCTGTCTGCAAGGTGGAATACACTACAGAGCTGAGGAAGAAGCACAAGAAATATCTCAAGAAATATAACATAGAAAATAGAGAAGGAAAGATTTGGAAGAAAATAATGGAAGAATCAGTTGTTCAATCGCGAGGTTCAATCTTACTTCCTTTACTGTCTGTGTAACTTGACATCTGCTGTCTGATGTCACACCACAGCTCAATTACATGAAGAACAAACAGTCGGGCTTAATACAGCGAACGTCTCTCGAACATTCGCTTCTTTCCTAACTTTTCAGATAGATATATCAGAAAATAGAACGGAAAAGAAGACAGTAGAATGCTGTCTGGTTGTCGGATCTGAAGTTTTACTGCAGTAACAGCATTTTTGTCAAGGTAAGTTTCCTTCTTGATGTTCTGAGGATCTAAAAATGGCACCTGGTATCGTGTACAACAAATAGGACATAAATGCTCGCATATACAGTTCAGCAACAAGAGTTATTCGACATTTTCCAGTGAACATTTCCAGAAACTAACTTAAAAGTTACGTAGGAAGAGTTTATTTATTTACTCATGTGGCACAACTAAGGTCATATTTGGGCTTTCTCTTCTGATCAACCACTAGGAAAATCTTTAATACAATGATGATACATTTGAATAGTATTCTAAGAACACAAAACAGAAATAACAAAAATATTAGAAGAACTATAAGTTAATACCAAATTTTAGAAGCTACGTTAAATGTAATAAATACATAAAAATATTTGTAACCAGTATAAGAAGCTATACATTTTTGAACGCGCCAGAAATTTTCAGAACGAGCCTGAAACCTGAAGCTCAAAGAGGAAACTTTGTAGAACTAGAATGAAAAGTTTATCGGAAGGGACTCGGTACCGATCTAGGGAATGTAGATACTGCACCTACGCCCCGCAGGGGGCACCTCCGGGAGGGAGGGATGAGGTGTGAGGGGACACCGGGTAAACTGGAACCAGAAGCGACGGTGTAGCAATGGCGGGGTCCCTATCGTTTGCATATATAACGCCTCGGCAGTGGGATGGGCAGACCGGGGAATCCGACCCATAGGGTATAAGGATCGTTCCCCACCGGCAAACAGCCGAAGGCCGAGGGACAGAGGTCACAGAGAGCATCCTTTTTCCCTGCCACGCTGCATCGAAACCCATCGCCGACATTTACAACTCTGAAATAGAACTAACGGGGTGAAGGATGAATAAAACTATTAATAAAACGGAATGAAGGGACAGAAAATTCGGGGGAAAGAAGGAAACCACGCCAACATTCGTCTGACCACCAGGAAAAGCCTTGGAAAAGCCTCAGTAGCTTTGTTTTCGTTACTACGTAAAAGTATCTCATTGTGTCCATAGTATATAAATTTTTAAGTGTAAGAGATGCGATACTAATTAATGATCAAGGTCTCATTATAACTAGCGGCGGAGTTGATTAGAATCTATTTAGCGAAAGCTGCGTTGCTAGAGCCCGTTGCCGTGGAATCACTTGTAAATAAACAAGGTCGCTATTTTACAGCTATTGTAACATACGAGAATCTTAAATTAAGTTTTTAATAACATGAGCTCGGAAAGCGACGAAAACGTTATTGCACATGACTTACAGGAATTAGGAGTAGAGTAACAATCAATTTGTTAAATATATGAAAATTCTGTTTTATGTTATGTTGAATAAAAATTTGTAACTTAGTTTTTCTTCTGTAAATAAGCAAAAATGACAGACTTTCGCAACTAAATCACTTCAAGAATGATTTTTTTTGTTATGTAGGTTGACAAAAAGCATATGTACTATTTTTCGCAAAAGTAACTGGTGAACTTCACCGAGACCCGCTTGAAGAGTCATCTAATTCTCAGAGGTTCTGGCATAGATACTGAAATTTAATTTCAATATTCCTATAGAAAATATGTGGTTATTGTGCTTGGATTAAGTTGTGGACCAGAAGTAAAAATAATTCCAGTGTTGGGTACTTCGCTTACAAACGTAAGCTTAATCAGCAAACACGTTGTTTGAGCTTAGGATAGCTGAAGCGTGTTATTACTGATCAATACTGGTGGCGATCGAATTCGATGTAATGCGTGTTTTTTGTTTTTTATAGAAATCATCATTATTTATATAACCTGTGCCAAATAAAATAATATACGAGTTAATGGAATCCCTCTCTGATAAACCCTTCCTTGAGAGCTGTAAATTCATGGCTATTTTTCCTTCGCATAGCGTTGTAATTATTCCATTCGTCTTACGAACCCTGCAGTACGATTGAAATTTTACAGCTGAGTGCTTTATAAAAATTAATTGCAATTACTGCAAACAAACAGGGCATACGCCTACCTCAACTGTTAATCATTCCTCCCGAAGTTAATAATATTTTACTTTAAATACATTCAAAGGCGTCTCTCAATAAATATCTTAGACCATTACCTTGCTAAAGACATTCAAGCACTATGAATGTCTACATTAGCTTACAATAGATATAAGGAAGCATCATCCTCATGTTAGAAGGTCTAGACAAGCAAGGAAGTTAAAATGTTTCAGGCACAAGAAACGAAAATAACTGTTTAGAATTCTTGGGTTAACTCAGCATTCCTTTATAGTTAATTGCGCAGTAATACGACACAAATGCAATGCTATGTGAGAATAAAAACCATAGTATCGAAAATAAACGAATTTAATACATCAAGTATCATAGGAAAGCATTTAATGGTAAAAAGACGGTATTAATTCTCACAAAAGTGAATTGTTAAGACAACTGATTGCCATTGAATAAATTATTTAATGATGTATTAAACAGCTGCAGATTATTTGGGCGTAAAGCAACCGTTTGTACCTAGCAGCGTTGCCATTTTGTTTATTTCCAAGCACTATAATGCCATAATGTGTCGTTATCCTGATTCCTAAATCCCGATAAACGAATTGAGATGAATTAAAGAGGTTTTTTTAAATTTCCGTTTTAGAAAATAAGCTTGCGGAACGCGAGACTGGAACCACCAACTTCTGGCACTTTTGAATTCTAGGGATAGTGATGCAACAATTTCGACTGTTTCTCAGATAGGTAACTTGAACCTATTCATATGATATTAAGATTTATTCTGTCGCTAACTTAGCAACAAATTTCATTGCAAGGCAAAACGTTCGTAGCATCCCGAGAAATAATTTAAATGTTTTGCTTGTTTTCTAGAAATTCGTTTACATTTAATTAGGAGATAAAAACAGATCATTATCTAGAACAAACATGAATATCGCGGTGTTCACTGTGGAGTATAAGTTCCTGTAGTTGCTTTTAATAATGATATACAAATGGTTATGAAATGGTTAAAACAATATAATAGTTGTTACACATTCCCTTTAATGGGCACTTGAAAACAATGATATTCGGATTTAAATTCTTACACAATTCATAACGTGTATGTATTCTCCTCTTTATCATCATAAAGTGTTAAAAACGTGTGCAGGAAACCTCTTTTCCGCTTTTCTATGATTCTCTCCGTCACTCTTAGACATTCGTTGCAAAACGACGCAATATGTCTCGTCCATGTGGTTGCCAACAGTTAACTGCAGCAAAGAGGGGCGAGATCTTAGGACGTTTCTCACAGGACCAGAGTGTTTCCCAGATCTCTAGAGAAATTTTGCTTAACCGCAAGACGGCCAAGAAATGGCTACACCAACATCAAGCGGAAAGCGTTGAATGGACCAAGTCATTACCAAGTTCATGAAGACCTCGGTAATAATCACTGCACAGAACAGGGTACTGGTGCAGAGATGAGGGAGCATACTATTATACTCAGATCCAATTTGCTGGATAAGGCTATGGAATATGGATATTCCCATCAAAGTATGCGGCGGAGAAAGGAGGCTGGCCTTGAATTCCATTGTCCTGCCACCAAGACAAGCTTCACTGAGGCTCGCAAAGCCAGAAGATTGGAATGGGCCCAAAGTTACCGTAAGCCAATTGATCTAACGAACTGTTCGGACGAGAAGGTGTTCTTATCTGACCAGCAAGGTAGTGTGTGTCGCTATAGGCCGCGTGACATAAGATACGATCCCAGATATGCTGTACGTGGAAATCACTCTGGAATAATCTCAGCTTACTTCTGGACCCACATAACAGTATCTGAACCAGGACAAGTGATTACAGTGACAGAGACAATGACAGTGCGGTTTAAATTGATATCCTCCATAACACACTGTTGCCATATTTACGCACTATTTCGCGCAAAAGGGGGGGATTTTTGTTTATACACAACGCTATGAACACATCCAATTTTACCAAAAAGTGGTTAATAAGACACCAGAAATTTTGTGCACCATTAACCCACGAAGCTTCCTGATTTGAACGCCATTTTGTGCTCAAGAGTAGGGATGCGCCGAAAAGTGTGCGGGAGGTTCTATAGGACCATGTCTTAGAACTGCAGCAACATTACGTGTGTAATCCTCGTCAGTATTCAAGGTTTGTATCCAATATGCAAGAAAAACTGCCATGTATAATTGACAATGACGGCGATAACATAGGTATAAACCTATCCTGCATCCCTGCGCATTATGGATCTTAATTTAAGTTGTATGAGCAAAATAAATTAAGCCATGTCTCAGGGTGCTACTTTCTGCCTTGCAATGATATTTGTTGCTATGTTAGCTACAGAATAAAACCTAATATCATATGATAACGCAAATTACATAACTGAGGAACAGCCGAGATCGCTGCATCCCTATCCTTAGAATTGGGAAGTGCCAACTATTAGTGGTTCCATCCTCGCCTCCCGCAAGATTTTTTTCTGAAATGGAAAATTAACCATTCATGTAGATTATTTCATCAGGAATGGAAAATCAGGATAAAGACACTCTTCTAGATATTTAGTTAATGGGAACATTACAACATTATAATGCTGGAAATAAACAAAATGGAAAAAACACTGCTAGGTGAAACGGTTGCTTAACGTTGAAGTAATATACAACTTCATTCGGTTTTATTTGATATGTCATTAATGACTGTATTCACTGGCAATCACTTCTTGTAACAATGAACTTTTATGACCATTAATACCGTCCTTTTACTATTCAATGCTTTCCTATGATATGTAATGTATTAAGTTCATTTGCTTTCAATACTTTGAGTCTTAGCATGGTATTTGATGCGATCAGCTCTTGAGTTTATTTGCCTGTGTGTGATCGAGCAGTCACTCATTATATTCCCATAGATCTCACGCAATTGGTGATGAATGTTTGCTGGCGTAACATTTTTCGTAATCAAAACCGAATCACCGTTCCGACTACACAGGCGGTGGGCCGTTCGATTGCTTCTCACATTTCGAAACGCTCCAACAACAGGAAAACACAAAGTGACGATCGATCACAGCTGCATCTGGCTTCCTAAGAATAGAGGAAATGATAGTGCATGCTCGAAATCACGACTGCAGCGCTGAAAACATTAAAACCTACTTTAAAATCACGCCTAGTACATTTGATCATTGTTGACACAATACTACAACAAATGAGAACACCAGTTACTGCAAAACATACTTTACCCATCACTTAGGTACTCGCAGAGCACAAACTTACATTTGGGTCACTTCTGGCACACACTCGAAACACAACCCACAACTGAACAGCACTGGTACTGTCACTTCGTAAATTCTTGACTAACATAACTGTCCTGTCCGGGCAACAGCCGTTTCTTATTTAGGACCCGCATAAAATGCAACGTTATAGAAAGGGAAGCTACTAGAACCGGCTAAAAAGAATTTTCTGGAACAGTAATTGCCTAAACTGCGAGGAAGTGGCACATAATGAGCTGCTTACTAAAGGGACTGGTCATTAGCCTACGCCAGCCGGACAGGCACTCGCACCGCCGGCCCATAGGTAACTTGCGCACGCGGTCACAATATTTGTTTTTAAAAATAGTATACATCTGTCATGTTGCACTATGAATTCTGCATCATTTCACAGAAAATACACACACACGCACTCTCTCTCTCTCTCCCTACACACTTTGGAGTAGGAAGATAAACTTTAGCCGATCTTTAGTGGATTTTTTCTCTAGAAAAATTGGCAATACTTCAGGATGGCGCGAGGGAGCAGCCAACATTAAATTGATTAATATTGATTAGCGATAAAACATATCTGAAGTGGTAAGACTGTTATGCCGCAAGTTTGTTCCTCAAACAATGCCATTTCAGTTGTCATGGCGTAGCAGTCGGGAGATCATCGTGCTTTCGCAGTAAAGCCTTATTATAAAAGCAGTAATTCTTTTGAAGCTGTACGACCAGAATTTCTGCAACATTTTAACTTGGGTGTCATGAGCCTGTTCCGTCAGTCCAGGCTGTGAGGACATGTGTTGAAAAGTTGGAATCAACTGGTTCTGCCTTGAACAAGAAGCATCCAGGACCAAGAGTATCTGTTCGAACGCCAGGCACTTTTCAGTCAGTGCCGTCTTCAAGCAGTGTTTTGCACGGCGATATGCTGTTTCATTAGGATTATCTCGCCGCACTTTGGGCAGAATATTGTTTTCAGATCTTTAATTGAATCTGTAGAAGCTTCAGATCGTCAAAAAATTACCAGCCGGTGATATAAAAAGATGATTGTTTTCTGAATAGTTTTTAGCAAAATGTGAAGATGAAATATTTCTAAACGATGCATGGATGTCTGACGAAGCACATTCCCTAAGCAGTGAATAACGTGAAAGTAGAACTTTCGATACTGGACTGCAGAAAATCTCCACTTCCTATACAAGCGACCATTGCACAATTAAAAAGTGACCGTGTGGTTTGCTAGTCATGAAAAGGGTAATTGGTTCATATGTTTATGATGATGCCGACCGACTGGTTACTGTGAATTCTCAATTCATTATGAGTGGAGATTTCCTCACCTAAGTAGCTGAAAATTATCCTGTGAACAAATTCACGTGGTTTCAGCAGAACGAAGCCGCAGCTCACACGGCAAGAAAATTCATTCTTGCATTACGATAGCTCTTTGAAAAGCGTCTCATCTCTAAGAATGGCAGTGTAGATTGGCTCACACGGTCCTTTTCCCCTATGGGGTATTTTTAAAGCTAGTGTGTAGGCGAGTCGTCGTAAAAACATAATTGAATCAAACGCTAGAATTCGTAACAACATTGCATCAATAATTGAGATGTTGCAGAAAGTTACGTCAAACTGCAGGAAGGGTATACAGAGGTAGTCATCTACAGGGCATTATCTTTAAGAAATGGTTGATTTTACTGTAGAATAATAAGTTTCCTAATAACCATATATACAATTAAAATAAAATTAAGCTTCCATTTCAGTCTTATTAAAATTACCCGTTACTTGCGCCACCTGTATTAAGTCTGCCAGGTTCTGTGTACCTCTGTAACGTGCACTTGGTCCTGAGGTATTAGGATAAGTGTATTATAACCAAGGAACCAGGAAGCATATTTTGGAGCTAGGGTTCACAATATTCAACACATCTGAGAGCTTATTTATAATACTTCAGTACTTTAACAGTGACATATTCAAGCTTACAAACATTTAATTTTGAAGAATCCAAGATTACTATTTCTTTCAGCTTACATGAACACAATCTCTCTCTTTCACCACGTGAAGTTTCAAAGTATCATTAACACATAAAGCATTTAAATTTTACTGCCATCGCAAACAAATATGCATCAATTATACTGAATGCCTCTCCCATAAATAATACTAAAGCAAGCCAAGGATAGGATAGCAATTTAGACGAATTACGAAAGATATGATTATGTTAAATTTGGAAAGTACCCAAACGGCATACGCCGAAACTCGTCGAATACACCAAAGCTTAAAGCTCTCACTGGCTGTTTGAGCAATTCCTCGCTGCTGAAGACCTAATATCGTCCTGCCGGGGGAGATAAGTCGTGGTGCCGTTGATGTAGATGGCGCAGCGAGCGCTGACGTGAACTTGCCAGCCAATCATGGCTCCGGACGACCTTAATGTCACTACCAGAATCACGTCATGGTACGATATTTCTCTGAAACTTTGTCGCTGAAATGAGCTGGTCAGACATGAGGCGGTGTAGGAGGGGAGGGCAAAAATGGCACACCTCAAGCCATGTGCCTTCCTTCTTTGTAAATGTATGCGAGTTTTTCTCCATTTTTACTTTGAACAGCTTTTTCCGCGAACTACATTTTTTGTTATAAAATACCCGTTTTATCAGAAACAGTGAGCAGGCTTGAATTAAATGTTAGAATAATGAAAATAACCTCTAAGTGGTATCGTGATCTACTTTAATGTAAATAACCTGTTAGAAATTAAATAATAATAATAATAACAACAACAATTACTGATAATTTTTTATAAATTACTAACAAAGCATCCTATCTTGTTTAATAAACTTATTGTACAAAAATAGATCAATGTACTTAGAAGGCATTCATCTACATCCTGTAAAATTGCAGTCTTATATCTTAAATAATTCCTGAGATAGCAAGTTGTTGATTTAGCATTGGGTTTAATCTCCCCTTAAGGTCTACAAAGGAGCAGGCAAATTAGTTCCAGCAAGATGGTGCGACGCACAAATTATTAAAATGTACATGGTAGTTGTGCGTCATCTTCTAAGTATGAAGCCAATTCAAATAATGAAACAACAGCAATAGATTTCTCTGTCTTCGACTATTTTCTCTGGAGTATTTTAAGAGAAAGGTTTATTCAGATCGTACACCGGACGTGGTGGCTTCTATGGGAGAACACATTTTAATATTTAATGTTAAGAAAATCCGCAGTCGTTAATCATACTCCCCTCATAAAAGGGCATTTAATGACACTTATATGGCAGAAAACAAGAAAAATTAATTTAAATCATGAAATACAGGAGAAAGTGAATATTAAATGTATTAATATAATTTAAAATTGTTCATCTTCAATGACTATGTAACCATTCTTGTCACGATAGTGCGTTTTTATCTTATAGCTAGCTGGTTATGGAAGAATGATCTTCAAATTTCTCCACTACAAAGGAGAAATGTTTCTTGCTTCTTTATGAAATAACGCTCATCACAGTTAATTGACAAGTTAAAATTTAACCTGCTGTTTATTAGCAACATTATTAGCATATTTAATTAAGGAGTAAATTTTCCATTAAGGGTTTATTTAATAATTTATTTGTCGTTGCTATGTTGTATAATACTTTTATGGACTTATCTTCATATGTCTTCACTAGAACAAGAAATATAAGCCTGTTATGGATATATTTTTTATTTTTAGAGCTTATAGAAGTTCACAATATATTTACAAACACTATTCAAATTACACTAGTATGATTTTTTGTAAATACCGAAACATACTTTAATCTCGCACTTTTAGTTTCTAGTGAATACGTATTAGTCCTAGAAAAAGAAAATTCCATCCCACCAGGAAATCCTAACCCCAGAATATTGAGCTTAGAACCCAGCACACTGACCTCCAGGCGAAAAAGGCGTTCTAGTGCTATTTGTTTTAAGTGTTCGACTGCTTGCTGTTTTAGTAAGAATCGCTAAACGCGTTTGTCAGCTGGATGTTGCTTAACGTCGTTAGCAAAAGCATTCAACGAGGCTAATGTGTTTCTATAACGACGAGTTTAAAAATTAATCACAGTTGCATGTCTTTTCTCCACACGTTAATAGTGGAATGAAACTAATTATTTATGCGCTCCTATGCCATTAAAATCCAGCGCAGCGAACGTAAATCCCATTTGTGCAATTAGGAATATAAAATGGAAACTTCTGCACAGTTATTTCAATTTCATGCTGTCAGAGTTCTGACTCTAAAAATGCCACTCTACGGAGAAGTATTTTGGCGTATAATTCTCTCAAAAATGTGGATATACTAAAGTAATGAGAATGCAAGGGATTTCTACACCTTGTGTCAAAATACTGCATCCAAAGGAGATTGGTGATTGTCACATGCATTTTATATGCAAGAGATACGAATATAAAACAAAATTGGCACGACAGTGAAGTTTACATGATGTCATAATGAGACAAATGAAATAGTTCTACACTTAGAATTCTATACTGAGCGACTCAGGCTGCAAAGTCTGCTGCCCGCATTGGGAGGCCGTGGATTCGATTCCTGCGGCCGTCATTCCGTCCAATGGGTTTCTTTCTAGAGTTTCCCTGGTCGCTAGGCGAATGCTGGGAAGGTTAATTACATCCCCCGAATTTCACCTGCGTTCTCACTTCACTTCACCCTTCCATCTGCTTGCTGTTTCAAGGTTTAAAATTTCGACGTTGCATGGCAGTGGAAAAGGATGCTCTATGTAATATTTAGTCCCCGGATGGGGGCGGTCTCCAAGCCTGGGGCCCTCGTGGGATGTGCATGCAAGCCTGCAGGGGAGAAATGAGCTAGCTGTAGTAGATTAAATTATGTGGCATCCGGGGAGATTCATTCTAGAAACATGTAGGGACCCTGCCCTTTGCCCAGTCATTCTTCCTGGTCCGGCCGCCCTCTGTCTCATCTCACCTCTATCCTCTCCCTCCCGGGGACGCCCTGTCAGAGGATTAGGCGCGGAAGATATTCGTAGGACGAGATGTAAACTTTCCCTCGCTCCTGGTTTTAATCTTGGAATTCTATAATTGTAATAAATAGAACAAACAGAATGCGATCCAGTAGGTGTAGTGTAATAGGCAGCTGGCCTGTATAGTGAACCCAGCTAGAATTAGATTAGGCGGGTTGCTTTAATACCCATTTTCTCTTTGGTTTTCCGTTACCTGCAAAGAAAAACCTCCAGGTTCTTCACTGTTTGAACTTCGGCTGTCTGATCATCATCATGCCGGGAAGTCTGAAGCTACAAGGTAACTCCACGAGGTCAGTCTCAGCTTAACTACAGTTCACGCCAAAGTAACGATAAGGAATACAGAAAGGATTACACAGACACCAGACGACACCAAAATCCAATCGTGCTAACCAAGCTATTACTCTCACCATCCGGAGGATCGTCAAGAAGGAAGTGACAGCCTCCAGGCTATAATCGAAAGACTTCCAACTCAAGCACCACCAGAGTGGCCGAACACTCGCCACAAAGGCCTCTCTCGCAACCAAAGAATTATTAATAAAGTTTACCTCAATAGACTTCCCGGATCCGTTGCGGTGGCAAGCTGGCCTTTGTTAAGCTTGTCTTCCGATACTTCATTGTCGCCGCTGGCCTAGACAACAGGACAACACATGTCCTCACCCAGAATGCGCTAATGTATATGGGTTACTGCTACATGAACGCCCTGAATCCTTTACCCAACTTTACTTCAACATTACCCCTTTCCGTTGCTACTCCTTGAAAACCAGATAAAAGGGTCTTCAACCGGGCGTGCTCCAATTCATGTTAAAAGTGTAAAAGTCATAATTATAAATCAGAATTTATCCTTGGCTCCCCCAAAAAAGACCATGCGTCTTCTTGTAGTCCTGTAACTTTAAGGGTATGCTGTTGGAGAATTAAAAAAAATTAATTTATTAGCATTTTTAGTTTACACATTATAATTTGAGAATATATTTCCGAGGCGTTTTATTTGTTGTCCACTTCCAATTCATTTAAAACTTTAAATATCTTGGCTGTGCAACTATGTCATTCCCATTTTTCCCATCAGGCACCAAATGTGGATTTTTTGTTTGTTTATATTGCTTTATTACTGTTTATTCCACAAAAATTGTAAATTATTTTGTATATTACAAGTGATACATTAGAAGTGAACCCAAAATCACGATTTAAAATGATTTAATAATAATAGTTAAAAAAATCTCATAATACATCACATGACTTTCTGAACCTTCCATCTTTTATTAGTGGGTACACAAATTATTCTAACTCAAGTTTATGACTTTCTATACTACGTAAAGTAAGAAGGGAATTGCTGTATACCATCCAAAAATTCGATGTCGAGATTACACCGGAACAGCTTAACTCAAAAATGAAATTCGGATAAGTATGAATCTTGGTATTCAAAGTTCAGCATCTGCCAAGGATGAGATACGAAGATTTTCAAGAAAATCCACCAACCCCAACTACCCTATATATGGAACCTTTTTCGAAAATTTTAATTCTAAACCCTTTCAACATTCAGTTGTTTCTCGCAATTGCATAGAAATAGTATGGAATTTTAAGGCCAGAATATAGCGTCCAGTTCTTAAACATTTGACTATCGTCGTTCTCTTTGTATCTATAATTATAGTTATAACTGAATGTGTAATGTAGCTATTTCTGCAAAGGTTTATTTGGATTAAAACGTAGTAGATACAAAAATAAGCTTTATTGAGAATAGTTTGTATACTCACTAGTAAACGATAGACAGAATTCGTCTTTCACTGTCTTATACAGTGCATGACAACCAGATCCCGTATTTGATAGGTTGGAAGGTAGCATTCTCCAGTGGTATTGTCACATTTGGGAGTGACTAATATAAGATGGCCAAAAAAAATGTTAGAATGTCTCCCAAAGGATAGAGCAAGGCAGGAGTTGCACAAACCATGCGACAAACATCAACGAGGACTCTGGTCATATGAACAAGTATGAACCAGTAAACAAGAGGCAACCACGACAGGTGGAATCGCCGATAAAGGTAAAAAAAATGTATCAGTACGCCATGTGGATTTTGGTTACTTCTATTGGTTCACGTGACTGATTTTGAGTTACATCTGTTGACTTTAATATTAGTTTTAGAAAGTTATAGGCATATACCCTTCACGTTCTGCTCGCCTCAACTTTCTTTGTTATCCTATCGCCTGAAGGCCGCCTGATCTGGTAACACCTTCCATTTCTAGCCTATTGATTCCTGCTGGACAGTTTCTTTCCTCATTACATACATAATTTAATATTTATTGACGTTCAATAATGCTCCTTTAATAATATTGCCATTATTTCGCGTTATTTTATACTTCCTATCGTTGAAAGTTTCTACTTCACCAAATCACTCGAACTTCTATTTGTAGTGATATTCGGGACGTGGTACCAAAACACCCAATTCGGAATTCACAGGAAATTACTAAAATACACAATCAGATTTGGCCCGTAAACGGGATTTGGTTTTGAACTTATGATATGCCACATATGCTACCATTTCGCTCGGTTTTAATTCTTTAAAATTCGAAGAGACCTTCCATTATTGCCTCAACCTTTAGTTCCCAGTTATAATATCCGACCCTTGGTTCCCTTTTAATGGCTCCATTTTAATCACAGAGAGCGTTCGTAGGCACCATTTCACCTCCAGAACAGATGCTGTTTATTCCTTTATTATACGTGAACTGAATCGGAAATACTAATTGGATAGCAGTAATAGGTTAGCGTCCGCTCATTATTTCAATGCAGTGCTAAGGAAAATTTAAACCAAACATAAATACGGGTTTGAACTTTTGTTTGCCATTGAAGGATTTTCTCTCCAAAACTGTTGTCACATGTTTACAGTGTGAGTATAGGAAGAAACGGAAAAAAGAAAAAATGTGATACATTCATATGACTTTCTCTATCCTCAATCGTTGATTAACGGGCATATAAACCAGTCTTAATAAAGTTTTTTTTTATTTGCTTCATTTTAATCCAAATAAACCTTTGTAGAAAAAGCTACACCACAATTTTGTTATAGATACAAAGGAAACAGAGACAGTCAAATGTTTAAGAACTGAACGTTATACACTGGCCTTAAAACGCCACACTGTTTCAATGGAATCGCGAGAAACGTCTAAATATTGACAGGGCTTATAAGAATTTGAGTATTGAACAACTCGAACAATTAATAACGGATATCTCGAAAATGGCTTACGGCACAAAAAAGTTATTTGAAGTAAACTGGGCGTTTTAAAGTGACCTATAATTCTTGTATAGTACGTTTTCGTCCATCGCTTAACGTTTACCAATTATGCAAGATCATACAAAATTCCTTCCGAACAAAGAGAACTTCAAAGGCTATTCCCAGAAAACTCAAGATATACATTTTATTTTTCTGCAAATATATTTATACATGGTGTTTTAATTAAAATTGTTAGCGCCATTTGTTTAGAAAATAAAAAAAAATCGAAACATGTTCTATGTAATGGGTAGTTTGGGGTACAGGAATTTTCTTGAAAATTGTGTGGCGTCTTTGAAATATACTGAATTTAAATACAAAGGTTAGTGTTGATTTGAGTTTTCGTTTTTGGTTATAGTGTTCACAGATACACACTCACACGGATCATTTTCTATTCTTGTTCGTATTCTGGGGGCCTCAAAACACATATTTAACTGAAATCTCTGTATCGAATTTTTTGTGGAATGCAATACCTTTTCTAGCTGCTAGGTATGTGATATAGAAAATAAAAAGCATTAGCAATTATCATTTGAAAAAAGCATAAAGTGTTTGAAAATTGAAACCAACAATGAGAAATACTTCGAAGATGGTTGATTTCACAAGAAACTACGACATAAATGTTGCATGCAGTTATCTTAACTGTATAGTATTTTAATCAAAATTTGTTAGAGCCATTTTTGAAAAAATCAAAACTAATGAAAACGTTTATGTGAAAATTAAAACCACAAAAATGTTTTCATGTAAAGGGTGGTATATGATGGGAAGATTTTCTTGAAAATCTTTTGAGTTATGCCGTTCTCTCTTCCTCTCTCTCACCCCCCCCACACACACGCAGATAAAGATGGACGTTTTTTTCTAAAAATCTTTGTTTTTACTTTCTCTACCACGTAATTTGTAGTTGGAAAGGTATTGCAATCCACCCAACATTCTACATCGAAATTTCAACGAAAATACATGTTTCGAGGCACCCTGAATTGTAAAATAGCATTTTTTAAAAGATCCGTGTTTGTCTGTAAACAAAACAGCTCAAGAACGAAAGTCGGGTAAATACTTAACTTCGTATTTAAGTTCAGTATTCTATCAAGGTTGCTACACAAGGATTTTAAAGAAAATTCCCCTACCCCAACTACCTTTTACCCTTTTATTTCATAAACGATGGCTCTAACAGTTTCGATTAAAATATTATATATTAAATATATTTGCTTGACAAATAAGATGAAAATCTTGAATTTTCTGGGAATAGTGTGCAAAGCCCTCATCATTCGGAAGGAATTTTGTGTAATCTTGTTAAATTGGTAAACGCTAAGTGATGGACGAAAACGTACTACACGAGAAGTGGAGATCTCTTTAAAACACGCAGTTTATTTCAAATAAATTTTTTTGTGACATAAGCCATTTCTGAGATATCCGTTATTAGTGGTTTGATTGTTCATACTTGGTCATTCTCTTAAAGTCCCATCAACATTCAGTTGTTTCTGGTGATTCCAATGAAACAGTGTAATTTTAAAGCCATTGTACTGTAGCTATTTCTGCAAGGCTTATCTCGATTAAAATGCTGTAGATCGAAAAATGGGCTTTACTAAAAATATTTTGCTTACCCATTAATAAACAACAGACGGTAGAGAACGTATGTTAATGTATCGGGTTAATTTTTTTTTTAAATACAGAATAGGCAATAGGAGTTATTTTAAGATTAGGTTTTAAATTTATTTCGTTTGTTTTCAAACAGAAACCCAAAAGCATAGTGATATTGTGGGAATGCCCACATAGATATTCGCAGGTCACGTTAACAGGTTGGGAGATATCAAAATATCATCAAGGAAGAAAAATAAGTTTTCAGATATACCAGTGTGCTGTAAACTGAATGTGAAATATTGGTGGCACTAAATCAGCTGTTTTAGCCTCTCGGCACGTTATCGGTGATCAGCTGTCCGGAATACAGAGTGTCTGGTTTCTGAACCATTACAGAGATTTATTACAGCAACTGCAATTAGCGGATATGGGTTCTTTTTAACAGTTTGCGTTTTTATCAACAGTAGTATTAAGGCCTAGCTATAACCTTGCATTGTTAAAGCTGCTATGCAGACTGCGATAAAACTAAGAGATTATTCAAATTAAGTAATCCATAAAACTGAAAACCATCTGGATGCCAAGACAAACTATTCAGCAGTCCTTAGATTATCAAAGTTAATATTGTCTCTAAGGTATTATCGCTGATGTCATAAAAAGCTGTAGGTATATCAAGAAGCACTAACCCCTTATTCTTTCTCTTTCTCCATCTTTCCTTCCCTCCCTTCAACCCTCCCTACCCATTCTGTGTCCATCCCTGAGGTGTAATCTAGCTCTGTACATAAACTCTTCAGAAATAATGGGCGACTGATCATATTGGCATGAACCTGACGTCAGCTTGTAAAGTCCTTGCTGCAGGTGAAATGTATGCTTTAAGAAAAAATCTGATGTGATACACTCACAATATTTTCTCTACTCCCTATCTTTATTAGTGGGTATACAAACTATTCCTACTAAAGCTTATTTTTCTATCTATTACATTTTAATCCAAGTAAACCTTTGCAGAAATAGCTACAACATTTGTTATAGACACAAAGACATCAGCGATAGGTAGTCAAATGTTTTAGAACTGGACGCTATATGCCGGCCTTAAGTTCCGTACTGCTTCCATGCAATCGCGAAAAGGACTGAAAATGGATAATGAGACTTTAAAGAATAAGTATTGAACAATTCGAACATTTAATAAGGGATATCTCAGAAACGGCTTATGGCACAGAAAAAGTTATTTTAAGTAAATTGTGTGTTTTACAGAGACCTTCATGTTCTGTATGGTCGTTCTTGTCTATCACTTAACCTTTACCAGTTATAAAAGTTTTATAAAGATTCCTTCTAAATGAAGAGAACTTCAAAAGCTATTCCCAGAAAACTCAAGATATACAATTTATTTGACATAGAAATATATTTAATGTATGGTATTTTAATCGAAATCATTACAACCATTTTTTAAACAATCAAAATCTTCGAAAAATGTTTCATGTAAAGGGTTCTTAAGATATGGAGGGATTTTCTTGAAAAATCTTCCTGTCACACCTTTGAAATATATTGAACATAAATACCAAGTACAGTGGTTTCAGAGGGGCTTTAAAATATAAATATATTTCCGGTGAAATCTCGGTATGGAATTTTTCTACCAATTATGTACGTGGTAGGGAGGGTAAAAATTTCATGTATTGTATTCACATGAATTACTTTATTATACAAACTGTTCTTAAAATGTAATTCAATAAATCGGTTTATTAATAGATACTTGGAAAAATCAATGGGGAAGGAAGTCAAACACTCGTATTGTGTCGAAACAACGATTTTAGTAGTGAAACTTGGAGTATGATGAAAAGAGACAAAAATAAAATTGAATGCGCAAAAATGAACTTCACGAGAGGGTTAGTAGTGGAGTCTGCAAGGGATAGAAAGGAGCTAGGCATAAATACTATAGTGCAAGAGGTAGTTCAGTATCAAAATAACTAGCAAGAGCATGTCAATCGAATTTCCCTCTGACAGACTACAGAATCAAACTTTTAGTTATAACCCAAACTGGAAATGAGATATAGGACGGCCGAGGACCAGATCAATTTAAATAAACACTTTTGGCGCGAAACAGGATTAAATTCCCAACCTTGGAAATGAGCAAGAAAAAGAATGTTCTTAAAAATTCTTTCTATCCGCTTATTGCTAATCGAGATAAGCTTTCATTAAATACTTATACATTTTGTATTAGGTATAAATACAGTTGGTAAAGAGATACTCAGATTTTTAAAAACCCTGTCGATATGTGATGGTTTTAAAATTTTTACAGTTTATAAAATTTACAAAATGAAGAGAACTTAACAGGCCATGCCCAGAAAATTCCAATTATACACGTTATTTGTCATGTAAATACAAGGCGTATTCCAAATTTACGTTAAGTTTGGTCATAATGCCAACATCTCTCATGAAAAAAGTTTATATTGATAGTAATATGTGCCTACATACACTGCCGTTTGTGAAAATTGCAACACCAAGAAGGAAACGCATGAATTCAGTGAATTTAATAACACAGGTTAGGTACATGACAAGCAACAAATGATAACATTTTCAAATCTATACATGACCTTTGAGCCTTAATATTCAATATTTGGTGTGGCCTCCATGCACTGCAATTAGAGCTGCTACACACCGTGGCATTGGATCAAAAAGGTTCTGAATAAGTTCCTGAGGGATTTCTCTCCACGCAGTTTGTATTCGAGGCTACAAATCCGTGACACTGGTTACTGGAGGACCGTTACGCACCAGGTGCCGAAAAACCATATCCCAGACATGTTCGATGGGCGACATGGTAGGCGAACGTGCAGGCCAGGGAAGCAATGGTACACGTCGCTCTTCGAAGAAGGCTTGTACATTCCTCGCAATATGTGGCGGGGTATTATCCAATTGAAATATGGCCTATGGAGGTGTCTGAAGCTGGGGGAGTACTTCAGGCTCTACAACCACCGTTAGGTACCGATTACTGTTCAAAGTGCGTTCAATTCGTACCAGGTGAGATCAGTTGTAACCAATCGCACCCAAAAACAACACACCGGATGTATGTACGCTATGGCCCCCAGGTTGCGCTCACCACGGTACCGCCGGACACTGTAGGACACGTTGACGCGGGACTCGTCCGGGAAGTCTACATTTTGCCACTCAGTACCCCTATGATGGTGTTCAGGTGCCCATTGCAGTCGGAGGAGCTTGTGGTTTCTGGACAATAGAAGCCGACGTAATGGCATGCATGCAAACAGTCCAACCTGCAGAAGATGGTGACGAACTGTTGATGTAGACAGGTTTACACCTGTTGCAGTTACCAGCGTCGAGCCAACACTGTGGATGAAGCTGTACGGTCCTTATGGTTATGCGTACAAGATGGCGGGCATCCCCTTCTGTTATGTTCCGTGGTTCAGTACCCGTTGTTCGCTGCCTACGACGTTTATCTACCCACTGCTTCCACACTCGCATCACTGTTGTAGCAGCATGCCCTGTACGAGCCGAAATGTCACGGCATGACAAACCCGCCTCTCGGAGACCGATCATTCTCTTCCGTTCGAACTCACTCACATGCCAATATGGTTCGCTTTGAAGTCCACGAAGCATTGTATTCGTTCCACCTTGTTGGACAGCTCTGCACTGACTACACTGGGCGCAACACTGGCCTTGTCGGACCGACAACGAAAGGGCTCTGCTCGGCCTACGTGTACCCCATCTCTCTGCAAACCTAATCACTTATTGTTTGCACTCTCTTCTGATTTTCCACCAAGTTTGGAATTATTCGGGTAATTCTTTCTTGGTGTTGCAATTTTCACAAACACCGGTGTATATACTTTACTTTTCCACATAATCGCCGTTCACATCTATACACTTACTGTAATGCTGCACCAGGTTCTTTAACCTTTCGGCATAGAAGCCTACCGCCTGTGACTTGAACCAGTTGCTAACGCTCGTCTTGAGTTCATTGTCGGTTTGTCCACCCAGCCACCGCTTCAAATTCAAGAAGAGGAAATAGTCGCTTCTTGCCAGGTCGGGACTGTACGGAGGGTGGTCAAAGAGTTCCCAACGAAACTCTTGAATCTTCTCTTTGGTTTTAGCAGTGCTGTGCGAACGTGCTTTGTCGTCCAGCAGGATGATGCCAGACGACATCTTCCCGCAGCGTCAATTTTGGATCGCACGTCTTAGTTTTGGAAGCGTTGCAAATACACGTCAGCTGTAATTGTTGATCCACGGTCCATGAAATCAGAAAAAGGTACCCTTTTCTTTCCAAAACATGGAACCATCATTTTTCGATTCGTGTGCGGCGATTGCTTACACTTTTTTGGTTAGGGTGAACCGGAACTACGCCACTACATTGACTGTAGTTTCAATTCTGCGTTGGTGTACGCTATTCATGCTCGTCGCCGTAATGATGTGGTAAAACAAACCATCTCCATCTTGTCTATAGCGCTCCAAAAACTGTCGCGCACTACGCATTCGTTGCTCTTTGTGCTGACTGGTGAGCAGTTTTGAGACCCACCTCGCACAAAGTTTCTGATATCCAAGCTGTAAAGTGATGTTCCAGCAACATTAAGGAATTCATCAGCCAGACCAGTAATCGACAAATGCCGATCACTACGAAGTTTTTGGTTCACTTACTCAACGATACCGTCGGTTCGAATACTGGGCCTACTACTCCGCTGTTCATGGTGCACATTTGAGGGGCCATTTCCAAATTCACGAGACCACCACGTGAGGCATAACTCACGATGGATGTCCGCAGCTGACGATCCTTTGGCCAGTAAAAGTCTAATCACACCGCGCACTACACAACTGCGGGATCTGCGATTGTCTCGGCCATTGCAATCTGCTCCCACCGACTGCCAAACCTAGCTGCCTCACACCAACACTGCGGTAGGTTCCTCAGGAGTCGGTAGACAGCGTTGCAGCCCTGAAACGTCATTCAGGCCTACCATCCGCTAAATATTGTTCACCGGACCTTAGTTTTAGAATTTTGCCTCCTATATTGTTTTGAATTAAATAACCGTAGCATTTGTTTTATTTTACATGTTTATTCTGTGAAGTAGCAACAACTATTTTCTGCTCCATGGTATTCTCAACTAAATTTCAAGGTTTCTCCGCAAGCTTCGATAACTCCGATATGTTCGTATTCAAGTACAAGGGCTTTTTAAACTTCTTTTTAACTTTTAGTAATTTATGAAACTTATTAGGTGTTTTATAGCCCTATGATTGTGAGAGTGGCTTGGGCTTTTCAATTGTCAGAATTGATCGAGTAGTTCGTGATATTATCCTAAATGTACACACAATCTTCTCTCTTTATTATATTAATATAGATATAGATACTATAGATGTCACAGGTTTAATTTTTCAGATGTATGGTACATATTATTGTAAATAGTTGCTACTTTTTATCGTTTTCATAAATGTTTGTTAGTTCTATTATTGTTATTGGTTGCATTGCGTGTCATTTATATTTTGACGTCCTAATTACAAAGCCTATATATTCATTTAAGTTATGCTTAATTCAATATTGAACCCATTTATCAACCTCTCACTTATAGCAAATAGTTAACATGAAGTCATATCCAATGTTTCATATCCATGTAAAATAAAAAAAATGTTGATTTGTTGATTTTCTTCTACATTTCGTTTTGTCACCCAATAAGAGCGAACGTGTTAATGCGCCTCGTCGTTGCAAGTCTAAGATGAGCCAACATATAAGCAAAGATATTTGTATATTATATATTTATATACAATATAATCCTGCATGACAATAATTGCAATGATGTAATACGGTATTCTTAGTATATATGGTTTGAGGGAGGCTGGAAATATTTTGAGATCTTCCTTTTAATGAGTAACGAAGATACAAACACCTCTGTACATTATTAAATATAGAATCATTAATTTTTCAATATAAAATTGCTTATCATGCGGTGCCAATAATAGTCTACATCTCAGTGCGTAACACCTCCTCACTTTTCTTCCATGAAGGGAATACATTCAAGTGGCTGCTTATTGGTTAAACACGCCAGGTAGCAACAAATTGAATGCATGGAGAAAGTTAACCTCTCGTAACACACTTACGTTAGCTACGGACACAGAACTATTTCGTTACTTATTTTCTACAATCTATTTTGGTAAGATTGCATAAAATTTTGTATTAAACTCGTGGACAGTCTTAGTATGCTAATTCTGAAAATTTTCGCGGGAGTAATAGTGAGTGGACAAATTCTCACTCACACTATAATATTTAAGATCATCCCTTTTCGCATAAATAACTATTATGTATGTTAAGTTACCGTCATCAAGTAATGGTTTGCATTATAAGCAGTGAACAATAAGCGATATTAACATTTACTGAAGTGGAAAATCTTTAACTTTAATGCTACAAATTATTTCTTTCTCTTGAGGACCACGATATGGGATAGAAACTCTTCGCTTAATACAGATTAGTAGACTTATTTATGTGACGTGGTTTAAAAGTACCTTTTTAATATTTTCTGCTGCAGCGCTGCTGTCGCGATTTTGATCATGCACGACCACTTCCTCCATTCATTAGGAAGCCAGTTGCAGCTGTGAGCGATGGTCACCTTGAGCTTTCCTGTTAGAGCGTATCGAAATGTTCAAACCACTTGAACTACCCGTCGACTTTGAAGTCAGATGAGTGAATCGTTATTTGATAGCGGGAAATATTACGCCAGCAAACATTAATCTCCAATTGTGTGAGGTTTATGCAAAAACAATGAGGAGTAACACAGCCAAACAAACTTAAAATGATCGATTGTTTGCTTGGGAACGGTTTGACCACTCTCCCTATTGTTTCGGATTTGACACCAAGTGATTTTAAACTGTTACTTCATCTGTTAGTGAAGTAGCTGAGGAAGACCTGGGAAGGGAGAAAGGAAATGCTGGAAGGACAGAGTGGATGAGTATAGAAGCATTGGAAATTACTAAGGGAAAAAAAGAGACTGTATTATCGGTGGTTAAATGGCAAAAGTGAAGAAGATTAAAAAGGTATAGAGAATGTAAGAAGCAGGCAAAGAAGATAAGAAAGTGTAAAGAAGAATCATGGGAAAAGGTTTGTTCAGAAATTTATCATTCGTTAGGATATAGATCAGCAGGGGTCTGGAAGGTTATAAGAACGATGAGGTGAGTTAATAATCCATCACCAGCCTTAAATCTTGTAAGTGTGGAACAATGGAATAAACATTTTAAAAACCTATTGGTAGACAAAAGAAAGGGGAAAGGGGTTGAGAAGACTAAGCATAATTATAATACATTGTTATATGTAGTACCTAGTTTGGAAGAATAAGTAAATCAGGCATTGAAAAAATCAAAGAATGGGAGAGCTAATGGTCCTGGTGGAATAGTGATGGAATTGTGGAAATATGGGACGGCTGTATTGAAAAGACTGATATGTAAAATGTACAATAAGATTTTAGAGCGTGATGAGATACAAAAGGATTAGTATAAGTCATACATAACGCCTATATATGTATAGCATAAAGCATAATGGGAAATCGTAAAGACCCTGGAAATTGAAGAATTAGTGTAATGATTATTAGCAGAGTTTTCAGCAGTATTATTACAAACAGGCTGGAACATTCTATCGAGGGGAAAATGTTAGAAGATCAAGCACGATTTACTAAAGGAAAATAATGCATGGATCATATTTTAGTGTGAGACAGATTACAGAAAAATCACAACGCAAAAGGTCAAGAGATAGTTTGATATTTGTTGATTTAGACAAGACCTATGATTCAGTGCCTATTAATCAACTATGGGAGGCAACGGTGGTGTTGGTATTGAGTTACCAATGATTTTACTTATTCAGCGGGATGTATCAACAGTGTCAGGCTTCTGTTAAAATACGGAAGATATCCTCTTCATTCAAAACAATAAAAGGCATAAGACAGGGATGCAGTATGCCCCCTAATTTATTTAAAATATATATTCAGCATGTACTAGAAAAGTGGAATCGGTCCTGTGGAGGTATGGTTATACCAGTTCAAGGTGGTACTGTACATCGACTACTATTTGCACATGTCCAGGTGGCGATGACTCAGAGTCGTGAGGATGTGAAATATATAATGAGGAAACTTTTGGAAGCTTTTGAAGTACGAGTAAATATGAATAAAACGGTATATCTGGTAGTAGGAGGAAATGGACGGGACATCTCACTACCCCAAGGAATTATTTAAGTTGTTAAAAAGTGTAAATATATGGGATCGCTTATTGATGAAGTAGTGAGCTGTAAAGCGGATGTATAAATAGCCTAGAACAAGCATGAAGAGACACAAAAATATTGAATGGGGTTTTTTGGAGTAGAGCCATGTCGATTTGTACAAAGAAGAGGGTTTCAAGGACTGTGGTGGAAAGCATAATGACCTATGGTACGGAGGCATGGACTTTGGTAGAGGGACACAAATCTAAGGTCTTAGCAGTGGAAATGAACGGAATAAGACGTAGTGTTAGAGTATCAAGGATGGAAAGGAGAAATGGAGAGGTGAGACAGATGATGGATATGGAGGTAACGTGGTGGGGAGAATTGAAAGGCAGGATCTTCAAAGGCATGGCCATGTGAAACGAATGGAGGATGATAGGTGGCCTAAAACCTTTTTAGAATGGTCACCTCGTGGAATAAGTAAGCGAGGTTGACCAAGAGCAACCTGGAGAGGGCAGATTCATAAAAGATGAATGATCGGTGTCTGGAGGAGGATGACTTGTTCAATCGGGAAGAGTGGCGAATGGGAATACAGGGAAACTGCTTAAGAGCGGAGAATCCCTTAAAATTAAAAAGTAAGTACTTCATCTGAAGAAATTCCTCGGTGGAAAACATTTCAACGACGATATGCAGTGCAACAAAAGTGCAGACTTGGCTTTCATCACAGACGGCATCATTCTTTGATGAAGGCATAGAAAAACTGGTTTCGTGTTACGACAAGTGCCTGAATAACAGCGGTGACTATAGGAAGAATTAGTGTAAGGTAGTGAATGATAATAAAGTATTTGGAAAACGTTTTGTTATTTTTAAAAAGCATTATGGGTACTCACTTTAAAAGCACGCCTCGTAACATTCTTTAAACATCCATTTCGATTGGAAACTACATGAATTTAAAATTTTCATTCAAATAATGCCTCGTTATGTGGCTACTTCAGCTTCTAATGCACGTTTAAAAGGAATATAACAATGTCATTAGAAATAAGCCTATTGTTATTTTGAAGTTATGGTGTACAGTGGAGAATTAATGCCGTAATATATGTTAATCATGCCGAGCGAGTTGGCTCTGCAGTAACGTGTAAGCTTCGCATTCGGGAGTTCCCAGGTTCGATTTCCGTAGATAGCCGATTTGACCTTGGGTTTATAGTGGATTTCCTTGGTCGGTAGGAGACTGCGGATGGTTTCCATCTACCACGATTTCCTATACCTCATTTCCCTTTCATTCCGGTTTCTTCTCATGATAAAAACGTGATTCTATGTTTCGTGGCATGAGGTGGTGCCGGCACATGGCGCAAATGATTGCTCTAAGGAAAGGTAATTGCCCCTGATCACTAGAGGGCTGACTAGTTGGACGGATGGCTCATTCCCCTCCCTGGGCAGCTCCAGTAGTGAGATGGTCTTCGGGGCAGGAACTGTTAGGACTTCCGCGCATCTACGTGGCCTGTCTTCTTGCGGCTTGTAGCCTCTTACGTGATTTTTTCACTTTAACACTTCCTCCTGGAGTAGCCGCAATATATCTCAGGTCGCATTGCGCGAGGATCCCTACATTTTCCTATATGTTAATCATTGTCTGGCTTCTGCAGTTGCAGAACGTACGTTTCATCCAGAAGGCACGATTCATCCATACACGTCTTTCACCGTCTCCTAACCTCGAACTCCCACATGCAGGGAAGCCGGATGCAATCAACCGGCACATCAAAGCGGCTTTTTGCTCCACCAACAGGATTGTTTTAAGGTTTCGAGGCTGCAGCAATAACTGTCATACTATATTCCCTTGTTTCTACATAAAGGTTAGCAATAACAGGCTTCAACCAGGATAAGCAATGGGAAATATGGTTCTGCCTCTAGGCAATGCTGATGATGCTTCTTTACTTCCTTTTTGACTTGTTTGTGGAGAAGAGCTAGATTAAGATAACATTCTATTTTATCAAAGAGCCCGCAGATTTACCTGACTGCTGCAGAGACTAGCAACTGTTTTACGAAGCATGTTCTTAGAAGAAGTTCCGTTTTAATACAGAATGTATCTTTATTGGTGTCTTATATTTGGAGGACGTGTTCTTGACATCAAAACAGTAAAGAAAGTTCATATGAACATGGATCTGAAAATCATTTATTTCAGAGTGACAACACAAAACCGAAAGTTATAAACATTGCTTCAAGTAGTTTCCTCTTGCTTCGATGCATGCAGTAGGCCTGTGTTCCATGCTCTGGCGTACTTATTGAAAATTCCTGGTGAATTTTGTATTTGGTCAAATCCAGTCTGGATACGTCCTCTCAAAATGTCAACATCAGGTACAGGAGTCGCATAAACCAAGGACTACAAATGTCCCCAGACGAAGAAATCCTTTGGATTCAATCAGGCGATCGAGCAGGCCATGCAATGGGTCCCCCTCGACCGTCCATATTTGCGGAAATCGATCATTCAAAAACTTACGAACTATCATAGTAAAATGAGCTGGAGCACCATCGTGTAAAAACCACATTCGTTGGATGATGTCCAGAGACACATTATCAGTTAAGTGATGCAACTCACTTCTAAGAAACTGGAGATAGGTTTGTCAATTCAGATGCGGTGGGAAGAAGTAGGGACCAATGAGGTATCATGAATGATTCCACACGAAAAGTTGAAAGAGAACCTGTGTTGATGGTTGTCCTGTCGTTCATTAGGATTTTCAAATGCCCAGTTATGAGTGTTATGAAAATTGAAGATGCCGTCGCGAGTAAAACCAGCCTCATCCGTGAATAAGATACAGGCTAGGAAATTGATGAACACAGCGCACTACTGTAACATGCGTTGACAGAAACGTCTTCTTGGCTCAAAGTCCGCCTCATTTAATCCTTGTACACGTTGAAGGTGATACGGGTAAGGAAGATTTTCATGCAGAATTCTCCAGATAGTCATATGACCAACTCTTTCCCTTACAGCCATACGTCTTATGTTTTGTGATGCCGCTCTTGGTCTCCCAACATCCCTAGTACTCCACTCAAATGCGCCATTCTCTCTCGAGCGTTGGAGAGTTCGTGCGAATGTGCTTGCACACGGTAACTCCTGCCAGGGTACCTTTCTGCATAACGTTCACGTGCACGTGCTCGTGCTGCATTGCCATACGTGTAGTTCATATCCGTCTGTTCACTCATGGAATGCATTTTCTTTGACCTTTATCAACGAAGCGGTTGATTTTCAGACCCATGTACATATTTTTTACTGTTTTGATGTCAGGAACACGTCCACCAAATATATGACACCAATAAAGATACAGCCTGTATTTTGCCGCAGCAGTCGCGATTTTGAGTATGCGCCGCAGTGAGCAATCGTCACTTTGTGTTTTCCCATTGTTAGAGATCTTCGAAATGTTCAAAACACACAGACGGTGAAGTCAGATCAGTGATTTGTTTTTGTAAATGCGGAAATATTACGCCGGTAAACGTTCATTGCCAACTGTGTGAGGTTTAAGCGGAAATAATGAATGGCAATGCCCAGCAACAACTGCCCAACAAATGCATTCTGATCGCATTAGTCGTTGGGAATTATTCGACCACCCTTCCTACAGTCCGGATTTGGCACCAAGCGATTTTCGTTCTGTTTGCTCATCTTAAAAAATTCCTTGTTGAAAAACATTTCAATGAAGATGATGTTGTGAAACAAGAAGTGCGGATTCGACTTTCACCACAGGTAGCATCATTCTTTGACGAAGGCATACAAAAACTGGTTTTCCGTTACAAGTGCCTGAATAACGGTCGTTATTATGTGGAGAAGTAGTGTAAGGTGATTGATGACAATAAGTATTTAGAAAATAATGTTCTACTTTCTTTTAAAAAGATTATCGAAATTTGTTTTGAAAACACGCCTCGTACATGTACTACTATTTGCTGTCATTTGCATAGATCTGAATAAGAGTACTCGCAATAATATTGTGTACAAATGGAACATGCATTTTCGTTGTCATGTAAAATCTTAAACGTATATGAAATTTTAATCAAAATCGATAACAGCCATTTGAGAAAATCAACAAAAACGAATCAGTTTTCATACAAAGGGTAGTTTAGAGTGTGGGAGATCCTTGAAAATCTTCATGTCATATCCTTGGAAGATGCTATACCGGAACTAAGTTTGGTATTTAACTTACTTTTCGTTTTTGAGTTATGCTGTTCATACACACGAATATTTTTTTTCTTAAAAAGTCTTTTCCTGATTTAAGGACATCAAACCAGTATTTCCAATTAAATCCTTATATATAATTACTTCTTCTACCACGTACATAGTGGTTAGAGAAGGTATTACATTCTCCCCAACAATTCGATAACAAGATTTCAACCGAAATAAACGTTTTGAGGCCCCTGAAACCAAATAAAGCATTTTTGGAAACACGTCCGTGCGTGTGTTTGTGTGTCTTTGAACAGTGTAACTAAGAAACATGTCAGATACATACTAAATTTGGTACTTAGATTTAGTACCTTTCAAAATTGCGACACGATGATTTTGAAGAAAATCCCCCATCCCAAATACACGTTACATGGAAGATTATTCGAAATTCTTTATTTTCTAAGGAATGGCTGTAGTGATTTTGATTAAGCCACCGTATATTTAAGATATCTCCGTTACAAATAAAATGTGTATCTTGAATTGTCTGAGAATACCCTGCGAAGTCCACATCCTTTGAAAGGAATTTTATATAATCTTATATAACTGGTAAACGTTAAGCGATAAACAAATGTGTGCACGAAAACTGTAGATCTCTTTAAAACGCTCAATTTATTTAAAATAATTTTTTGTGGCAAAAGCCATTTATCGAGATATGCACTACGTGATCAAACGTATCCGGACACCTGGCTGAAAATGACATACAAGTTCGTCCATCGGTAATGCTGGAAGTCAATATGGTGTTGGCCCACGCTTAGCCTTGATGACGGCGTTTACTCTCGCAGGCATACTTTCAATCATGTGCTGGAAAATTTCTTGGTGCTCTATAGGATTCAAGTCAGGACTCTGTGCAGGCCAGTCCATTACACGGATGCTATTGTCGTGTAACCACTTCGCCACAGCCCGTGCAGTATGAACAAGTACTCGATCGTGTTGAAAGATGCAATCGCCATCCCCGAATTGCTCTTCAACAGTGGGAAGCAAGAATGTGCTTAAAATATCAATGTAGGTCTGCGCTGTGATCGTGCCACGCAAAACAACAAGGGGTGTTAGTCCCCTCCAGGAAAAACACGACCACACCATAACACCACCACCTCCAAATTTCATATTGGCACTACACAAGCTAGCAGATGACGTTCACCGGGCATTCGCCATACCTACACCCTTCCATCTGATCGCCACATTGTGTACCCTGATTCGTCACTCCACATAACGTTTTGCCACTGTTCAATCGTGTAATGTTGACGCTCCTTACACCAAGCGAGGCGTCGTTTGCCATTTTCCTGCGTGATGTGTGGCTTATGAGCAGCCGCTCGGCCTGGAATCCAAGGTTTCTCACCTCATGCCTAACTGTCATAGTGCTTGCGGTGGATGCTAATGCAGTTTGGAATTTCTGTGTGATGGTCAGGATAGATGTCTGCCTGTTACTCTTTACGACTCTCTTCAAATTTCGGCGGTCCCTGTCAGTCAACAGATGAGGTCAGTCTATACGCTTTTGTGCTGTACATGTCCCTTACGTTTCCACTTCACTATCATATCAAAAACAGTGGACCTAGGGATGTTTAGGAGTGTGGAAATCTCGCGTACAGATTTCTGACACAAGTGACACCCAATCACCTGACCGCGTTTGAAGTCCGTGAGTTCCACGGAGCGCCCCATTCTGCTGTTTCACAATGTCTAATGATTACTGAGGTCGCGGATGAGTACCAGGCAGTAGGTGGGAGCACAACGCACCTAAGATGAAAAACGTACGTTTATGGGGGTGTCGAGATACTTTTGATCACATAGTGTAAGTCATTACAAGTTCCAATTTTTTATTTCTTGTCATTCTTTTAAAGTCCTGTCAACATTCAGTTGTTTCCCGTGATTGCATGGAAGCAGTATGGAATTTTAAGGCCAACACATAGCGTCCAGTTCTTAAACATTTGAAAATTGCTGCTCCCTTTGTATGCATAACGAAATGTGCGGTGCAGCTATTTCTGCAAACGTGTATTTAGATTAAAATGTAAGAATAGTTTGTACACCCACTAATAAGCGATAGAGGTAGAGAAAGTCATGTGTATGTATTACATTAGATTTTGGGGGGGGGGGTGAAATACAGTAATTCCTCTATCTGACTATAGGTAAGCAGTAAAAGAAAGTAAAACGATGAACATTTGTTGGAACCGAAGAAAAGCTAAAGAAAACAGTTTTATTATATTTACATCGCCTATGCAACAACATGGATTGTTGGAAAACGATTACAGCACTTATGATTATAAAGAAACACATAGTACAACAATTTTTCTTTGTACTTTACCTATGAAACATCTTCCATTACGGTATAAAACAATGCACATTAAGAATTAAATTACCCTAGCTTGAAGTGTAAAAAGGTTCTTATCGCAGGGTTTTACTTAACTTTACCTTTATATTGCACACTGTAGAAATCCCACTCGTCATAATGTACAGACTTCAAGGTAAGCTGCGGTTGAATGCAGTGTACGAGCTCGTAAAGCTCCTTTCTGGTAGTATTCTATTATTTGTACTAATCCAGACGGGGTCACGATTACCGATTAACAGCAGGACAGCATGAATAGACGACATCCATTTCTGCGTTCAATCAACTGATAAGTATGAACACCTGCATAGAGAATCTTGCATTGTGAATACTGGTTATTACGTCACGAGCAGAAGGCTATAATTATTTAATGTGTGTTACCTTTACCAAACATGACCGTCCCCAATGTAGAATGAATCGCAATAGCATACATGTGAGTGTGTGTGTCTAAATAAATCTTCCCAGAAATGGTTTCTTGACACATTTCGTTGTAGTCGTACTGGTATGAATAAAATGTGGTCCATAATGGAACGGAGCAGTTTATATTGATACCGACAAAATCTTGCTCCACTCCCTACCAGAGTGATCACCTCTATTTTTCGAGCATGTTTCTAACCAGGGATTACCAGGGTCTTTATCTCAACCAAAGTATAACCGACCTTCCGAGAGTAACATTACAACTTAAACCTTATATTTTCATGGTACACAGTTGTCGGTTTTCTTATTGGCGTTTATTGGTGACAACTTAACGTACGTCTCCATGTCGCTGATGAAAGCCCTCAAATGCCATACTACACAAATGTTTTCTTCATCCCCTCTAGAAGGCCCAATTATTATTTGCAACTGGTTTAGCCTTTCCTTGTGTACCAATAGTAGTGACGCTCTTTCATAGAGGCGGTATTCAAACCACCCCTTCATCCCACATACATTACAAACATCATTCATTGGTTTGTTTGTATTTTCCTGTATTATTCTTCAGGGCATCTACGTAGAGAACTGATACCGGCTGGGTGGAGCCAAAGGTTGGTTGCGTGAATGTGGAAACTTTAGGAGGAAAAAAAACCACTATTGTATCTAGAGTAATGCGCCTTTTTATGCAGGACAGTGTAAAAGGTGGACGGAGAAGGGTGAAACGATAATCAGCCAGCTATCTCCATACTTTGTATCACCGCCAAAACGAATGGCGACTTTGCACTTCAAAAAGTATAACTATTTGAACATTCCAACCAAGAATATACAGGATGGACCATTTAAATTAGGACTGTACAATTTCTCCAAAACTAAGCTTTATAGAAAGAAATGTCTTGAATAAAAATTTCTTGATATGGGGAAGAGTAAATGTCATTACTAGTGTTTAGTTTGGAGGAAGTTATGATGGTCGTTTTAGGGTCACCTTAATTGTTTAAATGGTAACCTATAATTGTGTTCAATTTAATTTGGATCTAAAATTTACCATCACAACGTCCTCCAAATAATGCACGACTAATGGCATTTACTTTCCCCTCGTAATGTCAAGCAAATTTTATTAAAGGCATTTCTTTCTACAACGCCTAGTTTTGGAGATATTGTACAGTCTTAACTTAAATGGTCTAACCTGTATATATGTAATGTATATATTGGGCATAGCTAATCCTATAAACAATTTATTGAACATAAGCTGTGTGTCCTAGCAAGATCTATATTTCTGTATGGGTAAGATACCGTCTCTCTCTTATAGTTCACCAATTATACAAACGCAAACAAAACTCGTTCATAATGAAGAGAGATTCAAGACATACATTCTATTTACCACGAATATAGCTTAAACAGGTGCTATTATAATCAAAATCGTTACAGCAACTTTTAAGAAAATCAAAAGGAACAAACATTTTCTAAGTAGTCTGAGATGCGGTTTTCTCGAAAATCTTGGGGTCGTATCTTTGCAAGACGATTAATCTGAGTACCAAATTTGATAAAACTATTCCAATGTTGGTTTTGCGTTATGTTGTGCACACAAAGAAAAACATTGAGTCCACTGAAAATGTTTTTCTTTATGGGGGATTCAGTGTATCTCGAAGCATATATTTTTGATGGAATCTCGTTATCGAATTTTTCTTGGTTTACGATGATTTTTGCTGTAGAGAACATAAAAACGAAACGTTTTGATGCGATGTATATTTTCGGAGAAATAAAATTAGTTTCTAAGGTAAGTAGCCAGCTCAAAGGCGTGTTTCGGAAGTGAGACAGCGTAGTTTTCAATTCTAACCTACAAATACGAGAGGAGAGTATTGGACTGTGCGGGAGTTAACGAATATACAGGAAACAGAAGACGATAATTCTCCGGAAATTGCCTGTAGTTGCATTATGCTGTATAGGATTTGTACTAAGGCTGTTTGCAAGCCAATTAATTACGTGAATTCCTGTACCAGCCGTGCGACAAGTAATTTTATTGTCACTGCGTGGGATGTTCATTCCTCCGCTACTCTAGTTCGGCCTGCAACAAGCACTTACTTTACATTCGAACAAGGTCGTAAATACAATGCAATGCATCCACATGACTTTCTCTACTCTGTCGTTTATTGGTAGGTATACAAACTACTTTTACGAACGCTTATTTTTCTATCTACTACATTACAGATTTCGTTATAGATACAAAGGGAACAGCGATAGTTAAATGTTTAAGAAGTGCTATACGCTGGCCTTAAAATTCCATACGCTTTTCATGCATTAGCGGGAAACTTAAATAAACAAATAAATAAAAACCTTAAAATACTCCGTCCCAGTACCTAGTTTCTTAAACCAGGACGTGTTTTCCAAATTCTTACATTTATTACAAAACATTCTAATTACTATCCAATACATTTCATTTTTTCAGATTACTTATATGCCAAAAATATACATAACAAAAGTAAAATCAAAACAAAATATAAGCATATAAATAAGATAAAAAATATGTATAAGAACATAAGAGTAGGAATAAAGCACCGTAAAAGGAAAGAAAAAAATAAAAGGCAGGCAAGATAAAAAATTAAATAAAACTTAATATTTTCTAAATATACAACAGAAAAGTTAGGAAGTAAACATAATAAAACATTAGTACTCAATAAAAATATAGGAAAGTATTATAAATGAGTGGGAAACTAATAAAGTTACTCTACTTAATCATTTACTAAATGAATATACTACCTACTAACTTATATAATAAATTGCTCCTATCCAGTATGTGCCAAATTGACCCTCCCCGGAGAAATCTACTCTAGGCGATGACGGTTTCCATTAAAGGAAGATTGACATTTACGGGAACAGAAGTGAAACGATTATGGTAGTGGCTTTTGAAGGAGACAACGAGAAGAAAGCGCGCAGTCAATTTGAGTTGTGTAGTACGTCAGGCGATGGTGATCGTCGACTGCGCAGGCGCCAGATTAGTTACAGCTCCCTCAACGTGCAGTCCACAAGGCTAGCGAGTCTTTCTTCGACGGCGAGAGAGGTCACGAGGAAAGCAGCAGGACAGCGTTTAGACAGAGGGCATTCCGGACGGTATTTCTAAATTCTTTTTTGGCTTAACTTATTCAAAATTCTCTTTTGTAATTATTCACCGGGGAAAGGTTGATCGTCCGAACTATACATTTATTGGGTTTAGATTTCAAAGATATCGGTAAATGTGAGAGCAGGAAGCAAGTATGTAATTATTGTAATTTATTTTAAAGTACTGAAGAATGTAAAGAATTGTGAAAGAATAAGGGTTTCTAAAAAGTTAGTTATGTATGTTATTGAATGCAAGTGTATTAAATGAAAGAAATTCGGCTTCTTAATTATGTACCTGCCATTCTTCCTACATTCAATCCATTTTCTCTCGGGTTAGAAAAACACGTTTCAAGTATTAAGTCACCTGGTATCCTTTCTATTTTACATTTATTGTGAAAATGCCCTCAGGTATATCAGAATTGCCGGCACACCACCTAAGATATAATGCAATGCTACCATAAAAATCTGATGCGTTACATTAACATGACTTTCTTTACTCTCTATCGTTTATTAGTGGGTACATAAACTATTCTTAGTAAAGCTTATTTTTTATCTACTACATTTTAATCCATATAAACCTTTGCAGAAATAGTTACATTATACATTTAGTTATAGGTACAAAGCGAACAGCAATAGTCAAATGTTTAAGAGCTGGACGCTATATGGTTAAGATACATTTTCCATCGATTCGCGAGAAACAACTGAAAATCATCAGGAATAAAGTATGAATGGATAATTCAAACTATTAATAATGTATATCTCCTAAATGGTTTATGCAACAAAAATCATTTGGAATAAATTTTGTGTTTTAAAGAGATCTACACGTTTTGGTAATAGGTATTCATCTACGTTTAACGTCTACCTGTTATACAACATTATACAACATTTATTCCGAATGAAGAGGACTTTATAGATTATTCCCAAAGAAATCAACATAAAAATTTTGATCACCATCTAAATATCTGTAATACAGTGCTGTTTGTGAAAATGCCAACACCAAAGAATTTCCCGAATAACTCCAAGCTTGGTGGAAGTGTAGAAGAGAGTGCAAGCAATAAGTGAACAGAGCTTCTTGTGTCGGTCCGACAAGGTCAGTGTTGCATCCAGAGTAGTCAGTGCAGAGCTGTCAAATAAGGTGGAAGCAATGCTTCGTCGACGTCAAAGGAAGCCATATCCGCATTTGAGCGAGTTCGAACGGAGCAGAATGCTCGGTCTCCGGGAAGCGGGTTTGTCATACCATGACATTTCGGCTCGTACAGGGCATGCTGCTACGACAGCGATGCGTGTGTGGAAGCAGTGGATAGATGAAGGTCGTACGCAGCGAAGAGCGAGTACTGCACTACGGGACATGACACAGCACGGGTTGACCGTCATATTGTCCGCATGGCCATAACGGACCGTACAGCTTCATCCACAGCGTTGGCTCGACGCTGGAGCACTGCAACAGGTGTGAACTTGTCTGCATCAACGGTTCGTCACCGTCTGCTGTAGATTGAACTGGTTGCATGCATGCCATTACGTCGGCTTCCATTGTCCAGAAACCCCAAGTTCCTCCGACTGCAATGGGCACGTTAACATCGTCACTGGGGTGCTGAGTCTCAAAATTATCAGGTCAAGACTGATTAGAATTAATTTGCTTCTTACTTATTTTAATAGTTAATTATGATATGCCTTTAATTTTGTTTCAACTAATAATAAATGGGTATCTTTTTAGTAGTCTTTTTGGACGAGTCCCGCTTCACCTGTCCTACAGTGATGGCCTCATACGTGTCCGGAGGTACCGTGGTGAGTGCAACCTGGAGGACTGTATTGTTGAGCGGCATAGCGGACAAACACCAGGTGTAATGGTTTGGGGCGCCATTGGTTACAACAACCGATTTCGCCTGTTACGAACTGAGGGCACTTTGAACAGCAACCGGCACCTAACGGTGGCTGTAGAGCCTGAGGTAATGCCCCTGTTTCAGGCATCTCCACAGGCCACGTTTCAACAGACAATGCCCGGCCACATATTGCGAGGAATGTACAAGCCTTCTTCGAAGAGCGACGGTTACCATTGCTTCCCTGGCCTGCACGTTCGCCTGACATGTCGCCCATCGAACATGTCTGGGATATGCTTGTTCGGTACCTGGTGCGTCACGGTCCTCCAGTAACCAGTGTCACGGATTTGTGGACTCGAATACAAACTGCGTGGAGAGAAATCCCTCAGGAACTTATTCAGAACCTTTTTGATCCAATGCTACGGTGTATAGCAGATCTAATTGCAGAGCATGGAGGCCACACCAACTACTGAATATTAAGGCTCAAAGGTCATGAATAAATTTGAAAAGTTTATCATTTGTTACTTGTTATGTGCCTAACCTGTGGTATTAAATTCATTGAATTCATGCGTTTCCTTCTTGGTGTTGCAATTTTCACAAACGGCAGTGTATATGGTATTTTGATCTAAATCGTTATAAGCCATTTCTTTTAGAAAATCAAAGATTTCGAATAACGTTCCATGTAAAGCTAGTTTGTGGTGGAACATTTTCTTGGAAACTTTCGTGTTGCATCTTTAGAAAGTATTGAAACTAAATACCAAGTTTGGTATTTAACCTATTTTCGTTGATGAGTTACGCTGTTCACAGACACACACGATCACACAGACGGAAATGTTTCTAAAACTGTTTATTTTTAGGATTAGGGGCCTCCAAACATGTATTTCCTGTAAAATCTCAATATATAATTTTGGGTGGAATGCAATACCTTCTCTACCCATTATGTATGTGGTAAGGAAAGTAAAATACTTTTCATGGGTTCTGGCGGCATCAAAGAATAATTTCAGGTGAAATCCCGACATTGACTTTTTGAATGGAATACAATACTTCTCCTACTTAATACACAGTAGCAAAATTAGAAATAAATAAAGCATTGGGGAATCTTGTAGAGATTCAAAACATGTTATCACACAACTCAGCTTTAAGATTCCTACGTGGATATGAACGCTTGCAAAATGTAAAACCCACATAGGTACATACAATCCTTTTATACTTGTGTTGGACTCGGGCGAGTGACAATTTATGGTTATACAGATATTTATCATGGTTTTTCGAGTTATTCCCTTGAGTTATTTAGTAGGATTTTAAGTTATCTGACACCAATTATTCTATGCAATCTAGAAACAACTCAATTTTCCTGTCATATGAGGTGCGCTTGCTAATCGCACACAACACTATTTTCTTCCTTTTTACCTGCTCAGGGATGCAAGATCACACTGACAACAAAAGCTGCCCCGTTGTTGACAATAATTATTGCACTATATCGAAGTTACAACAGAATCCTCTAGGCATTATTTGTGAAATAAACTCGTTCTTTGCCTCGGGACATGTTTGGACGTTGGTGTACAGTGCAGAGGGTAACGTCGGTTCTTGCAGTTTGCCAATCTCATGGCCTAGATCTGTACACAAGAGACCACTCTGTGGACAGGACAAGCAATGGAATATTAACTCAGTCAAGTCCCTTCGACGTTGACATTCTGAAAACCGCAGGTGTTTCAATATTGCCATGCTGTTTCCGGTTGAATTCCAGTGACCGATAATGATTATTTGGCTAATACTCCACTTCCGCTTCATGAACCCATATTTTGAATTTATTACACAGCACTCCTTTATTGGTTTTCGTTCTATTTGGGTATGGGAACTGTAGTCTCTTCAGCGTTTGATGATAATTTGTTAAAATGTTGATGAGAAAGATTCATAATTGTTTATTCTAATTTAAACTGCTTACTACTCTACAAATCTTACCTTTCTCTCTGCATCTTGTTAATCATTAAAAATACTCGTCAGAAATGCTTTAAATATTTTGATGCTCTGTAAATACACGTTGCTAGTAAATATAAGTTCTTGTATTTTATTGCACAATTGACAGAGGCAGCCGAGGCGGTTAAAAGATTGATCCTGAACGTTCGTTTACGAATGTACAAAATTGCCGCGGTTATTTTCCTGTACCGTTCATATCTTTAGGAACGTATAAAACTGCCGCGGTTTTGTCTGTACCGTTCATATCTTTATGAACGCGTAAAACTGCCGCGGATTTGTCTGTACTGTTCATATCTTTAGGAACGTATAAAACTGCCGCGGTTTTGTCTGTACCTTCCATATAGTTTACAAACGTACAAAACTGCCGCGGTTTTGTCTGTACTGTTCATATAATTTACGAACGTACAAACTATCGCGGTTGTATGTAGTATTCACTACGTTGACAAACCTACAAAGCTGCCGCGGGTTTGTCTTCACCCTTCATAAGGATTAGAAGCTTACAGCACTGCGGCGGATTTTTCTGTACGTTCAAAAAGTCCACGGAAAAATACAGGAAACAGATGTTCACTATGAAAAATGTTAATAGAAACATTATGCATCACAATATCGAATCAAATAGCTGGGTTGAGCGTGGTAATTCTACTACATTAAGTACCTATAAAGCAAAGGTGTGCACAGGTGTGTAGTGCCAAGCATGTTGACATTTGCAGCAATATCTTCACAAAATTATTTTACATTTCACCTGGCAGACATGTGGCCTGCATCCAGAGAGATATTTTTAGCAAAGGAATATGGCGCTATTCCCAGGAATCATTTGAAGTTCATGACGTCTGGCACATAATTTGTATTTGGCGTTCAGTAGTTGGTTTCTGTGCCACAACTCCGCTATTTTCCAGAAAAATATCTCAATGATTTCATGGAAAGACAGTAGGAAACAGGATTAAGCCTGAAACATGAAACATTAAGTTAAGGTACCGTTTCTTTTGACAAAGACATTTTCGGCTTTGATTCGTATTACCTTTTGTGTTTAACTTTACTTTGTGTTAACCTATATTGTGTATCTTTCTGAGCTCTGAGTTCTCCGTTCTCCATGCTATTGGGAAATGTACAGGAACATTCAATTGACTTTCAGTATTTAATTTTTACGTAATAACGATGTTTTAAAGAAAATGTAAACGATTCTCAAAGTGTAATATTTAATTCGATCTAATCAACAATTGCGTTCTTCTCCACAACGTTCTACTATTGTAGTGCTACAAAAATGTAGGACTCAAATATGAACTGATGCTATGGTTTTTGCTGTCTGAAATAATTGCATGCAACCTGTAGAATATATACGGAGAAATATTAAGAGGTATGCAAGAATTTTGCTGTGAAATTTTTTTATGACAAACCTTAATTTCGTATATTTTGGTTTAAAATACACACACATACAGGGTGAACCATTTAAGTTGAGACTGTACAATATCTCTAAAACTAAGCGTTGTAGAAAGAAATGTCTTGAATAAAAGTTGCTTAATATTATGGGGAAAAGTAAATGCCATTAGTTTTGGAAATATTGTACAGTCTCTATTTAAATGGCCTATCCTTTTTCTTTTGAGTGTTTGCTTCTGTGGGTCTAGTTAATTATCTACCACATAAATTTGACACTAAGTAATGAACATAAGACACACCCCAATCATTGTAATCCCAAATATTGTGTACATACATTCCTAATACTTGCGTGTGATAGTGAGGATATTTAGTACTTAATCGACGCTTAGTTTTGGAGATATTGTACAATCTCAACTTAAATGCTCCACCCTGTTTATTTTTGAGTGCCTGCTTCTGTGGGTCTAGTTAATTATCTATCATATATATTTGACACTAACTAATGAACATAAGACACACCTCAATCATTCTAATCCCAAACATTGTGTACATACATTCGTAATATTTGCGTGTGGTAGTGAGGATATTCGGTATTTAATCCGTAAATGGAGGTAAGGATAAACTTACTTTAATCAATATAAGATAAAGACTGCCTTCACTGAGCATCTCTCTTGCTGCTAAGGAAGGATGTTGTAGAGACCTTCCAAACTGATACTGTTTTATGTTTACGTACGAAAGCATAAACACTAATAACTAGTTTTGCTGATGCTTTACATTCTACTAAGATGGCCTGCTAACCGCTGTCTTCGCAGTCTAGCAGTGCATCTAGGAATAGTAGGCGTTGAGTCTAGTGCAGCCGGTGTGTGCGTATGCACCTGGATTGGATTGGCTATGGAGGGGACTCGGCACTGATCCACATAGGAAATATTGTACGTATGCCCCACAAGGGGGTCGTCTCCGGGAGGAAGGATGAGGCGAGGAGTCACCGGGCGGCCGGAACCAGGAATACCGGCACAGGAATGGCAGGGTCCCAAAGTTTCCAACATATAGGCTTCTAGACAGATAGAAAGGCAGACCAGGGACTCCAACCCGCACAGAGGGGGTTCGAATACCCCCGGCAGCCAGCCGAAAGCCGAGGGACGGAGAGAGTCTTAAAGAGCATCCTTTTCCCTTTCTACACTGCATTGAAACACCATCGCCGGTACTTCCAATCCTGCAATGAAATGAGAATGGAGATGAAATTGAGGGACAGGAAATTTTGGCGATGTAACAATCATTCCCAGCATTCTCCTGGCAATCCGGGTAACCCCCCGAAAAAACCCATGGGCCAGGAGCGTCGGGAATCGAATCCACGATTACGGGGCACAGACGAAACGGCCTAAGTCACCCCGTTAGGTGTGTGTGCACCTGACCGAACTTCGCTATCTTTGTAAACTCTGGGGAGGCTTATTTAGCAAGCCTCAAGATTACTTGAACCAAGTAGATCCTCAGTGTAAAAGGAAATGCGCTACATTTCTTGAATAAAACGGAATACATATACAATTTTATCAAAATGTTATCAAAATGTTAAAAAAATGCAAATGTCAAAAAAAAATTAGAAAATTAAGCTTCGATTGCATTTGGTTTTGCTCCCAGAGCCATTTGAAGCTTCAATACGTAACCACTTAAACACCCATGATCACATGCGCTAATCACATGGTATTTATCTCTAATCCGTTTTAGTACAATTTTATGTATTAAAATATTCCATACGATGTAGTTTGTAACCAATCTTGTTCAAGTTTTCAGTACTTAAAATCGCTTACATATGATTTATGCTACAAATTTAAATTGCTCAAGATATGACATAACTTAATTCAACCACTGAGGATAAATGTGTATTCTCCAAGCTTGAAAGAATAGAATGAAGTTCAACTAATCTGGGTGCCGGGTCATAGTGGCATAGAGGGAAATAAAAAGCTGATTAACTTGCAAGACAAGGAGCAGCTTCACAATTTATTGGACCAGAGTCGGCTTTAGGAACTTCTCGATGTTTAGTAAGAGAGCCTATTAAGAACTGGTCCAAAGTATAACATCAAAAAACCTGATTTAAAACTCTAGGAAAAAACATGGTAAACTATTTATTAGAAAACCACGTAAGGGAAGAGCTGAAAGTTGGCTTAAATGTAAAAGAGTTCAGCTGAGAACAATTATGTTAGCATTTCTCACAGCACATGCTCCTGCGAAAAAGCACCTTAATACTATGGGAGTGTTTCAGGGCAAGTTAGATTGCAGATTGTACAAGAGAGAAACTTAATGTGCCCAGCACATAATATGCTCCGTGAGCTTTGGCTCGCAGGAGGTATATTGCTTTTGGACAGAAGAATTTGAAACCATATTCGTTATGAGACTGTATTCTTTGATAAAGGGAACAGGCATAATGAACTGGCCTTAAAACAATAAAGGTGGCACAATAAGCAAGACTGAAGTGAGTCAGGAGCAAATGGCGGTGTATCGAACAAAGTAAGAAGATCAATTGCTACAAACACTAGATTTATTGTTTTAATGTTTATGAAACAACCACAGGAGTGAAAAAATGTCTATATGCCAGTTTTATGTATTAGTATTTTAATAATGTAGTATTTTTATCTTTTCAAAATTAACATTTCTGCATGGTGTGCCAAACCAGATTAATTACCATAACAAAACAAACACATTATTTTCTTAAAACAATTAAATATATTTACATGATATTTAGAATACATTTATATTTGTGTTAAGGCAGCACGAGACAAACTTTCAAAAACATTGAGATAAAAATTGTAATATTCAGATATTTCGCTACGGGTACACCTAGGACCTTACAATGTTTTCTTTAAATATAAGATTATAGTCATGTAATTTGAGTTTTTTCCTATAAGCTGTATGACCGAATTTCAAACATACAACATGAGTAGTTCTTAGTGCCATAATTATTTCGTTAAGTCTTGCTCTCCTGTAACAGATAAGTGTGAACTATTTTTTTCTTCCTGTGGCCACCAACGTAATAAATTCGTCTTCAGTTCAAGTGCAGGTCTTTCACTGCATTATCTAGTTTCCTCCAATCTTCCCTCTTCGCCTCCAATTCATCTTTATACTGTCATAAAATCTTCTACCCATCCGCCGTTTTCTTCTTGTGCATCGTATAGTAGGTCCTTCCCGTATTGTTACTCTTCACCCTCTGTTAGTAAAATAACTTCATCAGTAATCCGTTTTGTTGATTTTACAAGCTTAATTTTTTCCGTTATCAAATGGATATTTTTTCGATCGCTTTCCCCCTCACTTCTTCACAACGTTTAAGTTACCGCATAATAATGCACACAAGCGTTATTTGTTTCTTCCATAGGGATCCAAAGAATTTTTCTTTCTTTTATAAGCTTCTCTTGCCATTGCTATACTACGATTCCTTCACAAAAGCTCATGTTAACATTTACGCTATGTTAATAATATAAAGTTGTCCACATCAACCATTTCAATTCGTAATTGCACCACGTTGCACTTCCAATAATATTTGTGTTTCTTGCACTCTCCTCAATCTAAAATCGCGGGATGGCTCAGCCGGTAAAGCCTGTTGGTGGGAGTCTCGGCGTTGCATGGCAGGGGAAAAGGATGTTCTATGTAACTCTTCTTCCTCCGGAATGGGGGGCAGTCTTCGAGTCCCAGGCCTCCAATGGGAACTGCAAGCCCGCAGGAGGGAAGGGAGACAGTTGCATCAGCTGTCATCCAGAAAGTTTCGATTTGTAAAATGTAGGGACCCTGTCATGTGCCCTGTCGTGCCTGCTAGTCCCACCAGTGCCTATCTCCAGTCACCTCACCCCTCGCTCCCGGTGGCACAAGCTTCAGGCACAAAAAGTCTCATAGGTCGAAGTGCAAAGCCCCCTCCGCAGTTCTTCCTAATCTTAGTGCTAGTATGTGGCTATCAAAATTCATTTATGTGTTAGGGAACAATAATTTTAAAAAATGTGCTTTCCGACATCTTTCATGCATTTGTAGAAAAAAAGCTTATATATTTAGAGATTTTACACGCAAAGAAGTGGTTGCTGCATTATGGGGACGATATTAACTGTGCCAGTGGTCTTTAATTTCCAAGACATGTCTTTCGTGTAAATTAATTGAAAGGCTTGATGTTTAATGGAATCAGTTAAAACCGGAAGACACCTATTTGATTTTGAATGAAACAATAAAAGAAAAACGTTTACTTTTTTACGTACTTAATGTAAAAACCAAGCTTATACGGTACTTTATAATCACATTTAAAAAGGTTTAGCTACTTATCGAATTCATCGCTGAAAATAAATAAAGGAAATTAATGTTTGCATTTATCTATTTAAGAAAATAGTCTAGTTCTAAGATCGTTTATGTTTAAATAAATTATTTAGTTTATTCCAACTTACTTTTATTTAAACATTTAACAAAATTACACAAAAACGAGGTAATGCGTCAATAAGATATTTACACCGTAATATAGTTCGGGCGAGAGGTAGTACTCGTATAGCTGTCTAGGGCGTGTGCATGATCAGTCATTTAACCGCTGTTGCTACGTCGTAACTCCAGCTTAAACTATAATTTGCATATGAAAGAAATTTTAAATAATTACGAAACGAGATGCTTAAGGACACCTTGGAGTCAATCAGACAAAAATTGATTTTCTATTTTTCTTTCAGCACTAAAATCTCCATTCTTTTCTAAATACACTGATATACATCTATGAGTTGTTGCACAGTTTTTAGTTCTCAAATTCCAATTAAATTTATGTCATATTTAAATACACTAGGTACCACTATTTCCAAAATTACTGCAACCCAGGAAGTCGAAATTTTCTGGGAAGCTAAAACATGAAATAAAATTTAAAACTAGTGGAACAATTTACCAAAATTTTCAAATAATTTAGTAATTATAATTTTACCAATGAAAAAATTGAGCTAAAATTCTAAATCATATATAAGATGTGATTTTTATTAAAAACTAGGAAATTTAAAAACTAATCCACTCGTTTTGTCAAGAATACCATTTTCTAAGTGCAACATACATTCAGACTCATTAGAGAGATGGTTTCTAATTGAACTTCGGAAACCTAAAATTTTTATTTCTATGCATTAGCTTACATGGTTGTCATATGCATCTCCTTGCTCCTAATATATTCATTTTAATGCATCTACTAACCCAAGTAGTGTACAAAATGGAGTGAAAAAGTTATCGGTGTAGCATTAATAGTTCAGGTAATATTTACATTAAAATACTGATACACTTTTCATGCATAATGAGAGTGACTACGAGTGCACCTACGGAAGATAATGAAGACAAATAAAATTTAGATTAGTTACCATTCTATCGTATACTTCAGTAAGGCATGTCTTAATCAATCCGTGTTTGAATTATAATGGGATGAATGCGGAAAACCTATTTTTTCTATCGAACAATTATTCATGGTACTGTAATTTATTCGTCTTTGTACATAGAATCTCCTCCCAGAAAGATTACATTTATACTCCTTTCAACTGGCATATGTAGGTAGACTTAATCCAGTCCTGAATATGTTAAACATTTCCGTAATTTTTATTTCAAAGATAAACGGGATGACTTTTTGAAAACATAAGTCAAAGTTTACATGTTCTAGAGCACGTGGGTTTATTTTTGGGACTCCCTGTTCTTCAGTAACTTGATTTACATGCTTCGAAAGTAATAATCGAAGACTGAATGTGAGCAGATAATTTTGCTGTCTTCCATTCCGCCTTTTTGGTACACATCTTTTTATTCTTTGTCACAGAATATGAACTAAAAACGCTTTACCATTCCACACCATGATATGCGATCTAAAACGTTACACTCCCCACTCCCACTGTTCTTCCTTTTCAGCACTTTACTCAGAAAATGTGGGCTCAAAATGCGCTTTATCAAAGCAATTTCATCTCAAGAGACAACATTTATCAAAGAGGCGAAGGGATGGCGTGCACTTCTATGCGGTAAAATATGGAATATTTCTGTATCGGTAGCAACAGAGGACAAAAGTTGTGCTCATATAGGAAAGAGCAGAAATGTCGTTTTCTTGGAATAAAGACGTGACAGGAGCAGAAAATATCACCTAGAAAAAGGAACGAAGATACCGCAGATTGGTAGCGTATTGCTTCTCTCGGCAGGCGAAGATTTGTGACCATTGCCATTTTCATAAAGGAAATGATGTGTAATCTTATTGCAATTGTACAACCAAAACATAGCTAAAGTATGTTTAATATATTTTTTCGCACATTTGTACAAAATGTGCTCTTTTCCAGAAGTTTTTATTTTCTCCATTGCTTGCCTATGGATAAATGGATGGATAAACAGACAGATAAATTAGGTATTTTTATTTGTGTCATATTATTATTATTATTATTATTATTATTATTAAAGCTGTTATTCAAACACTTAGTGCATGAGCCATTGACCAAACATGCATATTTAAGATACAAGTTAAAGGGAGAAAAAAGAGATAAATGGCCCATAACTAAATGAAATAATCTTATGTAATATATTCACATGAGTTTTTCTACCCTCTATCCTTATTAGTGAATAATTCCTACTAAAGCTTATATTTATATCTATTATATTTTAATCCAAATAAACCGTTGCCATATATGGGAGACAAAATATAGCTTGGAAAGCGAAGAGACGATTAAAATCAACAAAGAAATACTGGGAAATTATATGTATCTCGCAAGATGAATGGCTAAAGTACTATACAGAACTAATATACTATAATAATATAGAAAATAATAATATAAGTAAAGAATATGAGGAAAGGACGGTGGATATTGTAATTTTTTATGAAATGCAGGAAGCGATAAAAAGCATGAAAAATAGAAAATCCCCAGAAGTAGACAATATCCCCAAAAGAGGCACTTAAATACAGAGGACTAATACTACAGTTCCATTACTGCATTTATTAAATATATGTAGGAAGACAAAGAGAATACCAAAATAATGGGACAAAGCCAAGTGATACAAATATTTTAAAAAGTACAAGAAATGATTGTGAAAATTTAAGAGATATAAATCTTTTAAATGTAATATACAAATTATAATCTCGAATTGTTACTTCTAGAGTGAAAATATTTACTGACGTCGCATTAGTGAAGAACATGGTTTTGAATAGTCAGAGCATGTATAGACAATGTTTTTACAACACAATAAATAACAGAAAAATGAAGAAAATTTTATTTACAAACCCATTTGACATTTATTGATCTAGTAAAAGTGTTTGACAATGTTAATCACCCGCAGTTATGGAATATACTATTAAAGAAAGGATACTATTCAAATTATACAAAGTTTATATAAAAGTTCAAAACTGATATTTGAATTGGATGGGAGAATAACAAAAGGAATAAAACCAAACCGTGGCTTGAAGCATGCCTATGCCTATCTCCAATTCTTATATATATATATATATATATAAAATTCTATAAGAATGGAAAAAATGGTACATGAGGGCATTAAGTTAGGACAAAAAGGACATTACATGCCTTCTGTTTACGGATGAACTAGTTTTCGTTTTTGACAAGGAGAATAGCCTACAGTAAACAGTATATAAACGGAATCAAATATGTAAATAATATGAATACATCTAAGTAAAGCAAAAGTAATGAAATTCCAGGGAAAATATCAAACAAGCAGCAAAATAGTATTAGAAGACAGTGTATTGCATCAAGTATCACATTTCCAATACCTCGGCGCCGATGTAACCTATGACAAAGATCAGGATATAAACAATAAATACAAAAATTCTAAGCAGTCTGTGGAACTATCAAACAAACCTTTAAGAACAAGGTAACGAGAGAAACCAATTGGGAGTTTATAGAGTTATGACAGTGCCATTAATAAATTATGGAAGTGAAGCACGTACTGTCAAGAAAAAATATAAAAGTAGGATACAAGCAGTTGAAATGAGATTATCACTACCAGATAAGGGCTGTGCGAGAGAAGAATATATTAGAAATTAGGCAATCGGAGAAGTACTGAAACTACAACCACTATTAGAAGAGATAAGGGGATATAGAAATAAACGGGTTGAACATCTCTACCGTATACCAGAAGGAAGAATATCCAAACAAGCCTTTTGCTACAAACCTATGGGACGAAGTCAGTTGGACGACTCCGAAAAAGATGCCTTCAACAAATATGAGACCGGAAAAGAGAAATTGCTAAACCGTGAAGAAAGAAAAAGAAAGCTTTGCAGAAATAGTTACACTACACATTTGTTATAGATATAAAGGGAACAGTCATAGTCAATATTTAAGAACTGGACGCTATACGCTGGCCTTAAAATTCCATACCGTTTCCATGCAATTGCGAAAAACAATTGCATGTTGAAGGCACTTTAAGAGAATTACCAACAAATAAATAATTCGAAGATTTAATAACGATATCTCAGAAGTGGCTTATGCAACGAAAAAACTAATTTTGAATAAACTGTGTGTTTCAAACAGATCTACATTTTTTGTGTAGTATGTCTTCGTCTAACGCTTAACGTCTATCAGTTATACAACATTGTACAAAACTTCTTCTGTATGGAGTGGACTTCACTGGATTTTTTTCAAGAAAATTCAAGATATACACTTTATTTTTCATGTATTTATCTTTAATAATCTATATTAATCAAAATCGTTAGACATTGTTTATAAAATCAAATATTTCGAAAAACGTTCCATGTAAAGGATAGTTGGGGGGGATTTTCTTTGAAACATTTTTGTCGCATCTTTGAAAGGTACCAAACCTAAATACCAAGTTTTGTATTTATCCGACTTTTCGTTTTTGAGATATGCTGTTCACAGGGAGACATAAGCGTGCGCGCCCGGACGGACAGATGAACCTTTTTCTAAAAATGCTTTTTTTTATTCAGTGGGCCTCAAAAATGTATTTCCGGTGAAACCTTGGTATCGAATTTTTGCGTGGAATGTAATACCATTTCTACAGAATACGCACGTGATCGAGAAAGTAAAAAATTGGATCTGGCCTCACACAGTTTAGGCAGGAATGTTGCCAGTTCATCTACATAGCCAGAAAATCCCAACGGCCAACCTCCTCCTAGCTGGACTTAAGAATTTTTGTGTGAATTTAACTTTTCGCTGGTTCTCCCATTCTGCACACACTGCCTAAACATGCACCCGATCTTCATTCCCACCATATAATGGACAAATTCTCCTGCCAGAGTTCTTAGTCATTTTCTGTGCCCTCCAGCCTCAAGTCTAAACTGCGTTTCCTAATATTTCCCTTCTCTCAACACAAGTACACGTGCTATTTACCTCTATTCGGCTATATTTTCTTTGCTAGGCTACGTTCCGATTAGATTTCCTGTTGGATGATGTCTGTTGGTCTTCTTTTGACACGTTTCCATATGCTTTTGTCGTTTTTCCACCTCTTAGCCATACATAACAAGAAAAAGAGTTGCATTCCACCGGAATTTCAGCAAAAAATCATTAAGTTTACCAGAATTTAAAAAAAATGCATTCCTAGAAAAGTTATTTGTGTGAATGTGTTTGTAGATGGATTTGAACCCGCAACCTCGTGATGCTAAACCTGCTTGTGATGATCTTCTAAACCTCGAGGACGCGATGTATTTTTCCGGCGTAAAAGTCCTTAGCGTGGCTTCATTCGGAAGGGAAGTAAAGCCAATGGTCCCGTGTCGTGGATTTGCGGCACGTAAAAGAACCTCAAGCCTCATAAGGCGGCCTCTGAGCAAAATTTCCGGTATTTAATGTCCAATATAAAATGAAACGCTACGGACCATAGTAGTTAAGAAGCGTCCATTAATAAAGTAATAATAACTATATGGGTAGCATAACTGAAGAGAGAAAGGTCGGTTAAATATCAAGATATTTAAGTTCAATGTCTTCCAAGGGTGAGACATAAGCTAAGCGCAGCTTCTTCTGATACTGTCAATTACATTTTTACTTTCTCTACCACATGTATTAAGTAGGGGAAGTATTGCATTCCATCCAAATATTCGCTAACGGGATTTCACCGGAAATCCATGTTTTGAGGTCCAATGAATCCAAAAAGTTGTTTTAGAAAACGGTCCATGTGTGTGTCTGAACAGCATAACTCAAATACCAACAGCCGGATAAATGCCAAACTTGGTATTTAGGTTCAGCATTCTTCAAAGATGCAACACGAAGTTTTTCAAGAAAATTCTCCAACTCCAGACAACGCTTTACATGGAACATTTTTCGAAAACGTTGATTTTCTCAAGAGTGCCTAACGATTTTGATTAAAATATCATATGTTTAAGATACTCTCATGGCAAATAAAATGTATATTATGAACTTTCTGGTAATGCCCCTAAAAGTCCTCTTCATTTTAAATGAATTTTATATAACTGGTAAACCGAAAGAAATGGACAAAGTTTTAATACACCAAAAATGTAGATCTTGTTGAAACACACGATTATGTTATATACTTCTTTTTTTGAGTGAACCATTTCCGAGACATTCCTTGTTATTTGTTTGAATTTTATGATACTTATACTTTTTCTCAAATGAGAATTCGTTGTTCGTTTTTTTATGTCTTGGACATGCAAAGAGAATGGAATGCGCTACATAGCAACCCGCTCTTAAAAGATTTGACTATCGTAAAGTCTACCACATTCTCCTTGCACCTATAAGAAAACTAGCAATACGATAGTTTGTGCAAAATTTTATATGATCAACATGAAGTAGATGGAGAATAAGCTATTGTAAATGTACTTTGTACAAGAGTAGAGAAAGTCATGTGAGTGTAACGCAAGATTTTTAAGATAACATTATTTCCTCGTAGAATTAACTGAGAGACACCAGTTATTTATATTCTATGCAACAAAATTTAGTCAGCTATTGTTATATTATTATTATTATTATTATTATTATTATTATTATTATTATTATTAGTATTATTATTATTAGAATTTACGCTTTGAGTTCTTCAAATTAGGAAATTTTAATCTAGATAGCAAGTCTTGAAAGAACACTAACTCTGTGATGTTTACTATAAAATTGAATTTAGCAAAAGCTGGGTCGCGCGTTTACAACCATGGGTTCGAAGTGTGACCCTCAGACTTGTGGCGCCGCGTACGTGACCTGTGATAGCAAAGCCAAGATGAAGTGGCATAGCGCGGATTTTACTCCAAGCGAAGATCCCTTAGGTAAATAGAGGGAACCCGTAAACAGACGCCGAGCTGTAAATATTTTATGTGGGGTGTTGCCATTTTATGTGTGTAGTCACAAGAGATTCCGTCGGGTCTCGAATCCAAGGTTCTTTAATTAATGACCCCCCTGCTTGGCACCGAGTTCTCTGGAGTATCTCACGCGTTTTAATTGCTCCATCGTGTTACTTTCGTCTCTTATTAGCCGTATTTCACTTTAAGCAGTTGATTAAATACATCGTAAAGAATCTTGCAATGTTTTTACCCTCGTTTCCACTTTATGAGAAGATCTTTTATTTGTACTGAAACCGCATGAAAATTGAATGGAAGCTTACTAGATATCAAGAGGTCTTTTAGTTCCACGAGCTTACAAAGTGTATTTATTGAAGGAGTGAACTGAATGACTTACAACACTTAAAACGTTTGAAGTACATATATTAGCTACAGTGTGTCACGTTAAATCATTACCAATAACAAGCCCAGTAAAAATGGAAATATGATTTTCACCTTCTCCTGCTTAGAAATTCTCCAAGATTTTGTAAACGGAGCGGAATGGCTCCGAATGGTAACGTCTGTGACCTGCATTAGGGAGGTCCCGGTATCAAATCCCGTGGATCGACCAATCTGGCTGGTTTTTTTTTCGTAGTTTCCTTCAGTGGTCAAGGTAAATACTGGAATGGATATTTGTACTACGATCCGAAGTACCACTTTAAGTCTAAACCTAAAGTAAAACACAAAATAGATGGTAATAGCGAATGCTCTGCCATTTATACAAAGATAGTGAAAGCTGGTAGATTTATGGGTACCCTAATGATATCTGCGCGGCACGTGTAGAAGTAGAGGGGCAGTTGTCTTCCTTGGTGTAGTGGTTACCATGCTTGTCTCTAGTTCTAGAAGTCACGGGTTCAAACCCGGCGAAGGGCGATGGATTTTTTCGGGCGTAAAAATCCTTAGCATGGCTTCCTTCGGAAGGGAAGTAAAGCCGGTGGTGCCGTGTCGTAGATTTACGGCACGTAAAAGAACCTCAAGCCTTATAAAGAGGCCTTTGAGTAAAATTACTGGTCTTTCACGCCCGATATAGAATGGGACGTTAAGGACCACAATAACTAAAGAGCGTCCATAAACAAAACTCAATTTTAAGAGGAACAGTTACTGTACACCTCTGTGGACAGATGTCGAAGATGCCGTCTGTTCCTCACAGGAGCAGAGGTGTAGTTGCTGTGCACACGCCTCTGTGGACATGTGATTAAGTAAGATGGCATGGTACAGGAATGAGACACAGCCATACATCGATTCACAAGGTCTCCTCAAGATCCCTCGCGATATGACCACATTTAAAGCAACGTAAAATAGAGAAAAAATTCAAAGAATACACAGTTGAGCAATGTTGCAATGCTATTAGTTATTGGAATTAAAGCACAGCACAGGTTAACTTAAATCCGGGTTCACAGCACTCAACATTTGACACAAACGTGTTGAATTTAACCTGTTAATATTGACATGTTGAGTCCATTCGAAAGCAGTTGAACAAACTCGGTTGAAAAAGATGTTGACTGAACGTATTGCATTGACAACACTGAGTCCAAAGCTATTTTCTCGACCAGCAGGAGAATTTTTTATATTGAATGAAACTTCGTTGGTAACCACGGTAATTCGGAACGCCTACGTATTCAGCTATTTCTTCTTCACTCGTTCGCTAGTCGCTATTTTGGTGAATTTTAGTCTGTGCTGTGCATTGTATGGTTAAGTTTAAATACGTTTGTGTGACTATGGGAACACAGACATATTTCAGATCTTGAATGACATCTCAAATGTGTGTCCCTTTTGTGAATTTTAGGTTCTATTTTGCTCAAAACAATATTTAAATCACTTTTATTCATTCTAAAACATTTTTTGAAGCCAAACCTATCCTAAATGTTAAACTCATTCAAAATGATTTCACTCCTGTGCCGATTAGCCAGAAGGGGTCTCCATCTACATCCTGCTTTCTCATAACATACTATGCAGATGTACACTGTCGTGCATAAAATGTGGCCCATTCCCAACAGGACCATAGTGTTTTTCTCTCCGTAAGGTTTCCTCTTTCAGGTATTCAACTTTTGATTCTGCCTGGCGGATATCAGTTCTATATGTGACTGCCCTGAAAAAGAATTAAGGGGAATAAAAACTAACCAATGAACGATGTTTATAATCTATGTGAAACGGAAGGGTGTTTCGGATACTCCTTTATGAAAGAGTTTTGCTACGATTGGCACACAAGGAAAAGCGAAACCAATTAAAAATAATTCGGCTTTCTAAATGAAGGGGCGAAGAATCATTTGCATGTGTGGTTAAACTGAATAACAGCTACGAAATTTATATATATCAGAGGTTTCATCAGCTCTATTCATGGAGACGAATGTTAAGTTATTGCGGCTACTAAACGGCAGTAAGAAACCCACCATTAAGAAAAGGTAGTGTAGCATTAAGGTACAATGTTTAAGTTTTAATGTTACTCTTCGGTAGTTCGGCCATAGTTAATTTTAGGTAGGTAAAGTACCCTGCCAATTCAGTAGCTAGAATTATCCTCAAAAACAGAGGTGGTTACACTGGTAAGGGCTATATTTTATCAGTTCCAATTTAAACTGCTCTGTTCCACAACATTTTATGCACGCGAGTATACAAACAACAATCACCAAGTCATCACTGTAGTCCACTTTGCTTTTAGTTGAGAGATTTCGTCTCTCAAAAAGTCAATTATTGTGGATTGAGTGTTAAAACTTAAGTTATATATATAGAAACCAGATGCATTCATTTAACAGGTTAAAAGAACGTTTCGTTGATTGTTGAAGTTAATTGTTAAACAGTGTGGACCAACCTTTAGGGCTATCATGTTCGTATTCCATTACCAAAGTGGATATTCTTCTCCCCATATTCTAGTTACTTTACCAGACGTGTGGAATCTCTTCATATGAGAAGCAACATGATTGAAGGACCTGTTATCATCAATGTGGGAGAACGTTGAACTAGCGAGCTCCGCCTGTCAGGGATTATCATTTGCTAGAAGCTTGTGTACGATTTGAAATTTGTATTATTTAAGTTACAAACCTTTATGTTTTGAACAGTGGCCTTTGGAATACCCAGTTCTAAACTGGCCCGCTGCCTGAAACTCTTGCCTGACATCCACTTTAACTGCAGACACTCCTTTTTCCTTTCTTCTATTCTTTCTTAACACAGAACCTGTTTCTAACGGCTGATTATACTATTTCTCAACGATATGAACGCTCTGGAACGTTTTCACCATATCCCTGCCTAATATTCTTTGCACTGCAATTGCGAACTTTAATTCCGCTAACCAATAACATTTCAGTTTCTGCTCAGCTGTGATTTCCAACATTTTAACTGCGTTGTCATACTACGCATAGGCGCATTAGTGTCGTATGTTTCATTGTTCCAAAACCTTAGAGTTTTTAAACAAGAGAAGATGAAAATCATATTGCCAACTTAACTAGTTAGGAGACATTCACGCTTGTTATCGGTGGTGATTTAACGGAACACACTGTACCTATTGGAGACATCATAACTGAAAGAGAGGACAGAAAATGACGGTAACAAATGAGAACACCAGTTGCTGCAAAGTGTCCTTTATTATCACTAAGGCGCTCAGCGTAGCACAAACGTTACACTTGAGTCACTTTTGGCACACACTCGAAACGCAACTGATCCGTCGAATCACAATTCACGACTGAGTCACGACTCACAACTGAACTGCACTGGTACTGTCCACTTTCGATGCCAAATTTCCAGTTCATAAATTCTTTACTAACAGAGCTAAACTCAACGCTCGGGCAAGAGCAGGCCCTTATCCAGGCCAGCATACAAACTGGAAAGTTCTAGAAGAGGCACTTGCTCAAAATGGTCCAAAGGAATCCTCTGGAGCGGGGAAGTGACACACAATGGGCTACTGTTCGGTACGCCTATTGTTCTGAAGAGGACCGGGCACTAACTCAACCCGCAGCCAGGTAGACGAGCCATGAGGCGCTCGTAGCGTCGGTCCGTAGATAACTAGCGCACACGCGGTCACATCCTATTACTGCTGTCATCTTATTGCAATTAAGGATAGTTAACCCTTTCACTAATCGTTTTCGTGATTTCGTTTGGTTTCTTCTTCCCTCGTAACGAGTGTGTATGCACTGAGATGTGGGTATTGCCTTCTGTATCGATGGCATTTTACATATACGAAGTGAGGAAATAACCTATTAAATAGCCTATAATCATTATATAGTGCAACAACTGATGAAGATATAGTTTACAAGAATAACTTCAACATTCTCTTCATCAGTTTTGGAAATTAAATGCCTTGTCCAATACTCATATATAGTTAGTAGAGGAAGTATTTCATTCTCCCAAAAAAATTAGATACTGAGATTTCGTAGGAAAAACATGTTTTGAGACGCCCTAAATCCAGAAAAGAAGCATTTGTAGAGAAAGGTTTCTGTGTGAGTGTATGTGTGTCTATCTGTCGATAGAATAACGAAAGAATGTGACGCTCAGATTTTCAAGAAAATCCACAAACCTTACTATTCAAAAAATTAGTATCTCGCAAAATAGCTGTTTTTTGGTATTTAACTGTTTCGGAGATATTCTATATTACTAGCTTAAATTGTCAGAAATGTCAATTTTTTCAACTGCAAAACCGCATTTCGCTTTCTTTTCTGGGCTATGCAAAGAAAAAGAGTTTTAAAAGATTTGACTGTCGCTTCAGCTACTGTATTTCTCTTGTACATACAAATAAAGGAATAATATCATTTCTACAAGTTTTATCTCAGTTAACATGAAGCAGGTAGAAGAAACTGCTTTTTTATGGATAATTTGTAGATCAGAGTGGACAGAGAAAGTCATGTGAATACAGCGGATAAGATTTATTCATTTTGGAAATTAGCTTAAAATACAAGTAAGTAATTTACGCGCGCAATTTCCAATCAAGCGCTTCTAATGCAAGGATAAGAAGTTATCATGTTTGATCTGTAGATCAGCTAAACATACTACTTCGCCTTCTACTGGTACTACGATTTCGGAAAATAAGCGATTAAACTGAGGTATTTTATTTATTCCAAAACGTCAATTGTTAGAGAAACTAAGGACTTGCATAACAGAATCGGCGTTTAAGTATCTTTATTCCTTAAGAAATACTTTTATCCTAAATGTATTTGAAATTTGCTAATCATTAGCTACAGACAATATGGCAATAGTTATTTTTATACACGTAAGTTTGTAGTGAAATAAACAATTTTGTCATCAACACATTATCCCATTTAGATTTTTACTGTATTTATATCTTCCCTCTTTTTCCTTATGTCCGCAACGTAACCGCAGCGTTTCATAACGCAGTTAGAAACGTGCCATAGATATTATGGAATCCGTGCCGGACATTTATAGTATTAAACAATCCTGTCATACACAAGACCTTCAAATATGTCGCCATACTATATAAAGAGCCGATTCTAGTGGAAGCATAAAGTACCAATTACAGCTGTTAAAATAGTTACCTCTTCATTTTACTGTTTTTTCATACAGCTGAAAGAGCTTCAGAGAGCCTTTGTTTTTCTCCTTTCTTTGTCCGAGTTGTTCATCTCTCAAAGTTACGTTCTAAAACTGTAAAACATTCACGAAAATCTATTTTAATCCTTAGGTTTACCTATGTTTCCATTAATCACAGGTACTTTCAAGTCAGGCTTCAACATGCTTGTCATCAATAGGGCCTCTTGTTAGGTTTCGAAGTTATCCGCCTTTCGTTGACACGCATTAGTTCTTCATTTGTCAAAACATTTATTTCTGTTTGCAGCGTAATTTATCGATTTCGGTTTGGAAAAATCAGTTAAGGAAGATGGGAATTCACCTGGAATATATTTTATCTAACATTGGTCGTTTAAAAAGACATGATTGTTCGGTTTTTCAGTTATCTTTCAAGGCTGCCATAATGTAAACTATTTTCAAACCAGGAAGTATGTTTGTTTTGGAGTTTCACCTTCGTTGTTGTCACTTAAGGAAGTAATCCTAACTGATTTTGACGAAGGACAGTGTTGAAAAGCACCTACGGTATGCCTATCATGTGAATGGGCCTAAAACCAGTGTCTATTGTTCAACAACAGACGATTATGATTAAGGGATGTAGCACGAGTGTGTGTAGATATAATCTGTCTGTCTGCTGACGTACAAATTTTGTTTTAACATGTTATTAGAATATCAAACTGCGCATCGACTGGGGATAATGATATAAGGACTCTTTTTGGCAACATTGTTATTTCTAATGAATAAGAAGGAGAGGTCAGAGAAAGATTAGATTAGTATTCTTTGGGGGGCATAGGATCGAAAACTGAGGAGATAGAGGAGATGGAATTAAAGGTTGGGAATGGGAGGAGGGAAAAATAATGAGGAAACGTTTACTTATTGTGAATTAGCGGAGACCCGAAAATCAAACCTCTATTATTTTGTGCATCAGTAATACTGAAGGCAGAAGCTCGAGGTCATGGCTCCATGTAAAATTAGGGTCTATTTCGTGTTGGGGCTGCAATTCTCCATAAGTTCCGATATGGAATCACTTGCTACAAGAGTCGTACCCAAGGAAGCATTCGTATGTTCCAGTTTTGGTTTGTTTTTCTTTTGCCCTTGTTAAGGTGGATCTGCTATGGTTTTCATAAAGTATATATGTTTTTCGTTTAATACATTTCAGGGAAGATATAGTTCCGGGGTTCTAGTTTCTCGCCTACGAGCTGAATTGGCCCAGTTTATCGACTGCCTTGAAGACTGTGTTGTGTACAGTTTGCCGCTGACACCTCCATGACGGTTGCTTCTTGAGAGTTTGCATCCGTTGTGTTTCGTGGGTTGAAATTCTGAAGTTCAGCTTCGATGCTTGTGCGACAGAAGAACGGGATTCTTGAAGTGTGCTGTTGATTGTCGGAATGGCAATAGCTGCTTCAGCGGTGGAGCTGGATAGTTCACAAGTGGAGCAGATTAGGTTGGCGGCGTAGGTTGGATGTGCTGCTCCGGTGATGTTCTGGGGTATGTCGGCATATAGTCTGGCCCATCTGGTACAAAGAGCCACAACTCAAATATCACTGCACCTCGCATCTATGTCACATTATTTATCGTTGGCTTCGCAATGGCATTTCTTTGGTTGCGTTAGGCCACGGTGCAGGGTGCGCTACTCCTTGTGTTAAATAGTTACATCAATAACCACAACAAAGGTTACAAAATGGCGTGGAAACGAAATATATGTTTACGCTCTCGATCGTATTGGCTAAAAGAGAAAGAGGTTGAGTGAGTGCATTCAGTTTGTAATCAGACCTCTTATCGTGATTGGTAGCCCATACCTTATCGGCTAGTGCAGGACGCGCCTTTGAAAGTGTTGCTAAGAGGAAAACTTTGATGAGAGCCCAGGTAAGTGAAATGTAAAATGTGTAATGTGAGAAGATTTTCAGTGGGTGCAAATTAAATCTTGAATGGTATTCATTAAACACATAGCAAGGCAGCATTTTATAAAAAAGTAAACAGAACTGTATTCTCACAGTGATAGCAATGCTTGTTGCTGCACAGAAGCAAACATAACTAAATAATAAATAAATAAAGCAGCATGTTTTCCCTCTAATTCAAATTATAATTGTTAATATACTTTTACTAACATATTCCTGGTCATAGGAATGTAACGGCATTATGGACCAAAATAATATTATAACCCAATTTTATTGCCATAACAGGTATGCAATATACATATACATAGTTATCTCCAGTTTCTAAACATGACCAGTCAATTATAACAAAAGAGTAATTTGCATTTAGTAAACGCATATCATCACCTGCGAATGTTTTACGGTGAGTGCCCACTTTCTGACGAGAATGTAGACCGTCTTCTCCACCTTCCTGGAATATTTTTATCCAGTAAAATGCTATAAAACACTTATGCACTGCTGTTGAAATTACTGTAACAGTGCAACCAGCCTCCCACATACGTCCACGAATAATTTCGCTAGTATACGGCATGACTGGTTCTGGGACAATAAACATGTTTTGGTTTCAGTAACGCTATAACATACCCTTTTCCCCCCTTATTGCTGTGTTATCAAGCCACCACGTTCTGCGATAGGTATGGTGAAGCACACGCCTCAAAAGACCCCAGAAAACGATACAAAATCCGCCGAAGATTTTCTTTGATGCTCTGTATACAAGTTTCTCAGAAACGACGCCGGTGTGCCTGGTCATGACCGTACAGTCTGCGGTCAAGTTGAGCAAGCCAAGTGGTAGCGTGGCTGTGCTGTGCAGGCAGCAGACGATTGACCATAACAGAAACATTGGCGACGGCGGATAGAACGCTTCGGACATTTTGTAAAGTTGAGGGCAGAGAAACGCAGGGATGTTTTTGGTTTCCTTTAATGTTTTTTTTTTATTTTATGCTGATAGAAACTCCTTAGCATCTGGTTCCATACCAGCCAGGGGCGAGACAGTCTCTTATTGTTTTGAATTCAAGTCTGACATATACTCATTAGACTAGTGACAAAAGAGCTGTAGTACGGAAATATTTTGCCTGAGTGACTGGAACGCGCTCTTCGCAACACACGACGGTCCATACCAACACCTGAATGAGTACGCCTTGATTGGTTTGATGCAAAAAGTGTGGCACTGGAAATTTAACCTCTAAACACAGGTCGATTATAGGCTCAACTGTACGTTTTAGGCGTTGAAGAGTCAGAGGTGGAACTAAGAGCTCCGTAGTGACTTGCTTATTCGCTAATACAAACAAATTTTAAAATGCAAATGGAAAACCTAAGATTCGTATTTCGATTCCCGGCTTTGGCAATTAATTCTTTAATTCTGATTTAAATGAGAAGTGTCGAATTCCTATGAAACTCATTCCTACATTGAAGTATATGGACAATGTATCTTCATCCACTTAGGTTAACTTTATTCATCTCTGAGTTGCAAGTAATAGTCATTTATTTGTTGAGTTTCAAGGCCTTGTTTACAACATTAGGCACAAAATTGGACAATTTCAAATTACCAAACTCTTTTCTTCTTTAAAATTTAGCACCCCCATGCAAACTTAGTTTAAAGTGTAATCATAAAATGACATGCTAGCGGGTCGCAGATTTGATGAAGCGATATGAACAACATTCATTATGGCGTGATGACATAAATGTGTATGTCTCTTCAGAAGTAATCATGCAAATAGCGCATTAACACTCAATGTGATGGAAATGGTGCTGGCGTTAATTAAGTTCAGTGAATATTATTTTAAATGAATACCATAGCAAATGTGACAGCGATGGATGGTGTGTAAATGCAAGAGTCCCAGTGGAGCGAAACATAGCGCAATTTCATACAAATGAGGCGAATATTTTACCAAAAGAGGGGATACCTCATATTTAGCATTCACAGGAAAAAAGCCATTCCATGTGATGGTACATTTTGTTTGTAATAAGCAAACGCCATTTTATAACCTTGTTATTCACATGGTGCATTATAATAAAGTGCAATATCGAAAACTTTGTCAAACAATGAAGAAATTTTGTTTAATGTTGTTTAACTACCCCACGTATGGGAGTATGGGAGTTGTGTTGTTTTGTTTAATTTATTTATTTAAGCTCCACATATGGACGTCAATTTGAAGAAGATTGTTTGTTACGTAATATGCTGTTAAGTATGAGAAGCCTATTTGAAGATGTATTTTTGTTACGCTACAAGTTTAAAAAAATATATTTTAACTTTGTTATTAAACAGCTTCTATAGATATTATTTATGTTTTTTTGCCTCGGCTGATTCAGAATTACTTTAGAGACACGTTTCTCTTAATCAGGATACGGTGCGACAGGAATGTAGGCTTACACAGATTTTAAGTTTTAAATTCACTGCTTTTTAATAATCCTTGACACAACTTAAATAGCACTACACTATATTAAGAGCTGTGAGATTCTTTTAATTTAATACTTATACTTTGTTATCGCGTATACATAATTTTCGTTTCACACGAATAAGTAATATTTATTTAGAGAAAACACATTCCATCCGGTCACTACCAAGGTCTGCCAGCAATTGAACATACTCCAACCGCCCAAACCCGTAAGCTTCTGTATTTCAAGTCTCTGAATGGCTAATCCTAGTCCAATAGAATACCTGTATTTTAATAAAGCTTTTTCTGGCTGTTGATTGGCTATTTTTAAACTGTCACAAAATTTACATTATCGTTGCTCTAATCATGACTAGTAACATTTAAACTCATTATTGCTTCAAGGATACCTCATTGTTATCTCATTGTTACCTCATTGTTAGCAACTTTAAACTTATCACTCTCATAGCTCTTACATTATTAAATTACGTAATGTATTCAGATAACATTATTGAGCATGTTTACAATAATATAAGCATATGCAATGATTGTTATATACATTTTTACAAAGTATTATATACATATCGCTTCAAGGCGAGATGTTATTAAATTTACATATATAATTTAATTGAAATTATTCAAGTGTTACAAATACTGCCTCAACAATAACGAAAATTTTTGAAATGAATGTTATTCACTAAAGATCTCTACATTCTTCTCATACTATGTTTCTGTATCTCTTATTGTTTCCTAAATGTATAACATTAAAAATGAGGAAGGCTTAATAGCCAATTTAAAATAGAATGCATATGGTTTACCGGGATGTCAACATATTGAACCTTAGTAATAATTATCGCACCCCATCATTAAAAAATATAAGTTTTCCATATGGCTTTGGTGGTGGCTAAAAATTTCTGGAAATGTTAGGCTTATTACCTTTGAAACGTTTTCGAATTATGTACAACGTGTTGTATTCACCTGAAGTTTCTTTACTATTTTATGCTTTTTTCAGATGTTTTTGGCAGTACTAGTGAGAAAAAGAACTCCTTGAGGACATACATGGGTAAACAATCCAGAACAGGAGTTAGAAACATGAAAAGCACGACAAGGATATAGGAAAATGTGCGGTGAAGTGATCGCCAATTTCCACTGCATTAAATTATAATCAAACAAGGACATGAGTGAACAAGTTTGGCAATAGAAATGGAAATACTTCAGTGGGGAAGTATTAATAAGGAAGATTCTCACTCTAAAAAGTAATAAAAATATAAAAGCTATGGGAAAATATTTAAGTCAAAGAGAAACGGCTAAGAATGACCACAAGGAAGAATGACCAAAGACAGACGAAACAGAAGGAATAATATAAGCAAGTAGACAGTGGAAGATGTATTGTGTGTGTTGCGACTGAAAATTAGCGTAGGCAAGCAGCCAAGAAGTGAATTTATAGCATAACTAGCCTAATATTTTCAAATATTATAATCCAAAATGTGTTTAATATAATTATGTAATTGTGAGTGGTGAGAAACATCCACTCATTGCATGCATACCTTCCTTTAAAGTAACAGACTTAAAAACGTTTATTCTGGTTGCTTCAAAGCTGCCTATAGGTGGAATTCTCGAAATTGAATTCTCAGATCAGTTGCTACATATCGTTTCCCTAGGTGAACTCTAAGGTTTAGGCATGGAGCCTGAAGGGCCAAACATAGGTGTACAATATCTTGTTCATACTTTAATCGATGCATGCAAAAATATCTTCAACTACAAACTACTAAGATTATGTACAGCACATCACCTAATAGCACGTGCATAGTGAATACAAAATATATAATCACTAGATATATTTTTGCCAAAACTTATATTTCAAGGATGCGCCCTCTACACTTTAGAAACAAATTTATCTAAAAGTGACATTCAGCAATTCAACATAAAACAGCTACAACGACCTTTCTTTAACTAAGAGTATAACTCGTTGGGGTAAAAATCGCTTTCAGATTCTTCATTAATTTATGTTATGTTATTAGGCATTTACATATCTTTACTGGAGATTATAGCAAATATATGCAATAAAGTTTGCGCGTTTATTCATGAGTGTATATTGTCGTGACCTCTTTGTTATTTTAGCTCAATGGGGGGTAGAGCGGGTACCGAAAGATCTTTAAGTTAAATTTCAATTATGCGAGGTCAGACGGGGGACGCAGCTGAGAGAAATTATGAAAATATATCAGAATATACTTAGTAATAGTATTATATGGTGTGGATGAGGGAAGGGACTATCTACTATAGTAATTCAAACATAATGAACTGGATGGCTAGTGGTTTTAATGATGTAAAGGGATTACATTACCTCCTTGTTTCCTTGCCTGTCGGTGGGGGACGCCATGCTTTTGCATGAACAGCGCACACACACTACAACTTGCCTCAAACAGTAACTCACCTCGACTGACTCTAAACCCACCCTCAACTCGGCGTGCCCACGCTACGTTAACTGGCTTATCCCCTCCACTCTTGCGCAATATCCGATCTGGGCAACCAGGTCACATAAGCAATAATGCTCGTACGTCACAATATGTTTTACCTATTTTTACTGTAACATTTATGAGCGGAGTAATAACCATGAAATTGAAAACTGTACAAAAATAAGCCAGATAAAACAGCAGAATTAAATAAAAAAAAATTATAAGGAGAAAATTATCCCATTCTTTTAAAAGGCGGTTATAATTTCAAGAATTTCCATTACATTGAAGTTGTTTCTACATGCATTGTATTGTTCAGAAATACAATAATTCCCAATATATAAAAACATTTAAGAATATCCTGCGTTACCGGATTTTTATAATGCAGCACACATTTTATCTATTGTGCTGATGATATAAAGAAGGCTGTACTTTTCTGTATTATAGTAAAAACATAACAGTATGTACAAGCGAGTGCACAGAAACGCGCTGATGCTTTTGGTTACTTATACTGTTTTTTTATTTAATGTTGGTAGAATCTACTTATTATCTGTGTTTCACAGCAGCCTTGGATGAGCCAATGAGTACTATTCCGACATACACGTATTAGCCTCTTAACAAAGGCAGGCCTGGGTAAGCAGCGAAAGGGAAGGAAAGGAGAAGAAATTAATTTGAGCGACTAGAAGGTATGCTTTGCCACAACGGTTCACACCAACCCTTGAGAGTCTGGTCTCGTATTGGTTTGATGTCAAAGGTCTGGCACTCAAACATTAAATTATGAACCTGGTCGGTTTCAGGCTCAGGAGTAAAGGAAACGGGGGAGGAGTAAGACAAAGTAAACAGAAACAGAAAAGTGGTTATTACTACACAAGTATTTCGAGCATGGGTCATTGACCGTACATGCATATTTAAGATACAAGGAATGGTGGCAAAATAAACAGAAAAATAAAACAAAACAAAAAGAGCAAGATAAAGGAAAATAGAAATAAATTACTTTTGACTAACTGAACAAATTTGACCTAGCTTCGTGCATTTTAGCCAAGAAATTGCCCATGTTTTGCTAGTTCCTCTGGTCAGCCAGTAGATCCCAACATGCCAATCTTTTTCTTGACGGACTTAAGAATTTTTCTTTGAGTTAATTGTTCACTGCTTCTCCCACTGTGCACATTCCGCCAAAATATGTACCCAGTCCTCATCCAAATCACAGAATGGGCAGATTCTTCTGCCACAATCGTCAGTCATTTTCTGTTCCCTCCAGTCTAAACCATGCCATTCCTGATCTTTCCTTTCTTCCTAAGTTATGTATATATGTCTCTTTAGCCTAATTCAATTTTATTTCATTTGCTAGACTTAGAGAAGGTTTAATTTTACAATCCGATGCTATTTCCTGTTGATTAATGTCTCTTAGTCTTTCTTGACACCTTTCCTTATGTTTTTGTCATTTGTTTCAGCTCTTTGCCATACTGACCGCATTCCTATTCTCCTCAATCTCCTTTCCAAATCTGCTGCCCAAAACTTAGGAAAGACAAAGTAATATTTTTGGTGGAGTGTAGTGCTAGAAACAGGTAAAAGGTGGTGGCTGGGTCTAGCAGGGTTTCGTACTTCCTTACTAACATAAACTACTGAGTGTTAAATCGGCAGGGTTTTATGAACTCGAGCGCAAAATCTCTGACTCGGGATTTAAGTAAAATATATTGACAATCATAAAATCATATAAATTTCGTTGAGTATCCTTTGGTCCATAAAATAAAACAATAAAGAAGTATGCTGTGAAACAAAGACAAAGAATTGTTTTTAAAAATAAAACTACAAATCAGGGGATTATTTGCATGAGCTTTAGCAGGCAAAGAAAACCTGTATAAAATGTTGTAGAGGTAGAATCGAACTCAGAAAATCTGCTCTTCACTACTCGAATACTTAGGGATTATCGAAGTCTCTTGTATCAGCAATTTCATATGTGCTAACCCAAAGTGTTTCCATATTACACAGGCTTTGTTTGGCTAGCATAAAAGGACAAACAAAACAGACAGCGCGATGAAAAACCACACAGCAGTGGGGAAAAGAATAAACAGCCTGGGATAAATATTGAAAATTACGATAACGTAGTTTCATATAGCAGCAGATTAAGCCATAGGGCTTACATCTAGCAAACAATGAGAAGTAAAATGCTTCACTGAACATTACGTACATTAGTTGCTCAAAATAATTTGATCCGACTACGAAAGGCTCTTGTATGTAGTCCGTTTCTTCAACCATATTAACAATACTTACCTTTGGAAAGGTAGAATCAGGCGACTGATAAAATTCAATGCCATAGCCGGGATTTGAACCACGGATCTCCCAGCCTCCGTCCAGTTGCTCTAACCATTAAGCTATCTTGGCAACATGCGGATACGACATTGAATTCTCCAACTATTTTCATTTTTGGGGGTATGTAATCTCGAAACAATTTGAGATCTCCTTGTGTGGTTTACCGGTTTTCTTTCATTATTTATACATAGTTAACATTAATTAATTATACTTTTTGGAGAACTTAGCTTGGTCTTGGCAAATTTTAATATAGAGTCAACTCAGATATTGAATGGCACAGCTCTGCTGCTCTCCATGCGTTTGTTCCAAACATTGATCTACTGTGACAAAATGCCGGGGGGAGATTAAATTCCCCAATTGACTCAAGTTGTTTCCCAGATAGACCGCCAAGGCATCTCACTAGAGATGACAATCTCAATGGAGACCTGCCATTGCCATTGGTTTTTAGAAACGCATAAGCACCCAGTAATAAAGTACAGGTCGCCATTGAGATTGTCATCTCTAGTGAGATGCCTTGATGGTCAATCGGGAAGGAACTTGAGTCAATTGGGGAATTTAATATCGCCCGGCATTTTGTCACAGTAGCTCCATGGTTAGAGCAACCACACGGGCAGCGGGAAAACCGTGTTCAAATCCTGGCTGAAGTGTTCAGTGGACTCTATACTAAAAATCTCTTATGTTGCATTCACTTGACTTTCTTTATTCTCTCCTCTACAAATACTTCTTTAAAAAAGTTAATATTTCATCTACTTCCTGTTTATCGAGATAAACCTTCATTACAGATTTGAGCATTTTGTTATAGTTATAAGAAAGGTACAGCAGGTTACTGTGATATATTTTTAAAAAGCAGCTTCTATGTGATAGCATTGAAATCCCATGCTCTTTGCATGGCCACGAGAAAAAGAACACCAACACGACTTACTGGTTCAAAAAATAAGTTGTTGAATATTTAAACCAATAACAAATATCTGGGAAATGGTTAGGAGTAGGAGTAGAAGTAGATGCCTATGCACCTGAAGGGGTGTATGAGGTGAGAAGAGAGTTGAGGACGTTCGGATCAGCAGGCACGACAGGGCGCAGGGTATAGTACCTTCCCTTTACAGATTGAAACTCGCCAGATGGCAGCTGGTGCAACCGGCTCCCCTCCGACCTGCAGACTAGCACTAGGGGGTCCGGGATTGGGAGACCGCCCCTATTCCGGGAGACGAAGGGTTACATAGAGCATCCTTTTCCCCTGCCATGCAACGCCGAGACTCCCGCCGATGCTTTCAATCCTGAAACGGCAAAGCAGCTGAAAGGTGAAGTGAAAAGAGAGGGACAGGAAAATCGGGGGAAGTAAGGAACCTTCCCAGCATTCGCCTAGCAACCCGGGGAAACCCCCAAAAACCATTGGTAAGCAATGTCGATCGTGGGGATCGAATCCGCGACCTCCCGAATGCGGACCTCAGCAGATACCGCTTGAGCTATTGAGCTCGGTTTTTGTTTCACCCCCCAAAAAAGACAAAGTATGTGCTTTAATGAGATGCATGTTTTTTGTGTGCAGTAAAACTTTATCTATTACCAATTATAGAATAGTCATTTAAAATGAACAGGACTTCACAGGCTATTCCTAGAAAATTCAGGGTTTAATTTTGTCATGCAAATATCTTAAGACTCTGGCATTTTAATAAAAATCGTTAGAGCCATTTTTGAGAACATAAAAACGTACGAGACATTTTCCATGTTAAAGGTAATTTTGAGTGCAGCGATTTTCTGAAAAAACATTCGAGTTTGCATCTTTGGAAGATTCTGAACTTAAATACCAATTTAGGTATTTAAGTAATTTTTCTTTTGAGTTATGCTGTTCACAGACAGATACTGGGCATACACACACACTTACGTCTTCTAGAAATGCTGTTTTTAGATCCACGGAGCATTAAAACATGTATTTATGGTGAAATGTCCATATCAAATCTCTGGGTATAATACAAATTCTTTCTCTGCTTGAGCGAGCAGTAAAGAAACTAGAAAGCTTGATATTCACACTTAAGTTATACAGAACAGACCTTATAGCATATTCATTGCTCCCCAGAGATAATATGAGTAAGACGTTCAAACACCAAGTGTCTTGCTTATTCTTTTATAAAAAATGTTATATTAGTAAGTTTATTATGGTAACCTGTTCATCAATTTCGTTATGGGGGATATTTCGAAATTGTGAGTACTGTGATGCAGCGCCTACTGCCCAAGCTCATAGAGAGGTCGACATCAAAGCACTAACAAAAGTTCATGTGTACATGGGTCTTAAAATCAACCGTTTCGTTGTTATAGGTCAAAGAAGATGTATTCCACGAGTGAACAGACGGATATGCACTACATGTATGGCCATGCGGACGGCAATGCAGCACGAGCACGTGAACTTTATGCAGAAAGTGCCCTGACAAGCTGTTACTGCGTGCAAGAACATTCGCACGAATTCACCAACGCTTGAGAGAGAATGGGGCATATGAGAGGAGTACTAGGAATGTTGGGAGATCAAGAGCTTGAAAAATGAGTTCTTCGTGCTGTGGATGCAGACCCCATCACAAAGTATAAGACGTATGGCTGTAAGGGAAAGAGTTAGTCATATGACATCTAGAGAATTCTGCATGAAAATCTTCTGTACCCGTATCACCTTCAACGTGTGCAAGGATTAAATGAGGCGAACTTTAAGCCAAGAAGACGTTTCTGTCAACGCATGTTACAGCATTGCGCTGTGTTCATCAATGTCCTAGCCTGTATGTTGTTCATGGATGACGCTGATTTTAATCGCGACGCATCTTCAATTTTCATAACACTCATAACTGGGCATTTGAAAATCCTAATGAAGTACGACAGGACAATCAACAGATGTTCTCTCTCAACGTTTCGGGTGGAATCATTCATGATCACCTAATTGGTCCCTACTTCTTCCCTCCGCGTGTGAATCTTCAAAATTATCTCCAGTTTTCAGAAACGAGTTGCATCACTTAACTGATAATATTGTGGCATGTGCACAGATGTTAGTCTTGTTAAGACGCTCTCTGGTTACCGGGGTCGTAGGGGGCATATTGTCTGAGTAGGGGCGATTCAGGGGAAACAGTGTGTCATTGGAAGGGATATGGCGTTACTGACGCCAACTTGGCGTAGCTTCATTCTGTGAGTAGGCTTCGGGTAAGTCAGACGGAGAACTGCCTAAGACATGGCGTCCTCGCCCGGCAGACACATGGGGTAAGACAACATTTTATAATAAATCTACCAGCTATCCATTCTCTTGCAGTTTTAATTATGATAGTGTAGAGTTCCTTTCCTCTCCCTTCAGCCAGATAATATGTTGGTGTAAGACTATTTTGTAAAGTTAACTTAGCTGCGTCCTCGTCGTTGCCTCTTAAATTAAAGTTTCCTTTGTTTGATTAACGATCCCTCTCGCAAGCGAGTAGCTCTCCTCTGAAGTTAAATAATAATTTTTATGTGAGGCATACGACAATTGGCGGTGGCGCCGAGTAATTGGTTTGATTGTTTTGAGATTTTAAGTGCAAAATTTTTTTTCCCTCCAAATGTAAGGGTTTGTGCTTCTCCACGTGGTCGCGAAAAATGTAAAATTTGTTTCTGGCTTAAGGGTAAGGATTTTTGTACTTTAATTTCTGATTCTCTTCTTCTAAATTTTGTTTCCATCATATCTGAAAGTATGGTTTCCAAATTTTAATTTTGAGCTCATTTTTGCATTTTTCCATTGTCTGCCGGCGTGACGCTAAAACTTCTGACTCCATTTTCCCCTTGTTTTGGCTTCATCTCCATTAAATTGTATTGCTGTGCTAAGTGGTTCGTGCTGGTTATTTTCAAAAAATGTTTTTGTGAAAGTTGAGTTGTGAAACGAGCGAGATAGTTGTAGTTTGAAAATGTGCTCGTCACGTGTTGGCTATCTGTTTGCAAATCTTGTTTTCTGTGCTTATTAGCAGTGGTTTGGAAACGTATAACTTTATATTCCAGTGATTGTAATTTCTAGCTATTTACTGCACTTTTCTGGGACATTTTTCGTGTAACTTTTATGTACGCACGTGTGTTATGTAATTCCCGCGTGGTCGTGCATTTCAGCAATAATTTTAGCTTGTGAAACCAGTCTTCCTCAGCACGTGTTTTGGCGCGTTTATTTGCGTGTGTATATCAGGTCAGATACATTTGTTTTAAGACAAAAAAAAAGACAAAAGAGAAGTTTGGTGTGCTAGTATAAATTACAAGTGTGTGTTCTGCTCCTTTTGAGAATTTTAGCGGTGAGCACAGTAGGTGTGACGTGGTTTTTTTTTAACTTCCAGTTTGAGGTTTCTCACTGAAGCTATCATTTTGTTTTCTTCCATGTGTTCATTCTGATTAAAAATCTTGGTATTGTGTCCAAGTGGCTTGTGTAGACGTGTGTTAGTATAATTTTCTGATATTTCGCCGCGGGCGCTTAATTGTATTCTTTCTGGAACTGTTTTATTTGGCTATGTTCTGATCTTGCTACTTTCATTCATGTGATGCTATAAGTGTTTAGTTTGGTGTAACCTGTATTGCTTGGTCATACTGTTTGTTTACTGGTTGCGTAAAGTTTGTGCTGCAATCATGCCTAAGCGACGTACTGCACAGAAATCTGATATAGCAATTGCTCCAGTTAGCGAGCACAGTGAAGTAGAATCTATGTCCAGTGTTAGTACGCCTGTTGTTACTCAGTTACTAGCGATGTCTAATCCGTCTGTCGTGGCCAATGCAACGCAATCAGCTGTCTGCCGCCCGGTCATTGACCCCTCGTACTTTGAGAATTCCAGTCGGTTGTCGGCGCATGAATTTCTGCAGAACTTTGAAATGGTCGCTGCTGCTAATGGCTGGTCAGAGGAAATGAAATTGAAATGCTTTCCATGCTATTTACGAGATACTGCTGCATCATGGTTTCAAACTTTTCGCCATCGGCACCCTCACCATGATTGGGTTTTCTTGTCTACACAATTTTTAAATGCATTTCAGATAACAAACCAGAGTGATATTCTGGAAATGAAACTCAGACAGCGGGTACAGTTGGATGATGAACCTGTTATTAGTTACATCTATGACGTGCTATCTTTATGTGACCAAGTCAACCAGCTATGTTGCAGTTGGAACAAATTAAACACTTGCTTAAAGGTCTTAGACCTCTGTATGTACAAGCTTTATTGCCATTAAATCCTCAAACTGTTGATGAGGTAATACAAATCATTCGACGAGTGGACAAAGCACAGTTTTACATGCAGAACCGTGAACAGCTAGTGTCTGCTCAATATCAGGCTGCAGTGGTTACGCCACCCTCTGTTCTATTTAATACTGCATCTGTTCCTGCTATTACTTTACCAGCTTCTCCTCAGCCTTCTCAGGCTTCTTCTCTTGTGGGCGTACCTATCGATCCTATGCATCAGCTGATTGATCGTGTGGAACAGTTATGTAACAGAGTTAACCAGTTTCAGTTACCATCTTCGGAGAGAACTTCCCAGCATTCACAGCTTCCACGGTCATCTGACTTCAACCGGAGGGATCCACCCGTCACCTGCTATAGATGCAACAGGCTGGGCCACCTGGCTCGCTTTTGCCGGAGCCGCCTCCCGCAGTCAAAAAACGACTGGCGCCGAGCCTCGCGCGACGAGACGTAGCAGTAGCAGTAGCAGTAGCAGTAGCAGTAGCAGTAGCAGTAGCAGTAGCAGTAGCACCACCACCGCCCACCAGCATGGCTGCACCTCAACGGGACATAGCTACACCTCAACGGGATGTGTCTGCATTATCAGGTCAGATATTGCAAGTTCCTGGTCGTATTGCCCAGACAGAGCTCTCCATCTTGCTCGATACAGGAAGCGCAGTGAGTATTGTGAATACTGCACATGTTCTTGATCATTCTACATTAAAACCTATAGAGATGATGCTCCGCACTGCAGGAAACAAGTTACTTGATGCGCCTTACCACACTGTGTTAGATTTCCATATTAATGATGTTCTTTTTCAGGAGGATGTACTAGTTGTGAAAGAGTTGTCCCATGATTTGATTTTAGGCAATGACTTTTTGCAGACCCATGATGTTATAATTGACTATGCACATAATCTGATAACCCTGAAATCTTCTAAGAATGATGCGTTCAGTATACCAATAACCCTAACACAAGCACCTTTTGTTGATATGGCAGTAAAGCCTCTCCAAGATAATGATTGTGCAGATTCTGGTGTTAAAATGGCAGTTATGAATGATGTTAAAATTCCACCTCTGTCTACATGCTATATATCAGTTAAGCCTTTGTCAGCCATTAGTAATGAGGTTATGTGTGAACCTGCTCTTAACATAATGCAAAAGAAGAATCTTTCCATTCCACCGTTATTGTGTCATTCTACCTCTGAACTTACTATTCCAGTGCATAATAATACTTCAGTTCCACAAACATTGTTTGCAAATACAGTCTTAGCCAAAGCGTATGATGTTGCACTTGTTCAGAGTAATTCTGTTTTGTGATCCGATGTTACTCCTCTGCCAGCTCCAAATTGTAATTTTAATGTTAATGGTAAACTCCTGGTAACCCAAAAGGCTGACTTACATGCTTTGTTATTGAAATATAGTGATCTTTTTGCCACAACATTACAAGAACTTGGTACTACGGATGTTGCAGAATTTGATATCAAAGTAAATGACCCTAAGCCAATTAAGCAAAGACCATATAGAGTTCCTCATAAACAAAAGGAAATTATTGCTGAGCAAGTTAAAGAGATGCAAGATGCTGGCATTATCAAAGAATCACAGTCCTCCTGGGCTTCTCCTGTAGTACTTGTCAAAAAGAAAGATGGCTCCATGAGATTTTGTGTCGACTATAGAAAATTGAATGCTGTTACAGAGACCACCTCTTTCCCTTTACCATTGATAGATGATTTGTTAAGTTATTTGGGGGAGGCTAAATGGTTTGTCTCATTAGATTTACTGTCAGCATACTTTCAGGTACCTATTGCAGAGGATAGCCAGAAGTACACCTCTTTTGTCACTTTTCAGGCTCAATATCAATTTACACGCTTGAGTTTTGGGTTGGCAAATGCCCCTAGGTTTTTCAGTTACATCGCAGACAAGTTGTTAGGCGATTTGAATTTTAAAAAGGCTATTGCATATCTGGATGACATTGTTGTTTTTGCTAAAACCTTTGAGGAGTTGTTACAAAATCTTGAGGCTGTTTTTCAACGTCTGGATCACCACAAGTTTAAACTTAAACCAGAAAAATGTTTCTTCGCCATGCAAAAGATCAAACTCTTAGGCTTTGAAGTTTCTAAAGATGGCATTTCACCTGATTCTGACAAAGTTGTTTCCATTCAAAATTTGCCTCGTCCTAAAAATGTTCGAGATGTGAGAAAAGTTTTGGGATTGTTTAATTTTTACAGGAAATTCATCAAGGACTATGCTAATATTGCTCAACCTCTAATTCAGTTGACTAGGAAGAATCAAAGTTTTATTTGGGGATCTGATCAGCAAACTGCATTTCAAAATTTGAAAGACTTATTGGTTTCGGCCCCTGTCTTAGCTCACTATACTCCTGGTGCTTATACCGAACTACACTCTGATGCCAGTGGATTAGGGGTTGCCTCAGTGTTGTATCAGAAGATTGATAATGTGTTGAAACCAGTGGGCTATGCTTCAAGGACACTATCTAAATGTGAACGTAATTACAGTGTTCCTGAGTTGGAATTGTTGGCCATCCTGTTTGGACTTACCCACTTCCGCAGTTTTGTTTATGGCTACAAGGTCATATTGTATCTGATCATCACTCCCTTTGTTATTTAAATAATTTGAAAGATTTGACTGGGCGTTTGGCACGATGGAGTTTGAAATTGCAAGAGTTTGATTATACCATTTCTTATAAATCTGGCAAGAAACATCATGATGCTGATACCCTATCGAGATTCCCTGTGCTACAACCTACAGAAAGTGATCTTGAACAGCTTGATGAACTCCCCACATGTTTGCTGTCATCAGTTGAAGTTGCTGACCATCAGAAGAAAGATACTGGGTTACTTGAGCTTATTAATGCTCTCCATGATCCTCCGTCGGCCCCTGCTAAGCTTCAGAGACAAATTTCCAACTACACACTCAAATCAGGTGTTCTTTATCGTAAAAATGCAGGCTCCACTGGCCCTCTCCATCTGCTGGTTATTCCAGAAGCTCTAAAACATGAAATTCTTTCTTCATGTCATGATGATCCTCTTTCAGGCCACTTAGGATTCTCGAAAACATTTGCCAAAATTCACTCCAGGTATTACTGGGTTGGTATGAAGAAAGATATTGAACATTTTGTACGAACCTGTCCCAGCTGTCAAACAAGAAAAGGACCGAAGAATCAGAAACCAGCAGGCTTATTACAAGTAATTCCGGTTACATCTGTAGGCGAGCGGTGGGGTATTGATTTGCTTGGGCCTCTCCCACGCTCCAATTCTGGACACAAGTATGTTGTCGTTGCGACCGAGTATGCTTCTCGCTGGGTCGAGTCTGCGTCGCTTTCTTCAGCAACAATCCCTCAAGTTGCTAAATTTATTTTGCATAACATCATCTGTAAGCATGGAGCCCCTGCTGCCTTGTTATCTGATCGTGGCTCAGTTTTCTTAAGTGAGGTGACAAGAATTGTTGAGATCTTTATCAGTGTCTTCCAATTTTACCAGTGCTTATCATCCAGCTTGCAACGGACTTACTGAAAGATTTAACCAAACCCTCTTAAACATGCTCAGCCATTTTTGGACAATAATCAGAAGAATTGGGACTCAATTTTGCCGTATGTCATCTTTTCATATAACTCGAGTGTTCAAGAGTCTACTAAATTTTCACCCTTTTTCTTGATATATGGTCGAGAACCTTCTTTACCTAACCAGGTTCAGCTACAAGCTACGTCTAATGACCTTTTTGTGAGACAGACATTGCAAGAGATTCAGAAGGCACGGGAGGTTGCTGTTGCTAACATTACAAAGCAGCAGGTGAAGCAAAAAGAAGCATTTGATGCTAAACATAGAGATGTGGTTTATAATGTGGGTCAATTAGTTAAAGTTTTCACTCCCATTAGGAAGAAAGGTAAATGTACAAAGTTGTTACATAGATATTTTGGCCCTTTTGAAATTATCCGACAGATCACTCCTGTTACCTACCTTGTTGGTCGACCTCATGCTCCCCGTACCAAACATCAGAGTGTTCATGTGTCACGCCTTTACCCTTACTATGATCCTGTGGGTCCTTATAGACTGTGAAGTCTGAGTTTCTGATGCTTAATTAAGCTTTACTTTTCAGGAATATGTGATATGAATGTCTCTGCTAAATTAAAAGTGTATTATTATTGTGGGTGTAACTTAAATTTTGAATTATGTTTTGGGAACTGCAAATCATTTGTTTTGTTGTATTATGCTGCAGGAATGTGTTTCATGTGTACTATGTGCTTAATTGAGCTTTCATTTTCAGGAATGTTATGTGACAATATTGTTTTGAGTAATGATGTGATGTTGTTTTGTTGCATTCGATTTGATTTGATATGATTTGATTTGACTTGACTCGATTTGATTTTGGGTTTCATAATGATGCTGTGATTTATATTTGAGAAAATTGTTGCATGAATAGTGTGTATTTGAGGTTATGTGCTATATGTGAGATTTGCCTCGGTGGGAGTGCCAAAGTGTTACCCCGATGGCGTAGTGTGAGGTTATGTGAGGAATAAGAGTTGAGATTTGCCTCGGTGGAAGTGCCAAAGAGTAACCCCGACGGTGTTAATGAGATGAGGAGAGATGAGAAGAGACGAGATGATGTCAGCTTCGGTGGAAGTGCCACAGTGTAACCCCGACAGTTGTTGTATGCTTTCAGAGATTTGGCTTATTGGTGTTGCTGTAACGTGCCCAGTATAGCGTGTGTGATGAATTCACACGAGAGATTAAATGGATGGAAGTGAATGTAATAAAAATAATTTTTTTTTCTGTTTATGCAACAAGTTTATTACCATCTTAGATAGCAAATTTTAATACCACCTGTTTTCCAGCTTAATTTTCATTTGGAGGATGTGGATGCAACAGTATGTCATGTTATTTGTGTAATTCCTGAAATTTTAATGTGCTTTCTTGAAGGTTATGCCTATGTTACATGTTTTGAATTTGCAGCATGGTAAATGAGACACGTAAGTGAAGATGTTTTGTTTTGAAGAGAAAATTGAAAGTTGCGATAAAGATGATGATGCTTGAAGTAATGATCGAGATTGCACTGTTACTGATGATGATTATGAAAGATGTTGATAATAATGAGATGAGAAAGATAGTGATGTGGACGAGAAGTTGTATTGGTGACAAGAGTAGGACAATAGTAGTTGAAAGCATGTCACGTGGCGTAGTTTAGAGATGTATTGTGGATGTAGTTTGTAGTGATGCATACACAGTTTGAGTAGATAGTTAAGTCAGTGTTGTGTGTAATTTGGGCCATGGTCAGTGTGAATGAGTTCATTTCATTGTCATGTGTGATTGTCTTGTAAGTGCACTTACTTTCTTTTGTTAGTGATACCAGCTGGTTATTAAGATGTAATATTGGGATACCAAAATAAGGTTATGTTTCATTTCTGTCATGTTCATGTATTCTGAGTCTGTTTTACTGTTTTATTTGGATTGTAAAGCATTGTAAGTTAAATTTTGGATGGCAACTCTGTAAAATTTAGTTCTTATGCCAATTTGTACTTATTTTTTCTCCTTCTTTGCCCCATGTCATAAGAATTTTTAGTGTAAACTTTTCAAACTTTAAAATCTTTAATTGTACATGACATACCATTCTTTTATGTGTGATTGTTTGTGGGAGCACCCTGTTTATTGTGTGGTGGTTTTGTTTTAGTATTTCGCTGTGGCAGAGAGCGAGAAAATTCAAGAGCATCCCCGGGGCACACCAGAAGTCAAGAAACACCTCAGGGAAGCTGTCGGGCAGCCACTACACTGCCGTGGCATAAGGAGCCACCATGTCCGGGGCAGTCCAAGCCAGCGACTGCCCACCCTGTTGTCATCACCAGAGACCTGCGGTGATCATTCTACACCAGGACAAATCGTCGTTGTGGGCACTGTATAAAATCACCCACAAACACTTCCATCGATATTTTGCGCAGTGTAGTGTGCCTGTGAACTGAGGCAGCGCGGTGTGTGCGTGTATCTCGTATCTCGTCATCACCCAGCAATATTGTGTCGTCGGCTGGGTGCTTACCACACATATATATTATTGTTATATTTTGGTTCATCACACTTGTGTATGTCATTTTGTTTTGTTCTTTTCATGTTTATTATATTTATTTTCCTTATGTCGACGAGGGCGTCGACTTCGGTGGCCAGGGGGAGATGTGGCATGTGCACAGATGTTAGTCTTGTTAAGACGCTCTCTGGTTACCGGGGTCGGAGGGGGCAGATTGTCTGAGTAGGGGCGATTCAGGGGAAACAGTGTGTCATTGGAAGGGATATGGCGTTACTGACGCCAACTTGGCGTAGCTTCATTCTGTGAGTAGGCTTCGGGTAAGTCAGACGGAGAACTGCCTAAGACATGGCGTCCTCGCCCGGCAGACACATGGGGTAAGACAACTTTTATAATAAATCTACCAGCTATCCATTCTCTTGCAGTTTTAATTATGATAGTGTAGAGTTCCTTTCCTCTCCCTTCAGCCAGATAATATGTTGGTGTAAGACTATTTTGTAAAGTTAACTTAGCTGCGTCCTCGTCGTTGCCTCTTAAATTAAAGTTTCCTTTGTTTGATTAACGATCCCTCTCGCAAGCGAGTAGCTCTCCTCTGAAGTTAAATAATAATTTTTATGTGAGGCATACGACAATATGCCTCTGGATATCATCCAACGAATTGGATTTTACACGATGGTGCTCCAGCTATTTCAGTATATAGTTCGTAAGCTTTTGAATGATCAATTTCTGCAAGCACGGATTGGTCAAGCGGGACCCATTGCATGGCCTGCTCGATCGCTCGATTTGAATCCAATGGATTTCTTTGTCTGGGGACATTTGAAGTCCTTGGTTTATGCGACTCCTTTACACGATGTTGACATTTTGAGAGGACGTATTCAAATACGAAACACACAAGGGATTTTCAACAGAGTACGCCAGTACATGAAACGCAGGCTTACTGCATGCATCGAAGCAAGAGGAAGCCATTTCGATCAAAATTTTAACTTTCGATTTTGTGTTGTAACTCTGAAAAAATGATTTTGTCAGACCCATGTCCATATGAACTTTTTTTCATTGTTTTGATGTCAGAAACACGTCCCCCAAATATATGACACCAATAAAGATACACCCTGTATAAATAGAGATAAGTAGACACGGTTATGCTCTCGTCTAGCATAAACATAGAAGCGCTATCGAAAAATAAACTTTCCCTTCTTCCAAACTCTGAACATTCTGGAACTCTGTGGAAGATTCAATTGGCTATTTAAGTGAGCGTTCTCGCGAGTTGGTAAGTTAGTGAGTTGGTGTGTGCGTTTCTGATACATCAAGGAAGGTTCTACGAGTGCATTTGTAACGACAGTTGTATCGTTCGGCGAGTTAAAATTAAATTAAATTGAGTTTTATTTATGGACGCTCTTTAACTACTATGGTTCTTAGCGTTCCATTCTATGTTGGGCGTGAAAGACCGATAATTTTGCTCAGAGGCCTCTTTATCAGACTTGAGGTTCTTTTAGGTACCATAAATCTACGACACGGGACCACCGGCTTTACTTCCCTTCCGAAGGAAGCCATGCTAAGGATTTTTACGCCCGAAAAAATCCTCGCCGTCCGCCGGGTTTGAAACCGCGACCTCGGGAACTAGAGGCTAGCACGGTACCACTAGTCCACGGTTCGGTGAGTGCTGCTACTGTGAGGGATTAGAGACGTTTAATGTTCGCTTTCTCAGAGAGTGAACCATTCAAAGAAGAGATCGCTTCACGCGTATTTCAAGTGAAGTGATACGGCTGAGCGTTTTCAGTGCGACACTTTGATGCCACTCCCAGCTTTAAATGTTTGGAACATTTAATGTTTCATACTGTGTTGATGAGTTTGTCATCAAGTAGCTCGTTCTGCGTTGTCTCGTGCACCAGCTGCTCTAGTGGTATAACTATGAGTTCTTTATCTCAGCGTATGCGCGAGTGTATTTTGAAAGGATAGCACCAGATTAGTTAGCCGATAAATTTTAATGTTAATTAAAATGTTCAGTTTGGGAAGAGTCGCCGAATGTTGGATTTACGAATTAATTACTTCTGTAACGATCATTAAGCGAAGAGTTAAGGCTCAGAAATGTTGCTCGTAAAATCCCGCTGAATAGCCGCTAAATCTTTCTAACGCCGGCGTATTCATGAGCGCTGCACAACTTAACAAATTACACACGAGAGACCCAAATATGTTACAAATGTTTACACGAATGTGTGTGATTTAGAATGTGTGCTCTTTTCTTAACTGCCCACATATCAGTAGCCGTACAAACTTCCTTCTCATGCGATCCAATCTTAAAATCCTGCGTATGCGTCTATTACGTTGTTGCTAAGCCGTACCTTTCACGTTTCTAATTTATAGAATTGCTGCCTACGTGACTTTTCAAACGTACTGAACTAAACCCAAACTGCATTCCAAGAAGCTTTGAGCTAATTTGTTCTACACTGGGCTGTTTCTAATGCCTTCTTCACATGACGTGGTAATTAATTATTTATTTGCTGACAAATCTTTCAACCCAGGCTCGTTACATTTTGCACTAGTTTAATATAATGAAATTATTTATTGCAATTATTTTTTTATCTTAGTGTATTTTGTTTATTTCATTGTTTATATCTTTCCATCGATAATTAGCTAGATTATATTAGCGAAGTGACAGTGAGAACTTAGTGAAGTGACAGTTAAAAAACAGATAAAGTCACAATATTGAGTTAAGTCGACTTTCATTATGTTGGTAGGTCACAAAAACCTTACTTATACATGGTTAACTGTCTGTCCGCATTGCGCTGGTACAGTAAGGGGATGAAAACAAGAATAGGGTGGTTACTCAAAGACATGTATAGCCTATTATTTTCCTTGTACTAAAGCGTAAGCATTCAAAGTTTTGTCCACATTGGTCAAATGCTACCAGTTTGTACACTGTATAGTTTGGTCTTTAAAGTGACGAAAATAAAGTAAGTTAAATATTTCGGAGAGCGATATAATTGAAAAATATGGATCACGTGGCTTTTGGAGATAGTGATTATTTGATAACTCCTATTTCATAATTGTATACTATTTTGACCAGATGCTTTAAACAGATGGCTTAACACTCCAACCATAACCAGAATAAATTGTACTTGTCATCATTTATAAAAATATAAGAGTAATAAATAGAGAATTATAAACTCTTAGGGATAAGCGACCGTGCTTAGTTGACACAGAACCATTTCCTGCGTTTTATGATCGAAAGTAGTATTACACATCATTTAAAGAAAATTAACCACTAAGCTTCCACTCCTTTCCACTCCTAGAGATCACTCATTTTCATTTATAGCCTTATAATTTACTCGAAACGTAGGACAATTTAATCAGAGGGATTATATGAATAGTCGGACAATATATCCTTCCATTAGCCTTTCATAAAAATTCAATAAATCGTTTACATAAATACTGTTTTCTATATTTTACATATGTAAATCAGAATAAATATCTCCAAGCAATGAGCTCATTCACGTAGCACTATTGATGTAATGCACAGAAGGCTCATAAGAAATATAAGAATGATTATTTAAATTTTAAAAATCTGATGTTATACTCACACGACTTTCTCTACTCTTGTACAAACTATTCTTACAAACGCTTATTCTCCATGTACTTCATGTTAATTCAGATAAACATTTGCAGAAAATTATTCTGCAAATAGTAAAACGTATTGCTAATTTTCTTGTAGGTACAAGGAGAATATGTTAGGCTTTAAGCGATAGTCAAATTTTTTAAGAGCTGGTTGCCATGTGGAGCATTCCATTCTCTTTTGCATGTCCAGGACATAAACAACGAACAACGAATTCCCATTTGAGAAAAGTATAAGTATTGGGAAATTCAAACAAATAATATCTCGGAATATATCGGAAATGGTTCACTTCACAAAAAATGTATACTACCTAAATTGTGAGTTTTAACGAGCTCTACATTTTTGTGTAGGAAACGTTTGTCTCTCTCTTACGGTTTACCAGTTATGCAAAAAAATTCAGAAAGAAGAGGACTTTTGGGGACATTTGCTGAAAATTCAAGATATACATGTTATTTTTCATGAAAATATCTTAAATATATGATATTTTAATTAAAACCCTTACAACCATTTTTGAGAAAATCAAACTTTTTAAAAGTATTCCATGTAAAGGGTAGTTTGGGATGGGGGTATTTTCTTGAAAATCTTTGTGTTGCATCTTTGAGAAATACTGAACCTAAATATAAGTTTAATGTTTATCCACTTTTCGTTTTTGAGTTATGCTGTTCACAGACACCCAGACAAACACACAGACCTTTTTCTAAAAATGCGTTTTTTTATTCAGGGCGCCTAAAAATATGTATTTCCGATGAAATCTCGATATCAAATTGGTAGTTGGAATGCAATACTTCCCCTGCTTACTATAAGTAGTAGGGAAAGTAATATATAAATTGTATATCCTAACAAGTGTTACGTTTTAGTGAAGCTGGTTTTCTTTATTTCTATACCTTCTCGGTTTATACAAAGTTTAACTAACAGTGATGAATGCTTGAACAGCCACTCTTTGAAAATTGAGGACATACATTTTAATTAAATTATTACAAGCTGAGATATTATTGCATGCAATTAAATGAGTAAACGAAGCATAATACACACAATGATTTTTCAAAAAAATGTTGGATGGTTTTAGTGAGTTTCAAATTTTACACTAACATCGAAATATCGAAGCTGTATATAGAAAAACAGAAATTTCTTTATTTGACGAGAGTAATTATTTAGGGTATCCTTATAATCCCAAACTTGGAGAATGTAAACTCTATTTTGCATAATTTTCCAGCATTCCCTGAATATAATCGCCTTAATAGAAACACCTAACGCATGCAGGCATTAATCCAAACATTACACAGAACTAATCCCTCTTCCAGTTGGCTGCTTCAAAAGGACTCTTTGACACCATTGTTTGCTGAGCTGGACACATGACCCTGTCGCATCCATCAATGCATGAGTGATTCTGGCCCTTGCCCACCATCCTAGTGTAAATTTAAAGGACGCCTACACCAAGGCAAACTTTCCGCTACTTTGCATTCTGTAATGCTGTAGGTGACGTTGGTAGACCACTCATTCTCACTCAATCAAGCCATCTCAGAGACAAGTGACAGGTGACTGGCAGTAATAAGCAACTTATCCTAGGATTTAATAGCGAGTTAATTTCCCACCTCAGAATGCAGTGCTAGGAGGATTACTTCCTTACATACAGAGTTATACAAAGTAAACATTTGGAGCCTGTGCCTAAACAGACACCAAATCTATAATGTAACAACAAATGTTGCAGATAGCACAACATGTGTGGACTCCAGATTAAATTCATTCTTAACCAAACAATCTAATATACAGACAGTCAAAACTGCCGAAAAGTATTATTAAACTTTCTATTTGAAAGTATTCTAGAACCAAAAATTTACGATATCAATCATTGGAACTTACGAATCAGCAGCTTTTCATGGATACTGACCGGGGCCTATCACAACCCCCAGCTAGTCCATTTCAGTGTTTGCAGCCCGAAGGCCAGCTGAGAGTACACATAGCCAAATAGTTAAATATGTACAAAAATTTAAACTATATGCATTCACCATCACGAATAAGGGCTGTTGTACCTTGCCACCAGTAGTACATGGCCGTCAGGCCGTAGTGAGCCGCAGGGAAACCACAGAATCCTCTGGTTTCGGCATTTGACATACGATTAGTCTAGGTTGGGTGTGAATTGTACCCCAGCTGAATACGAGGATCCTGAAAATATGGATTCGACTCTAATCTTTATCATTTTGTACATTCCTTCAACCCTGCTCAACCCTTCTGCACTACCTAATTGTTGGAATCAGGAGTATCACCATTCTTCTCAACGACGCTTAAAACTACGGATTCGACATTTACATTGGTCGGTTTTTTTTATTATTTATATATGCCACCCCTTTCCAACCCTTCAGTATTGTTTTCCAGATTGTTAGTTTTGTGCGTAATTAGGTTGAAATTGTTTCAAGTGTTAAAGTCTGATGCCCGAACATACTTACATATATACATTTTATATCGTGTATTGATTGTAGAGGGTTTATTAAGTGTTAGTAATTACTGATTAGCTAAAAGGGAATAATTTAATAAATAATTTAATACCACATTCAAGAATAAATCATGCATTTTTTATTTAAAATTTAAAATATTCATATTCGCTGGAATATGCCTTAAAATGTATTATCAAACACTGTTCAAATTTCCTGTGAAAGTGTAATTTAGAAAGTATATAATTTCCCATATCTTTAAATATATAAAACCTGATGTTACATTCTCTTACTTTCTCAACCTCATATCGATTATTAGTGTATATATAGATGATTCTTACGAAAGCTTGTTTTCCTATCTACTTCATTTTAATCGAGGTAAATCTTTCCGAAAATAGCAACATTACACATTTCGTTATAGATACAAAGGGAACACCGATAGTCAAATGTTTAAGAACTGGACGCTATACTCTTCCCATGGCTTTGCGAGAAACAGGAAATCGACAGGACATAAAAACAATAAGTATTGAATGATTCAAACCGTTAATAACGGATACCTCGAAAATGGCTGACGCTATAAAAATTATTTGAAATAAATTTCCTGTTTAAAGAGACCTATATTTTTTTTGTGTAGTACGTTTTCGTCTGTCACTTTAACGTTTACCAGTTATACAAGATAATACAAAGTTATTTCTGAACGGAGAGGACTTCACGAGTTATTCCCAAGAAATTCAAGATATACACTTTGTCTTATAAATACATTCAATATATTCCATTTTAATGGAAGTCGTTGCAGCCTTTTTTTAGAAAATAGAAAATTTCGAAAAATTATCCATGTACAGGGTAGTTTTGGGTAGGGAGATTTTCTTGGAAATCTTCGTGTCGCTCTTTGGAAAGTATTGAACCTAAATACAAAGTTTAATATTTATACGACTTTTCGTTTTGAGATATGCGTTCACGCGCGCATACACACACACACACACACACACACACACACACACACACATAGAGGCCTAGACATTTTTCTAAAAATGCTTTCTTGCATACAAGGGTCATCAAAACATGTATTTCCGATGAAATCTCGGTATCGAGATCTACCACGTACGTGATAAAGACAGTAAAATGAACAAGCATTTTGCATATAAATCTGGGGCCTAGTTATAAGCGTACCTACTCGTGATGGATTTGACCACTTCTTAGATGGGATGAGGGTTGGAGGTGCAGGATGCCTGTCAAGATTGAGGTTGGGGGAGTGAAAAATCTCAATGCATGTTTTGCTCCTCGACGGCTGCTGGTCAGGTTTCAACTGCCCTTCTGCAGCGCGAAATGGGTTTTCCAAAACTATGTTTATTTGCGAGGTTACTATTTTAATTTTGAGTCCAAGCAGCTCTTGGAAGGGTTGTATATGGGGTTCTTCATTCCGGAGGTCCACGGTATTATATCGGAACTCTCCTTTTCCTATAGGTAAATGATTTTCACACCAGCTTAAATGCACTGCCTAAATGGTTCATGGGTACTATAGTATTTCACAACAACACGCTTTCCTCTTCTGGCGCCCGAGGGTACGTTTACTAAGCTTTCCAGGTTCCCAAGGGAATGAAATAGGCTATGGAAAGTAACTTTATAAATTAAGCAACATCTTAAATAAAAAACTGATATACAGGTTACACCATTTAAATTGAGACTGTACAATATTACAATATCCCCAAAACTAAGCGTTTTAGAAAGAAGTGTAATTGATAAAAGTTGCTTGATGTTATGGGGGAAAGTACATGTCATTAGTCGTATTTTGTTTGGAGGACATTATAAAGTCATTTTAGCTTCAAATTAAATTTTAAATGGGAACCTTCAGCAAGGGTCAAGTTAAATTGACCCTAAAATGACCATCACAACCTCCTCGAAATAAAACACGACTAAAGGCATTTACTTTTCGCCATAATATCAAGCAACGTTTATTCAAGACTTTCTTTCTACAGCGCTTAGATTTGGAGATATTGTACAGTATCAACTTAAATGGTTCACCACGTATTACAAGCACACGACTTTATCAACGACAAATTCAATACATCTGTTTGGTTGGATCAGTTGGTTAGCCGCCGGCCTTCTGATCCCAAAGCCGCGGGTTCAAACTCGGCCCAGGCTTTTAAGCGTGTTTTTACAAAGACGCATTTGAGCAGCTGCTCCAAATTCTGGGGTTTGAAATTCATTCTCACTAACATGCCCTATGGCATTAAAGTAAAAAAGACATAATAGACAGCTGCATCATTCCTCTCTTACTATATGGAGCTCAACAGGCAGAGAAATAAAAATGTTAGAAGCATGTCAAAGGAAAATGGAGAAAAACATTCTTGTCAGTCCTCATGATAGAATTCGCAATGAAGATCTAAGAAAGATGGCAGGCATCAAAGATGTAGGAAAATCAGCCATTCACACCAAATGGAAGGGGCAGGTCACGTCATGAGGATGGACTACACCAGATGGATACACAAAAGAGCAGCTTTGAACCCAGCAACCACCCGCAGAAAACTATGACGTCAGAGAAGAAGCTGGGAAGGTGTCCTAAAACTCCACTTTGGGACCAACTGGACTACAAAGGCTAAGGACCGAAGGGAATGGACACTACTGGCAGAAGCAACCATACAGGAGTGAGGATCTTTCTCGATCTGGTTAAATGGGATCGCCAGAACACCTACCTTGCCAGCCAAGAAGCGCTTGGTTTCCAGGAATTATACGGGCTAATTTTTTAAAATTCGGCACACCGGAAGCGCTGATATGAACGTGGCAATTGTGACCCAGGGGCTATGGCCCAAGGTTATCGGGAGGTTCGTGCGAACACCGAGCGCGATATCCGCAGATAAGTGAACCTTCTGGAAGCTTTATCTCCCCCTTCCTCCAGAAAGTATGTCAAAATAATTCTACAACGTTCCAGAACCTTATGGAAGGTTTCCACTGGTTACATAAGCGAGCGCTATTGCGGAAGCAGTCCCGAGCCAGTGCGGGTCGGCAAGTTACTTGGGTTGCGTCGGACAATCAGCGAGCGAGTTGCAGAGCGCATTTGCGGTGCGATATCATGTGAGATTCTCCGAGCGAGCAGGTGACTGCTGCTGTACCGTGCAGTGAGTGCTACTACGGAGCGGGAGACTGGAGGTCTTGTGTTTGACTTCCGAGTGAAGTGAACGTTTTGGAAGAGGAGGTTACGTCGCAAGGAAGAAGTGAAGTGACGGAAAGCTGAACTAGTTCACTTTAGTGAAGTGACAGAGCGAAGTGAACTCTCAGTGAAGGTGAACTGAATAAAAACAAAATAGCGACAGTGAGAATTGAGAGAAGGTGACAGTTGAAAAGTTACTATACATGCACACACGTATTTACATACACATATGGACTCCATAAACTAGAGTATTCATACAAACCTGCTTCTTTCTATCCAAGTTATGTTAAGAGACAGTTCTGTTTAACAATGACTTCATATAAGCAACAGTTGCTGGTTACAACATGGAAAAACAACATTCAATGTCTGTTCTTGGTAACAATTTCGTGCTATGTAAAGAAAGAAAGAAAAGCAAAGTATAGCAAACTTTTAAGCATTCCCGTTAGATGCACATACACTTGGCAGAGGTGTAAACTTCAATCTTTCTATTCGTGAAATGAACAATACTTTCTTTGTTGAAACATAAAAGGTAGATTATCATAGTGCTGTAGGAAATCAAACCCAGAAATATCAGTAGTCCAGTAGATACAACCATAGTGTTAATAAGATTAACATGGCTTTGTTTCCGAGCCGCTTATCGCTTAGAGCTCGTGTCAGTGCAGATTACTCCCTTCAATAAAATTCTTCACATAGCCAATAACTATACTCCCTTTATATAATGCCTTCATTTTATGCCAAAATGACAACCACCTGATATGCGTATCGGCCTAGACGACAGTGATCTCGGTATTATGTCACTGCGCAGCAGGACCTGTCAAGGGTACGTTTATCAGCTGTGAGCTGTTTGAGTCGTTGCTTTGTCTTCGTGTTGTGCAGATTTTCGAAAAAACGTGTGCTGTGTGTGAAAATATTAGGAATTTTATTCTCTTAATGGTCCACGGAAACGTCTGCCAATAAATTCACGCTTAAACTGCGTATTTTTATGCACAATACACACGTGAAAACTGAATCATGTAGACAGGTGTATAGACAATTTCAGCAGCAATTTCCTGGTTATCCAGTTCCGAGCAGAGACACTGTGAGATGTTTGGTCAATAAACTTAGAACAGCGGTATCACAGAACGCTAAAAAATAAAGTTTATAGAAAAAAATCCCTACACTCTATACGAACTTAAGGACAATATGGACGCAGAAATTGTGAAGATTACGTAAGAAGAACTTATGCGTGTGAATGGTAATTTATCCAACAATGTCAAGAATGTCTTTGCGCACAGGGTGACCACTTTCAACAATGCTTATAACAGGGTTAGTACTCATTACATCTGTGTTAATAACACTCTTGAGTAAGTAATGCGAGGGTTACGAAATTGAAAAATACCCACAGTGTAGAAGACTGTGTGCGGAGCACGCATTCGCGCGATCCGCGGCCTTGGCATAAAACGAAGGCACATCGTTGCCACATTCGTTCCAGTATGAAGATTGTTTGCACTGAAAGCAGAACAAACGTGTCAACACTCCAGTCGACAGATAGGTTTATGTTGGATAGATAAATAGCATTTGAAAAATCGAAGTTAACATAATGAGCGCAACCATAAAGATAACACTTAGCATTAACTTGCGACACTGTTGTTTGTGTTTTGACATAACATTGTGTTCAATGTGATTGACAGAGAATCTTTATAATATGAAGACGTCGATGTACTTGTATATTCTAAAGTTTCGTAGCATTGTGTGATTAGGATATTACAGTAATTAGTGTTCGTTAGTGTCTCGAAAGTGCCTCTAAACGCGTGGAAGCACAATGCTCATGCGGGAGATAGAGTGTTAGCGACCATTACTAGTAGGCAGTTAAGCTATAGTGCGTACCAGATAGGAAGTAATGTGATCCGCTTGGCGGTTGTGAATTTTGGTTTTCAGTTTTCCTTCAGGAGGGTACGCAGCAATACCTAATTGAGATAAAAATAGATAATACGGTGTTTAAATTGAACGTATGAAGATTATTACTTGCTCTTTAAAACTACGTTGCATTATTTTCCTAAATACTCCTACATAATTATCTCCAAATCTCTCACTAGCTAATTCCAAACTCCTGAGCTTATACCCCTTAAGGTATCGTATTAATCTTAAGAAAATATGGACTTGTCCCTGCCTAATTCAGACCAAGGACGTTTTCTATTCGGATTAAGAAACATTCGATTTCATAATTGCATTATTTCAGAAACTTTGAAGATGATGGATTCTATTTTATCTCATCCAGCATTTTTTTTTAAATATAGGCAGCTACATATTTTCGAATTTTCTTTCTCTGGAAACGGCGATTTGTGATATTGTTTTAAACCAGTGCAGTGTTATGTTTGCTTCCCATTAATAAATAGAATCGTTTATAATTATGTAACAAATTATACTGTTTGTGCTATTAAATTTCATCTAGGTAATATAATAAAATGTAAATAAAGTCATCTATCCGTCTTATTTATTTCAGCCATTGTTTGCAGCTGTTACCTCTATATGCTAAGGTATAGAGAGCGGGACTCGTCAACAGCTGTTCTGGTGATCCTCGTATCTCCCTACACGAACGGGTCAGTCGATAACGGAAGGCGATTTCGTTCGTATGCAAAAGCAATTAGCTTTTTGGTGGAATTGCAAGCAGCAGGCAGGCTTTAACAAATCGTTGGAACCCTACGATGGTGGACTAACCGTCTACTCATTCAGGAATTAACCTTAAATCTACATTTGGTGATCACTGGGCAATTCAAAGTGGGCGCTTTGATTGTATTATAAATATTATAGCATTTTTAGACCGGATAAGTCATTGTATTGCGCAAACAAAAGCGATGTCATTTTTCAAAACATAGGGAAAATGTTTCCGTTCTCTTACTCTATAATATTTCTTCGACAAATAAAATTAATATCTTTGAATAACGGCGATTACTTGCATAGCACATCTTTCATACATCAAATGTCGGACGGTTTTGGGCCCAAGGTTTCTGAGGCTATGTTGTTGGAAGGTGCCTACTGAAGACACGATTGTCAAATATCTTCAAGGTTTCACATAAAATCCCCATAATTATGAATTGAACATGGATCTACTCCTTAATTTTTATTTTCTCTACTACGTATAGTAAGTAGGGAAGGTACTGCATTCCACCCAAAAATTAGATATCGAGATTCCACCGGAAATACATGTTTTGAGGTGCCCTGAATCCACATGAAGCATTTTTAAAACATGTCCGTGTGTGTGTCTGTCTGCCTGCCTGTGAACAGCAGAACTCAAAAACGAAAAGTCGGATAGATACCAAATGTGGTATTTAAATTTAGTATTTCCCAGGGATGCGACACGAATATTTTCAAGAAAATTCCCCAACACAGACTACTGTTTACATGGAAAAATTTCGAAACTTTTGATTTTCCCAAAAATGGATCTAACGATTTTGATTAAAATATATGTTTGAGATATTCTCATGGTAAATGAAGTTTATATCTTGAATTTTCTGGGAATGTCACCAAAAGTCCTCTTCATTGTGATATTCTTTCTCATAACTGATAAACCGCAAGAGAGAAAATTTTACTACACAAAACATGTAGATCTCGTTAAAACACAATTTATGTCATACATTTTTTAAAGTATTTTTTATGGTCGAGTGACCTATTCCGAGATATACCTCGTTATTTGTTTGAATTTTCCAACGCTTGTGCTTTTTCTCAAATGGGAATTCGTTTCTTCTTTTTTATGTCCTGGAAATGCAAAGAGAATGGAATGCTCCATATATCAACCTGCTCTTAAAATTTTTGACTCGCTGAAAGCTTACCATATTCCCCTTGCACCTACAAGAAACTTAGCAATAAAATAATTCCTGCAAATGTTTGTCTCGATTAACATGAAATAGATGGAGAGTAAACGTTTGTAAAACGTATATGCAAGAGTACAGAAAGTCATGTGAATGCAACACATCAAATTTTTTAATTCTGAATTTTCTTTGTTCAAAATTCTTCTCCAATAAGCAATAGCATTTCAACAGCTACATTCGAATACTTTTTTATAGTGTGATAGCTTGAAATTTATAAATCAAGGTTTTATGCAACAAAATGGAACTATGGAATGCAAAAAGAAAGGACTAACACAAATTCCGTTGTACACCCAACAAAAAGGTGCTTTTAATTTTTCCTAATTAAAATGTTTATAATGGTTTAAAGTTTGAAGTCATTTTTAAAAGACACTATTAATATACGCTTGTGCAGTGTTTCACATTATCACAAATTTATCAATAAAATCAAAACCTCTAGCGAGATTACTATGAAATACCGCACTCTTGGCCAAAACGCTAAACGAAGTGTTTCAACTAATCATTTTAAACACCTCCCTAGCATTTGATAACTTTTTTGCAATCCTCATTTGTTTTCCGCATAGATATTCAAAGTTGCTTCGTCAAAACCACGATACCGAACAACAAACAGTACGTAGAAGCAGTTCCATCGATTGATTTAGTATATTAATTAATATTTTATTGTATATATTTCTTATAATCTTTATACATTTTTTTTAAATCCTGGGATAGTCAATTAAATCCCACTGGAGATTTTATCTCCCCTAGAAAACTTGCTTCTTCACCTCATAGTTTCGTTCACTATTAGTTTCCGGAAACTGTTTCCATTTACAACCCTACCACCCCTAAATTAGAAAATTAAGGTCTAACCTCAAATACAGCCTATCTTTTAATTTAGAAGGATATTTTTCCCTAAACTTTTCCTATTTCTCTCTTTTCTTCCTATGCTGATGTTTGCCTATAGTTGTTGGTAATAAAATTTAGGTTTCTTCAAAAAGTATCGCTTCAATATCAAGCAGCATGCCTTACCTGCGTACGAGGACGGATCGAAATCTAACGCATAATAATTTTTTTACAAAAAAATTAATAGTTAAAACAACGAAAAAAATCACAAATGAACTTTTACCTTTTACCAGCTTTTTCACATAGTCGCCAAGTTTCCCAACACATTTCTCCCATCGTGATACCAGTTTCAATATGTCCTGTTCGTAGAAGTCCGTTTCCTTGGAGTATAGCCATCCGCGGACTGTTGATTTCACTTCACACATCTGTCGCAAAGTATTGGCCGGCCAGGAATTTCTTCATTGGACCAAACAGATGCAAGTCCGACGGTTCAAGGTCGGGACTTGCTGGATGCTGGGGCACCTCCCAACCAAATTTGATGATTCTTTTACGAACAGCAGCAGCAACATGTGCGGCGAGCATTGTAACGAAGTATTTTGGCATCGTAAGCATTCATGTTGTGACGTTTGTCACAAAAGGCACGACGCAAAACGTCACCAAAGTTTTCATGTAGGCTGCAGCATTAACAATGGTCCCGTGTTCAGAAAAGTCCACCCATACAACACCATGCATTTCCCAGAACACCGTCACAAACACTTTCCTAACAGATTGAGTCACTTTGAATTTTTTCTTCACTGGGGAACCAGCATTTTTCCACTCCATACTTGCCTGCTTGGTCTCGGGGGTGTAGTCATCACCAGTGACGTTTGCTCTGGAATGTGTTGTTTAAGGTTCTGGTCCTCTTGCTGCCTCTGCACCTATGCCTCCCAATGTGCATGCTGTGGTAAACTGAAATTTAATATTTAGTTGGTAAACCTTTTGGCCTCAGCCCAGTATGTAATAATATCGTACACTGCACCATAGAACATGTTGAATTGTCGCGATAAGTTTCGCAGTTGGACACGCTGGTCGTTCAAAATTGCCGCCTCAGTGCCTCTGACATTCTGCGGGATTGTAGCTGTTACCGGTCTCCCGGAGCGTGGCAAATCACCAAGGTTCACACGGCCCTCTAGGAAGAATGCACACCACCTGGAGACATTGCTAAGGTCCATACAATCATCCCCATACACGCCACGCATATCCCTGTGAACATCACTCGGTTTATGTCCCTTGGCCCACAAATCCTCTCTGCTCTTCACACGTGGACGACAGTAACAGTCGCGTCATCTTTGTTGCGTAGTTCACGCTTCTCTCGCTGAAGCAGCACATGAAACGAAAAATACCCTCTGTAGTGAAAACTTCAAACTATATCGTGTGAAATTGCAACATTCCAGCTGCAATACCAAGACAGAAAAAACTATTATGGGTTACCTTTGGATTTACCCTCATATTTTAGCTTTCGATGATAATTTAATTTCGCTTTAAAACACTGTAATTTGGAATTTGTGTGTTCCTTTTAGACTCGTAATATTATCAACGCAAATACCATGCATTTAGTTGAATTTAATTATCGGAAACAACCGGCACTTGTGATAGTAATCTTACTAACACCGGCCTTAGCCTACGGCGATGTATCAGTTCGTAATTATTATAGATTCACATTCCTCCATGGTAAATTAGCTGAGTAAACAATAATACGTTTAGTCCAGAAGGTCGCATGTTTGCCTCTGAAAAGGTTAACAATTTTATTGGAATTTATCGTTAGAGAAAGTTGTATTTTAGTTATATTTTTAATTAAAAAATTTTACGAGTTCTTCAGGTTATCTAAAACCTGAAACTGGCGTTGTTTTTATTCCATGTCCCTCATTCTTGCAAAGATTGGATAGATATTATTCTGAAAGCACAAATTGAGGATTTCTAGTTAATTGATTTTGTTTTTGTCAGAGCTCTTTAATGAATCAGAAGTGTACACGTATGGGCTGTGAAACCCATTTTAAAGGTAAAATAGCATAAATAATTAGGATAATAATTTATAATACGTAAGAAAGTATTAATTAGCGGACAGCTACATGTAAACTAAAATATATTCATGGAACTTGTTTCCATCATCTTCTAAACTTTGAGCTAAAAGGGGAAATAACGGCTCCGGAATATGTAGGATAAATCATATCCTATAAACATGATCAATCCATTATTTGGACGATGTCAGATCTAGAGTAAAATCAAATATCATATAACAGTTTTGGTAGAGAGAAGTAGCATAAGTGAATAACAATTACTGATCTTCTTTATTTTATTTATTGATCATTCACAAAAGTACATACCAAACAGAGATAAAAATCTACCATACGAGGGCGATACTGAAAATATTTATAACGCCATGTTTCTAAAAACAAATGAAATTTGCTTGTTTGACAGCTACTTTCTAATGCTTTGCGAGTTGATTGCCGTGTAGTTGGATATGCTCTAATAGTTTGTTGGTCATTTAAAGATTTTGAGTTTACCCAAAAATGAATTTGACTAGAGAACATTTCCGGGCTATAAGGGTTTACTACTTTAAATACTCATTAACGTCTAAAGAATGTGAAGATGGCTTAGAAATGGATTTGACGAAAAATCTCCAACTAAGACAACAATTTAGAATTGGTTACAGCGAATTCAAAAGGAATCGGGTTTTGTTAATGATGAATTTCGTGAAGGACACCCAAGAACTGCTGTTGCTAATGAAAATATTGGCACTGTTCGAGCACTACTTGAAGAAAATCGGGGGACATCTTATGAATTTATTCGGGCGAGATTGGGCATTGGCAAGAGTCAAATCCAAAACAGTTTACATCAACGGTAAGACGTGTGAAAACTTTGTTGTCGGTGAATTCCAGACAGTCGGTTCAATGGGTCTTTCAAACAGAACCTAAGCCTGCAAAATTTTGAACGAAGTGCTGGTAAGAAAATTATGCCTGTTTTTTTTTCTAGGACAACCACATTGTTACTATAGCATAAGAAGATAACGTACCGTTACTGCCGATTGATGCACAAATGTTTCAAAAAGTTCGTGAAAAACGCCCTAAAGGAAAATAGTGTAACATCATGACAAGGCATCGTAGTATACAGCAAAACTAACAACTGAGTGTCTGGATTCCTTAAATGTCAGCACTATGGGCACTCTACCATACAGCCCTAAACTAGTATCTTGTGATTTTTTTTGTTTCCGAAAATTAAAGATAACATACATGGAATCATTTTTCGTCATCAGATGAAGCAATGTAACATTACAAAAGCCAGGATTCTGAAGTGCCTCAGGAAGAGTGGCATCATTGCTTTAATGATTGAATGAATTGAATTTTGAAGTCAATTCAATTCAAAATTTAATTCATAGAATGCCAAAGTGTATTCATTTTTAGGGGGAATGTTTTAAAAACCATAAAATATTTAACTTTTTAAAAAACTAATCCTTGTTTGATTTTCTAAACTTTTCAGTATCGTCCTCGTAGAAATAACTGGCGTGCGTAATAAAAACGCACACACGACCAAACGCTATATGTCTGACTATAAATACCTTCTTTTGGCTAGGAGAAATTCACATACGCCTAGCCTAAAGAAGAGCATATAATGTATACAGGGTATTCAAAAAGAAGGAACAGATTTTAAATATTAATTTTTAATCAACAACAATAGACAGCGACACATGTGACACATCATTGAATAGAGGAAAGTTCAAAGTTTTAAGCCCCACCTCTTAGTTCCATTCAGTTCCTACAGGGGCGCTGTGTTTATGAGCAAATGGCGACGCCACAGAAAAAGTTGTGTGTGCTGCAAAGAGTGAATCCATTGTTTTATTTCAGCGCGCATTTCGTTGTAAGTTCAACAACCAGTCACCTCGTCATAAATAAATTACAATTGATATTATAAATTCGTAAAAGATGGTTGAATATGCAAACGGAAAAGTACTGTGGTCCTCGCATAACAAATGGTGCTCATTTTGAACACACAAAATACAATTTTGAACTATTCTCTAGTCAGTGACGTATCGCATGTGTTGCCATCTGTATCATTCATTAGAAATAAGCATTTAAGGTCCGTTCCTTCTTTTTACTTTCTCTACTACGTATAGTAAGTAGGGGAAGTATTGCATTCCACCCAAAAATTCGATACCGAGATTTCACCGGAAATACATGTTTTGAGACCTCCTGAATCCAAAAAAAGCATTTTTGGAAACATGTCCGTGTGTGTGTCTGTGTGTGTGGTTGTGTGTGTGTGTGTCTGTGAACAGCATAACTCAAAAACGAACAATCGGATAAGCACCAGACTTGGTATTTAGGTTCAATATCTTCCAGAGATGCGACACGAAGGTTTTCAAGAAAATCCCCCCACCCCAGACTACCCTTTACATGGAAGATTTTTCGCAAATTTTAATTTTCTCAAAAATGGTTCTAACGATTTTGATGAAAATATCATATGTTTAGGGTAATGTCATGAGAAATGAAATGTATATCTCGAATTTTCTGGGACTGTCTCCAAAAGTATTCTTCATTGTGAACGACTTTTGCGTAACTGGTAAACCATAAGAGATAGACAAAATTTTACTACACAAAAAATGTAGATCGCGTTAAAATACACAACTTATGTCATATACATTTCTTTTGTTGAGTGAACCGTTTTCGAGATATTGCTTGTTATTTCCTTAAATTTTCCAATACTTATACTTTTTCTCAAATGCGTTATTCATTTTTTTATGTCCTGGACATGCAAAGAGAATGGAATGCGTCACATAGCAACCAGCGTTAAAACATTTGACTATCGCTTAAAAGCTACCATATTTTCCTTGCATCTACAAGAAAATTACCAATAAGATTGACATCTCGATACCTCGATTAACATGAAGCATATGGAGAATAGGCGTTTGTAAAATTAGGCTGTACAAGAGTAGAGAAAGTTATGTGAGTGTAACACATCAGATTTTTTTAAATAGCTCTGTATATGAAGCAGTAAGGCAGCAATAAGGATTGAAACTAAAGCGATTTCAAAGAACTCGAGATGAGAAGCTGCATATAAGCCCACTGTAATGACGGCTCTGCTTTAATTGACCGCCTGTGGTTGTTCATCTTCAATGAAACAGCTTTGTATATAATGAATAACTACAGGTGGTCAGTTAAAGTACAGCTGTCATTACCGGTGGTCCAACATGCAGCTTCAAGAGTCATTTGACAACACTTTTAGTCTTCAACTCCTGACAGTGCACTAAGAAATAGAGATGACTTCCATCGTATTGCACAAAGCCTGCAGTTCCGCCATAGTGTTTTTTAAAAATCTGTTCACCCTATTCAGATTTCAGTTCCAGATCTCTACCTTACCGTGGTGCCTATGAATGTCACGGATGTTATCGTAATTACTGATGGAAAGATATAAATAATTAAATAAAGAAATAAAAATAGAGAAATAATTGCAATAAATAATTTCTGTATATTTCAATGGGAATGTAATAAGCGTGAGTTAAAATATTTGTCCGGAGAATACGATTAATAGACAGTCAGGTTGAGCAAAGTCATTAGCAACAGCCGAGTAACGAACGCGTTAGCATAAAAGTTCCTGGAATGCAGTTAAGATTGGGTTCTGCACGTTTAAACTGGCATGTAGACGGGAATTCTGTAAATTAGAAAGGGAATGAAATTCTGAGATTCAAGGAGATACCTCATTGTAACAAGTTACGACATGCATACATAGGATATTTAAGATTGGACCGTGCCAGAAGGGATACTGGTAGGATAGTTCTAAAGTAGGCGGAGCTTAAGTTAATAAAAGGGTGCGTATTGCTAACAATAACGTCTTTCTTTCTTTTCATTTGTGTATTTTTAGGGGCTTACAGTCTTTTACGGTGATCTGCAATTCGTAGCTCCTAAAATCGCGCCGGGTTATCAGTTCCTTAGCGGTAGCCGCGAGGGGTTTTGCCGGTAAACTTTTTAGCGACTCACAGAAGGTTACGCTTCTAGTTAATTCTATTGCAGAAACAAATTATTTCAAACCGTAAAATTAATACTGCTGAAGTTAGTAGATACAATAATTAAATTGTTAAAGTTTTGAGTGCTACGATTAATAATCACTTTCATCCTTTATCTTTAAACGGTTGGCAAATCGCTTCAACAGCTAACGTATTAGAAGTGGCGTTATGCTTTGATACCACGCCTACTCATGCCCTGAGAGAAAGATCTCATAGTCAACCACTGTAGCACCGGCAGCAGATCAACAGCAGATATGAGACCGTTTAAAGAGATTTGTGTAGTACGTTTTCGTCTATCGCTTACATTTAGCAGTTATACAAGTTTATACAAAATCGTTTCGAATGAAGAGAGCTTTACTGGCTATTCCCAGAAAACTTAAGGTATATGCGTCATTTGTAATGTAAATATCTTTAACAAGTGGTATTTTAATCAAAATCGTTTTAGCCGGTATTAGAAATTTAAAAGTTTCGGAAAAATTCTCCATGTAGAAGATAGTTTTGGATGGGGGGATGTTCTTGAAAATCTTCATGCAGCATCTTTGGAAGTTGCTTAAATTTGAATTTGGTGTTGGTCCGCGTATTCGCTTTTGGGTCATGCTGTTCACAGTGTTGATACACACACACACACACACACACACACACACACACATGCACTTTTCTAAAAATGCTCTTTTTTTTTTATTCAATGGGCCTCAAAAAATGTGTTTCCGGTAAAATCACGGCTTCGAATTTTTGGGTGGATTGCAATACCCTCTCTACCTATTATGTACGTGGTAGAGAAAGTAAAAATGCAAAAATACGCTCTAATGAAACAAAACTTTTACGCGGTGATTCAGTGAAACAATTTATTCAGCGTGTCCAAAAATAGTTATGCAGTAAAGCTTGGAATTTTTTTTAATTGAGATTGGGAATATTGCGAGTTATAGATCGATAATCAAGTAAAAAGTAGGACCATAACTGTTTTTCGATAACGGAAAATATAATAGCCAAAATTCAAACATACTTGTTTGGGAGGCTAACACCAATTCAGTTTGTTAGAACTGTGTTGTTAAAAAGAAATGTTACGAAACATAGTAGAAGTCAACTCAAGACCAAGGCTGACTTTCTAGAACTATGCTACTAACAAGATGAAGCACCATTCCATTTTTCTATGCCGATAAAAAACTACCTTGACATTTTCCACAGCTTTGACTGATTCCTATCGACTTTTATGGGGGACTTATTGCAGGCTAGGCCTTTGAGCAGACTTTGAAGTTCAAGGGCAGATTTTGAGACCAAAGAAACATTTAACGATATTGAAACTTGCCGAGATTTCTGGTTACTGTATGTGAATACATGTGAACAATGTTGCAGCGCTGATGGAGAGCAATTCGAGGACTTACAAAACTGACAGTGTCATTATCTGTAAAAAAAATCTTGTTACATTCACATGACTTTCTCCACCCCTCAATCGTTTATTAGTGAGTATACAAACTATTCTTGCACAAGTTTATTTTTCAATCAACTTCCATTTTTGAGATAAACGTTTGCTGAAATTGCTGTATTACACATTTCTTTATAAATACAAAGGAGATAACGATAGTCAGCATTTAAGAACTGGAGAATTTGGCCTTAAAAGTCCATATTGACTCAATGCAATCCAAAGAAACAACTGAATATCGAAAAGATTTTAAAAGAATGACAAAGTATTAAACAATTTGAGCTATTAATAGCGGAACCTCGAAAATGGTTTATGATACAGAAACAATTACTTGGAATAAATTGTGTTTTTAAAGAGATTTGCATTTCTTTGTGTGTGTAGTGCGTTTTAATTTATCGCTTAACAATTACCAGATATATACAATTAAACAGAATTAATTCTGCGTTTTCTACATTTCCTGGAAAACCATACCTACCAACATAAATTTGGTGATTTGTAATAACAAAAAGTATTCACTAAGGTGGGAAGTAAAGCCTTGAAGCCTTAAATTATATCCATTTAATAATCATTAATAACACACTTCAGTGAATGGCATATATCGGAACATAACAACATGTGTTATTTTAAAGAATACGATGTGTTACATTCAGATGACCTTTTCTACCGTATAACTTTATTACTGGGTATACAAACTATTCTTACGAAAGCTTGTTTTTCTATCTACTAATTTTTTATACAAATGAAGCTTTCCAAAAGTAGCTAGATCATATATTTTGTTAGGATATAAAGAAAACAGCATTAGTCAAATGTTTAAGAGCTGGATACTATATGCTGGCCTTAAAATTCCATACTATTTCCATGCAATCCCAAGAAACAACTGAATGTTGTAAGAACTTTAAAGAATGTCCAAGAAATGAGCAATTCGAATCATTAGTAACGGATATCTCAGAAATGTCTCATGCCACAAAAAATTATTTGAAATAAACTTTGTGTTTTAAACGTTTATAAGTTATAAAAGATTACACACCATTCCTTCCGAATGAAGAAGATTTCAGAGGCCATTTCCAGAAAAATCAATGTAAGTATACATTTTATTTGTCATGTAAATTTCTTTAATACATAGCATTTTATTCAAAATCGTTAGAGGCAAATTTAGAAAATCAAAATTTTCAAATAATGCTCCATGCAAAGTTTGGTTGGGATGGAATGTGGTATTTTCGTTTTTGAGTTATACTGCTCAGACACACACACACACACACACACACACACACACACACACACACAAACGTACTGGGACAGTCGGACACACGGACCTTTTTCTAAAAATGTTTGTTTTGTTTCATGGGGCCTCAAAACGCATATTTTCGAAGAAATCGACACCGAATGTTTGGGTGGAATACAATTATTTTACTTCCCCTACTTACTATACGTAGTAGAGAAAGTAAAAATTATTGAAAACTCATTAACTGTATTTAAAGTTTTCATACCTCATTCTAGATTTTTGAGGAAACAATGACGGACCCAATTTTCTACGCCTCTTCAATATTTGCATCTACATAATCTGTGCCTTCGACTTCAAATTCTTCTTGAAATACTGAATCTCTGTTATGGTCCATATTATTTTCAAACAACCCGTTTGAGTGGCGCATCAACCCTCAAACAACTGATTCAAAACCTCCTAAGTCATCGTGTTAAAAAAACTGTTGAATTGGCAGCACTGTGTTACCCAAATGGGGGTGACGATGGCTAAGTTCATTAGAAATTGTATTTATTAATCATTCGTTCAAAAAAAATAAACCAATCGTGCAAAAATAATGTGCAATGCATGTGTGTAAAATGCATAAGAGATGCTCCGAAATACAAAAGATGGGACTTCGTTTTCATTTTCTCCCACCATAGTAGGTAGAGTTGATACTGCTGGATTCCACCCAAAAATTCGATATCGAGACTGGCACCCTGAATTAAAAAAAAAGGAGTTTAGAAAAAGATCCGTGCGTGTGTGTGAGTGAGAGAGAGATAGAGAAAAGTCGAATGTACATAAAGCTGGTATTTACATTCAGCCCCTTCCAGGATGCGACACAAAGATTTTCAAGAAAATTCTCCACCTCAAACTTCCCTACTACGTTGAACAATTTTCGAATTTTTTTGTTTTTTAAAAGCTGGTTGTAAAGATTTTGATTAAAATCCGTATGTTAAATATACTTACATGACAAATAAAATTTATATCTTAAATAATGTGGAATAGCTTTCCATTCAGAAGGAATTCAGTTTAATCTTATATAACTGGTAAACGTTAAGCAATCCAGGAAAACCTACTACACAAAAATGTAGATCTGTTTAAAATACCAAATTATTTCAAATAACCTTTTCTGTGGAAACAGCCATTTCTAAGATATACGCGTTTAATAGCTCAATTTGTTCAATATCTAGCCATTCTTTTAAAGTCCTGTCAACTTTCAATTGTTTCTTGCGAGACTATGGAAACAGTAGGGAACTTTAAGGCCAGCATATAGCATCCAGTTGTAAAACATTTGATTATCGCTATTCCCCTTGTATCTATAACGAAAAGTGTAATGCTGCTATTTCCGGAACGAGAATGTCGATTAAAATGAAATATATAGGAAAATAACCTTTCGTAAAAATAATTTGTATAACCTACTAATTAGGGATTGAGGATAGAAAATGTCGTGTGAATGTAACACATTAGAGTTTTTTATATTTGGATATGTTAAGATTAATTTTATACTTATCGGACATTTCGTTTGACAGTTTTATTGTTCATGCCCCCTCCTATACCCACACGGATATTTTTCTAGAACTTTTTATTTAGGACCCTCAAAACATACATTTCCGACGAAATATCGGCAATGAACTTTTACTTAATACAATACTTTCTCTAACTACCATCTGTGCAGTCATTTTCCTGCATCATCTACTTTATTTTCATCACTGTTTCAAACTGTGATAAGCATTTGCGTTTCACGGTATTTAAACGCCCAATTCACTATTTCACAACGACTGGTAGTACCCCATCAGATAGTGCACAGGTTTTGAACCCCTGATCTCCTCAATGGAAGCATAGATGCTCGATTTTATAGACTTTACTTGTAGTTTATGAAAGTATCCCCCGTTGGACTGAAATTACACACGGTCTGATATCCGGACGTAATAACAAAAGTATTGTAACTACAAGGGTTCTCATACTGACACAAAGCAAAAGCTTCACAAATAAAACAAATGAAGTACAAAACACGTGTCTTGGCGCATTAAAGAACTCTCCGCTTGAAATTTCTGTTTGTAGTGTTTTAAAATTACTGCACCAGATACCAGCTGTAATCGCGTAGTGCTTATTGGAGCAGTAAATAAGGCTTGAAGTCAGCTAAAAGCATAACTTCTCATTGTAAAGCCATTTACACACAGCAGAGCAATAGTTAAGCTGTAAACTGTTCCAGAAACCTAACAGTCTCGTTTGTTCACAGTAAAATGTAGTTGAGCGAGTTAATCCCATAAAACACTCACTTAAAACTAAACACATTTGGCCTGTCTTGGAAGCGTTCGCTGCGAGAAAATTACGTAGTTTATTACATGATAAATACTGAATATTACTTGTTAAAGCACAGAAGATGATATATTAGCAGAAATTTATACAAGAGATGTCAACATTCTCCCGTTTGGGGCTAGTTCATTTATTATTTCTCTACCACATACATGGTAGAGAAGATAGAGAAGGTATTGTTCCCACCCAAAAATTTGCTACTGAAATTTCACCTGAAATATATGTTTTAAAGCCCCCTGAATACAAATAAAGCATTTTTGGAAGAAGATCCTGTGTATGTGTGTGTGCGTGCGTGTGTGTGTATGTGTGTGTGTGTGTGTCTAAGTAGCATAACTCAAAAACGAAAAGTCTGATAAATACCTAACTTGGTATTTAGGTTGAAGATGTTATATTGCTGTAGGAGTTGTATTATTATTTGCACCACGCTTTGGGCGTCAATTTGAAGTAGTTTGTATTGAAGGAGTTGTATTATATTTCAACTGTTGGGAAACCGAACTTGTAGTTGCAACCGCACGTATAGTACTCGCTTTCCGGTAGCCTTCGCCCGAATGTACTTTCCGGTGGCCTTTGCCCCAAATGTTTAAAAATATATTAACTTTGTAATTTTGACTGTCTCTTTAAATATTGTATTTTTATGTTTGCCTCGGCTGCATCAGTATTATAGTTAGAGACCTGGATGTCTTAGCAGGGTTGTGGTGCGACTAAGAACGTAGGCTTACACAAACTATAATTTTATTTCATTCCTTTTATTAATGCTTAACACTTCACCGATAGAAAGCTGTGAGGTTCTTTTATGAATTGCTTGCACTTTTTAACACGTAAACTATTTTTCGTCTCCCACGAATATGCATTAAATCTCTCGAGGATGTGTCTCGCGTCCGGTTAGGAACACTGTTTACAGGTAACTGAATTGATTTCAACCGCCTAAACCTGTAAATTTCTGTATTTCAAGTCTCTGATTGGCTAATCCTAATCCAATAGAATACCTTCATTTAACTAAAGCGTTTTCTGGTTGTTAATTGGCTATTTTTAAACTGTCTCAAAATTTACATTATTGTTGCTCGAATAATGACTAATAGCATTATTACTCTATCTTACTCATTATTGCCTCAAGGTTACCTCATTGTTAGCAACTTTTAACCAATTATTTTCACACTTCCTACATTATTAAATTACTTAATACATTCATATAACATTTTTAAACATGTATACAATATTATACAATAATATAAACATATATAAAGACTGTAATATACAATTTTTATATATTGTTACATACACATATTGCTTTAAGACGGACTGTTATTGAATATACATATTATATAATTAGACTGAAATTATTTAAGTCGAAAATACTGCCTCAAGGTTCAGTATCTTCCAAAGAGCGAAACCAAGATTTTCAAGAAGACTCCCCCCCAGCCCAAACTACCTTTTACATGGACATTTTTTCGTAATTTATTTTCTAAAAATTCCTCAAACTATTTCGATTAAAATATATATTAAGGATATTTACATGACAAATAAAATTATCTCAAACTTTCTCGGAATAGCTTGTGAAGTCCTCTTTATTCGGAAGGAATGGTGTATAATGTTTTATAACTCGCAAAAGTTTAGTAGACGAAGGCGAATTGCACAAAAAGTGTAGAACTCTCTAAAACACAATTTATTTTAAATAACTTTTGCATCAGCCATTTCCGAGATGTGCATTATTAATGGTTCGATTTGTTCAGTCATTCTTTTCGAGTCCTGTCAGTTTTCAGTTGTTTCTATCGATTGCATGGAAACATTTTGGAATTTTAAGGCCAGCATACAGCGTCCAGTTCTTAAACTTTTAACTATCGCTGTTCCCTTTGTATCTATAACGATATGTATTTCCGGAAAGGTTTATCTCGATTAAAATTAAGTAGATAAAAATTAACTTTCGTAAGCATAATTTGTATACGCACTAATAAACAATAAGGGGTGGAGAGAGTTACATGAATGTAACACGAGATTTTATATTGAAATATTGACAGTTTTATCTTACAACTGCTAAAGAATGCACACCTTTGTATAACTGTATAGCATATTTACTTAGTAAACTGGAGGACAACTGAACGGTTACGTCTGTGCCCCGCATTTGGGAAATCGTGAGTTCGATTCCCGTGGCAACCTTCCTGGCTTTTTTCGGGGTTTTCCAGGGCTGCCAGGCCAATGCTGGGAAGGATTCTCACATCTACCGAAATTCCTGTCCCTCCATTTCATCTCCATTCTCATTCCACTTTCGTGTTTCATTTGTTAATCTCTTTCAGGGTTGGAAGTGACGGCGATGGTGTTTCGGTGTAGTGCGGCAGGGCAAAAGTTGCTCTTTGTGACTCTCCCCGTCTCTCGGCTTTCGACTCGTTGCCGGGGGTATCCGAACTCCCTTGAGGGGCGTTGGACTCCCTTTGTACAGGGTGGGGTCCCCGGTTCTGCCTGTCCGGCTGCCGAGGACTCTGTATCTTGAAACGTAGGAACCCTGGCATTCCTGTGCCGTCTCTCCTGGACCCGGCCGCTGGTGCCTCCTCTCACCTCATCCTTCCTCCCGGGGACGCCGTATGTACAATATACGCTGTGTGGAACGATGCCAAGTTCCCTCTGTAGCCAATCCAAAATGGGAGACTCGAATTCGTATCTCGACTGCGACCACCTTTAGGTTTCTCTTGATTAAAAAAATAACAAATCCTTGCTCTTTGATACCTAGATGATTTGAACTCTCTCATTGATCGTAATTAATCTTTTCATTGTCTCATATATTAGAGATCTTAAAAAGGATGCAATTAAAATCTGAAGTGATGCATTCACATGACTTTCTCTACCCTCTATCAGGTGTACAAACTACTCGTACGAAAGCTTATTTCATTTTAGCCCAAATAAACCTTTGCAGAAATAGCTACATTACACATTTCGTTATAGATACAAAGGGAACAGGGATAGTCAAAAGTTTATGAACTAGACGCTATGCGCTGGCCTTAAAATTCCTTACTGTTTCCACGCAATCGCGAGAAACAACTGAATGTTGACAGGACTTAAAGAGAATGGCCAAGTAATGAACAATCCTAACCTTTAATAACGAATATTTCAGAAATGGCTTTTGCCCCCAAAAACTTGTTTCAAAAGAACTGCGCGTTTTAAAGAGATCTACATTTTTTATGTAGCATGTTTCGTCTATCGCTTAACGTGTACCAGTTGTACAAAATTATTCAACAGCTCTTCCGAATGAATAGGACATCCTAGGCTATTCCCAGAAAATTCAAGATATGCATATTATTTTTCATGTAAAAATCTTTAATATATCGTATACTTGTCAACATCGTTGGAGCGAGTTTTTGAAAGATAAAAAAATTGAAAAATGTTCCACATAAAGGCTGGTTTGGGGTGCGGGATTTTCTTTAAAATCTTCGAGTTGAATCTTTGAGAAATACTGAACTAAATAATTAAGTTTTGAATTATACATAGACACACACACGGACATGTTTCTAAACTTTCTTTATTTGAATTCAGGGGGCCTCAAAGCATGTATTTCTGCTGAAAACTCGATATAAAATTTTTGGATGGAGAGCAATATCTTGTCTGCCTACTACCTAGGTATGTGGTACAGAAAGTAAAAAGGGAAAAAGGGACTGGTAAGGAAGAAGCTGACGTTAAGCAGAAAATGGCAGCCATGGTGCATTAAAAGCTCGGAAGGTGAAGTGCCAGCTATGCCTATAACGTCATATATGGATGGAGCAGAGGACGCGGTGGCTATATGCTTAGAGAAGGATAAACAAATACTATTAACAGCTTAGCTCCATATCTAAAACTTTCATGCTATCGAAACGTTTTTTTCGATAGTTTCACGAAAAGCATCACTACGTTTACCTCCATTACTGATGAAAGGCATAATGTAATATTGTAAGACCTTGCGTTGACCTCTAGACAATGTATAAAATATCGTGAGATTTTATTTAATAGAGTACAAAACTAAATACGAGGAATATAATGAACATGTGTATAAAGGCGTAGAAAAGCTAGAGAAAATGCCAAGTTCCATTTTAACCGCATTACACGCGTTGTGTTTAACGAAAATTCTTGCTCTCATTCAGCGGAACGGTCGTTATCTAAATGGCATTTCTTATTTGGTACTCTCTGCATGTAAGGTTCGGTAAACGTAAATCTGTTAGAACAAATTTGTAAGTATTTACCGAATGTTTCTACATGTTAGTTAACATTCTTGGATGCGTTAGGGCATTTTACAGAATTGTAAAAAAAAACCACTGACACTATCATTGGCTCATTCGTGTTAAATTCAAATATGAAACTTGCAACGAAATAGAAGAACAAATTGGCTGCATAAATAAGCAAATAAAATGTATTCAATAAACATAGCTTCATTTAATACCGTTCAAATTCAAATAAAGCACGGGATGAAAATGATATGGTTCACATATAAAATAATCTAATTACGGAAAATAAACTTGTTTATTTATTATAATTGAAGCGCATTGCCTGTACAAATATATATTACATATTGCGTATATTAAAGTACTGTGAATCATAACTGTACTGTGATTTAGTGGCGCTCGTTGCCCGGATTCCCACATCTGTAGTTTCTCCTCTCTAATTATTTCTACAATAACCTCAAAATGTCTTGTATTAACGGTTTAATATAAGATGATTTTTTTTATTGTGAGAAAACCTAACATAATGCCTTCCACGCTTGAATTTAATTCATGTGTTTCCGTACCTTGCAAAATTGCTCCTATAAATAAATTCGAATTATTTTTTAAATTACTAATTAAACGCCATAACCGTTCGATCATTGCTAGTTAAAGCACTTCGTGAAAAAGGATAGGAAGTATAGGAAGAAGTTCACTTGTTAGATGAAGAAAGTGATAGGCGGATAGATAACATAGCTATCCGAAGCAGAGATAATTGACTCAACCATCAAATTCGAGACTGCAGTAAATCAACCCCAAGAATTTAACAAAGAAATAAAACTTTACGAACCCACTGTGCCATACTTCAAAGAGCATTACAATATAAATAAAATTTCTGTTACAGGCCTTCTTTTTGGATCAGAGAGAGCGCCAAAGAAAATCTTCAGCGGATTTTGTATCGTTTCTGGGGTATTTTGAGGCGTGTCCTTCACCTTACTACCGCAGAGGTAGTGGCTTTATAACACGGCAGTAAGAGGGAAAAGAGGGAAGGTTGATGCCTTTGCTTCTTCTGGTGTTATTGAAACCAAAACATGTTTATTGTCTCAGAACCAGTAATGCCGTATACTACCGAAATTACTCGTGGACGTATTGTAGATATGTGCGAGGCTGGTCGCACTGTTACAGCAATTGCAACGCCAGTGCATAAAAGTGTTTTTATAGTAAATTACTGCATAAAAATATTCCAGGAAAGTGGGGAAGACCGTCTATATACTCGTCAGAGAGTGGGCACTCCCCATAAATCATCCGCAGATGATGATATTCGTTTACAAAATGCAAGTTACTCTTGTTATAATTGGTCATGTTTAGAAACTAGAGATAAACATGCATATGGTTCACCGAATATTATCATGGAAATTATTATACGTACATATTATTACAATAAAATTGTGTTATATTTTGTCTGAAATCCTGTTGTATTTCTATGATCAGCAATATGTTAGTAAGGGTATATTAACCAATTATAGTTTGAATTAGAGAGAAAACATACCGATTTACCTATTTATTATTTAGCTCTGTCTGCTTCTATGCAGTAACAAACATTGATATCACTGTGAGAATACAGTTCTGTTTATTTTTTGTTATAAAGTGCTGCCTTGCTATGTATTTATTGAAAACTATTCTAGCTTTAATGTGCAACCCCTGAAAACCTTCGCACACTACACATTCCACATTTCACTAACCTGGGCGCTCATCAAGTTTTTCCCTTAGATTTTAACTCTTTCAAAAGCGTGTCCTGCACTAGGCGATAAGGTATGGGCTACCTATCACGATAAGAGGTCTGTGTGACAAACTGAAGGCACTCACTCTACCTCTTTCTCTTTTAGCCAATACGATCGAGAGCGTAAACATATATTTCGTTTCTACGCCATTTTGTAACCTTTGCTGCAATTATTGGTGTAATTATTTAGCAGAAGGAATGGCGCACCCTTGCAGCGTGGCCTAAAGCAACCAATGAAATGGCCATGGCTTCGCAAGGCCACGTACAACAATAAATAATGTGACAGATGCGAGGTGCAGTGAGATTTTCTTTGGCGCTCTTTGTACAATAGCCACGGAGTTTGTAAATTGGAGGGATAAACGCAAAATTAGTAAGCACATTCAGGACGCTATTGTACAAAGTATTATAAAAGAATCAATAGCGTTTTTCAGAAAATAATGTAAACGGTATTAGCAACACATAATTTGTTAACTTACTGTTTTAATAATCCTAATATATAAAATACTTCTATTGATCTTTTTTCTTATATAGTAATTTTAATGTTGTCTAATTAGTGCATGATATAGTTCTGTGTTCATCATAGCTATTTTATATTGATATTAATATAGATATTTCTATATTTTATTATATTATATTATTTTGTGTTATTTGGAAACTCTAATTACTAGATAAGTAAATAAGAATAAAAACTCGTCATTCCGAATGTATTATTCAGTTTTCTTATTCCTTCATCTTATCCAAAAGCTTCAGATTTCTTAAACTGATCTCAATATTTCGGGTTACAATTTATGTATATGTTTTTTATGTTTTAATATGCCGCCATTAATATCATATTAAGACCTTGGAACAATTGCTCATCCGCAGTGATGTTCACTGGCTTACTGTAGTGTTAATTTCGGTTATTACATTGCATTCACACACATACTGTTATTAAAAAGTTCCAGATGGGGAATAATCCTGGCTAAAGAAACGTTCCCACTCTCCAACCGGAAATGGAACCCCAGACCTAACCCGAGGTCAGCATGCTAACCACCAGATCACAGATGCAGACTCTGTACAATTTTGTTAAAAATCTGAACTTCTGACGTTTCGGACACTTTGCGGATGTCAGTTTTTAAGATAACAAATTTGGCGACGTCAAACTTCGGGAGAAATGAGTTGGCCCGTGTTCATGTTTAAGGGTTTGTTTACTTCTTCCCACTTAATATGGTATTTACTTCACTTTCACTTAAGTTTTGAATTCATTTTAAGGAGTCCTGATCAATCTATCAGTTTCAGTAATTTTGAAGCTATTTAGTTTAAAATTTGTACACGTGTTGTTTGTAAATAGAATAACATACTTGCAAAGTTTAAGATAGATCAACAAATATTTTTCCACGTTTTAATATTTTAATAAATTCATGTTATTTCTTTTTAAACTTAAAGGAATAGAGCTTCATTACCACTGACGCAAAGAAAGGCTAAACGAATTACACGTAATTCGGTCTTCTAGAGCAGCAGAATTATTTGCACGTAAGAGCTTTCATCAGTGACATGGAAACGAAAGATAAAAGATGTTGTCGCTACTAAGGGGCAATAAGAAAACAGACATTAAGAAAATGGCAATGTAGCATGAAAATATAACGTTTAAGCTATAATTATTTCCCTTTGGAAGCTCGGCCGCACTTTGGGGGAGATAAAGTACCCTACCAATTCAGTGGCTAGAACTATGCTCGAAAAACAGAGCTGGTCATACTGGTAGGGGTAGGACTAGATTTTATCAGCACTAATGTAAACAGTTCCGTTCCATTATGGGCTACATTTTATGCTCGCCAGTACACGTTCGTTCTCCGACGCATCACAAACAGGTTGCCCTTTTCTTTCACAGTGCAATACCTTTGAACCCTTTGCCTCCGTGACGGCAATATAGGTAACAACCAACCTAAAAGACGTACAGACTAGGAGTTTGTCGTCGTTGCTGATAACACTTCCATGTATGTTACATCACTATGATACCTGGGTTCGTTTCCAGTAACATGCCTGTAGCAGATTAACTGTAATTTACTACAAAGTAGGTCTAAAACTGCGTATATGTTAACAAGCAACATGCCTGCAGCTGGTTCCACTAACCATGTGATGAGCGAGCTAAGTTTGTAAACAAACATTTTCGCTTTAACTTTCTGCGCTAGCACGAAAAAACGCCAGATCAAAGACTCGCTGCAATTTTCCAATTAACAGATGTTTGAGTGAGGACCACCAAGAGAACGTGGTTGTTTGTGTTACAGCGGGTAAACCCAGCGTGTCCTTTAATTTTGTTTTTATGTTACTTTGCCATGCCAGTGTCCGGCTGGGATTTAATAGCCAGGTGCGTATTTTAATATGCATTTGTGCTGTTTTTCTTTCACACAGACGTTCTAGTAGAGGGGTAATTCAGGATGAACTCGCCGCTCTGTTTACTAATCTCCAACTGATAAATTTATTACACATTCTATATTCTCCACCTACAGAATGAACTAAAGTAGGTTATGTTTGGCATAGCTTTATGCTTTAAGCGCTGCTTTTTCAAAAATAGAATGCTGCATTTTTACAACATTACGTACTTCATGCAAGTATAGGAAAACTTTTATTCCACTCAAGAATTGGATATCAAGATTGCAACGGAAATACACGTTTTGAGGCTCCCCGAGTCCAAAAAAATAAGCATAGTAACTCAAAAATGAAAAGTGATTAAATATAAACTTGGTATATAACTTCAGCATTTTAAGGAATGTGACAAAAATTTTCAAAAGAAACCCCGTCCCCAAACTACCCTTTACATGCAAGAACGTTTTATTTTCTCAAAAATGCCTGTAGGGATTTTGATTAAAATACCATACTTTAAAGCTATTTTCAACACAAATAAAATTTTATATCTTGAATTTATTGGGGAAAATCCTGTGAAGTCCTCCTTCATTGTAAATAACTTATGTATTATTGGTAAACCGAAAGAGAGAACAAAATGTTACTGCACAAAATGTAGATCTTGTTAAAGCAGATTTTTGTGGCGTTCCTCATTACCGAGATATTGCTTGTTGAATTGTTGGTTTGAATGTTCAAATTGTAAGTAGCTCGTCGTTTTGTTCCCTGTATCGTGTAAAGAGCAAGGAATTACAAAGCTATCACGTATGCATATATAGTTCAGCTCATAAACCATTCTAATTTCGCTTAAGCCTACTGTATTCTCCTAATGCCCTTTTATGTACCTACAAAGAAATGTGTAATAAAACCATTTCTGCAAATGCCTTTCTCATTTAAAATGAAGTATATAGAAGAGACTTACGTAAAAATAGGCTATTAAAAATGGGTAAACCAAATCATGTGAATATAATACATCACATTCTTACTTTATCTACCACGTATATGGTAGCTAGAAAAGGCATTGCCTTCTACCCAAAAACTCGATAGAGAGATTTCACTTGAAATATATATTTTGAGGGTCCTAGAATAAAAACGCATTTTAAGAAATAGGTCCGTGTGTATGTGTATGAACAGCATAACTCAAAAACAAAAATTTTGTTAAATACGAAACTCCGTATTTAGGTTTAGTAGCTTCCAAGGAGGTGACACGAAATTTTATGAATATCCTCCACCCCAAAATTACCTTTTATTGGAACATTTTTCAAAAACTTTTATTTTCTCAAAAATGGTTCTGACGATTTTGATTATATATGATAATGGATGGACCATTTAAATTGAGACTAAACAATATCTCCAAAACTAGGTGTCGTAGAAGGAAATGTCTTGAATAAAAGTTGATTGATATTATGGGGGAAATTTAATGCCATTAGTCCTGCTTTATTTGGAGGACCTTGTGATGGCCATTTTAGGATCAATTTAATTTTTTAAACGGGAACGTATATTTTGTATGTTGTTTCATCATTAGAAAATGTTTATAAAAAGCTGTTTATTTTGTGATGAGAAACAGGGAAACAAAATAAAAATGTTGGTTCCCAATTTCGAAACAACTTGACGCTCAAATGACCATCCATGGATGGCCAACCATTCATTGCGTTATGCGTACAGAGCCATTCAGAATTTTCGATGTCATTAATGTCGGTATAAAAATAATAATTGCACAGTGCTTTATACAAATGTTGTTTAGTTTTTTATGAAGAGTGAGAAAATAACAGAAAACGGTAGGTTCCTATTTAAACAAATTAAATTGACCCTAATATGACCATCATAACGTCCTCCAAAAAAAACACGACTAATGGAATTTACTTTCCCCCATAATATAAAGCAACTTCTATTGCAGAATTTCTTTCTACAACGCTTAGCTATGGGGATACTGTACAATCTCAAATTAAATGGTCTGCCATATATATATATATATATATATATATATATATATATATTACACAAATACTAAAGATATTTACGTGAAAAATAAAATATATATCTTGAATTTTCGGGAACAACTCTGAGGTCCTTTTTATTCGGAAGGAATTTTGTATAATCTTGTATAACTTATTAAGCGATAGGCGAACACGTACTACCACAAAAAAGTGGATAGCTTTAGAACGCAACTTCTTAAATCACCTTTATTTTTAGCACCAGCCATTTCCGAGGTACTGGTTATCAGTGCTTCGATTTGTTCAATACGTAGCCAATCTTTTAAAGTACACTTGAATTTCAGTTGTTTCTCGCAATTGCATGAACACAGCATGGAATTTTAGGGGCAGCATATATCGTCCAGTTCTTAAACATTTTACTATCTCTGTTCTCTTTGTATTTATAGCTAAATGTGTGATGTAACTATTTCTGCAACGGTTTATCTCGATTAAAATGAAATAGATAGGCAAATAAGCCTTCGTAAGAAAAATTTGTATACCCCTAATAAACGATAGAGAACGTTATGTGAATGTAACACATCACATTTTTCAATTTATATGAATTTAGGGATTCGCGTTGTTAAGTGTAAATACAAATTAACCTCAGTAACCATTATAGACGAAGGTATATTACATTTCTCATGCGCAAATAATCGTTACTATAGCTTTTAAGTAAAGCAATATTTAAGTCATAAGTCTGAGAACATTGGTTCATTCGGATATTCAACTTTTCATCGTGACTTGGATATTCTCGCATAAAAATGTCCGGCTGCGGTTTACACACAATCTATCGCATACTTTATCCCAACATCCCTTGGGATTCTTGTGGAACAATGACTGGTAGAGAAAGCTGCGGGTCATCAGCACTTTGTATGATGAGAAGCAGAAAAACAAAAAAAAGAAAGGCGTAAAGCTGTGTTCTCTGCTTTTTCATCTGGGTTTGCATCACGCGTCAGTTGCTGCAACTTAACCAATTGCCACAGTGGTGACATTGAAACAATGATGGACAAAAAACGTCGAGTGTGTTTAGCGTGTTAAATTAACTGGAATGTGCGTTCATTACTCGGAGAAAACAAAAATATCACTTGTGCTCAGTCAACAAACTGAAATGCCCGGCCGGCGTGATGAGAGCAGTTTCAACAGAGATCACGGCACCATTACTAGCCAAGTTCTTTGACTTTCTGGCTGCAAGGTCTCTAAATGACGGCACCCATCTTAAGGAAATGGATCGGTAGGAAGGAGGAAATTGAAATTGGGTTTCATTTATGGACGCTCTTTAACTGCTGTGGTCCTTAGCGCCCCATTCTGTATTGGGCATGAAAGACCGGTAATTTTGCTCAGATGCTTCTTTATCAGGCTTGAGGTTCTTTTACATGCCGTAAATCTACGACACGGGACCACCGGCTTTACTCCCTCCTGAAGGAAGCCATGTTAAGGATTTTTACGGCCGTAAAATTCTATCGCCACTACACCACGGAGGACGACATATGGAGGGAGGTAGATCTCAAAGTCGGCAGAAAGTAGGTTACAATTAAAAGCTAAAACTATGGTAAAATATGGTTTATAAAAGCATGGATCAACAATGTAACCGGAGAATAACTCTGTCACAGTTCATATTGTTGGTCCACTACTAGCACTTGATAAGAGAGAGGGAGAGGGAGAGGGGGGTAGTTCCTGAAGTGCAACTTAAGACATTTTTTCACCATTATGAGAAAAATCACTAGAATCTGGTGAATATTCGGGTTATTAGGTTCCATTGCAAACTGACAACTCCTCCGCAAATACGTGCCTGTTACCGAACGTCTGTGGCCAGCATTCGGGAGGCCCAGGTTGGATTCCGGGTGGCTGCCTACTCTGGCAATGGGATTTTTGGTGATTTTCCCCTGGTGGAATGCCGGGGTGGTTTATTCTACCAAGGTTTCTCTTTTCCTCTCATTTCATCTCTTCCTTTCACGTTTCAGGTGTGTGTTCAGTCCTGCAGTGCTAACGATGTCCAGGGATGGCATGGATGCTTATGTATTGGGCATTATTCTGCCCATTCTCTACAGAGGCACAGGTGTTCGAACAGAAAATATTAGGGAATTCTGATGCGCTTGTCTACCTGCGGACCTGAATCCTCCTCCGACTTCTTCACCTCATCCCTACCTTCCGGGGGTGTAGCCACAATAAAGCTGGCCGCAGTGCGCGAGGTATTGCCCTGCAATACGCATATCCTGCATCTACGTTCGTTAAATTAAATTAAATTGAGTTGTTACTTATATTGGGAAGGTTAGTTATATTGTATCGTTACGTTGGCGCCCTGTTTTTATAACAGGTAGACAGAATTTGCACTCCGACTATTTAGTCACCAACTGAACCATATTTATAATATTAAATACATTTTATATTATTAATAATAATAGTTGTATTATTTAGGATAATTAAACGAGCATTGCATTATTAATTATTATTAAATTAGTCTATTAGGTTATTATTAATTATTAGATCTCACTTTGCATTTTGTTTTTGCATTGTAAGCGTTGTCTGCTTGTGCGGGGTTTTATTTTAAGAGGAAGATGATCTGCTTAGAAGAAAACATACAAATTTAATAATTTGGTTTATTTAAGTACGCCGAAAAAATTAAAACTTACTAGTATAAGTTGTTCTTAATACTATTGGAGTACATATAGAAATATTTAACGTTCGATAACATACGCTGTTACATAAATGAAATCAAATGCATCATTCAATACTTAATTTTAACACTTAAGATACATTCAGGTTATGTTATAGTTAATTAGCGATTATGGTTGAGAATGAAGGTGATGACCAAATCTTTGCACCGAAGAAAATATTACAAAGTAGTATATATGATACGAAAATGTCTCATAATACTAGCAGAAGACCGAAACAGTGTGTGTGTGTGTGTGTGTGTGTGTGTGTGTGTGTGTGTGTGATATAAGTTGACTGGTGATTTCTCTGGTTATATATAGTGACTTAATTATAAGTTGACCGCTCTGACAAGCAGCATCCACACTGCGGACTTCCTGTCACCTGGACCGCCGACACAGCAGTCGCAGTCGCCCTCGCCGGCCAACCGTACGCCGCGAGACGGGTTGTGCGAAACATCACTCACGAAGACAGCATTTTTATAAATCAGCCAGGCGTAGTCCAGGACTTTGACGGTTTTGGTAAAACTTCAATTTTCCAAATATGTGTTTATTTACATTTTAATGAATTAAGTAAATTACAATATTGCTGGTATTCAATTCGTTTAATTTGATGACCTCGCCTTCATTGTTGCAAGTTTTCTAATCGCACCAAAATCCTCAAATTTTTCGCCGTTCTACATTTTTAACCCCATTCCACAATTATGGGTGGAATTTTGCATTACCCTAAATAGACCAACATTTATCCTTTTATTATTGCGAAAGCACACCCATTCGTGCTCAATGTCCTCAGAACTGCCCCCTACGAACATTCTCCAGCACTTCTTCCGCATTTTTACTCTTGTCCTAAAGAATACGTGTGCCACATTGGTCTAAATTTACTGAAATAAAATACACTCGTTTTCAATTTTTTAACTTTGCGGCCGCTACTGGTGCCACATCTACTTTAGTTTTTGCCTAGCGGTAGTCTTGAAAACTTATTGGGGAACCAATAACATACAAAGCATACTCAGATTTACAAACCAAACTCTCGCCAAGAAATATTTTTATAGAAAATTGCCGGAGCCCATCAGTGAAACGAACCCCGGACCATTCAAAAACTCTCGGCGTTTGTTTTCCACGCATTCTCTGTAAAGTAACAACCGCAATGACAACGAAATGTCAAAGCCATCTTTAATATCTTCAAGCGCGGCTAACGTAACTGCATTATTATATTCAGACCTTTTAACCCTGTAATTTTGTATTTTAGGAGTCAATAACTTAATTTTTTATATTGTCTGTAACATTAAGAATGCAAATATTTACAGTAGAATATTGTAACTAATGGTCCCTAGAAACCCCAAAACACATACTGATGAATTTTGCTTTATAAATATTAAATTAAGAAAAAATTATGCGTTCTGAAAGCATTATTTAGTTGTCAAAATCCTTTTATTTTACTAAAACCTTTCCTTAAATTGATTTGCATATTCGGCACTACATGCTTAATCGTGTTTCGGACATTTTGCCCAATTCAGCTTTCAAGACGACAAAATGGTAGCAAACTTCGAGTGTTGGTAGGCGGCGTATATCGGTTTTATGTATACGAGAGTTATTGAATTATTTCCACTTCCTATGCTGCCTAAATCATTGTAATATTTAATAGAAGCATAAGAGTAGCAAAGTTTAAAAAAAATGTATATGTTACATTCACATGACCTCCTCTGCCCTCCATCTTTATTAATGGGTATACAAACTATTCTTACGAAATCTTATTTTTCTATCTACTTCATTTTAATCCAGGTAAACCTTTGCAGAAATATTTGCATTACACATTTCTTATAGATACAAAGAGAGTGGTGATAGTCATATGTTTAAGAACTGGACGCTATATGTTGGCCTTAAAATTCCACATGCTTTCCATGCAATCGCGAGAAACTTCTGAATATCGAAAGACTTTAAAGAATAACGAAGTATTAAAAAATCCGAACCATTAATAACGAAATAAAATGCGTGTTTTAAAGAGTTCTAAATTACTTGTGTAGTACGTTTTCGTCTATAGCTTAAGGTTTACCAGTTACACAAGATTATGTAAAAATCCTTCCGAATGAAGATGACTTCTAACGCTATTCCCAGAAAATTCAAGATGTACATTTTCTTTGTCATCTAAATATCTTTAATTCATGGCATTTTAATAAAAAACCCTTCTTAGAAAATTACACTTTCAAAAGTATGCTCCAATGAAGGGTATTTCGAGATGGAGGGATTTTGTTGTAAATTTTCTTGCTGAATCTTTGGAAGATACCAAACTTAAATGTTACTTTGGTATTTATCAGACACACACACGCGCGCACGCGCACACGCACACGCACACACTCGCACCTTTTTTCTAAATTCAGGGAACTCAAAACATGCATTTCGGGTGAAATAACGCTATCGAATTTTTGCTGGAATGCAATGGCTTCTTACCTATTATGTATGTAGTGGTAGAGAAAGTAAAAAAAGACTACAGTCTTAAGTATTTGAACATGTTAAAGCAGTTCAAAGCGGCAATTAGGTAAGTTATCTCGAATTCTGCCGTTCCCCTCTCTCGTTTTGATATAACTTTCGCTTCTCATCTCCATAAATTACCCTGTTATATTCGTAGAACTAACGTTCTGAGATTGAAAGCAATAGTGTTGTCTGCTCGCAAATAAAACCAATCGAGAAATGAACTGATGCTGCATATACGTTTTAAAATTCGTTAAGTTAAAAACATTAAAACAAGAATGCTTCGCATTTCAAGATTTTCATAAATGAATACCAAAACACCTTAATATATTGTCAGTAGCGTCAAAAGATATTTATGTTGTTAATAAAACATAAAACACCATTTGCAATAGTTTTAATGTGTTTTCTGCTGTGCAGTAAGTAATAGAAATGCAATTAACGCTGCAAAAAGAAATGTAAACGATTGTGTCTGATTTAACGAAGGAAATGACGGATTGCGCTGGCACGTACAAGTTAAAGACTGCTCGTTTCCAACAAATGATCTCATCACAGCCACAATTGCAGTCATTAGGAGTTGAAACCGTTGTTCTGAAGGGAAAGGGTTCTTATCCTTCCTTCACAATGATTACAGCAAGGGCGGGTGCTTTATCTTATTTTTGCTTTCTTTTGTTAGGATGTGCGAGCAATATTGCCGTAAACGAAGAAACATGCCCTTTGATGACACTAAGAAACCTCGACACACCTCTATGAAAATTAGAAATTCATTAATGTGAATGAATGAACGATTATTTAATCTATGTATACGTACATAGATTCGTATCAATGGCACGGGTCTTCAGACCATGTGTGCTGTCATAATACACAGATAATAAGCAAGGTTATAAAAATAAATAAAAAGCGACAAAAATATAAAGAAACGAGAAAAAAATTACCACCACAAGAAACACTATTGCACGAAAAAAAGTATCAACATTCAGATACAGTATCCTAAATATAAACAACCTACAGAATAACGGTAAAAACGTATTCATTACTATGCCCTGTTAAAGTAAACAAAAACAATTACGAGAATAAATAAAATTAACACACCAACAATAAATGAATAAGTTATATACAAAACTAAGCACTAATACCAACGTTTAGCTCCTCTTACACCCCCGCCTTCTCATACCTCAGCTGTCTTCTCGCTGTAATTAGAAATTTACCCATCCCATTCATTCTTTCCTGCCTGCCGGTAGCGTCCAGCATGCCCTTAACTCTCCATTCATGGTAAAGGATTGCAGTAAATATTTGCAAGACAGTAGATCAGGGTTTACTCTTTTCTCGCTTTTTGATATGAATGTTTGCGATGAACTTTAAAATAGAACGTGCAAAAACACCACAACAATCTTTCCGATTGTTCCATAAATTCCAATGTGTTACATAAACATGAATTCCTCTACCTTATCGTTTATTCTTATATATAACTTTGACAAATATTCTTACCAAAGCACCTTATTTTTTCTATCTATTTTATATTAATTGAATGAAAACTTTGCAGAAGTATTTTCAGTACACATTTCTTTGAACGTACAAGGTGGAAAAAAGAAACCGAATCAGAAACAACAATAATATCAGTTTACGTCGTATTTATTCCCAATGGTTCATTTCAGTTTCTATCCCATATTACCCAACAATTTTTGCTTAGCGTTTTATGATACTTCTTTCCTTTATAAAATCTGTTTTCGTAAAAGTGTGAATTCCAAGTGTCACTTAATATTTTAATGATCGTCTTAGTTTCTATTGGCATAAACGTATTCATATGTTAAAACATATTTATATCGGACGAGCCATAAGCCGAGTTCGAAATAATGGATGAATACGCTTAAGCGTTTACCTACGTGGTGCAAACAATGTATTTTAGTAGAAGCTCTCTAAATTTTATTAAATAAAATAAATAATATAACTATTGTATACATTTAAAATTCATAGTCATTTGATGACATCTTCTCAGAGCCGCATGAATCCGACGCTATAAATCGTACCAACGCCTCCTAGAAAGCGTTAAGTGTAACGAAATGGGATGCGGGTGTAGATGATCTGTTTATTATGGACGCTCATTTCTAAACAATAAGCTTATGACTTAAAATATAGTAAAAAATCCCAAGAAATTTCAATCCGAGCCAGAAACATTGAATTGTAGGTGCTAATCACGAAAATCTTGGCAGCAGCATGAGAAGGAATATATGTGGTGGATTTTCATTTTCAACGAATACTTTCAAATTTCTTAAAAACTGCCATTTTTAATTCCATGTTGCGAAATAAAAACTGTGTTTACTGATTTACTTATTTTTAAATGATACATTGTTTTATGAAAAATTCTGGTAAATGTTATTAGTATCATGCAAAAATTGTCTCATATGTCTTGTTTTATGATAAAATATTTTATTTAAAACCGTGTTAAAGTTGCTATCACTGATCACTGCCACACTATCAGGTAACTAAGGGCCGCTAAATACTATTTTCGGCGCTTTAATAGTCCTACAAGACAGCGTGTACTAAAAATTCTCTCCTCTCAAGTGTCTCATCCCTAATTTAAAAAAGTAAAAATAGTCGAGAAAAGGTTGTAAAAATTTGAGCTTTTGAGAGCTTCCTGATTAACAGTGCTCCTTCTTCGATGTATGTTATAATCAATGTATATTTTGTATTGATTATATACATGATTTATAATTAGATAAAAGCACTTATTATCAGCACCAAAAATTGCCTATCCGTTTCACTTTCACTATGTGTGGAAATTTCATTTCACTAAAATCTTTTATACCAGCAATGATGCAATGAGTAAATGCATTTAAAACTCGATACAATATAATTCCCGGATTGGAAAGATTCTCTAATATACATTCTTTCAGTTGCTCCTTAACAGTCCTTTTATATCGGAGTAAACCCTTATTTAGTGTACTAATTTTCACAAAAAGTCCGTTAACATGTCGAGCCCTTCAATTACTGTTTTAGAAATGTCAAAATGTCAACACAAATTTTGGTAGTGTTCATTTAGCGATATGCCTTTCGCTATTTGTGTGCAAATGAAATTATTAATTAGCCATGAATTGTTCCATAATAGATTGAATTTCCTCCACTGAATGCCATAACACTATCAGAATGTTGCAGGCCACAGAAACTGTCATCAGTGGCAATTATCTGACTGAATACGCGGCACAGAATACTAATGTGGTAAATCCCTTATTTGAATGATGCTGGGTTATAGCGAGTAATGATGGGCTGCGGAATTAAACGCTTACGAGATATGATGCAAATACTCCATAACAGCTATGTTACACTGAGAAAACACAAGATGAATTATTACACTCCTTCCACACAGCATTTTCAAGGTGTTAATCATTTCAAACACCAAAATGTCCCACAGTGCTTGTTTGCGAAAACTCAAAGCCCGGCTCTTATAACAATAAACTTATGATGAATATCGGTCAGCATTGGTGCATTTTATTAGGCTAATTATGCTCTAATACATGTTTATTCTAACTCATGCTTAACTACCTTTTAGTAGCAGCAATTATCTATGGAAACCTTGCTATAAATCGCTGAAGTGCATACAAAATATCGAAACAAGAACAATTTCTACGTGTTATCGTACCGTTTCACGAGATTCTAAGTAAATTCACCTTAAACGCCAGTTCCGTAACTATTTAAAATGATCCGCGACAAATACTTTAAAGCACTCTTTCATAAGTATTGTCATTTACCTGACAGTGCCTGAAACTAAGAAAACGTACGCATAAAACAGTCAGTATTTAGAAAATATTAATCCTAATTGCAAAAATCAGCTTATTTATCACTTTATATTTATGTAAATAATAGGTAGAGGAAGAATTGCATTCTATATCGAGGTTTCACCGGAAAACTATTTTGAGGCCCCTTTGAGGCAGTAATTTTAACACTCAAATGATTTTCAGTCTAATTATATAATATATAATTCAATAACAGCCCGCCTTAAAGCAATATGTGTATAAATAACATAAAATGTATGTAACAGAAATTTTATTATGTTTATATTATTGTATACATGTGTAATAATATTATGGGAATGTATTACGTAATTTAATAATGTAGGAGCTGTGAGAAATAGATCAAAAGTTGCTAACAATGAGGTAACCTTGAGGCAATAATGAATTTGAAAGTTTAATAATGCTACTTGTGATTATTGGAAGCAATAATGTAATGTTTGTGACAGTTTATAAAATAGCCAATCAACAACCAGAAAAAGCTTTAGTTAAATGAAGGCATTCTATTGGACTAGGATTAGCCAATCAGAAACTAAAAAGGAGCAAAATTTACAAATTCAGAAGACAGTTGCTTGTAGACAGCGTTCCTAACCGGACGCTAGATGCGTCCTCGAGAAATTTAATACTTATTTTGCGTGAGACAAAAATAGATTACGCATTAAGAAGTGCAAGTAATTAATAAAAAAATCTCACAGCTCTCTCTGTATCAGTGAAGTGTTATTTAAATCGTGTCAAGGATTAATAAAAGGAGTGAAGTAAACTTATAATCTGTGTAAGCCTACATTCTTCAGTCGCACCACTCCCTACTAAGATATTCGTGTCTCTAAAAACGTATAAATACTGACGCAGCCGAGGGAAACATAAATATATCATATTTAAAGAAACAGTCGAAATTACAAAATTAATATTTTTTAATCATTTGGGGCTAAGGCCACAGGAAAGTACATTTTTTGGGGCGAAGGCTACCGGAAACTTTTTACCATATGTGCGGTTGCAACTACTTCAAGTTCGGCTCCTCAACAGTCGAAATACTATACAAAACAAAAACAATGGTTCTTCAAATTTGGCTCCCAAAGCGTGGTACTAAAAATAACGTAATAAATAGTTACTACTTCACCTTGAAACCAAAAAAGAAACATTTGTACTTTCTCTGCCACGTACATAGTAGGTAGAGAAGCTATTGTATTCCATCCAAAAATTCGATACAGAGATATCACCAGAAATACATATTTTTGAGGCCTCCGGAATAAAACAAAAGCATTTTTAGAAAAAACGTCCGCGCGTGTGTGTTTAAACAGCATAACTTAAAAACCAGATAAACTCCAAACTTGGTACTTAGGTTCAGTGTTTCTAAAGATGACATTAAGATTTTCAATAAAACCCTCCACCCTAAATTACCCTTTACATGGAAGGGTAATTTCAAATTATTGATCTTCTAAAAAATGCCTCTGGCGATTTTGATTAAAATATCGTATATTAGTGATATTTTCATGACAAACTGTATACCTTGAATTTTCTGGTATTAGACTTAAGTTCTCTTCATTCGGTGGGAACTTTGTATAATCTTGTATAAATAATAAACGTTCAGTGATAGGCGAAAGCCTACAGAAGAAATCTAGATCTCTTTAAAACACAGTTTATTTCACATAACTTTTTTGTGGTATAAGCCATTTCCGAGATATCTATTACTAATGGTTTGACTTGCTCATTGCTTGGACATTTTTTAAAGTCCTTGCAACATTCAGTTGTTTCTCGGGATTGCAGGGAAACAGTATGCAATTTTAAAGCCAGCATAAAGCGTCCAGTTCTTAAATATTAGACTATCGATACTCCGTTTGTATCTATAATTAAACCTATAATTTAGCTACTTCTGGAAAGTTTATTTGGATTGAAATGAAGTAAACAGAAAAATAAGTTTTAGTAAGAAGAGTTTGTATACCCTTTAATAAGCGATCGAGGCTAGAGACATTCATGCGAATGTAACAAAAAACATTTTTAGAAATGGTTCCAAATGTGCGTATGTGTGTCCATTGATAGATAATTACCAAAGTTGGTATGAAATATCCGTTTCTTCCAAAGATGAGACAAGGAGAGTTTCAAGAAACACCCACACCCCAAACTACATGTAAAAATTTTCCATATTTTTATTTGCTATTTTTAAATACAATATATATAAGGAATGCACGTGACAAGTAGAATGTATGTATGTCTTTGATTTTATGTGAGCATCCGTTGAAAAATTGCAGGTCCTAAAAGATAGGCAAAAACTTACTGGACAAAAAAGTTTTGTCTTTAAAACACACAAATAACTTTTTCGTAGCATCATTCATTCCCGAGATACTCATCCGTTATTATTGGTTTGAATTTGTCAATACCTTGTCATTTATAACAACCACCACAAAATATTGTGTTGTTATTCAGTTACTATCATGGAAAGAACATGGAACTTCATTTTCAGCACACACTAGCTTTTCAAAATTTGGCTATGGCTATCCGCTTTGCACCTACAACAAAATGCGTAATAAAGCAATTTATGTAAAAGTGTATCAAAATTAATTTGAAGTAGGAATAAGAATAGTTTGTGGAAGACTAATAAAAAAAACCATAGAAAAAGTCACGTGATTATAGCGTATTTTCTACTTGTTTCGGTTAATTCTAACAAATTTTTGCATAAAACGAATTAAATTAATCAATAGTGTTAATAGCACTCATCTGTGAAAAATACATTTGTATTGCAGCCCTCTTTACATAAGATCTTGTGAAGTAAAAGAATTGCCTTAACATTTCAAAGAGTTCTGCTTATAATACGAACAATTTATAACAGCTAATATTTCGGAAATATTTAAATGCTACAACAGTTTTCACTTGCCAAAAATAGTATAAATACCTTAAGGGAATAATCCTCTGAAGATAATAACTTCAACAATTTTCAATGCATTTAAATGAAACGGTATAGCTGTACCTGATGTACTTACATTGAAGAGGTACTTGAATTTCAGTTCAGTATCTTTTCAGGTTTTCGAGATATTCATTTAAAATTGAATATTTTTAAAAAAGTCCTCACAATACAAACTCTGCAAGAATTAACTTTTAAATAGAATAATAGATCCTTGTTTGATACTAACTCTTATTTTAGGAATTCGATATACAGGGTGGAAAAATTAAATTGAGACTGTAAAATGTCTCTAAAATTAAGGGTTTTAGAAAGAAATGTCTTCAATAAAGTCAGGTAACTTTAATTTTTTTTAAATGGAAACCTTCAATTAGGGTCAATTTAAATTTACCCTAAAATGACCATCACAACGTACTTCAAATAAAACACGACTAATGGCATTTACTTTCCCCCACAACATCAAGCAACTTTTATTAAAGACATTTCTTTCTACAACACTTAGTTTTGGATATATTGTATAGTCCCAACTTAAATGGCCCACCCTGTATATCACACAGCCAAAAGACAAAAGCTCGGTTGAGACGTTGATAACGATACTGCAGAAACTCGGAAACAGTTATTTGAAACACAGGATAACATTATATTTCGCGAAGGTTAGAGCCTATTCTCGGGAATAAATTATGAATTATTCCTAGTATTAATGTTTAAATTATCAATTGGCGCGTACATCTTACAATGTATTACTGCTGGAAAAGTCCCTTGTTTTACTTCCATAGAAGAGTGTAAATGACCTGAAGTATACTTCATCCTGTGCTTCAAACAATACCTATACTTAGTTTCACCTTTAAGCAAAATAAAATACAGTTTTATAAATAAATTCACAACCACTGATTTTCTTTTTTAGGAGTTAAAATATGTGTCCTTAGATATATTTGTTGACTTTTGAAAGACTTGTGTTAAAAATTTCAATCAGATAAGACGAAACGTCCATTGTGGTGGGACAATGATGCAAAATACTGAAAGGGAGTTTGCAATAAATAATGGAATAATATAAAAATAATACTTTATTAACCTACCAAGATAATGAATATATAAACCACCTAAAGGTGTTTAAACATATAGTTAGGAACCACGAATATATTACAAAATGTTATGGTTTACAGACTCTTTTAGTCAAAAGAAAGGTACATTTTTGAAGTTATCAAAATTGCAATGGAACATTCCCTCGACACATTAATTGTATTAATTTTTATCGACGCTTATAATTTTGCGGTTTTATAAATATTTGTGAAGAGAACATTAAAGGCTATTTACGGAAATTCAATATACGTTTTCTACTCCGTGCCTATTGGGTCATTTTTGAGGGAGTATGGGATGTAGTTAGATTGTTTTCCCATGTGTGGTTTGTTTTGGGTGAAGGTATTTAACTTTAACTGTAAAATTTGGCATGTTGCCAAGGTTTTGTTTTTAGATGTACAACACAAAGAGATGTTTCTCATAAGCCATTCTTACTTTCTCTACTACGTACATAGTAGATAGAAAAGGTATTGCATCCTATCCAAACATTATACACCTATATTTCACTGCAAATGCATATTTTGAGGTCCCTGAATAAACAAATTAGAAAAACGTTCATGTGTGTGTGTGTGTGTGTGTGTGTGAATAGCATAACTTAAAAACAGAAAAGTTGGATAAATACCAAACCTGATATTGAAGTTCAGTACTTTCTAAAGATGTGACACAAAGATTTTGAAGAAAATACCCCACCCACAACTACTCTTTAAATGAGCATTTTTTCGAAATTTGTTAGCTTTCTGAGATACCATATATTAAAGATATTTACATGACAAGTGTAATGCCTATCTTGAATTTTTCGGATTAGCCTAAGTCCTCTTAATTCGGAAGAAATTATGTATAATCTTGTGGAATTAGTAAACGATAAGCGATAGACGACAAAAATGTACTACACCAAAAATGCAGATCTCTTTAAGCCTCAAAATTTATTTCAAATAACTTTTTTTATGTAACAAACAATTTCTGAGATGCCCGATATTAATTGTTGGAATTGTTCAGTTTTTTGTCTTTCTTTTAAAGTCCTGTCTACATTCAGTTGTTTCTCGGGTTGCATGGAAAGAATATGAAATTCTAAGGCCAACATATAGCATCCAGTTCCTAAAATTGTGGTTATTATTGCTGTTCTCTATGCATGTGTAACGAAATATATAATGTAGCTATTTCTGCAAAGGTTTGTCTTGATTAAAATTAAGTAGATAGAAAAGCAAGCTTTCATAATAGTTTTTATACCAATTAATAAATTATAGAGGTTAGGAAAAGGCATGTGAATGTAACACATCAGATTTTTTAAATTTAAGGGATCTCAAAACCTACATCTTCAGCGAAATCCTGAAAATGAGTTTCTTCGCAAACATAATATTTCCCTCACGTTAGGAAAGTAAGCATTAGAGAAATTAATTACGACTACGACTTCAAATCATTTATGTAAAACCATTTGTTATATATTTCCAACTGAAAATAAACCATTCTGCTCAGATTATTTATTTTTCAGTATTTGTCAACGTATTATTTTTAATTTCATGTACTTATTTGCAATTTTTATCAACTTTCTTGACTTCTTCGCCAGAATGAAAAGTACTTAAACAAAGCATTTTATTAAGCATTTAATACGCTTATATTATTATTCTCTGGTTGATTGCTTTGTACTAATTAAATGCCACTCTTATCTTTTTGATAACATCCCAAACATTTTAGTCTTACAGTTAGGGCTGGGTTGCTGTTGGGGAAATTCTCTGAAAATTTGCACCTTGAATCCTCGAAGGACCTGCGCTCTTAGAAAACACATACATGTACATTTTTCTAATAATTTATATTTTTATTTTGATAAGTTTAAAATTTGTATTTCGGGTGTAATCATCGATATAGGATTCTACTCTAGCATTAACCTAAGTTATTGAATGCCAAGGGATATATTTTTCGTTTTCTTTGTTTTAACCAACGTTTACAAATTTGGAAGTGGTTTTCTTTCCAACACAAGTTGGTGTTGGAAAAACCTTAAGTTGGTGTGCATTTTTTAAACCTATGCCTTTTCCAGAGGGCGGTTATAAAAGTTACGGTCATAGAAATTACCGCAAATATTGCTGTCGATATATTTTATATATTATTTAAACCAACTTATTGTAAAAATTGAAATAGAAACTAGTCTATTAAATTACACGTTTATAAGGGTAGAAAACAAATTACCTATACGGTTGACCGAGCTCGTTAAATCAGAGACTTGTGAACGGGTAGTCTGGGGTTCAAATCTCGTCTTTCTTGTCTGAGGGTTTAACCAGGCTTCCTCATTCCGGGGGAGATACCCGTACTCTGAACTTAGGTCTAGAACGTTTTCTTTACAGATTTACTTTCCCAATTATGATTTAATTTTGTGCATCATCAGTGTAAACTGCCTGCGGTGCCATATACAGTAAGAACGAGTGATAAAGACTAAAATAAATAAAATAAATTTTATTCCAAATTGTCTTGTTTCTCATCATAGAACTATTGTTCACTGCAAAAGTTGGCACATCGGCGCACACCATCGTTTTAATCTATGAACTAAGTTCTAGCTTTTCTGGTAGAATATATATTTATTACTACTGTTATTATTACTATTATTTCCTCTGTCGCTGAAAAAATTCGGTGCAAATAGTAGAATCAAATAATGTTTTTACTTGCCACAATACGTATATTTTTATGAAAGAGAAAATTAAAAGAAAAATAGAGGCAACTAGGAGAGGGAAGAATTTCAGCTCCATATATACATTTCTCAAATGATTGTTGACCAATCACGTATTTAACTTGGAGATAATCACCACTGTCATGTAACTCTTGAGACTTGCAAGCAAATGATGATACATACCTTGGCGTTTAACAAGTCAGATATACATATTAATTTGCACTGTCACACGGTACGACGAGAAAGCACGAGGATTTCGCGAGTACTACGAGTTGGGTCTCGCCTATCTTCCTGCCGGCACAGCAACCAGCGACTGAAGTAGCGGGAACGGCGCGTATAGGTCGCCAGAGGGCCGCGGCCAGGCCGAGTTGGCCCGATCCTTGGCGAGGATGTCATCGGGCATGACGAAGAGGGAGAGCAAACATCACCAGCTCGGCTTAGGACCTTTTCTTCGATCGCATACGAGACCGGTAATATTTTAAAATCAGTACAGCAGTTGTATTTAAATCGTTTGTCTGTCTAGCACATGAGACGTCATATAAAGGGACAGAGGAAAAACAGATATGTAACTTTCAGAAGACTTCCTCTAGTTTCCTTCTCCCTCTCCCTTCCCCCTATCTCTCCATTTCTGATTTATTCTGCAAGTTATTCATATAAAATTACATTTTTCTTTCATATTCTTGTTAATTCAATTTGCTGCCAGAAAAGTACTGTATTAAGGTGTTACATAGGCACAAGCACCTTCATAACCTCACTACCACAGCCACACCTTTTGTCCTAAAGGAATGTATTTTACACAACTATTTTAATTTACATCTTCTACAATTCTGTGTATTTATAAATAATTTGGTCATTAATGGAAAACATAATACTACGTTGAATTTCTATAATCATATGGCGTACATACCTTTCTATCACTATCCTTTTGAAGAAGCCATATATAAATTCATGTACTTAGAGTATTTAATGATTCATTTTTGTACAAGAGTATGTCTTTCAATGATTTTTAAATTATTTTCCAGCACGAATAAGATTGCCTCTTTCAAATTCTTGTGCATTGCATAGCACAAAATCTATGAAAAACCGAAATAAAGCAAAACTCCTGCAGGAAACTACTGATCTATGTAAGAAATAAGTGTGTACCGAATTTTATTGCAGTATCTCTAATATTTTTTAGAAAACATTTACCTAAGTGTTAAAAATTGAAAACCTAAGGAAATGAGTAAAATCATTATTTGTTTTTCTTGTTTACGATGTAGCTTGCATAAAGTATCCCACAACTATAGTCAGCTTCTTCTTCCTGGTCCTCTGCAGCACATATTTTCATCCCCCTGTTTCTCTCTTTTGGTCTCTCTCATTGGAGTCTATTTGTGTGTATATGTCCACATAAGGCAACGTGTATATAAAATCCAAAAATTTACTGTTTTCTTTTAATAGATTTGACTATTTATTCATATACTCGGAAAATAATATAGAAATTGCACACCAAGTGTTTTAACGAGCTATGTCAAACTGTTGTAAGATATTACATTTTTTATTCATATTGAATTACTTTTTGATATGCCGGTATGAAATGCTCATTTGGCTCTATAGTTTATATATCGCTCCCAAATTTTTAATGTGAGATAGTATACAAACTTAAATAAATTATGGTGCAGGAATTTCCTAATTTTAATTATTTTAAGAGAAAAACTCCAACATGTTATTGAATTTTTTGAACTGTTTATATGTGAGTTGTGAAAAATAATTAATTTTCCGCTGAACAATTTATGTTTTAACTTCTGCACAATCATTTTAAAATCCGTATTTCTTGAAATTCATCAGAACTATCTAAGCTAATAAGTTATAAACTGTGATCCAAGGAGCATTTTGGCTAGTGAAAAATGCCAAATTGAAAAAGAACTAATAACAAAAATCTGATGCGTTACACTCACATGACTTTCTCTACCCTTGTACAAACTATTTTTACAAACGCTTATTCTCCATATGCTTCATGTTAATCGAGATATCGAGAGGTTAATCTTATTGCTAATTTTTTTGTAGATGCAAGGGGAATTGCTAGGCTTTAAGCGATAGTCAAATATTTTAAGAGGTGGTTGCTATGTGGAGTATTCCATTCTCTTTGCATTACCAGCACAAAAAAAGACTAACGAATTCCCATTTGAGGAAAAGTATAAGTATTAGAAAATTTAAGGAAATGACAAGTAATATCTCAAAAATTTTTCACTCAACAAAAAACATGTATACGGCATAAACTGTGTATTTTAACGCGATCTACATTTTTTGTGTAGTAAAATTTTGTCAATCTCTTATGGTTTACCAGTTATGCAAAAGTCGTTCACAATGATGAATTCTTTTGGAGACATTCCCAGAAAATTCAAGATATACATTTCATTTCTCATGAAAATATCATAAACATATGATATTTTAATTAAAATCGTTATGGCCAGTTTTGAGAAAATTAAAATTTTCGAAAAATCTTCCAAGTAAAGGGTAATCTGGGTAGGGTGATTTTCTTGAAAACCTTCGTGTCGTATCTCTGGAAGATACAGAACCTAAATACCAAGTTTGGTGTTCATCCGACTGTTCGTTTCTGAGTTATGCTGTTCACAGACACACACACGGACGTTTCCAAAAATAATTTTTGGATTCAGGGGGTCTCAAAACATATTTCCGGTGAAATCTCGGTATCGAATTTTTGGGTGGAATACAATACTTCCCCTACTTAATATATGTAGTAGAGAAAGTAAACTGAATTGAGAAAAACGGAGTTTAAGGTTTAACACGGTGCTTTACTTAAATGACACAAAACCTATTAAATATCTATTTATGGCTTTAAATATTTTTGTATTTTTAAACGCCAATTATGAAGTAGAATGTAAGTATTAAAGTATAATAAAGATGCAAAAAAATAATAAAAATCATTCATTTGTTTTCGAAATTTCACAGAAATGTTGCTTTCACGATAAACAAAAATGGGAAAATTCTAACACCATGCCTGAATGAGAAAATCTCGTGTTCAGAGTGGGCTCTGTATCGTCTCAAAATAAGCATTTTGAGGTCTCAAAACCTTTTTACTAGCCTGCATGCGTTAAACTTAAACCCGTCATGTTAGTATGTCTCTTTACGGAACCTGTCGGCCATGATATGAGTGCGCTCCGTGGGAAGAGGAACTAAAAAGTTACGGAAAAATTGGGTGGGACATCTTAAATACATCAGGTAAAGAAAAGATCCGCAGTTCCTAGTTGCATATATTAGCAAGTCCTGCATATGTAGTACTGTCTTCATTCCGCAACTGGGCATTTCCCGCTCGCCTTGTACCGTAGTCCTCTATGCATAGATCTTGGCGAGGTTAGGCATGTCAAAAGCACCGACATCCTCTGCCAAACGCATTCATATCGTGACCGACTAGCACTGTCGTTAATAGTGTCTCATGTTCAATGCCACATCTGTGTTGAGAAGCATACGAATGATCATCTTTTTCAGTTCAAATAGGACAGTAGAGTGCACAATTGTACTGATTAGTTTCTCGTTCTGCACCAGTACTCATTAGTTGAGGCAGTACCTACACAGTTGTCGTGTGAGTTACATTCCATTTTGACTGGCAAATGAAGATGGTTCATTAAGTCAAATATGAAGTACATTTCCACGAGGACAATATGAAAATTTTTGAAATACCACGTTTCTTAAAAAAAATTGACTGTACTTATATTTTATAACTACTTTCTAATGCATTGTGCGGCGATCACCTCCTCATCCGTTGCTGTAGCTTACCTTGATGCTTCTCCCGTTGCTTCCAGAAGTTCTCAGCGTGTTGGTTCTTCAATTTATCCTCGGCTAGCTGCAGTAATTTTCCTTAAATTATATGGGAGCATGGACTTATCCTCGGTAAAGGAAAACGTAGATCTCGGGTGGTGATATAGGAAGACATAGACTTGTTTTGTTTATGAAAAGATGACACTGCCGTTTCTTTTTATTTAATTAACACTCGTAGTATACAAAACTGGTATTGCCGCTGTAAAATACTGTCCACTGCTGTTAAACTATGGCGTGGATATGGCACGAAATATAACTATTCTTATTGTCGCTTTCAGAGTAGCGGATCTTAGGTGTGTTGCTAAAACTATTTTGATTCCCTGTTTTGTCGCGATATCTCACACATTCTGCAGCATCTCTCCCTGACCACACATTACGAAAACTCTCGAATAAAATGCAATACTAAGCTGACATGACAAATTTGACTTGATTCCATTTTTGGCGCGATATCTCACACATCCTGCAGCATCTCTCCCTGACCACACATGACATAAACTGTCGAATAAAATGCAATACTAAGCTGACATTACAAATTTGACTTGATTCCCTTTTTGGCGCGATATCTCACACATCCTGCAGCATCTCTCCCTGACCACACATGACATAAACTGTCGAATAAAATGCAATACTAAGCTGACATTACAAAGCTGACTTGATTCCCTTCTTGGCGCGATATCTCACGCATCCTGCAGCATCTCTCCCTGACCACACATGACATGAACTGTCCCGAAATTTCCCCAAACAGATTCATTTATAGTCGCAGGCTTCTGAGGCTGCTTCCTTTCCTATTGGTCCATTTTTAGCGCGACTCGACGCGTCTAACTATTTCGAATAAACTTTCAGGGATCTCATTGGTCCAAGTTTAATATAAATCGCGGCTTTTCCTACATTTACCGTTAAGGTTGTCTTTCTCACTCACTTGGTCACGGCGAATTATCAAATAATGGGACAAAGGCTCTACACCCTCGCTGTAGGAATAATAGCACAGCGACCGGAGAGAGGTAATAAAACTAGGTTTTCTGCCTTCGAAAGCACTATTCCTGTAGCTAAAACATTCCCTCGTGGACAGTATTTTAACATAGCGCTTAAATTATTTACCTTAAACCATTTATAACTCTACTAATATTAATAACCTAGATAGATACATAATGTTAAATCACCCTTCTTAAAATATACAAACAGTATGAGGAAAAATATGTTTACATAATACGATTTAACATCACTAAAAGTTAATTAATAAGTTATCTGTAATTATAGTTCTTGGGCTCGGCCTAGAGTTGCCGTTTCAAATTGCCCTGTTCTGGAAAAGAATAAATTTTTCAACACTTGATACAATTTTCTTTTACAGAATAATTCCTCTGATTATGGCCTTTGTTCGTTTGTTTTGTTGACAGAGACCCTTCGCTATACCTGCTCCTTCACAAGGGCTCTGACAAACCGGTGATGTTTATATTTGGGTCATTCACTCTACACTCTCCCTTTAAAAACAGGTTTCCGAGAGACATTCTTATACACAATACATTTCCCGCACACGAATAACTTGTGACGCATACAAATACTCTAATACCCAATTTAAGTTCTAGAACTTAAATCTATTTACATACATATTGGTACATAATTATTATGCATTTAGTTACTTCTTTACATCCTTATTTCTCGGGTGTATTACCTTTACTATTTGTTCACAGGGTTGCTACCTCATTTCGAGTAAAACTAACCTGATTATTTTCATTACATTCTTCACCCTTCTCATTCTCTAAACATTTGTATGGTTTGAGCAACTGTTTATGATATCTCCCTAGGATCTTGGAATTCTTTATTTCTTGTAACTCAAATGTAAATCACCCTGTATGGACCTTTAAATAAATTTTCCCTTCTATGATACCTCTTTTTTTTTTATAATTAATAAAACTAATTTATATGTTTAAAGAAAACTGTCAGCATATTGCTAGCATACCAACCAATTAATAATTTACAAATATTGCTAAATATAAAAAAATAACAAATATTCTGACAATAAAAGCTGTTTCAACCTTAAGACAAACTTATTCAAACAGAAAGAAACTGAAACATATTAATGGCAAAGGTGTTTCTTGTTCTTCTTCACTATCACTAATGAGCATTTAATACTCAAGTCTCTTTAGTAATGAAAAAAATGTTTCTGCACAACTGCTTAAGATAATTCATTCACTCACATGTGAAAGCTCTCCTTTCCAGGCACTGTAGAGTCAGGATCAATGATATTATGTCTTTTTTTGTTTTTTTTTATACCAATACTAATTCTCTAAGTTCGATCAACCATTTCTTTCGCTTCTTTGTTTTAAATTCTTGCTTTCTTTTCTGCGCCCTCTTTGACATTCTTTCAAAAGCTTTCTTTAACGTCTCTTCTCCCGTTAGTGTTTTCGGATCTTTAGTTTCTAGTGTCTGTGGTAATTTCCCTTCAAGTGTTTCTATTAACTTCCCCTTCATCAGCTCAACTAATTTCCCCTCTACATTCTTATCTTGTTCACTTAAGTTTCTTTCTAAGTCCTTATTCTGCTTACTTAATTTCCCTTCGAAATCCTTTTTCTGTTCACTCAATTTTCTTTCTAAGTCCTTACTCTGCTCATTTACGATTCTTTCTAAGTTCCTACTCTGCTCATTTGATTTCCCTTCTACATTCTTATCTTGTTCCCTTACGATTCTTTCAAAGCCCTTACTCTGCTTATTTACGAGTCTTTCTAAGTCTTTATTCTGCTTATTTGATTTCCCTTCTAAATTCTTATCTTGTTCCCTTACGATACTTTCTAAGTCTTTACTCTGCTTATTTACGCTTCTTTCTAAGTCCTTATTATGCTCATTTGATTCACCTTTTACATTCTTATCTTGTTCCCTTACGATTCTTTCTACGTCCTTACTCTGCTTACTTACGATTCTTTCTACGTCCTTATTATGCCCATTTGATTCCCCTTCTAGATTCTTATCTTGTTCACCTACGATTCTTTCTAAGTCTTTACTATATTCACTTAAGATCTTACCCCGCTCATCTACTATGCTTTCTGACTTTTTACTATGTTCATTGAATATGCTTTCTAAGTTCTTACTATGCTCATCTACTATACTCTCTAACTTTTTACTATGTTCATTTAAGATCTTACCCCGCTCATCTAAGATTCTTTCTAAGTTTTTATTTTGTTCACTTAAATTTTTTAAGTTTTTACTCTGCTCATCTAATTTCCCCTCTATCTTTGCGCTAAATTGTTGGAGAAATATCATCAGCTGGTTCTGACCTGCGTCAATGACCTGCTTATTCGGTGATTGCCTTCCCAGCCTAACTTCTACCTCTGCTGCGCCCATATTTTCTCCATCTGTTGTTATGCTGACAATAGCCTCCCCATTCAGTTCTTTCAAATCTTCCCTTGACCTACTCATGGTTCCGTTAGCAAGTTCTACCTCCCTAGTAATGACTTTACCCCCTCTCAATAACATGTGTTCACAAAACTGAGTCACTACTCTGCATGCCTTTTTGTTTGTTTTTGAATAAATGTTCTAACCTGTATTTTTTTTTCAATGTTAACTGATGCGTTCCGGGTTCGAATCCTGGTGAAGTTCTAGAAGCGATGCTCTCAGCTGTTTTGTTGTCCCACGTAGGTAGACTAGAAGTTCGCGTTGTAATTTTGTTCTGCTGTGCCCCTTTCCTCTGAAGATTCTTCGTCTGTTCGTTGTTTCCTAGTCCTCCGTTTGTGTCGTTCTTCCCTTCGAGCTCCACGTTATGGCGCCAGTTTGCGGCGATCACCTCCTCATCCGTTGCTGTAGCTTACCTTGATGCTTCTCCCGTTGCTTCCAGAAGTTCTCAGCGTGTTGGTTCTTCAATTTATCCTCGGCTAGCTGCAGTAATTTTCCTTAAATTATATGGGAGCATGGACTTATCCTCGGTAAAGGAAAACGTAGATCTCGGGTGGTGATATAGGAAGACATAGACTTGTTTTGTTTATGAAAAGATGACACTGCCGTTTCTTTTTATTTAATTAACACTCGTAGTATACAAAACTGGTATTGCCGCTGTAAAATACTGTCCACTGCTGTTAAACTATGGCGTGGATATGGCACGAAATATAACTATTCTTATTGTCGCTTTCAGAGTAGCGGATCTTAGGTGTGTTGCTAAAACTATTTTGATTCCCTGTTTTGTCGCGATATCTCACACATTCTGCAGCATCTCTCCCTGACCACACATTACGAAAACTCTCGAATAAAATGCAATACTAAGCTGACATGACAAATTTGACTTGATTCCATTTTTGGCGCGATATCTCACACATCCTGCAGCATCTCTCCCTGACCACACATGACATAAACTGTCGAATAAAATGCAATACTAAGCTGACATTACAAATTTGACTTGATTCCCTTTTTGGCGCGATATCTCACACATCCTGCAGCATCTCTCCCTGACCACACATGACATAAACTGTCGAATAAAATGCAATACTAAGCTGACATTACAAAGCTGACTTGATTCCCTTCTTGGCGCGATATCTCACGCATCCTGCAGCATCTCTCCCTGACCACACATGACATGAACTGTCCCGAAATTTCCCCAAACAGATTCATTTATAGTCGCAGGCTTCTGAGGCTGCTTCCTTTCCTATTGGTCCATTTTTAGCGCGACTCGACGCGTCTAACTATTTCGAATAAACTTTCAGGGATCTCATTGGTCCAAGTTTAATATAAATCGCGGCTTTTCCTACATTTACCGTTAAGGTTGTCTTTCTCACTCACTTGGTCACGGCGAATTATCAAATAATGGGACAAAGGCTCTACACCCTCGCTGTAGGAATAATAGCACAGCGACCGGAGAGAGGTAATAAAACTAGGTTTTCTGCCTTCGAAAGCACTATTCCTGTAGCTAAAACATTCCCTCGTGGACAGTATTTTAACATAGCGCTTAAATTATTTACCTTAAACCATTTATAACTCTACTAATATTAATAACCTAGATAGATACATAATGTTAAATCACCCTTCTTAAAATATACAAACAGTATGAGGAAAAATATGTTTACATAATACGATTTAACATCACTAAAAGTTAATTAATAAGTTATCTGTAATTATAGTTCTTGGGCTCGGCCTAGAGTTGCCGTTTCAATTGCGAGTTGATTGCTGTGTAGTTTGTTCGAGTTTTTCCAATAGTTTGTAAGTTATCATCATTTAAAGATTTGTGTTCAAATGAATTTGACTAGAGAACATTTCCGTCATGATATTTTACGATTTTAAATTATCATTAACCCCTAAACAATATGAAGATCGGCTTAGGAATTAATTTTGTGCAGAACCCTCAATTTACAATTGTTATAGCAAATTTTAAGAGAGATTGTTTTTTTTCTTGATAACGAATTTCGTGAATGTGACGTCCAAGAACTGATGTTACTGATGAGAATATTGCCTCTGTTGGACGGACATTTTACGAATTTATTCGGACGACATTGGAAGAGTTGAAATCCAAAATATTTTACATCAACAGTTAGATGTGAGAAACCTTTGTTGTCGAAGGATTCCACATAAACTGACTCCGATCAAAAACAAGGCATACATTGGTGCAGAAAAGCTCTGGAAGAATTCCAAGACGCCACTTCATATTGGGTTTGTAATATCATTACTGGTGACGAGTCTTGAGGTTATTGTTGTGATTCTGAAAAGAAAAGTCAATCGACTCAATGGTGCTTTCGAACAGAACCTAAGCCTACATTCTGATGAATACGCAGTAATGGTAAGAAGATGGTTGCTAGTTTTTTTTACTAAAACGGGTCATATTGCTACTATAGTATTTGAAGATAGACGTATCGCTATCGCCGATTGTTACAAATGTCTCTTTTAGCAAATTTTAGAAAAAGACCCAAAAGGAAAAATAATGTTACATCATGACAATGCATCGTCGCATACAGAAAAAATAACCGAGTATCTGGATATCGTTCTCCGTGGTGTAGTGGTTACCATGCTAGTTCCCGAGGTCGTGGGTCCAGACCCGGTGGAGGGCGATGGAGTTTTTCGGGCGTTAAACCCCATAACTTGGCTTCCTTCGGAAGGGAAGGGAAGTAAATCCGGCACGTAAAAGAACCACAAGTCTGATAAAGAGGCCTCTGAGCAAAATTAGCTGTATTTCACGCCCAATATAGAATTGGACGCTAAGAACACAGCAGTTAAGGAGCGTCCATAAATAAAACTAAGTTTAGTTATGTTTGAATATATGGATGCCCTAAAGGTCAATACCATGGTCTTTCCACCGTAGAGCCCTGACTTACCACCTTGTGCTTTTTTTTTAAGTTTCCAAAAAGTAAAAATAAAATGCGTGGAATCACTTTGAGGCAGTATTTTTAACACTTAAATTATATAATATAAAAAAATAATTATCCGCCTTAAAGCAATATGTGTATAATATAATATATAAAAAGTATGTAACAGTCAATGTAATTGTTTATATTATTGTGTACATGTATAATAATGTTATGTGAATGTATTAGGTGATTTAACAATGTAGGAGATGTGAGAATAGTAGTTGAAAGTTGCTAACAATGAGGTAACCTTGAGGCAATAATGAATTGGAATGTTTAATAATGCTACTAGTAATTCTTGGAACAATAATGTAATATTTAAACCAGTTTATAAACAGCCAATCAAAAACTAGGAAAGCTGAAATTTAAATAAAAGTGTTCTATTGGAGTAGGATTAGCCAATCAGAAACTGAAATAGACCAAATTGTACAAATTCGGGCGGCAGTCGATAGTAGACAGCGTTCCTAACCGGCTGCTAGACGCATTCCCGAGAAGTTAAATACGTATTCAGTGTGAGACATATAAAATTCATTACGGCGAGAATATTAAAGTTAACGTGTTAATAAGTGCAAGTAATTAATAAATAATCTCACAGCTCTCTATATCAGTGAAGTGTTATTTAATCGTATGAAGGATTAATAAAATGAGTGAATTAAAAGTTATAATTTGTGTAAGCCTACATTCTTTAGCCGCATCACCTCCTGCTAAGAGATACATGTTTCTACAAATTAATACTGACGCAGCCGAGGCAAACATAAATATAAATAATATTTGAAGAACCATAAAAATACAAAGTTGATTCCTAAACGTTGGAGCGAAGGACACCAGAAACTTTGTACCGTACGTGGCTGCAACTACTTCTAGTTCAGCTCCCCAACAGTGGAACTACAATACAGCACCTACTTCAAATTGGCGCCAAAGTGGGGCTACAACCTTCAACTTTTCGTCATCAGATAAATCAATGGAACATTATAAAAATCTGGTTTCTGAAGTGTCTCAGGAAGAGTGACATTATTGCCTTAAGAACTGGTTTCATCGAATGACAAAATGTACGGTGTTAAAGGGGAATATTTTTAAAAAACGATAAAATCATTTACAATCTTTAAAACCAATCCTTATTTGATTTTCTAAAAATTGGCAGATTTGCCCTTGTATTATATGCATGTGGATTCCTTGCTCCTGGTCATAAAATGCTTAGTTTGGTACACATTTCAGGAAGGCATTTTTACCTTTTCCAGATCCTTTGGGATCTCAACTTCGTTGAGGTTGATTGATAGTATCTTTATTTTGAAGATTGTCATCGCTGAGATAACCTGGTCAGATATTTTATGTGCTCATTGCTGTTATACGATGGTCATTCTGTCTCATATGTGAGTTGTGTAGATTGTTCCTTGGGTGGAGGCTGGAGTTAGCCCTAGTATTTGCAGCTGCTCTCTTTGGTCAGTGGTTTGTCTTCTAAATAAATGGTGTCTGTTCTCGCTTACTTGCTTCCTCTCCTACAGAGCATTTGTAGGTCCTTTGTTCCGTTCAGGACGTTACTCCCGGCCCAATCACTAGTCTATTGAACGCTGTTTGCAGTGAGTTGATTGACGTTTATGCTAGCACTGCCATCTACGTAAATGTACACATTTACTTCCATTTGCATTTCTAGTATTATGTGATATGTTGCTACGCTGAATAGAAGTTGTTTAGCGGATCTACCTGGGGTACTCTGTTGTCTGTCTATTGGTTCCGAGACGGTGATAGTATGATTGTTCTGTATGCAATTGCTTCCAAGTATATCCCTTATTAATTATGCCATGCGATTTTCTCTTTCTTAGGGGTTTCATTCTGCTGATGGTGTGGAGAGCTTTCATGTAGTCAACAAATATCAGGTGAAGTTTTCCCCTTTGGTTGTTCGAGGGCTTCTTGTTATGTCTTTTTTGCAGACATTCTACTGCTTGGTTTGTTAAACGGTTTATTCTGAAACCACATTATTGTTCTGGGATGTGTCTGTCTAAGAAGGTGGTTATTCTGTGTACCAGAATTTGGTGAGAACTTTGATTAGTGTGCATTCTAGTGCTATACCCCTATCTGAGTTTGGGTAGCTGGTATTGCCATTCCCTTTATAGTTGTTTTGATATTTTTACATTTTCCATCGCTACATATACTATACACACACGAGGGCTATTTTTTTCAACCTCCGACGGGTCATAATTAAAAGACAAGGGTACATAGTCAAATAAATTTATTACCAAATGTTAGGTATAAAAGTTTTACTTTTCAACATAATTGCCATTAAGGTTTAGGCATTTGTTATACCTGTAGACCAGCTTTACGATCCTCTCTGCACAGTATGTTGCCGCCAGTGATTTAAGATAGGTGCAGGCGTTGGTTTGAAGGACTTCATCATTCTCGAACTTCCGCCCTCCCAGCCACTTTTTTAATCCAGGGAAGAGGTGAAAACCACTCGACACCAAATCAGGGCTGTACGGCGGGTGGTCGAAAACGTCCCATCGAAATTTCTGAAGAATTTGTTGGGTGACACGAGCACTGTTAGAGCCGGCATTGTCATGAATCAAGACAGCCCCAGACGTCAGCTTGCCTCTTCGTTTGTTCTGTATGGCTCTTCGCAGTCGTTGTAATGTCTCGCAATAAACACTACGCAATTTATATTTGGCGGGGGAGTCAATCGTAGCGGCCATGTTTCCGTGCCAAAAACTAAGCTCACAATGACATGGTGAAGTTGGCTGTGGCTGAGGATAGAATGGGGGACATGAGCAGTCACCCTCCACGCACAAACTGTTTCCACCGCTCGTGTGGTTGCGCTCCTGTGCGATCGGAGGTTGAAAAAATAGCCCTCGTGTATATATTTATACATTATGTATATAAATATATTATTATACATATTTATTTACTTATTTTGTGCGTTAATGCGAATCATATCAGCGCCGCCGATGTGCCAGAATTTCGTCCCGCAGTTTTTACATGCTAGTAAGCGCACTTTAAGCACACTTAAAAGCCATCGGTCTAGGCCGAGTCTGAACCTGCGACCTTGAGATCAGCCTAACCAACTGAACCACACTGATCGACTCTCCAACGCTCTGATATCCTTCCCTGTTGGAGGGACTCATTAAGTAAGTACATCTAGATTCCCGCAGGGGCCGCGGTCTTCAGATGCTCATTGTAGATCTCATCCGATCCACAAGCCTTGTTATCTTTCAGGTTTGTGATTGTTTCCCACAAATCCTCTACCGTGATTGGCTCGACAATGCTTCTGTTCTCTAAGTTATCTGTATTGGGCCTGGCTTTGTGTCGCTGGATCCTAGTACCATGCTGTAATGCTGGGTCCATATTTCTGTTTAGAAATGTCTCGAGAACGTTGGCTTCCTTGGATTTCGTTAGTGTTGTTTCGTGATTCTGTTATTTTCTTATCTAATTTCCCTTTTCTTTTATTAGGGCTTTGTATGTTCGCCTTTACTCGGAATATCTACGCAGCATCTCCTCTGATGGCGAGACTATTGCTTGGTATAGGAAGTAGATGGTTTCTTTTCTTGTGGTGTGACAGCTTTTGTCAAACTATAGTTTTGCTTTTCTGGTGCCTATGACTGTGTTTGCAGCGCTCATGATGACTTCGCTACGGCGTTCTCGACGTGGTGTTCGTATGTATTGCGGTGTTTCCTTGTGAATAAACCTGTTGTTTGTCTTGGGTTTTCATTTTCCTTGCAGTTTAAGCTCTTTAAAGCGGGCTTTGGGTATTTGCATAACGAGAGTCGTAGCTATAGGCAGGGGATTTCTTACCACTCTTTTCCATATTGTTTGCGATATATTTTCTACATTTTTCATGTTGGTTAACATAAGATATATTATGCTACTTCCATATTTACCTATGTATGTTCTCATTGCTTTCATTTATAAGCGCAGTTCTTCACTTTAGAGCAACCGCACGACCGCCTCCCTTTGCTGGTTGCCGATATCTGTTCTGTAGTTCAGGTCGTCCACGATGATTAAATCATCAAGTCGGGCGTGGGCGTGGCGTAATCCAATACTGAGTAAGTTTATGATGTCTTTCTGTTTGTACTGTGTTTAGTTTATTTTCAATAACCTTATCTCTGATATAACTTATGTTGCTTCCAAAATAATTGAAATCTGATATCTGTTCTAAAGTTTAATTTTGTATGATTAATTTTGATCGAGTGCCAGGTATTTTACACAATGAGACAATCTTTGTTTTGATTGTGGAATTCCTGAGTTTGTAGGGTTTATTTCTTTTAATTTTTACATGTAAAGTTGGTCATCCTTGTTTTCCTATATTAGTGCAATGTCATGAGCATATACAGAGAGAGCCAAAAAACTACGAACTGACTGCGCGGTGTTTTTCCTGACCGCGTTCTAGGCGCTCGTTGCCGTCTGCCGCTATTATACAAAGGCGCGGATCAAACCATACAACATTTTCAAAACTACTTTTAAAAGCTTTACTTACAGCTTTATGAAAGGAGATGCAGAAACTAGCATCGTCGTTGATCATACATTTTTGGCACCTCTTTAGGAAACTATCCATCACTCACCGTAGTTCACGTTGAGAAATGATGGCAATTTCCTGGCAGCTATTTTGTTTTAATTCTTCCAGAGTGCGTGGGTTTGTCTTATACACTATGTTTTAAGTTGCCCCAGAGATAGAAATCGCAGGGGATAGGTCGGGGGATCGAGGGCGCCAGAAATCTCTACTAATAATTCTGTCCTCAAACACTTTCAATTGTTCTCATCAAAATTATGGCCGTATGAGCTGTTGCAGAGTCTTGTTGAAAAAAGGCAAAATCACGCTCCCTGTCTGTTAATTCTTTAAAAAATGCGGGGCGAAATTGTATTCACGTATGTATGGGCGTCAACAGTTGACTGGAAAAAAAGGTTCTATAACTCTTTCTCCGCTCATGGCGCACCATACAACAATACAACAAGGGGTACTTCATAAACAACATTAGTTTTGTCAGAGCTCCAACAACGATGATTTTGTGTACACACATATCCATGAATGTGGAACCAATCCTCGTCCGTGAAAAATATTAAGGTATGGGTCTATTTCGCCTTTGTGTACACTATTGAGACTCCAGTCATAAAATGTGTACCTAATTACAGCATCACTGGTTGAAGAGCATGTGCCGTAGTTGTTTTATATCGCTTTAACTTAAGCAATTTGGCAGCTCTTCGCGCAGAGCCATAAGAAATGCTTTCTGTTGTGAAAGACGCCTCAGGGATTTTTGGGTAGAATTCTCCAAACGATGACCGATGTCGTCTAATGTTTCTTCGGTAAGAACTGTACGCCGTCTTTTAGATTTCTTAGCCTGAACACTTCCTGTGGCCTGAAATTTATTGTAAACTTCATGGATTGTCGTACGGCCTGGAACTTCTATACCTGGAAATCTTTCTGCAAATCGTACTTTCACTTGGCGAGCTGACTGAGTTAATACATACGAATCATAAATAAACACATGCTGTGCAGTAGAAAACATATACTGAGCTATAATATACTTTGTGACTAAGTACAGAACAAAATAATGAATAACTCGTTATAACTGAACTACATCACATCACCGTCATCTCAATGCTACACTCCAACTGCAGAGCAAAACCACGTCAACAGCGTGCCTTGTTTATAGCAGCAGTGTTATCAAGTTTCCACACGCCCAGTGGAAAAAGAACGCACAGCCGGTTCGTAGTTTCTTGGCTCTCCCATTGTCAACTTATTTTGTATAATCCTTATTATTAATTCTTATGCTCTAAACAGACTTCTTATTGCTTGTATAAGATGAGAAGTGTATCCTTGATTCGTATTTATAGTATACAATGTTTTCTTTTTAAAATAACTAAAGTCTATCGTTAAACTTGATGAAGTCTGAGAACTATACAATATAAAATGTTGCATTACGGAAACAAAACTGATGACACTCATTGGGAAATATTCAATTAACACAAAAACAATTATTAATAATTTTGTATAGAACAGGTGAGCCACTTTAACAACTAAGGAAGTAATATTGGATATTATAGAGAACATTGCGTAAAAACATATGTAAATTCCAGAGAATGTATGGATCATTCGTCGAACATGTAGAAACAAAATACGCAAACAAACAAAGCTTAAGATTTATAAAGTTATGGTTGCAACTGTGTTAACACAAGTGAAGCCTATACATTATACAAAAACAAAAAATTGATGTGCTGCACTCACATGACATTCTCTACTCTTATACAAACTATTTTTATAAAGGCTTATTCCCATCATGTTAATCGACATAAATTTTGCAGAAACTCTTATTCTTAATTTTATTGAAGCTGCAAGGGGAATTGGTAGGTTTTAAACGATAGTCAAATCTTTTAAGAGCTGGTTGCTATGTGGCGCATTCTATTCTCTTTGTATGTCCAGGACATAAAAAAGAAACAAATAAACGAATAACAAATTCTCATTTGAGGGAAAGCATAAGAATTGGAAAACTGAAACGAAAAAAAAGGAATATCCCGGAAATGATTCATCGACAAAAAATATGTACTTGATATAAATCATATGCTTTGAGATCTACAATTTTTGTGTAGTAAAATTAAGTGTATCTCTTACGGTTTTCCAGTTATGCAAAATTCATTCAGAATAATGAGGGCTTTTGAGGACATTCCCAGAAAATTCATGATATACATTTCATTTGCCATAAAATATCCTAAAATATGATATTTTAATCAAAATCGCTAGAGGCATTTTAAGAAAATCAAAATTTTTGAAAAATCTTTCATGTTAAGGGTAGTCTGGAGTAGGGGATTTTGTTGAAAATCTTCGTGTCGTATCTTTGAAAGATACTGAATCTATATATCAAGTTTGGTATTTATCCAAACGTTTCATTCTTAAGTTATGCTGTTTACACACACACATATACATATACACACACGGGAATGTCTCCAAAATGTTCTATTTAGATTCAGAGCACCTCAAAACATGTACTTCTGCTGAAATCTCGGTATCGGATTTTTGGACTGAATGGAGTACTCCCTATATTTCCTATATGTAGAAGAGAAAGTAAAAGGCAAAACAAAGGCTTCAGAAATGAAACTGTTAAGTAATATAAACGGATGTATAGAGCAAGATCCACAAATGAAAGTGTAAGAGAAGAACTAGAAGTTTTCAATATGAAAAATATATTAAAAGGAAATTAATCACCAGCGGAAAGATCCCATCGAAAGAATGAAAAATATAATCCTAAAGGAAGGATATCTTCGGCAGACTCAGGAAACGATGTCTGGAGGACGCTGAAAGCGGAACTGTCATCTGATTGCCTATGCTATGAAGCGGAGATGAAGTTTTCTTAGCAGACACAGTCAAACGCTTTTTTAAAGTTACAAACGCAACGTGTGTTTCTAAGTCGACTTGACGCCATTTTAAAATTCTTTAAAAAGTGAAAATATGATCACTGCACGAGTGTCACCTTTTTACTTTACAATGTACATAGTAGGTAGAGAAGACATTGATTGCATTCCACCCAAAAATTCTATATCGAGATTTCACCGGAAATACATGTTTTGCGGTTCCATTAATAAAAAAAACATTTTTAGAAACACGTCCGTCTATGCGTATGAATGTGTGAGTCTGTGAACAGCATAACTCAAAAGTCGGATAAACACCAAACTTGGTACTTAGGTTTAGTACCTTCCAAAAATGCGGCACGAAGAGTTTCAACAAAATAACTCCACCACAAACTACCCTTTCCATGGAACATTTTCGAAACTTTTTTTCTGAAAGATTTACCCTAAGATTTTGATTAAAATACAATATTTTAAAGATATTTACATGACAAATAAAATGTGTATCTTGAATTTTCTATGAAGTTCTCTTCATTCAGAAGGAAGTTTGTATAACCTTGCATAACTAGTAAACATTAAGGAATAGACGAAAACGTACTGCACAAAGATGTAGATCTATTTAAAACACAATTTATTTCAAACAAGCTTTTGTGACATGGACCATGTCCAAGATATCCGTTAATGTTTGGAATTGTTCATTATTTGCTCATTGTTTTAAGATCCTGTCAAGAGTGTTCCTTGCAATTGCAGGAGACAGCATGAAATTTTATGCTCAGCATATAGCTTCCAGTTCTTGAACATTTGACTATCGTTATTCTGTTTGTATCTAAAACGAAATGTGTAAGGTAACTTTTCCTGCAAAGATTGGATTAAAATGTTGAAGAAAGAAACATAAGCTTTAGTAAGAATATTTTGTATACCCACTAATAAACATACAGGGTAGTGAAGGTCATGTGAAAACCACATCAGATTTTTAAGACTAGACATTTTCATCTACAAGTGTAATATTTAATTAACATACCCGAGAAAATAAGAGTGCTATTAATGTTGATTACCTGAAGCTGTGGTTCTTTATTACAGAGCATCAGAAGTTGGTTCAGACATCCACTTCTTGTTCAATGAAACCGATGTGCAAAGATGTTCCTTTTGTACCCACCACCATTCATGTAAAATTACTTCTATCGACTCGCAATATGTGAGCAGGGTCTACTTATTGCTCCAGCTCTCGACAGAAATTGGTATTCGATATTGTACCGCAGGGAATCTCGATTACAGGAATACGAGGTATCTGTGACTGACAAGAAAGGGCCATTTCCATTCAACACGAGCTGGCCGCATCTGTAATCTCCTCCAGAGATTCAAAGATCAAAGCTCTTTAAGTAAATTACCACATCGCTCTTCTGAGATGCAAATTCAAGAGTTTTGCTAAGGCGAGACTTGGTTTATGCACTTATTAAAATTGAATTAATTCTATTCTTTGTAAAAGCATGTAAAAGTTAACGATGATGGAATACTAAACGCTTGTTAGTACGTCTCAAGGGAAACTTGGCTGGAAACGTAATATATGCGCAAAGAGATAATAAAAATTATGATTCCATATCTGATGTGTTGGTCTTGAATTAAAACCAAACTGGTAGTAGTATAACGACTTTTATTGTGAAACTTTGCAAAATACAGTACAATACCCTTGCAAAGCACAACAATCGCACGGACTTCAGTAGCGTGCATGCTTTTCCTGTTCCTAGAATCTTACAATAGGTGTAAAATACTATATATATATTCTCTTGGTAACTACATCCTAACATAATGAAGGAAAAAACAGGAAGGAATATAATATAATAAACATGAATTACAATTACTAAACGTACGAGGGCAGTCCCAGTAGTACCCGACCAGACATATATATAGTGGTTGTTGTTTCAAACAAATCACTATGGTATAAACTACCACCCTTATAAAGCTTAAGTTTCAAGTTTGACGTTGTTTAGTAACTGTTTGGCAGCCATCAATAGTGAACCCTCTCAGTGAATTTGTAAACATGGATAAAACTGGGCATCGCTATGCGATACAATACTTTCATTTAAAGATCCTAGTGCAACTATAGCTGAGCTAGATTCTACTCTGCGGGAGTCTCCTCCTTCGTTTAGAACAGTAAAATATAGGGTGGCAGAGTTTAAGGAGGCTGTACGAGCTGCTAAGACAAATATCGCAGTGGTCGCCCAAATGAGATAATCACGCCACAAATTGTGAAGAAAATCCACAAAATGGTATTGGATGGCCGTCGACTGAAAGTGCGCGAGCTAGCGGACATCGTAGGCATTTCAAAAAGTGCTGTACATCGCACACTAACTGAAAATTTAGGGTGAGAAAGCTGTGCGAACGATGGATGCCACGTTTACTCACAATTTAGCAAAAGCAGTGTCGTGAGGATGTTTCAGTCGAGTGTTTGGCGATGTTTGGCTGCAATAAAGCCGAGTTTTTGCGTCGATTGTATGAAACATTAGTCCATCACTTCACACCTGAGACGAAGGCACAGCCAAAACAGTGGACTGAAAGGGAAGAATCAGCTCAAAAAAAGCGAAGGCAATTCCATCTGCAGGCAAGATCATGGCGTCAATTAAGCGAAAAATAAAGCTCTGTTTCATCAAGACAATGCAGCAGTTTACATATCCATAATCGTCATGGCCAAAATCAATAAGTTAAAGTTCGAATTGCTTCTTCATGCATTCTATTCGCCAGATTTAGCCCGCTCTCATTATTTTCTGTCTCCAAAGTTGAAGCAATGGCTTGGTGGTAAAAGCTTTGCCAACAGTGAAGAGTTGGAGTCTGCAGTTGATGGCTATTTTGCAGAACTCGACGGTTCTCACTATAAACAGGGCATCGAAGCTATTGAACATCGCTGGGAAAAGTGTAGCAAGCTGAAAGAGACTATGTAGAAAAATAAAGATTTTTTTCCCAAAATTGTTGTGTTTTCTTTGGTAGGTCGGGTGTTTTTGGAACAGTCCTCATAGCATCAAATATATAGGGTACTCTGTCCCTTAAGATATCGTCCTTATCTACCCTTCCCCCTCTTTTGTTTTCCAGATCAATTCGCCTCCTTTGCCGAATCTGGGCCAAAAAAACCCATTTTATAACTCCTCGCGTCCAACATTATATCCAAGCAGGTCTCCATTCCTCTAATGGACTCCAAAAACTGTAATCGTAAATTACGTTTTCTTACTAACTTCGCTTTTCTGCACTCAGTAAGAATATGATTCCATCATTTCCCTTCACTATAGAGTTGATATATTCTCACTTCGGAGTCATTACGTAAATTGCGGCCTTTCCAGGGGCACAATCTATACCACACTAAACCCCTTTTTGTTTGCTTTTACAGTCATATAAGTAGGTCCCGCGCTATTTGAGGCTTTAAGTCAAGTGAAATTTTTACCGTGCATTGCGATTTTAAATTTCGTCCGTCAAAGTAATGCTTTCGTCTCTGAATTATCTTCCATCCACTACGTACCATGTCTCTTCCACGTAGTCAAATGCACCCCATTCCAATTTCTTCTAAGCTCCTAAGCAGTTTCGTTGCTCAACACGTATCCCATGCTCCCTAAAACACACCGCACATAAAAGTGCCTGATCTCCCCGTACTATGCGTAACCAGTACTTAACTGACCTTACTTTCAAATATATGATTTCATTGTATAGGCCAAATTCTTTAAGAAGCCCGCAATTTGCGTCTGGATTTGGTTCAATTTTTCAATACTTTCCCAACACTAAACTTCTGTCCCATATGACACACTAGACCCAACAACCGCTCCGTTTAGCATCTCCATTGTTCTATCATTGGTACATCAGGAACCTTAACATGAAACTTTATATTTTTACTATGCATTTATGTTTTGTGATGTCTATGTGCTTCCCCCGCTTCCGAAAGAACAACATTGCACGCGCTTAAAGGTTGAACAAAGCAAAAAGAGGAGAAACTTTCTCGTAAACAAAACAGGATACAGCATAGACCGAGCGGAATTCCATGGCACAATGTTCCACCCACCAAATATGAAGAATTTAAATAAACTAAAGGGGCAGAAAAAAGAGGCCTATATATCTAGCCTACTGATTTAGTATACATTCACAAAAGAGAAACCAATTCCACGATTCAAAGTCAACATTTCGATTAATTCAATACCTGACAAAAAAAGTTGCGTTCACATACATTTCTCTACTCACTCTTCTGGAAACTATTACAAAAGCTTATTTCTCCATCTGCTTATTGTTAATCGAGATAAACTTTCATTATACATTTACATAGCAGAAGGGTGCAGCTGGCTAAAACAATAGTGAAGGGTTGTAAAATGCAGATTGCAGATTGGTTTCAAATTCCATTCTCTTTAAAAGAGTACGATAAACACCTTATGTGGTACACTCGCATGACATTTTCTATTCACTCTTCTACAAACTATTCTTACAAGGCATTACTACTACTGGTTAACACAGAATGAAGTATATTCACATTTACACATTTAGCTATACATGCAGTAGGTAAAGCTATAACCAGGTTTTAGTGTGTCTCTATATGATGTCTTTCAAATTTCATGCTCATTGCATGACCACGAGGAAAAAAAAAATGAATAAGAATTTTTATTTGCGAAAGGTATAATTATTTAAAAATTCAAACAAATAACAAATAATATCTCTGAAATAGTTAACATTTATTCGACATAAATTGTGGGCTTTAAGTACGGTTTTCCAGTAATGCAAAGTCATTCAGAACGAACATGACTTTATAGGATTTTTCTAGAAAACTTAAGATATACATTTAATTTGTCATGTAAATATGTTAAATCATATCATGTTTTAATCAAAATCGTTAGAGCCGTTTCAGAAAATTAATATTTTAGAAAGATTTTCCATACAAACGCTAGTTTGGATTGCGGGAACTTCCTTGAAAATCTTAGTGCCATATATTTGCAAAATATTCCACTTAAAATGTTCCAAGCTTAGTATTCATCAGACATTTCGTTTTTAAAATATGCTCTTCGTGGACCGGGACACACACATGAAAGCTTTTCTAAAAATGAGTTTTTTTGGTTCAGGGGCCTCAAAACATGTATTTACGATGAAATATTGACATCGAAGTTTTAAATGGAATACAGTACTGTACGGAGTGAAGTAAAAAACGAATAACTTAGTACTTGAAAAAAGTGTAAGTTTTTGACAATTCATGCACCCGAATGTTGGCATAACTGCGCTATTTCGGTCAGCAATTTCCATTAAGTCAACTTTGTCTTAACATTCATATATTTTGTATTTTCAAAATTTAAGATTAGTTTGCACAGTGCTTTACAGTACCTCGCTTGCATGTTTTAACTTTTCCCCGATTCCGTGTTTTTAAAATAGCACCGATAATGTTTTAAAGATAACAGGACGTTACTTTCCAAATACTGTTATTCATTACCTCACATCTTACACTACTTCTCCACATAGTTACCACCGTTATTTAGACACTTGTAACGGGAAACTAGTTTTTGTATGCCTCGTCAAGGAATGATGCCTCCTGTGATGAAAGACAGGTCTGCACTTCTTGTTTTACATCATCGTCATTGAAATATTTTACATCAAGGAATTTCTTCACATGAAGAAACAGATGACATTGCTTGGTGCCAAATCCGGTCTGTAGAGAATGTGGCAGAATTGTTCCCAATCAAATGATGCGAAGATCTTGGTTTGTTTGGCTCTGTGTGGCTGGGCATTGCCACTCATTGTTTCCGTACAAACCTCACACAATTGGCGATGCATGTAAAAAAAATCGTTGTCCGACTTCACAGTCTGCGGGTTGTTTGATTGTTTTGAACACTTCGAAACGCTCTTAACGACAGAAGAAAATAAAATGAGAATCATTCACAGCTGCGTCTGGCTTCCTAATCAATGAAAATAGTGATTGCGAAGGCTCAAAATCGCAACTGTAGCGCTGAGGCTGCAGAATATTAAAACGGTTCTTACTTTAAAAACGCGTCTCGTACATCGCAAAATTCATACCATGTTACACTATATTTTGAGTCGATATTTTGCGTTAATGTTCAAGGAAATTTTGCTACCATATTTTCTGTAATACAAGTATTAATGAAATACAATTTCTTATTGGTAAGCATCGTTTATATAAGCTATAATTTGAGAAAGGTTATTACTTCACGTATGGGAAAGCCGATTTTGAAGTAGGAGTATTGAAGGAGTTGTATTATATTTCAACTGTTGGGGAGCCGAACATGTAGTAGTTGCAACCGCACGTATGGTAAACAGTTTCCGGTAGCCTTCGCCCCAAATGTATTTTCAGGTGGCCTTTGCCCCAAGTTTAAAAATATTAACTTTGTAATTTGACCGTTTCTTTAAATATTATATGTTTATGTTCGCCTCGGCTGCGTCAGTATTTGTTAGAGACACGTTTCTTTTAGCAGTGTTGTGGTGCAAAAAGAATGTAGGTTTACACAGATTATAATTTTACTTCACTTCTTTTATTAATGCTTGACCCGATTTAAATAACACTTCACTGATACAGAGAGCTGTGGGATTCTTTTTATTAATTAATTAATTAATTAATTACACTTTTTAACACGTAAACTTACTTTTCGTCTCACACGAAAACATATTGTATTTCTTGAGGACACTTTTTGCGTCTGGTTAGTAACGCTGTCTGTAGGCAACTGAACTCTAAATTTGTAAAATGTTCTCCTTTTCCGTTTCTGATTGGCTAATCCTACTCCAATAGAATACCTTCATTTAATTAAACCTTTTTCTGTTTGTTGATTGGCTGTTTTATAAACTGTCACTAAATTTACATTATTGTTTCCAAGAACCACAAGTAGTATTGTTAAACTTTCAAATTCATTATTGCCTCAAGGTTACCTCATTGTTACCTCATTGTTAGCAAGTTTTAACCTACTATTCTCACAGCTCCTACATTATTAAATTACGTAATACATTCACATAACATTATTACACATGGATACAACATACGAACATATGCAATGACTTAATTACATTTTTTATATATTGTTACATACACTAATTGCTTTAAGGCGGGCTGTTAATGAATTTACATATTATATAATTAGACTGAAATCATTTAAGTTTTAAAAATACTGCCTCAAATTCAGCACGAAACAGATTGCTAAGGGCAATTTGTATAATGCACATGAGTAACATCAATTACCTATGTAATACTTGCCACAATAAGTATTATGACTATGTTGTATTATGCTAAAGGGATTTACTAACGCGTATATCTCATTAGTGTTTGCCCGGCAGAAACACTAACAGCAAAGTTTTGCCATGTGCTTCCATCGTTTCACAACAGCTTTTACAGAGCTTCTGTTCACCTCCATTGTAACATGCATCATAAGAAGATAAAGGAACGAGGCCGTGGCTGGTATATATAAAAGACCATCATAGGATCTGCTTGTTGTGTGGTTATACACAATGTTCAGGTATCATCATTTTCCTACCTATATCATACTACTAAATTGATATAATGGATAAAACATCAGAAATGTAATATGCTTGAAGCTCCCATTGCTAACAAAAGGACGGACCTCCGACTGCAAACCCCATCACCTCCGTTTTTGTCTTTGACGTATTTATCTACTATATGGCCTACTTTGGACTATTCTCTTGTATTTTCTTCTGCAGTGAACTCTTAGCGTTCACCACTGACTTTGTGCATACAAGGCGGGCCATTTAAGCTTAAACTGTACACTATCTCCAAAACTAAGCTTTGTATAAAAAATGTCTGTAATACAAACTGCTTGATATTATGGGGGAAAGTAAATGTCATTATTCGTGATTTATTTGGAGGAGGTTGTGATGGTCATATTAGGGTCAATTTAATTATTTTTAAGTAGTAACCTACCTTTTTATGTTGCTTTCTGACTTTTCATAAAAAATAAACACTATTTGTATAAAGAACTTTGCAATTGCTCTTACACCAGCGTAAACAACTACGAAAATTATGAATGGCTGTGTACGAAGAGCACAGGAATGTTTGTACCATTCATGGATGGTCATTTGGGGGTCAGTTTACGTTTCGTAATTGGGAACCAACATTTTTAATTTTGTTATCCTATTTCTCATCACAAAATAAGCAGATTTTTATAAACCATTCCTAATAAGAAAACATCTAAAATGTAGGTTCCCAATTAAAAAATTGGATGCGTTACACTCGCATGACTTTCCCTACTCTTGTACAAACTATTTTTACAAACGCTTATTCTCCATATGCGGCATGTTAATCCAGATATCGAAATGTTAATGTTATTGCTAATTTTCTTGTATATAAAAGAGTAATTGGTAGACTTTAAGCGATAGTCAAATGTTTTAAGAGCTGGTTGCTATATGGAGTATTCCATTTTCTTTGCATTACCAGGACAAAAAAAAATTAATAACGAATTTGAGAAAAAGCATAAGTATTGAAAAATTTAGGGGAATAACAAGCAATATCTCGATGGTTCATCCAACAAAAATATATATATGACTTAAATTGTGTATTTTAACGGGATCTAAATTTTATTGTGTAGTAAAATTTTTTCTATCTCACATGGTTTACTAGTTATGCATAAGTAGTTCACAATGAAGAATACTTTTCCAGACATTTCCAGAAAATTCTAGATATACGTTTCATTTGTCATGAAAATATCTTAAACATATGATATTTTAATCAAAATCGTTAGCCATTTTGAGGAAATTAAAATTTTCGAAAAAATGTTCCATGTAAAGGGTATTCTGAGGTGGGGGATTTTCTTGAAAACCTTCGTGTCGCATCTCTGAACCTAAATACCAAGTTTGGTGTTTATCCGACTGTTCGTTCGAGTTATGCTGATCACAGACACACACACGGACATGTCTCCAAAAATGTTTTTTATTCAAGGGGTCTCAAAACATGTATTTCCGGTGAAATCTCGGTATCGAATTTTTGGGTGGAATACAATACTTCCCCTACTTACTATACGTAGTAGAGAAAGTAAAAATTAAATTGACCCAAAAATGACAATCTTAACGTCCTCCAACAAAACACGACTTATAGCATTTAATTTACCCCATAATATCAAGAGACTTTTATTAAAGACATTTTCTTTCTACAACGCTTAGTTTTGGAGATACTGTACAGTCTCAATTTATATGGTCCACCCTGTATATTGGAAAACAATTTTTTATCCAGACCAAATTGTTTCCTACTTCCTGATCTGCTCCAGAAGTGTTCCCCTTTTTCCACTCTTTCTAAAAACAGTTCCATTCTCTTCTCAGCTTTTCATTTTTGCGCTTCTTTATATCCATATGTTTATTGATACTTCCAATTTATTTCATCACAAGCTCCAAGTTTGACACTATGTAATGTCACTCTCCAAGTGAAGTGCTTCGCTAATTCGTTCTTAATAATTTGTTTGAGTATCCATAAAATATTTACAGCCATAAAAGCTGTAAAAAGAACAAAGAATAGTCTATAAAGTCCACTTTATAATTATGTATTACCAGTAACCTATAATAAACACTAATAAAATCTTTTGCACAACTTATGAAGAAGTTATGAGATATACGTATGTTGTTATTGATTTGGATATTTCGATACGTGATACATTTTTTAAAGTACCAGTCATTATTTCGATTCTCGTGATGTCATACAGATATGGAAGTTTTAACTATAACTTCGCTTTTGTATCCTCCTTCTAAAAAGAAATGTGTAATGAAGCAATTTGTTCAAATCATTTGTACATACTGTCATGTGAATAATATACCAGAGCTTTTATAATACTTTTTACCTTTAATGTATTTATAATACTTTCATTTATTCTATTGTTAATCAAGATCACACTCTAATAAACGCCTAGGGAGTCTGAATTCCCCGGATTAATAACTAACTACTTAAGAGAATTAGTACTGTCATGAGTATATTAAATTTGATGTTTGTTCACTTTATTTCTAATTGCATTAACGCAAATAAACTCAAAATTGTATAATGCACTAATGTTTTTTTGCAAATAAATTATTTCTATTGCTCTATTTACCTTTTACATTATGTAAAAAATCTGATGTGCTACATTCACACGACATTCTCTAACTTCTATCTTTATTAGTAGTATACAAACTATTTTTACTAAAGGTTATTCTTCTATCTATTGCATGATAATCCAAATGAACAATTGCATAAATAGCTAGATTACATATTTTATTATAGCTACGAAAGTAGTGATTTCAAATGTTTCAGATCTGGACGCTATATCCTGGCATTAAACTCCTTACTGTTCCCATGCAATCGCGAGAAGTACCTGAATGTTGACAAGACTTACTGAAAATGACCAACTAATGAACAATTCGAACCCTTAATAACGAATACCTCAGAAATGGCCTCTGCCACAAAAAACTTACTTGAAATAAAATTGTGTTTTAAAGAGATCTGCATTTTCTGTGTAGCTCGTTTTCGTCTATGGCTTAACATTTAGCACTTGTACAAGATTATACGAAATTTCTTTGAACTGAAATGAATCACATAGGCTATTACTAGAAAATTCAAGATATACATTTTATTTATCACGTAAATATCTTAAATATATGGTATTTTAATCAAAATCGTTAGAGCCATTTTTAGAAAATCAACAATTTCGAGAAGTGTTCCATGCAAACAGTTGTCTGGGGTGGAGGAATTAACTTTAAAATCTTCGTGTCGCATCCTTGGAAGGTACTAAACCTAAATACCAAGTTTGGTATTTATCCCTTTTGTTTTTGTGCTATGCTGTTCCTAAACACACACACACACACACACACACACACACACAGAATACAACATGTTGCAAAAATGCTTTATTTGGATTTAGGGGGCCTCAAAACATGTATTTCTGGTGAAATCTCGGTATCGAATTTTTGGGTGGAATGCAATACCTTCTCTATCTACTATGTACGTGCTAGAGAAAGTGAAAAAACGTTGGTTTTACATTCTTTTGCGTACTATATCTTTTTCTGGTCAAATAATGGCTTTATCTAGTGCTAAACGGATTTTTAACTGAAAAGCATTGGTTACTGATAAAATTAATTAGGCTCCTTAAACTTTATACTTTATTTCTGCTTCTGGAGCATTCTAATTAGTAAACAAAACTAATATACTTATGTTGTCATCGAAATTATTTTAGTCAACTCATTCCAACGATGATTACGATCCTCATAAATCTATTATGTTTTAGACAAAGGCTTTAGTATATTACGAGATTTTTCACTATGTTTGAAAATCGAAAACGTTACACATTTAAATGTGATCGACTATTTCTATCTTTTCTAATGGTTCTGGTACTTTTAACAGTGTTACAGTTTTTAGGTATTCTGGTACCAAATAATCTTATGTGTTGCACCCACATCGCAAACTATTTATACAAACGCTTATTATCCATCTACTTCATGTTAATCTAGATATCAAAATGTAACTGTTATTGCTAATTTTCTTGTAGGTGTAAGGGGAATATGTTAAGATTTAAGCGACAGCAAAATCATTTAAGAGCTGTTACTATGTGGAGCATTTGATTCTCTTTGCATGTCCAGGACATAAAAGCAACGAATAACGAATTCCCACTTCAGAAAAGTATAGTACTGTTAAATTCAAAGAAATAACAAGGAATACCTCGGAAATGGTTCACTCCACAAAAAAGTATATGACAAATTGCGTTTTAACGAGATCTATATTTGTTATGGCGTAAAACCTTGTCTATATCTTACGTTCATCGGTTATTCCCTGAAAATTCTAGATATGCATTACATTTGTCATAAAAATATCTTAAACATATAATATTTTAATCAAAACGTTAGAGCTATTTTTGAAAAAAATCAAAATTTTTGAAAAGTGTTCCATATAAGGGGTAATCCGTGGTGGCGGGATTTTCTTGAAATTCTTTTTGTCGCATCCTTGGAAGATAATAAACTCAAGTACGAAGTTTGGTATTTATGTGACTTTTCATTTTTGGGCTATATTTTCAAGACGCACACTATTCGTAGCAGAGCAATTAAAACCATAGTCATACACATTCTAGTTTGCATTGCGAATACTAATTATTTCCAGACTTCAGTATTGTGAAAATATGTCTGTTAAATAAATATTACTATTTCGTTGATCTTTAATTTCATGCATTATTGCAATTAACTTACAAGGTAGGCGGGCCTCTGTATGTTATAACTGTACATACGTACGTACATACATACCTTTTGTATTAGTAGAGAGAAGTAATAACAGCATTGTGAATGAAGGCAGCATTTGATAATTATCAAGTTCCCACAAAAACAACATACATATAGTATCACAAAGAACGGGATTAATACACATAATACCTACGCATATAAGTCAATAATAAAAAATAAATCGTATTAACTCAGCAATGAAAAGCATAGAGTAATTTAATAGCGAAGCATATTGACTGCACCTGAATGTGTGAAATCACAATAAGGGATGTATTTATTTTCCACGGCTTTTTAAAACATAATGCCTGATACAATTTTATTATCTATCAGTCAACTTGCTAATTTTATCACCCAAAATATAAGTAAATAAACAGTGTATAATACGGATTTTATGAGTAGTTAATGGACTATAACCTTAATCTGGAAATGCGTCTCAAAATCCTGCTAAAGATATTTAATTATAAAGAAAATTACTTAAGAAATATTGGCCTCCTAAACTAAAGTCTAGTTGGTCGTTTTTTTTTAAATCGGATGTGCTACATTCACATGACTTTCTCCATCCTATATGTTTATTAGTGTGTATACAAATATTCCTACAAAAATTAGTTTTTCTGTCTAGTTAATTTTAATTTAGATTAACCTTACATTACACCTTTCTTTATAGATAAAAAGAGAATAGCGCTAGTCGAATGCTTAAAAACTGGACGCTATACGCTAAAATTCCATACTCATCCCATGGAATCGTGGGAAACAACTGAATGTCGACAGATCTTTAAAATAATGAACAAGTAATTAACAATTTGAACCATTAATAACGCATGTTTCGGAAATAGCCGAAGTCATAAAAAATTGTTTAAAATAAATTGTGTGCTTTAAAGAAATCTAGGTTTTTTGTGTAGTACGTTTTCGTCTATCGCTTAACGTTTACCACTTATACAAGATTACACACAATCCCTTCCAAATGAAGAGGACTTCTCAGCCTATTCTCAGAATACATTTTATTTTTCAAGTAAATACATTTAACATATGGTATTTTAATCAAAAGCGATAAGAAAAAATGTTTATGAAATATAATGTTTCGAAAATGTTTCCATTTAAAGGGTAATTGGGAGTGCGGGGATTTTCTTAAAAGTCTGAGTGTCGCATCTTTGGAAGATACTGAAGTTGAATAGTAATTTTAATATTTATCCGACTTTTTATTTTTGAGTTATGCTGTTTACATACACACATACAGAACAGCCTGACTCCAAAAACAAAAGTCAGTTAAATACCAAGGATGTTACTGAAAGTTTATCAAGAAAATCTCCTACCCCAACTAAACATTACATGACAAAATTTTCGTTACCTTTGTTTGACGGTTTATATTAAAATGCTGTATCTTTAAGATGTTTTCATAACAATTAAAACGTAGGTATATATTTAATTTTCTACAAACAGCCTGTGAAGATCTCTGTCTGAATTCCTTTGGTGATATTTAAAGCCTGTTATTACTGCATACGGCACCACAGGGATTGGAAATTGATACATGAATTAAAGTGGTAATTTGGGAAAAGAAATTTATGAAGGAAACATTTCAGATATAAGTTTAGGGTACCTACCCAGCGTTTACCAATTATGAGAGGGCTGAGGAAATCCTGGAAGAAACCTAAATCAGCAAGGACGGTCCTGGCGGGACTTGAATAGCGGACCTCTCGGTCACGAGTCCATGCTTTAACGAGCTAGATCACCGTGTCGGTCTTCATTCTATGATTTCTTGAATTGGTACACTATAATAGACAAAATCTTACTGTAAAAATAAAAAATGTAATTTTCTTAAAGTAAAGAAGTATATCAAATAAAAGCTTTTGGCGCTAACCATTTCCAAAATGTTTTTTTTATTGCTTTAAATTTTCCAATACTTGCCTATTCTACTTTCCAGTGGGATGTCCATATTGCTTTTTAGTTTCTCTACTACGTATAGTAACTAGGGGAAGTATTTTATTCCACTCAAAAATTCGATACCGAGATTAAACCGGAAATACATGTTTTGAGACCCCCTGAACACAAAAAAGCATTTTTGGAAACATGTCCGTGTGTGTGTCTGTCTGTCTGTCTGTCTGTCTGTGAACAGCATAACTCAGAAACGTACAGTCGGATAAACACCAAACTTGGTATTTAGGTTCAGTATTTTCCAGAGATGCGACACGAAGGTTTTCAAGAAAATCCCCCCACCTCAGATTACCCATTACATGGAACATTTTTCAAAAATTTTTATTTTCTCAAAAATGGCTCTAACGATCTTGATTAAAATTTCATATGGTTAAGATATTTTCATGACAAATGAAATGTATATGTTGAATTTTCTGGGAATGTCTCCAAAAGGATTCTTCATTGTGAAGGACTTTTGCATAACTGGTAAACCATAAGAGATAGTCAAACTTTTACTACACAAAAAATGTAGATCGCGTTAAAATACACAATTTATGTCATACATTTTTGTTGTTGAGTGAACCATTTTTGAAATATTGCTTGTTATTCCCTTAAATTTTCCAAAACTTATACTTTTTCTCAAATTCGTTATTCATTCTTTTTACGTCCTGTACATACAAAGAGAATGGAATGCGCCACATAGCAACCAGCTCTTAAAAGATTTGACTATCGCTTAAAGTCTACCATATTCCCCTTGCATCTACAAAAAAAATTAGCAATAAGATTAATGTCTCGATATCTCTATTAACATGAAGCATATGGAGAATAAGCGTTTGTAAAAATAGTTTGTACAAGAGTAGAGAAAGTCACGTGAGTGTAACACATCAGATTTTTTTTCTCCTAGTCATGTAAAGTACATTAAATTTTCAAGCAATAAATTACAGATCCGCTTTTTAAAATCTGACTAAAAATTTAGCCACCTGCTTTTATAGTTTACCTACTTACAATGAAATGTGTAGATTGCAATGAAAGCTTATTTAGATTAACGAGAAGTAGACAGAAGAAGAGGCTTTTGTAAGAACAGTTTGTAGAAGAGCAATTAGAGAAAGTGATGTGAATGCAACACATCAGATTATGCTTCCTATATAGATATATACTGTAATTTACCAGATCCGCTCGGAATTATACAAATAAAAGTAGGCTGTCTAATGTCGTCATCCGTGGTCTAGGTGTACCATGCTAGCCTCTAGTTCCCCGCGGAGACGATGGACTTTTTCGGGGTAAAAATCCTTAACTTGGCTTCCTTCAGAAGCGAAGTAATGTCAGTGGTCCCGTGTCGTAGATTTACGGCATGTAAAAGAACCTCAAGCCTGATAAAGAGACCACTGAGCAAAATATCAGGTCTTTCGCGCACTGTATAGAGTGGGACTCTAAAAACCATAGCAGTTAAACAATCTCCATAAATAAAACTATCTACCTACCTATCATTTTCACTGTTAACGGCAACATTTTTTGCTCGATTTAGAAGTTCTGATTTCACATCTGATTCGCAAAACGGCAGATTATATTATGTCAACCAATCGCCACGAGGAGTTGGGATGACCCTCAGTCTGACACTATGATAGGGTGCGCTATCCATTACGATCGCGCAATCGGTTCGATTTTCGGAAGCCGCTCTCAAACCACGCCCTTAAAACATCGTTGCTCATATCCTCGTGGTAATCACTTGTGCGAAGAGTATGACACCATCTTCCATAAAACCGTAATCGTTGTTGATGTGCACAATGATTAGTCCTTTTGCTTTCCTTGTAGGATTTTTCCTGCTGTTTAGACCTCGTGGTAACGTCAATCCATGCTCGTGATGTTGTCTGCTCTTCGTTAACTTCATTTCATCAAGGTAATACCTTTTCTTACCTGCTGTTCTGTATCGGTCCATATTTCGCAAACAATGCCGCCTCCATAAGTCGTCAAGTATTTAAGACTTTGTCTAATATTGGCGGCTTATTTTATAAGAAAACCTGGTGCACTTTAGTAAAGTCGGCTGCTTTCTCTAATTCTGGCTTAAGATCTTTCTATTCCCTTGGTGTTCGTAATGTTCCAGTTTGCTAGAGTTCCTTACGGGCACATGCAATAATCCACTCGGAAATACCAGTATACTCTGCAGTTAATTTCACCGCTACTCAAAGACTTACCTTTAGGATTCTTCACTATTTCACCTTCACTCGCAAGCAAACAGCTACGATCAAACGTATCCGCACACCTGGCTGAAAACGACGTACAAGTTGGTGGCGCCTTGATGACAGCGTTTACTCTCGCAGGCATACTTTCAATCAGGTGCTGGAAGATTTCTTGCGGAATGGCGGCACATTCTTCACGTAGTGCGTATCGATGTAGGTCGGTGAGGCCTGGCACGAAGTCGGCGTTCCAAAACATCCCAAAGGTGTTCTATAAGCTACAAGTCAGGACTCTGTGTAGGCCAGTCCATTACAGGGATGTTATTGTCGTGTAACCACTCCGCCACATCCCGTGCAGTTTGAACAGGTGCTGGATCGTGTTGAAAGATGCATCGCCATCCCCGAATTGCTCTTAACAGTGGGAAGCAAGAAGGTGCTTAAAATATCAATGTAGGTCTGCGCTGTCATTGTGCCACGCATAACAACAGGAGGAGCAAATCCCCTCCAGGAAAAACGATCACACCATAACACCACCCCATCGAATTTCACTGTTGGCACTACACACGCAGGCAGATGACGTTCACCGGGCATTCGCCATACCCACACCCTGCCAGCGGATCGCCACATTGTGTACCGTGATTCGTCACTCCACACAACGTTTTGCCACTATTCAATCGTGTAATGCTGACGCCAAGCGAGGCGTGATGTGTTGCTTATGAGCAACCGCTCGACAATGGAATCCAAGGTTTCTCACCTCACGCCTAACTGTCATAGTACTTGGAGTGGATCCTGATGCAGTTTGGAATACCTGTGTGATGGTCTGGATAGATGTCTGCCTATTACTCTTTACGACCCTCTTCAAATGTCGACGGTTTCTGTCAGTCAACAGACGAGGTCGCCATGTACATGTGCTGTACATGTCCCTTCACGTTTCTTCTTCACTATCACATAAAAAACAGTGGACCTAGGGATGTTTAGGAGTGTGGAATTCTCGCGTTCAAACTTCTGACACAAGTGACACCCAATCACCTGACCACGTTCGAAGTCCCTGAGTTCCACGGAGCGTCCCATTCTGCTGTTTCACGATGTCTAATGACTACTGAGGTCGCGGATAATGAGTACCAGGCAGTAGGTGGCAGCACAATGCACCTAAGATAAAAAACGTATGTTTGTGTGGGTGTCCGTATACTTTTGATCACATGTGTATGTAAGCAGCCATGCTTATCGCTCTACTGATTACTAATCCTATGATTGAATGGGAGATTTTAACAACACCGAAAAGAGTTAAACGAAAAATTAAACCGTCTTTAGTTTTACTAATAATATTATTTAGTATTTTATATTAACCAAAAGTTTCGAAGTATGTTTATTATTCTTTTGTAAACCTACAGATAATCGCTCATAATTAAATTTCTATTTGTTATGGTGTGTTTGATTTCCGCATATCGTGGACTAGATAATGACGTTATGTGTTGAAATCAGTTTGGTTCTAAAAGCGGAGCGATATTAGGTTATCTGGATCCGTTACTAACCCAAATATTGGATAAGAAAGAAGAATGTGCCTGAATACATCGTTAACTTCTTTGCCCGCTCTGTCAAGCGGGAAGTATCCGAACAATTCATGCGAGGGAGTGCACGAGATATCGCATCCATATGCTTCTTTACCCCGTTTAGCGAGTAGATTATAATGACATCTTAATTATTACCTCCACAAAAGAAGCCTTATAATGAGTACGTAGTCAGAATTATAAATATTACGTTTATTATTATTTTTTGTGTAAAAGGCGTAACCATACAAACTTATTAAGCAGAAATTTTCTAATAATCCTTATTATTTACAAAATTTGCACATAAATGTATAAGTAGTTCTACTAGACCCATACTCAGAAAACCCTGTTTTCTGTTTAGCATGGGAGTAAGTTACTTTGACGTCTAAAAGGCATAAAGTGATGCCCCTCATGTTCATGGGTTTGAATCCCAGCCCAATCAAGCCATCTGGCTGTGTTTCCTTATTAATTTTTTTGTTGGTCCTTTGGCTGAATATCACGAGTTTTAACGCTTTAGATACCGGGTTCATTTCCTAATTTTTCCGCATTAATTCCGTACTTTCGTTCATGACTTGATTTGATCATTTGGATGCCAGAATTACACAGTAGGGAGGAGCACAAAGGATATGGATGAATTGTTGTTCAATAAAATAGATTTAACGTTATAAAATTTTAACTTCGAAAATTCTGTTAAGTAAAACTTGTGCCTATCTTTCACTCCAACCTAATTCTCGTTATTTGTAAAATTTAATCCTTAGACTATGCCAGAAAAAAGAAATGTTACTAATCTTTAAACATAATTTTGGCAGAGATGATGGGAGAAAGGCAAAAATGCAATGAAACGAAATCCAAAGATGGGTTACCCGCATGGATGCCGTTTTGGCTAATGATTAAATAACCTATCCTTTCATGGCCGGCTAATTTCAACAGAAAATATCAATCATCCCGAAATGGTTAATTTACAGAGAATCGCTCACTGTAACGTTTTGTCCTTTAAGTGTATGCGCTCCCTTTTTCTATCAATTATTACTTTGGGAACATTCCCAGCATTAAAATTTTAAAATCTTGTATGTATTATGAATTTTAATGATTTATGAAATTGGTGCATTCCGTGAAAAATTTAAACGTTATAAGTGATGGTGTTTAAAATTAATTACTTTATTACAATAAGACGAATAAAATTATTAAAAACATCGTTTGATTTTCCAATCAAAGCTTAAACTACACCAATTTAGAATGTATAGAACTTGTTATTTGATGGTACTAGTTCGTATTTAATACTTAGATTGTTTCAAAGCATATCTATGTTGTACCATCCTATAGCCATTTTCTTACTCCAGTTCCTTATTACTCTGCACATACATGACCTTTCAAGGAGATTCCTTGAGGCCGGAATGATTCGACGGAATGTAAGCTGAACTTTAATAAAAGTTGACAAGCACACTAGAAATGTTGGATACCAGCCGTTTTGGTTTTTGTTCTCAAATGGAACAAATAAACCTCTTTGTTACTTTTAATTAACACTGCAATGCTACTGTTCCATTTCATAAAACTTTCCTTGTGAATATTTTTTGCTTGCAGCTTCAAAAGTATTTTTATATATCTCTCGCCCAGCTGGATATTGCGATTGTCCAATGTTCACTCTCACTTAACTGAATTCTCACTGTCCCTTCACTAATATGATCTAGTTCAACTTTCTACTTCACCTATTCACTATATGATCTAGTTCAATTTTTCCTGTTTCTTCACTTTTCTTTGCAACGTATTGCAATATCATGAAGCAGCCTTTCTTCACTCGCTGGGAAGAAAGGCTAACCTCTTGCGGAAGCAGCACTCATTGTAGGTGGCGCTGTTGTTACAAACTTACTTGAAGAAATCGCAACAAAAAATTGCACTCACCAACTCACTTCCTGACTCACTGGCGAACATGCTAACTTATATAGCCGCTGAAGTTCTCAAAGAACATTCTAGAACGTTCTGGTCGCGCGGGGAAGAGAAACTTCCAGAAGATTCTGGTTATCCAAGATAGCGGATCTGATGTTTACCCTAGACGAGAGCGTACTTATCTCTGTTTATCTCTCTACCTGCACAGCGCCGACCTTTCAAAGCTACTGCATCACAATATTTACAGGATACGTCGAGTATATCTTCTTGCAAACGGATTTGGCATACCGTTTTATTCAGCCTTCAACTGCTCAACTCTTTCATGGTTTTATTTTGTAATCAGAAAAGCTTATGTTACCTATTTATCAAAGATGATAATATTCGTTCTGGGAGATAACTTTTCTCTGTTCTTTATTGTGACATTTGCTTAACTGTATAAGTTTTACAGATCAAATAACACCTTTTGGGGTCTAAAAATTGGAAAAGTGCATTTTAGGATAAAACATAGCCTATATTCGTAATAAAAGATACAGAAAACCCCGGTAGCAAATTAACTGTTTGAGAGATAATGTTCCTTCTAACAAAGTGAAGGTAAAAAATCGCGAATCCTAGCATTTTGTATATATTCAGGTAGGCTATGTCGCAGTTCCCATGCAGCTTTAAAGCTATTAAGTTGAAATAAAGTTGTACACACCTCTCAATGCTATAAATCGCTGTCATAGATATAAAAGTGCAATTATCTAGTATTCTAATTAACGAAAGTAAACCTACCATTCCAAGCTCCTGCTATCATTTTTGTACCGGTGTATTTTGCTATTTGGTACAGTAATTACTAAGCAAACTGAGAACCACGGAGCTATACTTGTATAATTAATTTATTTCCCCACCCAGAGTACATAAGATCAGGGATGACTAAAGCTATAATGCAGCAAGGATCCTGGATAACTCAACTAAAAATAACAGTCCTCTACAACATTTTATTATTAATAGCAACAACGAACATGCCAAGTAATCATTTGAAATTGTGAATAACATTTGTTCTCGTGAATTTCACGATTAGCTTTCCTTTACTGACTTTAACATAGTAACTAACTTCAGTAATACAATACTAAATCTTTCGCTGCAAGTTCCTTCTGATTAATAAAGTGAATCACAAGAAAAATGTATGTTTTCTGTTCCATGTATTAGTAAGCGGGGCCTAAAGTGTTCCTTTGCCGATACTGCAATATAATCTACGGCAAAAAGTTTGAATTTAGATATACTCACCAAAAACGTGTTGTATGATAATTTAAAAAATTACCAAAAAGTGCCGTGAATAATGCTTACGCCGTCTGCCGCGAAGAGCTCATTGCCTCGCCGATGTGTAGATGTGCACTAATCCTGCCTTCTTCCCCAGCAGGCCACCAGACAAAGCGCTGACCGTTGGCGCTGCTGTCCATCCACAAAACAGCCATGCAGGTGTCTCGGAGCATGACGACGTTATCCACCCGTCCTGGCGTCATAATAAAGACGTAGTCGAACATGCTCCCACCACTACCATAGTGATTATGAATCAGGAATACGTGTCTCGTAGCAGATGCAAAGGAGAGGATGTACCAACCGGTACATAGCAAGGACACGCTATGAGGGTTTGGAAGATGTTGGCAGGAAATGTATACACTACCTTTGTTGTTATCTTATAAACAATGGCATATAAGTTAATGCACAAAACTGAAATAGGCTAGCTTATAGCTAGCTTACATTTATATTTTAATGCGTTGTTCAGAGCAATATTTAAGTGTACTTGAATCGCATTAAAAACAGAATCTACCGCACCGCTGTCAGCATCGCTGTTAGTTTAGAGTGATGCAATTAAAAGCTGCTGCACACGTAGATCATCGAATACATTCTATATGCAGCGATTAATACATACTTAGATAGAGCTTTAAAATTATTTGTCCCAAAATACTTATAATATGCATATATAGAACTACAAGGTAATATTCTGTTTTATAGTAATTTTAGTAAAAATAATGTTTCTATTGTACTTACATTTTTTTATTTATAATACAGAAAAATTTCAAAATCGGTACAGATCATATAAACTTGCAATGAAATACGGTAAGATGATAGCAACAAAAAATAAATTTATGGAGTTTATACACAAGGAAAGTAGAAGACTGAAAATTGTTATAAAACTCTTATCGTACATAAAGCAGACAAGTTTAAATTGTTTGAATTTCAATGACATAAAATAGCAGCGCTCAAACAGATCAATTGCCTAAATTATATTATAAGGAAATTGTTAAAAGCTAAAGCAATAAAGCATGCTGCATTAACAACTTAGCCAAACGTTGTATATGGCAGTGAAAAATGAATTATGCCCTATAAGTAAAATCAAGGCTTCAATGATCCGAAATTAAATTCCTGAGGTAAACTGCATGAATAAAGAAACCCGAGAGCAACTCGAATTATAACCAAGATCATATAAGAAATACAACAAGAAATGGATAACTCGTCTACAGAGAATGAAATCAGACTGACAACACTATATAAATTGCGTTAGCTTAGAAGACGTTTAATCTATCGTGTGAAAATTATATATGGCCTGGAAAAGGCGAACATTTTTAAAGAATGAACGAGGATGAAGATGACTTATGCATAAAGTATTTTCCTTTGGTCATCAGTTTGCAACCTCATTCATCTGAAACAAATAGATCTTCTCAGTACAACAGAATACAGTTTTTAGCATTTTCAAAGACCAATCATTCAAGGTCCCACTTTTGACAAACATTGCATGTACTACCGAAACCCGATTTTAATTATGAAGAGCTGTATATTTCTCCTTGAAGATCTCCATCACTGTAATGATTAATTTTGGTATCGAGGAATAATGAAATTTAACTTAGCTTATAATTAAGTATATGAATGGAACAATTAATCAAATTGACGGAAATATTTTGATACGTTCTTGATAAAGTTTAACACCTAAGAGAATGGTATATGTTATGTCTCGTATAACTCAATCAGCTATTATCATCTTTCTTCGAATGTGTTGCATTATCTGTTATCTGATACCTTCAGCTTTTCTCAACATTGTTCCATACCTAAGAACTAAACTTTCATGCCTTCTGCAATAGGCATATATTTTAAATGCTTATGTTTATTCTATCACCTAGGTAGAGGAAGCATTGTATTCCAAACAAAAATATGATATCGATATTCCATCGACAATACATGTTTTGAGACACTATGAATAAAAAATCTTAGATGATGTAACCACATAACCTTATCTACTTCTGTCGTTTATTAGTGGGTATACGAACTATTTTTACTCAAAGTTAGTTTCTGACTACTATATTTTAATACAAATGAACCCAGAAATAGCTACATTCCATATAGTTTCCATGCAATCCGGAGAAACAACCGAAAATCAATGGGACTTATAATAATGACAAGTATTGGACGATTGGAACCTTTAATAACGTCTTATACCACGAAAAACCTTAAATTAAATAAAGATAACTAAATTTTTGTGTGCTACGTTTTGGTCTATCGTTTAACATTTAGCAGTTATACAAGCTTCTACAAGACTCCTTCCGAACGAAAAGGTCTTCCTAGACTATTGCCAGAAAGTTCAAAATATACATTTTATTTGATCATGTAAATGTCTTTCATATGTGCTAGTTTAATCAAAATCGTTAACCATTTTTTTAGAAAATCAAAATTTTCGAAAAATGTTTTATGTAAAGGGTAGTTGTGCTGGAGGGTTTTCTTGAAAATCTTCGTGTCGTAACCTTGGATGATTCTAAACTCAAATACCCATTTTGGTATGTATCTGAACTTTCGTTTTTTGTTATGCTGTTCACAAACACACACACACACACACACATGTGTCCTGCTGCAAGAGAACTTTGTTTACGTAACTAATGCCGGGTAACTCTGCCTCAAAAGTTTATGAACTCGTTCCAGTTGTTGAGAATAAAGATGCTCATCGACTGCATGTCAATTTGGAACAAATTCCCAGTTAATAAAACTTCAAGATTCCACAAGCACACAGCATTATTTTGGGACGCAACCAATTGTTTTAGCAAGAACATTTGGAGGCATTGTTTCCAGGTGTCAGGGTTACGGTAATACACCCACCTTTCATTACATGTGACATAATTCGCCTGATAAATCTGTTATCCCAGGGATTAGCGTTAAGCCGACGACAGATATCCTCCTTACCTTGAGTTTGATCAAGTGTCAATTCATGTGGTAGAAATTTACTGCTTCTGAACGATTTTAAGTATCTTAATATGGTGATGTATAGTATCTTTTGAAGCACCAAGTTCTTCTGACCATCTCCGAGTCTTGCAAAAGTTTGCATGTATTTTCAATATTCCACAACTTGGGTCTTCCATAACGTTGTAAATCTTAAATGCTTTGGTTTCCATTATCGAAACGCTGGAACCATCGTTGTGCTACTTGCTCACTAACCACATTTTCACCTTCGACTTCACATATTCTTCGAGCGCAGCAACAGCTTTATAATCCTGTTTCCAGCAATGTTTCAGAAGGACTCTTAACCGCAAGCGTTGTTACCTCTATTTTAAAATCTTGTATTACAAACTGCTGGCTGCCAACATGTTAACGATGCGGAAAAATAATCATAACACCCTATAAGTAGTATTGGCAAAAATGAAATAATATATACGCAAGATATAAACCCAATTAAACATCCCACATTACTTACGAGACAACTTAATAAAATACTATATCTTGAATCACCTGCGAAAAGTGTATAGACTGTTTATTCCGAACGAGTTTTCTATAATTTTGTATAACTGGTAAACCGTAAGAGTTAGATAAAAACACAATTACACGAAATACGCAGAGAATGTTAAAAACAAAGTTTATGTCAAAATATTTTTTTTCTGGCATTAATCATTCTGGCTGTCACTGTTGGGTTGAATTTTCCAAACATTTTTGAAATGCCAAGTCACTGTGCCTTTTTGTTCCTTTTTTGTCTGTTCCTTTTTGCATTTTCAAACAGAGGTAATTCAATGTCTTATATTTAAATGCTTCTTAAAGATCTGACTATAGCTTCATCTATGCCCTGTGTATCATTCTACCTGCAATACAAAGTGTAATCAAACTGTTTGTTCAAATGTTTATCTCTATAAAATATATAGAATAAATATATAGGATAATGCACTTTGTAAGAATAGTTTGTGAACGAGATATGAGATTAAATGATAGAGGGCAGAGAAAGTCATGTGGATGTAGCACTTAAGGTTTTTCTATGTCGTTAACAAATTGTTGCCAATGTTATCGTTCTTTATTTTATCTGAAACTGCTGTTTTTAATACGCAATTTAAAAGTCGCATCTGAGCTGCGTAGAATTTCATTTATTATACTATGCTAGCAAATGACATATAGCTATAATACCATGCGTTTAATTTATAGCTGGACCATAGATCAAGTATACGCGTAGTTCGCTCGCAATGCAGTGACCTTGTTCCATACCTCACTAGCCTGAATGACCAGCTACGTTTATCGTTGCCTTCATTTCGAGCTGTAAGGAGTAGTGTTTGTTCATTGTGCATCTCAAAATTATTCGAGACATCTCTGTTGTGTGTAAATTCTAAAACTGTACTGAGTCAGCTCTTGTTTTTCACATCTCAAGGGCACTTGCTGTGAATGGCCGTAGCATTAGCGTTTTCGAAAGGTATGTTCATTCACCCTCAGCTGGAAATGTCGACTCTTAATTTTAGAATGAACTTATCACTTTTACTACCGCTTCTTACAATCATACAATACATTGGATTATTATTATTATTAATCCACTAAACGCCATGAACAAAGAATTTCTTCACGCTATACATATTAAAAAGTGAATCATGTAGACAGATATGACGTCTACGTCTAAGACGTAGATATATTAACGATCTCTTTGAGAAGGAAAATGAGGTTTACAACCAACAAGATGGGGCTCCACCTCATTTCCATGTAGTAAGAAATTTTCTCGATTGCGCAGTCAATCAGAGATGGGTAGGATCAAGAGGCAGTGCTACGGAGTTCTAGCCTCGATCTCCCGATTTTACCCCTCTAGACTTCTACTTTTGGGGAACTTTAAAGAATACGGTGTATGCCACAAACACTGCAGGAAATGAGAGATGGATTGATATGCCATCAATGATATTCTATTACTAACAATCCAGGCAGTGTGTTCGACGTTCAGGAGAAATTTTCTAGTATTCCAGTTCCAGCTAGAGAAATTGTTAGATGTCCGGTTAAGACGTTTAAGACAACGGGATCACTAAACACTAAACCGAAGAAGCAATATAAGAATAGAAATGAAAATTACGAAAGAAAAAACTTATGCCTATGAATGGCAATGTCATCCGAAGATTCCAGGAATGTCTAAATGGAGATTCACTTTGAACACAAATTATAACAAGGATTAGTAGTCATTATAGTGCATGTTACCATCACTCATGAGTAAGCAATGCTGGAGTTTTAGAACGGAAAACCTGCCAGTGTAACAAACTGTGCGGAGCACACATTCGGTGACTTTGGCCCGGAAATATAAAATACGCACTGTATGTATAAGCTTTCTAAAACTGTTGGGGATAAGCTGATATTAAATACTGGTTTTGAAGGAAGTGCTCGACTTTGGAGATTTTGACTACAATATATTCATGTTGATGATCTTAACAAATTGAGCCATTACTAACCATCATGATCAAACAAGTTAAAACATGCATGTCAAACACAACAGAACAACAAATCATTTACGCTATGGTCCAAAATTATGCAGCAACAGCTATTTGAGTATGATAAATGGAAGCGTCGGTGCAAATATCATTACCCTGCGTGTGAAACTTCGAACCTGTGACCACTGATTCATAAAAGCTGATGGATTAGCTTTATAAACACATCGGGTCTATTCATACATCAATGGATAATATATTTCAACCTTATTGCCAAGAGCTGTTGATAGCTCATTTTGTCACAAATTGGAGGTTAGGGACCAAATGCACTTGCACAGAGATATACCAACATATTATGAATCTTTCGATCTCACAGTTCATTGATTTTAGGTAACATTTGTTTAGTAATTTATTTATTCATTCATTCATTCTTGGATCACGTCCCCTTGCACTCGCATAGCCTCTTGTTTCATATCATTTCCATCTTCACAGTGGTTACTGTTTCTTCCTATGCAGGTACCCCAGTTCGAAGCATTTCTACTTCCAGATGATTCTAGCTTCTGGATTGTTTCTTGCCTGGAAGCCACACTTTGAGGTCCCTTAACTCCTAAAACTGAATTTTTAGAATAAAAGTGTCTTATATGTGTTGTGTGTGTGCGAGAGAGAGAGACAGAAGCATAATTCGGAAACTAAAAGTCCAAACTTTTATTCAAGTTCAGCAACTTCCAAGATCTTCAAGAATGATGTCCGCACTACAAACTACCCATTACATGAAAATATTTTCGTTATATGTGGATTTCTTAAAGATGTCTCTAACAATTTTAATTAAAATATCACATATATATGATATTTTTATTAATAAAACGTATATCTTCTACGAATAGCCTATGGAGTCTTTCATTCTGGTGAAAGTTTTATAATTTTAAATAACCGATAAAGCACAGTCAGAAAAACCTACCACAAAAATGCAAATCTCGTCACTTAAACAACTTATGTAAATGAAATATTTTATATAGAATTGACAATTTCCTAGATATCCTTTAGTATTGGCTATAATTTTTTCAAATGTCAAGACACCAGTCTTTTGTTTCTGGTTGTCATGCAAACGCATGAAATTTCAGAGCTGCATATAACGATCCACTTTTTAAATGTTTGACTGGTGAGTCACTCCCTATATCTTCCTTGTACCTATAAAATACGTGTAATAAAACTATTTGTGCTGTTTATATCAATATAACATGAAGTACATAGAAAAATAAGCTTTTGTAACAGTATTTTGTGGAAGAGAGATAACACCAGAATAGTGGGAGGAAAGACTGTTGCGAATGTAATAGCTTTTCAACCTTTTCATGTCCTTGTGGTAAGCAGCTGTGGCCATTAGAGATTTGGGAAATGATACCCGGTATATTAGAATATTAAAGACAATTGGTGTTATAAATTTCAGCATGTTAGTTTCCAAATAAAATAATTCCTAAGTTTGACCTGTTCTTCGCTGTAGTTTACTTGTTGATAGTTAAATAAATTTTAATACAGTATTAAACGTGTGGTAAAAAAATTTAAAGATGTAGTTGATGTTTAAAAATATTAAAATGATCGATTTAAAGATGTTAATTACAAATCTAACTAAGGATTTAAAATATTTTAAATTTTCGAAAATATTGAAAGAATTTATACAAGTTTTTGATCCATGGAATCATTTGTTGCGTTAAGTGATTTAATATCTTATGAACCTAACTTCAGCATGTTTTCAAAGGTTACAAACGCTGAAGAATATTAACATAATAAACTAATATACCTCTAACTGAATACGATAATAAACGCAGTAGCTCCGAAAATTTTTGTTGAAATTTAAAATTAAAACAATTTAATTTAATTAGCATTTTGATTTAACATTTTTCTGAACTTTGGCAGAAACTAAACCTTTAGTTGTTTGATCATAAATTCAAAATTCAAATATTTTCGGTTTTACAATGTACAAACATTTTCCGGCACCCAATACTACAGTTTTTAACATCATCTTATCACTTTTCTCCATTCTTACTTATTGGACCATAAATTTTCAATCTCCCAATCCACCATTGCCTCTCTAATTCCTTGAATCCACGTGCAATGTGATCTTCATCTTCTATTATTTTAGCATGCCTTTACTATTCTAATTCTTTCTGTTGAATAAAATCTAAAACTGAATTTTGAACATTCATATTTTCTTTTATAATCCCATTTATAATTCTTCCTCTTTTAGATATACTAGCAGACCTCCTCGGATAATCCGTTTTTGTTACCAATAATCTTATTTTCAATCGATAGTTCAGAGTCAACACATCTAAGCCATAGGTTATAATACTTCTATTGCTTTAAAATTGTAGTTTTACTTTCTGAACTTTTCTCTGAATAATCACTTATTTTAGACACTTGTAAAACTTTCCTGATATAATGAATGTCAAATGATTACATCACTTGAGTAAGATGATCATCCTTCCCTGGGACTAATATTAGTGTAGGCGTATTATACGTTCTTTATAATGTTAGTATAGTTAGCCTCGCTCATCAATTATTCTGAAAGTCAGTGATCAACCCTTTAATCACCTGCTATTAAATTAAATATTATTTGTGCGTCTGCGCCTCACTTGTTAGAGGATCAACCACATAAAATACAATGCATGCATCATGTGCGAATTAATGTGAACAAAAATATATTAAATATACTTCCTCCAATACTTATATTTTGTTTAATTTTTCACAAAATTTCAATATTAATTTTTACTCAGTACTGTTTTTAATATTTAATACGCTCATTCTTGGTCTTGTTTATTGGCTTTATTTGTTTGATCATGAAATTACAGTCTTATCACAGCACAATTAACCTTTTCTTTGGTGCAGTCCATTTTTACTTTCTCTACTACGTATAGTAAGTAAGGGAAGTATTGTATTCCGCCCAAAAATTCGATACCGAAATTTCACCGGAAATGCATATTTTGAGATCCCCTGAATGCAAAAAAAAGAATTTTTGGAAACATGTCCGTGTGTGTGTCGGATAAACACACAAACTTGGTATTTAGGTTCAGTATCTTCCAGAGATGCGATACGAAGGTTTTCAAGAAAATCCCTCACCCCAGATTACCCTTTGCATGGAACATTTTTCGAAAATTTTAATTTTCTCAAAAATGGCGTTAACGATTTTGATTAAAATATCATATGTTTAATACATTTTCATGACAAATGAAATTTATATCTCGAATTTTCTGGGAATGTCTCCAAAAGTATTCTTCACTGTGAACGACTTTTCCATAACTGGTACACCATAAGAGATAAGACAAAAGTTTACTACACAAAAATGTAGATCGCGTTAAAATACACAACTTTGTCAAATACATTCTTTTTTGTTGAGTGAACCATTTTAGAGATATTGCTTGTTATTCCCCAAGTTTCTAATACTTATACTTTTTATCAAATTCGTTATTTATTTTTTTATCCTGGTAATGCAAAGAGAATGGAATACTCCACATAGTAACTAGCTCTTAAAATATTAGACTATAGCTTAAAGCCTACCAGTTCCCCTTGCATCTACAAGAAAATTAGCAATAAGATTAACATCTCAATATCTCGATTAACATGAAGCATATGGAGAATAAGCGTTTGTAAAAATAGTTTGTACAAGAGTAGAGAAAGTCATGTGAGTGTAACACATCAGATTTGTTTAGTCTATTTATTCATAATTCTCAATTATTTGTAGAACTGTGAACTTCCATTTCAGATCCTACACTGAAAATAGTTTTTCGCCATGAAGTTACGATATGCGTCAATCTTGTTGGAATATCCTTTTAATGTTCAATTTTACTGCGAATCACTATAGTTCTGAACAGCTCTTTTTCCTGAACTTCGAAAGTACTTTACACTGTTCACCGTTCCATAAATTGGAGTCAAACATTTAGTACCTGTGAATATAGAACAATACCAAAACATCTCCGGATCTGGGAATTTGACCATTTGTTTGATGTTGTTCGGCAAGATTTCCTCCCTATCGCTTCTCCTTATATGCGAGACGTTCAACTTCTAAACTTCAAAACGACCATCAGAGAATAGGACCCTTCTCCAATCTACTTATATTCAGTTGTGATGCTTTTTAGCTCATTCTAATCTCTTTTTCTTCAGTGAACACGCCATTAGCTGTTTTCTGACCGGTATTGTATTTTGCTTCCAACTTCTTGAAACTGCCTACGCTGTGTTGAAGCATTGATTCTCATCCCTGCTGCATCCAAATCTTTTTGTAAGTAAAAGATGTTCGTTTCAGAATTAATTTTACTAGTTGTGATTAAGTATTACCTTTCCTGGATATTTTTAGTTTTCAGCCAAATCGTCCTTTCCTTTCAGGCAAAACTGACCCAACCTCATTTTTCTAATTATAGTATTAACAGGCATCCAAACTTGCATTATATTCAGCTCCTATCTGTCTACGAGTCATAATGCTAAAATTATAGATGGTTATGATCTTACTTATGTTCTTAGGTATGATATCCTTTATGAACAAACATATGCTTTCAAATGAAACGTTAAAACTGCTAGAAACACCATCAAATTACTAAACTTCTAGTACAACCAATAAACGAATAGCTACAATTAAATATCTCAACTATGGGCAATAATAATGCGGTGTAGAATTCGAAGGAAACCGCTATTAGCATTAAATTACTTGGGAAAGTAAATGTATAGTACAATGTTTTCCTACTGGCCCTACTCAGTAGGATGCGCAGTAGCTACATGAGCCCATTATCTCCCTGGAGGAGTTTTGGGTTAGTTGTAGGAGAATGGCCGATACATACCCGAGGCATTCCTGTTGCACCGCGCTAGGGGATTACCCCCTCCCCTTTCCAACCTTCATCGTTTGCGTTTCTGCAGGGCCAGGTCACAAAAATCGCATTGCATCTACTTCTTCACAATAATTCGACAAGACTGCATATGTAGTAGTTAGCTATGAAGTAGGTTAGTTTCTGCCCCACGCATGGAAGCCAATTTGAAGTAGTTCTTATTTTATGAGCAGTTGTATTGCATTTCGACTGTTGGGGAGCCGAACTTGAAGTATTTACAACCACACATATGGTACCCGGTAGCCTTCGCCCCAAAGTTTAAAAATATTAACTTTGTAATTTGACGTTTTTTTTTTAAATATTATATATTGATGTTTGCTTCGGCTGCATCAGTATTATTGTTAGAGACATGGATTTCTTTGCAGGGAGTAGTGCGTCTAAGAATGTAGGCTTACACAGATTATAATTTTTACTTCACTATACTTATTAATCCTTGACACAATTTAAATAACACTTCACTGATATAGAGAGCTGTGAGGTTCTTTTATTAATTACTTGCACTTTTTAACACGTAAACCATTTTTTGTCTCACACTGGATACTTATTATACTTCCCGAGGACGCATCTCGCGTCCGGTTAGGAACGCTGTTTACAAGAAACTGACTTCTGAATTTGTACAGTTGGCCTTATATCAGTTTCTGATTGGCTAATCCTATTCCAATAGAATACTTTCATTTAATAGTAGCATTATTAAATTTTCTTACGCATTATTGCCTCAAGGTTACCGCATTGTTAGCAACTTTTAACCTATTATTCTCACAGCTCCTACATAATTAAATTACGTAATATATTCACATCACATTATTGAACATGTACATAATAATATAAACATTAATACAATGGCTGTTACATGCATTTTATGTTATTTATACACATATTGCATTAAGGTGGGCTGCTATTGAATTTTATATTATATAATTAGACTGAAATCATTTAAGTGTTAAAAATACTGCCTCAAAATCACACAAACGCACACACATCTTACACCCCTCTGTCTCTCAAACCTAGAAAGTGAAGTTATTGAGAAAAGACATTTTCAAGACATTATTTACCCACTTAATTTTACTTATAGTTGAATAAAACCATAAGGGGTTAACCCAATCACGAGTTCTTCCACTTTTAATTGGGAAACTGCTAATCAAGGATTTAATTACTCCATCGTTGGCAGAGTAGTACATATTCAGCAAAAATCTACGACGCCTTCATTCTCTATTTATTTCTTACTTCTAACCTGCTCCTGTCAGTGATATGATTAAGCAGAGTAAGAATAGAATTAAATTCAGAGAAAATAGGTATAAAGTTTTACTATTAATTTCGCGCATGTGCTGAGATAAGTCGAATTTGAAGTACCGGTGAGCTTCCATCGACGTTATGACGGCTGCTGTAGTTTCCTTATTTCAGCAGTTGGTACGCAGAAGTCTTAAGGGAGATAATGCAGCTTTTACAGGCGGTGTAAAAAACATATGGTGGACTACTGGAAGGATATTAAGACAATGGTTACAGTTAACATGGGATATAATGAAACAACGAATCTTTCCAAGTCACATAATAACAATAAACCGAAGTCTGTAACAACCATATAAATTAAAAATGGAAATACGGTCTACTACTAATATAGAGATAAAGCAAGAAGTGAGACAAGGGTGTCCTTTATCACCGGCTTTAACTTCTATATTGACGCCATAAGAAAATGTCAATACATTTTATTACATAATTTTAGAGTTAATAATAAACTATATACACTCCTCTTGCACATGACCAGCTAGTGATATCAGCTTACAAAGAACAATTCTTCAATAAAAAATCTGATGTGTTACACACATATGACTTTCTCTACAAACTATTTTTATAAACGCTTATTCTCTATATACTTCATGTTAATCCAGATAAACATTTGCAGATCTTATTGCTAATTTTCTTGTAGGTTTAAGGGAAATATGTAGGCTTTAAGCGATAGTCAAATATTTTAAAAGCTGGTTGCTATGTGGAACATTCCTTTGCATTCTTTGCATGTCCAGAACATAAGGAAAACGAATAACGAATTCCGATTTCAGAAAAAGTATAAGTATTGAAAAATGGAAACAAATAACAAGGAATATCTCAGAAATGGTTCACTCCCCAAAAAATTTATATGACAAATTATGTGTTGTAAACGAGATCTGCATTTTCTATGTAGTAAAATTTTGTCTGTATATACTGAGGCTTTCACGGAAGGCGTCATAACTAATAAATGAATTACAAAAATCCGATGCCTTCTAGACCACGGCCTACATGCCCGGATAGTTGTAATTCATTTATTAGCTAAACCTTTTTCTGTTTCTTACGGTTTACCAGTTATGAAAAAGTCATTAAGAATGAAGAGTACCTTTGGGAATATTCCAAAAAAATTGAAAATGCACATTTCATTTTTCGTGAAAATATCGTAAATATATGATATTTTAATCAAAATCGTTAGCCTTTTTGAGAGATTCGAAATTTTTTTAAAAATGTTTTATGTAAAGGATAGCCTATGGTGGAGGATTTTCTTGAAAATCTTTGTGACACATCTTTGAAAGATACTGAAAATAATTACCAAGTTTGGTATTTATCCGATTTTTTGTTTTTGAGTTATGCTGTTTACAGACGCATACACACACATACGGACTTTTTTTTCTAAAAATGCCTTTTTTGGATTCAGGGAGCGTCTAAACATGCATTTCTGGCGAGATCTTGATATGATTTTTTTAGTGGAAAGCAATACTTCTCCTACTTACTATAGTGGTAGAGAAACTAAAGTTAGCTGATGAATACAACCTACAAATATCCCCAAGTAAAACTAAAGTAATGGCGCTCCATGGAAAGAATCCAATAAGAACCAAAGTAAAAGTGAATAATATTTTAATAGAACAAGTAATTCGTTTTAATTGTTTAGGAGTTTTCTTAGGCAATGACGGAACAAAAGATAAATCGAGCCCGTACAGAAATCCTCCTAAGGTTTTATAAAGTTTTAACTATATCTGTTTTGTTGTACGGCTCGGAATGTTGGACTCTCACTTAAAATTTACTAACATGATTGGAAGCAGCTGAAATGAAATTTCTACGATACGTGATAGGATATAATCTCTTAGATTAAGCACAACAATGAAGATATCCCCAAAGAACTACAAATAATGTAGTAAATAAAATAGAAGAATATAGAAATAACGAAGAAGGGCTTCCTCATATGATCCTTAATTATAATCCATAAGGACATAGAAGTCGAGGACGACCAGCTAAAAATTGGAGAAGCAACTACAATAAGGAGCCGGAGCAGATCAGAAATTATCTAAACCTTGATAGCAGATGATGAAAGAATTAAAACACTGTTCGTCTGACTGTAACGGAAATATTACACGAGTTCGGACATCAACTACAACACGATACGACAGGCTGTCAGTTGCCCACAAAATTGCAGCTTCTTCTGGCTCTATGGTTCTTGGTAACCGTTGCATTTATGGTGTGAAAGGTGACAATGTCGATGCGACGACCTTACACAGGAGTCTGCACCATGTGCTTTCTATCTCTCATGTTCCGCTGAGATTCAGTCGAGCACTGACCAGTAAACGGATCACCATGAATATGCCAAGCACATCCTTGGCGAAACATTGGGAACTTCAAAACCCAATAGACCACGGCCTACAAGCCCGGGAAATAATTGTATTCTAACAGGAAACTATGTTGGACACCTACAAAAACTTCAGGCATCTGAAACCATCGAACCAGTACGTTTCCTATCAAAAATACATATTCTTCTACCCAACTTTAAAAAGATGAATGTAAAGCGTGCCAAAGAGATACTTTCACCTGAAGTGAAATGGCTTAAACATAATCCTACTAGTGATACCTAGGGATACGATTTCTCTTAAGATCGACTCAACTGTTAAATGGAGTACAAATGGAGAAATACATAGAGTAAATTCAACGGTAGATTACGATGCTTGACGTCAGCAGCACAACGTGCTTCATAAAACCAGAAATAAAGACATAATGCACTTTTATTCCATTGATTACAATGGACTGGAATGGTTACAACATGATTTCTTAAATTACATAGACAAAGTGAAAAACGAAAGTAAGAAAGCAGACGAAGAATTTCTCAGAAAGGAGATATGAGGCTTTAGAATTAACCACAAACTCCAAATTCCAGTGTATAAGGAACAAATATGGGTATAACTTTGTCGTCTAAAAGCTTCCATAGTGATCCGTTAGTTATTTTTCAGCAGTCTTAGACAGTCAGTTGGAACTAACAATTGGAACTTATGGAATTAAGAAAGTATTAAAAACTGGCCTTCTATCAATGCCATAGTCGTCAAATATTTATGTAAACGACAGAATAGTTGATGTATGAAACCTTCCAACAACGAAGAAAATATTGCCAGCAAAGGAAGCGACAAAAACCCAGTACCACTAAATATTAGATAAATTCTTCAAAGTCTATAGGATACAGCACTTAGCATTCGGTGTGCCATGAAACTCTCTTCACCAGCATATGTGGGTGGTTATATAGTGAAAAAATATGTTAAATAATACTTCTTGAGACAGCTGCAGGGCTCTTATTTTTACGACTTCCTTCAGTTCATCATTGATGGATTTGACTTGCAAGCGCGATTGCGGGACCTCTCTTCATTATCCATCAAAGCCCTTCATCCGCGTACTCAACGTGCTTGCCAATTTCATTAAAAAAAAACACGCCTTATTTACAACAATGTGCTGCGCGGTAACAGCTTGAGGTATCAGGCCTGAACTCCAAAACACCGCTTGCTTGCAATGCACGGTGGGCTCTAATCATAACAACCTCATCTGTGAACTTATTTGTACTGATTTCATTTCAATTGTTTTAAAACGCAAGGCTTGCACGTAACAAAGGCGTTTGAAAAACCAAAATACTTGCATTACCAGCCCCTAAATGGTAAAGTGTTCCAACCAGCAGTTCCAGTATGGACGGACGGTGACGCCATGTGGCGAGAATAGCAACTACAAGCATAACGAGGTAAGTGCCGTATGCCGAGGCTGAAAGTGAAAAACAATCGGCCATGGTGTGTTTCTCTGTGTGTGTGTGTGTGTGTGTGTGTGTGTGTGTGTTTATGAGTAACAACTCAAAAACGAGAAGTTGGATAAACACCACACTTGTTATTTACGTTCCGTACCTTCCAAAGATGCGACATGAGGCTGTATTTTCAACACTTAAATAATATGTAAATTCAATAACAGCCCGCCTTAAAGCAACATGTGTATGTAAAAATATATAAGAAGTGTATTTTACAGTAATTGTATATGTTTATATTATTGTCTATATGTTCAATAATGTTATGTGAATGTATTACGTAATTTAATAATGTAGGAGCTGTGAGAATAATAGGTTAAACGTTGCTAACAATGAGGTAACCGTGAGGCAATAATGAATTTGAAAGTTTAACGCGTTGGCTGTGTTCCTAACCGGACGCGAGATGTGTCCTCGAGAAATTTAATACGTATTCGTGCGAGACGAAAATAGTTTACGTGTTAAAAAGTGTAAGTAATTAATAATAGAATCTCACAGCTCTCTATATCAGTGAAGTGTTATTTAAATTGTGTCAAGGATTAATAAATGTAGTGAAGTAAAAATTATAATCTGTGTAAGCTTACATTCTTAGCCGCACTACTCCCTGCAAAGAAATCCATGTCTCTAACAATAATACTGACGCAGCCGAAGCAAATATAAATATATAATATTTAAAGAAACAGTCAAAATTACAAAGTTAATATTTTTTTAAACACATTTTTAGGGCAAATGCCCCCGGGAAGTAAATTTGGGACGAAGGCTACGGGTACTATACGTGCGGTTGCAACTACTTCAAGTTCGGCTCCCCAACAGTTGAACTACAGTAGTATTAGCCCGGATGAGCCAATTGTTTTAACGATAATCCTGCCGCTAGGGGCGCTGGTGTCGCTAGTGTCGGTGCGTGCGACGGCGGCGAGGGTAAGTTTGAAAAGCGCCCTGAGCGGTAGGATTATCGTTAAATCGGTTGGCTCATCCGGGACGAGTTGAAAGAATTGAGGAAGTGACGTGTAGTGTTTTGATTGGTTCGTTAATTTGGGGTGGGAGATGAAGGAAGGAAGATGGAAGAGTATGGAGTTCGCGTGATGGAGAGGAGCTGGGCGGCGAGGTGTTGTCTGTGCGGAGGTCGGTACTGAAAGAGGGGTAAAGATGGGGGGCGAGGGATAAAAAGTGTAACAGAAAGTGACGTGTGAAGTTGTGATTGGTGGGAATAAGAAGTGATTTTATTGGTGGAAAGGAACAAATGAGAGTTGTTGATTGGTAAGAATAAGAGAGATTATGATTGGTTGAAAGAAAAAGGTGTGGGAGTGGGGTATGTTGGAGGTGATGGGAAAGGTAAGTTTTGCTAGCAACAGGATTTGCAAAAGCCTGTCGTGAACTGATCAGCAATTTTTTGAACGTTGGATGGTAGTTTTCTTGAGTGGATAGAGAGATGTGGCGATATGAGATGCGGTGGCGAAAATGGGAACTAAACAAGGTAGTTGAGACAAGAGGTTTAAGGACGAGGAAATTTGGAGGTTAGTGGTGAACATGGCGGTCGCAAGAGGTGGGGGGTAAGGAGACGCGGTGGTGAGAATGGGAACTAAAAGAAGATGGCGGTAGCAAGAGGTTAGAAGAGTAGATTTTGAGGTTAAAATAGCGGGAACTAAAAATGGCGGAGGGTCTGCGACAAGGAGATGCGGTGAGAACTAAACAAGATGGCGGACGCAAGAGGAGGGTAAGGAGATTTGAGGTTACAGTACCAAAACACGAAAGGATATATTCCTACGCCAAGCAGGTCCGAAAAATAATTATGCGTGTGGTACTTACCTGGTACCGGTGTGGATGCGTCACCAAAAGCGCGGCACGCGAGGCGGAAAAATAAAAGCAAACTGTTTTTGAAAATGCTTAACCAGCTTTAAGATCAACCAACATCACTACGCACTGATATACCTAGGTTTTTAAACGGTACAGACACCCTTTGCAGAGGCGTAATTTAACTATACCAAAACCTGGTACTGGACCATCGTGATGGTCGCTAGCGTACGTAGGAGCAGGGTTCTCATAGCCGGTCGAAAGCGGTCAAAAACGTGTACGACGTAGGTGTTCACAGTAGCTGCTGTCGAGTCAACCGTCGAGGTGTGAATAAACAAGATCTGTTCTCGCCGACAATTTGGTTCGGAGATGTGAGCAGCGGCGAGGTGTTGTCTGTGCGGAGGTCGGGACTGAAAGAGGGAAAAGATGGGGAGCGAGGGATAAAAAGTGTAACAGAAAGTGACGTGTGAAGTTGTGATTGGTGGGAATAAGAAGTGATTTTATTGGTGGAAAGGAGCAAATGAAAGTTGTTGATTGGTAAGAATAAGAGAGGTTATGATTGGTGGAAAGAAAAAGGAGTGGGGTGTATGTTGGAGGTGATGGGAAAGGTAAGTTTTGCTAGCAACAAGATTTGCAAAAGCCTGTCGTGAACTGATCAGCAATTTTTTGAACGTTGGATGGTAGTTTTCTTGAGTGGATAGAGAGATGGGGCGATATGAGATGCGGTGGCGAAAATGGGAACTAATCAAGGTGGTTGAGACAAGAGGTTTAAGGACGAGGAAATTTGGAGGTTAGTGGTGAACATGGCGGTCGCAAGAGGTGGGGGTAAGGAGACGCGGTGGTGAGAATGGGAACTAAAAGAAGATGGCGGTAGCGAGAGGTTAGAAGAGTAGATTTTGAGGTTAAAATAGCGGGAACTAAAAATGGCGGAGGGTCTGCGACAAGGAGATGCGGTGAGAACTAAACAAGATGGCGGACGCAAGAGGAGGGTAAGGAGATTTGAGGTTACAGTACCAAAACACGAAAGGATATATTCCTACGCCAAGCAGGTCCGAAAAATAATTATGCGTGTGGTACTTACCTGGTACCGGTGTGGATGCGTCACCAAAAGCGCGGCACGCGAGGCGGAAAAATAAAAGCAAACTGTTTTTGAAAATGCTTAACCAGCTTTAAGATCAACCAACATCACTACGCACTGATATACCTAGGTTTTTAAAGCGGTACAGACACCCTTTGCAGAGGCGTAATTTAACTATACCAAAACCTGGTACTGGACCATCGTGATGGTCGCTAGCGTACGTAGGAGCAGGGTTCTAATAGCCGGTCGAAAGCGGTCAAAAACGTGTACGACGTAGGTGTTCGCAGTAGCTGCTGTCGAGTCAACCGTCGAGGTGTGAATAAACGAGATCTGTTCTCGCCGGCAATCTGGTTCGGAGATGTGAGCAGCGGCGAGGTGTTGTCTGTGCGGAGGTCGGGACTGAAAGAGGGAAAAGATGGGGAGCGAGGGATAAAAAGTATAACAGAAAGTGACGTGTGAAGTTGTGATTGGTGAGAATAAGAAGTGATTTTATTGGTGGAAAGGAGCAAATGAAAGTTGTTGATTGGTAAGAATAAGAGAGATTATGATTGGTGGGAAAGAAAAAGGTGTGGGAGTGGGGTATGTTGGAGGTGATGGGAAAGGTAAGTTTTGCTAGCAACAGGATTTGCAAAAGCCTGTCGAGAACTGATCAGCAATTTTTGAACGTTGGATGGTAGTTTTCTTGAGTGGATAGAGAGATGGTGCGATATGAGATGCGGTGGCGAAAATGGGAACTAAACAAGATGGTTGAGACAAGAGGTTTAAGGACGAGGAAATTTGGAGGTTAGTGGTGAACATGGCGGTCGCAAGAGGTGGGGGGCAAAGAGACGCGGTGGTGAGAATGGGAACTAAAAGAAGATGGCGGTAGCAAGAGCTTAGAAGAGCAGATTTTGAGGTTAAAATAGTGGGAACTAAAAACGGCGGAGGGTTGGCGACAAGGAGATGCGGTGAGAACTAAACAAGATGGCGGACGCAAGAGGAGGGTAAGGAGATTTGAGGTTAAGATTTTTAGGTTAAAACAGGGCGTAAGCATGGGAACGAAATCCAAGATGGCGAAGGCATTGGTGTGGACGAGGAGATGTGAGGTGCGGTGGCGAAAATGGGAACTAAACAAGATGACGAAGACAAAAAGTGTAAGGACGAGGAGATTTCGAGGTTAGTGGTGAACATGGCGGTCGCAAGAGTTGGTGGGCAAGGAGACTTGAGGTTAAGATTTTTAGGTTAAAACAGGACGTAAGAAGGGGAACTAAATCCAAGATGGCGGAGGCAAGGGTGGGACGAGGAGATGTGAGGCGCGGTGGTAAAAATGGGAACTAAATAAGATAGCGGAGGCATGAAGTTGAGGTTAAAAATTGAGGTAAACGTGGAGAGCTTAAACCAAGATGGCGGTGGCGTGGTGGTGAAAATGGGAACTAAACAAGATGGCGGAGGCAAGAAGTGGAGGGACGAAGAGGTTTGAGGTTATGGTCAACATGCGAAAGATGTCGAACGCAACAGATGGTGACGAGGAGATAGAATTGAGGATTAGGGAAAGATGAAGGAAAACAGGAAGTGACGTGGAGTGTTTTGATTGGTAAAAATAAGACGAAATATGATTGGTGCGTTAATTCGGGTGGAAGATGAAGGAAGGAAGATAAAAGAGTATGGAGGACACGTGATGGAGTGGAGCGGAGCGGCGAGGTGTTGTCTGTGCGGAGGTTGGGACTGAAAGAGGGAAAAGATGGCGAACGAGGGATAAAAAGTATAACAGAAAGTGACGTGTGAAGCTGTGATTGGTGGGAATAAGAAGTGATGTTATTGGTGGAAAGGAACAACTGAAAGTTGTTGATTGGTAAGAATAAGAGAGATTGTGATTGGTGGAAAGAAAAAGGGGTGGGAGTGGGGTATGTTGGAGGTGATGGGAAAGGTAAGTTTTGCTACCAACAAGATTTGCAAAAGCCTCTCCAGAACTCATCAGCAATTTCAGCAGACGATGTGCGTGGCGATAGGCCCGCTGCGATGAAAGAGCTGCAAACTGCGCGATAACTTGAAAAATATTGCCCGCCGTGACGCATTGCGCGCGCGCGTTTACCGTAAACCGTTACAGTTGCCATACTTATATTATCCGTCTTTCTTTTTTCTTTTTCTTTTTTTTACGTTTGTTTTTTAAAAAAAATAATTAGTTTTTCGGGGGTTTTCTCTGGTTGGTAGACGAATGCAAGCTCTTTCTGCTTTTTCACAGGTTTTCCCTGGTCGGTAGGCGTTTGCTGTAGTGGTTGACGAAGCCCTTTCTAATTTTCGAGTTTTTTTCAGGTTTTTCGTGGTTGTCCCTGCCCGGTAGGCAAATGATGAAGTTTTTGCTTGTTGTTTTTTTTAAAAATAACTAGTTTTTGGGGGTTTTCTGCGGATGGTAAACGAATGCAAGCTCTTTCTGCTCTTTCATAGGTTTTCCCTGGTTGGTAGGCGATTTCTGTACTGGTTGACGAAGGCGTTTCTAATTTTCGAGGTTTTCTCAGGTTTTTTAGCGGTTGTCCCTGCCCGGTAATCAAATGATGAAGTTTTACCTTGTCGGCGCACGGATACTAGGCACATACTCGCGCGCACACACACACCCGTTGCAGCTGCCATACTTATATTATTCGTCTTTTCTTTTTTAAAAAAAAAATAACTAGTTTTTTGGAGGTTTTCTGCGGTTGGTAAACGAATGCAAGTGCTTTCTGCTTTTTCATAGGTTTTCCCTGGTTGTTAGGCGTTTTCTGTAGTGGTTGACGAAGCCGTTTCTAATTTTCGAGGTTTTTTCAGGTTTTTTTTTTAGTGGTTGTCCCTGGCCGGTAGGCAGATGATAAAGTTTTTCTATAATGTCGTCGTTTTGGCTTGTGGCGCACGGATCCTAGGCACATACTCGCACACACACACACCCGTTGCAGCTGCCATACTTATATTATTCGTCTTTTCTTTTTTTAAAAAAATAACTAGTTTTTTTTGGAGGTTTTCTGCGGTTGGTAAACGAATGCAAGTGCTTTCTGCTTTTTCATAGGTTTTCCTTGGTTGGTAGGCGTTTTCTGTAGTGGTTGACGAAGCCGTTTCTAATTTTCGAGGTTTTCTCAGGGTTTTTAGTGGTTGACCCTGTCCGGTAGGCAGATGATAAAGTTTTTCTATAATGTCGTCGTTTTGGCTTGTGGCGCACGGACACTAGGCACATACTCGCACACACACACACACACACACAAACACACACACACACACACTAAAATAGTAGCGTATAAAAAAATTTAACAAACCATAGATTTTCAAGAAAATTCCCACACCGCAAACTACCCGTTTAGCGGGAGAAAGTTCATTATTTTTATTGTTTTAAAAATGGCTCTAACCCCTTTTGATTACGGTACGGTATGTTTAAGATATCTGCATGACAAATAAAATGTATAACTTCAATTTTCTGGGAATTGCTGTGAAGTAGTCTCATTGTGAATGTCTTTTGTACAACTGTTAAACCGTAGGAAACGAAGCCTTACTGTACAAGGACGTTAAAGCACACAATTTATGTGTATTATTATTATTATTATTATTATTATTATTATTATTATTATTATTACTTTGTGGCGTTGTCTATTTACAAAGTTTGCATGTTGATTTTAATGTTTAAAAGCTTTAGACCTTTCTCACTAAAACTCGTCATTCTTTTAACTTTTCTTTTTTCATTTTCATACAAAGAGAACGGAATTTCACAAGTGAAACAGCACTGAAATAACGATACCAACAAACTAATTATTATTCACCCACTGAAACACATAAAAACAATAAGTAATAATCACAGACCCAGTTTGTGGGTATTTAAATGAAACATATGCACAATACAATGCATCCAAATATTCAATATTGAGATTTCACTGGAAAACTAAATACTTGTTTTGAGGTCCCCTGAATAAAAACATTTTTAGAAAATTCTGTGTGTATGTGTCAGAGCAGCATAACTCAAAAATGAAAAGTCGGATAAATACTAAACTTGGTATTTAGGTTGAGTACCTTCCAAAGATACGACACAGAGAGTTTCAAGAAAACCCCTCCACCCCAAACTACCCTTTACATGAACTATTTTCCGAAATGTTTTATTTTCTAAAATTGTCTCTGACGATTTTAATTACAACACCATATATTAAAGACATTTATATGAAAAATAAAATGTATATCTTGAATTTTGTGGAAATAGCCTGTGAAGTCCTCTTGATTCGGAAGAAATTTTCTATGACCTTGTATAACTGCTAAGGTTTGAGAAAAACATAGAATACAAAAAATTTAGATCTCTTTAAAAACACACACAATTTATTTGAAATAACTTTTTTGTGACGTCAGCCATTTCCGAGATATCTGTTATAAATGGTTCGAACTGCACAATGCTTAGCCATTCTACTTCACTTCTTTCAAACTGCTTAAAAATCATATAAATGAATGTATCACCTCATAATAAGCCTCTATATACGAAAAATGCTGAGTATTCAAAAAGTCAAGAAATTCGATTTTCTAGCCCCTAGTGAGTGTAAAATCGCGTTTACTTCACTTCTTTCAAACTGCTTCTACCCTTTACATGAACTATTTTCCGAAATGTTTTATTTTCTAAAACTGTCTCTGACGATTTTAATTACAACACCATATATTAAAGACATTTATCGGTATATGCAATGTTTTGCGTTGCATTCAAAGTCGATAAACATAAACACGTACCGGTTTCTTTTGTTCTTTGTGGCATACGGCTGCATATAGCACATGTGGCTAGAATTCACGTGTGCCTTCCAATGATTGCAGTACTTTTCCCCGCACTGGTGCGCGGTTTTTCTGTGCCTCGCATTCACGAGCTTATTGCAAGACGTGCACACCTTTTCTACATCGCACACCGACAGCGCCTTTGGGTAAAAAACGCCTTTCTTTGCGTGGTTTGCAAAGCATGTCGGTCCCTTAAAATCTCTGTTGCACTCGGCGCAGCGTATGTAGGCGTCAAATCGCGCATCGCACTGCTGATGGCATTTAGCACACTTGGCGTCGCACCTATGAAATTCTTTTTTGTGTGCCGAGGGATGATGACACCGGCGGCAATACCATTTGCATTTAAAGCACTTGTGAAGGTTCACGATAGCATTAAAGTGCCCGGCGTGGAGCATGACGTCGATGTATTTATCGCATTTCTTATCCGACACGTACAGCACGTGCTTCCCCGTATGATCGCCAAACACCGTCACAGCGTAGCCCTTTAACGCTGCGTCGAAGCGTCTGACGTCGTCTATCGTGCAGCTGTCGTGGCCTTGACCGATGCTCGCGCACAAGGCTACGGCCTTCGATTTTTGTAGATACTCGGAACGCGTCATCGTTCTATAATTGACGTCGCGGTCCACTTTGGCTTTAACTACAACAATGGCTCTTGCTAAACACAAGTTGTCGTTGTTGGCTATTTCGACAATGCCTTTATTGTCCCTACAGGCATCGCAAGGTTGGTGGCACGAACCCGAGACCTCCTTGGTCCACACAAACGTCACGTGAAGAGGCCCGCTTAGCAAGAATTGTTGGTTACTTTGCATTACTTTTTCGATGCTTCCAACAATGACATCCGCATTCAATTGCTCTATGCGCCTCACGCTCATGTTGAAGGCTTTGGACGTCTCCTTTTCGTCTGTTATGGATATGCCTAAATATCCGGGTTGGTTTTCTAACAGGTTCTCTTTCGCAAAGTTTAGAATATCGTTAAACAAATGCGATACCCATTGCTCCGGGTTAACATCTCTGGGGACCGGGTTTAACGTAATTTGAGACTCTGTAAAGCCGGAAAAAAGCTTTGGCAGCCTCCTCTGCTTGTGTCCTATAATTTCGAACGTAGGCTGCAAGGTGTCATCGCGACTTCCTCCGGGTTGTTGGTCCATCTTATTGTCCGAATGCACCGATCGCTCTTTCCTTGCAAAGTGCTGCGGCTATTTTGTTTTTATTTTAAAATTATTTTTCGTCAAATAGAACGATTTTGTAGAAAAACACACTATCGCTTTCGTTTCTAACTACGGGCTTTTGCTGTTGGCACCGGGTTTTTATAAGCTCGCTTATCGCAACCGTTGTTTCATCATTTGTGTCGAGTTAAATGCCTCGTTTCGCTAAAAAATTGTCTAGTTTTAAAAACTAGAGTCATTCTGACACCAGCCGCCACTGCACAATTCCCACCGCCGACATAAAGGTTGCATTTATTGTATTGCTGACGAATTTCCGCTTCTCACACCTTTCACTGTCATCAGCACACGGCTCTTTTGCGTGTAGCGCTGAATGCGAACGAGCTGACCTCAGTTATTCCTGATGTTATTAGTGCAATATTAAAACTATGAGTATCGTGTGTAGTGTTTTATGTTGTGCCAGTGCTTACGTGTTATGTAAAATGTATGAATTAAATACAATCAGCAGATCCTTCCTTTCTAAGGAGTAACACCAACTGTTGAATATAAATTCTCAAAGTGCTCCGTTCGTACGACCTCTACCCTCTATTTCTTATAGGTGAGTACGAAAGTTTATTTTCATAACCACTTAATTTTAATCCGGATAAACTTTTCGGGAAATGGTTGCATTGCACAACCGTTAGACATCCAAAGGGACGCTATACACTGGTCTTAAAATTCTAAATTCTTTGCATCAACATGGCGAGCAAGAACTGAAAAGCGACATGTCTTTTAAAAAAGAATGGCTAAGCACTGTACAATTCGAACCATTTATAACAGATATCTCGGAAATGGCTGACGTCACAAAAAAGTTATTTCAAATATATTGTGTGTGTTTCCTCAAACCTTAGCAGTTATACAAGATCATAGAAAATTTCTTCCGAATGAAGAGGACTTCACAGGCTATTTCCACAAAATTCAAGATATACATTTTATTTTCATATAAATGTCTTTAATATATGGTGTTGTAATTAAAATCGTCAGAGACAGTTTTAGAAAATAAAACATTTCGGAAAATAGTTCATGTAAAGGGTAGAAGCAGTTTGAAAGAAGTGAAGTAAACGCGATTTTACACTCACTAGGGGCTAGAAAATCGAATTTCTTGACTTTTTGAATACTCAGCATTTTTCGTATATAGAGGCTTATTACGAGGTGATACATTCATTTATATGATTTTTAAGCAGTTTGAAAGAAGTGAAGTAGAATGGCTAAGCATTGTGCAATTCGAACCATTTATAACAGATATCTCGGAAATGGCTGACGTCACAAAAAAGTTATTTCAAATAAATTGTGTGTGTTTTTAAAGAGATCTAAATTTTTTGTATTCTATGTTTTTCTCAAACCTTAGCAGTTATACAAGATCATAGAAAATTTCTTCCGAATCAAGAGGACTTCACAGGCTATTTCCACAAAATTCAAGATATACATTTTATTTTCATATAAATGTCTTTAATATATGGTGTTGTAATTAAAATCGTCAGAGACAATTTTAGAAAATAAAACATTTCGGAAAATAGTTCATGTAAAGGGTAGTTTGGGGTGGAGGGGTTTTCTTGAAACTCTCTGTGTCGTATCTTTGGAAGGTACTCAACCTAAATACCAAGTTTAGTATTTATCCGACTTTTCATTTTTGAGTTATGCTGCTCTGACACATACACACAGAATTTTCTAAAAATGTTTTTATTCAGGGGACCTCAAAACAAGTATTTAGTTTTCCAGTGAAATCTCAATATTGAATATTTGGATGCATTGTATTGTGCATATGTTTCATTTAAATACCCACAAACTGGGTCTGTGATTATTACTTATTGTTTTTATGTGTTTCAGTGGGTGAATAATAATTAGTTTGTTGGTATCGTTATTTCAGTGCTGTTTCACTTGTGAAATTCCGTTCTCTTTGTATGAAAATGAAAAAAGAAAAGTTAAAAGAATGACGAGTTTTAGTGAGAAAGGTCTAAAGCTTTTAAACATTAAAATCAACATGCAAACTTTGTAAATAGACAACGCCACAAAGTAATAATAATAATAATAATAATAATAATAATACACATAAATTGTGTGCTTTAACGTCCTTGTACAGTAAGGCTTCGTTTCCTACGGTTTAACAGTTGTACAAAAGACATTCACAATGAGACTACTTCACAGCAATTCCCAGAAAATTGAAGTTATACATTTTATTTGTCATGCAGATATCTTAAACATACCGTACCGTAATCAAAAGGGGTTAGAGCCATTTTTAAAACAATAAAAATAATGAACTTTCTCCCACTAAACGGGTAGTTTGCGGTGTGGGAATTTTCTTGAAAATCTACGGTTTGTTAAATTTTTTTATACGCTACTATTTTAGTGTGTGTGTGTGTGTGTGTGTGTGCGAGCATGTGCCTAGTGTCCGTGCGCCACAAGCCAAAACGACGACATTATAGAAAAACTTTATCATCTGCCTACCGGACAGGGTCAACCACTAAAAACCCTGAGAAAACCTCGAAAATTAGAAACGGCTTCGTCAACCACTACAGAAAACGCCTACCAACCAGGGAAAACCTATGAAAAAGCAGAAAGCACTTGCATTCGTTTACCAACCGCAGAAAACCTCCAAAAAAAACTAGTTATTTTTTTAAAAAAAGAAAAGACGAATAATATAAGTATGGCAGCTGCAACGGGTGTGTGTGTGTGCGAGTATGTGCCTAGGATCCGTGCGCCACAAGCCAAAACGACGACATTATAGAAAAACTTTTCATCTGCCTACCGGCCAGGGACAACCACTAAAAAAAAACCTGAAAAAAACTCGAAAATTAGAAACGGCTTCGTCAACCACTACAGAAAACGCCTACAAACCAGGGAAAACCTATGAAAAAGCAGAAAGCACTTGCATTCGTTTACCAACCGCAGAAAACCTCCAAAAACTAGTTATTTTTTTTTAAAAAAGAAAAGACGAATAATATAAGTATGGCAGCTGCAACGGGTGTGTGTGTGCGCGCGAGTATGTGCCTAGTATCCGTGCGCCGACAAGGTAAAACTTCATCATTTGATTACCGGGCAGGGACAACCGCTAAAAAACCTGAGAAAACCTCGAAAATTAGAAACGCCTTCGTCAACCAGTACAGAAAACGCCTACCAACCAGGGAAAACCTATGAAAGAGCAGAAAGAGCTTGCATTCGTTTACCATCCGCAGAAAACCCCCAAAAACTAGTTATTTTTAAAAAAAAACAACAAGCAAAAACTTCATCATTTGCCTACCGGGCAGGGACAACCACGAAAAACCTGAAAAAACCTCGAAAATTAGAAAGGGCTTCGTCAACCACTACAGCAAACGCCTACCAACCAGGGAAAACCTGTGAAAAAGCAGAAAGAGCGTGCATTCGTCTACCAACCAGAGAAAACCCCCGAAAAACTAATTATTTTTTTTAAAAAACAAACGTAAAAAAAAGAAAAAGAAAAAAGAAAGACGGATAATATAAGTATGGCAACTGTAACGGTTTACGGTAAACGCGCGCGCGCAATGCGTCACGGCGGGCAATATTTTTCAAGTTATCGCGCAGTTTGCAGCTCTTTCATCGCAGCGGGCCTATCGCCACGCACATCGTCTGCTGAAATTGCTGATGAGTTCTGGAGAGGCTTTTGCAAATCTTGTTGGTAGCAAAACTTACCTTTCCCATCACCTCCAACATACCCCACTCCCACCCCTTTTTCTTTCCACCAATCACAATCTCTCTTATTCTTACCAATCAACAACTTTCAGTTGTTCCTTTCCACCAATAACATCACTTCTTATTCCCACCAATCACAGCTTCACACGTCACTTTCTGTTATACTTTTTATCCCTCGTTCGCCATCTTTTCCCTCTTTCAGTCCCAACCTCCGCACAGACAACACCTCGCCGCTCCGCTCCACTCCATCACGTGTCCTCCATACTCTTTTATCTTCCTTCCTTCATCTTCCACCCGAATTAACGCACCAATCATATTTCGTCTTATTTTTACCAATCAAAACACTCCACGTCACTTCCTGTTTTCCTTCATCTTTCCCTAATCCTCAATTCTATCTCCTCGTCACCATCTGTTGCGTTCGACATCTTTCGCATGTTGACCATAACCTCAAACCTCTTCGTCCCTCCACTTCTTGCCTCCGCCATCTTGTTTAGTTCCCATTTTCACCACCACGCCACCGCCATCTTGGTTTAAGCTCTCCACGTTTACCTCAATTTTTAACCTCAACTTCATGCCTCCGCTATCTTATTTAGTTCCCATTTTTACCACCGCGCCTCACATCTCCTCGTCCCACCCTTGCCTCCGCCATCTTGGATTTAGTTCCCCTTCTTACGTCCTGTTTTAACCTAAAAATCTTAACCTCAAGTCTCCTTGCCCACCACCTCTTGCGACCGCCATGTTCACCACTAACCTCGAAATCTCCTCGTCCTTACACTTTTTGTCTTCGTCATCTTGTTTAGTTCCCATTTTCACCACCGCACCTCACATCTCCTCGTCCACACCAATGCCTTCGCCATCTTGGATTTCGTTCCCATGCTTACGCCCTGTTTTAACCTAAAAATCTTAACCTCAAATCTCCTTACCCTCCTCTTGCGTCCGCCATCTTGTTTAGTTCTCACCGCATCTCCTTGTCGCCAACCCTCCGCCATTTTTAGTTCCCACTATTTTAACCTCAAAATCTGCTCTTCTAAGCTCTTGCTACCGCCATCTTCTTTTAGTTCCCATTCTCACCACCGCGTCTCTTTGCCCCCCACCTCTTGCGACCGCCATGTTCACCACTAACCTCCAAATTTCCTCGTCCTTAACCCTCTTGTCTCAACCATCTTGTTTAGTTCCCATTTTCGCCACCGCATCTCATATCGCACCATCTCTCTATCCACTCAAGAAAACTACCATCCAACGTTCAAAAATTGCTGATCAGTTCTCGACAGGCTTTTGCAAATCCTGTTGCTAGCAAAACTTACCTTTCCCATCACCTCCAACATACCCCACTCCCACACCTTTTTCTTTCCCACCAATCATAATCTCTCTTATTCTTACCAATCAACAACTTTCATTTGCTCCTTTCCACCAATAAAATCACTTCTTATTCCCACCAATCACAACTTCACACGTCACTTTCTGTTATACTTTTTATCCCTCGCTCCCCATCTTTTCCCTCTTTCAGTCCCGACCTCCGCACAGACAACACCTCGCCGCTGCTCACATCTCCGAACCAGATTGCCGGCGAGAACAGATCTCGTTTATTCACCCTTCGACGGTTGACTCGACAGCAGCTACTGCGAACACCTACGTCGTACACGTTTTTGACCGCTTTCGACCGGCTATGAGAACCCTGCTCCTACGTACGCTAGCGACCATCACGATGGTCCAGTACCAGGTTTTGGTATAGTTAAATTACGCCTCTGCAAAGGGTGTCTGTACCGCTTTAAAAACCTAGGTATATCAGTGCGTAGTGATGTTGGTCGATCTTAAAGCTGGTTAAGCATTTTCAAAAACAGTTTGCTTTTATTTTTCCGCCTCGCGTGCCGCGCTTTTGGTGACGCATCCACACCGGTACCAGGTAAGTACCACACGCATAATTATTTTTCGGACCTGCTTGGCGTAGGAATATATCCTTTCGTGTTTTGGTACTGTAACCTCAAATCTCCTTACCCTCCTCTTGCGTCCGCCATCTTGTTTAGTTCTCACCGCATCTCCTTGTCGCAGACCCTCCGCCATTTTTAGTTCCCGCTATTTTAACCTCAAAATCTACTCTTCTAACCTCTTGCTACCGCCATCTTCTTTTAGTTCCCATTCTCACCACCGCGTCTCCTTACCCCCACCTCTTGCGACCGCCATGTTCACCACTAACCTCCAAATTTCCTCGTCCTTAAACCTCTTGTCTCAACCACCTTGATTAGTTCCCATTTTCGCCACCGCATCTCATATCGCCCCATCTCTCTATCCACTCAAGAAAACTACCATCCAACGTTCAAAAAATTGCTGATCAGTTCACGACAGGCTTTTGCAAATCTTGTTGCTAGCAAAACTTACCTTTCCCATCACCTCCAACATACCCCACTCCCACACCTTTTTCTTTCCCACCAATCATAATCTCTCTTATTCTTACCAATCAACAACTTTCATTTGCTCCTTTCCACCAATAAAATCACTTCTTATTCCCACCAATCACAACTTCACACGTCACTTTCTGTTACACTTTTTATCCCTCGCTCCCCATCTTTTCCCTCTTTCAGTCCCGACCTCCGCACAGACAACACCTCGCCGCTGCTCACATCTCCGAACCAAATTGTCGGCGAGAACAGATCTTGTTTATTCACACCTCGACGGTTGACTCGACAGCAGCTACTGTGAACACCTACGTCGTACACGTTTTTGACCGCTTTCGACCGGCTATGAGAACCCTGCTCCTACGTACGCTAGCGACCATCACGATGGTCCAGTACCAGGTTTTGGTATAGTTAAATTACGCCTCTGCAAAGGGTGTCTGTACCGTTTAAAAACCTAGGTATATCAGTGCGTAGTGATGTTGGTTGATCTTAAAGCTGGTTAAGCATTTTCAAAAACAGTTTGCTTTTATTTTTCCGCCTCGCGTGCCGCGCTTTTGGTTACGCATCCACACCGGTAACAGGTAAGTACCACACGCATAATTATTTTTCGGACCTGCTTGGCGTAGGAATATATCCTTTCGTGTTTTGGTACTGTAACCTCAAATCTCCTTACCCTCCTCTTGCGTCCGCCATCTTGTTTAGTTCTCACCGCATCTCCTTGTCGCAGACCCTCCGCCATTTTTAGTTCCCGCTATTTTAACCTCAAAATCTACTCTTCTAAGCTCTTGCTACCGCCATCTTCTTTTAGTTCCCATTCTCACCACCGCGTCTCCTTACCCCCCACCTCTTGCGACCGCCATGTTCACCACTAACCTCCAAATTTCCTCGTCCTTAAACCTCTTGTCTCAACTACCTTGTTTAGTTCCCATTTTCGCCACCGCATCTCATATCGCCACATCTCTCTATCCACTCAAGAAAACTACCATCCAACGTTCAAAAAATTGCTGATCAGTTCACGACAGGCTTTTGCAAATCCTGTTGCTAGCAAAACTTACCTTTCCCATCACCTCCAACATACCCCACTCCCACACCTTTTTCTTTCAACCAATCATAATCTCTCTTATTCTTACCAATCAACAACTCTCATTTGTTCCTTTCCACCAATAAAATCACTTCTTATTCCCACCAATCACAACTTCACACGTCACTTTCTGTTACACTTTTTATCCCTCGCCCCCCATCTTTACCCCTCTTTCAGTACCGACCTCCGCACAGTCAACACCTCGCCGCCCAGCTCCTCTCCATCACGCGAACTCCATACTCTTCCATCTTCCTTCCTTCATATCCCACCCCAAATTAACGAACCAATCAAAACACTACACGTCACTTCCTCAATTCTTTCAACTCGTCCCGGATGAGCCAACCGATTTAACGATAATCCTACCGCTCAGGGCGCTTTTCAAACTTACCGCCGCCGCCGTCGCACGCACCGACACTAGCGACACCAGCGCCCCTAGCGGCAGGATTATCGTTAAAACAATTGGCTCATCCGGGACTAATACTACTAACTACAATACAACTCCTACTTCAAATTGGCTTTCCATACGTAGCAGCAACAAACCATCTACTTCAAATTGGCTCCCAAAGCGTGGGGCATATAACAATACAAAACAATCTACTTCAGACACAAAGATTTTCAAGAAAATTCCCCCACACCAACTACCCTTTACATGGAGCATTTTTCGAAAATTTTAATTTATTATAAATGGCTAACGATTTTGCTTAAAACAAAGTATGAAAGATATTTACATGACAAATAAAATGTATTTCTTGAATTTTCTGGGAATAGCCTGTGAAGTCGTCTTCATTTGGAAGGAATTATATAATGTGGTATAACTAGTAAACGTTAAGCGATAGATGAAAACGTACCATACAAAACATGTAGATGTCTTTAAAACACACAATTTACTCCAAATAAAATTTTCAATGCCATAAGCTGTTTTTGAGATATCCATAATTAAAAGTTCGAATTCTTCAATACTTGGCATTCTTTTAAAATCTCGTCGAATTTCAGTTGTTTCTCGCGATTGCATGGAAACAGTGTGGAATTTAGGGCCGGCGTATAGCGTCAAGTTCTTAAATATTTGACCGTTTTTGTTCCCTTTATATATAAAGAAATGTGCAATGTAGTTATTTTTGAAAAGGTTTGTTTGGATTAAAAAGTAGTAGATAGAAAAATAAGTTTTAGAAAGAATTGAATGCATACTCACTAATAAAGATCTACTCGTTATATATATACATCTTGGAAATGCAAAGAGACAGTAGAATTGTGTTTTATTTATTTACGTCAGTATTTAGTTTCAGGAATGCGAATAATAGACCCCATTGATTTCACCCACATTAGGACAACATTCCTCTGTTTTAGGGGTGTTTACATAAACCAGAAGGATTCTTTTAACAGAAACTTTCCTCAGAACCCATTATATAAGCTTTACTCACCACTATAACTTTTCCTTTTCGGAAAGCAATCTTTTCTTGTTTGTTTCACATAAAAGTTCACAGCTTGTTGGTGTATAAAACAAAATCCTGATACAAAATTTAAAACAAACGCGTGACGTTGACCGCAAAAAGGGTGAGAATCACAATTCGTAGAATTCAGCAAAGGATGTGAGGAAATGTATTCATGGCTTCCTTTTCACAGCTAATCTTCGAAACAATATCCAGCTAAATAGCGGTTAAGCGCTGTTTAAGCAATGAAAATGTGTATCTGTTTTAAACAATGTTCAGCTAGACACATGTAAGGGTTTCTATAATTTACCGCTTATGTAATCCGCTATAAGCTTTGGGTTAAATTTTGTAGAAATATCTGCAGTAAAAGTTTTAATATCTGGTGAATTCTAATGTAATAGAACCTATTTTAACCTGTTGTTTAAGTAACGAGTAGCTCAATGTACCCTATAACCAAGGCCCTAAGTTTAGCCAAAAAAGAATGAGGCTAGGGGACTACAACCCAATGTCTGTGATTGTATACAACGACTTGCGTAGAGAAAAAATGTTCAGGGGAGATCAGATAGGAATACCTATGATGGTACATTGTTTCATTGCATATGAGGTAGTATTTATGACGCACATAAACATTAATTAATCAACGCTTCATCCCAAGCAATAATTATAAGCGCAAATAATGTCAATTAATATTTTTTGTATCTTTATTGTTTATTTAATAGCAGTGTTTATATGAGATTTGAGAGAAATACTGTAGCTGTATGTTATTAAGGAAATATTTTCCGAGTTTGCTGTTGTACGAGGGGAATATTAAATTATATTTTATTGCCATGGGGAAATATGTGTGAGGACCACAAAAAATTTGTTGTTTGTTATTTGCACCACGCTTTGGGAGCCAATTTGAAGAAGGTTTGTGTTATATTTCGAATGTTGGGAGCCGAAATTGAAGTAGTTGCAACCGCACGTATTGTAAAAAGTTTCCGGTAGCCTTCGCCCCAAAAAATGTACTTTCCAGTTGCCTTTGCCCCAAGTTTAAGAAATATTAACTTTGTAATTTGACTGTTTCTTTAAATATTATATATTTATGTTTGCCTCGGTGCGTCAGCATTACTGTTAGAGAGACATGTTTCTCTTTGAGAGGCCTTCACAGATTATAATTTTACTTCACTCCTTTTATTAATGCTTGACACGATTTAAATAACAGCTGTGAGATTCTTTTATTAATTACTTGCACTTTTTAACACGTAAACTATTTTCGTCTCATACGAATACGTATTAAATTTCTCGAGGACGCATCTCACGTCAGGAACACTGTCTGCAACCAACATGTCCAGTTATGAGCGCTGTCTACCAGCAACTGAACTCTAAATTTGTAAATTTTTCTATATTTCAGTTTCTGATTGGCTAATGGAATACCTTCATTTAACTAAAGCTTTTTCTGGTTGTTGATTGGCTATTTTATAAACTGTCTCAAAAATTACATTTTTGCTTTCAAGAATCACAAGTAGTATCGTTAAATTTTCAAATTCATTATTGCCTCAAGGTTACCTGATTGTTACCTCATTGTTAGCAACTTTTAACCTATTATACTCTGAGCTCCTTCAATTAATAAATTACGTAATACATTCACATAACATTATTACATGCATACAATAATATAAACATACACAATGGCTGTAATACACACTTTTTATATCTTGTTACATACACATATTGCTTTAAGGCGGGCTGTTATTATATTTGTTTATTATATAATTTGACTAAAATCATTTAAATGTTAAAAATACTGCCTCAAATTAGGAGTGACGGGCGAAGAGGAACGCGCTTGAAACTGTAGCGAAGTCAAGCAATAAAACAAACAAAATAATTACGTAGACACTACAGGCGTAAAAGCTATCATTGCAGTAACGCGTAATTGTGCAAAACAGAGGACGTCCAAAAGCGACCATCAGACTCGCAGGTTACTATCAAGAAAGACTGTTCGGATAGAATGCAACACTTCTAAATATTAAAGAACTGAAGATCATTGGTATAAAACATATTACCCTAAATCATATGTTCTGAATATTTTATAGTACCATTTTTGCCAAATTATGTATACGTCTAAGGACATACACTTATCCCAAAGGGTGCAAAAAGTATAAATACCACTGTATATCCAAGCCAAAATGAGAAAGTCGTTAGGACGTTAATAGCGGATTATGATACAGTTGTTAAAAGTAATGTTTAAAAAGTATGGATGTTTGCGAAATAAAGACCATAGCCCAAGTTTCGCAATCCACGTATACGTGTGACATAGTATTTTTAGACAGCGCTCACTTTTAGAACGAGATCAACTCGCATGAATAGCGAGATTCTTCAAACGACCGAAATGACGCTAAATACGAGATCAACTCTCGTACATAGCAAGATATTAGATGTTTTGTTGATTCGCTAGCAGTCATTTACAGTGAAATTATGTTCAACATGTTTTGCCTTAGACCAGACGATTAAATGCTATACCATACTAATTTCAGGATTTCATGGGTAAGTACCTCTAATGTTATTGTTTCAGCTGCTTTTGCAATTTCACTTCCAGTTCAGCTTCTTCTGAATTCGTAATCTCCGCAGTTTAATATTTATGTAAGTTACACTAGATAAAAGAATAACGTTTATATCAAAGAAAGCTCAAGGCTACCATTATAAGGTATAGGTTAACTCCGTAACGAATTGTGATAAGTTGTAGTATAAGGATTTGTAGCGTGAACAGATAATGAGAACGGCATGGAAATTAATAATGTAAAAAGACATCATGAAAAATAAAACCTTCAAACCAAGTCGAATTAATAATCACGAGCAATGCAAAGGGTAATTGCCATGTGATTGGACTTTAAGCCAAAGTTGGTCACAATTGAGTGATAAAAAATGTATCGCACCAGTGTGATAATTTAAACTTTTAGTTTTAGCCCATGCTGTCTAAGAATATTTTAGAGAAGAGTTGGAGAGTTTATGGACTTCAAATGTTTAAATCCCTCCTTGTCTGCACGAGAGCTTCTCGTAAGTCTTGTCTATCACTAAGTTGCAAGCAATATGTTTGGCTTTATTAGAGGACCTTGATTATAATTAGGCTTGAAATCTTCGGGAATGATAGAGAGATGCTTTTAGGTTACCTTCCCTCTTCACGGAATGCGTGTGTATAATAGTTCAGCAACTTAGAAAAAGCCCTTGGGAGGGGTAACACACCTGGTGATGTATTTCCCCTCTTTAACTGCTTTGGGCGGGCATGCCTCTGAGCCGCTTCGTAAGCACTACACGTCATAATTTCACTTAGCCCGTGCTTTGTTTTATTCTCACGAAATCATTTATCACTTTATCACACCACAGTTGTAATTATCCAACTGTAGGGTTAGGACTTAACACACAAGAGCATTGTAACCAAAATGCTGTGTTTGTAGCTTGCTGTGATAGGCCAGGCAATGAACTAGGTGCAGTGGGTATGAAAACAAATGTTTGCATATAACTAGCTGTAGCATTTCACATACATGCGATATTATCATTCAGTATCTTCGAAAAGTTAATTTACACTTTTCGGGCTATTTTATAGCCTTCACTCCCCCATCTATCTCTTCAAAGAAAAAAGCTCCTTGCTGATTGATTTGCATAATACAAATTATTTCCATTGAAGTTTTACAAAGAAAACTAGCGGCTTTATTTCTTTTTTACAGTGAGATCAATCACACATCATCTCGAAATTGTGCTCTTTAACCTACCTCTTACAGAACTGGAATAAGGATTTTAGTTTATGAGTTATCTCAATGTGAACAAGATCCTATTAAGGTTTTCTATACATTAAAATTGCTGTGTTCACAACAGTGACGTAAAACTTGTTTCCGGCGTATCAGCCCACTTTCTGTTTAAGACACCTCATTAGCTAACTCAGTAACTAAAGGCAAATGAAAAATAGAGTGGAGGCGATTTATCCCTCCTGAATACTCGCGCAGTCCGTACACTGTACACACTAAATATAGCTTCATCACTAGTTGCGTGCACTCTCTCGGTAGGTCGGCAGAACAACCTACAAATCCTTTGGAGCGGCAAAACAAACCTGAGCTTTCACTGGAACTCGACGGAATTATTTCCGTTTGTTGTCTTTTAGCTAAACTAACATAAGCACGATGAGTATACCATGGATGTTGTTACCTACTACTAAATACCAGCTTATACAATAATCGCTTCCAGAATTATCTATCTAGAGATTCGTTTTCTTTTGTTTTAAATGTATCTTAATGTTTTGAAAAAAATCTCTTTCTCTACACACTATTGTTTATTTTTATAGCTTCTACAAATTTTCTTACGAAACCCTATTTATCTACTTCCATGTTAATCGAGATAAACTTTTGCAGAAATAGTTTCATTACATATTTTGTTTCAAGTACAAAAGGGATAGTCAGCTGTTTATAACATGTTGGCTTTAAAATTGCACTATTTTTTCATGTCACCGCAGAAACAAGGGAATAGTGAAAGCACTAAAATAAAGTTCCAAAGTTCTGAATAACCAAAGCCAATAATGACGGTTATCTCTGAAATAATTTATGTCGCAAAAGCTTATGCAAAATAAATTTTGTGCTTCAAACAGATCTATATTGTTTGCACCACAAGATTTTTTCTATCTCTTATGGTTTACCCCTTATGTAATATTATAAAAAATTCCTTCAGAAGCTATTGCCATAAAGTGAAAATATACCTTTATGAGTTGCCAGATAAATATCTTAAATATGTGGTATTTTAATCAAAGTCGTTAGAGCCAGATTTTAACAAATGGCCATACATTTTTCTTGTAAAGGATAGCTTGAGACGAGAGGAGCTTCTTAAAAATCTTTATGGTGGATATTTTGAAGATACAAACCTGATATTTAAGTTTGGTATTTATCCGAATTTGTACTACTTTCCTTACTACGTAGATTAAGTAGGGAAAGTATTGCATTCCAACCAAAAATTCGATACCAATATTTCACCGGAAATGCATGTTTTGAGACCCCGAATCCAAGAAAGCCCTTTTAGAAAATGGCCCGTGTGTCTGAACACAGTAAATCTCAGAAACGAAAAGTCTGATAAACACCAAACTTGGTACTTGGGTTCAGTATCTTTCAAAGATGCGACATATAGACTTTAAAGAAAATCCCCCACCACAGAATATACTTTACATTGAATATTTTTCGAGCATTTTGATGTTCTCAAACATGCATACGATTTTGATTAAAATATCATATATTTAATATATTTTCATGACAAATAAAATGTACATCTTGTATTCTCTAGGAATGTACCCAAAATTCTACTTCTTTCTGAATAACTTTTGTATAACTGGTAAACCAAAAGAGATAGACAATATTTTTCTACACAAAATATGTAGAGCTCAATAAAGCACACAATTTATGTCACATACATTTTGTGGAGTGGACCATTTCCGAAATATTTGCTTTCAAATGACAATTTGTTATTCCTTTTTATGTCCTGGACATGGAAATAGAATGGAATGCTCCACAAACCAACCGGCTCTTAAAAATTTGACTATTGCTTAAAGCCTAAAAAACATTCCTCTTGCACCTACAAGAAAATTTGCGATAAATTGGTTTCCACAAACGTTTATCTTGATTAGCATGAAGTAGATGAAGAATAAGCGATTGTAAAAATAGTTTGTACAAGAATGCAGAGAATTAGGTCAGTGTAGTACATCGTTTTCTTTTTCTAAATATGCTAATTTTTTTGTTCATGGAGCCTCTAAACTTTGTGGAATACAACATATCCTTTTCCTATTATGTACATAGTGGAGAAAGTAAAATACTAAGCACAAATTTTGTCGGATTAAGGGATTCTGACAGCATGTTTTTTATATATTTTCCCTGGTACTTAAAGAGATTAAGCACTAGACGGGCCTCACAATTACTGTCTATAACCCTTTACTGAAAGAAGATATGGAATGGAAGAGGTAAGTTAGAAGGGGAAACTGTGCACGCCAAGCACTATTTTTGTATCGTCACGAAAGCTTCTCCGAATTTGGTGGGTGGGACAAATGGATCGGCCTACGCTCCATCACGCGAAGTTGGGAAGAGCTGATTCAATTTACTGTGTCCATCGAGATGGAAAACCATTCCACAGGACTTCCAGCAGTAACTTTTTGTGCCATAAGGTGCATCGCTGACATCACTCTGTTTCAGCATTTAGTTGCTGTGGTGAACTCAAGGGTGTCCAAATATTACACATCTGCCCAGTTATAACCTAGATATAACTTACTTCCATTTTTAGAGACACCAGCCAATAGAAATAAATTTTTACTCTTTACTACAGGCAGAGCCAAAAGACTACGAACCGGTGCGCGGCGTTTTTCCTGTCCGCGTCCTCGGCGCTCGTTGCCGTCTGCCGCTGTCATGGAAAGGCACGGATGAAACCATACAACATTTTTAAAAGTACTTTTAAAGGCTTTACTTAACAAATTTATGAAAAAGTGTTTGAGAACAGAATTATTAGCAGATTTGTGGCCCCCTCGGTCCCTCGACTTAACCCCATGCGACTTCTATCTCTGGGGTAACTTAAAACAAAGTGTAAAAGACAAACCACACACCCTGGAAGAATTAAAAAAAAAAACATTCGCCATGAAATTGCCAGCATTTCTCAACGTGAACTACGGCCAGTGATGGATAGTTTCCTAAAGAGGTGCCACAAATGTATGGACAACGATGGTGGCTAGTTTCAGCATCTCCTTTTGAAGAAGTTTGTATTAGCTCCACGTATGGACGCCAATTTGAAGAAGTATTTTGTTGTAGGAGTTTGCACCACGCTTTGGGCGTCAATTTGTAGTAGTTTATATTGAAGGAGTTGTATTGCATTTCAACTGCTGGGGTGCCGAAATTTTAGTAGTTTCAACCGCACGTATAGTAAACAGTTTCCTTCGTAAAATAATTTTTTTTAAATATTAACTTTGTAATTTGACTGTTTCTTTAAATATTTAATATTTATGTTTGCCTCGGCTGCGTCAGTATTATTTTAGAGACATGGATATCTTGGCAGGGCGTGATGCGACAAGAATGTAGGCTTACACAGACTATTATTTTACTTCACTCCTTTTATTAATACTTGATACGATTTAACTAACACTTCACTGATAGAGAGCTGTGAGATTCTTTTATTAATTACTTGTACTTTTTAACACGTAAAACTATTTTTCGTCTTACACGAATATATATTAAATCTCTCGAGGACGCATTTTACATCCGGTTACAATCACTGCCTGCAGGCAACTGAATATTGCTTGTAAATTTCTGTATTTCAAGTTTCTGATTGGCTAATCCTACTCCAATAGAATACCTGCATTTAACTAAAGATTTTTCTGGTTGTTGATTGGCTATTTTTATAAACTGTCACTAAAATTACATTGTTACTCCAAGAATCACAAGTAGTATTGTTAAACTCTCAAACGCATTATTGCCTCAAGGTTACCTCATTGTTAGCAACTTTTAACTTATTATTCTCACAGCTCCTACATTATTAAATTACGTAATATATTCACATAACATTATTACACATGGATACAATAATATAAGCATATGCAGTGACTGTTACACATTTTACAAATTATTACTTACACATATTGCTTCAAGGCGGGCTGTTATTGAATTTACATATTATATAATTAGACTGAAATTATTTAAGTGTTAAAAATACTGACTCACTTTATAAAGAAACAACTGGAAATCGACGGGACCTAAAAAGAATGATGAAGTATTTAACAAATCGACCCATGAATAACGTATATCTCGGAAAGGGCTGATGCCACATAAAGTTATTTGAAATTGATTATGTATTTCAAGGAGATCTACATTTTTCGTGTAGTACGTTTTCGTCTATGGCTTAACGGTTACCAGTTATACAAGTTTATACAAAATTCCTTCCTAAAGAAGAGGACTTCACGGGCTATTCCCAGAAAATTCAAGATATACATTTTATTCGCCGGTAAATATCGTTCATATGTGGTATTTTAAACAAAATCGTTAGAACTATTTTTTATAAAATCAAAATTTTCAAAAATGTTCTATGTAAAAGGTAATTTGAACATCTTCGGGTCGCATCTTTGGAAGATACTGAACTCAAAAGCCATGTTTGGTATTTATGAGACTTTTCGCTTTTGAGATATACTATTCACACACACGCATGGAAATGCTTCCAAAAATGCTGTATTTGGATTCAGGAGGCCTCAACTTCCATGAAATATTGCTATAAAATTTTTATTGTAATGCAAATACCTTCTCTACCTACTAGCTACATGGTAAACATAGTAATATATATATATATATATATATATATATATATATATATATAGATATACACACATATATAGGGTGAATCACCTAAAACTTGCACTGCAAATATTTCGGAAATGGAAAGTGCTATTGATTTGCATTTTTCACAGCATTGATTAGGGGCTCGTACATTTGGCCTATAAACATATTTTAATAATACTGAGAAAATGTATTTTTTTTAGCAAATACTATTTTTAAATGGAACAATGATAAATGTCAATCTTAGTATTTATGTTCAGCGTCTTCCAAGAAACCAACGTGAAGTTTTTCAAGAAAATTCCCTCACGCCAATATGGAAACTGTTTCGTTGTTTTGTATTTTCTAAAAGCTGACTAACAATTTTGGTTAAATACCTGTGTTTAAGATATGCTCATGAGAAACTGTATATCTATACATTTTGTAGCAATAGCTTGAAGTTCTCTTCATTCTGAATGAATTTTGTACAAATTGTAAACCGTAAAAATTGGCAAAAGCTTACTACATGAAAACCGACCTGGATTAGGTCCTGGGTTCAATTCCTGGTGACCGTTCCTCTGACCAGGTTCTCCTCTGGTGCCCTAGACGAGACGAATGCCGGAGTAGTATATTCTACCAAGATTTCTCCTCCCCCTCCATTTCCTCTCATTTAATCTCTCGCTTTCACGGTTCGGGTGTCCACAGATCCTACGTTGCTGTCGGTGTCAGGCAGATGTCAGATTTGAAAGATTTTTCCCCGTGAACGCCAGAGTGCGTTGTCCACCCGTTATGGTCGCTTCGTCGCTCTCTCTCGGGATTCCTCGCCTTCGCTAATGCAGGGGATTTCAAACCAAATACAGGCTGATTTATGAAGAACTGAAAGGTATCTTTCTTTAATTATTCTTTTCAAAATGCACTCAATGCACCAATTTTATCACCGAATTAAGCAGAATGTTCTGGAGTTTCGATTGCCAGTCACTAGATGCACACATGTGACTGTTTTGTTCTAATTGTTAGTTTTATTGTCGGCAACTGTTTTGGAGATTTTGTTCTAGTCAACGTGAAATTGGAGTACACGACTCTTCCTTGTAAAGCAATACTGGATTACGAATACAATTACAGCTCCTCAAAGGACATACCAGAGAGAATTTGGTGTTCGGAATCCTCTCCAAAGGAACACAATACTGGGACTGGTAAACAAATTGGAAACAACTGGATATCTGGTGAGTTAAAAGGGCAAAACTCGTTCATCTAGGCTTCCCACGATTGTTTTTGACGTAAGAGCACGACTGGATCAGTCACCCCCCCCCAACCCAAAAAAAAACACTAAGATGTCGCAGGAGACAGGGTACAGCTACCCAATGTGTCAACGAGTTGTAAAAGGTGCAGGCCTAAACCCGTATAAGATTAAGGTTGTCCATCAGTTACAGGAACCAGATAAGGATGGACGATTGAATTAATGGTGTTGGTTTCAGGCGTTTATTGTGCAAAAACATACTATATTGTCCATCACATGGTTCACGATGAAGCATGGTTCGATTTATCCGGCTATGTGAATTCACATATGTACCCAGTTAAAATCGCATTTTGGTTTTGCAATATCCACACAGCGAATAGTGGGACCAATTTTTTTGAAAAAAAAATGTGAACACTACAGAGTACTGACGGATTTTCATGGACTTTGCTGAACAACTGGACGATGTAGAACTGAGTCAAGGATATTTTCAGCAGGACAGCACTACATGCCATATATCAAATGAACTTATGGCAATAATCCCAAGTTTCTTTGACGACCGGATAATTTCCAAGAACCTGTGGCCACCGAGATTTCCGGATGTGTCATCGCCGGACTTCTTTCTATGGGGTTACTTAAAAGACGGGGCTTATGCCACACGTCCCCAGACATTGAAAAATCTGAAGCACAACATTACACAGGAGATTCAAGCTATTGACAACAGAGTCCTCCAACGAGTGATCAGTAACATGCAACGACGTGTTGAGTTGTGCCTTATGCAGGATGGAGGACATTTTCAACATTTGCTATGGAAGTAAATAATCTCCCAAAATTCCTCTGCATTCGGTATAATAAGTTGTCGCTAGCATAACTGGTTTTGAAGCAATTAAAGAAATAAATGTGCCAGTTCTTCATAAATCACACTGTATTAGGGACTTCTGTGCGTCTATGTGGCCTATCTGCCTGCGAATCTGAGAGCTCCTCTGACTACTTCACCTCATTCCTGATTCCCGGGGGTGTTGTGTAGCGACATCCTACTACACAATAAATGTAGATGTTGTTAAAACGCACAATTTATCTCAAACAATTTATTTTTGCTGTTAACTATTTACGAGCTATTTTCTGCGCTATTCGTTGTTTCGTCGTCTTCGGGAAAAAACGTAATTTCAGAGGCATACGTAGACGCCGGTTTTTAAAGTAAAGGGTGGCGCAGATAAAAGTGGCCTGTATGCAATTTGAATGCAAATTTAGATATTGCTGTTATGTGTTAATATAAATTTCTGTTAAAATTTGTCGTTAAAATTGAATTGAGCTACAGTACAACCATGGGCAATTTGATGCAATATGAACACTCGATAGCTGGCGCAGATAAAAGTGGCCCATGTAGATTAAATACAAACAAACGAGTTGTTGAAATGGACTCTCCTTTTATTGAAGATGTTGAAAGTGGCCCCTGCAACATCAATATACAGCTGCGCAGGTCTGACCATATTCAGATACACCCGTCGTAAAGTTCAGATATCGATGGCAGCAACTTCATGGTTGATGTCTTTCAGTTCCTGTATTGTGTGTGGATTTGTTTCATAGACCTTGTTCTTGAAATATTCCAACAGGAAAAAAATCACACGTTGTTAGACCCGGGGAAGTGATGGCCACAAATGTTCAATAGCTCCACATAGTTTTAAACTTGAAACTTCAGGAACAGAATCCTGACTCTCTACCACTGAGGCTAAGAGTGCTGACGTAAGTATGACATTGTAATGAGCTTTACTGATTCTGTAATTGAGAAACCTAAATCAATAAACGTGTTTTGTTTACTCAATATTCAGTGAAATACATAGTCGTCCTCCGTGCTAGCCTCTAGTATCCAAGATTGCGGTAGACTTGCGGCATGTAGAAGAACCTCAAACGTGATAAAGAGGCCTCTGCTCAAAATTTCCGGTATTTCAAGCCCAATATAGATTAGGGTGCTAAGCTCCACAACAGCTAAAGAGCGTCCATAAATAAAACTCAATTTAATTTTATTTTACACTATGGACTCGTTCGTTAATCGAACCTGTTTTCACATTTATGCTTTCATAATCTGAATTCTTTATTGTATCGAGAAAGTCATTTTCAAGAATGCGAACAGCAACGTGTATATGAGCTGATGAAAAACTGAAATTGTGACAAAAGAATGCCAACTATCGATTATTCATATTGCATAAAACTGCCTGTTTTGTACTGTAGCTTGATTCAATTTTAACAACCAATTTTAACACACATTTATGTTAATATAAAACGAAAATATCGCATTTTCATTCAAACGCAAGATGGGCCCCTTTCATCTGCGCCATTCTATATTTGACTATTACTTAAGCCTATGTAGTTCCCCTTCTACCTGCAACGAAATGTTAGTAAACCCATTTCTTCAAACGTTTTATGTGATTAACGTGTACAGAGGCAGTTTTTTAAGAATAGTTTGTAAAAAAGTGAGTAGAGGAAGCCATATGAAAGTAACCGATCCGATTTTTCTCATACTATCAGTAAAGAGCATGCTCTTTAATATATTTGCCCAAATTTGGGCATATAAGGTAATTGTTGTACGGTCACATGTATTAATATCGAAATCCTGAACTCGCATATATAAAAGCATTATTACAAATTATCTTTTATACGTTGCCTCCCTTGCGTGGATATTCGTTTGTGTTTTGCGCGTATTTCATGGAACATTTCTGTAGTTAAATTTTCCAATTATCCATAATTTTATTACCCTTGCACCCGAAGTGACTGGTGATTTTTTATTTTTTGGGGTGGAATTTAAACAGCCAGATAACGAATAACCTCTTCATGTACACTTGGTCAATTTAAAACTGGCTGGCGGCGGCGTCTGACAGATGGAACTAGAATCGGGTACTTCTGCGAATGCTCGGAACAGCCAGTCTTTGTTCACAAGACTACGTATATTCCTCTAGTAGTTACAATGGGGAACAATCATAATCTAAAATCTTCCGTGAAAATAAAGCAATTCATGTACGAAATTTCAAACAGACGCATTTATCATTGTGATTCAACACTGAATATTTGTAAGCAAAACACACTTTATTGATTTCTGGTTTTCAAGTAGAAAATCACCAAATCTCGTTACAATGCCATGCTTACCACAGCACTCTTAGCTCAGTGGTAGGGAGTCAGCATTCTGTTCCTTGAGGTTTCAAGTTCAAATCTCCGTGGTGCTACTGAACTTTTTCATACCTTTCCATTTTAAATAGCTGAGTACAAATTTCTTCGTTTTTATGCTTGTGGCGTTTATTTAGTACTGGCAAATAGCAACCACGACACAGATTTATTGGTCGGGAGGAGGGTTCATAGTCAATTTAATTTTATAAACAGAAATTTTAACACTATTGTAGTTACGAGGCCTGTCCCAGAAGTACCCGACCTAACAAAGAAAACACAACAATTTTTGGAAAAAACATCTATATCTCTGCGTAGTCTCCTTTCAGCTCGATATACTTCTACCAGCAATGTTCAATAGCTGCTTATAAAAGAACCGTCCAGTTCTGCAAAATAGCCATCAACTGCAACCTCCACCTCTTTATTGTTGGCAAATCTTTTACAACCAAGTCATTTGTTCAACTTTGGAAACAGAAAATAATCAGAGGGGCTAAGTCTGGTGAATAGGGTGCATGAGGAAGCAATTCGAACTAACTCATTGATTTTGGCCATGGCGATAATGGATGGGTGAACTCATGCATTGTCTGGATGTAACAGAACTTTCTTTTTCGCTAAATGCGGCGGTTTTTACTTGATTTCATCATTCAAACGCTGCAATAAGTTTGCATAATACTCCATTGGTTGTTTTACCTTTTTGAGGATAATCAACAAAACTTATCTCACGCGCATCCCAAAAAAACTGACGCAATGACCTTGCCTGCAGATGGAACTATCTTCGCCTTCTTTGGAGCCGATTATCCCCTTTTAATCCACTGTTTTGACTATTCCTTCGTTTCAAGTGTGAAGTGATGGACCCATGTTTCATTCATGGCTATGAATCGACGCAAAAACTCGGTTTTATTGCAGCGAAACATCGCCAAACACTCGAATGAAACATCCTCACGACACTGCGTTTGTTCTATTGTGATTATAAACCTGGCACCCATCTTGCGCATAGCTTTCTCATGTCTAAATTTTCAGTGAGTGTGCGATGTACAGCACTTTTTGAAATGCCTACGATATCTTCTAACTCATGCACTTTCAGTCAATGGTCATCCAATAACATTTTGTGGATTTTCTTCATAATTTCGGGCGTGGTCACCTCATTTGGTCGACCGCTTCGATGTTCGTCTTGGCAGCTCGTACGACCTCGTATAATCTCTGTCAACCAATACTTTACTGTTTTAAACGAAGGAGCCGACTCTCCCAGAGCAGAATATAGCTCAGCTTTAATATTAGTTGGGCTAAGACCTTTCAAATGAAAGTATTGTATCACATAACGATGGTCAGTTTTACCCATGTTTACAAATTTTCTGAGAGCGTTCACTATTGATGGCTGTCAAACAATTACTAAACAACGTAGCATCGTCAAACTTCCAACTTAAGCTTTGTAAGGATGGTACTTTCTACCATGGTCATTTTTTGAAGCAACGCTATCTATACGTCAGGTCGGGTACTTCTGGGACTATCCTCGTATATTAAGTAAAATGAAGAAACGCAGCAGTATTATTTAACTACATTACAGCAAAACGAGTTGTAAATATATAGGATAGCAATTCTACGGAGAATAGAACTCAAGCTACTTGCTTAGAAGTTAAGTAGATTAACCACTGCTCCACGCCAAGCACTGGCGAGGAGAGCTCAAATCCATACTTTGTGGCTTGTATTATAGAGTTAGGGAAAGAGGAGCACAGCTAACGGTTGTGAACCGCGTGCTTGTGGAAGAGAGTGCTCAAGAAACGGGCCACTTTTATTTTGATGCAGTGTACAGCGTGCAACGCTCCAGAACCCCAAAAATTTTGAAAACATTGAAATTTGTTCTTTCGTGGATTATGGTTTAGAAAACTGCTAACTAGCTTCCTGTCATTTTCTCCTCAGTAAACATAATTCTAACCATTTGTTTTGGGCATTTGAATTACAAATAGCCATTAATAGTGGATTGGGATTTATGGCCATGCGGTTTAAGGCACCATAGGACTAGCTAAACCATCAAAACCAAGAATCGTAGGATCGAAACCCGGTAAAATACATGTTTTGCATTCAATAGAAACTGTGGAAAAGGACGGGGAGATTCGAACTAAAGCATATGGTGTGAGGGAGTGGATGGATACTGACGGGTTTCGACTGAATGCAGATATATGCATTTTACCCTTTTATTATGGTAAAACAAATTCTCTAACAGTATTACGCAGATAATGAGATCAGAAAATGCTGCAACTATCATGTGTTCGGATGGCCGAGCGGTTTAGGGATTCTGATATTAAATGGTCATGTGTTATGGTCAGCGGTTTGCGCTCCAAAGTAACAAAATATTTTTTTAATCTTTGTTTTATTCTTATTCCAAGAGGACCACTTCCAACACCTCATCTCACCTCACCTCACTGTATATTCTTGAAGGGGTTAATGATGGAAACATTGCAAGAAAAAACATTACTATGTTTTATATTTATTATAACATTAGAATGTTAGAAGCTACATTTGTAGTTTACATTTACAGTATTTTGTCTTTGCTATTCCCCGATAGTTTAAATTTTGTTAATAGAAGTTCCTTTTCTCTTAATCTATTGGTCAAATGTTGTGATATTTTGCTACTCAATTTTTAATTTTTTAGAAAGATTTGAATGAATTAAATTTTTCATATATGTCCTACATTATGGTAAAAAATAATTTTTTTTTCAATTTGTTAACATTTTTCTGCAAATATTAGGCAAACTGAATAAAACGTGATTCAAAGTTTTCTTTTATGCTTCAGATACACACTGAAAATTATTAAGCAAGTATTAAGTAGTCATACAGGAAAAGCATATCCAAATAACTTAAATGCAGAATTTCTTATTAACAGATACATGTTAAATAGGTAAAACATACTCAGAATTATGTGGTTTCAGGAATATGAATGAAAAGAATATGGATGGCATGTTTGACAAATGTAAATTTTGGTTACCATAAAGCATATAATGGCATAGAAACAGTAGATTTAAGAAAATGTGAGTGCTTCATTCACCTGCCATATAACCCCCCCTAATTAGAAGACAGAATACGCTCATGTAGTTCTAAGAAATGCCACAGCATTAAACGTTCTGAAAAAAAATCTGATGTGATACATTCAGATGACTTTCTCTGTCATTATTAGTCGATATAAAAACTATTCTTACTAGCTTATTTTTTCTATCTACTACATTATAATCCAAAGAAACTTTTGTAGAAATAGTTAGCTACACATTTCATTATGAGTAGGGTAGAGTGGCGTAAATGGTCTTAAACATTTTACATGTTCAAAACTCGTACATCACACGGATAAGATAGACCATACGCTTATATTTGTGCACTGTAGTTCATATTTGTCAGACTATATTCATCTCATTGAACTTTAAATTTAATATTTACAATAAATGAAAAGAAAAGAAAAAACAGATAAATTAACAACAAAAATCACACAAATAAAGCGAAGAAGAAAAAGAGAAAAACATTTGTTCGCAAACACACGCCCCTAAGCCACTAACCCTCCCACTCCCATCCTTGACCCTTTTCCTTACGCTCCAATCTGAGCTGCATCTTTTGTAAAAATATGCAGATTCCTTCCCCCTCCCCTCCCGTTCTCCCTCCCCGCCAACAAGGTTCAACAGGCTTGTAATCCTCTCCTTCAAATAACAATCAGATACAACGGGAACAGCGATAGTCATGTAAGAACTGAACGCTATACACTGGTCTTATGCAATCGCGAGAAACAACTGAATGTTGATAGGACTTCAAAAGAATCGTTGTGTTGAAAAATTCAAGTATTAATAACTGATATCTCAAAAATGGCAGATGCCACAAAAAGTTTTTTAAATAAAGTGTGCTTTACAGAGATCTACATTTTTTATGTAGTACGTTTTCGTCTATCGCTTAACGTTTAGTGGTTATAGAACATAACACAAAATTTCTTCTGAATAAAGGACTTCACAGGCTATTCCTAGAAAAATTCAAGATATATAGTGCATTTGCTTTAAGTTGAAACATGCTAAGTAGAAAGAAATACCCCATATTCAACACAACAGTTGTTAATACTTAACCGTCTAATCTCAAAACTTTTACTATTGAAACTTAGTATTTAAAATCTGGATTAGATTAAAACATGAAATTTAGAAAAGAACAATCAACACTCTTAACAATACGAAAGCCAGCGAAGCAAGGACGGCCGAAAATATCAGGATATTTTCCATATTTCATGCCAAACGTACAGCTCGCAACAACAAGTACAACTGTACTGTGAGACTAGGCAGTGAACGCTGATTGTGATAGGGGTTCTCAGCTCTCAGACCGTAATTAGTGCACCCTCCCACTTCTAGACCGGTCAGGTAGCGTCAAAATGGTCATATTTCAACTTAAACCTCACGTACTGTACAGTTTGTATTGTAAATATGTTTAACATATGGTATTAAAATCAAAATTGTTAGAAAGATTTTTAGAAAACCAAATATTTTAGGAATGTTCCATGTTAAAGGTGGTTTGGGATACGAGGATATTCTTGAAGATCTTGGTGTCGTATCTTTGGAAGTTACTAAACTCAAATAAGAGGTTTGGTGTTGACCGATTTTTCGTTTTGGAGTTATGCTGTTCACACACACACACACACACACACACACACACACACACACACACACCCGTACACACGGACCTTTTTCTAAAAATGTTCTTTTGGATTTAGGCCTCAAACATGTATTTCCGGTGAAATATCGGTATGGAATTTTTGGGTGGAATACAATACCTTCTGTACCTACTGTGCACATGGTAGAGAAATTAAAACTTGTAAGAAGTTTCCAGGAGATGCAAGAGTTATTCTTACGAATCCATTTTAAAGAGCGAGAATCAAGTTATAACTCCTCACTAATTAAAGCGGAAGAATATTCCAACGCTCCATGCGTTTCGGTAGCGAATATAAATTCCCTGAAGTTTCGTTATTTGTAAGCACCCCTTCGTTAGAAGCTGGAAAAAGTGAATATTTATTCTCTACTTTAAGTTTCCATGGCAACTAATGCTGAGCCAGATTAATGAATATATGCTTTCTCAGTTTGTTACCAAATTTCTGTTCATTAAAATACAGATCTGCAATTTTTAACTGGCAGAAGCGACTTTCAACCTTCGTATCTCTGTAGATGGCTCTAAGCTATCGCATAAAAATTGTCATTTACGGCTTTTCTGCTCTTTCATGGAGTGCTTAGATGCAACCGCTGTTGGGAGCATCATTTTAAAATAAAAAAGAAGAGAAAAAAGAACCCTGATGGATTATAAATAATTAAGCTTTACAAAAAGTAGATATGGGTCTAATGGGCATGCCTACTCCCTTTTTCCTTCATCTCCCCTCTGATGTGCGTGCGTGAGTGTTAATGTGTAAGCATCTGTTTTAAGCGCGTTCGCAACTGTGGAGTATCTATTATTGTTGGGTTCCCCGCAGATGAAATAACTTAGGAAACATTGTAGGACCGGAATTGACATTTTACGTGTAAGAATTTTAAAACCGTTGTGGTTGATAAATTAGAGATAGTTTAAGTGGACAATGTTGTAAACGTATTAAAAAGTATTTACGCGAATTAAAGAAAAATAAATTCCCAGAATACATAAAAGTATCATCAAAGTTGTACACACCTATCAGCTGGGTTTGCATTGTCATAACTGGGTTTAGTTAACGTGATAGCCTTATAACACTTTTGATTTCTCCTGAATAGTAATAAAGAATAATAATAATACAGAAGGCAAGTAGAAGTATCCTATTCCACCAAAAGATTCGATGTTGAGATATTTTAAGCCCCCTGAATAAAGAAAAAGCTTTTTTACAAAAGTCTGTGCCTGTCTATGATCTGTCCGTAGGTGAAAAACAAAAATTCATATAAATGCCAAATCTATTACTTAAATTGCCTAGGTTAAAAGAAACCCACATCCCTAAACTAGCCTTTATATGAAAATGTTTCGAAATGTTCCATTTTCTTAAAACTGAGTAACGATTTTGACTGAAATGTCATATATCTAATATATTTATATAGAAAAAACAATGAAGGTATATTTTGTGTTTCCTGAGAATAACCTTGATGTCCTCTTTTTTCGGAATGAATCTTGTACAATTTTTGATACCATAGCTATTGACAGGAGATGTGAGGAATTAAATGGAGAAGTAATGCAGAAGTAGAGAAATAATTGAAATAAATAGTTTCCGTATTTAGATCAATGTACGACATAATGTAACAGGCTTGAGTTGAAAAGATTTGCCACGAGAAGGTAGTTAGCGACTCATTGGGTCATTGGTAACAGCCGAGCACATTAACTTAAGCATTTCTGGGAACGCAGGTTATAAGTTCAATAAGCTTAGACAGACACGTAGGCCAATTCTGAAACGGAGATGCGAAAGGTATTTAGAGTTTAACCCGGCACCCTAGTAACCAAAGTCAGAGACGTGCGTGAAGAGTGGTGAATATCGTCCAGGGGGCCATGAAATAAGTTTTTGGGAGTAATTCTTAACTTAATCTAAATCAGAGTTATTCTCTCTCTGATACCGTCAGCGTACTTCAAGTGTGACATTAAGCGCCTAGTGTCGCACTTGTGAGAGTAAGATTTCGGGGCTATCGCGAGGGATGTTTCCGAGCAACATTTTAGCGACTCACGGCAGGTTGTGCTTCTAGTTTCTTTTATTCAAGAAACAGTTATTACCAACCGTAATTTTGATACTGCAGATGTTGATATATAATAATTCAATTGTTACAATTTTGAGCCATGATTCATGATCAGTCTATGTCTTCATCTCGAACGGTCGACAACTCTCTTTAATATCTCGAATTATAGTTCACTATAAAATTCCTAGTCAATTTAAACTATTCTTGTCCTCCACAATACATCCAGGCATACCACGAGGGAAAATATTCATAGTCCAATCACTGGAGCAGCCGATAGCAGAATCAACAACAGTTATTGGAGACAACGAGAAAAGGTGGTAACCGCCGATCTTGCATCAAACTGTCGCAACACCATTGCGGCATCCCACGTTCTGCTTCATTTTTATTACGCGCAAAACACCAAGAGATAGAAAAAATGTACGTATCCTTAAAACACACAATTTATTTCAATTAACTTTTCTTTTGGGTAACAGCCATTCCCGAGGTATCCGCTATTATTTGTTTGAATTTTTCAATGTCTTCATTTTTACAGTTCTGTACATATTCAGTTGTTTCTTTCATTGTGATGGAAAGACTATGAGCGACGCGCCATTAAATATTAGCCTATCGCTATCTGTTTTGTACCTACCAGAAAATTTATAGTGAAGCTATTCGTGCAAACATTTATCACAATAATTAACTTTAAGATACGAAAATAAGCTTCTGCAGGAATGTATCGTAAAACACATAGATAGAGAAAGTTATGTGAATATAGCATCATATTTTTCACAATGTATTATTATACGTATATTTCGTTAAGAGAGAAACCGAAGGCGTAACTGTGATATACTTTTGAAATTCAAAAATGTATTGTTCTTTTCTCTCTCTGTTGCGTACAATTCCATGTTTATCACGTTTAACCCTACGAAAGCGTACAAGGCACAAGGTGATGTATAAAACAACGGACACCCTTCCACATAGAACCGCGATACATCCACCGAGGTTGTCAATGTTGGATTGATTAATGAACAGACACACATCGGCTGCAAGTGCAACTGTCAAGGGCCACTCTTGCGGCGTAATGTGCAACCGCCTGTTTTCCAGCGACAGTTATAAACTGATGCCTCCGTTTTACTGCGGTGCGTGTGTAACTCCCTTTATGTATACAGGGTGGAGGGTATTTACTGCACATGGCTGACTATTTTATTACCTAGCTGCTAGTAGGTATGTATGATCATAAACGTATAAACAGTGAGATGTTTATGATCAACAAGGACGTTGAGACAGAATCTACAATTTTATAACGTGTTAATTTATTTAAGTATTAATTTTACTTATGCGGATACCGTGTAAATAGTCATCTTTATGTAATTTAATATTTGTCTTATAGGTAATGTTCCTGTTTAACTACTTTTAAGATGCCTTGACTTTTGCAGTTTTGTTGAAAATGTGTTATTCCCACGTGCAGAAGCGCGTATTAGAAGCGAGGGTAAGGTATTTAGATCGTATTTGACTCCGCTCGAGAAGTATGAGTGAGGCAAATTTAACAGAGAACGGAAGATTACCGAGAGATGCCCGAGAAAAAGTCAAGTGATAAATCACTTATATATCAGGCATACTTTCAATCAGGTGCTGGAAGGTTTCTTGGAGAATGGCAGCCCATTCTTCACGGAGTGGGAACTGAGGAGAGGTATCGATGTAGGTCGGCGAGGCCTGGCACGAAGTCAGCGTTCCAAAACATCCCAAAGGTGTTCTATGGGATTCAAGTCAGGACTTTGTGCCGGCCAGTCCATTACAGGTATGTTATTGTCGTGTAATCACTCGGCCACAGCCCGTGCAGTATGAACGGGTGCTCGACCGTGTTGAAAGATGCAATCGCCATTCCGAATTGCTCTTCAACAGTGGGAAGCAAGAAGGTGCTTAAAATATCAATGTAGGTCTGCGCTGTGATCGTGCCACGCAAAACAACGAAGGGTGGAAGCCCCCTCCAGGAAAAACACGACCACACCATAACACCACCACCTCCGAATTTCACTGTTGGCACTATAAACGCTGGCAGATGGCGTTCACCGGGCATTCGCCATACCCACATCCTGCTGCCATCGGATTGCCACATTGTGTACCGTGATTCGTCACTCCGCACGACGTTTTGCTGCTGTTCAATCATGTAATGTTGACGCTCCTTACACCAAGCAAGGCGTCGTTTGGCATTTTCTGCGTGATGTGTGGCTTATGAGCAGACGTTAGACCATGGAATCCAAGGTTTCTCACGCTTAACTCTCATAGTACTTGAGAGTGGATCCTGATGCAGTTTGGAATTCCTATTTGATGGTCTGGATAGATGTCTGCCAATTACTCTTTACGACCCTCTTCAAATTTCGGCGGTCTCTGTCAGTCAACAGACGAGATCGGCCTGCACCTTTTGTGCTGTACAAGTCCCTTCACGCTTCCACTTCACTATCACATCAGAAACAGTGGACCTAGGGATGTTTAGGAGTGTGCACGAACTTCTGACAAGTGACACTCGATCACCTGACCACGTTCGTGAGTTCCACGGAGCGTCTCATTCTGCTGTTTCACGATGTCTAATGACTACTGAAGTCGCGGATAATGAGTACCAGGCAGTAGGTGGCAGCACAATGCACCTAATATGAAAAACTTATGTTTGTGGGGTGCCCGGATACTTTTGATCACATACTGTACATATATATATATATACACACCATGTGATCAAAGGTATATATACGAGATAAATGAAGTAATGTTTAGACATGCTGAGAGAGCCGCAAAAACTCTTGTAATGAGCGATCAGTATCCTTAAATCCCAAGTGGGGGATCGTACTTAATAAATATTCAATCTTTACCCCTAAATTTATAAGTTAACTTGCAGTTACAGAGCGGAATCCACGCCACGCCGTTGGTACGCAAATAGTGTCCGCATTGTGGCGAAGTATAAGTGTGACTGCCGCGTCTTAATTAACACTACATTTTTGTACTTCGCGAGTCCAGTCTAGAGTTGTGAGTTAACAGAAACATTATTCGGTGTTTTATAAGTGCAAAAGCGATAATAAATTGTAGTAAATCAAACACTGTGATGACTAGCAAATTCTCCTCAAAATTTCTAGTTCCACTTTCGAGGTCAAAGAGCTTATTAGCAGTCCTAATACGTTTATATCTCTGCTTAGCGCAACCAGCAAGGGCAATAGCGAGGATTAAATTATATTTCTTATCACCTTTCTACGGAGATTTGCTGATGAAGCCGAAGACATGTCGAACGGAGAACAAAAAGCAGATACAGTGCATTTCATCATTACAGCATTATTATTACTGTACCTACCACTGCACCGCGGTCGATTGTAACCAGCGCAGCCATCGAACCCGGGACTGCAACCGGCAGATGTAGCTATGCCGCCTCTGCGCAGTTTTATAAGCAAGGAGGTGAAGACCTTACTTTGTACCAGGTCGCAGTGAATTCCTTTGCTACCGGATGTAGGGTGTCCGTGTTTACTACACTGCTTTTTCTTTACACTGTGGCCGTGGCACGGCTGCTCGCACGCGGGACTACGCAGCTCGGACTCCCGACGACACAGTTATAATATCCCCACAACTACGTCACGTTCTGATAGTTACATTCACAATGTTAATAAACACATTCTTATAAAAGATGTTGGAAATGTAGTCTTTCTGCATCTGCACATTCCCAACACTTTCTCATTAATAACGGATATCTCGGAAATGGCTGAAGCCAAAAATAGTTATTTGAAATAAATTGTGCGCTTTAAAGAATTTACATTTTTTGTGCAGTGCGTTTTCATCTACCGTTTCATCAACGTTTAGCGGTTATACTGGATAATACAGAACTCCTTCCGAATGGAGTGAACTTCACAGGCTATTCACAGAAAATTCCAAATATACGAATTATTTACAATGTAAATATCTTTAATATAGAGTATTTGAATCAAATTCGTTACAGCTATGTTTTAGAAAATCAAGAATTTCACAAAATGCACATGTAAACGGTAGTTTGGAATGGGAGGTTTTATTGAAAATCCTTGTCGCATCTTTGGAAGGTGCTGAACGTAAATACCTAGTGTGGTATTTAACCGACTTTTCGTTGCGGTGATGTGCTTTTGACGCACATACACACATAGTCACACACAGGACCTTTTTCTTAAAATGCTTTTCATTTTTTATTCAGAGGATCTAAAAATATGTATTTCCAATGAAATCTCCATATGGAACTTTTGGGTTTGAATGCAATAACTTCCCTGTCTACTATGTAGGTACGTGTTAGAGGAAGTAAACCAACTCGACCATGCCGACCGATGGTTGATGCACCGCCAAAGGGCACTTATAGGCTATGCAGCATTACCAGAACTTGTAAGACTGACGTAGGGGGAAGGGGAGGTTAAGGAAATAAAATGTAGGCTTCCACAGCTGTTGTCCCTAATAAGAAGGCCGCGCCACGTTTGATAATATTTCCGATATTTCGCCCCCTCATGTTGAGAGCTTCTTTTGGGCACTGGCAACGGACCGTTGCTTGCGCTCATATTTATACTGCAAAATGCAGTCCCTGCTACTCGTGCTCCTAATTGGCTGGTAGCTTTCCACTAATTTCGTGTTCCGTGAGCACTGTTTTCCATGCTGCATTAAGGGTTTTCCACCATCTCCATTCAATAAACTGTTATATTGTGTGTATGTGTGTGTATTGTCACACCAGACACATTATTGCGTCGTTGCTGACAATATTGTTGGAGTAATTCTTTCAGCTGTGGGTTTTGAAGCTCGTCTGGCGTGGTGACTCGCCACTGTCTAGCTGGCGATCCTGGCTAGTGGTGGAGAGTGGGGGAAGTGAGTGTTACTTCTTTGTGTTGTGTGTTAGCGTCACTTTTGTTCAAGTGTTGAGTCTGGAAAGAGTTGTGTGAATCGTGTGAATGTAATCACGTGTGTGTAGCACCTCCCCTCAATTTCTTCCTTTTTATCTTTTGTGTTTGATGTAGGGGCACCGTGTTTATATTCGATAAACCACAGGTAATGTGATTAATGTGTATTTGTTATAACTATACCACACCTGCTCTGGAATATGTAGTTTAAGATTCTGGTTCTCTTGTTACCTCTGCAACTGTGCCTCCCAATGTATATTCTGGGGCAACTAAAGTTTAATGTTTAGCTGCAAACTTTTTGGCCTCACTCAAATATATAACAATATTTAAACATTTCTACGCTTTATCATACCTTTCTGCACGAGAAGCGGTCACATATAGTAAATTCGCAATATTGTTGTCAAAGTCGATATCGTGGTCTGTTTTGTAAATATGTTCAACCAATGTTATTTTTCAGGCTGCCCGTGCTTTAGGAATCTGATACGTTCTTTGCGTCGGGTTAATATTGACCTTCTTGTCTGGTCTACGTATGACTCACCGCAATCACGTGATTTTGTACACTCAGAGCTGAGGAGTGGCGAAATTTTATCTTTAACTGGGCGTGTAAAGGATATTAGTTTTTTTAACTGACATATCTTCTTTTATTTTATGACGAGGTAGCAATTTTGAAATTCTATTTGTCACGTAGGGAATAGTTGCCCAATTTTCATTTCTCTTCTCTGCGTCATCATTTCCTTTTTCCTCCTTTTTATTCCTGTTCTTTCTATTTTTGAGGGTTTTGATTAGTTGATTGGAATAACCGTTGGCTGAAGACCCTGTTAATGTGTATTATTTCTTTGTTTAATAATTCTGCGGCACATATTCGGTGAACTCGCTGATATAAGGAGTTAGCCATTGCCCATTTAACTGACGATGGGTGGTAGTATGTAGCTGGTATATATCCGTATGGGTCGGTTTACGATAAACGAACAATTTAATTTATTCTTGGTTTCGTCCCGTTCAACAAGAACGTCCAAAAAGGAAGATTGCCGTCCTACTTTAATTCAGCCGTAAACTTAATACTTTTATTGAAATTATTCAAGTGTTGCAAAATATCAGCAATCGTATCCTTCCCATGTTGCTAAATTAGTCAAACGTGACCCGGCCTTCACCAGAAGACAGTGAAGTTATTGAGTTTAGGAAGCCAGACCTTATTCCGATCCTTTACCGGAATATCAGGACATTTTTCATCCGTTATTAGGAAATAACTGGGCTGCAGGAAACTATAAGAAGGGGGAGGATTCGTCATACAATTCTTATTGAGCATTGTAAATTAATTTCATAAAGAACTGAGGAGGTAAATTAAATCAAATCTTCATTCGGGCTTCTAAAGCTACCAATGAAACGTCGAACAGCCAGCTAGTAACATATAACGAATCTGAAATAACCCTGAAAATAGCATAGATTTGTCCTGCGCCGTGGCATAGTAGGCTGGAGCGAGGTGCTCCGGTTTTCGGCCACGGAATGCACCCGAGTTTGATCCCACCCGTGGAGGTGCGGATTTTGCCCACTGAGCATCGTCAGGAAAGTGAGAAGCTGGATAGGCAGCGGTCTTACCCTCACAAACCAATTTTCCGGGTGGGGATGCATAATGCTGACAATATCTTCCGTATCGGTTGGATGATCGCTCACCACTGCCGTGCGTACATGGGCGCAAGGCCGGCAGTCGGGTTGACAGGTTCGGGCCTTTCGCGGGCTATAGCGCTATAGGTTTTATTTATTTATATATTTCAAGACCCCAGAAAATCAATAATAATAAATAATAATACACAAACGTGTTTCACTGACAGGATTTGCTCTCCAGTTTCAGTTTTGTGGTTATCCCTTTTCTGTAAAGTAACTCGAACAAAGTGAAACAACGAATGTTATTTACATTAATGAATGAAATAATTTTAAATGATATTAATGAAGTTGTAAAAACGGCTATTAATATATAAATGTCTGTGTGTGTATATGCGTTTTGGTTATAGACTTCTACATTGTAGCACCGATTTCGACCAAACTTAGCACAGATAAACTTTTACACAAGACAAAAACTACTATCTAGCTTAGAAGTCAAAATTCCGCTCTGTTTTATAAGATGAATTATTTAATTTTATGTTATGCTTACAATAGCCCGCAAGAACGATCTGTATATTTCTCAACGATAATCTAAATAGCTCATTTGCAACATAATAATAATTACTTATGACATTCACGGACTCGTAAAATAACCAAGGAACAGCGTGTTCACATATTATTCATTGATCTTCTCTCTTTAATTAAACTTGGAGTAATAACACAGTCCAGATGTTCGTATAGTCACTTATTATAATTTAGAGTTCCTCATTGTTGTAAGCCGAGTTTGTTTCTATATAGGAAGATTGTGATGTTTTCATAAGCAGAAAATAAAAGCTAACATATAAAATAATAGTGGGAATGGAAAACAGCAATAGCATCATACAAGACGAAGTACCACTTTTTCTTCTGTTAATTTTGGCCTTTCTTTTGTTCTGTCGTTCTTGTGCTTCCTTAGTAGTCTTATGTATGATGGTTACTGAGAATAAGCAAGGTTATTGACGTCACTTAAGCTGCTATTATTTCTTTCCAACTCAGATTTTCTCTATAAATAAGACGAGGCAGCCGAATGTGACAACATGGAAGTCACTCGGCTACATTCACGAGAAATCATCATTGGTATTTGTGATTTAACAATGCTTTTGCATAGAACTTTCTCAGTGTTGTTGGTTCTTTTGTTCTTTATAGTGTCCCAACTAATCCTTTAAGTATCCGTGTAATAATTGTTAAATGGCTCCAAAGAAATGCAAAGCCGTTGGTTAAGTGCGACATAAGGCTAAATGTTGCTGGAACCAACCGTCAAACCACGGCAACGCCGGATGTTTCAGTTTATACATAACATACATAGACTGATACTGATTTGTTATTCACAGATGTTTATTACTCCATTTCAATGTTTACATGATCTTTTTCAAAGTAATCCCCTGTTGCTTCAATGCACTTTTTGTGGTAGGTCTGCCAGTCCACGAACACATGGTGCAGACCATTCTTTGTGAGGTCCTTGAGAATCGCCTCACTTTTCATCAGCACTGCTTCAGAGTTCTCAAATCAAATGCCGCGGAGCTTTGCATTTAATGATAGGAATAAAAAAACTCCACAGGATGCAATTTCGGGGCTATAAGGTGCATGCGATACTCAGGTAATGTTCGATTTAGCCAAACACTGCACGACTTGATTTGCAACGCGAGGCCGTACGTTGTCATGATGAAGTTGCCACCCAGTCCGATGATGTTCTGGTCGTTTTCTTGCAATGTGCTTCCTAGTTTAGTCAGTAGTGACGCGTAGTATACTGCTGCAACAGCATTATGAGTGGGAACTGCTTACTGATAAATGATTTTGTGGTATGCGAAATGCAAGCAGGGTCTACAAAACAAGTAATACTACTAACCTACCGATACAAGAGTGCTGCCGCCTATGGACTTTATAAATAAAACCCCGCTCTTTTTAAATATTTATTGTACAGACAGGCAACTATCAAGAAAGCTACAGGAAAAATCAGTCTCAAACTTTGTTGATCAACCCTCGGATATATAATATTATTTAACTGAATTTGTTGCATACCAATGCCATACCGTAACAAGGCATGTTATCCCCCTTAATAAAGTTTTCTTCGTTTCTCTGGCTTACAAGTCAGAAACAGTTCCGAAGTCCTATTCCGAAACAATTTCCAAACAATTGCGAATCAGGCGCGACAATCTAATTTTGACAAGATTTCAGTAACATCTTATTCGATGCAATGGTTCCAAACTGACACGGGCTGTGAACCTTATTAGCCAATAGTAATTCCTGGGACCTGAAGTAAATATTCTTGAAAATCAGTTCAAATTATTCATTGCGAGTGTATTCGTATTCAAAATGCAACCTTCAAAATCTAGTCAATTTTTTTTACTGAAGAGTCAGTGCAAAAGCTAATTAAATTTCGATTATTTACAATAATACTTCAAATATGCAGTTACTACCTTTGTAACAACATTTGTTTTGGAAACGAGAAAAACACTTTACTACAAGCTTTTAATTTTAACGGGGCTTAAATATTTTTCTCTAGAAGCATTTTTTATGGTTATTACAATTTCTTAGTTACATAAAATTCAGTGCGACTGACGAGAACTTAACACCGTTCACAGAAAAAATAGGGGTTTCTTCATCATGCCAATACCTCAGGCGTGTAAAATTTTAATCAGTATGATTGGTCGATACCAAGAAAACAAAATATCATGAGAATGTTTCCATGTGCAGGTTTACTGGTGTGAGGTCAGTTTCTTGAAGTATTTTTACTGCATATTTCTATTGTATCTGACTTAAGTATGAAACTGACATTTATCCCACTTTTCGTCGAGTTATACAGACACCAGATACACACGTGGACGTTTTTCTATATCCCTAAATACCTAGTATACACATACGGAAGAGAAAGTCAAAAATTATGAATACAGTGAACAATTCGTTTAAAAGTATACCCATAGATAAGATTCCATATACTGCAGTTATGTGTTTTTAAAAATTTTAGCACATACTGCTGAACCTGATAAGTGTTTTAAATTTAATGCAGATGACTAATAGTTTAAGAAAAAAAAATTTACTTCCATTATGCTAAGTTATCAAGTGTTCCAGGCTATGTACAAATCTTAATTTTGAAAAATAAGAGACTAACATAGTATTTAAATACTGACGTATGAAATTGGCATATACAAATCTACTCGCACTTAGTGTTTTCCGAAAAAAATTATATCTTAAATTATAATATTTTTAACAATTTACCCACCGTGATTGCATTAATTATTCATAACCTCAGCAAATTAAAAGTGTGACAAAATCCATTTGCCAGTTTTCCTTAAGTTCACTCTCCCCGAGTATGCTGAAAATTTGAACAAGTTTGGTTACTACATGGTGTGGAACTTTTTAATGCAAAAAAGTGCAAGAAAAATCGAAGTTGAGTAAAAGACATTGGAAGTAAACACAGAACATTAGGCCGAATGTTCTTAGGCATTTACATTGCCACATCTTGAAGCCCTAAAGAGTTCCGAGAGCAAAAGCCATTGTATGCAATTGAAGCTGAAAGTTAAAGTATTTTTCAAATAAATTTTACTAATAGATACCCTAAATTGTAAAAAAAAAACTCTTACCTTAGCATTGGAAGAACATTTCCACAAAAAGGTACGTGTATATATATATATATATATATATATATATGCATGCGAGTGTCTGTTTAAATGTATCTTTAGTCAGTTAGTCAATCTGTGAACACCATAACTCATAAACGAAAATTAGGATAAGTGACAAATTTCATAATACACTACGAAACTGTTAAAGAATAGCAAGCAAAAAGTTTCAAAAACGTTTCCGCACCTTTATATAGAATATTTATGCTTATTTGTGTATTTTTTTCAAAAAGGCTAACGATTTTGATTGAGGTCTAATACACTTGAGATATTAACCTGAATTTTCTGTAAATATTCTGTAAATTCCTCTTCATAATAACTGAATATTGTACAACTTTATATAACTAGGAAATCATAGGTACTAGGTACCTGCTACAGGAAAATGTATGATTCGTTCAAATACAAAAACTGTGGCAAAACCTTTTTCGTGTTCTTAGCGTTTTCGGAATATTCTTGTTGTAAGTTTACTCTTTGCCAAACCACCTGAAAATAAATGGAATTCTTATTTTTACTCCCCATTGCAAGAGCTTCTTATGGCAAAAACCTTTCATAGCTCTTTCCGAACGTTGTGTGTAACTAAGCATATTTTGCTTGTACAACTTTGAATCAAATCCGAAACGAAGAAATAAGAGCAGAATTAAAAAAATCTGATGTGTTACACTCACATGACTTTCTCTACTCTTGTACAATCTATTTTTACAAACGCCTATTCTCCATATGCTTTATGTTAATCGAGATATCGAGATGTCAATCTTATTGCTAATTTTCTTGTAGATGCAAGGGGAATATGGTAGCTTTTAAGCGATGGTCAAATATTTTAACGCTGGTTGCTATGCGGTGCATTCCATTCTCTTTGCAAGTCCAGGACATAAAAAAATTAATAACGAATTTGAGAAAAAGTATAAGTATTGGAAAATTTAAGGGAATAACAAGCAATATCTCGAAAACGGTTCACTCAACAAAAGAAATGTATATGACATAAGTTGTGTATTTTAACGAGATCTACATTTTTTGTGTAGTAAAATTTTGTCCATCTTATGGTTTACCAGTTATGCAAAAGTCGTTCACAATGAAGAATACTTTTGGAGGCATTCCCAGAAAATTCGAGATATACATTTCATTTTTCATGACATTATCTTAAACATATATTTTAATCAAAATCGTTAGCCATTTTTGAGAAAATTAAAATTTTCGAAAAATGTTCCATGTAAAGGGTAGTCTGGGGTGGGGGCATTTTCTTGAAAACCTTCGTGTCGCATCTTTGGAAGATACTGAACCTAAATACCATGTTTGGTGTTTATCCGACTGTTCGTTTTTGAGTTATGCTGTTCACAGACACACACACACACACACACACACACACACACACAGACACACACACGGACATGTTTCCAAAAATGCTTTTTTTGGATTCAGGCGGTCTCAAAACATGTATTTCCGGTGAAATATCGGTATCGAATTTTTGGGTGGAATGCAATACTTCCCCTACTTACTATACGTAATAGAGAAAGTAATATTGTCCATTAATGAACGTACCGTGGTCGCACTGCAAAGTTTTAGAAATTCAAACAAGGATTAGCTTTAAAGTTTTAAATGATATTGTTTTTCAAAATATTCCCCTTTAACATCAATACATTTTGCATTCGACGAAACCATTCCTTAAAGCAATATGCCATTCTTCCTAAGCGACTTCAGAAAATGTTATACTGCTTAATTCATCTTATGGTGAAAAAGTGATTCCACGCATTTTATCTTTAATTTTTGGAAACAAAAACAAATCACATGGAGCGGTCAGGGCTATATGGTGGAGGATCCGTTGTGCTGACCTTTAGGGCGTCCAACCTCAGTTGTTACATTTGCCTTATGCGACGATGGGTTTTCATGATATAACATTATTTTATCGTTTGGGCGTTTTTCACGAACTTTTTAAAAGTTTTGCGGTAATTGTCCCAACCCGCAGTAATGGTACGTCTACCCTCTAATGCTATAGTAGCAATATGGCACATTTTATAAAACAGAACTAGCAACCATTTCTAAACAGCACTGCGAATTCATCGAACTTTTGTAGGCTCAGCTTCTGTTCGAAAGACGTATTGGGCTGATTGATTTTTCTTTTTAGGATCATACCAATAAATCCAAGCATCATAACCAGTAAAGGTATTTCAAACCAAATTTAGAGTCCCACCTTGGAATTTTTCCAGAGTTTTTCTGCACCAATCAATGCGTTGTTGTTTTTCATCGGGAGTCAGTTATGTGGAACCCATCGACAAAATTTCCTCACGTCTAACTGTTGATGTAAAATGTTTTGGATTTGACTCTTACCAATGCCCAATGTCACCCGAATAAATTCATCAGATGTCTGTCGAGCTTCAAGCATTGCTCGAACAGCGGCAATATTTTATCAGTAACAATAGTTTGAGGTAGAATGTTTTGCTTCATGTATGGACGCCAATTTGAGAATATGGTTTGTTGCGTTATTTGCACCACGCGTGTATTATATTTCAACTTTTGGGGAACCCAACTTGTAGTAGTTGCAACCGCACGTATAGTAAACAGTTTCCGGTAGCCTTCGCCCCAAATGTACTTTCAGTGGCCTTTGCCCCAAGTTTAAAAAATATTAACTTTGTAATTTGACTGTTCCTTTAAGTATTAAATATTTATGTTTGCCTCGGTTGCGTCAGTATTATTGTTAGACACATGGATGTCTTGGCGGGGTTGTGGTGCAACAAGAATGTAGACTTACACAGATTATAATTTTACTTCACTCCTTTTATTAATGCTTGACACTATTCAATATAACACTTCACTGATAGAGAGCTGTGAGATTCTTTTATTAATTATTTGCACTTTTTAACACGTAAACTGTTTTTCGTCTCACACGAATGCATATTAAATCTCTCGAGGACACTTTTTGCGTCTGGTTAATAACGCTGTCTGAAACAACTGAACTCTAAATTTGTAAAATGTTCTCCTTTTCAGTTTCTGATTGGCTAATCCTACTCCAATAGAATACCTTCATTTAACTAAAGCATTTTCTGGTTGATTGGCTATTTTATAAACTGTCACTAAAATTACATTATTGCTTCCAAGAATCTGAAGTAGTATTGTTAAACTCTGAAACTCATTATTACCTCAAGGTTACCTCATTGTTACCTAATTGTTAGCAACATTTAACCTATTATTCTCACAGTTCCTACATTATTAAATTACGTAATACATTCACATAACATTATTAATCATGGATACAATAATAAACATTTGCAATGACTTAAATATACACATATTGCTTTAAGATGGGCTGTTATTGAATTTATATATTATATAATTAGAATGAAATTATTTAAGTGTTAAAAATACTGCCTCAAGTTTTGAGCGACCTCACGAAATTAATCACCAAGAAAAAACCGATCTCCTTTGAATTCGCCGTACCAATTATCAATTGTTGATTTAGATGTGGCTTCTTTGCAAAATGCATTTACAAGCCGATCCTCACATTGTTTAAGTGTTAATGACGATTTACGATCCAAAACAAAATCCGAGCCCGGAACTATTCTCTAGTCAAAGTTCAGTTTTGGGTAAATACAAAACCTATTAGAGCAAGCCGAAAAACCTACACGGCAATCAACTCGCAAAACTTTAGAAAGTAGTGGTCAAATATAGAATACATCATTTGCTTTTAGAAGCATGGCACTCTTAAATTTTTCATTATCGCCTTCGTATACAATTAAATGAACAATGAATACAACATATTAAAAGAATATGGAGTGAAAAAATAGTTAAATAAACAACAAAACAAACAAGACGGAGCAGCAGAAATAAGACCAAGGAAAATATGGCTGAGTGAAAAAGGAACAGGCTACAAGCCTAATACTAGAGAGTGAAAAAGAAGCAGAGGAAGGCCCATATGAGAAAAAGGGCCAAAAATTGGCAAACTCTTAGATTTAGATTTTAGTGTCCTTAAACATATCCATTTATTTTAGTTCTATGTTGGTTTTATAATTGTGCGACCTTTTAAAGCATGTCATATAGCGACTTATATTTAAGCCTAGTGTCCTATAAAGCTGTAGTAAAAAAGCATTGTATTAAAACGCCTATATTATCTAAGTGCCTACACAAGTAAATAAGCCATTCAATAGAGGCATCAGGAATCTTAAATACTCAGCTGCAGAGAGCTATAAAACAGGCTATACATCGAAATGAAATTGTGTATTTGCTATATTTCACAAATTATATTCTAAATTTGAAGTCGTTCATAGCAAAAAATATGCCGTAATTAACATGGAAAGGAGATTCACTTTTTATATGGATGCTACAGTACACCATGGAGGTATATAAATTTATTTACTATAGGTAGAGAAAGTAGTATTGGTGTTCATATGAATTGGATTTGATAGGTTAACCTTAAAATTTTAATTTCTATCCCCCAAAACATTTTAATACTTCATAGTTTCAATAAACTTCTCTTGTTGGGAATAAGAAATTACAATGGATAGTAAATCTAAGTCCCACCCAAGTGTGTTTGAAAATAAAAAATCTGATGTGTTGCACTCGCTGACTTTCTCTACTCTTGTACAAACCCATTCTTACAAACGCTTATTCTCTATCTACTTCATGCTAATCCAGATAAACGTTTAAACGTTCTTATTTCTTTTAACTTATTGCCAATTTTCTTGTAGATGCAAGGGGAATGTGGTAGGCTTTAAGCGATAGTCAAATCTTTTAAGAGCTGGTTGCTGTCTAGAGCATTCCATTCTCTTTGTATGTACAGGATATAACAAAACAAATAACGAATTCCCATTTGAAAAAAAGTATTTTGGAAAATTCAAACAAATAACAAGGAATATCTCGGAAATAGTTCACTCCACAAAAACATGTATCTGACAAATTGTGTGTTTTAACGAGATATACATTTTTGTGGTAAAACTTTGTCTATCTCTTACGGTTTACCAGTTATGCAAGAACCATTCAGAATGAAGAGCGCTTCTGGGGACATTATTATTTGCCAATAAAATATATTAAATATATGATACTTTAAACAACATTTTCGAAAAAAGTTCCATGTTAAGTGTAACCTGGGGTAGGGGACATTCTTGAAAATATTCGCGTGTATCTTTGAAGATACTGGACCTAAATACCAAGTTTGGTATTTATCAGACTTTTTTTGGGTTATGCTGCTCACAGACACAGCGACATACATACGGACCTTTTTTTATTCAGGGACCCTCAAAACATGTGTTTCCGGTTAAATCTCGGTATCGAATTTTTGGGTGGGATTCAATACCTACCCTACTTATACGTAGTAGATAAAATAAAGAGTTAACCGAAATATTGCACAACACTGATAAAAGCACAGTCAGTGTGAAATAAATAATGTGTATATATTTACAAGCTCAAAAACCAAATGAATCTCACTTCTTATAGACAAGAGTATCACCGTACACCACATTTCCCCTCATTCCCCTAGGCAGCCAACGTAATATAACTGTTTCCTTATTGGTCTTTTGTCAATCTAATTCTCATAACACTCGAAACAAGAAAAACATAGAAATCAAGGTCCATGGTCGAGGGAAACAGCTATTGAATTAAGCTTTAGAAAACACAACCTCTTTGTTCAGTGTAGATAAATAAACATACGATTTTATTTATGAAGCAAACATTTGATCAGCGTTTCCAACATCATGTTTGACTATTTACAGATCTGCACTCATATCGCAAACAAAACTGAAGTTGCATACAAAAAGGCTTGGATATTCAATGCCAATGCTTTACATAACTACAACCAGTTTGCAGAATTTAACTGCTTAAATGGAAACGCTTAATTCGTTGTTGAGTCAGATTTTAGCTTATGACCATAATTGGTTTTCTGTTTTCTCTCTCTCTCTCTGTCATTCTCTATTGCAAACTGTTTGGAATATTTCTTATTCAAAACCAACTTAGACAAAGCGTTGAACTACTAGGACTTCCCAGAAGTACCCGACCTAACAAAGAAAAGACAATCATTTTGGGAAAAAACATTTTTAATTCTCTACATAGTCTCCGTTTAGCTCGATACACTTTTCCCAGCGACGTTAAATAGCTTTGATGCCCTGTTTATAGTGATAACCGTCGAGTTCTGTAAAATAGCCATCAACTGCAAACTCCACCTATTCATTGTTGGCAAATGTTTTACCACAAAGCCATTTATTCAACTTTGAAAACAGAAAATAATCAGAGGGGGGCTAAGTCTGGCGAATTGGGTGCATGAGGAAGCAATTGAACTTTTACTCATTGATTTTGGCCATGACGATAATGAATGTGTGGATGGTGCATTGTCTTGATGAAACAAAACTTTCTTTTTCGCTAAATGCGGCCGTTTTTGCTTGATATCATTCAAACGCTGCAATTAATTTGCAAAATTCTCGCCATTGATTGCTTTTCCTTTCTGAAGATAATCAATTAAAATTATCCCACTCACATCCCAAAAACTGGCGCCATGATCTTGCTGCAGATGGAACTGTCTTCGCCCTCTTTGGAGCCGATTCTTCTTTCAATCCACTTTTTTGACTGTTCCTTCGTCTCAGCTGTGAAGTGATGGACCCATGTTTCATCCATGTTATGAACCGACGCAAAAACTAGGATTTATTGCAGCGAAACATAGCCAAATACTCGACTGAAACATCATCACGACGCTACTTTTGTTCCATTGTGAGTAAACGCGGCACCCATCTTGCGCACAGCTTTCTCATGACTCAATTTTCAGTTAGTATGCGTAGAGTAGATTTTGAAATGCCTACGATGTCTGCTAGCTCTCGCACTTTCAGTTGACGGTCATCCAATACTATTTTGTGGATTTTCTTTGCAATTTCTGGCGTGGTCGCCTCATTTTGTCGACAATTGCGATGATCGTCTTGGCAGCTCGTATGGTCTCGCTTAAACTCTGTCACCCAATATTTTACTGTTGTAAATGAAGTAGCAGACTACCCCAGACTATAATCTGTTCAGCTTTAATATTAGTTGTACTAAGACCTTTCAAATGAAAGTCTTATACCACATAACGATGGCCAATTTTATCCATGTTTACAAATTCGCTGATAGAGTTCAGTATTAATGGCTGGCAAACAATTACTAAAGAACGTAGCACCGTCAAGATTCAAACTTAATCTTTATAAGGGTGGTAGTTTCTGCTATAGTTATTTGTTTGAAACAATAACCGCTATATATACGTCAGGTCGGGTACTTCTGGGACTGCCCTCGTATGTCAACTTTCCTTTTGGTCTTCACTAGAAGTTTTAAAGGGGATTTTCCGTATAGCCTACCACGCATAGAATTTGTACTGGTCATATGCTGTGTTTAGAATCGCTAAAAAGCACCTTCCATACAATTAACGAAGAAAGCTTTTTGTCCATTTCCACATGACCTACAGTGTCCCGGTCATATCCCTACTGTGCCCCGAACACGCTGTAGCGATCAGTCATGAGATTGATTTTATGAAAGTGGCCGGGACACAGTCGCGACATGGTAGGCTACCGGTCACCATTTGCGAGCCTATTGTACTTCGTCTATTTCCGGCATTTTCCGTAATTATACGAATACATTTCACGCGCAGTGTTCTGGGAAGCCATTCGCTGGTTCAGTAGCATTCGGAGCTATACGATCTGTCACAAAGATCATGACAACACAATGATTAAACACAGCATCTGCAAGGTTATAGGTGAAAGGCCGAGCATATCTTGCCTCTTCTGTAAAACCAAATAAGCACCACAGAGTATAACGATGTGTTCTTCTTTGTGATACATTGCTTGTTGAAACAAATGACTAAACGATCAGATAAAATCAGGGGCGAATCAGGATTCCTTTAGGGAGGAGCTAACGTATTTTGAAAGATACATTATCAATGAGTAAAATGCAGCTAGTAATAGAGAATTTTGAATTCTAAACCTTCAAATTCCATGTAAGTGATCCACGAATTATCGTTTGGATGCAATGTTTAATTTAAATTTTGTAAAACTTATGAAATCAATTATTAATTAAAAATGTATTTAAAACATAACATTTAAATAGTTTGATTATCAAATTTACTGTAAGCCATTCTTATTAAGAGGCTATTTAATAGATGTAAAGCATATTTGTTTTGGCCTACTTTTAGTGGAGTATGTTTTGAGATATAGTCCGCCACTATGTTGAATTTACCTACTGACTATGAACAAGTAGATGCCATATGTTTTAAATAAATTTAATAGAAATAAATGTGTGAATCTTGACTTTACCAAAGCAACACCATTTGTATGCCTTTTTAAATATAATTGGGAAATGGAAATAGCCGGCTCACTGTCGGTGCAATGATGTGGAAATCAAAATGACACAAGGTAGGGACAAGCTCGGTGCACAGTCGGAGCACGATAGGCTGTGTGGAAATCCAAACGATACAAGATAGGTACACGGTTGGTGCACAGTCGGAGCACGATAGGCTGTGTGGAAATCCAAACGACACAAGGTAGGTACACGGTTGGTGCACAGTCGGAGCACGATAGGCTGTGTGGAAATCCAAACGACACAAGGTAGGTACACGGTTGGTGCACAGTCGGAGCACGGTAGGCTGTGTGGAAATCCAAACGACACAAGGTAGGTACACGGTCGGTGCACAGTCGGAGCACGGTAGGCTATGTGGAAATCCACCTGTCGCAGTTATTCAGCCTTTTTTTTTGGAATATTTTAATAAATTCAATTAAACACCTCGGAGAATGTGTTTGCTTATTTTAGATACAAATCATAACAAACGTTTAATTAAAAAGCTAATAAGTTTAATTACTATATCTGTAAAGTTTGAATATGTGAAAAAATAATACAAAGCTAGTACAAAATCTCCTATGTATCAGATGCGAATGCATGTGCCCACACTTTTGTACAATTAGTCCTCTACCCTACGTAACCTCTGAATATAAAAGACCACAGCGCCTAAAATTTTATTTAAGATATTTACATTTGAGGCAGTATTTTAATGCTTAAATAATATTAATTATATTTTATTATTATTAAATTCAATAACAGCCCACCTTGAAAACAATATGTATATAATTATTATTTAAATTGTATGCAAGATTTTTGACAATAATGTGTGTGGAATTTTGAAAAGTACTGGTTATGAAAAGATCGGTAGTGATGTAAATTTCGCTTACAGTTTGGAATTAGCCAATCAACAGTAAAGAAAAGTTTTGTTTGAATACTTAAATTCTATTGGACTAGAATTAGCCAATAAGAGACTGGCATTACCGAAGCTTCAGGTTTTTACCGTTAAGATTAGTCAGTCGCGGACATGATGTGATAGTGTACAGATGGCAGAAAGTTGTGTTCTCCGCTAGTAAATACGTTAAGAATATGTCAAGTACTCACAGTTTTCTTTTATGAAGTGTTGTGTTTTATAAATGCGCAAGTAAAGAAATAAAAAGAAGTGAAATTAAAAAGTAAATTCTGTGACGTCTAACTTTTTGTCATATCACGACCTGAACAAGAACCTTATGTTTCTATAGTTGGACTGATGATACCGAGGCAGATTTAAATAATATTACGTAAAACAAGCATTATCTTCACTACTACAAAGTTTAGCGTCCCAAGCATCAACCAACTTCAAAGTGTATCTTCATTACGTGGAGCTAAATAATTACATAACATCACATTTTTTCAAATATACGTAATAATAGTACGTAACCTATAAACCTATCTCAAAGTGACGTTCATACGTGGGGGCTTCTCACATCCAGCATCCAGTTAAATAACTTCTTCAAAGTTAGCAACAAAAATACGAGGCTAAATACTATCGCACATTTAACAATTATATATCAAAAAATCTGATGTGTTACACTCACATGACTTTCTATACTCTTGTACAAACTATTTTTACAAACGCTTATTCTCCATCTACTTCATGTTAATCGAAATAAACATTTGCAGAATCTAACTTATTGCTAATTTTCTTGTAGGTGCAAGGGGAATATGATAGACTTTAAGCGATAGTCAAATCTTTTAAGAGTTGGTTGCTATGTGGAGCATTCCATTCTCTTTGCATGTCCGGGACATAAAAGAATAAAGCATTTTTGGAAACATGTTCGTGTGTATGTCTTGTATGTCTATGTGTCTGTGTCTGTGAACAGCATAACTCAAAACCGAAAAGTCTGATAAACACCAAACTTGGTATTTAGGTTCAATATATTCCAGGGATGCGATATGTAAGTTTACAAGAAAATCCCCCACCCCAAACCACCGCTTCAATGTAACATTTTTTGAAAATTTTTATTTTCTCAAAAACGGCTTTAACGATTTTGATTAAAGTATCATATGTTTAAGACATTTTATGGCAAATAAAATGTATATCTTGAATTTTCTGGGGATGTCCCCAAAAGACCTATTCATTCTTAACGACTTTTGCATAACTGGTAAACCGCAAGAGATAGACAAACTTTTACTACATAAAAATGTAGATGTCTTTAAAGCGCACAATATATGTCAAACATTTGGTTTTGTAAACTGACCATTTTCGAGATATTCCTTGTTATTTCTTTGAAGTTTCCAATACTTACACTTTTTCTCAACTCAGAATTTGTTGTTCTTTTTTATGTTCTCGACATGCAAAGAGAATTACATTTTACACATAGTGGCCAGTTCTAAAAATATTTGATGTTTCCCTTGTTTCGTATTTGCAAAGGCATATAGAAATACAGTAGCCTTTAAGCAGACATATTTCTTAATAGCTGGTTGCTATGTGCAGCACCATTCTCTTTGCCACAGATTAATACTTTTTGCATATCCAAGACAAAAAAAAAATGAATAACAAATTCCCATTTGAGAAAAAGTATAAGTATTGGAAAATGTAAGGGAATAACAAGCAATATCTCGAAAATAGTTCACTCAACAAGAAAAAGAGGTATATGACATAAATTGTGCATTTTAACGCGATCTACATTTTTTGTGTACTAACATTTTGTATCTCTCTTATGGTTTACCAGTTATGCAAAAGTCGTTGCACAATGAAGAATACTTTTGGAGACATTCCCAGAAAATTCGAGATTTACAACTCATTTGCCATAAACGTGCCAAATTTAAGTTATTTTATTCAAAACCGTTAGAGCCATTTTTGAGAAAATTAAAATTTTCGAAAAATGTTCCATGTAAAGGGTAATCTGGGGTGAGGGGATTGTCTTGAAAACCTTCGTGTCGCAGCTCTGGAAGATACTGAACCTAAATACCAAGTTTTCGTTTCTGAGTTTGAGTTATGCTGTTCACAGACGCACACACGGACATGTTTCCAAAAATACCTTTTTTGGATTCAAGAGGCCTCAAAACATGTATTTACAGTGAAATCTCAGTATCGAATTTTTGAGTGGAATGCAATACTTCTCCTACTTACTATACGTAGTAGAGAAAGTAAAAATAAATGTAAATAATTATCAACAAATGTGAAATGAATATTTGTGTTTAAGTATCGTGCTTCAAATAACAAGTGGGTGATATTTTCTCTATCTGTACTTTTCTCCCAAATATATATTTTATGGTAAATTATATGTATTTCAGTAGTTTCTAAAACAAGTTTAACAATTATTTGCCCAAATGATCTTCCAAGAATTCTAATTAAAATAGCATTAAACTGGTTTTCTAAAGTAAAAATGTTTGTTTATAAAATAGCTAAGATAGCTTGAAGGCTTATTTATTTACTACAGTTATAGCTTTTGAAGGACACTAATTGAAGAAACTGAAAATGTAACCCTTTAAAAATTACAATACATATTAATTTTTGTGCATTTTGTATTTGTACAGAACTACGCATTTATGCAGGGTATATTTAAATTCGAGACAAAGTGTCCACCATTTAATTAACATTTTGATTAGGAACTCCTGTAAGAAAATGAACAGCCTTCCTAAGGAAAACACCATCGCGACACAGCTTCAGCTCGCCACGTCAATCAGCTACGTCTCTGTGGTTGTTAAAGGACTATACAGCAAATACGTACGTGCTGGACCCATACCTTCCTCCACTTCACCTCACGTCTGACGCATGTTAGAACTTTCTTCGGGACGTTCTGCTAGATTTCTTGGGAGATTGAACATTTGGTAAGACGTGCTCTCTCAAGGCGATGTACCACCTCATTTTGCAAATGCGGTCCCAGATCAACATGAACGATTCAAGCGAAGATAGATAGGCCGTGGCGGCTCAATTCAATGGCCTGAACTTTGGCTGTATTTCACTGTGCTAGATTATTTTCTGTGAGGTCACATGAAGACTCGGATTTACGGGCCTCCATTAGTGTCAAGAGGAAAACTAATGAGAACGGTGAATGCTGGACTACTAGGTGTTTCAATGGTAAAACCCAACTCGGTGCAATTTTCTACTTTCGAATCCCAACTCGGTCCTGTCTTCCAAAATGTAAGTAATCTAACTCGGTCCCCATGTTCCAAAACATTGTGGCGTAGTAATAATTTGGGGGTTTCATTGTCATTACTAGACATATTGTCGGTTCCAGTGTCATTACTAGACATTGTTTTTGTGTCTCAGTCAGTTTTTGCTAGTCACGAGTGGTGGGGATAGCCTCTGTCTTAGTTATGATTCCGTAAGAAGCGGATCGCACGTGCAAGCTGCTTTTGGATCGGTGGACATCTCTCACCTTTCATATTTAATAATGTAGGAATTCCAAAAGGTTGGGTTATAAATCTAGGAATATGTAAGTAGATTTGTGTTATGGATTTTGTACGATGAGAAACGCACGCCTTCCACTTAACCACCCACCACGTTTTGGTCCTTCGCAGCCAAGTGAATACACGTCCCCTCAATGTGCGTGCAGGGTATTAGAAATTAATTTAATTTTCAAGTGAACTTTCAGGCTTCTACCCAGCATGTAACAATATTAACATCCTAACTCTGTCCTGTAGGAAATTTAATTTCAATCTAGTTCATTTTAAAAGACATAACTTTCAACACACCTATAGTAACTGCAAAACGATATTCTAGATTTATGTTTCACAAAACCGATTTTAACTGCAAAATCAGATTACATAAACATTTGGTCTATGTAAGTAACAATTTTACACTCCATACACAAAATAGTTGAAAATCGAAGTATTATTAAAATAATTATAATTCTAATTAAATGAATGATTTTTAAAAAACGCCAAAACATGTAATCCGTAATAAACGTATGTTCCTTTGTGAAGAGCTGCAAGCAAAGTCATGGTCACAACCAACTACTTGTGCTCAGTGCCACTATGGACTTTTCTTAACACCACTTCGCACTTCACTATGCTGAAAGTATTATTACGGTTTATGCTACGGGAACTAGTTGGTTTGCCGACAGTATATGCTACGGGAACTAGTTGGTTTGCCGACAGTATATGCTACGGGAACTAGTTGGTTTGCCGACAGTATATGCTACGGGAACTAGTTGGTTTGCCGACAGTATATGCTACGGGAACTAGTTGGTTTGCCGACAGTATATGCTACGGGAACTAGTTGGTTTGCCGACATTGTAAGCTACGGGAACTAGTTGGTTTGCCGACATTGTAAGCTACGGGACCGAGTTGGTTTGCCAACATTTTAAGCTACGGGACCGAGTTGGCTTGCTTACAGTATATGCTACGGGACCGAGTTGGCTTGCTGGCAGTATATGCTACGGGACCGAGTTGGCTTGCTGAAAGTATATGCTACGGGACCGAGTTGGCTTGCTGAAAGTATATGCTACGGGACCGAGTTGGCTTGCTGAAAGTATATGCTACGGGACCGAGTTGGCTTGCTGAAAGTATATGCTACGGGACCGAGTTGGCTTGCTGACGGTATATGCTACGGGACCGAGTTGGCTTGCTGACGGTATATGCTACGGGACCGAGTTGGCTTGCTGACGGTATATGCTACGGGACCGAGTTGGCTTGCTGACGGTATATGCTACGGGACCGAGTTGGCTTGCTGACGGTATATGCTACGTGACCGAGTTGGCTTGCTGACGGTATATGCTACGGGACCGAGTTGGCTTGCTGACGGTATATGCTACGGGACCGAGTTGGCTTGCTGACGGTATATGCTACGGGACCGAGTTGGCTTGCTGACGGTATATGCTACGGGACCGAGTTGGCTTGCTGACGGTATATGCTACGGGACCGAGTTGGCTTGCTGACGGTATATGCTACGGGACCGAGTTGGCTTGCTGACGGTATATGCTACGGGACCGAGTTGGCTTGCTGACGGTATATGCTACGGGACCGAGTTGGCTTGCTGACGGTATATGCCACGGGACCGAGTTGGCTTGCTGACGGTATATGCCACGGGACCGAGTTGGCTTGCTGACGGTATATGCCACGGGACCGAGTTGGCTTGCTGACAGTATATGCTACGGGACCGAATTGGCTTGCTGACAGTATATGCTACGGGACCGAGTTGGCTTGCTGACAGTATATGCTACGGAACCGAGTTGGCTTGCTGACAGTATATGCTACGGGACCGATTTGTCTTGCTGACGGTATATGCTACGGGACCGAGTTGGCTTGCTGACGGTATATGCTACGGGACCGAGTTGGCTTGCTGACGGTATATGCTACGGGACCGAGTTGGCTTGCTGACGGTATATGCTACGGGACCGAGTTGGCTTGCTGACGGTATATGCTACGGGACCGAGTTGGCTTGCTGACGGTATATGCTACGGGACTGAGTTGGCTTGCTGACAGTGTATGTTATGGGACTGAGTTGGCTTGCTGTCATTTTACTCACGAAGATAAAGGGACCGATTTAGGATGTGTTGGTTTGCGAGTGTCTATGTGGAAGTGTGTGTGCCCCTCGTTGAGCCGTACCCATAAGGGAATGTAGGAGCAATTAACAAAGAGAAGCGTTCATTAAAAAATCCCGGAATAAGGCGAAAAACATAAAATATTATGCTCTTAAGATGGTTTTCTTAAACTGAGAAAAGAAAGCAGATTCATGGAATTGGAAATATTTTCATATTACCGTTATCGCACAGTACACAGGAATCTGGTCATAATGGCAAAATACTGTTTTACTACAATTAATCCCATTATTAATTCTCCTTGTTGATCATTATTTCAAAAAGTCCCCTGGAAAGCATAATATCTTAAATTGATCTGCTTATCTCCGGTATGCTCGTGAATGTACTATACACGGTGTTTAAGTTTTTTAAGTACACTAATATTTATAGAATGTAACTAAAATGTAACATGTCACTAAAATTAAATGGAAAATTTCTTCCAAGGAGCATTCTAGAAAACCTGAATGTTAAAAATAATTGTGGTTTGAATAATTTTATCGAAAGTATTTATTCTGTACTTTGATTTCGCTTGAATACTTTTATTGTCCTTTAAAATTAACAGTTCATTTATGAACTACTTTTTTTCGGAGTTATTTGCTTTGCCGCATTAAGTTACTGAATGTTGTTTCTGCAGTTTTATAAATTTAATTTGTTACAGAATAAAGTATTCAAATGAGCATTTGAAAATTTAAGCCAATAACATCTAACTTCTCGGAAATTTTTACAAACATTATTTAATTAAACTGTGTGCTTTGGCGAGACCTGTATTTTCTGAGGTTAAAATGTCGAACAATACTGAATTATGTTGGACACAAGGCCTTTTAAATATATAAAGACTACATTTAAATCCTTCAATTTTCATATGTGAAGTATATTATGAAATCTGAATCTGAAAATAAACTGAAAATACAAAAATATACATAAAATAGAGCACGCGTTTCTTTCTTTTCTTTTCGTTTTTTGTTTGTTTGAACAATCTCTTCATCCGTTAAGCTTTAAGGTAATAACTGAATTAAACCATCGCTGAGTCAGAATCATATTTTAGTGGTTATGCAGTATGTCAAATACAGTTAATCCGTTAAAAGTACGTGTATGAACTGACCTAACTAACCCTCAAGAATAGACCAGAGAAGCCCTTAGTTAAAATCCACAGCTTCTCGCGCACCAGCATTGCTTACGGCAATAGGTTAAAAGAGCTAGATAGGGCCGGTATGGAGATCGTTCTTAAGGGGAGTGTTAAGTAATTTAGAATATTATGCTTTTTCTTGTGCCTTTTAATGTCATTTTTGGCTACTCTGATCTACATAGCGAGTAAATTACGGGAAATGTTAATGAAGAGAGGTTATCAACTACACTTATCTTATGAGCGCAAGATAAATTTCCAGAATAACAATCTGATATTATACAATCACATGACTTTTTCTACCCTCTATCTTTTATTAATGGGTATACGAATTACTCTTACTCATGCTTATTTTTCTACCTATTACACTGTATTCCAAAGAAACATTTGCAGAAATACTCGTAGATGCATTACACATTTCGTTATATATATAAACATAGCATGGATACTCAGATGTTTAAGAACTGGACATTATATGCCGACCTTAAAATACCATACTGCTTCCTTGCAATCGCGAGAAACAACTGAATGTTGAAAGGAGTTTAAGAGAATTACTAAGAAGTGAACAATTCGAACTTTATTAACGAATATCTTAGAAACTGTTTATACCACAAAAAGCTTATTTTAAATAAATTAAGTGTCTTAAAAATATGTAAATTTTTTGAGCAGTATGTTTTCGACTGTCGCTTAATGTTAACTAATTGTACAAGATTATATAGGGTCTTTCAACAAGAGTATCCTATCTTTGAACTTCAATAAAACACGTTCTATAAATGACAGAGATTTACTTATTTTTTATTTTGGAACATAATTAATGTCATTACGTGTGGAAGAGAACATCAGTTAAGTGACCGCCGCGATATCGTTGGGTTGCGCGTATACGGTTGACCCAATTTGCAATGACAGAAGAACGTAAATTCAGTCCAACTTCAAGAATAACCCGCATGATGTTATTCATAAGATAATTTACTGTTGACATAAACTCGATATTTAACATAGCGCCAAAAGAAGTAATCCAACGGCGTTAAATTACATGACTTCGGGGGCCAATTAACATCACCACCACGGGAAATGATAAAACCACTGAACTTGTTTTGAGAGCAGTATGACATGCGGCACCATCTTGCTGGAATCAGATGTTTCTGATATCCATACCATCCAATTGAGGCCAAAAGTAGTCCCTTATAAGAGCCCAGTATCTGTCTCCATTGACAGAGCTTCTCCATCTTCATCTTGGAAAAAATATGGACCAATGATTTCACCATACCAAAATCCACACCACACAGTAACCTTTTGGGGAGGAAGTGGTCGTTCTTGAATCTGCATTGGATTGTAATTGCTCCAATAGCGGTAATTTTGTTTATCGAAACAACCATCCATTCAAAAGTGGGCTTCGTCGCTGAAGATGTTTTTTTCTACAAAAATCCGAGTCAGCTTCCAATTGCTCCATAGCTCAGTCAGCGAATACACGGCGCAACCTATGGTCGTTGGGCTTATTTTTTGAGTTAACACCATTTATTAAGCGTGAAACTCCAAGTCCAGATGCAGAATTCGCCAAGTTGTGGTCGGCGAAAACCCCAATTCTTGCGCTCGACGAACAATTGATTTGTTTCCGTTCTCTCGTACACTCTCACGAACGGCGCCTGTTTTCGTTGGAACGCTTACGTCGATTATGTAAAAGCGTTCTTTGATTGCTGACAGAACCACTTCTTTCAAACTTATCGCTCAAACGCCGAATCATTCTCTCGTAGGGACGGTTCTCTCGCAGGGACGATTATGCACACCGTAAACTTCACGCAATACACGGAAGGTTTGGCGAACACATAATCCATTTTGATAATACATTTTCTAAATTTCTACGCGTTGCTGAATGCTGTAACGTTCTATGTTGTCAGTAACAACTGTAACCACACGAAAAAATTGACTGCTGTAACTCAATAACAACGGCAGCTATCACTTGTTAAAGATAGGTCACTCTTGTTGAAAGACCCTTTACAACATTTCTCCCAAATGAAGTGAATTTACAGGCTATTCCCAGAAAATTCAAGATATGTATTTTATTTGTCATGTAAATAAATACCTTTAACATATGGTACTTTAATCAAAGCCATTGGAAACATTTTTTAGAAAATCAAAGTTTTCAAAAACTGTTCCATATAAAGGGTAGTCTGGGATGGGAGGATTTTCTATAAAATCTTCGTGTCGCATGTTTGGAAGGTACTTAACTTAAATACCAAGTTTGGTGTTAATTTACAGACACACATGGACCTTTTTTCTAAAAATGATCTTCCCACTATAACTCCAAATCCGGTCATCAGGATTAGAAGAGGTAGGCGGTACCTACTCGCAACAGCGATGTCATAGGGTAGTCGCGAATGTTCATTCTCTTTCTCTCCATACATTAGCTGTTTTAATAGCATTTATCCAGTTGGAGCAAACAAAGTATATGAAAATAGTGTAAAATGATAAGATTTCAGGGTTTCGTTTAATTCGTTGTTTAATTCGCCGTGATGAAATAAAAGCAAAACCAAATGTATAATTTTAAATTCAGCCCTTATATACGAAAGCTTAAATTCAAGGGGTTATGAATATAGGTGTATACTTCTCATGCAAATTAAAACTACAATAAGCACACAACGTCCTTATAGAAGATGTTTCTATCGCCACACATCTAGTAACCTTTAAGAACATTTGCACTAACATTCATTAAATTCTTCATGGGTATATAAATAATATACTTCGACAATAAAAAGAATTAAATGCCGGTAAATAAATTAACATTATTCAACGCCGAATTGCAGAAGTTATCTCTACTCACATAATCGCATGGTTGCAATTTATGAATTACAATTACCATATATGGTTTTAATTTTAAACGTTTGGTGGCATTCCGGAACAAGTTTTGCAAATTCCCGATTCCTGTGCAAGCTTTCTCAGAGATATTTCCTTAGACTTCGTTCTAACTTTTCTCCGATTTCCTTGAGCTTTTCCTAAACCTATTCAAAAAATTAAGAACCACTTATCGTCACATAGCAATCACACGTGAAGATTTTGTGTACTAAACTGTACTGACATTTTGCATTATAGTAACACTAACTCACTATAACACTGGAACAGGTAGTCTCACAATCTACCAACCTCTGTACAACATAAACTTCGCGTCAACTGACGAGCCGGTACACGGAAGGAGAGAAGAGCCGGAACAGAACCGGTTAGAAACAGCGTAGGGCAGGGCAAGCAATTCCCCGTAATACTGCCACGCGTCGAAACGACGGCTCCGTAATAAACACTATCACTCTAAGGTCATCAGATAGGCTTAGGATGTAGCATATGGGATTGTCTATCGGAGGGGGACACATCGCCATTGTGACCAGCTTGACCTATTGTGACTACATCCCCCCGGGAGGCAGGGATGAGGTGAAGGAGCCGTAGGGGATCTAGGTTCGTAGATACACACACGGAAACGTGTATAACTCCCTACTATTTCCAGTTTGAGTACCTGCGCACCAGTAGAGGGCGACGAAGCGACCCTAATGGGCATGGGAACGTACCTAACATTCACGGGGAGAAATTGTTCCAAAGCGCAAGCATCCAGGCCATCTGCCCGGCACCGCTAGTACTGGGACCTGAAAACACACTCGAAACGTGAAAATGAGAGATAAAATTAAAGGAAATAGAAGGAAAGGAGAAATCGTGGTAGAATACACCACACTGGCATACGCCTAGATGACCACGGGAGCATCCGTGTTCAAAGTGCGCGGTCACCAGAAATTGAACGCGGGACCTCCGATTGTGGGCCACGACATTGCCACCTGAGCCACATCATAGCACCGCTCTAAAAAAAATGTAAGTTGATTACGGCATAACAATCCCAAGGTGCTAAAATTTAATTTTATAAATGAATATTAGAAATTGTAAGAAGCAATCAGCCACTTTTAATAAGAATACATATGCATAAATGCAGTAGACAGGTCGAGTGTTTTCCACACAAAGCAGGAAGTTTATTACAAACCCAACCTCCTCCATTCTTCCTTTTACTGCCTTCGTCTTCACATATGAGGCATTCAGTATTGTGGATGATATAGCAACATTTTCTGACCTGACGCTTTTCCCCCATTTTCCAATCTCTCAATATATGCCTTCTCATCGAATGTCCATAACCCTTTCGTTTTCACAGTTCTTCCTTAATTCGCTCTTTCTAATATATATTCATTGCTTATTTTATCTGTAATTTTACATGATGTTTTTCCCACACTCAGATTACAAATATATCAAGTAGTTTCTGTTCACTTCATCGCAACGTTAAAGTTTCCGAACTGCACAATGCTACAATTCACCCAGTACCCTTCATTAATCGCTTCCTTGTTTTTTTAAACCGTGGATCCTCAGAAGAGTTCTTGTTCTGAAAAAGCCTTCCTTTAGAACTAAAGACACTAAAAAGGTGTATGGGAAGCAAACGTTTAGTAATAAAGGTCAGCCTTTCAATTCTAAAAATACAAGTATCGAATTACTGAACTGTTTTAATGTTAAGTCTATGTGATTGACAAGGATTAACCAATCAAGGTTTTTCAATTATTCAGTTTTAATTCACTTTTAGTTTCAAATATTATTTCGTTTCTATCTCTAATAATCTGAAGTGTAATAAAGATTTAATTCAGCAGAGATAACATTCGAGTCTTCAACAAGTTTGTTTGAAAATTAACCACAACTTTTTCATATACATCCCGCTTATATAATACGCAGTCCACAAAATATGCCAGTACAAATGATACAGTGAAAACAATTCTCTCTCTAAAGATATATTGGGAGCAAATGCAACAGTGAAAATAACTGCCCCAACTATGTTATATTTATTCCCTAGCTGCGTAATTGATTCACACTATTTGCATGCTAATGGAATATTTTATTTAGTTTATAAGTTTCCGAATAATACGTTCTACAAAATGGATGTGATTGAAAAATAAACAACTGGAACCAATAACTATACCTGCCTGTTAAAATATATTAACAACTTCAATACCAGTAAAGCAACTCTAGGTTCTATAGACACCCAACCAATTTCCTAAACGTTAGCATGTCCAGCTAGTTATCATCGAATCGAGTATAATAAATTGCTTAGATAAGAGACTTTTCCGGGGGTTTCTCCAATCCTGGATGATGCTATACTTTATAGTCCTCAAAACCGCTAAACATACAATAATTTTGAAATAGCTATTTCATATATGTATATAAGTTGAAGTTGTTTGTTTGTTGTATTGTTATTTTTACGTTGTTATTTGCCCCACTCTTTGGGAGCCAATTTGAGGTAGGGTGTTGCTTCACGTATGGAAAGCCAATTTGAAGTAGGAGTTGTATTGTAGTTCAACTGTTGGGGAGCGGAACTTTACGTAGTTGCAACCGCACGTATGGTACCCGGTAGCCTTCGTCCCAAATTTAAAAATATGAAATTTTGTAATTTGACTGTTTCTTTAAATATTATATATTTATGTTTGCCTCGGCTGCGTCAGTATTATTGTTAGAGACATCGATTTCTTTGCAGGGAGTAGTGCGGCTAAGAATTTAGGCTTACACAGATTATACTTTTTACCTCACTACATTTATTAATCCTTGACACGATTTAAATAACACTTCACTGAAATAGAGAGCTATGAGATTCTTTTTATTAATTACTTGCACTTTTTAGCACGTAAATTATTTTCGTCTCACACGAATACGTATTGAATTTCTCGAGGACACATCTCGTGTCCGGTTAGGAACGCTGTCTACAGGCAACTGACATGATTTCTACCGCCTAAATTTGTAAATTTCTGTATTTTAAGTCTCTGATTGGCTATTCCTAATCCAATAGAACACTTTTATTAAACTTAAGCTTTTTTCTGGTTGTTGATTGGCTATTTTATAAACTGTCAAAAAATTACATTATTATTGCTCCAAGAATGACTAGCAGCATTATTACACTTCGTTACTCGTTATTGCCTCAAGGTTACCTCATTGTTAGCAACTTTTAACCTATTATTCTCACAGTTCCTACATTATTATATTACGTAATACATTCAGATAACATTATTACATGCATACATTAATATAAACATTTACAATGACTGTAATATACACTTTTTATATATTGTTACACACATATTGCTTTAAGGCGGGCTGTTATTATATTTCTTATTATATAATTTGACTAACATCATTTAAGTGTTAAAAATACTGCCTCAATGTAAACTTAAAAAACAAACAAATGTACGAAGGGAAGCTTTTCAAATGTGCTTAAAATGCAAATTGCTATAATTTCTGAAATACATGTTCGCCATAGCTGGTTTATTAAGTCAAAGAAACCTTTTATACAAAGTCTAGTTATGTCAGAAAGTTTTTATTTCATAATGTAGAAGACAGGGACCAAATATTTAGGGAAAAGGAATTGAAAACTAATTCTGGAAGTAACAAGATTGTTGAAATAGGATTCTTATTTTGGTTATTTAATAATTTTGTGAAAAAATTGTTATGAATTTCTTTACGTTCCTTTCTTCTACAGTAACAAAATTAACAACTTTGTATAATTTCTTTCTTAATGTTAGGGGAGACCAGCCCAGTAGTGTCCAATGCCAGTTATTCCGTGCTGATAATAAATGGCAGAAGCTCGTGGTGTCCACTGGATAAATAACTGTCTTTGTTATGAAAGACAAATTTTCCCTCTTTTTTGACCATTGTGTTAGAAGCTCTGGATGAGTTAAGGTGTATTGTGTATTAGAGCTATATGTTACAAACATTCTCACGCTGTTGCTGCTGCCGCCTTGTCTGGTGAGTAATTAAATAAGTATTTGTATCCATTTTATTTATCATTACATAGATTATGTATATACACAACAATGTGTCAGTGTAAAGGAATGGGGCGGTACAGTGACATCATGTACAGAGTGGACCATTTAAGTTGAGATTGCAGTATCTCCAAAACTAAATGTTATAGAAAGAAATGCCTTTCTTAAAAGTTGCCTGATATTATGGGGTAAAGTAAATGCCATTAGTCGTGTTTTATTTGGGCGACGTTGCGATGATCATTTTAGCGTCAATTTAAATTGGCTCTAATTATAGCTTTCAATTAAAAAACACAAATTGAACCCAAAATGTCCATAATAACGCTCTCCAAACAAAACACGACTATTGGCGTTTACTTCCCCCCATAATATCAAGCAACTTTTATTACATTTATTTCTACAGCGCTTAGTTTCGGAGATAATGTACAGTCTCAACTTAAAAGGTCCAGTCTGTAAATATATGTTTGACTTGCCTAGTACTGGACAGGAAACTAACTTGAGATTATTTTACGTGTCGTAAGTCTACGACACGGGACCACCGGCTTTACTTCCCTTCCGAAGGAATCCATGCTAAGGATTTTTACGCCCGAAAAAAAAATCATCGCCCTCCGCCGGATTTGAACCCGCGACCTTGGGAACTAGATGCTAGCATGGTAACCACTACACCACGGAGAATGACACAAGCTATAAAAGTATTTTGAAAATGCATCATCCTTTTATGGTGTTCCGTTTTTAATCACAAAAGCCTATAATTATATAAGCATCATTTCATGTAGTTTCTCTTTATTTAGAAACAAACATTAATTTATGTCTTTTCGATACTGGGAAACACCTTTAGAGATGCGTAATTATTACTAATGCTTTTCTTTGATTCTAACACTTAAACTCACTCGCTTTCATCAATTATCTTCATTAATACTGGTTCTAAATAGCATTAGGTTCATTATAATAGTAATGCATCACGTTCACTCGTCTACATTTTCTTAGAATTTTGAGAAAAACTCAAGTATACGGCATTGGGCAAGTTCACTCTATTGGATTGGATTGTGAAGCGGAGGGGATTCGGCAGCGATCCACGAATAAGGATATTGTACCGATACCCCACTTAGGGGAAAAAGGGATGAGGCAAAGGGAGACACCGGGCGACCGGAACGGCAATGGCAGAGTCCCTAAGTTTCCAGATATAGTAGCCCCGGCAGTTGGACAAGCAAACCGGGCTCCCACCCTACCCCACTAGGGTCCAACGCCCCCCGAGGGCGGTCCTTGTACGCCGACAACCAGCTGAAAAGGACGGGGAAAGTTCACGGAGAGCATCCTTTTCTCCTGATACGCTGTACCGAAAGTCTATTGTGAACACTTCCAATCCTTAAATAGACCAAACGGGTGATGGGTGAATGAAATGATTAATGGAACAAACTGGATGGACAGGAAATTCAGGGGTGTGAAGGAAACCACTCTAGCACGACCGGAAAACCCCGAAGAAACCTATGGTCAGTGTGGGCTGTCATGGGAGACGAATGTTAATGCTTAGTTTAAATCTAATAAAATGGACTTCGTGCTAAGACAAATATTGAGGTGAGTTGTAGCATTCATTTTATCTGTCTCAGCAATCGATACCACCACACTTGTTTGTTACTTCAGGCCGCCAAATTAATACTCAGTCGTTTGGCGATATTCACATATAAAGTTTAGGTTATTTAACATTTCATGATGTATTGGAAGAGGCACATCTGCAAACGATAAACATTTTCTTCTGTTTTAAGTTCTGTTGCCCTTTATTTCTCAAATATGCCACACTGGATATAAGCAGGATAAACGAAGCTATGTATCTTACCCTATTTTTACCCTGGAGGTGCTGCAGTGCATGGAGACGTAAAAGAAAATAAGGAAAAAAAGGGAGAGGAACCAGCTGCACAGCCATCTGTTAACGAGACGTCATTAAATTCTGTCAGTTCTTTGGAGAATCAATAACTATGAACCACAAGCAGCGTTTGTGTTCTAGTGGTATATCCACTAATGACCATGTGGACGTATAATACACGATGGATTACGTATTAGAGGGAAAACATTGGCTGGAAAAGAACCAATTTAAAAGCCATGGATTGGGCTCATCATAACAACAGCCCTCTTTAAACCTGTTGTTAGAAGATTAACTCTACTGTAATTGCAGCACATTCACTTTATGTTGATGCAAGGATTTTATATCACACCAGAGATTTCCCAGAGCAACCGTAAAATATATAATGGTTCCAAACCTATCTAAATATAAACAATAATAATAATAATAATAATAATAATAATAATAATAATAATAAAAATAACACTAATAATAAAACAAAAACCTGAAAAGTAGAATAAGACTGAAAAGTGCGATGTTATACATTCACATGACTTTCTCTAACTTCTATCTCTACTCTCTATTCTTACTATAGCTTATTTTTCTCTCTATTGTACTTTAATCCATATAAACCATTGCTTAAATAGCAGCATTACACATTCGTTATAGATACAAATGCAACAGAGATAATCAAATGTTTTACAACTGGACGGTATACGCTGCCTTAAAATTCCAAAACTGTTTCCATAACATCGCGAGAAACAGCTGAATCTCCACAGAGGTTGAAGGGAATGACCAAGTATTGAACAATTAAAACCATTAAAAACGGATATCTCAGAAATAGCTCGTCACAAAAAAACTTACTTCAAATAAATTGTGTATTATAAACAGATCTACATTTTGTATGTAGTACGTTTAACGTTTACCAGTTACGCAAGATTATACAAAGTTCTTTCCGAATTTAAAGGATTCCATAGGCTATTCGCAGACAATTCAAGATATACTTCATATTTACCATGTAAATATCTTTAATATATGGTATTTTAATCCAAACCTTTGGAGCCAGTTTTCAGAAAATCAAAAATATAGAAAATCTTCCGTGTAAAGGATAGTTTGGGGTTGGGAGATTTTCGGAAATCCTTGTGACGCATCTTTGAAAGTTACTAAACCTGAATAACAACTTTGGTACTTATCCGATTTTCGTTTTTGAATTACGCTGTTCAGATACACGCACATGCGTACTTTTTTCTAAAAATTCTATTTTTAATTCAAAGGGCCTCAAAACAGGAATTTTCGGTGAAATTTCCATATCGTATTTTTGGATGTAATATTCTACCTTATCTATCTACTAGGTACATGGTAGATAAAGTAAAAACTTAATACCACATCCGAGATTAAACCATGCTTCGACATGTTGTGCTGCTGCTCTAACCATCTGAGCTATCATGGCATATTAATGTCCTATCTGACATTTATATTTTAAATTAAAATGCTGAAAGTCATTATTAGTTATACCCTGGGTTTAGCAGTAATAAGCAGAGGAATTTCTAAGCGCTAAAGCCAGGGCGAAAGGAAATAAACTTGAACTGTGGCTGGACTTCAGGCAGGAACGTCGTAACCGTCACCATCATCCCTCGACAGTCTGTTGACAACATTCACCAGATCGTTTACCTGCCCGTCAGTGACCCTTGGCCGCTGTAGTTTACACTCTTTGTTTTCGCACACGTTTTGAGTGCAGATAACTTGAAGATAGCTGCTTAAGAATTTCTATGCCTGGTAACAAGTAAGGTTAGGCAATACTTGAGTAAACAAACACCTCAATGAATGGAGTTGACACATCGCACCTCGACCCAAAGTGATTACCACCACCACCTCCAGGAGGAACGGTCACACCGGCAGGCTGCTAAGAGAAGGCTTCCCTCTGGCGGAACCGGGGAGAACTCGACCCACCTAAGGCGGATCAAAGAAGGCTGCCATTTTGCAGGGCTGAGAAGAAATTTCCAACAAGCAAGCATCCACACCATCTCTTCGACATTGACCGACACTGCACTACCCCTAAGCCTACCTGAAACACGAAAGAACATTGATAGAAAATGAAGGATAGAAAATTCGTGGTAGACGAGATATACCCACAGCATTCGCCTTGCCAACCAGAGAACACCGGAGTCGCCGGCCCGGGAATCGAACGCAGGACCTCCCAAATGCGAGCCTTGCATAATACTGAGGACCATCTCGCTCGGTAAGGATATGCATTTTAGAGCCCATGTCTTGGTCTATACTACAACTTCTCAAAATACGAATACATTTTTTTAACACCTGGTACATTAAGAACTCGTGTTATACACAACGAGTCAATTCTGTTTATTAGTCTACTAATGTATTAGAACTACCGCTGAACTATGCCAATATTGATTCCTCTCCAAAGCAGTTTCATTTAACTTGCAATAATATGTCTGCTTCTGACGAAATATGTGGATGAAGCAGTGAGACCTTTCCGTTAGTATTGATAAGCTTTTACGTCATCATAGCGCGAAGTAATCGCTTTGTTATACGTTGATTTTTCATGGATGAGTAGTGACAATAGGCGCATTTTGCAGCCCTTCGTTTGCACATTAATGTTGGCCATGTTAACTTAAAATAAAGCACAACTTAAATCTAATATGGATTTTCTAACATGGTGCCACACAAAATCGAATCGCAATATATACAGTTAATAATTACAACCCAATACAATTACATTAATTAACAAATGTCAATGTGAAACAATTTGAAAATTCTTTGTATTCACAAGCAAACATAAAGCATTAGTTACCATTCAAATGCTGTACATCATATAATGTTTCAAATATTAATTTACATACAAGCCGGTTCAAAAACAGAGTGAATTTCCACATATTGGATATTAACAAGGCGGGTGTTTTTCATTATCGTCATCCATAAACGTAAAATGTAACGGGGAGATGCAGAAATAAGTACATGCATGATTTATGACAAATATAAACGGTTGTAATTTTGTCGCGAATTTTCGCGAAAATTAATCGCTTCTACAAATGTTTGCAATAAAAATGAAAAAATGGCATTTTTAAAAAAGTGTATACGTTTTGAAGATGTTAGTTGGAACAGAATAGAATTCATTTCGAATGGTACATTAGGCCAAAAATTAAGACTATGTTGTTATTGTATTTTATACCTGCAGGATCATTCATGACAGTTGACAGGGTTTTGTTGAGCTTTTGGAAACTGTTAGAAGTTAATTTTGAAGTTGAAGTATTTTTTGCTACAGAGGAAAAATAACTGACCGCGAGTAAACTAATAGAAATAAACAGAGGGAAATGTCACCATAGGCAGTGTACGTGATCAACAATCGTTAAAAAATGACAAAGCCATTGTCTATGACATAAAACATTTTCACGAAATTTTACTGTATTTTTAACTATAAACAATTTAACCGATAAAACATTAAAATCTTCCGGGCTGGAAAGCCGTGGTCTAAGGGTAAAGTCACTAGCACCCGACGTTTCGGTCAACTCTTTGGTTGCCATCTTCAAGGTCATAGTCAAGCTGTCATGGATGTTACAATCTTGAAGATGGCAACCAAAGAGCTGACCGAAACGTCGGGTGCTAGTGACTTTACCCTTAGACCACGGCTTTCCAGCCCGGAAGATTTTAATATTTTATCGATTAACTCCGGCCGTGAAAGCCTTCGCACTTATTTACTCTAACGTTTGAAAGCGGAGGTTCTACGGTTTAAAACCTACGTTTTAAAAGGTATCTTAGCGCTTAGCCAATTTTTAATATTAGTTGTATACAATATGACTACTATGTAGCACATTTTTACTTTCTCTACTACGTATAGTAAGTAGGGGAAGTATTGCATTCCACCCAAAATTTCGATACCGAGATTTCACCGGAAATACATGTTTTGAGACCCCCTGAATCCAAAAAAACATTTTTGGAAACATGTCCGTGTGTGTCTGTGTGTCTGTCTGTGTGTGTGTCTGTGAACAGCATAACTGAGACACGAACAGTCGGATAAACACCAAACTTGATATTTGGGTTCAGTATCGTCCAAGGATGCGGCACGAAGGTTTTCAAGAAAATACCCCTACCCCAGAATACCCTTTACATAAAAGATTTTTCGAAAATTTTAATTTTCTCAAAAATGGCTAACGATGTTGATTAAAATATCATATGTTTAAGATAGTTTTATGACAAATAAAATGTATATCTTGAATTTCCTGGGAATGTCTCCAAAAGTATTCTTTATTGTGAACGACTTTTGCATAACTGGTAAATCATAAGAGATAGACAAAATTTTACTACACAAAAATGTAGATCGCGTTAAAATAACCAATTTATGTCATACATTTTGTTTTGTTGAGTGAACCATTTTCGAGATATTAATTGTTATTCTCTTAAATTTTTCAATACTTATTTTCTCAAATGGGAATTCGTTATTCATTTTTTTGTCTTGGATATGCAAAGAATATTAATCTGTGGGAAAGGGAATGGTGCTGCACCTAGTTATTAAGAGATATGTATGTGCTTAAAGGCCACTGTTTTTCTATATTGCCCTTATAAATATATATTCCCCTAACATCTACAAGAAAATTAGCAATAAGAGAGACTCTGCAAATGTTTATCTCGATTAACATGAAGCATATGGAGAATAAGCGTTTGTAAAAATAGTTTGTACAAGAGTAGAGAAAGTCATGAGAGTGTAACACATCAGATTTTTGTATTCGTGTACCTGCTGCAACTACTTTGGACTGCCTAGAAAATCCTATCATAAGTGCAATGAAGTCAATGATAAACACGCTTGCATTAAGGGTAAATCTACCATTTGATACTTGTGATTGGAGACAATCAAAGCTTAAGTAATTCCAGGCTCAGGGAATTACATCTATGGCTGTAATTCAGCGGAATTCAACTCAAATATCTTGAATATTTCTGTTCCAAGATGTTTCTAGGTATTTATGTTATTATGCTATGAATTATTATAAATGTGGAAGCAATTTCATATTCATATTGATTATTCTCTTCAGTCAGAGTTCCGTAACAGGAGAATGAGATCACTAGTTTTGTAAGGGGACATACGCGATAGCTAATAAGTATAGAGAAATAGTGATATATAAATATTGGAAATAACAGTACCAATTAAGAATCAATGTTAAAGTATTGAGAATAACTTGAATGTTATATCAACCTATAATACAGCTATAATAGTGAACAGGCGAGCTAGCAATTAGGGATTAAAGTCCACAAGCGCAGATACACTAATGCATACAGGATTCAGGCTAAACCCCAGAAAATAGAAAGAGGGGGCCCAGAACAGAAAGAGAGAGAAATAGTGGTCCAATTCCTGGAACTAGAGGGAGTTGGTGAACAAGTCATCAGGACATCAAGACGACTTTCAAAACCTGCACATATTATTCTCATAGAATGCTAGGTAACCTACCTAAGAACCAATAGAAATAATTGTAACAAATAAAGGCGCGAATTCTGGCGCCATAAAGGAGAACAGATAAAAAGGGAGGGAAGCTTCGAGTTTCCTCACTCTTCATTCATTCTCCATCACCCCAGATACTGTTACACTTGCTACAGTCGTCGAATTCAACACTGATGTGATTAAATTACGCAGTCAGGCGGAAGCTTCTGCGTGTATGTGAGTGGAAATATCGTGTGACGCATTACATAGGTCTACAGAATAATTTCAATAGCAGCGGGAAGAGGTAAGATGTAAAGATTTACAGAAATCACAAGGAAAATTGCTAGCCGCATGAGTAGGCATCAACCAAAGTTTAAGGGAAATCAGTATATCATTTGCCTTCACCTTCAAAATCCTTGAGGTCACATCATCAAACTAGCTAGCATAGGAAATTCTCCTCAGCTCTCCAACTAGCAGCCGGCGCAGAACATCTAAAACTACGGACTCCAGACTCTACACCCGCTACAGTTTAAAAGAATAATCTGGTGTGTTGCGTTCACAAGTACTTGCTCTATTCCCTGTAATTTATTTCTATATATCTTCTTGAATTTATTGTTTAGTCTACTTTACGTTAATCGAAATAAACGCTTACAGAAATGTTTTCATTACACATTTCGTTGTAGGCACAAACAGATACAAGAGATGCACTAGTCAAGTATTTTAAAAACGGTTTGCTATACGCTGGCCTTAGAATGCAATACTGCTTCCATCGCATCCAAGAAACAGCTGAAGACTGAAGGCACTTCAAAAATAACAATTTAACGGAGAAATAAAACCTAAAATAATGCATGTATTTGAAATGGCTGATGCCTCAAAGAAAGTTACTCAATTTATTTAAAATATTTTAAGGATATCTATTGTTTCATGTAGTGCGTTTTATTCTATCTCTTAACGTTTAGGTACCAGTTATGCAAAATTATGCAAATCTCCTTCCAAATGAAGAGGACTTCTCAGACTATACCTGGAAAATTTAAGATTTAAATTTGTCATTTAAATACTTTAAAAGAATATAAATTTAATAATGATCCTTATAGCCACTTTGAGAAAATCGAAAATTTGAAAAACCTTCCATGTAATGTGGCAGTATTTTTAACACTTAAATGATTTCAGTCAAATTATATAATATATAAATTCAATTACAGCTTGCAATTAAAGCAATATGTGTATGTAGCAATATATAAAAATGCATGTAACAGTCATTGTATATGTTTGTATTATTGTATCCATGTGTAATAATGTTATGTGAATATATTAAGTAATTTAATAATGTAGGAGCTGTAGAAATAGGTCAAATCTTGCTAACAATGAGGTGACAATGAGGTAATCTTGAGGCAATTATGAGTTTGAGAGTTTGCGTGTTACTTGTGATTCTTGAAAGCAATAATGTAATTTTAGTAACAGTTTATAAAAATAGCCAATCGACATCCAGAAAAAGCTTTAGTTAAATGAAGGTATCCTATTGGATTAGGAATAGCCAATCAGAGACTTGAAGTACAGTAATTTACAAGTTTAGGCGGTTGAAATCAGTTCAGTTGGTAGCAGACAGCGTTACTAACCAGACGCAGAAAGTGTCCTCAAGAAAATTAATACGCATTCGTGTGAGACGAAAAAATAGTTTACGTGTTAAAAAGTGCAAGTAATTCATAAAAGAATCTCACAGATCTTTATCAGTGAAGTGTTATTTAAATCGTACCAGTATTAATAAATGTAGTGAAGTAAAATTAAAATCTGTGTAAGCCTACATTCTTCAGTCGCACCATAACCCTGATAAGAGAAACGTGTCTCTAACAAATACTGACGCAGCCGAGGCAAACGTAAATATATACATAATATTGAAAAAAAAACAGTAAAAATACATTTGGGGCGAAGGCTACCGGAAACCATTTACTATACGTGTAGTTGCAACTACTACAAGTTCGGTTCCCCAACAGTTGAAATACAATACAACAAAACACCAACTTCAAATTGGCGTCCAACGTGGGGCTAATAAATACAAACTTCAGCAATGAGTATTTAATTTGGAAGAATTTTCTTAAAAATCTTCGTGTCACATCTTTGAAGGATATTGAATTTAAATAATAGGAACTTTCGTATTTTAGTTATGCTGCGCGCGCAGCATAACTCAAGGATTCAAGAAGCCTCAAAGTATGCTAATCCGGTGAAATGTCGATATAAAATTTTTGGGTGGAATATGAGGTTTACTTTAGAAACTAAACATCATATCTACATATTGTGTAAATGCCTTAAGGCGTAGCAAATCCAAACAATCTCCTGTATACTGACGTGCATAGAATGTGGCCCATAATGAAACGGAACTGGTTATGTTGGTGCTGACATAACATAGCCCCACCTACTACCCGCGTGACCACCTCTGTTTTCAAGTATAATTGACAGTGTACTTTGGCTTCCCCAAAGTATGGATAACTGCCGAAGAATAACATTACAACTTAAACATTATATTTTCATGCTACAGTACCTTTTTATTGCCGTTTAGTAGCAGTAAAAACTTAACCTATGTCTCCAAGTCGCTGATGAAAGCTCTCATATATGTAAATGCCGCAGTTGTTCGGTTTAACCAGATATGCAAATAGTTCCTCACCCCTTCCTCTAAAGGTCGAATTATTTGTAAATAGTTTAGGTTTTCCTAGAGTACCAATCATAGCGAAATTCTTTCATAAAGGCGGTGTCTACCACACCTTCATTCCGCATATACTATAAACATAGTTCATTGGTTAGTTTTACGCCCTGAATTGTTGTTCAGGCCAGTCAGGGACGGAGTCAAAAGTTGGTTACCTGAAAGTAGAAACCCTATGGAGAGAAAAACCCTATGGTGATCTAGGGGAATGGTCCACGTTTTATGCCTGGGTGTGTACATGGTTTACATTGCATAGATAGTTAAAATTTGGCCGATCCAGATGAAGAACTGTTTAGGTTTCCTTGCAATTGGCTTAAATTAACTTCATTTAAATTTACTATTGATGATATTACCTGGCCTTCATCACAAAACTTAAATAGCATTTAGCTTTATCCTCTATTCGTACGAAACGGTTTATGAAAGCCATCAGAGTTTTCCATGTTTGTATGCCTTCCCTTGAGAGTTCACAGACCACGTCACAAGCAGATATTTTCACTCGTTTATTTTGCATAGTCGACAGCCACTGTTAATTAATAATCCTTTCGCTCTCAACCGGCTGTTGTTTTGTGTTTAAAACTATGAAACTGCGGGCCACGTCTTCATAATAGACTGTACAGAACGCCTATCTAAATTTGAATGCTCGATATCTAAAAATCATCGTCGAAATAAAAAAAAACTGTGCTTTTAAGGAGCACGAAATTTATTAACTATTTGCTTTACCGTGGTGAGGGCGTTATCGATTTTTGGAGAAAGACACCGTAATGCGGCACAGAAATACAAAGTTTGAATTTATTCTCAAGCAAACAATGAGTATGGAGTGATGAAGGTAGCTTCAGCAGATTAAGCTCTACCCAGAGAAAAATCTACAGCTGTGCAAGTAAAATAAGCTGATAAAGCATATTCGCATGACCATTTCTATCAAAAATCATTAATTATTTTATACAGCGTATAGAAATTATTCTTAGGAAATCTTATTACGTTCTCTTTCAAGTACATAGTAAGTAGAGAAGATATTGCATTCCTTCCAAAAATTCGATATCGAGATTTCACCGTAAATACATATACTGATACCCCAAAATCCAACAAAAGCATTTTTATAAAAAGATCTGTATGTATGTGTGTGTGAACAGCGTAACTCCAAAAGGAAATGTTGGATAAATACCAAACTTAGCATTTAGGTTCAGTACTATCCAAGCAGCGACACAAGCACTTTTAAGAAAATCCCCACCCAAAACCATGCCTTACATGGAACATTCTTCAAAATTTATCATTTTCTAAAAAATGGCTCTAACAATTTTGATTAAAATCCATATATTATAAGATATTTACATGACAAATAGAATATATATCTTGATTTGTCTAGGAATAGCCTATGAATTCCTCTTCATTCGGAAAGAATTTGGTATAAACATGTACAACCAGTAAACATTAAGCAATACTAGGGATATGCAAAACAAAACAAAAATTAGAGCTCTTTGTAACTTCGTTTCATTCATTCCAAATAACTTTAAATGGTATTGATATTTCCGACATATCTATTATTAATTGTTCGAATTATTCATTACTTAGCCATTCATTTTCTTGAAATTCTGTCAACATTCAATTGTTTCTCACGACTGCATGGGAACCGTATGGAATTCTAAGGCAGCATATGACATCCAGTTCTTAAGCATTCGACTATCCCTGTTCTCTTTTTATCTATAGCAAAATGTGTAATGTACGTATTTCTGCAAAACATATTTGGATTAAATTATAGTAGATAGAAAACTAAGCTTTAGTAAGATTAGTTTGTATACCAACTAACAAACGATATAGGGTAGTGAAAGATGTGAATGTATCACATCAAGTAGGTAGAAAAACAATTTGATGTTAATGGAAATAAACCTCTGCAGAAATAGTTTCATTATACATTTCGTTGGGACACTGAATCCACAGTAAGGTGTAAGATAGCTTTAAAATCACAGTCTTTCCATGACATGACGGGGAAATAGACTAGCGACAGCAGTTTAAAACATGACAAAGTAGTAACCAGTAATACTGTATATCTCGGAAATGGTTGACACCACAAAAAGGTTATTTGAAATAAATTGGCATAACGTTACACAGAATAACATAAAAAGTCCTTCCGAATGAAGATATGAGTAGTCCATTGTCTAAACTGACAATCTCAAATTTCTTTTGAAAATGAGTTGGGTATGGCATCGACTATTCTACTACTAAATAATGTGAGAGAAGATTGTAGGCAAAGCTCATGAACTACGAGAGCGACACATTTTTTTTTAAAAAAGTTCCCTTGTTGTGCCCAGTCATTTTTTATATATTTGACAGCTATTTTCTAATGTTTTGTGAGTTGATTGCAGCGTAGTTTGTTCGATTTGCCCTAATAGCTTGTTAATTATTATCATTTAAAGACTTTGTGTTCAGCCAATTATGAATTTAACTTCAGAAGATTTCGGGAGTATGATTTTTTACAATTTTAAATCGTCTTTAAGCCTAAACAACTGAAAATTGGCTTAGAAATTGCATTCAAGCAAAAAAATTAAATTATTGTTATAAATGTCTGTTTACTGCAAATTTCTGGAAAAGTCGCGAAAAACGCCAAAAGGAAAAAAATAATAATGTCGCAATGCAATATCGCATACAGCAAAACTAGCAACCGGTCAGGACAATGGACCCTCCACTATACAGCCCTGACCTAGCACCTTGCGATTTATTTTTCTTTTTTCCTTTCTTTGTTCCTAAAATTAAACATAAAATACACGGTACCACCTTTTCGTCATCGGATGAAGCAGTGGAACATTATAAAATCCTGGTTTCTGAAGTGCCTCGAAAGAGTGGCAGCACTGATTTAAGGACAGTTTTCATCGTATGCAAACATGTATTGATGTTAAGATGCAATATTTTGAAAAACAATAAAATAATTTAAAATGTTAAAATTAATCCATGTTTGACTTTCTAAAAAAATATTATTATAATAGCTACCTATTCATACATAACCAATTAAGCATTATAGGATGGTTATTTGGAATGACAAGAATTGAAAAATACGATGTATTTTATAATTCCATTGAATGTGTGTTTTGAATAAGTGTTTTCTCTCTCCTGCAAAACTATAAAATGGTTAGGTAATTAGTTTTGATTCATTTTATTATATATGGTACATGAATCAAGATAATAAAGGCCAGTTTTGAGAATATTGTAACGATACTTTGTGGGATTCGATGCACAAGGGGGAAGTTACATCAGATTTTATGAAGTGGTGTTATTGGAAAAAACCGAGCAACGGGGACAGCAGTTTGCTGATGTAGCGTGGCGAAGTGTATTTGTTGACCACGACCGTAGATCAGCGGTCTCTCTCTCTCTCTCTCTCTCTCTCTCTCAACCGTCACGCTGCCTATAGAAGACACACTTCTATGTTAACCTTGGGGCTCGAACCCCGATCTCGCACGGTTTAATTTAAGTAAGTACTTCAAGATCTACCGTAATTCTCTACAGGTGAGCGAGTGAGTGTGCTTATTTGCTTCTTCAGCTCTCGCACCGGGGGGGGGGAGTACCATCAGATGGTTTCAAACATAAGACGTGCAATAAAATAGTTTTTGTAGAGCCTGACGCAGCTCCTAATTTAACACTACATCACTTCTCGATGGAATCCCTAACGCGGTATCAACCTACCCGAGCCTACTATACCCCTGTTAGCAACCCCCACGGGGGTTTGCTATAATATAAAAAAAATGGAAACCCACTCTTGAAAGTCTTCTTGTACATCTTGGAAGGATGCGGAATTTAAATACGAAGTATGTAGTATTTATTGAAGATTCCGTTTTGGGTTATGCCGTTCACAGACCCACACACATTTGGACCCTTTTACAGAAATGTGTTTCTTATCCAGGATACCTTAAAGCGTGTATTTCCGGTGAAATCTCGACATAGATTTTCTTTGGTGGAATATAATACTTCCTCTTTCCTGCTTTAGTTAGGTGGTCAAGAAAGTAAAAGTTCAGCTTTTAGACAAAAAAATTATAAAACTTATGCATTTATTGCAGAGAACGATACAAGTGTTATATACATGAACTTGGGGTTTACTATTAATAGAGGCGTTGCAAAACCTGGCAAATGCGCAGCTTTAGATGGTTACAGTTTAGTGTTTATCTAAAAAAAGATATTTTTCGTCAGCTTTTTAAAGATAAACCATCAACACCTGTAATAAGTAAATTTTCTGTATTAGGTTTCTGGAAATCTTTGGTTTTGTCACAATTAGGATCGTTTATCTCACCATTTCAATTGCTGCATAACGCTTTGTTTGAATCAAAATGTTGCTTGAAAACTAACAGACTCTCAGGTTTCTTCATATCAATTCCTTGAACAACAAGGCACCATCCTCTCTCTCTCTCCCTCTCCCTCTCATACACACACCCCCCCTAATGTATGTTTCATAAATCTGAAACAGCACTACTTTCATGGTACAATGATTTTCAATATTGCATTTTACGGAAAGGTAGAATCAGACGACTGAAAAAGTCAATGCCATAGCCGGGATTTGAACCACGGATCTCCCGGTCTCCGTCCGCTTGCTCTAACCACTGAGCTACCATGGCAACTTGCCAGTACGACATTAAATTCTCCAACTGATTCGCATTTTCCCGCAAACCACAAGGAGCTCTCAAATTATATTGAGATGACATACCCCAATGGCGAACTACAATGTTGTAAGTGCTTTAAGTCCCGGGCTTCATAGTTTCAACTACTATTAGGTCAATTAATTCCATTGCATTTTCCTACATTTATAACAAGTCATTGTTTTATGTTCGTTAAACGAACGCATTTGACAATTGATGTTTAGAGTGTATTAGTAATGGTCCAAAGTTCTTAAAATAAAACATAATAAAACTGTATGCCTTTGGTAAAGGGCTTTCATTTCTAAGGGGATAAATGAAGGCACAAAACGTATGCATGATCTGTAATAGAACTAATGTTTCCAGAAATCAAAAGAATGACGTTTGCACCTTATAACTTCCACAAGCACAGACGAAAATAATTACTATAGCTTCTTAAATACTGATTCGCTTTACAGAGAATGGAATATTTTTAAAACAAAAATAAACAAATTTATGTACTAAATTCACTACGTTTCTCTACCAACTATGGTTTATTTTTTTATTTTCTCCAAACTATTCTTACAAAAGCTTATTTCTCCATCTACTGCCATGTTACTCAGGTTAAACGTTTGCAAAAATAGTTTCAACACACATTTCTAAACAGCGGGAATAGTGGAAGCCGCATTGATAGCCATGTGTTTAAAGTCTGGTCACTATGGCTTTAAAATTCCATACTTCTTCCATGACATCGCGAGAGACAAGTGAATAGCGATGGAAATTAAAAATATATATATATATATATATATATATATATTAGGATGTATTGAACAATTTAAATCAATATCAACGAATAATTCGGAAATGGCTGATGGCGGAGAAAAAAGATATTTGAAACAAATTGTGTGTTTTAAAGATATCTACTTGTCGTGTAGAACGTTTTTGTTTATCTGTTAAGGTTTACCTGTTATAGAAAATAATACAAAACTCAATCCGAATGAATGGTCTACACAGGCTATTCCCAGAAAATTCAAGATACACATTTTATTTATTTATAAACATCTTAAACTATGGTATATTAATCAAAATCGTTAGCCATTTTCTAGTAAATCGAATATTTCTAAAAATATTTCATGTAAAGGGTAGCTTAGGGATATTTTGAACATCTTTGTGTCGCTTCCTTGTAAGATTCTGAACCTAAATACCAAGTTCCACATTTATCAGCCCTTGTATTCAAGGGCCTTAAAACGTGTATTTCCGGTGAAATCTCCATATGGAATTTTTTGTGGAGTGCAATATGTTCTCTGCCTACTACATACATGATAGAGAAAGTAAAAATCGGTTTTGAGCAAGGCACTTCTACATTCTCCTAAAAATGTTTTGTGGCGGTTGGAAGAAATCACTGGAAAGTGATTAGCAAAAATGTGCATGGCCTGTGATCATAAGGCATTTATCTGCGTAATATCAGCACCAGAGTAACGTGACTCTTAGAAAAACAGGAGAAACGGTAGCTGTTATTTATTTTGCTACTAATGTATTCCAGCACCGTTATATAGGAAACGCCGTAGTTTTAGACTTTCCGCACGACGCTGATGTAAGAGTAGTTATCGCAAGTACAGGCGTAAGGAACATTGCTGATACAACACGTAATGAGAACTTGCCAGTATATGAAAGAAGAGAAAAGAATAAAGTAGAATATTCCATTAGTGAACCCCGTTCGTTCAAGTGAATATTTAACTCTGGGTAATGCAGCAATAATATAATTTGCATTTTAAACTAGACTAGCATTACATCGAAAAAGTTGGTGCAGTACGTATACTGCAGTATTCGAATGAATCAGACAGTTTTTTCCATAATCCGATGTCTGTCCATAGCAAACACTTAAGCTGCATTTTCTTTAAAGTGCATTTTATTTTGAGTAGCTTTTATACTCAAGTGTATGACAACCTGAAATATTATCCAGAGTATGTTTATATTATTTTATTTATTAAATGGTTAGATTTACAAACCTTTTGCTTATACTTTAACGAAAAAAACATTCTTTGTGAACTCTGTTTTGAGTCCCAGCATTGCTTCATACACTTGTTACTCAAACGCCATCTGTTGACACACATGTGCAAGATCTCGAATTAAAAGCCTTTGGTTACCGCAGCTGCCGCCAGGAGACTAGATGTGGCACTTGAAACAAAAATCGAAACTGGGACCTGTTGCTTATGCGCGTTAACGGCGTTGCGCACAATAGGAAGGAGGGTGGGGAAGTTTTAGCTTGACCGTATCTTTGATAAAGGCATTGTTTCTGCCAAGAAATGAAATTAATACAATTACGAATAGCATAGGAGCAATATTCACATATAAGTCTTTTAGAACAATTTCCAATATTAAGGGAACTGGGAAGCGTAAAATTTGACATTTTCTACTTTTGTTTGAGAACTATTTTGCAATTATTTTTGATTCAGAATAGATACTGTTCTTTTTTGTCATTTAAATACACTGTGCGTCGGTTTAAACTTTGATGTTCCACTCCCCTTTTGTGAACAGTTTTAAAATGCCAGCGCGTTTTCTTACAAAGTGCATCACAGGCTGCATCTAAAGAGTGCCAGATCAAAAGACATAAAACTGCAAATCAAGTGGCAAAATAGCATGTCCATCCTCTCTAATGTACAGTTAGTCATATGTCTGAACTTAAACTTCAATTGCAATTATCTGAAAACTAAATTTTTCCAAATTCATGTTCCTTTTCTCAAAAACTATAAACGCTTTAGCAAACTCTGAACAATTATAATTTTAAGTATAATACATTTTAAAAAAATTCAGATTTTACTTAAATTTAGATTCAATTTGATTCAACTTCTTCACAGAAAAAAGTGTACAACCATACATACTGTTGCCTGAATTTTCTCAGTTCAGTGTTAAGGTCTAGAATGTCTTCATATAAAGCAAAACCTTTGACACACTGCTTCAACGGATTTCCGAGAAAAAGGAACCTAAACATATCAAATGTTATTTATTTTTTATTTTATTATTTTATGAATCTTTTTTTTTAAATTTTTTTTCAGTCAAATTGCAAAAGTTTGATAATTTCAAAACGACGCAGTATATATGCTGACAATGCCATAATTCCTTTCTACATTTATTTCTAGATCACATCCAGTGATATCATGCTTTATGGGTTAGCTGCATGCCCATATAATGATTAATTTTTCAGTTCACTGAAACAAACGTTTGTTATGATTGCATTCATAATTAAAAAGGATGAGTGAATCTATTGTTACTTTTTCTTTATCTTTTTCTTATGGAAGTACAGGAATTATTGTAACCCAACGAAAAATTTTAAGTGGGCGAGTATAAAATAAATAGCTTTATTTATGGATGCCCTTTAACTACTATGGTTTAGAGCCCCATTCTGTATTGGGCGTGAAAGACAGGCCTCTTTGTCAGGCTTGAGGTTCTTTTATGTGCCGTTCTATCGGGATGTACAGGCTAGCATGATACACCTAGACCATGTAAGACGACTCTGTGTGTGTGTGTGTGTGTGTGTGTGTGTGTGTGTGTGTGTGTGCGCGTGCGTGTATAGAATAACTAAATCCAAAATTCGGATAAACACCAAACTTACTTTTGTTTAAATTCAGTATCTTCGAAGGATGCGACACAGATTCTTCAATAACGTCGCTCACCCCATATTAAACTTTATTCCTTTATTTACTCCAAAGATTGTAACGATTTTGAATACAAGCCATGAATTTAAGATATTTGCATAATGAATAAAATGTGTGTTTTACATTTTCAGTGATAGTCTCTGTGCTCTTCATTCTGGACGAATTTCTAATATCTTTTAATTGGTAAACTATAACAACAAGTAATAAAATGCATATCTCATCCACACACATTTATTTTGAATAATAACCATTTATTATGTGTTTATTCCAATGGATTTGGATTTTAACATACTTTATCATACTAAATCGCCATTCTTGTATTTCTCGAGAAGTCATTTAAAGAGTACAAAATTTTAAAACCAGTATAGCTACGCGCTTTTTAAAAATTTGACAAGCACCTCAGCCTCTTTTCTACTACGTATAATGTAATAATTTCTGCAAATTACTTTGATTAACATGAAATGGCTGGAAAACAAACTTTGTAGTAAGTTTGTAGAAGACATAATAAATGATAATAGCAAAAACGATCATGTAAATGCAGAATATTGCCATTTTTTACTGTTGGTGATAACGCTGAACCCCTGAATATAACTGATTACCCTAAATATAAACCCCAGCATCTTTCACGTTAACTTATCAAAATTTACTTCACTAAACAGTGAAGAGTCACAGTTGAAAAACTGGACAAAGTCACACTACTATATCAGTGAACTTGTTAACTTGGAAGGTATGCGTCTTCATCCTCTAAAATTTTCTTAAATAGTCTATGAGGTAATAGGTCATGAAGCTACCAAATTTAACGTTGGCAGGATAGGGCTTTTAACCTTCCCTTGTGCACCAGCTTCTTTAACCCCTCGGCATAGAGGGACTTGAACCAGTTGGTAACGCCCTTCTGACTTCATTGTCGATTTGAAATCGTCGTCCGCCCAGCCATCGTTTCAAATGCAAGAAGAGGAAATAGTCGCTTGGTGCCAGGTTGGGACTGTACAGAGGGTGATCAAAACGTTCCCAACGAAACTCTTGAATCTTCTCTTTGATTTTGGCAGCGGTGTGCGGGCGTGCGTTGTCGTGCAGGAGGATGATGCCAGATGACAGTTTCCCGCAAAATCGATTTTAGATCGCACGTCTCAGTTTGGTAAGCGTTGCGCAGTATACGTCAGCTGTAATTTTTTAACCACGGTCCATGAAATCAATCAAAAGGACGCCCTCTTTGTCCCAAAACTCTATAGCTCTCATTTTTCGATTCGCGTACAGCGATTGCTTACACTTTTTGGTTTAGATGAACCGGAATGGCGCCACTGCATTGACAGTTGTTTTGATTCTGCGTTGGTGTACGCTATCCAAGTCTCATCGCCCGTAACAATGTGGGAAAACAAAACATTCCCATCTTGTCTATAGCGCTCCAAAATCTGTCGTGCTTTATGCATTCGTTGCTCTTTGTGCTGACCGGTGAGCAGTTTAGGCACCCACCTCACACAGTTTCCGATATCCAAGCTGTTCAGTGACTATCCTGTAAAGTAATGTTTGAGGAACATTTCGGAACTCTTCAGCCAGACCGCTAATCGTCAAACGCGATCACTTCGAGTTTTTGGTTAACTTGTTCAACCATGTCGTCCGTCCGAATACTGGCCTACCACTCCCTGTTCATCGTGCACATTTGTGCGACCATTTCGAAATTCTCCACACCAGTGTCGAACCTGTTTGTCACTCATTATGTTCGATCCATACACGAGGCATAACTCACGATGGATGTCCGCAGCTGACAATCATTTTGCCAGCCAAAATCTAATCACACCGCGCACTTCACAACTGGAGGGATCTACGATTGTGGCGGACATTACGAACTGCTCTCACCGACTGGCAAACTTCTACTGCGTCACACCAACGCTGTCGTCCTCCGTGGACTAGTGGTACCGTGATAGCCTCTAGTTCCTAAGGTCGCGGGTTTAAACCTGGCGGAGAGCGGAGGATTTTTTCGGGGGTAAAAATCCGTAGCATGGCTTCCTTCGGAAGGGAAGTAAAGCCGGTGGTCCCGTGTCGTAGATTTACGGCACGTAAAAGAACCTCAAGCCTGATAAAGAGACCTCTTAGCAAAATTACCAGTCTTCTACGCCCAATATAGAATGGGACGCTAAGGAACATAGTAGTTAAAGAGCGTCCATAAATAAAACTCAATTTAATTTTACACCAACGCTGTGGTAAGTTCCTCAGGAGTCGGTAGTCAGCACCGCAGGCGTGAAACTTTAAATATTGTTCACCGGACCTTTGTTTTGGAATAGGCCTCGCGTAAAGACTGGAACAATGTACGAGTTGCCTCGTATATAGCTGAATGTACATCCACAATTTGAAGCTCATAGGAAGATGTGTACGATTATTAACTTGCGCCAATAAATAGCTGCAAGAGAGAAAAGCGGCAATAAGTGGTAGTGCAAAGTTTAATTTTGTAAATAGTCTAATTTAAACGAACAATTGCGCTCACAGTAGCTGACAGTGACTAACTAAATCTGGTAGACAATGGTTCAGCAACATTAATATTATTTACTAAAATATACACATTCCTCCCTAAATTCATAATTATCTTGATTTGATAATTATTCCCAACTAGTTGCTATTCTTTCTTTAGTAGCAGTTTGCAATCAAAATGAACAAGTACTAACGCCCAAAACCGAAGATACATATATCAACAAATCGAAAAACTGTGCCGCAGAGAGAGCTCTTTTCTACTAAATGGAAGAGAACTTCCCGTTGCATTTCTCTTACAAATCTATACTATAGCGGAAGCTCGGAACATCGCATTCTCTTTGCTGCGAGAGAGAGAGAGAGAGAGAGCAGAAGAGGGGAGGAGAGAGAGCGCAGCAACTAGTTGTGAATAATTATCAAATCAAGGGAAAGATTGTGTTTAGAGAGGAATGTGTTCATACTTTTACTTTCTGTACAGCCTATAGTAAATAGGGGAAGTATTGCATTCACTCAAAAATTCGAATTGAGATTGCACCGGAAACACATTTTTGAGGACTCCTAAATCTAAAAAAACAGCATTTTTTTAGAAAAAATATCTGTGTATGTGTCTGTGAACAGCATAACTTAAAAACGAAAAGACGGATAAATGACTAACTTGGTATTTAGGTTTAGTATCCTTGAAAAATGCGACAAGAGAATGCCCTACCCCAGACTATCCTTTGCATGGAACATTTTTCGAAAATTTTCTAAAAACTGGCTCTAACAATTTTGAATAAAACATCGTATGTTTAAGATACTTTGATGACAAATGAAATGCATATCTTGAATTTCCTGGGAATGCCCCCAAAAGACCTCTTTATTGTGAATGGATTTTGCATAATTGGTAAACTGTAAGAGATAGATAGTTTATGTCATAGCCTTTTTTTTTTGTTTTTTTTGTTTTTTTGTTTTTTGTCGAGTGAACCATTTCGAAGACATTCCTTGTTATCGTTTTGAATTTTCCAATACATGTACTTTTTCTCAAATGGAATGCATTATTCGTATTTTATGTCCTGAACATACAAAGAGAATGAAATGCGCCACATACTGACCAGCTCTTAAAAGATTTAACTATTGTTTAAAGCCTACCATATTCCCCTTGTACCTCCAAGAAAATTAGGAATAAGATTAACATCTCGGTTAACATGAAGCAGATGGAGAATAAGCGTTTGCAAAAATAGTTTGTACAAGAGTAGAGAAAGTGATGCGAGTGCAACACAAAAGATTTTTGTTTTTGTAAATAACAATTTTAGGCAACTATTGTTCTGAAGTTTACAAAAACCGTATGTACATAACTGAATATACATCTCTAGTTTCAATTTAACAGTGAATTGTTCGCTTAAATTAAACTATTTACTAAAATTAAAGTTTGTATACTACCATTTATTGCCGCTTCTCTCACTTGCAGCCATTTATTAACACAAGTAAATAAGCATACACATATCTTCCTAGCAGCTTCAAACTATGGATGCATATTCGGTTATATAAATTCAGTTTTCAGTCTTTATAACTTGAGAACGCTGAAATTAATATTAACCCTACGGGACCGACAGAGGAAGGTCAACTGTAGTTCACAACCATTCGGATTTCTTCGGAGACCCGAAGCCGTAGAGCGGCGTTGATTTCTAACTTTAAGTTAGAACGAGCTGCTTTATGAAAGTGTTGTAATTTAATTTCATTTATAAATCCTGCACTCCAGACAGTTTATAATGGTAGGATGAATAGTACTTAAAATATCTGCAATGGGATCAAGAACAAAAAAATCAATGCAATAATGAGTTTTTCCGAGCCCTTTTATTTAAGCATTTTCTAAGAACATATCCTTGTTTTGTCATTGCAGTTAGGACAGCAAAAAATGTGCCAATAAGTATAAAAACGATTTTTAATATAATTCCATAAATAGAACAGGGTACTAAACGTTTTCACATTATTCATAAAAATGTTGCATGAAAATACAAAAGCAGAAGAAATATAACTGTTCTAAGAAAAGTAGTACCTATCAGATTCCATGCTTATGCCACCTATTGAGTGATGTGTTAAGTCGGTATAACCCCGCTGTTACTTCAGTCTCTCGCCGCTAGATGTCAACATCGCGCACAGAAATCGAAGCCACACCTGTTGCTTCACATGCGAGGGAAAACAACATTGCTGGAATGGTTAACTAAACATTTTCCCATTGCAGTGCGCTGATATTCATGTTCAGAGTTTTAAAAATACCGTAAAATACCAATGTGTATAATATACCAGTCTATAATACACGCAAATTTTACGACCGCATCGTTCGCCGTTGTGCATAACCACTAGGTGACTAGGGCTTATCTTTAATCATGCTACACTGCTGGCATTTACCATGCATACATAGTGTTTGGGTCAGTGGGACCCGATCTACTGTTGATGCATAGCATGCAGAACCATATTCAAAATACACATTATCGGTATTAGTGTTTCTTTTTTCTTACTTTATTGTTGATATTTTCGTTTTTACTATATACAACATTTATTGGCTTTAGGAATTTTACATTATTACAATAATTTTGCTCAATGTATATGAAAACATAGGAACATAATAAAAGTAAAAAAAAAGAATTACTGTTTCTCAACATTTGTGCTTCAGACGCAAATATTAGAAGTTTTGCAAAACGTGCATTTTGCAGCTTTCACACAAAATAATGGTTTTGTTGTCATTACTAAATGGGCAGAATTCACAGCGCGTACATGTTACAGATTTTCTTAAACTTTTTCACTCTGAAACTGTTGCTGTGATTTCAGGTCATTGAATGTTCTTCAGGCTCATTTTTGTAATATGCCACTCATGTTGACACAATCGGTTTATTACTATATAAAACGAACAATAAAAAAATAAATTTCATAACAGTCAAAACACTAACATCGTAGTGATAATACTAAAGCCTTCTGCTGGGTCATATTGACCCCAACACAATGTACGTAACGAGACTGAACTATGTAAATAATGAAGAAATAGTTTAAAATATCAAATTTATTTTATAGTTATATAGTCATAGAGTTTTGTAAGTATATATTACTTTAAGATAAAATCAGAAATCAATATGTATATTTATCCTTCTTCACCATTAGAAATATCTTACAATTTCATGGTTTCATCAAAATTTATATATATAAAATAGGAAACATTGTAATAGTCTTAAACACAAAGCACTAACGTAGAAAAATGAACTTAAAATAGAATACAATAAGAATCTACATATCCTATACAATGTACTGCACAAATTAGATTAATTAATACAATAACACAAAGTATGTAAACATAACCCCCACAAAAAACACAGGAAAAATACATCATAATGGTCGCTACAGTACATAATGAAGAGTTTTGGTACAAATGCAATTGAAACGTGAAATCTGTAGATATTATTCATATAAATATACGTATAATAACAAACAGTTAAGTACAGGTTTGTTATCTTACAGCGCTAACAATGATATTCCAAAATATTGAAAAAATTCTTGAGTACCATAGAAATTATAATTTATTAGAAATATTTTTATATTTCTTCGTTTGTTTCTTCATCCTTACATTTTATTTTCCCAGTCCTAAGTTGTTTATATGAATACCTTTATGTAAAATGGGGTTAACTCTTTTAGTAAATCTGGAACCTTGGAAATGTATTTATTGCTGTTCCCTGTTTTATGATCATATACTGCATTATTCATCTGGAAATTTTGAATTTTGTTATTTATGAAACAAACATTTCTAAAATATATGAGCTGGGTAAGGTTAGTATGTTGTTTTCCTTAAAATAACCTTTACAGTGAATCATCCTATTTATCCTAATCTATCTTATTACTTTCCTTTGTGCTACAAAAAGAGCTTTTATTTCTATGGCAGAACCCCGTATGAAAATTCCATAAGCAAGAGCAGATTCTACATAAGAAAATATATCATTTTTTGTGTTCGTATATTACAAATATTTTTAATACACGTATTACGTGTCGTATCGACCGAACAGAATTGCAGGGATAAACAACGGCATGAGAGTGAAATTATCGTAACTAGCTTAGCAAAATTTAAAGCCAGTGATGGACATTTTTCTCAACTTGTCTCGCCTTCTACCTGCTGGAGAGGATTATGTAGCCAGCAAACGATAATTCGCTGGCATCTAAGCGCAAGTGGTCTACCATGAGCGATCCGCACAAAAAAACAGGGGCAGGATTTCTCTGGCAACAACTGAAAAGCTGGTTTCGCCCGAATGGAATTTCGATACAAAGATGATAATGCAGATGCACCAAAACCAATTAACTACATTTGCAATTGTTGCCTGATTAAGAAGTCGATTTATCTTGGGAATTGTTCAGCTCTTAATAAAAGCGCTACCATTCTGATCTAAAATATTCCGATTTTGATACCTGTGTTTTGCGAAAATCTATTGTGAAAGAGTATTTAATGCTACCTTTGCTTTCATTTTATAGAATGAATGCAGCTATGTTTATTTCCTCTAAAAGGTACATAGTAGGTAGAGAAGATATTACTATTCTTTATCTTGAATTTTCTGGGAATAGCACTGAAGTCCTCTTCATTCGTAAGGAATTTTGTGTAATCTTGTATAACTGGTAAAAGTTAAGTGATCTTACTACTCAAAGAATGTATATTTCTTTAAGACACGCAAGTTATTTCATAAAAATTTTTGTGGTATCGGCATTTCCGATATATCCGTTATGAACGGTGGGATTATTTACTACTTAGCTATTCTTGTTAAGTCCTGTTGATTTTCAGTTGTTTATCCGATGTCATGAAAAACAAAAAGGAATTTTAAGGCCAGCGCTTGGCATCCACTTCTAAAACTTTGATTATAGCTATTCCATCAGTAACGAAATGTGTAATCCAACTACTTCCGGAAAAGTTTATCACGATTAAAATGAAGTAAATAGGAAAACAAACTTTTCTAAGAATAATTTGTATATCCCATAATAAGCTACAGAGACTCGTGTGAATGTAACAAGATTGTTTCCATTCACATTTTCCATACACCTAAAATATTTATCGCTTTTCTCTGAGGCTTAAGAGTTTATTTTCTCGCACTCGTTAAAAACTCTGTACATTTTGGTAAACTGTGATACTTTACACACTGAGCGAGTTGGCTTCGCGGTAACAAAGGCAGACCTGGGATGTTTCCGCGATTTTCCCTGGCCGGTATGTGAATGTTACAGCGGTTTGATATATGCCACGATTCCCATTCCTTTATTTTCCTTTCATTCCGCTTCAGGCGTGCTTCTAGGTTCGTGGTGTGGGGAGGTGCTGGAGAAATGGTACTATGCTTGATCCAAGAAAAGAGTATTCCTATAGACACTAGAGGGCTGCCTGTTTGAAGGGAAGAACCGTTAAGCATCTTCCGCGCGTCCCTGAGGTTTGTCTCCCTGCAGCCTTTAGTCTCCTGTGGTTCCTTCACTTCATCCCTTCCTCCTGGGTGCGCAGTCGCAATAGATCTGTCGTATTTGTCAGTGCGCAGATAGTCTCCTCTGTTATATACCATGAACCTATAACGCTGTTCACGACTTGTACTTCTGTTAGTCTTTTGAACAGTGGCAAGGGGAAAGTAGAAAACAGGTTACTCGTGCCCAAGTCTATTACGTGTTGTAGCATTTTGCGATAACCACCGGTGCGGCCACCTATCTCAAATGACTGACCAAAGTATAATTTGTAGTATACATATTTCAAATATAATAACGCCGTTGAAATTTCTGGGAGTTTCTACATCCAGAATTGGCTGCGTTTAGGCCGGTGTCTTACAACAACTCAGGTAAACAAGAATAATTTAACGCAGCGGTATATATTACGCACCGTCTGAAATTATGGGTATCCCATTTGAATAACTGGCGAGCAGCAGAAGTAAAGACTAACAGTAAGGAGAAGTGTGTCTTGTTTTTCTTTCTTTGTTTCCTTCCTTTATTTTATTTATTTATTTTTTGCAGGTTATTTGTTTCGACAATAGACGACAAATTTTTACGAAGGTACAGTCAAGCGCTGAAAGTTTTGCGGCGTTACCGTTTCGACTTCTATGACGTATAATGAATGGACTGCACTTAAATTAACATCTCTCTAGCGGGGATGTGTGGTTACATAAACTACCACTGGTTATAATTTGCGCTCACGCCAGCCGCATTGTTTACTTCTTATCAACTGCGTCATTTCACCCACGGTTTTGGGAAACATGACGTAACACTAAGGCCCAATTTATGCATCTATTTCTTGCCGCGCGACAAGTATGACACAATCTTAAAGTACATTGAGCTATATGGAAGCATTTATACCGCGAGTGTCGCATGACCTCAACATACAGGTACACACAAATGCTCTGTCACGTAATAGTTTAGTATATAGTGCAGAGTTATTTGAAATTATGAATTGCTATGTTGAATGTGAAGCATAAACAAAATATTAAATAAGTCCGCTATTGCATATCTTTTGCAACAGAAATAGTGATTTTTACGTACTTTAACTTCAAAACAAAATATAGATGCGCCACTTGAATATTCGATCATTCTCAGTTACGCTTGACTTCGTCCGCTTAGACGGGTATAAAAAGGGAAGGTTCGTAACCCCTTATCATCAGTGACAAACCCGTGTTTCTATACTGTCATGCTGTACCGAAAAGTCAAATGAGACACAGAGGAGACAGCACACATTTTAACAGCAACTAGTTGTCATATTTCACCATGCCAAGGTCTTAGATATGGAGAAATTGCTGCTAAGGTGAATATACCAGGAGCACTATTAGAGACATCTGACGATATAGAGAGGACAGAATCGAGTCTGCCTCAAACAGGACATCCACAGAAACTGAGTGAGAGAGAGAGAGAGAGAGAGAGAGAGAGAGAGAGAGAGAGAGGACGCTTATGAGCAAGGTAATCGTGAATCCTAAAATAAGTGTCCCAAAACTGGCAACCGAACTGCGTCTTGCAACTAGTAAAGATGTGCAGCCAGAAACAGATGGGTTATTAGAAAAGAAGGCTACAGTGGAAGGGCAACCAGAAAAAATCCTAATGTTGCAGTTCGCTAAAGAATGCTGTAAGAGAGATCAATAACTTTGACATTATGTAATTTTTATTGATAAAGGTCCCTTTAATGCATTTGACACAGAGGTGGTTTCATGTTTGGGCCGGCCCAATACAGAGTTGGACTGAAGGAATTTATATCCTACAGTAAAACAAAAAGGTGACAATGCGATGGTGCAGGGTTGAGGCAATATTTTTAACACTTAAATGATTTCAATCAAATTATATAATATGTAAATTCAATAACAGCCCGCCTTGAAGCAATATGTGTATATAATAATTTGTAAAATGTATATTACAGTCATTGCATATGCTTATATTATTGTATCCATGTGTAATAATGTTATGTGAATATATTACGTAACTTAATAATGTAGGAGCTGTGAGAATAATAAATTTAAAGTTCCTAACAATGAGGTAACAATGAGATAACCTTGAGGCAATAATGAGTAAGAAGTTTAAATGCTACTAGTGATTATTGTAGTAACAATAATGTAGTTTTAGTGACAGTTTAGAAAATATCCAGTCGACAACTAGAAAAAGCTTTAGTTAAATAAAGGTATTCTATTGGAGTAAGATTAGCCAATCAGAGACTTGAAACACAGACATTTACAAGTTTAGACGGTTGAAATCAATTCAGTTGCCTCCAAACAGTGCTCGTAACCAGACGCGAGATTTGTCCTCGAGAAATTAATTACGTTTTCGTGTGAGACGAAAAGAGTTTTACGTGTTAAAAAGTGCAAGTAATTAATTAATAAATAAAAAGAATCTCACAGCTCTCTATATCAGTGAAGTGTTATTTAAATCGTATCAAGCATTAATAAAAGGAGTGAAATAAAATTATAAGTGTGTAAGCCTAGATTCTTGTCGCATCACGCTCTGGCAAGATATTCATGTCTCTAAAATAATAGTGGCGCAGCCGAGGCAAACAAATATTTAAAAATTTAAATAAACAACTCCAACAAAACACCTTCAACTGAATGTTTTGAAATTTACTAGTAGACAACTTTCAAGTCATATTGGATTCAGAATGATGGCAAAAAGTGACCCCATAAACGTTGCACAATGTATGAATAAATGTTCTTTGTATCAAGAGTTAAAAATAAGAAAAGAAAAAACTGAATGTTCAAAATAATGTTCTGTTCAGTTCATTGGCTTGTAAAACTATTTACAAACACACACTTTGTGTTCAACATTCACGTCAGCCATATTCCCTACATCTTTTTCTCGTATCACTTACCACAGGAGGGAGATATTGCCGAACGTTCATTTTTATATAATTCAAAATTATATAACATTAATTTGAGCACATGCACGCATTTATTCTTAAGAAAATAATATTTACATAATGAATACACCCCCCTCAAGAAAGTATTCGTCTGCACTTTAAAATATTCTAGCACCCAAATTAATGCAGGGAAGAATCGATTTTGTTACTAAAAATCAAATGGTAATAAAGTTGACAGGTTTTGGCAATTTTTAGATCGTTCATTTTATCATTTTTTGAAAATATGCCTAAACTGCAACTTTTTTGTACGTGGTAGTTTCAAAATTATTTTACATGCTTGAGTAGAGCAATCCTTTTTTGTGTATTACTTGACTTTGCGGCCAAAATATAATTTTATTTGACGCAGGGATAAAATATCAAACGTCAAATTTTCAAGGTTTTTTCCGTAATTTTAATTTTCGGCTCACTGTTTTAGAACTTCACGAATAATTTATCCACCAGTTTAAGTCACATGTGGATGGAAGTGTGTGGATGTGTGCACTACCCAATTTGCTTTACCAATGTATGAAATATATTTTTTGAAAACACCACATTCAAAAATTTGCAACTGATAAAATGAACGATCTGAAAAACGGCCAAAACTCGTAAATTGTATTACCCTTTGATCCTTATGTCCAAAAATTGCATTCCCCCAATTAGTTTGACTGCTAGAACTTTTTAAAATGCAGACGAATACTTCCTTGAGGGGTTGTATTACCAGTTACAGCTTTGTTTTTCATTTTAGCTACTCACTCGTTTATCCAGTTTTTCTGGTTTCTTATCACCCTTGTTAAAAACACATGCGACTCGCTAGTCTTTCGTTAAGGGTAATTTTCCCCTTGCCTACCTACCTTACGCTTCTCTTCGAGTTCCAAGCTGCGAGTCGACGGCAAGGAGAAACTTACTGGCTGACGTCACTGAGCATACCCTGGCCGACTACGATTTAGATAATGTTAGTTGATATATCTAATGAAAAATATGACTGCTGCTGTTTGACGATTATGTTTAAACCAGACAAGAGCTTTATTTTGCCTCAAATTTGGAAGCCTACTGGCTACCCATATGACCGTTTTGGAAGGCTAATTGCAAAATTTAACGTTAATTGCACGTATTATAAAGGTTTTATGTGTAATTCCTAAGGTCACAGCTAATATTTCGGTGAACTTTGGAACACATTTGAGAACTTTCAATTTTTTTTCTACGCAATTTTTAAAATGAACAATGTTAAAGCCACAAATGGCTATTAAATTGGTACTTTACCATTTGGGTGAAAAACTGCATTGAACTTTAAACTCCATTTTTCCCCAACTGCTGAGAAATGCTTCAAAGTGCTCCTTGGATCACAGCTTATAACTTATAGCTTGCAATTTTCGGGATAGCTTCAGGAATTACGGAATTAAAATATTAAGCAGTTGATTTAAAATCAAGCATTTTCCATAATTTACATTGAACAAGTTGAAAAATTCTATAGCATTTATACAGAAACAAAATACTTTTCTCTTAAACTAATTAAGATTATTGCCTGGACAATAATTTATTCAAGTTTGTATACTAAGTTCACAATAAACCGCACCGTCCAAGTAGTATATCATATTACCATATCAAAACAAAATAATCATGAATAAAATATTTTAGGTTTTAACAAAAGCTTGGCATAGCTCTTAAAATTTTTGTTTACACTGTATTTTACGTTCCGAGTATATTGTAAAAAAGTAAAAGGTATAAGAAGACACCCGTATATTTTAGGATTTTCACAGTTGCATTTCCTTAATATAAATGGAGTTTTTCCAGACTTATTGTTAAAGTTTTTATTAGTAATTTATATTTTAACAATATTTAGACTAAATTCATACAAATTGAAACTAGATGAACAGTTTTAGCATCGTACCTTTTACGTTTAAATAAATTTTAAGTTCATTGGATAAATTTTCTTTTCTGTGGACTAAATTCATATAAATTGAAACTACACGAAGCCACAAAGATCTGATGTGGCATATTCACATACTTTTTCTGTATCCTCTATCCACATTAGATTATTAGCGACGAAGTTTGGTATAGAAATATTTTCAAACTAAACAATCAGAGGTTAGTTTATACAACATGTCAAAATAGCATTCAGACGTTGAATTAGGGGCAAGTAATAAATTCAGAAGTAATAGTAACGAGTTCTTGCGGAGGGAAAGAAGAATGAAAGAAAAACAAACTTTAAACATGCTCCTTCAGTTAACGTATTTATGAGTTGTGAAAATGGCTAGCGGCCCCCCCAAATAGCCCAAGTTTTGCATCTCATTGAGCTTACTATATAACAGCTTTTGCTTTACTTCTGTGGTTTTCCAAGTATGACAAATTTAATCAGTATTAAAAGGAATATGCAGGTATAGAAAATCGAAGATGTACAGTTAATTTTTCATACCAGAGTCTCAAACATGTAAGATAGAATAAAAATAGTTACAGCAGTTTTAGACAAAATATAGACAACCAACGTTCTTTCATGAAAAGGGAGAAACTTCTTTAAAATCTTCGTGTTATATCCTCAAGGTTTCTGGACTTAATATAAAGCTAAGCATTCACTCGAATTTTTATTTCTGACTTTTTTTTACGCTCAAACATTTTTTTTAAGATTTTCTCTTACGGGTTTAGAGGACCTCTAAACATGCATTTCGCTGAAATTTTAAATTCTGAACTTTTTGTGGAATCTATATACCTGGCCCTATCACACAGTTTTAGAGCATTAAAAATAACTCATTTACAATAACAAAACTTTCAAACAAAAACAATTACAGCTGTTGGAAAGTAAATTCAGACTGAAAATTCAGTGCCATACCCGGGAGTTGAACCATGGTTCTTCAGTCTTCCGTATCGTTGCTCTAACTAAACAAAGTCCAAGATTCTGTTTCAAATCCCGACTATGGCATTGAATTTTCCAGTCAGATTCTACTTTTCCAAGTTTAGCCTGCACAAGGCACAATGAAGAGTTATTTACTTCCTTCTTACTAATATTGGCTTAGGATTAAGTTCATGGAACAACTATGACGAACGGTATATAACCAGAAGCGGAGCGGGACTTAAGCACCTCGACTTAAGAAAATCTTATGTGCTGAGCCATGGATGGCACCCCTCTCACAGTGACCTTCACGCCTGGCCGATCCAACATACAACCAGCTGCATACAAATTGCATTACCGGCCAGATCAGCTACTTCACCTGCAATCTACAAGATATGGCAAGAAGGTAGCGCGGTAAGCCCAGCCTGACCTTCTTATCACGTGATGGTTCCCGCAGGTCGGCAGGGTGATGAGCCAGCAAGCAGAGACGAAAAAGAATCTAGCACCGGCGGGCGTCAAAGAGGGTACTTCGCTCGGCTCGTATGGGGAAGCCGCAACACTCACACTTCTGTTTCGGCCTTTACAAAATTATAAAGAAATCGTTTCTTTCTGCTGTAATTAAGTGTTACAGTTTATAAATTTTTAGACGTGTGGTACAATTTATCATTATTCATAGGAATGAGTGAGTTGTTGAAATGACAAGGACAATGTGAAAAAAGAATTACGAGTGAAAATTGTGCAAGAGAAAAACTTCAAAAGGTTTATATTAAATGCAGTAAAACAAAGGAGACAAATTATAAAGGCCAAATCTAAGATTGCTAATGAAGGTTAAAGTTAATTTTTTGTTACTTAACTTCTATGTTTCTAGTTGCTGTATGTGTTTAAACATTTCGTGTTTATTCCTTTCCTTTTAGGGAGATAAGTGACGAAGGTCTCACTACCTTTGGCAGTGTCTTACACTTTAGTAAATATTCTTAACATTAAATGCGTCCAGCACTAAATTGAATTGTAATGTGGTATTAGTATTGAACAAATAAATACATTATTGCAAACCCCTTTACATTAATACTGCATAGCCATGGCAACCATCTCGACCTAAGAAGATCTTTGGTGCCTAGACCCCTGACCCCAAGATAGAGAGGGGGTGAGGCTAGAGGAGAGAGAGCGGCCAGATCACGACAGAGCATAGGACAGCGTCCCTACATCTTCCAGGTTGAAACTCCCCGGTGGCAGCTCCCCCCTGCAGGCTTGCAAATCCCACTGGGATCGGAGATCGCCCCCTACTCCTGGGGATGAAGTGGTACAGAGAGTATTCTTTTTCCCTGATACACACGCCGAAACCTCTCGCCGACATTTGCAACCTGAAATAGCCAAGCGGATGAAAGGTGATATGAAATGAGAAAGGAGCTGAAATGGAGGGCCAGGAAATTCGGGGTAAGCAATTAACCTTCCCAGCAGTCGCTTAGTAATCCGGGGAAAACAACGAGGTAACCCATAGGTCAGGAAGGTCGGCCGCAGGAATCGTACCCACGACCTCCAAATGCAAGTCACACGCGCTACCGCCTGCGTCACCTCGAACGATATGCAACAACTAATTATGAGTTGCAAGTTATTAACCTTTTTAAGCTCAAGAACTATGCATGGATGATCGATTGCTAGTTCCAAACATGCTAAGCACTACTTCTATTATTCACTATGGTCGAAAAATGGTATGCAATAAGTGTATTGGAAAAAGGTCTTCCTCGCTCTCCAATGATACACTTACGACACTTTTATTGTGATACATTATTTAACTGCCAGCTACTACGCTTTTACTTTTTCTATTGCTCACCTACAGTAAGTAGAGGAAGTATTGCGTTCCATCCAAAAATTGGACACCGTTATTTTACCGGAAACACACATTTTGAGACTCCTTTTATCCAAAAAATGTATTTTAGAAGAAAGGTCGTATGGATGTGCGTGTGTGAAAAGCATAACTCAAAAACAACAAATCGGTTGAATGCAAAACGCAGTATTCTTGGTCAGTAACTTCCAAACATTAGCTGCGAAGATATTCCAGAAAATCTCCCATCTTCAAACTACACTTTACGCGGAAGATTTTTCGAAATGTTTGATTGTCTCAAAAATGACTAATGGTTTTAATTAAAATACCATGTATTAAAGATATTTACAAGACCAATAAAATTCATACCGTGAATTTTCTGGAAATAGACTGAAGTCTTCTTCATTCGGAAGGAATTTTATAAAATCTTGCAGAACTTTTGTTACGCGACAGATGAAAACTTACACAAAAGATGTAGAAGTGTTTAAAACACATAATTTATTTTAAATAACTTTTCTTCTGCTATAAGCCAGTACGAAGAAGTCCGTTATTAATTGTTGAGTTGTTCAAGACTTCCTCATTCTTTTAAAGTCCTTTCGGTATTTAGCCGAGTCTCGCGATTGCATGGAAACAGTATGGAGTATTAAGTCCAGCATATAGTGTCCATTTCTTAAACATTTGACTATCGCCATTCCCTTTTGTTTATAATACAAGTGTAATGTAATTATTTTGCAAAGGTTTATCTCAATTAAAATAAGGTAGACCAAAAAAAAATAAACTTTCATAACAACAGTAACGATAGAAGGTGCAGAAAGACATGAGAATGGAACATGAGATTTTTTTCCAAAGTTAGTATATTTCCAACTTTTAATCATTACATCTCTAGAAGTGTCGGTTAACAAAATAGATGAGAATACGTTTACTATTCTTCGCATTAGTATTGAATTTTAATGGTGGGTGTTATAAACATGTGGTTTAACCGAAATACAAATGAAGTAATTAAAAAAATACGTGTGTGTAAAATATTTAACCTTCTCCATACCCAACCCTGACAAGACAAGACTATGAACTAAAGGATACAAAGTTGCGGGTTGTAATTCATTGTAATGAATTGACATAGAATCTTATGCATGTGCACACTGTGACGTAGCGTTTAGTATTAAAATCATTTCAGTTATATAAGTCAGCTGCATATATTATAAATAATGCAGAAATAAAGTAAATGTTCACCACACAAGCGAAATTCTTGTATAGACCGTACTGCGCGCAGTCAATGTCAGCCTTTCCTATTGTATACGCTTTCCTCCACGTAGCGACTCCGATGTCGCACCCCTACTAATCACGTTTTATACAATATTCAGTAAAACTTAAAAGCTTATTATATGCAATTTGTAGTAAACCTGTATAAAACCTAATTTAAATATGGTATCCTTTTAAAATGACAATTTCATTCTGTTCTAAGTACCTTAAAACTCTAAGAATAGATACAATATGGTTGATACGGCTTGTGTTTGGCATACAAAGAAAAAACCGAATTTTTCTTAAACATAGGGAATTTTCAACGATTTTCTCCCGTTAAAACATTGTTTCTGATACATATACAGACTCTCTTCAGTCTTCTTTGTGTGCAAATTGTGCATGCAATACGTGTGCAGGAAATATCGCCAATAGATAACGGCGCAGAAGTTTGTCCACAAATGAAGCGCGTGAGGTAAAATCTGCTTGCTACTTTGGCCTAGGCGAGACCTCAGGAATATTAATCTTCTGAAACCAGAGAATGTGTTGAAGGCTTTTAGTGTTGATTTATGTCCGTAGAAAGCAGAATCGAGCACAGCATCTTGTTTAACGACGCAACTTCAAGAGAAAAGTCGTAAAATTACATAACGTTATAGCTAATCCCATACTCTAAACGATGCCGTAAACTTTTGAGCAAAAAGCTGAGACAGCATAATCCTTGTCTCCAAGAAAAGCTATTAACCTCCACAACACCTCCTTTATGTTGTTTTACCGACTTCATTTTTCTGGGGAGCACTAGGAGATTTCCACACCACCTTAATACTTCTACCTTAAGCTGTGGTTGATTACCTTTTCATTATAATTGTGAAACTATATAGGTGAGGTAAAGTAAAGAAAACGCACATTTGATACCCAAAAAGTATTTATTTTGGAAAATATAAAAACTGACTATAATGAATGAAAAGCCTTCCACGGCCGGTGCCAATTTCATCATGTGGGTCTTCTGGTATAAAGTGCGTCGTATCTTGTTCCCCTAGCCGACGTGTTGGACTTTCTTTCAACAGTGTAATTTATTCTTTCGCAGCTTGTAAACAAGCTGTGTCTTGATATGGAAGTTTTCCCCTTAGAGATGAATTACTGCGAAGACCTCCGCGGCTTTCAGAGGGGTAAGTCCCGTTACTGATTCATTAATGCTATACCTGCAATCTTATCATACATAGAGCTTGAGTGGGGATGATTTTCTACGACGATTTCAGTATTGTAAATGCATTGTGAGACTGTAGATTGTGTACAATAGTATAAATTTATACTATATTACAGTCATTGCAGGAACCGAGTAGATAAAACCATGGCAAGCCCAGAAGTGTCAGTCAGTCCGGTAAAAAAGCCACCTTCTCCATCCTCTCCTGAACCAAAAAGGACGAAAGCCTGGAAATTCCTATCGATCCTTTGATTGTTGGTAATCTTGTTTCTTGCACTCACTAGGAGATGTTCTGTGGTTAAAAAAAATACTGCGACTCTCTCTTTGGAAGCCGTGTGATGAACGTTTTCGTTCTCCGCATAATATGGTTTATTAATACTCGAGATAACGAGGCACATAGGTGAAATACATTAGGAAGAAACGCAAAATAAAACGAACAATTAAGATAACATACTGTTTAATACATAACAGCATACACACCCTGATGTAAAATTGAGAGTTTCATACCATTAGACTCTCGCACCTTACTTTGATCATCACTGCAAGTATTAGGAAATTGCCCGTTCCGGCTTCACAAAATATCACCCTAACGCTTCCTAGGACGTCCAACATCTCATCTTCCTCCTGGTTGATAGTCCTCGCTAGTGGGTACTCGTTATCATTCATTCGGTTCTTATTCTTAATCTGCTTTAGTCTATGGTTCATTAGAATCTATAAAGGTTCTACTTTTAGTTCCTCTCTTATTTCTTCATTTTTGATTCTATCGAATCCTTGCCTAAGCAACTCATCTCCGCTATTTGAACTCTACCTTTGTTTTTTTTGTTGGAAGCCAAGTTTCACAACCGTACGATATTTTGGGGATTGTCTTTCTAGAGTTATTTTTGTTTCCTTCCTTCAATTGAGCACCTTCCTAAAGTCCCGACCGACCTCCCACCTAAGAAAGTCGGCACGGTCACAGTTGTTGACATTGTGATTGTTGATTTCTAAGCAACGCGAACGTATTGCTCAAGGATAAGGTAGTTCATCACGGGTCCTTTAACTTAGTGACAGCCATAACTGGACACGGCACAACCCCCAAGCTTAGTTCGATCATCACCACCAACAGGGGTTTCAGTAAATGTAAGGATTATATGGTTGGATCGTATCTTCTGCCACCATGTTCGAACTGGATGAAGTGCTGAGTCTTCTTCAATGCGTTCTTCCAGAAATTGCTAGAGGATGTACCACGTATCGTGCGCCGTCAGATGTGGATATAACTGACAAATCCTCTGCACAATTTCCTCTTGAAGGTTGTGACATGCTAAACGACATATTCCGAATCGGAAGGGAACGACCAATAGCATGCATGCTCCACTACCTTGATCTAATTCCTCTTGACTTCTTTCAGGACATATGTACGCCACACCGGTTCCAAACAATAAACGCTTCTCACCAGGATGCTTGCAGCGTTTGTTAAGGCTCATGAGATATACTTGTTGCACTGCGGCATAATTTTCCAGAACTATGTTTTATCCATCAGTTGATTAAGAAATATTGCTTTACTTTAACTGTAAACGGCTTATTTATCAACGTGCTGCCGAAACCCAATTACATTCCATCAACGGCATCCACGTTTATTTTACAGGGGGTTCGTCCTGTATTTCAGACTTGGTAGCACTGCAGCAGGATTCTGAAGTTCCTAGATAATGATGCTTTGCGTTTTGGTCATGTAAGATACAAATCCGAGAATAAACATTTAAGCAGTTTTTTGAAACAAGTATCTGTCGACAAGTTTCAAAGACTAAAAGGAATAAATTATCTCTGGATAACTTATTTCATGACCATTTTGCTATTTTTTAACTTATTCACAAATGGTCCACTCTCTAACTTCAAGCTTATATAATCTGATGGCACTAATGAACATTTAAAAACATTCTCTGAAGTGTAACACTCCTGTTGATGTTGGTAAATGATTAGGAATTTATAATGAAAAGATTTTGCAGCACAAGACATTGAATCTCCTGGAAACATTTTCTCTGATTTATTCAACATGTTTTTCGGCATTAAAGCAGCATTATACTTTGTCCTTGACCTACCATGTAGCAAAAATATCCACTGTGGAAGACATAAATCTTGGGCAACGCACCAGTAGGCACAATACTGAAACTGCTTCTCTATAACGTTCTAGGATACTTAGTTAAGGTATGATGCTGTGTTTACTCTTGCAAAAACGATTTACTTGTGTATGCGTTTAAGTTGCACACGTTGTCGTTACATCTAATCGTAACATGATCCGGTTTCCGGATCAATCTATAACAAGGTGAAGCTTAAATATACTCGAATCGTTAAGCCGTCCGGTCGGTTCCATCCCTTCCCCCTCCAATCCAAACATCGGGAAAATTGATTATGGCATGTATTCAATTGCCAAAGTAATGGTCTAAAATATTCTTAATTACTCATTATTAATCATTAGAAAACTTTGTGAAGATGTGTACTAGTTGGTTCACTGCAGCGATTGTTGCAAAATCATTCGCATCAGTTTAGGAAACTGCACTAATGGCTGCAATTCGAGCGATGCACGTCTATAGTACAGAAACACTAATAGGCGATACTTATAAGAGTGCAATTCTTTCTGCTCTGCAAGCAGGAACACGCGATCGATAATTTCTTATATACAATAAATACACATATAAAATATTTATACACGTAGTATAAGGCAGTAATTCCACAAAGGCTAAAGCCTACAAAAGGGCGGAATTCTGAAAACAAGTACCTGCAAATTGAAAACAAGTAACGGGCCAGACCAAAAAGATCTTCGGCCTTTAGAATTCTGGTAAACTATCTGACTCGTAAACAAAGCTAGTATTTCATAACGACAAACGGGCACCAGTATGTACGTGCCTAATCGGTCTCTAAAACCACTGTAGCGTAAGAACAACGCTAGAAATGAATAACAGGCAATACAAATTTCCATACGTGAAATATAAATGTTCAATAGTCTTGGTAGAAAATCCTCCAATAAAAATTAAAGGAGAAAAACTAAAGCAGCCAATAACTGACGTGATAAATCACGTGGTTAGTGACCCAGAAATAGGAAAAAATCCTTGACAAAAGAGGAAGTGCGGTGAAGAACAAACAAAGCTCTCTCTCTCTCTCTCTCTCTCTCTCTCTCTCTAGTCATTACGGCATTACGATACCAAAAGTTACTGCATCTCCGACGTAGCGTTCGGAAAACTATTAACTCCATGATAGTAACTTATATACAGTCTGGCGTATGTGAGTGATCAACAACTCAAATTAATGTTCCGTGGTTTTGATCGCTTGCTGATCAATGTTGCGGAGGACAGGTGACCGTGGCTACAGTAATCTAAAATAACTTGGAGTACTAATCGGCTTGTGTCTCTTGTGTGGGAGGAAGGGAAAGCGTGTGAATGGATCCAATGTTCCACCTGCTGTGCGAGAATAAATGGCAAACAGTCAAGGTCGTATACTTACTACCTGAATATTCCTTACTCGCACAAACCCTGAGATAAGAATGCTTTCCCTGTCCAGCATTCCGTCGCCACAAAAAGGCGGAACGAACTCCTGAGGGGCAAGAACCGACAGCCGGAGCAACAACTCACACCCACGCACACCAGGAAGAACCTCATACTAAAGCAACACCGCCAACCCTACATCAACTGCCGGCCTGAATCTTCTAAACACAGGTTGTTTGCACTACAGCACAGTGCACATTTGTAATAGAAGTTGTAAATGTGTTAAGGGTATAACTCAAGGAAGTATTGTTACATCTATGAACAAAGCTAATGCATTCTCTTCATTGAATACTCCTGGCATGAAACAGAAAACGAATTTGAATACCCATTCTAATTACATAACACAAACTATGTGAACAAAAATATCCGGACACTCCCACAAACATACGTTTTTCATCTTAGGTGCCTTGTGCTGCCACCTACTGCCTGGTACTCATTATCCGCGACCTCAGTAGTCATTAGACGTCGTGAAACAGCAGAATGGGACGCTCCGTGGAACTCACGGAATTCGAACGTGGTCAGATGATTGGGTGTCAGTTGTGTCAGAAGTCTGTACGCGAGATTTCCACACTCCTAAACATCCCTATGTCCACTGTTTCTGATGTGATAGTGAAGTGGAAACGTGAAGGGACATGTACAGCACAAAAGCGTACAGGCCGACCTCGTCTGTTGACCGACTGTTCACATCGCCGACATTTGAAGAGGGTCGTAAAGAGTAATAGGCATACATCTATCCCGACCATCACACAGGAATTCCAAACTGCATCAGGATCCACTCCAAGTACTATGACAGTTAGGCATGAGGTGAGAAACCTTGGATTCCATGGTGGAACGGCTGCTCATAAGCCACACATCACGCAGGAAAATGCCAAACGACGCCTCTTCGGATACTTTTGATCACGTAGTGTATTTATAAGAAATTCTAATTAGAACAAGAATAGAACGAGGAGCTGGTACAGAATGAACTGTATGTACTCCTCTTTCAACAGGAATTTCTCAAGCAGGATCCAATGTTTATTTAACCACTTTCTCCTTGATTTGTGTAGTATTTCTCAATCATCTGAAAATGAAAATTTTGACACTTGGCCGATACAAACTTCCACTATAAAATTACGTATGAAGGAGGGGACTCCGGAACCGGGATAGAGCACCGCACGCAGGCCAGTCTGTCCATTGTGCTTCCAACGTGACTCATTGGAGGGAAGGATGGATGGGAGATCCGAAAGGCGATTAGATCCGGATGTCGAGGGCCCAAGCATGGAGGGGATCCCTAACGTTTACAGATAGAACACATTTTGCGCCGCACGGTCCCTGACCACAAGCCACAAACCTCCAGGTTCCCCAGGAGGGGAGTCCCAATTAGGAGAGACCTAACTGAACGGTACCAGGGAAGTCAGAGCGCTAGACATCGCCCAACCGCAACCCGCCTGCTCCTGCAACCCTGGAACAGATAATAAGGAGGAAGAGTATATGAAATGAGAGGAAGGAGCGTCATCGTAGAAGATGAACCACCCCAGTATTCACCTGGCGACCAGGGAAACCACAGAAAACTCACAGGTCTGAGTGGGCGGCCGAATTCATCCCGAATTCGGCCTACAAACATAACCGCGTGAGCCATCCCGCTCTGTAACACTTCCACTGTACTTCTAATCCCCGTAGGGGGGTTCCGACCCCTTCAGCTGCCATGGTGCGGATTCTGAGCCCTCATGATGCTTCTGTCATTACTAAAAGTACGATGGAGCAAACGTCCGATCCCCACCCGTAAGGGTGTCGTTTGGATTGGGTTGGGTTGGACTCAGCGGGGCAGTGGTTCCCGACACCCATGGAAGTTTGGGGACGTCTGGGCGGTTTTCCGTCCAGGCGGGGTTGTGAGACGCCTCCAGGTCCTTTGGTACCGCCCTGAATAGCCGGTAAACAGTTGCTAGATTGCTGTCGGCCCCGCCGTTGTTCGGTAGTTTTCCCCTTTTTGGGGTTGACGCGCGTAATTGGCGTATCCACTTCCGCTCTGTAATGGGGGGGGGGGCGATTAAAATGTTCAGGTGCTGGCCCCAAAGGAGATGCTCTCGGGTGTGGGAGTGTCACTCGGATGACGTCCGCCCCCCAGGGTCACGTGGGGCCTAGTCCCTGGTGCCTTGTGCACTGTTTAATATTTAATACTGAGGATACTTGCATCTATTTTATTTTTCTGTCTAATGTAGTTACTTTTCTTTATTTTTTATCTTTTTATTTGATAATTTAAATGTCCTCCAACCCCAAAGTTAGTTTATTTTAGTTTATAATTTTTTTCTTGAATTTGAAACATTTGATTAAGTATTTTAATTATTGTGTCATAAATATCAAAAATTCTTATTCCTGTTTTCTCTTTAAATGAATTCGTGTTTCATATCATTTCCGTATTCTTCTTTGTTCTGGAATGCATTTTCTCATTTTCATCCTATTGTTTCTCACGTCACATTCCCTTGGTGTGCTGTTCCTCCTCTATATGACCTTTAACTTTTGTTTCAACACGCCCACAGTCTCGCCTTTTTTAGTTTCTCATTACAAAAACCACGAGTAGTTTTAAAAAGCCATTCTACCAGCGCGTCTTCTTTTTCCTTGGTTATTCCCATTTTACGGTTCATTTCTCCGGCTTGTCTTATCTAAAAGCCGGTGTTCTTGGATCTGGGTTTAAGTGCACTTTGCACTTACTAGGAGCGCTAGTACAATGCTATTAACCAACGAAGTCAAGTACAAAGAGAAACTATTTTTCTGAAAAGAAATAAGCAACTGGCTGGCATAATTGAATTTCCCACATTAGGGAAAATTCAAAATTCATTTCTTAAATGGTAAGAACTCTTCGCAAGACTATCTCAAAGAATTTTGTCTGCACGAGCACTTAACCTTATATCGGAAAAAAAATGTCTTCGTATTAAATAAAATGTATTAAATAGCCTTAGCATGGCTTCCTTCTGAAAGGGGATATACCACACATATTTACATATACACAAACATATAAATCAATATTAAGCACGATTAGATAAGTAAGGAACAGGCCAGCTAGCTAATTCCAGGTAAAAGATAATTCTGGTAGAGCCCACCTTTCACCAAGCTAATGAGCAGAAACTGATAGCAGTAAGGAGAAATAGGAAGAGACAGAGATATTGAAGTTGCGTCACTCGGACGCGTTTGCGAAATCTTTTGGAGCAGAATATTCTCATACTTAATAAGGTAACGCGGTCTGAGGACCAATTAGAAACGTCATTACATTTTGAGGCGCGGAGGTAAGCGTCACTTGCTTAGGTATAAAAAGGGGGAAGAAAGCCCCAGATTTTCACTGTCTCTTATAAAATCCCGTCGACATACAGTGATACTCTCTGGACGACAAATGCACGTATGTGCTTTGAGGTGGGAAGACGTGTGTAGTTACTTTAGGCTCCTAATTTATTAAAAGGTGAGAATTGTTACAATGGGAAAAGCTAGCCGCCCATGAATATTTATTTGATAATAAACCACACTTTTTAAGGAAAATGCGGTGTATTTTAATTTGGCTCACCTACGAAAACCCTGAGAACAGTGAAATTACTTGGATACAGTAGAAACGATAGTTCTGTGCCGGTGACCTTGCTTCCTCGCGCACTGAAGCGAGTCTATGTCTAACGCCAGGCAGCTCTGTGTAAATGTGGTGTATGGAAACGGTAAACAAACAGTAAACAGAAAACCCGGGAAAATAAACCGGCAAAAGAATAACTAAGTAGTATACTATCATGTGACTCGCCGTATTGTTGTTCATTCCTAGAATGACGGCTGCTACGGGCGGGTGAACAATGTATTGCACTCCTCACAGAACACCAGGTTAATAGAAACCATTTTAAATATTGTGGTACAGCTCGTTTCTCTTTTTTCCAACACGCACACACTTGCACACAGTTTTATCAATGAGGTATCTAATCATCTGGCAAATATTCAACACCTGACAGCTCACTATCATGTATGTTTCATCTTCATATATAATCGGCCTTCCTTCGTCTCTAAACATTTTAATGGCACGCAAATATGACACGCGCCAATCTCTTATCTCATGTCTTTCCTTAACAATACCTTATTGTTCCTTGTTTTCTTCCACGTGAAACCCATGTCACGTAAGATAATATTTAAACTAGTGCTTCCCCCTTTAAAGTTAATGGAATCCTTAAGCTTCATGAGCAGATTTCTGACAGTGGGCACGGTTTTCTCCTGAATATAAAAATTGTAAATTGTTTGCCGAATCACACACCTATCAAAGTCATCAATGTCTGTGATCTATTTTGGTACACGATGTACCTTTCCAGGTGTCCCAAAGGAGGTTCCCTGTTCCTCACATGTTCCCCCTTCTTTAATTATTTTACGTATTGTCCTCTCAGATACTTTTGTTGCGGTACTCACCCTCTCTTGCACTTTCTTCAATGGAATTAGAATATCGCCAGAAGCTGCTTCCCGTTTCATGAAGAAATGGACGTTATTAACAACTTCACGTGTTTGGCTCTGCAGTGTTTTTCCACCAAGTTTGCTTTGAATGGAAGGCATTTTAGTCTAAATAAGCAAATACATATACACGTGCACACACATACACACAAGACACAAAACACTAATCACGAATGCGATTAACAATCACTTTCTAAAACTTGTAAAACTTAACGTGCTGGCACCGAAGCGGTAGAAGACGGATGTTGCACGGTCAAAGCTCTCCACAATACTGGCCATTTCAGTATACTGCGCATGACCGAGAATATAGGCTCGGCAACTGGGCTCTAAACGATTGCGCACCCAGGCTTCACCGGCACAAATCCATCGTTCCTGCTGTACGTAATTATTAGGAATGAAGAATACAGCAGCCGACGAGCAGCAAGCCGGAGGCAAGAACATTGCAGCAGAGGGCATCAACCAGAGGAACAACGTTTTCCCGCTACACTTCGGAAGGGAAATAGATTTACGGCACGTAAAAGAACCTCAAGCCTGATAAAGAAGCATCTGTGCAAAATTACCGGCCTTTCACGCCCAATACACAATGGGACGATAAGGACTACAGCAGTTAAAGAACGTCCATAAATAAAACTCAATCTAGTATAATGTTGTTTTATGGTGAGGCCACGGAAGTTGTGTATGCGTGCTCCGCATACTGTATTACACTGTGGGTTTTTCGTTTCGGAAATCCCACGTTATTTAGGAGTGAAAGTAAATTCGCTATAAGGAATACTAACCTTGTTACAAGTGGCGTTACAAGTGGTGTCCATCTGCATGAAGACATTCCTAGGTATCTCCGGAAGAAACTTTGATTCCCACGCCTAAATTTGAGACAGGAACTACCTACAACCCCAAAATTAATTCTCTTGTGCTTTATATTATTGTGATTTCTTTAATATATGCACGTAAATTAGTCTGTTGTTATATTGTTAGTTATTAATATTTTTATATTTATGTAATTGTTTCCATGTATAAGAATGTACCTGGCTAGGCTCATTTAACCATGTTTTAACGTGCGTTTTCGTTAGAATTTGTTCATTTTATGGCCCAAGATACCTGCAAAATTTTGTTGGATCTTGCGAGGGGATATTTCTATTATACTTTTGTCATCCAAGGACATATTCCGTAGTAAATAGAGGAGTAGAGACCTGTCAAACGCAGTTAAAAATCAATACTTGATAAGAAAATTTATCACGTGATCCGCATAAATAACATAAGATATCAGCATTTAGAAGCCACGCGTTCAAGATCGCGATTTAGTTGTAGGCTTACAGTAGGGATAGATTGTACAAAAGCAGTGTGAATTTGTATTCAGAGGACACATTCGAAATGTCACTGAAGTGAAATCCACGCTCCACGATGTCAGAATTTGCCGCCAAAGCAATGTTGATGTTGTGTGATATAGTTCCACGGAAGTTAAGTGCTTAATCGGATTAAAAGTACCCGAATCTAGTTTTTGGCAAACGTTGGAATGCATATAAATGACCAGCGAGGTATATCGACGGCGAGATATAAACGAGAATATTCCCGCAAAGTTTCCAAAGATAACTTTTAGAGATCAAGCGAAGGACGGGCAAAGAAGCAGAAGCCACCGTCGGGGGACCTCACAACAAACATGGGCGATCGAACCCAGCAGTCTTCCTTCTCCCTTGGTAGTGGTGAGAGGAGACGGCTTCAAGTTCTTTTTGCGTAATGTTGATAACTTCTGTTTTATATTGTCCTTAAGTTCGTCTTTTGTGTAGGGAATATTCCTATAAGCTTTATGATTTTGGGTTTCCCACGAATAGATGCACCAATTTCGTGAATTTTTTTCCTCCGTTTGAACATCTCGTTTTCACTTCTTAGGTTTAGCTATCCCGCTGTCCTAAACTTATTAACCAGACGTCTAACAGTTTCTCTGCTTAGAACTGGAATACCAGGACATTTATCCCGAGATTATCTACACACCTGTCTACATGATTATTCAGTTTTTATGTATGAATCGTATTAAAAATTGGTTGTTCAAGCGTGAATTTGTTGGCTGGTATTGCAGTGGATAAATATCAAGACATTCACACTCTTAAGCTAACCACACACAACAGAGATGTCTGGAATATATTTTATGCTTGAGATGCATAATGCACAACTCTGTACAACACGAACACAAGGCAGCAACTGAAGCACAACTTATAAAATGTTACGTGCTGGGAAGAGGCCTAAAGGTTCACACAAAAAATTAAATTAACTTTTAGTACCCAGCACTATATTTAGGGGATGTATACTCCCTTGGCTACGGAGGACCGAAACGTGGTGTGGAAGTTAAGAGGAAGGTATGGGTTTTCACTATACAAAATTCATAACAAATATTCTTACACATTCCTAGATTTATTTCACAATCATTTGAGATTCCTACATTATTAAATATGAAAGGTGCGGGAGATGTCCACCGATCCAAAGGACAGCTTGCACGCGCGATGCACTTCTCACGAAATACTCGGCAAGACAGACGCTATATCCCAACCATTCGTGGTTAGCAAAAATTCCCAGCCAGGAGGATGTCATCCCAGACGAAAACAGCATGTATGGTAATGACAACAAAAATAAAAAAAAATAAAATTCTTAATACGCCACAATATATTTCACTTTCCAGATGCATAATACACAACTCTTTATAACAGGAACACAAGGTAGCGACTGAAGCACAGCTGATAAAACATAAGCTTGAATGTGTCACCGGTTGCGTATTGGAAAAGTACCGATGTCACTGCGGTACAGTGTGCCATACATATAACTAGTCTGTAACCTCACTTTAAAACGACCGCACTGTATATCACGGTCCCATTTCAATTTAGTTCTCCTAATAAAGTTTATTATAGTCCTGGTGGTATTAAGGTAAATTACAACTATAGTACCGTGTATGAATTAAAGAAAGATTTAAATCCCTATTCCGCCAATGTTAAAATCAACTAAATTCATGATCTTATCTCAGAAAGTATAAGATATCAAACTGAAATTCCCAGGATGTAGGTACACACATTATAAGTTCACTGATTTACTAATACCTACTAAACTTGTTTTTAAGGAATATAGGATTAATTTAGGATATTGTTTAGTAGGTATTAATGTCCCGCGATCAGTAGCCTAAACTATACTACTTACCTTGACGTAACTGGATTTATCTGTATGCATATTTCATTGCTGAATACACATCAACACAAAAATAATAACAAAATTAACACTGGAACACAACGAATTTAACACAGAAGTTCGTTAATGCAAAACATATCCGGCATTGGCGCCACATGCACACCCGAGGCATTATGAGTGCTTTTCTTATATTGCCAGTTTTATCCACCAATACACAGTCAAGGTACGACGCCTCCAACTGCAGCAAACATATGAAGCGGAAAATAATGGTGCTTACACCAGAGCACGCGAGCAAAGCGTTCCGTTAGGGTCGGTTAATTGTTTCAATATAAACTTAGGTTAAATGGTTTTTTATGTATACCTAGGTTTATGTGCGTTATTTTGTCAAATTTTCGCTTAGTTAATTTGGCAAAAACTACTAAAAATGTTACTAGATTTTCCTATATAACCAAGGCAAATAGTTTGGGCGGATGAATGGGACAAATACATATGTTACTCTACATATTGAATTTCGTTTCGTAAGTTCTTTGGATGTTATAGTCTTATTGTAATATATGATACTGCTACCTTAATTTCTTAGTTTATTACCTTTTAATTAAAATGTATTAGCAATTTTGTTTTAATAAATGACCAACCATGTATTTCACACCTAAGTAAATTCACAATAGCACTTAAGGGTTTTTGTATCACCCTAAAATTTAATTTAGCTATCTTCAACATTTTCTGAGAAAACGGGTCATTTATACCAGAAAGTGTCATTCCCGGAAAAATCTGCTCAAGACAAAAACGGAGAAAACAAATAACTTATGTTTAAAAGAGAGAAACCACAAAGCTAGAGAACACAGAAGCTGTCACACTACAGTGTATTTGTAGTGAAACACTGCCCCTAAAATATGGACTAAAGTTTACATCTTCACTCAGAAGTTTTAAGAGCTATGAGCTTTTATAGGTAAAGTGGTACAGAATTCACAGTACATAATGTCAGATGCATTACATTTTTTAAAAACATATTTAAAAATAAGCATTGTGGCTATTATGATAAAACATATACAGGGTTATTCAAAAAGAAGGAACAGACTTTAAAAATTTATTTCTAATGAACAATAGATGGCGGTACACGCGATACATCACTGAGTAGAGAAAAGTTCAAAATTGTACTTAATGTGTTCAAATTGAGCACCATTTGTTATGCGAGGACGACCAGTGATTTTCCGTTTGCATACGCAATCATCTCTACGAATTATTGTATCAATTGTAAATTTTTTATGACGAGACGGCTCGTTGTTGAAATTAAACGAAATGCACGCTGCAATGAAACAATGGATTCACTCTTTGCATAACGCAGCACACAAAACGACTTTTCCTGTGGCGTCGCTATTTTCTCTTAAACAAACAGTGCCGCTGTAGGTACTGAATGGAACTAATCAGTGGGGCTTAAAACTTTGAGCTTTCCTCTATTCAAGGATGTGTCGTATGTGTCGCTATCTATTGTCGTTTATTGAAAATGAATATTTAAAATCTGTTCCTACTTTATGAATTAACCCTGTATAACATTGAGAAATTTTTCAATTAATAAGAATGCACCAAAAATAACGTTTATTTTTTCAAATTTCATCATTTATCCCCCCCCTTAAGGGGAGAGTAAAAGTTCCATACTGCTATTTGATAAATTCACGAACCATATCGATTTACGAAAGATCGAAAAAATGACAGGATATATACTTCTAGTCTGACAGAACTGCTTTTATATAGTGATATTAACTATAGGATTTTTTCTTAATTATACAGTATTTAATAAAATGTATGAAATACTTTTAATAAATAACCCTTCCTCTTAATCTCAGCAACTTGGGTCCATAACAGCATTACAATTACTTTTATCAATCTTAAGTTTCACTTCACTATCTATATTAAAAATAGGTTGTTTATGTCAGAAAATGTCTTTCACAGAAAAGATTTGTCAACGTAAATTGAGGGAAAAATCGCATATATTTCTAAAGCAAGAAATCCACCTGGATGGACACGTGGAAGTTGCCATATTTAAACGCAGTAATTATGTTTAGAACAAACCTTAAGTATTTTGCGTTCAATTATATAAAATGTGTATAATTAAATAGGACATTTCAATTTATAAGATTGCACAATGGACTATAAATATAAATTTTTCACCATTTTCGATATTTAATCTCCCCTGAATGCTTGAAAGAAGCAATTTCTAATATAATCCATGTACTTTTAATTACGTTTCTATTAATTAAAGGTGTAGAAGGGTTTGCGTTTTTGTCATTTGCTGTAACTTCCAAGAAAACTGATAAACTTTATGTACAATAATTATTATGCGCTAAAATAAAAGTTTGTTATTGGTGAATAGTCTAAGCTCCTCAGACAAGCTCCTACTTAGGTAATTTTGTATACTTGAATAAAACGCTGATCTGGCAAGTATATATCCATGAAATCTTCCACTATAAGTATTATGGAAAAATATACAATGCATACAACTGCTCCCAAGATTCAACGTAAACGAGTGTTAGGTCTAAAGATGGTAGCACTTATAGTCTAAAATGTATTACTTCTTGAGAAAACTACGCTTCTAGTAGCGTGAAACAGACATAATAAATTCTTTTCGTGATGTAACATCTACAGAGACTTGGGTGACGACTACGGAAGCTCTGTCAAGTTATGGAAAGATATGTGAAATATGGTTGCTCCGCCAAGATCCCTCCCCGGGCTCTTCACCGGCACAAACCGTTGCTGTAATGAGTATGAAAACCTTCCGCATGTACTAGGAAGTTGCCACCACCACCGCCTTCTCAACTGCCTTCCACACTTTCACCACCAGCTGCCTGCAGCCATTTGACACCACAGACAACAATCTGTGGCCTAGGCTAAGTCACCAGCAGCCTGTCAAAACACTCACCACCGCCAGCTCCGACAGATTTCCTGGAAGAGTTTAAACGCACGCTGACAGGCCGTGCTGACCTGATACGAGTCCTGCTCACGACGACGGCCGACTGGACTTCGGTCCTAGCCGACCTGAAGAGTGGGCAGAAACAACTTGGGAACTACATGCCTGCAAAAGGATACCCTTGGACGCATGTCACTAGATACAGACACAACTAAACGCACCTCTCGAGAGGCGCTCAAGCAATCTCTTTTAAGTACAAATAAAGAAAAGCGCAATAAGCTGGCAGTTACCTTTTCCGCACTAACGTGTGTACAAAGGCGGAACCCCAACACCTTCCCTTATCCCTCCTCTCAATTCCTCTCCTTAACTTCACCTTCCTATATCCGTCACGGCCTTAATAAATAAAAAAAAAAGGAAGTTGTCCTGAGGGAGAGCTGCTGAGAGTCAAGAAAGCACAGTACACACGATGCTGACCAAAGCTCTCCGAATTGAAGGTCTGAACAGGTTCACTGCCTTACTGACAATGGCTAATCATCGCGATTTGCCGTTCCGAGGCTCAAACTGAAATTATTGATCCAACCAAAATTCGAAGTATCTAATACCCAGCCGTTTCAAAATGTTTTGTTAAATGGAGACTCCTAAACTTGATAAGTGATATGGAATTAGAAGTGCTTAACTCTTCTCCTATTTATTGCATCTATTTTAGTACTAAAATTATATTCAATGTATAACTTATTTCAAGAACAACTGTTGCACAAACTTCATATTGTGCTTGATCAACATATTTTAATGTATATTTTCTCTTAATAGTTTGTGTATGTTATTCTGTGTCTTTGTGCTAAACCCATTTCGGGTCAGATTCTTAAATATATATGTGTGTGTATGTAAGCTTATGGAGACAATTTTGAGTACAATATTGTCTCTGTGACAATATGGGAGAAGGGGGAAAGGGCAGTAAATGACCTTCGAAGACGGATTGTAATTTTATGGTGGTAACTACAGCAAAAATCAGTTTCCCACATAAGTATTCCTTGTTGATTACAACATAATTTGGATAAAGACAAAGTTATATTTCTGTAACTAAAAACTTATCCATGTGGAACAATACAATAAGCAGGAGTCTGACAACTAAAGCCAGAAAAGAATCGAGAATTAAATTTTATTAGGTAATGCCCGCACCTGCCTTTCTATATGGATTTGAAACATGTTCATTAACTAGAAATGACAAAAAGAAGGTAGCCTACTGAAATGAAGTCCCAAGATCAGTTAAGAGTTGAAAACCGTTTCTCTGGAAGAAAAAATTACTAATTACAGAAATGAAGGGAGACAGAATGCCACCAGAGAAGATCTCAAAAAAAGTATTTCACTGAGAGCGCATTCGGGAAGGCAAAGGAAACGACGGGGCAGACACGTTTTGAAGCCGGAACAGGTATTTTTACCTAGTCCCTGAAGTGTAGAAGAATATTAATGAACAAAATAAAGGATGCCATAAAAGGGATCAATAGACAATACAGTGTGCCTGGGAACTTTCTCCGCAGTAACTTCATACTGCAGAGGGAACTAGCACAGCGGTGTAAGTTTAGTTTTAAATCAATACATTTTTTCGCGTATTTTATAGAAGGTAAATCGAATATTTTTAGGCGCTTCCTTTAAACCAAGTTTATCTTCATAATTACCATCATCGTCATGTTTATCATTTCTGTTTAACACTAGTTTCTTCGGGAATTTAAATCATCTGCTCATTATTCTGTTTCTACAAGTTTTGGACTCATATTTAAAGTTTATCGTGTACACCAATTGCCCTCCATTCTCAATATACGTTTATCAACATTATGTTAATATTTTTTCTAATATACCATTATAAAGATATTTTGGCATTCATTTTACTATTAATATTTTTATCTTTATCTCTTAAAGAACCTCATTCAATAGATCTATTTATTTGAGTTGAGAATAGAAGTAATCGATTTCGACTAGTTCTTTATGGGTTCTATTTATGGTTAATTGCTCTGTTGTAGCTTTATTTTGAATGGGATCCAGGAGGGCAAAGTTATTTAAAGGTAAAGGAGTATATGTATTTGTTCTATTCTTATTTTCATTATTTCCGTTTTTGTCAAATTTTAACAACCATAATATTATACTGCACGATTATACTTTATAGCAATTTGGGCGTTGCGTTAGAGATAGTCATAAGTCACAAAATCACAATTTTACAGGAAAACGTTTTAAACCTTTGAACAATTCCTATAATCAGAATAGCCTAAAACATGGCACAATGTTAAGACATTGTATTCTCTTATATTTTATGACACATTTTACACAAAAATGTTATTTTTATCCAATCCGTTTTTTATTATTTATGTAAAAATGTTCAACGCATGTAAGTAATTTAGTTGTTGCTTATGACTTTCTCTCTGGAAGTACACAATTATTCGATTTTCAATGTCTTATTTGTTTCTTTTCAAGTATAAAGTATAAGTATTAAAAGTTGTTCATCATTTCTTCCTGATCAACATCTTCAACCAAGTCCGTCTCATTATCAGCTACAATGGCACGAAAGAATGTCTGATTTAGCATTAGGACATAATCCATTAGTAGAAGTACATCCCGAGTTTTTTGTGTTTATTTTGAAGGTTTCTTTGTATTTTTCGGGAAAACTAAATGGATTGAAGGGGCAGATCTGCCTTTTCTACGAATGGGAACTTCATAATAGCATCCTTGTCTGTAGCACTGAGAAAACTGGAAGTTTCTAGTATTCTCTTCAAACTTGAAGCTCACAGCAACTGCAAAATGAATGGGTCCGTTATTGTACATTACCTTTTCACTATATCAGAATGCAGACTTTCTACGTCCTTGAAATCTTCTCTCTGGATCATAGTGACCATAAAAGGTACTTAACAGACAATTTAACATAACAGTTCTTTGGACATGTACATTTTTGTCCCATGGTGACAGCTTCAATTTTCTTTTTGGTTTTATCTGAAACCTTCCTTCATTTCTCCTCCTTTTGCATTTTGTTCTAGGTCATGATTTCTTTACTGTACTTCTCTTCCTTGATTTTGCGGTTTTACAAGGGCTCACTTCATTATTTCTAGATTTTGGTGTCAACTGAAAAAAATTATAACAGAGATAATCATAAGCCACATATAGCATGCTGTAGTAACTTAAATATTTTAATATCTATAATATATCTTGCATAAGAAAACAATATAACTGAAATCGATTTTGTTTGCTGTATATTTTATGTTATTGGTAATAAAAAGCACAATATTTCCCTAAGAGAAAACCTATGCTATATAAGTTTACCATTCAGGAATGTTTACTTCTCCTACCTGTACATTTTCTGAGATATTTATAGGAGAACCCATTAGAAGTTAAATCACTTTCATCTTCATCACTTTCTACAGATCTCTCTGCAAGTTTATCATTCTTCCCAGGCGTAAAATCAAGTTTTCTTTTCACTGGCGGCATAATGTGTGTCTTGTGATTATGTATCAGGGAAAATATGAAGTCAAAGAATGAAGGAGAGAACACCACCACCACCTTGTAATTCTGAATACAGTTTGCAGATGGCAGCAAGTTATAACTATTTAGAGACATCTGTTGGTAGATTGTAGAATTTTAGCAAAATGTTGATTTGTCTCAAAGTGTGGCTTGTGACTATCTCTGGCGCAATGCCTCAATTTCAGATCTGTTGATTTAATTTTAAACGATTCTTATTCTATCACAGGTTCATCTAAGTGTGTGTTAATATAATCAGTTATTTTAATATAGATAATATCAAATTCCAGATTATTAAGACACAAACTTTGGTTAGCAATTTCTTTTCAATGCTAAATTACCTCTTAGTGTGCTTTTTTGGAACCCTAAGATTACACTGACTTTTTAATTCCACCTTTTGGTGAATGAATAATTTGTAAGCCATGTTGTATAGTTGCAACATGAGCCTAATGAACCTTAAAAAGACTTCATTCAGCTATTTTCTGATTACCTTAAAATTATCAACGAAAATATTCGGTTGTTTTTAATAGCATCAACCATATAAGATTGGAAACTGACATCAGTTCTGTTTAACGCCCCGATTTACTTCTGTTTCATCGCTGATGTTCACTTATTGTGTGAAGTACTGAGTGACAGGAACGTTTCTCCGCACCAAGCAGAGCTGTTGCTAAATATCATATTTAAGCTGGCAGCACAAGGCAGACAGTCTAGGTCATAGGCACAATCTTCAATGGGAAAGATAAACTGAAAAGTAGTGTGCGATTTGTTTTGGGTACTAAGCTTCCGTGCTTTTGGGACATTTTCGTGGTATACGGTGATAAATCTTCCGTACTGAGGAAAGCTGATTTGATGGAACGCGTTTTCCGCGAAGGCGATTAGTTTAGAAAAACTAAAATTTCGTGAACTCTTCCTAATTCCAAATTGCGACTGTGTACGAGATCTGATAAATTTCGAATAACTGACTCAGTTCATGATGTACCGTAAAAGGCAGGCCTACGATTTTAGCAGTCGAGAAATTTGATCAAAGTATATCTTTTGGGTCACAGAAAATGTCTGCGATGCAGAGGTTCCATGAACTTAAAGTGAATATGTCTTGATGAAACTATAGTGAGTTTGCGACAATATGTGTAAACACGATAACACCTCCAGCATCCATAAGGAGGAATTGTAGCGGGTACACACATTACTGAAGAAGGAACTTATTTCTCAAATGTTAAAATGGACTTAAGACTGGCTTAAAGAATCATGTAGAGCGCCAAGCTGTCAAAATAATACATTTTTAACACACGTTAAATGCCACATCTGGAATGTATATGCAGTATGTAAAGAAAAATGTGTTAACTTACCTGTAAAATTCCCCAGCGGCAGAAAATAACAGAAAAAAATATTACAATATAATTAGCTACATATAATAACATTATTCTTTGTCAGCTTTTCTATTAATTGGAAACCAAAATTAATAATCTCATGCTTTGTTAAACAGGTACTATTTATTCATAATAACTAGTATATGTTTAAAGTAAAATTTTTGCACTTTTTAGTGCCAAAGCTTCTGAAAAATTATTAAATTAAAATTTAAATAACCTATTTGAATACAACAAATACTTCAGTCTTTGAAAAATGATATTTCCTTCATTTTGGCTGGCTAAAGTAATGCACTTCTCAGTAAAGCCTACAATTTCTTTGAAGTACACCGCTTCATCATGCTAACATTAGGATCCCAAAGAAATGCAAATTCGAACAAGTGTAGTATTTATAATTAGTGTAAACAAGAAATACGAATCAAAATCACAGAAATCGCTGCTGAGAACAGACAATTCGATTTATTCATTTATATTATCTGATGAAGAATAATTTGGGAATAAGCGTAAATTATTACGGATTCCGGTAAAGAAGCATATTTGTCAACAAGTCAGTTCTAGATACTTAGTCATATTCAAAGTAGGAAATCTAATAAACGCACAGTATTTACGAGAATAATTTTAATACCATTAAATTGTATTAAACATTGTTATGTAGACTTGCCTTTATAATTTCTGAGAGTTCAACATATTTTGAATTTTATACACCGGAAAATGTCTTTCAAAATAAATCTAAGCTACGAAACCTTATAATATTAAAGCTATGAATGTCAAGCTTGCTTTTGTAGAATTATAGAATACATTCTCACAAAACAAAATGAAACAAAATTTCAAAAACATCTTCACCAATTCATTAATTGTACTAATTGCTACCCAAAACTCTGAACCAAACCACTTATAGATCCATCAAATCCGATTAAGTTACGACATAAATATGACCGATAAAAGTGTATTTTGTTTAGACTCCCTCCCACATTGGCGGCATAAAAAGTAACGAAACAGCAGATGAAGCTGCAAAAGAAGCAACTAAACATCCATCAGTGATACATCGATTGTCTCTCCACACCAAGACGTCATCAGTTTTATTAAACACATGTAGGTGCGTGAAAAAATGGAAATTTAAGTGGTTATCGATCAACGGCAAACTTCATGAAGCTTTGCTTAGGCTGCACGCAACCTTTTCTGCATTCCCGAGCTCTCAAAATAAGAGATCAAGTTATCGTCACCCGGTTTAGAATTGGGACTCCAAAATAACGCACTGTTATCTTCTCACTAAGTACCAACCTCCAAACTGTACCGGCTGTACCATTCTCTAACCGTTCTGCACATCCTTATAGATTGTCCACAGCACAGTAGATGTAGACAACAAGCCGGCATTTCCAATCTTCCCAATGCATCTAACAGACCCAATATGCTCAAGAAGACGCTACAGTTTCTAATGGATACATAACTCTCTGATTTACCATAAATGTTTACCTAATTCCATGTGTATGTAATTGTAAATTAATGTATATCATTTTGTTTTATATACAATAATGTAGTTTTATGATACAGGTTGTGATAAGACCATATAGTCAAAAGATGTTAAATAAACCTTTAATAAAGAAATTTCAAAACCACTCTAAAATAATTAAAATGCTAATGAGATTAGATATCCATATTCCAATAAACAAAAGCCGAAGTTCTACTCACTGGAGTAGACATATTGAAGTACTCTCTTCATACTCTCGGCAAAACCATCGTCATCCTTCAAGTCAGTGTCGAAAGTTCCATATACAATGCCTTCTTTCTTCATTGTTCCCGCCAAGGAATCCATCATAAGCTTACAGGTGTCCGGACCAGATACGAAGTCATACCCGTTCTTCTCGTAGAACAAGTAGGTCTTTCGCCAACCATACCTAGAAATGAAGCACCATTCTCTTTTAAGTGACAAAAATGTTCATAATTTATTTTAATAACTAGTTGTTTCCTCTGCAACACATGCTCCTTTTTAGTCCCATAATACTTGTTACTATTTTGCATGAACTGAGGAGAAATATAAGAAAATGCAAAGGAACAACAGCAAATATTACTTAAGCTTCTATTGGATTGATAAAATAATGAAACAGTTTATTCAATAGAGTCCCCCTACAACTGAAGATGAGCTAAAGAACAGTTATTTAACACAAATTGCACGAGTTTTACTGTTATCAGGTTCTATGTACAGGGTGTACCATTTAATTTTAGGCTGTACAATATCTCCAAAACTAAAAAATAAAACACGACTAATGGCATTTACTTTCCCCCATAATATTGAGCAACTTTTATTAGACATTTTTTTTCTACAACGTGTAGTTTTGTAGATGTTTTACTCTCAACTTAAATGGTCCACTATGTATATCTTATAATTTTACAGTAGTATAAAATTCTCTAAAAGTCTTTAAGAATGAAGAGAACTTCACGGGCTTTTAGCAGAGAACTCGGGACGTGTATTTTATTTATAATCTCAAATATATGATATTAATCAAACTCCTTAGAGCCACTTCAGGGAATATAAAATATCTAATGTGTTACACTCAAATAACCTTCTCTACCCTCTATCGCTTATTAGTGGGTATACTAACCATTTTACTACACCTTATTTATCTATCTGCTTCATTTTAATCGAAATAAACCTTTCCAGAAATAGCTACATTACACATTTCGTTATAGGTACGACGGGAACGGCGATAGTTAAATGTTTAAGACTGGGCGCTATACATTGGTCTTAAAATTCCATACTTTTTACATGCAATCGCGAGAAACAACTGAATGTAGAAAGGATTTTAAAGAATGACCATGCAATGAACAATTTGAACCATTAATAACGGATATCTCGGAAATGGCTTATGTCACATAAAATTTATTTAAAATAAATTTGTGTGTTTTAAAGAGGTCTACATTTCTTGTGCAGTAGTTTTCGTTTATAGCTTAACGTTTACTAGTTATACAGGCTTATACAAAATTCGTTCCGAATGAAGAGGACTTCAAAGGCTATTCCCAGAAAACTCAAGATATGCATTTTATTTGTAATGCAAGTATCTTTAGTATACTTTATCAAAATCGTTGGAGACTAATACCATAATTATGGACGGGGAAATATAAATAATTAAATAAAGAAATAGTAGTAAGATAGAGAAATAATTGCAATAAATAATTTCCGTATATTAAGTCAATATATAATGTAACAAGCCTGTTCAAGTAGCGGCTATCGCGAGGAATCTTGCCGGTAAACATTTTAGCGACTCACGGCAGCGTGGGCTTCTAGTTTCTTTTATTGCGTAAACAGTTGTTTATACCCGTAACTTTGATACTGCAGAAGTTAGCAGGTATAATAATTCAATTATTACTATTTTGAATGCTACAGTTCATAATGAGTTTCATTGTTTATCGTCAAACGGTCGACAGCTCGATCCAAAAGCTTAAATATTAGACACCATAAATTCCTCAGTCAATTTAAACCGGTGTTGTCCTTCAACCATTGGCAGTATAATCAGCAGCAGATATTGGAGTCAACGAGAAAAGGTGGCAACAACATTCGTGCTTCAAACTGTCGCACCAATATCGCCGCATGTTGCTATTGATTCAAGCCATTTCTTAGGAAATAAAATTTTTCGAAAAATGTTCCATGTAAACGGTTGTTGGATGTGGGGAAATTTTCTTGAAAATCTTCGTGTTGCATCCTTGGAAAATGCTGAATTTAAATACCAGGTTTGGTATTTATCCAACTTCTAGTTTTCTGAGTTATGCTGTTCACAGACACAGTCGGACATCTTTTCAAGAATGCTTTATTTGAATTCAGGGGCCTCAAAACATGCATTTCCGGTAATATCTCGATTTTTTCCGTGGAATGCAATACCTTCTCTACCTACTATGTACGTGCTAGAGAAAGTAAACATAAGTAAAAAAAATTCTCCTTTTAAGGGATAGATGAATTTTGGAGAAGCTTTTGAAAACTTGGAAGGTGTTGGCTTTCAATACGAAGTATTGGTCCGGATTTTGGTTTCTAAGTTACGCTGATACTACGGCACTGTTTTTTTTACTAAAAGTGTTTCTCTGGATTAAGAATTTTCCCAATTGTATCTGGGATGAAATCTAGACATTCAATAATGGATGAAACACATTCTTGTAGGCACTACCATAGGTAAATGGGGCTCTAGTTATTTAATTTAGATACACTTTGCAAATTGTATAGGTGAAATTCCAAATATTTCGCCCGCATTTGTCGTACCCAAGAAGGCTCTTACTAGTGCTATTTCATGCATCTAGACTAATTGCGTCAGACTATTCATTAAAGCAAATGTAAGGGGCCTTTCAGAATAAAAATTAAGACAAAAGCATAACGTAAGCATAGACGTTTAACGCACGCGTTTCACATTGGCTTACTTTGACATACGAGATGTCCATAAAGTTATAACACATAGGTAGGAGTTTCCAAGCTCCAAATTCTCATATTTATGCCTGCGTCAAACATTAGAAGCTAGCCAATCAAAGCGGTTCTCCATACACCTCCTCACGTGATCATTCTGCATCTGCCATCATATTTCCGCTCGCCATGTGTTGAATCGCTAACTGCCCTTCTGTGTAAGATCACGGCACCAGAATCACTGGGATATCTATAAATATCACAGAAAAACAAATTGTGATGAGGGATGTGCTGCTTTGCGAGATTAACGTCCTTTAACCGGGAAATGTTCATCTTTATACATGTACATAATCTCTTTTGTCATGTGTACTGTCTGCGGTCACTTGGCTGCGCCATATCAGCTCAGCTTTTTCGCGGTTGGCTGCTGCTTATGTTTCAGTTTGTCGTTTTGAAGGAGAAAATATTGCGATAAACTTATGCTTAAGTAGTATGCCCTTAGTTTAATGCTTAATTTTCATAGTGAACGGCTCTTAAGCCTCAATATTCTCAGAAATACTAACGGTGTTTAAATAATGGCGTACGTTTTCAAGGCCGGAATTTAAGTTAATAAAACTAATTATTTCCGGGCTTACTGGCCATGGTCTAGAGGTCATGTGACTGTGTGATGTTAACGTCTACTCTGCGACTGAAATGACGTAGTTGCAAATCTAAGAGAGATGAGAAGGGAGGAAAGCGTGAGCTGGTAAAAATACTGCTTGACAGAGTGATATTTAAGCGGCTTATCAGTGCTACTAAATGGAGAGGTTTGTCCGCCCAAGAAACCAACGTGTTGGTATTGCTACATAGATGTTTTCGCTATCTGGCCCCACGGCAAGAAAGACAACTAGTTTCCTAACTCATTTTAACATCACTCATTCTAATATAAAATTAACGATGGAAAAAGAAGAGAATAACCAACTTCCTTTTCTCGACGTTGTACCGTTTCAATTTAGTTTTTCCATTTATCCCGCTTATGCACGCCACTTCGATCGTGCTTGTTTTCCTGCTTTCGTTTTCCTCTACGTCTGCAGCGTTCTCGCCGCGTGCCTCAGGTTGCCACTTCGTTACTCAAATTTTGGAACTGTAAAATCTCTGTTATTACCTTTACTTACAATTGTTAAGTTTGAGGATATAATTTTATAAATATATTATTCCTGTCAGAGTATACATTTAATCGCTAATTTGCCTGAAGGTTACTGATGGACACTGTCCCTGGATTATTGTTCCTTCAATTCCATATTATTGTCAATAAAGTTGATTTTAAAGCAGCAGGATTGGCCAGTCCTTGACTTTGCTTTCCCGGTTATACTATTAATAGTACCTCTCGGGTATTCTTGCATTTTGAAACTTTTTTTGGGTATGCCATCATTTATTACGCTTCCTATATTTCGTTTGTGGAATCGTGTTCTCGTATCAATAAATAGTTTGTTCGATGTGTTGCCATATGGCCTAGGCTTTCTGTTTCCCCGCCTTGTTTTTACTTTCTCTACTACGCATAGTAAATAGGAGAAGTATTGTATTCCACCCAAAAATTCAATACCAAGATTTCACCGGAAATTTATGTTTCGAGGCCCCCTGAATACAAAAAAGCATTTTTGGAAACATGTCTGTGTGTGTGTCTGTCTGTGAAGAGCATAACTCAGAAACGAACAGTTGGATTAAACACCAAACTTGGTATTTAGGTTCAGTATCTTCCAGAGATGGAACAAGAAGGCTTTCAAGACAATTCTCCCACCCCAGATTACTCTTTACATGAAATTTTTTTCGAAAATTCTAATTTTCTCAGAAATGTCAGAATATTTTGATTAAAATATCATATACTTAAAATACTTTTATGACAAATAAAATGTATTTCTTGAATTTTCTGGGAACGTCTCCAAAAGTATTCTTCATTGTGAACGACTTTTGCATAACTGGTAAACCATAGGAGATAGACAAAATTTTACTACAAACAAATGTAGATCACGTTCAAATACACAATTTATGTCATACACATTTTTTTATTGACTGAGCCATTTTCGAGATATTACTTGTTATTCCCTTAAATTATCCAATACACTTTCTCTCCAATGGGAATTCGTTATTCATTTTTTTATGTCTTGGACATGCAAAGAGAATGGAATGCTCCACATAGCAACCAGCTCTTAAAAGATTTGACTATTGCTTAAAGATACCATATTCCCCTTGCATCTACAAGAAAATTAGCAATAAGATTAACATCTCGATTAACATGAAGCATGTGGAGAATAAGGGTTTGTAAAAATAGTTGTACAAGAGTAGAGAAAGTCATGTGAGTGTAACACATCAGATATTTTTAATACACTTAGCTACTAAATTAACATTTCTTGTACACAATGATTCCTTACTCGACCACTCGCCTCTTTGGACCTAGTGCGTACGTGTGAACGTGTGCGAGTGGCGGGTGGCGAAAACCAGCCAGGGTGTAACGTCTTGGTAATAAAACAGAAAAATGTTAAATGTGACCATAAGATGTGTAGAAAGCACACACATACCATTACCTGCATAAAACCTCCAATCACAACCACAATTAAAAAGGGGCGTTATAAAAACTTTAGTAAAACTCGGCAAGGAGGTTTGTCAACCTTAAGAAAGAGCCAAAACACCTACAAACTGCTTTTGTTAATAATTTTATTCTAAGAAGGAATAAAATTTACACGATAAAAGAAAACAAACGTGAATTAACCATTCTTAACTGCAGAGGAGAATAAATCCAATGGAAGGTCTTTATACCACATATACCTACAATATCAGACCTCACTGGAAATGTTTTAAAGAAATACGATATTCACACTATATATCTACCAACAAGGAAGATTAATCAGATGCTCTGTTCGACCAGAGATAAACAAGAACCATTAACTACTCCTGGAGTATTAAAGTCCCGTGCAATTGTGGCAAAGTAGGCATATACTGGTACAACAAAAGCTAGCATTAAAACTAGGATTTTGGAACACAGAAAATCTGTAGAATAGACCAAGTTGAAAAATCAGCTGTTGGGGAACACGTCGTCATTCTAGACGATCATAAGATGCTATATCAAAGAAATCTGATGTGTTACACCCACATGACTTTCTCTACTCTTGTACAACCTATTTTTACAAACGCTTATTCTCCATCTACTTCATGTTAATCGAGTTAAACATTTGCAGACTCTATCTTATTGCCAGGTTTCTTGTAGATGTAAGGGGAATATATATTTACAAGGGCAATATAGAAATACAGTAGCCTTTAAGCATATACACATCTCGTAATAGCTGGTTGCTAGGTGCAGCACCATTCCCTTTGCCACAGATATATACTTTTTGAATATACAAGATAAAAAAATGAATAAGGAATTCCCATTTGAGAAAATAAGTATTGAAAAATTTAAAGGAATAGCAAGCAATATCTCGAAAAGGGTTCACTCAAAAAAATGTATATGACATGAATTGTGTATTTTAACGCGATTTACATTTATTGTCTAGTAAACTTTTGTCTATCTCTTATGGTTTACCAGTTATGCAAAAGTCGTTCACAATGAAGAATACTTTTGGAGACATTCCCAGAAAATTCAAGATATACATTTTATTTGTCATGAAAGTATCTTAAACATATGATATTTTAATCAAAATCGTTAGAGCCATTTTTGAGAAAATTAAACTTTTCGAAAAATGTTCCATTTAAATGGTAATCTGGGGTGGGGGGATTTTCTTGAAAACATTCGTGTCGTATCTCTGGAAGATACTGAACCTAAATACCAAGTTTGGTGGTTATCAGACTGTTCGTTTCTGAGTTATGCTGTTCACAAACAGACACACAGATACACACACACACACGGACATGTTTCCAAAAATGCTTTTTTTGGATTCAGGGGGTCTCAAAACATATTCTCGGTATCGAATTTTTAGGGGGAATACAATACTTCCCCTACTTAGTATACGTTGTAGAGAAAGTGAAAACGAAGTCCTTCAGCATTCTCCATACTAAGCAGACTTTATAGGGAGGTCATAGAAATATTAAAGCACCCTAATAATATCAATAAAAAGGAGGAAAATGTTACTCCATAAAGCATGGTTACCAGCACTTAAAAAAACCGGTAAAATGCCACTCCGAAAGATACGTTGACCAGCTCACACATACCTCTCCTCCCAACTCTCCAGAGATTTTAAACTACAACAGCAGTTTAGTCATAGAATAGACGAACATCAAGGCGTGTCCTCTGAGTATGTCCACCAAAGTGTGTGACGAAAGTCAGGTAACAAGGACATGACCTCTAGACCACGGCCAATATTCTCTGAAATAATTAGTTTTAATAATGTATACCATTATTTGATACGCCCCTACGGAGAGAAATGTTTCCGACTGATTCGCCAATTAGAAATACTTCGCAAGAATAAAGTTAATCTTCTGTCGTCTTGACCTTTCATCTACGCTCTACAGACATAAAAAACGCCTAATTTTAGCAACGTTAGAAGGAATTTCCTCCCTGCACGTACAAATAGGATTTTTCACCACACTGAGCTTGTTTTGTTAAGTGAACGAATACGTGACACCAGGAGGAATTTTTCAGACAGCAATGGATAGTTGTTAGATATGCACATAAAATCAATGTGACGGGACAGAAGATTGGAATAAGGTTGACTCTCTGACATTTCAGCCATTCCAACAATCTTTGTTCGAGTCCATAAACAGGAACAAATTTAACAGACTGTATTCACACCAATCGACAACTACTCTATTGGTGATAAATGAACCTCTCCAATAGGCAATTGTTAGCTGAAGAAGCATTCTATCCAAAGTTGGAAACTTTGCTGCGATGCCCTCCTCAATCCCCAAAGAAGGTATAATTGCTAATATAGAATCGGGTATTCGAACATTGCCTTCGAGGTTTCGGAAATTATACGTACTGAATCAGCTAGAATAGTACAAACGTCAGGTCCACCCATCGACAATATTTCTTTAAAAAAATAAAATCAAGCACTAAGAGAGCTTAACAGGGATGCCGACATTTTAATTCTACCTGCAGACAAAGGGAATGCTACGTTGGTGATTGAAAACACAAGACTATGATAAAAGATTAAATACATGTCAAGTCCTGAAACCTACAGGAAGCTTTAGAGAGATCATACCAACAAGAAAAAATAATAAAATGGTAAAGGACTCTACGTCTATCGATTCACAGGTACGTCAGAAACCCAGCCGCCAAGATTCTAGGCTTAGCAAAAATACATAAAACTAATATCCCAATAAGTCCAATTCATAACACCACTGGTTCGCCCACATACTCGATCCCCAAATATCCTACCACGGTATTGCAACCTTAAGTCAGCCAATCCAGCATTTACATAAGAAACTTAGCAGATTTTGTGGAAAACTTTGTGACTTGACAGTTACGCCTTCAGATGTTTACTGAAGCTCCTATTCAACAAGCTGTGCACAAAATATAAGAACTATTTCCTGAGGACATTTCAGACTTATTTATACCTTTTCTTACTACAGTATATTTTCAGTGGATGGTTTTTATGAACTGTTGGATGGTGTATCAATGGGAAATCTTCTGGCTGCAGTGGTGGCCAATTACTGCATGGAGAGCTTTGAAAAAAAGCCTTAGAAACTGCGGTCATGAAGCCAATCTCTCTCACTCCAGTTGTTAACAACTACAGCGAAATGAATCATTATGCATAACCGTACTAAACTTCTTAGATGAATATCCCAAAGAGATTTAGAAAAGTTTCGTTTTAAAATTAAATCATGGTAATATTTCAGTATTGAGTATTATCTACTATCACAGCAATAATAAAACCCCTAGTGTGTGGGAGTAGGTGTCTCCTCAATTCAAGAGGTCCCGATATCGGTTAGGGTGAGTTACGCGGATTAAGGCTTCTTTCCGGGGTATTCCCTCGCCTTGAAAATACGAATAACGGGTAACCTCAAGCTCTATAAACCCGGGGCTCATTTGAGGATCATCTCATCTATTTCATTCAACATCCTATATGACCCAACCGGTTAAAGGACGCTAAACAATAAATAAATAAATAATCAATAATAATAAATTCTAAAAAATAATGTTGAAATGAAATGATCGTAATGTATTCTTACTTTCAAATGGCGGGAGGACAAAACATTTCATTTAACCAATAATTCGGATATAGATTGTTCACTGGAAAGACAGAGATTCCTGGACTTTAAAATCATTTTTAGAAAAAATTTCCCAGTGTATACGTCTGAACAACGTAACTCGAAAGCTAAACTTTGGATAAATACCAAAATTGTGTTTAAGTTCAGTATCTTCCAATAATGCAACGCGAAGGTTTTCAAAAAATTACCTCACCGAAAACTACACTTTACGTGAAAAATATTTCCTAGTTTTGAGTTTTTTAATGGTTTCAATGGTATCGATTTAAAACATATGTTTGACATATCAACACATTTATTGAAAAATAAAACGTATATATTTAATTTCCTATTAAGAATACTCCACTGGTTGAATTTTTATAACTATGAAACCATAGAAGATAGACGAAATATTTTTTCAGAAAAAATGCAGTGTTTATTTTAAATATACAAGCTACATACTTTTAAATGTTATGCCCGTTCTTTATTTTCTCCTCGGGCTAAGCAAAGAGTATTCAAAGTAGCAAGTCCAACATATATAGAGTGAGCTTCTGTTTGAACATTTGACTACCACACTAGCGTCTTGCATGCTTCTATGTGGCTACACCGAAGTGTGTATATGTACTATACCAGAAAATTAACTCATGATAATGAAAAATCCAATGTGTTACCCTCGCATAGCTTTGTCTGCTCTTGTAAAACTATTTTTACAAACGCGTATTCTCTATATGCTTCATGGTAATCGAGATATCGAGATCTTATTTCTAATTTTCTTGTAGGTGCAACGGGAGTATGGTAGGCTTTAAGCGATGGTGAAACCTCTTATGTGTTGGTTGCAGGTTCCATTTTCTTTACATGTCCAGGACAAAAACAAAAACAAAATAAATATACAAAAATGCGAATAAGGAATTACCAATTGAGAAAAAGCATAAGTATTGGAGTATTCAAACAAATAACAACGAATATCTCGGAAATAGTTCACTCCACAAAAAAATTTGTATTATATAAATTGTGTGCTTTGATGAGATCTACATTTTTTGTGAGCCAAAATGATATCTATCACTTACAGTTTGCCAGTTATGCAAAATACATTCACAATGAAGAGGACTTTTGGGGACATTAGCAGAAAATTCAAGACATATATTTCATTTGTCTTGAAGATATCTTAAACACGTGATATTTTAATCAAAATCGGTAGAGCTATTTTTGAGAAAATTAAAGTTTCCGAAAAAATGTTCCATGTGAAGGGTAGTCTCGGGTGGAGGAATTTTCGTGAAAATCTTCGTGTCGCATCTTTGAAAAATACTGAACGTAAATACCAAGTGTGGTATTTATCCGAATTCTTGTTTGAGTTATGCTGTTCACACGGGCCTTTTTCTAAAATATTTTTTATTTAGGGGGCTCATAACATGTATTCCCATGAAATCTCGGCATCGAATGTTTAGGTGGAATGCAATACTTCCCCTACTTACTATATGTAGTAAAACCAAAAAACAAACCTTTGTTTCACGAATAGTTTGCAGAATAGATACGAAGGGAAACTATAGTTGGTACAGAAAGATATGCAACTGTAACGTATCACATTTATTTGGATTATTTCTCTTCTTCGTTTGTTTTCATGAGCATACAAAGGAATATTATTAAGTTGTTCCATTTGTACTCCTTTCTCAAAGCATGCATTTAAATTCTTGGAAAAGTTCAAAGGAAGCAGTGTGAAAGTGTGTAATACAGGGACCGAGGGGAAGCAGATCGCTGGAATAAACAAAGGAACAAAAGAAGCCTTTATATCACAAATATCCCTTGGGCCATTCGTAAGAATGGATAAGCTATATTTAACAGTGGGAAAACATCACGCAAAAGTAGCATTTCAAACAGCTGCTAACAAAACAATGGAATTAACGCAATGAGCTAGATCCAATCTTTGTAAAGGTGATAAACAAAATATGTAAGAGAAGGAAAGGAGAGTTTGTTTGTTCAGTATTAACAAACGCACAGTTTTCCAGGATTCGTAAGCCATCGCTAATTATACCGCCGTAAAATATTGTCATACTAAATCGTCCGACAGAAAGTACCATTCAATGTATTACTAAGAGAAAAACAACAGGGAGATGCTGACGTGTAAAAAATTCACAGAAAAACACACTAAACACAATGAATAAACCTTAGATTAGCTCGATTGCTTTTTCAGTCAAAATTATTAATAACTTGAGAATAAAACTATGGTAGACTCGTGTAGGTATACCTAAAATTCTCATTACTGAGTCAGTAGAAAAATATTCACTGTCGTACTAGGTTTAGGAGAGTGGTGAGGGTAACTACGCAGGTAGTAGGCAGTCGCAATCAAACTAAGGTAAACCAGGATTTAAGAGCTTGCCCTATCCACTGGATATTTGGTGTATGTAGATACCTCTTTAACCTTTAGGATTTGATTGTATTTGGATAGCAGTATGTAACTGTTTGTTTATAATGATACATACTTTGATTAAATATTTTTTAATATTTTATTTTAAGTGATATTAGTCTAACAAATTTTAGTAAAACATGTAAATGTGATCAGTTTTAATTAAATTACTATTTAGTATCAAACAAGCACTGGACACTGGGAGTTCACCGAAAAAGTTCATGCGGTTTTGTTCTTCGTAATATTTTGGGTTGGTCTGTAGTATCGAGAAGACTAGCACGTCGTTGCAGTCGTTGAGATGTATTTCTTGCTGAACCATCTCCATTCTAAGATCACGTTGTACCTTAGTTCATTTCGAATGTACATACCAGGGTGCAATTTAAATTCTTCTAGTATTTTAATAATCCTCTGTGCCGATTGCCATAAGTCGCTACCCCAGCCGGAAAGTTGACTCGTGAGGCCACGATTATTACTTATTTAAGCTCCCCACTTTTCTCACGACGCTGAGTGGGCACCGATCCTAAACCTAGGACTTAAAATCCGCACCCCCATGGGTTGAATCGATCTTGAGCACATTTTGTGGCCAGAAACTAAAAAAAACTATGCTTTAGCCCACAGCGTAATGGCGCAGGACATGTAAATAAGGTGGTATAACCCAAATTAAATGTCTATTATTTTGTCCTTGTAAAAGGTGAAAGTAAACATTTACATCTGCCTGAAAGGTTCAGAATGTAGAAGGAATTAGCGCTATATAACATTGTTTGATAGCAATTTAAAACCATACATTCCATTACTCATAATATTTCTTGAATGTAACTGTACATTCAATATTTTAAGATATAAAAGGCTTGCTGTATTAATTTACATAAGCTCCAATGCAATAAAATGATTATAAACATTTGTGTGCTTATGTTCTACAGCATTACCGACGCCATAGGGATACTGAGCATTGTAGTTCAGTCATGTTTTTAGTAATTTTGTTTACGCAATGACTAGTAGAGGGCAGTGTACTTATTATTTAAAAACTAATTGCTTTTAATCAGGAAGCATTTTCGTTTCTCAACAGCAGAAACCTTATAAAATCTTTCCAGTTGCAAAATCTAAAAATTAGAAAGTGCCTCTCAAAACTAATAATTTTAAGTGGATGTATAGGCTATATTCAGACTGTAAAGCAGTGTGATTGGAATGCAACTTGAACATTTTGAAGTAAAAACGCACACATTATTCTTCTGTAAAGCTCAATGTATTGGGAGCAAGGAGAGATTCTTTGTAGTATTATACTAGAAAATTGTATATGACCTAGCTCGGAATATTCCCTTTAAAATCAAGTGATTCAGCTAATCAAGTAATAATCATATAAACCAATGAAAATTAGAAACAAGCACTGAACGCCGAATCATATGACGTTGCCCGCGAAAGTAAATCAAATTAAAGATAAAGGGTTTGACGTCACATATACTCAAATGTATATAAATAAGGAGGATGCCTTAGGATTACTTCTATAAACTCAGAGGCGTTTGGTGTGTCGGTCAATGTAAGGTTTACGCGCGGATGTCAACATGTTACAGCGAGTATTTACTCACTAATAGACGCGAATTACACTCCGTGAAGAGTTGCGAGTAAGACTACATGCCGCTAATTCGAAATACTTATGAATAAACTGAAATATTACGCTTATGGTGAATTTAATACAAGTGAATTAAGACAGAAGTTACAAAATACGTCCACAATGTATTGTATCTCATATCCCGACAAGTTACATCAGTTAGTTCCCGTAAACATAATTAGTCATTAATCTCAAAGCAAGCTTGTCTTATTCCTTCGCTACATTCTGCACATTAACCCCAAGAATTCGAGAAAATATAGCTAGCACACCAGTTGAAGTTAAATATCGACTAACAAATTAATCTTCCATAGCATACCACACTGCCCAAAGTAGTGCCGTAACGTAGTGACATACCACCACGATGCTGTTTCAAAGGGTATAATGTCAATACAACTATTCTTTTTATTATTTTTATACATCCAATGGAAGAAAACAACAGAGCAGATACCACTTTGATTTTTTTACGTAAAAGGTGTCTGCTATTAAAGGGGACAAAATTCAATGAAATTTCTATGCGGTTTTGACTAATTTCCTATTTATTTGTTTGAGCATTAAAATGAGCTATTGTGTAAAAATATTACGTCCATTAATAACGTAATTACTGACAGGAAGATAAGTAAATAAAGAAATAGTAGTAACATACAGAAATACTTAAGGTGAATAATTTCCGTATATTAAATCAATGTGTAGTGAAATAAACTTGATTTGAAAAGATTTGTCCGGAGAAAAATGTAATTAGCGAGCAAAGTCGTTAGAAATAGCTGAAGAGCGAGCACGTTAGTATAAAGATTTCTGGAATGCAGTTAAACTTGTACGTTTGAAGTCACATTGGCTATACGTAGGAGTTTGAGATAGGTCCGCGCGAGAAGGAACCTGGTAGAATAGTTCTAAGCTAGGTGGAACTTAGGTAGTAAAAATGAATTGTTAAAATTAGCGTCTTGTCTTTGTTTTCTTTCGTGTACAGCCTTAGGGGTTTACAGTCTTTACGGTGATTGGCAGTTCATAGCGCCTAAGTCCGCGCTGGGTTATCAGTTGCTTGGCGGTAGAAGCGAGGGGTTTTGCCGGTAAGCATTTTAGCGACTAACAGCAATTTACGCTTCTAGTTTCCTTTATTGTGGAAACAGTTATTAGAACTGTAAAATTCATGCTACAGAAGTTAGCAGGTATAATACAATTCAACCGTTATAGTTTCGAGTTCTCCAATTCATAATCCGTTTCATTCTTTATCTTCAAACGCCGGCAATTCGCTTCAACAGCTCAAGTATTATACCACATTAAACTTCTCAGACAATTTAAACTGGTATTGTACTTCCAAATACGCCCAGAGAATGACCACATATCCATCCACCGAAGCAGCCGGCAGTAGAATTAACAGCAGATATTGAAGTAAAGGGCACGGCTTCAAAAAGTGACGACCATCGCCGGCTTCACTGTAGCACTTGCTGTTATTGGACATTGGCGATTTTCAGATTTGAATTTTTGTACCTTTCCTTTATTTTCAGGCGTTTTTCAAAAAATACTTTAATGTAAATTCTTAACGGTGTAAAATTCGGAAATCCAATGGATTGTATACTTTATAAATTATTTTAAACTAATAGTACGCCCACTACATAGGCAACCTATACTGCTCCAATATAGGGAAACAAACAGGGGAATTGGCTTATAATAATAGAATGTGTTCATGATGGCCCTATTTCTACTGACAATCCAAATAAGGAAATTAATTGTTCTTCCACACAAGTCGTGTGTTGGACAGGGTTGGAAAGGTAGAATCAGACGTCTGAAAAATTAAATGCTATAGCCGCGAAGAGAAGGTGGAAGACGAATTAATTTCATTAGTTGACCTAATAGTGGTTGAAACTATGAACTCCAGCACTTAAAGTACTTACAGCATTGTAAGTCGCCATTGGGATATGTCATCTCAATACAATTTGAGATCTCCTTGTGGTTTACCGGGAAAAATACGAATCAGCGGCAGAATTTAGTGTCATGACGCCATGTTACCATGGTAGCTCAGTGGTTAGAACAACCGGACGGAGACCGGGAGATCCGTGGTTCTAATCCCGGCTATGGCATTGAATTTTTCAGTCGCTTGATTCTACCTTTCCAATCCAAATAAGATTAGTTCCAATTTCAACTACATGATACGAAACTTTTTATGTAATCATGGCATCTAATTTTCAACAGTTCGTAGCTACTAAAATTTTAAAACGTAGTAGAACATCATAGAATGTTTTGGGGTTATTTAATCCCCCCCTCATAGCTTATTTTAAGCAATTTAAATCATTAATGTCGTTTTTAGTTTATGTCCTCGCCTACGATAGTAGAAATTCTCTTTCGCAAAGCAACTGCTTTGGGGATTTCACGGCAAATATAGTTCCACTAAGCAACCTGAAATAGCTCGTATAAGACATCCATATGTCGCGTGTGAACAATAAAATTCAGAAACAAATATACCATTTTCTTATAGGTAGTAAGTACAGGAAGCGTTGCACTCCATGCAAAAAAATCGAGATTACATTAGAAATACACATTAAAAATAAAGCATTTTAGAAGGCGCGTGTGTGCGCGTAAACAGCGTAACTCAAAAGTGAAACATTAATTAAATACCAAACTTGGTATTTAAGCTCCAATGATTTCCAAGGATACGACACGTAGATTTTCAAGAAAATTTCTGCACCCCATACTAACCTTCACATGGAAAATGTTTCGTTGCTTTTGATTTTCACAAAAATGATTCTGACGATTTTAATTAGAATGCCATGATGACAAAATGCCTATCTTGAATGTTCTAGGAATAGTCTATGACGCCCTCTTCATTCTGAATAACTTTTACAGCTGGTAATCCATAACAAATAGAGAACATCTTACTACACAAAAGATGTAGATCTCGCTGAAGCACATAATTTGTTAACTCTTTTTCTCGAATTAACATTTCTGGAATATTCTTTGTTATCTATCTGAGTCTTCAAATACTTATGCTTTTTTCAAGTGATAGCTAGCAATTCATTTTTTCTTGTAATCATGCATAGCGATCAGCTTTTTAAAACATTCCATGGCCATTTTTTTGTATACCCGGTAGCCCAAACAAGCTGTCCTTTGCAGTTTTGTGTTTCCCACATGCATAGGTGCAAAAGAAGTTGCCGTATCAATAGTGTTCAAATGGGCAGTGCAAGCGCAAAGCGAAAGGTCACTGAGGTAGTGCTGCTGCATGCATGTGCTTACTTGGTAGTTTCGTAACGATAAACATCGCGCGGTCGCCTGCTTGCAGTTCGAGCCAGGTCATTCAGAAAAAAGGTAATATCCACCAATAACGAACACACAGATATGGTTACGATCTGTGCGGAGACGCAACAAAACTCAGTGAGGTTCGAAGTCTATGTTCTGAACATTTTCAGACCCGACATCTGACTTCTGCGCACTTTATTTTTATTTTCGTTTTTACGTATAGAAATTATATTAGGAAATTATGGATCATTCCAGGTAAAACGGGGCCTGAGAGGCCCTTACATCAATTCGTCCACCAAGGCGCGGGCATGTTTTCGCACATTCTTGTTGTGAATAATGAACTAATATAAGGTAATTTAATGCCAACACATTTTTAAAGGTACATAACTGTAATAAAGAGATTTTTGTTTAATCTTCTGAACTTTGGGCACAAATTCGTGCCATATAATTGTACTGAACTGTCATAGAAGTAAATTACTAAACACATGTGTTTAGCTTTGCGTCTACCGACAACCCTGAATGGCTGAATTGTTTATTAAATAACCGATAACACCTCCCCTCACACCCTGGACATTCTGTAAAATCGAACCGGAAATAGCAGGCAGTTTATCTACGAAGGAGCTCTGTGACCAGTAATAGTAGTTAAAGTGTTCGTTTTCAAACATTGGTCTGTCAGTATAGAATCCCCTTTGAAATTCTGCTTAGGCAAACCTTTTGACATCCGTGCTATCCGGTTTAAGCTAACCAATTAAGGACGACTTGTGTGGGCCACCTGGTACATCTGGACACTAATGCAATACTCCGTAAGAAGCAACATGCCTGTTTGACACTGTACCATAATGGCAAACATCGGCGGTTTGCAAGAAAATCGTACAAGCTTCTGTATTGGTTTTACCTCCTCCCTGAGAGTTGCTGCAATGTCGCAGCTGGTTAATCGGTATTCCAGCAGATGTTGCTGGTTCCATTCCTTATATGCAGCCAATAGTCATTTTGCTTTTTTAATAGAAATAAATGTCTTATTTGCATCAGGTGTGGTAAAGAGAAGTACCCTGTCATAGCTTCTTTATGGAACTGCGTGTACTATACGGTCCATATACTGCAAAGCTTTAGTGGTACACTTACCATACAAACAAGAGTGGGAAAACAGCTACGCAACTGCAAAAGTACAGTTGAAAATATATTTACTTACAACAAACATAGTATTACTAAGCAATTCTGAGTGCGAGGAGTAAGATTTTTCAATCTCAGGAATTAAATTCAGTTCTTATTCTTTGCAGACGACGGAATACTTGTTGCAAAGATAAAAATAAATTGTGATATATGATACATAAATTGAGAGAAGAATAGAGGAAGCGGGGAGTGAGTACTTAATGTAACCAGCTGAAAATATGTGTGTTTAGGAGTAGATGATACTGAACTATAAATAAACAAAGAAGTAATATGATTCCATAACTTAAATACTTCAGCGGAAAATTGAGTAAACAGAAAAACTGAGTAATAAAATAAGGAATAATTCGGGGAAAAATTAATGTCAAAAACTAAATTCAATTTTCTGCAGGGGAAAAATTCGAAAGGATTCTAAGCTAGAAATATATAATAGACCAGATTAGATATTTGACAGGGTGATGAACAAGAGGGACATTCCCCTACCCGCACTGAAACCTTGGGTTTATTGTATGGTATTCCCCTGCTTTTCCAGTAATCATATCTATAAACTCTAATAAGTCTCAGGAGTCCATAGTCCCAAATTGATCGTATCTATTCACTTTCAGTGCTTCACATTGGAATATTAAGTGCGAGGGTGTTTCCACCTCTACACCACACATCTTGCATCTTGGGTCTTCTGAAAGCCCCATTATGCCGGTGTTTTTTTTAAATTCCCATGGCCAGTCGTCAAATGCACCATGGGCCTCATCTACTTCCTGCTTAATTTAATGACTGAAGTACTCCTTCTGAGACATGGTTGCTGCGTCATTAACTTTCCATGTCTTTGTTCCTGGATATTTTCCAGCATTCTGCATGCTGTCTTTGAATTTAATCTAATATGTTTGTTCTTACCATTAATTTGGTAATACCAAGATCGGTTCTGGTCCTATAAATGCTACCTGCGCTTTTATTTTCGCCACTCTGTCTTCATTTTAATTTCCAATTACCCCAGTGTGACCAAGGACCCATGCTAGAATAAGTATATTGCATTCCCTAGCTTTCTAGGGCTTCTCAATACTCCCTAACGATCTTTCATCTCGTGAAGGGGCTATAAATGCCCGCAGTGCCGCCTGGCTGTCCGAGTATATCCATTCCTGTATTCCAATATACTATAATTGCTGTACCACCTGTCCTCACTCTCCGCCACACAAGCTCTGATGGTATATAATTCTGCCTGGAATACCGTGGTCAAAGCTCTAAAGGGATACCACTTCGCCAGCTTGGGCTGTCTACGTTTATACCAACTCCTCTTCCATCTTTTGTTTTGGATCCGTCAGTGAACCATCCAATGTTCCCTGATCAGCGTTGACGACTAGCCTCCCTTGCTCTTTACCTTCAATTGTAACAGTGAAGTACTTATTAAAGCAGAGAGATGGCTTCATAAAGTCCCCGGGTATTTCAGCAACTGGTTTTATCCCGTCATCTAATATTTTGGTATGATGTACCATATATCCGTAGGTTTCCATTGCCCCTTGTAACATAATATCTTAAGGCATTGGATTCCCCAACTAACTCGACTATAATGGCTTGCTGGCATGTTGTCATGGTAGTTCAGTAGCAACTGGACAGAAACCGAAAGATCCGTGGTTCAAAACCCTGCAATGGCATTGCGTTTTTCAGTCCGATTTCACCTTGTCCTACACACGGCTTGGGTGAAAGAACAATTTATGATCAAATACTTATTCCTAATAAATGTATTCAAGTACACATAGTCTATTTACAAGTTACACAATATCTAGGGTAAGGCATACCTCTTTCTCACCCCTATAGTTCTAGTAATATATTGTCTGCTTAAAGGATTAGGAAACTTAATTTTGTGCTTTCTCTATTAAATTAAATTGAGTTTTATTTATGGACGCCCTTTAACTGCTGTGATCCTTAGCGTGCCATTCTATATTGGGTGTGAAAGACCGGACATTTTGCTTATAGGCCCTTTTATCAGACTGGAGGTTGTTTTATGTGCCGTAAATCTACGACATGGGACCACCGGCTTTACTTCCCTTCCGAAGGAAGCCATGCTGAGGATTTTTATGCACGAAAAAATCCTCCGCCGGCTTTGAACCCGCGACCTCGGGAACTAGTGGCTAGCATGGTAACCATTACACCACGGTGAATAACACTTTCTATACTATATTACATTCTACCCACAAATTAACTAATGAGACTTCATGGCAAATAAAGGTTTTGGGGCTCCATAAATCCAAAAACAGCATTTTTAGATAAAGGTTCATCTGTGTGTGTGTCTGACAGACACAGACAAAGTTTGGTTAAATATCTGAATTTAATTTGAGTGTCTTCCAAAGATCCTATAGGAAGGTTTTCAAGAAACGTTCCCCACCCCAAATCACGCTTTAAATGAAACATTTCACCTCTGTGTATTTTTTAAAAAATGGCTAACGATTTCGTTGAATATGCTATATGTTTAATATATTTTTATAACAAATCAAACGTATATTCTGAATTTTCCACGAATAGACTGTGAAGTCCTCTTAATTTTTAATAACTTTTATATAATTATTAAACCATAAGAGATAGACGAAATCTTGCTACACCAAAACGTGATTTCGATAATTAACACAAAAATAAAACTTTTATTGCGTTAACCATTTCCGAGGTATTCCTTATTATAATCTAAATTTTCAAATACTTGTGCTTTTTTAAGTGGTACGGCGGTATTGTTTTTTTTCTCTCTATTAAAAAGCATGGAATTTAAAATAACAAGCTTTTTAAAAAAGGTTACTCTCGCTTTAGTCTAAAGTATCAAGACAGGAGAATAAACCATTGTAAGAGTGGTTTTTAGAAGAGTTGTAGAGAAAGGCATGTCAACGCAAAACTTAGGTTATTTCTCCTTCTGTTCACATGATTATGATTATAAAGAGGCAGATACGTGGTGAAAGCCTATTCATTTACCTCACCTTTCCTAGACATGGTGAAGGAAAACTTGCCCTTGCCTTTCGAGGCAAAGTTCAGTTCGAAAGTTGTGTTACACGTGGGGCTACTTACATCAAGATGAAAGAGAATTTCAAACTGTGGTCGGAGTCAGAGCCAGAGGTAAATTGTCCCGAGTGCCCTAGCGATCAGTAAACCCCTGTCCATTGGATGATGGATGAGACTGGTTGATGTAATGGCTTTAGAGTGCCCAAGTAAATTTCTTCTGGAGCGCTGCGGTTCCGCGGTGGTTAGACTGTCTCAATTATAACTGATGTATATATACAGCATACAGATTCACCCATTTGCATCTAACATCTTTTCTGTGTTCATATCTTAACTATCTACAAGGTATACAACATTCACCAAAAAAAATTAGACTTCTTAATTATCATAATTATCTTAAATATGTGTGTGTGTGTGTGTGTGTGTTTGTTCCTTATAGGCTTCTACATCCTTGAACCAAATTTGATCAAACTTGGCACAGATAACCTACGACACAAGTGGCTGGTTCAGAATTCAAATTCCGCCCTATTTCCCACGATTAGTTATTTAATCTTATATAATGCCTACAAAATCTCGCAAGACAATCTATACCTTTCTCAACGATAGTCGCAAAATGTCTAATATTGCCAAAAAGAATAATTATTTAAGCTTTCACAGCCTCACAAAATAACCAAGGAATAGGGAGTACACATTATCCATTGATCCCCTCTCTGGCACTGATCATGAAGTAATATATAATATATAAATAAATTACAAAATCTATGCCACCTGTGGCTATGATTGCGCAAACGTTAATGCTAGAATCGTTTGGTAAATTGGAGGTATATAAACTATTCTTACTAAAGTTTATTTTCCTATCTAAAACATATTAATCCAAACAAACCTTTGCTAAAATAGTCACATTACACATTTCATTATAAATACAAAGAGAATAGCGAGTCAAATGTTTAAGAACTGGATGCTATGTTCCTGGATATGTTCCTATGGACTGTTAAGATTCCATACTCTCTCCACTGAAAATCGGTGGGACTTTGAAAGAATGACAAGTATTGAACAATTCGAATCCTTAATAACGGATATCTCAGAAACGGCTAATGCCAGAAAAAACATATTTTAAGTAAGGCAGTATTTTTAACACTTAAATGATGTCAGTCTAATTATATAATATAAAAAATAATAACAGCCCGCCTTAAAGCAATATGTGTTCAGGTGGTGTATTTATTGTGCTAAGAGTTTTACAAATTTGATTGTCTACTGCACTTTGACCCTGGTCACTCATTCAGTAGACAATCACTACAGTTTTACATTTTACAATTTCTTGTCAATAAATTATCTTCCTCTTTTTTTTCATGTCCCATTTCCACTTGCAATATGTGTATAATGTAATATATAAAATGTATATTATAGTCATTACATTATATTTATTTTATTATGTACATGTATGATAATGTTATGCGAGTGTATTACGTAGTTAAACAATGTAGGAGCTGTGAGAATAGAAGCAAGCTGCCTTCCGTAGCAAACAGAATTAAAAAGTAGAAGCCGAAGGTTGCTAACAATAAGGTAACCTTGAGACAACAATAAATTAGAAAGTTTAAAAAAGCCTACTAATGGTTCTTGGAACAATAATAATGTATTATTTAAAACGGATTATAAATAGCCAATCAAAAACTAGAAAATCTAAAATGTAAATAAAAGTATTCTATTGGAGTAGGCTTAGCCAATTAGAAACTAGAAATAGAGAAAATGTACAAATTCAGACGGTAGACGCTAGAAGATTGCGTACCCAAGCAGTTCGGTTCGGTACGGGTTCAGTGTGAGACATGAAAATTCATTGCGGTGAGAATAATATAAAGTTTACCTTTTAAAAGTGCAATTAACAATAAGCTCACAGCTCTATATTAGGATACACCAGTGAAGTGTTATTTAATCGTGTCAATGATTAATAAAGGAGTGAAGCACAATTATAATTTGTGTTTGCTTCATTCTTTAGCCGTACCAGCCCTGTTAAAAGTACATGTTCTGCAAATTACTACTGACGAAGCCGAAGCATATAAATAAATAAATAAATAAACATTAAAATAAAAAGTTGATTCTAAAACGTGGGGCGAAGGACACCGGAAAGTTTGTACCGTACGTGGGGCGACACTCCTAGAAACATATCTCCCGCAAGTTTGGCGCCAAATGTGCCCCAACACCTTGCTTCAAATTGGTACCCATACGTGGTGCAACCGCAACAATTAAACTCCCACTTAAGTAAACTGTGTTTTAAAGAGGTATACATTTTCTGTGTGGTGCGTTTTTGTTTATTGCCTAACGTTTACCAGTTACAAAAGATTATACAAAATTCCTTCCGAAAGGGGACTTCCTAGGCGTTTCCCAGAAAATTCAAGATATTCATTTTATTTGCCATGGAAGTATCTCCATATATGGTCTTTTAATCAAAATCGTTAGAGCCATGTTTTATAAAATCAATATTTCTGAAAGATGTTCTATATAAAGGGTAGTTGGGCGTGGGGAATTTTCTTGAAAATCTTACTGTGGCATCTCTGGAAGACTCTAGGCTCAAATACCAAGTTTGTTATGTATCTGATGTGTTTCCAATATGGGTTCAGGGCGTCTCAAAGCATGCATCTGGGTATCAAATTTTTGAGTGGAGTGCAATACTTCCCCTACTTACTACACGTAGTTGAGAAAGTAAAAATTAACTACATTTCGAACTTAGAGCATTGAACTGTGATAACAGCAACAGCATCAAAGCAGACAAAATACCTCTTATTATTCTTCTTTATCTTCTTATGATTATTTATTGTATATTGATATAAAATAACAAAAGCATTCAACATAATCGCATTAACTACAAAGTGTCTATGGAGCTCAAACGCTGCTAACATAACAGTAATAAATATATCAAAAGCTCATATCCATTCATTCTGTGATCATACTCCGATGTTCGGATATTCACTTATTATAATTTGAAGTTTCTCATTTTTATAATCTGCAGTTTTATTTCTCTACGGGAAACTTGTGATACTTTTATAAGCATAAAAATAAAAACTGAGTGATATAAATGACAGTGGACAATAATAACCACAACATGAAAGCAATGGAAGTACTACTTGTTATTGTTATTGTTGTATATTCATTTTGGCCTTCATTTTATTTTGTTTTGTTATTCGTGTGTTTCAGTAGTAGTCTCTCCCCCATTTCCTATAATTTCCTTTCATGTTTCAGGTCGACTCCGGGGCTGTGATTCGGTCGATGTCGGATAGATGACGAAGAGGCTTGCTCTTTGCGGATACTTCCCCGGTCCCACTGGAGGGACGCCTCCGAGTGGCCCTTCATGGCCGGGTGGTCAAGCCTGAAACTGTTAGGGAAATCTGCGCGCCTGGAATATTCCGCCGACTTCGCTCTGCAACCCGTGTATCTCCTGGGGTTTCCTCCTCTCATCCTTTCCTCCTAGGGGTGTATGTGGAATAGATACCTTGAGGGTCGCAGTGTTAAGCGTCCCCTCCGTTCAATAGTCCAATACACTATAATATGGACTAAGGCCCAATCTAGTATACTGATGGTTCTAGAACCAAATCAGGAACGGGGGCTGGGCTTTACGGTAATGGCACCAAGATTTCTTATAGTCTGGGTACCTTAGCTACAGTTTTCCAGCCTGAGGTTTATGCAATCCTAGCCAGTGTCATGGAAAGCATTAAAAGGAGATAAGAATATAAGTGTTCTTATCCTCTCAGACAGTCAAGCTGCTCTTAAAGCACTTGAATCACCATCAATAAAATCAAAGCTCGTCTTAGAATGCAGAAAATTTCTAATGACACTGGCTGAACACAATAAGGTTCAACTTATGTGGGTGCCAGGACACACAGGTATACCAGAAAATGACAAAGTAAATGAAGCAGCCAAGGTTGGCAGCGAAATTCATTTTTGGTCCGGAGCCTGCACTGGGGGTGTCCTACAGACCTGAAACAGGCTATTAAGTGCTTGGCTCAAGCAGAACACAAGAACTACTGGAACTCCATTGAGGGTTGCAGACATTCCAAGTTGTTTATTACACACCTGGATAACAGCCGGGCAAAGTACCTGCGTGGTCTTAGTAGAAGGCTTGCATGGGCAACAGGATTCATTACAGGACACTGTGCCCTAAGATGTATTAATTATTAATAATTCTAGTTTGACATATTAATGTTATTTTTAACTAACTTTTTAATTACTTTTTCATTAGAAGTAATTACTATAATTTGCTTTAATAGATCATTATGTTTAATCTATACAGAATGAGATTGTTTAACAACGTCAAAGAGCAAGTATTTTTGGCAATCACTTTCCAAAGATAGATGAATTATCGAAAGCCTCAGTTAGCAGTCTGGTTAAGTTCATAACGAGTAACAGACTACTTAACTGATGGAAGGGGGATGGGCAATAGATCTTTAAGGTCGCAGTGCTTGGGCATAAAACCCACCCAGTTTTCAAAGTAGAACTAGAACTAGATAGTCTGGACTAATTAAACCCAAGCATTAAAACACTTTTAAATGTATTTTTGTAGATTTTTTTAAAATGTTGTTTTAGAGCAAAAAAATTAAAAAAGCATTTTATAAAAACTCCAAAATAATCAGATAAATGTGCCCATAAATAGTAATCCAAAAAAGTAAATTAATTGTCTATGAAATATTTCTGCATTTGCTTTGACTGCAATTGTTAAAAATAGAAATTTTAGTATACCAGGTATCACTCATTCAATTTAGATGAAATTACCCGACTGTTACATTGAAAATAGTACTAAATATGACAAATTTAAAGACTAGCACAACAATTCTGAACAATACTATTCTTAGGTACACTTAAATACAATTTTGAATTGTTAGTTTGTCCTATCTGTTGAAACTTTTAAAATTCTTGGCTAAAAGTCCTAAAGATTCGCATATCAGCTAATGGTTTTTCCATCAGAGAGTGCTGTTTTACAGTCTTTAGCAACGGGAAAAGCTGGAAGATATACTGTTCTGCACACCTGATCTTTTCAGGAAATGTGAGCTCTCTTACATTTTATCCTCATTTTAAAACCGTGTATCCCAACTATTCGCCACCAGAAAGAAACATCTGATGTGCTTCACTCACATGACCTTCTCTAACCACCCTTCAACAAGCTGTTCTTAGTAAAGCTTATTCTTTTATCTAATAATAATACCGTGGCGCTACAGCTCATGCGCGGCCTTGACCGGCCAAACCGACTGCCGGACTAACGCCTACATACACAGGTAGAGGTGCGTGATCATTCAAATGATACGGAGAGGCGATGTGGCCAGCGTCATGCACCTCCCAGCCAGAATGTTGGCCTCAGTGGCCAGGATCACCCCTATCGCAGCTCCTCACTTTCCTCACGATGCTTAGTGGGCACTGGTCCTATACCCGGGATTTAAAATCCGTATCCTCATGGTGAAATGAAACACTGCCGCATTCCGTGGCAGAGAACTAGAGCTCCATGCTCTAACCCAAGATCTACGGCATAAAAACTGTTTATCTACTTCCTTGCTAATCGATATAAACTTTATAAACTCATTCTCACATTTCGTTGTAGTTAAGTATAAGAAGGAAGCAGTAGACAAATGTTGAAAAACGGGTCTCTGCGTCCTTGGAATTTCATCTACCTTGCACAACTATAAAAAAAGAATAGCGCCTTACTACTTGAAAAAATCTGATGCGATACATTCTAATGACCTTCTCTATTCTCTATCTTTGTTAGTGGTTATACAAACTATTCTTACTGAACCTTATTTTTCTATTACTATATTTGAATAATAAACCTTTGCAGAAATAGCTGCATTACCTCACAAAAGGAACAGCGACAGACAAATGTTTAAGACCTGGACGCTATATGCTGGCCTTAAAATTCCTTCTGTTTCCAAGCAATAGCGAGAAAACAACTGCATGTTAACGGTACTTTAAGGGAATGACCAAGAATTGAACCACTTAAACCATTAATAAGGGATATCTCAGAAATGGCTTATGACACAAAAAGCTTATTTGAAATGAATTGAGTTTTTTAAAGAGATCTACATGCTTTGTGTGGTGTATTTTCGTCTGTCGGTTAACGTTTACCAATTACACAAGGCTATAAAAGATTCTTTTCGAATGAAGAGGACTTCAGACTATTCCAGAAAATTCAAAATATACATTTCATTTTTCATGTAAATATCTTTAATGTATGCTGTTTAAATTAAAAACGTGAGAACCATATTTTAGAAAATCAAACTTTTCGAAAAATGTTACATGTATGAAATAATTGGAGTTGGGGTATTTTTTTTTTTGAAAATCTTCGTGTCCCATTACATGTAAATGCCCACTTTGGTACTTGTCAGACTTTTTGTATTTTAGTTATGTTGCTCACAAAAAACAAGCACGCACGCACACACACACAAACACAAAAACAAACACACACATATATACCTGTTTTTAAAAACGTTTTTTTTTTTGATTCAAAACATATTTTCAGTGAAATCTCAGTATTGAATTTTTGGAAGGAATGCAATGTATTCTCTTCCTACTATTTACGTGGGCGAGAGACAGTAAAAATGGTGCATAAACGAGATCTGCATTTTCCGTTTAATAGATTTTTTTATCTATTAAGGTTTACCAGTTTTACAAAAACTTTTGAGAATGAAGATGACTTTGCGGATTATATCCTATAAAATTTAATATATGTATTTTCTTTGTTATGAAAATGTCTTAAATCGTTAGAACCATTTTGATAAAATCAACATTAACGAAAATGTTTCCATACAAAGGGTACTTTGAGGGGAGGGGATTTTCTTGAAAATCATCCTTTGAAGATGGACTTAACACCAAGTTAAAATCGTATTGAAACAACCTTTGTTTTTAGTTATGTTGTTCTCTCCTTCTCCCTCTCTCTCACACTCTACGCTCACGCACACACGATACGAGACAAGGGTATTTTATTTTTAATAAATAAAAGCAGAACAGAAAAAAACTAAAACTTGAGAAAGCTGTAAGTTAACCAAGAGGAAGCTGGATAAATCCTTTTCAGAGAAGAAGGAAAGAAAAGGTACAAGAGGAAAAGGTAGAAGGACGAAGTCTGAGCGTAGTTTGCAGTTCGCTTTAACAATACCGGGCTTTCTCCCTCCCCCACTCCATCCCTCTCTTTCTGTTTTCCTTCTTTCTTCATTTCTATTACGTATAATGGCTTAGATGTACCCTTGGTATTATATATATCAAGTAAGAAGGCTTTACAAATTTACAAATCCTTGGTCATTAGAGGAGTATTAGATTTGATGCGTGGAGAAATTCTTATATGCTGTGCTGCAAATAATATCCTAGTATATTTCGACTCTTGCATGAGGAGTTTTCACTTCAGAATAAGCGTTATATCTACAGCATAAATAATTTCTGTACATACCTACCTATAGTGCATTTGCTTTAAGTTTAAACCACGGAAAGTAGAAAGAGATAGCATCATATTCCACACAACAGTTGATAGTCCTTAAGTGCCTAATTTCAAAACCTTTGATATTGAATCTTCCTATTTAAAATCTAGGTTAGGTTGAAACGCAAAACTTAGAACAGAACAACCAACATCCACTTGTAACATGTTTTTGTTACTAATGAATCCAATCGGTAAAAATCAAGAACCTTGTAAGGTATGTCATAGATGCCATGCCGCATGGGAAAACAAAAGATCCAACAACAAGAATTTTGGAAACTGCTGATGCTACAAAAATAATTTTACATAAAATGTATTCATCAAACAGATACATATTTTCGAAGGCTGTTATCTGTTTGTTATGGTTTTCAATTATACAAAATTATAGGAAATGTATTAAAAATTAGCAGCACCTTACAGGCAAATCACATAACTCGCTTTGGACTGTAGTATAGCTATAGCAATGGAGTGTGACACTTCGCGCACTGCGACTTACATAGATCTATTGTGGCTACCACCCCGCCCCAGAAGAAGGGGCTGAAGACAGGCCACAAGGACGCGCAGAAGTGTCTCGAGTTCCTTGGCTCCAAGACCCGTCCCATTGCTGGGGCTGCTTAGAGAGGGCGATGAACAACCAGTCGACCAAGCAGCTCTCTAGTATCCATGGCGAGTACTCTTTCCTTCGCATGTATCCGTGCATCTGTTCGGCACAGCATTACGCCTCGAAACCTACGACATCTGAGAGGGAAACGGCATGAAAGTGAAATTATTGAAACCAAACTGGATATATAAGAAACCATCCCGCATTCGCCTATCGACGAGGGAAAACCACGAAAAACCTAAGGTTAGAGTGTGGGGTTATGGATTTGAGGGTTTACGGGTTCAATTTTTTCCACTGTAATAGTTTCATACCATTTATAGCCAAGGGAAAACAAACAAAACGACAAAGTACAATTGAGCGCATGTATTTACGTACTGAATCACACAATTTACATGTGGCGTTTGCATTGAATACATTTACATAATGATGACAAAGATTCATGGCATAAGTTCGTGTTACAGTTTAATCTTGAGTATCCAATAAATTACACTTTATGCAAGGTTGGGAATTAAACATAATAGTTGCCTGGACTCAATTCAGTACACCAATAACTTAAATTCACAGAGTCTTGAAGAAATATCTTCTACAACATTTACAAACGGTATGATGCTAATTACACTTAACTTTACAAACATTAAACAAGACTTGCTCAACATCTAGACCTCTGGTGAACAATGAAAATACATCACGGCAATGGTAAACAGTCACATTTGGCCAGTTACTGTTACATGTGACATTACCCAAGATCCCAAAGAACGGTAAGAAAGATCACTTACCCAAGTTAATCAACCCGCTCGACCTAAAACGGCCCGATGATAGAAGCCTGAACGGCCTTCGGCTATCGCCTGGAAGTCTCTTCTCCTCAAAATCTCCCCCTACTCCTCTGTAAGTAGAAATGACTCAAGCGGAGGATTAGCCACACTAAACAGTAGTATCTACCAATTTGCAGAGCAAAACCTCGTCTTTACCTAAAGGTGTATAGGAGTTAAGATTTTTTACTTTCTCTACTACGTATAGTAAGTAGGGGAAGTATTGTATTCCACCCAAAAATTCGATACAGAGATTTCACCGGAAATACATGTTTTGAGACCCCCTGAATCCAAAAAAAGCATTTTTGGAAACATGTCCGTGTGTGTGTGTCTGTCTGTATGTGTGTGTCTGAACAGCATAACTCAAACGAACAGTCGGATAAACACCAAACTTGGTATTTAGGTTCAGTATCTTCCAGAGATGCGACACGAAGGTTTTCAACAGAATCCCCCCATCCCAGAGTACCCTTTACATGGAAGATTTTTCGAAAATTTTAATTCTCAAAAATGCCTCAAACGATTTTGATTAAAGTATCATATGTTTAAGATATTTTTATGACAAATAAAATGTATATCATGAATTTCCTGGGAATGTCTCCAAAAGTATACCTTATTGTGAACGACTTTTGCATAACTCGTAAAACATAAGACATAGACAAACTTTTACTACACAAAAAATGTAGATCGCGTTAAAATACACAATTTAGGTCATATACATTTTTTTTTGTTAGTGAACCATTTTCAAGATATTGCTTGTTATTCCCTTAAAGTTTTTAATACTTATTTTCTCAAATGGGAATTCGTTATTCATTTTTTGTCTTCGATATGCAAAGAATATTAATCTGTGGCAAAGCGAATGGTGCTGCACCTAGCAACCAGCTAATAAGAGATATGTATGTGCTTAAAGGCTACTGTATTTGTATATTGCCCTTGTAAATATATATTCCTCTTACATCTACAAGAAAATTAGCAATAAGATAGAGCCTGCAAACGTTTATCTCGATTAACATGAAGTAGATGGAGAATAAGCGTTTGTAAAAATAGTTTGTATAAGAGTAGAGAAAGTCATGTGAGTGGACACACCAGATTTTATTCCGTGAACTGCTGCAGAATTAGCAGTAAAGATATGGCAGATGAGTAGGTTATTTAGGAGAGATCGAGCACAGTTTTTTGGGCATATATGGGAAAGGATAGGGAAAACGAGGCTGGATGGGGCGGTTCTAGGAGGAAAATGGGTTTATATGGGAGAGATAGGGAATACGACGAGCGATACTATGCTAGACAGGGTTGAAGGAGGGAAATACGTTTATATGGAAGGAATAGTGGAGAGGTGTTAGGCTAGACAGAGGTCGAGGAGTAGAGTAGGGTTTATATGAAAGGTATAGGAAAACGAGGAGGGGCGTTAGGTTAGACAGAGTTGAAGGGTACAGCATGTCTTTTATATGAGAGAGGTATGGAGCAGGAGCAGGGGTGTTAGGCTAGACAGAGTTCGAGAAGTAGAGTATGGTTTATATGAAAGGTATAGGAAAACGAGGAGGGGTGTTAGGCTAGACAGAGTTGAAGGGTAGAGCATGTCTTGTATATGAGAGAGGTAGGGGACAGGTGCAGGGGTGTTAGGCTAGGCAGAGGTCAAGAAGTAGAGTATGGTTTATATGAATGGTATAGGAAAACGAGGTGGACTGTTAGGCTAGACAGAGTTGAAGGGTAGAGTATGTTCTTTTTATGAGAGAGGTTGGGAACAGGAGGAGGGGTGTTAGGTTAGGAGAATTGAGTATGTGTTTATAAGGAGAGACGAGAAAACGGAGAGAGATCCTATGCTAGGATAGACAAGTGTTAAAGTTAGGTTAGATAGGAAACCAAGGAGTGATACTCAGCTAGAGGGGGCAGGAGGAATGAGCTTTATGAGAGGTAGGGGATACGGGGAGTGGTGTTAGGCTAGACAGAGGTTGAGAGTAGAGTATGCGTTTATATGTATGAGAAGTATAGGAACAGGAAGAGGGGTCTTAGGCTAGACAGAGGTTGAGGAGTAGAGTATAGTTTATATGAGAGGTATAGGAAAACGAGGAGAGGTGTTACGCTAGACAGAGGTCGAAAATAGAGTATGGTTTATATGAGAGGTATAGGAAAACGAGGAAAGGAGTTAGACTAGACAGAGGTCGAGGAGAAGAGTATGGTTTATATGAGAGTCATAGGAAAACGAGAGAGGTGTTAGGCTAGACAGAGCTAGAGGAGTAGAGTATGCGTTTATATGTATGAGGGATATTTGAACAGGAGGAGAGATATTAGGCTAAGGAGGTTGAGTAGACGTTTATAAGGAGAGATGAGTAAACGAAGAGATCCAATGCTAGGATAGGCAGGTGCTAAAGGTAGAATGTGTTTTATATATGCTAGATAGGAACCCAAGGAGAGATAAGCGCATTCCCCTCCTGCCCCTGCCTATGAGAGGTAGGGGATACGGGGAGTGGTGTTAGGCTAGACAGAGGTAGAGGAGTAGAGTATGGTTTATATGAGAGGTATAGGGAAACGAGGAGAGTCGGTAGGCTAGACAGATAGTGAAGCAGTAGGAATATGGACTTATATACAGGAGATATAGGGAATAGGAGATACTAGACCTTGAAAGCGACTTTAGGCGAGAACTTCATGGAAATATGTTTCATGTCAATGTTAGAGCGCTAATTCTAGGCATGCTCATCACGTAACCTATTCAGGGAAAAGGTGACCAGCAAAGGGAGAAAGGTGACCAGCAAAGGCAAAAAGGTGACCAGGAAAGGGAAAAAGGTGACCAGCAAAGGGAAAAAGGCGACCAGCAAAGGGAAAAAGGTGACCAGCAAAGGGAAAAAGGTGACCAGCAAAGGGAAAAAGGTGACCAGCAAAGGGAAAAAGGTGACCAGCAAAGGGAAAAAAGGTGACCACCAATGGGAAAAACGTGACCAGCAATGGGAAAAAGGTGACCAGCAATGGGAAAAAGGTGACCAGCAAAGGGAAAAAGGTGACCAGCAAAGGGAAAAAGGTGACCAGCAAAGGGAAAAAGGTGACCAGCAAAGGGAAAAAGGTGACCAGCAAAGGGAAAAAGGTGACCAGCAAAAGGGAAAAAGGTGACCAGCAAAAGGGAAAAAGGTGACCAGCAAAAGGGAAAAAGGTGACCAGCAAAGGGAAAAAGGTGACCAGCAAAGGGAAAAAGGTGACCAGCAAAGGGAAAAAGGTGACCAGCAATGGGAAAAAGGTGACCAGGAAAGGGAAAAAGGGGACCAGGAAAGGGAAAAAGGGGACCAGGAAAGGGAAAAAGGTGACCAGTAAAGGGTAAAAGGTGAGCAGTAAAGGGAAAAAAGATGTCTAGTAAAGGGAAAAAGGTGACCAGCGACGGGAAAAAGGTTAACTGCAACGGGAAAAGCTAACCCACTCACACTAACAGGTAAGTAATTCAACTAGTATTGCAAGAGGCTGACTGCATCATAGCAGTGTATGATTTCGCAGGTAATTCAGCTAGTATCGTAGGTATTTAGGCTAATTCACTAGTATCACAGGAGGATAGATTCCCGAGGCTAACTACATCATGGCTCTGCATGATTTCACAGGTAATTCAGCTAGTATCGTAGGTATTTAGGCTAATTCAGCTAGTATCACAAGAGGATAGATTCTAGTGTTTGGTATAGCTTAGTGTCGTATTTCACAGGTAATTCAGAGAGTATCGTAGGTATTTAGGTTAATTCAAGTATCACAGGCGTTTAGAGTAATTCACCTAGCATTACAGGAGTGTAGGTTCCAGGGGTTGGTTATAACATAGCTTCGTATTTCACAGATAGTTCAGGTAATATCGTAAGTATTTGAGGTAATCGACATAGCTTCACAGATATTATTGATAATTTTGATCAGCGATTTGTATCACAGCTATTTAGGGTAAATGCATGTGATTCAGATTGTATCAATGGTATTTGAGTCATTTTAACAGGTAATTCATCTAGTATCATTGATATTTAGGGCAAACCAGATAGTATCACATGTGCTCATGCTAATTTAGAGCAGAAATTCGTATCAGAGCTAGTTAAGGTAATTTCACATGATTCGGGTAGTATCACAGGTATTTAAGTCATTTTAACAGGTAATTCAACTAGTATCACAGTTACTCATGGTAATATAGAGAGTAATTAGATTATAAACATTTCTCATCCAACGTAACAACAATTTATATACTTTTTCTAAATCTTACAAACTTATTATATGTTAAACACTTATTGTACGATGCGGAGAGGGATAAACTGCATATTGGTTCACAAATTGAAAAGCTTTGCGTCAACATACCTTTATTTTTTTAGTTCATTGTAGATGTCTCTCCCCTTTTATCTAGGCTTGAGACTAGCACTAGGATTGCTCCTAATGGCAGGGTTACCACCTTCCCTTCCATCTTCTTCTTTCTTCATCAGGCGTCTGCTAGTTACATATACAGCACACGGATAAACTTAATTTTTTAAGATTGTAGACTCACGAGAAAATCTTCATCTTCAACTTACATTCTCTTAAGCACTGTTTGTAATGGCGTAATGTCCATACGCATAGGTAGTTATTCCATCCTCAGCAATAATTCTTTTATCATCAAAGGGATTCAATGCAATTTTATTCACTTGCACTGTGCTAACAGCATGCTTTCGCGATAGGATTAGATTCATAGGTGTTCTGATGATTTCACAGGTTTTAAGACAGTCTGTATAGCTGTCAAACGAAATGTACTGCTTAATAGCGCTACGTTTTATACCTTTAATCTTTTTTATCATTGAGCCTTGAATATCTAAGGCATACATCTTAGGACATAGTCCAACAAAGCGTAGGATGATTTTGCTATTAGCCTCATCTTTAAATTTTCCCAATACCTTCTTGTTCTGAGTAGAGTGGCACATATGATTGGCAGGGTAATCAGCTGTATCGAGATGCTCAAGAAAACGTAGCTTGTCCTGGTACACATCTTCAGTTGTAACACGATGAATGAACGAATCAGTGTCCATACACATAAGCTTCAGGTTTTCAGCTCCATAATAAGGCAACAACACGTCGTAATGATAGTTATACATTAATGTCTTGGAGATGTCCAACACACTCATACCAATGTATATAGGCTTGTTGAATACAATCTGACGAGAGGCCATATGTACAGCAGCTAGATTAGCAGCATATATCGTCCTGTCGATAAACGTAGGCTTAGCGATCAGCTTCTCTAGAGTTTATTCATTGGTCACCAGTCGTATGTCCATACGGTTACGCAGGTTCTCCATAGTTTTTCCAAACATGGCGTTGTTAAAGAGCTTGTAGAGATCCTTCTCGAAGTCATTTGCAGCTTGTTGTCGTAGCCTGTTGTTAAATTCCACATAAGGTTTCAACCACCGAGACTGTCGGAATTGTAGCACACGATGAATTTTTGTTAATCGTAGTCCATGATCAAGAGCTTGCTTCAAAGCCATGTAATGCACTACATACTTCTGTCGAGGTCCAAGATGGGGTATGAGTTTCTTTGTAGCTGATTCCAATGGCTTCATACACTCAGGCAGGAAAGGTAGATCGTTGTGTAGATCGTGAAGTTCTGCAGGATACTCGATATCGACTTCTAATATGTAACCATGAGAATCATCTTCTTGTAGTGTTTCTAAGTTGATTTCTTCAGGCGAAACCCACTGAAATCCACCATAAGGAAGGGCGTGACACATTGCCCACCCATATTGGTTATTAGCATCCTCGTATGTGATAAATTGGGTTGGCCTCGACGGATCAAACTTCTCCATATAAGTGTTATTAGCCTCTGCATACCGATGGGAAACTTGGCATAAACCTCCTCTTATACCTGATTCCACCATGAGTAGTTGATCATAATCTTGTAACAGCTCTAACTTAATTCCAGTATACAGTAACATAGCGTCCCATGTAAGTCCTGGAGAAGTAAAATAATGGGCAGGATCAACTTTGTGTGTTTTAAGGGTTTGCTCTCTGAACGTCTCAAAGACATCAGCTAGGAGTAGTACATCTGAGGTTAAGTAGAGATCGCTGTACTCTCCCAGGTTTCTAACATTAAACAGCTCCCATACATTTCTAGCATGATCGTAGTCACTATCAGTAATTTCTTCTGCATTTAATCTATTGTAGAAGGAGTCCTTAGGAGGCAAGCAGGTATCGTTCAGGGCATCCCATGACGTAACAAAATCATATGGAAATACACCCTTACGGGTCATCAACTTCAATTTGTCTTCTCCGAAGTACTTTTGTGTTTCAGGATACGAGGTTAGATTTTTTACCAACTTATCCAAGCTTGTACTGAGGAATCGGAAGCTGTCCACAAATCGAAGCTTTATATCTCCTACATACTTGGTGAATGAGATATAGCTTTCTTCAGAGTTAGGAATTACCTCCACGCGTTCACTTGTACAACCCAGCTCCTTAACAATGAAATGAGAGTCATATCCGCTAAGGTTATGCATGAAGACTGGTATATATTTAGGTGTTTTACAGGCTAAATTACATTCATTATGAAGACTTCCACGATATTCACCGCTGATGTGATCATGGTCGCGTACTTTGTAGTACTCTTCTGTAAAGCCTTTTCCACACAAGTAGCATGTCGTAGAAGACTCAAAATCCTTTTGCTGTTGATCCGTAAGTTTCAGAGGCTTAGCAGATTTGTATATGTCATCAATCATTTTTGCAAGAGATGTCAGGTACAGCATAAACTTCTGAGCAGCATCAGCACCACGATACACATAGGGTTGCTTAGGAAGACCAGTTTCGAGATGTTCAACGTTGCTTGATGGTTTAACGTAAACACAGAAGCTCATTGGTGTGTGCTCTTGATAAGGGGTTGTATAGGAAGTTTCAGGATTGGGTATACACGTGTGGCATGGAGTGAGAATACTCTCAAAATCAGCATAGATGACATAAGGTACTTTCAGCATCCTCTCAACATTTTTAAACTGTACAATTGATTTATCCTTGGTAGGCATAACTACCCTTGCAACACCATGTTGATTACAGGTGGCTGCATGTTCTTGTAGTTTTTCCAGGCCGTTTCGTCCATATCGATCATCAAAATGTGTAAAGCATCGCCTACAAGTATAAACCCGTCCATTATGGTTAGTTTTCTGACGTCGAACGAGTTTCTCAAAATTCTTTATATACACGTAATGATGTTTTCCACTGCTGTCATTCAATAGTAGCAGGTCGCAGTGCTCAGGCAGTTCAATATCAGCAACCTTTATTGGATACACTTCATGCTTCTCACCTAGCCCGAAAACGTTAATAGACATATTGTTAAGCTTCTCAAATTTAGGTATTTGAGAAAGTGGAGTAGGATAGGAAACACAGCTGAAGTCGTACTTGTCTTGAAGTTGTTTGTATTTGTTCACACGCTGTGCATTCTTCTCAACATATTTGGCTAGTATAGAGTACATGAAACATTTCTCGTCGGTAAAGTTCTGAATATTTATACACGCTTCTTTAGCTCCGACAGATGACGGTAGTGGTATGTAGCTACTTCCTCGCAACGGATTGTACTTGTTGATACGAAGTCGAAGTCCTTCCACTGCAAGCAAAGCCCAGTTGCTACCCTTAAGCTGAGACTCCTCCATTTCAGTCACCAATTTCTTGAATTTCACTTCCATCGCTGATTCCAGATCAGTTTCCAGGAAAACAGCTTGATTCCGTGTTTTAAATGTTTTGTCACAGGTTTCACCAATACTGTTAACAAATCGATACTCAGCCAGCAGATTAATTTTAACACTCTTATGAATGCTAAGCTCTTTATGCACAGCCTGGATTATCCGTTGTTTTGCCTCTTGCAGATACATATTCAGGTCCTTAGGTGACTCGCATTGTATAAAATACGATTTCAATCGTCCTTCGAATGAAGTTTCGTATTCTTTTATATCACAGTCCTCCATTGTTGACAGCAACTGATGTTTAGTTGGCTCCAATCTTCTTTTCTTCTGAGGGCTGCTTATTTCACATATATCTTCGTGTCGCTGCCCCTTATAACCATCTTTGAAGGTTACATTACAATGTTTACATTTGAAGAGCTTCTTACAAGTCATCTCGTGTCTTCTCTTGTGATAACCTCGGAGGAACTTCTTCCCACATTTTCCGCATGCATATCCAGTAGCGCTTGGAATAATATCCTTATACGCTGAGTTATTCATCTTTATTCTGGATGTAATTACGTATTAATCACTGATCAATGAAATGTAGACCTTTTCACCTTGATACCACTTTAGAAAGCTGATTATTCTTGGAGAGAACACGATGTTAGCACCTCAAGACTAATTAGCACAATGAAGTCCAATGCCCTAGATCACCATATTTATAGAGGGAGCACGAACCTTTTAGATCAGTCATAAACTCGCTCCATAACTAGTTTATATGATCGCTCTACGCATATTAACCCCAGCCATATAACTTCACGCCCAGAGCCAGGATGTTTATGACGTCACACCCAGACAGGATGTCTGGCAGCATCAAACACGTTTAAACTCGTCTCGTAACTACCTGTATATGCTGTCACACCAACAAGAGAAGTATTCCCACACGCTCATTCAGACAGACGTTTCCATCAAAGCCTACCACCACCCATTATACCAAAGCTAGCACAATCTCTATTATCACAATACTTAAAAGTAAAGGCTTAAAAGGTAACGTAGAAGATTTCCCTCCTTATTTACTTAAATGTACGTATATACTACATTATTTCACGTTTTCATTCCCTTTTCAATTCTTCCTTTCCATCTTCCCACAGAAAGACCACTACAATCACAAGCAAAGCAATTTTTCCAGAGTTACAGAGATTCTAAGCTTCTAGAATCGAACCCGGTAATAGTTTTAATAAATGTATTTTTAGTAATTTAGCTCCCTCGCATCAGCATCTACCATTTAATCTTTACTCGAACCTGATAGGATTCATAGGCTTGAAGATATATGAAATCACCCCTTCTGGATTCGATCTGAGTACTTTAAAGTACTTTTTGTCATGATAACGATATTTAGGAACTAGGTACTCTGTTTACGGTTTACTTGACGTGTCTATATAAATTAGATTACGAGTTATTAAATTTGCAAGTAAATTTCATTAAATCGGTATTCGAACCCAGAACACCAGGAACAAAATAATTTATAATATTAGCTTGACATGTTAAACAAAGCTGTGTGCAGTTACGCTATCAATCTAAGTGATATATTCTAGTGTACAGAGGAAAATTAAGGAACTCATTGAAAGTTCGGGATTCGAACTAGGGGCAACTGATTGAAAATTATATACAGCATTAATTGTTCATTGTCTGAGCTATCAAACATGCTTTGGCCCACTCCTCTACCTCATTTAGTTCCAGAGATAATGAAGATTTAAAATTAAGAATCGAACTCAGGATACCAGATCCCCAAATATAGATCCGCAAGAAACTACCTATTGATATAAATGTAATAAAGTTTATAATGTGAAATAATGTAGTATATACATACATTTAAGTAAATAAGGAGGGGAATCTTCTACGTTACCTTTTAAGCCTTTACTTTTAAGTATTGTGATAATAGAGATTGTGCTAGCTTTGGTATAATGGGTGGTGGTAGGCTTTGATGGAAACGTCTGTCTGAATGAGCGTGTGGGAATACTTCTCTTGTTGGTGTGACAGCATATACAGGTAGTTACGAGACGAGTTTAAACGTGTTTGATGCTGCCAGACATCCTGTCTGGGTGTGACGTCATAAACATCCTGGCTCTGGGCGTGAGGTTATATGGCTGGGGTTAATATGCGTAGAGCGATCATATAAACTAGTTATGGAGCGAGTTTATGACTGATCTAAAAGGTTCGTGCTCCCTCTATAAATATGGTGATCTAGGGCATTGGACTTCATTGTGCTAATTAGTCTTGAGCTGCTAACATCGTGTTCTCTCCAAGAATAATCAGCTTTCTAAAGTGGTATCAAGGTGAAAAGGTCTACATTTCATTGATCAGTGATTAATACGTAATTACATCCAGAATAAAGATGAATAACTCAGCGTATAAGGATATTATTCCAAGCGCTACTGGATATGCATGCGGAAAATGTGGGAAGAAGTTCCTCCGAGGTTATCACAAGAGAAGACACGAGATGACTTGTAAGAAGCTCTTCAAATGTAAACATTGTAATGTAACCTTCAAAGAAGGTTATAAGGGGCAGCGACACGAAGATATATGTGAAATAAACAGCCCTCAGAAGAAAAGAAGATTGGAGCCAACTAAACATCAGTTGCTGTCAACAATGGAGGACTGTGATATAAAAGAATACGAAACTTCATTCGAAGGACGATTGAAATCGTATTTTATACAATGCGAGTCACCTAAGGACCTGAATATGTATCTGCGAGAGGTAAAACAACGGATAATCCAGGCTGTGCATAAAGAGCTTAGCATTCATAAGAGTGTTAAAATTAATCTGCTGGCTGAGTGTCGATTTGTTAACAGTATTGGTGAAACCTGTGACAAAACATTTAAAACACGGAATCAAGCTGTTTTCCTGGAAACTGATCTGGAATCAGCGATGGAAGTGAAATTCAAGAAATTGGTGACTGAAATGGAGGAGTCTCAGCTTAAGGGTAGCAACTGGGCTTTGCTTGCAGTGGAAGGACTTCGACTTCGTATCAACAAGTACAATCCGTTGCGAGGAAGTAGCTACATACCACTACCGTCATCTGTCGGAGCTAAAGAAGCGTGTATAGATATTCAGAACTTTACCGACGAGAAATGTTTCATGTACTCTGTACTAGCCAAATATGTTGAGAAGAATGCACAGCGTGTGAACAAATACAAACAACTTCAAGACAAGTACGACTTCAGCTGTGTTTCCTATCCTACTCCACTTTCTCAAATACCTAAATTTGAGAAGCTTAACAATATGTCTATTAACGTTTTCGGGCTAGGTGAGAAGCATGAAGTGTATCCAATAAAGGTTGCTGATATTGAACTGCCTGAGCACTGCGACCTGCTACTATTGAATGACAGCAGTGGAAAACATCATTACGTGTATATAAAGAATTTTGAGAAACTCGTTCGACGTCAGAAAACTAACCATAATGGACGGGTTTATACTTGTAGGCGATGCTTTACACATTTTGATGATCGATATGGACGAAACGGCCTGGAAAAACTACAAGAACATGCAGCCACCTGTAATCAACATGGTGTTGCAAGGGTAGTTATGCCTACCAAGGATAAATCAATTGTACAGTTTAAAAATGTTGAGAGGATGCTGAAAGTACCTTATGTCATCTATGCTGATTTTGAGAGTATTCTCACTCCATGCCACACGTGTATACCCAATCCTGAAACTTCCTATACAACCCCTTATCAAGAGCACACACCAATGAGCTTCTGTGTTTACGTTAAACCATCAAGCAACGTTGAACATCTCGAAACTGGTCTTCCTAAGCAACCCTATGTGTATCGTGGTGCTGATGCTGCTCAGAAGTTTATGCTGTACCTGACATCTCTTGCAAAAATGATTGATGACATATACAAATCTGCTAAGCCTCTGAAACTTACGGATCAACAGCAAAAGGATTTTGAGTCTTCTACGACATGCTACTTGTGTGGAAAAGGCTTTACAGAAGAGTACTACAAAGTACGCGACCATGATCACATCAGCGGTGAATATCGTGGAAGTCTTCATAATGAATGTAATTTAGCCTGTAAAACACCTAAATATATACCAGTCTTCATGCATAACCTTAGCGGATATGACTCTCATTTCATTGTTAAGGAGCTGGGTTGTACAAGTGAACGCGTGGAGGTAATTCCTAACTCTGAAGAAAGCTATATCTCATTCACCAAGTATGTAGGAGATATAAAGCTTCGATTTGTGGACAGCTTCCGATTCCTCAGTACAAGCTTGGATAAGTTGGTAAAAAATCTAACCTCGTATCCTGAAACACAAAAGTACTTCGGAGAAGACAAATTGAAGTTGATGACCCGTAAGGGTGTATTTCCATATGATTTTGTTACGTCATGGGATGCCCTGAACGATACCTGCTTGCCTCCTAAGGACTCCTTCTACAATAGATTAAATGCAGAAGAAATTACTGATAGTGACTACGATCATGCTAGAAATGTATGGGAGCTGTTTAATGTTAGAAACCTGGGAGAGTACAGCGATCTCTACTTAACCTCAGATGTACTACTCCTAGCTGATGTCTTTGAGACGTTCAGAGAGCAAACCCTTAAAACACACAAAGTTGATCCTGCCCATTATTTTACTTCTCCAGGACTTACATGGGACGCTATGTTACTGTATACTGGAATTAAGTTAGAGCTGTTACAAGATTATGATCAACTACTCATGGTGGAATCAGGTATAAGAGGAGGTTTATGCCAAGTTTCCCATCGGTATGCAGAGGCTAATAACACTTATATGGAGAAGTTTGATCCGTCGAGGCCAACCCAATTTATCACATACGAGGATGCTAATAACCAATATGGGTGGGCAATGTGTCACGCCCTTCCTTATGGTGGATTTCAGTGGGTTTCGCCTGAAGAAATCAACTTAGAAACACTACAAGAAGATGATTCTCATGGTTACATATTAGAAGTCGATATCGAGTATCCTGCAGAACTTCACGATCTACACAACGATCTACCTTTCCTGCCTGAGTGTATGAAGCCATTGGAATCAGCTACAAAGAAACTCATACCCCATCTTGGACCTCGACAGAAGTATGTAGTGCATTACATGGCTTTGAAGCAAGCTCTTGATCATGGACTACGATTAACAAAAATTCATCGTGTGCTACAATTCCGACAGTCTCGGTGGTTGAAACCTTATGTGGAATTTAACAACAGGCTACGACAACAAGCTGCAAATGACTTCGAGAAGGATCTCTACAAGCTCTTTAACAACGCCATGTTTGGAAAAACTATGGAGAACCTGCGTAACCGTATGGACATACGACTGGTGACCAATGAATAAACTCTAGAGAAGCTGATCGCTAAGCCTACGTTTATCGACAGGACGATATATGCTGCTAATCTAGCTGCTGTACATATGGCCTCTCGTCAGATTGTATTCAACAAGCCTATATACATTGGTATGAGTGTGTTGGACATCTCCAAGACATTAATGTATAACTATCATTACGACGTGTTGTTGCCTTATTATGGAGCTGAAAACCTGAAGCTTATGTGTATGGACACTGATTCGTTCATTCATCGTGTTACAACTGAAGATGTGTACCAGGACAAGCTACGTTTTCTTGAGCATCTCGATACAGCTGATTACCCTGCCAATCATATGTGCCACTCTACTCAGAACAAGAAGGTATTGGGAAAATTTAAAGATGAGGCTAATAGCAAAATCATCCTACGCTTTGTTGGACTATGTCCTAAGATGTATGCCTTAGATATTCAAGGCTCAATGATAAAAAAGATTAAAGGTATAAAACGTAGCGCTATTAAGCAGTACATTTCGTTTGACAGCTATACAGACTGTCTTAAAACCTGTGAAATCATCAGAACACCTATGAATCTAATCCTATCGCGAAAGCATGCTGTTAGCACAGTGCAAGTGAATAAAATTGCATTGAATCCCTTTGATGATAAAAGAATTATTGCTGAGGATGGAATAACTACCTATGCGTATGGACATTACGCCATTACAAACAGTGCTTAAGAGAATGTAAGTTGAAGATGAAGATTTTCTCGTGAGTCTACAATCTTAAAAAATTAAGTTTATCCGTGTGCTGTATATGTAACTAGCAGACGCCTGATGAAGAAAGAAGAAGATGGAAGGGAAGGTGGTAACCCTGCCATTAGGAGCAATCCTAGTGCTAGTCTCAAGCCTAGATAAAAGGGGAGAGACATCTACAATGAACTAAAAAAATAAAGGTATGTTGACGCAAAGCTTTTCAATTTGTGAACCAATATGCAGTTTATCCCTCTCCGCATCGTACAATAAGTGTTTAACATATAATAAGTTTGTAAGATTTAGAAAAAGTATATAAATTGTTGTTACGTTGGATGAGAAATGTTTATAATCTAATTACTCTCTATATTACCATGAGTAACTGTGATACTAGTTGAATTACCTGTTAAAATGACTTAAATACCTGTGATACTACCCGAATCATGTGAAATTACCTTAACTAGCTCTGATACGAATTTCTGCTCTAAATTAGCATGAGCACATGTGATACTATCTGGTTTGCCCTAAATATCAATGATACTAGATGAATTACCTGTTAAAATGACTCAAATACCATTGATACAATCTGAATCACATGCATTTACCCTAAATAGCTGTGATACAAATCGCTGATCAAAATTATCAATAATATCTGTGAAGCTATGTCGATTACCTCAAATACTTACGATATTACCTGAACTATCTGTGAAATACGAAGCTATGTTATATCCAACCCCTGGAACCTACCCTCCTGTAATGCTAGGTGAATTACTCTAAACGCCTGTGATACTTGAATTAACCTAAATACCTACGATACTCTCTGAATTACCTGTGAAATACGACACTAAGCTATACCAAACACTAGAATCTATCCTCTTGTGATACTAGCTGAATTAGCCTAAATACCTACGATACTAGCTGAATTACCTGTGAAATCATGCAGAGCCATGATGTAGTTAGCCTCGGGAATCTATCCTCCTGTGATACTAGTGAATTAGCCTAAATACCTACGATACTAGCTGAATTACCTGCGAAATCATACACTGCTATGATGCAGTCAGCCTCTTGCAATACTAGTTGAATTACTTACCTGTTAGTGTGAGTGGGTTAGCTTTTCCCGTTGCAGTTAACCTTTTTCCCGTCGCTGGTCACCTTTTTCCCTTTACTAGACATCTTTTTTCCCTTTACTGCTCACCTTTTACCCTTTACTGGTCACCTTTTTCCCTTTCCTGGTCCCCTTTTTCCCATTCCTGGTCCCCTTTTTCCCTTTCCTGGTCACGTTTTTCCCATTGCTGGTCACCTTTTTCCCTTTGCTGGTCACCTTTTTCCCTTTGCTGGTCACCTTTTTCCCTTTGCTGGTCACCTTTTTCCCTTTGCTGGTCACCTTTTTCCCTTTGCTGGTCACGTTTTTCCCATTGCTGGTCACGTTTTTCCCATTGCTGGTCACCTTTTTCCCTTTGCTGGTCACCTTTTTCCCTTTGCTGGTCACCTTTTTCCCTTTGCTGGTCACCTTTTTCCCTTTGCTGGTCGCCTTTTTCCCTTTGCTGGTCACCTTTTTCCCTTTCCTGGTCACCTTTTTGCCTTTGCTGGTCACCTTTCTCCCTTTGCTGGTCACCTTTTCCCTGAATAGGTTACGTGATGAGCATGCCTAGAATTAGCGCTCTAACATTGACATGAAACATATTTCCATGAAGTTCTCGCCTAAAGTCGCTTTCAAGGTCTAGCATCTCCTATTCCCTATATCTCCCGTATATAAGTCCATGTTCCTACTGCTTCACTATCTGTCTAGCCTACCGACTCTCCTCGTTTCCCTATACCTCTCATATAAACCATACTCTACTCCTCTACCTCTGTCTAGCCTAACACCACTCCCCGTATCCCCTACCTCTCATAAGCGCATTCCCCTCCTGCCCCTGCCTATCTCTCCTTGGATTCCTATCTAGCATATATAAAACACATTCTACCTTTACCACCTGCCTATCCTAGCATTGGATCTCTTCGTTTACTCATCTCTCCTTATAAACGTCTACTCAACCTCCTTAGCCTAATATCTCTCCTCCTGTTCCTATATCCCTCATACATATAAACGCATACTCTACTCCTCTAGCTCTGTCTAGCCTAACACCTCTCTCGTTTTCCTATGACTCTCATATAAACCATACTCTTCTCCTCGACCTCTGTCTAGTCTAACTCCTTTCCTCGTTTTCCTATACCTCTCATATAAACCATACTCTATTTTCGACCTCTGTCTAGCGTAACACCTCTCCTCGTTTTCCTATACCTCTCATATAAACTATACTCTTCTCCTCAACCTCTGTCTAGCCTAAGACCCCTCTTCCTGTTCCTATACTTCTCATACATATAAACGCAGACTCTACTCTCAACCTCTGTCTAGCCTAACACCACTCCCCGTATCCCCTACCTCTCATAAAGCTCATTCCTCCTGCCCCCTCTAGCTGAGTATCACTCCTTGGTTTCCTATCTAACCTAACTTTAACACTTGTCTATCCTAGCATAGGATCTCTCTCCGTTTTCTCGTCTCTCCTTATAAACACATACTCAATTCTCCTAACCTAACACCCCTCCTCCTGTTCCCAACCTCTCTCATATAAAGGACATACTCTACCCTTCAACTCTGTCTAGCCTAACAGTCCACCTCGTTTTCCTATACCATTCATATAAACCATACTCTACTTCTTGACCTCTGCCTAGCCTAACACCCCTGCTCCTGTCCCCTACCTCTCTCATATACAAGACATGCTCTACCCTTCAACTCTGTCTAGCCTAACACCCCTCCTCGTTTTCCTATACCTTTCATATAAACCATACTCTACTTCTTGACCTCTGCCTAGCCTAACACCCCTGCTCCTGTCCCCTACCTCTCTCATATACAAGACATGCTCTACCCTTCAACTCTGTCTAGCCTAACACCCCTCCTCGTTTTCCTATACCTTTCATATAAACCATACTCTACTTCTTGACCTCTGTCTAGCCTAACACCCCTGCTCCTGTTCCCTACCTCTCTCATATACAAGATATGCTCTACCCTTCAACTCTGTCTAGCCTAACACCCCTCCTCGTTTTCCTATACCTTTCATATAAACCATACTCTACTTCTCGAACTCTGTCTAGCCTAACACCCCTGCTCCTGCTCCCTACCTCTCTCATATAAAAGACATGCTGTACCCTTCAACTCTGTCTAACCTAACGCCCCTCCTCGTTTTCCTATACCTTTCATATAAACCCTACTCTACTCCTCGACCTCTGTCTAGCCTAACACCTCTCCACTATTCCTTCCATATAAACGTATTTCCCTCCTTCAACCCTGTCTAGCATAGTATCGCTCGTCGTATTCCCTATCTCTCCCATATAAACCCATTTTCCTCCTTGAACCGCCCCATCCAGCCTCGTTTTCCCTATCCTTTCCCATATATGCCCAAAAAACTGTGCTCGATCCCTCCTAAATAACCTACTCAGATGCAGCATCATCTATAAAAATATATTTAAAATATAACTATTGAGCCTAAATCAACAATATAAATTCCAAATTGAAAAAAACTTTCCAAATATAATACTGCACAAAAAAACTATGTAATATTAACACCCTTCTGTTCCCCTGTGCAATGTTAGCTTTACAAAATAAAAAAGCTAGGAGATAAGACTTAAGTCTCTGCCACCACGAATACTAATCTAGGCTTCAACGGCAACAAGATTTGTATTTATGGACGTGAGTAAACGTGAAGTTAGTGGTCATTCAAACGATAAAATGTAAAATAGGCTACAGTTTTAACCTGTTCCACACACAACCTGTGGCATCTAGTTGATATAGGGAACAGGCTTTGATTCGTGTAGGAAACTTCACAGAAATGGAATTATTTCTCCTTTACACTATTTATTCCACAATACATATGAAAAACTTTGAACAGTTAATTTTTTATGTTTTTGAAAAATATGAATTTAAACTGGTCGAGGAACTTCACTAATATTAAGAAAGGGGTTTAAAACCTGGTTATTGATTTTTAAGAAGAATTAATACAATTAATATTGAAATTCTTTGTGTCTCTGCCACTTCTGCCACAATTAATAAAGTTACTTGCCTATGACAAGCAGTACATTACGATTAATGTAAATAATTGTAACTAAAAGCACTTCCATATAACATTTACTGTCCATTAAACAATAGTCGCAGCCTTTATAAAACTTTGGAAACCGACTGCCCTGTTTTCAATGTTTAAGTAAAGAGTCAAATTTGATATTACTCGAGTTAAATCTCTTTTCTTTGGCGTTTACTCGAAATCATACCGCAGACAAAACTGGCGATCTTTCCAATCCGGCAAAGTTGAAGTAACAGCATTTCCCAACATTGGCAGAACTGAGACTTAGTATTAATTATGCTTTCCCACTCAAAGATATGCAGCTGAAGTTCTGCCGTAACGTAGCTGGTCCTAGCTGGTCGGTCTCGCTGTGATGTTAACGTTCCTCTCGCTTGGTTACTATTGTCGTTTTGGAGGCAGGAGTAGGAACAGGTCACCTGAGTTAGCTCGGACAGAAGGTGGATCGCCACGGTAATTATCCGTTTAGATAGGGATCTACGTATGCAATGGAATAATTAAAACCCATAATCAGGCGTTTGTATCGTGCATAATTAAGTGTTGGTTACTTGTTTCTCATGTTGCTATTGCTGCGGGCCGGTGATGCCACCCCGAGACGGTCATCCGTCCAAGCGGTGACCAATTCCGATGCTACCTAAATTGACCGGTCGCTTACAGGACCGTTAAGCAGGACAGTGCCATCTAGCGAGAAAACAGAAGGAATTAGCTGCATATGGTGAATGAATTGGCAAGTAAAGCTGAGGGAAATGTAAGGCTGAGCAATCACATATCCAGCTGTGACCAGGCCAAATGCTGCTGTGTAGTGTGTAGATGGATGAGGTGACAGGAATTACCAACCCAGGGCATGCTTGGGCGGACGATAGCTTTTGCAACACTGGGCAGCCGATTTTCGTATTGTCCCAATGTATTTACCAGCCGCTTCGGATAAGGTGCAGATTTAGCATACGTTGTACGAGCTTTTCTCGCACAACATTCGCTATGTAATGGAGACCTGGTAAGTGTGCTGGATGGGAGAAGATATCTAAACTACGGTCTGTAGTGAAAATTAAAAATGCCCTGTTCTGCACGACATGAAGTCCGAGGTCTGGGACACGACACCCCAGATCTCGCAGCTGTATAATATCAGGCTGAATGATCGCGCGCTACAGGCGTAGTTTAACGCAAGTGGACTTGGTTGGGCGGAAAATAGGGTACAACTGCCGTAGTGCAGCCAACTTTTGACTTGATCTGAGGAGTGATTGTGAGGCCATAGTTGAGCAGGAATCTAAGGTATTTGGCTGAGTTAACCCAATGATTCGAGCGCGTTCCTTGGCTGGAAGATAGGCAGAGCTCTTCTGAGAGTTAATGGCCACTCTTCACTTTTCGTTCCACCTACCAATGGCTTGGAGCTGTCTCGGTCGTGGAGGGAAACAGTAACGGACATTTTGTTCTGTGCTATTAAGAGAACATCGTCGGCTTATTGACACGTAACGCCACCGGGTTCCATAGGGAAGTCGGACATGTAGGCGGCGAAGAGTAAAGGCGACAGTACACTGCTTTTAGGTAAACCAGCAGCTATGGGTCTAACACCCCAAAATACGATTTCAAAGGAAGCTACCTATCAGGGAGGGGTAGAGAGAGGGATCTCTGCCTCCTTGAGCTTGTACAACAGGCCTTAATGCCACGTAGTGGAGTAGGCCTTTTCCACGTCCGAGAGTACTGCGATGGTTGTGAATTTTTCCTAGAAGCACAGGTCAGCGTTCTCGTGATAGCTGTAGGGGCATAAAGTATCAACGACGAAAACCGAACTGGTGATCCGGGAGGAGGCGTCTTTCCTCAATAGAGAGATAAGGCGGGATAGGAGCAACCGTTCGGGCGCTTTCGAAACGGTTGGGAGTAGATTGATGGAAAGTAGCTGGATGGAAAGAACTAGTTCCTTGCCAGATTTCAGAATGCATAAAGTGGCGGATATGCAGACCAGCATTGTAAATACCGGTGAAGTGGATAGCGGGCTTTCGGGGAAGCTACTGAAGCATGATCGCTGTGACGTCGTTATGTCCGGGAGATTTGTATAGGCTGAACTTTTGGATTTCGGAGACACTTGTCTCTGGTAACTAGAGGAATATGGATGTTCTTGTGAGGAGTGGAAGCTCCTCATAGAGGTGTAGTCTCCAAGAATTCAGTGAAGGGGTCTTCTCGGGTTTCCAACTGAAACTCCAGTTGGTCTACAAAATCTGCGGTTTTCTCTTGGGGCTTGAAGGCGAGTCTCCAGCGGGTGCCATGCAAGGGATGCTGATACGTTCTGAACTTTCTGAGGGATCTGATTACCTGGCAAGGTTTCTTTTCCTGTGGGTTGACATTTTTCATGTTGTTTCCCCAGGCCGCTTTGCGTCGCGCGCGATAAAGGCCCTACCAGGGCTTTAAACAGCCGGTAAACTGCTAAATTCCTGGGATGGTGGAAATAGCAGCTTACCTTCCGGATACTTCTCTTGTCTTTTAATAACTGCCAGTGTTCGTTAGGTATGGTCCTTGGGTTTGGTGTGTATGACGGAAAGCGTAGGTATGCGCGAATACTGCATTCAGAATGTGTTGGGAGAAAGTCGTGGCCGCCACCTGCAGGGCCTCGATAGAATCGATGCGAGGTCGCGGTCCACTGTTTGGTTTAGATTAAGGAAGGCTGATTACCAGTCGACTCATTGGTCCATTCTAGTGTGACCCTGATTTAGGCATGCCGCGAAGGAAGCAAAGGCAGTCTGGCAAGACACAAACCCTTTGTTTCCAGATTGTTTTTCATACCCTCTGCCTTCTAGAACATTAAACCGACTCCTTTACATGTGGTACATACGGTAACGCCAGAGCTAAAGCTGTCATTGTTTGACAATTTTTAGCAACTAGTCTCCCCTTAAAAGAACTACACATTGCATATTAATAATGGAGGGATTATAAATCATAATTATGTTGTTGCAGAAATATAAGGGAAACTGAGTGTAATTTCTCAATTTTTAACCTTTTTAAGACAATGCTATTAAGAGAAACTTACTCGTTCATGATGGAGATGATAAATTCAGAAAGATCTCGAAAGCTTGGACCTCCCGATCTTATTACCATATGAAATTCACTGTCACAGGTTGTTTTGTTTGCAGTGTAGTCAGCAGTCATACCTCCTGAAGTTATCAGTGGTATTCCCCAAAACTTCATCATGCGTCCTGCAGGAGCTGCAACAAAACAGAAAATAAACTTGCTTAAGTGTGATAATAAGAAACTACGATACAGCTTATGGAAAATTTGAAGTTCAGTAAACGGATAGCCTGGATCCTGTAACATACACTATAACTGTAATATGGTGATGAATTGAAACTACTTCGATTCTAAGGTTTAAAAATAATGTTATTTGAAACTCATTTGTCCCAATCACAAAGAACTAGAGTAGATTAGGAGCAGAAGGATTTCGGAGCGGAAGTAAATAGGATACCTATTGTACTTAATGAACCCGGAGGAAACGGAGAAGCGAAGGACACTGAGGCAGTATTTTTAACACTTAAATTATTTCAGTCAACTTATATAATATAAAATCAGTTTATTAATGTTTATATTATGTACATGTTTAATAATGTTACGTAAATGTATTACGTAATTTAATAATGTACGAGCCGTGAGAAAAATAAGTTAAAAGTTGCTAACAATGAGGCAACCTTGAGGTAATGAGTAAGAAAGTTTGATAATGCTACTAGTCATTATTGGAGCAACAATAATGTTAATTTTATTACAGTTTATAAAATAACCAATCAAGAACCAGAAAAAATCTTTAGTTAAATGAACGTATTCTATCGGAGTAGGATTAGCCAATCAGAAACTGAAATATATCAAATTTACAAATTCAGAAGTCAGTTACTTGTAGACAGTGTTCCTAAACGGACGCGAGATGCGTCCTCGAGAAATTTAATACGTATTCGTGTGAGACAAAAATAGATTAGGTGTTAAAGAGTGCAAGTAATTAATGAAAAAATCTCACAGCTCTCTGTCTATATCAGTGAAGTGTTATTTAAATAATGTCAGGCATTTAAAAGGGAGTGAAATAAAATTAAAATCTGTGTAAGCCTACGTTCTTAAGTCGCACCACCCCCTGCTAAGACACTCATGTCTCTAAAAAAATATGAATGCTGAGCCAGCCGAGGCAAACATAAATATATAGTATTTAAAGAAACAGTCAAAAATTACAAAGTTAATATTTTTAAAACATTTTTTGGGGGGCAAAGGCCACTGGAGAGTACATTTGGGGAGAAGGCTACCGGAAACTCATTACCATACGTGCAGTTGCAACTACTTCAAGTTCGGCTCCCCAACAGTCGAAATACAATACAACTCATACAACAAAATAACTTCAACACAGAGGAGACAAGAACCGGAACAGAGGCTTGGACGCACGTGACGCCCTTAACGTCTCCAGGTGTAAGATCCCAACGCCGCCAGGATCTTCCAAATAATCCTTCCCCCACAAAGAGAGATCTAGCTGGAGTTTTGCGAAACAATGGATGCTAAGACAGTTACTCAAAGCAAATACCACCACTACCGATTACTCCACGCCACGTCATTCACTTGCCTGATGCTCTGGCCTGAAATCATAAGGAAATTAAATTATATGAAACGTGGGACAGGATAACCCGCAGTATTAGAGAAACCATCCCAGCATTCGCCTACCGACCTGGGAAAACTATGAACACATCCAAGCTCGGAGTGGCCGGCCCAAAGGGAATCGAACGCGGAATCTCTCGAATGCGAACCTTACGTTACCGCGGAGTCATTTCGCTTGGCAAGAAGAACTAGCAGCTTGCAGGTGCAATAATCTAGCAAATCAAACACCATAGCACTGTTGATTTATTCCTCAAGCTCCAATATAGACGCATAACGTTAAAATGTGAAAAGCGCGTTGCGCTAGTCATGATTAGGGGTTAGGGGAATGCTATAAGTCTTTATATAAACATGAATCCCTTAAATTACAATAATGCATAAATTATGTTTAAATCTCCACACAAAATATAAAAAAATGATTGTCCTAAAGTATTCTATCAGGCATAAAATGTACACGGACTCCAACTCGAGTCGATCTGGTTACTAGACAGATGGAAATAAGCAAATCTTTAGTCCAATATAACGAATTGACATTTTGCTGTTAAGTTGGCATCAAACTATGCACTTTCACAACTAAATAAGAAGTCCACACTGTTAGCCCTCCCACACTGAAATGCAGTGCTTTAGGAGACAGGTATTTGTGCAGCTATTATGTGAATGTTTCTGGATGTAATTATGAAAGGGGAAGCTTGATAGACAAACAGTCCAGTCGGTCCCACGCTGCACCATATTTCATTAGTAGGAACTGTATTTGAATTTTGAATGCACCTGTCAGGAAGTATGTTCAGGTGATGTGAGTTAATTTTTAATTTTTCAACAACTTTTTGAGTATTTTTTGTAGCGTAGAAAACATACTTTGCAAACTATTCTTCATGTTTACTTGATTTAAGTGCAAGTTTTATTTATTTTATCCTCATATTATGATTTACAAGGCGGCGGCGGCATAGCCGAGTGGTTAGATCACTCGCCACCAACAAAATGTATGCGAGATTTGGGGTGGACTGCAATACAAGATACCCATTTTTTGTGCACTATGATCTGAAATACAATATTCAATGGCTGTTGTATATCTGTGACATTCAATATTGGTTATGATATGATTTATGGATGATGCCGAGAATGGTGTGATCCTGGTTGGCTCTTTAATAGTATCTTTTAAGTTGTAGTTTGTTTCCCCGCCACTTATTCCACCAACTACTCCATCATCATCTTTCCTTTAATCCATTTCATATCTCCTTCCTCGTTCTTATACCAGCCTTCGGGCTTATCACCCATTTGGCTCTTCTACACTGCGTGATCAAAAGTATCCGGACATGTGGCTAAAATGACGTACAAGTTCGTCGCACCCTCCATCGGTAATGCTGGAAGTCAATATGGTGTTGGCCCACCCTTAGCCTTTACGACAGCATTCAGTCTCGCAGGCATACCTTCAATCAGGTGCTGGAAGGTTTCTTGGAAAATGGCAGTCCATTCTTCACGGAGTGCGGAACTAAGAGGTATGGATGTAGGTTTGTGAGGCCTGGCACGATGTCGGCTTTCTAAAGCATTCCAAAGGTGTTCTATAGAATTCAAGTCAGGACTCTGTGCAGGCCAGTCCATTACAGGGATATTATTGTCGTGTAACCACTCCACCACAGCCTGTGCAGTATAACCAGGTGCTCGATCGTGTTGAAAGATGCAATCGCCATCCCCGAATTGATCTTCAACAGTGAGAAGCAAGAACGTGCTTAAAATAGTAAATTATTTGTCTAATTCTTTATATTAACATTACATTTCATTTATAAAACAATTTAAATTTACCTTTGCACAGTCAAAAAACTGAGGCTCTTCAAAATAGATTCAGTGAGTAGGTTAAATTTCTTAACAATGTAGGTCTGAGCTGTGATCGTGCCACGCAAACAAGGGGTGCAAGCCCCCTCCAGGAAAAACACGACCATACCATGAGGCAGTATTTTTAACACTTAAATGATTTCAGTCTAATTATATAATATATCAGTTCAATAACAGCCCGCCTTAAAGCAGTATGTGTGTGTAAAAATATATAAAAAAATGTGTATAACAGTCATTGAAATGTTTGTATTATTGTATCCATGTGTAATAATCCTATGTGAATGTATTACGTAATTTAATAATGTAGGAGCTGTGAGAAAAATAGGTTAAAAGTTACTAACAATGAGGTAACTTGATGTAATGAGTAAGAATATTTAATAATCCTACTAGTCATTATTGGAGCAACAATAATGTAAATTTTGAGATAGTTTATAAAAATAACCAATTAACAACCATAAAAAGCTTTAGTTAAATGAAGGCTTCTATTGGATTAGGAATAGCCAATCAGAGACTTGAAATATAGAAATTTACAAGCTTACGCGGTTGAAATCAGTTCAGTTGGTTGCAGACAGCGTTACCAACCAGACGCAAAATGTGTCCTCAAGAGATTTAATATGTATTCGTGCGAGACGAAAATACCTTTGCGTGTTAAAAAGTGCAAGTAATTAATTAAAGAATCTCACAGCTCTCTATATCAGTGAAATGCCATTTAAATCGTATCAAGTATTAATAAAAGCTGTGAAGCAAAATTATAATCTGTGTAAGGCTACATTCTTAGTCGTACCACAACCCTGCCAAGACATCCATTTCTCTAATAATAATACTGACGCAGCCGAGGCTCCCAACAGTTGAAATATGATACAACTCCTTCTAAAAAACTTCTTTCTTAAATTGGAGCCCATACGTGGGGCAAACAACGTAAAGACAACACCTTTCTCAACCATAACACCACCACCTCCGAATTTCACTGTTGGCACTACACACGCTGGCAGATGACGTTCACCGGGCATTCCATACCCATACTTTGCCATCGGATCACCACATTGTGTACCTGATTCGTCGCTCCATACAACGTTTTGCCACTGTTCAATCCTGTAATGTTGACGCTCCTTACACCAAGCGAGGCGTCGTTTGGCATTTTCCTGCGTGATGTGTGGCTTATGAGCAGCCGCTCGACCATGGAATCCAAGGTTTCTCACCTCTCACCTAACTGTCGTAGTACTTGGAGTGGGTCCTGGTGCAGTTTGGAATTCCTGTGTGATAGTCTGGATAGATGTCTGCTTATTACTATTTACGGCCCTCTTCAAATGTCGGCGGTCTCTGTCAGTCAACAGTCGAGGTCGGCCTGTACGCTTTTGTGTTGTACATGTCCCTTCACGTTTCCGCTTCACAATCACTATAGAAACAGTGATCCTAGGGATATTTAGGAGTGTGGATATCTCGCGTACAGACTTCTGACACAAGTGACACCCAATCACCTCACCACGTTCGAAGTCCGTGAGTTCCACGGAGTGTCCCATTCTGCTGTTTCGCGATGTCTAATAACTACTGGGGTCGTGGATATTGAGTACCGGACAGTAGGTGGCAACATAATGCACCTAAGATGAAAAATGTATGTTTGTGGGTGTGTTCGGATACTTTTGATCACATAGTGTATGCAATCTAAAAAGTGTGTCTGTTCCCCAACAAGCGCTTGACCCCAGGCATCGGTTAGTAAGTCATGTGGATGCAAGTCCTACAAACGGAAAGGGTAAACCGAGACAGAAAAATTTCATTTACAAACACGATATTTCTATCGAGCCAGTCTTGAAACTAGGCAAGACGATGGTAGCGCTCACGCAACCCTCAGTTAAAGCTGTTCAACATACGTTAAAGAACACAGAAGTAGAAACTAAACTTTCTTACATATCTGCACAATTCTCTGATCTCCCTTTTTCTATTACTTATTTGGAAACAAACAGTACTAGGTTGTGCCAGTCCTTAATGAACTTCAAAAGCACCATCTCTAAATTAAATTCAGCACCTGGAAGGGTTGGGATTTAGTGAAGGAAAACGTATATAGTATTCTTTCAAAACCCCAGATATCAAATATGCCATATTGAACAAATATTAGCAATGAAACGTTGTAAACTACCTAAAGAAATACCCTAGTAGTACCCTAAATTCCTGTGGGACGAGAAGTTTTCCAAGAATATCTTAAGCAGCAATGAGGGCGACAAACTAAAGAATATTTAAAACATTCCTTTCGCAAACTTCAATAGAATAAAAATTAAGAGTGTAAAAGAATTAAAAATGTGTATACCATTATTTGTTGTGGTTACTACATTTTTGTTTTTAAAGTTTAAGGAGAATATGTCCTAATTCTTTCAGTACTAACGATAAATTTTTTATTACAAAAATAATTCATATGGTTACCACAATATATTTTCTCAAAGAGAGATTGCATAAAATTGCTTTAAGTTTTTATTTTACATCAATATGTCTAATTACTTTTTGCATAGGCATATTTATGTGCATATTGTGACAGTTATGATTTTATTTTAACAGTTTAATATGATTTTATACAGTTTGAGATGTTCAGGAGAGACGTGGTTTACGTAACTACAGGAAATTGTCGTTAGATTTCTTGCTACTCATTTCCCGGATGTTGATGTAAGCAGAGATGGGCGATATACGGTTTAGAAGAAAAGTTAATCTTTTGTCTGATACATGTGGATATTAAGTAAATTCTGCTGATAGTAGTTCCGCTATTAGTAAGGAACGATGCAACATTCGGTGCGTATTTAAACGGATTGGCTTTTGGCAGTCTCTTCTTGATCGACCACGTGCGAAGCGGGAGTCTTTGCTCCTCAGGTTCATAAATTCACTCTTGGCGGTTGCTAACAGGGACGACGTCGAGGAGGCCGGGACTTTCTCCAGTTAAGCAGGTAAAGTAATCAGCTGTCCACTTGGCTATTTATTCACACCTTGAAATGTAGTTTGTTGGTAGTCAACGCAATAAGAATACAGAAATAGAATTAGTAATAGTAACTGAAATTACATGCGTCAATAATGGCACTCAGCCACCTCCCTTGCTACCCTAGCTTGTAACTGGTGGGAACCATCCTGTGCTACGTCTCCCCATCCTTAAGTGACGCTAGTTAATGGCTCCAAGGATGCGTCACAATATAATGGAAATTTTGAATGAATCAATAAATATACATAAAAGGGATTATTACAGTATAAAATTCTGTCCCTACATATTCATAATATACGAGAGCTGTGCCAGAAGTACCCGACCTAACAAAGAAAAGACAGGAAATTTGGGAAAAACATCTTTATCTCTCTACATAGTCTCCTTTCAGCTCGATTCACTTTTCCCAGCGATGTTCAATAGCTTCGATACCCTGTTTATAGTGAGAACCATCGAGTTCTGTAAAATAGCCATCAACTGCAAACTCCAGCTTTTCATTGCTGGCAAATCGTTTATCACCAAGCTATTCTTCAGCTTTGGAAACCGAAATAACCATAAGGGGGTACGTCTGGGGAATAGGGTGCACGAGGAAGAAAATTGAACTTTAACTATTTGATTTTGGCCATGGCGATCATGTATGTGTGAACCGGTGCATTGTCGTGATGAAACAGAACTTTCTTTTTCGCTAAATGCGGCCAGTTTTGCTTGATTCCACCATTCAAATGCTGCAATAAGTTTGCATAATACTCACCATCGATTGCTTTTTTATTTTTGAACATAATCGATGAAAAAACTAACGTCATGTCCTTGCCTGCAGATGGAACTGCCTTCGCCTTCTTTGGAGCCAATTCGCCCCTTTCGTCCAGTGCTTTGACCGTTCCTTCGTCTCAGTTGTGAAGTGATAGACCCATTTTGATCCATGGTTATGAATCGACGCACAAACTCTGTTTAATTGCAGCGAAACATCGCCAAACACTCGAATGAAGATCCTCACGACGCTGTTTCTGTTCCATTATGAGTAAACGCGGCACCCATCTTGCGCACAGCTTTCTCATGTCTAAATTTTCAGTTAGTGTGCAATGTATAGCACTTTTTGAAGTGCATATGATATCTGCTAGCTTGCGTACTTTCAGTCGACAGTAATTTCTTCACAATTTCTGGCGAGGTCACCTCATTTGGTCGACCACTGCGATGTTCGTCTTGGCAGCTCGTACAGCCTCGCTTAAACTCTGCCACCCAATATTTTACTATTGTAAACCAAGGAACAGACTCCCCGAGAGTAGAATCTAGCTCATCTTTAATATTAGTTGGACTAATCTTTCAAATTAATATATTGTATCACATAACGAAGGTCAGTTTTATCCATGTTTACAAATTCGCTGAGGGAGTTCACTATTAATGGCTGTCAAACAATTACTAAACAACGTAACATCCTCAAACTTCAAACTTAAGATTTATAAGGGTGGTACTTTCTACCATAGTCATTTGTTTGAAATACCAACCGCTATATATATTACACATGTCAAGTCTGGTACTTCTGGGACTGCCCTCGTAAGAGATTTATGACGCACTGTATGATAGGGTGGTCTCAGGTTCTTATTACTGAAGGCATGTGAAGAAATAAGGTATTGTTTTCGGTTTACTCTGATGAAGTTTTCTTGCAGCTGTTAGGAAAGTAAAGTAAAGCAATAAATATGTTTGTAATTCAATTATAAAGCCATAAGCCAGTAATATTAAGAGAGATACACATCCAACAAAAAAACACACAACAAAAATAAAAAAAAGAGACCGGAAATGTACTTGCATCCCAGGCAAACTGTGACGCTTTAGAAAGTGTGCACCATTTTATTGAAGTAGATAATGTCTTTACGTTGGAGTTGTTTATTTTTTATTCAGCTCCACATAAGTATGTCAATTTTGAAGTAAAATGTTTGTTACGTAATATGCTGCTACGTATGAGAAACCGATTTTTGAAGATGTATTTTTCTTGTTACGCTCCAAGTTTTTAAAAAATATTAACTTTGTTATTAAACTGCTTCTGTAGATATTATTTATGTTTGTTTTTGCCTCGGCTGCGTCAGTATTGTTTTAGAGACACGTTTCTCTTAGACAGGGCGTGGTGCGACAAGAATGTAGGCTTACACAGATTTTAAGTTTAAATTCACTTCTTTTTATTAATCCTTGACACAAATTAAATAGCACTACACTGATACTAAGATCTGTGAGATTCTTTTATTTAATACTTGCACTTAGTTAACGCGTATACTTAATTCTCGTTTCACACGAATACGTAATATTTATTTATCGAACACATCTTCCATCCGGTCACTACCAAGGTCTGCAGGCAACTAAACATATTTCAACCGTCAAAACCGGTAAGATTCTGTATTTCAAGTCTCTGATTGGCTAATCTTAGTCCAATAGAATACCTGTATTTTACTAAAGCTTTTTCTGGCTGTTGATTGGCTATTTTAAACTGTCATAAAATTTACATTATCGATACTCTAATCATGACTAGTAGTATTTCAACTCTCAAACTCATTATTGCCTCAAGTCTACCTCATTGTTAGCAACGTTAAACTTATTATTCTCACAGCTCTTACATTATTAAATTGCATAATGCATTCACATAACATTATAGAACATGTTTACAATAATATAAGCATTTGCAATGACTGTTACATACATTTTTACAAATTATTACATACATATTGCTTCAAGGCGGGCTGTTATTGAATTTACATATTATATAATTTAATTGAAATTACTCAAGTGTTAAAAATGCTGCCTCATTATATAATATTTCATTAATGCAAATTGCATAAATGAATTAATTTGCTGAGAGTATGAGACCAGCCAACATTCAAACATATCACAAATGGAAGTAGGTATAATTCACTGAATCGTACGTAATCTGGCCGAGGGGAAAATATTGCTCTCTCGAATTTTAGGTTTCCCGTTTGTTCTGCTCCATGAGTTTAGCGTATACGTCAACAGAGTGCATTTTATCCGCCGACCACGTACGCTTACCCTCTGAAAATGTGTTGACTCAACATCAGTCGTGTTTGGAAAACGCATGAAAATCCAAACAGTATTCCCTGGGTGAAACAAAGAACCTCGAGGCATCTATTATTATACTATGGCATTTTAAACAGTCACACAAGCATGGAAACCTGAACTTCAATAATGTACCGTGTAATTTCCAAGTTAACTGATGTGAGGCTGGTCGGCCAGCAGCTACTTGCGTAAATTGAAAATTGTAAACACATATAGGCTGACTCTTTGGTGTTTAACGTACAATAACGAATGGTTCCGAATTTTTTAATAAAATGTTATTTTGAAGTATTAAATATAATAAAAATACTTTTAAGTAGGTGTTTATTTTATGACTTACTAACTATTATTGAATTTTGGACGTTTGTCTTTTAGAACTTCACACGAGTATAAAATTTCATAAAAGTTAAAGGAAAAAAGGATTTAAAGACTATTCTAGATTATAAAATGCAAGGCATTAAATAATGGTGTGACCTTCATATGGAAGCTTATATCAACCATTCATATACTGTATGTTCAGAGTATTTTGAAACAGCGTTAGGCGCAGGTAGAAAACCGGTTAGTCGCGGCAAGGTTTGGTTCGTGTGGCGGCTCTTTGTTATCGCTACCATGTCGCCTCACGAATTCCGTATCTCCCCCTTCCACTGTCTCAAAAGACTCTGAACAACTACAGCTGGATAAACGGTAACACTTTTACGTTCTTCCTATTATTGAATTAGTATAGTTTTAGATGATATGGTGTCCTTTTTAAGTAGCATGGCTGGTTCAAACATCGTCACTGTAAGTTTACACAATATTCTACAGAACATAAGAAACTCCTATTAGTGTTACCATAGGAGAGGAGTTCTCACTCTTACTCAGCTTTCTAGTGCGAGAGCTACAGATCCCCACCCGTGGTACTTTTGATGCTACCAGATGCGCATTAGACCGAACCTCTAAACTCCTCTACTTAAGTAGCTGTTCGGATTGGGTTGGACTCGGTCGAGCAGTTCTTACAGCTATGGGAGACTGGGATATTAAGACGTTCTCCGACGCCGGCATGGATAGCTGGTAGACAGCTAAACTCTTGTCACCTGTACTGAGATTTATCGATAGTCTATCCTGTGTAAGAAGCCGCTGATAGCTTCAATGAACAGAATACAACTATACGATAAATGAATCGTAGCAGTTCCTGTGGCTATTATAATTTTCGTTTCTCTGAAGGACGTTTCCCAGAGCACTTGAGTCGCTTATTAGAACACGCAGTTGTACTGTAGTCTCATGATATTCTTTCCATTATCTACATAAGCGCTACATTAGATCACCGACTAATGGTTACGCCCTGTTTTATATTTGACACCCAGTAAATTTTAATGTTTCGCTGCGGGCGAATGTTCAAGTTAGCATAGATGTGTTTTTGTCTAGAGTTGTGCTTTTGGGAAACAATTTGTTCTTCAGTGAGAGCCACATTGGAGACTTAATCCACCACTGGTCTAGGCTGTTCTTGGCCGTTTCCTCAGTTGCTGCTTTTCCCACCACGCACTTAACTGCATTGGCTATGTCGCAACACGTTCTGCTATTGATTACGTTCGTAAGAAACGACGCACTTCCCTAATCTTTGCAACCACGAGTTGCTCTAATTAAGAGCTATAACTCACCGCGCAACTCTGCAAACTTCAGCAGGTTTCTTGCTATAACACCCCCTCTTTAACTTCTCTTCTGTGTACATAAGTAACTCACTTTTCTATCCTATTAGACAACAGTAAACTATAGATGAAACTCTTCGCTATCTTTTGTTTTGATTTGAATTGTAGCTACAGTTAATGTTTCTCTTTGTTACACTTTATCTTGAAATTTGCTATTCACAGAGATATGGTCATCTAAATGAAATGTAGCACCGTGCTACAGAATAAATGTATTCGTTTTATGTTTATATTCAACCATTTTACATCATTTACAGAGTTTCCGAGAATGAATGGTGGTGTTTACGAGTTCACTGTGAACTAAGTTTTATGAGTAGCAGATTGGAAGTACTATTAATCACTTAAATAACTCAAACAGTTTCCAAATAATATTAGTTAGTTTCAACATGGGCACCATTCAATGCACGACAGAGGTCTAAGCAAAATTAAACTTTAGCCAACACTCGGACAAAAACATCTGGCGAAATGCTTGCAATTGCTTGTCATATTCTTTGTTTTAGATGGTCGATATTCTCAACTCTTTCACTGTAGACCTCATTGTTAACATAGCTGCAAAGGTGAAGTCTAATGGATTAAGATATGGACTTCTAGCTGACCATGGAATTGGTCCATTTCTGCAAATTCATCGGTCTCGAAATAGTTCACTTAACTCTTCTCGGGCATGGTGTGCTCCATCTTGTTTAAAGGTTATTTGCAACCTCATTTCAATCTGCACGATTTGAGAAAATAGGAAATTCTATAACATATCCATCTATGCAATGCAATTTATGGTTTCTTCAACAACACGAAAAATGGACCAAAAATCTTGTTGTGCATAAGGCCACACCAAGGCCACTTCCACCTTAGGAGAATCCCAAATGTGCTCGTGTATCACAGGTGCGTTTTCAAAGGCTCAAATTTGGTAAGTGTGCCGTATAGCACAACCATTGAAATAAAATGTGGCCTCATCGGAGAAGGTGATATTCTCTATAAACTGCGATTCATCGTAAATTATTTGTAGCATGGTAGCAGCGAATTCACTCTAAGCAATTTGTCCTGTGGATTTATTGCATGCAAGAGTTCAATTTTATAGCCATGCAATTTCAACCTCTTCCGCATGACGTCAGGTACCGTTGACTTCGGAAGACCTAATTGTTGACTACAGCGTGGAAGGGACTTCTGAGGACTCTGAATACAGGACTGTCGGATTCAGTCTACATCTTCTTCTGATGTCCTGGGTCTTCCTGTTGATTTTCCTTTTTGTACACTGCCGATCTCCTTAAACTGTTTCTGCCATTGCTTAATATTATTCTCAGGTGGAGGATCTTTTGTTGTACTCACGTCTAAATTGCCGCTATACCACAGTTATGGATTTGTGTTCCGCCAACCATAATACACATGCAGCTATTTCTTGTACAGTAAACATTTCGCAAAAACACAAAGAAAACAGTCTGAAGAAAGCAAGGAGCGCTTCTATATGAGGCAGTATTTTTAACACTTAAATGATTTCAGTGTAATTATATGATATATAAATTCAATAACAGCCCGCCTTAAAGGAATATGTGTATAAATAACATAAAATGTATGTAACGGTCATTGTATAATGTTTATATTATTATGTACATGTTTAATAATTTTATGTGAATGAATTACGTAATTTAATAATGTAGGAGCTGTGAGAATATAGCTAAAAATTGCTAACAATGAGATAACAATGAGGTAACCCTAGGCAATAATGAATTGGAAAGTTTAATAATGCTACTAGTATTTCTTGGAAAAAATAATGCAATTTTTGAGACAGTATATAAATAGCCAATCAACAATCAGAAAAAGCTTAAGTGAAAGTATTCTATTGGAGTAGGATTAGCCAATCAGAAACTGAAATGGAGTACATTGTACAAATTCAAAAGTCAGTTGCTTGTAGACAGCGTTCCTAACTGGACGCGAGACGCGTTCCCGAGCATTTAAATACGTATTCAGTGTCAGACAAAAGTTCATTACGGCGAAAATATTATAAAGTTAACCTGTTAAAAAAGTGCAAGTAATTGATAAATAATCTCACAGCTCTCTATATCAGCGAAGCGTTTTTTAATCGTGTTAACGATTAATAAAAGTTGTGAAGTAAAAATGATAATCTGTGTAAGCCTACATCCTTTAGCCATGTCACACCCTGTTAAGAGAAACAAGTTTCTACAAATTAATACTGACGTAGCCGAGGCAAACATAAATATATTATAATATTTAAAGAAACATTCAAACTACAAAGTTAATTTTTTAAAACATTGGGGCGAAAGCCACCGGAAATTTGTACTATACGGGGCAGTTGGAGTTTGGCTCTCCAAATACGCAATACAATACAGCTCCTTTTAAATAAAAATTATTTCAAATAACACGTCCACAAACATCTCAAATGACATTTTAACACAAACAAAATAATTTGGAGAACTACTACAGATTATTTGCATGCAGAACGTGTTAATGTAATAACATGCAATGCCAAAATCTTAAGTTTTGCAACAATGAGCTTATTATGGCGATGGATACAATGACAGAAAAAATTACGTGAACGTAAACTGAGTTACTGGATTAATTAAAATTACCTTCAATTAATTACACATAATGTTTAGTTAACAGTGAACTCGTTAAAACTCGCCATGCATTCTCAGAAACCCTGCATTTTTTCCCATCAGAAGTCTATAACTAAGGGGCGAATAAGAATAGCCGTTTTAATGAGTTGACTTAACTTGTATTTTATACGCACTCTGTTGGCGAAGTGGTAGATCATGGTTACTGCGGTATACAGGATGAATCACCTAAAACTTGCACCGCAAATATTTCGGAAACGGAAAGTGCTATTGATGTGCAGTTTTCACAGCAATGATTGGTAGTCAGGGTCTCGTACATTTAGCCTATAAACAGATTTTAGTAGTACAAAGAAAGTGTATTTTTTGAGCAAACACATAATTTTTAAATGGAACAATGACTAGTTACATAACAGAACAAAGGTAGGATAAATTAGAATGTCAATGGTCTTTATTGCAGGATTCTAGTGCAAGTGGTTTACGAGAAATCTTATTTTGAAAGGCTTCAACCCCACAATTGTTTGTCCTTTTCAACCAGCTTAATTGCCAGGTACGATGTTATGTTTTTTTGCATTGTTTTTTCTGTTCATTGATTGCATTGCGACTTTCTGGTCAGTTAGTTTGTGACAGTTCAAGCAGTAAGTCGTGAGTGGAAGATGGGGTTTACTAATGCAGAAAAAACCGACACGCTCATGGTGTATGGACAGTGTAGGAAGAATGCAGTTCGTGTACGGTGTATGCGGAAACGTATCCCAATAGACGTCAACCATCTCGGCAATTGTTTATCAACCTGTTCAAATAATCACGTGAAAGTGGTACTGTAACACCTAGAAAACGAAACAAACAAACAAATGACTGGAGAAGAGGCAGAAATTAATGTTTTGCCTGCCGTTGCAGTAGATCCGAAAATTAATTCCCGCACAATCGCACGTGGAAGTGGCATAAGTCAGGCAAGTATACTGCGCATTCTCCATCGACATAGGTTCCATTCCTATCACATTTCTCTGCATCAAGAGCTGTATGGAAACGATTTTGAGAATCGTGTTAACCTTTGTACGTGGGCATTAAGACACGATATTCCAGATTCATCACGTATCTTGTTTAGTGATGAGACAACATTTACTAAACATGCACTATTGGTCTGTTGATAATCCCCGTTGGCTTCTTCAGGTGGAACGTCAGCATCCATAGAGTTTAAACGTGTGGTGTGGGATAGTGAACCATCAGCCCATAGGCCCTTTGTTCATAGAAGGAACAATGAACTCGCACACGTATCGCAGCCTCCTGACAGACCATCTGCCACAGATGCTAGAAGACGTTTCTTTTCAGACTAGGACGAACCTGTGGTACCAACATGATGGCTGCCCAGCCCTTAGTGCACGAAGTACTACAGCTTGTCTTATAGGATTGTTTCCAAATCGTTGAATTGGACGAAGAGGACCTGTACCTTGGCCGACCCGTTCAACGGATATGACCCCTTTAGACTTTTTTCTGTGGGGAAGGCTGAAAGACACTGTCGACAAGGATGTACCAACTACACCAGACGACATAAAACGACGTACTACTGCTGCCTGCTCTAAAATTTCCGCTAAAATGCTAGAACGTGTGCAGCAGTCTTTCCATGGCACACTGGAAGCATGTATTGAAGATGCCGGTGGTCATTTTGAACGCGATCTTTGAAGGGCTATGTTCTCTTTACTTGTAAGAATTCGCAGAAGTATTGTAATTCCCTTTTGTTTCTCTTTAGTTTGTGCTACCACAGGTTGTACATGTGTCGGTGCGTAAACGTTTCAAAATAAGATTTCTCGTAAACCACTTGCACAAGAATCTTGCAACAAACGCCACTGACATAATTTACCCTACCTTTATTTTGTTGATGTAACCAGGTATTGTTTCATTTAAAAATTGTATGTTTGCTAAAAAAATACACTTTTTCAGTATTATTAAAATCTGTATAGTCTAAATGTACGAGCCCCTGATTAATAAGAATACAATTCTAGTAGATAGTCAAGATGTTATATTTATTTAAAGGGGATAATAGTTATAGGTAAAATTAAAGCAATTTCTACATCAAAAATTAAAAAAATCACCCCAATTAAAAAAAATCGCAAAGAAAAGTGGAGACGTGAAGACCTAATTGGATCAAATCCGCACTCATACCAAACAATGCTGTGAAAACTGCACATCAATAGCACTTTCCATTTCCGAAATATTTGCGGTGCAAGTTTTAAGTGATTCACCCTGTATGTCTTTATCCATCGGCTATACTGAGGGGACACGTGACAAGACATTATGCTCTCTGCGTTAGTAACTTGAAGTCGAAGAACCAGGTCACTCTAATCCGCTCTCTATAACTGTTGATTCGGCAAATTCACAACCACCTAGTTCGCAAAAAAGCCTGTTAACTGCAGAAAATCGTATAAAAATAATTCTACAGTTTTTTGGGGTGGGGGTTTAGCTTCCTTTAAGCAGTTAGGTAATTTTGGACGAGGAATGAATGAAACAGGCTAAACAATGCTCGGGATAAAGAAAGCCCTGGAGAAAGCCTTATCCGTGTAAATCACCCTAACCGAGATTCGAACACGGGAACTCTTGAATGTGAGGAAGACACGCTATTCCCACACCACAGAGACGGGCTCTGCGGTGTTGAGTGCCAGATTTTTGCCAATTTGTCTATTCGAGAAGTTTTGCCTTTATTAGAGCAAAAAAAGAAAATTTTGAAAACATTTATGAAATTTGCTGATTAAAAATATGAACTGCTAAGATTCACACAGATTATTCTTGCACTTCATATTCTCCTCTCTACTTCATACGAATCCTGATAAATTTTTGATGCAACAATTTCATTACACATAGGTACAGGTAAAAAAGCAGGCTGAAACAATAGTAAAACCTACAAAATGTGGTTGGCTATACGATGGGGTTGAAACTCCACTTGACATCGTGAGAAACAGCATATTTATTGTGTAGAAAATTTTAAAATATCTGTTATGGTTTGCTAGTTATACAAAATTATACAAAAGCGCCTTGAGAATGAAGACAACGTGATAGGCTATTCACATAAAATTCAAGATATACAATTTTTGTCACCCTTAAATATAATTAAAATTGTTACAAACCTTTCTGATGAAATAAAAAATTTAGATGGATTTTTCCATTACCTGTGGAAATTTTGTTGAAAATCTTGGAAGATGCTTAACTTAAATATCTGGTTTGATATTTACAGGACATTTTTGCGTTATCTGTTCACACAAACACAGAACTATTTTTAATGCCATGTTTGGATTCAGGCCTCAAAATATGTTAGCCCGGTGAAATCTAACTTTTGGATGAAATCCAATACCTTCTCTACCTACTGCAGGTAGGAGCTAAAGAAAGTAAAAGTTAATTATGAAGCAGCTCGGGTTTCGTGCGCGCCGGTGTAATTTTTAACGCACAGAAGTTTGCGAACATAAGGAATAAATTCGATATAGTCGGAACAAACAGTCTAGATGAAAGTTTTTACAACAGGATGTTTTCTGCTATGGTATATCCTTTCGTTCTATTACCAAGTACCGTCAATACAATAACGCATTTTATGATCGAATTTTTCTCCCCATCACTGAATTCCGGATCATTGGCCAAAGCTCAGGAGGCCGTTTCTATGGCCAACAGTCAGGAGCTCCCGGGTTCGATTCTCGGTGACCGCCCATGGGTACTGACTATGTTTTATTTTGTGGTTTTCTCCTGGTTGCCTAGGTGAATGCCGGGGTGGCATATTTTACCACAATTTCTCCTTTTCCCTATTTCGTCTTATTTCATTTCTACCTTTCACGTTTCAGGTGTGTCCTCGGGTCCTGTGATGCTGGTGGTGTCGGAAAGATGGCGTACTTGCTAGCGGATTGGAAAGATTTCTCCCCGTGAGCGCCAGGGTGTGTTGTTCCGCCCGTTAGTATCACTTCGTCGCTGCCTCTCGGGGTTATTCGCACCTACTGGTGCGCGGGTGTTCAAACTGGAAATACTACGGACTTCTACGGGTCTCTGTAGGCCTCTCTACCTGTGGACCTGCGACCTCCTACGCTCCTTCACTTGATCCGTGCCTCCCGGTGGGTGTAGTCACAATAGATTAAGCTGGTGACACTGACAAGGTGTTCCCCTCCGATAAAGATATCCCACACTCTACGTATGGTTAAAATAAAGATAAACTTAAGGATTTACTTCGGCCTACCGTATTTTAAGACTTTGAAAACAATAAAAGAGGAGTAATACATGAACCGGGCTTGTATAATTGTAAATGGGATTTAAATAATTCAAGCGACCAGGACTGCAGACTATTTCCGTTTCGAAAAGGTGGACGAGCAGCAAACTGATAATGTTGGCGTTTTTCCTTATGTATGTTTATATTCTCTTAAACGTTTGCGGCAATAACCGCACCATAATTACATTATCGTTTGTGTTGAAACAAAGCTTTTCGTGATTCTCTTGTGCCTTGATATTTACCAAAATCTTTACACTAAAGCGTATTGTTGGCATTGTGTTATAAATTGACGCCTACGTAGACGACGATTTAGTGGTACGATTTGCTATGAACACTAATTTACAAATATCACAACTCGCGGTCCCTTCAGCTTCAACAGGAGACTTATCGCCAGCATTCATTTTAGCGGAAGGTGCAAATTGGTAGAGCCAACAAAAAATTAAACTAACAGAAGCATTCTTAAGTCCAGCAAGCAAAAGATTGGCATATTGGGATATTCTGGTTAACAAAGGAACTGACCAGTGGTCAAACATAGGCGATTTCCGTGTGTTTTTTCTTTCTTTTATATTTTTGTATTTTTTTTTTTACTTTCTCTACCACGTACAATAGGTAAAGAAGATACCACATTCCATCCAAAAATATGATATCGAGATTTCACCGGAAATACATGTTTTAAGGCCCCTTCAATAAAAAAAGCATTTTTAGAAAAAGGTCCGTGTATGTGTGTCTGTGAACAGGAATACCAAAAATATTTAAAAGTGGGATAAATACCAAATTTGGTATTTAGGTTCAACACCTTCCAAAGCTGGACACGAAGATTTTTAACAAAATACCCGCAATAAACTATCCTTTACATGAAGTACTTTTCGAAATTTAGGATATTTTAAAAATGGCTCTAACGATTTTGATTAAGATAACATATTAAACACGCTTATATGACAAATAAAATATATGTATTGCATTTCCTGGAATTAACCTGTGAAGTCCTCTTCATTCGGAAGAATTTTGTAAGTGATAGACGCAAACTTTCTACACAAGAAATGCAAGCCTATTTATTTCAAATAACTTTTTTTTGGCATCAGCTATTTCCGAGATTTCCGTTATTAGTGGTTTGATTTGTTCAATATTGTAATTCTTTTAAAGACTTTCAGTTGTATCTCACGACGTCATAGAAACATCAAGGAATTTTAAGGCCCGCATACAGCGTTCTGTTCTTATACATTTGACTATAGCTATTTCCTTTGTATCTATAACGAAATGTGTAACGTAGCAATTTCTGTTAAGGTTTACTTCGCTTAAAATTAAGTAGATAAGAAAGTTAAGTTTCGTAAGAATAGTGTGTATACCCACAAATAAACGATATGGGATAAAGAAAGCTATGCAAATGATTTTTTTATAAACACCAGGTTTTTTGGCACGGAGCTTTCATCTTAAATATGATGTGAGGTCAGTGACCCATACGCTAAGTAGCTACATAATTAATAATTTGACACCAATTATTTTCTTAGTCTGTATTTCCTCTTCCATTTTCAAAAAGTTTGTTAGAACCATCAAAAGCGCAAAACAGGGCTTTTAACTATATTTTCTATAGCGTGATGTCCCTTAAATACGTATACCACGTATACGTATTTGATACGTTTAATGCTAGTGGCATTAAATCCTTTTTAATGACACTGCATTAAATATAGGGTGATTTATGAAGATCTGACATTTATTTCTTTAATTGTTTCAAAACGAGTTATGCCAGCGACAACTTATTATACCTGAAATACCTCTATAGCAAATGTTTAAAATGTCTTCCATCCTGCATAAAGCACAACTCAACACGTCGTTCCATATTACTGTACTCTGTTGTCAATAGCTTTAATATCCCGTGTGATGATGTGCTTCAGATCGTCCAATGCCTGGGGTGTGTGTCAAACTCTGCCTTTAAAGTAACGCCATAGAAAGAAGTCCGGCGATGTCAAATCCGGAGATCTCGGTGGCCACAGGTTCTTGGAAATTATCCGGTCGTCAAAGAAACTTGCAGTCAGTGCCATGGATTCATTTGATGTGTGGCATTTAGCGCCGTCCTGCTGAAAATATCCTTGACTCAGCTCTACACCGTCTAGTTGCTCAGTAAACTCCATGAAAATCCGTCGGTACCCTTTAGTGTTCACAATGTTTAAAAAAAATTGGTTCCACTATTTTCTGTGCGGATATAGCGCACCAAACTTCGATTTTAACCGGGTACATAGGCCGGATAAATGGAGCCATGCTTTATCTGTGAACCACGTGATGGATAATATGGCAGGATTTTGCACAATGAACGCCTGAAACCAACGACAATAACTCAGTCGTCTATCCTTATCTGGTTCCTGTAACTGATGGGCAACGGTAGTCCTATACGGCTTTAGGCCTGCACTTTTCAGAGCTCTTTGACACATGAGTAGCTGTACCCTGTTTCCTGCGACTAACGTCTTAATGATTTTTGGGTGACTGATCCAGTAGTGCTCTTACGTCAACAACCGTGGGAAGCCTAGATGAACGAGTTTTGCCTTTTTCTCTCACCGGAGATCCAGTTGTTTCCAATTTGTTCACCAGTCCCAGTACTATTTTCTTTTGGGAGGATTCCGAACACCAAATTCTCTCTGTTGTGCCCTTTGAGTAGCTGTAATTGAATTCGTAATCCAGTATTTACTAACAAGGAAGAGTGGTTCATTTAATGTGTACTCTATTTTTACGTTGACTAAAACGAAATCTCAAAAACAGTTTCCGACAATAAAACTAACAATTACGAATAAAACGTGAACATTTGCGCATTTAGTGACAGGCAGTCGAAACTCCAGAAATTGGGGCATTTAGTGAATTTCTAACAGAATAGTTAAAGAAAGAAATGTGCAGTTCTTCATAAATCATTTGTATATAGAAATGGTTTATGGCATACAACACAACATATTACAATACAATAAATGGAAGCTTGATCTGCAAACCAAATTTTCCTTAAATGTTCTAAACAATTTCAATTTCACTCAAAGATTTTGCAGCTTTACTCACGATATTTCATCACAACTGTTCAAAACAGTCAGGCTAATTATACAGGAATTTTGTGGTTTCCTGCTTCTAACCTTTTCTTTATCCTTATACACACCGTTGCGCAATGTTGAAAGTCACATTTGGATCTTAAACTCCTAAAACTGAAATGGTTATGAGCATTGTCATTCTTTCAGGAGTTCAATGTGCCACAGTTTTAGGTAATTTATTAGAAAATTTGAGGGTAGGTTCAGGTACGTATGTAAGATGTATTAAATATGTGCTTGCGGTGAAATATAGACATAGAAATTTTCAGCGTAATGAAATATTGCCTCTTCTTAGACAATTGGAAGAGAAAGCTAAACAATCAGACGAAAAATAGTCAATATTCTGTACCCTTTATCATATATATTCGTAGTTACACTACAGTTATTCATAATACGACTTATGGGAATGTACTATGGAAATTGTTCTAAACTCTCAAAAAATCTTAAAAGAAACCTTTATGTTTCCAAAAAATTCTCCATTGTTTCTAGTTTTAAAATCTACTTTTATTTTTGACCTAGCGAACATTTCCTTTTACGACACCTTTTAAATGTCCTTACTCTTTTATGCTTTTAAAACTTCTGCGTATTCTGCAGTTTTCATCGAATCATATTGAAAATTTATGCTTATTTCAACAATCTAAAAAAATAAAACAGCCCTCTTTGTCATTTGCTAAATACCACTTGCAATTCTATGTGTTCTGGTAGTGATGGACGCATTTCTTATCCTCAAACTTCCAAGATTTAATCCATAATGCCTTCTTTGTGTGTGGTTTTATTGAAAACACTTCTATTCAAAGAAACACAGGAACATTGATGATCTGGTATTAAACGTTAGTCGATCTTTCTAAAAAAACAAAAAACAAAAATAAAACAAGTAGGAAAGAAGGAAAGAAGGAAGGAAGGAAAGAAGGAAAGAAGGAAGGAAGGAAAGAAGGAAAGAAGGAAAGAAGGAAGGAAGGAAAGAAGGAAAGAAGGAAAGAAGGAAAGAAGGAAAGAAGGAAAGAAGGAAAGAAGGAAAGAAAGGTCACCCCTCTGATGGAGAGACAGGTAGAGACAGACGACTGCAACATTCAATGGCCGGATTTGAACTACGGATCTCCCGGTTTCCGTCCGGTTAGCGTGGTAACATGCCAAAAGGACATTAAATTTGACAACTTATTCGCATTTTCACTTTCTCTATTACGTATAGTAAGTAGTATGTATTATATTATACCCAAAAATTCGATACCGAGATTTAACCGAAAATACATGTTAAAAAAAAGCATTTTTGGAAACATGTCCGTCTGTGTGTCTGTGAACAGCATAATTCAGAAACGAACAGTCGGATAAATACCAAACTTGGTATTTAGGTTCAGTATCTTTCAGAGATGCGACACGAAGGTTTTCATGAAAATCCCCCACCCCAGATTACCCTTTACATGGAACATTTTTGAAATTTTTAATTTTCTCAAAAATTGCTGTAACGATTTTGATTGAAATTATCATATGTTTAAGATATTTTTATGACAAATTAAATGTACATCTCGAATTTCTAGGAATGTTTCCAAAAGTATTCTTCATTGTGAACGACTTTTGCATAACTGGTAAACTATAAGAGACAGACAAAATGTTACTACACAAAAAATGTAGATCGCGTTAAAATACACAATTTATGTCATACATTTATTTGTTGAGTGAACCATTTTCGAGATATTTGCTTGTTATTCTCTTAAATTTTCCAATGCTTATACTTTTTCTCAAATTCGTTATTCATTTTTTTGTCCTGGTAATGCAAAGAGAATGGAATACTCCACATAGCAATCAGCTCTTAAAATATTTGACTATAACTTAAAGCCTACCAATTCCCCTTGCATCTACAAGAAAATTATCAATTAGATTAACATCTCGGCATCTCGATTAACATGAAGCATATGGAGAATAAACGTTTGTAAAACTATTTTGTACAAGAATAGAGAAAGACATGCGAGTGTAACACGTCAGTTTTTTTCGTAAACCTCGAGGAGATCTCAAAATTGTATTCAGATGACTTAAGTACCCGTCTGAATATACCTTTCCAATCTTGTCCAACACACGGCTTGTGTGGAAGAACAATTCCACCCCTCTCATGTTACAACGGACATGGACTAAATTGCATCAGTATTATGAGCTGTGCTGCGTGTCCAATGGGAGCTACGTAGCATTCTAAGAATTCTCTTATTATTTTTAAAATAGTAAGTTCAGTAATAAATGTTTTACGGTATTTTCATTTTATCCATACCCAAGCGCATCACTTTAAATTTATTGTTTTTGGTTTGAATTCACCAATATTCTTCTGAGCTGATCCATCCGTTCTTTAGTGGTAGTACCTCTGCCTTAGGCAAGCGGTATAGAAATTAAAATTATAAACAGAAGTCACAGATATCAGTTTTAGATATGTATTCTGCCTCAGATTTATCAGTCAGTGTGTAAAGTGAAATTCGCCGCAGGGGATTGCTGATTGGCACCAACTACTGCGTATGTGCTTTAGGGTATGGCTAATTGGTGGTTTGTTTATGGCACTTAGGTTATATGGTCGACAACTAATGTGATGTCAGACAACAACACTACAGCTGCAAGTCTAGCCATGTGTATATCTCATAGATTATGGGTCCTTAGTTCTGGATTTGAGGAGGGCATGTAATTAATAATACTACACATGTATTCAAAGTTTATATTATAAAGAAAATATTTTATTGCTTAGTGTCAATGTCAGAAAGCCAAATATTAGCAGTCATACTACCTACTTTGTTCTGAATTTTTACTTTCGTTACTTCGTACCTAGTAGGTATAGAAGGTATTGCATTCCACCCAAAAATTCGATATCGAGATTTCATAAATAAAACACCATGTTTTGAAGCCCTAAGAATAGAAAAAAATTATAAAAAGCCCATGTGTGAGTCGTCTGTCGTTTGAACAACTAAACTACAAAACAAAAAGTCGGTCAACATCAAACTTCGTATTTAAGTCCAGTATACCCTAAAGATGGGACTCGAAGATTTATAAAAAAGATCCCCTATTCCAAACTACTGCTTACATGGAAAGTTTTTATTTTCTAAAAGATAACTCTAAAGATTTTGATTAAAATAATCATATATTAAACACATTTACATGACAAATGTATACCTTGAATTTTCTAGGAATAGCCTTTAAATACTTATTCGGAAGGAATTTTGTATAATCTTATATAACTGGTAAACGTTAAGCGACAGACCAAAACGTACTACACAAGAAATGTAGATCTCCCTAATACACAATTTATTTCAAATAAATGTCTGTTTTGCATCCGCTATTTCAGATATATTCGTTACTAGTGGTTAAAATTGTTCAATATTTAACCATTGTTTAAAGTCCTGTCAGCATTTAGTTGTTTCTCAGGATTGCTTGGAACCGTATGGAATTTTATGGCATCAGTTCTTAAACATTTTAGTATCACAATTCCCTTTATATCTATAATGAATTATGTAATATAGCTATTTCTGCAAAAGTTTATTTGGATTAAAATGAAGCGCACGCAAACACACCTATCTGATGTGTTGCATTCAAATATATCTCTAATCTTCTATAAACTGTTTTTACAAATATTTATTCTCCATCTACTATTTATTGCTAACTTTCTAATAGGTGCAAGGGGAACATGATAGGCTTTAAGCAATAGTCAAATCTTTTGAGAGCTGGTTGTTATGTGAAGCTCTCTTTGCATGCCCAGGAGATACAAAAGGGAATAACGAATTCCCATTTGAGAAAGAGTATTGGAAAATTCAAAAAAATAACAAATAATATCTCGGAAATGGTTCACACGAAAAAAATGTATATGACATAAATTGAGTTTGTTAACAAGATTTTTTTGCTTAGTAAAATTCTGTCTATCACTTATGGTTTACTTGTTATGCGAAAGTCATTCAGAACGAAGAGAACTTTTGGAGACATTCTCAGAAAGTTCAAGATATACATTTCATTTCCCATGAAAATATCTTATTTTAATCAATATCGTTAGAGCCATTTTTGAGAGTGAGGGTATTTTATTGAAAATCTTTATCGCATCCTGGGAGCATATTAAATTCAAATACCAAGTTTGGTATTTATCCGGCGCTTTGTTTTTGAGTTGTGCTGTTCAAAGTTAGACATACAGATAGACATGTTTGCAAAAATGCTTTCTATGGATTCGGGCACCAAAACATGTATTTCCGGTGAAATCTGGGTATCGTATTTTTTGTGGAATGCAATACTTCCCCTACTTACTACACGTAGTAAAGAAAGTAATAACATTTAGCAAGACTAATTCGAATACCCACTAATAAATGATAGAGGGCCAAGAAAGTCATGTGAAGTATCACAATGTTTCATCTTACGTCGATATATGAAATCTAGGGCACACCATTTTTTCCAGTTTTCTACAAAATCGTTATGGTTGTAAACGAAATTCACCTGGGTTTTATTATGCTACCATTATAAAATAACCAATAACACAATTCTCCCTGAAATGTACATTATTTTCTATGAATCAGTGCGCCCAGCAGCAAGTGTTTGCAAAGATTTTACAGTTATTCTGCTCATCTCGAAATTTAGGACTTAATGACTTCGAAACCTTAGGTGGAATACAATTCTGTCTGTACCTACTAAGTATACTGACAGCATAAAAAGCGGTACATAATGGAACGCAGCTATTTATGTTAGTACTGATAAATTTACCTCCACCCTCTGCCAGCGCGACCTCCGTTCCACGAGCGTAATTCTAGCCAATGGATTGGTAGGGTACTTAACTCACCCAAAACATGACCGAACTACCGAAGGGTAACATTACAAGCTAGTTGTGTGTGTTCTCACTAGCGGAATACCATACCATTAAGATAATCCTTCTTTGAATTTTGGCGTACAAATATAATAATAATAATAATAATAATAATAATAATAATAATAATAATAATTATAATATAATAAAGGCTTAGAAATAAAGACGTCGTATAAGAACTTTTTTTTTTGTTCTTTTAATACACTTAAAGTTGTATTTTCCTGCTACGCTACCGTTTTCATAGTATCAGTTCTCTTATTTCTGTTCAGTGGCGGCAAATAACCATCTCTATGTCGCGGATGAAAACTCATAAATGCCGTAGCTGTCATCCAGTTTAACAGCATATGCAAATAGTTTATAGATGTTGTATGTAGTTATGTTGTATTAGATAAGGCTTTCCTTGAGTACCAATTGTAGAGGCGGTATCCGAAACATTCCTTAGTTTCTCATCGATTACAACTTCGTTCACAGGTTCGTTTTTTTGAGTCCATGAATAGCTTTATATCTCAGTAGCAGTGAGCAGATATAGGTTGGGTGGAGTTAAAAGGTTGGTAACCTGAGGTGGAAGGAAACCTTACTGAGGGAAAAGCATTATTGCAATATAGGAAATGTGTCACTTTTTATGCACATATATTGACTGCATAGATTGTGGCCCATAATGGAAGTAGCTGCCTAACCCCCAATCAGCGTTACCAACTCTGTTTTTCCAGAATAATTCTAGCCACTGGATTGGCAGGATACTTTGCCTCCTCCAAAGTATGGCCGAACTATTAAGGGTAAAATTGCAACGGTAAAATTGCAACCTAAACCTTATGTATTCATGCTATACTATTCGTTTTCTTCTTGCCGTTTAGTAGTGGCAACAACTTAACCTTCGTCTCCATGTCGCTGATCAAAGCTCTGTCATTCAGTTTAACTACACATGCAAATAATTCTTCCTCCGTTCCTCTAGAAGGGCAAATTATTTGTAACTGGTTTAGCCTTTACTTGTGTACCAATTGTAGCGAAACTCTTTCATAGAGGTGGTATCTGAATCACCCCTTCATTCCACATAGATTATAAACATCGTTCATTGGTTAGTTTCTGTGTCCCTGAATTGCTTCTATGCCAGTCTAATACAGAATTGATAATATACGCTGGGTGGAGTCAAAAGTTGGTACCCGAAGTTATGAAGAGAGAACACTATGGAGATCTAGAGGAATGGGCCACGTTTTATGCAGCCACAGTTATTGTAGTATAGAAAGTAAAGGAATTATAAATCTAGTTAAAAACTAAACCTCGCAGACGGTTACTTTGTTTTAAAATAGAAGTGGGTACGTGTGGGCGAAGCTTCAGCAAACCTCTTAGGTAATAGGCGTAGATCTGCTCGTTTGTTACTTTCACTCACGACAGCTGTGTCAGTTATGACAGCTTAAATGGGGCGTTGAGAACTTTAAGAGACAAACTTCATCTTCAGTTAAAGTGAATATGTCACAAAGCTGCTCGTCGTCAGCTGCTTACGGTGTAGATGTTATATAAAGTTCTGTGAAAACGAGTTTATAATGAACTGTAACTGCTCGGGGGACCTCTTGGGTAATTACTTTCAAAGGTGGGAAGCGTAGTTTCTAAGATAAACAACATGATTGAAATAATATGCATCTGGAACGTAATTGCAATACGGTCCATTCTTTTCGCTAGTATAGGATGATAAAAATTAAATTAAATTGAATTAAACTGGCAGTATTTTCTTCAATTTTCAGTAGTCTTGAAGAGTATGAACAGTGTGTAATTCCTCAGCACTTTTTAATGTGACCTAGCAGTACGTTAAATCAGCCGCGATTGCAGTTCGGAAAATGGTTTTAACTATCCCGGTTCCAGAAAGACTTATCTAGATTTCAAATAACCACTCCAAAATAACAGTCAAATGCACATAATCTCAACAGTAAAATGCTTTAATGTTGCTTTCCTGATTAGGGACATTCGCATCAAGTCGCGTGTCTGCATTTCGTTCCAAGAATATCGGAGAATACTCCCATTATCTTCGCTCAGGTAGTTCCCAATATATCTTAGCTAATATATCAGGAATAGAAAAGAAACTCGAAGTAACTATCAAACAAGTGTAGAACTCTCATACTGAATTTATTCCTTCAAGTGTATGTTTTATGTGCGATGTCATCAAATGCAGTGTAAGAGCCCTTTTGAAAGTTAGAAGAATTGAAGCAAGAACGGGTCAAAGGGTTTTCGTCTCGCAGTATATAGATAATTATTTAATTACACTTTAACGCATTTGATTCAATATAATCAGAGTGCTGGAACTGGTTACAATTGAATAATCGCGTTAGTACAAAGTGCAGAACTTATTTTGGAACCCTTTTTTGGAATCATGGTAATTGTTTTCTAATTCGGAGTGCATTTAAGAGTGCATGCTGATAAGACAAGTAACTTAGTGAGCTTATTTTAATAGATTGGAGTAATAAGGAAGGCCACTATTGTTGTGGACTGCAATGCGTGATTTCACTACAAGAGGTTAGAGATATGAAGATGTTTGTTCGCCCGACTGGAGAAGGCACCGCTTGCTTGTCCCAGGCGCTTCCTCAGAACAGGTGGCTTTAGGCAATCAAGCCGGGTTCGTCATCTCAGCTCGGCAGACGAGGCTCCTCTTGGCAGGGTGAGGCACACCAGTGGTAAGACCACTGAGCTCAAACACTGTCCGGGATAGTCAAATCGTCTCTACGAGGTCCGAACGGAGAAGAGATGGTCAGAGGGGGCATCGAATTTACTCCAATGCTGAATGAGTCACCTATCCTTCCGGTTTAAAGAACACCACTTTGATAAACAGCGAGGATCCGTTAATACTAATTGCCTGCCACACCTCTCGGTGTATTCATCACAGAACCGTGGCCATTAGGTCGTAACTCCTCCGCTAATAACCCGTAATGTCATATAATTTATTGAGCTTGACTTAATGTGCATCAGCGCCGCTGTGAAGCACGTGAGATTGTTTACATATCATTTGCTATTAACAGTATACTAGTGTTTATATGAGATGCATCGAGTCTGTGGTGAACTTTTCTATCTTTGTGACGGGGTGCCGCTATACCTATTAACACGGTCACATTCAATTCTATTCATACAACATCACATTCAGAGACAAACGAAAACTTTACTAACAAAGCAAGCTTAAATCCTACCTAGCTTCGTCAGGTTTAATTTGGAACCTTATTTTAGCTGCGCTTTGAATTGAGTTGAGTACCGAGCGGAATGGCTCAGGCGGCAAGGTCTATGGCGCGTATTCGGGAAGGCTCTTTGTATCCCCATCTGTATCTTCATTTCGCCTCCATTCTCATTTCACATTTCATCTGTTTGGCTATTTCAGGGTTGCAAGTGTCGGCTGGAGTCTCGGCGTTGCATGGCAGGCGAAAAGGATGCTCTATGTGACACTTCGTCCCCCGAATGGGGGCAGTATCCGAGTACCAGAACCCCAATGGAATGTGAAAACCTACAGGGAGGAGCCGGTTATACCAATCGCCATCCGGGGAGTTTCAATCTGGAAAAAGTAGGGGATTGCCCTCTGCTCTGTCGTGCCTGTCCGGCCGCCCTCTGTCTCCTTGCACCTCACCCCTCCCGCCCCTCGGGGCGCCCAAATGATCTCCGTAGGTAGGTGCTAAGTCCCCCTCCGCTCCTAGTCCTAGTCCTAATTGAGTTGAATTAGTCAGCATAAGAGCGAAGGAACATCAACTGTCGAAATGTTGCGTTTACTTCTCCGCACCCGCAACACTAGGCCAGTCAACACATTGCTGTGTGTGTCACATCACCTTTCTCTCCTTTAAGACTAATAAGCACCGAAATTGCTTACCCTACAAGTCTGGCAGTTAAGCAAGCACAGAATACACCTCTAAAATCTATGAAATGCTAAACGCAGGATTCGCATCTGCAAGCTTAAATCACTACTTTGAGCATTAGTCATTATTAAAATCATAACGTATAGGAATAAAGATTTTCATTTAAGACAAAATGCCCTTCGAATAAAATAAAGAGCGATATAGTTCCAACTGATATTTTACTTTTAATTTTTTTAATATGAAAAAAGTATTATTCCTAAAAAAAGTAGTAAGTTCATACTGAAGTTATTGTGGTAAGTATTGTGACGCTAGAGGGTGGAGTTCTGGTTCCCGGCTACGAAATTAGCCCCTATTACATCTATGGGGGTGCAGATTTTAAGTCCGGGGTATATGACCGGTGCCTACTCAGCATCTTGAGGAAAATGAGGACCTGCGATAGGCAGCAATCCCGGCGACGGAGGCCAACATTCTGGTTACGGGTATGCATAATATTGGCCACATCTTCCCGTATTCGTTGGATGATCACCCACCTCTACCGTGTGTACGTGAGGGTGAGCTGGCAGTCGTTTGGCAGGTCTAGGACCTTCTTCGTCTGTAGCGCCACGGGATTATGATTATTACCGTGACTGTTACATTTCTATTAGTGTGTAATAAATATAATTTTACGAGGCTAGGGGTGTTCAGGACAAAATTTAAGAGAACGATGAAATTGGCTTTGGAAATTCTGGCAAGACATTTCCGGGATACTTATGTAAGTGGGGATATATCACGTGATTTTAAGGGTAACGTTTTACCGAAAATTCATAGGTACCAACAAGTGCATAGAATATGGAAATTATGTTTACGTCAGTGCTGAAAGAAGCACAAACTCAGCATACTCAGCGGTATTTAAAGTTAGTTTTTTTATTTCGTTGGCTCTGCTAGACACATGCTAACAGGAATCTATAAAACTCAGTCCTTTAATCGTTAATTTAATCTTCAGCTACACATCAAGAACATGGAATGTCATACCTTCCTGCACCTCAGGTAACCTTGACTGTCTAAGCGCTTTTATCACTGATCGACATATCTTTTGTAGTGTTGAGTAATACTTTAGCTAACTAAATGTTGCTGACATGTTTGTCGTGGTTTAGAGTCGTATGCAGATAAACTAAATTTGGAACCAGAGTTACAAGCCGTAACTAACCACCCTCTTCATGCAGCCTCTTGTCGCATATGGTATCGAGCACCGATTTACAAAGTGACGCTACGTCACATGTTTAAAAACTTATATTTATGTTCTTTCTATCCTGAAGTGAACCTAGAAGTAAAATAATTTTATTCTTGCGGTTTGCAAATTGGGTGTTTTCTATAGAGGAACTGTGGCCCGCATTCGGGATGTCCGAGGGTTCAAGCCCAGGGGACGGACCATTCTTGTCAAAGGTTTTTTTTCGCGGTTTTCCTCGGTCGCTAGGCGAATACAGCATTGGATAATTTCATCTGCGAATTTTTCTATCATGCCTTTCATCATCACATTTCATTTCCTTCTTCTTCACCGTCATACAGGGTATTGGGCTGGGCACCCATCCTGGATAAGCTATGATCCACAGTTTGCTTATTCTTCGACAGGCTGTCACGAGGCATTGGCTTGTGAGTGTAAGTTCTATAAAGAGGAAGGCAATCAGTTAAAGAAGAATATCTAGGTCTAATTCTAATATTTCACTGATTTTCTTTCTGCGATGCTTCGGACTGATACTTGATGTAAAATACCTAATGAGTTTTATTTGTTTATGGCTTGCTCCTTAACTACCGTGGTTCTTAGCGTCCCATTGTATACTAGCGTGAAAGACCGGAGATTTATTTTGCTCAAAGGACTCTTTATCGAGCTTGAGGTTCTTTTCTGTGCCGTAAATCCACAAGGGACCACCGGCTTTACTTTGCTTCTGAAGAAAGACACGCTAAGGATTTTTACGCTCGAAAAACTTCATCGCTCTCATCGCTGGGTTTGAACCCGCGGCCTCGGGAACTAGAGGCTAGCATAGTACCCCTAGGCCACGGAAAACGAGAACGAAGAAATATGTTATGCTTATCCTATGTAAAATACTACAAATCATGAATTTCATTATTTGTTCTGTTATTTTATGAATTTAAGTTCATTTCTGATTTTCATCTGTGCCTATAAGAAGAATTAGTAAAATATTTGGTTATACTGGACTAAAAAGCGTTATTGATATATTACTAACCGCAGTAATCTCTTCTTATGTTTTATCTGTATAGCAGTTTACGTGTTCCACGAGTTAATTGGAAGCAAAATATAACCGAACAATCAACTAGTTTGTCTTTTATGCAGCACGGACACTCGGCCCCACACAAACTACAGGTATGCAGTTTCCATTTTATAAATTTTTCGCTACAATTTCTGTAAGTCACGCACATACTTAACTCACCCAAAGGGGATAAATTATTTCTAGATTTATTAGAAACGCTCCATCACACAGTTAAAACTTTATAGCTTTGAAAAGCACAAGTTGGTTTAACGAAACATAATGCAACTTCTGTGACAGGTGATATATGATTCCTGTCCGGGCGGTCTAGCGGCACAAACCACTGTAGACATGGCCCCAACGAGTATGGAACATCTGCTGAGAAGTTGTCTTAGGGGAGAGCTCCTGAGAATCAAGAGAGAACACGTCGTAAGCACGATGCTGCTTAATGCTCTTCGAGTTAAAGATATGGAGGTTCATGAAGAGGTTCACTGCCCTGCTGACAACGGCAGCAGTCCTGGAATTGACATCATCGCAATTAACTGGTCAAAAGCTTTAACTGAGTTGTTAATTCTACTATGAGATTCAAAATATCAAATACTCAGCCTATAGAAGTTGACAAAGAAAAGAATAACATACGAGCCTACAATATGTATACGACTGGTATATTTTCGGAATACGTGGCACCATTTCAAATAAAAAGTTTTGTTAAATGGACACAGTCCTGCAAAATAACTGGCTATAGATTAATATTTTAAGCTGCATTAAAGAATATTCAGTTATTCTTTGTAATCATTTATATGGTATTAGAAGTCATGAAATCTACTATTTACTGCATTTATTTTCATATTTAAATTATATTAAATTTATAACTTATTTAAAGAAGAAGCATACAATTTACATTCTGCCTGATGAACCTATTTCAATTTATCCCTTCTGTTAACAGTATTTGTATGCTATTCTGTGTATTTATGGCAAGCCCATATTAAATTTTCAGTGAAAATTGAAATTAAAATTCCCTCATTTGATCACAAAATCGTAGGTAGTTCGAAGAGCGCCGTACTGAAAGAAATTCGCAGAAATGCATAACAAAGGATGCTTATAAGCTCTAAGGCACAAAGAACTTTTAGGAAACTACAGACGCGCCATTTCCGATATATTAACTCACTACAGCGCAACAGCGAATGAACCGTGAACTTGCTTCTGTTGGAGAAAGTATTCTGGAACTCTTTGGTGAAGATAATGACACAGTTCCGCATACAGCCTGTTAGTTGCGTCCATGAAATATTGATTTCTTTAGAAATGTCGTATATGAGATAAAACGTACAACGCTTGAAGAATCGAACTAAAATAGTTATATTTGCTGAGGCGATTCCTCTGAATAATCTGTCCCAAAATAGTGCGTAATAATACTATGCGTATGATTTATAACCGGGCCATAGATCGCGTATATGCATAGCTCGCTAGCACTCCAGTGACCTCAGTATGTTTCGTTATCGCACTAGCGGTGAATGACCCACTCAGGGCTACGTTTATCGGCTGGTTATGTTCGAGCAGTAATGACTAGAGTTTGCTCATTGAGTATCTCAAAAGTGAAAGTTTATTCAAGACATGTGTGTTATGTGTGACCTTAAATTATATTATTCTTGTTTGTGCACTGAAATGTCTGCTGAAAAGTTCACACTGAACAAAGAATTTTTATGTACGATACATATGTAAAAACCGAAATGTGTAGATAAAAGTTTATAGGAACAAACCCCACACTATAACCCAAATTAAGAATAATATAAAACAGAAACTATAAACCTTACGGAAGGAGAAATTATGCGTGCGATTTTAAATTTCACCAGAAGACGCCAGGAATGTCTCAATGCAAGTGCACACTACTGTCAACACAACTTTTAACAATGTTAGTACTCATAATGCATGTTACTGTCACTCGTGAGTAAGCAATGAGGGAGTTTTGGAATAGAAAACTAAATAGAAAACTACCCGGTGTAATACAGTGCGCAGAGCACACATACCCGCGATCCGCGGCCCCGCAATATAACGAACGCACTGTACTCGAACGAGTACTTTGTCATTCCACAGATTATAAAATAATGAACTTGAAGTTATATTATTGAATTATAAACATCAATACGCTTAAAAGCTTAGTCTAGCATTATGTATTCATTGTTGATTCATAAAATAGACTTTACTGTACAACTTGAAATAGACACTATTATTTCAAAATGTCTTCTGCCATCTGTATAAAACCCAAGAGTTCTGAACATTTTGATACATTAAGGTCATAACCAATATTTTATAGTAATTTTAGACTTTGGATAAATACCCGATGGTAACACAAAGAATTTCCCGAAAGCATCAAATCCATTTTAAACTCTTCTATCCCAGAATATGTGTTTGTGTTTGCATGTTATATTTCAGCTCAAAAATAGCTGAAACATTCATGTGCTCTATGGTATCCATTATACTGCGTTAGGTCCCATTTAGATATGACATTTGTTTCTTCAAAGTGGATAAAATGGGGCTTTTACTACGTTTATGGATATTTTATATATCAAACATTATCATAATTAATATACAAAGTACTGAGCTTACTGCAGAAGTTCGCCTAGCTAGGAAAACTCATCTGAATAGGCTCGAAAATTAAATTGATATTTATGACTATATTATGAATAAATTGATGTGAATAATATCACTATAGGGAATATAGATAAAATGTAATTTGTGTTTAAGTCCGGTACAAAGGAGGTCACCATATTAGGCTGCTTTATACCCTTAGTGCCGACTACTGAATTATGAAACATTTCAAAGACAAAGTATCAACCTCAAAAGCAAACGTTAAAATTATAAATTAAGTAAATAGTTGTAAACTAATAGTAGTGCTATGAGTAAAAAGTAAACTAATTGCAAGTAAGCATCTCTGTAAAGCCGGATCAGACTGAAAGCCTAATACTTTAAATGAACTAATTAAAGATGTGTCCCTTGATCAGATCTTAAACAACTTTGAACATTCAAAAGCCTGAAACAAATATTGGCGATTCTCTCTTACTTTGGACAGATTATTATTTGTATTCTAGACAAAATTTGTTAATATCCAAAGCGTTCTTAAATTGTATTCCTCCACATCGTGCTTGCGTTATACGAAGGTGTACTCAGCATATTTTATGGTAAGACTTTTTATTTCCAAAATTTAAATGGGAGTAGTATTTAAAGAAATTTGTTATTTGTGCATTATATATAATACAAAATGGTCATGTAACAGTTTGTAATTTTAAGAATGTAGATTGTACGTGAATTCCATGCAACATTTTATGTAATCCTAGCATTGCTCGCGTAATAAAGTTATATAATTTAATTTCCGAAAGCACCAGTTTAGTGTATATATTAGCGCTTTGAAGGTGAAACAGAGATATTTTTAAATGATTTACTATCATTATTGCTCTAATTTGCAGTATTTTCCATACCTTTTCATTGACTCAACTCGCCTGTTTATTAAAAACATGGTTTCTTGGAAAAATTAAGAAATTTAACCTGTTTTCTCAAGATTTCTTGGTTCTCGAGACAAAATGATTACTACCATGGGCAACCCAAATCATATGGAATAAAAAGTTAACCTTAACGAAAGACTTTACAGTTTTGCAGGTTAAGAGCAAATTACAATAGGAACAAGTATGAATATGTTCGCTTCAATAGTTCCATAATGCCAGACAGTGTAGGCAGACTCCGCTGGGAATGAATATTCAATAATAAAGTAAATATGTAAGTGCTTTATAAGTAATAGCAACGCAGAATATTAAGTGTAATAAAAGGGAAGGAAATGCTGAGTGTTAATGCCATTTCAGCAATTTAAATATTTGTGTAATAATTGTTAAAACTTCATGTAATATTTTATACAAGAATTGGAATTCGAAAAGCGGGAAGGATTAACATTTTGGTAAACGGGAAGTAAGTAGTGGCTCAGGCTGATTCAGCTATTTGTAGAGTTGTGGAATCGTTCAAAACTAGAGCTATAGTTTTGGTATGATACCCAGTAGGGTATTATACAGTATAATGTGTAGTATCGTTTGTGGTAATATCGGTTGGATTGGTGACATGGATGTCTGTAAGAAATATAAGGATTTTTTAAATAATGTTAACTTTCATCGTGCCAATAATATTCTGGCTTTATCATACATACATTCAAGGATGCACAAATAAATTAATTATGACCATTCGATATTCTGGATGACATTGAATTGGCTTATGCTTTAAAGAAAAATAACTGCTGTCATTCTTGCAAAATAAATCAGAAGTAGTACCAAAATTACAAAATGAAGAAACAATCTGATGCGATACGTTCGTATGACTTTTCTACCCTCTATCGTTTATTGTGGGTATATAAACTATTCCTACTAAAGGTGATTTTAATCTAAATACATCTTTGAAAAATAGCTACATTACACATTCCATTCGGATAGAAAGAGAAAACAATGATAGTCGAATGTTTAAGAACTGGAGTTGGCCTTAAAATTCCATACTATTTCCATGCAGTCGCGAGAAACAACTGAAAATAGATGGGATTTAAAAAGAATGACAAGTTTTGAACAGATCGAACCATTAATAACGGATATTTTGGAAATGACCGATGCTACAAAAAAGTTATTTGAAATAAAGTGTGCATTGTAAATATTTCTAATTTTTTTTTGTGTTTACGCTTTCGTCTATCGCGTAACATGTATCAGTTATACAAGATTCTAAAAAATTCCTTCCAAATGAAGAGGACTTCACAGGCTATTCCCAGGAAATTCAAAATATACTTTTTGTTCTCATATAAGTGTCTTTAATATATGGTATTAAAATCGTTAGAGCCAGTTTTTAGGAAATCAAAATTTATAGAAATCTTCCATTGTAAAAGCTAGTTTTGGGTGGGTGATTTTCTTGGAAATCTTAGTGTCGCATTTTTGGAAGGTTCTGAACCTATATACCAAGTTTGGGATTTATTCGACTTTTCGTTTTTGAGTTATACTGTTCACAGACTAACACACACGGACGTTTTCTAATAATGTTTTTCTTTGGGGGGGAGGGGGATTCAGGGTGCCTGAAAACAAGTATTCCCGGTAAAGTCTCGGTATCAAATTTTTAAGTAGATTGCACTACCATCTCTGCTTACGCTGTACATGGTAGAGAATGTAACCAAAACATTTTATGCCCGAATTGTGACGTTTTTATTAAGAGCTGCAGCAATTCGCAAGATTAATCACGTCTTCATCACTTGCCGCTTATGATGATGGTACTTTCAGAAGTTTAGAATACAGCAAATTATCGGTTGCTTGCCACACAATCATCTCTACCAGGTAGAAGGTGGGGCATATTGACTGGCCGTTCACATATTGCCTGTAGAAGAATTGTCATCACTATGTTTAAATTTTCCACTGCAATGCCCTAGCACGATGGTTAAATACGAAGACAAGTTGTCTGATGGTTATGCACAACGGCGATCGCTGCGGTAGTGAAGTTTGTGTGTATTATACTGTGACATATTAATAATTTGGGGGTTTCATTGTCATTACCGGACATATTGATTTCGTGACGTCACTCCTGACTGGTGGTTTTGCTAGTCACGAGTGGTGGGAATAGTGTCTGTCTTGTTTAGGATTCCGAGAGAAGCGGATCGCGCGTGCAAGCCGGCTTTTGCACATCTCCCCTCACCTTTCATATTTATCAATGTAGGAAGCCCAAAAGATTGGGAAATAAATCTAGGAATGTGAGTAGATTTGCGTTATAGATTTTGTAGTGAAAAACCCACGACTTCCGCTTAAACTCCACACCATGTTCCGGTTCTCCGCGCCAAGCGAGTATACGTCCCGTCAATGTACGTGCTGTGTACTTAAAATTAATATAGTTTTTCATGTGAACCTTTAGACCTTTACTCAGCATGTAACAATACTGTGATTAACGCGGTATCATAAAATGCGTTTTTGTATTATAGGGTGTTATGCGGTCTTTTACAATCTAGCTATTAGCGAAATACAGGAAAGGCTTCTTCGTAACTTAATTGAATGGATACATTCCAGGTACATGCGGATAGATTAGAGTTTCCAGTCTCTCGTTTCTATGATCACTTAATTACGTTATATTTCATGAACAGATAAGCTATATGTTGTAGGATAGTTTCCAATCCTATATATTTTATGTAAATTCAAAGTTCCTCAGGGTTCGAATCCTGGCCCTCTTTTCCTTCTTTTATTTATAAATGACTTACCTTTATGTATAAATTACTTAGAATGTATTTTATTGGTTGATTTAAAATTGTACATGAGAATAGAGAACTATTTGGACTAGTCTAAACCTCAAGATGATGATAATGTACTTGGATTCAGTATTTTAAATTATGGGTACAGAACTAAGGAATTTGGTACCGGAATGGAAAGCAAAGGCTCTCAACTTTGTGGCCGAGAATCAGGAACATTAAAAGAAGCTAATATTGTCAAGCTAACAAATTATTATAGGCATGCCATTGTCCCTAATTCACCTGATGTTGATAGGATGAAATCTGCTATCTATGCCACTCTGCATCACTGCTCATCTGCTGATGAAAGGCCAAAATATAGTAAATGTCCTTCTGGAAAAGATTCATGGTACTTCTGCAGCAGAAGTATTGCGATAGAAAAAAGCCAGAGAGCCATAAGGATAAGTCTATGCTAGTAAAAATACCACCATTGTGTCAAAGATTAGCCTGTACTGAGCTTTTGTCAAGATGCACCCAAGATGGAACTCAGAATGCAAATGAAAGTTTGCATTCTTCAATTTGGAGAAAGTGTTCTAAGGAAACCTATGTTTCCAGTAAAAGTTAGGATATAGTTTTAATTGTTAACATTTCTGAATATAATACGGGTTACATTGTTTCACAAGAAACAAAAGCCAGTTAAACTGGAGAAGAAATTACTGGAATAGGAAGAAAATTAGCTCTGAAGAGAGATTCTCGCAGAAAGTATGAAAGCTGCCGCTCCACATCAGAATAGAAGTAGTCCACCAGAAAGAAGAAGGTGCTGAAAGTGGATAGGAGACTAAGAAGGAGAATAAGGAGGAAAAGGGCTATGGTGCTGGATGATTTTAACCCTTTACACCAGGTACATTAGCCTGTATTAACGTTTTAAATATAAAATTTAAATTTTCTCAAAACGACATTTTTCAATGTGTCAAATGTCCCATGCAGGATACTTTTCTTTAATTTTGCATGACAATTGGCATATCTGTTCCACAGTTCTATCTAAAGAATTTGAAGTATCGTTTTGGGACTATGTAAAACTTGGACACAGTACTGCTATTAATCCTAAAAATTTTTACTTTTAAGGCTGTAATATCTGCCTAACGATTATAATTAATAATTGTTCATTAAAAAAACTGAAAAAGCTAACTAGAATCATTTATTATGAGTTGAAATATTAATGTGGCACTAATGCAAAAAAAAAAGGTTGGTCCCACTAGGAGTATTCTATGTTTTTAAATATCGTGATATGAAAAACAGGAAATAGCTCATATCTAAAAAAACCTCTTCATCCGTTTTATTGAAGTTTCCACATAATGCTGTTTAGAGTGAAGGAAACTAAAATAAAAAATCTGATGTGTTACACTCACATGACTTTCTCTACTCTTGTACAAACTATTTTTACAAACTCTTACTCTCCATCTATTTCATATTAATAGAGATAAACATTTGCAGAAACGATCTTTTTACATGCAAAGAGAATTACATTTTACACATAACGACCAGTTCTAAAATATTTGACTATCGCTTAAGGCGTACTATGTTCCCCTTGTTTTGTATTTGTAAGGTCAATATAGAAATACAGTAGCCTTTAAGCATAGACATGTCTCTTAATAGCTGGTTGCTATGTGCAGCACCATTCTCTTTGCCACAGATAAATACTCTTTGCATATCCAAGAAAAAAATTAATAACGAATTTCCATTTGAGAAAAAATAATAAGTATTGGAAAATTTAAGGTAATAAGTTATATCTTGAAAATGGTTCACTCAACAAAAAAAGTATATGACAAATTGTGTATTTTAACGCGATCTACATTTTTGGTGTAGTAAAACTTTGTCTATTTCTTATGGTTTACCAGTTATGCAAAAGTCGTTCACAATGAAGAATACTTTTGGAGACATTCGCAGAAAATTCAAGATATACATTTCAATTCTCATGATAATATCTTAAATATATGATATTTTAATCAAAATCGTTACCATTTTTGAGAAAATTAAAATTTTCGAAAAATGTTCCATGTAAAGGGTAATCTGGGGTGGGGGATTTCCTTTAAAACCTTCGTGTCGCATCTCTGGAAGATACTGAACCTAAATACCAAGTTTGGTGTTTATCTGACTGTTCGTTTCTGAGTTATGCTGTTCACAGACACACATTGCAGACACATACACACAGACACACACACACACATACACACACACGTTTCTAAAAATGCTGTTTTTGGATTTAGGGGGTTTGAAAACATATATTTCCGGTGAAATCTCGGTATCGAATTTTTGGGTGGAATACAATGCTTCCCCTACTTTATTATACGTAGTAGAGAAAGTAAAATGTGTAAAAGGACTGAAAAAAATTGTAGAAAATCATACAATCTGTCCTAGGTCCCCTTAATGTTGATAAATACTGTGTATTAATTGTAGGTAATAAAATATATAAACCAATGTACAACATTAATAGCATGTGTTTAAAAGTAGAATCAACGCATACGAGTCTGGGTTTAAATGTAAGTGAACACTGGTCGTTTAATTACCACATTGATAGAATGGTTAACGATGCACATAGAAATTTAGGATTTTTAATTATAAATTCTAAATATTTTAATTGTTGTTTTTCATTCAATTTCTTGTATAACACTTACGTTAGGTCTAAAGTCGAATATATTTCACCAATTTGGAATCCACATTTTCAGAATGTTAAATAAAATCGAAATAATTCAGAAAAAGCTTCTTAGATTTCATTATTCGAAGAAATACCTATAACAGATCAGCATATAGTGATGGTATGCACTACCAGAATCGTGTAGGTGAATTTAATATTGACAGACTTAGTGTTAGAACAACTGATCAAATGTTACTTTATAAATTGGTTAACCATTTTATAGATAATCCATTCTTCATAAAAAGCTTAAAATTTAATGTAAGGCATTTCAACCCGAGATTATATTTTCCTTACATCTGTCATATTCCTTGTCTATATCCTATAAGAATTGTATTTTATTGGGAATGTGTTTAATGTAAAACAATATATCACTGGAAAGTGTACTTGATACATGTGTGTGTGTGTTTTATTATTTGTCTAATCCTTCTGTAATTGGGGCCAATGCCCTATTAAAGGGGTAAATAAATAAAATAAATATTTTAGGAAGCTATCTTAACATGTAACTAGATGATGATGATGATATGGGGTTTAAGGGCGCTAAACATCTAGGGTCATCAGTGCCCACATATAGCTAGGGTAAGTATAATTTAGGGTAAGATATATTATGTAAATAGCCATCAATAATATTGTGGGAAGTGAACGAAACAATGTGCCAGTATTAAGAGGGGAAGTCCTAAACCGGAAGGCGGAGCGTGTGTGGCGCATTCATTCTGCGTTTTATTTTTACTTTCTCTACTACGTATATAGTAAGTAGGAGAAGCATTGTATTCCACCCAAAAATTCGATACCGAGATTTCACCAAAAATATATGTTTTGAGACCCCTGAATCCATAAAAAGCATTTTTGGAAACATGTTCGTGTGCGTGTCTGTGTGTGTGTGTGTGTGTGTGTGTGCGCGTGCAGGTGCGCGTGAAAAGCATACCCAGAAACGAACAATCGGATAAACACCAAACTTGGTATTTAGGTTCAGTATCTTCCAGAGATGCGACACGAAGGTTTTCAAGAAAATCCCCCAAACCTTTTTATGGAACATTTTTTGAAAATTTTAATTTTCTCAAAAAGGGCTGACGATTTTGATTAAAATATCATATGTTTAAGGTATTTTCATGACAAATGAAATGTATATCTCGAATTTTCTGGGAAGGTCTCCAAAAGTATTCTTCATTGTGAACGACTTTTGCATAACTGGTAAACCATAAGAGATAGATAACATCTTACTACAAAAAATGTAGATCGCATTAAAATACACAACTTATGTCATACATTTTTTTGTTGAGTGAAGCATTTTCGAGATATTGCTTGTTATTCCCTTAAATTTTACAATACTTTTTCTCAAATGGGAATTCGTTATTAATTTTTTTATGTCCTGGACATACAAAGAGAATGGAATACTACACATAGCAACCAGCTCTTAAAATGTTTGACTATCGTTTAAAGCCTACCATATTCCCCTTGCATCTACAAGAAAATTAGCAGTAAGATTAACATCTCGATTAAATGAAGCATATGGAGAGTAAGCGTTTGTAAAAATAGTTTGTACAAGAGTAGAGAAGGTCATGTGAGTGTAACGCATCAGATTTGTTTTAACCAGTCAGCATACGTCCGCGCCTCTCAAGTATTCAACTCAGTTGACAAGCGGCGTTAACTGTTCTTGAATATGATCTAGTGAACGATATTCATTGCTTAAAACTAACGTCCGCAATTGCAAAATGTTTATTCAGGTAACACAGAAACAGTTTGGTTTGGAATATGTCGCAGTAATCTATTGTGTTATCTTATTTGCGCCTGTTATTGTTTTACTATTTTTAATTTTGGGTTGTTTGTCCTCCGGCTAGCTATTATTACTCAGTCGAGCAAATATCTCTGAACAGGGCGTATAAACGGAAAGGATTTGTTACTAAAAGATAACACTGATAAAAGAACTTGTTTTGACACTTTTATTGCCGTCACACTTAATTTCACATCTTTAATCTTGATACATGCCTGACTGAAACTGTTATATTTCCGAATGTAATTGCTATCATATTCGTTGCCGCGCACTTCACATTTTGTAACTAACTACGACGCAAGAGATTCATCCAAACTGTATGACATTCACCTCACGAGAGATTCCTCAAGACTACGCGACGTTTATCTCGTGAATGATTCTGTAGAACTGCGTAATGTGTACCTCGCGAGAGATTCTGTAGAACTGCGCGACGTTTACCTCGTGAATGATTCTGTAGAAATGCGCGATACTTGCTTTTGGCTCAAGAATTTATACACTCTCACCCCGATATGCCTAAACATTATAATAGAGCTACCATTGGTTACTAAATCGCGCAAACATTAGCGACTGTTTTGTAAGCCAATCACAATTACTAATATATGTATGCTCTAGGGAAGATATTTCCTCAATTTCTAAAGAAAGGCACGCTACCCTGACGTCATTTGTTTGTCTCTTCTAAGTGATAAACAACTCACCCCATCGTTTCATTGTTACCCACTCCTATTGTCAGTTTCAGTGAGGGCCGTGTAAACTTATTTCCTAACAATGCTTATAGCTAACAAACATCTAAAATCATTGTCATACAATAATGCCAATTCACACCACAATCACTCCGGCACCCACAGCGCTGCGATACAACATACTGCCTCAAATAGCATATTGCATACTTTGTTTCACTGGACTTCGGCAAATAAATAAAAATCGGGACTATAAAAGGCAATGAATGTTTCATTACTTCAAATTCACATACACTCCACGGGACGAGTTAGCTCCAGGCGATTTAGAACCAATCGCGAACGATTTTGACTGTCATAATAACGGCAATGATAATAACACTAGGACTGCACAAAACAGGTGTAACGTACACCGTTGTTTCTATTTGCGTTCAGTGGTGGGGAGCAGAGTTATTTTAAGTACAAAATAAAAATATTTTATTATGCTTTTCTATTTATGTTTCTTCTTATTGCGCAACCAGTGACCTTGTTCCCTCTATGCTAATTGACTTCCAAGTAAACATACTTTTTGAGATTTACGCTTATTTATGTGTCGCTTACGTTTACTCAGTTTAATAGCTATGCTGTATACTGAAGCGGGGGACAAGCGTTTCAGCTGTAAATGTCCGCTTTGTCCTGTCCTACATACGCAGAAAGCCGTTAGAAGTCATTAACAGCAATAAGTGTAAACGTGATACATGTACATTACGTACAAAGTCGTATCCGCGTCCAAAATAAGATCAAAACATTCTGTTTGTTACATCCATATGATTTTCTCTGCCTACTATCCTTTAGTTTTATATAACTACAACTATTCTTAGAAAAGCTTATTTTTCAATGCATTTCATGTTAATCGAGATAAACCTTTGCAGAAGTACGAGTAGTTTCATTACACATTTCGTTGAAGGTGGAAGGAGGAAATTTAATCTATAGTAATAAGTTTAAAAACCGGGTCGCTGTATGTTGACCTAGAAATGCCATACTCTTTAAACGACATCGTGAGAAACAAAGGAATAACCACAGTTCTTTAACAAATGACAACGTATTGAAATTTTAAATCACCAGGTAGGTCATCTTGGAATTTTCTAAAACCACAAAAAATGTGATACATGCATATGATCTTCTCTACCCCCTATCGTTTATTAGTGAGTAACTATTCTTAGCAAAGCTTATTTTTATACCTACTACATTTTAATCCAAATAAAGCTTTTCAGAGATAGGGCTTACACATTTCGTTATAGATAAAAAGAGAACAGCGATAGTAAAATGTTTAGGAACTGGACGCTGTACGCTGGCGTTAATATTCCATACTGTTTGCTTGCAATCGCGAAAAACAACTGAATGTTGAAACAACTTTAAGATGACCAAAAAATGAGTAATTCGAACCTTCAATGACGGATAGCTTAGCGTTTATCAGTTATATAAGATTATATAACATTCCTTCCAAATGAAGAGGACTTCAAAACCTATATCCAGAAAATTCAGGATATACATTTTACTTGTGGTGTGAATATCTGATATGGTATTTTAAACAAAATCCTTATAGCCAATTTTTACAAAATCAAAATTTTCGAAAAATGTTCCATGTAAGGGGTAGTTGGGCGAGGGGAGTTTTGTTGAAAGTGTCTGTATCGCATCCTTGGAAGATACTGAACTGAAATACCAAGTTTGGTACTTATCCGACTTTTCGTTTGAGTTATGCTGTTCGCAGGCACAGATAGTGAAGAAAGAGAGAGAGAGAGAGAGAGAGAGAGACGCGCGCGGACCTTTTTCTTAAAATTCTTTATTTGAATTCAGGGGGCTTCAAAACATATATTTCCGTTGAAATATCGACATCAAATTTTTGGGTGGAATAGAAACTTCCTCTACTTACTATAGTAGAGGATGTAATTGTTTGAAGTAAATTTTGCGTTTTAAAGAGACTTGCACTTTTTATGTGGTAAGTTTTATGGTTTGCAATTATACAAAATTCCTTCCATTGAGAAGGGCTTCACGGGTTATTACCGATATTCAAGATATTCATTTTATTTATCATGCAAATACCTTATACATATGGTATTGTAATCAACATCGTAAGAGCTATTTTTAGAAAATCTAAAGCTTAAAAAAACGTCTATATAAAGGGTAGTTTGGGGTGGGAGGTTGTTCTTTAAAATCTGTGTGTCTCACCTTTGAAAGATGTAGAATCTAAATACCAGCTTTGGTGTTTATCTGACATAACGTTTTTCAGTTATACTGTTCACATTTGTGCGCGCAAATGTTTTTTTATTTAAGGGGGCCTCAAGGCATGTAATTCGGTTAAACATCGATACTGAATTTTTTGTGGAATGCAATATCTTATCGGCCTATTATGTAGGTGGTTGAGAAAGCAAAAAATCGAAGCCAAATACAGGTGAATTAAAAAGGGCATAGGAAGCCGCTGGGAGGTGAAGAAAACTGAACCGCAGATGATCAGCGTTCTAACGATGTATTCTATTCTAGCTCTGAAAGGTTTAATCGGACCGCAGGCAGTTCAGAATTATGTTTGCGCTTTCAGGCAAACTTGTGCCGTTTTCCTTTCCCCCTTGGTCAGGCTTATGCAACCAGCATAAAGTATGTCACAATGCTTCAGAAATGATGACGTCATTCATCGACAGAAACAGTTAATATCTGAAGTTTCGAAGAACGTATCGTCATGCATTACGTAAGTCCATCACTCCACAACGTAAAACAGCATATAAAGTTATCATTGGCTGGTTCGCTTCACGCCACTGACGCCAGCGCCATCATGCTCATGGACGACTCCAGCAACTCCTGGGTAGGCACCAGCAGTACTTTTCGGCCAGGGACCGAGCCGTTAACAACTAAACACGGTGACCGCGATATTTTTGGCGTAAATCACCAAGAGTGATTCTTTCGGCCTTTTCCAAATTATTTTTCAACCTATTTGATAAGCTTTGAAATTCAACCTTTTAACTCTTGGGAGTTTTCTAAATTCTTTTATCGGAGAAGCATTTATAATTTTGCACTTCAGGTATCTTTCCATTGTGTTCGTTGCTCTTTCATGAAAAATTCTAAATTGCTATGGAAACTTTAAATATAGAAAGTTGAAAGAGTAAACTATTGTATTTGAGCAAATTATTTTGTAAAATATTAAAGCAAGCGGATCAAAGAATTGTTAACGAATACCAATATTGTTTAAACCCATGAGCGTTTGCAATTTCCTAGCTCCTACGCAATAGTTCCTGTCCACGGTAGTTAATACCTCTGGGTATGGAAAACCCAGTGATGCAAACTTTCAAAGATATTACTATTTGAATTTTTTCAGTCTCTTATTAAATTATGCTGCTACATTAAAAATGCATTTTCATATTAATCGTTTGTCAACAAACGTATGCGGAATATACAGAAGTAAGAGAAGCAAGGAGAGGAATTTTAGACGAGTTTCTGTTGAGAATTCCTTTGAACGCTCGAATGGCAACCGCAAAACAGAGGATAAGAGCACTTTCCAGAAAAGCAGTGACATTGTTCCGGAGCTTTGTGCAAATCAGGCGAAAGAGCCTTTGCATCCTCTAATAGAATTTCGAGAATGTAGTTAAACACAGGAGTGTATGTGCGCGCACTTGCAAAGAGCGAAGAAAAAAAAAGTTAAAATAAAAGTGTCACTTTGTAGGGCTCTATGTGCTAATGGATAGTACGTGTAATGGTATGATACGAGGCATACAGTGATCCTAGAGCAGTCCTTAATCCCAGAATACTATAGGTGGATTCAGGTTGGGGCCAGGATTAGGTTTTGGCCCACTCCGCCTTCACGTGTATATACTGAACCTATGAAGTTATTTTTAATTACATTTTTACTTTCTCTGCTACGTGTCTACAGTAAGTAGAGGAAGTATTGTATTCCATTAAAAAATTCGACACCAATATTTCGCCTAAAATAATCTTTTGAGGCCCCTGAACGCTAGGGAAGGGTTTTTTTAGAAAAAGGTCCGCGCGCGCCCATGTGTATGTGTATGTGTCTGTCTGTCTGACGTTTTGGTTTTTAGCACAACTCAAAAAGAAAAAGTCCTATTAATACCAAACATATACGTTCAGCATGTCCCAGGGATACGACACACAAGATTTTCAATAAAATCAGCCAACCTCAAACTACCCTTTACATGGGACATCTCTCAAACTTTCTAATTTTTTCAAAAATAGTTTTAAATTTTGATTCAAATACCGTATGTTTAATATATTTACATGACAAATACAATTTATATCTTGAATTTTCTGGAAATAGCTTCTGGAACCTCTTTATTCTGAATGACTTGTGTAGCTGGTAACCCTCAAGAGTTAGGAAAAATCTTGCTACACAAAAATGTATATCTCGATAAAACAAGCTATATATGCCAAATACACTTTTTGTAGCGTCAGCAATTTCCGAGAAATTCTTTGTTACTGATTTTAGGTTTAAAATGCTTGTATTTTTCTCAAGAAGCAAATCGCTATTCGTTGCTTCTCATGATTACACAAAGAGAAGGGAATTTAAGAGGCTACTGCATTCCCTTAATCCCGTTGTACCTACAAGGAATTATGTAATAAAACATTTCTTTAAATGTTTACCTCGATTAACACGGAGTAGATAAACGAGTAAGCTTTAAAAATATTTGGACGAAGTCGTTGAATGTAACAGGATTTTTATTCTCACTGTACAAGCAATTACATGTCAGTGACGTATCAGTTTAAAATTCCAAATGTGAATTGGAATCAAATAAGATAAACATCAGAAAGAACTCCAAGAAACAAACAACATTTTTAGAAAACTTGATTTATTCATACTCGTTCAAGAATAAAAGCATATGAAAAGACGCTTGCCCGAACCCCAGATATGCAGATAGAAAATCCATTTATACTGAAAAAGACAAAAACAAAATTTATATTGGCAAAGGAAGCTCAGGTGAACAATACATGACAATTGAGTGTTTAGTTTTCTTTATTTTGGCTAATGAAATAAATACTAGTCGGGCACGATATGGATGCGTGTGGTGGGAAGAGGAACTAAACGGTTACGAAACAAGTGGTCAGGGCATCGAAAGCACAGTTAGGTAAAGAAAACATCCTAAGTTCCGAGTTACATTATCTAACAATGCCTGCAAATATACTGTTTTCATTATGCATTGGCATATTTTCTTATTACCTTGCCCCTCACTCCCCTCTGATCCCGAGCCTTGACTGTCAACAAAACACGGTGGCATCCTCCACCAAACGCATTAATAACGATGCCGACTTAAGTTAACGCTGTGTTGAAGTGCTACCATATTTGATCCACAACCCCATATGGAACTTTAAGGGTACGGATCTGTGAATTTTCTGAAACCCAAAAAGTTGTATCACACCTCGTCTGTATAAAACAGTATGGGGCAAAGATACGTTCCTGGATTATGAGTTTAAAACTCAAATCTCAACCGTTACTAAAAACTGCTCCTAACTATTTAATTTTCATACTTTCTAAAATAATATTTTATACACTGCCGTTTGTGAAAATTGCAACGCCAAGAAGGAAACGCATGAATTCGATGAATTTAATACCACAGGTTAGGTACATGACAAGTAACAAATGATAAACTTTTCAAATCTATATATGACCTTTGAGCCCTAATATTCAGTATTTGGCCACAATGCGCTGCAATTAGAGCTGCTATAAGCTGTGGCATTGAATAAAAAAAGTTTTGAATAAGTTCCTGAGGGATTTCCCTCCACGCAGTTTGTATTCGAGCCCACAAATCTGTGACACTGGTTACTGGAGGACTGTGCCGACCAACCATATCCCAGGCATGTTCGATGGGTGACATGTCAGGCGAACTAGAGGGGCAGGGAAGCAATGGTACCCGACGCTCTGTCCTGTTGAAATGTGGCCTGTGAAGATGCCTGAAGCAGGGGGAGTACCTCAGGCTCCACAGCCACCGTTAGGCACCGGTTGCTGTTCAAAGTGACCTCAATTCGTAGGAGGGCCTCAAACCATCACACCTGGTGTTTGTCTGCTATGCCGCTCAACAATGCAGCCCTCCAGGTTGCGTTCACCACGGTACCGCCGGGCACGCATGCAGCCAACAGTGTAGGACACGTTGAAGTGGGACTTGTGCGAAAAGACTACATTTTGCCACTCAACACCTCAGTGACTGTTCACGTGCCCATTGCAGTCGGAGGAGCTTGCGGTTTCTGGACAATGGAAGCTGACGTAATGGCATGCACGCAACCAATCCAACCTGCAGCAGACGGCGACGAACCGTTGATGCAGACAAGTTCACACTGATGCAGTGCTCCAGCGTCGAGCCAACACTGTGCATGAAGCTGTACGGTCCGTTATGGCCACGCGGACAAGATGACGGTAATTCCGTGCTGTGGTCATGCTCCGTGGTCCAGTACACGCTCTTCGCTGCGCACGACCATCTATCCACTGCTTCCACACACGCAAAACTGTCGCAGCAGCATACCCTGTACGAGCCGAAATGTCAGGGTATGACAAACCCGCTTCTCGAAGACTGGTCATTCTGGCCCGTTCGAACTCACTGACATGCCGATATGGCTTCCTTTGACGTCGACGAGGCATACTGGCATCCATTTGTTTCCACCCTGTTTGACAGCTCTACACTGACTACACTGGGCGCAACACTGACCTTGTCGGATCAACACGAGCGGGCTCTGATTGGCCTACGTGTACCCCATCTCTGTAAACCTAATCACTTATTACTTGCATACTCTTCTTCACTTTCACCAAGTTTGGAGTTATTCGGGAAATTTTTTCTTAGTATTGCAATTTTTACAAACACGAGTGTATTTACACTCCTTATTGAGATATAAAATAAGTTTTTGGAAGAATTATTTTAAATTAAACACTTTTTAAAAAGTATATTGCTTCAGTTGGGAGTTTCGATTTTTGTAAAAAAATATATACTTCTCAAACCTAGTTGAGATTTCTGGAGTAACAGCTTTGATTTACAATAATACCTGCATATTAAGTTTTAATTCACATGCATTGAGGAAACCCTTTCCAGAATTGCTCTTCAATCACTTTAAAACTGCATCGTAAGGAACATTTTAAATGCTGAAAAAACTCTAAAAATTACAACGGAGCAAAGCAAACTGGAAAATTATCTAATATTATCTAGTCTAAAATTCTTCTTGTATATTTTTCATAAAGGAGTATACATTACTAATTTAAGTACACAATTTACAAATCATTAACATAAGTGCACTGAGTTTAGCTAAAATACTTCTAGAAATTTGGAAAAAAATTGAGATATATAGAAGAAGGCCTCATGTGCTTCAGGCTCTCCGTTTAGGGTCATTTAAATCGTGATATAACTTATTTTCACTCTGATAACAGAAGTATTTACATGAATAAGTTTCTAGAGAAACGGACTTAATACCATTAATTTAAAGAATCTAAATTGCTGAATGATGAAATAAAGTTCAAGTGAAAGCTCAGTGCTTAGCTATAAATCTTTCTTTCTCGAAAAAATTGAATGCCGTATTTTTCGAAATAAGTTACTGTAACGAGAGCGTGGTTCACTTAATATGTTGCGAGTTAAATAACAACGTTTGTTAATTTGATTTAACTTAAAAAGACAGTCCAGAGTAATGGAAAAGTATGCGACTGATATTAACAACTTATTCCTAGAACACTGCGACTTCTGAAATCCAACCAGTTCTTCCTTCGGGTTAAGATCTAAATTTCTTTCTTCTGTTCCTCTTTAAAACAGGAAACTAATTAGCTGTATGTCAAGAGAATTTTTACTAATAAAGAGAAATATTTCCTTATTTTCCACTACGTTAATTTAGCAAGCTTCTCATTATATAAGAAGTCATAACTGTCATCCCGGTTTCGTTATTAACCCTCTGGGCCTTTTGCTTTTTAAGCTGTTTACTTGCTTTCTGTTCATTTGAAACAAAGTTAAGCCCTTCCCAGCCTGTGTGTTGAATTTAGTAGCAGATCTTCAATTTACAGAAAGCTTTCCAAGAAATTTGTTTCAACATAACAAATTCTCAAGGCTTAAAATTTATTCGAAATGTTTTCTGAAATATTTTATGGCGATAAAAGAAAATCTAATGTGCTGCATTCATATGACTTTCTCTACTTTAAGTTACTTTTACATAGCTTCTACAAAGTATTCGAACGAAAGCCTAGTTTTCTATCTTCATGTAAAACGTTTGAAGAAATGCTTTTATTACACAATTCTCTGAAGGTAAAAAAAGGAATAGAGGAAATCCAATCGACAGTCAGATGTTTTAAAACTGGGCGACTATATGCTGGTCTATAAACTCCATTCTCTTTGCGTGACATCGCGAGAAACATCTGAGTAGACTACTTTTAAAAAAAGATCTTTACATCTTTTGAATAGTAACTTTTACCTATATCTTATGGTTCACTAACTATATACAATTATAGAAAATTCCTTCCGATTGGAATATTCTGGGACTATTCCCATAGAATTCAAAAAACCATTTAGTTATGAAAATGTATTAAAAATATGATATTTACTGCAAACCGTTAGTTATTTTTTATAAAATCGAGAACAACGAGAAGTTTTGCATCTAAAAGTTTTTTGGAGTGAGGGATTTTGCTGCAGATTTGTGTCGTATCTTTGGATGATGCAGAACTTGAATACCAAGTTTGGTGTTTACCAGACTCTCGTTTTTTTTTGAGTAATGTCGTTAAAGGACACAAACACAGACACGTGCAAGCACTCGTGTGCGCTTCTCTGAAAATGCTTTTTTGGGGGTTCAGGGGGACTCAAAACGTGTATAACGCAAAAATGGAAAATTTTTATTTTCTAAAAAATGGCTACAAAGCTTTTGATTAAAATACCGTATATTAAAGATATTTATATGACAAATAGAATGTACATGTCGAAGTTTCTGGGAATAGCCTGTAAAGTCCACTTCATTTGGAAGAAATCTATATAATCTTCTATAACTGGCAAATGTTAAGCGATGGAGGAAAATGTACTACAAAAAAGTGTAGATCTCTTTAAAGCAGATAGTTTATTGCAAATATTTTTGTGGTTAGGCCGCTTCTGAGATATTCGTTATTAAATGTTCGAATTGATCATTTTTTGGTCATTCTCAAGTCTTTCAACATTCAGCTGTTTCTCATTATGTCATGGAAACTGTATGGAATTCTAAGGCCAGCATATAGCGTCCAGTTCTTAAACATTTGACTATCGCTGTTCTCTTTGTATGTATAACGAAACGTGTAATGTAGCTATTTCTGCAAAGGATTCTTCGGATTAGATAGAAAAATAAGCTTGAGTAAGTATAATTTGTATACAAAGTAACAGACGGTACAGGGTAGAGAAATTCATGTGAATGAATCACATTAGATTTTTTAAAAATTGCATAATTAAGAAAATAATCATGTTTTCCGTAATAAACAAATTTATTTACCAAGCAGATAACTGAATTTGGAAGCCCTGAACTACATCCGCAAACATTTTAGTCTGATATGTTAATAGCTGTTAGATAATAAATCATGAACTTCGATGATTTAACATTGACTATATAGGGCTTTTAAACATTTATTATGAAGAAAAGTCAACTCAGGAACAACCTAATAGTGCCCTCATTTTTTTCTTAATTTCTGTTCAACCAGGTTACAAGCGGAATTATGTCATCCATTTAATAATCTTGCGTTGTAAAAGAATCTATGCTTACTTAATTGCGCAACCTTTGCGTTATTAAATTGACATAGTATAAAAGGTGAAGTCAAAATCAATAATTCAAATAGTCTTTGTGCCTTTATGGGGCGCGTTAGGCAGACCTATTCTGAGATAGAACGACCTCGACACGTTTACATATCAATCATTTATCATCAAAGTGAAGGGCTGGTAAAGTTAGAACAACGGAGAAGATAAACTCTTCACTTCCGTGTGTTCTAATTTGCAGGTAGGTGGGTAAAAAAATAACTGAAAACTTGTTTTATTCAAATTTAACCACAAACTTTCAAAATAGCCTCCTTCTGAGGCTGCACACTGGTTCCAACGTTCTATCCACTTTTCAACACTCAGAGAAGACCTTGTTTGACATCCTGTTCGATATACCCGAAATAACACTATTTAGTTCTCTATCGTCCCACGGCGTTCTTTGGCACCCACGAAATATTTTTTCATTCGTGGTAACAGGTAAAAATTGCAGGGTAGAAATCCAACGAATATGGTGGATGGGGTATGATTTCTATACCTAGTTGTGTGATTGTGCTTGTATTGCTAGCTATGGTCGATGAGTAGGGATGTTGTCCTGGTGGAGGATCCATCCACTGAGAGCAAGTTCTGGTCTCAAATCATTACGAACTATGTCTTCAACTGATCTATACGAAATGAGCATAGTGTCTGCAACCTTCGCTATTGTTCATGTCGATCTTCCTACAACATGACGTTTGACGTGTAGACCCGTCCTGGTCGTGGACTTTTTTCATCATCTTGAAATTTTTTATGACATTCAAAAACACGTGTTTTTGACAAATCTTGGTCAACATATGCTTCCTGTAACATTTCAGCGTTTCTGTTCCTGATTTTTTCAGAAGAACACAAAAAGAATTAACGCTCGTTGTTCTAGCTTGAAATCCATGTCGAATCACTGAAATGATGTGTATGCGCGCATTGTCGCGTCGGACAATTTATTGCTTTGTAGCATGACATTGTTGAGTATAATTATTTCGGTGGGGCTTTGAATTTACTTCCGACGCGGCATCTATCTCTCCCCTCCTCCTGGCCAAGAGGTGGAGACTCGAAAGGGGGAGGGGCAAAGCGAGCGTTACTGCTTTCTTTGTTTGGTGGCGTCAGTTAGTAGCAGCGTGAGTTGAGTGTGTGTGTCTTCAGGGCGAGTGGTTGTATGTAAGAATGCGCGTTTTCGTTTGAGTGTGAAGCATCTTCCCCAATGTTTGCCTGTAATCTGTTTGTGAATGATGTAGTGATACAAGATAACTATAAAAAATCACAGTAGATGTGAAATTAGGTGTATTTTGTTATGAATATCCCATTTTAAGTTTGTGCAGCTAAGTTCCTGGTCCTCTGGTTGCAACTGAGTATACGCTCCCCAATATTTATGCCGGGGTAACTAAATTTAATATCCAGCTGCAAAACCTTTTGGCTTCACCCCGGTATATAACAATACGTGCCTACACAATGGATCCCTCAGACAAACTGAACAGCACAGGACACTGTCGCGCATATCCTAGGATCAGTCAGTCAGTCAGTCAAAGTCATACCTCTCTGTAACCATGATTAGTGAAATTTTACCCGCGCATGTTTAAACAGAAAAAAGTATTCCCATTATTTTTTTACCCACCATAGTAAGCTGTATAGTTAAAAAGAATCTCGATGTATTCGTACACTGAAATAGTATGTTTAATTACAGTTTGGGGTACTGAATTTCCGCGAAATTCTATTCTTAAAACACTGATGCTTTAAACCTGTATTGTAATATTTAAATTTAGTGTATAAAACTTCCAAACATGCTAAATAAAAGTAATTTCCTAAATATACACCGCTGTTTTAAGGCCTTGAAAGAAGTTCCTCTTTGCAGCGTAGATACCGATTATATCACATAGTTAATAGAATTTTAAAGCAGGGTTGTTTTTCATGCAGATTTCCGATGCCAAGAAAATAAGAAAAGCATTCATAAGCAAAAAATATATTTCACTGGATGTCAGCTATATTTTTTCTCTCCTAAAAGAATGAATTTGTCCTTATAGATCATTACTGTTCTGATGTAGACTACACTTGCATCGCGACAGTTCTCTTGCACGATGTGTCGTCAGGGAATACCCGACAGACTAAGCAAGGTTACCACAAGTGTATTTTATTACTCCGACTAGAAGAACATTCCTCACGTAAATCTTTTATTTTCCCAACGGAGGTAACAGCCTCTCAGACACAATGGATTTGGTGAGCGAAAATATGTCCCGCAGCTGTGCACGTAGTAGAAAATGCAAAGAAATAAAAAAAATAAAAAACTGCATTGCTGGTATACTCCCAAGGGAATATTGCTGAAGTATCGTGTAAGTAAAATGTATCCGGTTAAGTTTATATGAAAGATCATAAGAGGAAAATGACATCATAAAATACACCGAAATTTCAGGGGAGGTGCGCTTTCGTCTTCATAATCGGGAAAACCTTCTGACGGTAGAGAAATTCAATTTATACGTTTTTTCATCACTTTGTGGGTACTCAATGACTTGGTAACTCCAGTTCATTGACCGGGATAGTCGACTTGCAACTCGCGTTTCTCCTTTGGCTATACAGGGTATAACGGAAATTACGTTCTCCCTTAAATTTGCTGAAACTATATTTTGGAAATATTTTGTTTCTAATACATTTATCTATCTATAAACGCAACTTATATTAATACAGTTATTCACGTTTAATCATAAAACTGAGTAATTTCGTTCCCGACCAAAGTTAGAGGTCATATCCACAAATCTGGCACGAAATGAACACTTTGAACCTCTTCTATATATCATTTTAGAACATGAAAGATGTGTATATTCTATATATTCTTTAAAATTACTTAGAATATAAAGACGTGTTACTAAGATAATTTAATTGGAATTGCCTCTTCTATCACAAGCGTTTTGTTCACCTTTACACATTCTGTGTTTCAAAAAATATAAATAAGAACGAAGACAACTTTATCAGCTATTTACAGAAAACTCTAAGTGCACTTTTATTGGCCCAGCAGCACCTTGTACCTGCACCTATATTTCAAAGGTAGAAAACAAGTCAGCTATGAAAAAAACAAGATCACATACTGTTCTACCACAATTATAAGCGTTCTTAAATTTCATGAGGATATCCTTAATACACGGGTCACTCAATAATTCGTGTCAACATTCGAATTTACAAGAAAGAAAACCTTTCTAGAACAGTTACATTGTTGTTCTCCAACATGAATAACCCGCCTCTACACTTCAGGGAGACGACGGATGTCATCCAGTGTGTTATTCTACTAATCTTCGAACAGACTGCTCTACTGAAGCTACAACTGCCTGTCTGGTTCTATAGCGAACTTCTCTTAAGTTCGAATTTAATTTTCGGGAAAGGGTCAAAATCACATGGTCTCATATCTGGGGAGTATAAGGAGCTCCAGAATTTCCTAGTTCCATCTGAGAAATACACTATGTGATCAAAAGTATCCGGACACCCCCACAAACATACGTTTTCACCTTAGGTGCATTGTGCTGCCACCTACTGCGTGGTACTCATTATCCGCGACCTCAGTAGTCATTAGACATCACGAAACATCAGAATGGGACGCTCCTTGGAACTCACGGAATTCGAACGTAGTCAGGTGTTTGGGTGTCATTTGTGTCCAAAGTCTGTACGCGAGATTTCCACACTCCTAAACATCCCTAGGTCCACTGTTTCTGATGTGATAGTGAAGTGGAAAGAGTAATAGGCAGACATCTATCCTGGCCATCAAACAGGAATTCCAAACTGCATCTGGATTCACTCCAAGTACTATGACATTAGGCGTGAGGTGAGAAACCTTGGATTCTATGGTCGAGCGGCTGCTCATAAGCCACACATCATGCACGAAAATGCCAAACGTCGCCTCGCTTGGCGTAAAGAGCGTCAAAATTACACGATTGAACAGTAATTACGGTACACAATGTGGTGATCCGATGGCAGCAGGGTGTGGGTATGACGAATGCCCGCTGAACGTCATCTGCCAGCGCGTGTAGTGCCAACAGTGAAGTTCGGAGGTGGTGGTGTTATGGCGTGGTCGTGTTTTTCCTGGAGGGGGCTGGCACCCCTTGTTGTTTTGCGTGGCACGATCACAGCGCAGACCTACATGATATTTTAAGAACCTTCTTGCTTCCCACTGTTGAGAGAAATTTGGGGATGGCGATTGCATCTTTCAACACGATCAAGCATCTGTTCATACTGCACGGGCTGTGACGGAATGGTTACACGACTTTAACATCCTTGTAATGGACTGACCTACACAGAGTCCTGACTTGAATCCTATAGAACACCTTTGGGATGTTTTGGAACGCCGACTTCGTCCCAGGCCTCACCGACCTACATCGATACCTCTCCTCAGTTTCGCATTCAGTGAAGAATTGGCTGCCATTCCCCAAGAAACCTTCCAGCACCTGATTGAAAGTATGCCTGAGAGAGTGAACGCTGTCATGAAGCGTAAAGGTGGGCCAACACCATATTAACTTCCAGCATCACCAATGGAGGGCGCCACGAACTTGTACGTCATTTTCAGCCAGGTGTCCGGATACGTTTGATCACGTAGTGTAAATTAACCACAGGAGCAACTATGTGAGAGGGAGCACAATAACATGTGATTTCAGGAGATCTGGACGTTTACGATGCACAGCTGGTCGTAAATGATGTTCTATAAAGTAATTGTAATGTGCACCATTCAAACGTTTTCCGCAGGAACTGAATGAATGACAAGGACACAGTCAAAATCATAAGAAATATGAACATGACTAAAATGTCTATCATAATGTCCTCCAAACAAAACAAGACTAATGGAATTTACTTTCCCCCATAATATCATCAACTTTTATTAAAAACACTTCTTCTTACAACGCTTAGTTTGGAGATATTGTACGGTCTCAAATTAAAGGTTCACACTGTATTTATATCTCATTGGCGCGAATTGGCCTCTCGGAGTAGGGTGAAGACACGAATTGTTTTAACAACCTGCCGCCACTAACAATATTTTCTAATTTTATATACTTTCTTAACCTTGCGCGAAAGGCAGCTTTTCTTGATTCTGATTGGCTACTGACTTACGCGTTAAGATCCTGGAACATTTTAAAAATCTTTACAGTTACATCATTGGTTCCTATTACCTACGTGAGCTGTTTGCTTGGAATATGAAATCAAGTGTGGGTGCCTGCATCTGAGCCAATTTTTACTTTCTCTACTACGTATAGCAAGTAGGGGAAGTATTGTATTCCACCCAAAAATTCGATACCGAGATTTCACCGGAAATACATGTTTTGAGACCCCCTGAATCCAAAAAAAGCATTTTTGGAAACATGTCCGTGTGTGTGTGTGTCTGTCTGTGTGTGTGTCTGTGAACAACATAACTCAGAAACGAACAGTCGGATAAACACCAAACTTGGTAGTTACGTTCAGTATCTTCCAGAGATGCGACACGAAGGTTTTCAAGAAAATCTCCCCACCCCAGACTACCCTTTACATGGAAGATTTTTCGAAAAGTTTAATTTTCTCAAAAGGCGGCGCCGTGGCCGAGTGGTTAGACCGCTCGCCTTCCACCGAGGCGGCCCGGGTTCAATCCCAGGGACCTGCATGTGGGATTTGTGGTGGACGAAGCAGCGTCTGGGCGGGTTTTCTCCGAGTTCTCCGGTTTCCCCCGCCGTTCATTCCACCAATGCTCCATCATCACCTTTCCTTTCATCCATTTCACCAACATTTCGTTTCATCTACTTCCTTCATCCCATACCAGGCATCGGGCTGATCACCCATCCTGGATGCTCTGTCTGATCCATGAGTGTCTGCTCCTCGACGGGCCTCTGACCCCAGGTACCCGCTTGTAAGTCCTGGGGGTGTAAGTCCTACATAAGAGGAGGGTAAACAGATAATGACATCACTTAATTTTCTCAAAAATGGCTCTAACTATTTTAATTAAAATATTATATGTTTAAGATATTTTCATGACAAATAAAATGGGTATCTTGAATTTTCTGGGAATGTCTCCAAAAGTAACTGGTAAACCATAAGAGATAGACAAAATTTTACTACACAAAAAATGTAGATCGCGTTAACATGCACAATTTATGTCATACATTTTTTTGTTGAGTGAACCATTTTCGAGATATTGCTTGTTATTTCCCTTAATTTTTTCAATACTTATTTTCTCAAATGGGAATTCGTTATTCATTTTTTTGTCTTGGATATGCAAAGAGTATTAATCTGTGGCAAAGGGAATGGTGCTGCACCTAGCAACCAGCTATTAAGATATATGTATGTGCTTAAAGGCTACTGTATTTCTATATTGCCCTTGTAAATATATTATCCCCTTACATCTGCAAGAAAATTAGCAATAAGATAGACTCTGCAAATGTTTATCTCGATTAACATGAAGTAGATGGAGAATAAGCGTTTATAAAAATAGTTTGTACAAGAGTAGAGAAAGTCATGCGAGTGTAATACATCAGATTTTTCTTTTGGTTCTGGGTAGACACAAAAGTGGGCACAGTTAATTGTCCTTGGTACCCTGATTTCTCTTTTATGGCTTTTCCCTTCAGTGGACTTACATCGTCCGTCAGTGGAAAATTTAACAACTAAATACGAAAACGTACTAATTATGAAATTAAATATAAGTATACATAAAACCTTATCCTTCCTCCTCCTCTTTTTCTCCATATATAATAGTTCTTAAGTATCGTACATACAACATTTTACTTGTCTACATAGCTGTTATTTACATCATGTATTTTAATAATTGCTTTACCATAATATGTTTACTTGGTAATAAATAACGCCTCAAAGTAGGCCGCGTCTTAAGTTTCAATTCACACTTTGAAGTTTAACAGGGAGAAAACACGAGAGAGGGGAAAAAAAGCCTTTACCGTGTAATGAGTTTTTCTCCAAAGCAACTAAACTAGCCAGCTGACAAACGTCTGAAGTTCTGCGAGTAGTAATTGCTAGCAAGCCGTCATTCCACCAGAGTGGAAATAGCATACATGAACTAATTTCACTGGAAATAGCAACATTTTCCCCTAGTTTAATATCTGCTCTACACGAAAGTTTCGACCTCAAACACAGAGAGGTTATAAAAGCTCAATATGGTGAACCTCGTTTTTCTTAAAACACCATTTGAGATAGCGAAGCAAAATAATCATAGATTTCTGCATGTTAAAAAATTGGGAGTGGTGGCATGTGTCTCAGCAAACAAAAACATCCAACAATCTCTATTGAAAAAATAGCCATTCCAAAATAATAAAATACGTATCTATGCATAATCCTATTGTTAATAACACGTTAATGAATGACTTCTTCTTCATGCATTAAGACATTACAGCAATCTGCATATACTGTTCGTGGCACCCTTTATTTGATCTTCCGATATTTCTTTTACCCGTTTGTTTATAATTCTTAATATGAATGGTTAGGTACAGAAAAAGAGCATGCTCTTCACAAAAATAATATAAACTACATATTGGAATTTCTTTGAAATAAAACGTTAGTCTTCTTAAGGGGAGACTAAATGGCTGAAATTACAATAAATTATTTTTTGGAATATGCTCTTTAATTTGATATACTAAGTGGGCCATTTAAGCGAGACTGTGAATATCTCCAAAACTAAGCGTTGTAGAAGGAAATGTGTTTGATAAAAGTTGCTTGATATTATGGGGGAAAGTAAATGTCAATATAATTTTTTTTAATGGGAACCTACATTTTGTGACCCTAAAAAGACCATCATAACATCCTCCAAACAAAACATGCCTGATTGCATTTACTTTCTCCATAATATCAAGCACATTTTATTACAGACATGTATTTCTACTACGCTTAGTTCGGAGATATTGTACAGCTTAACTTAAATGGTCCATCCTGTATATTTTGTCACTGTGGGTAAACTATTCAAATTTTAAATATTTTTTTAAAATGGTACTGCACCTGATGTTTTGTACTGTGAATCTACACCACTTCAAGAAGAAAACGTTAGTTAATCTTTTAAGAGTAAATTTTCATCTAAAATTGGTACTACTATTAAGCATAACAGTTTGTGTGCGCTCAGCCATGTTTCTTTCTTTGAAAATATATCCGAGTTTTTTCTTCTATTTTTCTTTAAACGGGCTTCTTTGTGAATAACATTTTATGATATAAATGATCCGTTTTCTCAGAAACCACTGAAAAAAGCTTAATAGAATATTAGGATGATAAAATAAACCTCTAAGTTCTATTGTGGATCCACTTTGGTGTTAGTTGTTTTAAAACAATTGATTAATGTTGTAACTTTGTGCAGTATTTCTTTAACTGTCACTTCTCTGTGTTCTCACTATCACTGTGAGAAATTTGTGATTAAAGAACAAATGGGCTATGAACAGTGCCAAGGTCCTAATAAGTTAAAACAAATAACATATATTGTGACGCAACGGCTATGGCCCAAGGTTATTGGGTGTCGAAGCCGCCAAGTCTGCGGTAAACAGAGATAAGCAACGCTCTCGCCGGCGTAAACACCGGAAGCGTAGTCGATAGATAACCAGAGTTTTCTGGAAGTTTCTTACCGCTCCTCCAGAACGTGTATCAAGATAGTTCTAGAATGTGCTGTGGAAGATTCCATTGCCTATGCATATAAGCGAGCGTTCTCGAGAGAAGAGTCACTCAATGAGTTGAGTTAGTTAATGAGTGCGTTTCTGGTGCGACATGAAGCGCGGTTATACAAGTGAGTTTGTGATGACAACTGCGACGTGCAGTGAGTACTGTTGCAAGAGAGATTGAAGAAGTCTTGTATTCGACTCCCCAGCGAGTGAACCGTTCGGAGGAAGTGGCTACATAATACGTATTGCACATCGCCGCTACGCCAAGAAGGAAAGTGAAGTAACGGGAAAAATAGAGAAGTAACGGTGTGAACTAAGTAAAATCCCTGGGAAATTTAACTAAATAAGAACAGTGAAGCGACACTAACAACTTCGAAAACAGACAGTTGAAGAACTGGAAAAAGTCACAATACGCAAGGCAATTTTGTAAGCTTCTCTCAAAAGAGATACCGTTAACTCCGAATAAATAGCTTGAAATTTTCAAGAAATAATTTAAATTTCCATAAAGCTTATGAGTGCTTAAGAGAAATTATTCCTAGATTTCGGTTTATGATCCTACCGCTTAACAAGTAGTGATTATTGTATCTTAAATATAGTCTAGTGTTTCTAGTTCAGTTTCACTGGGAATTCACTTCGTTTACACTATCACTTCACTAAGATGAACTAGTTCAATTCTGTCATCTCACTTCCTTAGTTACGTAGCCTCTACACGCCGGACGGCTCGCTTCACTTGGGAGTCAAACACAAGACCTCCACAACCCGTCGTTCGCAGCAGCAGTCGCTGCAGTCACAACAATCATCACTAACTCGCTCAGAGTCGCTTGATGTCGCATCAGACACACATTCGCTAACTCGCTCGCTCAGTGTCTAACCCAACAACTCTCTCACTAACTCCCGCTAGAGCGCTCGCTTAAATAGTCAAGTGGAATCTTTTCACATGGTTCTCGAACGTTCTAGAACTATTTTGATACACCTCCTGGAGGAGGGGAAGAAGCTTCCAGAAGGCTTTAATTATCCGCCGATAGCGCGTCCGGTGTTTAGCAGGCAGATATATCGTTTACTACGACTGCTCGGCGCCGAACTCCCGATAACCTTGGGCTATAGCCGCTGCGTCACAATAAGAGATAATTAGTGAAATAATCATATCTTCCTTAATAAACAAACGTATTGTATAAAAGAATACACGTGAACTTAAAAGGCATACATCAACATCCTCTAAAAATTTCAGCTCCATATCAAACAGTTTCTCAGATGATGGATCATGAATTTAGCAGATTTAACATTGGTGAGATAGGTAATTTCATTTCCCATCAGAAGACTGGAATGACAAATTTGGATACATCAACTCGATTAGATGTGACGTAGCTTGGTGAAATAGCTCTAGTGAATCTTTGACACCAGGCCACAGGAAGGGATTGTTAAGTTGATTTTATAATCGCATGTCCAAAATAAAATATAAAACCCTTTGTTCAACTACTCTGTCCAATATAAAGATTCCACTCTCCTCTTGGCTTACTTGCCCTATATTTTTCAGGGAGTCGGAGACAAATATTCTTGGACGTCAAAGAGCTCTCAATTGGTTAAAACTTCCAAGGAAATACAATTTTATCTTTCAGTGTTAGAATTTATATTTTTTATAAAATCCCTCAAAACCTTCAAGCTTAGTTTCTAAATTCGGGTGACAAACTTATTATAAAATTTGTTATTTTTAGTTATTGTGTTGTTTTTCGTACCATTCCTAAATTCATGTCCTCACAATAGTTGGTAGATCCAATATTTTGACAACTGAGACGTTCACCTTTAGGAGCCAAGCATATATGATTGCTTCAGTACGAAGTGTAACATCCAATATTATAAAAATCCAATATAGGAAATCACAAAATTATAATTGCATCAACTACTATTTTGAACTATAAAATTTGCGTCACCTCTGGAATACTTTCTAGAATAAGGTTGCCAATTTTTTTCCAACAATTCCAGTATAGTCTGTTGCATTTTGTTTCAAAATATTCCCCTGCTATGTAAATGTGAATTCTGCACGTTGAAAATAATTTTTCTCTGGCAGCAACCACAATCTAAATTAACTTTGTCTTTCTATTTTGCTACTGCAGGCTATTCCACTATACTAGAAAACAGTGTGGCTCATTTGAAATATTTCGAATCGCTAGGGGAATAAAATATGCACTCGTGATTAAATTCTACATTCATGTTGGTCAAAAACTTCATTACCTAAAACATTTTATGCACCGAAACGCAAAATGATATTTTTACAAGCACAGTTGAGAACGTATTTATTGACAACGTTACGTTTTGAGACAAAAGGAACTGAAAGATTACAAAAAAGTATTTTCATCTCTTGGTTCACCCAAAAAGATATTCTCAAAAATCTCAATTTTTTGTTTGTGGTAATTTCCATAGAGGTTCCTATTCACTAACTTTAAAAGGTAATATTTGCACATAGAATTTTTCCTTCTATGTAATACTATTAACCATTTTATAATTTCCTTTACTTCTTTATTCTTTCTACTGCATATTCGTTGCTTAACTAAAATATAATTTAGTATCATTTTACAATGGTGATTTGTATGGCAAAATAAGAAGGAAATCTTCTCTTCCTTATTATACTCTCAATATTCTGTTATTGTTGATACTTAAAAAGTGCCCAGTATTTGCGGAAAAATGGGTTTTAACAGTCAAAAATAGCTTTGAAAAAAATCTATCGACTATCCACTGGAACTAGTGGTACGGGAAAAAATAACGTAAAACTATTTTGGAAATTCTCTTTAAAAATGTTTATAGGTCCAAGTATACAGCCTATAAGTCCTCCACTTTAAAAAGTAACGCTATTATCGCAGACAGTATGCTGCGTTACAAACGCACATGTAAAAGGCAAATACCTGAGGTGCCGTTTTGGAACATATATCCATTAACATTATGAAAACTGGTGATAACTGATTCAAGAGGTTTATGACGATGGTGGACATGAATTCCTTTTTGAAGTACTTAAGATGTTATGCGGCGTATGTGTTTTTTAACAGTCCCTCTCGAATTTGTGCGTACATCGCTGGATATAGAACGCAGAGAGGGAGGAAAGGAGGGGAACACCATCCTAAAATTTGTCAAAATTCTTAAACGGAATGGATAACCACAAATTGATATTTAAAAACCAGAGTCAGCGAATTAAGAGTGTTCCTAGAGTATCTTACTCTTAAATAAATAATTAAAATAGTCGTGGACATACTCAACTTATTTTGGAACGGTTATTAAAACAATTTTTTTTAACTGGAATGCTCTGAACTGCTACTAAAAATAACCAGTTCCATACCCTTAGGGTTATAGAATGTCTGGTATATTAATTTAGCATAATTAAAATAAGCTAGTTAAACTAAACTATATACAAAAAACAGCAACACATTCCCCTTGAATTGTAATAAATTATAAAAAATAGACTTAGTACAAATGTTATTTATTTTATTTTTTTTCAGCTCCATTTATATATTGGTCTTATACGTGGCCTTTCCTTTGGAACTTGCTGCCTATTGACAATGGTGTTAAGTCGTATTCTGTTGTCGTTCAGTTTTCAGGGACTTTTTGGGTTTTAATCATTAGATCACACACACACACACACACACACACACACACACGCACACATTCACACTCTCATTCATACTTCCAGACTCTGGAGAGGATGGGGAATAATCTTGGCTAGAGAAAAATTTACACCCCACCCCCTGCGGGGAATCGAAACCGGAATTCCTTGCACAGCAGGCAGGCGCTCTACCGAGTGAGCTTGGTGGCCAATCCAGATATTATGTAATGATAAAATAAATCTCAATATTCGGTACTACAGTGCTCGTAAAATAAAAGGCTTTATCAGGAAAGAATTCTTTTAACTAAAATTATTGTAAAATTTGCATAAATTGTATTAATATTATCTATTTATTATCCTAAGCATTATTGGAATATATTGCTTCCTTAACTTGAGCGTTGGTTACTGAAGCATTTGTACAGCAAAAATAAATTTACTTAAATTTAACTGTTTTGCGTTTTTTATTTTATCGTTATAAATACTAATTTAACTCATTAGTGTTCAATAATTATACTTCTGAATAAGTGGTATGCTATATAAAAGCTTATTTGAGAGATATCCTCCCTCCAACACACAAGAGTTTCATGTAGATTGGCGCTAAAACTTAGGCATAATTGTTTTCCTATTTTCCTTCTAGGAAAAAGTTAAATAACATCAAACTGAATTAAATGAAAACCTCTTGTTTCCCTCCAAGACCTTAATTCGAGGGGCATAATTTTTTATTAGACTTCTTCTCTTGTCAATATTTTCCATTCCATCCCTACCACTTCTTCCTGTATGTTCACTAGATTACTGCACCTTGTAGGAAGTGGGGGATTTGGGTAAAGTGGCCTAGAAAGAGTACAAAGTAAACAACAAATAGCTAGCCATTTAGTTATACTCGCATCTTATTCCAGCCAACCAGAGAGAGATTATCATCGGACAGTCAGGTGCATTGCTAACAGTTGTACAAGAATAAATGAAAAACTGAAATAAGGCGGTTGTGTTGAAATAATTCTGAAGCAATCTTCAAGTATGCTTTTAAAACAGATTTATTTAGCTATCCCAGGATATGGCAGTGGTCTTTTTTGGAGATCGTTATTATTTTACTCGTATGCTCCGTCAAGCACCCTTAGCCCGCTGCAGATATATTTGTAGAAGCAGTTCAAGTACAGAGCACAAAACATCATTAATGCAAAACTAAAGTGCGGGTAATTATTTACGATAACGAATTATTTTAATTACTTTTATGTGAAATTACACCAAAGCTATGGACTAGCAATATGTTGTTGACAATGCCATATACTCAAAAACGAAATGCTTTAACGCTATGCGTTGATTGTGCATTAAGTAATTTAAAATGTGTGCAATTTCCAATATTAATTCACGTTCAATACACACTTATTTCCCTTACCCCGCTGGTCCTTCGCTAATAATTTCTCCTTGCCTTGCCTAAACTTATCATTGGCTTCATAACACTGTCGGGATGTCGCAGATCATACAGTTGGCTCAACAATAATATTCCTTAAAGTTATATATGTGTTTTGCCTATCCAAAATATTAAAACATCCATTTCTTCTCACCTCCCCCATATTTCTGGGGGGAGACGTTTTTAACAGTGTTCTGCGAAATCAATCCGTATGTCTGTAATCATTTACTCCTTAATGTTCTATAGATAGTTGAGTTAATGTGTACAAATAACGAAACGAAGAATTAAAAATCATTCGAATTAAAAAACTAACAAGTCATGCACTAAAACTGAATATGAAGTAGATAGTATCTTTACGTTATTAGCACCACGCTTTGGGCGTCAATTTGAAGTAGTTAGTATTGAAGGAGTCGTATTATATTTCAACTGTTGGGGAGCCGAACTTGAAGTAGTTGCAACCGCACGTATAGTAAACAGTTTTCGTAGCCTTCGCCCCAAGTTTAAAAAAATATTAACTTTGTAATTTGAATGTTTCTTTAAATATTATGTATTTATGTTTTGCCTCGGCTGCGTCAGTATTATTGTAGAGACACGTTTCTCTTAGCAGGGTTGTGATGCGACAAGAATGTAGGCTTACACAGATAATTTTACTTCACTCCTTTTATTCATGCTTGATACGATTTAAATAACACTTCACTGATATAGAGAGCTGTGAGATTCTTTTATGAATTACTTGCAATTTTTAACACGTAAACTATTTTTCGTCTCACATGAATACGTATTAAATCTCTCGAGGACACAACTCGCATTCGGTTACTAACGCTGTTTTCAGGCAACTGAACTCTAAATTTGTAAATTTTGCTATATTTCAGTTTCTGATTGGCTATTCCTAATCCAATAGAATACCTTTATTTAACTTAAGCATTTTTTTGGTTGTTGATTGGCTATTTTAAAAATTGTCACAAAAATTTACATTATTGTTGCTCCAATAATGACTAGTAGTAGCATTATTAAACATTCTTACTCATTATTGCCCCAAAGTTTACCTCATTGTTAGCAACTTTTAACCTATTATTCTCATAGCTCCTACATTATTAAATTACGTAATACATTCACATAACATTATTGCACATGTATGTAATAATATAAACATATACAATGGCTGTTACATATATTTTACAAATTATTACTTACACACATTGCTTCAAGGCGGGCTGTTGTTGAATTTATATTTATCAATTAGACTTGAATTATTTAAGCGTTAAAAATACAGCCTCAAATATTGTAGCGTCCGTAGCTGGGAACGAACCGCAGGTATCAGAATGTGGTAACACTAGGTGAAGTTGAAATTGCGGTACGTAGTAAATTTAGATTACCAGAACTTAAAATTAAATTGAGTTTTAATTATGGACGCTCTTCAATTGCTGTGATCCTTATCGTCCAATTGTATATTGGGCGTGAACGACCGGTAATTTTTCTCAGAGGTCTATCAGGTTTGAGGTTTTTGCGTGCCGTAAATGTACGGCACGGGACCACCAGCTTTACTTCCGTTCCGAAGGAAGCCACCTTAAGGATTTTTACGCCAGAAAAAAATCCATAACCCTTCCGCCGGATTTGAACCAGCGACCTCACGTACTAGAGGCTAGCATGGAAACCACCACACCACCGAGGACGACAGATTATATTAACAGAACGCTAATGCCTCACAGCATATGTATTTAGGCTGACCGATTGAGGTATCAGTGACGGAAAACCCGACTCCATACAGAGAATGTCCACATGCCGGTCGTGGTCACAACGAGTATTACTACTCGGCCACCAGTTCATATTAAGTTTTTCTTACGAATTCACATGTTTTAGCCCAAAATTATCTATCCAAGTACACATTTAATACCTACGTTGTTATTAGACATACCACATACCGGTATTATGGTTCCTTGGAACAACGATAGACAAAACTCCCAAAACCCATCCTGCTGCAACCAGTGGGTTCAAAAGCTGAACAAAAGTTTACATGTGAAGTCCGTAATACGTGTAGTATATACATGAACGTCGCAAAGTGAATATGATTAACGGTTTAAATCTTCTAGAATATTAGGCCAAACTAACGCTGACATATCAATTATGTACTCTTAAGATTTACTTAAACTTTTTAGTATTTACTCCATAGTAAATACGCCGTAGCAGTCTTCACCACAATGGATGGGTATGCTATTAAAACATCTTCATTTAACGCCAAAACATGCTTCTCATTTCTCCAAATGATAAAACATCAATTTCCTCTGTAAACGTTTTTTTTTTTTCATTTCCAGGTAATAAAGTGGCTGAACTTATTCCAACTAGTATCAGGAATATTTGCTTCAATATCTAACAATTAGCTGCCTCATAATACAAAAAAAGAAATCCGATGTGTTACACCCACATGACTTTCTCCACTCTCATACAAACTATTTTTACAAACTCTTATTCCCCATATGTTTCATGTTAATCGAGATATCGACATGTTAATCCTATTGCTAATTTTCTTGTAGATACAAGGGGAATTGGTAGGATTTAAGCGATAGTCAAATATTTTAAGAGCTGGTTGCTATGTGGAGTATTCCATTCTCTATGCATTACCAGGACAAAAAAATGAATAACGAATTTGAGAAAAAGTATAAGTATTGGAAAATTTAAGGGAATAACCAGCAATATCTCGAAAATGGTTCACTCAACAAAAGAAGTGCATATGACATAAATTGTGTATTTTAACGCGATCTACATTTTTTGAGTAGTAAAATATTGTCTATCTCTCATGGTTTGCCATTTATGCAAAAGTCGTTCACAATGAAGAATACTTTTGGAGACATTCCCAGCAAATTCGAGATATATATTTCATTTGTCATGAAAATATATTAAACATATGATATTTTAATCAAAATCGTTAGTCATTTTTGAGAAAATTAAAATTTTCGAAAAATGTTCCATGTAAAGGGTAATTTGGGGTGGGGGATTTTCTTGAAAACCTTCGTGTCGCATCTCTGGAAGATGCTGAATCTAAATACCAAGTTTGGTGTTTATCCGACTATTCGTTTCGGAGTTATGCTGTTCACAGACACACACAGACACACAGACGGACATGTTTCCAAAAATGCTTTTTTTGGATTCAGGGAGTCTCAAAACATATATTTCCGGTGAAATCTCGGTATCGAATTTTTGGGCGGAATACAATACTTCCCCTACTTACTATACGTAGTAGAGAAAGTAATAAAGCATTGTTTAAGATCCCTACCACGCTAATTTTGTGTGATTTAGTTTTATACCAGGTGAAGGCTGTGTGTGGGAAATGAACGCTGCCTGGTCTTTTGTTTTGGGTTGCTAGGTGGCAACTCTGCCTTACACCGAGTTAGCTACGGAGAATAGCTGCCTAGCTCAGGGACTTGTTCTCCGGACCTTATGTGCTGCCTCGCTAAATAACAATGGTGAGTTCTTTCTTAGGGCTCGTGCCTGTACCTTTGGTCGTGATCGTTGCTTTTTTCGGTGTTCGTCTCTCTAAATTATTTAATATTTCATGGAACTGAAGAGGTAAGTTTGTTGTATTGTTATTTGTCCCACGCTTTGGTAGTCAATTTGGAGTAGAATGTTTTGTTGCTGCTACGTATGGAAAGCCAATTTGAAGTAGGAGTTGTATTGTAGTTCAACTGTTGGGGAGACGAACTTGAAGTAGTTGTAACCGCACGTATGGTACCTGGTAGCCTTCGTCCCAAATTTACATTCCGGTGGCCTTTGCCTCAAAAAATGTTTAAAAAAATATTAACTTTGTAGTTTGACTGTTTGTTTAAATGTTATACATTTATGTTTCCCTCGGCTGCGTCAGTATTTATTTTTTTTTAGAGACATGAATGTCTTATCAAGCCGTGGTGCGGCTGAAGAATGTAGGCTTACACAGATTATGATTTGTACGTCACTCCATTTATTAATTCTTTAAACGATTAAAATAACACTTCACTGATATAGAAAGTTGTGAGATTATTTTATTAATTACTTGCACTTTTTAACACATAAAATTTTTTCCCCTCACACTGAATACTAATAAACTTCTCGAGGACGCGTTTCTGATTAGTAACACTGTCTGATAGCAACTGACTTGATTTCTACCGCCTAAATTTGTAAATTTCTGTATTTCAAGTCTCTGATTGGCTATTCCTAATTCAATAGAATACTTTTATTTAACTTAAGCTTTTTCTGGTGGATTGTCTATTTTAGAAACCGTCTCAAAAATTACATTATTGTTTCCAAGAATGACTAGTAGCATTATTAAGCCTTCTTAATCATTATTGCCTCAAGGTTACCTCATTGTTACCTCATTGTTAGCAACTTTTGACCTATTTCTCACAGCTTCTACATTATTAAATTATGTAATACATTCACAACATTATTACACATGTATACAATAATATAAACATAATGACTGTAATATACACATTTTATATATTGTTACATGCACATATTTCTTTAAGACAGGCTGTTATTGAATTTACATATTATGTAATTAGACTGAAATTATTTAAGTTTTGAAAATACTGCCTCAGGACACAATTGAAAAACTAGATTATGTGTTAATTTGTAATTGTATTTGGAGGCATGTTTTAGGGGGAATGTTCTGGACTTTTAAGCGTTTTGTTATTCTGATTTATGATATTTCACTCTTTGGTCGTGTTTGAGCTTTGGTTATGGGCAATTGAATTAATGGCGCGTATGCTACTAAGTGACGGACATTTTGGGAATACTTCTCGTGCCGTACTAGATGTAAGGGGACAGTTATGTATCAATACATACCATGTTGTACTAGCTTATCCCATAACTCTGGCTGTCTGTAAATTGCTGTGAAATATTTATATATTGAACATTCCAATATCACAGAGAACAGTTAAATATATTGTATAGCTAGAGACATAAAAAACAACTTGTAATGCAAATACTTTAATCAACTACTGTATAGTTACATCCTTAATTACTTCTCAGGGCATTTCCTTTGTTGACCCTATCCTTGTGGCCTTTCTCGGGATCTCTTCTGCATTCAGATTTACCCAACGTGAAAGAAAATATAAAATAAGTAATGAAAAAGCACCACAGTGCACGGCTAACAAAATAACCACCCACAGCCACCAGTAAATTAAGTGTTGAATAAAAGTTTGTATTAAACAAGCGATTAATTAGATTTTATCCACTTGATCTATGTCTCATGAACTAAATATTTATATTCGTGGATAAAGACTAATGCTAAAAGTTGCAGCAATAGCTTTCTTTTGTATGTCGAAAAATTCAAAGCAAACAGAATATCAAAACCAGCTAATGAAATAAGTAGGTATTCAGTATTCTGTAGCCTATTCCATGAATTAGACGTAATATGTAGCTGCATAGAAATGAGAACTGAACTGACAGATTAAACCCATTGTTAATCTGTAACGCATGTAAATTCATAAACAAAGGACTGACATGCTACGTGTTTACTGAATATTATAATATCTAAGTTTCAGGGCTTTATATGACGTGTAAAATAGGATTCCCAAAGATGTCTGTTCGCATGGGTGAACTATACGCTTGATCTAGATTTGACAGAAGGCAAAAATCAATATTCTGTCGGCAAGGCAACATCTGTGAATGTTTGACAGTCGCTACAATGAAAAGTGTATCTTACTATTCTATACAATATAAATTGCTATACTGTTGTGAAGAATCGACAGGGAGGAACTGTCCATCAGCATCACTACAAGCTGTAAATTTTGGAATATAACATTTGCATTTTCCAGCTGAAGAAACAAATGAAACGTGAAGAGCACAATACATACAATAGACACGGAAAGTAACAGATACATAAAATATGTCACAAAATTCACTATGTACATATATCATCGTGGAATATGTTTTATCTTTCTGAGGTGGAAAATAATTTCATTCAACTTATTGAAAAACAATAGTATATGTGGCAGTCACACAATTTTATACCCACTATTACGCCATATGAGTAATTCATATAAGACATTATTGGAAATGTAGCATCAGAGGTCTAATGAGATTTTATTGAATATGTACATAACTTGCATAAAGTGTGGACCATTGGCTTACATCGCAATAGTGTTTTTCCCTCGTAAGGTTTGCACCCTCAGGTAACCAACCTCTAACTGCACCAGCCGATATCAGTTCTCTATGAGACTGGCCTGAAAACAAACGCGAAGCGAAGCAACAATCGAAATTATTCTCGATGTGAAATGAAGAGGCGGTTCGTATACCGCCCCTATTAAAGCGTTTTTGCACTATTCTCTACAATTGGTGTAAAAAGAAATGATAGACCAACACGACATAATTCGTTTTTCTAGAAAATGGAGTGAGAAATATTTGGTGTGTCCTTAAAATGAACGACAACTACTCCATTTATATCAGATTTTTTCAGCGACATGGAGACAAAGACAAAAAGTTTTTCATGTTTATTTATTACGTTTTTAACATATTATTTTATTTTTGCGCCTAAATTCAACAAAGCATTGCCTTAAATGTACTCCGCCAGTGAGAACGTATAACGTGTATACTCTTGGACAGTTCGGCCTATATTAGGGGAGTGAATGAGCCAATCCAGTGGCTGGAAATTATGATCGAGGAACAGCTCATGCTGGAAGAGGAAGGGGCTTGCGGTATACTCGTGGAGGGAGAGCATAACTCGCAGTATCTCCACTATATTAATCTATGAATTAATATATGAACTATGGTAATGTTGTTAAAGATCTGATGTTTTAGTTGTTACTCTTATTGTTTATTTTTTATTTCTTGCCACGGCTGCTGTTATTTAGGTTTTTGGTAAAGCTTGTATAACTTTGCAGGGTGTGATACGGGAAGGAAGGTAATAAGTAACAACTCTAACAATAGATTAAGCTATTGAAGAACACTATGCTTTAATGGCACACGCATTGACTGTCTTAGTAATAATCTACACAGTTTAGTTAGTTGGAGCTGTAGAATGGTCGAGCCCTACCCTGTTTGTAAGCCAAACTTGCGGTCGCTGAGCAATCAAGTATTTTATACGTGCTCTAGAAATAATTGTAATATTTATCACACGTTCCTATAGACCTTTAAATCGATAACCTTTCACCGCTCCTACTACATTATAAGAAGTAAATAATATCGCCTGCTTCTGAGAGCTTACATGTATCTTATTCACATCGCAGCACTTTATACTCAACCGCCCTGGCTGATGGAGACGCTAGAACTAACATTTCTCCCCTTGAAGATTTTAAACATATTCTTCCTTAAAATTTCATTGTGCGTCTTCGTTCAGCTTGGAACCTTCCAGAAGACTTACCCGGCTATTGTTCTACGTTTGCAAACATGTGGCCTCTCTACAAACATATGTTGTGTTCGCTTGTCGCATTTTCTATTTCACAAACACACAAGGTCTGGCTTTTATGACTTTCCCGTACAAGTCCTTTTTGGCTGGGCCCTAACTCTAACACAAAGATATGTTTGTCGGCTTTTAACAAGGATTCCACAGCTCCAGCTACACTTGCACATACATACAACTTATGCCTTAACTTCTATTTATACAAGTATTTTTCTTATTAATACCATTTCACATTACAATTCACATTATTTTATATATAAAACCATAGTTACTGTCTCAAATATGCCCCCTTTAAACATATTCAAAATGTATATGTGTACGTGTAAATTTTTAATATTGTTTAATGTCTCATGAATATATTGGTCATGCCATAGGTGTCTAGTTTTCTTTGCACACTCCATACATCTGTGAGAATTTTCTCACTCTGTTACAGTCATTTAGTATGGGTCGCCTACCTGACTTCATGCTATACAATAACAACACACCCTTCACTGCACTTTGTATTCTGTTTTCAGCTAAGTCATTATAGTTGTTTGACCCGGGTTAAGTTTACAAACTCCGCTGCTGCGTGCAAAACACGTTCTTTCACTATCCTTATAGTATAAACAATTACAATGAACATTGACTGGTATTAACTTAATTGAATAACACATGTTGAATAATATATAATCCAGACAAATTCATTTATGTATATCAGGTTGTAATCAGATATATATAAAAAAGAAACACATAGAAAATGGTTATACATAAAACTGAAAAACAATTGACATTTGCTTGCTATGTATTTAGGTTGTTCTAGTGTTTGAACTATGGAATAATTATTTTATGAGTTAATTCTTACTTCTATCTCTATTTACATTAGCATATTTACACACAGTTTACCTATTTTTACAGGTCTCAAACATACTTATTTCATACTCTTACTCCTTACTTTTACAGTTATTTACAGGGCTATCCACTCTTACTTTCTGTACCCTTTTTTTAACTTTATTTCCCAATATTCTTATTATAAGCCTCCTTTTCTTATTATCATGATTTCTTTTTCTTTTTCTGGTTTTCTCGCGTAGTACTCTGAAAGTTTCGAAATTTAACTCGCCGTCGGCCTCATATGTAGCCATTCCAAAGTTTTGTTGTAAAGGCATTTTCTGACCACGATCATCTTAAGTGATTCCGGAACGCTTTTCAATTGAAAGTGTTCAGTTATTTCATTAATGAATTGAAGCGGACTGGTGGTAGCACTGGATTTAGGTAAAGGTAATTCGTTAAGTACCATGTGATATCCTGCTAAGTTATTAGATACATTAGTATTGGATTCTAAATTTGCATGTTGGCTACGAGATAGTGCAGCTGCTATAGGAGAAGCTGAAGCACCTCGTGAACTAGTGAAACCAGAGGATATTTACCCCTTTCAGTTACATTATTTTCATGCATATTTACATGGTTTACAGCATCAGTAATTGTACTATTGTCTACCCTAGTTCTATTATTCATGATTGAATTCAATCTATATTCTAGTTTCTCAAATTTCTTATTGCTATCCTGTACTACAGATTCAAACTTTTCCTGCATTACTTTACCTTCCTTTTGAATTTCTGTAATTTCCCGCTTTATGTCTATTTGATTTTACACTAAGTCTGCATTTGTATGGTCTATAATTTCTCTTAGTTCAGTTGTCTGACTATCCAACTTAGTACTCATTTCTTGACTATTTATGCTAATCTGACTAGCAATTTTACCTTCAAACCTTTTACACTGGTTATTAATCTGTTCTTCCATTTCAGCATGCATTACTCTACTAGTATCGTTTAGTTTCCTTTCTATTCTCTTAATTTCAGACCTGTTTTCCTTTAAGTTATTTGCAATCTGTCTACCTATTTCTTGGCTTTGCTGATCTAGCTTTTTATCTAGTGCTATATTACTTTGCCCCAGTATCTCAAATTTTCTCTGAATTTCCTTGTTATTTTGATCTAATTTATTGTCCATATCAGTTATAAGGTCTGATATAGCCCTAAGAATTGTCATCAGATTAAGCTGATCGTTATTACCTAACTCGGATATTTCCCTTTGAGTTGTATTGTCTTTCTGAGGAACTGCATTATCATGTAACCCTGTATGTTTGTTGTTCATTCTCGTTTCTGTTGCGTGACCCTGTTCTGTACTTAACGGTATTTCTGCCTTACACACTGTTGAACTTGCATATTATCTGTTTCTGCTACTCTATTTTGACTGTTATCATTAAAATTAGTTACATCGGATATATCTCTAACCAACGAAATTAAAATGCTTTCATTTGAATTTTCCCCTTCCATTTCTGTAGAGCGTCTATTAAATTGGATATTGCTACTTGAGTTTCTCCTACTAATCTTACCACTTCTAAGTATCATTTACACTCGCATTCAATTATAACATGCACAATACACATTTACAAAGAAACTTTACCACTATTACTGTATAAAGTTTTTGTCTGACCTTTTTACTGTGATCTTACGGTGACCAAACGTAGAGCTGAGGTGTAGTCGTGCTGTCCGCAGTTTGTCCCTCTCTCTCATGAATAACGTTCTTGTAGAACTTAGATGCTCTGGATGTGTTGGTTGTTTCTTGACGTTCTGCGTTGTTTGATGTCCTGTTGGCAGTCTGAAGATTTTCTTGTACCCGTAGTTTTTTTTTCTTACTTTGCACCTTGATGATTTCTCTGCTGGGCTCTTCGCTGGGTTTCACTGCTGGCTCTTCGATGTGTTTCTCTGCTGGGTTCTTCGATGGATCGTCGTTGTTCCTTCCCTGCGTTCGCGTAGCTTTTATTTTTTACAAGTCATACGATGTTGGCCTCCAAACTTGCTACATTAGCATTCAACATTCGGGCTCCAAACTTGCTACGTCGGGCCCCACGTTCCGGCGCCAAACTTGCTACTTTAGCCCCACGTTCCGGCGCCAAACTTGCTACTTTAGCCCCCACGTTCCTACTACATTATACGAAGTAAATAATATCGCCTGCTTCTGAGAGCTTACATGTATCTTATTCACATCGCAGCACTTTATACTCAACCGCCCTGGCTGATGGAGACTCTCGAAATAACATTTCTCCCCTTTAAGATTTTAAATATATTCTTCCTTAAAATTTCATTGTCTTCGTTCAGCTTGGAACCTTCCAGAAGACTTACCCGGCTATTTTTCTACGTTTACAAACATGTGGCCTCTCTATAAACATATGTTGTGTTCGCTTGTCGCATTTTCTATTTCACAAAGACACAAAGTCTGGCTTTTATGACTTTCCCGTACAAGTCCTTTTTGCCTGGGCCCTAATTCTAACACAAAGATATGTTTGTCGGCTTTTAACAAGGATTCCACTGCTCCAGCTACACTTGCACATACATAAAACTTATGCCTTAACTTCTATTTATACAAGTATTTTTCTTATTAATACCATTTCACATTACAATTCACATTATTGTATATATGACGTATATATATATATATATATATATATATATATATATAACCATAGTTACTGTCTCAGACTACATTTGTCAATATTGTCATTTGCGTTCCATTATGCGCCACTTTTTATGCACGTCAGTACACATAGTGATGCGCATCTTAGAAAAGACGTTTTTAGGGTTGTATAACGCAGAAGCTTGGAAAATAAAATGCATTATAAAATAAACTTTTGGCAGTAGAAACAGTTTAATGAAGATCACCAAGACTACCAAAGAGAGGCAGAATAAGTAACGAATGAGGTAGAATTTTTAACTACTAAATGATTTCAGTCAAATTATATAATATAAAATGTAACAGTCCACCTTAAAGCAACATGTGTATGTAATAATATATAAAAAGTGTATATTACATTCATTGTATATGTTTGTATTATTGTATACATGTGTAATAATGTTATGTGAATGTATTACGTAATTTAATAATGTAGAAGTTGTGAGAATAATAGGTTAAAAGTTGCTAACAATGAGGTAACCTTGACGCAGTAATGAGTAAGAAAGTTTAATAATGCTACTAGTCATTATTGGAGCAACAACAATGTAAATTTTGAGACAGTTTATAAAATAGCCAATCAACAACCAGAAAAAGCTTTAGTTAAATGAAGGTATTCTATTGGAGTAGGATTAGCCAATCAGAAACTGAAATATAGCAAAATTTACAAATTCAGCGTTCAGTTGCTTGTAGATGGTGCTCATAACTGGACGCGTTGGTTGTAGACAGTGTTCCTAACCGGACGGGAGATGCGTCCTCGAGAGATTTAATACGTATTTTGTGTGCGACTAAAATAGTTTACGTGTTAAAAAGTGCATGTATTTAATAAGAAAACAAATCTCACAGCTCCCTCTCTCTCTCTCTCTCTCTCTCTCTCTCTCTCTCTCTCTCTATCAGTGAAGTGTTATTTAAATCGTGTCAAGCATTAATAAAAGGAGTGAAGTAAAATTATAATTGTGTAAACATACCTTCTTCAGTCGCACCACTGCCTGCTAAGACACTCATGTCTCCAAAAATAAATACTGACGCAGGCGAGGCAAACGTAAATATGTAATATTTAAAGAAATAGTCAGAATTACAGAGTTACTATTTTTTAAACTGGGGCAAAGGCTACCGAAAAATACGTTTGGGGCGAAGGCTACCGGAAACTTTACCATACGTGCGGTTGGAACTGCTACAAGTTCGGCTCCCCAACAGTCGAAATACAACACAACACCACCATAAAATTAACCTACTTCACGAAATAACAATACAAAGAATAAGCTAAAAAGATCTTGAAAGATATATAAAAAATTCTGACATGTTACATTCACATAACTTTCTCTACCCTCTATCATTTATTAGTAGGTATATCAAATTATTCTTACGAAAGTTTGCTTTTTATCTATTTCATTTTAGTCCAGAAATACGTTTCAGAAATAGCTACATTACACATTTTGTTAAGTTATAAAGAGAGCAGTGATAGTCAAATGTTTAAGAACTGGACGCTGTACGCAGGCCTAAATTTCATATTCTTTCCATGCAATCGTTGAAGTAGTTATTTATTATTACGTTATTTGCCCCACGCTGCCAATTTGAAGTAGTTGCAACCGCGCATGTGGTAAAAAGTTTTCGGTAGCCTTCGCCCCAAGTTTAAAAATATTAACTTTGTAATTTGACTGTCTCTTTAAATATTATATATTCCGGTTTGTCTCGGTTGCGTCAGTATTTATATTTTTTTAGAGACATGAATGTCTTGGCAGAGTGTGGTGCGACTGAAGAATGTAGGCTCACACAGATTATAATTTTACTTCACTCCCTTTATTAATGCTTGACACTATTTAAATAACACTTAACTGATATATATATATATATATATATATATCAGAGAGAGAGAGAGAGAGAGAGAGAGAGAGAGAGAAAGAGACTTTTTTTTATTAATTACTTGCACTTTTTAACAGGTAGCCTATTTTCGTCTCAAACTGAATACATATTAAATTTCTCGAGGACGCATCTCGCGTCCGGTTAGGAACACCGTCTACAAGCAAAACTCTGAATTAGTAAATCTTGCTATATTTCAGTTTTCTGATTGTCTAATCCTACTCCAATAGAATAGCTTCATTTAACTAAAGCTTTTTCTGGATGTTGATTGGCTATTTCTAAACTGTCTCAAAATTTACGTTATTGTTGCTCCAATAATGACTAGTTGCATTATTAAACTTTCTTACTCATTATTGCCTCAAGGTTACTTCATTGTTACCTCATTGTTAGCAACTTTTAACCTATTAATCTCACAGCTCCTACATTATTAAATTATGTAATACATTCACATATCACTATTACACATGTATACAATAATATGAACATATATAATGACTGTAATATACACTTTTTACATATTGTTACATACACATATTGCTTTAAGGAGGGCTGTTATTGAATTTTATATTATGTAATTTGACTAATCATTTAAGTGTTAAAAGTACTGCCTCATCGTCCGAAACAACTGAAATTGGTGGGACTTTAAAAAAAACAAAGCATTTAACAAATTGAAACATTAATAACTGCAACCACAGAAGTGGTTTATGCTACAAAAGCTTGTTTGAAATAAATTGTGTATTTTAATACTTTTTTGTGTAGTAACTTTTCGTCTATCTCTTAACGTTTACCAGTTATACAAGATTATCCAAAGTTCCTTTCTAACGAAGAGAACTTATAAGGCTCTTCTTAGAAAATTCAAAATATACATTTAATTCGTCATGTAAATATCTGTAACCCATGGTATTTTAATCAAAATCGCTAGACATTTTTTAGAAAATTAAAAAATTTGAGAAATGTTCCATCTAAAGTGCAGTTTGTGGAGAGGAGGATTTTCTTCAGTATCTTCATGTCGCACCTTTGGAAGGTACTTATCCTAAATAGTAAGTTTAATATTTATCCTATTTTTCGTTTTTGAGTTATGCTTTTGATACACAAACCTTTTTAGAATTTTGTTTTTATTCGGGGTGCCTCAAAACATGTACTTCCGCTGGAATTTCTGTATCGAATTTTTTTCTGGAATGAACTACCTTCTCGATCTACTAGATACGTGTTAGAGAAAGTAATAACTAACAAGATACCGTCATATGAGAATGGAAAACGATTACGAAGGATAAGAGTGAAATTCATCAAAGAAGATAAAGAAATAAATTAATGACGACTCGGAAAAAAGGTACTCTGAAAGTGATGGAGAGAGGATAATTAAAGAAAGGGCAACCGAGAATGCTTTACGCGGTATAAGAAACTAAGTGACACTATGTATTTGATTGCGAGAGAATAACTGAATAAATAAATATATAAATAAGTGTATGTGTGAGTGTTTGTAGTAACAATCAGAAACCCGATAGAGAGCAAATTTCATTAAGTGTAGATGCAAGGGGAATTAGCAGGCAGGACAAAAAAAAAATAACGAATTCCCATTTCAGAAAAAGTATAGGTATTGGAATAACAAGCAATATCTCGGAAATGGTTCTCAGCAAAAAAACTGTATATGACAAATTGTGTATTTTAACGCCATCTACAATTTCTGTGTAGTAAAATGTTGCCTATCTCTTATGGTTTACCAGTTATGCAAAACTAGATCACAATGAAGAATACTTTTGGTGACATTCCCAGAAAATTCGAGATATACATTTCATTTTTCATGAAAATGTCTTAAAGATATATTTTTATCAAAATCGTTAGAGCCATTTTTGAGAAATGGGGGGGGGGATTTTCTTGAAAACCTTCGTGTCGCATCTCTGGAAGATACTGAACCTAAATTCCAAGTTTGGTGTTTATCCAACTGTTCGTTTCTGAGTTATGCTGTTCACAGACACACACACACACGGACATGTTTCCAAAAATGCTTTTTTTGTATTCAGGGTGCCTCAAAACATTTATTTCCGGTGAAATCTCGGTATCGAATTTTTGGGTGGAATACTATACGTAGTAGAAAAAGTAAAAATGGAAAACACAAACTCTCACATATTTGAAAAGAAAGAAACCATGTGGTTTAAGCACACAGAAGCTGCCACACTTTACAGTAGTACCAATTTGTAGGGAAAAAATTCCTAAAAAATGGGTTAAAGTTTATGTCTATACTCCGAAGTGTGTAGGGTTACAATTTATTGGTGTCAAGTGGTACACAATTCACAGAACAGAACAACAGATGTGCGAATACTTTTAAAAAATATATTTAAAACATAAGTACCCTGCCTATAATGATAAAATTTATATAAAATTAAAGAGAAAATTCAAGTTATTAAGAGTGCACAAAAAGCTAAAAAACGTCATTTTTTGGCAATTTTCTCCATTTAATCTCCCCTTAAGATAACCAGGATAAAATAATCCCATTTCCAAAATTCTTTACGGGGGCGTTTTGATTTACTGTCAAGCTATCTATTCCTTGATGTTTGCACCCGTTGGTTAACTGCTGTCAGCGAGAGGCATTCGTCAGTTTAGTCCTCTGCTGCCACGTCAGCTCCATTCTTCATGAATACGCAATAGATGGCGCTGTGCCTTTTGTTTCAACCAGGAATACACGTCATAAGCACTCGCAATGTCAGTTATGCGTAAAGAGAATCTCTCTCAGCTCACATCCCAATCGCTTCCGAAATAATTTGAGGTAATCGTGGTAGCTACCAGATTTTCAATTCATGTATCTGAGCATTGGTGCCTATAGTCTGCAACAAAAATGGTCATGAAAAACGCACAACACTAATTAAATGTTAATAAAACGGAAGGGATGAAACTTTTCGGAAGCTTAAAGAAGGTGTATTATTGTTGTATTTAGGAGCCAAACTTGAAGTAACTGCCCCACATATGGTACAAAGTTTCCGGTGGCCTTTGCCCCAACGTTTAGGAATCAACTTTGTATCTTAATGTTTCTTTAAAAACTATATATATATAGTAAAAATTATAATTATGTTTGCCTCGGCTGCGTCAGTGGTAGTAATTTGTAGAAACATGTATCTCTTAACAGCGGGAGATGCGGCTAAAGAATGTAAGCTTACACAAATTATAATTTTTACTTCACTCCTTTTATTAATCCTTCACGCGATTAAATAACACTTCACTGATATAGAGAGCTGTGAGATTATTTATTAATTACTTGCACTTTTTATCACGAAAACTTTATAATATTCATCTTTTATATGTGCGTTGCCTTCTAGCGACTGGCGTTTACCGCTTAAATTTGTAAATTTCTCCATTTCAAATCTCTTATTGGCTAATTTTACTCCAATAGAATACTTTTATTTAACTTTCAGCTTTTCTAGTTTTGACTGGCTATTTATAAACTGTTTTAAATATTACATCATTGTTCCAATAATTACTAGTAGTATTAAACTTTCCAATTCATTATTGCCTCAAAGTTACCTCATTGTTAGCAACTTTAAGCTTCTATTCTCACAGCTCTTAAATTATTAAATTACGTAATACATTCACATAACATTATTATACAAGTACACAATAATATAAACATAATCAGTGACTGTTACATACATCTTATATATTATATTATACATATATTGCTCTAAGGCGGACTGTTATTTTCTTATTATATAATTAGACATATCATTTAAGTGTTAAAAATACTGCCTCAAGCTATATTGTCGTGAAAAAAATAGACAAAAATCTGATGCGAGACATTCACATGACTTTCTCTACTCTATTGTGTATTAGTGTATAAAAACTAGTTTTACTAACACCTATGTTTATATTTACTTCATTTTAATTCAAATAAACGTTTCGTTATAGATAAAGGGAACAGCGATAGTCACGTTTAAGAGCTGGACGCTATACGCTGCCTAAAAATGCCATACTATTTCAATGAAATATCGAGAAACAGCTGAATGTTGGCAGGACTTAAAAGGAATGACTAAGTATTGAACAATTCGAACCATTAATAACGGATATCTCGGAAATGGCTGATGTCACAAATAAGGTTATTTGAAATAAATTGTGTTTCATGGAAAGGTACATTTCTTAAGTACCACTCTATCGCTTAATGTTATACAAGGTTATACAAAATTCCTTCCGAATGAAGTGGACCTCGTAGACTATTCCCAGAAAATTCAAAATATAAATTTCATTTGCCATGTAAATATCTTTAATATACATATTTTAATCAAAATCGTTAAGAGCTATTTTTAGAAAATTAAAAATTTCGAAAAAAGTTCCATGTAAAAAATAGCTTGGGTTTGGGGGATTTTCTTTAAAATCTTCGTGTCGCATTTCTGGAAGATGCTTAACTTAAATACCGTCGCGCCCTTAATTTGAAGGCGGTTGAGGAGCGTAGCTGAATTTAGGTTTGGGTGAGCACTCATGTTATGAGGACATAACATATAAAAAGATGGAGCATTAATAAAAGTAAATGAAATAGGGAACACAATAGTATAAAAGCCAGCCAATCTGTTTCACCGAGATCACAAGTGCTTGTAGGAGATTACTTTACTGAGCAGATATAAAGTCGAATGCCATGCCTTGGTAGCTCATTCTTTGAGTAGCGCCTCCAGCATACCCTCAATGATGCTTCTATCAAGACTGCCTGGCTCATTGATTTATAGAGGGCTCCACGCGGGAGATACCAAATTTAGAAAATAGCTTTTGCCCCCTTAGTTCTTATCAACTACCCACATAAAACCAAAGGAAATGACTGGTGCTGGATGACACAGCTCTCTACATCCTATATTGCACGTAAAGTAATGACCTCAGAAAATAATTTAACTCAACCTGCCTCATACGCTACAATACCGAGTTTCGTAACTATCCCACTTTTTTGGGTTTACACGCGTGCTCCTGGACCGTATTAAAAAATTCTTTTTTTTTCTATACAGGGGGCCTCAAAATATATATTTCAGGTGAAATCTCGGTATGGAATTTTTGGATGGAATTCAGTACCCACTCTGCCTACTATAGGTACATGGTAGAGACAGTAAACATAACATACATTCACGCTTTCCGAAATATGGCCACTTATTCATCACAATAATAAAGGATTCCTTTTTTTCTTTTCTTTTCTTTCTTACTGGGATACCATACCTATAACACATCAAAACAGGTCGGATGCTTTACTCACTCTTCTACAGGTTATTCTACAAAGGCTTATTATTCTAGCTATCCCTTGTTAATACAGATAAAGTTTCAATTCATATTTACATATTTCGTAGTACGATACAGTAGGTACAGCGATAGTAGGATTTCAAGAGGTGTCGCCATGCAATGTAATTCCAAGCTCCTTGAATGGATAAAAGAAACGAATAACGACTTCCCAGTTAAGAAAATTATAGGCCTTTGTAAATTCAAACCTATGAAAAAGTATATCTTTAAAATGGTTAACTCCACTAATTCTGACATACATAAATTATGTGCATTAACGAGATTTACATGTTGTGCGTTGCTAGACGTTGTCTATCTCTTACTATTTACAAATTACGCAAAGGTCGTTCAGAATGAAGAGGTACAGGTTATTCACAGAAAATTCAGCATATACAATTTATTTGATAAGAAATGATCTTAAGCATACAGTACAAATTTTAATAAAAGCACTTCGATTTTATAAACATATTCCATATGTAGTTTGGGATGGGATAATTTTTTTAAATCCTTGTATTGCATCCGTGAAAGATATTGAACTTAAATTCCATGTTTGGTATAACAACTTTTCGCATTTGAGCTATGCTGGCACTGTTGCACACACCCACGCAGATATTTTTTTACTAAAAATGGTTTGTTTGGATTCAGAGGGTCTCAATGCGTATATTTCCGGCGAAATCTCGGTATCGAATGTTTGGGTGGAATACAATACTTCCTTTAATTACTATAGGGAAGTGGTAGAGAAATATTAAAATTGAGGACGCTTGTTTGATGATGCCCCAAGACAGTGGAATTTAAATATAGCTAAGTAGATAATTTCACAACACTAAATTAAACAGTATGTAAAGGAACTGCTGTAGGAACAGTCGTTCTGGCATCCCTGCAACTCAAATATGCCGCTGGCAGTTTCTGGCTTCATTAAATATGCCGTTACCTTTATCCTCGTGTAAATCTATAGTCAAGAGAGGATATTTACCTTTGATTCTCTGCAAAATGTAGTTAGGGGAGACTTACAAAGTGCTTCAATCTTAGGGAATTAGTAACATTCTTATACTATCTCGACACCTTTTATTTTAGGTTTTATTACTATGTTGTTTTAATATTTGGAAGATAACTTCCATCTCTAAAAATAACGAAACTATTTGCTCGCATTAGCCTGTTGGCAGTATTTGGCTTACATCAAATGGCAACGAAATACCTTTCTCTGTAGGATGTAGGATGTGTTTGTCGGAGGGGGACACCTCGCCACTGCAACCAGCTTGATCTATTGCGACTACACCCCCTGGTAGGCAGATATGAGGTGAAGAAGCCGTAGATGGTCTCAAGTCAGCAGGCAGACGGACCCACACAGACGCGTAAGTCCCTAAGGTTTCCAATTTGAACACTCGCACATCAGTAGAGGTGAAGAATCCCAAGATAGGGCGACGAAGCGACCCTAATGGACGGGGCAATGCGTCCTGGTGTTCACGGGGAGAAACCACTCCAATCCGCAAGCATCTGCGCCATCTGCCCGACACAGCAAGGCCTGAAAAAGCACCTGAAACGTGAAAGGGAGATATGAAGTGAGAGGAAATGGGAGAAAGGAGAAACCGTGGTAGAATACACCACCCCGGCATTTCCCTAGGAGACCAGGGGAAAATCGAGAAAAACCCCATGGTCATTGGGAATCGAGTCCGGGCGCTCGGTTCCTTTCTCTGTAATCTGCTTTTATTTCTGTTAATGGTGACCAGACCTAAGCCCGTTGCACGACTGTGCAGGAGCGGGTGTATAAACGAAACCAGAACGGGATAAAAGTCAAGACACACTTTTAAATCCCAGCATGCACATATCAACGGGAAGCTCTTCGGAGTTCGGGAGCGCAAAGCGGCTTGTTAAGTTTCATTCTTCCCTTTCCGATCAGAGCACACTATATACATATTGTTAGTAACTGTCTTCTGTCTTCATTGTTAAAGATAGGCAAGGAGCCGTGACTCATAACAGCCGTTAAAGCTGTCTCTAGTAGTGGGCTTGTAAAAACAAAATCGGGATCAGTCCATTTCCATTGAGTTTTGTGTCTGCTGTCAATAGCAACATTCACTTTAAGAAACACCAACAGCAACGCTAACGCTTATTGGATTTAAAGATGGAAAAACTGCATTCAAGCGAAAAAAAATCTGATTTGTTACACTCACATGACTTTCTCTACTCTTGTACAAACTATTTTTACAAACTCTTATTCTCCATCTATTTCATATTAATCGAGATAAACATTTGCAGAAACGATCTTTTGACATGAAAACAGAATTACATTTTACGCATAGCGACCAGTTCTAAAAATATTTGACTATCGCTTATGGCGTACTATGTTCCCCTTGTTTTGTATTTGCAAGGGCAATATAGAAATACAGTAACCTTTAAGCATAGACAAATCTCTTAATAGCTCGTTGCTAGGTGCAGCAGCATTCTCCTTGCCACAGATTAATATCTGGAAAATGGTCACTCAACAAAAAAATGTATATGACATAAATTGTGTATTTTAACGCGATCTACATTTTTTGTGTAGTAAAATTTTGCCTATCTGTTATGGTTTACCAGTTATGCAAAAGTTGTTCACAATGAAGAATACTTTTGGAGACATTCCCAGAAAATTAAAGATATACACTTTATTTGTAATGAAAATATCTTAAACATATGATATTTTAATCACAATCGTTAGAGCCATTTTTGAGAAAATTAAAATTTTCGAAAAATGTTCCATGTAAAGGGTAATCTGGGGTGGGGGGATATTCTTGAAAACCTTCGTGTCGCATCTCTGGCAGATACTGAACCTAAATACCAAGTGTGGTGTTTATCCGACTGTTCGTTTCCGAGTTATGCTGTTCACAGACAGACACACACACACACACACACACACACGTTTCCAAAAATGCTTTTTTTATACATGGGGCCTCAAAACATGTATTTCCGGTGAAATCTCTTACTATACGTAGTAGAGAAAGTAAAAATCCGTTATATCCGAATGATATCCGATTTCGCAAAATCGATTTAACATGTTAAGGTTATATTAATCAATAAACTTTCAATTCCTTCGCTTTCTTGTTCTGATTATCATTTCCAACTAACTATAGAATAGGAAAGGTAGAGTCAGGCGACTGTAAAATTCAATGCCATAGCCGGGATTTGAGCCCCGGATCTGCCGGTCTCCGTCCGGTTGCTCTAACCACTGAGCTACCATGGCATGACACTAAATTCTCCAGCTGATTCGCATTTTCCCGGTAAACCACAAGGAGATCTCAAATTATATTGAGATGACATACGCCAATGGCGACTTACAATGTTTTAAGTCCTTTAAGTCCCGGGATTCATAGTTTCAACCACTATTTTTCTTCCACACAAGCCGTGTGTTGGACAGGGTTGGAAAGGCAGAATCAGGCGACTGAAAAATTCAATGCCGGGATTTCAACCACTGATCTCCCGGTCTCCGTCCGGTTGCTCTAACCACTGAGCTACAATGGCAACTTACCGGCACGACACTAAATTCTCAAGTTGATTCGCATTTTTCACCAACTATAGAATAACCTTAGAAAGAAATAAACTCCAATTATAGAATTCAGTTTAGAATTTCTGCTTCTCGTCCCCGTTCTTGATTGTCTGTGCCGTTGCAGTCTCCGTTCTCGTTCCCGGCCAGTGTTATACAAGGCTTTAGAGACTCTTGCTGCAATGTTCACATTAGCTTCATAGCTTTGTCACTGTCACTTAACTTTGGAGTCATTTGGTAAATATGTACCAATCCATTATTTACCTGTGTGCTTAGGAAAAACTGGAAACGTAATCAGAATGTTTGGAAAAGGAATTTTAACCTTAATTCCCTTCAAATGCGAAATTCGGCGTTACGTGGTTTTCGTAATTTCCGATCATAACAAGAAGCTGATATTGCCAAATGCTTGGCGAATAATCTATAGAAAATGAAATGAAGGATTCGGGAACGAAAGATAAGCTGCTGCAGGTTGATGATATGAGTGTCTCCTGGGAAGCCACTCGGTCAGATTCAAATATGCTGTTCTAATAAAGGAAAGCATTATTCCAACTAGTAAGCTTTATCTCATTATCTCATTTGATCCCTCTTTTGTGCTTCTGCCCATTGTGCGGTTTTAGCATACACCCACCAGGTTCGTCATCAGTTCTGCATCAAGGATTTGTTAAAACGATAGGAGACTAATAACTGACATTTCTAAACCTATTAGCTTTGCAGAGATTCTACGTTTACAGGATTAGTTAATAATTCCGCTCAGTGAAAGACCTAATCACAAGATTTTGTTTACGCATTACATACTTATAAGGCAAAATTATACAGAATGTTGTTAGTACACAGCGACTTGTTGAGTTGAAGCATGAACTGTTCTACTAGTATCTTATGTTTGGGGCGATTCTTGAATCGCTGTAGCTCCGGGCTCAATTAAGTCGAGTTTCTCGGGTTATGGGTGGCAAGTGTCGATATATATGAACTTTACAGGATGTACTTAATAAATGACGGTTGCAGAGCAGGGTATGTTTATTGGAGTGGACGATTGAGGATCTGAAAGGTGTTTTAAATAAACAGTTACTAACTCTTGTTGATAGGATTCTACTACCAGGATTGCAGTTTGTTTAGCTTATAGAATGAATGATTTTTACTTTCTCTACTACTTAAATATTATAATAAGATAAGAATTTGCACTCCAATCAAAAATTGTTTACCGAGATTTAACCGGAAATACACCAAATCCAAAAATCCAGATTCAAAAAGGAAAAACTAGCTTTGTTAGAAGAATGGTCCCTGTGTATGTTTGCGCTGAATGCCTGTGAACACACAACTCAAAAATAGAAAGCGGATTAAATGCAAAACTATTTATGTTCAGCCTTTTCCAATAATGCGACTCAAAGATTTTCAAGAAAATTCTTCCACTTCAAACTACCCTTTATATAAACATATTTTCGTTATATTTTATTTTATGAAAAAAACACTTAACAATTTTGATTAAAATATCACATATAAGATATTTGCATGTCATATATCTTGAATTTCCTGGGAATAGTCTGTGAAGTTCTATTTATTCTGAAGAACATCTGTATAATTGATAAACCATAAGAGATGGACAATATTACGAATACACAAAGCACAGAATTTATGTGAAATAAAAGTTTTTGCAACACTAACGAAATGTGTAATAAAACTTATTATATATAAGTGTATCAATCAACATGAAGTAGATTAAAAAGAAAAACAATTTTATTAGTAGTTTGCAAAAACTTTATAAAAGTAAACCATAGTGAATAGAGTCATATGAATATAACAAGATATTTTTTCTTTTTTATTTACACATATGGCTCATGCCACCAGCAAACAGAAGACTATAGTTTCAGGTCAACTCTGCTGAATGGCTTGTGTTATATACGTAACTACATCACAGAAATTGTCCAGCCATAACTCATTTTAACAAAAACTGTAACTTGCGGAGTTATACAGCTCTAGTTTAAACTCTCCGAGTCCGCCGACTGTAATATGTTATCTCATGAACAGTTTATTCAATGTAAGAATGTTTTTACTACTGTGTTTTATTCCCTTTCTGGTTCGAAGTGCGACTTCTGTGTAATGTTAGTTTTAACGAGTTCAATTATCTTCTTCCAAGGATGAAGCTGTCAGATTTTAATTCATTTTCCAGAAGTTTGTTCAGAAAACATGGTCGCACCAAAATGGGAGGGCAAAATTACTCCCAAACTTTGCCATTCTCAGAATAAATAAACGTGTAGTCAGATTCACAGCATCACAGCTGCAATTTAATTTCGCTACAAGGGCCCTATTATCCAGGATGTTGTTGAATGTATCATTCTTCGATTACATGTTCAATATCAGAATGAGTAATTAATTTTCCATGTCTTCTATTAAGGACAGCGCAGGATTAACTGGTTTTCTAAAGCATTAAATCTAAATATTTAATACTTTTAAGAGGCATTACTAGTACTTAAAGAAGTGTCCGAACAAAATTGCATTTCAGTATATAATAATTTCATTCTTGAGATATTAATTAATTTGTATCTTCTCTGACAGACATTGAAATAGAGGTGTAATGTTTTACAGTAATATTCCTTAGAACCCTTGAAACAATTTGACTGAAGGAAACTTTCATATGCTGAAAAGCTTTTCTTTTAACAAATACTTTATACAACAAAAACTGAAGTCATAAAAACAGCGCATGATTCTGCTAATTATTTTTAAAGTAAACTATAACTAATATCAAAACTCTAATCGCACATTTTATTGCCCATATTCTGAAGTGCATTAGGTAAATTTTTATACCATTAGCTACACTTTTGTGGGAGCAGAATATAACAAAGAACTGAACTTGAGAAAATGACGCATCATTTACCAGGTCAGAGTTAATTAAAAGACGCAACGCTTTAAAAATGGCAATAAACATATATTACATCCTTCCTTGGAGTTCATAACTTCGTGGATATGTGGCTTAAAGGTATCAAATATACATATATACAGGATGGACTATTTAAGTTGAGACTGTACAATATCTCCAAAACTGAGCTTTGTAGAAAGAAATGTCTTTAGTGAAAGTTGCTGAATATTATGGATTCTACCTTTCCAACCCTGTCCAACACACGGCTTGTGTGAAACAACAATTAAATCCAGTCATTGTATGTGTTTGTATTATTGTATCCATGTGTATTAATGTTATGTGAATACATTACGTAATTTAATAATGTAGGAGCTGTGAGAATAATAGGTTAGAGTTTCTAACAATGAGGTAACAATGAGGTAACCTTGAGGCAATAATGAATTAGAAAGTTTAATGACCACTGGTCATTATTAGAGCAACAATAATGTGAATTTTGAGACAGTTTAAAATAGTCAATTAACAACCAGAAAAAGATTTAGTTAAATGAAGGTATTCTATTGGATTAGGAATAGTCAATCAGAGAACTGAAATACAGAAATTTACAAGTATAGCGGTTGAAATCAGTTCAGTTGGTTGCAGACACGTTACTAACCAGACTCTAAAGTCTCCAAGAGATTTAATAAGTATTCGTGTGAGACGAAAAATAGTTTACGTGTTAAATAAGTAACAAAAGTATCTCACAGCTCTCTCTCTATATCAGTGAAGTGTTATTTAAATCGTATCAAGCATTAATAAAAGGAGTGAAGTAAATTATAATCTGTGTAAGCCTACATTCTTAGTCACACCACAGCCCTACTAAGAGAAACGTGTCTAACAATAATACTGACGCAGCCGAGGTAAACATAAATATGTACTATTTAAAGAAACAGTTAAATTACAAAGTTAATATATTTTTAAACTTGGGGCAAAGGCCACCTGAAAGTACATTTGGTGCGAAGGCTACCGGAAACAGTTAACTATACGTGCGGTTGCAACTACTACAAATTTGGCTCCCCAAAGGTTAAAATACAATACAACTCCTACTTCAAATGGGCTTTTCCATACGTGAAACAATAAAACTTTCTCAAATTGGCGTCCATACGTGGGGCTTATAAATAAAAACGTAGAAACAATTAACATTTCTCAAGTTTTAGGTATAAATTAATGAAATTTTATATACATTCTTATAAATAACAGGATAAAGAATATGATGAGATATATTCACATGATTTTTCTCTATCCTCTATCTTTATTATATTTATTAATGGATATACACATTATTCTCACTAAAGCTTATTTTTCTATTGACTACGTTCAATTCAATAAACTTTTGCAGAAATAGCTACATTACACACTTGGTTACAAACACAAAAATAACAGCGATAGCCAAATGTTTAAGAACTAGACGCTATATGCTGGCCTTAAGATTCTATACTGTTTCCATACAATCGTGAGAAACAACGAAATTGGGACTTTAAAAGAACAGGTAATAAATAACTTCAACTTTTAATAAAGGAAGTCTCAGAAACGGCTTATGCACGAAAAACTTATTTTAAGTAAATTGTGTGTATTAAAGAGATCTGCATTTCTTATGTGGTACTTTTCGTCTATTGTGTAACGTTTACAAGCTATACAACATCATACAAAATTCCTTCCGAACGATGTCTTCCTAGGTATTCCCAGAAAATTCAAGATATATATTTTATTTGTCATGTAAATATCTTTCATGCGTGTTATTTTAATCAAACTCGTTATAGTCATATTTTAAAAAATCAAAATTTTCGAAAAATGTTCCAGTAAAGGGAAGTTATGGTGGGGGGATTTTCCTGAAAATTTTCGTGTCGTATCCCTGGAAGATACTAAACTCAAATACCAAGTTTGGTATTTATCCGTCTTTTCGTTTTTGAGTTATGTTGTTCACAGACAGACAGACAGACAGACACACAGAGACACACAGACACACAGACACGGACATGTCTCCCAAGATGCTTTATTTGGATTCAAGACACCTCAAAACACACATTTCCGGTGAAATCTCGGTATCGAATTTTTGGGTAGCATGCAATACTTCCTCTGCTTAATATACGTATGCATGTAGGTCAATGACCCATGCACTAAATACTTTTGTAATAACTTCAATAATTTGAAACCAATAAATATACCTTATGTATCTATCTACTAGTAGGGAAAGTAAAAGTGACGAAATGAATTTTTATTAACATACTTAGTTGTAATGCTATTAAACAATAACGTTTTTATTGTATAAATTTTTAAGCAAATAATTGAATTATCATACTTAAAATTTATTTTCTCCCAAATTATAGGATAATTTAAAAACCTATCTCTACAACGTATTTACATATTGAAGAGTTGAACTATTAAATAGTTTTACAATTAATTTTTACCAAAAATATTGCATCGTGTGGAATAATTTTTCAAAACAATAAGAAAATTAAAAATTAATATCTTGAGGTATTTTAGAAATATGCATTAAATGTGATCTACATACTGTATTAACATTTAAAATTAATCGACCTGAAATATGGAGTTTTTAAATTTCAGGGATGAATATCCTTAGAGAGAGAGAGAGAGAGAGAGAGAGAGAGAGAGGGAGAGAGAGAAACGTTACTACACAAAGAATGTAAACCTTTTAAATCATGTAATTCCTGTCAAAACTGTATCGTTAACGATTTCCGAGATATTCTTTGTTGTAGGTTTGAACTTTCAAATGCCTATACCTCTTTACTTTCTCTGCGACCTAACCATAGTAGGGAAGAGAAAGTATTGCATTCCACTAAAAAATAAGATTGTGGATATTTCACCGGTAATGCATGTTTTGAGGTTCTCAATTTTAAAAAGCCATTTTGGAAAAAGGTCCATGTATGTGGGTGTGTGAGAGGAACAGTATAACTGATACAAAGCATTCAAAAATAAACTAATACAATAAAAAGGGCCACTATTCTCTACTATTATGCAGTACTATAACATTATGCCTTAATCTCTCCATATTTGAGGTAGGGTACACGAAAGAAAAACAGAATAGAACCTTTTTTCAGCCGAAGTAACAGTTCAAACTAAAACTGGTATTACATTTTCCATTTATTTGTAAATGCAGAATCATCACCTAGGAGGATAGCATCTACATCCTTTTCATCTGGTATATTAACATATTCAAAGGAGCTGCGGCGTATTTTATGACCCCATAAAGCTGGAAGGGTGAAAGAATTAAAGGACTTAGAAGGTCAAAGATGTTGGGGGTAGTGATTTCGTTCATCTTTTGGGAGGGTAATCTGGGTCAAAAACCAGCAGATACGTTTGAAATTTTGCATTAGTTGTTCAAAGTGAACTTGTCAACGCCAGGATTTTATCCGGGTTGACGTACTGGATCGCATTCATTTGTCACTTTAGTTGTGTGTTTCATTTATTTATTTGTACAAATGGTGGTTCATGGCATCTGTAATTTTAAATAACTATACCAAAGAAAGTGGAAATCAATAAGGAAGACAAATCTTCTGTGATATATTCACATGAATGTCTACAAATTTCTTCCATAAAATATGTTTACAAAAGCATTATTCTTTATATTTTGAGCAAGTATTGTTTCTTATGTTGTTTATTTATTTAGCTCCAAGTATGGACGTCAATTTGGAGTAGTATATAATTATTTACGTAATATGCTGCTACGTATGAAAAGCCGATTTGAAGATGTACTTTTGTTGTTACGCTACAAGTTTAAAAAAATATATATATTAACTTTGTTATTTAAACTGCTTCGATAGATATTATTTATGTTTATGTTTGCCTCGGTTGCGTCAGTATTACCTTAGAGAAACGTTTCTCTTAAGCAGGGTGTGGTGCAAAAAGAATGTAAGCTTACACAGATTTTAAGTTTTAATTCACTTTTTTTAATTAATACTTGTTACAAATTAAATAGCACTACACTGATATCAAGAGCTGTGAGATTCTTTTAATTAATACTTGCACTTTGTTAACATAATACGTAATATTTCTCTATCTTCCATCTTGTTACTATCAAGGTCTGCAGGCAACTGAACAGAGTTCAACCGTATAAACTTTTAACTTTCTGTATTTCAAGTCTCTGATTGGCAAATCCTAGTCCAATAGAATATCTGCATTTTACTAAAGTTTTTTTTCTGGCTGTTGATTGGCTATTTTAAACTGTCACAAAGTTTACATTATTGCTGCTCTAATAATGACTAGTAACATTCAAACTCTCATACTCATTATTGCCTCAAGGTTACCTCATTGTTACCTCATTTTTAGCAACTTTAAACTTTTTTTTCTCACAGCTCTTACATCATTAAATTAGGTAACGCATTCACATAACATTATTTAACATGTTTACAATAATATAAGCATATGCAATGACTGTCACATACATTTTACAAATTAGTACGTACATATTTCTTCAAGGCGGCTGTTATTGAATTTACATATTATATAATTTAATTGAAATTATTTAAGTGTTTAAAATACTGCCTCAAATTCTTGTTAATCGAGATAAACGTCCATTACATATATACGTTTTTCCTTATACTATAAGAACACAGTAGCCTATAAAACCAAAGTCAGATTCTATAAGAGCCATCGTATGAGTGCTAGGCGATGTCTTTGAAATTCTATGCTCTTTGCAAAACGTAAGAAAAAACGAATATCGACTAGCAACTTGAAAACGTACAGGTACTTGTAATTTAAATTTAATAGCAAAGAATATCTCGGAAATGGTTACGACACAGAAAATTTTATTTGGTATAAATTGATGCTTCAAAGAGATATACGATTTTTGTATAGAAATATTTGGTCTAACTCTTATGGTTTATCAATTTTACTAAAGCCATTCCGATTTTTGTCATGCAAATATCTTAAATATATCGCATTCTAATTAGAATCGATAGCTATTTTTGAGGAAATCAAAAATAACGAACAATTGTTTGTGAAAGGGTAGTATTAAAGCGTCGTTTCCGTGGGTGATTTTCGCATCCATGGAAGACGCCAAACTTAACTACTAAGTTTGGTATTTAACTAACCTTGGTGTTTGAGTTATGCTATTCAAACAACGAGACATTTTTCTAACAGTTATTTTTACTTTTTTCCCCTTCTTTTACTTTCTCTACTAAGTGCATAGTAGATAGACAAGGTATTGGATTTCACTGGAAAAACATGCTTTGAGGTCACCTGAATCCAAAACAAGCATTTTTAGAAATGTATGTGTGTGTGTGTGTGTGTGTGTGTGTGTGTGTAAGAGAAAGGGGAGAGAGAAAGAGAACACCATAATTCAAAAACAAAAAGTTGGATAAATACGAAACTTAGTATTTAGGTTCAGTACCTTCCACAGATGCGATGCGAAGATTTTCATGAAAACCTCCTTACCCGATGTCTACCTTTTCATGGAAGATTTTTCGAAATCACTTTGTTTTCTAAAAAATGGCTAACGATTTTGATTAAGATACCAATATTAAAGATATTCACATTACAAATATAATGTATTTCTTGAATTTTCTGGAATAGCCTGTGAAGTCCATTTCATTCGGAAGAAATTTTGTATAATCTTGTATAAGTGGTAAACGTTAAGCGATAGACGAAAACGTATTGCACAAAAATGTTGAACTCTTCAATACACACAATTTATTTCAAATATTTTTTGTGGGATAAGCCATTTCTGAAATATGGTTTGAAATGTTCAACACTTTGTTATTTTGTCGATATTCGGTTGAAATTTTTAAGACCAGTACCTAGCTTTCAAATCTTAAGCATTGGACTATCATTCTCTTTGTATCTGTAACTAAACGTGTAAAGCAGCTATTTCGGCAAATGTTTTTTGGATTAAAATATAGTAAATGGGAAAATAAGCTTTATTAAGATAGTTTGTATGCCCACTAGTAAAGAGAGAGGGTAGAGAAAGCCTTGTGAATGTTGACAGTTCTTTAAGAGAATGACCAAGAAATGAACAATTCGAACATTTAATAACGAATATATCAGAAATTGCTTCTGCCGCAAAAAATTATTTGAAATAAATTATGTGTTTTAAAGAGATCTGCAGTTTTTATGCAATATATTGTCTACCGCTTAACATTTACCAAGATTATACAAAATTCCTTCCGAATGAAGAGGACTTCGCAGGTTATTTCCAGAAAATTCAAGATACATTTTATTTGTTGTACAAATATCTTTAATATGTGGTATTTTAATCAAAATCGTTAGCCATTTTTTTAAAAAATAAACATTTTCGACACATATTCCATGCAAAGGTTAGTTTGAGGTGGAGGGATTTTCTCTAAAATCTTGATGTCGCATCTTTGGAAGGTACTAAACCCAAATCCAGGTTTGTTATTTATTCAGCTTTGCGTTTTTAGTTATGCTGTCCACAACACCACACACACGCGCGCGCGCAACTTTTTCTAAAAACGCTTTACTGAATTCAGTAGGCCTCAAAACATGTATTTCCGGAGAATTCCCGTATCGAATTTTTGGTGGAATGTAACACTTTCTCTTCCTGCTATGTATGTGGTAAAGTAAAAAAGCAAACACAATAACAAAAGACAAAATCACATCTATAATTACAGATACACGTTTCTCCCAAAATGCTTTATTTACTTCAGTGGTCTTTAAAAATATGTATTTCCGGTGAAATAACGAAGAATAACTTTTGAATACAGTTCAGTGTTTCCTTTACCTTAGGTAGGTATCGCGCCGAGACAGTATAAACAACTGAAGGTCGAGAATATTCGCAAAGATGATATTTAACCCAACCTTTAATTCTATAGATTCAGGTGCTTGTAAGGTGTAAGAAAACAAATATTTACTTATATAAATGTTTTTGTAATTATAAAGTATCTTCAGTAGTTACGTTATACGCTATTTACAATCAATTGTATTACGAAATACAATTAATACCACCGTCTGCTTCATATGTACCTGCAACGTGAATATAAATAATGAGCGGTTCAAGTTGTGGTGTGTCGAATCACTTAAAGAATACTTACTTACTTGAGCCCCATCGGTATCCGAGGATCTTTTATTTTCCTTCCCTGAGATTCTACGCATTGGTCCATCGCCTTTCTCGAAGGTTCTATAATAATAGATTATGATACAAGAAGTAAAAGTAGGGTTTTATTTTGCGAGTAAGAATGTTTGCGAAACGAGGGCGAAAGGCCGAATTTCGCAACGAGTTTTGCAATCCTACGAACAAAATAAAATCACTTTTATCACGTGTGGCGTATACTATTTTTAGACAGCGCTGAATTTGTAAAATATCAATATTACATTCATTCTCGAAACTAATAGATCGCGTTTAGAACGCATTCTTGAAACAAGAGAAATTACGTTAAAAAGCGAGATGTCAAATGTTTAGATGGTTTTTTTTTTGTTATGACATTCTTTATTGTCGTTTCAACTTTAAAGTCATGTCGCGACTAATTTAGAATACAGAGCATGATTATAATTAAAATACAATATTATAAACAGTAATAGTACATACAACATTAAATTCCCTAGATAGGTGTGTTAGACATTGTTATACAATTTTGTCGCTTTCATTAGCTTTTAGTTCTTTATTGTGCTGAATTTAGAGCGTCTGGTAGCCTGTTGGGGATGTCAATTCTTTCTGTGTTGTACATAGCGATTGCAGGCTGTAACGAGATGAACTGTGAGGTTGGATCTGCAGAGGTCGCACATAGGAGCAAGGTCACGGTTGAGGAAATGTTTGTGCGTTATAGAAGCATGTCCAATACGTAGTCGAATTAATACAACTTGGTCTTTGCTGTTGAAATGATAGTGTTGAAGTTTGGACTCTGAAATGTAGACATCGTGTAACTTGCTTCTAGATGTGGATTTCCATGTTTGTCTCCATTGATTAATGCGAGTCTTTTTGATGAAGTTAATGAAGTCCATGTGTGGGATCTTGATGTCCTGAGGAGGATGTTTGGTGGCTTCTTTGGCTGCCTGATCAGCTAATTCATTTCCCAAAATTCCGACATGAGATGGAGTCCAGGCGAATTATACTGATTTACTACCTGAGACTAGTATTTGGTTGTGCAGCTTCTGAATTCTTTAACGATGTTTCGGGGGGTTGAGGTTTGTTGAAGGGATGTTAAAGCACAGAACGAGTCGGAGAATATTATTTAGATTATCTTTTATAAGTATATGTTCCAATGAGAGTTGAATTGCGAACAATTCGCAAGAATAGACAGAAAGGTAGTTGGGAAGACTGTATTGTATGGTGTAATCAGAGAATAACGCTGCACATCCATTATGATTAAGTCTGGATCCATCAGTGAATACATATGTGTGTGTGTGTTGAATACGTGTACATAATTCGTTAAACAGACGTTTGTAAGAAACACTATCTGTTGAAGATTTTCCTTGCCTAGCCAATGATGTATCGATAAAGGGGCATGTAAGTCTCCATGGTATATAACATGAATCAAGGGAACAGGCAGAGTAATGTTAAATTCCTTGAGGTACGTCGAGAGACGAGTTAAAAAATCTGAGGGTTGTGCTGATTCTGTGACATTTTCTATGTTGTTGATGGGAAATATGTAAGAGTGGCCTAGAGATGATGGTCTCGTTGCAGTACGTGTTGCGTATGATGGACTTGAGATTTTCCTTCTAACTTGCAGCGGAGGTACGTTAGCTTCAGTTTGTAGGCTTTGTATGGGACTGGTGTGAAAGGCTCCTAAAGCAATTCTTAATGCCGAAGACTGGATTGAATCTGGAATTTTAAGAGCTGTGCTGAATTGTAAACTATAGATCCGTAGTCCAGTGTTGATTCCCCAGCAGTCATTTTTAGTGAAAGTATTTTCAACATATTTTGCCTTAACCAGTCAATGAAGAGATTAAATGCGATATCATACGTTTTTCTGTTTTTTTTGGGGGGGGGGGGGTTTAAGTACTTCTAGTATAATTCTTTCTGCTACTTCTATAATTTCACCTGGTTCCTCCATTTAAGCTTCTTCTAAAATCAATTCCCGCCATTTAACTTTATGTAGGTTATACTAGATATAAGAATACTGTCTTAGATCAAAGAAAGCAGAAGGCTAGCAGTATAAGGTATAGGCTACACAACGAATTGCAATAAATTTACGTTTGACGATTGGTATTGTAAATGCGTAATCATGTCAAATACATAATAAACAGTAAAACCTAATCAATCTAAATCAACTTATTAAACATGTGGAAATGCAAAGGGCAATTGCCATATGATTAGACTTGAAACCAAAGTTGGTCACACCGAAGATTATCGCACTAGTGTGATAATTAAGCTTTTAGCTCGTGTGCACTGTGTTAGAAGTTCTACTTTTAGGCCATGCTGTCTAAAAAATCAATTTATATAATTTTCAAAGCATGCTTCGTGTTGTGTACGGTAGCTGACCACATACACTATACTAGGGCTATCCTTGTCTTACAAGATTGTCAAGGCCTGATTGTTAATACGAATTTTTCTCATCTGGTAAAACATGTAAAACGTGATTAATTTCGATTTGTTGTCGTTTGCAGTTTTATCCTCTTATAACTTGTGCTTTCATTTGGTGTTTTTAGTTATTTGGTGTTTTAGTATCAACAATTTTAAAGCCATAATGAATATTTAATCCTTTCTTTATCATTTAGGTAAAGCACCACATTTAACTTTAAACTCCATTTTCTAATTTCTTTCTTTTCAGCATTTTTTACTATTCAAAATGCTCCTTGGACCATTGTTTATAACTTACTAGCTTGACATTTTCAGGATAGATTCCTATTCTGGATTTAAAAATTAATGTTCACCAGCTAAAAATGTTAAAATAATTCAGGTGAAATTAATTAGTTTTCATAACTGAAAGTGAAAAGCTTTAAAAATTCAATAACAGGTGTACATAACTGTTCTCTTACACTAATTAAAATTAATAAATACCTGCAAAAAATTATTTATGCTGGTACACTAAGCTCAAATTAAGCATTTGGGAGCGATACCATAAATATAGGGCTAAAGGGGCATATCATATTACCGTATCAAAAACTGATTAATTATGAATAAAGGATTAGTACCTTAATATTGATTTGGCCTAGTCTGTTAAAATATTTTGTGTACTGTATGTTCTATATCCTGAATATATGCTAAAAAGAATTCAAAGAAAAGTTTTGGATTCCCACAGATGCATTGCTTAAGCATCGTTTAGCATTGGAATGAACGTTATATGAGGCCTTTAAAATAGCAGAGAAGTATGCGCCAAAGTAAGCTTTTTTTGCTTATTCTTGCAACATATAGTATGAAAAGCACTCGTTCATGCCTGTTAGTGTCAATAGTCGAAACGCCTTGGAAATGAACGAGCTCTCCATTTGAATACAACACGGTGTTCGACCTTACGTGCTGCTCGAGAATAGCAAAAGCGTATGAACCAGCCTACCGGCTAGGGCCGACCGCTATGCTGCGACAGCTGTTCTTTAACAGAACGTAGTAATAAATAATTTAAGAGTGCTGCTTATTTTCAGTCCTTTAACCCTCATAAATTGTTACTCCTGAACCATTTTAAAAGGACTTTGTGGTTTTGTAAATAGTTTTTGACTGGATGTATTCCTTCCTGTAAGGGGTATCTGTTCAGTTTAGTCTGTTGCGCTTAAAGAAAGTTGTAACATGCCTTCTGGTGGCTTGCAGTTCTCGGATTAAGTTTTATTTAGTGTTGTGTATTTGAAGTAGTGCTGTTTATTAACGACCATTGAACAAGCCTTTAGTGCATTTAGCGTAATTCACTTTTATTAAACACAATGAGTAATATAGACAGTGACTACTTCTTATCACGTAAGTCGTCCTAGAAAACGCTGCGTGCAGAAAAACCAATGGAAAATTAACGTGGCCAAGAAAGAGAGAAATACAGATGAAGAATATCTAAGTTTGAAAACAAAAACTGTTGTGAACGCCAAAGAAGTAGGGCCTGCTTGTCAAGGTGGTTGTTTTGAGAAACTGGGCCGGGATAAAATTCATGAAATATTTAAAAAGTTTTGGGCAATAGAAGATTACAATCTATAGAATAGTTATTTAAATAAACTAATGACAAGTGTGGATGTGAAAAGATCGCGTGTAAAAGACAGGCCCTCCCGTAGATTGCGTACGGTAGATTATAAAGTGATTCATGGAAATAAGAATTACAACGTTTGCGCAGTTGCTTTTCGGAATATACATGGTTTGTATGAAAAGAGATTGCGTAGAAATGAGAATGCGTTAGGTTCATATCTTAACACTTCTTTATGTCTTTATCGATTATTCTAATATATAATGCTTAGCAAAACTTTAATCATATTTTTCTCAAAACTGACTTCTGGCGTATACGCCTTTGCTATTTTAAGCCCCTCATATATAGTACATCAACATATAAATATTAACACAGAATGAAATTAAAGCAATACTATTGCTTGGAAATTAATTATTCTCTCCACTAGCACTATTTAGATACGTATGATAATTTTAAATAAACATTTTAAAAAGTTTTATGCTATACATTCACGTGACTTTCCCTACCCTCTATCATTTATTAGCGAGTATACAAAAATTCTTACTAAAGCTTATTGCTCTATCCACTACATTTTTATCCAAATATACATTTGAAGAAACAGCTGCACTACACGCTTCGTTATAGATACGAGGGCAACAGCGACAGTCAAATGTGTAAGAGTCGCACGCCATACCCTGGCCTTAAAACTCCGTACTCTTTCCAGATATCGCGAGAAACGACTGTATGTTGATAGGACTTAAAAGAATGGCAAAGTGATGAACAATTCGAACCATTTATAACGGATCTCTCGGAAATGCCTGATGTCACAAAAAACTTATTTGAAATAAATTGTGTTTTAAAGACATCTACGTTTGTTTGTGTAATACGTTTTCGTCTATCATTTAATGTTATACAAGATAAAACAATTTATTTTCGAATGAAGAGCACTTCATAGGCATTACTAGAAAAATTAAGATATGCATTTATATGTCATGTAAATAACTTTAATATAAGTTATTTTAATCCAAATCGTTAGAGCCACTTTTTAGAAAATAAAAAATTCCAAAAAATATTCCATGTAAAGGGTAGTTTGGGATTGGGGATTTTCTTTAAAATCTTGTGTCGCATTTTAGGAAAGTAGTGAACCTAAATACCAAGTTTGGTATTCATCGGAGTTTTTGTTTTCGAGTTATGCTGTTCACACACATTTTTCTAAAAATTAGTCTTGCTGTATTCAAGGGTTCTCAAAACATGTATTTCCGGTGAAATATGGATATATAATTGTTTGTCGGAGTGTAATACCTTCTCTGCCTACTATGTATGTGGTAGAGAAAGTAAAACAAAATCTGTGTTAAACTCTCCTGCCCTTCTCTACTCTTGTACAAACTGTTTTTACAAACGCTTATTCTCCATCTACTTCATGTTAATCAAGAAACACTTGCAGAAACTATCTTCTTGTTAATTTTCTTGTAGATGCAAGGGGAATATGGTAGCTTTAAGCGATGGTCAAATCATTTAATAGCTGGTTGCTATGCGGCGTATTCCATTCTCTTTTCATATCCAGGACATAAGATAAACGAATAACGAATTTCCATGTGAGAAAAAGTTTTAAGTATTGCAAAATTCAAACAAGAAACATCTCGGAAATGGTTCATTCCACACAAGCAAATGTATATGATAAATTGTGGTTTTAACGAGCTGTAAATTTTTGTGTAGAAAAATTTTGTCTATCTCTTACGGTTTACCATTTATGCAAAAACCATTAAGAAAAACGAGGACTTATGGGGATATTCCCAGAAAATTCAAAACATACATTTTATTTGTCATGAAAATATCTTAAATATATGACATTTTAATCAAAATAGTTGGTCATTTTTGGGAAAATCAAAATTTTCGAAAAATGTTTCATGTAAAGGGTAGTCTGGAGTGGGGGATTTTCCTGAAAATCTCCGTGTCGCATCTTTGAAAATGCTGAACCTAAATATCAAGTTTGGTATTTGTCCAACTTTTCATTTTTTAGTTATACTGCTCAGACACACACACACACGGTTCGTTTCGTAAAAGTAATTTTTTGGATTCAGGGGGCCTCAAAACATGCATTTCCGGTGAAATCTCGGTATCGAATTTTTGGGTAGAATGCAATACTTTCCCCTACTTGCTATACGTAGTAGAGAAAGTAATTACAGGGCTTTAGAATTCAATATCATCTGAAAGGTAACAAACGTCTGACCGAGATGCAGTGTATGTACTTTCACTGCTGTGTTTAAACGGATTTTATTGTAGATTTTCTTTCCATCCCCTAGAGACAGATCCAGCTGATTCAAACAACTTTTGCTAGAGAACTGCAAAGAGTATTTACAATGCAAGAGTGAAAGGTACATTTATTCAACGAAGAGATGGCTGTCTTTGAACTGAACCCACCTTTTTATTTTGCATTAGAAATGTGGAAACAGCTAGTTATTATCAGCACACGGTGTCTTGCTATATCAGTGTTTCCTTCGAATCGAATTACTCAAAAGTTACTTCGATATCTGGAAAATTTGAGAGATTTTATTCTAATTTCAGTGACTTTATTATGTGAATGAGGAATTGAAATACTTGGTCCAGCATTTCTAGATATCGAAGCCTATACGATCAGAGTACACACCTAAAACACGAATGTCCTGCTTATATGTTACGATATTTTGAGAATACGAGACGTTTACACCACAAAGAGCGTTCATCATAAAAAAACTGAGGTATTGCACTCACATGGCTTTCTCTACCTACTTTTATATAAACTACCCTTAAAAGGCTCCATCTGCTACCTGCTTCATGTTAATCGAGATAAATATTTACAGAAATGGTTTTATTACATTTCGTTACAGGTACAAGGGGAATATAGCAGGCTTAAATGAAAGTAAAATCTTTTAAAAGCGGATCGTTAAGTTTACATTAAACCGTGTCTATATCCATTTGACCCAGAGCCCTCGATTTATTTAACGATTCCTAATTTGGGTTCGTTATCTAATGGTAGCACCTATCAACGAGGAAGTAACGGGAACGGAAATTAATCTATACTGGCAAGTATTTTGCAAACTTTAAACTACTGTGAAAATTTCCAAATTTCTAGTGCATATCTCACAACCTGACATGATCTAAATATCTTAAAATCCCCAAGTTAACACAGTTTAAAATAATTACTAGTGCCGGTTATGAAGTTATTAGTGCACAGGAAGAGTTTTGAATAGTCTAGAAAATCCGAATGTCGGACAAATACTTACATACGCTAGCCGGTAAAGAAAAGAGCTGAAGAAACCGTCAGTTTAACACCAGTCGTCTGTCCCATTCACAAACTGAATTTCACTCACGTCCAGGCACTGCCTCTCACCAGACGGAGGGCAGCACGTGAGGGCAGACGTCACAGTCAAACCCTTCGAAAGGAATATATGTGTCTCGTACCGGAGTGCTAAAATAAGGCAAAGATCCATATAGGAAAGACACTCCGGAACAGCATGACCACGTGAAAAGAAGAATAGCGACTTAGTAGTAGAATAAACTATTATTAAAACTGTTATTACTTGAGAATTCAAATCAATATTAAACAATAACTCGGAAACCGTTAATGGCATGAGAAATACGCATAAATAAATTATGAGTTTTAACGAGATCTACATTTTTCTGTAATAAGTTTTTTTCCCTATCTCTAACGGTTTACAAATTATAGAGGGTATTTTAATCAAAATCGTTAAAAGCCAATTTTGAAAAAAAAAAAAGTGAAACGATTCATGAAAACAGTAGTTTGGAGTGGGAATTTTCTTCAAAACTGTGACGTATCCCTGGAAACTATTGAACATAAATACTACTGTTGTATTTATACGAGATTTCGTTGCGAGTTATGCTGTTCACAGATATATGCGCAAACACTAAAGATGCTTTTTAAATCAGATAACCTCAAAACAGGTATTTCCTTTGAAAAACATATGGGATATTTGGGTGGAATACAATGCTTCCTCTACTTACAATAGGTAAATAGTAGAGCTAGTAAAAATTAAATGTCCTCCAAAATAACAGTTTAAATACTATAAAATACAAAATGTGTTCACATTCGTAATTTTGCATTCATTAAAAGTACTATTTAGAATTACTAGAGGCCCAAGTGCCTCCGCGTTGGTTATCTTAATTAGTACTCACTTGTTGCAAATTGATAATTTCTATTGCAGTGGAAAAATGCAGCTTTACTGATTGTGAGATCGAGTGGTCAGGGTTCTGGCTTCGCGGGTTCAAACCTGGCGAAGGGTGATGGATCTTTTCGGGCGTAAAAATCCTGATCATGGCTTCCTTCGAAAGGGAGGTAAAGCCGGTCGCCCCGTGTCGTAGATTTACAGCACGTAAAAGAACCTCAAGCCGATAAAGAGGCCTTTTAGCAAAGTTTCGGGTCTTTCACGCCCAATATAGAATGGGAGCGTAAGTCCATAAATAAAACTCAATTTTATTTTGTTCTGGCTTCGCAATTCAGAAGATCCCAGCTCTAATATCAGCTGGAGTAAGGGAATGTTTATCTATTTAGAATATTTCGCTACCCTTTACAGATTCTGGAAGTAAGTGTGGTGCAAGATAAAAATGATTAAAGCTCAGCGTTAAGGAGCATACAGTCAACGAATTGTTCACCCAGTCAAGTGTTCTATATGGCCGTAAAAGTTAAAGGAGACTATACAAATGAAACAGCCGAAATTAATGTACAGCAATGTAATACATTCACATGACTTTCTCTGCCCGCTATATTTATTAGTGGGTATACAAACTAATCTTACTAAACTTATTTTTCTGCTTCATTTTAATCCATATGAACCTTTGCAGAAATAGTTAAGAACTGGAGGCTATACGCTGGCCTTAAAATTTTATACTGTTTGGATGCAATCGCGATAAACAATTGAATGTTGACAGGACTTTAAGAGAACGAGCAAGTAATGAGCAATTCAAACCATTAATAACGGATATCTCAGAAATGACATGCCACAAAGAAAAACTTATTCAAAATAAATTTTGTTTTAAAGAGAGCCTAGATTTCTTGTGCAGTACGTTTTCGTCTAGCGCTTAACGTTTACCAGTTATACAAGATTATACAAAATTCCTTCCAAATGAAGAGGTTTTCACAGGCTATTCTCAAAAAATTCAAAATATGTACTTTAGTTTCGTGAAAATATCCTTAATATCTTTGTCAGAAAATAGAAAATTCTAAAAATGTTCCATGTAAAGTATAGTTCGTGGTGAGGTGTATTTTGTTGAAAATCTTCGTGTCGCATCTTTGGAAGGTATTGAAACCTAAATACCCAGTTTGGTGTTTATCCGACATTAATTTTCAAGTTATGCTGTTCACAGAAACACACACACACACACACACACACACACACACACACACACGGACCTATTTCCAAACATGCCTTTTATTCAGGGGGCCTGAAAATACGTATTTACAGTTAAAGTCGATATCAAATTTTTGGGTGGAATGCAGTATCTTCTCTATCTGCAATGTATGTGCTAGAGAAAGTAATAATAGCGGTGTTTTGCAAGTTCTATGGAAACGTAAAAGACCTAATTGTATGAAGCTTGTATGTTTCAGCGAGACGAGCTTTCGCTCCTCGCAGGAGCAATTGGTCGCTGCTCTTTTACAACATAGGGCTCAGAACTGGTTGCGTAGGACATGGTAGACTTCTTCCTCAGAGCACACCGTAGGAGTTAAGAGCAGCCAGACGGAGGCACCTCCAGTAACTGGAGCACAGCACCGCACATAGGCCATAATGGACCCTTTGTACTTAGGACTCCACCGAGAAAGGGATGAAAGACGACCAGATTCAGACGACGATGTGCGCTAGCAAGAACGGGGTCCCTACCGATTCCAACATGCACCTGCTTTAGACACCCGCAAACTGGGAGTCCTGTGAATAAACGAGACACTCCCAGATAGGGGGACCCAGCAGTTCCGCTAAGCGTCAGGGAGAAATCTTTTCCATAGCGCAAACTCCGCCGTCCTGCCATAACACATCAACCGCCGTCGCCTGGTTCTACAACCTTGAAGCCGATGAGGAGATTAAAGGACATGACGAAATGGAAGTTCGCGGTAAAAGAGGAACTACCCCAGCACTCACCACCGACCCATGGTCAGAGTGGCCGGCCCGACGGGAATCTATCCCAGGACCTCTCAAATGCGAGTCTCCATGTTACCGCGCAGCTAACTCGCTCGGTCAGAGAACACTTTAGTTAAGCCTAGGTTTCATTCTGAGAGTTCGTATCACTTTGTTTGTACACTTTAGATTTAACACTGTTTTCTTGAAGTAAGGATATCTTAAGTTTATTCCAGCAAAATTTACAATAAATTTCTTCAGTATATAGCTCCTTCTAGGAGTATGATTAGGTTCGGAGGGGGACTTAGAACCTCGATCTACAAGATATTTTGTGCCTAAGCCCGTGACGGAACATCCCCAAGAGGGAGGTGTGAGACGAGAGGAGACACAGGGTGGCTGGACTGGGAAGCACGACAGAGCAGAGGGCAGGGTTCCTAGCTTTTACAGATTGAAACTCCTAAAGATAACAGGTGGAACCTGATAGTTTCCTCCCTGCAGGCTTTTTACATCCCACTGGAAGACCCAGGGCTCAGAGACCGGTTCCTCTCTGGGGGACAAGGGTTACAAGAGCATCCCTTCCCATTGCCATGCAACGCCGAGACCCCCTCTGACACATTCAACCCTGAAACAGACCAAGCAGATGAAAGGTAAAGTGAAATGAAAATGGAGGTGAAATGAAGGGGCAGGAAATTCGGGGGATTTCAGAAACCCCGATAAATTCATGGGTCAGGAAGGTCGACCACGGGAATCCAACTCACGACCTCCCGAATGCGGGCCGCAGACGTTATCGCCTGAGCCATCCCGCTGGTTACTCCTTCTAAGTCTTTATCATTCGCTATCTTTGCCCTCCTTATGTCCGTGTAAGGGATCGAGCGTTCTATAAGATGAAAAGGCCTAGCTTAAGTTGTCGAAGCTTCAGAGTTCACAGCCAAAGCTTTTTCACCGCTACATCACGTTCTCTACCTCTAGTATTTGATTCATGGTTAAAGTTAGGGGTTTTCGACAGCCCGTATTAACAATAATTAATGGGAAACGCGGAACAGTAAACAAACAACGCACATATGGACACCTCTTACGGTAAGGTGCCTCGGCTGACACGAGTCTCCTTGCATCACTTTCATTTATGCCATCACTGCAGCTTTGGGAGGCATCCTACCGGCCTTCACAGGTGGAGTATGTATCTATAGTAAGGTGTAGTGTGTGTATCTGTTTAATATTTCGCTTATGCAGTGGCGCCCTGGTTTTACGTGTACAGTTCTAGATTATTCACACATGAATATATAAATTTGAGCAATAGCTTTACTCATCAGCACTTATAATAACCATGTTTAAATATATAACTTAATAAAATCCTGTTGTGCACAGTATCTCCAAGAAAAACTATTTCTAATGGTAACATAATGTAAAACTGAAATACATTATACTTTTTACTCTCAAAGAGGACACATTTACTAGACATTCTTTTAATAATATGTCTAGTCTCCATTATTGTTCAATACCTGATTTAGGCACCTAGGCACGAATGGCAAATAAGCGAATAGCCTACTTTTCAAATTCATTTGTGCTTATTAGGACGATGTTTGTTAATGAAGTCAGTGGCGGCTCATAACCACACATTTGCAGTAGGAAATCTCGCACATGGTGTTTTTGAGTACCTTTGAGGAACGTTTGCTTTTGTTATAGTATAGTTTCAACCGTTTCGATTTTCCCTACTAATTATGATACACCCTGTAAAACGGGAGCAAGCAAACTGGGTTATAGCATATCTAGGATGGATAATCAGCCAGCTGTCTGGTATGGAGGTGTAGAAGAATGAAATGATATGCAATAATGAAAGGTATGATGTGGATCAATTTAACCAAACCAACAATCGCATAGCGACCGAAAAACCGCGAAAAGCCTTCGGTCAGATTGGTCGAACTTGAACCCTGGACCTCCCGAACGCGGACCACAGACGTTATCGCCTGATCACGCCGCTCGGTATTTTTATATTTTTTGAAATTATGGATATTTTGTTATACTTTTTAAGTTATAAGAATAGAATTCGTCAATTTTCCTACAATTTATTACTTATTTTATCTTCAAGCTTAATTCGTAGTTTCCTCTAGAAAGTAAAGCGTAAAAGATAAAGGTACGTATCACGGAGGGGCTCCTGGAACAAGGGGGGAGCAGAGCACCGCACGCAGGCCAGTCGGCCCATTGTGCTTCCAATGTAACTCCTGAGAAGGAAGGATAAGGAGAGAGACCCGAAGGATGCCGACGGGCACAAGCATGGACGGAGTCCCTAACATTTCCAGATAGAATGCATCCGATGCAGCACGGTCCCTATCCACAAGTCGCCAACCTCCAGGGTCTTCCAGAGCAGAGCCCCACGCTGAGGAGAGCGGTGCCACACCGACGCCAGGGACCCGCGGAAACCGCGAAAAACCCACGGGTCAGAGTGGGGGTCGCCGTGGATTGATCTCGGGACCTCCCGAATGCGGGCTACAGACGCAACCACCTGGGCCATCTCGCTCGTAAATAAGGCGTTGAAAAATCCACTCCTGTTCTCAATTTGGACACTTCTGGCTACACATTCAGTGGCGCACGTATTTTATTGTTTTAGTTTTCTAAGTCATGTACGTGCATCACAAGAAATTAGTAACGTATGTGCATCAGGTTTATTTAAAGATCACTAATGTCATTTTTCGTCTATAAGCAGTAAACATTTTCGTCATACAAATTAGTGTTCACTTGTGAATTTGGAACGAAAAATAAGATGGAGGAGATATTAGATTGTTAATTAAATTTAATAGAGAGGTTCCGTTTCCGTCTCCATCAAACTCAAACCTCCTTGCTCTCATTTTACTTGTCATTACAAAAGCCATTTCTCGTACAATGATAGCGGGACATTTTTCATTAAGTGGGAAGAAGTTAAACGCGAGTGCAATACCGTCGGGTCGATAATACAGCTCTCCTTGGCTTTCACAAACAAGTGACTACAGAGCTTGCCAAAAGTGACGATGAATCTTGTGTTATCTGCAAGCAATTTGTGCTCTCGTGAGCAAAATACCATTAACACAACATACATGTTGCTTCAGTGGGGTGCAATTTCTGCAACTGCAGGTTAAAATAAAGCTACAGAGCAACATTAATAGGAGTTATTTATATGGTCAAATTAGCAGTTTTGGTTTATTAATAAATAAACGAATTTCGTATGCCTAAACCGTAATTTGTACTAATTCAAGTTTTAAACACTAAAGTGGGGGTTTAAGTTCGCTCCAGCTTAGACATCGATGGAGAAGGTAATCTGCGGGTGAGAAGACCTATACATGTTGCAAATGATATGGATACAACTGTGGCTCTCGCAACAGTCTCCAGACAGGTATGAGGAACATTCACTTGAGGCAGTATTTTTAACACTTAAATGATTTTAGTCTAATTATATAATATATAATTTGATGCAGTAATTTGTATCACAAATTACTTAAATGTAAAGAGTGATTATAGTATGAATATGCATTATTATGTGACATTGATTTGAGATGTTTGTTGATTGTAATTATTGTTGGGAAGTAAGTTTATACTGCCTTACTGAAACTGACAATAATAGCGTGCAATAATGCAGCGAGGGGGTGAGCTGTTTATCATTATTGGAAACGAGGAAGTTACGTAATGTTGGCGCGTTTTATTAGCCAATTGCAGCTCAGTTATAATCTTTAGGCATATCAGGGTGTATGAGTATAAAAGAGCTAGGTTAGAGGTAGAGTCCGTCAATTCATCAAAAATCTTTATACACTACACGTCGTCTTCCCGTCAGTTCGTCGAAAATATTTGTATGACACACGTCGCCTTCAGTCCAGCAGAAATATTACACGTCGGCTATCTATTCGCAAGTTACGCGTATAAGAGTTATGAAAAATCTCAAGTATGGTAAAGTTAATTATACAAAAGGTTGAAGTACGTGAATTAAAAGTTGATCAGTAAGAAGTTGTTATAACAGTTTCAGTTTGGCGAGTGTCAAGATCAATGTGTAAATTGTGATAGTGAATGTGTTCGACAATAAAAAGTGTAAAACAAATTCATTCATCAGTGTTATCTTTGGATAAAATATTCCTTTCCGTTTACACAACCTGTATAAAGAGAAGTGCTTGACCGAAAAGATCATAGCTAGCCGGAGGACAGTAAACCAAAATTAAATAAAAATAACAGTAGCATTCTTTCAAACGAAAACTAATACTGCCGCAAATTGCTAACAGCAGATGGAGCTAACAAACCTAACAAATGAATCACGTCACAAGATGGCTTCACCACGTTGAGTAAACACATACACAAATAACATTATAAATTTACCATCGCAAATTGGCTACCACAACGTGGGGCTACAAAAATGTTAAATATAAACAAATAAAAAAAACATTAATAATTCCACGTCAAATTGGCTCCCAAATGTGGGGCTAACAAATACAAACATATACAAATAATATTACTTCAAATTGGCGCCCAACGTGGGGCTCAATAAATTAAATAATATTACAAGTAAAACCACCGCAAATTCAATAAGAGCCCGCCTTAAAGCAATATGTGTATGTAACAATATATAAAAACTGTAAATAACTGTCATTGTATATGTTTATATTACTGTATACATGTGTAATAATGCTATGTGAATGTATTACGTAATTTAATAATGTAGGAGCTGTGAGAATAATAGGTTAAAAGTTGCTAACAATGAGGCAACAATGAGGTAACCTTAAGGCAATAATGAGTAAGAATGTTTAATAATGCTTCTACTCATTATTGGAGCAACAATAATTTCCTTTTGGGACAGTTTATATATAGCCAATCAGAAAAAAAAGCTTAAGTTAAATAAAAGTATTCTATTGGATTAGGAATAGCCAATGAGAGACTTGAAATACAGAAATTTACAAATTTAGGCGGTAGAAATCGATTCAGTTGCTTGTAGACAGGGCTCATAACTGGACGTGTTGGTTGCAGACAGCGTTACTAACCGGACGCGAGACACGTCCTCGAGAAATTTAATACGTATTTGTGTGAGACGAAAATAGTTTACATGTTAAAAAGTACAAGTAATTAATAAAAAAAAATCCCACAGCTCGCTCTCTCTATATATCTGTGAAGTGTTTTTTAAATCGTCTCAAGCATTAATAAAAGGAGTGAAGTAAAATAATAATTTGTGTAAGCTACATTCTTCAGTCGCACAACCCTGCAAAGAGAAACATGTCTCTAACAATAATACTAACGCAGTCGAGGCAAACATAAATATATAGTATTTAAAGAAACAGTCAAATTACAAAGTTAATATTTTTAAACATTTTTGGGGGGGGAACAAAAGCACCGGAAAGTACATTTGGGTTGAAGGCAACCGGAAAGCGGGCACTATACGTGTGGTTGCAACGAATTTCAAGTTCGACTCCCAACAGTTGAAATATAATACATCTTCTTCAAACTGATTTTCAGTACGTAGCAGCAACAAACCTTCTTCACACTTACAATGATATCTGTCAGTACAAATCCAAAATTTGTTGCCTTAGTATTATGAAGCACAGTTCACACGAGATGGCATCACAAATTTCCACAAAAAACATGTATGGGCATATGAAAATCCCCCACATGCAATTGTTCCATCTCAACACCAAGAGCGGTTTACTCTCAACATGTGGGCCGATATCATTGGTGATTGGTTAGTTAGACCAAATGTACTTGTAAACGGACTTAAGATGTAGGCGTACACAAAATTCCAGGAAAACACCATAGGTTTGTTCCCACACGATTCAGAATCGATTCCGAATTATCTGAGTGTGCGCAGTAGCTAAGTGGCGTTCCAACACGACAGAGAATCAGTTCAGAACCAATTCTGAATTTCCAGTTTGCTGTTCCAACGTATTTCGGAACTAGTTCGGAACGAGTGAAATCGGTTCGTGATTAAGAATAGGAACTGAAAATTCCAGACATGCGCAGATTGTATGGTCTACAGGGCATACTCAGTTAATTCAGAATCGATTCTAATCGCTTGGAACAAACCCGACAGAGAGTATTGAAAAACGACATACTTTCTGTATTCAGTAGAAAATAAATTTGAATATGTAATTTATTCCTCCATTCGTGTTTATTTCTCAATACGGAATAGCAAAGGTGTTTGGTAAGCAGTTGCTCGCTGTTGAGTAGTATGGCGACATACTTGAGGAAAAGAACAAACGTCTAACAAAGCCAGGGAGCAAAACAGCGTTCAAAGATAACAATAATGAGTGATTTAGAAGGTGACAGTGATCTTTTTAATGATGCATCGACTTCCGAAGAAGAGGATTATTTCCATTTAAACATTATTCCGTTATTTTGGGACCTTTATCCCTTTTTGGCACCTTTATACCATTTCCCCCAACCATGCCCATAATCCCCTTTTTTCTTTTAAGTTTCATTCCAATTTATTCTTTAACTTTCAATTAACGTCTCCTCAGCTTGCTGTGTACGTGCGAATAGTAAGTCTACTTCTTTCAGTAAACGCCGCGCGGGAATTGAAAGCACACCCGCAACAATGGAAAATAATTGTGTGTTCGACGAAAACCTCTTTCTCTCACTTTAGTGCTATAAAGTAGCCCGCAATAATGCAATTGACAATGAGTGATTCTATCCCACCAGAATCAGTAGCCTGCTGTTCGTGAATGTGAGTTTGTTGCTGTGAGAGACGTCATCTGTTTACGTGGAGACGAAGCCTGGGCAGGCAGAGACGACAATAACCTCAACCGCGCAGTTCCGAGAATTATTAAGACTGGGCTATAATTCGCAAAACAATTATATATATAAAGAAATAAACATTTCAGCCCAATTGAATGGATAGTTAAGAAAATAGCAATTTCAGTTGTGCATCCCCTTAAATAAACCAGCACCTTATTGTGCCTTTTTCACCTTATTTGAGCACCTTTTCCTTCCTTTTTTCATCTGAAATTTGCAACTAAAAATCCTAACCCTGATCATAAGCATACATTGGTACCATGTAGTTTTGTATTATTTGCATTACGTTCGGAATAGAATTTATGTGGGGTGTCATTGTCTCAGAGTATTGGAGTTTTAAATTAAACATTGTGTTTAGAAGCTTCTGTAGCAGGAAACCTAATGTTAAATTGGAATTGTGTTAAATTACTTTTTCCGGGTTCTGGTTTAAATATAATATCTATATATTACAATTGTTATTCGCAATAACTCAGTATCAATGGCTTTAAGCCGATAAACGAACGCGATTTATTTTTGCTCGAATATTAGGACTGGAATCAGTATATATATATATATATATATATATATATATATATATACGTACATCGGCGGAGTTTGATTTCATTCATCAACGCTGTAAAACGTAGATATTTGATCGTCTTCTGATTGACCGTGCAACGAAGAAGGCCGTGACAGAACGCGAACGGTTCAAGTAGTGTTCTACCACACAGAATTCAGAATTAGTTCTGTGAGCGTACCGGACTGGCGCATGTGCATTAGCATGTGTTGGAATTAGTTCGGAACCCGTTCAGAACCGTATGTTGGAACAAACCTCATATCTCATGTATATGAAGACACTCCACTGAGCATTGGTCAACTAGCTCACGGCGCTCCTGCACACTTCAATCCTACCACAAGGCAGTATTTTTATCGCTTTAATGATATCAGTCTAATTATATAACACAAAATATAATAACAGCCCGCCTAAAAGCCAAATGCGTATATTATAATGTATATAATGTATATTACAGTCATTGTATATGTTTATTTTATTATGTACATGTATAAAATGTTATGCAAATGTATTATGTAGTTTAGCAATGTAGGAGCTGTGAGAATAGAAGCAAGCTGTTTTCGTAGCAAACAGAATTAGAAGTAGAAGCCGAGAGTTGCTAACAATAAGGTAACCTTGAGACAATAACAAACTAGAAAGTTTAAAAAAGACTACTAATAGTCCTAATACTAATGTATCATTTAAAACAGTTTATAAATGGCCACGTAGATGTGTAAAGCAAGTGAAATTAAAATAAAAGTATTCTATCGGAGTAGGCTTAGCCAATCACAAACTATAAATAGAGAAATGTACAATTTAAAACGGGTGACGCTAGAAGACAGCGTACCCAGGCAGTTCGTTTCGGTACGGGTTCAGTGGCTGTATGCGAGACATAAAAATTCATTGCAGTGAGGATAATATATATATATACATGTTTACCTGTTAAAAGTGTAATCAACAATAATCTAAACAGCTCTATAGTAGGATACATCAGTGAATTGTTATTTAACCGTGTAAAGGATTAATAAGAAAGTAAAATACAATTATAATTTGTGCAAACGTTATTCTTCAGCCGTACCAGCCCTAGTTAGAGATACTTGCTCTAAAAAAATCTGATGTGTTACACTCACATGACTTTCTCTACTCCTGTACAAACTATTTTTACAAACGCTTATTCTCCATATGCTTCATGTTAATCGAGATATCTAGATGTCAATCTAATTGCTAATTTTCTTGTAGATGCAAGGGGAATATGGTAGGTTTTAAGCGATAGTAAATATTTTAAGCGCTGGTTGCTATGTAGCGCATTCCATTCTCTTTACATTACCAGGACAAAAAAAATGAATAACGAATTCCCATTTGAGAAAAAGTATAAGTATTGGAAAATTTAAGGGAATAACAAGCAATATGTCCAAAATGGTTCACTCAACAAAACAAAGTATGAGACATAAATTGTGTATTTTAACGCGATCTACAATTTTTGTGTGTAAAACTTTGTCTATCTCTTACGGTTTACCAGTTATGAAAAAGTCGTTCACAATAACGAATACTTTTAGAGACATTCCCAGAAAATTCTAGATATACATTTCATTTGTAACAGTATCTTAAACATGTGATATTTTAATCAAAATCGTTAGAGCCATTTTTGAGAAAATTAAAATTTTCGAAAAATGTTCCATGTAAAGGGTAACCTGGGGTGGGGGGATTTTCTTGTAAACCTTTGTGTCGCATCTCTGGAAGATACTGAACCTAAATACCAAGTTTGGTGTTTATCCAACTGTTTGATTCTGAGTTATGCTGTTCACAGACACACACGGACATGTTTCCAAAAATGCTTTTTTTGGATTCAGGGTGTCTCAAAACATGTATTTCCGGTGAAATCTCGGTATCGAATTTTTGGGTGGAATACAATATTTCCTCTACTTACTCTACGCAGTAGAGAAAGTAAAAATATTACTGACGCAGCCGAGGCATAAATAATACATAAATAAGCATAAAAATAATTATTACACATAAATTAAACACACGACACCACCGCAAACGTTGGTTCCTAAACGTGGGGCTAAGACCACCTGAAAGTTCGTACCATACGAGGTCCAAATCTGCTTCCAGTTTGGCGCCCAAGCGTGGGGCGAACACTCCTAGAACAAAACTCCCGCAAATGGGCGCCCATACGAGGTGCAACTAAACTCCCGCAACCACTATCCGGTACTTAGATGCAATTGCTTTTTCTTCCTCCAGCCAGGATTTGGTCTAACCCTATTCCATTCTCACATTTTCCATTTTATTTTGTGGAGGAGCTGGTTCAATTGACCGTCATGCTGTAGGTTTATTTCGAATGTTGGTCTAAGAATTTTCTCTATTGTTGTTCTCTAATTGTCCCGAATATGGATACATATTTTATAATTATGTAGGAAATAAACTTATGTAACTTGTTATGCCCAAGTGATAGCTTATATGAAGTATTTTCCCGTGAGAAAAGAAAGTCGCTGGCTCGACACAGAGTAGCCCTTACTTAATACAAAAGGCGGTGTAGCCAAGAAAGGTCTGACCGTGTACATAAAATATTCCCTCCAAGGCGGACGTGCTTTCCCGAAGGACAGAAACAAAACCTTTTGTTACGAACATGTACGTGACATCGAAAATGGGTTAGCAACTTATTTTCGAAGAAATCGGCACATGTGCGCTCATAAATTAGTTACAGGGAGTGAGAAGTTTCTTCTCCTTTATGAGAACGTGCATAAACAGATAAATAATCAATTAGGAAGTGTCACACAACTGCGTATAAATCTAGAAATTAAGCAGGAGTGGGAGAAATTACTATCATGGCAGAAAACTGAATTTCCAAGGGAGAACACTCTAAACATACACCAGGTGGAGTCCGGACGTATTTCTGCCGTCCACGTGCCGAACATAGTCAAAGAGGGAACAACCGGATACAAGCGCGTGAGCATACTCACCGATTACCGGATGGTTCAGCTACTTTGTTTAACATGGAACAAGAACACTCATCATTTGGATTTATACAAGATGAACACGTGGTGCAAATAATACAAACTGTGGTGAGCGTGAGTAAGCTTAGGGAATAAAGTACATGTTAAGCTATCGGCGAGTGTATTTACTGCAGTAGTTTGGAACTAATCTAGGAAGCACCCACTCTCTGACAACCTACACTCTCTGACAGCCTCCGACTGAAAACAGCGGTGAAACACCCCGACAAGAATCCCCAAGCTTGAGACAGAATGTGCCTGGATTAATTTTATAATGTATTAATTTATTTAGTGATTAATTTGGTATATGAATGATATATGTATATAATGTGGATACCATGTAAATTGCCATTTTTGTGTAATGTAATACTTATATTATATTTTATGTTCCTGTTTCACTAGCTTTAGAATGCCTTAAACTCTGCAGATTTGGTAGAAATATGGTGTTCCCATGTGCAGGAGAAAGCAGGGATCTTTTGTTTTAGGATCGAGGGTAAGGTTTTATGAACTTATTTGTCTCTGCTCGAGAAAAATGGAGTGAGGGAAATATAATTTGAAATGGAAAATTACCAAGAGAAGCACGGGAAAAAGTCACGTGATAGGTATAAACTAGCCAATAAGAATATATATATATATATGTATATATATAAATGAAATAATATTTAGCCACGCTGAGAGAACCGCGAAAATTCCTCCAATGAGAAATCAGATCCTAAAATTTTAAGTGGGGGATCGTGGTCTATAAATATTCGATATTTATCCCAAAATTGAGGAGTTGGCTTGTAGATACAGACGAGGAATCTACGCTACCCCGTAAGACAAAGTTGGCGCGCAAGTGCTGTCCTTTATGTGCGAAAGTGTAAATATGACTAATCACATATTAATTATCATTGAATCTGTGATTCCTAAGTTCTTTATAAAGTGTTAAGCGAACAGGAATATTATGTAGTGCTTTTTTGAGTGAAAAGTGGCAACAAATTGCAATAACCCAAAGATTGTGAAGAGTAATAAATTCTCCTTAGAGCTCCTTTGTACCACTACCGAAGTCAACGAACTTATTAGTAATCCTAATAGGCAAAGTCCATGCGTACATCTCCGCTGAGATCAACTAGTCAGGGCAACAGCGACAATTGCCGTATATTTAAATCACCTTTCTACGGAGATTTGCCTGATAAAGGCGAAGCCACGTCGGACGCAGAACATCAAGCAGGTACAGTGAATTTTAGCATTACTTCTCCTGTACCCACCACTACACCGCGATCGATTCTACCCCGTGCGGGCATCGAACCCGGCGCAGTCTTCGAAGCAAGAGGCGTGAGGAACGACGCAAGCTTCACGTCCCACCTGCTAAGATTCCTATATCATCAACACAGCATCCATCTCCATAACCCTAATGATGAGGTGTTGAATATAATTCAACAAGCTGAGCAGCCTCAAGATATATTACGCCTACCATCCCCCAGGAGGAAGCAGTGAAGTAAAGGAACTACACAGGAGGCTACAGGTCGTAGACAACAGAGTTCCTAACACTTCCAAGCTCACAAAAACGTGTGTCACCGCCAGAGCCGCCGAGAGAAGGTGATGAACGAGCAGCGCTCTGTCTATGGGGAGTATTGTTTCCAGTAAGCACGCATCCGTGCCATCTATCCGGCACCGCATACACCACGGGACCTAGAAACACTCTGAAACGGAATGAAAGGTATACGACATAAAGAGAATCGTGGTAGATAAGAAACCACCCCAGAATTCGGCTGTCCACCCCGGGGAAACCACGAAAAACCCATGGGTCAGACGGAACGGTCGTCAGGGTCTCTCGAATGCGGGTCACAGACGTTGCTGTCTGGGTCGTCCTGCCAGATGAATCTCAATAAATCATGAGGTTAGGTATCTGCATGAACGTTTTGGCTTTCAAGTTTTGTTTGAACTTTTCGTATTCGAATGCAATTCAAACAATGCCTGAGAATGTACCAAAACTAGAAATAAAGTGTTACTAAATACCTTCAGGAAGGTATCTAACAAAAGCACAGGAAGAATTACGGAATTACTGCTCGTAGATATATGAATGAATACAACCCCAGCTTCAGAAACATGTCATAACAGCACTTCTAGTTAATGCAAGATAACGCTACCGGTCTACGCATCATTTAAGGGTAGTATTATTGTTTTGGTGGGCGAAATATTAAATCTATTGGTTTGAAATTTGTATGCAATCTTAGACTATACATACGGAGCGGGATGCTCAGGCGGTAACGTCCGTGGCTCGCATTCGGGACCTCGTGGGTTCGATTCCCACGACCGGCCTTCCTGGATCGTTGATTTTTTCGAAGGTTTCCCTGGTCGCTAGGCGAAGGTTCATTACATCCGGCGAATTTCCTGTCCCTCCACTTCACCTACAGTCCCATTTCACTTCACCTTTAATTAAATTAAATATCAAACGTACTACTTAAGCTCAGCATCCTCCAAGGATGTGACACGAAGGTTTTCAGAAGATCTTACACTACCCATTACATGGAACGATTTTCGTTATTTTTTATTTTCTCAAAAATAAAACAGCTTTGATTAAACTACTATATGTTTACGATATTTGCAACACGAATAAAATGTGTATCTTGAGCTTTCTGCGAACAGAAAGCACGTGAAGTCCTCTTCATTTTCTATGATTTGTATATTGTTAAACCGTAGAAGTTAAAATCTTACTGCTAAAAAATTTAGATCTCATTGAAGCTTACAGTTCTGTCAAATATTATTTTTGTGGCGCCCACCATTTGAAAGATACTTTTTCTGTGTTGTTGGCATTCTTTTTTGTTTATTTTGGTCCTTATGTTCATGCAAAGAGTACGGAATTTTTCAAAGCCATCATCTAACGATCTGCTTTTTAAAATTTTAACTATGGCTTTAGTCTATTCTCGATTAACAAGAACTGGACAGAAATATAGGCATTTGTAGGAATAGTTTATAAAATAATCAGTAAAGAAAGGCAAGTGGTGGCACCGCTCAGATTTGTTCAGTTGCTATTTGCTTGCTTCTCGTGATCATGCAAAGAGCACGGAATGTTATGTCGCTATACAGGATGTTTCTAAAATGGAGGGCTTTCTTTCAGGTACCATTCCCCATATGTAGACAACAAAACAAGTCCATTACAACATATGCTCATAAATACTTGGTTTCTGAGTTACGGCCTTCAAAACAGCGAACAAGACCTTAAATTCCAGGAGTATTGCGTATTTCCTCACAAAATGCCACAATTAGATTCTGAAGGGATTCCATGTCAGGCACCGGAGACGAATACACCAACGCTTTTAAATGACCTCACAGGGCCAGATGAGCGTGATGGCCAAGCAATTGGGCCACCTCTATCTATCCATCGATCAGGAAACCTTCGATCCAAGTACCGGCCAACGGTACGACTAAAGTGTGCAGGAACGCCATCATTCAAGAAGTGAGCTTATTGACGAATGCGCAATGGAGTGTTTTTAAACACATGCGGTATGGTGTTTTCAAGGAAGTTTGTGTACACCTACCGAGTAACTCTGTTTACAAGTACATGGGTCCAACTAACCGATAACCAATTTAACCCGCCCACATGTTAAGAGTGAACCGTGGTTGGTGCGATAAGATGGAACAATTGCATTGTGATTTCATGTGCCCATACATGCGGTTGTAGAAATTTGTAATGGCATCTCGTGTGAACTGTGCTTCATCTGTAAATAATGGATAATGGCCGGAAATTTCGGTTTGTAGCACACTGCTGCACAAACCAATAACAGGACATCGATCGAACAAGGTAATCTGCTGGTGACAGGGCCTGTACGTTGCAAATGATAAGGATACAACTGTTGCTCTCGCAACAGACGGTCGTATGAGGAGCATTCATTTGCAACTTAGTGTACGGATAGAAGGAGTCGTGTGCACAGAATCCAGATTCTCCTCCTCTACATCTTAAGTTGTAGATCTGGTAGTTCCCTCCAAACCAGAGATGTAAAGTTCCCATGAGCGCATACAAGGCGATGGAAACGTTCAAAATTCTCCCAAACTGGGCATCTTCGCTATGTACCTCTCTTGGTACAAACTACGAGCCAGCGCAGCATTACCATCCGCCTTACCGTACATGAAGTGCATTTCTGCCAACTCTTGATTTGAATACTGTCGCTCAGTTGAGCGCCAAACACACTTCGCCTCGGAATAAACTGTCAGTGTGTCCTGTTAATATCTGTCACGGCAACTATCTGCGGGAAGAAAAACGTTCCGGTGAATATCGTTGCTTTGAAGGCCATAACTCAGAAACCAAGCATTTCCGGACATATATTGTAATAGACCTTTTTTATTATTTACATATGGGGAATGCATACCTGAATTTTAACCCTCTATTTTTGAAACTTTCTGTATAATGGTCGCTTTTTAAAACCTGACTGTCTTTAAACTACTTTATTCTTGTTATGCATACAACGTAATGTATAAACGTGTAATGAAGCTTTGCCTAAGTAGATAGATGAATACTCGTTTGATGTTTACAGATATATATATATATATATATATATATATATATAATAAATGAGTAAATAGCAGCTAATGTGCGGTACTATAACAAGAATACTAAAAACAACAAGGGTCAGCACTCAGCTCAAGTTTTATAATCTAATGACAGTACCGGTATTATTGTTTGGCAACGAATCCTGGGTAATACGACAAAAGAATAATAGCCGCATACAGGTTACTGAAATAAAATTTCTAAGATCAGTATTACGATACCTAGACTAGACAAAATTAGAAACCAAGAAATACTATACTATAGAATTAGTTTCATACTGTATTCTTTGGCATGCTTTTCATTTAGCTTATCGACGAAAGCTCTTCCGACGGTTGTAGTTGATTTGTTGATTTTTTATCGTTTTATAGTTGGGTTACTTATATTATATTTTAATTTATTTCAAAAGTTATTTTAGAAACGTATTTTCTCTCTTCAGTGCGTATAACTCTGTTCCACTTCGCGTACATGCGTTTTCTAACTCCGAAGTATTAAATTCAAAGAGGTACTTTTAAAACGCCTAATCAAGGCTCCAAGATTTAAATCCTTGATTTGGTATAAAAGGTCGATCCGTTGAATGCCTACTTTGTGCAGTTTTTTCCCAACAGAACTCAATTGTACTTCAACTTGGTTGGGATTCTTTTCTCTCGAATTTAGGTAGTGCAATAACTGTCTTTCTATCAGGGTTAACGATCAAGCACATGAATACAAAGCAGAGCATTCATTAAGGATAAAGAGAAAAAGCCAACATTCCCGGCCAGATTTCCTGTTGTAAAGGAAAATAGAGATGTCCATCGGTAGTAAATTTACTAAACGATGTTTAGAAAAAAAGAAATACTCCTCTTAGCTCCACTAAAAGGATGCCAGCATCCATAACAATGAATTTAGCTTGAAATAGCCTTTCTACCACTCCGTTGTTTTCGAGTTAGCTCGCTTTAGAAAATACTGTCCCCTGCTTCCATGCAGTGGCGTACACGAAGATCAAATAGAGGGGAAATGGGGTTTTCTTCTTAGCTTTATAGCGTTTACAAAACAAATTAGGGTTTTTAACATTCACATGACTTTCTCTACTTACTATTCTTATATCTCCTCTGCTATGTTTGTTACAAAATATTTATTTTTCTATCTAATTTAAATTAATGATATAAACGTTAGCAAAAATGATGTAATTGCGCATTTCGTTGAAGGAACAAAGAGGATCCATGAGATACAATAGACAAAGGGCCTTAAAATCCCACATGAAAATTGAAACTAATAGTAGAAAACTCTTCGAAATGACTGATGCAAAATATGTTTTGAAATAAATGTTTTAATGAGATTTACATTCTTGTATAATACGTTTCTGTCTATCTCTTGTGCTTTACCCGTTATACAAAATCACTTAAATTTCCCTCCAAATGAGGATGTCAAGACATATTCTGTTTGGCATGAAAATGCATTAAACATTTGGTATTTTAATAAAAATCACTGAACCCACTTTTAGAAAATTAAAAAATATCGAATTTTTCCATGTAAAAGTAGTTTGGTGTGGGAAGATTCTCTTTAAAATCCAAATGTAGCATGTTTGAGAGGTACTGAACTTAACTACCAATTTTGGTATGTATCCGACTTTTAGTTTTTGAATTATATTATTCACAGACACATTTGCTCTCACACACACACACACACATACAGACAGACACACACTCTCTCTCACACGCATACACTCTCTCTCTCTCTCTCTCTCTCTCACACACACACACACACAATATCTTTCAGACACACAGAGTTTTCTCTAAAACTGCGTTTTTTGATTTGGGGTCTCAAACGTGGTTTTCCGGAGAAATCTCGACATGGAATTTTTGGGATGCAATAGAATATTTCCTCTAATTACTGTCGGTACCTTCGGTTTCACTTCCATTCGTATTTCACTTCACCTTTCATCTGCTTAGCGGTTTTAAGTTTGCAAGTGTCGGCAGGTGTCTCGGTATTGCATGAAGGGAAAAGGATGCTCTATATAACACTTCGTCTCCCAGAATGGGAGTGGTCTTCGAGTCCCAGGCCCCCCAGTTGAATGTGCAAGCCTGCAGTGGGAATAGCTGCCATCGGAGAGCTTCAATGTGGAAAAAGGAAGGACCCTGCCCTGTCGTGCTTCCTGGTCCAGCTATCCTCTGTTTCCTCTCACCTCACTCCTTCCTTGTGGGGGCGCCCCGTCAGGGGCTTAGGCACAAAAGATCTTCTTAGGTCGAGGTGCCCCCCTAGTTCTAGTCCTAGTTCCTACTGTAAGCACATATCAGATAAAGTAAAAGCACATTGAAAGAATGAAGTATAACGACAATAGAAAGATAACTACTTGAGAAAGTATAGCGAAAGAAACGGATTTTCAATAAACCATCTGTACGTTAACAACAAATAAGAAATTAACGAAATGACGAGGGCCTCAAAGTGAAACCGTAGGTGTCTTCTATCCTATTAGCGTTTATTCCCAAATAAAATTTAAATACTTCAACGATTTCTACTTTCCCTACTACGTAAATAGTAGGTAGAGAAAGAACTGTATTCCACCCACAAATTCAATACCGAGACTTTAATATGTTTGGAGGTCCCCTGAATGCGAAAAACACGTTTGAGAAAACGATCTCTGCATGTGTCTGTGAATAGCATAACCCAAAGGTAGCATAAATAACAAACACGCGAAGATTCTCAAGAAAGTCCCTCCTCCAAACTGTCCTTAACAAGAACGTCTTGGAAATGTTTGATTTTCTAAAGAAAAGTTGCCCTAACAATTTTGATTAAAATGCTATTAAAGATACTTACATTCCAAATAAAATGTACATGTTGAATTTTCTGGGAATAACCTGTAGAGTTTTCACTTCATTCGGAAAAAAATTGTATAATGTTGTATAATTAGTAAAATTAAGCGATAGATGAAAACTTATTACACAAAAAATGTACAACTTATTTAAAATAACTTTTTTATGATATTAGTCATTTCCATGTGTATACATTTTTAAAAGGTTTCCAACTGTTCCGTACTTGTCATTATTTTCAAGTGCTTTCGATATCCAGTTTCTCGGGAATGCACACGAAGATCATGGAATTTTAAGGCCAGTACACAGTGTCGCTATTCCCTTTATATTTATAACGAAATGTGTAATGTAGCTATTTCCGGTAAGTTTTATCTGAATTAAAATGAAGTATACGGTAATATAAGCCTACGTAAGAATAATTTGTATACCAATAATAACCCACAGAGAATAGAGAAAGTCATTTGAATGCAAAACGTCAGAATATGTTTGTTAATTTGTGATAAAGGACGAAGTTAAAAAGTTTACCCCAGCTCGAACGGCTAAATCCGACTGGAGATTAGTTTAAAATATAATGTTGTACCAGTTCGAATAGCGATTAATGCCATTCATCTTAAAAGTACGTTAACGGTCGCTAGTGCCATCCAAAATTCCGCGTACCAACCTCGCTACGTCGTAGCTATACAGACGATTGTACACAACTACGGAGTTTTGCAGATAAATAACCTTGATGGACGATATAACAGGCACATGATTGAAAAATGATAAATCTAAAGACTGGAGAAGTACCAAGCAGAAACTATATCGTATGACAGAGTTGCGACCAACAAATCCAAAAATACATATACAAGGTGCGGTAGTTCTGCTTGTCGATTGTGAGTCCCACGTTAGGGCGCCAATTGGCGGTGGTATTTCGATTCTTGACCACTCGCTGTGCGTCCAATTTGCGGTGGTTCCTCTGGGCGCCAATTTGCGGTGGTATGTGGCTATTTTTACGGTACAGGATTTGTAGGAATGGTCCCGGGTTCGGTACTAGCTCAGGGTGCTTTGCATGGATCTTGAGTTAGTGGTGAATACGCCTGTTTGTTTTCCTGCTCGTTTATTTACCGTCACCGTTTTAACATTTGATTCCTGCTATTTCTTCGACACACACACGCGCATTTTCTATTTGTTACGCTTCATATCATCACGCCTATCCGCCGACACTTTTCTGACAAACATCCCTCAGGAACTACCACGGCCAAGTGTGTATTCTAAGCTTTTCTGACAACCATCTCTAAGGAACTACTACGGCCAAGTGTGTCTTCTAAACTTTTCTGTTTCCAAACGTTTTATATCTCCCCATTCCACTATCACCTGATTTCTAGCTTCTTTCATTGGACGCCTAAGGCTATCTGGCTTTTGGCGAACATTGACCATTTTCTAGACCTCTGCGTTCCAGCAGCCTAACGGGACACTTAACAATAAGAGGGAAAAACCACCCGTTTCCGGCCGCTCATGGCACTGTCTCTAACTCAAACCTTCGACAAATTTACAGTCACACTCCCATCCAGTTTTATTTAACATTATTTTTACTGTTATTGATATTTATTCTCCCTATGATTGTAATTTTATTTAAGTATTCAAAACGTACTGCTTCAGAGGCATCATTTGGAAAAAAGCAACACTTTGTTTGAAACTGTGCATATGAACACATGCAATACGTATCTGTCCATATCTCACAAACTGGAAGTTGCCGTGTTGTGGTACATTCTTTCTTATTCGTCATCAAAGTACAAATGTGTGTTTCAATAAAGTGGTTAAAAGACAGCGAAATGGAACAGTATGCATACTTGATAAGGGCAGGATGTGAATATGTCGCATCATCTTCCGTGCGTCCGCATTGCAATAGCCAAATGCTAAAAGCTACAGTGATCATATTATCAAATGATGCAACAGGAATATCAACTTCACAAGCGGACCTTTGCCATGCATGTGTTAACATAGGTTGTACGTTGGTGTAGAAATTTGGTTGTAGATGACAGAGTGAAACCAGATAATAAAATATCGATCATGTAACATGACCTGCGGTTTGTCAGTTTGCAAGCGTACGAAATCAACGAGATATCTGGCATAGAGTTTGTTTTGTACTGCCTAAAAAAATATTCATCCAGAGGATATCAGTATTTTGTTGTCTTCGGTGCAATATATTTGATGTAATATCCTTGTTGGGATAACATTCTTATGTTAGGCTATAGTCTTTGTGTCCTGACCAGGAACTAATAGAACTTTCTCACCAACATGCTTACTGAGGGCCGAATGTAAAAAGCATTTAATGTGCTCTTTGGCCATTCTTCAACTTTTACTCGTTTCAACAAGATGTTCCGTACACACATCGCTGCTGGTTTCTTTGCAATATGCGGACCAAACGTCTGATTTATTTCATTGTTTTTGTAAACAAATGTGAAGCTTGCTTAAAGTTATGAACAAACTATATCACACTATCTGTTGATTCTTCACCTCCGTGTGATAGTGTTGAAGAGGACGATGTCTCATAAAAAATTGGCTTCGTTAATTATGTTGCTGTCTTTAATGAACAGGTTCACATTTACCACAAATGTTTCTTCTCTCTGATAATATTATTCTGTTCTTTAATGTCTGTATGAGCCATGAACGTAGTGATATGCCTGAACGAAATGTTATATTCTTCTTTGAAGCTACTGACGAAATGCAAAGAACCTTTAAAATTGTCCAGAGCAGCTACTCTATCAGCATCCACAGCCCACGCTTATATATGCCAATAGTGAATTATTGGTCCATCGTCTCTGGCTGTATCAAACTGTGCTCTTACAGATTCTTTTACAACCTTCAATTTGCATATTTTGTTTCCCTTTGAAATGGCCTGGGTCTTGTCATTTGCACGTCGCATAACCTAAAATGATCGTGCACTTGGATTTTGACCGAATGAAGCTATAACGGATCATTTGTTTCCTGTACAACCTGTTACCGCGAGTAACATAATCTTTGTATATATCGTTCAACCTTAGGTCATAAATACACGTTAGCAACTGGGTCATAATACAGGGTGATTTATGAAGAACTGACATGTTTCTTTCTTTAATTATTCGGTTCGAAATTCACTCAATGCCCTAATTTTAGCACCAGATTAAGCAAAATGCTCTGGAGTTTCAATTGCCTGTCACTAGATGCGCAGATGCTCATGTTTTATTTGTAATTGTTAGTTTTATCGTCGTCAACTTTTTTGAGATTTTATTTTAGTCAACGTGAAAATGGAGTACTCATTAAATGAACGACTCTTTCTTGTAAAGCAATACTGGATTACGAATTCAATTACAGTTACCCAAAGGGTATACCAGAGAGAATTTGGTGTTTGGAATCCTCCCCAAAGAAACACAATACTGGGACTGGTAAACAAATTGGGAACAACTGGACCTCTGGTGAGTAAAAAAATCATTAAGACGTTTGTCGCAGGAGACAGCGAACAGCTACTCAATGTATCAGAGAGCTGTGAAAAGAGCAGGCCTAAAGCCGTATAGGATTACAGTTGTCCATCAGTTACAGGAACCAGATAAGGGTAGACGACTAAATTATTGCCATTAGTTTCAGACGTTCATTGTGCAAAATCCTGCCATATTGTCCATGATATGGTTCCATTTATACGGCTATGTACCTATGCACACGGTTAAAATCGGAGTATGGAGCGCAATATCCGCACAGAGAATAGTGGGACCAATTTGTTTTTAAATAATGCGAACACTGCAGAGTACTGACGCATTTTCATGGAGTTTGCTGAGCAAATAGACGATGTAGAACTGAGTCAAGGATATTTTCAGCAGGACGGCGTTCCTACCATACGTCAAATGAATGCATGGCACTAATTGCAAGTTTCTTTGACGACCGGATAATTTCCAAGAACTGTGGCCACCGAGATCTCCAGATTTGTCATCGCCAGACTGCTTTCTATGGGGTTACTTAAAAGACATGGTTTATGCCACACGTCCCCAGACATTGGGCGATCTGAGTAGGTTAGTTTGAGACCTTCTATATCAATTTATGGCTTTTTAATTGGCTTAATTGATTTAAATTGGTTGTAATTGGTGTTTCATGTAACTCCGACCTAAGTACATGATACTTTCTATATCAATTTATGGCTTTTTAATTGGTTCACTTGGTTCATTTGGTCTTTCATGTAAGGCCGACCTAAAGCACATGGGGTTTCTGTATCAATTTATGGCTTTTTAATTGGTTCGCTTGGTTCAATTGGTCTTTCAGGCAAAGGGGACCTTAAGTGCATGAGCATATTCCTCCTCTGTGACACCATCGAGAAGCTCCAAGAAATGTAAGTCCGACCTAAGTACATGATACCTTCTGGATCAATTTATGGCTTTTTAATTGGTTCACTTGGTTCATTTGGTCTTTCATGTAAGCCCGACCCAAGTAGCATGTATGTTCTGGATCAATTTATGGCTTTTTAATTGTTTCACTTGGTTCAATTGGTCTTTCATGTAAGCCCGACCCAAGTAGCGTGTATTTTCTGGATCAATTTATGGCTTTTTAATTGGTTCACTTGGTTCAATTGGTCTTTCAGGCAAAGGGGACCTATAGTGCATGAGTCTTCTGGATATATTAATGGTTACTGCTGGAGTTGGTAATTGCGAGGGTCGCTTACATGTCCACGTGTTGACATTTACTTGAAGAAGAAGCATTTAAAGGTCCCCCTCCTCCTCGGCTTTGGGTGGGAGGAGGTAATCAAAATAATGTCTGCATTTCCAGTCAGCTATGAGACATGATTCACCCGCTATAAAGTACACAGCGTTAATTCTAATCATATACATCAAATAAAAAAATACAAGTTTCAATTTTTGTGGCGAACGAGTGAAAACCTTTTAAAAATCAAAAAGGTTTAATTTTCACCATCCTACCGAGACTTGTTGCTTTCTACGACATGAATAACATGCTACTTAAAACCGTGTATGTATACAGGGAGGTCTCCCTCCACGTCAGTTTAAAAGACGATCGCCTGACTATTCTGTCTGGAGATTCAATTATTGAGGTATAGTGTATCCCGAAAGAACGTTCACCCTACTATGGATAAAGAGTACATGGTTATCAAAAATATGTATGTGTTGAGTATCTGTTGCAAGCACCTCTACCTCCCATGAGTTAGCGTTTAGAGGTTATGATAATATATCGCACCTCTCTCTCTCATGCACACACATACACACACATATCCACTCATAATCAGGCTTAACACGCTACAGTATAGCAATTTTTGAGACAGACAGTCATCTATAATGGCCGGGTAATTAAGGCTATTGACTCACCCTTCGAATAAGGGGGCATCTATTCACGGTATTGATTTTTTCCCTCTCATATAAGGACTCCCACACCATTGTAAAAGTTCGCTTCATCTACGCTAGATGCCATAAGGTTACAGAACTAACATTTCTAATTCATATCTGGCACTATAGAGGCCGACAGAATCCGATTCGCTATTGATTTTTTCATTAAAACTACATGAGATTCAAACACATTAGCTAATTACAGTGTTACAAGCTGTATGTACAGTGAAATAAAAACGAATCGCATTTAAAAAAAATTCTCATATGTTACACTCACATGACTTTCTCTACTCTTGTACAAACTTTTTCTTACAAATGCTTATTCTGCTTGATTTTACTAGCTGCAATAGGAATACGGTAGGCTTTAAGCATTAGTCAAATATTTTAAGAGCGGTTGCCAAGTGATGCAATCCATTCTCTTTACATGCCTAAGACATAAAAAAATGAATAACGAATTCGAGAAAAAATATAATTATTGGGGAATTTAAGGGAATAACAAGCAATATCTCGAAAATATTTCTCAATAAAACAGGGGGGCCTCAAAACATAAATATCCGGTGAAGTTTCGTTATCGAATTTTCGCGTGGAATACAATACTTCCCTTACTTACTCTACATAGTAGAGAAATTTAAAATACTTAGTTATAACAACGGGAAAGATGTCTTATATCTTTTTCCCCACGAGGTGTATGATTCATACAAGGTAATTGAACAATGTCTTGTTATTTAATTAACAGTACACCAAAAGGCAGACCATCTTTTACAGAATAACTTAAGTCATTTCCGGAACACGTGTATGCTTTTTAGAAAGAAATATCTAAATGATACCTTCATTCTAATGTAGGTTCAAAGGCATTAGTGGATTGATCATTTCCTGCATTATTTCAACAAGAGCACATAAAAAATATATTACGTAAAGATGATTCAGCGTTCGATTTCATACTGAACTAAAGCTTGAAACAAATATTCAGTTTTCAGAACGCTAAAGTACGATTGAAAAGGAATATATACGTTAAATCAACTTCCATTTCCACGTAACGGATTACGACAAAACTAGAAGAGAAAGACAAAAGTAGACTAGAAAATGAGAAAGCAAGCGCAAATAGTAGTAGTTATTTGGGGACTTTAGCTACTTTCAACTGCAACTTATTTTAACTCAAGCAACCTTAAGACAGGTCTTCTATTAGCTAATTTTATAATTAAATAAAACAATTAATGTTTGAAAATACTTCATTAACATACTAATTAACAAAAATTAACTTAACTCTGAATTTTTCGTTGAAACTCTGTAATCTGCTATAAAATAGCTTGCATAATATATAAAAAATACTCTTACGACATACAAAAAGCTTAACATACTTAAAGCTTAACCTCGAATGTCAACAACTGAAAAAAAAATTGAAAAGCGGTAATATGCCAGAAAATGGAGTATAGAATATAGGGAAATTATCCTTTTCTTCATTCATCAAGTTTACATGCCTAAATGATTATTTCCAGACAAGACGCCAGTGAAGAAGAAATACCAGTTCAGCGCCTGCGCTGGTATTATTATCTACTTACTGGGAGGTATATCAACGGTCTCCACTTCAACTCCAGACATGGTCAAACTTTAATGTTTAAAACACTTCTGAGCTATGGCACTTAGACATGCTTGACAAGTGCATTAAATTTTACAGCACTAATTGGAATGTTCCGAATAACTAGGCAAGTGTCCCTATGATTTGTATCTCGGAATGGTAAAACATAAATGTTTAACTGCTAAACAACTGTGATACTCGCGTGGGATAATAATAATCCTACAGCATTATATGGATATATTGGAGGGGGTTCTCAGGTATACGAGATCCAGATCGAGTTTTATCTTCGTTCTTTCTCTCTTTCTTGATGTCCATACATACATACAGACATATCCACACACATACAGACATACACACAGCCAAACACCTCCCCAAAACACACTGCCAGGTACGAAGACTTACGAATATATCCGAACATACACATACATACCGACTCATTCACGCAGATAAATACTCACAAACAAGCAGACTCAGAGATATACATACACACACATATACTTCCAAACATCAGGAATGAGCGAAGACCTTCGAGCACACTCGAATACATGTACAGGCAATATACACACAGGAACATACCAAACACCAACAGAGAGAGACGCTCTTACCTATAAGCATGGGGGGGGGGCTCTGTTATAATATAGCTTCATATATGAGAGGCTCTGTCTTTAGATGATTGTATTGATTAATGTAGCGTTGAAGATGACGGGAATTGCGGGATTAGGGAGCTATGGTATTAATGGAGTTATGTGGTGGCGGTGGCGAATGTATAGAGTTACGGTGCTGATGGAGGCACGCGATGGTCATGGACGTATAAGTTAATGTACTTGTAAGTGTGAAGGATTATTTGTGATGGTGGTGATAGGAGGCGATGAGGATGGTTATATTGTCGGGAAGGCTTTTGGAAATGATGGCGGTGATGAGAGGTGGTGTTCATTGTTTCGCTGATGCTGATTCTTTTTTTGTGTGTAGAAGGGCACACATTCATTACGAAGAAATACACTAACACTGTAAAACATACCGAATTGTTGCGAGTAGCACAAAACTTTTATCAGTGTATAAAATGGTTTCAATGTCCTTACAACATCTTAGAATACTTATAAAGCTGCAAACGGTATCGAATTCCTTTTAAAGTGTTCAAAGTTCTCGATTTACGAGAACATTTAAGTGATGCATGGATCCAATGAAGCTAGGACAGGCTCTCCATTCAGCATATAAGAGACTTCACCTAGATTAGGCTAGGAGCGGTAAAGCCAAGATAGCGTATATTGTGTAAAGCCACTTTAGGTTAGACTGGTTGAGGTCATGATAGGGGTCACAGATAATTAGAGGACGGGCTAGTTTATAGCTTTAAGTTATGATCGCTTGAATAGATGATGGGGGCTACTGACTAAGATTGAGACACGTTAACATGCACGTCATCGAGCTAGGCTAGCTAATAGCAGCCTGGACGTGAATCCTGCTTATACTATCTTAGGATAGGTTAGGATATTCAGTGCTAGCTAAGGACTGGCTTGTTGGACAGATTATAAGAAATGGTATCATATTGGGCTAGATAATTACTGGGCAGAATACATAACGCTAGGATAGTCTGGGAACAGGTAGTTAGGCTCGCACGATTGTCCGAGTTTGAAGAACAGGCTAGCATAGAATGTCTTAGGAATGGATTCGTCATGATTGTTATGGTTGGCTGCGTTTCACGGTTAAGTTATTTACGTTAGTGGTTACGTTTACTGGTTACGTTGGTTACGTTTAGTGGTTACGTTGGTTACGTTTAGTGGTTACGTTGGTTACGTTTACTGGTTACGTTTACTGGTTACGTTGGTTACGTTTACTGGTTACGTTGGTTACGTTTACTGGTTACGTTGGTTACGTTTTGGCTAGGTTGGACGATGCCAAGATAGATAATGAAAGGATCTTTCAGAGCAGGTAAGGCAGGGATAGATTGGCTTAGGTTGGTCGCTTGTGGCTAGGTTAGACTACTCCAAAATATCTAAAACTAACCAATTCAGGGATTGTGCCTATCGGTCTCACATGTTAACTACTTAACATATAGAAGCTTACAAAATTTAGAAAAAAGGACTGAAAGTATATATATTTGTTCTAATAATGGATAAGAAATGCTCATAAAGTATCAAAATCAGTGGAAAATACATTAACTCTTGAAATTAGAATAAATACTTGCTTTAATGCACTGACTTACAAATGAAATTCCACTCTCCATATTACAATAGCATCCTAAAAGCATGTCACAATACCTCATTCACATCTTAAAATACACTGAAAGAGGCTCAAATTCTCTTACCAGAAACTTTGAAAATAGCTGCAGCGCGCCTAAAGAACCCTCAGAATACTGTAAAGATCTGAGGCAATATCATGAACATAACAGCTCCTACTTATAAAACCGTTCATAATTTTCCAAAAACCTGTGTCTAATAGCTCATAAACGCCAGCTAAATGCTCTACAGTTCCTATTCCAGTGGCTAAAATGCAAGCAAACATTTCTAAAAATACACTACAATGCCTGTTACAGGATGAAAAATATATTCGAAATACCTACATCAATCCCTCCGTCTGTATTTTGAAAGATACTTTAAAAAAACATCATAAAGCATATTCAAAATGTTCTGAAAATCTTAAAAAAGATGCATCAATATCCTGAAAATGAATGCTACTACTTTAAGAAACATCTAAAATTCCCATTCAAGTATATCGGGATGTCCTTAAAGCCTGTACTCATATCTAATTCCATAGACTGGAATACCTTTAAAGAGTCACAAACACTCCTAGCACGAGCTTTGAAAACGTCTTGAAAATTGTCACAATACCTTAAAAGAGCATAAAATGGCTACACATAATCTAAAAAACCCAGTAATTCTAAAAGCCCTTCAGGACACTCTAATGACATAAAAATACACGCTACACTTCTAAAAAGCCATTCAGGATCAGAACCATAAACAATACACATAAAAGTGTCAAGAGCATCTAAATACACTGTAAAACACGTCAAAATGCTAAAAAAGACCCTTAACGATAGCATGAAATACATGGCGTAATTTCTAAAACCCTCGCACATAAATAGTTCACTGACAATACCATGAAGATAACTGCACCTCACTGTAAAAGAGTATCCTAGTGACCTATACAATACAGCTAAAATACCTGCCACTATTTATAAAACCCATCAGCATACTCCAAAGACTTGGACTGGTCTAATTAAATACATTCTCTTGTCTATAGAACCATCAGACTAGGCTTAAATGCTCAAAATATATGTATTAAACCTAAAATACACAAAGGATAAAATCTAAACATCAGGCTTTATTATGAATAGGGGCAGAGGCTAGAAAGGCAAATCAAAAGAAACACTTAAGTCAATGGTGAAAATATCTTTATTGAGAATTATTATTATTTGATTTTACATTAAGCAAACACTAGAGCATTGAACAGAAGCAAACAAAATTTTAACACACTCATTCATTCAAATGCGAAAGCTCTTTATTATACAGAGTTCAGTCTCAATCATGCTATAATCCCAGTGCTCTTCAATACTTGGATGATCTTATTAATCTCAATAGAAAAGTCGTTTTTACCAGCTTCATGCGACATCATTAACAGTCTTAGCTGGTGTACTAAGTCATTAGGATCTGTACAGGGATATAAAATCTCGATATTCGCATTGGATACATCACCCACACTGGACGAGTTAACACTAAAATGTTTATTTTCACTCAGGTGATTATTCAGAGTTTCATCATCCAAAGACACTGCTCTTCTCACATCTAACATCCCTGGTCTTGAAGAGATTTCAGTAGCACTCAGGGGTGATCCAAGCGCTTCACAGCTTAACTCTAACATCCCTGGCCTTGAATAGATTTCAGCATCACTTACGGGAGTTCTAAGTATTGCACACTTCAATGATTCATTACTACATCTTTGCCGGTGTTGTTTAAGTCTTGAAATAGATCTGTTTTTTAAAATCCTACTGCACATACGACACTTGACAGAACGACTCTTCTCATGGGTAATATAGGAAAAATGAAGCTTTACGTAAGCTGGCTGTATTTGAATGTCAATAAGGGAATCCATGCTTGTTCTAGAATATCATATACTGTATATGATTTCGAAGCTGCAGCCGCATATGTCATCAGGAGACTGTAGAATTATTTGCTTATTTCCTAATTTTATCGGTAATCTCACATCATTGATAACCATAAACCTTACAGTCAAGTTATATAAGAAACGGGACTATGACAGAATTCCACATTAATTGCAGCTACTCCATTAATTACGTAAGCTCACCATGCATGAAATGAAGTCTACCCTTACTTGTAATATTGGAGGATATATGACGCAACCTCATTGAATATGTTAGCACTCGAATATGCAATGTTTCAAGGCTAGAAGGTCACCCATACAGATCTTCCTATGAAGAAGCATACTACAGGGAAAGTGAGCAGTACACAAGTTGAATATTTCGAGACATGCTGAGGTCCCTAACGTTTCCAGGCTATAACATCTCACTTTACAAGTCCCCAATGTAACGACTCATTCCACATAGCAAGAGGAGAGGAGAGTCAACGAGGATCAACCAAGCATTTAGAAGGTATGGAAATACTTTGACTACATTTAGAAGGTATGGAAATACTTTGACTACATTTAGAAGGTATGGAAATACTTTGACTACATTTAGAAGGTATGGAAATACTTTGACTACATTTAGAAGCTATGGAAATACTTTGACTACATTTAGAAGGTATGGAAATACTTTGACTACATTTAGAAGGTATGGAAATACTTTGACTACATTTAGAAGGTATGGAAATACTTTGACTACATTTAGAAGCTATGGAAATACTTTGACTACATTTAGAAGCTATGGAAATACTTTGACTACATTTAGAAGGTATGGAAATACTTTGACTACATTTAGAAGGTATGGAAATACTTTGACTACATTTAGAAGGTATGGAAATACATTGACTACATTTAGAAGGTATGGAAATACATTGACTACGTTTAGAAGGTATGGAAATACTTTGACCACATTTAGAAGGTATGGAAATACATTGACTACATTTAGAAGGTATGGAAATACATTGACTACATTTAGAAGGTATGGAAATACATTGACTACATTTAGAAGGTATGGAAATACTTTGACCACATTTAGAAGGTATGGAAATACTTTGACTACATTTAGAAGCTATGGAAATACTTTGACTACATTTAGAAGGTATGGAAATACTTTGACTACATTTAGAAGGTATGGAAATACTTTGACTACATTTAGAAGGTATGGAAATACTTTGACTACATTTAGAAGCTATGGAAATACTTTGACTACATTTAAAAGCTATGGAAATACTTTGACTACATTTAGAAGGTATGGAAATACTTTGACTACATTTAGAAGGTATGGAAATACTTTGACTACATTTAGAAGGTATGGAAATACATTGACTACATTTAGAAGGTATGGAAATACATTGACTACATTTAGAAGGTATGGAAATACTTTGACCACATTTAGAAGGTATGGAAATATATTGGTTACATTTACAAGGTATGGGAATATTTTGGTTACTTTGGTAGGTATATGGTATTATCTTATTACATTTAAGGACTTCACAAAATGCTCGGTTGATCCTCGTTGACTCTCCTCTCCTCTTGCTATGTGGAATGAGTCGTTACATTGGGGACTTGTAAAGTGAGATGTTATAGCCTGGAAACGTTAGGGACCTCAGCATGTCTCGAAATATTCAACTTGTGTACTGCTCACTTTCCCTGTAGTATGCTTCTTCATAGGAAGATCTGTATGGGTGACCTTCTAGCCTTGAAACAATGCATATTCGAGTGCTAACATATTCAATGAGGTTGCGTCATATATCCTCCAATATTACAAGTAAGGGTAGACTTCATTTCATGCATGGTGAGCTTACGTAATTAATGGAGTAGCTGCAATTAATGTGGAATTCTGTCATAGTCCCGTTTCTTATATAACTTGACTGTAAGGTTTATGGTTATCAATGATGTGAGATTACCGATAAAATTAGGAAATAAGCAAATAATTCTACAGTCTCCTGATGACATATGCGGCTGCAGCTTCGAAATCATATACAGTATATGATATTCTAGAACAAGCATGGATTCCCTTATTGACATTCAAATACAGCCAGCTTACGAAAAGCTTCATTTTTCCTATATTACCCATGAGAAGAGTCGTTCTGTCAAGTGTCGTATGTGCAGTAGGATTTTAAAAAACAGATCTATTTCAAGACTTAAACAACACCGGCAAAGATGTAGTAATGAATCATTGAAGTGTGCAATACTTAGAACTCCCGTAAGTGATGCTGAAATCTATTCAAGGCCAGGGATGTTAGAGTTAAGCTGTGAAGCGCTTGGATCACCCCTGAGTGCTACTGAAATCTCTTCAAGACCAGGGATGTTAGATGTGAGAAGAGCAGTGTCTTTGGATGATGAAACTCTGAATAATCACCTGAGTGAAAATAAACATTTTAGTGTTAACTCGTCCAGTGTGGGTGATGTATCCAATGCGAATATCGAGATTTTATATCCCTGTACAGATCCTAATGACTTAGTACACCAGCTAAGACTGTTAATGATGTCGCATGAAGCTGGTAAAAACGACTTTTCTATTGAGATTAATAAGATCATCCAAGTATTGAAGAGCACTGGGATTATAGCATGATTGAGACTGAACTCTGTATAATAAAGAGCTTTCGCATTTGAATGAATGAGTGTGTTAAAATTTTGTTTGCTTCTGTTCAATGCTCTAGTGTTTGCTTAATGTAAAATCAAATAATAATAATTCTCAATAAAGATATTTTCACCATTGACTTAAGTGTTTCTTTTGATTTGCCTTTCTAGCCTCTGCCCCTATTCATAATAAAGCCTGATGTTTAGATTTTATCCTTTGTGTATTTTAGGTTTAATACATATATTTTGAGCATTTAAGCCTAGTCTGATGGTTCTATAGACAAGAGAATGTATTTAATTAGACCAGTCCAAGTCTTTGGAGTATGCTGATGGGTTTTATAAATAGTGGCAGGTATTTTAGCTGTATTGTATAGGTCACTAGGATACTCTTTTACAGTGAGGTGCAGTTATCTTCATGGTATTGTCAGTGAACTATTTATGTGCGAGGGTTTTAGAAATTACGCCATGTATTTCATGCTATCGTTAAGGGTCTTTTTTAGCATTTTGACGTGTTTTACAGTGTATTTAGATGCTCTTGACACTTTTATGTGTATTGTTTATGGTTCTGATCCTGAATGGCTTTTTAGAAGTGTAGCGTGTATTTTTATGTCATTAGAGTGTCCTGAAGGGCTTTTAGAATTACTGGGTTTTTTAGATTATGTGTAGCCATTTTATGCTCTTTTAAGGTATTGTGACAATTTTCAAGACGTTTTCAAAGCTCGTGCTAGGAGTGTTTGTGACTCTTTAAAGGTATTCCAGTCTATGGAATTAGATATGAGTACAGGCTTTAAGGACATCCCGATATACTTGAATGGGAATTTTAGATGTTTCTTAAAGTAGTAGCATTCATTTTCAGGATATTGATGCATCTTTTTTAAGATTTTCAGAACATTTTGAATATGCTTTATGATGTTTTTTTAAAGTATCTTTCAAAATACAGACGGAGGGATTGATGTAGGTATTTCGAATATATTTTTCATCCTGTAACAGGCATTGTAGTGTATTTTTAGAAATGTTTGCTTGCATTTTAGCCACTGGAATAGGAACTGTAGAGCATTTAGCTGGCGTTTATGAGCTATTAGACACAGGTTTTTGGAAAATTATGAACGGTTTTATAAGTAGGAGCTGTTATGTTCATGATATTGCCTCAGATCTTTACAGTATTCTGAGGGTTCTTTAGGCGCGCTGCAGCTATTTTCAAAGTTTCTGGTAAGAGAATTTGAGCCTCTTTCAGTGTATTTTAAGATGTGAATGAGGTATTGTGACATGCTTTTAGGATGCTATTGTAATATGGAGAGTGGAATTTCATTTGTAAGTCAGTGCATTAAAGCAAGTATTTATTCTAATTTCAAGAGTTAATGTATTTTCCACTGATTTTGATACTTTATGAGCATTTCTTATCCATTATTAGAACAAATATATATACTTTCAGTCCTTTTTTCTAAATTTTGTAAGCTTCTATATGTTAAGTAGTTAACATGTGAGACCGATAGGCACAATCCCTGAATTGGTTAGTTTTAGATATTTTGGAGTAGTCTAACCTAGCCACAAGCGACCAACCTAAGCCAATCTATCCCTGCCTTACCTGCTCTGAAAGATCCTTTCATTATCTATCTTGGCATCGTCCAACCTAGCCAAAACGTAACCAACGTAACCAGTAAACGTAACCAACGTAACCAGTAAACGTAACCAACGTAACCAGTAAACGTAACCAGTAAACGTAACCAACGTAACCACTAAACGTAACCAACGTAACCACTAAACGTAACCAACGTAACCAGTAAACGTAACCACTAACGTAAATAACTTAACCGTGAAACGCAGCCAACCATAACAATCATGACGAATCCATTCCTAAGACATTCTATGCTAGCCTGTTCTTCAAACTCGGACAATCGTGCGAGCCTAACTACCTGTTCCCAGACTATCCTAGCGTTATGTATTCTGCCCAGTAATTATCTAGCCCAATATGATACCATTTCTTATAATCTGTCCAACAAGCCAGTCCTTAGCTAGCACTGAATATCCTAACCTATCCTAAGATAGTATAAGCAGGATTCACGTCCAGGCTGCTATTAGCTAGCCTAGCTCGATGACGTGCATGTTAACGTGTCTCAATCTTAGTCAGTAGCCCCCATCATCTATTCAAGCGATCATAACTTAAAGCTATAAACTAGCCCGTCCTCTAATTATCTGTGACCCCTATCATGACCTCAACCAGTCTAACCTAAAGTGGCTTTACACAATATACGCTATCTTGGCTTTACCGCTCCTAGCCTAATCTAGGTGAAGTCTCTTATATGCTGAATGGAGAGCCTGTCCTAGCTTCATTGGATCCATGCATCACTTAAATGTTCTCGTAAATCGAGAACTTTGAACACTTTAAAAGGAATTCGATACCGTTTGCAGCTTTATAAGTATTCTAAGATGTTGTAAGGACATTGAAACCATTTTATACACTGATAAAAGTTTTGTGCTACTCGCAACAATTCGGTATGTTTTACAGTGTTAGTGTATTTCTTCGTAATGAATGTGTGCCCTTCTACACACAAAAAAAGAATCAGCATCAGCGAAACAATGAACACCACCTCTCATCACCGCCATCATTTCCAAAAGCCTTCCCGACAATATAACCATCCTCATCGCCTCCTATCACCACCATCACAAATAATCCTTCACACTTACAAGTACATTAACTTATACGTCCATGACCATCGCGTGCCTCCATCAGCACCGTAACTCTATACATTCGCCACCGCCACCACATAACTCCATTAATACCATAGCTCCCTAATCCCGCAATTCCCGTCATCTTCAACGCTACATTAATCAATACAATCATCTAAAGACAGAGCCTCTCATATATGAAGCTATATTATAACAGAGCCCCCCCCCCATGCTTATAGGTAAGAGCGTCTCTCTCTGTTGGTGTTTGGTATGTTCCTGTGTGTATATTGCCTGTACATGTATTCGAGTGTGCTCGAAGGTCTTCGCTCATTCCTGATGTTTGGAAGTATATGTGTGTGTATGTATATCTCTGAGTCTGCTTGTTTGTGAGTATTTATCTGCGTGAATGAGTCGGTATGTATGTGTATGTTCGGATATATTCGTAAGTCTTCGTACCTGGCAGTGTGTTTTGGGGAGGTGTTTGGCTGTGTGTATGTCTGTATGTGTGTGGATATGTCTGTATGTATGTATGGACATCAAGAAAGAGAGAAAGAACGAAGATAAAACTCGATCTGGATCTCGTATACCTGAGAACCCCCTCCAATATATCCATATAATGCTGTAGGATTATTATTATCCCACGCGAGTATCACAGTTGTTTAGCAGTTAAACATTTATGTTTTACCATTCCGAGATACAAATCATAGGGACACTTGCCTAGTTATTCGGAACATTCCAATTAGTGCTGTAAAATTTAATGCACTTGTCAAGCATGTCTAAGTGCCATAGCTCAGAAGTGTTTTAAACATTAAAGTTTGACCATGTCTGGAGTTGAAGTGGAGACCGTTGATATACCTCCCAGTAAGTAGATAATAATACCAGCGCAGGCGCTGAACTGGTATTTCTTCTTCACTGGCGTCTTGTCTGGAAATAATCATTTAGGCATGTAAACTTGATGAATGAAGAAAAGGATAATTTCCCTATATTCTATACTCCATTTTCTGGCATATTACCGCTTTTCAATTTTTTTTTCAGTTGTTGACATTCGAGGTTAAGCTTTAAGTATGTTAAGCTTTTTGTATGTCGTAAGAGTATTTTTTATATATTATGCAAGCTATTTTATAGCAGATTACAGAGTTTCAACGAAAAATTCAGAGTTAAGTTAATTTTTGTTAATTAGTATGTTAATGAAGTATTTTCAAACATTAATTGTTTTATTTAATTATAAAATTAGCTAATAGAAGACCTGTCTTAAGGTTGCTTGAGTTAAAATAAGTTGCAGTTGAAAGTAGCTAAAGTCCCCAAATAACTACTACTATTTGCGCTTGCTTTCTCATTTTCTAGTCTACTTTTGTCTTTCTCTTCTAGTTTTGTCGTAATCCGTTACGTGGAAATGGAAGTTGATTTAACGTATATATTCCTTTTCAATCGTACTTTAGCGTTCTGAAAACTGAATATTTGTTTCAAGCTTTAGTTCAGTATGAAATCGAACGCTGAATCATCTTTACGTAATATATTTTTTATGTGCTCTTGTTGAAATAATGCAGGAAATGATCAATCCACTAATGCCTTTGAACCTACATTAGAATGAAGGTATCATTTAGATATTTCTTTCTAAAAAGCATACACGTGTTCCGGAAATGACTTAAGTTATTCTGTAAAAGATGGTCTGCCTTTTGGTGTACTGTTAATTAAATAACAAGACATTGTTCAATTACCTTGTATGAATCATACACCTCGTGGGGAAAAAGATATAAGACATCTTTCCCGTTGTTATAACTAAGTATTTTAAATTTCTCTACTATGTAGAGTAAGTAAGGGAAGTATTGTATTCCACGCGAAAATTCGATAACGAAACTTCACCGGATATTTATGTTTTGAGGCCCCCCTGTTTTATTGAGAAATATTTTCGAGATATTGCTTGTTATTCCCTTAAATTCCCCAATAATTATATTTTTTCTCGAATTCGTTATTCATTTTTTTATGTCTTAGGCATGTAAAGAGAATGGATTGCATCACTTGGCAACCGCTCTTAAAATATTTGACTAATGCTTAAAGCCTACCGTATTCCTATTGCAGCTAGTAAAATCAAGCAGAATAAGCATTTGTAAGAAAAAGTTTGTACAAGAGTAGAGAAAGTCATGTGAGTGTAACATATGAGAATTTTTTTTAAATGCGATTCGTTTTTATTTCACTGTACATACAGCTTGTAACACTGTAATTAGCTAATGTGTTTGAATCTCATGTAGTTTTAATGAAAAAATCAATAGCGAATCGGATTCTGTCGGCCTCTATAGTGCCAGATATGAATTAGAAATGTTAGTTCTGTAACCTTATGGCATCTAGCGTAGATGAAGCGAACTTTTACAATGGTGTGGGAGTCCTTATATGAGAGGGAAAAAATCAATACCGTGAATAGATGCCCCCTTATTCGAAGGGTGAGTCAATAGCCTTAATTACCCGGCCATTATAGATGACTGTCTGTCTCAAAAATTGCTATACTGTAGCGTGTTAAGCCTGATTATGAGTGGATATGTGTGTGTATGTGTGTGCATGAGAGAGAGAGGTGCGATATATTATCATAACCTCTAAACGCTAACTCATGGGAGGTAGAGGTGCTTGCAACAGATACTCAACACATACATATTTTTGATAACCATGTACTCTTTATCCATAGTAGGGTGAACGTTCTTTCGGGATACACTATACCTCAATAATTGAATCTCCAGACAGAATAGTCAGGCGATCGTCTTTTAAACTGACGTGGAGGGAGACCTCCCTGTATACATACACGGTTTTAAGTAGCATGTTATTCATGTCGTAGAAAGCAACAAGTCTCGGTAGGATGGTGAAAATTAAACCTTTTTGATTTTTAAAAGGTTTTCACTCGTTCGCCACAAAAATTGAAACTTGTATTTTTTTATTTGATGTATATGATTAGAATTAACGCTGTGTACTTTATAGCGGGTGAATCATGTCTCATAGCTGACTGGAAATGCAGACATTATTTTGATTACCTCCTCCCACCCAAAGCCGAGGAGGAGGGGGACCTTTAAATGCTTCTTCTTCAAGTAAATGTCAACACGTGGACATGTAAGCGACCCTCGCAATTACCAACTCCAGCAGTAACCATTAATATATCCAGAAGACTCATGCACTATAGGTCCCCTTTGCCTGAAAGACCAATTGAACCAAGTGAACCAATTAAAAAGCCATAAATTGATCCAGAAAATACACGCTACTTGGGTCGGGCTTACATGAAAGACCAATTGAACCAAGTGAAACAATTAAAAAGCCATAAATTGATCCAGAACATACATGCTACTTGGGTCGGGCTTACATGAAAGACCAAATGAACCAAGTGAACCAATTAAAAAGCCATAAATTGATCCAGAAGGTATCATGTACTTAGGTCGGACTTACATTTCTTGGAGCTTCTCGATGGTGTCACAGAGGAGGAATATGCTCATGCACTTAAGGTCCCCTTTGCCTGAAAGACCAATTGAACCAAGCGAACCAATTAAAAAGCCATAAATTGATACAGAAACCCCATGTGCTTTAGGTCGGCCTTACATGAAAGACCAAATGAACCAAGTGAACCAATTAAAAAGCCATAAATTGATATAGAAGGTATCATGTACTTAGGTCGGAGTTACATGAAACACCAATTACAACCAATTTAAATCAATTAAGCCAATTAAAAAGCCATAAATTGATATAGAAGGTCTCAAACTAACCTACTGATCTGAAGCACAACATTACACCAGACACTCAAGCTAATGACAACAGAGTCCTCCAACGAGTAAGGAGTAACATTGAACGACGTGTTGAGTTGTGCCTTATGCAGGATGGAGGACATTTTCAACATTTGCTATAGAGGTAAATAATCTCCCAATATTCCTCTGCATTTCAGGTATAATAAGTTGTCGCTAGCATAATTCGTTTTGAAACAATTAAAGAAGTAAGTGTGTCAGTTCTTCATAAATCACCCATAAATTTTAAAGAGAGAGAGAGTATGTGTGTGTGTGTGCGCGCGTGCGTGCGCGTGCGTGCGTGCGTGTGCGTGTGCGTGTGTGTATTTGTTGGAGATGACATTTCAGAACTGTTGGTATTCTCATACCCATGTATTATTTCTTTTTCGCCGTTACAGGTGTCGTCCTCTGTGGCATAGTGGTTACCGTGCTAGCCTCTAGTTCCCGAGGTCGCGGGTTCAAACCCGGCGGAAGGCGATGAATTTTTTTGGGGGGGGTAAAATTCCTGAACCATGTCTTCCTTCGGAAGAGAAGTAAGCCGGGTGGTCACGTGTCTTAGATTTACGGCATGTAAAAGAACCTCTAGCCTGAGAAAGACCGATCTTTCATGCCCAATATAGAATGGGACCCTAAGGACCATAATAGTTAAAGAGCGTCCATACATAAAGGAATCGCCCTTAAATTTATAATCACTATTCCTATCCAAGGTGTCTGTATTTATTACTTTCTCTACTACGTATAGTAAGTAGGGGAAGTATTGCATTCCACCCATAAATTCAATACCAGGATTCACCGGAAATACCCGTTTTGAGGCCTCCTGAATCCAAAAAGTATTTTTGGAGACACGGCTGTGTGTGTGTGTCTGTCTGTGAACAGCATAACTCAGAAATGGACAGTCGGATAAACACCAAACTTAGTATTTAGGTTCAGTATCTTCCAGAGATGCGACACGAAGGTTTTCAAGAAAATCCCCCCACCCCAGATTACCCTTTACTGGGAACAATTTTCGAAAATTTTAATTTCTCAAAAATGGCACTAACGATTTTGATTAAAATATCATATATTTAAGATATTTTCATGACAAATAAAATGTATAACTTGAATTTTCTGGTAATGTCTCCAAAAGTATTCTTCATTGTGAACGACTTTTGCATAACTGGTAAACCATAAGAGATAACAAAATTGTACTGCACAAAACATGTAGATCGCTTTAAAATACACAATTTATATTATATACATTTGTTTTTTTGAGTGAGGCCATTTTCAAGATATTGCTTGTTATTCCCTTAAATTTTCCAATACTTATACTTTTTCTCAAATGGAAATTCGTTATTCATGTTTTTGTCCTGGTAATGCAAAGAGAGTGGAATACTCCACATAGCAACCACCTCTTAAAATATTTGGCTATCGCTTAAAGGCTAGCAATTCCCCTTGCATCTATAAGAAATTAGCAATAAGATTGACATCTCGATATCTCGATTAATATGAAGCATATAGAGAATAATCGTTTGTAAAAATGGTTTGTACAAGAGTAGAGAAACTGTGTTATGTATTTTAATGCGATCTACATTTTGTCACGCCGCAGTTTCATCACATTCACAGGATTAATTGGCTTCAGGTTACTCATGTCTATCGTCACTACGTGCACTGCACTCCCGAACACCACAATTGTCTGTACAGCCACGACGGAGCGAGGCTGGTACGCAGACATTCCGATGTCGCTAATGGTCACTCACGTAGTTTTACAGATGAATGGCATTAATAATTATTTGAACTAGTGGAACTTATATTTTAAACACACTTCCAGTCGGATTTAGCCGTTCGAGCTGGGGTATATCCCTTGTTAAGTATATGAATTGGTTAAGATATAATAACACGTGTTATAATAGCCAAATGCTCATTCAGATGGATAAACTCCTACATAACAATAAACAACGTACTGACCATCTGTATATACAAAGTGTTTGGATGAATCTGCGAAAAAAAACGTTGAGATGTGATGGGTAGTGTCAAACGGAAAATACATAGCTTGTAAACCCATATCCGGCGACGCTCAAGCTGCATAGCCTTGAAGATACCCACGACCATTACTGAATTAGTTCTTTCTCTCTCCCTCGTTTGCAGGATAGGATACTGGAACCAGGTAATAACTAGAGACATACAAAATAGAAGACGAAAACCCAAAATATTATTAAATATATATTTTAAAGCAATGCCATCCTATACTTTAAGCAGCTAGTTTAAGTTTTATCGGAACTAGCACATTTTAATGGAAATCAGACTTACCAATTTAACGTTTATTAGAAAACTTTCCCAGCTCTAAATTTTCAAATTTAAACTATACACGTTACAGAACATTTTATAAAAAGAATATTTTCCCCAGTGCAGTCACAATAACATGAAAGCTCTGAGCAAGGGTTACAATGGCCGAAGCGGGGAACGAGACTCTGATTGGATTCCGAGCAATGAAATGCTGTAGATGGTTACAGAAGAAATAAGATGGTCGCGTGTTGATCCGGCCCTGGATTATTAAACTGGAAGGACGTTGGCCTCCTTGGGGAGAAAGAATGAGAAGCGAAAAGTACTTGGGGACCTGTCACAAGACTTCTATTGGAAACTATACAGTCAGGTTGAATCTTGGAAAACCACGCTCATCTGGGACTGGGACCAGATATTTGAAAGAAGTAAAATTGTTCGTCTTGAGACAGTTTAGGGGGCTCGCAGTTTCATTTTATGGGAAATCGAAATTGTCTGAAGGCATGCGCCCCGAGGTCCTCTTTAGAATTACAATGAAATTAAGGAGATAAATGAAATCATTGAAAATATTTAAGGGCCAATGTTAAATCTGGTGAACTCATGACCCAATACCTCAGAAACTATTTCGGATATCAAGTTGAATTTCTTAAAGGATGTAAATGCATACCTTCTAAGTTCGTTGCTCTACCATTATGTATTCTTTAGTATAAAGGGTAGTAAATTAAGAAAATTATCCTATCCTCGGATTAAACTTTAATAACAATTAATTTTTCAAGAATCCTGTTTGGAAAAATGTGTGTTTATGTTATGTATTCCACCTCGCTGAATCCAGATATGTTAATCAGATTTTTCTAAAATGTACATTTTTGGGGAAGGTACCTAATTAGAAAAGTTCATTTTTGGTAAGCTTTACTGGCAATTTATCTTTATGATTTTTGTTAATTTACAAATGATAATTTCGATCATTGATTTAACCCTTAAATAGGATTATAAATGTTTCATAACGGTATGTAGATGAGTACCTTGACATTGCAATGGAACTTGGAAAGCGTGATCCTCGTAGTCTGACTGTTAACAGAAAGGTAGCGTATTCTCTCTTCCCATAAACAGGTTCGTCCTGTCTATCGAGCGAAGAATAAACGCCTTAGTCTTTAGATTGCGATGGTTTTACTTATAATGTTTGTTTACATCATGTGTTGAAGCCATCTTGTGACGTCATTCATTTGTTCGGTTTGTAGCTCCATCTTGTGTTAGCAATTTGCATCAGTGTTAGTGTTCGAAAGAATGCGACTGTTATTTGATTTAAATTTTGTTTACTGTACTCCGGCTAGCTATTATCTCTCGGTCGAACATATCTCTTGGTCAGGGTTGTGTAAACGGAGAGGAATCTTTTATCCAAAAATTACACTGATGAAGAAATTGGTTTTACACATTTATTGTCGAACACGTTAACTATCACATTTATACATTGATCTTAACACTCGCCAAACTGAAACTGTTATAATAACTTCTTACTGATAATTCTTTTAATCCACGTACTTCAATCTTTTGTATAATTAACTTTACCATACTTTAGATCTTTCATAATTCTGCTGCGCGTAACTTGTGAATCTATATCCGATGTATCTCATACAAATATTTTGACAAACTGACGAACTGAAGACGACGTGTAGTGTACAAAGAATTTTGATGAACTAGCCCAACTGACGACGACGTGTAATGTGCTAAGATTTTCGATGAACTGGCCGCGATCTACCTCTGACTTGGCTTTATATACTCCTTCATCCAGATACGCCTAAAGATTATAACTGAACTACTATTGGCTAATAAAACGCGCCAACACTAGCGTCTATTTTAATATCCAATGAAAATTATGAATACATATGCTTTAGGGAGAAAATATTCCAGAAGGTTCTCAACGGAAAAAACGCGCCAACATTACGTAACTTCCTCGTTTCCAATAATGATAAACAGCTCACCCCCCTCGCTGCATTATTGCGCTATTATTGACAGTTTCAGTAAGGCATTAAAAACTTACTTCTCAGCAATAATTACAGTCAAGAAACATCTCAAATCAATGTCACATAAAAATGCATATTCATATTACAATCATTATTTACATTTAAGTAATTTGTGATACAAATTACTGCATCATATGCCCCACTAGAAACATAATTATAAATATTTACAACTTGTTTGGAAATTTTATAATTGGGTTTTTAGTCTCCTAAATCTTGGAACACACGCTATCACTTTCACTTAACACTTCACACGTATTTAACACACGACATATGTTTTTTTTTATCTCCCCACTACTTACTGGCTCTTGTTTAATGTGTTTTGACATTAATCTGACATTACAATTTTTTATAGCAAATACTGTACCCCAAATTATTTAATTACTGTTACAAAAAATGGTTTGCTTTCTTATATTGTTAACAAAAATTTATCAATTCAAGAATTTTTTTTAATTATTAAACATATTTACCAAAAATATTCACCCTCTACACAAATATATTTACATCTCTTAAATCTAGGCAATGTTTCACCTTTTCTGTTTGCTACATAAGTATTTGTTTTGTTTTTTTGTTTTTACCCATTTTTGTTATTTTGTACTTTATTTTAACAATACTCTTGGAATTGTATTTACGTACTTTTACTTTAATATCATATTAAGTTTCAATCTTTACATTCTTAATTTTCAAATACTGTTATAGTTACAAAAAAAATGTTATTTTTTTCTTTTAAATATTTATTTCTCCTTTTTTTTTAATTAAATTTCTGTTTTCTCAAATGACATATATATTTAGTTAACCCTCTTACGTTCCAATACATTTCTCTGCAAGTCATCTTTACCTATCCAGCATTTACTTTACATCTCATTGCTATTTACCTTCCTGGATCAAATTGTGTGTGGCTAAACATTACTCGTAGCTGTATCCTAACCTTCAAATTTTTGTTCATGAATAACCTCTTGTATTCATTTCAAATTTCATCACATGATAACATTTGAAAACAATCTAAAGTTTCCTGAACAATACATCTTTTAACAACTTTCATTTTCAATTCATCTGCTATCTTTTTAACTTGAGAATACTCTGACAAATCTGTACCAAACTGTACTGGACTGGAGTTTTCATTTTGAACATCTTGGTACAATTTATTTCTTTGCATTACTGTCTCATTCTGTATTTCTGATATCTTCCCTCTGAAATTAACCTGCGCCTGATTCACATCTACATTCATAACCTCTTTTATCTCTCTTAGCTCACTTGAAATGATACTCATTCTACTACCTAACTCTGTACATTCTACATCAACATGTTCATTTTTAGTATTAACCTCACTTTCTTTGTTACCTATTTCCCTGCTCATGTCTAGCATTTTCTTTGAAACTTCACCTATCTCACTTGCTATTACTTCCTCATTTTCATCTCTCATTTTTAGCATACTACTATCTAGCTTCATAACTTTCTTTTCAAATCCTTCTATTATTTTCCTATTTCTATTTTCTATATCTCCCATTATTTCCCTATTCCTTCTTTTCATATCTTCATTGATTTGATCTAATTTATGCCCTAATTTCTCAAAACTCTTACCAATATCTTCCCTTAATTGATCTCTAAAATTTCTCAGCATTTCCATCATTTCCATCATCATACTAGCATCAAAATTAACATTTCCTGCTGTTTTATTCTGACTTTCTGCACTAACATTTCCTCCATCAAATACTACATTGTTTAAGCTATTTTCTGTATCCTGTATTGAATTACAGCTAACTGTTACATTATCTCCCTCCATAATTGTTTCTTCAATATTATTAGTAGCCATTGTTTTTGATTTATAAAAAAAAATTACAATACTCTGACCTTTGTGATGCTGTCTGTTGCTGTTACTTTGATGTCCAGCTTCCTGCCCCTCTCTCCTAGGTTATATGTCGCTTCTGCGTTGTATTACGATGAATCTACGTCTTCTCGATGTCTTTGTGTCCACTCATCCGCGTCGTTTGTCTTTCCTCTAGTTGTTTCTGGAATCTTCGTCCTCTCGATGTTTTTGTAGTTGAATTCCCCTGTTGCCTTGTAATCTCGGAATTACGATGTCCAATCATCCGCGTAGTCTGTCGTCCCTTTTGTTGTTTCTGGAATCTGCGTCTTGTAGATCAATTCACTGCTCCATTCATTCCACATCCTGATTAATTCTGCTACATTCCTTGTTACTTTGCCCCACGTTCTGGGTGCCAATTTGTAGTAACTTTTTTGTATATGTATGTATTTGTTAGCCCCACGTTTGGGAGCCAATTTGTTGCGTTTTAAATGTTTATTTAACATTATTGTAGCCCCACGTTTGGGAGCCAATTTGTAACGGTATTACTTATAATGTTTGTTTACATCACGTGTGTTGAAGCCATCTTGTGACGTCATTCATTTGTTCGGTTTGTAGCTCCATCTTGTGTTAGCAATTTGCATCAGTGTTAGTGTTCGAAAGAATGCGACTGTTATTTGATTTAAATTTTGTTTACTGTACTGCGGCTAGCTATTATCTCTCGGTCGAACATATCTCTTGGTCAGGGTTGTGTAAACGGAAAGGAATCTTTTATCCAAAAATTACACTGATGAAGAAATTGGTTTTACACATTTATTGTCGAACACGTTAACTATCACATTTATACATTGATCTTAACACTCGCCAAACTGAAACTGTTATAATAACTTCTTACTGATAATTCTTTTAATCCACGTACTTCAATCTTTTGTATAATTAACTTTACCATACTTTAGATCTTTCATAATTCTGCTGCGCGTAACTTGTGAATCTATATCCGATGTATCTCATACAAATATTTTGACGAACTGACGTACTGAAGACGACGTGTAGTGTACAAAGAATTTTGATGAACTGGCCCAACTGACGACGACGTGTAATGTGCTAAGATTTTCGATGAACTGGCCGCGATCTACCTCTGACTTGGCTTTATATACTCCTTCATCCAGATACGCCTAAAGATTATAACTGAACTACTATTGGCTAATAAAACGCGCCAACATTAGCGTCTATTTTAATATCCAATGAAAATTATGAATACATATGCTTTAGGGAGAAAATGTTCCAGAAGGTTCTCAACGGAAAAAACGCGCCAACATTACGTAACTTCCTCGTTTCCAATAATGATAAACAGCTCACCCCCCCTCGCTGCATTATTGCGCTATTATTGACAGTTTCAGTAAGGCATTAAAAACTTACTTCTCAACAATAATTACAGTCAAGAAACATCTCAAATCAATGTCACATAAAAATGCATATTCATATTACAATCATTATTTACATTTAAGTAATTTGTGATACAAATTACTGCATCAAGATAAATTAATTTAGTGGAAGTGATACGTAAACATGGCCAGAAGTATACAACTGCGTTCTCTGTTGTAGAATATTTTACCACATGTAAATTATGCCAGATGTTTTGTAGGTACAGTGTTGATAAACTTTATTACATTTGTTGAGAAGCAATATTTATAAACCAGAAAATCCACTATCACCCATTGTAAGAAAAGCTTACGAACTTTATTTTGGCTGTAAGGTAGGAGACTAAAAAAAGTTTGGTCACCAAAATTTTATTATGGGTCATGTTCAAGAACTCTCACTGGATGGTTAGCATGTACGCACAAAACAATGTCTTTTGCAGTTTCGATGGTCTGGCTTGAACCTGGCAATCATTTGGACGATTGTTACTTCTTCATGGTCAATATCTTTGGCTTACCCACACAAAATCCAGCATCCCAACATTCTCTCAGCAATTAGACCTGTTTTTCATGATGAGTCGATGCCCGTGCCAGAATCACCTGAAAACTACATCCTAGATTCTGAGTCAGAAAAGGAGTTAGAGGAGAGGTCATCGCCAGAAGTAGCTCAAGTATGAGAAGCCGAGATTTCTCCGAGTCCGCCAATAATCATTCTCACATTATCTCTCAGGCTGAATTAAATGATCCTCAGTAATACCAAAGCTCAACTAGTAGCACCTCAGCTTCAGCAGTGAAACCTTCTACAAGATGACGTGAACGTGTCTTTTTATAGGAAGAGGCAGGCAATGCTTTCAAACTACTTTTTGATGGAAGGCGATCTGGTGTACTGCAGCGACGTTAATAGTTTAATGGAAGAACTTCAACTTGGTTATGTTCCTGAACAGTGGAGTCTCTTCATTGACTCACCTAAGACTAGTTTGAAGGCGGTTTGCTAAATAATCGTAACATACATCCGTCAATACCTCTCGCACAATCATATAAGATATTTTACATAAAATAAACTGCGAAGAACATCAATGACATATGTGCTGACCTTAAAGTTGTTGTATTGCTTTGGGGGCTACAACAGCGGTACGCCAGATTCAACTGCTTAATGTGTGAGTGGGATAGTTGCGCGAGGGACAAGCACTATACAGATTGTATCTTTATTGGTGTCATATAGTGGGGGACGTGTTCCTGACATCAAAACAGTAAAAAACGTTCATGTGTACATGGGTCTGAAAATCAACCGTTTCGTTGTATAGGTCAAACATGATGTACCCCATGAGTGAACAGGCGGATATGCACTACTCGTAGGGCCGTGCAGACGGTAATGCTCCACGAGCGTATTTGAGAGAAGTACTACGAATTTTGGGAGAACAAGAGCGGCACGAGGCGTTGAGCTTGAACGAGTAAGTGCTGTGGATGCAGACCCACCACAAAGCACAAGACTTATGGTTGTAAAGGAAAGAGTTAGTCATACGACTATCTGGAGAATTCTGTAAATCTTATGTACCCGTATCGCCTTCAACGTGTGTAAGGATTAAATCAGGCGGAGTGAGAGCCAAGAAGACCTTTCTGTCAACGCACGTTACAGCAGTGCGTTGTGTTTATCAATTTCCTAGCCTGTATCTTATTCACGGATGAGGCTGGGTTTACTCGCGACGGCATCTTCAATTTTCATAACACTCATAACCGGGAATTTGAAAATCCTAATGAAGTACGATAGGACAACCATCAACAGAGGTTTTCTCTCAAGGTTTGGAGTGGAATGATGCATTTTACTGGTCCCTACTACTTCCCTCCGCGTCTGAATGGACAAACCTATCTCCAGTTTCTCAGAAATGAGTTGCATCACTTAACTGATAATGCGCCTCTGGACATCATCCAACGAATATGTTTTTTACACGATGGTGCTACAGCTCATTTCAATGTGATAGTTCGTAAGTTTTTGATTGATCGATTTCCGCAAAGATGGATTGGTCGATGGAGACCCATTACATGGCCTGCTCGATCGCTTGATTTGAATCTAATGGATATCTTCGACAAGGGACATTTTGAAGTCCTTGGTTTATGCGACTCCTGTACGCGACGTTGACATTTCGAGAGGACGTATCCAAACTGGATTTGACCAAATACGAAACACACCAGTAATTTTTAACAGAGTACGCCAGAGCATGAAACGCAGGCTTATTGCATACATCGAAGCAAGAAGAAGCCACTTCGAGCAATTTTTGTAACTTTCGATTTTGTGTTGTAACTCTGAAATAAAAGATTTTCAGACCCATGTTCGTATGAACGTTTTTTTACTGTTTTGATATCAGGAATAGTCCGCCAAATATATGACACCAATAAAGATACATCCTGCATTAAAGACATTTACACAACAAATAAAACATGTATCTTGAATTTTCTGGGAATAGCCTGTTAAGTCCTCTTCATTTAAGGAAGAATTTTTTATAATCTTGTATAATCCTGTAAACATTAAGCTGGACGAAACGTACTACTCAGAAATGTAAATTCTTTAAAACACAATTTAATTCAAATAGTTTTTTTTTTACATAAGCCATTTCTGAGATATCCGTTGCTAATGCATCGAATCGTCCATTACTTGGTCATTCTCTCAAAGTTGTGTTAACATTCAGTTGTTTCTGGCGACTGCATGGAAACAGTATGGAATTTTAAGGCCAGCGTATGGCGTCCAGTTCTTACACACATTTGACTATCACTGTTCTCTTTGCATCTATAAAGAAATGTGTACTGTAGCTATTTCTGCAAAGATTTATCTCGATTAAAATGTAGTAGATTAAAAATAAGCTTTATAAGAATGATTTGTATACCCACTAATAAACCTTGGAAGGTAGAGAAAGTCATTTGAATTTATATCATAAATTTTTTTAGTATTGTATGAAAAACACTTATGCATTCTAACGACATTCATTAAAATTCGTTTAGTATTTGTCAACGTTTTTAATTTTAACAGCTTAACTGTTTTTCTCAACATTTAAAAGATACCAGCATAACCGATATAATTCATTTCATTATAAACATCAATGTGCACTTTGCGAGCCTATCTACATGTAATCTTGCCGTTGCGTTGTGTGATAGGATGTTTTCCAATTCCTAGAGATTTTCTAAGGTTTTATTTACTTTTAATGGTATCTTCAGCATTGCTATATTTGTGAAACGTTAAGGGAAACCCAGGAAATATGGATACATGCCTTTGGAACAGAGAGGTATCAAAAATGTCTGAATTCAGGTTAAATTTAAGGTACAAGGCGTAATTATTTCCTTTTGCAAAGCTTCAAATGATTAATATGCGTTTAACCCATATAAGGCTTACTAAGACACAATTAAATACATAATCATGATCTTCCGCGTGGCATGCGAGTGTACAAAGTATTACACTACAAACACACTGACTTAAGGAGTACGCTATATGCAGTATTGACTTTTTACAATTGTAATATTATTGGCAATACAAAATAATATATTTTCCGAAAGGGAAGAAAAGAATTCTGAATTACATTATGAAGTAAATCCCCCACCCCGACAATGAATAAGAATCGTAATTCACAAAAATCAGGCGGCAAAGTAGTGTCCGGGAAGTAGTGATAGAGCTAAGATTGAGCTTTAGATATTGGGGTACCTTGCGAAAAAATCGGATGTGTTACACTCACATAACTTTCTCTACACTTGTACAAACTATTTTTACAAACTCTTATTCTCCATCTATTTCACATTAATCGAGATAAACATCTGCAGAAGCGATCTTTTGACATGCATTTTACATATAGCCACCAGTTCTAAAAGTATTTGACTATCGCTTAAGGCTTACTATGTTTCCCTTGTTTTGTATTTGCAAGCGCAATATAGAAATACAGTAGCCTTTAAGCATAGACATATCTCTTAATAGCTGCTTGCTAGGTGCAGCACCATTCTCTTTGCCACAGATTAATACTCTTTGCATATCCAGGACAAAAAAATGAATAACGAATTCCCATTTGAGAAGATAAGTATTGAAAAATTTAAGTAAATAGCAAGCAATATCTCGAAAATGGTTCACTCAACAAAAAATGTATATGACATAAATTGTGTATTTTAATGCGATCTACGTTTTTTGTGTAGTAAAATTCTGTCCTCTTATGGTTTACCAGTTATGCAAAAGTCGTTCACAATGAAGAATCTTTTGGAGACATTACCAGAAAATTCGAGATATACATTTCATTTGTAATAAAAATATGTTAAACACATGATACTTTAATCAAAATCGTTGGAGACATTTTTGAAAAAAATTAAAATTTTCGAAAAATGTTGCATGTAAAGGGTAATCTGGGATGGGGGATTTTCTTGAAAACCTTCGTGTCGCATATCTGTAAGATACTGAACCTAAATACCAAGTTTGGTGTTTTCCGACTGTTCGTTTCTGAGTTATGCTGTTCACAGACAGACACACACACACATACACACACACACACACAGACACATACACGGACATGTTTCCAAAAATGCTTTTTGTGGATTCAGGGGTCTCAAAACATGTATTTCCGGTGAAATCTCGAACACGAATTTTTGGGTGGAATACCATACTTCCCCTACTTACTATACGAAGTAGAGAAAGTAAAAATAAAAATAGGATTTCGGTTGATGATGGGATATAGCTTTTCCACCATACTAAATATTACTGATGTTATTATTGTTGTAATTCAGTTAACATAAAGCCCTGATGTATCTGCTATATACTTCTAAAAGCCACCGAAACGCAAATTTATTTATGCTAACGAAAAACAGGCCTGGTTTTGTATTTGTGACAATTCGTTGATACTTCACTAGTTTAATGTACTATAGAATCTTCAAAGCGATAACCAATGCTGTTTGTGGCTGCTAAACATCACTATATCCCTTTGTTACATAGAGCTAGCTTGTTAATCCTAAAATCTCTCCACTTTGTACCTTGCTCGCCTACATTCTAACCCTCTCTAACGCATAGGTGCGTAAGGTCAAAGGGTGATATTTGATGACCAACGTAAAACCTCTCCCAACGTAGCTTTCACTTGGTGTGGCGACATGCTCAGATTAGTTCCCCCAAGTATCGTAATGCTTGCTTCGTGGAACCTTTCGGGTCAATCTCGCTGCTTTTAGATATTTTTCTTGTATCTGAGGTTTGAAGCTCCAAGCAAAGTAATACAATCAACATTAGAACGTATCTAGTGAAAGGGTGCTGAAAGTATGGTGAAATCGAATTGCAATTCGCATGGTCAATTATTCCAAATGAAGCTGGACGCTAACGAATTAATGTAAATATAATATTGTGCTAAAATAGAAAACAAATTATCAATGGATTCTAAAACAAGATTCGTGACCTTTGTACTTTTGTGCACAGGCCCCAAGATGTTTTATTCATTTACAGAAAATCTAAATAATTATACGGTCCCATTTTATAAGTGAAATGGAGTTTTCTAACGAATCCAGGAATCAACGAAATAATGCAGTGTTTATTGCAGCAATAGCATAGTAAATCCACATTTCTCCATAGCTCAGTGCTTTAGAACTGTTTGAATACAATTTAAGAACAATATACACAGTGAACAAAAAGGACGGAATGTTACATATAATATTATAATTTTAATGTTTCTTAAAACTGTTCAACACACATTAATGCATGGATCGTTTTAGAGGATTTGCGATATACCAGAGCAATACTGATGATTTTTAGAACGCCATGTTTCTAAACACAAATGATATTTGTTTATATCTGACGGCTACTTTGTAATGTTTTGCGAGTCGATTGTCGTATAGTCTGTTCGATTTGCTCTAATGCTTTGTTAATTACCACCATTTTGTGTAGACCTAAAAATGAATTTGACTACAAGACATTTCCGGGTTATGATATTTTAAGATATTAAATCGTTATTAACGCCTAAACAATGCAAAGAACTACTTATAAATGCATTTGGCGAAGAAGCTCCATCTAAGGCAACAATTTGTAATTTGTACAGCGAATTCAAGAGAGATCCTTTTTTTCTTAGTGATGAATTTCGTGAAGGATTCAAGAACTGTTGTAACTATAAACATATTACCGCTGTTCGAGCAATGCTTGAAGAAGGTCGTCAGATATCTTATGAACTTATTTGGGCGACATTGGGCATTGGTATGAGTCAAGTCCGAAAGACTTTACATCAACAGGCAGGCGAGAGAAAACTTTGTTGTCGATGAATTCTACATAAACTGACTCCCGATCAAAAATAACAGCACAGAATTGATTGGTACAGAAAAGCTTTGGGTAAATTCCACGGCGACACTTCAAATTGGTTTGGAATATTGTGGCTAGTGATGAATATTGGATTTATTGTTATATCCTGAAAAGACAAATCAATCGGCTCAATGGGTCTTTCGATTAGAACCTAAGCCTACAAAAGTCGGCGAATTCACAGTGCTGGTAAGAAGAGTGGCAGGTGCTATTTTTTTCCTATAACGGGCCATATTGTTACTATAGCATTAGAAGGTAGACATGCCGTTACTTCCGATTGAAAAAGTTCGTGAAAAGCGTCCCAAAAGAAGAATAAGGTTACATCATGCCAACACATTGACGCTTACAGCGAAACTAACAGCTGAGTATCTGGATGCCCTGAAAGTCAGCACCATAGAGCCTCCACCATACAGCCCTGAGGTAGCACCTTTTGATTTCCTTTTGTTTCAAAAAATTGAATATAAAATGAGTGGTATCACTTTTTCGTCATCAGATAAATCAGTGGAACATTATAAAAACCTGGTTTCTGAAGTGCTTTAGAAAGAGTGGCATCATTGTTTTAAGGACTGGTTTCATCAGATGCAAAAATGTGGACATTATAGGGGAATTTTTTAAAAACAATAAAAAAAATCATATTTCTTAAAACTAATCCTCGTTTGATTTTCTAAAAATAGTCACTGTCACCCTCGTGTCGAGTGTGTCGAAAGGCACATTTTCCCCAAATTATAATACTTCACCTAGTTCTCTGTATTCTACGTATGTACCGATGAGTTTATCCCTGTTCGTTAGAGTTTTAGTTTTAGTATTTTTCGGAAGATCAATATTGTGCCTGCTCCTATCTGAATTACTTTAAAATAACGGCATTTGTTAATTTTTACGAGAGATAAAAACACATGGAACATTTGTTATAAAGTTATCAGTAGTCGGAAAGTCATAAGGTGGGTAATATTTTAAAAAGGAAATAATGAGCTTGTGTTTCAGAAGTTTGGGAGTACAGCTTAAATATGTAAGTACAAATTCTGCCCGTCGCTTTCAAATTCTTTGGCGGATCATATGCCTTGCGAGGTACGCCGACTGTCATTCGCTAGGTTCGTCCGCAAGGCTCTCCGTGAGGTCCCTGGTCACCCTGCCTCCCAATAGTGAGACGAGTTGGGGAGAGACAAGCAAACACTGTCCTTGCGCAACACAATAGAGAGGGCACCTCTTTTGTTTCCTATTGGCATTGCCCAGTGGACTAGGTGTGCTATGGCTAACCAGATTGGAACATGGAATTTAATCAACCTTTCCAAATGTATCTTTCGGTTGTAACGATATATGACATGTGAAACATATGCCTTAGTTATCCGTTTGTATCACGTTTATTTTTGTATTTATTAGCTTTATTATTTATATTTTAATACCTTAATTAAGCATGCTTTGTACGTTTCATTTTCTTCTAAAAGCGTTATTCATTATTTTATGTAGCCAGGATGTTTTATCCTAACTTCTGTAAATTATTATTCTGTATAGAAGACTTGAATATGCCAAACAGCCTTTTTGATGTGAACAGTTTATTTAGTTGCAATTCCATATAATTTTTTATATACACAATATTCTTGGATCTCGATCGGTCAGGACGTGTCAAATTATATCCTCTTAGATCCCGTTGAAAAAGACGCGTTTAGAAGAGGAATTTAACACACAAACTTTGCGAATCACGTGAAAACGAAAACGAGATTCGTCAAAATATCTTATTAGTAATGGCATGGTAATTCAATTGAAGAAGCGGCACGGTAAGCCGAAGAGCCATGGTTTAAATGCAATATATTATTGAATTTTTCAGTCTGAATGTACCTTTCCAACATTTGCCTACGCACGTGTGTGAAAGAATAATGAGTTACTATTTGTTGTTTAATACTCTAAACGTCTTTACGATAAGTTTTATCTGTGCCACTGTTACACCGAGGAACTCACTCCACTGAAAACTGTATTTTATATTTATAAAGGAAAATAAGAGCAGTTACTGACAGCATGGTAAGGAAAGCTAGCTTGGTGGCGCAGTATTTTCCAAAGGGCGCACCCCACAAAAGAAAGTTTTTATTATGCCCTAGAAATTCTCTACTTCAATGACAACAGATGACGGTACAATTTTTTGGGGGGGGGGAATTCGATGACACGACTGCCTGAATATTTAGTTTAATTAAGATTTTTCGATTCTCAGATTTTGTTGTAATTGATGCAGGGGAGTATACGTACTTAGGTTCTTGGTTCCACACGCTAAACGAGCCCTAGGAGCGAACTCATAAAGAATATGTTTATTTTAGGGTTAAAGTTAGAGAAACAGGATAATTGCCCTTGTGCGCGATAACTGAACATTACAGCCTGTATACATGCTTTATTTTGGAGAGGGTTTCTGAGCCATCTGGATGTCATATTTCTTGCTTACTTTGATGATAAACCCCTAACTGGGTAGGTCGTATACGACGGTAAATTTCAAAAAATGAATGAAATGGTCGAAATCATGTTCAAATGGGCTCGGCTCCCTCGAGCTTAGAGTTACCGACATTCTTCCTCTCCTCAGGATAGAATCGTTATCCAGATAAACCACCCCAACCGAGATTCAAAATCGAACTTCTTGAATGTGAGCTTCCATAGCCTACCTGTTAAGATAAAACAACAGAAAACAAAATTAATAAACGTGTCATAAGCACACGCTTTTACCCGGTCTAAAAAAGTACGTCTAGGGGTTGTACAAGTATTGGAACGTTTTGAGCCGCAATTTTCTTGTGCAACTTCCTTATTATTTCCTCGTCATTAAAGACTCCATTATCAGCGTGTTGACTCCAAGAATCCTAAAAGAGCAATGTGTCAATTTTGGTATCAGAGGATCTGTGCCCATTATGTACGCTCTACGTTTTATACTGGATTACTACACTGTTGTGCATAAAAACTGACCCACTTCCCTATATCGTCATAGTGTTTTTCTCTCTATAAGGTGTCTTCCTCAGTGGTGTAGTGGTTACCCTGCTAGCTTCTAATTCCCAAGGTCGCGGGTCCGAACCCGGCGGAGGGCGATGGAGTTTTTTCGGGTTTAAAAATCCTTAGCATGGCTGCCTTAGGAAGGGAAGTAAAGTCCGTGGCCCCATATCATAGATTTAAGGCACGTAAAAGAACCTCAAGCCTAATACAGAGGTCTCTGAGCAAAATTACCGTCATTCACGCCCAATATAGAATGGGACGCTAAGGACCACAACAGTTAAAGAGCGTCCATAAATAAAAAAAATCAATTTAATCTCCATAAGATTTCAAACTTAAGATAACAAATCTTTGACTCCACCAGCCGGTATCAATTCTCTATGTGACTGGCTTGAAAAACAATTCATAAACGTAGAAACTAACCAATGAACGATGTTTATAATCTATGTGGAATGAAGGGGTGATTTGGATTCCACTCTATGGAGGAGTGTCGCTGATATTGGTACACTAAGAAAGGCTAAACCAATTAAAAATAACCCGTCTTCTAGAGGAAGGGGTGAAGAATTATTTGCATGTGAGGTTAAACTGTATGACAGCTATCATTTACTTACATGAGGGTTTTCATCAGCGACCTGGATCTGAAGGTTCAAGTTGTTTTCACTACTAAACGGTAAAAGAAAACTTAAACCTTATATTGTATTTTCTTGCTATACTACCATTTTTTAAGTTGAAATGTTACCCTTCGGCAGTTCGACCATACTTTTTAGGAGGTAAAGATCCCTGTCAAGGGTAAGGCTAGATTTTGTCACTACGAACATAAACAGCTCCGATCCATTATGGACCACATTTTACGTACACTAGTACATGTTTAGAATCAAGATATCTCGCAACAAACGAAAAAGCTAGCAGGATCAGTTTTTATCGACGAAAATTCTACTAAATATCGAATTAGAAAGAAATCGTGCCTATAAAGCTGGAGTACCTCCCTTATTAGTGAAATGGCTTGTAACCAGAATTTTAGCCTTACCTCCATCCATCACAGCTCACGCATCTCATTAAGTCTCACCAGAATTATCACATTTAAAGCAATTTATATTGTTGGCAACTAAACATTTGGGCATAGAGCTGCAATGGAATACAGATAATTTTTTACTTTCTCTACTACGTATAGTAAGCAGGGGAAGTATTGTATTCCACCCAAGAATTCGATGCCGAGATTTCAACGGAAATATATGTTTTGAGACCCCCTAAATCCAAAAAAGGCATTTTGGAAACATGTCCGTGTGTGTGTGTCTGTGAACAGCATAACTCAGAAACGAACAGTCGGATAAACACCAAACTTGGTATTTAGTTCAGTATCTTCCACAGATGTGACACGAGGGTTTTCAAGAAAATCCCCCACCCCAGATTAACCTTACATGGAACATTTATCCAGAATTTTGATTTTCTCAAAAATGGCTATAACGATTTTAATTAAAATATCATATGTTTAAGATATTTTCATGACAAATAAAATGCATATTTCGAATTTTCTGGGAATGTCTCCAAAAGTATTCTTCATTGTGAACGACTTTTGCATAACTGGTAAACCGTAAGAGGTAGACAAAAGTTTACTACAGAAAAATCGTAGATCGCGTTAAAATACACAACTTATGACATATATATTTTTATGTTGAGTGAACCGTTATCGAGATATAAATTTTCCAATACTTATACTTTTTTCAAATGGAAATTCGTTATTCATTTTTTTGTACTGGTAATGCAAAGAGAATGGAATGCTCCACATAGCAATCACCTCTTAAAATATTTGACTATCGCTTAAAGCCTACCATATTCCCCTTACATCTACAAGAAAATTAGCAATAAGATTAACATTTCTATATCTCGATTAACATGAAGCATATGGAGAATAGTTTGTACAAGAGTAGAGAAAGTCATGTGAGTGTAACACATCAGTTTTTTTTTCACTTCCTTACAAAGTGGCACGCATAATTAGAAACCTTAACTACTTAACTTTCCCTTGTGACTGTAAAATAGGAATGTTTACATTCACCAAGACCAGCACCATTGTCATCATCACTGCAGCAGAACAAGGGAAGAATGAGGAGCGAGCGTTGCAAGCACTAATGACAACGGAAAAGCAAAGACAAGGAAGAAGAGACAGAAGTTCAGTAATTGGAGAACAGCTGATACCTTTTTCTACTCACGTAATGTTGAGTACTATTTTTTTTTAATTGGAAGGGACCTTACATTCAAAGCAGACAGAACGACCCTCATTTTCCTCTTTGAATTTTGCATCTAGCATTTTATCTTTTTTTGGAGAAGTTTCAAAATTTCAATCAATGACGTGTTGCATGTGTTAGGAAAACAACTTCTGTGGCAAATACAATTAAGATTACATTTACAATCTAAACACACTTGTTACTTGTTATACTTTATTTCGTCTGCTTCAACAAAGCACATCTTCCGTACTCTTTCTTTAGTTAGTGTTTACATACCTCTCAACTTCCCAACAAAAGAAGTGGATATAGTCAGAGGTCTGAAGCCTTAACCATCGCTGTCTTTGTGGTGTAGTGACATGTAAACAGCCTGTTCGCACCAGACCGTTACCGTATAATAATTGCGACATTGTCGGATTTGTTTTTCGTATCGTATCGTAGATATTGTAGAAGACAGAAAACCACAATGCGCAATTACATTAAAGACAATAATTATTTTATAACGTACTTGTGTCATATAGTATATTTACCCGTATATATGTCAGGCGGCCCATACAAGTCGTCCTTAGTTGAAGTTAGTTTATACTGGATAGCACGGATGCCAAAAGATTTGCCTAAGTAAAACAGCAAAGGGGACTCCATATCGACAGACAGAGACCACTAAATGTAAGACCAATGCTTGAAAACGAACACTTTAACTGCTATTACTGGTCCCAAGCCTCATTCGGTAGAGAAACTGCCTGATTTGTGAGGTGTTCCGGGTTCGATTTCTGGCTGGGCTTCAGAAAGTTGTCTTTAAATAAAAACATTTCACGGTACCCAAAGTCTGGTGTTTGAATGTGGGAGTACCTATGTGTGTATGTGTGTGTGGGGGATTATTATCGGCTATTTAATAAGCAATTTTCTCATTAACAAGGATTCAGGATTGCCACATGACGTAAATCTGAGCACACGTATTAATCATTTAGTTCCATGACAGTTAATCTACAATCAGTACAACTATAAGGCACCAATTGATTCGCAAAGTTCACAAGATTAGACAACATTCTATTGTGAATACATTTATGCAACCTTAAAGGTGCAATTGAATTAAATTGTCTTTTACGATATTAGTGCATTATTCATAATAAGCACGTGCAAAAACATACCCGCCTTGTTGGACGAATTGATGTAAGGGCCTCTCAGGCCCGCCTTCTACCTGGAATGCTCCTTCATTTCTGAATATTATTTCTGTGAGTCCAAATAAAAAAATAAGGCAATGAAGGAAAGAAAGAAAACTTGCGCAGAAGACAGGATTCAGCCTTCGAGCCTCAGCTGCATTTTGGTGCGTCTCCGCACAGATCGTAACCATATCTGTGTGTTCGTTGGTGGTGAACGTTGCCTGTTTGTCTGAATAACCAGGCTCGAACTGCATGCAGGCAGAGTGAGTGTGTGTGCGTGCGTGTGTGTGTGTGTGTGTGTGTGTGTGTGTGCATTTTTATAGGCATTATGTCTTGATTTATTAAGGACGCATGCCATACTGCATGTAATGAAATGGGTGAAAGGGCCTACTCGTTTTACAGTTTCAGTTGATAATTTTGCTTACTCTCACAGAGGTTGGGCACATTTTCTCCAAGCTCCCTTGACTTTCCTGGAATTGCCCTCCTATCTCGTCCTTGTCTCTCCTCCAACTTCTCTCTCTCTCCCTCCCTCCCTCTTCGTTGTTACTTTGCCTAATCCTGTGTTCATTAGCGTGCGTTTGTTGGTACACTTTTAACCATGCTGCTAGCTCCTTCCTGGCTAATGGCAATGTTTCTTTACATATGCCTGCATTTTATGGTACAAGTTATTTTGCAGTATTACGTTTCATTATTTGTTATATTCCTATCTTAATTATTGACACCTGATATTTACATGGCTTGCCCTGTGGGGTGTATGTTCTCTACATCTGGTGAGTAAACGCCAGCAGCTGTACGAGGGATGGGGCTGGTTTTAAGCTGCGACGTCGCTGCATAGAGCCTAGTAACAGTGCAATTTCATTTTCTTTCGCTCTGGCTTTAATTCTTATAAAATCCTATATCCGGTAATCAGCTTTAAGCTATCAAATCAGTTATATTGCAATAATCTTAGAATAGCATTAAATTTAGCACCACCTAAAATATGTGCGTCTTAAAATGGAGTGCAAGGAATAACTGAACCTGCAGACTTTTAAAACTCGTTTATGAATATCGATTCTCATTATTCCACAAAATATTTTTAGCCCGTTCTAACATTTCTGCTAGTTCTGAAACAGATGCACTAGTGTCTTCAATGTCGTTCTACACTAGACTTCAACATTTGTTTGAACATGCACCAAGAGCAAATTTGACTCAAGCAGTCTAAAGACACGTGCCGCTCTGTGTACTTAAGATATTGATTAGTCGAATAGCTTTTTATGAAACGCGAGTGTGTGTGTGTGTGTGTGTGTGTGTGTGTGTGTGTGTCTCTGAGAATAACATAATTCAAAAACGAAAAGTCGGATCAACACCAAACTTGGTATTTAAGTGTTTTCCAAAGAAGTGACACGAAGATTTTAAAGAAAATCCCCCTACACCAAACAAGCCTTTACATGGAACATTGTTTCAAATTTTTTATTTTCTAAAACATGGCTGAAACGATTTTGATTAAAATACTATATACTTAAGATATTTACTTCACCAATAAAATGGATATCTTGAATTTTCTGGGAATAGCTTCATTTGGAAGGAATTTTTATATCTTGTACAGCTGGTAAACGTTAAGCGATAGACGAAAATGTACTACACAAAATATATAGATCGCTTTAAAGTACACAATTTATTTCAAATAACTTTTTTTTGTGGCAACAGACATTTCCGAGATGCACGTTATTGGTGGTTCGAATTGTTCAACATTTAGCCATTCCTTTAAAGCATTGTCAACATTCATTGCTTCTCGCGATCGCATTGAAACGCTATGGACCTTTAAAGCCAGATATAGCGTCCAGTTCTTAAACATTTGACTATCTCTGTTCCCTTTGTATCTGTAACGAAATGTGTAATGTAGGTATTTCTGCAAAAGTATATTTGGATTAAAATACAGTAGATATAAAAAAGTTTTAGTAAGACTAGTTTGTGTACCCACTAATAAACGATAGGGTTAGAGAATGTCATGTGGATGTTTTAAATACCTAGTATTTTGTAATGTGGGTGTTGCAGAAATTACCCGTAAAGTCTGTGCTGTATCGTGCTTGAAATTCGAAACTTTGAATGATGCTAAATTTTAGTTCGCAATTGCTTAACATTATCTCGGTTCTTTATTTAGTTTTCCTTGCAAATGTTTCGCTTCCAAACATTTTGTGTATTCAAGAGTGACTGATCTGTGACAGAAGTATTGTAATTTGATTTGTCCGCTACAACCCTGTTTCATTCAGCCCTATTCGCTCTTCGCAGTCACAGAGGAATCATTATTACTTCGCTTTGTCGTTAACTCTCCTGCGTTCGCTCTATCACATGAAATTATCCAATGACGTCCAAACCTATTGCTGCATCCAAAGGCAATGTGCCAGAATTACAATTTGGCCTACGAGGCGTTTTCAGCTATACGTGCTATTCATCACCTTGGTTATCTACTGGCAAGGGATGTGATGTAAATCCATCTGCTGGCATGAAATGGAACTTGCAGACAAGCGCTTCTTGTGAATCTGTAGCCTAAGAGTGGTATTATAACGGACAGGCTAATAAGTATAGACATAGGCTGCTACAATGTGTGTGTCTAACAATAACAACGTATTTTCATAAATCTACCATAAAAGCCCTATCCCGCCAATATTAAATTTGTTAAATTCATGACTAATTATCTTTGAAATTCTGTAAGATATAAGACTGATTTTTTTCCAGCAGGTTGATGCATATCTTCTTACTTCACTGATATACTAATATATTTTAATATTATTTACAGATGACATCTCACGCTTGACTAATGGGTTTTCTTTAACGGATATTAATCCAACTATGGAATCCTCTCTTCATGTAGCTGCTAGATGTTTTGATGCCAACGGATTTCAACTTAACACTGGCAAAACCCAGATTACACCTTATAGTTTACATATAATATTATATATTTGGGGCAATGGTGCTAATATGTAAAGTGTATTACCTCTGCAGAAAAAGACCTTAAGAATTATATCTTGTTCATCGTTCGATGACCATTGTCGTCCTATATTTAAAAGTTTTAAAGACACTGACTGTAACTAATGAATATATATGCAACTGGATAATAATTATTAAGACTAACCTGAATAAAGAAGTATTTCATCTTCAGCAACATGAATGTTATGCTACGAATAATTATTTCATTGTCATATATGGTAAGATTGACGAAATCCATAAAACGGTGTAGTAATATCGGCATCAAAATTTTAACAGATTGCCAAGAGCTGCCAATTAAGCTAGCCTAAATATATTTAAAGTTGTTTTAAACGGTTAGCTTGCTGAAATCCCATTTTATTGCATTTTATAGTCTTAACGAATTCTGTCAAGCCAATGTTGACATGTGTTTTGAAGTGTCCTGTTTTATATTTTTGTATTGTTATTGTTTATGTTTTAATGTTCTTATCTTATTATGTTTATTTAGTATTATCGCTTACATTAATAACTGCTTATCATATAGTTCTACAAGATCAATAAATATTGAATTAAATATTAGCAGATAGGATTTTTTACTAAAAAATTTATAAGCAATTATTTTTTAAAATGTAACTAAGCAACTTATTAACACTGAAGTAGATCAGTAACATAACTGAGTTATTTATGATAACAAAATTTCGTTTAGCTGTCTTCAATTTCTCTCGAGAAAATGAGCAAACCTTCCTCTAAAAATCTGTAATGTTACCCTCTATTGTTTATTAATGGGTATGTAAATTATTCTCACGAAAGGTTATTTTTCTATTCTACTTCATTATAAATGATATAAAGGGTTGGGAGAAATAACTCATTTACACATTTCATTATAATATACAAAGAGAACAGCGATACTCAAATGTTCAAGAGCTGGACGCTATACGCTGGCCTTAAAATTCCATACTGTTTCCATGCAGTCGCGATAAATAACCGAAAATGGACAGGACTTAAAGCTATAACAAAATATTGAACAATTGTAACCATTAATATTGACTAACTCGGAAATGGCTTATGCCACAAAAGAGGTTATTTTAAATAAACTGCGTGTGAGATCTGCATTCTTTTTGTAGTATGTTTTCGTCTATCGCTTAACGTTTACTAGTTATACACGATTATACAACATTCCTTCCGAATGAACAGGACTTCCTAGGTATTCCCAGAAAATTCAAAAGAATTTTACTCTTAAGGTAAACATATAAATATATGATATCTTAATCAAAATCATTAGAACCATTTTTGGGAAAATAAAAATTTCAAAAAACGTTTCAGGCAAGGGGTAGTTGGGGTAGTGGTATTTTCTTAAAAATCTTCGGTCCCGTCTTTGTAAAATTATGAATTTAAATGCCAAGTTTACTTTTATCTTTTTCTTTTTTGATTTATGCTGCACGGACACATACACAGCCCTTTTTCTAAATACGCTCTTTGGATTCAGGGGTCCCAAAACGTTACTACCGGCGAATTCTTGCTGTCAAATTGCTTAGTAAAATACAGTACTTGCCTTCTCTACCTACTATGTAGGTGTAGAGGAAGTAAAGTTGAGCTGAACTGTCTCTCTCTCTCTCTGTTCCAAAGAATATAGGAGTTGCCATTGTTTCTGTGAAGTGGGGCAGAATTCAAAGTACAAAACGGAAGAAGCAGTACCATTTTAATAATTCATTTAAAATATAAGTATTGAAAGAACGTGCATCACATTAAAGACGAGGTTCAATTTATAAGAGCATACAAACTGGAAGAGTCAATTTATTTGGCAAGTTTCGCTATTTCATCTACTAAGAGATTTATACTAATGTTGAATTACAGCTAACAAACATAAAATATATAAGGTTTCAGGTAAAGACATAACGGCCACGTAATGATGGCACAACGAAAAGACGAAGACTTCCACATACAGGTTACGGATTTTTCACGTTATTAAGGGGCATACTAAAAGCAATTGAAATTAACAGCAATGAATCTATTAAATTAGTATCGCTCGGAAATGTTACTAATGACTGAAATTTTTATAGCTTAAATTTCAGTACCTATTCATTTTGTGAGACCGTGTTCTTAAATTTAATATTGAGAAGCTTTGGATATCGGAGGTGCAAACTGTCTGAGAATTAACGTTTCAGAAGCGAAAAAATAAAATTTTATCATTAAGGGAAAAGCTTTCAAGTTTAACATTTCTCTGCTCTCATAGTTTACGTCACAGCATCGTTTTGCCAGAATACTGTAATAAATAGCACATTTCATACAACAGGTATCTATGACCGTTACAACATCAGAACGTTTTGGAGCTGAAGGAACTGTTTAAATTCTTGATAATTTTGCAACATTAGTAAAATCCTGAAACAGGAAACTTAAAATAAGCTCCTTCATTGGAAGTTTGGAAAAGCAGAACAAAATCCTGTTTCTTATAACCGTGCCCCGCAGATATGTATATTTTCCGCTCTACGTTTCCTTTCCCTTTCCCCTGGTTGGCTAATGCACCTTCAAATTGTGACAAGCAAGTTATGTGCAGTGCTATATAAGCAAATTGTCATGATAGACGCACGTGCTTTTGTCCATAAGAATGTCCAGATGTATTAAATCTGTTGCATAATACATCCAATTCATACATTATAAAACTGTAAATTTGACCATTATATCAAATATTGTGGCGTATCATTAATTTTGTCATTACCAGACGCACTGTTGCTACCAAACGTAGCACTATTGGGTCTCTTTAGTTATATTTTGGCTTATTCGGTCTCTCCTTTTGGCGCGGAACACATCAAAGGGAGGGATCTGTTTGAAATTGTCTGATGTGACGTCAGCCCTGTCTGGTTTTAGCTAGAAACGGTTGGTGGGAGAAAAAGATAGCGTCACTCGAGAGTAAGTGGTCGTTGGGTCAAGACTTGTGCGTAGCCGTTCTCCGGCTCGAGGTATCTCCCTCCATCCTATTTCCTGTGCATTGTGTAGAGAAGCTAAACGTTTGTTAATAAATCCCAGGTAATGTGTGTTATGTAATGTTTTGTGTAATATAAAACCCACGCCTTCTCCTTATTTACACACCAAGGTCCCGGACTTCTAGCTGCTAGCAAGTTGCGCCCCCCATGTGCATGTTGGGGTGATCTAAATTGATCATTTTCTGGTAACCTTTTCGGCCTTCACCCAACATGTAACATTATATTAAGCTAAATGATCATTGTTATGTTAAGGAGCTATTTTGTATTACATAACCTAATCCACACAGCAGCCAATGAGAGGCGATTAGTGCCCGTGACCGTTAAGAGATATGGGACGGAGTTATGGAACAGAACTTACTTCATGTTTTAGACATTTTACTTGAAGTATTCAGCACGGGAAAGGACTTAAAAACAGATAACAACAGGAAACCCTACCACTGCAGTAGATTTTATTAAAGGATTACAAATACAAAGCCTACTGCTCCTTGTTTAACTATTCCTTTCTTGCAGCATCAAAAGGTGGCTTATTTAATATTAAATAAAAGAAATTGTTACCACAATCATAGATATAAGAACTATAATTTGAATAAATTTAAACTTTTTGATTGGAAATGAAGTGTAGACGGACTGAACCAGCTGCCTCTAATTATCTGTAGTTTATGCACCTGTTAATCATCTGCTCCCGGCATTCATTGCCAATTAATTTACAACAGTGTATAGATGATAACTCAGCAATCAGAAAAAATGTTTATAAACCATAACGTTCAGTATAGGATTCATACCTCAGAAAACTTGCTATGAAGGAACATAATACCAGAATTCCAAAATCAATCAAAAACAGTACCAGCTTTTGAGTTACATTTTGGCTGCTCACACAATTTTAGAGTCAGGTAGCCCTTAAACTGTGAAATAGGATCTGCTACATAGTAGTTATGATTATGAAAAGCATACGTATTTCCCAACAATAACGACAATGATAATTAATAATAGTAATAATAATAGAAATGCATAAGTTGTCTGATTAAAGAAAGGATTGTTTTGTGGTTGTTTGTTGTTGTCTACACAATAAATCACAGTTTTTTTTAACATGAACGAAATAATGTGTAAATTAAATTGGATGGTATGGAATTACCGAGAAGTTACCGCGCTCGTGCACATTACCTGATTTTGCGGTAGTGCTACCATCTATTGGCATTAACATAAAATTATAGTGATAGTATGGAAACACAGACTGGAGACACTTCGCACACGCCTTCAAGTGTGCACGACCCGTATGTATTTGGCCCATATGTAAATATGCCATACCAGTTGTGCATGCGCAGAAGCTCCTTAAAACATACATAATTTAATATGTGCTACCGACACTGTTGACACATTTCATCGAGTTTAGAGGAGAGGCGCATTAGATTTAAACGCCGTGGATTTTAAATTATCATATATACGTTATCTTTAATAGCACTCAAAGTAAAAATAACCAACAAATCAGCAAGGTTCAAAACCAAATGTTCAAGTGTTTGTATAAAAGCCCCGACTGGTCAAAAATAAAAAGATTAAAGTATGAAAACATATATTTTATTCGTTATGCTACTTGGAATAGTGTTCTTGCAGTTTTTGTTTGACGACGCTATAAACTATTTGTTAACAATTTTTCTCAGGGTACTTTTAATCGCAGTAAATATAATGAAGCTTTTCACTTAAACACACTTAAACCTGCATTGTCCAGTGATAGAACAGGCAACCTTGGACACAGAAACCAGCGTACCAACAAACTTCGTCACTCGGTCAACTTTGCTTGAGGATACCCGGATAGCAGTTTGCAACGAGATGAACTGCAAACTTGTGGTTAAGCCGATTGCTTTTGTAGTTCTCACAGCAACGAAATATTTAGAGGTGACCAACAAACATAGTACTGTGCTGAAATACATGTACACTCGGTCAAACTAAATGTGATCGGTCTCTTGAGTAGCTATATTTTTTCAAGGTCCATTCAATGGACCGCGGTTCACAACCATGAACTTCTATGCGCCGCTTTGGCTAACTGTGTAATACAAGGTCCAATGCATTGATTTGGGCTACCTACACACCGTGTTGGAGTGGACCAGTAGTTAATCTAATTACTTCAATACAAGCATCTCGAGTTCGAATCTCCGTAGAGAATTGTTATGTTTTATTTTTTACAATTCGTTTCATTTTTGCATACTTAAATAATATTGCTTGTGGAATCAATCACAAGTCGTGTGTTGGACAAGTTTGGGAAGGTAGAATCAGACGACTGAAAAATTCAATGCCATAGCCGGGGTTTAAACCACTCATCTCCCGGTCTCCGTCCGGTTCCTCTAATCACTGAGCTACCATGGTAAATGCCGGTACGACATTAAATTCCCCAACTGATTCCCATTTCTCCCGGTAAACCATAAGCAAAAATAAAATTGTATTGAGATGACATACCCCAATGGCGACTTACAGTGCTGTAATTAATTGTTCTTCCACACAAGTCGTATGTTTCCGAACGTGGGTTCCTATTCAAAATATGATCTATTCAGTCCCCTCTGCAAGTCCTAAAAGTTTGTAATGGGAATTTCCAAACATCCTGTATATCTGTCCTATAAGATGACCCCCAAACTATCAACGGCCTGTGATGTTGGACAAGGTTGGAAAGTTAGAATCAGACGACTGAAAAATTCAATGCCATAGCCGAGATTTGAAACACGGATCTCCTGGTCTCCTAAAAAAATTGAGTTTTATTTATGGACGCTCTTTAACTACTATGGTTCTTCGTGTCCCATTCTATATTGGGCGTGAAACACCGGTAATTTTGCTCACAGGCCTCTTTACCTCTTTATCAGGCTTGAGGTTCTTTTACGTCCCTTCCGAAGGAAGCCGTGCTAAGGACTTTTACGCCCGAAAAAATCCATCGCCCGCGATCTTGGGAACTAGAGGCTAGCACGGTGCCACTAGTCCACGGAGGACGACTCCTCCTGGTCTCCGTCTGGTTGCTCTAACCACTGAGTTACCATGACACCATGTCGGTACGACATTAAATTAATGATGGTTGGAACTATGAAGCCCGGGACTCAAAGTGCTTTCAACATTGTAAGTGTCGTCATTGGGGTATGTCGTCTCAATACATATTGAGATCTCTTAGTGGTTTATGGGAGAAAATGCAAATCAGTTGGGGAATCTAATATCGTATCGGCATGTTGCCAAGGTTGCGCTCAGTTGTTAGAGCAACCGACGTTGTTAGAGCAATATTGCTTGTGTACTTCATTTTAAACAGAAATATAATTAATAATAATAATGGTGAAATTTGTGGTTATAAAATTAAATTGACCGAGTATGAAGCCTCTCACGATCACTAAATTAGGTTATGGTTGCCATCTACCGGTGTGAGAACTACTAAATACATCCACATACAAAGAAACGAAAACAACCTGTTATATTTTTACTTATGTTTTAAAATGAAACGGATAAGGGAGTAGCTCTATGGAGATTTGAACCTGTAGCCTCGGCAACAGTAAGCTAATTATCTACCACTGAGCTAAGAATACTGCAATAAGCGTAGCACTGTAAAGAGCTATAATCCTACTCCACTTAAGAGCCATAAATGAATAAAATCTGTTTTAGTTACAAATGTTTAGTGTTCAAACACACTGAAATATCGGTCTGTTTGAAATCTCGTATATGTATTATTTTCTCGGAAGACTTTTGTGATCATAGTTGTGTTCCCCATTATAACTACTACAAGACTACATCCACTCTTGTGAACAAAGCCTGGCTGTCCCGAGCGCTTACGGAAGTACCCGATTCGGTTTTAAAGTGACCGAGAATACAGTTAATTTGTATTAAAAAGGGATATCGTATATCCCCCACCAAGGATGGTGTGTAAACATGTAGTTCTCGTGATTGCATGCGGTAGCTCCGTTTTCTAGTTCTCTCAAACATTAAAATTCCATAAAAAAGCGAAATTTAAATATAAATGTCGAAAAACGTAGCACTTTCCCTAGGTTTTATCTTATTATGTACACTAGAATTTATTACAGTAGAGTATCTGCTGTTTCTCTAGTATTTTCTTTTCTTTCTTTTAATAGTCTACTATTTGTCACTTCTTTACTGGTGTTCAAATTTCGCCAATTTTTTTACTTCTAAAGTTTACCCACAACAAATGGAATATTCATTACACAAATACTTTCGAGGCCCATTACAAGTTTCAAGAGTTTTTATCACCATCTACTTTGTTACTCTTGTTGAATGAGAACAGTGTAAGAAGTTCGCGGTCAAAAGGGACTTCTCTTTAAAAAGTTGAAGCACCGGCATAATGAAGAAAAATTCTCCTTTTTGATACATTCAAAGGACAAAGGAGTTACAGCTTTATTTTCCATTCCTTAAGGATATTATTTTCACTTTCTCTACTATGTATAGTAAGTAGGAGAAGTGTTGTATCCATCCAAAAACTCGATGTCGAGCTTTCAAAGGATGTATCTGTTTTGAGGCCCCGTGAACCCCAAAAACATTTTTAGAAAAAGGTCCGTGTGTTTGTGTGTATGTGTTATTGTTCTATGTGTCTGTGAACAGTATAACTCAAAAACGAAATCGAATAAACATCAAACGTGGTATTTAATTTCATATCCCCCAAACAAGCGACATAAGATTTTAAAGAAAATTCCCACCCCAAACCACCACATTCATGGGACATTTTACACATTTTTATATGGTTTGATTTTGATTAAAACACCATATATTCAACATATATAGATGGTAAATAAAATGTATATCTTGAATTCTCTAGGAATAGCGTGTAACGTCCTCTCATTGTACAAAACTCCTTCATTTGAAAACAGTTTTGTACAATCTTGTATAACTGGTAAACGTTAAATGATAGACGAAAGCGTACTGCACAAGAATGTGGATCCCTTGAAGACACACATTTCATTTCAATTACATTTTCTGTGGCATAAAAACGTTTCTGAGATATCCTTAATTAATGGTTCGAATTGCTCATTACTTTGCACTCTTTTAAAGCCTTTGACATTCAGTTGTTTCTCGCGAATGTATGGGAACAGTATGGAATTTTAAGGCAGCTTATAGCATCCAGTTCTTAAATATTTCAATATGGGTTTCCGTTGCATCTATAATGAAATGTGTCATGTAGTTATTTCTGAAGAGGTTTATTTGGATTAAAATATTAAGCCTGAGTAAGAATAATTTTAAAATCCATAATAAACAATATAGTGTAGAGAAAGTCATGTGAATTTATCGCATCACATCTTTTGAAATGTTATATCAACTTCCTATTTCTATGTACGACATTTACAGCATTAACCTCAGTGTATTTAGTAAGCAAATATTTCTGTAGTAAAATGTCATCAAAATAAACTTGTGGTGGAGAAAGCAAAAAATTAGTTTTTAAATTATATTTCAATGGAGCTTGCGCTGGCCTCGTAGCTCAGTCGCCCGGGTTCGATTCCCGGCAGGGTTGGGAATTGTTCTCTAGCCAAGTATTTCCTATCCTCCCCAGAGTCTGGAAGTATGAATGAGAATGTCAATGTGTGTGTAATCTAATGAATAAAAATCTGATGTGTTACACTCACATGACTTTCTCTATTCTTGTACAAACTATTTTACAAACGTTTATTCTACATATGCTTCACGTTAATCGAGATATCGAGATGTTAATTTTATTGCTAATTTTCTAGTAGATGCAAGGGGAATTGGTAGGCTTTAAGCGATAATGAAATATTTTAAGAGGTGGTTGCTGTGTGGAGTATTCCATTCTCTTTGCATTACCAGGACAAAAAATGAATAACTAACTCCCATTTGAGAAAAAGTATAAGTATTGCAAAATTTAAGGGAATAACAAGCAATGTCTTGAAAATGGTTCACTCAACAACAAAAATATTTATGACATAAATTGTATATTTTAATGCGATCTACATTTTTGTATAGTAAACATTTGTCTATCTCTTATGGTTTACCAGTTATGCAAAAGTCGTTCACAATAAAGAATACTCTTGCAGACATTCCCAGAAAATTCGAAATATACATTTTATTTGTCATAAGAGTATCTTAAAATGTGTGATGTTTTAATCAAAACAGTTAGAGCCATTTTTGAGAAAATTAAAATTTTCAAAAAGTGTTCAATTAAAGAGTAATCTGGGGTGGGGGGATTTTCTTTAAAACCTTTGTGTCGCATCTCTGGAAGATACTAAACCTAAATACCAAGTTTGGTGTTTATCCGACTGTTCGTTTCTGAGTAATGGTGTTCACAGACACACACACAGACAGACACACGGACACGTTTACAAAAATACTGTTATTGGATTCAGGAGGTCTCAAAACATGTATTTCCGGTGAAATTTCGGTATCGAATTTTTGGGTGGAATGCAATACTTCCCCTACTTACTACACGTAGTAGAGAAAGTAAAAACTCAAAGTTTACCAGATATCCAGTCCAACGACAAGAGAATATGAGTTAACACATTGCCAATAGTCAAGTTCCAAAGGAAAGGTCGCCGATAAGACCAATGTAGTTAAAGGTGGGGTATAAATGAAACTTCAAAATCGTACACTGGTTTCCATTTATGGTGTCTTTGCAGCTTTGGGAGGTATTCTATTGGTCTTCACAGGTATGTATAGCAAGAAGGAGGTGCGTGTATTTATCTTTTTGCGCTTACAGAGATGTCCTGTTTTATGTGCACAATTATAGATTATTCACATATGAATATATAACTTTGAGCAATAGCTTTACTCATCATCAGTTACATATATTAACCATGTTTAAATATGTAACTAAATAAACCCTGTCTTGCACAGCTTCCATGAAAATGCATTTTTAATGACAATACATTGTGACACTAAATTACATTATTTTTTTACTCTCAAATACAACACATTTAATAGACATTGTTTTAATAATCCGTCCAATCTCCATTCTTGTCCAATACCTGATTTAGCCGCCTAGCTACTGCGGGAAGCACCCTTCAAATGAGGGAACATAAGAGTTTAGGGTCAGAGTTCTTCCAGCATCTAAGTGATAGGCAGCTAAATCAGATGTGGAATAAGAATGGAGATAGGAGAGATTATTAAAATAACATCTAGTAAAGGTGTCCTCTTTGAGAGTAAAATAATTATTTATGCAACTATCCTATAATTGGAGTTATTAAGACGCGAGTAAAGATTCACGAGCGTCTTAATAACCAATGTATGAGAGTTGCATACAATAGTTTTTCTACGACATTTAGATATACAATAAATATTTAATATTCATATACATACGAAAGAAAATAAAAATCTGATGTGTTACACTCACAAGACTTTCGCTACTCTTGTACAAACTTTTTTTACAAACGCTTATTCTCCATATGTTCATGTTAATCGAGATGTTAATCCTATTGCTAATGTTTTTCTAGATGTAAGGGGAATATTGTGCGTTTTAAGCGATAGTCAAATCTTTTAAGCGCTCGTTACATGTCCAGGACATAAAAAATCTGATGTGTTACACTCACATAACTTTTTCTACTCTTTTACAAACTATTTTTACAAACACTTACTCTCCAAATGCTTCATGCTAATTGAGATATCGAGATGTCAATCTTATTGCTAATTGCAAAGGTCGTTAACAATGAAGAATACTTTTGAAGACATTCCCAGAAAATTCGAAATATACATTTCATTTGTCATGAAAATATCTTAAACATGTGATTTTTTAATCAAAATCGTTAGAGCCGTTTTTGAAAAGATTAAAATTTTCGAAAAATGTTCCATGTAAAGGGTAATCTTGGGTGGGGAAATTTTCTTGAAAACCTTCGTGTCGCATCTCTGGAAGATACTGAACCTAAATACCAAGTTTGGTGTTTATCCGACTGTTCGTTTCTGAGTTATGCTGTTCACAGAAACACACACACACACACACACACACACACAGACACACAGACTCACACATGGACATGTTTCCAAAAATGCTTTTTTTGGATTCAGTGTGTTTCAGAACATGTATTTCCGGTAAAATCTTGTTATCGAATTTTTGGGTGGAATACAATACTTCTACTTACTATACGTAGTAGAGAAAGTAATAAAAATGTGATAAATCAATTTCTCGATATATATTATAAATTCGCTTGGATAACAAGTTAATATCGATTCTAGGTCGCAGGTATTGATTTTACAAGATGGGGACAGAAATGTGTATTAGTGAGTTTGAAGAGGTGTAATTTACCTCCACACCTGATATCCTGGAGGAAGGGAGGAATGCAAGCAGGAATTTACTTCCTGAAATATCAAAGAAAATGCTTGAAACGTTATATGACAAGTTGATGGTTTGGTGAGCAAGAAAAATGTAACTTCACTGTCAGAAAATGTGTTGATAGTTTACTTTTAAAAAATGTAAGAAAACAATGAAATCCCCAACCTTGTGGACAAATTATTCTGTATTGAAGACTACTCTAAATTTAAAAGATGTAACTAATATATACATGTATAGGAATTGCATTACCTGTTAAAACAGAAATTGGTAGGGAGAGAGGCAAAACAGTAAATACATTTTCGACAAATGAAGCTAAAATCTTCATTGAGGAAATCTATATCGAAATGGACTTTTTTTCGATACAGATATCTAATAGCAAATGAACAAATTTAAGTATAGGAGTGGAAAAATCATCATTTACTTCAGTTTTACATTATATTTTCATTAAAACACTTTGTCTGCAGAATTTGTGCAAAACAGTTTTTATTTAGCGCATATTTAGATTGTACGGATAATTCTAATAATGCCTAGTAAATGTGTGCTCTTTGAGAGTAAAAAGTGTGCCGATATTTGTGCAGATATTGAGCAAAACATGGTGTTATTTCCTTATAAGATATTTTAACATGATTATTATAAATGATAAAGAGTAAAGCTATTATTCAAAGTTATACAGGGTGGACCATTTAAATTGAGACTACACAATATCTCCAAAACTAAGCGTTGTAGAAAGAAATGCCTTGAATAAAAGTTGCTTGATATTAGGGTGAAAGTAAATGTCAGTCGTGTTTTATTTGGAGGACGTTGTGATGGCAATTTAGGGTCAATTTAATTTTTTAAATGGGAACCTATAATTAGGTTCAAATTAAATTGATCCTAAAATGATAACCACAACGTCCTCCAAATAAAACACGACTAATGACATTTACTTTCCCCCATAATATCCAGCAACTTTTATTCTGAAGAAAGGAGTAGTTGCTTCGTTGTTCGCACCACGCTTTGGGCGTCAATTTGTAGTAGTTTGTATTGAAGGAGTTGTATTATATTTCAACTGTTGGGGAGCTGAACTTGTAGTAGTTGCAACAGCACGTATAGTAAACAGTTTCCGGTAGCCTTCGCCCCAAGTTTAAAAATATTTGTAATTTGACTGTTTCTTTAGATATTATATATTTATGTTTGCCTCGGCTGCGTCAGTACTTGTTAGTGACACGTTAGCAGTAATAGTCCCGGATGAGCCAATTGTTTTAACGATAATCCTGCCGCTAGGGGCGCTCGTGTCGCTAGTGTCGCTGCGTGCGACGGCGGCGGCGGTAAGTTTGAAAAGCGCCCTGAGCGGTAGGATTATCGTTAAATCGGTTGGCTCATCCGGGACGAGTTGAAAGAATTGAGGAAGTGACGTGTAGTGTTTTGATTGGTTCGTTAATTTGGGGTGGAAGATGAAGGAAGGAAGATGGAAGAGTATGGAGGTCGCGTGATGGAGAGGAGCTGGGTGGCGAGGTGTTGTCTGTGCGGAGGTCGGTACTGAAAGAGGGAAAAGATGGGGAGCGAGGGATAAAAAGTGTAACAGAAAGTGACGTGTGAAGTTGTGATTGGTGGGAATAAGAAGTGATTTTATTGGTGGAAAGGAACAAATGAGAGTTGTTGATTGGTAGGAATAAGAGGGATTATGATTGGTGGAAAAGAAAAAGGTGTGGGAGTGGGGTATGTTGGAGGTGATGGGAAAGGTAAGTTTTGCTAGCAGCAAGATTTGCAAAAGCCTGTCGTGAACTGATCAGCAATTTTTTTGGACGTTGGATGGTAGTTTTTTCTTGAGTGGATAGAGAGATGGGGGCGATATGAGATGCGGTGGCGAAAATGGGAACTAAACAAGGTGGTTGAGACAAGAGGTTTAAGGACGAGGAAATTTGGAGGTTAGTGGTGAACATGGCGGTCGCAAGAGGTGGGGGGTAAGGAGACGCGGTGGTGAGAATGGGAACTAAAAGAAGATGGGGGTAGCAAGAGTTTAGAAGAGTAGATTTTAAGGTTAAAATAGTGGAAACTAAAAATGGCGGAGGGTCTGCGACAAGAAGATGCGGTGAGAACTAAACAAGATGGCGGACGCAAGAGGTGGGTAAGGAGGTTTGAGGTTACAGTACCAAAACACGAAAGGATATATTCCTACGCCAAGCAGGTCCGAAAAATAATTATGCGTGTGGTACTTACCTGTTACCGGTGTGGATGCGTCACCAAAAGCGCGGCACGCGACGCGAAAAAATAAAAGCAAACTGTTTTTGAAAATGCTTAACCAGCTTTAAGATCAACCAACATCACTACGCACTGATATACCTAGGTTTTTAAAGCAGTACAGACACCCTTTGCAGAGGCGTAATTTAACTATACCAAAAACCTGGTACTGGACCATCGTGATGGTCGCTAGCGTACGTAGGAGCAGGGTTCTCATAGCCGGTCGAAAGCGGTCAAAAACGTGTACGACGTAGGTGTTCGCAGTAGCTGCTGCCGAGTCAACCGTCGAGGTGCGAATGAACGAGATCTGTTCTTGCCGGCAATCTGGTTGGGAGATGAGAGGCGCGGTGGTAAAAATGGGAACTAAATAAGATGACGGAGGCACGAAGTTGAGGTTAAGGAGCGGTGAGGCGTTGTCTGTGCGGAGGTTGGGGGCTGAAAGAGGGGGAAAGATGGCGAACGAGGGATAAAAAGTATAACAGAAAGTGACGTGTGAAGTTGTGATTGGTGGGAATAAGAAGTGTTGTTATTGGTGGAAAGGAACAAATGAAAGTTGTTGATTGGTGAGAATAAGAGAGATTATGATTGGTGGAAAGAAAAAAGGTGTGGGAGTGGGGTATGTTGGAGGTGATGGAAAAGGTTAGTTTTGCTACCAACAACATTTGCAAAAGCCTATCCAGAACTCATCAGCAAATTTAAATAACTAGTGTTTTCGGGGTTTTCTCCGGTTGGTAGACGAATGCAAGCTGTCTCTGCCATACTTATATTATTCGTCTTTTCCTTTTTTTTTGGTTTTTTTTTAAAAAATAACTAGTTTTTTGGGGGTTTTCTGCGGATGGTAAACGAATGCGAGCTCTTTCTGCTTTTTCATAGGTTTTCCCTGGTTGGTAGGCGTTTTCTGTACTGGTTGACGAAGGCGTTTCTAATTTTCGAGGTTTTCTCAGTTTTTTTAGCGGTTGTCCCTGCCCGGTAGGCAAATGATGAAGTTTTACCTTGTCGGCGCACGGATACTAGGCACGTACTCGCGCGCACACACACACACAAACGTTGCAGTTGCCATACTTATATTATTCGTCTTTTCCTTTTTTTTCTTTTTTTTTTTAAATAACTAGTTTTTTTGGGAGTTTTCTGCGGTTGGTAAACGAATGCAAACTCTTTCTGCTTTTTCATAGGTTTTCCCTGGTTGGTAGGCGTTTTCTGTACTGGTTGACGAAGCCGTTTCTAATTTTCGAGGTTTTCTCAGGTTTTTTAGCGGTTGTCCCTGCCCGGTAGGCAAATGATAAAGTTTTTTCTATAATGTCGTCGTTTTGGCTTGTGGCGCACGGATACTAGGCACGTACTCGCGCGCGCACACACACACACACAGACAGACAGACACACAGACAGGCACACACACACGGACATGTTTCCAAAAATGCTTTTTTTTTTGATTCAGGAGGTCTCAAAACGTGTATTTCCGGTGAAATCTCGGTATCGAATTTTTGGGCGGAATGCAATACTTCCCCTACTTACTATACGTAGTAGAGAAAGTAAAAAAGTATAAGTATTGAAAAATTTAAGGAAATAACAAGCAATATCTCGAAAACGGTTCACTCAACAAAAGAAATGTATATGGCATAAGTTGTGTATTTTAACGCGATCTACATTTATTGTGTAGTAAAATTATGTCTATCTCTTATGGTTTACCAGTTATGCAAAAGGCGTTCACAATGAAGAATACTTTTGGAGACATTCCCAGAAATTTTTTTTTTTGGATTCAGGAGGTCTCAAAACGTGTATTTCCGGTGAAATCTCGGTATCGAATTTTTGGGTGGAATGCAACACTTCCCCTACTTACTATACGTAGTAGAGAAAGAAAAAGTATAAGTATTGGAAAATTTAAGGAAATAACATGCATTATCTCGAAAGCGGTTCATTCAACAAAAGAAATGTATATGGCATAAGTTGTGTATTTTAACGCGATCTACATTTGTTTTGTGTAGTAAAATTTTGTCTATCTCTTATGGTTTACCAGTTATGCAAAAGGCGTTCACAATGAAGAATACTTTTGGAGACATCCCCAGAAAATTTGAGATATACATTTTATTTCTCACGACATTATCTTAAACATATGATATTTTCATCAAAATCGTTATAGCCATTTTTGAGAAAATTAAAAATGCGTACTATCTTGTTTTCATGGGTTTTCCAGATCGGTAAGCGTTAGAATACTCTTAGAGCTTTTTTTTCAGGTTTTTTCGCGGTTGTCCCTGTCCGGTAGGCAAATGATAAAGTTAGGTCTCAAAACGTGTATTTCCGGTGAAATCTCGGTATCGAATTTTGGGTGGAATGCAATACTTCCCCTACTTACTATACGTAGTAGAGAAAGTAAAAAAAAGTATAAGTATTGAAAAATTTAAGGAAATAACAAGCAATATCTCGAAAGCGGTTCACCCAACAAAAGAAATGTATATGGCATAAGTTGTGTATTTTAACGCGAACTACATTTTTTGTGTAGTAAAATTTTGTCTATCTCTTATGGTTTACCAGTTATGCAAAAGGCGTTCACAATGAAAAATACTTTTGGAGACATTCCCAGAAATTTGAGATATACATTTCATTTCTCACGACATTATCTTAAACATATGATATTTTCATCAAAATCGTTATAGCCATTTTTGAGAAAATTAAAAAAAAAGTGTACTATCTTGTTTTCACGGGTTTTCCAGATCGGTAAGCGTTAGAATACTCTTAGAGCTTTTTTCAGGTTTTTCGCGGTTGCCCCTGTCCGGTAGGCAAATGATAAAGTTTTTCTATAATGTCGTCGTTTTGGCTTGTGGCGCACGGATACTAGGCACGTACTCGCGCGCGCACACACACACACACACACACTAAAATAGTAGCGTATAAAAAAAATTTAACAAACCGTAGATTTTCAAGAAAATTCCCACACTCATTTTCATACAAAGAGAACGGAATTTCACAAGTGAAACAGTACTGTGATAACGATACCAACAAACTAATTATTATTCACCCACTGAAACACATAAAAAAAAGTAATAATCACAGACCCAGTTTGTGGGTATTTAAATGAAACATCGTGCACAATATAAGCCAATTATGTAATAAGTTGAAATGTGCAAATCTATAGATGTATTTCTGGCGAAATCCCGGTATGGAATTTTTGAGTGCAATGCAATTTCTCCTGTATCTGCTATGTACGTGGTAGAGAAAGTAAAAATAGTTACAGTGCTTATACAGATGTAACAATAGAGAAACCCCACTTGAAGAAAAAACGGAATAAAAATAACAAGGCGTCAGACTCAACTTTCGCGCCATTCTCCGAATATCCGAGAATATTCTTAATATGAGACAAGCATTTTACCTTAAGCAAGTAGTTTTAATCTTACTTTTATGAAAATCAGAGTTTTCTCTATAACGTTTATTTGTGACAACAACGCTAAGTTTCGAGCTAGCTTACTCACTTTTCTTGCAAACTATATACGTTTAAACTAATATTAACAAATTTCTCGTAATCCCAGAATTTAATAATCATAGCTGTAATATTTTTCACAATTGCATGTAATAATATTGATTTATGGGCTTTCTCTACCACGTAAAATAGTAGGTAGAGGAGGTATGCATTGCATCCAAATATTCAATATTGAGATTTCACCGGAAAACTAAATACTTGTTTCGAGGTCCCCTGAATAAAAAACATTTTTAGAAAATTCTGTGTGTATGTGTCAGAGCAGCATAACTCAAAAATGAAAAGTCGGATAAATACTAAAACTTGGTATTTAGGTTGAGTACCTTCCAAAGTTACAACACAGAGATTTGCAAGAAAGTCCCTCCACCCAAAACTACCCTTTACATGAACTATTTTCCGAAATGTTTTATTTTCTAAAACTGCCTCTGACGATTTTAATTACAACACCATATATTAAAGACATTTATATGAAAAAATAAAATGTATATCTCGAATTTTGCGGAAATAGCCTGCGAAGTCCTCTTGATTCGGAAGAAATTTTCTACGATCTTGTATAACTGCTAAGGTTTGAGAAAAAACATACAATACAAAAAATTTAGATCTCTTTTAAAAAAAAACACACACAATTTATTTGAAATAACTTTTTTGTGACGTCGGCCATTTCCGAGATATCTGTTATAAATGGTTCGAATTGTACAATGCTTAGCCATTCTTTTTAAAGGCATGTCGCTTTTCAGTTCTTGCCCGCCATGTTGATGGAAAGAATTTAGAATTTTAAGGCCAGTGTATACCGTCCCTTCGGATGCAACCATTTCCCGAAAAGTTTATCCGGATTAAAAATAAGTGGATATGAAAATAAACTTTCGTACTCACCTATAAGAGATAGAGGGTAGAGGTCATACGAACGTAACACTTGAGAATTTTCATTCAACAGTTGGTGTTACTCCTTAGAAAGGAAGTATCGCATTTTACATAACACGTACGCACTGCACGACACAAAAAACACCACACACGGCACTCGTAGTTTTTTAAATATTGCACTGATGCGAGTGTACAAAAACGTTAAAACCCCGCTCGCCTGTCATTTCTCACGCACAGCACCGCGCAAGAAACGTGTGGCGACGTAGGTGTTAATCGAGCGTGAGAAAGGATATTCGTCAGCGTTTTTATGCAGCCTTATTGCCGTTGGTCGCGGTCGCGCAGTGGCGGCTCGTGATAGGATGACCGCGTTTTTTACAAACGTGACAATTTTGTGGCGAAACGAGGCATTTAACTCAACGCACATGATGAAACAGCGGTTTTGATAAGCGAGCTTATAAAAACCCGGTGCCAAGAGCAGACGCCCGTAGTGAGAGACGGGTGCGATAGCGGGTTTTTCTACAAAATCGTTCTATTTGACGAAAAATAGTTTAAAATAAAAAACAAAATAGCAGCAGCACTTTGCAGGGGGAAAGAGCGATCGGCGCATTCGGACGATAAGATGGAGCTGCAATCCGGGGGAAGTCGCGATGGCACCTTGCAGCCTACGTTCGACATTATAGGACACAAGCAGAGAAGGCTGCCAAAGCTTTTTTCCGGCTTTACAGAGTCTCAAATTACCGTAAACCCGGTCCCCAGAGATGTCAACCCCGAGCAATGGGTATCGCATCTGTTTAACGATATTCCAAACTTTGCGAAAGAGAACCTGTTCGAACCCGGATATTTAGGCATATCCATAACAGACGAAAAGGAGACGTCCAAAGCCTTCAACATGAGCGTTAGGCGCGTAGACCAATTGAATGCAGATGTCATTGTTGGAAGCATCGAAAAAGTAATGCAAAGTAACCAACAATTCTTGCTAAGCGGGCCTCTTCACGTGACGTTTGTGTGGACCAAGGAGGTCTCGGGTTCGTGCCACCAACCTTGCGATGCCTGTAGGGGCAATAAAGGCATTGTCGAAATAGCCAACAAAGACAACTTGTGTTTAGCAAGAGCCATCGTTGTAGTCAAAGCCAAAGTGGATCGCGACGTCAACTATAGAACGATGACGCGATCCGACTATCTGCAAAAATCGAAGGCCGTAGCCTTGTGCGCGAGCATCGGTCAAGGTCACGACGGCTGCACCATAGATGACGTCAGACGCTTTGACGCTGCGTTAAAGGGCTACGCTGTGACGGTGTTTGGCCATCATACGGGGAAGCACGTGCTGTACGCGTCGGATAAGAAATGCGATAAATACATCGACGTCATGCTCCACGCCGGGCACTTTAACGCCATCGTGAACCTTCACAAGTGCTTTAAATGCAAATGGTATTGCCGCCGGTGTCATCATCCCTCGGCACATAAAAAAGAATTTCACAGGTGCGACGCCAGGTGCGCTAAATGCCATCAGCAGTGCGATGCGCGATTCGACGCCTACATACGCTGCGCCGGGTGCAACAGAGATTTTAAGGGACCGGCATGCTTTGCAAACCACGCAAAGAAAGGCGTTTTTTACCCAAAGGCGCTGTCGGTGTGCGACGTAGAAAAGATGTGCACGTCTTGCAACAAGCTCGTGAATGCGAGGTACAGAAAAACCGCGCACGAGTGCGGGGAAAAGTACTGCTATCATTGCAAGACACACGTGAATTCTAACCACATGTGCTATATGCAGCCGTACGCCGCAAAGAACAAAAGAAACCGGTACGTGTTTATGTTCATCGACTTCGAATGCACGCAAAACATTCCATATACCGGCAAAAAGGACACATACGAGCATGTACCTAACTTGTGCGTGTTGTACCAAGCCTGCCCGCACTGCATCGACGAACGCCGCAAGACGGCATACTGCACCAAATGCGGTTGCAAAGAATGGGTGTTCACGGACGAACCCGTGAAGCAGCTTTTCGAACACATCGCGCAGGCGAGGTTCGAAGCCTGGGTCGTCTACGTCGTGGCGCATAACCTCAGAGCTTACGACGGGCAGTTTCTATTAAAGTACATGGTGGCGCACTTAGACTGGATGCCGGAGCTCATCATGAACGGGAGCAAGATCTACAGGATGAGGTACGGTGACGTCACATTTCTAGACTCGCTCAACTTCATAGCCATGCCACTCTCCCGCTTTTCCAAGACCTTCGGATTGAAGGAATGCAAAGGTTATTTCTCGTACCTGTTTAACACGAAGGAAAACGAGCGGTACGTGGGTTCGATTCCCGACAAAAGGCATTACTGCCCGGAGGGCATGTCGGCGGAGGGTCGGAAAGCCTTCGAGCAGTGGCACGAAGAAAAGGCGTCCTCCGGGCACGTCTTCGACATGAGGGCGGAAATGGTGGCGTATTGCAAGATGGACGTATTTCTACTCAGTCAGGGAGTTTCCAAATTCAGAAGGGAATTCTTGGACGAGAACGGAATAGACCCGTTCAGAGAATGCGTCACCATCGCGCAGGCGTGCATGTGCGTGTATAGAAAGCGCTTCATGCCGCTTAAAAAAATTGCCCTCTTGCCAGCGGGCGGGTATCGACTAGCGGACCGTCAGTCTCGCGCCGCGTGCATATGGCTAACCTGGCTAGAGACGCAAAACCGCATCGTCATCCAGCACGCCATGCGAGGACGCGAAGTCAAAATCGCGGGGCACAAGGTGGACGGGTTTAGAGAGGCCGAAAAAACCGCGTACTTTTTCCACGGCTGCAGGCGGTGCTTTCACAATCGCCATGCGGCGATATACAACTCGGGACACGAAACCATGGCCTCCAGGTTAGAGAGCACCGAGAAGGTCACGGCAAAGATCAAGGCCGCCGGCTACGCCGTGGTGGAAATGTGGGAGTGCGAGTTCGACGCCGCGAATGAAGGCCGACCAGGACCTCGCGCGCCACGCAAGGGACTTTCCGGTACCCGAACCCCTGAACCCCAGAGACGCCTTCTACGGAGGTCGCACCAACTGCACCAAGACGTACTGCGAGGCGAAGGGGGATAGCAAGATCTACTACTACGACGTGTGCAGGCTGTACCCGTACGTGAACAAGACGAAGCCCTACCCCGCGGGCCACCCCAAGATCCACGTGGATCGATTCCCGCGCTTGGAAGACGTGGGGGGCGGGTTGGTGAAGTGCGAGGTTCTACCGCCGGAACACCTGTACCACCCGGTGCTACCGGCGCGCATCGGCGGCAAGCTCATGTTCCCGCTATGCCGCGCTTGCGCGGAGGCGGAGAACCAAGACGAGTGCCACCACGGAGAGCGCGAGAGGGCGTTGTCGGGTACCTGGGTGGTCGACGAGATGAAGGTCGCCCTGGAGGAGGGGTACCGCCTCCTCAGGGTCCACGAGATCTGGGAGTACGACGTGGTGCGGCACGAACCGACCACCGGAGCCAAGGGTCTCTTCGAGGACTACGTGAATCAGTTCCTGAAGATCAAGACCGAAGCCTCCGGCTGGCCCTCGGATTGCGACGACCCTGCCGCAAAGCAGCAGTACGTGGAGCAATTCTTCGAACACGAAGGCGTGGCCCTGGATCCTCAGGCCGTCGCCACCAACCCCGGCAGGCGGGAGCTGGCCAAGCTGATGCTCAACAGCTTCTGGGGCAAACTGGGGCAGAGGGAAAACCTCCCCACGTGCGAGCTGGTGGACCGGTACGACCGCCTCCTGGAGCTGCTCAACGACCCGGGCGTGGAAGTGCAGACCTACGTGCCCGTCACCGACCGGATCGTGTACGCGGTGTTGAGGTACCGCGAGCAGTGCCGCAAGGTCAACACCGCCGCCAACGCCGTCCTGGCGGCCTACACCACGGCTCACGCGCGCCTGGTGCTCTACTCCTACCTCAAGAGGCTGGGAGAACGGGTCTGCTACTTCGACACCGATTCCGTCGTCGTCGCCGCCGCTCCGGGCGACTGGACGCCGTCCGTCGGACGCCTCCTGGGGGACATGACGGACGAGCTGGAGAAGTACGGGCGGGGCTCTTACATCGCCCGGTTGGCCTCCACGGGGCCCAAGAGCTACTGCATGGAGATCGTTTGCCCCGAGACGGGCAAGACCTTCTCGGTGTGCAAGGTGAAGGGGATCACGCTCAATTCGGGCAACCTGGAGCTGGTGAACGCGGAGGTGATTCGCGACGTGGTGCTCAGGGACAACGACCGCGCGGTGAACCTGGCGGGCACGCAGATCTCGCGGAAACCGTCTTGGACGGTCGTCACCGAACCCAGCTCGAAGACGTTTAGGATGGTGGTCAACAAGCGCGTGCTCGCCGGCGATCACGATTCCTATCCCTACTGGTTCAAGAGGAACGCATAAATGAGACGTCCGCAGCCGCGCCAAAGTCATTTCGAACCGGGCGCCCCTGAGGAGACGATGCCCGTTCCCCGAGACCTGCGGCGATTCGAGTTTCCCAGCACGATGCTCGTGGCGGGGCCGTCGCGCTGCGGCAAGTCGACCTTCGTGAAAAACCTGTTGCGCCACGCGCACCGGATGTTCGACGTGCGCCCCAGGAGTGTGCTGTGGTGCCACCCTCCGGAGTATTCGCCGAGACTCGAATCCTCGGCACTGCGTTGCGAGACCCACGCGGGCATACCCGAACTTGCTTCGGTGGGCGAGAACGACCTCGTCGTCCTCGACGATCTGATGCTGGAGGGTGGCGGGAAGGATGTGTCCAATTTTTTCACCAGAGACTCCCATCACAAGCGCTTCGGCATCGTCTACATCCTGCAGAACGTGTTTCCGCAGGGTCAGAAATATCGCAACATCTCTCTGAATGCGAACTACGTCGTGGTCTTCAAGAACAACCGGGACAAGATGCAGATCGAGGAACTGTGCCAGCAGATCGAACCCAGGAACTCTAGGTTTCTCTTGGAGGCCTTCGAGAAGGCCACCGAACGCCCTCACGGGTATCTCGTGTTGGACTGCACCCAGTACACGCCCGCCCGATACAGGTATCGAACCGGCGTGCTGCCGGGAGAAAACCTCTCTTATTTCGTACCCAACTGAGACCGCCGAGAGGACTCGGGTCCGTTTCGTTCCATATCATCCCGGCAGGGTCTTGCCCGATTGAGGCCGTCGAGTCTAAATAAAAAGTACCGCTTTCGGAACGAACGTCATTATCGCGCAAGCATGGCTAGAGGTAGGTCAAGGCTCGCGACGCTGACCAGTCCTCGCATAGCGAGACAGCACGGTAATTTGGCGGCTCTGGCCAAGGCGAAGGCCCCTCTGCGCAAAAAGTTGTTAAAAAATGCCGACGGCGATCTGATCAAGGCCATTAGCGAATGCATGCTCAACGTGTGCAGAGGTCACGTGCAACTTCCCGCAAAGTGCTTGGCTCGCCTAAAGAAGCACAAGGCTTCTTGGAGGAAGTTGACGGATAGACGGGTTCCTCTGAAGAAGAAGAAGAAGAGCATCTTGGTTCAAAAAGGGGTTTTTTTGCCGGCATTCCTCCTACCCGTCTTGGCCTCGCTCGGCGGCGCGCTAGTGTCGAAATTAACAGGATGAAGTACGGCAGGCAGATCCTCGTTGCACCGCAACCGAAGACCGTCGACAAGCTTCACGCTGTAGACCGCACCATATCCAGATTGGCCAAAGAAATTCGGAACCTGCAGAGCGCAAAGCTCTCTGCCGACGAAAAGTGGCGGCTCGTAAAACATAAATTGGACAACTACCTCGATCTCGTGGCACAAGTCAGAAAGCCCTTCCTCGGCGACGACGACGACGACGACAATTACGAAGACGTGCACGAGCGCGTAGCGGTGAAGCAGGAGGTCAAACCCCGAACCATAAAGGTCAACCTCCTCTCGCCTCGCAAAAAGAAGAGGGCGAACCCTGCCACTCCGAAAAAGAAATCGAAATCGCCTTCCGCGTCGTACCATTTTCGCAAGCGCGTCTGGCAGCCCCTGTACAAGAAAAGCATGAAGGAATGGAAGGCGCTAAGGCGATACTATGCCAGACCGGAACACTATGCCGGTTTGGGCACGGTCAAGCCCCTTCGAAAGGCCACGGGCGCGTCTAAGGCGAACATCGAGTCCTTCCTTCGAACCCGAGACAGTTACACTCTGCACAAACCGGTCAGAAAGCGGTTCCCCACCAGATGTTATCACGTGACGAATATGGACGATCTTTGGGAGGCCGATCTAAACGTCATGAACAGCGTGAGGGAACATAACAAACCTTACGTGTACATTCTGACCGTTATCGACGTATTTTCCAAATATGCTTGGGCCGTACCCCTGAAATCGAAGCTGTGTACCGAGGTCGCGCAAGCGTTTCGCTCCATATTCTCCCAGCGCGTCCCCAGGGTCCTCCAGACGGACAAGGGAACCGAGTTCACCAACAAGACTTTTCGCGACTTTCTGAAGAAACACGACGTGAAACATTACACGACCAAAAATAACGTTAAAGCCAGCGTCGTGGAGCGCTTCAACCGCACCTTAAAAACCAAGATGTGGAGGTATTTCACGCACAAAAACAGTTACAGATACCTGGAAGTCCTTCCGGCCTTACTCGAGTCGTACAATAGCTCGCATCACAGGTCCATAAAAATGGCTCCGAAGGACGTGAACGAATCTAACATTTTACGAGTGTACCGCAAACTCTACGGAAATAGGTCCCTACCTCGCGCAGGGAGACCCGCATTTTCCGTCGGCGATCACGTGCGCATCTCTAAAGAAAAAATGAAATTCGACAAGGGCTACGAGCAGAATTGGACGGACGAAATATTTCGTATAGCCGAGGTGGTGCGCGGTCGGCCGGTGGTATATAAGTTGAAGGATCTGGCCGGAGAAGCCATAGACGGCACATTTTACACCCAGGAGCTACAAAAGGTCGCGCTACCTCGGACGTTTAAGATAGAGCGCGTTTTACAGACCAAGGGCCGAGGGCGCCGCAAGCAGGTCTTGGTAAAGTGGAAGGGGTATCCGGCAAAGTTTAACTCGTGGGTTCTGGCTTCGACCGTCGATTCGACATGATTAAGACCGAGCCCTTCTCCATCACTCTCGTGAGCAACGCTTCCATGGAACACTTTACCGACAACACCACGGCCAGATTTTCTAACATCTTGCCCGAGAGAATCGTTCTGCAGGGAGAATGGGAGGTCGCCCTGCAAAAGGTCAGGTATCCGGTGAAATTTTATAACCTTTCGCCAGACGATGCCCGTCTGGCGGGCACCAAGTACACCATGACGCTCCTCCCCACGCATTCCAAATTCAGTTTGCAAATGCCGCAAGGCATCGTGCACAATCCCAAAGACTTGGTGAACCTCGTCAACGCCGCTCTACTCGAACACTTGCACGTGGAAAACTTCTTCCTCTTCGACGAGCGCAAGCAGACGGTGGGCGTGAATGCCGCGGTCGCCCATCCCGAACCACTACCCGACATTCCGTTCGACGGGTTTGTGGAAAATTTCTCGCGCACGGTCGTACCGTACGCGGTCGGCGAATACGAAGCTCTCAACGATGCGCCCCACCAGAGACCCAAGCCGAAACCGAAACCGAAGCCCCGGGCTTCGGGGCAGCAGAAACCCGCGGCGGCTCGTTCCGTCAGACCCAAACGAGACGTTTCAAAATCGGAGGACCCTCCGGGACCTCTACACCGCATCCACAGTTTGCTCTTAACGCCCGCTATGGCAAAAATGTTGGGTTTCGATCCCTACGTCAACGTCGTTCTCGAAAAAGCTGCTAAACACCCCGTAGATCCTTATATGGGGTTTCCTTACGAAATGTTCGTCTATTGTAATCTAGTGTCCCCGCAAGTCGTGGGCGACACCTTCGCCCAAGTCATAGAGAGCGCGGCCGTGGAATACGAAAGAAGCAACAACACTTACATGAGCGACGAAAAGACGTTTTTTCCCCAAAATTGGGTACCCTTGATTCAGCAAGACTTCAAGACGGTCAACATAGATTTAAGGAACGGTTACGGCGATCTCTTACCATTCGCCGACGGATTTTCCTCTACTGTAGTTCTCGCTTTTCGTCCGAAACAGGCGTAATGGACGTGCACGCCGTAACGCGGTACTACCTCAATCAGACCGGCGGAGCGTTCCACCATGGCGATTTCACTCTCTACAGGGGCAAGCGCTACCAAAGAGGCAGCGGTCTCTTTTCAGCCCTCGGAGGACTCTTCAGAAGGTTGCTACCGTTTTTAAAGAGCGGAGCAAAAGCAGTCGGAAAGGAGGCCTTAAAGGCGGGCGCTCACGTTCTGTCCGATGTGACTGTGGCGGGAGCAGCGCCGAAGCAAGCGCTCCAGCGGAGGCTCAAGGAGTCCGGATACAATTTAAAGCGAAAAGCCGACGAAAAGCTCGATGCCATGCTCGGTTCCGGCGCCAGGCGTCTCAAGAGAATAAAACCGAGCACATCCAGAAAGAGCAAGCAGTCCAAGCTGAAACGCGGTAGGCGCAAGGTGCAAGACGTATTTTCGTAATGGCAGACGCGACCGTCCACATGAGTTCCGAACTGGACCTCTTTACAGAGGTGCCGGTTCAGATGAGCATCGAGGAGTCACGGTTCCTATACCTAAACCCTCAAAACACTTTAATGAAAAATGCCCCCATCACCTTTTATTATTCCGGAAATGCGGACGATTACCTAGACCTGACCTACGTCGTACTCGAACTCATGGTGCGCATTGTAGATGACAAAGGAGAGGCCTTAAACGCTGACGCTAACGCCACTCTGGTCAACAACGCCTTAAATTCCCTGTTTCAACAGATGGAGGTAACCCTCAATAACGTCATCGTCTCCATGCCGCAAGCCGGTTACCCCTATAGAACCTACCTCGAGACGCTTCTCAATTACTCCGAAGATGCCATGAACACCAAACTAGAATCTACCCTCTGGAGAAAGGACACGGCAGGCATCATGGACACTTTTATCGCCAATGCGGGTTTTCAGTGGCGTCAGGGGTTTACCAAAGGGAGCAACGTCGTGCAGCTCATCGGTCCTCTGTCCAACGCTCTTTTTAGACAGGAGAAGCTGCTTTTGAACAACGTTAGCATGACCGTCAAGCTCACTCCCGCCTCTCCCCAGTTTTATCTGTTTTCCGACGTAGATACCTTTAAGGGGTACGCCGACATCGTGTCTGCCACGCTGCGCTTAAAATCGGTGCGGCCCTCGGCGACCATAAAGCTCGCGCACCAGGCCGTGCTCGCAAAGGGCAACGCAAAGTATAATCTCAAAGACGTCAGCTTTCACGCTCTCAGCATCCCCAAGGAGTCCAGGGCAATGACGTTTAGCGACGTGTGCGTAGGGCAAGTTCCAAGGAGAGTGGTAGTAGCCATGGTCACCGACAAGGCCTATTCCGGCCATTTTAACTCAAATCCGTAAAACTTGAAACATTTTAAAATGAACTTCTTTCAGCTCTACGTGAACGGGCAACCCGTTCCCTCCCAACCTCTGCAACCCGACTTTACAAAGGGACACTATTTGCAATGCTTTCAAACCCTGCAGGACGGCTTAGGCATTCATTTCAAGGACGAGGGACACTCCATCTCCAGAGAAACCTACCCGCAAGGGTATACGATAATGGTTTTCGATCTCACTGCAGACATGAGCGCTAACGAGTCTCACATCTCGGGTCAGCGCCACGGAACCGTCTCTATAAGCATCGGTTTTGCCGATAAATTGACAGAACCGGTCATACTTCTGCTGCTAGCGGAAATACATCGCACGGTCGAAATCGACGCCAACCGATCCATTTTGGTATCATGAACACCTTTCAAATTCAACGGTTTCTATCGACATGCCCCTCTACGCGCTCTCACTTTTTAGGCGTCTACCCCTGCGATAAACTACCCGTACTTCACGGCATTCGAACGCCTCCCTTGGCGCTAGTGGCTAACACCGACCCCAGCACCAAATCAGGGCAACACTGGGTTTGCATCTTTGTGGACAAAAACTCGCATGCAGAATATTTTGACAGTTACGGCATAGGACCTCTTTCGCCCCATTTTCTCCGGTTCTTATATTCGGTCTGCGGGACGCGTTGGTCCACCAACGCCAGAAGGCTGCAAGGTTTCGACAGCACCACGTGCGGTCATTACGTCATCGCCTACCTCACCCACCGCTGCTCGGCTTGCCTAAGCATACATTCTTCTCAAAATTTCACGTCAGCAATCACGCGCATAATGATGTCGTCATTCGCAAAACGTTCAAAAACGCATGCCGCGCAAAGTGCTCTGACGCTCAGCAAACTTGTCAACCCTTGAAGGTGAGTACGTGTGTGTGTGTGTGTGTGTGTGTGTCACTATTCAGCACATCTAAGCTAATCCATCGTCTTGCACGTGCTTACAGAAGACGCACCTGCTCATATAAAAAGCAACGTCACGGTGCCGCTCGCCTCATTCAGAGTGTACCATGCAGCGCGCGGATACAGTCCTGCTGCCATGCAGCACGTCGACCAGGTAGGTCCGCACCTATGTATTAGCTTGCTTTTTTCTATCCCGTTTATCTCTCTATCCCTCACATTATTATTATTGTTTTGTGTGTTCCAGTATAACCGGATGTCAAACCCCGACCACCTCAAAACCCGGGGAAAAAAGGAAACTACCCATCTTCGACCTCCAACAGCATCCCGACAGCCCTGCTCCGCCAGCACAGTTCCAACACAGTGCAGTTGTGGGTCCTCTGGCGGATATCTACTTCCTCAACCCGCAACAAACTAAATTCGTCAGTGTGGGATTCTCCCCCCGGCCGCCGCACCATCTCGTCGTCACCATTGCCAAATGTGGACAGCACAACGCAGTCGTCATGAGTTCCTCGCAGTGGCACAAACTCGTCGAAGCCATCCCCATCATTCACAAACGCTTGAATGACCCGCAGGGACGTCTACAACAATTTCAGTTCAGCGACAGCGTCACCATCGTGTTTAAGTTTGTGTTCGGAAAGCTAAAGCTCGTTTTCAAAGAACCGCAAGGCGCATCCGTTACGCTCAACCAACAAGAATGGCACGTGTTGCATACCCTGCAGCGCATCATTACCGACATCATCTATCACAAAAAGAAGGAAGAGACGGACGTGCAAAATCAAATCATGGCATACCACAAGTACATGCTTCACAACCATGCCTCCAACATTCCCTTACATGACATGAATTTCACGCAGTTCACCAAGTACATACGGTGCGCCAATTTTAGAACATTCCTCGAGGTTCATCATTTCCTCAACACCCGTTTCGCACTGCGCATCTCACAAAATAATCCTTAGTGCGCATGTATTTCTACCAGCGTTCCAACCGCACCTCACCCAAACATCTCGCGCCCTTCGCTCCCGCATTTGGGTCGCGAAGCATCCTATATCATACCCGATCACATTCACGGCGTTTGCATGTTCAGCACCGTTCAAAACAGAGTTCTCCTCTAAGTCGAAAACCGTTAAATCAACGGACACAGTGTTTTTCCTGCGGATGTTGTGCAATAATCGCTAAGCGCTTCCGGCGGATGTAGTGAACCTCCAACGAACGTTTCCCCACCAGTGCTTCCCTGATGTGGTAATTCTCCAACCAACTTTTCCCCCACCAGTGCTTCTCCCTGATGTGGTCGTTTGCATGTTCAGCACCGTTCAAAACAGAGTTCTCCTCCAAGACGAAAACCGTTAAATCAACGGACACAGTGTTTTTCCTGCGGATGTTGTGCAATAATCGCTAAGCGCTTCCGGCGTATGTAGCCAACCTCCAACGAACGTTTCCCCCCACCACTGCTTCCCCTGATGCGCTGTTTCTCCAACGAACTTTTCCCCCACCAGTGCTTCCCCTGATGCGGTAAATTTCCAACGAACTTTTCCCCCACCAGTGATTTCCTGCTTCCGGCAGTTGGGTTATATTTATGCACGCGCATTCTTTTCCCCCTTCATTCGGTGCTAGCCAGCCGTGGGGAATGCCAGGACCGTCGTGTAAAGACTTCCACTGCTCGTTTTGCTTTCACCAAACGTGCAGCTGCGAACTTAAGCACCGTCTCACCCTCCTGTGCACGCAGTGTCAACTCGGTTTCTACGAAGACCTCGATCATCTCAACAAGCAAATTCAGCAATTCCTTCGAAGGTACTCCACTAGAAACACCACATGAATTGCTTCATCGTGCTCTTTCGGTATCTCGATAACGGACGAAGAATCCACCTGCTACTGCCCAGGGAACGCCAAGTGCTGCTGCAGAACGGCATATACATCTTCGAACGTTATCCCCCAAGCGACGTCGACCTTGTGTGGAACCAACTTCCCACAGACGCACAGGTAGTTTGCGCACCTTATCGCAGGTGTAAACAACACTACAACCTTCCTCATCAAACCACTCATATAGACGGTCCTCCCCCGTTTATCAAAAACTGCCATCTGTGCCGTCAGAATGTCACAGGACGTCCTTAAAGAGCTAGAAGAACTTTCCAGCAGCGCCCACACTCTCAGCGTATCTACGCTTCAACAGCACGTACCATATCGCGTCGTCGGCGTCAAAACAGTCGACACCGTTCACGGTACAAAGCTCGTCGTCAAACTCGACAACGACACAGAAGTTTTCCTACCAACAAGATTTGCAAAAGCCTCTCCAGAACTCGTCAACAAACTCAACTCTACCTCATTCTGCATCATATACGCAGGCGAGGAAAAACTACGCAGCGGTTTCAAACGCCACATCGTCACGTTCTCCCCATATAACCCTAAATAATGTCCGACGAAACCTACCCCGTCCCCGTGGGGAACAATCTTGACCTACAACTCATTCTCAACGCAGCTTCACCTATCCGTATCCTCTGCATCTCCAACTCCTATTTCCGCAACAGCAGAGTTGTCACCATCACACTCGACGTCCAAGGGGCTCACGCCGTCCACGTCAAATGCGTACCTACCAAAGTGCACCAGCATAAACAAGACGCACTATGCGTCATATACCTCGGCAACAGCAACATTCCTGCTCTAACCAACAAAGTCACATCCGCAGGATGCTTCTCAACCAGCCATTACAGCGAATTTACCATCCCCATCTATATACCAACCTTCACCGAGTTCGTCAACGAAAGTTTCTCTCACCTGCTCGTCACCTGCATCACCAAACCTATCCACCAATTTACCGCCGATAGCAGCAGCAGCGATGACGAGGACTCAAAGTGCACCACGTACTTTAAAATCATTGTTGTGCGCGAAATCTGTGTGTCCTAGTGCCTCAAACAAAAACTATGAATTTTAATGTGCTTTTTTTTCTCCTAATATTTCTTATATTGTCCATTTATTGTATTCATATGTTAATCTCCTGTAATCAAATAATCCATTATGTTATTCTCAAACTATGTATTCATATGTTAAGCAAATAATACATCATGTTAATCAAAAAACTATGTATACATATCTTTATCCAATGTACTGTATTCAAATTATAAATAAAGAAAACAGTCCCGGATGAGCCAATTGCAATAACGATAATCCTACCGCTCAGGGCGCTTTTCAAACTTACCGCCGCCGCCGTCGCACGCAGCGACACTAGCGACACGAGCGCCCCTAGCGGCAGGATTATCGTTAAAACAATTGGCTCATCCGGGACTATTACTACTCACGTTTCTCCTGGCAGGGTTTTGGAACGATTAAGAATGTAGGCTTACACAGATTTTAAGTTTTAATTAACTCCTTTTTATTAATCCTTGATAAACATTAAATAGCACTTCACTGATATAGAGAGCTGTGAGATTCTTTTATTTAATATTTGCACTTTTTAACACGTATACTATTTTCGTCTCTCACGAATACGTAATTAATTTTTCGAGGACACATCTGGTTATGATCACTGTCTAGAAGCAACACGTCTGGTTATGAGCACTGTTTGGAGGCAACTGAATTGATTTCAACCGTCTAAACTTGTAAATTTCTGTATTTCAAGTCTCTGATTGGCTAATCCTAGTCTAATAGAATACCTGCATTTAACTAAAGCTTTTCCTGGTTGTTGATTGGCTGTTTTTAAACTGTCACTAAAATTACATTATTGTTGCTCCAAGAATCACAAGCAGTACTGTTAAACTTTGTTACTCATTATTAACTCAGACTCAAGGTTACCTCATTGTTACCTCTTTGTTAACAACTTTAAACTTATTATTCTCACAGCTCCTACGTTATTAAATTACGTAATATATTCACATAACATTATTGAACATATATACATATATATGCATAGTATATGCTTATATTAATAATCATATGCAATGACTGTTACATAGATTTTACAAACTACCACATACACACACTGCTTCAAGGCTGGCTGTTATTGAATTTATATGGTATATAATTTGACTAAAATCATTTAAGTGTTAAAAATACTGCCTCAATTCAAGACATTTTTTCTGCGACGCTTGTTTTGCAGATACTGTGTAGTCTCAACTTAAATGGTCTATCCTATATATTCATATGTGAATAATCTAGAACAATGCACGTAAAACATGACGTCACTTCATGCACGAAAATAAGTTAACCGATACACGCACCTCTTGCTTTCTATACATATCTGTGAAGGTCTTTATAATGCCTTACAAAACTGCGGGAATGCCATAAATCGAAGCCACTGCACATAAAAAGTTGAAATAACGGTGCAAGTTTCAACAAGTATAAAGTTTATAAAGTCAACAAAAAAAAATTACAGAAACTGTGCTGTTGTTTTTCTTTGTGCATATTAAAAATAAAGGTTCCCTCCGTAACATGTTTACTAGGATATTTTAGAATGACACCTACACATATCTGTACTCAATTTGTCGGCTGATAGCGACAACTACATTTAAGCAGAGGAAATAAAATATGACCATATGTGATAGTTATTTATATTTACCTAGATGTGACTGTTGAATCGCTGAGACGCAAATGCAATTCTATTCTGCGTGCAGTTCATCTTGACCTCAAAAGTTCGCGTATAGCCTGCCTGTGACCTTTTAGAAGCAAGCTAAGCCTATTGCAGTCAGGTCGCACCGAAGATGTTTAATAAATTATTGTTTCAGTTTGGGCATAAATCAGGTTATGTTTTATTACGCCCATATAATAGCTTGTGCGTGCCATTAATAATGTTAAAGCGTCCAATGGAAATTTAACATCGTGCTAAAGGCCATAACAATAAAGGGGAACAGTCGAGCTGTTTAAAATGAAAGCTAAAGGTACTAAACACGAGGGGGCCCCGGAACCGGGGCAGAGCACCGAATGTATGCCGTAACGACCTTTTATGCTTCCAATGAGATCCCTGGGAGGGAGGGATGAGGGAAGAGACCCAAAGGAAAACCAGATCCGGGTGCTGACAGGCGCAAGCGTGCACGGGTCCCTAACGTTTCCAGATAGCACGCATCCGACGGCGCGCGGTCCATAGGGCGGAGCCAGCTCGAGGACAGACCTAACTGAGAAGCACCGCAGCGACGCCAGGGAAGAAACCTTCACAGAGCGCAAACCACTGCCCAGCCGCAACCCGCCGGACACCGTCGCCTGGTCCTACAACCCTGAAAAAGATGACAAGGAAGACGATGGATATAGGAAATGAGAGTGAGGAGAGTCGAGGGAGAAGTTGAACTACTCCAGCATTCACCAGTCGACCCGGCGAAACCATAAAAAACCCATGGGATAGAATAGGTGGTCGCCGGTGATCGATCCCAGGACCTCCCGAATGCAGGTCACAAACGCTGCCGCCTGAGTATCCCGCTCGGTATCCAAGTGTTTAAAGAAATCATCTAAAATGTAGATAGGTTTGAATAATTTGCAGAGCTGCAAGTTTCGAAGTAGCTTAGTGACCCATTTAGAAATTTCATTTTATGTACTAATATCGTAGTTTCATGGTATAAAACGATATCAGTGCGTAATATAAAATGATAACACGCCTATTTTGTATTTGTGATTTTCTTTTATTATTTATGTTTTATTTGCCAGGTTTATATGTTATATGTTTAGCTTGTTATTGAAAATGTTATTCGTTCTTTAATGCAAACCAACCATTACAAATATGTTGCTACTGTATCGAATATTTTGCATATTTGGCTCCTTATAACAGGCATTCCAATAATATAAATGGCGTACATAGCCATGATGAATATCAGTAATCCAAGTTTCTTTACGTTATAGAGAGAAGATGAAACCATTTTATAAAACACTTTTTTCTAAGCAAAGAAAACCTCTGTGCGTTATTAAACATAGAATAATTCAGATCTGAAATTACTATGAGGTGCTTGTGACAAGCTACATCATAGTCCGTAGCACCTGCTCACTCCTTTCCCAGGAAGGGAATCAAAGCAAGTGGCTCTTCTGCTTATCGCTTCAACACGCCAGATAATAACAAATGGAATGTAGGGAGAGAACCTAACTTCTCATAATATAAAACGACGCTCCCACTTGACAACTATAGATGTAGAATTATTTCACAATTTATTTCCTACAGCTTCTAAAACTAAAATTCCATAAAATGTATTCAACTCCCAGATAAACCTAATAATATTCGTGTAAATTGTCTCACTGTTGTTCGAGCAACAACACTCAGTTATGCCATTATAATCAAGGTTATTCACTTGTTCACTTGTAAATTACGATTACGTGGCAATCGACGTTCTCACATTTAATTACCCCAACTAATTCACTAAGCACTTTCACTCTGTCCAGTTTTACAACTGTCACTTCTCTAAGTTCTCACCTAAGTTGTTACTTAACTAGTGTGAACTGGTTCATTTTTCCATCGCTTTACTTTCTGTGACGTAGCCTCCTCTTCCGGATAGCTCACTCTTTGGAGAGTCGAACACAGGGCTTCTACAATCTCTCGCTCCAGAGTAGCACTCCTTTCAGGTAACAAAAGCCATCACAAACTGCAAGGAGTACATCACATTTCGTCGCACCAGAAACGCACTCGCTCTCTCGCTCACTCACTGACTCAACTTGCTAGAACTCTCGCTTATATAGTCAGTGTAATCTTCCACATAACATTCTAGAACTTTCTGGAGAGACATTCTGCTGGCGAATGGAAGGAAATTTCCAGAAGATTCTGGCTATTTGTGAGAACGCGACTTATCTTTGTTTATCTTCCACTGACCAATAACCTTGGGCCATAGCCGCTGCGTCACAGTACTTTATAACATTTCGCAGGTTATTATGATAGAAAAGAAAGTTTATAAAGAAAGTTTCTCAAGTCATACTCCATCTGAGAAAGACGTATTAGGTATCGTTCCGAAACATTTGAATCACATTAAACATGAATTTAGGATTTAAATCTTCCCAGAATGTTTACTTGAGATATGAAAGTTTTGTAAATAAATAATTAGATAATTTGAAAATATAAATAAATTTAAACGAATAAGCTTATCGTATTAATTAAGAAAACTAAGAACTTGCACCACGGCAGAGATATTATCGGTATTATCAACCATCGCTCTAACGAATACTACCGGAGGGTACTGATAATATTTATTAAATCTCGATTCAAAAATTATTAATTAAAATGGTAGTCCAATGTGTAAGGCTTATATAATCCACAATTATTGCACAAAGTAACATATGGTACACATTCAGGAATGCTAGGTACTACATACGAAAGCACCTTTCCTTGATATCTGATTCAAAGCGCGTATGCTGCCCAAATATTCGGCGCTCTGCACACATTTACTCAATCCGGATACATTGATATTCCTAACATATACCTTTAGAGACTCTGTAGAGATCACAGACCATGAACCTTCGGTAAAACGAGACTGGCTTTGTGGGTGTGCGAAGCGAGGAACCAACAAACAAAATGTGCGAATTCCTTCACCCAGACTTTACTGTTCTGACGTATTTTGTATTTTATTTGTAAAGCATAATATCTGAGGCACAAAGAAGAGAATGCTTCAGTTAGGAATGCGAGTAAGTACGGTGCCAAACTGGAATCTGACTTGGGTAAACGAGTGTACTACTGCTGCTACTGCTACTACTACTACTACTACTACTACTACTACTACTACTACTACTACTACTACTAATAATAATAATAATAATAATAATAATAGTAATAATAATAATAATGAAATTAAACATCAAATACTCATTATTTTCACCTTCATAGAACAGTGCAAAAAATATAGAGCAAAAACGACATTTGTTTGGTCGTTCTAAAAACCATTTCAATAATGTAGATTTGTTTCTTATGGCACAATAGTTCTTATTGACTATTTATTAATTAGATAGGAGGTAATTACAGAATTACCAATATTACGTCGGAACTTTAGGATCACTTACCCCCAAAGCCGTTAAAGTTTTTTCATGGTAACGCAGCAAACATTCTGTTGTTTCTGCTGTATCAATTGATCTATTAGTCGTACAAAAAGAACTAAAAATCATTCACCCCTAGTTGTGCTCGCTTTAATGTTATTTATTTAACATTATTGTAGTCCCACGTTGTGGTAGCCAATTTGCGATGGTAAATTTATAATATTATTTGTGTATGTGTGTTTACTTCACACGGTGAAGCCATTTTGTGACGTGATTCTTTGTTAGGTTTGTAGCTCCATCTGGTGTTAGCAATTTGCGGTACTATTAGTGTTCGTTTGAAAGAATGCTACTGTTATTTTATTTAATTTTTGTTCACTGTCCTCCGGCTAGCTATGATCGTTTGGTCAAACACTTCTCTTTATACAGGTTGTGTAAACGGAAGGGAGTCTCTTATCCAAAGATAACACTGATGAAGAAATTTGTTTTACACTTTTATTGTCGAAACACAGTCACTATCACATTTACACATTGATCTTGACACTCGCCAAACTGAAACTGTTATAATAACTTCATTACTGATCACTCTTAATTCGCGTACTTCAACTTTTTGTATTATTACCTTTACAACACTTTAGATTTTTCATAATTCTGCTACGCGTAACTTGTGAATCGATAGCCGACGTGTAATATTTCTGCTGGACTGAAGGCGACGTGTATCATACAACTATTTTCGACGAACTGAAGTCGACGTGTAACGTGCAAATGTTTTCGATGAACTGACGGACTGAAGGCGACGTGTAATGTACAAAGAATTTTGACGAACTGACAGGGTCTTTACCTCTAACCTACCTTTTATACTCCTACACCCAGATATGCCTAAAGATTATAACTGAGCTGCAATTGGCTAATAAAACGCGCCAACATTAGCGTCTATTTTAATATAAAATGAAAATTATAAATACATATGCTCTAGGGAAATGTTCCAGAAGATTCTAAAGGAAAACGCGCCAACATTACGTAACTTCCTCGTTTCCAATAATGATAAACAGCTCACCCCTTCGCTGCATTATTGCACGCTATTATTGTCAGTTTCAGTAAGGCAGTATAAACTTACTTCCCAACAATAATTACAATCAACAAACATCTCAAATCAATGTCACATAATAATGCATATTCATACTATAATCACTCTTTACATTTAAATAATTTGTGATACAAATTACTGCATCATATGCCCCACTAGAAACATAATTATAAATATTTACAACTTGTTTGGAAATTTTATAATTGGGTTTTTAGTCTCCTAAATCTTGGAACACGCGCTATCACTTTCACTTAACACTTCACACGTATTTAACACACGACATATGTTCTGTTTTAATCTCGCCACTATTTACTGGCTCTGGTCTAATGTGTTTAGACATTAATCTGAGATTACAATTTTTTTTTAGCAAATACTGTACCCTGAAGTATTTAGTTACTGTTACAAAATTATTTACTTTCTTATATTGTTGACAACAATTTGTGCATTTAAGAATTTTTGTAATTACTATACATTTTTACCAAAAATATTCACCCTCGTCACAAATATATTTACATCTCTTAAATCTAGGCACTGTTTCACATGTTCTGTTTGCTACATAAACATTTGTTTTAATGACTTTTACTCCATTTTTGTTGTTTTGTACTGTATATTCACAATACTCTTGGAATTATATTTACGTACTTTTACTGTAATGTAACATTATGCTTCATTTCAAATGCTGTTACAGTTACTAAGAATTTATTTTTATTTATTTTTTTTAAACATTTCTCTTTTTTTCTAATTTATTTCTCTTTACCTATGACATATATAAATAATTAACCCTCTTACGTTCCAATACATTTCTCTGCAGGTCATCTTTAACTATCCAGCATTTACTTTGCATCTATTGCTATTCACCCTCCTGGATCAAATTGTCTGTAGCTAAGCATTACTTGTAGCCGTATCCTAACCTTCCAAAGTTTGTTCATGAATAACCTCTTAGAGTATTCATATGAAATTTCGTCGCATGATAACATTTGAAAACAATCTAAAGTTTTCTGATCCAAACATCTTTTGACAACTATCATTTTCAATTCTTGCGGTATCTTTTTAACTTGAGAATACTCTGACAAGTTTGTAATAAATTGTACTGGATTGGAGTTTTCATTCTGAACAGCTTGGACTTGTTAATTTCAGAAGTTAGCTTTTGATTATTTACAGGCAAAACTTTAACTTCTTCGTACAATTTATTTCTTTGCATTACTGACTCCTGTATTTCTGATATCTCCCCTCTGAAATTAACTTGCGCCTGATTCACATCTACATTCATAACCTCTTTCATCTCTCTTATCGCACTTGAAATGTTACTCATTCTACTACCCGACTCTGTACATTCTACATCAACTTGTTCAATTTTAGTATTAACCTCACTTTTTTGTTACATATTTCCCTGCTCATATCTGACATTTTCTTTGAAACTTTTCCTATCTCACTTGCTATTACTTCCTGATTTTCATCTCCCATTTTTGGCATACTACTATCTAGCTTCGTAAGTTTCTTTTCAATTTCTTCCCGGCTTTGATCTACTTTTTGCTCTAATTTCTCATTACTCCTACCAATATCTTCCCTTAATTCCCTATTATTCTTTTCCATATCTTCCAATATTTCCCTGCTTTTTTTATATCTTCCCTTTCTTGATCTAATTTCTCATTAATCTTTCTCAGCATTTCCATAATTTCCATCATCATACCAGCATCAATATTAATATTTCCTGTTATTCTATTCTTACTTTCTTTACTAGTATTTCCTCCCTCAAATCCTACATTGTTGAGTTATTTTCTGTAATCTGTATTGAATTACAGCTAACTGTTACACTATCCCCTTCCATCATTGTTTCTTCAATATTATTAGTAGCCATTGTTTTCTTTATCCTACCGCTCCTAAGGTACATTTAAATTTTTACACTTTCTAACCTTTCTGATGCTATCTGCTGATGTTGCTTTGATGTCCAGGTTTCTGCCCCTCTCTCCTAGATTATATGTCGCTTCTGCGTTGTATTATGATGAATCTGCGTCGTCTCGATGTTTTTGTGTCCACTCATCCGCGTCGTCTGTCGTTCCTCTAGTTGTTTCTGGAATCTGCGTCTTGTAGTTCAGTTCACTACTCCATTCGCTTCACAGAGAGAGCCAAAAAAACTACGAACCGGCTGCGCGGTGTTTATTCTGTCCGCGTCTTCGAGCTCGTTGCCGTCTACCGCTATCATAAAAAAGCGCGGATGCAACATTTTTAAAACTAGTTTTAAAGGCTTTACTTACCAACTTTATGAAAGGAGGTGCTGAAACTGTCCACCGTCGTCGTTCATACATTTTTGGCACCTCCTTAGGAAACTACCCACTCGCCGTAGTTCGCGTTGAGAAATGCTGGCAATTTCCTGGTGGATCCATTTTGTTAATTCTTCCAGAGCGTGTGGGTTTGTCTCACACACTTTATTTTAAATGGCAGGGTCTAGGTCGGAGACCGAGTGGGCTACAAATCTCTACTAATAATTATTCCTCAAACACACTTTCATAAAGTTGATAAGTAAAACCCTTAAAAGTAGTATTAAAAATGTATGCTTTCATCCGCGCATTTCTATGATAGCGACAGAAGGCAACGAGCGCTGAGGACGCGGACAGGAAAAACACCGCGCAGCCGGTTCGTAGCCTTTTGGCTCTGCCTGTATATTACTGAGTTAATAATGGGTAGATTTAACTAGTAGTAATGTATCTGCAACTTCATTAACCTAGTAACGGTTTCAGTAGAGATTTTACCAAATTCCTCCATTTCATTAAAAATGAATGAGTTTTGTTTATTAAATACGCAGTTCCTAAATATTGCTTCCTACTAAAAATGAAACTCACTAATTAAATGTTGAATCTACAGCTGATTTATTCTTTCATTAACCAACTAGCGCAACACAACTTATTGCATCCAGTAGAATTATTATTGACTATAATCTCAGATGACTTGTAAAGTTATTAACGTCACAGTAAAATTTAATTTATCCTTTACTTCCCGATAAAGGTTTTTTAAAACTTTCATTCTTCTTTGAACAGCTTTTGAACATAACTGTATCTGTATAATTGGCTAAGGAATAGCTAAATAACGGGGCATTCATATTAAATAATTAAGGTACGTTACGAGTGTTAAATTTAGAATAGGCTGGCCCCATAGCTCAGTCCGTAGAGCACCTACCTGCTGTGCGAGAGGTCGCGGGTTCGATTCCCGACTGCGGGTGGAAATTATACATTATTCCCTATTCTCTCCAGAGTCTGGAATTATGAATAAGAGTGTGCATGTGCGTATGTTCTAATAATTAAAACCTCAAAGGTGCAAGAAACTTAACGACAAAGGAATACTAGTTAACACCGTTGCCGTAGGCAATAGGTTCCAAAGGAAAGGTCATCGAGAAGACCAATGTAGTTAAACGGGGGTATAAATAGAACATAAAAATAATTAGAACACAATTTCAAAGTTTCTTCTAGAACATTTGAGGGTATTTTTAATCAAGTTCAATATGAAGACATTACTTAAAAGAAATTTAAAAGTTATTTAATTCCTTATCTGCATTTCTATTGCTTTCATAATGTGAGTAATATACAAGGGCTCCTGAAAATGAAATCAGTGCATTGATAAAGATTTACATATTATTTAAATATGATAATTTATTAAAATATGTAATATTAAAGAAAGATATAATGAAAACACTCACTGTCGTTGTTCTAAATTCTTATCTGTCACTGTTTTGTTTTATCTAGTTCACTTTGGTCACACTTTCAATTCACTAAGGTGACTTAATTCAATTCTCCTTCACTCCTCGTCATACCGGACGGTTCACTTTACTCGCGAATCGAACACAAGAACTCCACAATCCGTCGTTGCACAGCAGCACTCGCTGCACGTCATAGCAATCATCAACTCGCAACAGAAACGCACTCGCTAACTCGCTCGCTTACTGACTGACGGAACTACTACTCACTCGCGAGAACGCTCGCTTATATAGTCAGTGGAATCTTTCCACAAGGTCCTCGAACGTTCTAGAACTATTTCGATACACTTTCTGGAGGAGGGAGGGAGAAGCAGCCTCCAGAATCTTAGTTATCTCACGATACCGCGGGCTGGCGAGAGACAGTTCTCTTGTTTTTTGGACCGCCCGGTGACGATCTCCCCATAACCTTGGGCCAAAGCCGCTGCGTCCTAATATCAATTTTGTAGTATTCAAATTGCTGACTGTATTATCTTCACATTTTAAATGAGAGGTACAGTACGGACGAACGGAGGAGCCTCCGCAACCGGAGCAGAGCACTGCAAGTAGGCCGCAACGGTCCTTTTTGCTCCTATTGTGACCCACAGGGTGGCCAGATCCGGATGACAGGCGCAAGCATGGACGGGGTCCCTAACATTTTCAAATCGAACTTATCAGACGCCGACCGGACCCACTTTCAAGCCACCGAACTCGCGCCGGTCCCCCCGGGGCGGAGCCCACTCGGAGGAGAGACCTAACTAAGCAATGTTGCAACCCGCCGAACACCGTCGCTTGTTCCTACAACCCTGAAACAGATGACAAGGAAGATGGGTATAGGAAATGAGAGGCATGAGAGCCGTGGTAGAAGATGAACCACCCCATCATTCGCCTACTGACGCGGAAACACCACAAAAAACCATGAGTCAGAGTGACCGATCGCTGGGAATCGAACCTGGAGCCTCCAAATGCTAGTTGCACACGTAACCGCCGCGGCACCTTGCTTGGTTTAAATGAGACGTAAATATTATAAGGTTACTTTGCACCTGTTTCTATATTGTGAATAATGTGTAAAATTGCGCATTTTTGGTACAGGCAAATGATTAACTCTCAAACCTTACAAAACGTGCTTGACTAGGGTATACTTTTCTCACTTATATCTTAAAAAGGATATAAAAGGTATGTTTTAAACGCAAAACTCAGAAATTACGCACTGTCAACGCCTTTGAGACCGAACTTCACATGGTCCCTGTAGCTGAATGGATAAGTACGTAACTCCAGAGAGTACAGCAAAGGAAATTGTTTCGATTCTTGGAAAATACACCTATGTGACATAAATAATTTTTAACTAACAAGTACATCGATCTCGTAGTTATTCAGTAGGAAACAAAGCGTTTATCAAGACGTGCTTCCAAGAAGTACTGCAGCCTTTAGCACTGTAATACGCTACGTAACCGTACATTGCGTACGAGATAAATTATCTTAAAGAATTAGATAATTAATAATTTCAGTGAGTAAATAAATGAGCGATGCCTAAATAAATAATTCAATTAGCACATTGAACGACGCGATAGTGAACGCGCACAAAAGCAGTTCTCGTTTGAGAAAATTTGCGAACTGAGAAGGCGACCCTTTTAATTTGTTGGAAACGATAGGAAGTAACTTAGACCGGACACAAAAGAAACTTTAACTAGGGTTCGGGTAAAGTACAAAATATTCACTCCCAGGTCGTAAAGACAACATTTATTGTTAACCTGGCCTATGTGTTTTAAAATAAGAGAATATTAATGAGCCACCTTTCCAAAAAGTACCTATTTTATATATACATATAGACAGGGTGGAGCATTTAAATTGAGACTGAAATATTTCCGAAATTAAGCATCATATAAAGAGGTGTCTTTAATAAAATTTGCTTGATATTATGGGGGAAAGTAAATGCTGTTAGTCGTGTTTTGTTTGGAGAATGTTATGATGGTCATTTTAGAGTCAATTTAATTTTTTTAAATGAGAACCTACATTTAAATTGATCTTTTCTCATTTCACATAAAAATGTAAACAACTCTTGTATAAAGCACCTTGTAATTTGAGGCAATATTTGTAACACTTAAATGATTTCAGTCTAATTATATAAAATATAAATTCAATAAAATCCCGCCTTAAAGCAATATGTGTATAAAATAACATATAAAAATATATATAACAGTCATTCCATATGTTTATATTATTGTATACATGGGTAATAATTTTATGTAAATGTATTACGTAATTTAATAATGTAGGAGCTGTGAGAATAATAGGTTAAAAGTTGCTAACAATGAGGTAACAATGAGGTAACCTTGAGGAAATAATGAATTTGAAAGTTTAACAATGCTACTTGTGATTCTTGAAAGCAATAAGGTACTTTTTGTGACAGTTTATAAAATAGCCAATCAACAACTAGAAAAAAGCTTTATTTAAATGAAGGTATTCTATTGGACTAGGATTAGCTAATCAGAAACTAAAATGGAGCAAAATTTACAAATTCAGAATTCAGTTGCTTGTAGACAGTGTTCCTAACCGGACGCAAGATGCGTCCTCAAGAAATTTAATACGTATTTTGTGTGAGAGAAAAATAGCTCTCTATATCAGTGAAGTGTTATTTAAATTGTGTCAAGCATTAATAAAAAGAGTGAAGTAAAATTATAATCTGTGTAAGCCTACATTCTTCAGTCCCACCACAACCCTACAAAGATATTCATGTCTCTAAAAAAATATAAATACTGACGCAGCCGAGGCAAACGTAAATATATAATATTTAAAGAAACAGTTAAAAATTACAAAGTTTATATTTTTTTTAAATACTTGGGGCAAAGGCCACCGGAAAGTACATTTGGGGCGAAGGCTACAGGAAAGTTTTTACCATACGTGCGGTTGCAGCTACTTCAAGTTCGGCTCCCCAACAGTCGAAATATAATACACCTTCAAACTGGCTGTCCATGCGTAGCAGCAACAAACCTTATTCAAATTGTTCTTGCTAACGTAAATAACAACGAAACTTCAATGAATTGTTGAATCCATTCAACACAATGCAGCATAATAACAATAGGCGAGGAGTCAATGAGTCATTTTGTCCGTTGTTTTGTTTACTTTCCACGGTAGGAAGGTTTCCTTGTATCTGTCATTAGTGTACTTGCAGTTGCCTTCGAGTCCAGAAGGATCTACTGGTAGTTCGTACCTACAATTAGCAATCGAGTAACAACCATCAGTTCCATTCAAGTCGTTTAACATTTGAAGCGTACTCAGTTGACTGAGGGTTAAAAGGGACCAACTTTCTCAACCAGAAAAAGTGGAGATGGTTCTCATTTACGGGGAATCTAGGAGAGATGTGGAACAGGCTATTCTTCTGTACATGGAGAGGTTTCCTAATAGAAGAACTCTGTCAAGAGCTTCATTTTATCGTGTGATAAAACAATTCTCCGAAGAAGGCAGTGTCCAGCCAAAGAAAAGGAGGTGCAGAAGAAAAGCTACGGACGAAGATAAGGAAATTGCAATTCTGAATTACAACTAATGAGGGAATATTCAAAAGCTGTGCCCTCAATATATTGAAACGGTATAAACTCCATCCCTACTACGTGTCATTATATCAACAATTATATGGTGACAATTTTTACTTTCCCTACTACGTATAGTAAGTAGGGGAAGTAGTATTGCATTCCACCCAAAATTAGATACCGAGATTTCACCGGAAATATATATTTTGAGACCCCCTGAATCCCAAAAAAGCATTTTTGGAAACATGTCCGTGTGTGTGTCTGTGAACAGCATAACTCAGAAACGAACAGTCGGATAAACATGAAGCATATGGAGAGTAAGCGTTTGTAAAAATAGTTTGTACAATAGTAGAGAAAGTCATGTGAGTGTAACACATCGGATTTTTTCAGTTTGTATTGTGTAGTGAGGAGTGTACTTTCATAAATAATGGTGAAGTACACCCACAATATGTACTATTGGGCTGTGGAAAATACACATTGTTTACGAGAAATCGAACATAAGAGACCCTTTTCTGTTAATGTATGGTGTGGGATTTTGGGTGACAAGGTAATTGAACCCTACTTCATTGATGGCACCTTAACAGGTGCAAAGTACAGAAATTTTTAACGGAGGAGTTATCGTTATTGTTAGAAGATGTGCCATTACAAACCAGATCGCTACTGTGGTACCAGCACGACGGATGCCCTGCGCTCTATGCACGTACTGCGAGGGATGTTTTACATAACAATTACCATGGTCACTGGATAGGACGCGCAGGTCCCATTAATTGGCCAGCTCGATCTCCTGACCTTACATCACCAGACCTCTTCTTATGGAGTTTCCTTAACTAAAAAGCGTATTGTGAAACACAAATGACTCCGGACAAATTGAAAGTGCGCATACAAAATGCTAGTGACATTAATGAAACAGACATGCTTTTACCGACACATCAATCGTTCATTCAGACAGTTGGAAAATGCACTTAGGTAGAAGGGCACCATTTGGAACATTTATTACCCTAAGGTAGTTGGTGATGCTCTGTGTACCTAACATTCATCAATGTTTGTCTACACCAGTAATAAACCATGTGCTATGTAGTAAATAGTTCATAAAAACTGCTTATTTTGTGATGAGGAATAAGGAAACAAAATGAAAAAGTTGGTTCCCAATTACGAAGCGTAACTTGACCCTCAAATGACCACCCATGGATGGTCCAACCGTTCCTTGCGCTCTTTGTACACAGCCATTCAGAATTTTCGTTGTTATTTATGTTGATGTAAGAACAGTTGCAAGGTACTTTTATATAAAGTTGTTTAGTTTTTTATGAGTAAGAAAACAACATAACAAAGGTTCCCATTTTAAAGCAATTAAATTGGCCCAAAAATGACCATCACAACGTCCTCTATATATAATGTATATGCATATACGATCAGACAAGGCAGCATTGTCGATAACTTTCTAAACTTAACCTTGTAATGCATAGTGTTCCCATTTTGCAACAAGGATGTTTAAGAAACATTTTACAATATTTTAACAGTGTTTTTTTTGTTGTTTTCATATTATTCTGGCATTTAACAATAAAATAAACGTATTTGTAGCAATTTTATACAACATATATATTAATCTGTTTCAGTGTTATTGTAGAGGTTTTTTTAATAAGAAGCAAAATTTATGCAACTACGGTCAAATATAACCCCATCATCATCCACGCGTGCCATCACACCAGTTATTTTACGTTGGAACCTCCCCAACCATGACTACCGGCACATTTTATTGTAGCCGCTAGGATACGAATATCACAACGTTCGGTTTTGAATGGATGGTCAGCGCATTTCGTCTCGCATAACGATCATAGCTATTCGAATCGTTTCCATTAAGATAGCTGTAATAGGGATACAAAAACCGGTTTAAGAATCAGAAGAAGAGTGGCATATTTAACAAAACAATTCATGCATTAGAGGGTTAAAGGGAGGCGTAGCCAAAAGTTCGTCCCGCCCAATAGAATAAAATATTCGAAAAACAAATTACGAATCAGACCACGATTAGATAACACGTGTAAGTAGTAACGGTGAAACAGTCGAGGCAGTATTTTTAACACTTAAATAATTTCAGTCTAATTATATAATATGTAAATTCAATAACAGCCCGCCTTAAAGCAATATGTGTATGTAATAATTTGTAAAATGTATGTAACAGTTATTGTATATGTTGATATTATTGTTTACATGTTCAATAATGTTATGTGAATGTATTACATAATTTAATAACGTAGGAGCTGTGAGAATAATAGGTTAAAAGTTTCCAACAATGAGGTAACAATGAGGTAACCTTGAGGCAATAATGAATTTGAAAGTTTAACGCTACTTGTGATTCTTGGAAGCAACAATGTAATTTTTGTGACAGTTTATAAAATAGCCAATCAACAACCAGAAAAAGCTTTAGTTAAATGAAGGTATTCTATTGGACTAGGATTAGCCAATCAGAAAGTGAAATAGGGCAAATTGTAAAAATTCAGAATTCAGTTGGTTGTAGACAGTATTCCTAACCGGACGCGAGATGTGTACTTGAGAAATTTAATACGTAGTTTGTGTGAGACAAAAAATAGTTTACGTGTTAAAAAGTGTAAGTAATTAATAAAAACATCTCACAGCTCTCTCTCTATATCAGTGAAGTGTTATTTAAATCGTGTAAAGAATTTAATGAATGGAATCAAGAAAAACTTAAAATCTGTGTAAGTCTACATTCTTAGCCGCACTACTCCCTGCAAAGAAAGCCATGTCTCTAACAATAATACTGACGCAGCCGAGTCAAATATAAATATATAATATTTAAAGACACAGTCAAATTACAAAGTAAATATTTTTATATTTGGGGCGAAGGCTACCGGGTAGCATAACAGTTGAACTAAAATACAACTCCTACTTCAAATTGGCTTTCCATACGTGAAGCATCAACCTACTTCAAACTGGCTCCCAAAACGTGGGGCAAATAACAATACAACAAAATAACAACTGCACAGTAATATGTTGTGGTAAACGCTACTTTTGAAATTTTGCAGACAAATCATACAGCTTGTCATTGTACAGCTCTCGATTTAACTCCTCGATTGACCTACACGATGTGTATACGTAGGTAGCTTTGCCGTATATAATATACTCAAAATTTCCGCGGGCCGGCTATACCGTCCATCGTTATCATGTATGCCGTGATAAACCAGCTTCACGCCCCGTAGCTTCGGGACTCCGATAACCGGAACTCAGTGTTAAACACTTACATAAGAGTTCGGTTTCGTGTAGTCAGTATACACATACATGTAAATACCGTGCGTTCGTAGACCGGCCAGACCGTTCCGCGGCGGCATTGGACGGGGTGAGGAGTGTCGTGCTTGCCGCCATGGAGTAGAGCTGTATCTATAGCACATTCCTAACTAATGAAGCGTGGCTTTATCATCAAGGTCACGTTCTACTCAGAACAATAGATAATGGACTACCAAAAATACCCATATTATTCATGAATGCCTCAACAGTGCAAAAGTTAGGGTTTGGTGCGCGGTGAGTCCGCGTAGAATTATCGGTCCCATATTTTTCGACTTAACAGTTAATTCACACGTTTAAGTAAATTCAATTTTAAATATTTTTTTCGCAACTAACAAGAAATGAAAGATTGTGTGGCTGTTCAGCAGGATTCAGCTACAGTGCATACTGCTGTGAATTCTATGCATGAATTGCGAAGTGTGTATGGTGACAGAATAATTAGTTGGGGATTGTGGCCACCTGTTCCCTGACCTATCTACATGCATTTGTATTTATGGGGAACGTTAAGGAATAAAGTGTATGCATCAAATTCGCACATGTTACAAGAATTGAAGGACATCATCAAGAGAAAGAAAATATGCAATCAGTCAACATGAACTTTTGCGAGTAAAACAGAATTTTTCGGAGATATAGGGAATGTGTTCACGTTGAACGTCATCAATTTCAACATCTGTTGTGATGCAGCTTAATGTAAGTTAGTACAGTAGGTAGTGTTCCGTACCCATGACTTGCCGGTCGTTTACGTGTATCTCTAGCGGAAGGCGCGCCAATCCTCACCCAGTTCAAGGCCGCCGCGGAAGGGCCCGACCGATCTACAAACGCACTGTATATTTATGTATAAACAAAATAAAACGATAAAACTGATCCTAAAATATTATTCCATAGCATTAGAAAATTATAACAAATCTAAAGAATCCCATAGCTCAGCCAAACAAGAGGACAACAAGCGACGTCGCAGAAGACGAAGGACAGCGAGGAAGCCAGGCATTTCTAAATACACTATGCATGCTTTCCATCTTCGCTCGCCTCCTTACACCAACAACCGAAACAGACTGTCACCTTCAGCTGCCTAAACACTCAGTAATTTGGAAGGCTAGCGAGAGGTTTGGAGATAACTTCCCATGTAGGTATTAAAGCAGAGTTTGCGAAAACCACCGAACATATCCAAAACGTTCCAACATAGCTACCACCTTCCAGGATGTCATATCTCACGTGAAAAATAAAATAAAACGTAATTGGGTCAATAGAGGTCTTCGTAATGGCCAAACCAAGTTATATGACAATATCTACTAAGTTTGAATCTCCCGCTATATTAATAAATTTAAGACGCTATGATTAAATAAAAACAATCAGACTTCGCATTGGCCATACAAGACTCATATACTGCAATTTTATGCAAGGAACCGCCACTGAATGTCAACAAACTGAAAGGATATATTATACATATATAGAGGAATTGTACATATGAAAGGGGAACCATACATATAAGAATTGCACAGTAATAATTTAATTCACCAACATGTTAAGATATTCAACATCTAACATTTGTACAGAGCTGATTGTAAAAAAAGACCGTACCTGTCACCGAGCGGTACAACGCTACAAGATGGCGCCTAAGCGCTCGGATCTGAAGCCACACATTCTCATACATGTCAGGGTAACGCGGCCCGAGGGCCAATAGGAAACGTCGTTACATTTTCAAACGCAGAGGTGAGCGTCACTAGCCTCCCGTATATAAGGGCAGGCAAAGGCTCAGAGCCCGCTCTTATTCTAAATAGAACTCATCGAGAAGTCACGTTGACACTAGGTGCTACAGATGCACGTGAGTGCACAAGGATGGGGGTGCGTGTGAATATAGCTAGGCTCCTGACCAATTTAAAGTGGTGGGATTATATAATGGGAAAAGCTAGCTGTCCATAATTATTCAAACTGTGAAATAAACTTCATTGATTAAGGGAAACTGGCAGTGTATTCTTAACTTGCCTCACCCACTAGAACCTGAGATTTAATGATTAGAGATAGTTAGGAATGGAATACTCAACAACCGTCGAGCACCTATAGCCGATGAGGAGGACACTGCAGCAGGCAACAACGACCCAAGGATCATCGATTTCGCACTACAAATAGCGCATAGCACCGATTCTCGCTACAAAACCTTAGCCATCAAACAGATCTTCACAGAATGCCCAGCTTACGAGGAAAAAATAAAACAGTACAACATAACAGCTCATCTTCCAACAGTATTCAATAACCCGAAAACTATCCAAACCATCCTTGAATTTCTTCACTCTACATCATTGCATAACCTGCTATGACTGTACATCAACTGTACAGAGTTTATTTTGTAAAATGTTGTATGTTGTATTATGTTGAACTAATTTGTTATTATGCATATGCTGCACTTTAATGACATAGCTGCATTGTATTCGCATTGTTGTATTTTTATATAATTTGCATGTTGGAATATATCCGCTTATAGTTAAGTGGCAATAAATAAATTAATAAAAAAATACTAGTTGTGGAAATTGCAAACCATAGTTTAAATGATAATTAATTCTGCTCACATTTTAATGTACATATATTAAGTTACAAATTGTTACCTGATTAACCTACTCCTGTGCACCCTCCCGGGAGGGGAACTAATGCAAACGCAAGACTTGTTTTCACCCAGCGCTTATATTAACCCAAACGCTGATTCATAACGGTCACTCGCTCTCTCACCATGCGGCCACGCAATAAGCCATTAGCCGTCACCCATTGTTGTTTATAATATACAACTTGTTTACCCCCGTAATTATCACTATAATATACTTGCTTCTCCATTATAGAATGTTTACAAGTTTAAATACATTATGCAGTACTGGGTGCGACAAATTGTCGTGTTCTATTCGATTAACGTCTGTTCTGATATAGAGAAAAGCACACGGAGTAAGGAAACATATTAAGGTAGCTAAGTTTATAGTATTCGTTTGGATTTCATAAAGTATGGAGCACTGGCCCTTCAGCAGCGTATATTCTGTGTAGAGCAACAGTACGTTGTAGCAGTGCAGAAAGCGTTGAGGGAATTTTGGAGATCAACACATCCATGGAGAAGTTCCTACACGTAAGACAACTCGTGGATTGTGAGCTAAATGCCATAACGGTGGAAATATTCACAATTGACCATAGCCGCGGAGAAGAACGGTACCAACACCTGAAAACATTGCGCGAGTAAGTGCTGCATAGCTTCAACAAGGCGTCACTCACAGAATTACAATTAACTCGAATTGACGAAGCCTGCTTAGGATTTTCATTATGACCTTAACTTTCACCCGTACAAGATTTAAATGGTTCAGCACTTGAAGGAGGGAGACAAAGCCCTAAGAGTACTGATCTGTCACGCACTACCAACCAGGACAAATGCAGATGCTGGATTCATGGGAACACTCCAGGAGTTCTTTCCCGGTCACATCATTTCCCGTTTCGGAGACATTCGTTGGCCGATATGGCCTCAAGACGTCATTGAACCAGATTACTTTCTCTGGGGCTGCCTAAAATATTAAGTGTTTGCAACCAGATTACAAAGGGTTGATGAGTTGAAGACAAAAATCAGACACGAAATTGCACACATTACTCCTGAGCTCATTGCACGTGTCATGCAAAGCTTTGCAGACTGTCTGACGCAATGTGTAGCAAAAGAATGTGTAGCATTTGAAAGACATCATTTTCCACATATAAATGTAAAAGGTGTACATTGTGTTGTGAAAGTGCAAAATATACGTTTATTTCACTACAAGTGCTTCAATCTTTCTTTAGAACTAGGTAATCGAAAATGCTCCACCCTGCACATGCCAGAAAATTCAGAAACAAATGTTTGTATTTCACGGTAAACATGTTTCAAAAATATTTTAGGATCATAAATACACCAGCAAGGTGGGAAATATTTTTATTTGCTGATTGTTTTCAAAATAATGCATGACGAGTAGTATAAATATATGCAGAAATAAACATTATAATCCAGCGTTCTTTTACTTTAAGTGCTTATTGCCTTTTGTTGTTTATGAGATCTCGAGATTGTCACTCGCGATACTCGGTAGTATCGAAGCATGCTCTTCTAATACTCTATAATAAATCTTCAATATTGTTTTTGACACATCTAAATGTTTTTAATTTTGCGGTTGTCCGAGACACACTTATTGGCAGTTGTTGTTATGTTTCACTTGGTGCTAAACAAGGACGGAAGGAGTAGAGAGCGAATTTTGACTAGAATTATCATCTAAGTATTGCTGTATTCATCGTTCTTGACCCTTACCCATGATTTTAGAGGTTTCCTGTAGACTGTTTCCTAGATGAATCAATCAAAGTTCTATCGGCTCATATCTAAATGAAAACATTCACAACAAAATGCTGGCTTACGTACAAAAAATTTAAATGGAGTTTTATTTATGAACGCACTTTAACTATTATGGTCCTTAGAGTCCCATTCTATATTTGGCGTGAAATACCTGTAATTTTGCTCAGAGGCCTCTTTTGAGACAGTATTTTTAACACTTAAATGATTTCAGTCTAATTATATAACATATAAATTCAATAACAGCTCGCCTTAAAGAAATATGTGTATGTAACAATTTGTAAAAATGTACGTAACTGTCATTGCATATGCTTATATTATTGTATACATGTTCAATAATGTTATATGAATGTATTACGTAATTTAATAATGTAGGAGCTGTGAGAATAATAGGTTAAAAGTTGCTAACAATGAGGTAACGATGAGGTAACCTTGAGGCAATAATGAATTTGAAAGCTTAAATGGTACTAGTCATTATTGGAGCAACAATCATGTAATTTTTGAGACAGTTTATAAAAATAGTCAACCACAACCAGAAAAAGCTTTAGTTAAATGAAGGTATTCTATTAGATTAGTAATAGCCAATCAGAGACTTGAAATATAGAAATTTACAAGTTTAGGCCGTTGAAATCAATTCAGTTGGTTGCAGACAGCGTTACTAACCAGACGCAAAAAGTGTCCTCAAGAAATTTAATACGTATTCGTGTGAGACGAAAATAGTTTTACGTGTTAAAAAGTGCAAGTAATTAATTAAAGAATCTCGCAGCTCTCTTTATCAGTGAAGTGTTATTTAAATCGTATCAAGTATTAATAAAAGGAGTGAAGTAAAATTATAATCTGTGTAAGCCTACATTCTTAGTCGTACCACAACCCTGCAAAGACAACCATGTCTCTAACAATAATACTGACGCAGCCGAGGCCAGCATAAATATATAATATTTAAAGAAACAGTTAACTTACAAAGTTAATATTTTTTAAACTTGGGGCAAAGGCCACCTGAAAGTACATTTGGGCGAAGGCTACCGGAAACTGTTTACTATACGTGCGATTGCAACTACTACAAGTTCGGCTCCCCAACAGTTAAAATACGATACAACTCCTAAAATACTCCTTTCTCAAATGGGCTCCCATATGTGGGGCAAACAACGTAAAGACAATACACTTTCTTAGTTAATCAGGCTTGAGGCTGTTTTACGTGCTGTAAACCTACGACACGGGAGAAAGAAATCCATGCTAACGATTTCTACGCCCGAAAAAATTCATCGCCCTCCGCCGGGTTTGAACCCATGACCTCGGGAACTAGAGGCTAGCATAGTAACCACTACACCACGGAGGACAACAGATTAGTATAGCAATAGTATCAAATAGAATATAAGCTAAGTGTGGAGCTATTCTGAAATGGATAGAATTAATAACACACTGGTGTGCAAAGTATGCAAAAAACCATTTTGGCGTGATGTAAAATATTACATACAATTTCAAGAAGCATAGTACACCTATATATGCACTTGGTGAAGTTTACGGAACCTCCACTGAGTGGGCATTTACGAGTTATCCGCCGCTGTAAGAACTTGATCTTGAAAATTAGGAGTAAACGAGTACTGTAACTTCCACGTCATTCACATAGGTAACGTATTGAAAGATGGTCACATTCAGCCGAGAACTAAATTGCATAAAAGTTAAATTACTATTATTATTGTTATTATTATTATTATTATTATTAGATTTAACAATAAGAGATATATAATCAATAGCTGCAAAAGTTATTTACAATCTGAGAATACAAAGCAGTTGCAGAATTGGCATAAAATTTCAAATTGGTTTTACATGTTTATGTACTACACACTAAAAATAAGACCATAGTAATTCAGAGAGCAAGTTACGGCTTATAGATGAGAATAATGCTAACAGGTCAATGTGTTCTCATTGACTAATAGACAATTTAATACTGTGTGCCATATAAAAATCCGCAGGGGAATTCCGCTGAACTCAGACGGAATCGAAAGGAGTTCATCTGTTTACGTTTACTACTGTGCAAGTGCTATCCCTCGCGGCTCTGACTAATCTGATTGCAATACTGTGTGCGCGCATAAATAGAGTAACAAATGTTTACACAGCGCATCCCTATTATTAGTATTCATGGCATTGCATTTTATATCCTTTGTAGTTTTCTTAACAAGATTAATATCGAGTATCAGTGCTCAAAAAGCAGTATCGGCATCAAACATCGCAAAATAGTCGCCACATATCGGTTTATTACCATTTTCTTTACAAATTTTGAGGACAGTATATAACTTCTCTTAGAAATGCTTGTATTTCTTCTAAATCTACGTCCATAATCGAACAGGGAAGGAAATAGTTAATATTTTTATTTACCCAGCGAGTTGGCTCAACAGTAAAGTGTGAGGCTCGCATTCGGGAGGTTCCAGTTTCGCTTCCCGTTGACCGCCCGCTATAACCTTGGGTTTTTTGTGGTTTTCCCTGGTTGGTAGACGAATGCTGGGATGGTTTCTCATTTACCACAACTTCATTTCCATCATTTTCCTTATATTACGTTTCTTTCTCATCTTTCAGGTGTGCTTCTAGGTTTTGTGGCGTATGGCGGTGCCGCACAGACGTTGCGGATGCTTGCTGAAAGAAAAGAGTACTACCTATGGACACTAGAGGGCTGATTTGTCGACGTGTCGTTCACTGCCCTCTCTAAGCAGTTCCAGCTGTGGGAAGGGTCTTCGAGCCTGAAACTGTTAGGAATTTCCGCTCGTCTCTCTGGCCTGTGGCCTCCTGTGGTTCCTTCACTTCATTCCCTCCTCCAAAATAAATCTGCGTAAGTCGCAGTATACGAGGTGTTCCCTTCCGTTGCAAGGTGTACCTATAATAGTTTTATTTTATCTGTCGTATCTAACTTCATATTTTCCAACATTAATTTCTAGAATTACAAAACGTCTTAAGCTTTAGAAAAAGAGAGGAGACAGTTTAATTTTCTTCTTTTTCAAGTGTGTGGGTGTGCATTCTATTACAGCAATGAGTGGAATATTTTTTCATTAACAGGTGCACAGAAATAGGACGTCGTTATAAAACCACAAACCTCCAATATTCCTGTATACACTGCACAGAATTAAGGCAGTATTATATTTCTTCATTAAATATAAGAAAAACAAAGGTAAAAGAGGAAGACAAAAAAGCTTTCCAAGTCCTCTTACTGCTTCAGGGCCATTTCTTGCATTTTCTCCTACCTTAGCCGAATTTCGAGCCCATCTAGTACTTGCAAATTGCATGAACAGACAAACGTACTTTCAAGAACACTAATGAAATTAATTCACAAAATTACAGGAGGTTTCTATTATGTAGCAGTGTGAGATTGTTATTAATATTAACATTAATTGCTGAAGTCTTCACAATGTTCTTTTCTATTCTGTCCACAAACACTCGAAATTTCTTCCTTTTATTGCCTGTTTTACATTATTCCATATACTACTTCTGGTTTAGCCTTTCTTGGTTTCTGACTGTGTTGGCATCCATGGAAAATAGTTTACCTTTATATATCAGGTTATTCTAAAGTAAGTCCCCATTTTGAAACAGCTGCACCTTCTTTACATATTAGCAGCCTGGTTTCATGTTGTATCACTACTATTTAAAAGGTTTGGTGTTCTTTTTCTTTTCGTTGCTATGGTAACTGTGTCATGTTTGTATAAGCATAAGAATATAAACGGTTGTAGGAGCAATAGCTTTACCTATAAGAGTTCAACTTGGCCTCCTTCAGTGCTATTACGAGTGTATGATGGTTCACTTATCGACAAAAAGCGATCACGTAGACCAACATTAGTGCAAAACGAAGTGTGTGCTACTCTCGCCTTGCGAGAAGTTCAGGAAATTAGTGAAAATACAGAATGTAATGTTTGTAGTCTAATAAAATTGCAAAACGTCTGGCGAATTCTGAGGAGACAAGATGAAAATGCGTTTTGAATTCAAAGAACAAGATAAGCCGATTCGTGTTACCTTCGCATTGCAAATGTGAGCACAAATTCAGATGAACTTTTAGTGTTTAGACAATATCTTGTGGACGGATGAGACACATTTTGAATTAAGCGGAGGTGTTGACACACATAATTGCAGGACATGGGCAGAACATAATCCAAACACAATTATACAGCAAGGACTACATGATATCAAGGTTACCGTCTGGTGTGGCTTTACGTCAAATTTCTATGAACAAATTGAAAAGGGACAAACAAAAACACTGACGGTAAACGGGCAGCGACATTTTAAAACGTTGCAAGACTGTAATACCAGCGTTACAGAATCGTGAAGTCGAAAGCAATTGTTTTCATGCACGACGGCGCTCCTCACAAATACACAATAATGTAAAAACACTATTACGCAACACATTTGGTTATCGTGTGATTAGTCGACATTTTCCGAACAGCTGCCCTTCTAGGTCCCAGGACATAAATCCAGCTGACTACTGGTTATAGGGTTATCTAAAAGAAAAGGTATTTCTTACCGGACCCACAACACGTAAAGAACTGAAGCAGTGTATCAGATGCCAGTGAGAACATCCCTGGGAACGCTTGCTAATACCGTTTATAGCATAGAAGAAAAGACTATTGCTTATTGAATAACTAGGTGGTGGTCATATTTAATTTTATCTTGTTTTAATAAACTCCCATTTCTCTACGAACAAATTGGCGTTTTTATTATTTTAGATTTTCAAAATTTAACAAATTTGTTACTATTTTAATCTGGAAATTTGCATTAGAATAACCCTATATGAGGGGCGCTATTTATATTTTGAGCCTAATAATTAAAACAAAGCAATTTTTGATTGAAAACTGCTTTATTGTTTTTCAAAATATTGTTCCTTTATGATCAATACAATTTTGTATCCGTTTGAACCATTTGTCAAAGCATTTATTTCAGTCTTCTTGAGAACCCTCCAAAACATGGATTTTGAAGGCATCAACGGCTTCTTCTGCCAACTATAATCGTTGTCCACGCAATTTATTCTTGATGTTCGGGAACAAAAAGAAGTCATTGGGTGCCAAATCAGGACTGTATGGCGGATGACCCATCAATTCTATTTTTTGAGCCTTCAAATACTTTGTTAGACGAGATGCGTGTGCGCTTGCATTGTCTTGATGAAGAACGATCCTACGGTTCTTGTTGGTTTTCCTTACTTCACCGAAGACTTCCGGCAAACAAACGGTTGTGTACCATTCGGCAGTGACCGTTTTACTTTCCTCTAAAAGCACTGCTGCCACATGACCAGTTTTTTTAAAAAAAGCAGGCGACCATTTGCTTCGAAGTGCTTCGAGTGCGAACAACTTTTGTTGGATTTGCTTCATCTTGAAACATCCATATACAGTCGACTACTGTTTACGTTCCGGATCATACGCATAAATCCACGATTCGTCATCTGTTATAATCTTATATACGTCTTTTGAGGCACCGCCATTGTATTTCTTGAGCTTTTTTGCACACCAATTGACACGAGCATCATTTTGAGATTGCGTCAAATTATGTGGGATCCAACGAGAGCAAACCTTTTTCACGGCTAAATAATCATGCAATATTTTATATATGCTGGTGGAACTAATGTCTGGGGTTGCCTCAGTCTCACAATATGTTGCATGACGATCTTTGATTATTAGATTTTGCACAGCATCAATGTTTTCTGGCACAACAACTGATTTTGGACGACCTTCATAAACTTCATCATTGAGCGAACGGCGGCCACGATTAAATTCGTTATACCAGCGTTTCAAAGTGGCAAAGGATGGAGCTTCGTCGCCAAATGTGGAAGTTAGTTGATCGTTGCACTTTTGTCTTATAATCCACGTCGAAGGTCGTAATAAATCATTGCACGACATTTTCACGAGTTTATTCCATGTTTTTGTTGATACACAATTTTCAAGTTAGTGTAAACAAAACAAATGACGCTCTATTGACAAAATGTTTGAAGCAGATTATGGTCAAAAATGTCAAACTTTCCATTGGAAACGTCATATGGCACGTACAACATTCAGGGTTGCCAAGGCTGAAAATATAATTAGTGCCCCTCGTACATTACTACCAAGTTGGTTGATTTTTACTCTCGCCACCATTTACCAATGCTAGCTACTGAGTGAGGTGGCGCCGCTGCAATGTATACGACTCGCATTCGGGAGGTCACGAGTTCGATCCCCGGCGCCGCTCACTTTGACCCATGGGTTTTACGTGGTTTCCCAGGGATCGGCAGGCGAATGATATGCTGGTTTCTTCTCGACCACGATTTCCTTTCCATTATTTTCCTTTCAGTGTGTGCTTCTAGGTTTCGTGACGTTTGGCGACGCCGGAGAGATGGCACGGATCCTTGCTCAGTGGAAAGAGTATTCCCCATGGACACCAGATGGGTGTTTGACTGGTAGCTCTTTCTTCGCTCTCTCTCGGCGGCTTCAACAGTGAGACGAGTCTACGAGTCAGAAATGTTAGGGACTTCCGCGCCTGTAGCCTTCTGTGGTTCCTTCACTTCATCCCTTTCTCCTGGGGGTTGGTACCGCAGTAGATCTGTGTAGGTCCCAGCGAGCGAGGTGTCCCCCTCTGTTGAATCACCTACACCTATGGTAGTTTGTAGTCCACATAAATATCTCCACGTGAACCACGAAAAACCTCATTTTTATAAAAAAAACGCTGTTGTGGTTGTATGCTTGTGTGTTCAGCATAACTCAAAAACCAAAAGTCCCAAGATTTGTATTTAAAATTTCCAACACGAAAAGTTCCTAAATCTCTTCCCACCACAAACTATAATTTATAGTAACATACTTCGTTTTATATTCTCTCAAAAGCGGCTCTTAATATTTTGTTTAAAATGTCATGTATTCAAGATACTGGTATGATAAAAAACATATTTATCTTGAATTTTATGTACATGGCCTTTAAAGTATTCTTCATTCTAATTTAATTTGGTCAATTCTCTATGTATTCTTTCTGAAACCATAAGAAATAGACAGAACATAGTATAGGAATGATGCAAATCTGTTTAAGGTATAGAATGTGGTCCATAAATGTTGCATTAATTATTTACAAGACACTTTTTGTTGCTGGTCTGAAATTTCCTATGTTTTTTTCCTTCCATTTATACCCCGCCTTTAACTACATTGGTCCTTATCAGCGGCCTTGGAACTTATTACCTATTGACAATAGTGTTAACTCCTATTCTCTTGTCGTTGGGTTTCTTGCACTTTTGGTTTTTTTAATCATTAGATCCTACACACATCCACACTCTCATTCATACTTCCAGACTCTGAGGAGGGTAAGGAATAATCTTGGCTACAGTAAAATTCCCATCCCCCAGCAAGCCGGGAATCGAACCCGGGCAGTTACTCTACCGACTGAGCAACGGGGCCAAGCTTCTAAATTTTGGTTATACGAGCGTACATTACTTTCTCTACTAGTATAGTAAGTAGGGAAGTATTGTATTCCACCAAAGAATTCGATACCGAGATTTCACCGGAAATATATGTTTTGAGACCCCTGAATCCAAAAAAAAGCATTTTTTGGAAACATCTCCGTGTGTGTGTGTCTGTGAACAGCGTAACTCAGAAACGAACAGTCGGATAAACACCAAACTTGGTATTCAGGTTCAGTATCTTCCAGAGATGCGACACGAAGGTTTCAAGAAAATCCCCCCACCCCAGATTACCCTTTACATGGAACATTTTTCGAAAATTTTAATTCTCTCAAAAATGGCTCTAACGATTTTGATCAAAATTTCTTATGTTTAAGAGATTTTCATGACAAATGAAACGTATATTTCGAATTTTCTGGGAATGTCTCCAAAAGTATTCTTCATTGTGGACGACTTTTGCATAACTGGTAAACCATAAGAGATAGACAAAATTTTACTACACAAAAAACGTAGATTGCGTTAAAATACACAATTTATGTCATGTACATTGTTTTTATTGAGTGAACCATTTTCGAGATATTGCTTGTTATTCCCATAAATTTTCCAATACTTATACTTTTTCTCAAATGGAAATTCGTTATTAATTTCTTTTGTCCTGGTAATACAAAGAGAATGGAATACTCCACATAGCAACCAGCTCTTAAAGTATTTGACTATCGCTTAAAGCCTACCAATTCCCCTTGCATCTACAAGAAAATTAGCAATAAGATTAACATCTCCATATCTCGATTAACATGAAGCATATGAAGAATAAGCGTTTGTAAACTTGTTTGTACAAGAGTAGAGAAAGTCATGTGAGTGTAACACATCAGACATTTTTTAAGTGCTATTACATTCTTTTGTCTCCGGTGAAGTCATGAAATATCAATGTCAGCTTATGACTGCCTCTATGGTCTAATGGTTAGAATGCTTGCTTCCAAATCTCGGGTTAGCTTTCCGGTTTGAGGAAGGGAATTTTTCTTTAACCAGGATTATTTCCCCATCCTCCATAGGGTTGGAAATATAAATAGAGAGTGAATGTGTATGTGAATTTAATAGAAATATGACATACTAATTGTTGTTCGATGCAAAGGAGGAAAAAAGCCAGCTTATAGCAGTTGGATTTTAAATATTTTACCATGATTCTAGTCTCCGCGTTCACCTGTGTATCTACCACGAAATGTGTATCGGAATCTTTTCAGCCAACTTTTGTTTATTTTACGTAAAGTAGATAAAGAAACAATATTTTGTAAGTCATTTATATAATAGATGTGTAAATGCATTGTCGTGGATACAAAGCTCCTGTGACTGTAACACAAGAATTTTTAAAAGTACTTTTTAATACTATTACCCTCTACTTTCTTTCGAAACACATTTCTTTTACATAAGATTCATCCTAGATATCCTAAATACATTTTGTTTTACTTAATTTGATTCCAATCATTTCTTTAGTTTATCATAAACCAGTTCATATAGAAAACATGTGTATGGTAACGCAAATTCTTTTGATGCCTTCCTATATGAGTATCCTAGGACCTTGGCTCTACACAGTGCGGAAATAGAATCTAAAAAAAAAAAGATCGAAAATAAAACCTAAATCTGTAGCTTCTCTTCCATACACTAAAACCACCAAGGCTTTGTTATCGCGGATCGTATAAAGAGAACAAAACTTACGTCATTTAAATTGTTCTACTTAAACTCAACTCATAGTTATAAAGCGATTATCAAAAAAGTTAAGTACGTTAACTTACACTTTGGGACGTTTCTTTAGGCTGAAGAATTCAGCTGCATTTGTTTTAACTCCACGTGTCAAACTCTCCGCGGTGAACTCTGGTTTGATGCAGCTACGGTAGTACAGCCTTTTCTTATCTATTATTATTATTATTATTATTATTATTATTATTATTATTATTATTATTATAATAGAGCAATTTTTGTAACATGAAAGTTTGATTTGGCGTCTTCTCTCAGTGTCAAAAAAGTAAGTAACAGTCTGCATTAAACCAAGAGCAACTTTTTGCTTACGATACAAAAAAATAAGGTAACAAAATGGAAGCTATATTTTTATTATTCTATTTTATTTTACGTCACTTTAACTCCTAGGTCATATCGAGACGGATCTGTTGGTGGATGTCTCTTAGAACGATATGTGATGGACAGTTAGCCTTCTAGGTCTCATCCCTGTAACCCCTGCTTCATGCCGTGCAGATGGCGTTAGGGTGCCGTCCAGTCTAACTGCTTACATTGTCTGTAGATAGATGGCATAGCATTCGGTATTACCACTTATTTTTCATTTTACTATTGTTTTAGACTTAAGATGGAACTTTGGATCATGGTATTAAATATCCAAACCGGTATTTATCTTGGGGACTGAGGAAAACCACGAAAAAACTCCAAATGGAACCTCTGCAGTTGTATGAGGCAAACAATTTTTATGACAAATCTACGTTTGTAAATTTTTTGTTTTTATTTTTCAATAAGGATACTTTCGGCTTTCTTTATCACATCCTACTACACAACTGAAGGGTAGGCTGCTATGGCAGGTACAACATTCAATTAACTGATCATCTTTGAAATGATGTTTTCCATTTCTTAAAAAACATTTTTACTTTTTCTACTACGTATAGTAAGAAGAAATGTGGCAAACCACCCAAAAATTCGATACGAGATTTCACCGGAAATAAGGCATACATTTTAAGGCTCCCTGAATCCAAAAAACGCATTTTTAGAAAAAGGTCCGTGTGTGTCTGTGAACAGCATAACTCAAAAACGAAAAGTTGGATTAACACCAAACTTGGAATTTAAGTTCAGTACGTTCCAAAGATGCGAGAAAAATATTTTCAACAAAATTCGCCTACCCCAAACTACAATTTAAACGGAACAGTTTTCGAAAAATTTTATTTTCTAAAAAATGTCTAACGATTTTTATTAAAATACCTCTATTAAAGATATTCATCTGACAAATAAAATTTATATCTTGAAATTCCTGAAAATAGCCTTTGAGCTCCTGTTAATTCCAAAGGAATATTTTATAAGCTTGTATAACTGGTGAACGCCAAGTGATAGATGAAAACATACTACACAAGAAATGAAGATGTCTTTAAAACACACGATTTATTTCCGATAACTCTTTTGTGGCATAAGCCGTTTCTGAGGCAACCGTTATTAAAGGTTCGAATTCCTCATTTTTTTTCATTCTCTTAAATTCCTTTCAAAATTCAGTTGTTTCTCGCAACTGCATGAAAACAGTGTGGAATTTTAAGGCCAGCATATAGCGTCCAGTTCTTCAACATTGACTATCGCTGTTTCCTTTGTATCTATAACGAAAAGTGTAATGTAGCTATTCTGTAAAGGATTAAAACGAAGTGGATAGAAAAATAAGCTTGGGTAAGAATGATTTGTATACCCACAAATAAACGATAGAGAGTAGACAAGGCCGCTCGAAAAACAAACATAATACGAACCTCCGCAATTTCTCGTTTTGAAATATCTGAAACAAAAGCAAATTATCGGGTTTTGAGCTTACTTCGAATGCTTTTAATAAACTGCTAATATTTGTATATCCCTAAGGTAGTATCCACAATATTGAAGCATGCACTCTTCACTCAATTTTAATTAAAATCAATCTATGTATCCGCAGAAAATGTTCAAGAAAGCTAATAGAAATGCTAGTTTTTGTGCAGTGCATCCTAAAAAAAACCCAATAATACTGAAAAATAAATAAACTGCCCTCCAGCCAAGATTGCGACTCTTCAGTTGAAATCGATTGTTCCTCGTAGGGTTTTTATTTCGCTCTGGGCGACATCACATAATAAGCGTTATTGGTTGAGGTTATAACGGCAGACGTCTTTCCGAGAGAATTGGAAAACTGGTTTCCCCGATTCCCAGATACTTCAGTTATATCTAACGTGGCAAAATAATTGACACTTGCAGACTTTTCACTCAGAGGTTTTATATTCCATTTCAATTAACCTCCGAACAGCCTTATTATTTATAAGCTTGAATTATTCTGCTCGCTCATTATATGCGGGAGGCTCCACCCTAAAATTCCTTCTGAACAGAGGATGGAAAAGGTAAAATTAATTTGTTTATGCACCAAATGGATATCCTATCGAGTCAGATAGCTCCGCATTAAGTGTGAGGATCGCATTCGGGAGGTCCAAAGTTTGAATTCCGTCGACCCTTGGTTTTTCGTGGTTTTCACTGGTCGGTAGACGAATGCTGTGGTGAGACCTAATTATCTTTTAGGTGTACTTCTAGGTTTCGGGCGTATGGTGGTGCCAGACAGATGGCGCGGATGCTTGCTCCAAGGAAAGAGCACTCACCATGGACACTAAAGGGCTACTTGGTCGAGAGGTCGTTCCACGTGCTTTCTAGACAGCTCCAGCCTTGACTTCCGCACGTCTGTGCAGCGGGCCGGCCTGCGACCCGTAGCCTTCTGCGATTCCTTCACTTCATCCCATTACCCTGGTGGTAGCCACAAAGATATATGTAGGTCGCAGTGAGGTAGGTGTCCTCCTCCGTTCCCTGTAAGGTCCCTTCGTGGTGCGGGCGCTGATGACCCTGAGCACTTGTGGTACTTCCGACGTTACTAGAAGTACGCTGGGCAAAACCTCTGAGGCCTCACACCTTGTTTGGATTGTGTTGGACTCAGCGGGGCAGTGGTTCCTGATATCCATGGGAGATCGGATGCGTATGGGCGGTTTCCCAGAGTTGTGAGATGCCTCAAGGTCCTCCGGTATCGCCCTGGATAGCCGGTAGATAGTTGCTAAGACTGCAGGCCCTACCGAGATTGTTCAGTAGTCTTCCCTCTCGGGGGTTGACGCGCATAAGTGGCGTATCCATTTCCACCTTGTAACGGGGGACCGGTTTAGGCAACCAGGTGCCAGCCCATGGGAAACCTCTCGGGGGTGTCACTCGGATGACACCCGCTCCCCTGGGTCACGTGGGGGTGCAGTCCCCTTATGTCTTATGCCCTCCATTGTATAACCTATAAATCCTATAGGATATCCTATTAAATTTAACATCACCTACAAATATTTAAAAGCATGAATTTCATTAAATGTAAACTCGTAGTACAGGATTAACTAAATAATATGCTACAGAGTCTTTCAAACCTGTTGCTATTGAGGATCGCTTGAGCTGTTAAAAGTACCGCACTTTCCACAGTGATCACAAAGGACAAATGCGTTGTTTCTCTGCTAACTTTCCACAAACTATTCTGATAGAAGCTAACTCTTGTATCTACGTCTTGTTAATCGAGATAAACTTTCATTACACATTTCGTTGTAGGGCATAGGATGTGATTATCGGTGGGGGACACCTGACGCACTGTGACCAACTTGATCTATTGTGGCTACAACCCCGGGTGGCAGGGATGAGGTAAAGGAGCCATAGGAGGTCCCAGATCCGTAGGCAGAGAAGCCCACAGCCACAAAGGGAGAAATCTTTTCAATGCGCAAGCATCCACGCTATCTGCCCGACACCGCCAGCACCACAGAACCTGAAAATATATCTGCAACGTGAAAGGGAGAGATGAAATGAGGAGAAAGGAAAAATCGTGGTAGAATGCACTACCCCGGCATTCGCCTAGGCGACCAGGGGAAAACCACAAAAAACCCATGGTTATTGGGAATCGAACCTGGAACCTCCGGATTGGGGGACCATAGACGTTGCCGCTCGCTCACATTACGTTGTAGTTGTAACAAGAATGCAGTAGTCTAAAAGTGGTAGACAGACTTTTAAGAAGCGAATAGCTACGCAATGGCTTTAAAATGCTATTCCCCTTGCAAGACCATCGGAAAGAACAAATAGCGCTTATTAAAAAAGTTAAGTACTTGTAAATTCAAATCAATAAAAAAAAGTATGCCTGGAAATGGTTAACTTACAACAAAATTATTTGATAAATTCTTTAGTACATTCTCTGTGTGGTAAGAGTTTACGGTTTAGCAGGTATACAAAGATCATTCAGAATAAAGAGGTCCTTACAGGCTATTCAAGAAGAATACTATCATATATGTACTTTATTCTTCATGCAAATATCTTAAAGATATTATATCCTAATCTAAATCGTCAGAAACATATTTGAGAGAAGCCTCTTCTATGTAAAGGTAGTTTGGAGTGAGGGAATACCTTGAAAAATCTTCACATCATATTCTTAGACGATGCTGAATTTAAACAAGCTTAGTATTTAACAGACTTTTTGTTTTTGAGTTACGTACACACATGTGAAATATCGGTTTAGAATGGAGTACATTGTAGATGAAGTAAAAATATAACTCTTCTCTGAGGTGTTTATGTTAATGCACGCATAAGGCTAAATGTTTAAAGTATTGTTGGCTAATATTTATCAGCTGCTCTGAATTCCACAGAGCAGAGATGACAAAAACGAAAAAAAGGACCAGCGAGTTGATTTGGACTTCCAAGCGTCCAATTGATACGTTCGATCTCTCTCCCTTCATGACTGTTCATTTTTTTTTTCACATTTGGTAGCTCGCGGTGCGAAGGCATTTTCACATAAAATAAAGATGATAAATTTGGACATTTACAGGATGTAGGAAAATTTGGACACTAGGCATATTCTAATAGCTAGCGTGTTCATTAAGGCATGGAGAATATAATAAATAGGCTGCTTGGGATTACATAATAGTTATCGATTTTGCATTCGTATTTGGAAATGTCCTAGCACATAATTCTGGGAGTTGGTCTTCATCTTTATTCCGACTTGATCACTGTATTTTATTTTAATTCGCATTTCCAATTCGTATGCTTCTGCGTCTACGTTACTTCCAGTCTATTATCGTTTTAAAGGATAAAAAACACGCCGCATACTTGATTGTCTGTTGATTTTAAGTATCCCTTTATTCCATACACAAAAGTATTAACACAGAAATTTAATCGAATCGAGTGAATGTAATGGAATATTGTAATATTTTAAAACATATCATAGTTCGCTTTAATTCCTCTATTGCAACATTTTTTCTTATTCTAAGCACACGCATGCATATATACATGCGTAAAGATTACTCCCTTTTCGATAAAAACTGTATTGTAAATATTGCATCAATATTTGCCGTGCTTTTTCATATTCCGTCCTTTGTATATCCAAATTTTTGCGCTTGTAAAATATTTTCCACCATTAGTTTTCGTTTTTGCGTAAGAGAGATTTACATTCTTAATGCTGTATTTTGTGGGGTAATCCTTAAAATTTCGGCATTGCATTTTTTTCAGCTTCTAAATACAGGGTCGATCATTTAAGCTGAGGCTGAACAGTATCTCCAACACTAAGTGTTGTAGACAGAAACGTCTTTAATAAAAGTTCCTTGATATTATGCAGAAAAGCAAATGCCATTAGTTTGTTTTGTTTAGAGGGCGTTATAATGGTAATTTTAGGGTCAATTTAGTTTTTTTTAATTGACCCTAAAATGACCATCCCAACGCCCTCGAAATAAAACACACTAATGGTATTTACTTTCCCCCTTAATATCAAGCAAACTTTTATTCAAGACACTTCTTTCTACAACGCTTAGTTTTGGAGATATTCTATAATCTCAACTTAAATGGTCCAGTCTGCATACACTGAATCTTAGCGACTTTAGCTTCTGTGAAACTTTCAAGTATTTTAATTATTATTAATTATTTGTGAGAATACGGCTTCAATTTTAAACTTGCATATTTAATTCATTCCTTACGTACGTTATCAGATACACCAACATAATGCGTTGTGATAACCTAGGTCACAGAACTAGAAAAGAGAGTATGAAAGAGAGGGAGAAGCACAGTCAACGTTAAGAGATATCGTTTTTATTACCCATAAACAAAGTGATATATTACATCCTCCTGTAGACTCAAACTAAAGGTGACATATGGGAAGGGCTGTATGAGTAATCTGGCTTATGGTGTAAAACCTGAGATAGATGGTTATTAGCACCTCATATGGACGCCAATTTGAAGAAGTTTGTTACGTTATTTATTAGCACCACGCTTTGGGCGTCAATTTGAAGTATCTTTTATTGAAGGATTTTCAACTTTTGGGGAGCCGAACTTGAAGTAGTTGCAACCGCACATATGGTAAACAGTTTCCAGTAGCCTTCGCCTCAAATGTACTTCCAGGTGGCCTTTGCCCCAAGTTTAAAAAAAATATTAGCTTTGTAATTTGACTGTTTCTTTAAATATTATATATTTATGTTTGCCTCGGCTGCGTCAGTATTATTGTTAGAGACACGTTTCTCTTAGCATCTTGTGATGCGACAAAAATGTAGGCTTATACAGATTATAATTTTACTTCACTACATTTATTAATCCTTGACACAATTTAAATAACACTTCACTGATATAGAGAGCTGCGAGATTCTTTATATTAATTAATTACAATTTTTAACACGTAAACTTATTTTTCGTCTCGCACGAATACATATTATATTTCTTGACACTTTTTGCGTCTGGTTAGTAACACAGTCTGCAGGTAACTGAACTGATTTCAAACGCCTAAACTTGTAAATTTCTGTATTTCAAGTCTTTGATTGGCTATTCCTACTCCAATAGAATACGTTAATTTAACTAAAGCTTTTTCTTGTTGTTGATAGGCTATTTTTAAACTGTTTCAAAATTTACATTATTGTTGCTCCAATAATCACTAGTAGTATTTAAACTTTCAAATTCATTATTGCCTCAAGGTTATCTGATTCTTAGCAATTTTTATCCTATTATTCTCACAGCTCCTACATTATTAAATTACGTAATATATTCACATAAGATTACTACACAGGGATACAGTAATATAAACATATACAATGACTGTAATATACACTTTTTATATATATTGTTACATACACATATTGCTTTAAGGCGGACTGTTATTGAATTTATATATTATATAATTAGACTGAAATCATTTAAGTGCTAAAAATACTGCCTCAAATCAAATGTGTTAAAGAGTTCTGCAAGCCTTTGAAAACAGCTTGTGTCAGATACTCCTATATCCTTCACATGCCGTACTCTCTCTGCCTTTCGATTGTTCGTGGGTTAGGGGTAGCGCCACCGTCACTGCGTGCTGCAGAAGTGAGTTGTGTTCTGAAACAAGTGCGATGCGTTTCCTTCATAAGTCCGTCTGCACCTTTGATAGTTATACACGTAATGTAACTCGCTTGGCCACATTTCTGACCGTGTTCTGTTTTGTTCCTGCTGACCGTTTTGTGTGCCAGCGTCTGCCGTGGTTAATAATTGCTGAGATGGAAGTTGGAATGTAATTAGTAATGACCGCTTTAAATTCTTAATGTGCAGTAATGGGTTTCTGAGCCAATTTTTGGGCTGTTATATTTTTAATAATTTCTATTTTTAATGTGTTGGGGCAGAATTATAGCCATACCTGCAGCAATAAAACGGTTAGAAACTGAAAATATGATACATTAAGCAAGAAGTTTTATGAAAGGAGCCTGTAAACCGATTTTCTGTATTCCTTTATTTATTTATTTATCATGCATTGGGCGTGATGCGGAAATATGTTAGCTAAATTCTATTTCCCGTATTATTCTTGTGATAGCCTCCGGGTGTACGAATATAACCGCCTACTTAATTAATACACGAGGGTACGGTAGCTTTTGAGGAGGCGTTCCAAGGTGGTTTATTTCTAAAGCTAATTCTATTCCAAAATTCGCTATAATTCCTTCCGTGTATCTCAGGACATGAGGAATATATGTATAATCACAAACTTGCACACGTATATCTATTCGTTAACCCTTAATGCAGATTCTGTTGAAGACGAAGACTCTCTCCAGGAGCGCGGAAATTTGTTAACGAATGCGATGCTAATAATGTAAACGTATGCCCCTGCGGAGGTTGACAAGAGAACGTGCCATTGTTGGAGGCGTTAGCTGCTATCTGCCTTCGACACTGTTAGAACCGCGGTCTGTCACTGTATCTGACAGCCAGAATTGTGTACCCCAAGGGAGGCTTTGCATGACATGAAGAGACAGTTCATTAACTAGGGTGTAATGTAAATAAAAGCATTCAAGACACTTACGCTTGATGAAACCTTCCTCTACTTCACCCTTACTATCGTATGTAATAATATATCCATCACAGAATGGGTGTTATTTCACAGTTGCCTATATAAGGAGCAATTTTATAAGAAATTATAAAGCGCAGAGTCGTTTTAATCTCGATTTCATTTTTTCATTTCATGGTAAACTAGAATTAAAACTACCACTGAGTGTAGAAGGGGACCTAGCACCTCGACCTTAATGACACTGGCTGAACACAATAAGGTTCAACTTATGTGGATGCCAGGACACATAGGTATACCAGGCAATGAGAAAGCAGATGAAGCAGCCAAGATTGGTAGTGAAATCCCATTTTTTGGTCCGGAGCATGTACTGCGAGTGTCCTACAGACCAGTGAAACAGGCTATTAAGTGCTGGGCTCAAGCAGAACACAAGAACTACTGGAACTCCATTGAGGGTTGCAGACATTCCAAGTTGTTTATTACAGACCTGGATAACAGCCGGGCAAAATACTTGCGCGGTCTTAGTAGAAGAAGACTTGCATGGGCAACAGGATTCATTACAGGACACTGTGCACTAAAGTTTAATCTATACAGAATGGGATTGTTTAACAACCCTATCTGTAGTAGATGTCTAGAAGGAGATGAGACTGTTACTCATCTACTATGTGATTGCCCTGCTCTTGCGAATCAAAGAGCAAGTATTTTTGGCAATCACTTTCCAAAGATAGATGAACTATCGAAAGCCTCAGTTAGCAGTCTGGTTAAGTTCATATCGAGCAACAGACTACTTAACTGATGAAAGAGGGGATGCGCAATAGATCTTAAGGTCGCAGTGCTTGGGCATAAAACCCACCCCTTTTCAAACTAGAACTAGAACTAGAGTGTAGAAGGGGACCTAGCACCTCGACCTACAAGATCTTTTGTGCCTGAAACCCCCGACGAGGCGCCCCCAGGAGGGAGGAGTGAGGTCAGAGGAAACAGAGGGCGGCTGAACTGGGAGGCAGGGCAGGGTAGAGGGCAGGATCCCTATTGTTTACAGATTGAAATTACCCTGATGGCAGCTGGATCCCATTCCGCCTGCGATCTTGCACATCGCCCGAGGGGGCCCGGGACTCGAAGACCACCCCATTTCAGGGTTAAGAGAGCATCCTTTTCTCTCGCCATGCAACGTCGAAACTCCCGCCGATACTTTCAACCCTGAAACCGACCAGACAGTTGAAAGATGAAGTGAAATAAGAATGTAGGGAAATGGAAGGGACCGGTAATGAAGCTTCCAGCACTCTCCTAGCGACCCGGGGAAAGCCTTTGAGAAGAACCCATGTGTCAGGAGAGTCGGCCGCGGGAATGGAAACCACAACTTCCCGAATGCGGGCCACAGACTTAACGCCCGAGCCATTCCGCTCGTTTCATGGTAAACTATGGAGCAATTACCCTGAGCCAAACCAGCTGTATTCATAGTAAATTCTCAGACTCAGTTCATCATTTGGTTAGTAAGTTCAGTTTTATACGAGGCCAGTCTGAGATCGATTCGGATCACTGTAGATTCGTATCAGCTCTTCTGAGCCTAACTCGAGTCCGACTTGAGATTACTGGAGCGTTTTCCAAGATAATACAATCCTGATTCACACCCACTTTTGACCGCGAGTTCGAAGAGACGCTACGCATTTTTTACCGTGATTTTATTGATCTTTGCCGTGGTTTTAAAAATTAAAAGGTGGAGGTACCACGTTTTCCGAGAAGATGTATTTAAAATCCTAAAATCCGTTGGAAGTTTACAACCAGAAGCTTTATAGCCTTTACAAACTCATGAAGAACGCGTTTGTAGCTGAAATACTTACTATTTTAACCAGAGAAGAGATTTTAATGACACGAGATCTCAGTTCCTACATTTTCAGGTAGTTGTCGATCTAATATTTTACAACAGTAAATTTTCAAGTGTTTTATATAGGAGCGTATGTCAAAATCCTTATATTTTAATATTGATTTGTTTAATTTAATGTTACCGAGCGGGATGGCTCGGGCGTAAATGTCTGTGGCCGGCATTCGGGAGATTGGGGTTCGATTCCCGCGGGCGACCTTCCTGATCCACGGTTTTATCAGGATTTTCCGTGGTTGCTAAGCGAATGCTCATTACATCCCCGAATTTCCTGTCCCTCCGTTTCACTTCCATTCTCATTTCACTTCATCTTTCACCTGCTTGGTCTGTTTTGGGGTTGAAAGTGTCGGCGGGAGTCTTGGCGTTGTATGGCAGGGGTAAAGGATGCTCTATGTAACCATTGTCCCCCGGAATGGGGGCGATCACCGAGTCCCGGACCCCCAGTGGGATGTGTAAGCCCGCAAGTTGCACTAGCTGTAATCCGGGGAGTTTCAATCGTAAAAGGTAGGGACCTGCTCTGTCGTGACTCCTAGTCCGCCCACCCTCTGTCTCCTCTTACCTCACTTCTCCCTCTCGGAGGAGGCACTCCCGTCAGGGGCTTAGGCACAAAGGATTTTATAGGTCGAGGTGCTCTATCCGTATCTAGTCCTACTCCGTACTCCTAATTTAAAGTTACGTACTAACAAAGATACAGCATAGAACAGTATTCCAATTTGGAGTATCAGAAATATTTTATTTCTTTGTTCTCCTTTACTGAGAAGGTCATTCACGTTGGAGAGTGTTTTCAAGCATCAACAAACAGCTGCCATGGTTGCTTAGGTCCGCCACAGTTTAGTGAGAGATTGTGCCACAAGACTACTTTCGTAATGCAAACGCACATACAAAAACAGTCAGGGTTTGCAATAATATAAGTCAGAGCTCCACGAGGGATCGTAATAATTGCACAGGTAGGAAAAAAAGTATGAACGCTTGCAAATAAACCCATCTCGATTCCTTCTGCCGCAGCGGGAATTGTCCTGCGGTTTCAACATGGCACACAGTAGTAAGCAAAGTATGAGTGTGAACACACAAACTCCCATGATCCCTCAGTCCGGTAGCATTCTTCTAATCTGTGACTGTACCTTGTTTACTGAATTACTACGATATATAATGTATAAACATTTTAAAGCAATTTTGAATTTCATGTAAATTCTACTATTGCATTTTATTCTCCGATTTTAAAGGCGCCTGAATCCCAAAAGCTTCAGAAAAATAGCATTACTGCATCTTGAAAACCAACGGGATACGATATATCCTATGTAGATACTGGAAGACCAAAATACCTCTACCATGCCCAGCTCCTTACCCCTTAACTGGTTCTACCACTCCACTTAATATTTGTTCCTTTTCCCTCTCTCTTGAGCCTAAAACCGACATGTGTTCATAAGTTAATTTTTGACTGAAAAAATTTTGACATCGAACCAATACAAGACGGACTTATCCAGGGGCTGGTGTGGACAGTCATGGCGAAGAATGCTTTGCAGCTACTCAGGTAAAATTGTTTTCGTACTTCTGTCATTTCGCTGCTCACCTATGCCTTGCCTTTCTGCTAGTCTGCGTGTGTCGGACTTGAATTAAAACCAATAAGGAATTGGCTCAACCAGGACTGGTATGGAATACAGATAATAAGGCTATTTTCCAACATTAAATAAAGAAAAGCACTGTAGGAAACCAGATGCACAAACGCGTTTCCGTGCTCCACTTATTTCAGCTAATTTATTTCTTGTTTTCAAACGTGTAACTGTTGTGTTATAAACATATTTCTTCTATGGTAGTACTACCAGTTGAACGTAATTACTTCCGAAAAACAATCAGGTGTTTCAACGCCTCCAGCATTCTTAATACACAAGATATTTAGGGACGATTGCTTCTGCAGAGGTTGCAAGAGGAGAAAGCAAGTTAAGAGAAAGAAGAAAATAAAAGTTGTGTGTCTTTCCCAACTTTCAAGTTTTCTTCATAACTTTCTATTGAACGACCTCCTTCTTTGCAGAAGATTATTGCTTTACCCCTTCGACTGTATTGTATTCTCGTTGAAACCACGGGTATGCCGAAAACAGACAGTTCACGCAAATATCCACTCGGGCCAATTCATTAGATATTTTCAATCTTGAAACAAATATCAATGACAGGTGTAATGAAGAAAAATTTAATTTTCATTTTGGATGCAATGTAATATTGTAATATTCGCAGAATACGATTGCGGTGTTTATGGTTATGAACTCTCACTGATTTGCTTTTGGTTTCATGTCTTAAAACCACAGTGCAGAAATTTTCAGCTCCAAATTTCAAGAATATTTCCTTGATTCACTGGTGTTGCTCAAATCGACGATGACAAATTGAAATTGTTTTTTTTTCTAAAAAAAATCGTTTAACATAGAGAGTTAAAATTTCGATATACTTACACGCATAATAAACATTTGAGGATATAGAGTATTTTAATATATACAGAATGGAAGGAGACTTATTACATTTCTGCTAATATGTACTTCATAGAGATATTATAAACAAAAACGCATGGCAGCATCTTGTTCCGTGATCGGCTCTTTTCGAAACAAATAGTTGTTTTTTTCCAAATTAGATGGTTTATTCGACTCAAATTTATGATAATTGTTTGTTAATTTAAAATGGGTAGGGTAACATATTTTTGACTAGTTTTGGTGGGTTCTGAAATAATTAATCATTTTTCGAACACTGTTTTGCATACGTAATGTGGTTGGAGACATAGGTCAATGCTGCTAGGTCAACGTTCCTAGGTCAGTGTGAGAACCGGTTCCCGGTCGCAAAAAAAGGCGTAACTGAACTGGAAGGTGGGGGACTAACGGTTTTTATTTTCCACACAACCCTCAATCCAAACAAACATAACGAAAGGGTGGTATAATGCTTTGGCGGAATGACAAGTACAACTTGGTAGCTATTGGGCTACACTAACAGTATGGAAGTAATGCCTTCATTGCCAATAAGCGTTTCGCGGTCGCTGGCTGAAAAGTACACTGTTCATGTCAGCTCTACTAGAAGTGGACTCAATATTACAGTAACACCGTACTACGCATTGAAACTCACAGGTTTAGTGATATAAGAACCGGAAGTGTGTTTGGTGAATACTCATACGTACAGCACAAGGTTTACAAGATGCCAGCCTGTTCAAATCGTGAGTACCTTGATATGCTGTTAATGTATGGCATGTAAGATTGACAGACCTAAATCCTCTAAGGGGACATGTAAATCAGGGTCTACAAAACATCGATTACCGAGGACGTATCTTTGAGTCAACGTATTCATCTGGCTGTGGAGAAAAACGCAACAATGAAAGTCTCTTTGCTAGTAAGACGTAATTGATTACGAAGGTGTAAAGTTTGCAGATGCACAAATGGTGGACATTTTGAAGAATATCTGTGAATCGTGTGAATTATTTGGTTTGTAATTCTGATATTCATTTGCTGTCATGTTAAAATTACCACTTAGTAGTCTTTGTAAGAGCCTAACTATGTCTGGTTTTTTGTTTACATATCAGAAAAGTGGTTTGGTTAGTTAAATTAGCAGTATCAGCTACAAAACGTATTTAAGTGTAATGCTGAATGAGCTGCTTATCCTAAAATTCTGAGTTTAGGTTAGAAGATGCAAATTCAATTATTGGCAGGTTACAAACATGAAACGTTTATCTGTACTCTAAACCACGTGCCATGCAGCGAAAGTGAAACCTGCTTACGCGCTGACCTACTTCTGGTTTTGAATGGGAGAGTACCACACACGTTCCCAGCTACCGGTCGCCTGCACTGCAACGTTGCCAGTCTATGCAGTTTACGTCCTAGAAAAGCCAAAAATATATCCACAAAAAATGGTCATATAAAAAATAAAAGATGCAAAATATATTCCAAATAATGAGATCTGTAACTGGTTTAAATTAATGTAATGACTTCCTTTCCACCCGAAATTAGCAGATTCCAGGCAAGCATACACTTTTAAACCAATGCAATATTCGGTTGTCAGAAGGAACCCTATTTTATTAAAGCGAAAGCTATGGGAAGGGATGACTAAAAATGAAGCATATGTTCCAATTATAAGTTTTGAAATTCGAAACTGGAATCCGGCAACGGACACAGTTTATGCAATGCAAAAGAGGATCAAAGCAGCCAGGATGATTTAGTCCAGTCGCTTAACATAAGCACGTTTTCGCTATTGTTTAAAAGGGGGATCTGTTCAATTTCAGAGCTTAATGGTCAAATTTTGTATACTTACAACAAATCGTTTATTAAATGAAATTTGAGATCAATTTTGACATAATTTTGTTACTTCTGTTAACATAGTTTTATGGAAACATGTTTTATTCTACAATTAAAACATACCGGCAAATAAAATAATTGTCAGACTACAGATTTAAATGAAATCCAGAAAACGTTGTAGATTCAGAGCAGATAATTTTCTTTCGAAACGTGAAGATGGTTTGTTTGCCCCACGTACGGAAAAGCAGATTTGAAGTATGTCTGTATTGTTACGTACGGAAAGTCAGTTTGAAAATGTTGGCATATTTACGTTATTTGCACCACTTTTGGGCGTCAATTTTAAGTAGATTGTATTAAAGGAGTTGTATTACATTCCATTTGTTAGGAGCCGAACTTGAAGTTGGTTGCAACCGCATGTATACTACTCGGTTTCCGGTAGCCTTCGCCCCAAGTTTAAAAATATTAACTTTGTATTTTTACTGTTTCTTTAAATACTATATATTATATACTTATGTTTACTTCGGCTGCGTCAGTATTTATTTTAGAGACATGATGTCTTGGCAGAGTTGTGGTGCGGCTAAGAATATAATCTTACACAGATTATAATTTTACTTCACTCCTTTTATTAATTCTTGACACAATTTAAATAACACTTCACTGATATAGAGAGAGCTGTGAGATTCTTTAATTAATTAATTAATTAATTACACTTTTTAACACGTAAAATATTTTTCGTCTGACACGAATACATTATATTTCTTGAGGACACTTTTTGCGTCTGGTTAGTAACGCTGTCTGCAACCAACTGACTTCTGAATTTATAAACGTTTCTCCTTTTCAGTTTATGATTGGCTAATCCTACTCCAATAGAATACCTTCATTTAACTAAAGCTTTTTCTGGATTGGCTATTTTTAAAGTGTCTCTAAAATTACATTATTGTTTCCAAGAATCACAAGTAGTATTGTTAAACTCTCAAACTCATTATTGCCTCAAGGTTACCTCATTGTTAGCAAGTTTTAACTTATTATTCTCAAAGCTCCTACATTATTAAATTACGTAATACATTCGTATACATTATTGAACATGTTACAATAATATTAACATACACAATGACTGTAATATACACTTTTTTATATGGTTACATACACTAATTGCTTTAAGGCGGGCTGTTATTGAATTTGTATTTATATAATTTGACTGAAATCATTTAAGTGTTAAAAATACTGCCTCAAACGTCAGCCCAACGTTCAAAATTTAACAAGATGTCTCTTCTGGTCGTAAGCTTACAGACTTCTCCTAATGTGCTTAATTACTGTTTATGATTTACAGAAAATTCTTTATGTTAGCCTATTTGTTGAGGAGTAACACAATGTTTTATTTATGATCTGAGCAAAATTTTATTGGGCCAATCCTATTTGATTTTTGTTATAAGCTACATTTATACATTATTTCTTAGTACAAATCGATGGGCAGATATTGCTCCGTTTCTTTTGTGTCAAAATCATTTAAAATTACCACCATCGCATTAAAAATGCATTGTTTTCGAAAACCGTCACTCCGGATTTTACCCCATCCTAAATACAGCTTCAGCACCTCAATTTTTTGAAAACCTTGTGTTATTTTTCTAGCAACAGTCTTTATTTCCCTCTAGACTTTCCTTATGTTCCTTCTTACTTTCTTTCTACGTAATCTCAGTCTAACACTTCCTGTATTTTTCCCACGTGGTTTCCAATTGAGGCCATGCTGCTGCTGCTACTCCCATTAACACTCTGTCATATTTCATTCTCTACATTAGCTGCTTTCTGTTACTTTACACCGTGTTCACTTAAATATACTCTCTGAAAAATATTGGAGTTACACCGGAATATTGGGAAGACGATTTGTATTACTGTATATCCCGTTAATCATAGCCCTTAAAATTTTTAATTAAAGGGCCCCAGGGTAGCGTAGAGGTTTCCTTTCCGATTCTCGTACTCAGGGTCCGGGGTTCGATTCTGTGCTATGGGCTGGCTATTTTAAATCGGCCTTATCCACGCCTTCACGTCTGACTTGCTCATGTGAAGTATCCCCAAGGCCCAGCTTGGTTCGAAGTCCACAGTAACAGCTGTAGGTCCTCTGATTCCACCGCCATCTTCTTTCACCCTATTATTGGAGGCAACGAATTCCACCCGCTAGGTGCCTCCACCTCAGAAATGGGTCAAGTCATCGCTTGATGGAATGAGATAACCCCGAAGGTCGTCGGCCATATGGGGAGCATTTGAAACGATATGAAATTACGCAATTTTTAGGACCGTCTACAGAAATAATAATAGAAGCAACTATCAATAAGCTATGAAGGTTATTATCTTTTTAGGAGGAGTTGTATTGTAGTTCCGTTGTTGGGGAACCGAACTAACACGTAAACTTTATAATATACTCGCCGTAATGAATTTTATACGTCTCGTACTGGATACGTATTTAATAGTTCAGGAACGCGTAGCGTCCGGTTTGGAACTTTGTCTAGTAGCAACTGACTTCTACCACTTGAATTTGTAAATTTCTGTATTTCAAGTCTCTGATTGGCTAATCCTACTCCAATAGAATACTTTTATTTAACTTAAGCTTCCTCTAGTTGTTGATTGGCTATTTATAAACTGTTTTAAATATTACACTATTGTTTCCAAGAATTACGTTGCATTATTAAACTTTCCAATTCATTCTTGCCTCACTGTTACCTCATTGTTAGCAACTTTCGTCTCCTATTCTCACAGCTTCTACATTATTAAATTACTTAATACATTCACATAACATTATTATTCAAGTAGGTACACAATAATATAAATATTAATACAATGACTGTTACATACATTTTATATATTATATTATACATATATTGCTTTAAGGCGGGCTGTTATTTTGTTATATTATATAATTAGACTGAAATCATTTAAGTGTTAAAAATAATGCCTCAAATTGCCCCCTTTTAGAAATATGTAAAAATTGTTCTCTTAAATTTTTAAATATTTCTAAAGGTCTCCTGAAAGAAAGAAACATGACGTTTTTTTTATAACACTTGTTATTTTTCCCATGATGGAAAGGAAATAAAGATAATGAGGATAACCGTAGCATTCGTTTACCGACCAGGGAAACCATGAGTAACTCAAGGTCAGTGTTGGCGGTCAACAGGAAACGAAACCGGGACCTCCCGAATGCAAGCATCACACGTTATCACGGAGTCTTCCTGCTCGGTAATGTATGGTAATAAACTATGGATGAAACATTTCTATGCGTGCAAGAGTTGTATTTCCACAGTCCAGTCAATAAATTTGGCTTAAAATATTTGTTTCCTCAGTTATAGAAATATTTTGAGAATCAATAACTATCGGACATGGTTTTTGAAAGGACCAAAAGTTTTGTTTGTTGGTTTATTTCAGGTCGCTTCAACATTGAGGTCATAGCGCGATCCATATATTCTTTACAAATACAACGTGTGTATTCAAACATACATGTAATAGTATATAAAACAAAAACTTAGTTGTTTTCTTGATGCACATTTGTATTTCCAATTCTGTATAATTGTGCCCTTTAGCTGTTCCACTGTTTACTTTGCGGTAAATCCCAATTAACGACCCTTCAACCTAGTTCGTAAAAAAAACCTTCCCTGTGCTTCTTATGTAAACCAGACATTCTTCTAACCACTTACATTAATCATTAATAAAATATTTGGCTAGAAAGGCTTCACATTTTCAGGGAATATGAACTTGGCTTGCACAAAGTGAAAGCAAATCTCAACTAATTACGGGATATTATAAGTAAGCCTTGTTTCTACAGAGCTCTTGCAAAAGAAAGGAAGACTAGCAATTTTTAAAACATGCTGTGCTATATGACCTAAGTAAAATTGACTCAAACAACACGAGTATTTCAGAAACGCTCAGTATAGGATACAGACGCACTTTATCCTCAGATTTATTGTGTCACCTATATCGTTTTAAAGCCAACTCATTATTCTTATACTCTTTACCAAGGAATACAGTGTCATAACAGATAGGGGTATTCGAACCTAGAACTATTAGAGACTTGCGCTTTTTCTAGTTCTAAAAACATTATTCCAAAAGCAATATATCTCGTTTGAGCCAAGGCCTCACAGGAGCGTATAATGTGCTGGACTATTTCAGTTTCTTTCCTGGACAATCTGCAATTTAAGTCACCCTGAAACACTCCCATCGTGTTAAGATGCTTCTTCACATGAGCGTGTCATTTGGGAAATACAACAATTGTTCTGTTGCATTTAAGAAATCTTTCAGCTCTTTTCTTACATGATTTTCTGACAAATTGTTTTCCATGTTTGTTTCTTGGGTTTTAAGTAAGGTTTTATTATTTTTAATTTGGACCAGTTCCTAATGGCCTCTCTTGCTAAACATCGATATGTTCCTGGAGCCAGCTCTGGTCCAATAAATTGTGAAGCTGTTCCATGTCTTGCAAGTTCATCAGTTTTTTCATTTACCTCTATGCCACTATGACCTGGTACCAGATGAGTTGAACTTCGTTCTATTCTGTCAAGCTTATGAGCATGTTTAGGTAGCTTAAAACAGTTTCATATAAAGTCTATAATTTAATGGTTTTTCACATTTTATGCAGTAATTATTGTCCCTCTCGTATGTTTTCCAATTAAGGAGAGAACAAAACCCTTTCCAGCCAATGTCAATCTGCTAAATACTGATCCATTATCTCGAAACTATTTAAGATATAAAACTAAACTTTTTACAGGATGTAGGTGAATGTCTTTTAAGTATACTGATTTACATTCATACAATAGGCTTGTTTATTAAAAAATATAAGATTTTTTAAACTACTCAATTTTTATTAAGCTTTATTAGTAATTAATTTTGAAAACTCATAAACCATCTTCTTTACACTAAAGTAGATCCAGAGCAGTTTTTAGATATTATTTTATCATCCATTTAATTTAGCTACCTCCAATAGTTCCTGAGAAAACGGGTCATTTAACTAGAAAATTCACTCCTACATGAAGATATTCAAAGCCGAAACAATAAAGAAAACAAGGTCGCATATATTTACAAAGAAGTACATCACAGAGCTCGAGCTTACAAAAGCTGCCATACTTAACAGTAGTACCAATTTTTAGTGCAAAACTTCTCCTAAAAGATGGATTAAAATTTACCTGTCTAATCCAAACTGTGTAGTAGTTATGAGTTTTTGTCTTTGAAATGGCACAGAATTCATAGAACAAAACAGCAGATGCAGTACTGTTTTAAGATGTATTTAAAATATATAAAGAATGGAACATTTAAGCTGAGACTATAGAATATCTCTAAAACTAAGCGTTGTAGAAAGAAATGCCTTGAATAAAAATTGCTTGATATTATTAGGAAAAGCAAATGCCATTAGTCGTGCTTTGTGTGGAGGACGTTGTGATAGGGGTGCAGGCCCTTATTTTAGGATCAATTTAATTTTTTTAATGGGAGCTTCCTTTTTTATGTTGTTTTCTCACTCCTCATAAAATAACTAATCATTTGTATAAAGCACTGTGCAATTGTTCTTACACCAATATAAATAACAACAAAAATTCAGAATGGCTGTGTACGAAGAGCGCATTGAATGGTTCGACCATCCATGGATGGTCACTTGAAGGTTAAGTTACGTTTCGTAATTGGGAACCAATATTCTTTTTTATTTTGATTTCTTACTCCTCATCACAAAATAAACAGTTTTTTTATAAACCATTTTCTAATGAGAAAACGGCATAAAAATGTACATTCCCATTTATAAAAATTAAATTGAATTTAAAATGACTATCATAACGTCCTCCAAACAAAACTCGACTAATGACTTTTAATTTCCCCCATAATATTAACCAACTTTTATTCAAGACATTTCTTTCTACCACGCTTAGTTTTGGAGATTATGGACAGTGTCAACTTAAATGGTCTACCCTGTATATGAACTGAAACAGAAAATTTTAATTTATTAGACTGCACAAAAAACTAAAAATGTAACTTTTTTGGCAATTTCCGCTCCCATATCTCTCCTGAAATAAGATTCAGTGAAAATGAGAACCACTTCAGCACTTTTCCCAGAAGATTTAATATACATTATTTGTATATTATTTGCATTAATTACTTATGCTTATACATAAAAATATACTACATTTTAAAATTGTTGGAGTAATTAGAAAATAAAGTATAGTCTAGTTCCTCTTTGTCTCTCCTTCTAAATGTCTAAATAAAATTTCTAGGTGGATGGAACACTCCCTCTACCTTGGATTATACCTCTAAGTAGTGCAGAAAGTGAAAAATAATGCGATGTATAGTTTTAGTAGCGACGTCCACTTGGCACGATACTGCCACTGCTTGAATCGTGTGCCACATCAAGGAGCAATTACAAAATGTAAACTCCTGCACAAACTGCGAGACATGCAAAATAAAAATCCATTGTTAAAACTGAGGAGCTTAAGAAAGAAAGTAAAAATAACAAGGAATTTAGAGGTCACAAAACTTGCTACGAATATATCGGAAAACGTGACTTTCTGCTACAATAAGCGCTCAAAGACTAAATATTACTCTTTTCGACTTTGTTCAATTAACACTTAAAAAGTAAATGTATATCTCTTCACCCTTTGTACACCTGCGTGCTATTTAGAAAGTATATTAAAATTTAATGTTGTTTAATAATAAGTAAATATAATGAAGCTTATACTGGAAACAAGGTCTTTATTGAAAGAGAGCGTAAAATTTAGACCGTACTATGATTCATTTGGAGATGTAGAAATTGATTAGCACGTTTTTAATTGCTAATACAGCTGCTGGGTAAAGTAATATAACAAATGAACTACTTGGTGTAAGTAGATGAAGGTGCGGGAGCATGTTGCCAGAGGTCTCTCACACGTACACAGAAAGCTGGACGTCACATGCCGTGAGTGCAGCGAGCCTATAGTTCCAAATGTGTCTGGTCCCGCAATACGGGGCAGTTGACGAAACAGGACAAGACGTTGTGTGACAATTAGCGAGCTGTTACGGTGCACTGTAGTGGTGTTCTTCATTGCAACATGACCCGTAGACACCATTTGGATGACTTCACACGGGGAAGAATCATTGGGAAACTGGAAGAAGGGCGAAGTGTGACGAGTGTTGCTCAGGAGTTTGGAATTGCTTACAGCGTTGTTTCACATGCATGGGGAACCTTCCAAACCACAGTCACTGCTGTCCCAAGGAGAGGTGGTGGTCAACCACGCTCAACTACAGCAACAGATGACCGCTACATTGTGCAACAGGCAAGAAGATATCCACGCCAAACAGCGGGTGCTATTTCAACCACATTTAACAGGACAGCTAGGCACGCAATCTCACGATATACAGTGACACGGCGACTACACAGAGGTGGTCTCTTTGCCCGACGGCCAATACGTTGTGTTCCACTGACATCCGCACATTGGCGATACCGTTTGCAATGGTCTCAAGAGCATCAAAATTGGACCAACGAGGAATGGGGTCGCGTGCTCTTCTTGGATGAGAGCCAATTCAGTCTAAGTAGTGATTCTTGACGTATCCTCATCTGGCGAGAGGTGGGAACACGGAATAAACCCAGAAACATCTTTGAACATAATCGTTTAGGTGGTACGAATATTATGGTTTGGGGAGGCATAATGTTGCATGGGCGCACCGACCTCCAAATCTTTGAACACGGTACGCTCACTGGTCAACGTTATTGTGATACTGTACTCCTTCCCCATGTGCGTCTTTTCAGGCGTGCAGTCGGCCCTGACTTCATTTTTATGGATGACAATACACGACCGCTTCGAACAGCGCAGGTGGTTTGGAACGAGAGAATATTCGGCGAATGGACTGGCCTGCCCGCTCCCCCGATTTAAAAACCGTCGAACACGTGTGGGATGCTTTGGGGAGACGCATTGCAGCACATCCACATGCACCAATGACCATCCAACAGTTGTCAACAGCACTGGTGGAGGAATGGAACGCCCTACCACAAGAACTGCTTACCAAACTTGTGGCCAGTATTGGAGCACGATGCAGAGCATGCATTGTTGTCCATGGTGATCATACACCCTTTTAAGCACCACGCTTAAATCTGTAAATCTAGAGAGCCGTGATATGTTGTATTGACTTTAGTGTAGCTAATGATCTCTGAATTAAAGCGGCATTTCTGTTCGTCTCATTGCATATTTTTTAGTTGTCTACTGTAGCATACCGTAGCAGTTCACTCTATTCAAGTTTCATCGAGCTATGTTACTTGGTAGTGTCACAGCATGCGAAGATTGCTTTCGTCCTTAGGTTTTGCACACCAGTATACATATGCATTCGAACATTAGAATTTGAACTATCACATTACAAACCAGCTTGATTATGCATCACTGCTCCCAATGAAATTATTTTCTTGCAAATCACATTCAAAGGTCTATAAAGCATAGGAGCAGTAAATAACAGGAAAGGATTTGATACGGTGCAGCTAATAATGAGCTTATGAGCTGATGCACCCTTGTTTCACTGTAAATTTCATTATACCTCCATTATACACCGGCCAAATCCATTCTTGATATTTCGTGTTGTATACAAGTGATAGGCTACGTATTTTGTACTGAACTATACCATAAACATTTGCGCTTGGGTGCAAAATACTGACTCATTCCTCTATATCGCAATAGTGTTTTTCTTCCATAAGGCTTCCTTATTTAACAACTCCACCCAAACCTTAATGCCTTTCTCAATGATTGGCTTGAAAGAAATTCCAAGGAACAAACTATGCCGGTTGTCTTTCTCTGCTCTGCATCGCGATGTTCCTGGACAGCGTCTTGTTGATTATGCTACTCTGCTTGCCTCTGGTCGACGATGCTTTATGTATGTGTTATTACCAGGCAGAGACGTTTTAATAAGTAAACATAGCAATCCTGTTACCACACGGAGTCAGGCACTGTGACGGACACACTCCTATCCTCCACAATAGTCGGTTTTGTTGCAGTTGTGCTATTTATTCGCTGATAATATACACCATTGGAGCGGTATGGAAATATGTTTAAAGCAAAGAAGAGTTTATACATAAAAATTAGCATCATTTGTAGCGGAATGTAGCACAGAACACCAGCACAAATGGCGAAACCATCATATGTACATAAAGCTCAAGCAATGTTTAAAATCATGTCAAAAAACACTGTAATTCTTTAAACACAAGGAACAATGAAGAAAGTAGACCTTCAACCTCCTCAGCCCCGAACTTGAGACAATACGTTCTGCTTAGTTAAATATAAAATGATAACCACAGGGAAAGGAAATATTAATAATAATTGGAATTGTATTGTTAAATTAGACTGGGAAGTGAGTATTCATGTAAAGGTGAATATGGGTTGAAAAGACAGTGCCAGCAGCAAGCAGGAAACGGAGTTGATTTTCCCCTCTCAATTTTAGCCAAGTGAGAGCAGAACACGCTTTGTTAGTGTACCCTTAGGTCGCCTGAAAATCATATGTGTAGAAAAGGGTCAGTGCTCTCATAGCTCCAGGCAATCAATAAGAAAGAAGGTAGAAATCATGTGATAGTGAAATGGGGAGATAGGGAATTTGAAATAAAGAAACAAGAGAGTTTAGTAGACACTTGTTCGTGGTGTTTCCTTGGAGGTTGTTCTGAAAACAAATGTGTCGGCGGATAGGACGCGACTGTATGAAGCACAGCAGTAAAGAAATGCGCGCGCGCGCGTGTGTGTGTGTGTGTGTGTGGGTGTGTGTGTGTGTGGCGAGGTAATATCAGGAGTCAGATTTTAAAACGGTAACTGGAAATAAACGGGCAGGAAAATAAATCAGTCGTATTAAGTACCAGCCCTAGATCCAAGATCCATGCGAGTCCCTGAACTAGCATGAGCCCGGCACTATTCCTGAAACCCCATGCCGCCAAATCGGCGCACAGCACCTCCCATGGTACCGCCGCAAACTTCAGATTACAATTTTTCAAGGATCTGTATTATGCACTAATAAGAGCGGATATTGCTTTAAAATTGCAACAGTTTTGAAATGCAGTAGTAGTAATAACTGTTTGAGTGGCGCAAAACTACTCTGGTGATCAGTGCCACCCTCTGGCTATAGATTTATTCAAGTCGAATACGTAAGTAATGCATAAGAAGTCATCAAGGGTTAAGCAACTGAGATTAGAAAAGTAGAAAAAACAAACAAAAAACACATAAGCTATACACTAAAAATCCATCACAAATCAATATATGCCAGAACTAATCCTCAGCAAACAGAAGCGGTTAAGTCAGTACGGACATAATTTGAAAGCCATTAACACACCAGAAACCAAACGATTAAATTTTTGTAAGGAAACCACTGAATTTAACACAGTGAAAAAGCTTGGCAAGAGAGCAGACTCATTCCTAAAACCTTAATTAAATTAGAAGAGAGTCCAAGTCGTTCGCGAAGGGTAGAATATTTAAAACGACGTGTTTTAAACATATCTACACTTTTTGAGTGTGTAGTACGTTTTCGTCTATCGCTTAACGTTTGCAGTTATACAAGATTATGCAAAATTACTCCCAAATGAAGACGCTTCACAGAATATTGTCAGAAAATTCAAGATATACATTTTATTGGTAATGCCAGTGTCTTTAATATATGCTATTTTAATCTAAATCGTTAAAGCCATTTTTTAGAATATAAAAAATTTCGAAAAGTCATCCATATAGAGGGTACTCTTGTGTGGGGGATTGAAAATCTTCGTATCGCATCTTTGGAAGGTACTGAACCTAAATACCAAGATTGATATTTATCCGACTTTTGTTTTTGAGTTATGCTGTTCACAAGCACACACACATGTATTTTTCTAAATGTCTTATTTGGATTCAACGGGCCTCAAAACATGTATTTCCGGTGAAATCTCGGTATCGAATTTTTGGGTGGAGTGCAATATCTTCTCTACCTACTATGTGCATGGTAGAGAAAATACTAGTAATAGTAATAATAATAATAATAAAGTATTTGTATAATTTGTAATATATTATTAAAACAGTGAAGTAATCCTTGTTGTGAAAGTACATCGTAAAGTAACGCATTCTTATTAATATTAGTGGTATTATTAATTATTATTATTATTATTATTATTATTATTATTATTATTATTATTATTATTATTATTAGACTTAAAATACTCAAGTCGTAAGAACTTAGTCATCTCATTGGCACATCCTGTGGGTTGAGATAAGCAACTTGTCACTAAATTAGTTAGCATAACGCGAGAAGAGAGATAGAACGGCGATACTTGGGAGGGCGAAGCTATACCTTTCGTTACCAATCTAATGAAACCGCACTTGGTCTTTAGAATTAGTCAAATAGCAGTTTGGATGTTCATGAATCTAAGTTTCCTTCACTGAATGAATGAATGAATGAATGAATGAATGAATGAATGAACAGAGCCTAAAGTGTCCCGTAAAGGGCAAAGGCTTCCTGCTAGAGGAGAAGCTCTTTTATAAAGATTCACATGGTGAGCTATTCCACATGAGCAGAGAGTTAGCACCGCGAATATTAGTTCTTGCACACATTGGATTTTACTTCCACTAATAATTCTTAAAATTAGTCTAACCAATACGTGGTTTGTGTTTTCATAGTCTATTATTTCTTGTTAACTGTCCTTCATAATATTTCCAAACATTCTACACCTTGCAGCTCTGGGTCATACTGTCCCCAGTAGTGGTTTAAAGTAGTCTGCCCAGCTTATTCTTGGCCTTCCTCGGTTTCTGCTTCCAGTGTATGGGTCCCACATGGTGATCGAATGTGCCCATCTATCGTGGTGGAGCCTTGTGACGAGTCCTGCCCATTTCCATTTGATTCTTGCAATCTGATATGCTACATTCTTGAAGGACGCAATTTGGGGACGTAATTTCTTGGAGCCTTTTGTTTGAAACTCTGTCCCGTAGTGAAATGCCAAGATTCATCTTTCTTTCCTTCCTTCTTTGACAGATCTTTAGTAAGATCTTTTGTTTGTTCGTTAAGGACCAAGTCTGGCATACATAGCGTAGTACAGGAGTAATGCACGTGTGTAGGGTTTCGATTCTGAGCTTTCTGTTTAGTGATTTGTCCAGGAGTATCAATTTAAGTTCCCATAAGGTCTTCCTTCCATACTTGAGCTATGCATTCATTGATTTGTTTTTTGTTTTTTTTTTACTTTGTTGGATAGGATGATTAATTGGCCAAGGTACTTATACTCTTCTGCTTGAAGCAGCTCGTTTCCATTAATAGTTAGTGGGTCTGCTGATCTGTTGCTCATTTGTTTAGTTTTGCTGAAGTTCATCGAGAGTCCTGCCATTTTGCTAGTTCTGTTTAACTCGAGAAGCATCTGTAGGATCTCTCTAGAGGAGTTGGCAACCAATACAATGCCGTTAGTGTATCTTTCTGTTTATTTTTACTGTAATTATTACTTCAGTTAGCTTCCTGAATATGTCTTCTAAAATCACTAGTGAAGAGTTTGGACGTTATAGGATCTCCTTGTCGTACGCCTCGGTTTAGCTGAAACTTTTTCCCTACTTGTTCCGTTTTAACTTTGGGAATACTTCGTGTGTACATTTTTTTTCCAGAATATTGATATATTTTATTTCAATCCCCTGATTGTGTAGTGCCTGAAGAACGCTCGAAAGTTCCATAGAGTCGAATGCCTTACTGCCGTCCACAAATGCAATGGGCATTGGAAGGTTAAATTCATCTGTATTCTCTATGATTCGGTTGATCGTTTGGATGTGATCCACGGTGCTGAATCCAAAGCAGAAGCCTGCTTGGTTGATTCTCATCTAGTGGCTCCCTCACCTTTCTTGTTAAAACCATCGAAAATAATTTGTACAAATTTGGCATAAGGCTTATTGGTTTGTAGTTATATAGGCCATCTTTCGATCCCTGCTTGTGTATTAGGATGATAGTGCTGAACTTCCATTGTTCTGGTATAGTTTCTGTAGTCAGGATTTTGTTGAAAGTTGCAGTGATGCATTGCACAAGAAGAGCCTTGTTGCATTTAAGGTATTCCTTCTAGACCCCGTCTTTTCCTGAAGTCTTACCATTACCGAGTTCTGCCATTGCGCTTTGGAACTTCGCTCGGCAAAATAGGGGATGTGTGTTCCTCGAAATTTGGTTCTGTCTTCCGAATTTTGTGGTTTGAAAACAGCTCGTGTACAGTGATTTTTAGAAGCTCGTTGCTTCGGCTAAAATTTTTGTCCTCGAGGTCTTGCTTTTGCCTTAAGAGTTTTTCCTAGCAGCAATTTTTCTCTCTTTTGAGAAAAGGCTTCAACTTCCTTGTTGACTTAGTACCTTCCAGTATTTGCCTCGTTGCTGTACTGCGATGTTCTCGTATATCCTTTCGAATTGCGCATTTTGTCCAACTCTGCGAATTAAATCCTTGTTCTAGCTGTACTAAATCTAGTGTGTTTTAGTGCCTCTCCCCGTTTTATGAGATCGATGGTCGATCGGCTCAAGTTGTGTATGGTTTTTGATGAGGCCTGGCTTTTAAACCTTGATTGGTTGCTGGCTTTTAAGATGCCTTGTTAAAGTGAGTTCCTTCCCCCTTCTGTTCCCCCTTCTTCGTTGAAGCTTACTTATGATAGTTCGTTTTGTAATTCTTCTAAGGATTTGAACTTGTTCGTTTCCTATTTCCGGTCTTGCTGATTTCGCGCGGTAACTTCTTCTGTTAAACTCTAGTATTGCACGCACAGTTCTGTGGTCCGTTTCGAACTTGAGATTTTAACCATCTCTATGTCGTTCAGATAATTTAACTGATCGGTTAAGACGTAGTCGATTTCGTTGCTAGTTTTGTCGTCTGACGAATGCCATGTCAATCTCTCCCGTAGGTTCTTCTTGAAAGAGCTCTTGACTATTTTCAGTCTTTGCCCTTGTGCAAATTGAGTCGATCTTTCTCCTCTTTCGTTTCGTGTTCCGAAGCCGTAAAGTCCGATTGTTTCTTCACTGGCACTTCTAATATTCTTCCTCCTTCGTCTCTGCATGTTTATCATTAAAACCAAAATTGACTATCCTTTGGTATATTTTTCTGCACCGAACATGTTTTGTCTTCAACATTACTTTCAGGGCAACTTTAAGAAAGCAGACGTTATCAAAGTCAATTTTTGGTTCTCTTTGTGATACTTTTCAGCAACGCTCCTTCTGTATACAATACCACACTCCACACAAACCACTTCATTAATTTCTTTGTTAGTTCCACTTACGTTGGTTGTTTTACAATTGAAAGCTTCCTTCGGTATTGTTCCCTTTTGTTTGACTTTTTCACACTGCTTACGGTATATTATAAATATGTACAACTATGTAACCTCATCTCAAATCCGCAAGTGTATGCTGCTTACTAACCTTGGTACACGTCATTTTAGGCGTGTTCACAAATGCGGAGCACCTGATAACATCTTTTTTTGTCCATCTCTTAACCCGTGTACATCAAACAGCTCACAGAATTAGCATAAATGGAAAGAAAAACCTTCGGGTACAACAATAAGAGATAGAAAGCAAACCCAAGAAATAAGGAAGACACCATTAAAGCACGCCGTAACCACAAGAATCTACTTAAATGGAGATGGGCAAGAACACGTTAGACACAGCACCCTAACATAGGAACACACACTGACTTCTTGGAACCCCAGGATTGGTCAGTGGAACATCGGCAGACACAGAACCCGCTGGGCAGGCAAACTGAGGAGGACCTCGGAAGCAGGTGGACCACGATGCCAAAGAGAGAGAAACTGATGAAAGCTAATGGACGTAGACAGTGGACAATAAACTAGGCTGATCTTTCCCGGAATACCTAACTGGGACTATAATATCCAGCTCCCTTTCTTTTGAGGGAGGTTCTTGCCCGAAAGAGATGTACAGGGGCTAATTTGTGAATATCAAAATATGAACAACATGTATAAACACTCAAATGCTTTTGAAGTTAGTTAAAACGTCAATTGTAGTTTAGATACGAATCTCACAAGATATTCATTTTAAGGGAAGCCAAGTGAAGTGGAAGTTTTAATCCGGAGAGTTTGATTTTTTACTTTCTCTACTACGTATAGTAAGTAGGGGAAGTATTGCATTCCACCCAAAAATTCGATACCGAGATTTCACCGGAAATACATGTTTTGAGACATCCTGAATCCAAAAACAGCATTTTTGGAAACATGTCCGTGTGTGTGTCTGTGTGTGTGTCTGTGTGTTTGTGTGTGTGTGTGTGTGTGTGTGTCTGTGAACAGCATAACTCAAAAACGAACAGTCGAATAAACACCAAACTTGGTATTTAGGTTCTGTATCTTCCAGAGATGCGACACAAAGGTTTTCAAGAAAATCCCCCCACCCCAGACTACCCTTTACATGGAACATTTTTCGAAAATTTTAATTTTCTCAAAAATGGCTCTAACGATTTTGATTAAAATAACATATGTTTAAGATAATGTCATGAGAAATGAAATGTATATCTCAAATTTTCTGGGAATGTCTCCAAAAGTATTCTTCATTGTGAACGACTTTTGCATAACTGGTAAACCATAAGAGATAGTCAAAATTTTACTACACAAAAAATGTAGATCACGTTAAAATACACAACTTATGTCATATACATTTTTTTGTTGAGTGAACCGTTTTCGAGATATTGCTTGTTATTTCCTTAAATTTTCCAATTCTTATACTTTTTCTCAAATTCGTTATTCATTTTTTTTATGTCCTGGACATGCAAAGAGAATGGAATGCGCCACATAGCAACCAGCGTTAAAATATTTGACTATCGCTTAAAAGCTACCATATTCCCCTTGCATCTACAAGAAAATTACCAATAAGATTGACATCTCGATATCTCGATTAACATGAAGCATATGAAGAATAGGCGCTTGTAAAAATAGATTGTACAAGAGTAGAGAAAGTCATGTGAGTGTAACACATCAGATTTTTTTAGATATTATGGAGTGCTTTACAGAAACTTGCAATGATTGGTTTGAATAAATATGAATGTATTTATGTTTATGGTTTGCAACCGGTTTTTGTGAAAAAAAATAGTTACTAAAATTAATTTGTGCCCATGAAGCATCAAATTTCTACAAGAAAGTACAGCCAAATCTACATTTTTACTTACGAAATGCTTTATAGTATGCTATATCAAGTTTCTTTTAGGTTCTGGTTAAAATGGTTACTGTAATTTTGATTTTTATGACACTCTTGAAAATTATGTATTGCACACATTAAGAATTAATGTAATGAAATGACCGATATTCTTTTAATTATGCAAGAAAAGTGTGAAGGGAGGTATATATAATGTTAAATTCATTAATTTAATAACTTATATACTAATGGAGTTATTCTTGGGAAATCTTAGTATTCTAGCTTGCCTGTTTGTTAGTATGATGGTACGCGTTGTTTAAACATCAAGTGATTGTTTAATCTTAGGTTACACGCCATTCAGATAATGTTTTGTAGACAAGAAACAGAATGTACTTTATCGAAATTTTTTAAGTTTAATAATTTATCGAAGAGTCCTCTAAAATTGCAACAATATTAAAATTGTTACTTTGCATTTTTACTAAATATCAGAATGCACCACACCAATGTCTTATGAACGCTGCTAAGCGTGCTTTTACGACCTCATGCCGTTCTCCTCACCGTTTTCATTATCTTGTCTCCATTATCATGTTCCTTATTAGTATTCTCTGCAGTTTCAATTGCAAATCAAATGGGTCAGGTTTTAAGGTCAAGAAAACAAATCAGAAATGCCAAACTATATGTAACCTTTCTTGCCACTCACTTCTCTAGCTAATTTACAGATGATATTTTAGGTTGCCAAACGGTTATGAATGCACAAAATAACCACGCACCAATGGTCCGATCTTTTTGATAGCATATTATGATGCAAGTACATCATTGAAGACTTGACTCGACTCGACTCGACTCGACTCGACTATGGTAGCGATGGAGTCTGGTTGTAATTGTCCTTAACACTGAAACCTAAGGGCTTGTTGTTTTAGTCAAATAGGTTTGTACCTTTAATTACGAACAGTAGCTTATTAACCAAGTTTTCTTTTGGAAAATTATCACTTTGGTTTTACAGACCCAAAGTTTCATGTTTTTCATACCCAGTGCTTCACATTTGAAGATTATATGAGGAGCAGTTTCATCCTTTTGCTACACAGCCTGCATACTGGTTCTCTTCTAAAGATTTCCATTGTATGTTGGTATTTCTGTAATCTAAAGAGCAGTTTTCAGGTCTTTTGAGATTAAGTACATCTTAGTGAGAGAGAAGGATATACTGCTCGTCATTCTCTTATGGTGTTTGCGTCCCTCTGTTTGAACCCATTGCAATTGGTGGTTATGATTAACCCACTCAGCAATGGTTCTTCGAAGAGAGACTAAGGGTATTCCCAAAACTGACTCAGATCCAGTAAATGCTTCAGCAGATTCCTTTCTTGTCAGAATATCTGCTTTTTATTGTCTAAAATTTGCTATGTTCATGCACCCACCCAAGAATCATTGCAGAAATAGGAAAAGAGTGTGAAAATACGAGATGAAGTCGAGATTTTCTATTTCCGAGATTCTCCAATACACTTGACGCATACTATTTTTTAATAACAGTGAATAATTGAAGTAGTGCTTAAGCGAAAATATGGTCAATTACTAACAGCTGTTGGACATTGGTTCCAACAGAAAGGACAACCAATAACCTTGGTGGTGAACTGATGATTATCACCCACACCTGGTTGTTGACCATAAATATCAATCACTTGTAGCTCTTATTTAGCGGTATGAATTAATCTGAGTAAATATTCTTCTTCCTCTACTACAAGGTTGGGCTATAAAGCCTATTCCTCCACAAAGATATCTTCGCATATGGCCCTTGGTCTTCCAATCGAACTCGACCTTCTGTTTTGTACTGAGTTACATGTTTGGTAATCCTGTTTTCATCCATTCTTTCCAATGTAGGAACCACTATCATTTCATAACTATATTTTTGTGTTATATGAGTTTGATTAATGTCCCGTGTTTGAAAAAACCACTCCAATGCAGGGAAAGCGTAAATATTAAATGAATGAAAGAAAGATTGTAACAGAACATTTCTGTCGGTAATTATTAAGCAATAATATACATTCATATAAGTGATTGGTTAGGTAATAATATGCATTCACGTAAGTAATTAAGTCATGATATGCACAAAATACCTAATGATTATTGCTCAAGATGCTAAATGTGTTAAAACGTTATTAAGACAATATTTGTAAGTAAAATGTGCACCGAGAATATAAACACATTCTGAAGACAAGGAAAATTGTAAGATATTCTGGGAAACAGAAACTAAGGGTTCAGCGGACGTCGCATTAGCCCAGATGTCGTTGTCTCAGTGTAAGACTGGCGCCAGTTTGTCGGTAAGCAACTCTTTCAGGGCTTCAAAATGCGTGCATAAGAAACCGTTAGGGGTTTTATGGCAATATAAATGAAAGCCAAAACGTAGACGCCTAATCCTTAAATCTTAACCAGTGCACAATATATTTCTACTAGCAAAACAACGGAACCAACTAGAAGCAGGAATTAAGACTACCAATCATAATTTTCCAAAATATTTAAAACCGCGTATACGAAAGAAAATAGATATCACATCACCAAGAAATAACATGCGACCAAGAAAGAGAGGGGCCAAATATCCAGTGTGGAGAAGCTCCGAAAACTATGTGTAGGCTGTCGCAAACTTACCATCGCAGTGTCAACATCGTTATGCGATTAAGTAGTAGCTACAAAAGTCATGTGCATCTGTGTCTCAAACTCACCATTAGTGTGTCAACTTCGTCATACGAATAGTTGCTATTAAAACTGAGTAGTGAATCGCATAAAGAGTAACACTATAAAAATACAGTGTGCGAAAGAGAGATTTAGGCGTTCGTTATGCGAAGTGATTTGGCAAAGAATGCTAATGAGATCACAATAAATTGAGCAATAATTCTAAAGCCGGATTAAAGAATGTATTTATGTCTCTGTCAACACCTACACTCCCTGACATTAAGATCTCATCGCTTCGAGAGGAAGAGACATCATAATCCACACCTCCATCTCGCTCTCCCTCTCTTTTCCCTCCGCCCTCCAAATCGCAGCTGCCGGCGAGTGGACCGCGTAAGATGCAGGTAAAATTTAAATGGTAAAATCCAAGTATCAATATTTTTCACTCCATGTAATGATAAAAATTATCACACGTTAGAGATTTAATATAACTTGTGTACATACGTGCAATAAAACAGAAACAGCACACAGGTAGGTTAACTTGCTAGCAATTAATGCTGAAAATTTAAGCTTCCACCACGACAATACTGAAAAAAGATTTATTACTTTTCTATATGGATAATAAATATTTGCAACGTTCACGATTCAAAGAGAAGTTTTTTTTAGTTTTTTTAGATTTTGACAAGAAAACCACAGTTATGACCCACAAAAAGCAGAAGTAACAAAGGCGTGGATGAACAGAATCCAAGAGAACTTTAATCACCACATGCTCGTATGTCACATTTTAATCAGCATCGAGAAAATCCAGCTAGCGATTCTCTGAATTCAACTAGACGTATTATAACACCCTGGATTAAAAGACGGAACAAACAGACCTAGTCATTGTTCCGGAGGCTTTCCACACTTTTTTGTGGCGGGGGGGGGGTGGGGCTTATGGTGAGTGTTAAATAACGAACCGGGAAACGACCGGGTGCAAGAACTATCCTGCTCTACTCGTCGTTATGCAGATGAGAATGGAACACAGCCTAATGACGCCAGGAACATTCACGACTGGATTAGATATCTTGCATTAAATGTGGACTTGGGCACAAGCTGGCGGGTAAAAGCAGCGCGTTACAAACACTATATTAATCAGTGACGTCATTAGGACGTGGATTTTGTTTTAGTACGTGGTCGCCGGGTCAATCCCTTTATGTTTATGCACAGTTAAGAAAGATATATATATATATATATATATATATATATATATATATATATAATACAGGGTGGACCATTTAAGTTGAGACTGTACAGTATCTCCAAAACTAAGCGTTGTAGAAAGAAATGTCTTGAATAAAAGTTGCTTGATATTATGAGGGAAAGTAAATGGAATTATTCGCGTTTTGTTTGGAGGACGTTATGAGGGTCATTTTAGGGTCAATTAAATTTTTAATGGGAACCTACAATTAGGGTCAATTTTAAATTGGCCCACATATATATCCGATGTGTAACATTCACATGACTTTCTCTACCCTCTAGCGCTTATTAGTGGTGCACAAATTATTCTTACAAAAGGTTATTTTCTATCCACTTCATTTTAATGGAATTAAAACTTTACGGAAATAGTTGTATTACACATTTTGTTATAGATACAAAGGGAACAGCGACAGCCAAACTCGACACTACACACTAGCCTTAAAATGCCATGCTCTTTCCACGATTTCACGAGAAACAATTGAAAATCGACAGGACTTTAGAAGAATTGCTATGTATTGAAAAATTCGAACCATTAATAACGGATGTCTCGGAAATGACTGATGTTACAAACAAAGTTATTTGACATAAATTGCATGCTTTAAAGGAATGCATTTTTTGTGTAGTACGTTATCGCCTATCGCTTATTGTTTATCAATTATACCAGATTATACGAAATTTCTTCCAAATGAAGTGGACTTCGCAGGATATTTCCCTGAAAATTCAAGATATATATTTGATTTGTAATGTAAATATCTTTATTTTAATCAAAACCATTAGAGCCATTGTTTGGAAAATAAAAGAGTATGAAAATAGTTCATTTAAAGGGTAATTTGGTGTGGGGAGTTTGTGAGGAATTTTCTTTAAAACCTTTGTGTCGCATCTTTGGAAGGTACTGAATACAAATACCAAATTTGGTTTTTATATGACTTTTCGTCACACACACAGACCTTTTTCTGAATGATGTTTTTCTTTTGAAGGAGGCCTGAAAACTTGTATTTCCGGTGAAATCTTGGTATCTATTTTTTGGGTGGAATGCAATATCTTCTTTGTCAGTTATGTATTTTGTAGAGAAAGCAATAAAATGTGTAGATCGTTTCCCAAAGATACCGATACCATTACCTCTAAATACCACTAAGCATATTGTCACAGCCTTTACCTTCTCCACCAGCAGGTAGAAAAGATGTTGCATTTTGCCCCAAAATTCAGAATTGATGCTTCATGGGTTCACTAAAAGCATTTTTAGAAAACAATCCATCTGCGCGTGTCTGTGAACAGATAACTAAAAAAAAAGAAGAATTGGATGAACACCAATGTTGGTATTTAAGTTTAGTATCTTCCAAAGATGTGACACAAAGATTTTAAAGAAAATATCCATCTCCAAACTAAGCTTTAGATGGAATGTTTTCAAAATTTTCGTTTTCTCAAAAGTGGCTCTTACATTTTGATAAAAATACCGTGTATTTAAGATGTATATATATATTATATATATACAAAATAAAACCTATATCTTGAATTTTATGGGAATGACCCATGAATTCCTCTTTAATTCTGAAAGAATTAACAGTTTACCAATCAAACAGAATTATACTGAAAGAATTTAGTATAATTCTGTTTGATTGGTAAACTCTTAATAGTTAAACAAAACGTACTGCACTAATTGTAGTACCCTTTCAAATACACAATTTATTTCAGATAACTTTTTTATGTCATTAGTCATTTCCGGGATATTCGTTGTTATAGGACTAAATGTTTTAATAATTGGTCAGTTTCTTATAGTGCAGTTATCCAGTTATCCAAGACCAGCATATAATCACTGTTTTTTTTAAGTCTGATTGTGATTCGGTTGCAAGTAAATATCTCTATTTACTTAGAAAAAAACGTGTATTGAAACTATTTCTGCAAAGGTTTATTTTATTTACATGAAGAAAATATAAATATAATGCTTCGTAAGAGTAGTTTATAGAAGGTATAATAAAAGATAGTGGGTAGAGAAACTAATACAAACGTAAAAAATAAAGATGTTTTTATCACCTGACCCCCAACCAGTCCTAACGCTGTTAGAACTAAATCTTGTCTTGCAGGACATCACACACAGGATTTGACATATAAATATTTCTGCCCTATCCCGGCGTCAATTGAACTCAAAACAAGGTGTCGATTGTAGAGCATAAAAAGTGACTGTTTGCTATTCAGGGTAATAACTAAACAGCTGTAGTGAATACAACCAATATATTAACAGGCGTGAGTTATGTTTAACTGAAATTAACCCCAATGTGCAGAAACAGACTAAGAAGGGAGTAATGCCAATAAACTTGAGGCAAAGAAGAGCCGTTCGTCGCCAAGGAAAGTGCATCAGTATTACAGTCTATACCTATGCTGCCATTTTTACAGCATTTAGCAATTACCTGTTGGCATATTTGCTTTCTCAAACGGAGAATTCATAAGGCAAAGGGATAAATATAACAAATAAGTATAAATACAAATATTATTATGAATATTATACTGTTCATACACAAATTTTAATCACTTTAATCACGATTTATATTTTAATTAGAAGTATTTTGTAGTTAGGCATTATGGACTTCCTTACGCGCAACATGCAAAACAGCATTCAGCTGTCGATTATTCTCAACAATTAGTGCATGAGAAAGAAAGCAGAAATCTCATATTTTCAAATGCGTTTAATAAATGGTACACCAAAGTAAACTTCAACCTGAAAAAACTTAAACATCAATGAATGGTATGAGACACATTTATTGGACATAAAGTTGAATTTTTGGGAACACCGAGCGAAATGGCTCAGTCGGCATCGTCTGTGGCCCGCATTCGGGAGATCCCGGATTCGATTCCCTGTGACCGCCCACTCTGACCATGAGGTTTTTCGTGGTTTTTCCCTGGTCACCAGGCGAATGCCGGGGTAGTGTATTCTACCACGATCTCTCTTTTCTCCATTTCCTCTCATTTCATATACATTTCTCGTTTCAGGAATGACTTCAGGGCCTTTGGTGCTGGCGGATGCGTGCGCTTTAAAAAGATGTCTCCCCATTGACACCAGAGTGAGCTGTCCCACCAGTTACGGTCGCTGTCTTGAGGATACCTCGCTCATGGTGTGCGGGTGTTCAAACTGGAAATATTAGGGACTTCTGCGCGTCTGTTTGCCTACGGACCTGCAAACTTCTTTGACTCCTTCGCCTCATTCCTGCCTCCCGGGGGGTAAAGCCACAATGGATCAAGATGGTCGTAGTGTGCGAGTTGTCCCCCTCCAATAAACACATCCTACATCTTAGTTTTAGATTTTTCCTCTGGTAACTTACGTCTATCTCTTATAGCTTACCCAGTTATATAAAGTTCAATAATATTGAAGTGGATTTTAAGGCTTTTGCAGAAATTTCAATATGTACAGAGATTTCCATAAGAAAAACGTATCAATAGAATTAACTACTTTGGTAAAATACACTACTGTGATGTGTTGAATCTAATATTTTGAGATCTTCTCGACCTTTTTAATCTCTGGCGTTTCTGTGTACTTTTAAATATTTATTTAATTCTACTGAAGATTGCCTGTGAAGTAGGTTGCTGATTAGGGCAAGTTGTACTGAGAAATGTGTATATTTCCAACTGTGCACGTCGAAATCCTACCATTATAAAAAATTAAGTAAATTGAAATTACTTAATTTTTTATGATGATAGGATTTCGACGTGCACAGTTGGAAATATACACATTTCTCAGTACAAATTTCTCAGTACAAATTGAAATTTCCGATACAGCAATTAATTTTAAACAAATATTATGAAAATAAGTTGTTTTTTTTCACAGAAACTCGGATTCATGATTCAAGAGAGAGATCGTTCCTATTGCAGTTCAACATTCTGTACAATACAAAGGAATTTTGCACGCAACGCAAGAAAATAACTACGCTTCAAAAATAAAAGTGGTGGATTAAATTGCAGAAGAAACATGATTTAAAGATAGAAACTGCATATACTACAGTGTTTAAAAACAGATGAGAGCAGTTATAAAGCCTCGAACTCAACCATTGTCCTTTTCTAAGACTATCTTCTATATACCTATGGAATAAATCGCTAAATGTCAACAGACTACTCCATTTTATTACTGCCCACACGATGGTACAGCTGGCACGATCTGTGGTCCGCATTCGGGAGGCCCTGGGTTCGATTCCAGGTGGCTGCCCGCTCTGACCATGTGGGTTCGTGGTTTTCCCCTGGTCGACTAGACGAATGCCGGAGTGGAATATTCTACAATGTTTTCTCCTTCGCCAATTTCCTCTCATTTCATATCTCCCTTTCATATCTCGGGTATGTCTTCAGATCCTGTGATGCTGGCGGTGCCTGGCAGATGGCATAGTTGCTTGCGGATCGTAAAGATTTCTCCCAATGAACACCAGGGTGCGCTGTCCAGCCCGTTAGGGTCACTTCGTCGCTATCTCTTGGGAATCTTCGCTTCTGCTGGTGTGCGTGTGTTCATACTGGACATACACTATGTGATCAAAAGTATCCGACACCCCCACAAACATACGTTTTTCATCTTAGGTGCATTGTGCTGCCACCTACTACCTGGTACTCATTATCCGCGACCTCAGTAGTCATTAGACATCGTGAAACAGCAAAATGGGATGCTCCGTGGAACTCACGGACTTCGAACGTGGTCAGATGATTGGGTGTTACTTGTGTCAGAAGTCTGTACGCGAGATTTTCACACTCCTAAACATTACTAGGTCCACTGTTTCTGATGTGATAGTGAAGTGGAAACGTGAAGGGACATGTACAGCACAAAAGCGTACAAGCCGACCTCGTCTGTTGACTGACAGAGACCGCCGACATTTGAAGAGGGTCGTAAAGAGTAATAGGCAGACATATATCCAGACCATCATACAGGAATTCCAAACTGCATCAGGATCCACTCCAAGTACTTACTATGATAGTTAGGTGTGAGGTGAGAAACCTTGGATTCCATGGTGGGGCGGCTGCTCATAAGCCACACATCACGCAGGAAAATACCAAGCGACGCCTCCTTGGTGTGAGGAGCGTCAACATTACACAATTGAACAGTGTCAAAACGTTGTGTGAATGACGAATCACGGTACACAATGTGGCGATCCGATGGCAGGGTGTGGGTATGGCGAATGCCCGGTGAACGTTATCTGCCAGCGTGTGTAGTGCCAACAGTGAAATTCGGAGGTGGTGGTGTTATGTTGTGGTCGTGTTTTTCCTGGAGGGGGCTTGTACCTCTTGTTGTTTTGCGTGGCACGATCACAGCGCAGACCTACATTGATATTTTAAGCACCTTCTTGCTTCCCACTGTTGAAGAGCAATTCGGGGATGGCGATTGTATCATTCAACACGATCGAGTACCTGTTCATACTTCACGGGCTGTGGCGGAAGGGTTACACGAAAATAACTTCCCTGTAATGGACTGACTTGCACAGAGTCATGACTTGAATCCTATAGAATACCTTTGGGATGTTTTGGAACCCGACTTCGTGCCAGGCCTCACCGACCTACATCGATACCTCTCCTCAATAATTCCGCACTCCGTGAAGAATGGGCTGCCATTCCCCAAGAAACCTTCCAGCACCTGATTGAAAGTATGCCTGCGAGAGTGAACGCTGTAATCAAGGCCAAGGGTGGGCCAACACCACATTGACTTCCAGCATTACCGATGGAGGGCGCCACGAACTTGTACGTCATTTTCAGCCAGGTGTCCGGATACTTTTGATCACGTAGTGTATTAGAGACTTCTGTTCGTCTCTGCGAGCCTTTCTGCCTGCGCACCTACGACCTCCTACGTTTCCTTCACCTCATCCCTGCCTCCTGGGGAGTGTAGTCACAAAAGATCAAGCTGGTCGCAGTGGCGAGAAGTTCCCTTCGAGAAACATCCTATGTCTTACATGCTACTGCGCACGCGCAGAAAAATGTGCCAACCTATAAGTATTAGCGAAATCTGCGAAAATAGCGTTATTTTTAGTTCTTCCAAATACACTCGTTAACTACCGTATCTATCCCACCAAATAAAGTATCATAATTCTTCATTGGAGATTAGCGTCATAGGTCCTATGACTACGCCCTGTCGTCGTTCCGCAGTTGTGGCTTTCGGCCCGCATCTCCGCACTCCACTACTTGTGAAAAACTTCCTTTGGCTAAGCTTTGCGGCTTAGAGTCGTGAATTAGTCGTTCGCGTAAGGATGGTGGTATTTGTTAGTCATATGTTTAAAGCTTTGTAGTTTGAATCGCATCAACAGCGAGATGTTAGCGGCTCTTCTATATGAACAGGCCAGCCACAAACTACCTGTTACGGTCAAAGCGTATCTGGAAGGTAGACTTGGAAGAAGCCCAAATTAGTAATAAAGGAATGGACTATTCTATAAGAATGTTGTTGTTTTCATCACATGCTGTACTGGTAATTTTTGTTACCACCATATGTGGTTTTATCATCACCGTTAGAATAATTTTTGAGACGATAAAATACAACGTAAACATACTCCCTTAAGGGTGTTTGAAAATGGGGGAGGGATATTTTATGAAAACTCTCTGTATGTATTTTTAAAAGCTGTTTGACGTAAGTAGAGGTTTGTTTGTTCATGTTCTTTTATGTTCTTTTTACTTCTTTTTTGAGTCAGAGAATATAACACGTTCATTTTCAACGCTCTGTTGATACAAATAGAATAATATTCCTTTACTTTGGATAAACAGTATTTATATTTGTTATAAAAACTATTAGTAAAGTTATTAAAACAACCCGGGCTTTTTGGTCGTGGTGTAAACGTAAAACATCGCCTGACGTTCCGACGCGTATCTTCAAAAGCCAAAAATCCCTGGTTTGTTTTAAGAATTTAAATAATAATTTTTATATCATTGACGCCGGGGTGAAAGTTTATTGTTCAGTAATTTTTATTCTACTGCGAAGTCATTCTTGCTGAACAATTCCCCCGGTATGCTCGAATGGATAACCGATATTAGCCCTTTTTTTCTTTCCTCCCTTTATCTTCCTTTTAACAATTGCGTGCATTATTAGAATGGAACAGTAAATGTGTATAAACGTTTATTGTAATTACAAGGGAAGTTATGGAGGAATAGGATGCAAAATGTGTTGGAATAAATGAAGTAATTACAGAAGACTTGCTGTTTTACTTTCAGTATATTTTGCTCGGAATTGCGATAATAGTTGTAGCAGGAAGCATCGGAAAAATTGCTTCTGAAAATGGAAGCCGTAATCAAACAATTTTTTATAAAAGTTTTTATTTTTATCGGATAAAGCCAGCAGATTTCAAACGTGTTTGTACATTGTGGAAATTCTCCAATACTGAAGTACAGGATGGGCCATATTCATGGGACACATTTCTAATGCGTATTTCTGGACAAGAAAAAATATATTTATTAAATATCGAGTATACATTATAAAAATATGAAAGTTTATCACTATGCTCATTTATTAATATCATCATTCTTAGATGGTCGCTACCTTAATGAGAACATTCTGGGTCTCTAATAATCATATTGTCCACAAGGTGGCGCAATATTTCATGCGAAATGGCCTCTATCTCCTTTCGGACGTTTTCTTTCAGCTCATCAATCGTATGGGTCTTGTCATGTACATGGTTTCCTTTAGGTAACGTATTATTTCGACACTTTATTATTTGAATTTCATTATAAATGATTATTATTATTGTTATTATTGTTATTATTGCTGTTATTACTGCTCTAATCCTTGAGAACTCAACATTAGCAAGTATATATTTGACAGTAATCAACCCAAGATGATAAGACTTATAGCATATTACTTCTTTTTATTTGAAGGTGGCTACATGTGTAATGTAAGAAGTTTGCGATGCGACGAAGTGAGGAAAAGTTGCTGACATATATGAAATTTGGGTTTAGTAAAGAATATAGTGCGAAATGGACAATTAAAATAAGTAACGGTGTTGGTTTAAAAACAGGATCCAAACAATAACAATCCAGAAAGTGATCAAGTAGAGGAAAATAACTTGATATGCATGAGAAAAGCTGCTTATTATGACATACACAGGAAGGGATGGTGAATGCGAAAAATGCCTGGAGCAGAAGAAGATGGCGACGCCAGTGGGACCACCCACACAAGGGGGGACCTAAGGGAGTTGCTGATGATTGTTACGCACCGGACGATAGGCAGACAGTTACTCAAAGCAAATTCTGCCACTCACCTGATCCTCCGACCATGATAGGAAATGGCGGCTTAACGATAACCACTCCAACATTCACCCACCGACCTGAGTAAACCGCGAAAAAATTCAAGGTGAGAGTGGCCTGTTCAATAGGAATCGAAAACGGGGCCTCCCGAATGCGAAACGTCACCTCGATTGGTAGCTGTAGGTAAGTTTATCCAGTCAGCCGTGGAGGGAAGAAATGGAACCAAGAAAGTGATCATGAGCGATTCCAACCGAAACATTTAGATCGCGGTTTTTGCTGTCCTAGTTAGGATAATTCAATGCCACAAATAAAGCCGTATGTATCTTCATTTGACTTATTTGCTGTTCTAATATTACAAGCAAAGGAAAACAAGTGTCATAGTTTTACATTAGGGGAACTAGGAGGAAGTTTTCTATTTTGTTAATTTTAAAGCTATTAACTTGAAAATTGGCACACTTAATGTGAGTAAATAAACAATTAACATCGATCAAAGCTCTAACTCAAATAGATTCTTAGATAACAGATTTGAATAGTTTTAATTAACGAAAATATGTAAATATTCTAACACTGTCACGCACATTCACATTTATTAGAGAAGTATGATAGTGACAATTTCTTACACTTTAGTTCAAATATAAATATTGAGGCAGTATTTTTAACACTTAAATGATTTCAGGCAAATTATATAATATAAAATATAATAACAGGCAGCCTTAAAGCAATATTTGTATGTAACAATATATAAAAAGTGTATATTACAGTCATTATATATGTTTATATTGTGATATACATGTTTAATTATGTTATGTGAATGTATTGTGTAATTTAATGGTATAGGAGCTATGAGAAAATAGGTCAAATGCTGCTAATAATGAGGTAACCTTGAGGCAATAATGAATTGGAAAGTTTAATAATGCTACTAGTAATTCTTGGAGCAACAATAAAGTAATTTTTGAGACAGTTTATAAATAGCCCATCAACAACCAAAAAACCTGAAAGTTAAATAAAAGTATTCCATTGGAGTATGATTAGCCAATCAGAGACTTGAAATAGATGAAATTTACAAATTCAGTCGGCAGAATTCAGTCGTTAGTAGACAGCGTTTCTAACTGGATGCGAGACGCGTTCCCGAGCATTTAAATACGTATCTAGTATGAGACGAAAACACATTAAGGCGAGGATATTATAAAGTTTACGTGTTTTAAAAAGTGAAAGTAATTAATAAATAATCTCACAGCTCTCTATATCAGTGAAGTGTTATTTAATCGTGTCAAGGATTAATAAAAGGAGTGAAGTAAAAATTAAAATTTGTGTAATCCTACATTCTTTAGCCGTATCACACCCTGTTAAGAGAAACATGTTTCTACAAAATTAATACTGACGCAGCCGAGGCAAACATAAATATATATATAATATTTAAAGAAAACATTAAAATACAAAGTTGATTCCTAAATTTGGGGCGAAGACCACCGGGAAGTGAACTTTGGGGCGAAGGCCACCGGAAGCTTTGTACCATACGTGGGGCAGTTACTTCATCAAGTTTTTGGTTCCCCAACAACGAAACTGCAATACAACTCCTAAAAAATTAAGATCTTCAATATTTTATTGAAGTTGATGTTATTAGTTACGGAGAAATAAATTGTTATTTTTATAAAGTTGTTGCAGTTAAACATTTGCTTGTTTTTCAGTATGTTAATTTTTTTGTGAGCCACTTGAGGTTATGCACGCAAATCGGAGCAAAACTGAAATGTAAAGAATAAATTTCATACGCAAAAATGTGAAACAGAAAAAACACTTATAAAAAGGTGAAATAAGAGAGTCCACTGAGGTTAAAAGTTAGCTTATGGGTCATCAGCTTTTAAAAATAGCGAATCGCAAAACTTTGGCCAAAATGATTCACGGGTGACAAAGTATTTATATAATGTAATTTAAAATCTAAGGAAATATCACTTTCACCTAAAATTCAATCCGAGTGTCCCTTAAAAAGAAAGTCAATAAAATGAAAAGTTTGTTTGCATACATTTTAGTTAATTCAGGGACAAACCTTGTAATACGTCTTCAAGGCTTCGTGTATGCATTTATTGACACCCTTCATAAGGTGAAGAATTCAAAATGATGGTTCTCAGTGAACCTTAATAGCAACGCCTTTATTCCAGTTTTAAAGATTTGAGCAGAACAACTGATTTTGTTTTAAAGTAACTTTGAACACGAGAAAATATTTTTAATGATTCAGTTGAACGAATGAGCATCAACATTTCCTGTTATGTATTAGACCTGCAAGTAGCAGAATTTCCCCAATTTCCTGGAGAAAACAAACACAGGTTGGCATGTTTATCTCTATGGGCCTGTTAATACTTTACTTTGCAGTTAAATGTGCTTTAGTGAAGCAATTGTCTAAGGTCATATAACTGTCGTAAAAGAATAAAGAATTGCAAGTAAATGATACGTCACTACCACGTGACCAGAAGCCCACAAATCTTACGATAAGAGACATCCTTAAAAACTGAAAGAAAATCCAGTCACCAAACAACTTAGTCCATTATCTGCAACTGGATGTTGTTTTCCTGGAGAACAAAATTACTGCCCAGATCCCTTGACTAAAGGAGATAGGTTCTAATGCCCAAATACAGACGTTATTTTCAATTTAAGAACTCTGTTCGGGAATTATTGCCCTTAAATACTGCCTTTAGCAATTACAGGAGTGCTGTCCTCTCTCTAACGGACTGTTTCAGATCTGTTTTGGTGAGTGTGTCTAAATTTATTGGAAACTATATATCAGCTATCAGCTGTTAAAATTCAGTTTGGTTGAAAGGCACATATTGAACGCTTGAAGTTGTTATAACAAAATCTAATACCTCCAGTTGAGAAATGTTTGTTGCTACTACGTATGGAAAGTCAGTTTGAAGATGTATTATATTTCAACTGTTGGGGAGCCGAACTTGTAGTAGTTGCAACCGCACGTATAGTAAACAGTTTCCGGTAGCCTTCGACCCAAAAGTATTTTCAGGTGGCCTTTGCCCCAAGTTTAAAAAATATTATTACTGTTTCTCTAAATATTATATATTTATGTTTGCCTTGGCTGCATCAGTATTTGTTAGAGACACGTTTCTCTAAGAATGTAGGCTTACACAGATTATAATTTTTACTTCACTCCTTTTATTAATACTTGATACGATTTAAATAACACATCACTGATATAGAGAGCTGTGAGATTCTTTTTATTAATTTATTACACTTTTTCACATATAAACTATTTTTCGTTTCACACGAATACGTATTAAATCTCTCGAGGACGCACAAGCAACGCATCCAGTTATGAGCACTGTCTGTAGGCAACTGAATTGATTTCAACCGTCTAAACTTGTAAATTTCTGTATTTCAAGTCTCTGGTTGGCTACTCCTACTTCAATGGAATACCTGTATTTAACTAAAGCTTTTTCTGGTTGTTGATTGGCTATTTTTAAACTCTCAAAATTTAAAGGAATCACAAGTAGTACTGTTAAACTTTCTTACTCATTATTGACTCAAGGTTACCTCATTGTTAGCTCAATGTTAGCAACTTTTAACTTATTATTCTCACAGCTCCTACATTATTACATTACGTAGTATATTCACATAACATTATTACACATGGATATAATAATATATGTACATGCAATAACTGTTACATACATTTTACAAATTATTACATACACATTGCTTCAAGGCGGGCTGTTATTGAATTTATATATTATATAATTTGAGTAAAATCATTTAAGTGTTAAAAACACTGCCTCACAGTTCATGCAATGCATACCTAAAATATTATAAGAGCTATTCACAAAATGTAAGTTTTTCTGGAGACCCGAACAAAATTTAGTTTCACACTCGTACTTATACTGAAATCAAAATACATATATTCTAATGTATTTTGGAGAGAAAGCAAATACATTATATATTTGTGGAGTGTCATTTTACTTCAACCGCCAACTGTCATTTCCTTTCTTCCTTGTTTTGTTTTGAAATGCATATTCCACTGAGACACGATGAAAAGAGTCAGAAAGAACCTGACGACCTAAATAGCTGAAAAGGGATGATTAAGGTTCCGTGTTTTGAAAAGATTCCTAACATGCAAGAGTCTCTTCAGAAAGGAAGGAGAAAACGGAAGCGTACAAAGTAAGACAGTATATAGGAAATACCAGAAACATGCCCTATGGTTGTTAAAGGATTTTTCTCCATGTAATACTGGCACGACTACGGAACAATATGACAAATTTAGAGTTAGGTTGTGGTAAAGCCCTAAGCAGTTTCACAACCAGCGTTTATGGCAAGGAACCAGCTTTTCGGATTGATACGCTTTCCGAATGCATTATGGGAAAATCTCTTGCTGGTCGTTATTCCTTTTTCCTTTCGTATGGCATTTTCTGGGCCGAACGATGCAGGGGACACAAAGATAACCTCTGAACCGAAAAATTCGAAGTCTGCAGGGCAGATAAGTTTATTTGACAAGCAACGCTGCGCACGTTCCTATTTGAGAAAGCTATGGGCCTGGAAGAAACTTCTCAGAAAATCCAAACAACCCTGGATACAGACTATAAAAGAACGTAAATATGACAAATGGTTATGTTGGAATATTTTAAGAGTGCTATATAAATGAAATGTACCTGTAATTTTTGTGTAATGTACATATAATTAATTTAAGTATTTACTTTTTATGTTCTCTACCACTTAAGTACCTATATTAGGTAGGCAAAGTATTGGATTCAATCAAAATATTCTATCGAGATATCACCAGAAATACGTGTTTTGAGGCACTCTGAATAAAAAAAGCATGTTTAGAAAAAGGTCCGTTTGTGTGTGTGTGTGTGTGTGTGTGTGTGTGTGTGTGTGTGTGTTTGTTTTAACAGCATAATTCTAAAACGAAATGGCCGATAAACGCCCACTTAGTATATAATTTCAGCATAACCGAGCGGAATTGACAGCGTCTGTACCTGCAATCGGGAGGTCCAGGGTTCGATTCCCAATGACCACTCTCTCTGATCCATGGGTTCTTCGTGGTTTCTCCGGTCTACAGGCAACTCCTGGGATGGTTTCTCCTCTACCACGATTTCCTTTCAATAATATTTCTTTCATTCCATTTCCTTCTCATCTTTCAGGTGTACTTCTAGGTATCGTGGTGTATGAGCGGTGCCAGACAGATGGCGCGGACGTATGCTCACTGGAAAGAATACACCAAAGGGGTGCTCCACTGTTGGGTAGTCCATCAACCTCTCTTGGCGGCTTGGCGACACACGGGTCTGTGAGCTTGGAAATGTTAGGGACTTCTGCATCTCCGTGGCCTGTAGCCTCCTGTGTAGTCCCTTCATCCCTACCTCCTGGGGGTGGTAAGCCCAATAGATCTCTGTAGGTCGTGGTGCCAACGTGTGCTCCTTCCATTGAACAACCTTAAACCTATGTAACCTATAATTTCAGCATCTTTGAAAAATGGACACGAAGATTTTCAAGAAAATATCCCACTCCAAGCTACTCTTCACATGGAAATTGTTTCCATTATTTTCTATTTTCTCAAAAGTACCGCTAACTATTTTGATAAAAATGCCATACAAAATAATCCCAAATAAAATTATATATTGAACTTAATGGGGAAATCCTATGAAGTCCTGTTTATTCCAAAGAAATTCGTATAATTCTGTTTAAATGGTAAACCATAAGATAAACGAGACGTGTTCTTAAAGTAAGATATTTTTTTAAAAGTAACAGAAGATTATTTTCCAAATACTGTATTATAATTCATTACTTTATGCATTAGACTACTACCTCACATACTAAGCGCCGTTATCCAGGCATTTGCTGCAACGGGAAACTAGTTTTTGTATGCCTTCGTCAAAGAATGAAGCCGCCTGTGTTGAAATCCAATTCTGCACTTCTTGTTTCACATCGTCGTTGAAATGCTTTCCACCAAGGAATTTCCTCAAATGAAGAAAGATATGAAAATCGCTTGGTGCCAAATGCGAATTGTAGGGAGGGTTGTCGAATTGTCCCCAACAAAATGATGCGATCAGATCTCGAGTTTGTTTGGCTGTGTGTAGCCGGACATTATCACACACAATTGACGATGAATGTTTGCTGGAGTAACATTTCTCGCATTCAAAATACGAATCACAGATCTGACTTCACAGTCTGCGGGTCGTTCGATTATTTTGAACACACTGAAACGCTCTAACAACAGGAAAACACAGAGTGACGATCGCTCACAGCAGAGTCTGACCACCTAATGAATGGAGAAATCACGACTGTAGTGCTGCAGCAGCAAAGTATTAAAACGGTACTTACTTTAAAATCTCGCCTCGTAAATAAATACTTACTATTGCACAACATATAGAGGCCTTTAAACACGCACAATTTATTTAAAATAACTTTTTATTGTATCACTATATCCGAAATATCCCTCCATTTTAGTTTGAACTCTTCAGTAACTTATCATTTTAAAGTACTGTCGCTATTCATTTTTTGTAATAATGGAAAGAATATGGAATTCGAAGGCCAGCATATAACACACGCTTTTAAACATCTGACTACTGATTCCGGTGCCTCTTGTACCTAAAACGAAACGTGTAATGAAACTACTTCTGCAAACGTACATCTCGATTGACATGAAGTGGACAGAAAAATTGGCTTTCACAAGAACAGTGAGGCAGTATTTTTAACACTTAAATGATTTCAGTCTAATTATATGATATATAAATTCAATAACAGCCCGCCTTAAAGCAACATGTGTATAAAACAATATATAAAAGTGTATATTGCAGTCATTATATATGTTTATAGTATTGCATACATGTGTAATAATGTTATATGAATGTATTACTAATTTAATAATGTAGGAGCTGTGAGAAAAATAGGTTAAAAGTTGCTAACAATGAGGTAACCTTGAGGCAACAATGAATTAGAAAGTAATAATACTATTGGTAATTTCTTGGAGCAACAATAATGTAATTTTTGAAACAGTTTAATAAATAGCCAATCAACAACCAGAAAAAGCTTTAGTTAAATGAAGGTATTCTATTGGAGTAGGATTAGCCATTCAGAAAGTGAAATATAGCAAAATTAACAAATTCAGAAGTCAGTTACTTGTAGACAGTGCTCGCCGGAATCGAGATGCGTCCTCGAGAAGTTTAATACGTATTTGTGTGGGACAAAAATAGTTTACGTGTTAAAAATTGCAAGTAATTAATAAAAAAATCTTACAGCTCTCTCTCTCTCTATATCAGTGAAGTGTTGTTTAAATCGTGTCAAGCATTAATAAAAGGAGTGAAGTAAAATTATAATCTGTGTAAGCCTACATTCTTCAGTCGCACCACTCCCTGCTAAGACATTCACGTCTCTAAAATATATATATATATATATATACTGACACAGCCGAGGCAAACATATATATATAATATTTAAAGAAACAGTCAAAAAATACAAAGCTAATATTTTTAAACTTTTGGGGGAGGGGGCAAAGGACACCGGAAAGTACATTTGGGGCGAAGGCTACAGGAAACTTTTTACCATACGTGCGGTTGCAACTACTTCAAGTTCGGCTCCCCAACAATTGAAATACAATATAGCAAAGTAACGTTGTCAACAGTTTGTAGAATTATATAAAAATAAACAATGTATGGATAGAGAAAGCCATGTGAATACGTCACATCAGGTTTCTTACATTCTTTTCCCTTCTAACTGGTTCCACTCTAAAGTAAATTTTAAAAGCAACCTAAATGTTAGGTTACAACTTGCACTCACAAATATGATGCCAGGCTGAATTATCCCTCTGGCTACGTGAAAAAGGAGAAAGTTTCAGCACTAAATTAATGCTAGTGTGAGGTAGAAGAACCCCATTCAATAAAAAATCTTTGTTGAGGTTTCGAAGGAAACGTTTGGTTTTATTTGTTTGTTTTTGAAGTCCCCTACATCCGAGAAAAGCAATTTACAAGAAATATGATACACACGCATGGCCTCCTCTACCACTGTTAACTTCAGATATATTCCTTATATATTATAGTGTGTATTAACGAGGACTGCTCTTGAGAGTGATATTTTCTCAGATATTTATTACTCCATTTTAATATTTACATGATCTTCATCAAAGTAATCCTCTCCTACTTCGATGCATTTTTATAGCGTCTCTGACAGCCCTAGAGCACATGGTGCAGGCTATTGTTTGTAAGGTTCTTTAGTATCACTTCACTTTTCTTGAGCACTGCTTAGGAGTTCTCGAATGTCCTGGAGCTTTGCCTTTAATGATGGGAATAAAAAAAATATATCACAGAATGCAAGATCGCGGCTATAAGGCAGATTCTTTCGGGATCATAATGATGCAGCCATGACTCATCATCGGTGATAATCGATTCCAGAAATACATTCCCTCCATCATAAAGAGATGCATATGTTTTCGTCTATAACTTCATGTTTACAAGTTATACAAGATTATACAAAATATGTTCCGAATGAAGAGGGCTTCATAGGCTATTCCCAGTAAATTCAATATATATATATATATATATATTATTTGTCATATAAATATATTTAATATATGATATTTTAATCAAAATCGTTAGCGCCATTTAAACAAAAAGCTTTTCGAAAGCGCTCCACGTAAAGGGTAGCTGGGGTGGATTGATTTTCTTGAAAATCTTCGTGTCGCATCTTTGGAAGGTAATGAACCTAAATATCAAGTGTCGTATTTATCCTACTTCTCGTTTTTGAGTTATGCTGTACACACACACACACACACCCACACACACCCACGGACCTTTTTTCTAAAACTGGCAAAAAGAGAAGACAAAAATATCGAAAAGTTACCACTCCACTAAAAAAGTAAATAAACACATTTTGTAGTGTAAATAGATAGCCAATAAATTTGTACACAGATTTGTTTATACAATTACACCATTATTGTTATTTAAAAAAAGAAAAATATTTATGTATATGATATGTTAAAGTCAATGTAAGCAACGCGAAAGCGTAATTGTAGAAATAAAACGTGTGACGTGTGCAAAGGATTTAGTGCAAAATGTAAGCTAATAGCGCATAAAATAAGGCACGGAAGTTATTGTTGGAAACAGTAGTAAGAAATCACGAGAGCAAACGAGAAAACAAAATGGCCGTAGTGCCGAAGAAGTGTTTTAAAAAAAACATTAATATATAGTACAAAAGAATGTATTATTTCTTTAAAATGTAATATCTGCATGTATACAACTTTGAAATAGAATTATTTCAAGTGTATGTGTTGTATTCAGGAATGAGTGTATTTAAATCTATTTTAAAATGTGTATAAACACTTTAAGCTTGTAGGGCCGACCACACACATACACACACAGACCTACATACATACGTATGTGATAGGTAGAGAAAAAATAACGGCAAATATATCAGATGAAGACACTGATAGAATACCAACTAACATTAAAGGTATAGTTCTCATTATACCAGAGGGGCATATTGAGACAGTGCGTTCTGTGGAGCTAGAAATATAAAATTATAGCCATAATAATATGAAGGTAAATATTAGCAAGAGTATGAATAATATTATTAAATAAGACTGGAAAGTAAATATTACTTGTAAATATGAATATGGATTGAAGAGGTAGTGAAAGCAGCAGGCAGGAAATGGGGTTGGTTTTTCCCCCACTACAGCCGAGCAAGAGAAGACGCTTTTGTTCATGTACCATAAGTCTCCTAAAAGCAGGTGCATAGAAATGACGTTCAGTGCTCTGATAGCCGCAGGCATACGAGTTCGTGTGGAAACTTAAAGTAGACAACCAATAAGTAAGATGGTAGAAATCACGTGATAGAGAAATGGGAGGATAGAAAAATACGATAAATAGGAGAGTTTCTAAAACCACTTGTTATTGGTATCCCCTTGGGGGCCGTTCTAAAAAAAGACAACTGTAGGTGCAGTTCCAAGCAAATTGATAAGAAAGGTGTCGGCGGGTAGGTGCAACCTATAAGGTATGTTCGCAACTTCTTTATTTGATCTAAAATGTTATTGTTTTACGCAGTATAACCTAGGAGGTACATAAAGATTAAATGTAGGAAATTATGAACTCAGAAGAAACTTAAACGGAAGAGCCAGGTTAAATTACACAAACAGTGCAAAGAATAACGCTAGGAGTACTTACCCAAAAAATCCAGAAAGCAATGTGACATAGCATTTAATCGCTTCATTGTCTGTTGCAAGGTAAAAAGTGTTTAAAATAATTTCACTGTAAGTGACTGCTAGCGAATCAACAAAACATTACATCTGACATCCCGCTTTTTGTAATGTCATTCCTCTTGTTTCAAGAACTGCATTCAAAACATGAGCTCTATTAGTTTCAGAAATCAAAACAACATTACTGATACTTAATAAACTGAATCGCTATCTAAAAAAATCTGATGTGTTACACTCACATGACTTTCTCTACTCTTGTACAAACTATTTATACAAACGCTTATTCGCCATCTACTTCATGTTGATCGAGATAAACATTTGCAGAGTCTATCTTATTGTTAATTTTCTTGTAGATGTAAGGGGAACATATATTTACAAGGGCAATTTCAAAATACAGTAGCCTTTAAGCACATACATATCTCTTAATAGCTGGTTGCTAGGTGCAGCACCATTCCCTTTCCCACAGATTAATACCCTTTGCATATCCAAGACAAAAAAATGAATAACCAATTCCCATTTGAGAAAATCAGTATTGAAAAATTTAAGGGAATAACAAGCAATATCTCGAAAATGGTTCACTCAACAAAAAAAATGTATATGACATAAATTGTGTATTTTAACGCGATCTACATTTTTTGTGCAGTAAAATTTTGTCTATCTCTTGTGGTTTACCAGTTATGCAAAAGACGTTCACAATGAAGAATACTTTTGGAGACATTCCCAGGAAATTCAAGATATACATTTTATTTGTCATAAAAATATCTTAAACATATGATATTTTAATCAAAATCGTTAGAGCCATTTTTGAGAAAATTAAATTTTTCGAAAAATGTTCCATGTAAAGGGTAATCTGGGGTGGGGGATTTTCTTTAAAACCTTCGTGTCGCATCTCTGGAAGATACTGAACCTAAATACCAAGTTTGGTGTTTATCCGACTGTTCGTTTCTGAGTTATGCTTTTCACAGACAGACACACAGACACACACACGGACATGTTTCCAAAAATGCGTTTTTTGGATTCAGGGGGTCTCAAAACATGTATTTCCGGTGAAATCTCGGTATCGTATTTTTGGGTGGAATACAATACTTCCCCTACTTACTATACGTAGTAGAGAAAGTAAAAATAGTGCATACCGCACGTGTTAAAATGATTTTAGTTTGCTCCTAGAACAAGATTCCTACTCGGAAAATAAAACTCTACTTTTCGCCTTGTATCATAATCTACTATTTTACCTTAGTAAGTCATTTTATTTTCAATATTTTTGGTATTTTTATGGAAAGAGGGAATATTACATACTTTACTGCACAGCTACTGTTAAGAATTCTTCTGTTATGAAGTTTTACGTTAGAGTTAGCACAAAAATCCGATATTAATTTCAACAGTTTTTCCTAGCTGCTTGAAAATTTCTTGACAAGTTTCTGTAGCAGCCTTCCAGTTTTGGTGTTCCTACCATTGTTATAAATCACATTACATTCTCATTCACAAACTGATTGTGTGCAACACGTTCGAATGTAATTTTAATATAAATAACGGAATATTCCAGCAACGCTTCAAATTAAAGTCTTAGGTGAACCGAAGACAATTTTTTACTTTCCCTACTACGTACAGTGAGTAGGGGAAGTATTGTATTCCATCCAAAAATTCGATACTGAGATTTCACCAGAAATACATGTTTTGAGACCCACTGAATCCAAAAAAAAACATTTTTGGAAACATGTCCGTGTGTGTGTGTCTGTGAAAGCATAACTCAGAAACGAAAAGTCGGATAAACACCGAACTTGGAATTTAGGTTTAGTATCTTCCAGAGATGCGACACAAAATTTCCCTACCCTAGACTACCCTTTACATGGATCATTCTTCAAAAATTTTACTTTTCCCAAAAATGGCTCTAGCGGTTTTGATTAAAATATCATATATTTAAGATACTCTCATGACAAATAAAATGTATATCTTGAATTTTCTGGGAATGTCTCCAAAAGTATTCTTCATTGTGAACGACTTTTGAATAACTGGTAAACCATAAGAGATAGACAAAATTTTACAACACAAAAAATGTAGATCGCGTTAAAATGCCCAATTTGTCATATACATTTTTTTTGTTGAGTTAATCATTTTCGAGATATTGCTTGTTATTCCCTTAAATTTTCCAATACTTTTTCTCAAATGGGAATTTGTTATTCATTTTGTTTATGTCCTGGATATACAAAGAGAATGGCATGCGCCACATAGCAACCAGCTCTTAAAAGATTTGACTATCACTTAAATACTACCATATTCCCGTTGCACTTCCAAGAAAATTAGCAATAAGATTAACATCTCGATTAACAAAGCCTACGGAGAATAAGCATATGTAAAAATAGTTTTTACAAGAGTAGAGAAAGTCATGTGAGTGTAACACATCTGATTTTTTCCATACTACTTATAGTAAGTAGAGGAAATATAGTATTTGTGAAGGTATGCAGGAAGGAGGTGATGTGCGCAATTTGGCGGCACGGGATTTGCTAGCTCAGGTTCTTGTATGGATTTTGGATCTAGGGTGTGGTGCATAACACGACTGATTCGTTTTTCTACCTTTTATATCTGATTCCTAATGGAGCTTCGGCACACACAAGCATCTCTTTGGGCGCCAAAATCTACTGATGTACTTCAAACTATCGCACCTACCCCATTAGTGCGATAATGTAAAGCTTTTAGCTCGTGTGCACGGTGTCAGAAATTCTACTTTTAGACCTTGCCGTCTAAACATTCTAAGTAATAGCGCATCCACAATAATCCAGAATGAAAAAGGAAGTCATTAAAGCAGTAGATGTTGCCTGAATGAAAACATCTAACTCACCCACCCAGTTTTTTTTTTTTTTTTAGCGACGACACATACTGGAGGAACTGGCGCCATTTTGAGATTGAAGCCAGTTTAAATCCGCTAAAACAATCTGCAAAAGGTCACTAAGATTTAAAAACGCTACGAAAGTAATATAGAGATTTAGCTCCACAGAATACGCCTTAGCTCTGTCCTTGTTCCGCAGTTCCGGTCTTTCACTCCTGTGTTTATAAACATCCCTCGGCTAAGCTTTGCGGCTTACGGCTCCCAAACCTGGACTATGTTGGTAGCGGAAGCAATGCACCTATAATGACTCGGGTGGAATGCATGTGTGTAACAGAGGTGTAAATAACTGAGATAAATGATTTAAAATATGCCATCTATGTGAATCTGCGTTTTAAAGTATACTTGTGTTATATAAATATATGCTTGTGATATACAATAAAATAATTATGGATATACATGTATGTAGTGTATAGAGTGTGTGAGTGATTCTCACATATGGAAGTATTGCCGAATCAATCCACTCCAAAATGTCACTTCCAAGTAAAGGGTAGTTGAACATACTTTCAAATTTGTGATTTTCTAAATGGCTCTAACGATTTTAATTAAAACGCCGCATATTGAAGATATTTGTACCACAAATAAAACTTATATCTTGAATTTTCTTGGAATAGACTGTAAGTCCTCTTCATTCGGAAGGAATGATATGTAATCTTGAATAACTGGTAAACGTTAAGCGATAGACGAAACGTACTACACAAGAAATGTAGATCTCTTTAAAACATCATTGATTTCAAATAACTTTTTGTGGCATCGGCCATTTCCAATATATGCATTATTAAAGGTTCCAATTATTCAATACTTCACCATTCTTTTTAAGTCACGTCGAATTTCAGTTATTTCTCACGATGTCATGGAAAGAGTATGGAATTTTAAGGCCAGACAGGTGTAGCTTTCAGGTCTGAAACATTTGACTATTCCCTTTGTATCTGTGACGAAATTTGTAATGCTGCTACTCCCGAAAAGGTTTATCTCGATTAAAATGAAGATAAAAAATAAACCTTCGTAAGAATAATTTGTATTCCTACTAATAAGCGCTAGGAGTGGAGAAAGCTATGTGAATGTAACAAATTATATTTTTTAACTTAAGCTACACACGTATTAGCACAATATCTATGTGTCTATCCATCTATCTGTCTGTGTATCTCTTTATCTCTGTATCCATCTCTCTATCTACATATCTCTGTATCTATGTATCTATCTATCTATCTCTCTATATCTCTATCTATCTATATCTCTCTCTCCCTCTCTCTTTCACGGCTCTTTCTAAAGTACATACCCTTAGAACTATAAGACGCTCTTGAAAATATTTTTTTAGAAACGAAGTTAATCTTCATAGTCTTCATGTAGTCTCACATTCCTGCATGGATTAACATTCTTCAGATTAGGTCTTCCTACAAATTCGTGGGAACGTTGCCATTTCAGAGAGAGTCCTTCAAAATGAGGATATTCAAGCCTTGTGATCTAAGCAAATGTGCTTAATCCTTGAGTGATCATTGTAATTAATAAGTAGTCGAAGAAACGGAGATGGCTCTGAGTTTAAGACAGTTGCAAGCACGGATAGGCTCAGACCTCATTATATTTACACGCGTTTGGAGACATGCGCACCTACCGTACAGAAACATGTCTGACAGTGTCTGGGAGTGTTTTACAGGATGTTGCATTATAATTACTTATGCCTGGGATGCGCACTTTGAATTAGCGTGTTATTGAAATATGTGTTGTGTTATAAGGATAGCCAATATTGCCGAAGGCTTTAACTCTTTAAAAATAATATCAACTTACCTAAAATAGATGATTATAAGAAGCAATCTTGATAATGATGACACGTTCATTGTAGTAATTTACTTGGTCAACGTTTCTTAATTCCCTTCTTCTCGAAAACATTCCTGGGGCCAGTGACATCAAGAGCCGAGTATGAGAACAAGAAAGTTCAACCCAGTAAATAACTACACTACCTAAAATGTTTATAACCTAACGACAAAAGGAATAATGGAAAATATGACGCTAATGGACATTACATATTATAGCCTATATATCTAGATCACATACTTAATTTTAGATTGTACCATTGGCCCTATCTGGGAAATATAGGGTAATAAATGAGAGGAATCTCTGGGAGAAGGTCAAATTTACGTGCCGCTGTTTCTGGATGAAATAAGACGAATGCGGGTTTGCTTACTTTATAGTATATAGAATACTAATACTACATAGGTTTGGAAAACCAGCGGGATGGCTCAGGCGGCAACGGCTGTGATCCGCATTCGGGAGGTCATGGGTTCGATTCCTCTGGGGTGACCATCCTGACCCATGGAATTTTTTGGGGGTTTCTCCGGTTTTAAACGAATGCTGGGAAGGTTCATTACATCCCCCGAATTTTCTGGCCCTTCCTTTCAGCTACATGCTTATTTCACTTCACTTCGTCCCCCAGAATGGTGTCGATCTCCGAGTCACGGGCCCAACATAGGATGTGCAGGGGGATAGCCAGTTGCACCAGCTTCCATTCAGGGAGTTTTAATCCTTAAAAGGTAGGGACTCCGCCCTCCCTCACGGGGGACCCCATCAGGAGCTTCAGACACAAACGACCTTGTAGGTCAGGATGCTAACTCCCCTTCCGCAGTTAGTTTCAAGCTCCTAGTCCTAGTTTTGGAAGTAAGACAGGTGTTACTTGTCTGTAAAAAAAGAACTCTTTACGTATAGTAATGCTGAGATTTTGCACATAAGTGTACAAGATCACAACATGTAAATGGCAATGTAGGAAGAGTACAATATGTGATAAGAGGGCTATTTGGAGATAACGTTCCCCTCTGAATTCATGGTAGTGTCATTGGGGTGGCTCTCAGCCGTGGCGCTTTCCATTACGGCCAATACCTGCTTGCTTAACAAAGCACCTCCGGTTACGAACGAAGAGCATCCCCCGTAGGTCCGACAAAGCTAAATTCGCGTCTTCCAGTTCTCCACGCCTTTACCGAAGAACCTTACGGTATATCACAATTCCGCAGAGTGTACTCGGTCCTCCATGAACCAACTATTTCACTGAGTCTAACACAACCGAACAACTCCGAATGCGGAGTGTCTCGGATATCCACCCAAACTATTTCTAATAGAAGTACCAAGGGAGTTAGAAATCCACAGATAAATGTCAGGACAGCTTTTACAAGAGAAGTGTACCACAGATATTCGAAACATCTCTAAATGAACCAATTACCAGCTACTTTGAACTCAACCATTTATTTGTCAATATTGTGTTAGATCATTAATTAATGTCATTGAATATGTTTCAAATCTATTGAGAAGTGTTCCACTGATTTAAAAAATGGCACGCAATTGCTTGCGTTTTGTCATTTAACTAAGCCATTTGATGTCATATTGCATTCCATTCGTCTTGAAAGAGTAAAATTTTATAGTTTCAATGATAATACTATTCCTTTTTGGTATCTTAGCTCATAGGAAGGTATCGTACTCTTTATTACCTTGGTAGGTTTTTTCATTTTAAGCCTGCTTTATATGTTGTGCCACAAGGCTCCGTTTTCGTATCGCTTTTGTTTATCGTTTGTGTTAATGATAAATGCTAATAAATCTTCATTTATTTTTTTCTGATGACTTAGTAATTGCTAAATGTTTTAGTCAGCGAAGTACTGTCTAGTATAAACTTGATTATAATGCCAATAAATTTAATATTAAATCAATTGCAGTTTTGATATGATTTACTTTTAAACATACAATAATGATCACTGCTTTCTTACTAAAGTTCTTGAAGCGTATCTTTAGGTTGGATTGGGCAATGGAAATGGATATTGATGCAGTCACAAATTACTTAAATGTAAATAATGATTGTAATATGAATATGCATTTTTATGTGACATTGATTTGAGATATTTGTTTATTGTAATTATTGTTGTAAGTTTATACGACCTTACTGAAACTGACAATAATAGCGCGCAATAATGCAGCGAGGGGGTGAGCTGTTTATCATTATTGGAAACGAGGAAGTTATGTAATGTTGGCGCGTTTTTTCCGTTTAGAACCTTCTGGAATATTTCCCTAGAGCATATGTATTCATAATTTTCATTGGATATTAAAATAGACGCTAATGTTGACGCGTTTTATTAGCCAATTGCAGTTCAGTTATAATCTTTAGGCATATTGGTGTGTATGGGTATAAAAGCGGTAGGTTTGAGGTAAAGTCAGTTCAGTTCATCAAAATTCTTAGTAAATTACACGTCGCCTTCAGTTGTCCAGTTCATCAAAAATCTGTGTACACTACACGTCGTCTTCAGTCAGTCAATTCGTCGAAAGTATTTGTACGGCAAACGTCGGGTATCGATTCACAAGTTACGCGCAGCAGAATTATGAATAATCTAAAGTGTTGTAAGGTTAATTATACAAAAAGTTGAAGTACGTGGATTAAAAGTGATCAGTAAGAAGTTATTATAACAGTTTCAGTTTGGCGAGTGTTAAGATCAATGTATAAATGTGATAGTTAACGTGTTCGACAATAAATGTGTAAAACAAATTTCTTCATCAGTGTTCTTTTTGGATAAAAGATTCCTTTCCGTTTACACAACCCTGATCAAGAGACATGTTCGACCGAGAAATAATAGCTAGCCGGAGGACAGTAAACAAAAATTAAATCAAATAGCAGTCGCATTCTTTCGAACACTAATACTGCTGCAAATTGCTAACACCAGATGGAGCTACAAACAGAACAAATGAATGACGTCACAAGATGGCTTCACATGAAGTAAATACACATACACAAACATCACAAGTAATAACATTATAAGTAATTCATTCATTCATTCATTCATTCATTCATTATCTGTTTACCCTCCTCTTATGTAGGACTTACACCCCCCAGGACTTACAAGCGGGTGCCTGGGGTCAGAGGCCCGTCGAGGAGCAGACACTCATGGATCAGACAGAACATCCAGGATGGGTGATCAGCCCGATGCCTGGTATGGGATGAAGGAAGTAGATGAAGCGAAATGTTGGTGAAATGGATGAAAGGAAACGTGATAATGGAGCAGTTGGTGGAATGAATGGCGGGGGAAACCGGAGAACCCGGAGAAAACCCGCCCAGACGCCGCTTCGTCCACCACAAATCCCACATGCTGGTCCCTGGGATTGAACCCGGGCCGCCTCGGTGGGAGGCGAGCGGTCTAACCACTCGGCCACGGCGCCACATTATAAGTAATACCGTTACAAATTGGCTACCACAACGTGGGGCTATCAATTAATGTTAAATAAATACAACATTAAACCACCCCAATATATAATTTTATTACTTATAATACTTCGTGTAAAGTCTACAAGGATAATATATTATGGATAAGTGTATAGTAACCTTGTGTCGCAACCATTAATCGGATGCTAAAATACTAATTTTTCAGAAAAATAGCTGTAGAATTATATGTGAGAATCCTTCTAAAATTCGCTGCAAACCACTTTTTATTGAAATGGGAATACTTATTTTCCCATCAGTCTATGTACTGGCTTGCATGGCGTATACACGAGATGTTTTAAGTGACCTTCCAAATAGCAATACGCAGAACACTGATAGTAAATCCTATATTTATTACATTGATGAATATTAAAATATGGCTTTTGCGATGGACAGAAAAGAAAGGAGCTGGGGAAACAAGAATAGCAAAAATTCAACTACGTTCGTTAGATGATGCTCAGAATTGCAATATTTCGGAAATGGCTAATCCTACAAAGGGATTATTTAACACAACTGTACTAGCTTTTTGTTTATTTTTATAGGCTTCCTCGTAATTCAACATCTATAGAGTTTAATCACATATAGGAATCTCCTCAAGCTTTCACGGAAAGTTCAACATATGCTTTTCAGTAGACATTCAGATGCCTTAAATAGGTTGTATTCTAATCAAAATAATTAGAGCAAATTCTTAAAATGTCAAAAATAATATTTTTTATTATGGGCGCCGCGATAGCGCTGGATTTATTTTCCGGTTCTTGTACTGAGGATCCAGGTTCACTTCTCAGCTCTGGGGTGGCGATTTTAAACTGGCCCTATCCATGCCTTCACCTCTAACTTGCTCACGTGAAGTATACCCAAGGCCCAACGTGGTTCAGGGTCCACGGTAAAAACTGTAAGTCCTATCATTCGACCGCCACCACCATCATCATCACCATAATCACTCTACTATCGATGGTAACGAATTCTGCTGGGTACCTCCACTTTAGAAATGGAGGTAATCATCGCTTGGTGGAATTAGGTATCCCCGAAGGTCACATGCCATATGGCGACGCTTAAAATGACATTTTTTTCATTTAAAAGTAGTTTAAAGTAGGGATGTTCTTTAAAATATTCTTGAATTCGAAGTTTGTATCCATCCAACTTTTTGTTTTTGAGTTATGTTGTCCACATAGCTAAGTAGAAGAAAAAGTAAAAAGACAAACCAGAAACAAAAAAGAGAGGTTTCAGATCCCTTTGATAGAGAAAACTAGTCCACTTATAACCAGCGCAAGTGCTTAAATATGGTTAATACGGAACAAACTAATCCGAAAATGCTATATTCTTAGATTACATCATATTATTGGGGAATCCAAATTTGTCAAAGACCAAAATATCTACCTCGCCTACTTAGTTAACGACCTAATATTGTTACCACGTGTAACTGTTAGAATGCAGTTAATACCTCGTATCTCTAAGTAATTTCCTCTGAGAGAAAGCTCTAAAGGCAGGAGCTTGATCATTTGCACACTGTAATGACAAAGATGATGGAACATTCCCTGCATTTCTGATCTAAAGCAGCTCTCACTCACGCGTGCTTTACTTCGTGATTAGTGCTAACTTCATTAGTATGTACTTTGAGCAGCTTGTTTAAAATCTGGAGCTATGCTTATTATGTTGATTGCCAAAAAGAGCGCTTAAAGTGAAATAATGCTAAAAATGGTGTTTCAATACGGTAGTATTAATCAACCTTGAGGAAAACTGTAGAAGCAATAGCCCTACCCAAAACCAATAAGAGAAAATATTGGATTGGATTGTGTTCGGAGGGGACTCGTCACTGATGCGTATAGGAGATATTATGCACCTACTCTCCACAAGGGAGAGTCCCCGGGAGGAACGATGAGGCGAAAGGAGACACCCTGCGGTCGGAATCAGGAGTGACGGCACAGAGATGGGAGGGTCTCTAAGTTTTCACACACTTCACAGCAGACGGACAGGCACACCGGGGACCCCAACCCCATGAAGACGGTTCGGATTATCCCGGCAGCCAGCCGAAAGCCGAGGGACGGAGAGAGTCACAAAGAGCATCCTTTTCTCCTGCCACTTTGCACCGAAACAACATAGCCGACACTTCCAACCTTAAAAAACGACCAGATGAAATGAAATGAGAAAGGAGATGAAATGAAGGGATAGGAAACTAGGGGGATGTGAAAATCCTTCCCAGCATTCGCCTAGTAACCCGGACAAAAATGTGTCAGAAAGGTCGGCCACGGGAATTGAACCTAAGACCTCCCGAATGCGGGCTACAGACGCAAACGCCTGAGTCATCTCGCTCGGTGGAGAAAATATTTTTACATTATTGAATTGCACCTGCTTGATAAACAAGCTATAAACAGTTATTCTTGAATTTATGCACCTGCAAAGCTGAAGTTGTGCCCTGGTTACGTTTTGTTCCACTTATTCGTTTAGTAATCCAAGCAAAACTATATAGTATATGAGACTTATGGGACACTGGGATTGAACTGTGTAACCTTTTTTTAATTGTAAATCCGTTTATTTGAAATTAGGGCACTTAATATGAGTAAATGTACAAACAACTGTGCAAAAGCTCAAAGGTTTAGCTCAAATGGTTTCCGGTGTTATAATTAAACATTTATAATTAGCGAAAAAGAATGGAAATGTTTGTAAACTGCCTTGTGCACTCAAGCTTTCAGAGAAGTAAAACAATAACTTTTCCAATACTATAGTACAATGAAAATAAGTGTAGATTGAAGATGACATTATTAGTTATAGACAAATACATTTTTGTTCTAGTGAAGCTGTTAGTGTTAAAATGTTCCTTGTTTTTCAGTTTAAATTTTTTTGTGAGGCAAATGAATAAAGGAATCATAAAATATATGCTTGAAGTTTGAATAAAATATCAGATTATGTATGAAAATTTGCATACAAGTCAAAGTAAAACTGGAATGTGAAGAACAAATTTCATGTGCAAAAATGTTTCTAATGCTCCCCATATGGCCTTCGGGGGATACCTCGCTCCACCAAGCGATTTCTGAGGCGGACGAAATCCCTTGCCTCCGATGTTAGGGTAATGATGGGAATGGCGGTGGGATGAAAAGATATAAAGCTTTTAGCGTGGACTCCTAACCACGGTGAGCCTTGGGAATACTTCACATGACAAGTCAGAGATGAAGGAGTGGGTAGGGCTGGCTAAAATCGCCGGACGGAAATCGAATCCTGGATCCTCAGTACAAGAACCTGAAACGAAAATACTGCTCACAAAACTGCGAAAAAAGAAAAATACAAAGAAGGGATCCAGTGTAGTTAAAAGGCAGCACACGGGTGATTTAAAGATGTCGCTTGGCCTAAAAAAGTGTGTGGCCAAAATGATTCACATTTATATTATATAATTCAAAAATAGAAAATTTTAGTCATTTTCACCTAAAAACTCAGTTCACGCATTTAAAATTCAAAGTTAAGCCCCATCCAAAATTAAAAGTAAGCGCAGGCGTATCATAAATCCAAGACTTTCCATTCGTGGTATTTAGAGCTACGTAACTTAAGAGATACCGAGCTGGATGGCTCAGGCGATAACCCTGTGGCTCGCATTCGGGAGGTGGTGGGTTCGATTGCGGAGGCCGAACTTCTTAACCCATGGGTGTTTTTGGGGGTTTCTCTGAGTCGCTAGGCGAATGCTGGGAAGGATCATTACCTCCCGGAGTTTCTCTTTCATTTTCCTCTTTCACGTTACAGGTTGACTTCGGGGCAGTGTGTCGGTCGGCTGAGGACAGATGGCGCTCAGGCTTGTGCATTGGAACTCCTTCTCGACCCGTCAGATGGCGGCCATTCGAGCTTCCGCTGCTGGTTCGAGCTTTCCCCGGTCTCCGCTGGACGGGAACCTGTAAGCCACCCTCGAGGCTTGAGAGAGCGCTCTCCGGGCGGGTAGTCAAGCCTGTAACTATTAGGGAACTGTGTTGTCTGCGTCGGCCGGTTCTCCGGCCACGGTTCCTTCATCTCATCTGTTCCTCCGATGGTGTATGCACAAAAGATCCCTTACTGGTCGAGGTGCTAAGTGTCTCCTCCGTCAACAAATCCTATTCCTAACGCAAGAGATTTTGTTATACTTGAGTTGCATGCATAGAAGTAAAATGCTCTGCAGTTCTTTCTCTATCCTTTACTTACTTCTGAACAGCACACAATTGTGATGCGAGGTATTACGCCGTTTGTGTACAATCGTTGTCCTGTTCCATTTGGCCGTACCATGGCACTTTAAATGCTGATGCCAGACGCTGACCTGTTTGCTTACTGCAACACTGTTTATGTCCTATTTAAATTTAATATTCGTTATTATTGTTTGTTATTTAGTTTGAAACGTGCAGTACACTCCGAAGATTTCAGCTTGAATTTACGGATCTAGAAATCCATACGGCTGCGCTTATGGCGCGTTATGTTAGCGCTACGTCTTCATCACGAGTGGGGCCTTAGGCTTAAAATGAGTATCAGGTTTTCACTCCTTTGATCACTTCCCAACTGATTAGGAAGGTAAACACTAATCAAAATTAGCTGGCAAGCATATCTATAGGTTACCGGATGCTTGGCCAGGAAGGTTCGTTGCAAAGAACAAGTTGCTCTCAGTGATATGTTTCTTCCTCAACTAGATTATTTTGGGGTAGTTCTTTAGAATCCTCTTCTTCTTCACGGTTTTAGGCCGTTTAGCCTGTTCCGGTTCCAAAATCTTGTTGTGTCCATCTCTTTTTCGGTCGTTCTGGGTTTCTGTATCCTTGAGATCTGTAGTTATATGTTGCTTGGGGTATCCTATTTAATTACATTCTTTCTAAATGTTGTTTCCAGTTAGTTCTATATTCTATTACTACTTTATTTAGTTCTTCTATTTTTCACTTTTGCCTTATTTCGTTATTTGGTTTTTATCCAGTATTGTGTATCCTGCTATAGGTCTGAGAAGTTTCATTTCAGCTGTCTGTATTCCTCTTTTATTTTCTGCTGTCACTATCCATGTTTCAGTGTTACTGAAGTTACTGTGGGGATGGCTGTTGGAATCCTTGATATACTTATTATAGTGTTTGCCGGAGAGTTGGTGTTAATTACATAGTCCCATTTCTTTGCTTTCAGTACTTGTTGTTGGATGGCCTCAGTTACTCAGTCTCCTTCCAGTAGCATGTAATTTGATAGTGTTGATTTAATCGGAAGGTAGATTTTTGGGTTTTAGTTTGTAGGTAAGTACATATAACCAGCGTTTCGCCGGATATATGATCTTACTTGGAAATTCGTCTTCCTGTACCATCCATTTGACCTTTGTTCTGTAGTTAGAAGTTTGGTTCTTGGTACTCAATATCCAATCCGATAGTTCCCTCACCAGACAGTATGGCCAGTACACTCTGTCCTCCACTGTGCAAAACACACATGATAGTGCACATGCCATATCGCTCTTTTTATTTATAAAATCTTTTATTTATAATTATAAGTATTTTATTTGATTAGTAAATATTCATGTTTTGTTATCTTTTGTTTTATTTGGTAGGTTTACCAACCACTAACCTAATAATTAAAATTAAAACAAAATACAATAATTGCATCCTTGGGAAACAGACTAACTTTGGACTATTCCATACCAGCAAATTTTATGCTATATTTATCATCAAAACTTTGTGAGAAACAGGTTCAAAGGGACAAAATTTATCTCAAAAACAAGCTACCCTTGTACTCAGACTTCACCAATTCTATAGCTGACATTGTAACTTTTAATCTTGAATATACATTGGTACATCCTTGGAAAATCTCCTGAAAGAAATGATCTATCATATGGATATATTAAAGATAAAAATAGTGAAAATATGCAAATAGGGAAGTAATCATCTACCGTCAATTGGGCACCCCTTGTGCCTAAGATAAGGCTTTTACAATCACATGTCGCATGATTGGGGAAATCCGCGATGGGTCAGTTCAAAATCCAACAGGATCGTTCTCCCTGACTCAGCTTTTCTAGGTCTTACTTAGTCCTCGTTACTGTCAAATGACAGGGAGGTAACCTAAACTTAGACCAGGAAGGATTGCTTTCCCAAATATCATTGCATTATGTGTAGCATTAATGTCCACCGCCTATGGTGCCATATATAGCAAGAACGGGCGTTAAACACCGCTATAAAAGGTTATGTTGAAAACGACGACACGAGCTGGTTTAGACGCTAAGCCTACGTTACATGTGTTATCGATTTTCTAAGTCAGAATTCGGTGTATATAAACCGACCCAGGCGAAAAAAACAAAGCATTTACCATCCGACTACAAAGCGTGGCAAGCAAACCTTACAACACGCAAGCGGCATTGGATGAAATGGGGGCTGAGGAATGGATTATGCTAGGAAAGTTAAATTCTTGCTGAGATCGTTGCTTTCCAGGTTCATGCTTTGTAGTTTCAGGTTTGGGCAAACGTTGGCATACTAGTTTAAATTCAAAATTTAAAGGTACAAATCGAAGGTATTCAAAGGTATATTTATTTGTTTCAAATGTGTGGTTGAATGGTTTACTGTATGGATGGAACAAAGGTCGTATTTGATAATTTTCGGTGAAGAGATAGCTTTGTGAAGAATTTCTATTTTAATCTATAGTAGAAGTGGATAATAAATAGCCACTACAGTGTGCTAAAGTTATTACAAATAACTTGCAGAAACTGATTCATATATATATATATATATATATATATATATATATATATATATATCAGGTGGCCCACACCAGCCGTCCTTAGTTGCAGTTAGTTTATACCGGATAGCGCGGATGCCAAAAGGTTTGCCTAAGAAAAACTGCAAAGGGGATTTCATACAAACAGAGAGTAGACCGCTAAATGAAAGACCAATGCTTAAAAACTAACACTAACTGCTAGTACTAGCCCCAGAGATCATTCGGTAAACTGCCGGCTATATGAGGTGTTCCGGATTCGATTCCCTAATGGACTTCAGAAAGCTGTCTTTAAACAAAAACATTTCACGGTATGTCAAGGGTCTGGTGTTTGAATGTGAGGGTACCTATGCGAGTGTGGGGGTGTTATCTATTATTTAATAAGCAGTTCTCTCATTAACAAGAATTCAGAATTGCCGCTTGACACAAACCTGAGCACGCGCGTTAAATCACTTAGGTCCATGAAACTTAATTCACAGCCAGTACAACTATACAACACCAATTGGTGCCGCAAAGTTAACAAGGTTTAAAAAATTCTATTTTGTTATATTTATTTGCCTTTAAGGTTGCGTTAGAATTAAATAACTTAACTTTTATTAATGCATTAGTCATAATAAGTATGTGCAAAACCTTGCCGCCTTGGTGGAGGAAGGGCCGCTAAGGCCTACGTTTTACCTGGAATGATCCATTACTTCTTAATATTATTTCTGCACGTCCAAAAAAGTAAACGAAAACGAAAGAAAGAGAAGCATGAGCAGAAGACAGATACTGAGTCTGAAAATGTTCAGAACGCAACCTTCGAGCCTCAGATGCATCTTGCTACGTCTCTTCACAGATCGTAATCATATTAGTTTGTTCGTTATTGGTGAATATTACCTTTTGGTCTGAATGATCTTGCTCGAACTGCAAGCAGGCAACCACAAGACACTTATCAGTACGAAACTGTCACGTAAACACATGCAGCACTACCTCAATGATATTTCACATTGCACCTGCACTGCCTTTCTGAACAGCAGTGATGCGGCAACTTCTTTTTTACCTGTGTATGCGGCAAACATGAAACTGCAAAGCACGGCTTGTGGGCTACCTGGTATATAAATTTATTATTGCAAACATATCTTATTCGTTATTGTTTGTTAATACGTTTCAACTGTTATTCAGAACTGTTTGGCTTAACTGGCTCATATACCCCAAAGATCCAGAAATTTAGGAATTTTAATGACAAGGGAAATAAGGATAGAGCATTCAGTACTTGAAAGTACTTCCACAGAATTACTTAGGCAAATTTTATAAAGACCACGTGAATTTAGCAAAAGGTAGACATACCCCAGTCACAATTATCAGGTTAAACGCCTCATACATCACTCCACGCCGTACAGATAGAGTAAAGAAAGAAAGAAAGAAAGAAAGAAAGAGAACGTCACATCTACGACTAAATGTTCCAATAAGTAATTTCAGGAGTTATAAAATCTCTACCTACCTTCTGCGTTGCATTTTTTGGTAATCTTTCCTGCAACTTCAATTTTGTTCCGAAACACGAATTACGTTACGAGTGAAAAAATGCGAAATGACAAGCAACAGCATTACAAACTGAAACTGGATGGACTTATATTATGATGGTAAAAACGTGTAAGGCAACTTCAACCAACATAGAAATAAAAATAAACAGTAAAGAACAAAAGCAATTGAGAAAACAAATAGGTTATCGTGTGCTCTTAGATTTATTCAATTTACATACATAGATACATTTACATACCAGCATTGTAATATGCATTAAGACTTTACGGTACTATCAAATAACAGCAAAAAGAATTATTACAAAATGATTACTCCTAGTAGGATGCAAACAAGTCATGGAACCTAAGAAGGATACTCGTACTTTCTATTAATATAAATGAAATTTGACGAGGTGCCGCGGCAACGTGTACGACTCGCATTCGGGAGGCCCCGGGTTCAAATCCCTGGGGTCGACCAATCTGACCGAACGTTTTTGCGGTTTTTCTCAGTCACTAGGCGAATGGTGGGTTTGATAATTTGATACCTAATTTTCCTATCATCTCTTTAATCACTATATTTCATTTCCTTCTTCTTCATTGCCATACCAGGCTTTGAGCTGATTACCTATCTTTGATATGCTACGATCTATAGATTGCTTGCTCCTCGATGGTAAAACTGTTCAAAAAATTTCTAAATATTGGCCATCTATTACATGTCGATCTGTAAGGAAACTGGCCCAAGGTATTGCCTTTTAAGTCCTTCAAAGAGGACAGTAATCTGCTGAAGAAGAATATAAATGAAATATTCTCTGTGCAAAAGAAGCAAGCATAAAAATCAGCACTACGAAAATATGCAAATTAACTTAAGCAATGTTGGAACACTTACGCTAACCCTGAGGATAATCTTTCTCATGACTGCATTTGAAGTGATTATTCGTTCCATTTCCTGCCGATAGTATGCATGATTTCCGTTTTTATTTTAGAGATTGACTCCAAAAGAATGACACTCGGGAGGAAATGGAGGGATAGGAGAGAAGGCTGTGCGGAGGGAGGCAGTCAACTGCTTTCTACAAGGGCAGTTGTGTATAACTACATAAAAGCATTGTTTTCCAAAGGGATGGTTCATTAGCAAAACTGGAATACAATCATGTTCAATTTTTCCCTTCTGGCCATGAGCAGTGTAAAGGAAATTTGCAACGCGATAGTGCCATTCTACTGACGCATACACTCAAATCTCTCTGCAAAATAAACTCGTTCCGGTGAACACTGAAGTCCAGTTTCGGCAGTGTTGGCTCGTACTAAAGGGCACAAGGGTATGCGCCCTCCCTTTAATTATAAACCATAATACCTTTAAATAGTTTCTGCATAAATTATCATCTCTGAAAGGGTTAATTAATTTTGGAATCAAAATCTGAATATACTAGCACCCGCAAGGTAGTACTCCAGAGAAGCACATGATTTAAAGGTAAACATAGGTGAAATTTCTAATACTGCATTTATTAACACAGCCTTTCGAAATGTATACTAAAGTAACACCCCAAATCATTAGCAGGTATACAAATGTTATTTTAATATCTCCAGCAGATTTCAAATTGGTGTTTAATGAATTACTTTAATGGTAAACAAAAACTTACCATACGATCCAAAAATTAAATTTATACGAATATAAATATGCATTTTGACTCTTAACTAATTTTTAAGAAAAACTGTAGACATTAATTTTTATTGATGTTTTATTTTTGAGAAGAAATTTATAAATTTAATAGAAGCAATATTTTTTCACAAATTTTAGTGTGTTGATTAAATATTATAATCAATATTATTACACTGTCATACATTTAACATAAACCCACGCCATTTAATGAAACTGGGGACAGCTCGCTTAGCAACAACAGGTGACCAAACTACACTTCACTAACTCATATTTAAAAGATATACGTGTTTAATGCTGAAGGGGAGGGCTCACGCTGGATCAGGCATCACAGAAGGTAATAGTTATTAAGAGATAAGTTCACATTTGAAACAAGTTTATTATAAAGATTGCATTACTTACATAATTATTCGCGGCAACTTCCAAGATGGCAGCCCGAATAGGGATTAGCGAGATGACCTTTCTTCCAAGCAGAGAGCTTCGAGGGAGAACACAATAGTTCAGCAACTTAGAAAAAAAATTCTTAGGAGCTATAATTTACCTGGTCATATATTCCCCCTCTCTAACTGCTTAGGGAGGCATGCCACCGAGTTGCTGCTTAAGCAGTGCACGTCATAACTTCGCCTAGGTCGTGCTTTTTTGTATTCTCACAAAATTGTTTATCACTTAATCACACCACTGCTGTAACTATCCAACTATAGCGGTAGGACTAATAATACAACAGCATTGCAACAAAAATGTTGTTTTGGTAGATTGCTGTGGCAGGCCACGCAAAGAGTAAGATGCAGCGGGTGTGAAAGCAAGTGTTTACATATAGCTAGCGATAGCATTTCACCTGCATTCGGTATTATCGTGGGATATCTTCCAAAAGATAATTCATACAGTTTAGGATATTTCATAGCCTTCACTCTCCATCTATTTCTTCAAGAAAAGAAGTTATTTGCTGATTGATTTTCATAATATAAATTATTTCAATTGAAGCTTTGTAAAGAAAATTAGCAACTTTAACTTCTTTACAGGGAGACCAATCGCATATCATCATCATCATCTTCAACATACCTCTTACAGAACTAACATAAGGGTTTTAGTTTTTGAGTTATTGCGATGTAAACAAGATCCTATTAAATTGTTCTATACTATAAAATTGCTATATTCACAACAGTGGCATGAAACTTGTTTCCTCTTTAAGATACCCCATTGGATATTAGTAGGTAATAGCAAAAGACAAGTAGAGTGCGTGCGACTTATACCTCCTGAATGCTCGCGCAGTCCGTAGACCCAGGGATTATACTAAGTGTTATACTATAGTATCAGCGCATGTCTGATGTCAAACTTCTCGATCAAAATTTTCTGATTATTTCTCTCAACTATGATTCAGCTATTTGATAATTTGACGGATTTGTTACAAGTAGGTCCCTTCCCCCAAGTGCCAAATCAACTAATGAACCAATGAAATTAATATAACGAAACTTTATATGCTAAATATTCCTTCAATGATATCCGATAAAGAAACATCACTCTCAAAAATTTTATACCCGTTGTTTTCGGTGTTTCTTTACAACATTTGAAGATTGAACAAATGTATCGTGTGAAACATTTTGAACTCGTAAAACTGCGGGAAAAAATCTGATGTGTTACACTCACATGACTTTCTCTACTCTTGTACAAACTATTTTTACAAACGATCATTCTCCGTATGCTTCTTGTTAATCGAGATATCGAGATGTTAATCTTATTCCTAATTTTCTTGTAGATGCAAGGGGAATTGCTAGGCTTTAAGCGACAGTCAAATATTTTAAGAGCTGGTTGCTATGTTGAGTATTCCATTCTCTTTGCATTACCAGGAAAAAAAGAATAACGAATTCCCATTTGAGAAAAAGTATAAGTACTGGAAAATTTAGGGGAATAATAAGCAATATCTCTAAAATGGTTCACACAAAAAACAGTGTCTATGAAATAAGTTGTATATTTTAACACGATCTACATTTTTGTGTAGTAAAATTTTGTCTATCACTTATGGTTTACCAGTTATGCAAAAGCCGTTCACAATGAAGAATACTTTTGGAGACATTCCCAGAAAATTCAAGATATACATTTTATTTGTCATGAAAGTATCTTAAATATATGATATTTTAATCAAAATCGTTACAGCCATTTTTGAGAAAATTAAAATTTTCGAAAAATGTTCCATGTAAAGGGTAATTTGGGGTGGCGGAATTTTCTTGAAAACCTTTGTGTCGCATCTCTGGAAGATACTGAACCTAAATACTAAGTTTGATGTTTATCGAACTGTTCGTTTCTGAGTTATGCTGTTTACAGACACACATATGGACATGTTTCCAAAAATGCTGTTTTTGGTTTCAGGTGGCCTCAAAACGTATATTTCCGGTGAAATCTCGGTATCGAATTTGGTTGAATACAATACTTTCGCTACTTACTATACGTAGTAGAGAAAATAAAAATAGAAAGAGAGAAAAACACGAAATTATCTGGCCTTATACACAAACACATTTAAAAGCTCATGTGAAATTATTTCCAATTATTAGTAATAACACCAAATACAGATTATAAAGCTGGAAGATTTTCTTAATAATAGCCCTATAAGCAAACCTTGGTCTCTTTTTGTTAAGGATTTCCCTGAATTTTCACATATGTATACCAACTCTCGGGCGGCTTGTCATGAATGCAGACAACTTGGTGTGTATATGTGTGGGGAGAACGGGTCGGGACACATTTTCCTTGTGTCCTGACTTGGTGGGGTAAAATGATTTGGTTTAAAAGAAGTTGTGATAGGCAAAGGGGTGACAGGGTTGTTGCAGGAAGGCTTCAAGAAGGACACGCAGAATGTACACTTTCCTCGCACATGCGCACTGAACCTATCAGCACCTGCAAGAAGAGCTTCCCTAAGCGATTTGTCGCGAGGTCAACGTTATTACCTCCCATCGGCTGTTTGCTCTTTCGCGCAAATGGTTTATGAGGAATTGCTTTAAGAAGCTCTTGCACTATATAGGTAATTCAATATCTTAGATAACATTACGTTTTAAAAAGAGCTAGTTTTATAATAAGAGTAGACTTGAATGATTAGTGAACGGAGGATCATAAAATGGACTTCATCTATAAATAAAAAGGTTACATAAAAGCTTTTAACGTTAAACTCTACTATTGTTTTAATACCCTTTGTGCCGATTTTATTCCTTCGGCACAAGTATATTTCATATTTACGACCGTTCCAGTTAATTTATGCTTATGCAGTGGGCGCTACTGCGATGTTTATTAGTGCCGTTGGTAGGCGCGATAATCGTTGCTGCCAAAAAGGAGTAGGGGAGAAATTGGGAAGGGTCTTATAGGCCGTAGCCGAGATGAGGAGATAGAGGGCGGCCGGGTCAGGAGGCACCGCAGGGCAAAGGGCAGGGTACCCGCCGTTTACAGATTGATACTCCTGGAATGGCAGCTGGTGCAACGGCTCTCCCCCCTCCTTGCGAACTTGCACATCCCCTGGGGTGCCAGGAACTCAGGCTTCCATTCCTGGATAATGGTTTACTCAGAGCATCCTTTTCGCGTGCAATGCAACGCCAAGACTCCCATCGACACTTTCAACGCTGATACAGACCAAGCAGATGAACGGTGAAGTGAAATGAGAATGGGGTGAAATGTAGCGACAGGAATTTCGGGGGATGTAATTAAGATTCCGAGCATCCGCTTAGCGACCTGAGGAAAACCTCGAAAACACCCATAGGTCAGGAAGATGCAGCGAGAATCGAAACCACGACCTCCCGAATGCGGGCCCCAGATGCTTCCGCGTGAGATATCCTGTACCGTAAACAGTAAGCGGTGTCCCTTTGCCTCAAGAGATTTCATTACAGCAGTTAAAGATGCAGTAATATTAGGACAGAAAGGATCAAACGTCGTTAGGTTATTACAGTAAACTCACGGACGGTCTAGGGCCGTTAGCAATTCTGAACTCGTCTCCATGGATAAAATTACAAAGCCAGGCCCTTGAACCCGCATCAAATTAGCTGCTGACGAGTTACGTATTATCTAATGTTTCCCCTCTACTATCGAATATGGTGCCACAGATATTTAACATTGCTCAGTAATGCCCATTAGGGTAGAGTTAACCCATTAATAGTAGATAGCTGCTCTAACAGACCCTATCAGCATTCGCTTTCGGGCGCGGATGTCCGGCTAACATTACACAAAGTGTATTGTTCCCTTGCTTTAATTAACCGTTAGCTAAACACAGCAACCAGCCGATAATAGCTGGCTTCCTATCCTCCAACCCTCCCTTATCCGTTAGCAGCAGTCATCACGTTCCTTGATATTTAACTGTTGTTAGTTACCTCAGTAAATTTCACCTCATAATTTCCGTTTACATCACAAGATATTCCGTATTGAGGTGCATCTCATAAAGATGCTTCTCTTATATTCAGAGATGCCCTAATTCAGCTGGTTTTAGAAAGATTTACTCCTCAAATATTAGTTGACAAACGCCGCGCAAAGTATGCTGAAAGAACCAATCTTATGGATCCATGTCAAAATCCGTCAAGATATGTGAAGTTATAAAGTTAGTGATTCGATCATCAAGAGACGCTATGAGTAAAATGAGTGTTCTATAGTCAGATGATGATGTAGATGCATCACTGGGAACGAGGAAGAGTTTAAAAATACGAAACGAAGTCAAGAAACTCCAATGCACTTAACGCATTTACAGGATGTACCCGAACTCCGACAACGTTCAGAGGTTGTTCAGCGACACCATCCAAGTATTTTTGTATAAGGAACACATGGTATGCGGCGGCTCTTTACAGAGTAATTGCATTTCCTTTGGATTCTTGCCCGAATTAGCTTTATATTACTTTTGTACTACGTATAGTAAGTAGGGGAAGTATTGCATTCCACCTAAAAATTTGATACCGAGATTTCACCGGAAATAAATGTTTTGAGATATCCTGAATCCAAAAAAATATTTTTGGAAACATGTCCATGTGTATGTCTGTGTGTCTGTCTGTGAACAGCATAACCCAGAAATGAACAGTCGGATGAACACCAAACTTGGTATTTAGGTTCAGTATCTTCCAGAGATGCGACACAAAGGTTTTCAAGAAAACCTCCCCACCCCTGATTACCCTTTACATGGAACATTTTTCGAAAATTTTAATTTTCTCAAAAATGGCTCTAACGATTTTGATAAAAATATCATATTTAAGATACTCTCATGACAAATAAAATGTATATCTTGAATTTTCTGCGAATGTCTCCAAAAGTATTTTTCATTGTGAAGGACTTTGAATAACTGGTAAACCATAAGAGATAGACAAAATTTTACTACACAAAAATATGGATCGTGTTAAAATGCACAATTTATGTAACATACCTTTTTTGTTGAGTGAACCATTTTCAAAGTATTGCTTGTTATTCCCTTAAATTTTCCTGTACTTAAACTTTTTCTCAAATGGGAATTCGTTATTCATTTTATTTGTCCTGGTAATGCAAAGAGAATGGAATACTCCACATAGCAACCAGCTCTTAAAGTATTTGAATATCGCTTAATGCCTAACAATTCCCCTAGCATCTACAAGAAAATTAGCAATAAGATTAACATCTCGATATCTTGATTAATATGAAGCATATGGAGAATAAGCGTTTGTAAAAATAGTTCGTACAAGAATAGGGAAAGTCATGTGAGAGTAATACATAAGATTTTCTGTAATGCACTGAAAATACTCACAAGAATGCAACTGACAACGTTATGCGTAGTTTTTCTTGTTTGTAAAAAAATTGGTTCCATTCGTTCACGGTACCTGCTGTTGACAACTCTCTGTAACTCGTTGACCTTAAGTTAGCATTCAGTACTTTTGATTCATCCTAGGGTTTTGTTTTTCCGGCAGTGTTAGTTGTATGTTAACAGTGATACACAGCAATATGAAGTGTTGGCCGATTTGCACCTCGTATATGGGTTCACTAAATGCAATAGAAGAGCGGCACAACGGCGCTAGGCTGAGCTGTTCCCGCACCGACGGCAACCACAACACAGTACTTTTACATCTGTATATAAGCGGCTACGATAAACTGGATCCTTTCATGTTAGAATGGAAGATACTGGCCGTGCGGGGTACACCAGAACACCCGATATGGAAGAGAATGTGTTACACGTGATTGGTGGTAATTATGCCTCTAGTAGCCTGCGCATTACACGAGCTCTGAACACAATCCAAGTGTTTTGAGAGGTGTACATGTGCAGAATACCACATTTGACGTTGTTCGAAACGTATCCAAGTTTATTAGAGAAGGCATGTTCAGGTAGAAATAGTCGTGTGTGGGATTACGAAAATCTACACGCACTGGTGTGTCGATTCTATTAACAGCAATTTGCTGTGAATATATAGACTGGTATTGTCTCCGATTTTGTGATTGGATCTTGTGTACTTTCTGATATACTGAACATAGTCGTGTACAAAACGTTCCTTAAACATCCCCTACCACAGTTCCTAAAAGATGCGCTGCTGAGAATTCGTCAGCTTATGTGGTTTCAACATGACAGGGCGCCGGCACACTTTATTTACACTTGATGGGGACCACAGTGATGTACACTTTGGACGACAATGGAATGATGGCGGTGGTCCTGTTCCATGGCCAGCTCGGTCACCAGACATGACACCAATGGACTGCTTCTTCTGGCGGCATGTGAAGAGCCTAGTTTACGAGATTCCGGTCGATTCTCACATGAACCTAGGTGCTAGGATTATCGCAACCGCGGAAGTAGTAGGCCTAACTCCTGGAATGCTTCAGCGTGTAAGGCAATAAATGGTATCTCGCTTACACTCTACCGTGATCATGGTGGTCGATATTTCGAACAACACTTGTAAGGGAACAGTTCTGCATTTGTTACGTACTGTACTGTACAGATCAGATCATACTGAACACATTGTGATAAAAATGTACTGTTTGGTCTGAGGGATGTCATATTACTCTGTTGTACGTTTTGTTATTGCATATTATACAGGTTTCTTCACTGTTGTGAAGGTATTTTCGCAGAAACAAGGAAGACTGGGGTACCAGGCCGAATAAACCATTACCATTACTAGTCTGTAACGAGTTGTAGGGGACTAAGGGTCCTTTATACAGAAATACTCAGAAGGCATCCCTGAACAACCTCTGAGGGTTTGACGGTGGAGTTCTGGTTCATCCTGTTAATTGTATACTACATTTCGTCGATACTACATAATAGAAATAGTACTACGTGAAAACAAAGTAAATTACTAACGGTTGTTGAGCATGGTGGTTCCAGTAGTAAGATCCCCAACATTAAATTTGTAGACGAACTGATGATCGATTAACCATGCCTGGTTGTTGCCAAGCTAGCTGCTTTAAGTATTAACAAACAAAAACTGAATGAAGACCCAGATAATATGTAAATGGTAAACCTCTACAATTAAGTATAATTATATTCCATGTCTGTAAAACCAAACTTAGATGATTTAATGTAGCTCATGTTTTTAAGTGAAGTAAAATGGGAAAAACCTTAAGTGAGTTAAGTTACCAGCTCCAAATACAAGGAATTCAATTTTCCACCATGGCAGTATGAACGGGAGTGGAACAAAAGGACTACTGCCCAAAGATGTGTATTTCAATTCTGGCCTAAGCTACAGCAACTTGGATGTAAAAAAGGTGACTAATATAGGAACAGGGTGGTTTAGGTTGGTATTGAAGTATGTAGCTCCGCTCTGTCCAAGCGACACCCTTCTGCTTCGCCTCTTATACATATAATTCTAGCAACGTGATTGGCGAACTGCTTACCTCATCTCAAAAGGAGGGCAAAAGATAACATTGCAAATAGTGTTCCATTTTCTTACTGGTTGACTTAATAATAATAATAATAATAATAATAATAATAATAATAATAATAATAATAATACCAGGCATAGGAATTTTTAAGTATTAAACTTAGGACGTAAGGCAATCAAGTTGAACTGATACTGAACTTCACGCAATGATGTCAAACTTTCAAAGCACCCCATTCCTCGTAGAGTCCGTTGGTGTTTGCAAATAGCACTCAGGAGACCTTATTTACAGCCCTCATACCAGCTTTTGTTTGCATTCTTTGTGTATATATAATGGTTTGAGTGTAGATAACTAGAACCCAACTGCTTAAAAATACCTATGCCCGTAAATAATAAATAATAATACATTATTTTATATACTAGTAAAATAGGTATTTTATTATAACTGCAAGTTATTTCCGGGCTGTATTGCCGTGATCTACTGGAGATAGATATTCCAGACGTTTCGTCTAGTTCGGTAGACATCTTCGCAGTTGTAGACGAAACGTCTGGAACATCTATCTCCAGCAGACCAAGGCAAAACAGCCCGGAAATAACTTCCAGTTATACTGACTCCGACCGTGAAAGCCTACCTTCTCTCAGGTATTTTATTGTTATTATTAAGCTATTGAACTTGCATTTAGATGCAAATGAATAAATATAGCTATTGAGGTTCACGCACATCAAAATAATGGTCAATTCCTTGATACTTTCTTCCATTAACAGAATTCGGTTCTTCAAGACATGTTACACAACTCAGTAACACTTGCACCGTAACATTTCAATTCGATGGTGACAATAATTTAGACATCGTTTAAATGTCCTTAATAATGTGCTCTATCTCGCCACAAATCATAGTTAACCCCAATAGTTATCTTAAATGTATGTTATTAACATAATTCCAGAAATGAAATATAATAAATATTTTGTCATTGTCAAATGTAAGAACAGCGTTTGCAGCTTTGAAGTATGCTAAGTGTGTTTGAGATTGTCTTGAAGCCTTAACGGAATCATAAATCAGATGAGAGCATTTAATGCAGATTAAGATATATCATAATGGTTTGCTGCAGGACATTGGTACGGAAAGGGAATATCCATTATTGGAATCTTGGCCATAACATGGAATCTTTACTCTAATTCAGTTCTCCAAAATAGCTATTGGCACATTAAAATATACATTTCTCTGTATAAAAACAAACGAGCATCATGTTAACCAGTTAACAGCAAAAGCGGAAAGTAGAATGTATATAACCAAAAATAGATGAAACTAAGCTCAAGTCTCACGGAATTGCATACGTGTTTGTTCAAACCTTGTAATAAGTATGATTTACACGTCACTGCAAAGGGATTTGCAAGTAAATATATTATTTTTGGTATGCCAGCTAAATGATTTATTTTCTTTAGAACTAATCCACGTAAAATTCTGACCTTTCTAAATTATTGTCTTGTTAGGGTAGGAACAACGTTATAACTTGTAATCAGCCAAACTTCAATAACACTGACCTGATAAAATAATAGGAAGGTGAATATATCAAAGCATATTTTAAAGCAAAGTGAGGTCTATTCATTACAGAACCACTAACTAATTTTAATGTTTTAGAGTGTGCTCTGTTGTGGGAGGACTAGGAGCGGAGGGGGGAACTTGGCACCTTGATATACATGATCTCTTGTATCCGAAACCTCTGACAAAGTGCTCTCAGGAGGGAGGGTTGAGGTGAGAGGAAACAGAGCGGCTGAACCAGAGGCAAGACAGGGCACACGCAAAGTCCTTACATTTTATAGATTGAATGATCCCGGATGGCAGCCGATGCAGCCTGCTCCCCATCCCTCCTAAGCCCTGCACATCCCGTTGGGGGCCCGGGACTCGAGGACCGCCCCCATTCTGGGGGAGAACGGTTATATATCCTATTCCACGAACATGAAACGCCGATACTACCGCCGACACTTTCAGCTCTGAAACAGACACCAAGCGGACGAAAGGTGAAGTAAAATGAGAAAACAGATGAAATGGAGGGACAGGAAATTCGGGGGATGTAATGAACCTTCCCTGCATTCGCCTAGCGACCCGGGGAGACCCCGAAAAAAACAATGAGTCAGGAAGGTCTCCCGCAGGAATCGAACCCACGACCTCCCAAATGCAAAAAAAAAATTAAATTGAGTTTTATTTTATGGATGCTGTTTAAACGCTGTGGTACTTAGCGTCCCATTTTATATTGGACTTGAAAGACCGGTAATTTTGGTCAGAGGTCTCTTTCAGGCTTAAGGTTCTTTTACGTGCCGTAAATCTACGACATGGGACCACCGGCTTTACTTCCCTTCCGATGGAAGCTACGCTAAGGATTTTTACGCTCGAAAAATATCCATTGCCCTCCGCCGGGTTTGAACCCGCGACATCGTGATCTAGAGACTGGCATGGTAACCTCTACACCATGGAGGACGAATATCCCAATGCGGGCCATGCAAGTTACCACCTGGGCCATCCCGCTCGGTTTGTTCTGCAAAATACAGAGGGTATTAAAATATAATGATCACATCCTTTGGACATTGTATTAATTTAATATACGCGGTAATACACATACAAATTGAGCACATAATTTCATTTCAGTTATCCCTGGAGTGTTTTATATCTTTATATAGTAACAAAGAGTTTAAAAAGTGAGCAAGCTAGATCACAAAGCATAAAATATATGACAACCTATTTTCAGTTCCATTAATCTGTGTGCCTCCACGAGCTAACTAAAATATTTAGTACGCAAAAATCAGTTTACAAGTGCATGTTAATTGCATATATTGTTCACGCTGTGTCACGGGATAAAGCAATTCAAACTTGAAACAGAATTATCTTTGTTTATTATTCTTGTACATCAAACATAAAAGCGAGGGATAAAGTGTATCATACTAGACGAATGCATTACTTCAGCTTTTGCATTTGCTGCAAATATGACGGGTAGGTGACGGGTTTAATCCTCTGCGACTATGTTATGCCAAATGTAGGCGACGAAATTCTATACGTATGTATGAACATATGCATTGTGCGGTGTGGATGGTGGCACTACCATCTCTTCCTCTCCCCTTAAGTGTTCTTATCGGAATATTTTCATGCAGTCCTGTGTTTCCCCGTAAGGAGGGGTTTCTACCCCTTCAGCTCTTGTAGTCGAGCGCCGTCGGCCCTTAGCACTGGCGGTACTTCTGATGATACTAGGAGTACACTAGACCGAATATATGAGGCTCTCTCCGAAGCGAGTTCTGATTGGGTTGGACTCGGCTGGGTAGTGATTCCTGAAACTCAGCGGAGAATGGGACGTCCACTTCCTCCCTGCGTAAGCAGAGGGTTTTTTTTAAAATTTTCAGACATTCGCCTAATGGAAAAAAAAAACCACGATAGAGAAGGAGCTTTTCCCGGGCGGCTGAGGGGAGCTTCTACTCTTGGTAAATCTCCTCACTATGGTTTCTGGATATACATGTAATTAAATCCCGTGTTGTGATGGATTCGATCTCAGTTTCCCAAGGACAGCTCCTTCACCGCAAATTTAACACCTCTATTACATTATTATCTTCATTTTAGCAAATTAACCCTGTATGTGAATTATCTATCACCTAGTATATTCGAATGCGCGAAAAGTGCCGATATGTCTGGTTTCCTATAGCGGTTTCCTTTATTTAATGTTGGCAAAATCCCTTATCATCTGTGTGAGCCATTCTCTTATTGGTTTTAATTTAGTCCGACACACACGCATTACGCTATGAATCAGACCTAGGTGAGCGGCGAAAGGGCAGCAGTATGGAAACATTTCAACTGAGTGACTGGAAGGCATGCTTCGCGACGACGGTCCACACTAGCCCCTATACAAGTGCATCTCGTATTGGTTTGGTATCAAATTCTGACACTCAAACATTAACTTATGAGCACAGGTCGGTTTCAGGCTCAGGAACGAAGGAAAAGGGTGGAGTAAGACAAACATTAAATGGAGTGCTATAACTAGGTATGGGGTAGGGAGTGGACGTGGAAGAGAAGTTAAGTGTTCCTGACTTACATAAACGGTTCGGTGCACTCGATTGTACAATCTGCAGCCCCAAGCGTTTTTCCTAATATCTATTTCTTCTGCTGCATCTCTTAGCAAGCAGTTTCTATCTATACAGGGTCCCATTCAATATATGTTCCTATTTCTGATCATATACAATACTCTTCTTCCTTCAACCACTCTTTCCAAAATTACTTCATTACTTTCTTTGTCAGTGTTTTTCACACGCTCCGTTCTTTTCCAAATCCACATTTTCCTCATTTTGTCACAATGTTTTTGTTTCCGTGTTGTAATACACCGCACTTCCAAACGAGCATTTGGTAAATATCTTGCTTGGTAATTTTATCAGTGGCAAGAACTTCTTCGCGGAGGGAAGGAGAGGAACAGATAAATGAGGACGAAGGTGGAATGATGGATCTCTTATCTCAGGTCCTATTTTCCGATGCCCAATAAAGATGTCGTTTATGGATAAAGAACTTTATTCACACGCCCTTCATATTGCTCCCTTTAGTTCCACTTCCGGGTTCGATCCTGGTCATGCAATTATTTATATCTTCGTGTCAGAGGCCGATTTCCGAATTGTTCACTATAAACCTCCTTTGCTATAACTCTCAAAACTTCACCTTCTCCAGACTACATTATACCGCGTGTTTCCACTTTATGAATTACACTGTCAACTAATGTGTGCTACCAGTTTTGCGTGTTCGCCTGGGCGTTTTTCCAAATTACAAGCCCTTTACATATTCGCCTCCGTATTCGTTCCGTTTATGAGTCTTTTATGTCCGAACCTACGTACCTCCAAAATTCCAGTAATCTTAATCGTATATTTCAGATCCAAGCATATAATTCTTGTTTCTCTCCTACAAAGTTATGCGACATCTTTCCCTAATATTATTCGTCGAGACACCAAATATATCTAATTTTCCTCCTATTGGTGGATAAATATTACAGAAACTCCCACACTTAGCTTTCTTACGTGTGTTCGAAGCACAAACGTTCTAAAAGTTCTCATTGAAACTGATACCGTCTCAAGTTAAAACATGTTTCTCCAGAACGTATATTTTGTCTTCCTGCGATATTATGTATGCCTCTAAAATTAATATTAAAATGGTATAGGATACATATTATGTAACACAATTATTTGATTCTGCACGTAATGTGCAGTTCATCAGGCGTTGACTGATCAAATCGTGACGATAATGTACATCATGGCGTAATTCACAGCTGAACATCCTATTTGAAGCACTGGGCGACTAAACGGCATCAAAGTTGTGCGTTTTGAGATGCAAATGAAAGCGGAATCATTCTCTACCCTCCCCAGAGCCCAGAAGTGTGACTGTGAGTGTGTTTCATAACAAATATTAATAAAATCAACTTAAGAATCCCTAATGTAACGAGCATTAGCAGATCAGTTGTTCGTCTTTAGCTTTGACTAAAGGGGGATATACTAATAAAACAAATAAAAGCGGAGCTTTTTAGAAATTTATATAGCAGACGTGTGTTTAAAGTAAACACCGTTTTAATGTTATGCCGCAACAGGGCTGCAGTCGTGATTTTGGGCATACGCGATCACTTCCTCCATTCAAGGCAGCTCTGAGCGATCATCACTTTGTGTTTTCCTGTGTTCTCGCACTCTTTTGATGCGAGAAATGCTACGCCAACAAAGCATTCATTGTCAATTGTTTGATCTTTATGGGAAAACAATAATGAGTGACAATGCCCGGCCACACACAGCCAAACAAACTCAAGTTCTTATCGCATCATTTGGTTGGGAACAATTCGACCATCCTCCCTAGAGTCCGGATTTGGCACCAAGCAATTTTCATTATTTCTTCATCTGAAGAAGTTCCTTGGTGGAAAACATTTCAACGACGATGATGTTGTGAAACAAGAAGTGCGATTGGGCTTTCATCTCAAAAGTTGTTTCCTGTTACAAGTGCCTGTATACCGGCGGTGAATAAGTGGAGAGTTAGTGTAAGGTGTAACGTAATTGATGATAATAATAAAGTATTTGGAAAGTAATATTCTGTTATGTTTTTAAAAAAGAATTATGGGTATTCACTTTAAAAACATGCCTCATATGTAGAGGGATACCTAGAATTACCTAATTGAAACCGGTTATCTTTTAAAATGCTGTAAAAACTGAGACCTTTCCACACCGCATCTTCAATGAGAGAACAATAACAGAATGTAACAAGCGATAAGCAACGGACTTTGACGTCATAGTTCTGAGCGCACGGTGGAATGACGTCATGGTCGTTCGTGCGCTCAGATTGGTTGAGAGGAAGCTATGTCAGCAACAGCAGCGCCACTATGGTGTAACGGACAAGGAGGAAGTCACCCGGTTTGAGAGAGGAGACAGAACAACGAACTAGTGAAACACCAGACCAGTCGATAGCAGTTTGGGCGAGCGTCTGGCAAAGTTATCCTGGGTAATGTTTTTGGATCTTTTCGAAATTTATTTCAATGCATTTCATTAAGTCATTCTGCAAAGTTAGCATTACATTACTCTTCTGGATTGCAGTGGATACTTTCCGGGGAATAAGAGTTGTGCAGAAAGATAACGAAAGTTAATTAAATTTCATACCATTGTATATAACTAGGTAAAGAGATGAAGTGAAATAGAAATATTTTAAATGTTATAAAGTTTAAAGAGTATATTAAACATGGGGAAATTTTAGCTGAATGTTCTTTCAAAGCATCAAGAATATAAATGTAACAAACATTTTAAATCAGCATGTAATTTGTGCCGTGTACCCTCTTTGTTAGGTGGTGTGGTGATCTGGTGAGACATGTACCTGTTGGAAGCTCTGAAGGTCTACTGGTGCATGTTGCTCATCTCTTGTAGTGGTAACCCTGGGATAATCTTCTCATTCCAGTTTGTGTGTGTATTGTGGGTGTGGAGAATTAAAGTGTACGTAATTGTCTTAATATGCTCCGGTAGCTCAGGGAGGCACTTTGCTCTTGCAGGGAGTGGTAAGATACAGGAGTTATGTTGAATAACTAGTGCACTCTTCTTTAGGTTTGATATATACCACCACTAATATATATTAAAAGCATTTCTTGTTGTTTACACACACAAAAATGAATACGTGTGTATAGTCTAATGAAGCTTGCCTGCGAGTCGTAGTGAACTTTAACGCGTATGTATGTATATTGCTATGATCTTTGTACAGCACTATTTATATACATCTGCCACTGAGACTAACAATCCAGGAACTGAATTGTTTTTATATAAGTGTTGTAGCGTCGTTTCTATCTTTGAATTTAACTTGTATCTAAACTATGATTGGCTCTATGGATCACCTGTCCCTCTTTATAACCAATAACAGCAATGCTCTTCCTTATTTATTTTTTTGTTGACTAAACTGTCACCCAGCTTTTCGAGAGGGAGGCATATTGTTAGAGATAGCCGCAAGACCTTGACTTGTTCCTTTGTACTTAGGGTTTCTCTCCCTTACCATTGTGTGTTTGTGACAAAGTGTCGTGTCTCGTTCTCACGACTCACATTGGGCTTACTCCTGTGACATCTTAAACTTATGCAAAAAAATGTAGCATTGCAAATATATTACGTTGTTAGTTACAATGCATTAACCATGCTAGGTCGGCTTTGTTAATTAACATTTTAATTAACCCTAATAATAAATAAATATATGTCATAATTCCCGTTACATCTGAATGCTTTTGTGTAAAAATAAGTCATGGTATACTCATTTACAAAATTGGAAAGCAACAATAAAACTAAATCATTGATCTTCTGTGTGTTACAATTTACCTTAGCCTTTTAAACAATTCAATTCTCTGGACAGTTTATTATTTATTATACCCATCGTAAGGCTTTAGCGCTTTTACGAAGACTGAACTGGTTATGTTATTTCTTTAGTAAAATACAGTCCAAAATAATCGAGTTTTTCTTCCCTCTCATCCCTTGTATATGCATTCAAATTAGCAAAGTTTATAGTCGCATGGTCAATAAATACAAACATTAAAATAAAAATAAGAATAGTTTTTCTCCCATTGTGTGACAGGCTGTTAGTTGCGACTTAGGCCTATATGCTGCGCATGATCGCAGACAGCTATTTTAAAAATAATCATCCGTGTTATTAACACCAAAGCAGATACAGAATGGCACTTAGAGGTTGTTTTATCATTTTAAAATTTTATTTAGCTATCTTCAAAGTTTGCTCAAAAAACACATCATTTATACTAGAAAATAACATTCACAGAAATAGATGTTCAAAGAAAAAGTGGATGATATAAACTCGCATACATTTGCAACAAAAGAAAATAATAAGAAGCCACGGTTTGACAACACACAAAACGTACATACTTGATAGTAATACAAATTTGTAGAACAAAGCTTCCCTTAAAAGATGGTCTGAAGTTTACCTCTCTACTCCAAAAAGTGTAGGAGTAATGATTTTTTTTATTTTCTCTACCATGCACATAGTAGGTAGAGAAGGTGGTGCATTCCAACTAAAAGCTCTATATCGAGATTTCACCGGAAATACACGTTTTGAGACCCCTAAATAAAAACAAAGCATTTATAGTAAACTTTCCACGTGTATGTTTGTCCATGAGCAACATAACTCAATGACGAAATGTCGGATAAGTACCAAACTTGGTGTTTAAGTTCAGGAAGTTCCAAAGATGCGACAAAAGATTTTAAAGAAAACTCCCCGTCCCAAAACATCCCTTTATATGGAAGATTTTTTGCACTTTTGTGATTTTCTGAAACATAGCTGTAACGATTTTGATTAAAATGCCATGTATTAGCGATATTTACATGAAAAATAAAATGTATGTCGAAATAATTGTTCTTTCACACAAGCCGTGTGTTGGACAGGGTTGGAAAGGTAGAATCAGACGACTGAAAAATTCAATGCCATATCCGGGATTTGAACCACGGATCTCCCGGTCTCCGTTCGGTTGCTCTAACTACTGAGCTACCATGAAAACATGCCGGCACGCCATTAAATTCTCCAGCTGACTCGCATTTTCCCGGTAAACCACAAGCAGATCTCAAATTGTATTGAGTTGTCATACCCCAATGGCGACTTACATTCTTGTAAGTACTTAAGTCCCGGGCTTTTAGTTTGAACCACTATTAGGTCAATTAATCGAAATAATTGTTCTTTCACACAAGCCGTGTGTTGGACAGGGTTGGAAAGGTAGAATCAATGGAAATAATTTACCTAATAGTGGTTGAAACTAAAAGCCCGGGACTTAAGTACTTACAAAGAATGTAAGTCGCCATTGGTGTATAACATCTCAATACAATTTGAGATCTCCTTGTGGTTTACCGGGAAAAATGCGAGTCAGCTGGAGAATTTAATGGCGTGCCGGCACGTTACTATGGTAGCTCAGTGGTTAGAGTAACCGAACGGAGGCCGGGAGATCCGTGGTTCAAATCCCGGCTATGGCATTGAATTTTTCAGTCGTCTGATTCTACCTTTCCAAAAAATGTATGTCTTTAATTTTCTCAGAACAGCTAGTGAAGTCCTCTTCATTTGGAAGGAAATTTATATAATCTTATGTAACTGCTGAATGTTAAGCAATCGACGAAAGTGTACTTTACAAGAAGTGTACATTTTCGTAAAACATACAATTTATTTCAAATAATTTCTTTGTGGCTTCAGCCATTTCCGAGTTATCCATTATTAAGGTTTCTAATTTTTTCAATTCTTGTCATTATTTTCAGGTCCTGTTCATTTTCAGCTGTTTCTCGTGATGTTGTGGAAAGACAATGGAATTTTAAGGTCAACTTACAGCGTTTTCTAAAAACATTTGACTATCGCCATTCCCTTTGTATCTATACCGAAATGTGTAGCACAACTATTTTCCGAAAGTTTTGTACTATTAAAATGAAATAGATAGGAAAAACTTTCGTAAGAATAATTTATATATCCACTAATATACCATAGTGCAGAGAAAGTCATGTGAATGTAACAGATACAATACTATTTTGGAAGTATATTATGGTATATTATGCAACAAGAGTATAATGGTAATAATTAAGACGTGGGTATGTATTTATATACGAGAACCTCATAATTGTGTGCAATTAAATGCTGATCGGATGGAAGCACTGATTACAATCCCTACTCAAAGCTACTGTTTGCGAGTAATGCAACAGGTGGCAGCACTCCTGAGTCCACGACGTATTTATTGATTTTGCACATAATGAGAAAGTAACACATCGAAACAAACTCATTTTATTATAATATTAAAATTACAATTAACAGAACTTATTTTATTTTAAATACACATATTGCATTATTTATCTGAGGAATGGATCCCAGTGGAGATGCTGCTTTGAAGCTGCTAAAAGGTATGGGCTGCGGCCCCGCCGAGTCGCTTAAGTATTATGGAAGCCATAACATCTCAGTTACATCACATGTAATCGGCGCATTATAGTGTGGTTGACCAAAACAACAACAACAAATTGTGCCTACAATGATAATGTATGCCTGTATCACATTAAAGAGAAAATTCCCATTTTGAAGACTACAAATAAGAACTAAATATACATATGATGCGTTGCACTCAAATGGCGTTTTCCACTCTTGCACAAACTATTTTTACAAACTCTTATTCTCCATCTACTTCATGTTAATCGAGATAAACGTTTGAAGAAACTATCTTATTACTAATTTTCTTGTAGGTGCAAGGGGAATATGGCAGCTTTAAGCATTAGTCAAATCTTTTAAGAGCTGGTTGCTATGTGGAGCATTCCATTCTCTTTGCATATCCAGGACAAAACAACAACTAATAAAGAATTCCCTTTGAGAAGAAGTATATGTATTGGAAAATTCAAACAAATAACCAGGAATATCTCGGAAATGGTTCACTAGATAACAAAAACGTATATGAACATAAATTGTGTGTTTTAACGAGATCTACAGTTTTATATAGCAAAATTTTGTCTATCCCATACAGTTTACCAGTTATGCGAAAGCCATTCAGAATAAAGAGACATTCCCAGAAAATTCAAGAATACATTTCATTTGTCATAAAAATGTTTTAAATATATGGTATTTTAAACAAAATCTTTTAAGGATACTGAACCTAAATAGCAATTTTAGTATTTATCCTAGTTTTCATTTTTGAGTTATGCTGTTCACACACACACACACAGACACACACGGACACACGTACCTTTTTCTAAAAATGCTTTTTGAATTCAGTTGGCCTCCAAACGTGTACTCCCGGTGAAGTTTTTATATAGAATTTTTTAGTGGAGTGTAATACTTCACCTACTTACTATAGGTAGTAGAGAAAGTAATACGTAATTTTTTTGCAATTTTGGCTTCCCTTAACGGCCAGGACAAACCTACGTTATAGTTATCGTATAGCATATTCATGACATTAATGTTTAATTTGCATGTAAATTTCCCACCTCTCACTCAACTGCATAGAAAAGCTTCGCCCTACACACACACCACAGTAGCGTGTCAAGTTGAAAGCAAGGGTGACTCATACTACAAAAGGGTACACAGTTGTGAGATGTGAATAAGGCACACAATGACCCTACCGCAACCCTACCACGTCATGTTTCACAGAAACTCTGAATGCACAGAGACGGAAGCAAACAAAAGTTATGATTTTGTTGTGAAAGCAGAGACCAGACACAGAACTTTTACTAGAGAACGTGCCATACATACAGATTAATTGGGTTGCCGAATTGTGGGCGCTCATCTCACATTTAAATAAAATTCTCTTTCAAGGCCTTAACTCTCTGTTAAATTACAATGTATTGCAGTTGTATATCGGATAAAAATGCCACAATACGAAATGTAAAAGAAATATTGGTGAAGGAGACTAATATTATCTATAGCAGAAGCAACCCTTATTTACGATAAATATACTGAATGCATATATGGTTTCGTCAGAAAACAAGGTAAACTTTTTTTTAGATAACATGTATAGGATGAACCAGAACTCTACCGAGAACTTTCAGAGGTTGTTCAGGAATATCCTCCGAGTATTTTGGTATAAGAGATCCAAGGTCTCCGACAGCTCGTTATAGAATAATTGTATTTCATTTTGTTTCTTGCCCCAATTAGCTTTGTATCGGTATTGCACCAAAAATACTGCACACAGTGCAAATGTCTACAGTATGCTCTGTGTGTCTTGTTTGTAAACAAATTGTTTCCATTCGCTCACGGTACCTGCTGTTGACAACAGTAATGCCCTGTTTAACTCGTGACCCTCAAGTTTGCATTCGTTACAGCTCGGTTCTGTCTAGGGTTTTGTTTTCCCGGTAGTGTTAGTTGTGCGTTAAAAGCGAAACACAGAGTATAGATAGGTTTACTGATGAAGAGTTGACCGATATGCACCCCTTGTATGGGTTCACTGAATGCAATGGAAGAGCGACACAACGACGTTATGTGGAGTACCTCCCACACCGACAGCAACCACATCACAGTACTTTTGCATCTGTACATAGCCGCCTACGAGGAACTTGATCCTTTATGTTAAAATGGAAGACACTAGCCGTGCGTGGTATGCCAGAACACCCGATTTGGAAGAGAATGTGTTACACGCGATTAGTGGCAATTCTGCTGCTAGTAGTTGGCGCGTTGCACGGGCTCTGAATACAAGCTAATCAACCATTTTGAAAGTTGTACATGAACAAGAATTGCATCTGTATCATCCGCAGAAGGTTCAGCCATTGCAACCAGCGGACTTCCCATTTCGAGAGGAGTTTGCAAATTATTGGTTCCTACGGCAATGTGCAGAAAACCACAATTTTCCTTTTTGGTGTAGTTTACAGACGAGGCCAAGTTTACAAGAAAGGGCATGCTCAACCGTAGGATCAGCCACGCACGAGATTACGAAAATCCACGAGCACCGGTGTGTCGATCCTATCAGGAGTAGTTTGCTGCGAATGTATGGTCTGGTATTGTCAACGATTTTGTGATTGGACCTTTCGTACTTCCTGATACACTTAACGGAGTCGTACACAAAGCGTTCCTTGAACATGTCCTCCCACAGTTCCTAGACGATGTGCCTTTGAGAATTCGTCAGCAAATGTGGTTTATCATGACGGGATGCCGGCACATCTTGCACTCGATGTTAGGAACGCGTTGATGTACATTTGGACCACAATAGATTGGTAGCGGTGGTCTCGTTCCATGATCAACTCGGTCACCAGACATGCACCAATGGACTTCTTCTTTTGGGGGCATGTGAAGAGCCTGTCTGTCTGTGGAGTCCTGGTTCAGCCAGTATACTAATGCTATTAGCCAAGGAATAAATAACAGAGGGTTGCATTCTTAATTTTATAAACTCGTTAACATCGTATAATTGCTATCATTTTATTTTCTCCACCACTTGCCTATAATAAATAGGAAACATTGTATTCCACCAAAATTCGAATCGAGATTTCATCGGATATACACGTTTTGAGGATATCGTAGTCCAAAAAGACATTTTTAGAAAAACGTTCGCATGTGTGTGTGTGTGTGCGCGCACAACATACACCAAGAACGAGAAGCGATTAAATACCAAACTTGATATTTAAGTTCAGCGTCTTCCAAGAATGCGACGCCAAAATTTTCAAGAAACTTCCCACTCCAAATTGCCTTTAGTTGGAGTTTGAGTTATTTTTCATTTTCTCGTATGAATCTAATTAAAATGGACTATGTTTAAGACATTTGCATGGCAAATAAAATGCATACCTTGAATTTCTTGGAAAAGCCTGTGAAGACCTCTTCACTCTGAATAACTTTTGTATGATTGATAAACCGTAAAAGATAGACAAAATCTTACTATACAAAAAATGTAAATCTTGTTAAAGCACACAGTTTGTGCACATGCATTCTGAGATGTTCTTTATTGTTAGTTTGAACTCTCAAATACATTTTCATCCAAGCAGGAAGTTGCTTTTCGCTTTTACTGGTGGTTCTGCAAGGGGCATAAAATTTTAAAGCCACCTTATAGCGATCCGCTTTTTAAAAATCTTCGCTTTTACTTTTACTTTAGCCTTCTTGGTTGGAAATGTGTAATGAAGGTTTATCTCGATTAGCAAGAAGTAAACAGAATGCTTTAATAAAATGATAAAACGTTTTTGTAAGAAAACCCTTAGGCGGTTAGTTATACTTTTTTCGGACAAAACTTGTTGATATTACAGACCAAAACCGGTCGCAGACAATAAAGAAAATAACCAATTTTACATTACACCCTCTATCCACAAACTTTCAGCGAGTCCATAACAGTAATATGTTCTATCGTTTTGTTCCGTAGTGCAGGTTTTGAAAATATACTAGGAAATATTTGATGCTAAAATCCTGAAACATTAACAGAAAGCAAAAACAAAATGGAAATTTTACAAACAAACTATAACTGGGTCTTTTGGAGCTCTCGATGGCTTTAAAATAGTCGATTGCTTGTTTTTCGTACACAAACACCTTTACCTACCTACATAAACGTATATAAATAATATTTGGTACATTGTGTTGTGAACAAAGATAAGTTGAGAAGTTATTTTAATCCTTGAAGTTTTTAATAAAACTCATGCCTGCGTTTGTTAGTTCTTCTCCTAAGATTTTACATATTTCTTTGTCATTTTCCTTTTCTTGTTCGTTTTAAGCAAGCTGATGCTGTACATCTTCACAGGCCTCTTCCCTCAAGGGAGTAATCCTCTTTCATTGTTCCTTTCATCCCTCCCCCTTCTCTCTTCCTTTCTTTTGCCGAATTTAGAACTGTCTCGTGCTGAGTCTAAAGGAAGCCCTGCATTAATACCATACTGTGTTGTGGTTTAGGTCCTGAATAGACAACAGTATAACAGGAGATGCTCGGTTTTCAATTAAATGTATTGTTAAGGCATGTGACAATAGGAAATCTTGCTGCTTATGTTAGACTTGGCGTTTTTTGCCCGTGTGCTTTTGCAGTAAGCAATAATGCCCTTTGCTCAGCACGACTTATTATGAATGTCTCAACGAAATGAATATAAAAGCCAACGGCGAACAGCTTTCAACTGATTACATGTAAGCAGCTGTAGTCTGCGAGCATCTCCAGTCTATAAATATTTTCTACTCTCTAAAACATTAATTCTGACGTCTGGATAAGTGAATCACAGATGGTCTTAATTTCTGAGTTATGCGATATCTAGAAGCTAAGGTAACTGTTTTTAAACATAGTCTTCTGATCCGCGTCCCGTACATGTTGTCATGGTGGAAACAATATAAGAACAGAAAAGAAGAATAGCATCTAGACACAGTGCCGGGAAAAAAATCTGATGTATTACATTCACATTATCTTCTCTGATCTCAAATGGTTATTAGTTATACAAGTTATTCTTACGAAGGTTCATTTTCCTTTCTTCTTCATTTTATGAGATAAAATTTTTGGAAATAACTGCATTGCACATTCCGTTATACATACAAAGGGAATAGCGACAGTCAAATGTTTTATAACTGCATGCTATTTGCTAAGCCACAAAATTCCATACTCTTTCCTTGCAATCGCAAGAAACATCTGAATATTGAACAGACTTTAAATACTGACCAAGTATTAAACAAATCGAATCATTAATAGCGGATATCACGGAAATAGCTGATATCACAAAAACGTTATTTCAAAGAAATCGTGTTTTTTAAAGAGATCTACATTAATTGTGTAGTACGTTTTGGTCTATCGCTTAGCGTTTACCAGTTATACAGGGTGGATCATTTAATTTGAGAGTGTGCAATATCTCCAACACTAAGCGTTGTAAAAGGAAATGTCTTGAATAAAAGTTACTTTATATTATGGGAAAAGTAATTGCCAAGTAAATGCAGGACGTTATGATGGTCATTTTAGGGCCAATTAATGTTTTTTAAATGTCAACCTACAATTAGAGTCAATTTAAATTGAGCCTAAAATGACCATCGTAACGTCCTCCAAACAAAACACGATTAATGTCATTTACTTTCCCCCATAATATCAAGCAACTTTTATTCAAGACATTTCTTTCTAAAAGGTTTAATTTTGGAGATATTGTAGTCTCAACTTAAATGGTCTCCTTTGTATAAGGTTGTACAGAATTTCTTCAATGTAGGAATTTTCTTTGTAATGTAAATATCTTTAATGTATCGTACTTTAACCAAAATCGTTAGTAATTTTTTAGAAAATCAAAAGTTTCGAAAAGTCTTCCACGTATGGGATAGTTTGGGTTGGAGTGGGGGTTTTCTTGAGCATCTTCGTATCGCATCTTTGGAAGATACTGAATCTAAATACCAAGTTTGGAAGTATTTTTGGCTTCCAACAGACGGAGAACAGCATTCTGGGACTTGAATCTAAACGCCAAAACTGGCCAAGATTGGGCACATACTTAATGGAAGTACGTGTACCAAGATATAAAGTGTTTGTGTAAATTTTGTTTAAACATGTTTGGTACTTGACCATTTATATGTGGGTAATTCTTCAAGTTAAGTTTACCAGATGAGGCATTTTTATAGAGAACATGTACTGTCTTTTGACGCATTTTACTATGTCAATGTAATACTAACACATAATAAATACGACCATCACCGCCGTCACCACTGGTAGAAATAAGTTGAATTTCCTTCATTCAGTTTTGCTCTACTAAACCTACCTATTCTACTGAATGTATGTGCACAAACTATTTTAAATCCTTTAAATTTTGATGCACATATAATTGCAAGGATAAAATATAAACTTATTTAATAGTTTTATTATTTGAATGTAACCTGGGTATTTACTTTTTATTTTTTAATATTTAATTACGATTTAATTTATTTGCAGCTATGAGGTGCCGTTCGTCACCAGGGTTAATGTTGGTGACCTTGTTATCGAACCACTATATTGAACAGCTGTATTAATGAATTTTATTTTCAGTAAAAACTACTTCTATTATTTACTTTTGTCGAAAAAATACAATGCAGTAGGCATGTGCTAAGTGCATAGGAGTATCTCAGAAGTAGAAAATACTCGACTCTCTTCTCGTTCACAAAACTTACCACAATTGTGTATCAGTACACTATTAAAGCACACATTGTGGCATTAAACATAAGTACTCCAAAACATTCTCTTGCAGTTCAGTGACGGGAGACCTTCTGAATGAAACTATGAATATAAATGGTGCGTAAACTAGTTTCAAAATGTAATTCATTATAATATGTATTTTATTTTCTGAAACATGCCTTTTCTTAAAGTCTAACAAAGATAATTTGTCCCTGCATTACAATGGATTGCTTTAATTTTATATTGTGGAATATAAATAAATATTATTTAGTGAAATCTAATAAAATGTACTTAGTATCTGAATGAGGAATATTAAAATCTAGAGGATGTTATCATATTATAGACTATCATATTATAGTATCATCCTTTAAATAAATGTAATATTTATGCGACATGAAATACTATCTATTGTGTTATTAATTATTTACTCCTTAGCATGGTTATATTATTTTATGGTTAAATCAAAATTTCATATTAAATAACTCGATAGTTCAGTACATAGCATCAAATGTTTTTCGTTCAATAAATATTGCGGTCAGAGTTTAATTACAGCACTACACATTTAAACTTGCATTCACTTCTATTTAAACCAACAGTCGCCACGGCACTCATGCAACTTCGCCAATACTCGGTCTCACATTAAGCATGCTTTAGAAGGCGGAGGTTCCTTATTTGCGCTTTGTAAATATTTAGGGATTAGAGTATATATATTATTACAAATTTGATTTTGGGCATTAGGTATTATAACCAGATGCTGGTATCTTATCAAATGAAATGAGTGGCGTTTCGGCAGATTTTCCTTATATTATTGATAAGTGTTGTGTCTTGATATTAAATATGCAAAATTATTCCCTGACGTCAAAAACCATAGACACACTAACATGAATACTGGGACTATTGTGATTTTTAACGTTGCAGGTAATTCATGTCTCTCCCTTTATAAGGTGGAGATGCTCATTATACAACACTGAGATAGCCCATCTATTGTTTATACCAATCACTGTATAATTTGATAAGATAGGCTATTTTTGACTACTTTGTTATTTCTCATCGATTCATTCATCGTTCATTGCTATGGTTTGTTTCTTTTGACTTGTATCAAACCAAACATGTATATAAGCGATCATTCTGGGTGAAATGTGATGTTAGACAAATGCAGAAACCTTGCGGAAGTAAAACTAGTGTCCAGTTTTGGCGAATGGGCACTTACCTTTAACCCAATCAAACTATGGTAATATTATGTATCAGCATAGCCGTAGATTGTGTAGCACAGACCGCTGACCGTATCCACTGTCTATAACCAGATTTCACAGGAGAGGAGATATAACTTCTCCTTGTGGACTCCCAATGGACTGTTGCAGCAAAATTGCTGCCAGCAACTGATGCATGTACCGCTCTGTTTTTGAGCATAGATTCTATCCACCTACAAGTGGTTTCATCAACTCCACGCTCTGTAACAGTTGTCAAAATTGCTCTGAAGGCGCCCTCAATGTCCACGAAGGCTCCCAATGCCACTTTCCCAACTCCCATAGCTTTTTCCAGATTGTTCACTATAGGAAAACTGGTTATGATGAAAAGGTCTGATTACCAAAATACCTCCCCTGACCCACCTATACAGTACATGAATGACATCAGACCGATTGGTCTGTAGGACATAGCCTGGGTTTTGGTATAATTACCACAAAGGTTCATAATTTCCAAACTGATCCTCGATTAAAGTCACCATCCTTCTTCCTTCTAACCCTATTTCAAAAGAATCTTTATGTGCAATATAGTTTTCTTTACCAGATTACAATTTAAAGGCTTTGTTATGTATAAGGATGTTTAAATGTTTCCCTGAAATTACTAGTTTTTTAATGCATTCGGTTTTCTTGTTTTATGTTTTCTTAGTTTTAATGGGTGATTTCAAAGTTGTGTTTTGTCTTACTTTACGTTGGATGTTAAATTTTGTTTTGTTTACTATTAAATTATTTTCTTAGTTCAAAGTTGTATTATAAATTTAATTCGACTTTGTTTTTTATATTTTTGCTTCTTTTTAAAAATTATTATTTTTACTTTCGTTTTAAAGGCATTATGGAGGTTTATATTTCATTTAATGTGTTATGCTTCTTTTACTAGTTCATGAGCTTGGTGTTAATATACTGTGAATTGTTTATTTGTTAGGGGCTATGTTAATGTGGCATAGTTATTAATGAAGACAATGCCAGTTAATAGTTAGTTTTGTTTCTGTTTTTAATGCTCAGAGATTATCTCTAGGTTCAGTTTTTGTTTAGGTTATTACAATTCTGTGGTTTCTTTCTTTCAATTCCCCCCTACGACATTCGTTAGATCCGTCCTCTTCGTCTTGTTAGGGTTCCCAGCGCCCGGTAAGTTGTAGTAAGCGGCTGCTGGCTACGATGTCTTCACCAGGCGTCCTCTCGTTTTTCTATGTGCGACAGCCTAGACCATTATTACGCCAGAAGGTTCCTGCGACGATTTGTATTTCTCGTCGTGTTTGTGGTTTTCCATTTTCTGGTAAACCTTTAGTTCAGATTACTCTTGAGAAATCTCCTCTGGCCGCCTTATTAGATTCAGTTTCTCTTGTTCAGCTTGAGTGGCTACATTTAAATTTGGCCGGTATCATTTCGCGTGCGCAATCCTGTCAGGTTTTGTGTTTGATGGTAAACGGTCAAGTCTTTCAAGTGTCTCAAACAGTAGAATGTACTATTCGTTTCTCACGTTTCACGTGGAAACATCGATTTTTTATTGTACCCAATCTTACTTTAGGTGCAGATTTTATGTCGAGAACCGGTATGGTTATCGATTTTGGTAGTAAGCAGTTGGGTTTTGATTTTGCTCCACAGGTAAAGTTTACTTTTACTAGGGACTTAAAATCAATTAAGCCCCCTTTATCTTTGGATGATATTAATCTGGTAAAGCAAAATACAGATCGTCCGTCTCTTTCGCTTTTGTCTTGCGAGCAAGGAAAGTAGGTTGAGGCTTTGGTAAGGGAGTTTCAGCCTCTATTCTCCGACTCCGTGTGTTACGCATCTTACTGAATATGACATTCAGTTGACCGATCCGAGCCCAGTTAAATTATCACCATATAGACTTACTCCACCGAAGATGGCTATATTGAAGAAAGAAATTCAGAATATGCTTGAACTGGGTGTTATTAGACCTTCCATGTCAAAATTATAGCAGTTCTAGCACGGCTTTAGTACGAGCGAGACTCTGTGGGAGTGAGACGGCTGCTAGTTTACGTCTTTTTGTTTTCCCAAAGCTGGCTATATTTGAGGACTTTCTTCTGTATGGCATCATAGTTAATGTAAATTAGTAGAAGTGTTCCCTAGTTTGCAAAATTTGGCAGTGTATTTTTAGTGTATTAAGGAAAGCTTTCTCCAGTCCGGCTTATATGAGGGTAAGTACTGATTGTGCAGCTCATTTTCTTTTCTTGCTCTTTCAAGGTGAATGGCAGTGTAATTTTTAGTGCACCTATGTTATTTGTATTCATTTTCTCAAATTTTCGACTTAATAGTTAAATGCATCTGGTTTTACTAGTTTTAGAACACAAAATTTAAAGAAAGTTTCGGCTCATTAAACCAAAGGCTGCGTCTCTGTTCTATTTGCTTGTTAACGTTTTTGACCAAGCTACATTTATAGCTTTCATAAAGCTGCTAAGTTATTTTGCCCCATTTGAAAGTGGGAATGTGAAAGTTTCCCACTTGAGGACAGAATTCGCTTTTTGCTACCTTTAAAACTATATTTCATTTGGGTCCCGTTTTAGCGAAAGGACCGTTCTAATGCTAATTGAATAACAACTGTATTAATTGTACTCTTCTTAATTTTAAGAAAGTGAGACCAACACTTGCACTTAAGGGGAGATATAGTTTACAAGCATACTTTTCAACATTATTTCTGGTCGGATGAAAACCATTTGGTTATTCTCACCGATTTTTGGTGTTAGGCCTTCTTTCATTCCTTTGTTGGCTGAGATAATGCCCATTTGACTCTCAGTGGAGGGATGTTTAATTAAATTTTTCTCTGGCTTTCACTCGTGATCAATTATTGAATTCTACTCCTTTGTGCATGTGGTGTTTTTCACAATTTATGCTTTTGATTTACGTGATTTATTTCTTGTTTGTGAATTTCATATTTTTCCTTTTCAGCTAATTTATGCACTTGTTTTAGGGTTTGTGTTTATATAATTCTTTCGTCCATATTAGTATTTTTTTATTTTCGTGGTTCTTACAATTAATTATAATAGTGTCTTTATAAAGGAGGGATATACCAGTTGTAAGTTTCAAAAAAACCTTAATGTGCAATATAGTTTTCTTTACCAGATTACAATTTAAAGGCTTTGCTATATATAAAGATGTTTAAATGTTTCTTTTCGATAGCGGAGCGTGGTTTCGATCCGCGAACCTCTGGTTTATGTGCCCAGTGCGCTTCCACATGTTTGAGGGTCTAATGTACACTCTGACAATATTTGGATACGGAGCTCACACTGAATACTTCCTTCAGCGCCTTGGACAGCCAGGCTTTGTTCACAACACCGCATATACTTTTCTAGTAGTTATAATGGGAAATACAACTATAATTACAAAAGTCATCTAAGGAAATGATGCATACAAATGGATGTTTCAGTTGTTTCAACGCTGAATATTTGTAACCAAAATACGTTATTGATTTATGTTTCTCAAGTGGAATACGAGTAAAGCTCGTACAATGGCATACATCCTTCAGCACTCTTAGCTTAGTGGTACAAAGTCATTACTGTTCCTGAAGTCGCAAGTTCAAATATTCGTGGAGCTCCTCAACTTTCCCCCCTTTTATTTTAAATACATGAGTAAAAATATAGCCGTAAGACCATTATAGCTAAAGGCGGGGTATAAATTGGAAATAAAATATGTCAGGTTTTCTTAATTTTTTATAATGCGGTGTTTATTTGGAGTCAACCTCAGCATTAATTTATCGATTTAGCCCTATACTCACAGATTTCACCATTATTGTAGTTAGATTTGTAAGTAAAATGTAGTGGATTGGATTGGCTACGGAGGGGACTCGCCACTGATCCACATAGGGGATACTGTACCTACGCCCCACAAGGGGGCTTCACCAGGAGGAAGGATGAGGCGAGAGGAGACACCGGGTGGCCGGAACCAGGAGTGATGGCACAGGAATGGCAGAGTCCCTAAGTTTCCAAATAGAGACTCCCCGGCAGACGGACAGGCAGACCGAGGACCCCACTCTGCACAACGCCCCTCAAGGGGTTCGGATACCCCGGGTAGTCAGCTGAAAGCAGCCGCTGGAAATCAAGGTGAAGAAGGAATTTGACCACTTTTTCTTATTTCTGCTAAAAGAGGGGCGAAGACAGTCACAAAGAGCATCTTTTTGCTCAGCCACACTGTACGAAACCTCATCGCTGACACTTCCAACCCTGAAAGTGTGTGAAATGAGAATGGAGATGAAATAGAGGGACAGGAAATTCGGAGGATGTGAGAATCCTTCACAGCATTCGCCTGGGGACCCGGGAAAACCCCGTAAAATACCCATGGGTCAGGAAGGTCGGCCATGGAAATCGAATCCAGGACGTTTCGAATGCAGGCCACAGACGAAAACGCCTGAGCCATTCCGCTCGGTAAAATGAAGTGACACAAGCAATATTACTTTGTATTGCAGTAAAACGAGTTGTAAAAGAATGTAAAGACAACAATCCTATGGAGAATCGAACTCGAGGTGCTTCAGTAGAGGTTCAGTAGTTTAGCCTCTTGTATTAACCTCGCGTTCACTCGAAGGGACATCCGACGTACAGACGCCCTGTATATATGGTACTTTTAACACCATTCAAGCTTTAAATTCTAAAGTAGTATAGCCTGTAATTACTACTGCACGTCTTTGTTCACAGGTTTGAAACACATTGCAATACTTGGCTGAGTCGCGAATAAGCCGCTTTGTCCCTTTGAACGCCGACGACATCCTGTCTGCGAGAGCAATTTGGTGCCATTATATGCTGATGACTGCGTTTCAACATGCAGGATACAGACGTGCTTAACGTTATTTTGGGAGGAAAGAAAATTCTACCAGTCTAAAACGCCGTATGTACCCCAAAACTAAATTAAGGTTTAATCTCTTTTGTGGAAGCTCTGATGTTTCACAACCTGGCAAAAATTTAAGCCAAACGACATTACAGAAAGAACCAAAAAGGGAAGAAAATTGTATAAAAAAAGTCGGATTTGATGCACTCACATGACTTTCTCTACTCTTGTACAAACTATTTTCAAACACTTATTCTCATTCAACTTCATGTTAATCAAGATAAACATTTTATCTTATTGCCAATTTTCTTGTGGGTGCAATGGGAATATGGTAAACTTTAAACGATAGTCAAATCTTTTAAGAGCTGGTTGTTATTGGAACATTTCATTCATTTGCATGTCCAGGACATAGAAGAAAAAAAAGACTAAAACGAATTCCCTTTTGAGAAAAAGTATAAGTATTAGAAAATTCAAACAAATAATTTGAAATATCTCGGAAATGGTTCATGAAAAAAAAACAAAAAAACTACAAGATACAAATTGTGTGTTTTAACCAGATCTACATTTTGTCTATCCCGTACGGTTTATTAGTTATGGAAAAGTCATTCAGAATGAAGAGGACTTCTGGGGACATTCCCAGAACATTCAATATATACATTCCATTTGCCTTGAAAATATTCTAAACTTATTATACTTTAATAAAAATCGTTAGTCATTTTTGAGGAAACCAAATGTCAAAAAATGTTCCATGTAATCTGAGATGAGGGGATTTTTTTTAAAAACTTCGTGTCGCATCCTTGTAAGATACTAAAATCAAATACCAAGTTTGCTATTTATCCAACTTTTCGCTTTTGAGTTATGCTGTTCATAGACAGATAGACACACGAACATGTTTCCAAAAATGCTTTCTTTGGATTCAGAGCGCCTCAAAACGTGTATTTACGATGAAGTCTCAATATTGAATTTTTGGGTGGAATGCAGTACCTCCCCTACTTACTATACCTAGTAGAGAAAGTAATAACAATGCCCTGCTTTAAAACCTAGGCGACATTTAACATACACAGCATCTCCTACAATTTTCAATTAAGATGTGTCGCAGTCAAAATTTATGTTTACATTAAACAATTTTGCGTTCATTCCTCAGTTTTGAGGCTTAAAATTTAAAATTTTGTATAAAATATGCAATTTTATTATTCAACACTATACGAGTGAAATCTAAAGAAAATGCATATCTCCAGATGTGTGTGTTCATATTGGCTTTACACTTCAGTGACGACCACGCCGTCTGAATAATAATTGTTATGGAGGGAGGTAATAATCAAAATATTATATTATTTATTCGAGGAAAGGCTATGTCTGGAGCCCCAAGTATTAAAGAAATTAATCAATTACCAAATAGAAAGGGTTTTTGAACCGTCTAATTAATTTTAGTTTAATTTCATTGCAATGTATTTTATGCAATTTGCTTTGAAACAGTCTAGCAAAGAATACTTTCTCCAATGTGAGAATATGTTCAAGTTTGATTGTAAAACAAAATGAAATTAAACTGTGATTATTATTTATAATTAAACCGAAATTAAAACGGTGGAATTAATTGTTCTTCCACACAAGCCGTGTGTTGGACAAGGTTGGAAAAAGGTAGAACCAACCGATTGAATAATTTAATGCTATAGCCGGGATTTGATATATTTGAAATATAGTTGATATGGTATTGAATTTTTCAGTCGTCTGATTCCACCTTTCCAACCTTGTTCAACACACGGCTTGTGTAGAAGAACAATTAGTTCCATTAATTGACCTAATAGTGGTGGGGCACTTACAGCGTTGTAAGTCGCCATTAGCGTATGTCATCAATACAATTTGAGATCCCCTTGTGGTTTACCAGGATAAATGCGAATCAGTGGGAGAAAATGTCGTACCGGCATCTTGCCATGGTAGTTCAGTGGTTAGATCAACCGGACGGATACCGGGAGTCCGTAGTTCAAATCCCGGCTATGGCATTGAATTTTTCAGTCGTCTGATTCTACCTTTCCAAAATAAAATACATCTATTAACCTCACTTTAGGATTTATGCAAAATATGTAATATATATGTTGTATGAGATTGTGTATTAGGTTGTTTCCATTATTTTTACTTTGTATTGTTATTACATTTTAGGCGTTACATTTTCAAACAGTCAAATTTGATAAATATATTTCATAATAATAACAAAATGTTTGGCTATGTTTAAGTGCAAAAATAAAACTTACTCTCACGTAATTAATGGTAGATATTGATTATTGTTTGTTTTAATTTACCATGACATGTTATAGTTTATTCGTTGTATGCAGTTAATGTGGACAGTACAACAACAATGGGTGTATTTGGTTTTATTTGAATATTCCTTTCGTGAGTTCACTCATTGCAAGAACCCCAACTCTCAGCCCAGTTCACGCAACTTGCATTTTGCGCGCCTTCAGAAGAGGGAGATGTAAACTATTTTCCCATCAGAATTGGAGGAACAGTACATTAATCGCTGTAAAAAGTGAAACTAATCTGATACCTAAATATGTTCAATTAATCTAGCAAATTTTTCAAAAGTCGTTATGTAAACAATCAGAGTGGCTAACAAAGGTCCGAATATTGAGTAAACACTCTTGACTCTTCCTGTCAGGCATGACCAAAACTTCAAGAAGGGAGAGTATCTCCATGAATTTTCGAGATACGTGAAAACAAATTAACCTCAGCAAGCAAAGTGTACCTTCCTCTACAGGATTAGGAGGCCGAGTTTAACCGCTACAGGGTTTGTAGTTGTAGACTCTGGCTTTTGTAGACTAACCGTTCAATTTCTTAGACACAGTTCTCTCTCTCTCTCTCCCTTTTCTCTTTGACGGATTACTCACCTCTTAGTAGTACTTACACACCCAAGGACTTACAAGCCAATGCCTTGGGTCCCTAGCCTGTCGGGGAACAAGAAAACTCTGGGTTATAGCAGAACCAGGATGGGTGATCAGCCCAATGCTTGGAATAAGGAAATTAAGTGTAGAGATGAAAGGATGATAGGAAAATTTGCGGATCAAATTATCCCACTCAGGATTTACCTAGCGAGCGAGGAAAACCAATAAACAAAATTTTTCGCTCAGATTGGTGGGCTCGGTGATTTGAACCGCGGACCTTCACAAGTCGTTCACGTTATCGTGGCGCCACCACAATCATATTTACAATAGGAAAACACGTGCGTGGATTATGACAGACTGGATAACCCGTCAGCAGCTTGCCTGCCATTAGTCGATGATGTAACGGACGGCCGCGTATAATGCTTGGCAACCTATGATGTTCCAGAATAACGATTTGTAAATGGCCGAGACACTTACTGTAATCCTCCGCGAGCTGGTCAGTTCTGCATAATCATACATTTAGCAATGCTGCATCCAACAATGCCAGAAAATTCAACATTTTCTCTGCCCTTCTTGAAGGTTTGCTTGTCGGGTGACTGTACTGTGCTCCACTCACGAAAACGCCTCTGGGAGAAATTTGTAGAATCAGCAAGTACAGCAATAGAAGAGCTTGAGTACGGCTCAGATTGAGATATATCAACAAGGCTTGCGAATCTCTTACGCATCCGTGCCTTGTGTCGCTCTATACAAGATGTACTCACGGCAAGCCTTATTGGAATGATCATCGTGTACTACTGTTACCAGAGTACTCTATGTTTTCGTATTGCAATACAATAAGCCCTACTTACTTCAGGGTACATGTTATATAGATTGCCTATACCATTTTTACTTCTCCTACCACGTACCTAATAGGTAGGGAGGGTATTGCATTTCACTCAAAAATTCAATGTCAAGATTTCATCGGAAATACCTGTTTTGAGGACCCCTGAAACCAAATAAGGCATTATGACTTTGTGTGTATGTGTCTGTTTATCTGTGAATAGCATAACTCAATAACGAAAAGTGGATAATTACCACACTTGGCCTTTAGGTCCAGTATCCTCCAGAAATGCGACACGTAGATCTTAAAGAAATCTCTCACTCCAAAACTACACTTTGCATGGAACATTTTTCAAGATTTCTGATTTTATAAAAAATGGCTCAATAGATTTTTATTCAAATACCATATATAAAAGATATTTGCATGATAAATACAATGCATAATATCTTGAATTTACCGGGAATAGCCTATGGAGTCCTCTTCACTCTGAAGGAATTTTGTATAATCTTGTACAACTGGTAAACATGAAGCGATAGACGAAAACGTACTACACAATAAATGTAGGTAGACGTCTTTAAAACAAAGCATTTATTTCAAATAAGATTTTTGTGCCATTACTGAGATATTCGCTATTAAAGGTTTGATTTCTTCATTACTTGGCCATTCTCCTGAAGTCCTGTCAACGTTCAGTTGTTTCATGATTGCTTGGAAACAGTATGGAGTTTTAACGCCGGTATATAGCGTCTAGATTTTAAAACACCTGACTATCACTGTTCCCTTTGTAACTATAACGAAATGTGTAATGTAGCTATTTCTGCAAACATTTATTTGGATTAAACTGTAGCAGATAGAAAAATAAGCTTTAGTAAGAATAGTTTGCACACCCACTAAGAAACGATAGAGGGTAAACTCCAATTATTGGATAATTCGAATATTTTTCTACGCCCATCATGTTAGAATTACATAACTTTCACTATACTAGCAGTGAAAGTAATATTAACACAATGGTAACCCAAATAAAAGAAGTGGCCTACCTGCAGGTGAACGCTTATTTTTATATGGCCTTTCGTTTGTTGTTACCGAGCATATTAAACGAAAATGGGACTGTTTGTTTATCACTCCAATTATTTTAATATCCAACATCATTTCCATGTAAATTAAATATTTCATTCGTTACGTAAACAGATGCTACGGATTAAACATATAGTTGCATTTATGGTCTAAATTGGTTATCACATAACGAAATAAGCAATGCGAAGAGTACAGATGTGTAAGGAAACTTTCTTTTTACAAAGAAACGCCCATAACCTCCGCAATATTAAGTTATAATCATGAAATTATGCATTATTATATCACTACCACTGCAAATGCTGAGAACATTTTCAGAATAATCATATTGCTGGTATGTAAATTATTAATATTGTGGCGTATTAGTTAGTAGCTATTGTCAAGCCAGACACATTATTGCGAGTATTGGCGACAGCGTTTTTGGAGTAATTCAGTATTCTTTCGGCCTTGGGTTTGAAGTTCCTTCTGGCATGACAACTCGCCATCTCTGCGGACGAGCCTAGCTGGAGGTGTGTGCGAGTCGTCAGTCTAGCCTGAGAGTCGAGACTGGGAGTCTGTCTGTAATACTTGGGGTGTAAGTTGCGTGTGTGTGAGGCATCTCCCCTCAATCCTTGATTTCCTTTTGTATATGTAATGTAGTGCCACTAAATGTGTTATTAATAAATCACAGGTAATGTGAAATTTGTGTATTTTGTTATAAAAGCCCCACGCCTTCAGCGGGATGTAAACATAAAGGTCCTGGTCCTCCCGATGTATCTGTAGCTACGTTTTCCCATGTATATGTTGGGGTGATTAAAATTTAATACTTTGCTGGAAACATTTGGCCCTCAGCCCAGTATGTAACAATATTTGCAAATCCAACCTACTTATTCTATAAAATCATTTACTGTTTATAAAAAATTATATGTAATCTCTGTACGATAATACTGAAATACAAACAGAATTTGAGTTTAATTTGTAAAAAGTTAAAGTTATTATAATTAAGAAACTACAAAGTACATGCTTTTGTGTTAAAAGTACTGAAGTAATGCTTTATCAAAAATCCTACACATTATATAGTTAAACAAACTCACAAGTTTACAGCTACATCTTACATAGTTTTATAAGAACGTTTTAAATAAAACAAGATTACAGAAGGCTTGCTTTGATAGGGGCTACACCATAATAAAGCGTTTAAACATTTTTTTGAACTTCGAATTAAAGCACGTGCGCATAAATTCGAAAATATAATAATTCAAAACCCTTCTCTTTCATTAGCGAATTAAATTGTTTCCTACATGCTTCACCACACACGCATCAAGCTTTTGAATACGTTGTTTGTATCTCTACTCGGCGACATTCAGCTATGCATAAACGAATCGAGTTTTATTCGTGTTATATTATCTTCCGGACTCCCGGAAATGCCGGGATGGATATTATATAGTGGATAGAATAGAAAAAACATGTATGAAGGGCTTTTTTGTGTTTATATTCCTTGTCATGATATCATTCACTGTTTTGGTGAACCGAATTCGATTTTATCACAAAAGAGAGCAACAATTTGTTTTTCTTTGGATTTGTTTGTCATCTAAACAACAATAGTTGATTATACACTGAGTACATGAATACATTTAATAGATGTGGAATTTTAAGCGACCTAAATATACAATGGAACTGCGGTGCTGTTTATACTGTAACATAGAGAATACACATCCATCACCTGGCTGACAGGGAATGAGGAAGATCGCCACTGCCAGCTAGTTCCATCAATCCGATTGTTATACCTATGACACAGGATTAAATTCTTTAGGCACTTTCGTTTTTACCTTCTCTGTTCCTTACCAAGTATAGGAAGCATTCTATATAAATAAATTCTATATCGAAATTGAAATACAGCTTTCGAGGTTCCTTGAAGAAAACACAATTATGTTTTACTCTGGATGCTAAACTTAAGTACAAGCTTCCAGACATTTTCTACGTTTTCTCCTCTGAGCTCTATACTTTCAAGTAAGATTTGATTTACATTACCTCAGCACAGCATAAACACAGTGCAATTCTAACTGATTCACTAAGCACTCTTCAGAGTATCCGAGACCGCTCTACTGACGTAACATTAATCCAAGATATCCAAAGTCTTTACAACCAAATTACTACAAATAATCATTCATTTATTCACTGTTTATCCTCACCTTATGTAGGACTTACACCCCCAGGACTTACAGGCAGGTGCCTGGCGTCAGAAGCCCGTCGGGGAGCAGACACACTCATGGAGCAGACAGAATGCCCAGGATGGGTGCTACGAATAAACAATAAGTTATATTCTTCTGGATTCCTCCCACTAAGGAACATCAGGAAATGAGGAGGCAGATAGGGAAGCCAAGAAAGCAACTTTACTACCTCCAGTGGAAGAATTGCCATTGCCCTTGAGAAATGCTCAAAATTATTTTTTAGTAGACCAACTGTCAAATCGAAGCAAGACTGGTCCATTAAAACATCAAGGAAACTCCACATAATTAGGAAAGCCTCCACAAAACCCTGCACATTGCAGACTCTAAACAGAAACGATCAGCTGATTGTAACACGTTTACGAATATGCCATTCACGTCTACCTTTTACTCGCCAAAGAAAAAACTCCTCACTGCGAGACCTGCGACTCCTTATCACCATCGAACACCTTATCACTAAATTCAGAAGATATACCATAGAGATAATAAAAGATAACATCCCTGAAGATATACTTTTAGCTTTAAACAACCTTACTCATTTCAAAAACATTGTTTATTGAAAGCCATCAAACTGTATAATAAGATTTAAATATAACACATAAAATAAAAATGTATAATAGGTTATACTTTTCCAGCTGTGTTCAAGACTTAATAATGCAAAATATGTTTATAACAATGTATTACAATTATTGTATTATTTAATCAATGTATTGTATACAATGTATTATTATTTCACTCGTATGTATGAATATAAGTCGCGATATGACCTAGTGGTCAAAGCGACTATAAATAAACAAAAATAACAATAACAATTATGTTTAGAAAAAATTATGTTTTGTGCGAGAGAGAAGGGCATAACTCAAAAATGAGGGGCTGGTTAAACACCAGACTTTGTATTTAGGTTCATTATTTTGCAAGGATGCCACACGAAGATTTTCAACAGTGGTAGCACTAGTGCTGATAGTTTTACGACGCTCAATGTTCTGCCATCAGTGCTGCCATCCAATAAGCATTTAATTACAATAGTTAACAACGTAAGATCTTTCTGTAAGTTTTGAAATTATAGTGTGATTAACCAAGAACAGTTGTATGCAACTTGACTACAAACACAATTAAGACGATCTTATAAAAAGACATACACTAATACACGTGCTTATTTAAACGCTCTCTATTCTGAAAGAGCTAATTATTTTCGCGAAGCGGTACTTTTAGTGACATATTAGGATTAGTATTAAGAAGGACAAAGCAATCAGTAACTTCGTTTTCTTTCCCCCTTTTTTTCTACGTTTAAGGGTTTCACAATGACTAAAACCTATAACTCCATGCAGTTTGTTGTATTTTGAGACAGATTACTTAGAAAATTGTATGAAGGGAGAATTTTGAGTATTAGTATAATTGTTTCTACGCTAATTCTTTCGTTTTAAATTACTGTATTAATTTATTTGAAGGTTTAGACCTTTTTAATTTGAACTTAAAGTGTAATTAATTTTTATATGTTACTGAATTTATGTTCATGTTTACTTATATATTGTTACAGATAATTAAATGTAAGATTTGTCAGAAAAGGAAATGAAGAGAGATGCTAAAATCTAAATTATCAATATAAAGTTCACGACAACAAAAATGCATTGCCATGGAAAGTGAACAAGATAGAGGAGGAAGAAGACAAAAATGGCATGTTTGTCATTTCGCGTCGAAAACTCAACTTTATATTGGCAGTATTATAAACTTAGGTTGTTAAGTTTGCATAATAAAACCAAAAGTTAAACTAATAAATCCGAGTGTGCTTATTTCAAAATTCATTCCGACAAGTCTCCTCACAACCGCGCCCATAGATAAAAAGGGATCTCGTGAGATAGGGCTGCAGCAGAACCAGGCTACTACATCAGCTACAACCACTAATAATTAAACCCCAGCTTCATTTAGCATATTGTTATTAAATATGGACAAACAAATAAAAAATCTATTTTTCAAATTAATGAAGTGAATCTGCTTCAAGATCTTAAAGCATTGCGACCGCACACGTGTAGGTAGCTACCTACGGGTTGCCGGCATTTGGGGGGGGCGAAAACAATAGAACAAATGTTCCGCTTATTTGCTTAATGTGCCGCTTATTTATTCCGAAACCTTCGTTTCGGCGTGTTCTGGTAGGTTCTTGTTCTAGAAAGTTTCGCTTTGTATGTAGGACATATGTAAGGGGCCGCTCTGCAGGACAGGAGTTGAGTGTTGAATTCATTCGAGTTGAGTTCAGCTAGAAACGACATTGTAAGCGGACAGTGCGGTTTAATTGTGAGTTGTAATTCGGCAGTCAGTTGCGAGTCTTGCATTTTAGCAGTTCACTTGAGATTTGATTCGACGGATCTGTTGTGTTGTATTCCGAGTGTTTGTCAAGTTACTGATGTGTAAGATTTGTGTTACGCTGAGTGCCTGTGATAAATGATGTGTGTTTTTATAGTAACTGGTGTTCTTGTTTGTTGCGGTACAAGATGTTTTAGCTTTAATATACACATTTATTAATGTTTTTCCTCATATTTTTGCATTTTGACACAGACATTCATGTTTGACCAATTTTCTTCATATGTTTTTTCTAAATAACACAGGATTAGAAATGAAACTCTAGTACACAAGGCCCAATTTGTTGACCATGGTTTATCTAAACATCCAGAATGGACAATTTACATTCTGTACCCATTACATGCGATAGGAAAATTCAACCTAACCTTTGAGGAAAAATTATTCCTATATGCAATATCTTAGATAGAATATCAGTTTCCTTTTGACTTAACGTGATGTAAACTTTGTTGGTTTAAGAAACTGAGTTAAAGCCAGTAGTTGATGAAATATCGAGTTTAGCCAATAGAGGGGATGCTTAGCCGTTGGAATTGAATTGCTGTGTCAACAAACCACAACGAACAAACTAATTACTGCAATTGTATGAACTATACCTTAGTTAGCGTTTGTTTTGCGTTTCCTTTTATGTTACCGTTTCCAAAACCAATTCACTTCAAGAGAGGAGCATTACTTCAGCTTGAGGAGACACCAAAAGGTCTTTATTGGATACAGTAAACTAGTGTTTACACACAACCTTTGGTGGTTTCTCATTTTACTACCCTGAAACAATAGTTGCTAGTGTGTCATTGTGACGGTTTATTGCGTTGCTTACTTTTGAGCCTACCCACAACGAATGAAATAAGAGTATCAGTTGTCTACAACGCATTTGTATATTATTTCTTATTTAGGATATATGGGCTTATTTTATTACTATTATTCTACTTTCAGTGATTAGGTTCTTGTTGATAACTCGTGTTTGCTAATGATCAGGCCATAACGGCTACATAATAGAATGACTCACAAAGAGCCATTTTTAAATTAAGTATTAAAATTATAACCCAGAAATTTTTTAAAAAAACAGAACTAATGGCCCAATGTGGGAAAGAAATACAAAGAACAAGAATAGTGTTAAATGAAAGAACACCGGAACTAGTAAAAGACAGCAACTATCTAGGTGTTTCTTTTAAGTTAAAATAAATAGAAGTATATAATAATAAATTACAAATGCTCCAACACTTGGGTGGCACCCTGAAAAGAAGACTGAGTAGGAAAGTAAGAAAGGAAACACACTTAAATGTTTTTTCAAAGTATTAGCAGTACCTCCATTATATGGTTCAGAAATATGGACTATTAAACAATTAAAACAATTAAAAGAATCGAACCTGCAGAAATGAAATATTTACAATTTGTAACAGGTACATCTTAATGAATAAAAACAAAGTGAAGGTATTCGCAAGAAATTGAAAATATTTAGCCTAACAAAGAAAATACAGGAGTATAGGAGACAATGGTATGAACATGTCTGCAGAACGGATGTCAATACAATGCCTTGAAGAAATTTGAACCGTTGACCGAAAGAAGAAAACAGATCAGGGACGTCCACGGAAGAGGTAGATGTAGCAGCTACAATAATAAAGTGGTCAAAATAAATAATTTCTGCTTTATGTTTTATGTATTTGCATCTGCCAAATGAAGCCAGAAATTTTCCATTACTCATCAATTTTTTTTTTAGGATTAAAAACTGCTTTCATGTTATTAGCATAGGTCGGTAAATGCATTGATTAAAAGAACATAATTTTATTTCATTAGGTCAACAAATGATATATTTGCTTTATGCGATTGTTTTTGTGACCTCAGGAAAGACGAAGTTTAACAATGAGCTTCTCTTAACGAAACTATGGCCTTCCCGCTCAGGTCAATGGCTCGCAACTGTGTGAAAAATAGAAAACAGTGTTTGTTACATTTGTGGTGTGTTCACTTTAAAGTGCAGAGTCGAAATTTACTCCTCGAATTAAACGAGCTTATGAGTTTTACTTTGACGATAAAATAGACCAAAATAAAATTTGAGCTCCGGAAAGTAATGACCCGGCTGGTTAAAAGGGTCCCGTCATATGCCTATTGCTGTTCTTATGATAGGGCGGGAACCTAAGGATTATAAACAGACTGCTACTTATGCTTTGCGAATATATATATATATATATATATATATATATATATATATATATACACACACACAAAGTAGGTTGAAAGTCCAAACATATGCTAAATATCCACCTTTAGAATTAGCAATTCGACCAATGCCTCGTGGATCAGGCCCTCCCATACCAACTCCACCAGATGACAGAAATGTGACTGAAGATTTTGAAAGTGTTGTTGACATTGATGAATTACAACAACCAAGTGGCCCAGATGTAGGAGGAGTTACCATAAACGAACCGCACTTTCTAACACAGGAGGATCTAAATAATTTGATTCGTGATCTTGGGTTATCTAAAAGTAAAGTCGATTTACTTGCTTCAACATTTAAAGGCTGGCACCTCCTGTAGGATAGATCAAAATATGTTCTTCCGTCAACGCCAAAAAGAATTTGAGCATTTATTTTCTAAACAGGAGGACTTAGTTTTTTGTAATGATGGTGATTCTTTGATGGAGTCCCCGGGTGTACCTCATAAACCCGAAGACTGGCTTTCGTTCATTGACTCCTCGAAAACAAGATTGAAAGGAGACTTACTACGTAATGGAAACAAGTTACCATGCATTCCTATACCCCATACAGTTGGGATGAAGGAGAGTTACATGAACATGCATCCCTTACTATCCAGTATCCGGTACGGTGACTATTCATGGCAGATTTTTAAAGTATTGGCTATCTTACTTGGATTACAATTTGCCTATACAAAATTTTTCTGATTCTTGTGCATGTGGGATAGTTGAGCTAAAAGCAATCATTATGTTAAAAAAAGCTGGCCAAAGAGAGAGTCATTCAATCCAGGACAGTCAAATTTGGTAAGTACTGACAGAATCATATTGCTTCCGTTACACATCAGCCAAGTTTGATTAAGAACTTTGTGAAAGCGAGTGATCGTGGCGGGAGTATATGTCTGCCTTGAAGAGTAAGATTCCAAAGATCGGTGAAGCGAAATTAAAAGAGGGAGCATTTGTTGGTCCTCAAATTAAAGAGCTTATGAAAGATTCGCAATTTGAAAGCCTGTTAAATATGTAAGAATGAGTTGCATGGTTTCAAAAACATTGTCATAAGCTTTCTAGGAAACTACAAGCCTGAACATTATAGAGAACTTATCAGTAAGCTGATTGATAACTACAAGGTCATGGGATGTAATACACATGTCTTTGAAAATTCACATGTTGGACTCTGAGTTGTTCTTCCCTGAGAACCTCGGCACTGTCGAGGAGAGCGTTTCCATCAGGACATCCTTGAAATGGAAAGACGCTACAAGGAAAATGGACTCCAAATATATCGCCAGATCACTTTTGGACACTCACTTTCCTAAAGCAAAATAAAGTTGAAAATCTACTTCACGTTCATTTTAGTTACATAAAAGATATTATAGTTAAGGTGTTATACATATTCAAAGGTATAATTACCAGAAATGTTATTCATGCAATTACTCAAAACTATGGATGATGGAAACGTTCTGCAAAAACATTTGAACTCGGCACAAAAAAGTAAACCAGAATTGTCCATTGCACTTCCTTTACGAGATCAAAACTATGATATTTTGTTGACCAGTGTAATTTGAACCGGAACGAACCAACTGTGGTTTAATCCTTGAAAGAATAATAAGATTCTACTTTCACTTTTAACACTGTAAAGCTATTCGGAATTCACTTGAAACAAAATTCTTATATCATTTACTCTTAATCAATGAATTAGATTACCGCCACGCAAAGAACTTAAACAGCGCAAACACGTTTTAGTAATTCAATAACACTAAGCTTTGTACACTGATCAGATGTGGGCAGTAAGTTTAGACTTTAGCAGAAACGTTTGACACAAATAATGTTTTAAAGCTATGAATCCCATTTCTCACCCATGCATACCCCCTCTACTACATGGAGTTGGTAATCGTAACACATTGGGATGCGCACAACTTATTTACTCCAGTCAGAGTAGAATTTGTTGAAAGAGACTATTTCCGACTCCTCTGTCCTTTCACACCGAGTGATACATCGCTCATTGGTTTCCACGAGCTCTTCTAAACCCAAAGACAGAAATGATAAGGGCTTAGTGGTATCTAATATTACGTAAATGTGAAACTCTAATTGCAAATTGGGCCAATGAGCCACTTACCTTGCACCCAAGGGCACTTCATTTACAAGATGAGCACCCGGTAGCGGTCCATCTCCAGTAGCACATACTTCCACGTTCTAAACTCATTCTATTGCTTTTAGTTATTATTGTAACTGGTGTTCCTCAAGGTAACATCCTTGCCACCATCCGCTTCAGCATATATTATATACACTACTGATATATCTGGATTTCCAACAGCAAGTGTTGTAGTTTGCTGATGATTTATGTATCTTTCCCTTTCGTGTTTCTATTAATACTGCATATTAGTTTTAAAATCTTCGATGAATACTTTTTTCTGCACTCTTTTTATACCTGCCGCAAATGTTAGACAAAGCTCTTCACCTTATGCAGGCCTCATGCTCCAGCAAACATTCGATTTTAATACACGCCGCTGCCATGGTTGCTTTCGGTTAAGCAGTGAAATATCTGGGTGTTTCACATGACATACCCACATCTATCCTAAAATCAATCGGGCATTTACTCGTCTCCATAGGCATTATCCGATCATAAATCGCAAATTCTCGCTAAGACTTGATTGTACTCAGCGGCCAGTATTCCTGTATGCCAGTCCGATATGCGGTTGTGCTTCTTCTACTAAGTTTCAACGGTTTCGGGAGTTCCAAGAGAAGGTGTTTCGAATATCTGAACGTTCCATGGTATACACGGAATGCACAACTTCACCGTGAATTGGGAATGGTCGGAATCCATATTTACTATGACCCTAAGGTTCTTAGCTCACTTTCCGGAAGTTCATAATTAGCCCATGTTCGTATATCCCTTTTGGGTTAGGGCCTCCTTCCAGTAAAATGGAGTTGAATTTTGCAATCCCGGTTAGCTATTCCGGGAAAGATCAACCTAGTTTATTGTCCTGCTGGCTATGTCCACTAGTTTTTCCCAAGTTTCTCTTGCTTTGGCTATCGTAGTCCACCTGCTGCCTAAGGTCCTCCAAGTTCGTCTACCCTGCCGGTACTCTGCCTACCGACATTCCTTTGATGAATCCAAAGGTCCTAAGGAGACACTGTGTATCCATCTATTAGGGTGCTGTCTCATAACGTGTCCTGCCCATCTCAAATTTAGGTAGCTTCCTGTGGTCGCGGTGTCCTTTAATAGCGTCCCCTTCCTTATTTCTTTATTCTGTGTTCTATCATTGTTATACCCAATTTGCTAAATACTTCAAACTGAACGCCGTACAGATGCTGAGCCGGGACTGCAACCGAGCTTGCGGCAGTATATTTTCTTCGTTAAGGACACTTTGCCTGGTGTGGCAATACAAAATATTGAATTATTATTCTACTTGAGGACTCATATATGAGCAGCTTCTTTCATTGTATTCTTTAAAAGTTATATTCTTTGTATTAGTACATCTGCAATTTGAGTAGCACTTAGCCATGTTCCGTCCTCTCAAAGAAACTGGTCCGTCCAACTCTTCTCAGATCTGCCTTTGTCTCTCTTTCCTTTAGGTTTGTATTCTAGGATCTTCTTGGAAATGCGGGATTCTGGCATGCTTTAAACATGAGCATAATATATCTCTTGATATTCTTTTATTTAGAATAATAGTATGTTCTATTCTTTCCCAATTCCATCACTGCATTCTTTGTCTGTTCCTCCTATACCCAGCGACCTCTCTCAAAAATCTCATTTCCGTTGTTTGTACTTTTTTCTTTGATTTTTTCTGATAGTCCAGCATTCTAATCCATAAAGAAGAGATCACATTGCTAAAATTTCATAAAATTTAAAAACAATATCTTTACGAGTTTTGTTTATCAGGGTTTCTCTAATTATTCCATATGTTTGATTAAAATGTTATAATTTCCTTTTTTGGTTGCTGCAGAGCCCACCCTTTTTTGGGTTGGGAGGTGTGGCTTCGAATTGCACTAAAACCAGTTAGAGTGAGCCAATACTGGAGGCAATACTAAAGAATGACCAGCATGGAAAGGTCAATGAGTGGATTGCAGATTATTCACGTATTACATAAATACTATTAAAACACTTAATTAAAAATTATGTGTGTGTGTTTGTGTGTGTATTGAAACTTTAAGACTACACTCATTAGAATTTCTGTTTGTGGAACAATGGTAAGGTTGAAAGCTAAGGTGGCAGCAATCGCCCAAATGTAATGGCAAAAAAATCAACGATACTGCAAACGTATTAATAATTTATTTGAATGTGGATGAAATTACTTCGGCGGCACACGTCCAGGAGAAATAGCTTTTGTGGTACTGCTACTATTGAAGACATACTCGCATGATACTCAATATTATACTGATTAACGTTGAAATTAGAACCATGATTTAAATGTACAAAATCGTTTACAAAAGGGAGCATGAAATATTTCACCCTTAAGGAGTGCCGTATAACACACATAGCTAAAGCTAATACTGAAGTTATTCCACAAAGTGATTGTCTAGCACATTCCAGAATTTCAAAGTATTCACTTTTAGAAATATTTTTAATATACAACACATCTACGGATACAATCAGCTTTTAAATATTTGCCAATATGCTCAAATCCCTGGTTTTACATGAATTCAGCCGAGAAAGAGAGAATACAAATTCTAAGTTTAGAAAATTGTGTGAGTTTAGAAAATTAGATATTACAAATCCTAATGAGAGGTTTACCTCCAATAGCCGAATCCAAGTACAATTCACAACCAAAATGCACATCACATATTACTTAACTCAACATAAAGTCCTAATTCCTCCATACGAGAATTTACAATGGCCCTTTTGCCGAGCAACTGGCTAAAGCACCTTCTTCGTCGAAGTTCTACTCAAGACTCTTTGTTCACTTTGCTGCCAAGCAAGCTCCGGCAGGCTGGCTAAAGAGAGGGAAGGAGCAGGAGCCAATCACAGCATGCCGTGAAAAGTCGAGCGTGAGGTGCTGCGACAAAGCCTAGCGGCTGTTTAGAGAAACTTGCTCTCGTCGCATTGTAGCCAACCTCTTAAAGCATAAGCAGAAATATACAACTCTACTCTCTGGTTCACTCTGCTATTGGAGAAGGGACTAAGGGGGATTGTTTACTCTGATTCCATTACAGCGAAGATACGTCGAGTATAGTAAGTGACGTACAACCGTCACAGACTCCACTCCACAGAGAAAAAAAAAACCAACATAGTTTTATTTTCATTCCTAGGCCATAAGCCCCACTTAGCCAAATGCATTTGAAGAAAGCCATAATGATTTGCTGTGTATTAGTTTCTAATGGATGAAAGTTTGGCGTCATATGTGTTTGCTCAGAGACCAACATCATGCTCTCCATTATGATGAATCCAGACATCGAAACAACTAGGCATTAATATTTAAATTTACAAAAACTACGTTTTAACTTTTAAGTCTCGCTAGCGACTGAGAATCATGATATAAAATTTACTAACAAAAATTATAACCGCATTAATATCTGGTCTTAAGGTAATAACATCACAGCTGAAAGTACAATTTAACAACACATCAAGACTTCAACTGCGATACATGGGCTTTAGTACATTTATTTAACTCTTTGTGTTGCAATAAAAAGAAACAGGTGGTATACAACATTTAATGACATACAGACCTACATACCTCAACACAAATTTCGGTGTGAACTTATTTAGCTTCCTTGATTTCGGGTGAACCCTAAGATACACTTCATCATCCACTTTGTAATTTGGGGCCCTCCTGTTTTTAATATAATACTGCTTTGTTTTCAATTAAGCTTGGCTCAAATTAACTTCACTCTATTCCAGGTTTGACAAATATCCTTAGGAATAAACCTATCTAGAAAGATATCACTCAACTCTATTTCATTAGCCAAGAAGAAATTTGGTGGAAAACTCATCGTAAGTTCGAAAGCGCAATGCCCATGTGATTTATGCTTAGCGCTATTAAAAGCGAACTGAACACAATACAAGTTTTCACTCCATGCTGTTTGATCCTAATGGTGGCAGGAAATCGACGAGGCTTTCAAGTTCCTATTCGCCCTTTAACTAACGGAGGGTTTTGAAAGTCTAATTCTCTTGTATTGCCCACTTCACAACCCAAAAGTTTTGTTTTTGTTGTAGATATACTATAGCTAGAAGCTGTGTTTTGTAATTCATATATTAGTTTCTTCTGAAGCAGCTATTACTAGTTGATGGTCAGCGAATAGAAAAGTTGTCAAGTCAGTTTTGTAAAATTTCTTCCTGGAATCTAGCCACTCTTTAATACTTCGTCACTATATAAATTAAACAAAATGGTCATAACTAATTATTAAAAATCTGATGTGCTACACCCACATGACTTTCTCAACGCTTGTACAAACTATTTTTACAACGCTTATTCTCCATATGCTTCATGTTAATAGAGATGTTAATCTTACAGTTAATTTTCTTGTAGATACAAGGGTAATTGGTAGGCTTTAAACGATAGTCAAATATTTTAAGAGCTGGTTGCTATGTGGAGTATCCCATTCTCTCGTCATTACCAGGACAAAAAAATGAATAACGAATTTGAGAAAAAGTTAAGTATTGGAATATTTAAGAGAATAACAAGCAATATCTCGAAAATGGTTCACACAACAACAAAAATGTATATGACATAAATTGTGTATTTTAACGCGCTCTACATTTTTGTAGTAAAATTTTGTCTATCTATTACGGTTTACCAGTTATGCAAAAGTTGTTCACAATGAAGAATACTTTTGGAGACATTCCCAGAGAATTCGAGATATACACTTCATTTGTCATGAAAATATGTTAAACATATGATATTTTAATTAAAATCTTTATAGCCATTTTTGAGAAAATTAAAATTTTCGAAAAATGTTCCATGTAAAGGGTAATTTGGGGTGGGGGATTTCTTGAAAAACCTTCCATCGCATTTTTGGAAAATACTGAACCTAAATACCAAGTTTGGTGTTTATCCGACTATTCGTTTCTGAGTTGTGCTGCTCACAGACACACATGTTTCCAAAAATGCCTTTTTTGGATTCAGGGGGTTCAAAACATGTATTTCCGGTAAAATCTCGGTATCAAATTTTTGGGTGGAATACAATTCATCCCCTACTTACTGTACGTAGTAGAGAAAGTAAAAATATGCTATTATCTACAGTCTTGTCTTGTAATGAAAACCTCGTAATTCAGAAACTTTTGAAAGTCTAATTTAGATACGCCCTGTATATCAGTTGTAAAGTGTCTAAAGCTCTTACTTGGATGTGGTTTTACTTTCTAAGCATTTTACGAGAGGGAAGAAAGAGTTCGCAGGAGTGCCGATTTTCTCGGAATATACGAAAAGGGTTGCTCACTCTTGGCCGTTTAAAATATTTATGGAGCCCTTGGAGCTACCACGTTCCACTGGGTGCAGTGACCACATTCCCTACTGAACCAGAGAAAGAGAAGATCTCTTAGGCTGTCAGTAAGGTACTTATATCAATTTACGGTTAAGATGGGGAATGATGCACCCTTATATTAGGACTGAAATTTTTCCTCAGACCGAATTTAACTTAGGCAGTTAATTTACCATCGTGATTCTTTAATACTGTATAAGTCGTAGCTGAAGAATTTCGAATACGGCTTTACGTATGCAAGAAGCATGCATAACATAATTTCTCTCTCGTACACAGGTGATTACAATTCAGTACTGGAAGCTCCTGTGTACGGCTTTTGTGAATTAAAACTAGTTAAAAATACGAGTATTACATTCACATGACTTTGTTTACGCGTTATGGTTTGCTTTTATGTACCTTCTATAGAGTACATTTATTCAAAGGTTTCTTACTTTCTTTACCATGTATAGTAGGTAGAGAAGGTAATGCGTTCCATCCAAAAATTCGATACGAATATTTCACCGGAAATACATGTTTTGAGGCCTCCTCAAACTATAAAATCATTTTTAGAAAAACGTACGTGCGCGCGTGTGTGTGTGAACAGTATAACTGGAATACGAAACGTCAGATAAATACCAAACTTGGCATTTAGATTCAGTACCTTCCAAAAATGCGACAGGAAGATCCCCTTACCCAAACTACCCTTTACGTGGAACATTTTCGAAAATTTTTATTTTCTAAAAAATAGCTGCAACGATTTTGATTAAAATACGATATATTAAAGATACTTGCATGACAAATAAAACGTAAATCTTGAATTTTCTGAGAATAGCCTGTGGATCCTGTTCATTCGGAAGGAATTTACTGCTAAACGTTAGGTGATAGACCAAAATGTAATTTACAGAAATGTAGATATCTTTAAAGCACACAATTAATTCACATTATACTTTCTGTGGCATAAGCCATTTCCGAGATATCCGTTATTGATGGTTCGATTTGTTCAATATTTTGTCATTCTTTTTATGTCCCAGCGATTGCAGTTATTTCTAGTGATTCATGGAAAAGGTATGGAATTTTAATGCAGCATATAGCGTCCAGTTCTTAAACATTCGACCATTGCTATTCCCTTTGTATCTATAACACAACGTGTAATGCAGGTATTTCTGTAAAGGTTTATTTGACTGAAATGTAGTAGGTAGAAAAATAAGCTTTAATAAGAATGGATTTTAGACCCACTAATCAACGACAGAGGGTAGAGAAGCTCATGTGAATGATTATATCAGATTTTTTTCTATACACAGGTACTTGATGTTATTCGAAAATCGTTTCGAAAAATAGTTTTATTTGCATTCCGTTGTAGATACAGGGGGTTAGAGGAAAGTGAGTCCATAAAAAGTTTAAAAGCTAGTCGCTATATACTGACTTTGAAATTTCATATTTGTCGCGGTATCGTTCGTGTTATCTTATTTGCTGAGCGCCTGTTATTGCTTTACTATTTTTAATTTTGAGTTCTTTGTGCTCCGGCTAGCTATTATTACTCAGCCGAGCAAATCTCTTAAACAGGGTGTGTAAACGGAAAGGAGTTGTTAATAAAAGATAACACTGATAAAAGAATTTGTTATTTTACACTTTTATTGCCATCACACTTCATTAATTTCACATATTTACTCTTGATACACGCCTGACTGAAACTGTTATATTTTCGAATGTAACTATAATCACTTATTTGCCGCACATATTAATTCGAGTATTTCACATTTTGTAACTAACTTTACGACGCGAGAGATTCTGTAGAATTGCGTAACGTGTACTTCGTGAATGATTCTGTTGAACTGCGCGACGTGTAACCCGCGTGAATGATTCTGTTGAACTGGACGACGTGTAACGCGTGAATAATTCTCTTAAACTGTGCGACGTGTAACCCGTGAATGATTCTGTTGAACTGTGCGACGTCGTTTGCCTTGTGAATGATTCTGTAGAACTGCGCGTTACCCGTCTCTGGCTCGGAATTTATACTCCCTCACCCCGATATGCCTAAAGATTATAATCGAGCTGCCGTTGCTTAATAAAGCGCGCCAACATTAGCGTCTATTTTTATATCCAATCAAAATTACGAACACATATGCTCTAGGGTTGATATTACCTCCATTTCTACAGAAAAGCGCGCTACTCTGACGTCATTTGTTTGTCTCTTCTAATTGATAAACAACTCACCCCCTCGCTCATTGTTATCCGCTCCTATTGTCAGTTTCAGTGAGGTCGTGTAAACTTATTTCCTAACAATGCTTATAATTAACAAACATCTCAAATCATTGTCATACAATTATGCTAATTTATACTACAATCACTCTGGCATTCACAGTGTTGTGATATAAAATACTGCGTCATATTATTTCCATTACATTGCGATAAACAACTGAATAGCGAAGGACTTTAAGGAAATTGCAGGGTATTGGAAAATTCAAAGCAATAATGACGGATATCTCGAAAAGAGTTGATCCCACACAAAGAGTTATTTGGAATATATTGTATGTGTTTTTGTGTAGTATGTTATTATTATGATATACCGGATGTACAAAATTATGCTAGTCCGCCTCTGTTGTAGCGTGTCTACCTCCTATTGAAGAGATCGAGAGTTTGAATCTCGGTTAGGGTCAATTACTCGGATAAGGTTTTCTCCAGGAATGTCGGGTAACAAACTCTTGGACCCCGGGCTCATTTAAGCATCATTTTACCCAATTCATTTACTCATTATCTGATCTGATAGGTTAAAGGACGATGAAAATTATGCAAAATTGATTCCAAATGAAGAGAGCTTTGCAGACTACGTGCAGAAAATTTAAGGTACACATTTTATTTGTCATAGTAATATTTTATACGGTATTTTAATCAAAATCGTTGGAGATATTTATCAGAAAACAAAAATATAACTATAAAAGATCCATTTAAAGGGTAGTTTTGGGCAGGGGTATTTCTTAAAAATCTTGGTATCGTATCTTTGAAGATACTGAACGTAAATACCAAGTTTGGTATTCATCAGACATTAGGCTTTTGAGTTACGCTGTTCAGACACACACATAAACATACCTTTTTCTAAAAATTCCTTTTTAGGGTATCAGGGGTCTCAAAACATGTATTTACGGTAAAATCTCGACATAGCATTTTTGGTTTAATACAATACTTCCCCTCTTTACTGTAACTACTTGGTAGAGACAGTGTAATGTATCGACAATTGAAGCACGTTCACAAGGACATCATTTTAAATCTACTCTAATACTGTCAAGAAGAAAAAAGATTGGTGTAAATACAATGAATTATATGATAGATTGTTGCATAACTCGCGAAACCTGCTTCTTTTGTTGCCTTCACAATGTTTCAATTTAAGCAATTTAGAATAAAACACGGTGCAAATGTGACTACCGGTTACATTTCGGCCCGCTGCCACTCTCCCTTTAAACGGGAGTAGGTACCAACTCATTAATTTCAAATGCTTCTAGATGGATCCATGCGCTTTGCATATTACGTAGCGTCAGCTAATGATTGCATTTTCATCACGGCTGTTTTAAGGCAATGAACTCATGGTTCGGGTACAAAGACAGCCTTTGAGAGCTACGAATCCTGCTTAGAGGTTAACTGACGTCTCAAGATTAGTAAACACCAACCGGGGAGGAGTTATTTAGTGATCGTGAAATTGTATTCTTCCAAAACACTTGGATTGTTCAGTTAATACAGCATTAAATGAAGAAGTTTTTGTATTGCAGGAATTGTATTGTATTTCGACTGTTGGGGAGCCGAACTTGGAAGCATTTGCAACCGCACGCATGGTAAAAAATTTCCGGTAGCGTTCGCCCCAAAAATGCACTTTCCGGTGGCCTTTGCCAAAAATGTTTAAAAAAATATTAACTTTGTAATTTTTACTGTTTCTTTAAATATTATATATTTATGTTTGCCTCGGCTGCGTCAGTATTTATATTTTTTAAAGACATGAATGTGTTAGCAGGGAGCGGTGCGACTGAAGAATGTAGGCTTACACAGATTTTAATTTTACTTCACTGTTTTTATTAATGCTTGACACGATTTAAATAACACTTCCCTGATATAGAGAGAGAGCTATGAGATTTGTTTATTAATTACTTGCACTTTTTAACACGTAAACTATTGTTTTGTCTCACACTGAATACGTATTAAACTTCTCGAGGACACATCTCGCGTCCGATTAGTAACGCCGTCTACAAACAACTGACTTCTGAATTTGTAAAGTTTGCTCCATTTTAGTTTATGATTGGCTAATCCTAGTCCAATAGAATACCTTCATTTAACTAAAGCTTTTTCTGGTTGTTGATTGGCTATATTATAAACTGTCACAAAAATTACATTATTGCTGCTCCAAGAATGACTAGTAGCATTATTAAACCTTCTAATTCATTATTGCCTCAAGGTTACCTCATTGTTAGCAACTTTAAACCTATTATTCTCACAGCTCCTACATTATTAAATTACGTAATACATTCACATAACATTATTACACATGTATACAATAATATAACATATACAATGACTGTAATATACACCTTTTATATATTGTTACATACACTTATTGCTTTAAGGCGGGCTGTTATTGAATTTATATATTATATAATTTAACTAAAATCATTTAAGTGTTAAAAATACTGCCTCATAAACCTCAAAACAAACAGTCAAACTTTAAAGTTTATTCTGGTAAAGCTCTAACTCCAAATGTCTAAAGAAAAAATAAAAGCATACACAAATGCAATAAAATTATTGAAGTTGCAATCATTATTTGCTGTAGAGTCTTGTTATGCCACGGTATTTAGTGTAAAAAAGTGTACGGTATTCTTTCTTTTATACTGCAGCTACTGACATTTCAGTTTTGGATTTATTACACCTGCGTATCACGAATTATTGTGAAGCCTTTAGTAGCTATACGTAGTTAACAACCCCGGTGAACCATAGCAAACCTTTGTGCTGATTCCCTTGAGGTAACCTCTTGGGAGATTTCTCTAACTTTGTAAGGGTATAGGCATAGAGATTACAGTCACACGGGAAGATTTCAGACTGTTAATAAGGCTAGGTCTATTGCGTCTACTAATCTAAAGGTATAAAGCGAGAGATTATGAAGGGCGGTGAGATCTGATGGTGGCAGGCGGAGATTGAGCATTGCCGGACTCCCTTCCGCATGTGTAGGTTCGGGTAGAAGGTTCCGTGCCAGGGAATAAACAGTTCTCTCCTCAAAGCATCCTCATGCTTGCGCCGAACACCACCATCCATCACGCCGACTCTACAACTCTGAATGTTGAAATTAAATAAGAGGAAATAAAGGACTGAAAAATTAATGGCCAGGATAACTGGTCCAATGGAAATCAAACTGGAAAGCCCCCGAATGCGAACCTATGCCACTACTGCCTAAGATATCCCGCTCTGATGTATTTTTTAACCCCTTCAGCTGCCATGATGCAAGCACTCCGTACAACCAGCACTCTAGTGTTGTTACTAGAAGTACGTTGGGCCTTATATCTGAGCCCTTCCATAGGAGAGTTCTTCGAATTGGGTTGGTCTCGACGGGGCGTCTGGGAGGTGATGCCCATGCGCAGTTGTGAGATACTTTAGTGTCCTCCGATACCAACCTGGATAGCTGGGAGACGTGCGTGGTATATCCTCTTCCGTCCGTACAAAAGCGGCGGGGGGGGGGTTCCTTTTAAGCAATCAGAGAGGAGAGCCACTCGGTTAGCTCCTTTCCCTGGGCAGCGGAGGGGAGCTTCGACTACGGTTAGACCTTCGCATAAACTCTTTAACTACCGCACAAATGAAGGATTGCCTTTTCTCGCTTTAGAGGGCTACGCTGAACATTTTTATAAAATCAAACAAGGATTAGTATTAAAACATTTAAATGATTTATAGTTATTCAAAATATACCCCTTTCATCGAATGCAAAATGTATTGATGTTAAACCAGTCTTTAAAGTAATGATGTCGCTCTTTCTGAGGCACTTCAGAAACGAGGTTTTTATAATGTTCCGCTGCTTCTTCTGATGACGAAATGCTGATTCCACGCATTTACCTTTAATTTTTGGAAACAAAACAAATCATAAGGTGCTAGGTCAGGTTTGTATGGTGAAGGGTCCATGGTACTGATCCTTAGAGCCCCTAAATATTCAGCTGTTAGTTTTGTTAAATGCGACTATGCGTTGTCATGATGTAACACTATTTTTTCTCTTGTGTGTTTTTCACAGTTTATCAAAAAAATTCGGTATACAGACATTTTTGCAACAATCAACAGTAACGGTATCTTTGTCTTCTAATGTTGTAGTAGCAATATGACCCATTTTAGAAAAAATCTGAAGTATATCAATGGATTGTTATACATTACACTTTTGAGGTGACCCCATACAGAAACAGCCAAAGGATTGAGATCAAGTAATCGTGGAGGCCAGGTACAGGCCCTACTCCACCTATCCATCTTGGACGACATCTCCACGTTAGATGTCTTCTTACAGTAGCAGCAAATGTGGCGGTGCTCCCACATACATGTACCATATACTCCGACATTGCTCAAGGGGAACAACCGCCTCAAGCAATTAAAAGCCAGTGACTGCTCATAACCACACATCCGCAATAATAAATCTTGCACACGGTTTGTTTGCGGACCATTGTTTACTGGAACTTTTGCTTCTATTATGGTATGCTTTCAACCGTTTCAGTTTGTGCTGATACATCCTGTGTAAAACATATTCTTCCATTGAGTACTGCGTTTGATGTCTCATGAAATAAAATTAAAAATAAATATGTATTTGTCTCTCCCAAATTTTGACTATTTTGAGAATTCCGAGTTATCTCTATATCTCTCTCTCGCTTTCTAATACTACATTTCTCATTCGATCCAGTCGCTATTTATCTTAAACCCCGTGCTCTTCGATCACTATTTTGTCTAATACCTGTGATGGGTTTTCCCAGCTACCTGTGTGGTCTAGTTGCTTATTACCTTTCTCCGTTAGCTTCTTTCCTGTACAAATTTTATCCTTTTACAATATTCAGTTCTGCATGCATGCATGCATACATATATAATATTCTTATGCAGTGCTTTTCCTTCACGCTGTGGTCATCGCACGGCTGCTTGCACGCCGGTCCCCTCAGCTAGGACTCTCGTCCGAACGCTATAATTATCGCAACCGCTTCATCTTCACATAGTTACAATTACAACTTCATTCTACGTAATTTTTAATAATTCGAGTCTTCTAAATTCGAATCTGAAGTAAAAAAATTCCACATCACGTACTGTTTTCTTTAGCAATCACATTCAATATTGTCGGAACCTCCTTTATTCCACTCCATTAGACCACACGACTGAGATCTAAAGTAACCCATTACACATTTCCCTAACACGAGGTCCGACGGGGGCAAGCTAACAAAGTACTGAAAATACCTAAAAAGCACCAAAATGTTATTAATTCATCATGGCCTACGAAGGAACGGAACACCTACGTAAATAATTCACATAGTATAGAGTTAGATTTCAAATATATTATACCAGATAAAGAAGATACAGTTTACCTTCCCGTTCGGCGAAGCGTCATCCTAACACACTTGCATGCTCTGTTCACTGGCAAGAAGAGGACGCAAGCTTCCTGCTACCACAAGATAAAACCAGTTTAACCCCTCCTCTTCTACTACGGCAATACCTGCTTACAATGCCAACCTAAGCGTTAACCATACAATGTTACTATAACCACATTCTTACAGTGCTACCAACATCATAAGCCAGAATATTTTACTTAAAAGTTTTATATTTTTTCATAGTTGTAGTTCCAGAGTCAAACGTTTACTACACCAATCCTTCAAAACTGTCCATTTTACTGAAAAGTCAGAGAGTTTAAAAAACTAAAAAAAAGTATTACATGTAAATAACTTAAAATTATTTTAAAAACTTGCAATTTTAGATGTTTATCTGGAAGACTTTCTTTTCTGTCTGGACCCGGAACACTCAGAGACAAGAAACCAACAATCAGCAAGCATGTTAGGAGAACATTTTTCTGCATATCGCCTTTCCGTTTGGGATATTTGCTGGTGAAACTTTTATCCATGCTCGTCGCTGACCATTCTCATGTTCGGTGGAAAGAAGTTAAGACGGGAGTGCAGTAAATGAACTTTAAGGGTTATATTACAGCCCATTACCTCATATGCCCTTAACAAATTTTTCAGAACTTCGATGTAGTTATCTGCTATGTAATTCCCCTGGAATTGTGAACATACATCTTTGAACGCAACCACACCGGCGAGTGTTTCCTTGAACATTGGATCCTGTAAACCCTCTTTTTATTTTCCTCCATTCAACCTGGAAAATTTCTCTCTTAAGTCTGAAAGCTAAGTTTACCAGTTTTTTTCATTGCATTAACGAAATTCTTCATTAAACCCAGCTTTATATGGAGCAGTGGTATTAACATTTTCTGAGAGTCTACGAATGAATGAGATTACGTTTTTCTCGCCCACTTTGTCTCAAAAGCTGCTCCTTCACTCTGTTATGGTTAACTTGTCACGAGAGTTCCACACACACAAGAAACAACAATATTTCATCCCAGTTGCATTCCAGTTAATACACCAATTACTTTTAGGTCTCCATATATTTGCCATTCGTGATCGCTATAACTTACTACTTTTAGGAGGATAACCATGTTTTCACACATTTCTTTCATATTTACGGCATAAGCCATTGGTACTGAAGGGTAAATACTACTATTGTGTAGTATTATACACTACGTGATCAAAAGTATCCGGGCACCTGGTTGAAAATGACGTACAAGTTCAAGCGCCCTCCATCGGTAATGCTGGAAGTCAACATGGTCATAAATCCATCCTCTGCTCATGTTAAATGTGCTATAGTGCAATAAAATTCCAGGAAGAGGGGAGTTTAGATGAAAATATATACGATTCTTTTCATCAAATTAACAGCGTGTACCAAAATAATTAACAAAAGGGAAAAAATCTTTGTAGAATGGTTGTAAAGTTTTCCAATTAATTAAATGCTACTCAAGCATTATATTGATGGCAGAAAAAAATCCGATGTGATACATTCACCCGACTTTCTCCACCCTCTATCTTTATTAGTGGGTGTACAAACTACCTTACTAAAGCTTATTTTTCTATCTCTTAGTTTTAAACCAAATAAACCTCTGCAAAAGTAACTACATTACACATTTCGTTAAAAGCACAGCGATAGTCAAATGTTTAAGAACCGAACGCCATATGCTGGCCTTAAATTTCCATACTGCCTTCATGCAATCGCGAGAAACAACCGAAAATCGATGAAACTTAAAAATAGTGATAAGTATTGAATAATTCGAACCTTTAATAGCGGATATCTCAGAAATAGTTTATGCCACAAAAAAATTATTTTAAGTAAATTGTGCGTTTTAAACAAATCTGCATCCTTGTGTGGTATGTTTTCGTCTATCGATTAACATTTACAAGTTATACGAGATTATTCAAAATTCTTTTCGAATGAAGAGGACTTCCTAGGCTATTCCCAGAAAATTCAAAATATGCATTTTATTTGTCATGTAAGTATCTTTTATATGTGGTATTTTAATCAGAATCATTAGACCCATTTTTTAGAAAATCAAAATTTTCGAAATATGTTCCATGTAAGGGGTAGGTGGTTTGGGGAATTTTATTGAAAATCTTTGTGTCGAGTTCTTCGAAGATAATAAACTTAAATACAAATTTGGTATTTATCCCACTTTTTGTTTTTGAGTTATCCTGTTCACAGACAGACACGCAGACTAACAAGGACATGTTTTCAAAAATGCTTTATTTGGATCCAGGGTGCCTCAAAATATGTGTTTCCGGTGAAATCTCGGTATCAATTTTTGGATGGAATGCAATACCTCCCCTACTTACTATATGTAGTATAGAAAGTAAAAAAACTGAGACTATTTGTATACATAAATCAACTGTACTACAATTTTCTATCTATCTCTTGTGGTTTACCAGTAATACAAACTTAATAAATTTAATTCAGTATAAAGAAGACTTCATGAGTTATTTATAGAGAATTCAAATTACACATTTTATTTATCATAGAAACAACTTAAGCATATGCCATTTTAATCAAAATCGTTATGGGCATTTTTGAGAAAATGGAAAAATAACGAATCTTTTTCCCACTAAAGTGTAGTTGGGGAGGAAGTCTCCTTAAATATTTATACACCTTAAGGATATTCCGACTGAAATAAAAACTTTGTTGTTTATTCAACTTTTTAGTTCTGAGTCATGCAGAGTTTTTACTGACTTTTACAATAAAGTTTACTAAAGCTTTGTTTTTCAAATACTATAGTAAACATGATTTTTGTAAAGCTGTTAAACATGTAATTTTTGCATAAGTAGAAAACAAGCTTGCCGTTTCATTAACATGGCATCTGTAAATCCAGCCAGGATTCCAGGATGAAGAGAGAGGTAGCTGCCGAGAGCGACTGAAATCAAGCATTTACTTTGATACATTAATGCATATAAATAAGCTTTAGTACCTACGTTATTTTCACAGCACTGCAAGTTGAAAGTACAGTGTGTACACATAAAATAATCCAGTCAATCCGATTTTTGCACTCATTCCCTCTACAAACACGCGTTGCTTTTAAAAGCTAGTGTTTTATATTGTAGACCATTTGTTTTCATTCCCCGGGTACATGAGGCTATCGACATTGATTAAGCCTCTAATCCACTCCTAGCCTGTCATGCCAAAGCGTTGCAGTTGTGCGTTCAAACGGAAGCATATATACACACACGTCCGAGATTCGCCCAGCGAGTGTCATTCCTGTCTAATCGTGTGCAAGTGAATAAACTCATTAAACCAGCTAAATTCAGCTGCTTACTACAGCATTGCAAGTGAAATCAATTTTTGGAGGCAATCGTTTTCGTAAAACGAAAATAAACAGTTTGCGACAGAAACGATAAACATTTATTTAAAATGTACTCTTACATTGGGAACGCATGGATTCCACAGCTGAAAATACACACACATTTTATAGAATAGATTTGACTAAAATCATTACACTTAAACTGTAATTTGGAATCAACTCTGTAAGAGGGGTTCAACATTCAATTTTGCAGGGAGTTAAATACATTGTTTTAAAAAATCTCATATCCCTTGGTACAAAAGAAAAATGCTACTTCTTACTTAGTATGAATGAAAAAATAAACTTTATTATTTGTACATCTTTTATCCACAATCCTTTTCACAATATTCCACTTGTAAACTAACTTAGCCTATGTACAAATTTTCTGGCCGACTATGCTCTGCCTATACTGTTCATTTTGCCTGGCACCCTGGCCTTATGGCTCAGTTGATCAGCCCTTGCTATCTTTATTCACCTATGGTCCATCCCCTCCCTTCTCCATTTGTCCTTCTACCTTTATTATCTACCTTATTTATCTAATCCATTTCTCCTTTACTTTCTTTAAAAACTCCCCCATATTCTTATTTTTCTTTTCTTGTTAACATTTTAATTGCTACTCTTTTTCCATCCTTTTTTTCCATTTTTCCTCTCATACTTTTTGTCTCTATTCTGCTAATTCTTTGTATTCTGTCATATAATACTCTGTGCTTTCACTACCTCCGCATAGTTCATAAATTTCATTCTTTCTGCCTCTTAGCCTTCTCAGGTACATTGATCCTGTTCTTATCCATGCAAACGCTTTTTTCAGCTCTATTACAATAATCCACATACCCTTCTCTTCCCCATTTCCTTTTTACTAATCTATAAAACTCTAGTGATTTTTTTTCTCTAAGCTTACCCAAATCTCTTGTCTTTCTATGTCCTGCACTCTGTGTCTTACTGTTATTCAGAAGCCGTTGCTATCTCTTTCTCCTGCTCTCCAAATATCTCCCATTCCTATCTTCTCCATAAGAAGATACCCCTTCCACCAGCTATTTTTATTTTTCTTACTCTTTTGTTGTTCCATACATATCTTTAAAATTTCCCCTTCATCATTTTCCAGGCATCTAAACCAAAAGTTCAATGTCCTTTCCAGTATCACTCCCTTTCTTCTTGTTCTTTCTAATTCCACTAACGCTACTTCCCCTGGTACTGATCTTGGTAACGCCAATAGCTCTTTACAGAACGTTCTACAACTCTGGCCTATTTTTCTGCTTAATTCAGATCCCTTCCAAATTGAACTGCATATAGCATTCTTTCTACCTATTTAGTTGACATTTCTAATTTGTATTTGGACATCCTTATTCCTGCCATTGCCGCCTTTCCTTTAGCCAGCCCATAACCTTCCTGCTATGCGCCGCCCATTCACCATTACTGCTTATCCTCATTCCCAAATAATCAAACTCCTTGAGAACTACTAACTTTAAACCCCCATCTGCAATTTCTCTTCCTTTTTTAATTTATTTCCTCTTTTAAATAACACAGATTTTCATTTATTTATGTTTACTTTAATTCCCCATTCTTCGCAGAAGATTCCATTGTATTCCATTGATTACTTTCTGTATTATTAGTAAGAAAGATCATTTACCACATTTTTATCAGTTCCGGAGTCTTGAATGCAAGCTCACACACCTATAAACAATAACTGAAGGCGGAAAATTGGAGAGATCTAGCAAACCATCAGCTGCTCCTTTCTCTTTACAACCAACAGGAACTCTTCGGTTACTCTTTAGAGAATGTATAATTGAAAATGCTCTTATCTAAAGGTTTCAGTAAACTAAACTTTGTTTCGATATCTCATAGTTGTGAACTTATTTATTTTTATAAATGAACCGCCATATCCCAATGTTCCACAAGATGAATTTTAAAAGCAATCTTTCTTTTAAATAAACTTTCATTTATCTGGCCTAGCATACACAACAAACACATTTTTGTGCTAGCTTAAACTCAGAAGAAAATAGTTCACCAAAGTTCCTCCCAACAGCAAAAATATACACCACAATTTTATTCGTTTGACTTCCGAATGTATGAATATGGCAAATCTCATAAGAATCCTAGAAAATGCCACTGAAAGCAGAGAAGTGCTGAGAAAGGAATATTTCAAAAACTCAAATTTTAGAATGAATGTAATAGTGATTCCAGATAAATTACCCTAGTGCACGTGAAGGTAGAGGCTCACAGTTTCAGAAGTGAAAAATGAATTTTAAACTACAGGCTTTGAATATTTTTCGACAATTAGCTCATTATATGAATTTTCGGAATATTTTAAACAAATTTCGTGGTACGTTTCCTTAACACAACAGTTCACGTGGTTTTTCACCACATTTTGTCCTTTCAAAGATATATTGCAAGTATGGTATTCCAAATAGTTTACCGCTTACTTTAAATCAGCAAAATCTTAAATAAGGGTAATAGTAATAATAATAGTAGTAATAATAATAATAATAATAATAATAATAATGTTACTTTTATTCGACACTAAGATAATAGTGAGTAATTTTGCTTGTGATATTTTAACCATTTACATTTACATTTATAAGTACGCTTTATTGTTATATGATCATTTTGTTTATCTTTTAGTATGGAGTATTAGCATGTTTAAATGCATGCTAAGATTCATGGAGCCTTGATGCCAAGAATAATAGCAACTCTTGCAAGGCATCGCATAAGTTATCTCGCGTTCAACCATTCAACTCTCTAGAAGTTATTTATGTACTAAGGTTAATATAATGATTATACCCTTAGATTGGAAATACAAGAGACTCTTGCCCAAGGGTATTAACTTGTCGGAGGACATAAACATTAATGGTTCCGTTATAGCTACATACTGGTGGGCCAGTTTGCTACTGAATAAGTATATAATTTAGAGAAGTACTTTAAATTAAAAATTCCAATTTAGACAATATTTTATATCATAACATGCTGTGAATGCTAGAGTGATTGTAGTGTCAATTAATATTATTGTATGTACAGGATTTTAGATGTTTGTTAGCCAAAAGTATTCTTAGGAAATAAGTTTGCATGGCCTAACTGAAACTGACAATAGAAGTGGGTAACAATAAACCGAGGGGGTGAGTTGTTTATCACTAAGAAGAGATAAACAAAATGACGTCAGGGTAGCGTGCCCTTTTTAGAAATGGAGGGAATATCTTCCCTAGAGCATATATGTTAGTAGTAGTGATTGGCTGACCAAAACAGACGCTAAAGTGGGCGCGATTTGGTAACCAATAGGAGCTATATTGTAATGTTTAGGCAATTCGAGGTGAAGGAGTATATATTCTCGAGCCATAAGCAAGTGTCGCACAGTTCTGAAGAATCTCTCACGAGGTGCACGTCGCAGAGTTTGTTACAAAAATGTAAAGTACGCGAAGTAATTGGTGCGTGGCAACTAAAACGACTGTAGTTACATTCGTAAATATCACAATTTCAGTCAGGCGTGTATAAAGATTAAACATTTCAATTATTAATTAAATGTGACGGCAATAAAAGTCTAGATTCAATTTTTTTATCAGTGTTATCTTTTAGTAACAACTCCTTTCTGTTTACACGCCCTGCTTTGAGACACGTGCCCGATTGAGTTACAATAGCTAGCCGGAGGACAAAGAACCCAAATTTAAAAAATAATTAAGCAATAAGCGCCCAACAAATAAGATAACACGAGCCATTGAGAACTGCGACACATTCTTAGGTTTCAGTTTTTCTCTATAAATCAGTATCAAGGGACTCTGTACTAAATAAACAAAGATCATTTCTCAAAAAATCTTATTTTTATACTCACATAGCTTTCTCAATCCACTCTTCAACAAAATCTAAAAATAACGAAAAAATTTCCATGCAAAGGGTAGTTTGGTGTAGGATTTTCTTTAAAATCGTGTGACATCCTTGGAAAAAGTTGAATTTAAATACCAAGTTGGTGTTTAACCGACGTTTTGCTATTTGGTTGTTCAAAGACAGCAGGCAGACAGACAGGCAGACAGACATTTTCCTAAAATTGCTATTTTTATTCAAGAACCTCAAAACGTGTATTTGCACTGAAATTTCGGTATTAGATTTTTGGATGGAATACAATACCTCCTCTAGCTAAGTAGAGGAGATCGTAAAAATGAACCCATGGAACACAGTCATGGTTTCTACAATATTTTCATAAGAAGAAACAACCAGTGTTGCTTACTGCTATATTCGTTTAAATATTTTAAAAGTTTTATAAAATTTAAATAATAACCATAGGGTAGTTCCAAGTGCATCTATCCTTATTTCGATTATATCTATATATTACAGATGACTTATCTTGTTACAATTAGGACTATATAAACAGTGAAGTGTCAATTACTAAAACAATAATGAGTCGAAATGATATTAAAAGCCTTCACTTACATCATGATGGTCAAAGGATGGACGATCGTTTCGAGTCTATCAAGTCCTCATCATCAGCGGTTGATAGCCTGGAAACGATCGTCCATCCTTTGAACATCATGATGTAAGTGAAGGCTTTTAATATCATTTCTACTCATTATTTTTTAACAATTACAGATGATATTTATTTACTAATTATTTTTTATCAATTACAGATGATTTTTTTATAATTACAACTAAGCATCAACTTATCTCGCAATATTTCGTTCTCAATTAATTTCACTGTTATACTGTTATGCTTAAGTATAAAGTTTAGCTCTTTTCAATCGTTGTACTTAACACTTGTTTAGCACTCTCAACATTTCTATGTTTTAATGGTATAGGACTGTTTCCAATGATCCTTTGCAGTCATTTTTATGTCTTCTCTATGTCAATCTTGAGGTCTCTATGTATGTGGTCATTGCGCACCTACCATGGTGCATTAACTATTGTTCTTAAAACTTTATTTTGAAAAGTTTATTTACAGGATGTATCTTTATTGGTGTCATATATTTGGGGGACGTGTTCCTTACATCAAAACAGGAAAAAAACGTTCATATGAACATGCGTCTGAAAATCATTTATTTCAGAGTTACAACACAAAATCGAAAGTTACAAAAAGTGCTCGAAGTGGCTTCCTCTTGTTTCGATGTATTCAGTAAGCCTGCGTTCCATACTCTGGCGTACTCTGTTGAAAATTCCTGGTGTGTTTCGTATTTGGTCAAATCCAGTTTGGATATGTCCTCTCAACATCAGGTACAGGTGTCGCATAAACCAAGGACTTCAAATGTCCCCAGACGAAGAAATCCATTGGATTCAGATCAGGCGATCGAGCAGGCCATGCATTAGGTCCCCCTCGTCCAATCCATCTTTGCGGAAATCGATCATTGAAAAATTACGAACTATCATACTATATCAGCTGGAGCACCATCGTGTAAAAACCACATTCGTTGGATGATGTCCAGAGGCATATTATCAGTTAAGTGATGCAACTCATTTCTGAGAAACTGGAGATAGGTTTGTCCATTCAGGTGCGGATGGGAAGAAGTAGGAACCAATAAGGTGATCATGAATGCTCCACCCCAAGCGTTGAGAGAGAACCTCTGTTGATGGTTGTCCTGTCGTACTTCATTAGGATTTTCAAATGCCCAGTTATGAGTGTTATGAAAATTGAAGATACCTTCGCGGGTAAAACCAGCCTCATCCGTGAATAAGGTACAGGCTAGGAAATTGATGAACACAGCGCACTGCTGTAACATGCGTTGACAGAAACATCTTCTTGGCTCAAAGTCCGCCTCATTGAATCCTTGCACACGTTGAAGGTGATACGGGTACAGAAGATTTTCATGCAGAATTCTCCAGATAGTTATGTGACTAACTCTTTCCCTTGCAGCCATACGTCTTGTGCTTTGTGATGGGTCTGCATCCACAGCACAAAGAACTCGTTCTTCAAGCTCAATGCCTAGTAACGCTCTTGGTCTCCCAATATCCCTAGTACTCCTCTCAAATGCGCCATTCTCTCTCAAGCGTTGGTGAGTTTGTGTGAAATGTTCTTGCACACGGTAACGACCTGTCAGGGTACCATTCTGCATAAAGTTCACGTACTCGTGGAGCATTGCCGTCTGCACGACCATACGCGTAGTGCATATCCGTCTGTTCACTCATGGAATACATCTTCTTTGACCTATAACAACGAAACCGTTGATTTTTAGACCCATGTACATATGAACTGTTTTTTTACTGTTTTGATGTCAGGAACACGTCCCCCAAATATATGACACCAATAAAGATATATCCTGTATGTTTGATATTGGTCAGTTTTTACAGTCTCAGAGCTGTATTCCATAAATCCAAAGTGGTTTCAGCACCTTCTTATATATCAGTAACTTGTTATGCACACTGTCGTGCATAAAAAGGGGCCCCATTTCCCTTGATCGTCATAGTGTTTTTCTCTCCGTAAGGTTTCCACTTTCAGCTAACCAACTTTTGATTCCGCCTGGTCAGTATCATTTTTCTATATAACTGGCCTGAAAAATAATTCATGAGCACAAAAGCCACCAATGAGCGATGTTTATAATCTATGTAGAATGAAACAGAGATTCCATGAAAGAGTTTCGCTACGATTGGCACAGAAGAAAAGACTAAACCAATTGCAAATAATTCGGCCTTCTAGAGGAAGGGGTGAAGAATCATTTCATGTCTGGTTAAAGTGAACGACAGCTATGACATTTATACATATAAGATCTTTCATCAGGTACATGGAGACGAAGGTTGAGTTATTGCTGCTACTAAACGGCAATAAGAAAACCGGCATTAAGAAAACAGTAATGTAGCATGAAAATATAAGATTTAAGTTCTAATGTTACACTTCGACAGTTCGGACATACCTACTTTTGGGGAGGTAAAGTACTCTACCAATCCAGTGGCTAGAATTATCCTCGAAAAACAGAGGTGGTCATGCTAGTAGGGTGTTGGGCTAGATTTTGTCAGCGGAACGGAGCTCCAACATAAATAGCTCCGTTCCGCTATGGCCAACATTCCATGCACGCCAGTATGCATTCAAGTTCTGAATTTCTCCCAATGAGATTTGTAATTTTAATGTTTAACTTTTAGTTTCAACATGCTTTTTCCTTGAACTTCGAATCTAAGGTCATACCTAAATATTTTACTGTTTGTGCTTGTGGTATTGTTTGATCATTTATTTTCATTGAGAGTTTCTTTATTTTCTTATTCGTAAAAGGACAAAGCTACATTTCAGTAGAAAATTTAAATGGCCTTGTTTCCTTACGGGTCAATTCTTTTTTTACACACGAGCAATATGTAGTAAAAAGCATGCTGGTACATGTTCTGTTTTGCAATCGGACTTGTGTTTCAAGTCTCTGCTGAATGAAGTGGGCTTTGAAGTTTACTCCAGATTCCAGTATCGTATGCCAGGCATTTGTGTTCAGTGCTAAGCAAGGCGAGTGCGGTGCTTTAAAGCTATTGTCAAGTTGGGAAGTATGATAACCTTGTGCTCTAAATTATAGTTCCGCAACTCTTTCACTTCAAATATCTGCACTTTTGGGCAATACCTTATTACTAACACAGAGTAAAAATATACCGCACCTGAGCTAACTGCTTAGCAATATATGTTCACATAATGGTTAACTTCAAAACAGGCGCTTTCCAATAATCGAAATTAAGGTTAATCATTTTACTGTTCCCATTTTCCAGATTTACAGCGAATATTCCGTTGGGTCTAATTATTAGATTGGACATTTACTTGAGGATATGCTTACATAGATCTTCGATATGATTTTTCACATATTTTTCTTTTCATAATACGTGTGCATCAAAAGTGTATCTACAAGGTAATTCACATGATTTTAACTTTCAAATAACATTTGAATCTATTTGTAATAATTTTTAAATTTTTTCAATAACAGCAGAAATTGCCGGAAGCTCTTTTGTATACGAGTAAATATAAATGAGACTTGAGGCAGTATTTTTAATACTTAAATAATTTCAGTGTGATTATATAATATATAAATTCAATAACTGTCCGCCTTAAAGAAATATGTGTATGTGTATATAAAAAGTGTATATTACAATCAGTGTATATGTTTATATTATTGTATCCATGTGTATTAATGTTATGTGAATCCATTATGTAATTTAGTAATGCAGGAGCTGTGAGAATAATACGTTAAAAGTTGCTAACAATGAGGTAACAATGAGGTAACCTTGAGGCAATAATGAATTTAAGAATGTTTAATAATGCTACTAGTCATTATTGGAACAACAATAATGTAAATTTTGAGACAGTTTAAAAATAGCCAATCAACAACCAGAAAAACTTTAGTTAAATGAAGGTATTCTATTTGAATAGGATTAGCCAATCAGAAACTGAAAAGGAGAAACAGTTACAAATTCAAGTCACTTGCTTCTAGACAGCGTTCATAACTGGAACGTGTTGGTTGCAGACAGCGTTACTAACCAGACGCAAAAAGTGTGCTTAAGAAATTTAATACGTATTCGTGTGAGACAAAAAATAAGTTTACATGTTAAAAAGTGTAACTAATTAATAAAAAGAATCTCACAGCTGTCTATATCAGTGAAGCGTTATTTAAATCGTATCACGCATTAATAAAAGGAGTGAAGTAAAATTATAATCTGTGTAAGCCCACATTCTTAGTCGCACCACAATCCTGCTAAGAGAAACGTGTCTGTAACAATAACACCTACGCAGCCGAGGCAAACAAATATATAGTATTTAAAGAAAAAGTCAAATGACAAAATTAATATTTTTTTTAAATTTGGGGCAAGGCCACCTGAAAGTACATTTGGGCGAAGGCTACCGGAAACTGTTTACCATACGTGCGGTTGCAACTACTTCAAGTGTTCGGCTCCCCAACAGTGAACTATAATACAACAAAATACCTTAATCAAATTTGGCTCCCAAAGCGTGGTGCAAACTCCTACGACATATACAACTTCTTCAAATTAGCGCCCAATGTGGGGTTTAATAAAACTACTTCTCAAATTGGAGCCCAGCTGCGTGGAGTCAAAGAGATAAGAATTGGCGACAACAACAACTGAAAACAAGAGTCAACGAACATCAGTGAACTTCAGAAAGCTCCAGAGAAGAACAGAGAACTACAGAAAACAACAGAGAACATCATTGAACTTCAGAATCATCAACAGCATCCAAGGACAGCAACAATTATTTCAGGAGTACGGGGCACGCAGTTAACAATTCAACAAGAATCTACGAGGGATCACCGGAATAAAAAGGTTTACTAACAGCCAGAACGAAAGGTCAGAAAATTCCAGTATTATATGTATAACAATTATCAAGTTAGTCAACAAAATACATTGTTATTAAGATAATTTCATGCTGTTAAGAAGCGGTAAATTAAAATTGAGCAATTCTAAACCAAGAATAGCAAAAGAAAATATACAAAATAAAATGGAAACAGAAAACAATGAAAATATGGAAGTAGGAGAGGATAGGTCAGCCATTACAGATTGTGATGTAAATTTACAATCAGAGCTAGAGGAAACAAATATGCTAGATGCAGCAGAACAATCATTTTTAAATTCACAGGTAGGCATAGAAAAAGATAACAGTGGTATGCAAGGTCAATCCCCTTTACATATGTTAGTGCAGGGAACAACAAAAGAAAGAAACCCTCACACATCTAGCCAACAAGAGCAAGAAAGCTTATCACAACAAAATATTATGTGGCTTCTAAAAGCAATAACTGAAAAGATAACAAACTAATACAGAGCTGAGAGTATAATTAAGTAAATAATTCAATAATAATCTAACGGAAAATAATAAGATAACTGATAAGTTAACTGAAACTAGTGCAGAGCTATCTAGTATAAAAAATGATCTAGCTAAGCAAATAGAAAATTGTATGAAAGAAAGCAAAGCTGAAAGCAAGAGGTTGGAAATAAAACTAGAACAATCTTCAAAAGCACTTCAAAAATATATAGATTTAAAAGTAAACAAAGGTTGTAAGCAGCTAGAACAGAAATTGTCAAGTCATATTGACAAAAATGTAACTGAAATGGAGTTCAAACTTATTAATCCTAAACAGGGTTTTTGTAATAGGTTAGATAAGCAGGGTGAAGAATTGAAAACAATGTTAGAAAATACAAATGCAGATCTTGTATAAGTACAAATAGATTTAACAGGGGAAATAAATAAAATGCATGAAATGGCAAAAACAGATGCAGATGCAATTAAAGAAGCACACAACAATGATAGATGAAATTAATGATAAAGTACAAGAAAGTACTAAAGAAATTGATAAACTCAGAAATAGTTTTGAAAATTTAAGTACCAGTGTACCAAAGGTAAATGCAAATTTAACTAATTCTGTAAATGCTAATCAAATGCATGAAAGAAGCATATCACCTTCCTTAACTAATAATACAAGAGACGCTACTGCTTTTTCCATAGCATCAGCCTCTCAAACACAAAACAATAATGATGACACACATGTACATGTACCAAATCAGATGTCAAACTATTATTCTGTGCTTAATGAATTACCTTTACCTTATTTTAATGCTTCCTCAAGTCCAGTACAATTTATACATGATCTAGTAGAATATTTTAAATTGAAAAATGTGCCTGAAGCATTAAAGATGATACTTGTTAGAAAATGCTTGGACAACAAAACCTTAGAATGGTTACATATGCTAGCAGACAGCGAAATGAATTTTGAAACTTTTAGACTTTTATTCATGAATAAGTTTTGGAATACCACTGTGCAGCATAACATTGTGGAAAGCCTAACTTATTCACAGTATAGTAGAGATGACAACTTATCAATGACAGATTATCTTATAAAATACGCAGGATATGTCAGATATTTAACTCCAACCATGCATGAGGAAGATTTTATTAATTTAATTACCAGACACTACCCTCTACACATACAAAACTACATTCTTACTGCGAGACCTAAAACTATTTACGAGATGAAATAGCTAATATCAGTATTAGAACAACAAGGAAATAGTAATGGGAACGAAATTTATAGTCCACACAGACGAGATAGACAAATCAGACGTGATAGGCGTAATGATCTGTCTTACAATACACGCTATCACCAGGAAAATAGGAGAAATGATGAATTTCAGGGCCAAAACAGATTCAATTACAATACACAAAATATCAAGAGATTCAAGCCAACAAGGGAGACAAGGACACATCAATTATGTAAGAATGGAAAGGATGAATCAGCAGAGTTCTACTTCACCTAGAGGTAATAATCGATTTCAACATAGAGGAAGTGTGCAAAACAGGGGAAACTTCCACAACTATAACCATACAGACAGTACAAATACAGAAATGTATACACGTGGAGGACATAGCAAATACAGTGGGAGAACAAAGCTAGAGGGCGTGGCTCATACGCAAATGTAAATGATAATGAAATAAATATGTGGCACAAGAGAAAAAGAAAATAAATGTAAACAGTCTGAAGCACAAGAAGAAAAAGAAAATAAAGTATCTGGAAAATAAAAGGGGAAAGCAATGTGATTTAAAAATGTATAAGAATATCTTTACTAAATATAACAAATTGTCAAAATAACCAAAGAGAGTTTAGATAAAAAGATGTAATAGAAGAAAAACCATTGTTAGTAAGAAAAACATAATAAATCTGAATACCAACTGCATTTATATTGCATAAGGTATAGATTGTTAGACATTGTAAAAAGTAATAAAAATGTTTAAGAAATAAGTTGCAAAGAAAGGTTAACAAGTGTTAATATCACTAATTAAATGTTAAATCTATGGCAAATAAAATGCTTAATAGTGGCTATGTTAGTCAATAAACAAACTTCACTCAGGTCATTGAACACCAGATCATTGACCTCTCACCAGGTCATAGACCTCAAAGTGTCGAACAAGTGCAAAAACAAAATGAAGTATTCTGCTATATACGAGTGTAGTGAAAAACCAGTGAGTGTTAAATAAAAGTGACAGTGAAAAATAGGAAGTGCAATAATAAAAAAAAAAGTTGGGGTTTCTTTCTTTCGGGAGACTTTCAGAAAATATTTAAAAAAAAGAACAATTTTTAAATATTTTTAAAAGGGGGCAATTTGAGGCAGTATTTTTAACACTTAAATAATTTCAGTCTAATTATATAAATATAAATTCAATAACAGCCGGCCTTTAAGCAATATGTGTATGTAAAAATATATAAAATGTGTATATTACAGTCAGTGTATATGTTTATATTATTGTATCCATGTGTAATAATGTTATTTGAATGCATTATGTAATTAAATAATGTAGAAGCTGTGAGAGTAATAGGTTAAAAGTTGCTAACAATGAGGTAACAATGAGGTAACCTTGAGGCAATAATGAATTTAAGAATGTTTAATAATGCTACTAGTCATTATTGGAACAACAATAATGTAAATTTTGAGACAGTTTAAAAATAGCCAATCAACAACCAGAAAAAGCTTTAGTTAAATGAAGGTATTCTATTTGAATAGGATTAGCCAATCAGAAACTGAAAAGGAGAAACAGTTACAAATTCAAGTCACTTGCTTCTAGACAGCGTTCATAACTGGAACGTGTTGGTTGCAGACAGCGTTACTAACCAGACGCAAAAAGTGTGCTTAAGAAATTTAATACGTATTCCTGTGGGACAAAAAATAAGTTTACATGTTAAAAAGTGTAATTAATTAATAAAACAAATCTCACAGCTCTATATATCGGTGATGTGTTATTTAAATTGTATCAAACATTAATAAAAGGAGTGAAGTAAAATTATAATCTGTGTAAGCCTACATTCTTAGTCGCACCGCAATCCTGCTAAGAGAAACGTGTCTGTGACAATAATACTGACGCAGCCAAGGCAAACAAATATATAGTATTTAAAGAAAAAGTCAAATGACAAAGTTAATAATTTTTTTTAATCTTGGGGCAAAGGCCAACTGAAAGTACATTTGGGGCGAAGGCTACCGGAAACTGTTTACCATACGTGCGGTTGCAACTACTTCAAGTGTTCGGCCCCCCAACAGTTGAACTATGATATAACAAAATACCTTCATCAAATTTGGCTCCCAAAGCGTGGTGCAAACACCTACAACAAATACAACTTCTTCAGACTTGTAATTATAACTATTCCACGCTAGACGTGGGTAGGCAGTAGTTTGGAAACTTGAATCAGATTCGAAAAACGCATTGCCACCGTCGAGATTCCAACCTCGAATCTTTGTCTCTCCCTGCCGAGACACCGTTTGAGTAACCGTCGTGAGATATCCTTCGCACACCAGATTTTCTCATCACGATGTCATACGAATATTTCGCCATGGTAGCTCAAACGATAAGAACATTGACACAGAGAGAGCGGTTCGACTTTAGGCCTTGACGTGACTTTTTTCAAAGATGGTTCATCTTTTCAAACACGTGGCTGTCATATTCGTGCACAGTAAAAGGCCGGTGTCATAGGCCGCGCTTTGAATCCGCAACCTTTGAAAGAGAAAACAGCCAAACTAATGCACTCAGTAGTTAAAAAGTTATGCACGGAAAACAGAGAATTTGTGCACTTATAATTTCCATTATTAATCTTGCAGTTTTATTTTTAAATATTTTTGCTAAATATGACAACTTATTTAAAAATATGTTAATTCCTTTGCGTAGGGACGTACTGCTTTATTGAGTAATTTCAGCCAATTCTGCATATATTGTCGTAATTAAATCAAAAGTTGGTTTGAAATTAACATGTAAAAAAGAAATATTTAACTTTTTGTTTTAAATTTGAAGGTATACGTAAGCATTTAATTTATTCTCTTTTTTATCACAAAATACTAAATTTCAAATTACCTTTTTAAATAATGATAGAGAATAAGTAAGAAATGAGGGATTAAGCAAGAGTAAAACGGGATTTTACTGTCTTTAGAGATACTAGAATAGTTACATTCTAAAGCTTCCAAGACCAGAGCTATTTTTCAAGGTTAAAGAAGCTCTTTGGACTGGCGCCCAAAACAATTTCTTTGCCGAGATTGTAGGTTTTTATTTTCTTGTGCCTCTTGCTCTCCGTTCTCGCGAGGAAATAAATTTCATTCACCGCTGAGCAGCAGTTTAGTGTAGCGATTGGCTGAATTTCACGTTTCGGTGAAGCCAAGGAACAAAAGCAGTGGATGCCCTTGGGACGCAATAGCCAAACGAAGCAAACAAGTCTCTCCGTGGGTGGAAATCTCCACTGATTCAGCACAAGGTAGTGGATTCCTTTATAAGAGATTACATTAGCTCAAGGGTTACTCGGACTGTACAACTGCGAATCTCAACATCTTTGGTCAATGAGGAACGACTCCCATTGATCCCTACTTCAGTGGGAATCAGAACAAATATTGAACAAATCACCATCACGTTGCTGAAGAGAGGACTTGAGCTGGGAATGTGCTGAATCAAACATTTTGCACTGCTCACAACGCAAATCTTGAGGGTTTCCCACGCGTTAACCTTTCCTTTCCTCATACGTCGTTAGCCATATCTTCAGCTTCCATGAATATCTTAAACGTGCAGTAGTGAATAAATAGATCAACTTTTACAAAACCTTAGCTTTTCCAATTATAACTTAGCCTAAAGAGGCTGGAAAGTGACGAAACGATATTTAAGAATCGTCGTTGAGTGTATTCTTCCAAGGCATCAAAGAAGTGAAAGCATAAGACAACAGTCAACTAGTCAACTAGATCAACTAGTAGGTGCTACTAGCTAAGAGGTAGTAAAATAAATAATGTGGCGTTATAGCCCGCGAAGGTCATCCAACCATTCCCCAGCCGGAAGGTTAGTTAAAGAAGTGGGACCGCTGCCTATCCCAGCTCCTCACTTTCCTGGATGGATACCGGTCTTATGACTGGTACTTAAAAAAATCCGCATCCGTATTCCCAAGTAGGATCGAGCACGGGCGTATTCCGTAGCGGGAACTAGAGATCTACGCTCTAGCTCATCACAGCGCCACGGTGCAGGACTAGTCAAAATATAGCAAATATATCCAACCTCATTGGATAGCTGATATCCTCTGGTATCGGAAATTTTGTCAAGATAGAAACGTAGTTTATTAGATTATACCAGCTAGTCCACCAGGACCTTATAAATTGGTTTTATACAATTAACAGTGTACAGTTCTCAATGGATCAGTTGTCGCAGTTCTCAATGGCTCAATTGTCGCAGTTCTCAATGGTTCGTGTTATCTTGTTTGCTGGGTACCTATTGTGTAATTATTTTTAATTTGGGTTCTTTGTCCTCCGGCTAGCTAATGTAACTCAGTTGAGCAAGTATCTCTAAGCAGGGTGTGTAAACGGAAAGGAGTTGTTACTAAAAGATAACAGTGATAAAAAAATTTTGAATCTAGACTTTTATTGCCGTCACACTTAATAATTCACATATTTAATCTTTATGCACGCCTGACTGAAAATGTGATATTTCCGAATGTAACTACAGTCGTTTTAGTTGCCGCGCACCAATTAGTTCGCGTACTTTACATTTTTGTAACTAACTCTGCGAAGTGCACCTCGTGAGAGATTCATCAAAACTGTGCGACACTTCCTTATGGCTCGAGAATATATACTCCTTCACCTCGAACTGCCTAAACATTATAATACAGCTCCTATTGGTTACCAAATTGCGCCCACTTTGATCAGCCAATCACTACTACTACTAACATATATACTCTAGGGAAGATATTCCCTCCATTTCTAAAAAAAAAAAGGCATGCTACCCTGACGTCATTTGTTTATCTCTTCTTAGTGATAAACAACTAACCCCCTCGGTTTATTGTTACCCACTTCTATTGTCAGTTTCAGTTAGGCCGTGTAAACTTATTTCCTAACAATACTTATGGCTAACAAACATCTAAAATCCTGTGCATACAATAATATTAATTTACACTACAATTACTCTGGCATTCACAGCATGTTATGATGTAAAATATTGCCTCAACGTGCGCAATTTTCGACTCCAGTTACCAGTTCTCGTTTAATATTAACCGAACGATATGCTTGGATTGACATATAATTAATTGATTTTGTGCAATGGAGTTTAGTATCAGAAACTGATTAATTTTTAAAATGTTTACAGATTAGTGAGAGTAATATTTATTTTAACACACAAGCTATGAGCAATAGAATTTAACTATAAATTAATCCACACTTTCCAGCCACGCAGCAGCTAAATTGCACCAAACTCTTCTAGCATTTGCCGCTGTGTTAAGGTACAACAATTGGTGTTCCAACCATCAGCAAGTGCTTTGTTACTAATGGGAGATTAAAGACCTCTCCCGCCAATGTTAAATCCTCTAAATTCATTTAAGATACAATACTGAAATTTTTACACGATGTAGACGCATGTTCCTAAGTTCACTGATCTACTACGTGTTTGCTGTTAAATGAAGATAAGATTATTTTATTAATAATACTATCTTTTCAATTCATAAACATTTTAAATAGCCAACGTGAGGCAGGATTTTTCACACATATCCATTAATTAAACAACGCCTCAGCCCATGCAGTAATTATCAGTGTTAATGACTTACAGGTCAATTCATTTTCTTGCATTTTTATTGTTTATATAATAGCAGTGTTTATATTTAAGAGAAATATTATAACTGTATGTTGAAAACGAATTCGCTGTTGAGGACTATTAGATTTTATGCTTAGGGGAAGAAGCGTGAGAACCATAAGAAAAGAGAGGCGACGGGGTCAGGGAATGTGGTTTAGTAACTGTAACAGAGTCATTTGATATTCGAAATAGCTAATGGTAAAGCTAGGAGGTAGGTTTGAATTATTTTAGACAGCCAATCAGAGACATGTAAGCAAAAGGTTTGAAAAACTAAACGTAAGTTGAAGCCACGCTATAAACTGCTCAATGGAATAGACAATGCAAGCTTAAGCTCCTTGTACACGATGAAACCGTTTTTCCAATTCAAGAGTTTAAAGGAAAATTGTGAAACATTTTTCAATGTGTGACAAGATTGGAAAAGACTTGGCAAGACCTGGCAAGACTTGAGAATATAAAAATGTGTATTTACAAGTTGTCTCTTCGTCAAACTGAAACTCTTCAGAACACATTGATAATTTATCACGCGCAAAGTAATTTAGTATTTGCGTCACAGTATAACAATTCGCAATGAAATATTGTTCTTTACTAATATTAGGTAGCACTTTCACGTATTATATCCAATGAAATACCATTATGAGTGTGGAATACAATGGAAATAACACCAACCGACAGGTTAACCCCACTACATAACATTGCATTAATGTATACTTAGTTCGGAAATCTGCCTGGCAATTATTTCTTCATAATCGCCTTCATCTGCTCCATCTTGTGATAATCCAAGGAGCCCTCGATGTAGACATGCCCAGCTTATGTATTACCTAAACAGTTCGCATACGACATACCTTGGCCGGGTAGCCATTTTTGTTTACTTTTCGCTTTCAGCCATGTTGCAGATTTCGTGACGCACTGTGAATACTCGCATTTCATTGGCCAAAGCCATCAAATCATTGTGAAATCTTTGACCGTTGAGCATGTCCTTATTTGCTTTCAAGACTTTCAAAGACTTTAAAAGTATTGGAAGCAGTTTGACAAGAAAAGTTGTGAAGTTATGACAACCCTTGAAAAGTCTTGTAAAGTATTGAATTTGACAAAAATTTAATCGTGTACAAGCGGCTTTATACATGGAAAGGCGCAGATCCCTTGAAAAGTGCTCGCGCTAAAAGTATTAAAAAGCTCCTGTAATTGTGTAGGAAAGTCAAATTAAGTACTACAGATCGTAGGCGGAAGTCAAGAGATTCAAACTGAACTAAATTTTATGTAGGGTGATGTTCTAAAGTGTAGATAACGGACTTAGTCAATTTCGCGCCAATCATAATAGCTTACTCCAATAATGTTATAAACCTTGAGCAAGATATATTAAAGTCTTGTAATCTAAATGTACCTGCCTATGTGTTATATTTTGTCCATTTCACTTCTTTCACGCTTCCACGCCCTGTAGGAGGGGTACTTGCTGGACCTACTATATCTACTAGCCAGCCAGATCATTTATGATAAAAACATAATACACATAAATTCATACATTCTGTTTATCATTTGTATAAACAGTGACGCTCAACAGTAATTTATGGACATTTAGACCCCGGACCGGCGCAAACGATGTTATTAACACCAAAGTATATGCACAACAGCACAAGAGGTCATTGTCACATTGATGTTAGAGATCAAGCTGGAATTTTTTTAGTGAAAGAAGATTGAAAATAAAACTATCTGTGTGTCGGGTCTCTCTCCCATAGGCCCAAGTACAAGAAAACAAAATTACCAGTTAGAATGCTCTACTAGTAATGTCTGTCCCTTGCATATATCGGTGTTTAAAAACTATTAAACGATTTAACTTCCAAAACTGTACCATTTTTATCACTTCAGTTTTCTTCTTGGAGGCACCAATCAATCAGTGGGAGAAAAATGAAACGTAACTACTGCAGATTTTCTCTTTGCTTCAGGAAATCTTGGTTTTAAGTTACCTTAAGTGCGGTCTTGCGTGCAGATACTTGTAGCCTCGGTGCGGGGCGAAGTTTATTATCCCGCCCAATCTGCGGTTGTGTTGATACATTGACTAAGGAATACAGTATTTTATTCCCATCACTTCTATGTCTCCATGCAGAGTTGTGTGTGTTAATTCTCCCTGAACATTTACTGATAAATAAATGTATTCATTATGAGTGATCCAACTGCTGGAAGTGTGAATGTATATGTATGTTTACGTCAATCCAATAGTACTTTATTTCCTTATAAGAACGTATTATAAAGAAGTATCTATGCTTGTTTTTGATACAAACTATAATATAAAAGCATTTTTTTTACTTTGAAGCGATATGAAAAGTATTTGTAATTTGTCTCGCGTAAGAATTGAGCACATGCTTTCATATGAAAACTTTTAAGCATGAATATTATATTTTTAGCTCATGTGTATTACATATTTTTCTTGTTTGTTCCGAATTAAATATTCCTATTCTTGAGAAGCAATATCTTCATTTCCCTTTTGGCAACCTTGCATATACGAGGTGTGATCAAAACGTTTCCGGAATGGCATCATAAGTACCACACAACAGTTTGTTTTGTCTAATCTGCCCTGTCACCCTCAAAGTAGTTTTCTTTGGAGTTGATACACTTGTCCTAGCGCTTCTGCCACTGTTGGAAGCACCTGTGTAAGTCCTCTTCTTTCAACATGTTCAGAGCGATGGATGACATCAATGTCCTCGGAGCCGCATTTTAAGTCGCGAGAAAAAAAAAGGCCGCTGGTGCCAAATCTAGAGAATAGGCGGGGTGGCGAACAGTATTCATCCTATTGGCGAACAGCAAGGGCTATGTGCGCGGGCGCATTGTCATGATGCAGAATCAGTGACCACTCCTCCATTTCTCCGGCTGTTTGGTCGCACATTCTTCCTTAATCTTTGTAGCACTTGTTTGTAGAACATTTGATTCACTGTTTGACGCTGTGGCACAAATTCCTTATGTACAATGCCTTTAATGTCAAAAAACACAATCATCATTGACTTCACTTTGGATCGAACTTGTCTGGCCTTTTTGGGCGTGGAGATGAAGGACTCTTCCATTGTGAAGATTGTTGCTTCGTTTCTGGATCGTATCCATAAATCCATGTTTCATCACCAGTAATAATTTTCTCTATAAACTGCGGGTCATTTTGTAGCTGTTGTTTAAGATCTGTGCACGAAATCACAGGGCTTTCCTTTTGGTCATTTGAAAGCAGGCGGGGCACGAACTTGGCGGCAATTCTTCTCATGTCCAAATTGTCTTTCAAGATGCTTTGAACACTTCCAAAGGAGAGTCCTAATGAGTCAGAAAGTTCTCTTATTGTAATGCGCCTCTCATTTAAGACCATTTCCCTCACGTGATTGATATTTTCAACAGTTTTGATGGAACAGGGTCGCCCCGATCTTCATCTTTAACTGATGTCACACCACTTTTAAATTTCGAAAACCCCTCAAATGCTTGAGTTTTGCCCATACCTTCCTCCCCATAAGCTGTGTTTAACATTTCATAGGCTTCTGTTGTAGTTTTACCGAGTTTAAAGCAAAATTTGATGTTTGCTCTTTGTTCTTCGTAATCTGACATTTTTGCTACGCGGAAAATTGCAGCACATGCAAAACATGTGTTCACTTCAGAGCGTCCACCTCGTCACTGCATGGTCACAGGAAGTCAAGTGAACTCTCATTTTTATCGGGAAGGTACGCTGTATGTACAGTCTGGGTAAGACTTAAAGAAATCTCAGCGTCAGCATTGTTGTGAAGCACATTCCGGAAACTTTTTGATGACACCTCGTATCTATTGCAGCGTCTGGCATAGTACCAGGCAGCTGATCCTTGAACGGAAGACAGATCTAAAGTCAGCCGTTTGAGGCAGTATTTCTTGCCTTAAGCAACTAACCGCCCACCACCGATAAATAATCTATAATTATGTATGTAAAAGATGGTGTATACAGCATATTTTTGGAAATAAGGGTGAAATATTTTTTGCAATGTATTTGCGTGTATAAAAGTTGAAGCTGTAAGATGCTAAGAAGGAAACAGTTTGTGTGAAGCCGACAGCAATACAAAGGAAACCCTAAAGGAAGTAAAAATAGCGTTAACTTTGGTTTGAGCGTACAATAATGAGCTGCATCTAGAAAGAGTTTTAGCAGTCAACAGCAGAGAACGGTGCTAACGTAAGAATTTTGAATATAGTCACGTGTAAGTTAAAACCCAATAATATACAGAAAAACGGTATTCTGCTAGTAGCTAAGTAGCCAGAGTGAAGTGGTAGGAGATTTAAAAATTTAAGTTTAGGACGCCAGAAAGGGCGTACTCAAGCCAAATTAGTTGTGGTGGTGAAATCTTTCGGTGCAGACGTGTAATGCCTTATTAGAAAAAGTAGTGAAGGAAGAATAATTACGTTCCGCAGAAAATGTAGTTTGATTAATATAAACACTACAGCGTAAACATACACATTAATAGATCCTTGATATGAGTATGCGTAATAAGTTAGCTAGCAAAGTTAGAAAATTCAACGGTTGACTGCACATGTTTGAAATAAAGGCATATTAATAATACTAAATTACCTCACAGCTTCAGAAAACTACATTTATATGGGAAACAGTGTTGAATGAAGGGAGATTACATAAATAAAAGTGACAGATGATTTTGTTAACTTGAACTGTTGATCTTATTATTTACATGTTACTAGAACTAAACTTTCCTTACTCGTACCACGCCCTGATAAGAGTATTGCGCGACCAACTAGAAGTGATGCAGCCGAGGCCTAATTACTAGAAATATTGAAGAATCTACGAACCCAGAAGTAACATACATAAATAATAAACATTTATATAACCCAATATTAATTAAGTAGATAGTACGCACGGTACAGCTTAAAACTTTATTATCTTTTCCCGGCAAATAAGTACCCTATGGGAGAGAAAGCCGAGACAGAATACTTTTATGTTCGATGTATTTTAACTATAAAAAATCGCAGCTCAATCTGCGACACCTGAGAAAATGGTTCCTTGTTGAAGGTTACTTTCATCATTCTAAAATTTAATGCATCTATCTTCAGGAGTTTAAGAAAACGGTCATTTATATCACAAAATGTCAGTCACAGAAAAAAATTGTACAAAGCAAAAATAGAGAAAACAAACTTGCATATACTTGCAAAGAAAAAAACCGCAGGGATTGAGGACACAGAAGCTGTCATACTTAACCTTACGCTCACCAAGCTAAAAGTATAACACATTAAACCAAGGTGGGTACCACAGTACCCCAAATGTATTATTAGACATGGTACATGTACAGAAACAAAAGTAATCTTAAACAATAACAATGTTATGTACCATACATGAGTCTTAATTAAAATTTTTACTTCGATTGACAACTACACTATTTTCTGTAAAATGTGTTTCAAACAACGCATTTTTGCACTCTTTTTCTGTTTTCATAACTGCATGTTCACTACACACAAACGAATAGAATTTGCCACATTTTTTTGATACTTGCATTTTCCAGTTTGCTGATGTATGTATGTCTCTTCAGCATTTCAATTCCCATCAATAACTTCTTCTTCGTTATCCCTTTCTTTAATACGTATTCAATTGTGTCTTTCTTCCATGTTGTCCTCTGTTTCAGAACACAGTAATACACATAACTATCTCCTTGGTCTGATTCTGCTTCTATTGTCTGCATAACGTCGTCTTCACCTTTTCTTCGTTATATAAATCATATTTTTTATGTAATTCTAGCTTCGAGACACTTTCGTTTCACAACATGAACTTACTAAAGCAATAACTGAATAAAATGACCTAACAGAGAAACATATTGAATTCAAAATACGATTCACACTTGCACTAATAGATTCCTATTATGTGCATTTATACGTGCATGGTTTCTTGTTATACGGAATTCCAGGCGGGGAACCGGAGAACTCCAATTTATATTTCAATTATTATTTATCATATACATAAATGTATTTGAAAAAATCAGCAATGGTGGTGGTGCTTAATGAGAAGGATTTGAAAAGTCACATATCCTGAAACGATAAACTATTTTTAAAAGCTACAAATAATAAAATAGTTATGCTGGGGTCCTGCAGTAACCCGCTTTGTATGCGGTAGGTTAACAGTTTTAGCAATTTCTAGAGCAAAACTTCCTTAAACGATAGGATAAAGTGTATAGAATTTCTTTTTCTGCAAAGTTGTACATAAATTTACGGTACAAAATGCCAGATGCAATAGAAATTTTAAAAATATACTTAAAATATAGGTACCATGCTTAACATTATAAACTATGGGGCATATTTTTAAAGTAAGCACCGTTTTAATATTTTGCCAGCGCAGTCGCGATTTTGAGCATGCGCATTCACTTCCTCCATTCATTAGGAAGCCAGACGAGCTGGGGCGATCGTCACTTTTGTGTTTTCCTGTTGTTAGATTAGAAAACAATCGAACGACCCTCCAACTGTGAACTCAAGATAACTGATTCGTTTTTTAAATGCGAGAAATGTTACGCCAGCAAATATTCATCATCAATTGTGCAAGGTTTATGGGGAAACCAAATGAGTGACAATGCCGGGATCTGATTGAATCATCTGGTTGAGAAAATTCGACCACCCTCACTACAGTCCGGATTTTGCACCAAGCTATTTTCGTCTATTTCTCCATCTGAAGAAATCTCTTGGTGGAAAACATTTAAATGACGATATGATGTAAAAAAGTGTAGACTTGGCTTTGATCATAGGCAGTATCATTCTTTGACGAAGACATAAAATACTGGTTTCCAGTTAGGACAAGTGCCTGAATAACGGCACTGACTATATGTAGTCGTCGTCGTAGTAGTATTTTTATTTCCTTGAGGGGAAAAATGCTTTATGCGCTTTCGGAGTGAACAACCGCATAAGCATTACTTCACAATGCTACAATCTGGCTTATTCTTTTCTTTCACCTAGCTCTTTTGCTTGTAGTATGTTACTTATCATCCTTTCAATAGTATTCCATGTTTCCTGTGATTTCAACATTTCAGTAACAATATTATGTGGTGTAGAAATTCACCCAAATGCGCTCAAAACATAAGTGTCTTATTGTATCCCATTTTGGTCATTGCAGTACAGTGTGCTCTGGTGTTTCCCTTTCAGTACTGCAAGAACAACATTCTTCCTCAACCAGTTTCATTCTTTGTAGATGTACCTTCAATCGGCCGAGGCCAGTCAAGAATTGTGTTAAGTAGTAACTTAAGTTTCCATGGCTTCGACTTACCGAAGTTTTAATTTCGGGTATAAGTATCTTTGTTCCATTCCTCTTGCCAATTTTGCATTGTATTCTGTCTCACAACTGTTTATTCAACCTGAAAGTTTTCAGTCTTGGCGTATGTCTGCTCTTTAGCTAACAGCTGAATAAGTATCAGCCCAGCAATTACCTGTAATGCCTTCGTGGACGTTGTTCCTTAGGCACTAGCAATCTTATGTTGTGCCTTCTCTAGTATTCTCCTATATGCTGCCTTAACTTGAAGGAGTTTATATCGTAGCGGTTGCACCACGTTTAGACACCAATTTTAATTTGTTTTAGACGCACGTAATGGATGAAAATTTGCGGGAGATTGTTTCTAGGAGTGTTCCCCCCACGTACGGTACAAATTTTCCGGTGGCCTTCGCCCCACGTTTACTTTATGTGTAATAACTATTTTAATGTTATTTATTTAAATATTACATATACCACGGCTTCATTAGTAGTATTTTTAGAACACGTATCTCTTAACAGGGTTAGTACGCCTAAAGAACAAGGCTTACTCAAATTATAATTGTACTCCACTCCCTTTACTAACCTTTCACACGATTAAATACCACTTTACTGACGTATGCTACTATATAGCTGTGAGATTATTGTTAAATATCGTTTTAACAGGTAAACTTTATATTATTATTCTCACCAAATGGATTTTCATGTCTCACATAAAATCACTGACCCGTACCGAACCGAACTGCTTGGGTATGCTATCTTCTAGCATCTACTGTTTGAATTTGTACATTTTCCCTATTTCAGTCTCTGATTGGCTAAGCCTACTCCAATAGAATACCTTTATTTAACTTTTAGCTTTCATAAACTGTTTTAAATATTACATTATCATTGTTCCCAGAACTACTAGTAGCCTTTTTTAACTTTCTAATTTATTGTTGTCTCAAGTTTACCTTAACGTTAGCGATTTTCGGCTTCTACTTTGTAGTTATGTTTGCTGGCTTGCTTCTATTCTCACAGACCCTACATTGTTAAACTACACAATACATTCACATAGCATTTTTATACATGTACATAATACAATGACTGTAATATACACTATATATATTATATTATACACATATTGCCTTAAGGCGGGCTTTTATTACATTTTATATTACATAATTAGACCTAAATCACTTAAGCTATAAAAATACTGCCTCACTCTGATCAAGTCTTCCATACAGGTGCGCAGTATAAAACAATTGAGTTCATAACACTTCCAAAGGTTTTCCTTGTGCCAGATTTCGGTCCGCCATATTAGGCATCAGACGACCTAATGCTGCGATGGATTTATCTGCTTTACCGACTACATAACGAATATGGGCACCCATGTGCATGTTATGTGCAAAACATACCCCAAGATACTTTATCTGGTGTGATATTAAGTCACACCACTAATACATATCTGAATTTCTCGCAAGGTTCATCTACTTTCCAGAATCACAATCTCTAGTAGTGTTGGTGGTGGTGGTGGTGGTGGTGGTGGTGGTGGTGGTGGTGGTGGTGGTGGTGGTGGTGGTGGTGGTGGTGGTGGTTGTTTTGGTGGTAGTACTAGTAGTACTTTTATTACGAACAGTTTCAGTTTACCCTTGTAAACTACAACAATCGCATGGGCCTCATAGGTAATAAATAATAACAGGGTATTTAGAAAGTAATATTCTGCATTTTTTAAAAAAATGCTCGGACTTACTTTAAAAACACGCCTCGTATATATTAAATTGAAGAGAACCATGCAATTAATAAATTTCACAAAAGCTAAAAAGTTTTTTTTAGTAATTTTCGTCATTTAGTCTCCCCTTTAAAGTGTAAGGGAAAAATGAATATAATAAAATAAGCATGCTGAAAAAGAAGTAATTAAAATTACAGCATTTAATAATAATAATAATAATAATAATAATAATAATAAATTCATCAAAATTAACCTTTTAAAGGTAAGATTTTCCAAACCAAATTAAGTATAGGAAATACACATAGTTAAGCATTAGTTTTTTGCAATTGAAATATAGAATTTAGCATGGAAATTGAATCTATCACTTCTTGACGTTAATTTTTCATACATCTTGCTTCATTTATCATAACCTGTAGCATGATACCAAACCCGCAGTGTGTTTTTTGACTCAACTCAGATGCTTGTAATGTTCTGATAGTGAATAGGAGACCTGGCAGGACCCATACGAGTATTACGTGGTTTGTTGAAATGAAGTAGCGTCGCATAATCGCATAGTAACAGTGCCATCATGCTTATAACTTTATTTTCACTAATATAACACATGTTGAGCATTTGATTGCTCCATTGTGAATAAATGGTATATATTAAACCAGCGTTGGCCACGTTGTGATAGTGTTAACAACTACTATTAGCAATTTCAGAATTCGCCAGGCTCCGTTGGCCCGTCTTGTATAATGATTACTAATTAGCTCGCCCAATTAGCCTACAGCTTATATAGGACTCTGCTGAAATGAACCCGGATGTGTTAAAGGAATACGCTAATGAGATAGGAGAAGAGTTTAGTTACAGCAAGTTACCGCACCACAAAGGCAGTTTCTGTGCGGACCGCACGCTGGCTGTTGAAATCGATTCCATGCAACAGCTGTTATTTTCTCAACGCTTAACACCTCAGAATTTTTAGTTCAATAAATTGACCCACACTTCCACCTCAACGCGACATTTGCATATGGAGGAATGTATTTAGTTTGAAGTTACCTTAATCATGAACGGTCAATATGGCCTTGGTTTTTTCGTGGTTTTTGCTGGTCAGTAGGCGACTATTGCTGGGGTGGTTTCCAAGAGACAGGGAAGGAAAGGTGGCGTTATCTTCAATTCTCTGCCGTGTATGGTGTATATATCAGCAAGCTACAGTACATAAGAACCATAGCTTTGTGCTTTCCGACAGGTAAAATTTTACAGACATAACACAAGAAGTATTACATTTAGAAGGTAACAACCTCTATAATGGCTTTGTGTTTAATTTGTTCATAGAATGCTATCTGGGAGAACGGAGTGTACGAATTCGTGAACCCTCTGTGCAAATAAATTACATACTAGTAGGGCCTCAAGCTTATTGCGCTAAATGCGCAGATTGTTTTCTTCTTTTTCGCCTTTTTGTTTTCTCTACCTCACCGTCTGACTCTCTCTTCCCTCCGCCCCTCTCTCTCTCTCTCCTACTTATAGGTTATACAATGGAGGAGGGACACCTCGTACTTAGACGTAGATACACCATGTGATCGAAAGTATCCGGACACGCCCACAAACATACGTTTTTCATCTTAGGTGCTTTGTGCTGCCACGTACTGCCTGGTACTCATTATCCGCGACCTCAGTAGTCATTAGACATCGTGAAGCAGCAGAATGGGACAATCTGTGGAACTCATGGACTTCGAACGTGGTCAGGTGATTGGGTGTCACTTGTGTCAGAAGTTTCTGTATGCGAAATTACCACACTCCTAAACATCCCTAGGTCCACTGTTTCTATGTGATTGTGAAGTGGAAAAGTGAAGGGACATGTACAGCACAAAAGCGTACAGGCCCACCTCGTTTTCTTGACTGACAGAGACTGCCGACATTTGAAGAGGGTCGTAAAGAGTAATAGGCAGACATCTATCCAGACCATCACACAGGAATTCCAAACTGCATCAGGATCCACTCCACGTACTATGACAGTTAGGCGTGAGGTGAGAAACCTTGAATTCCATGGTCAAACGGCTGCTCATAAGCCACACATCACGCAGGAAAATGCCAAACGACGCCTCGCTTGGTGTAAGGAGCGTCAACATTACACGATTGAACAGTGGCAAAACGTTGTGTGGAGTGACGAATCACGGTACACAATCTGGCGATCCAATGGCAGGATGTGGGTATGGCGAATGCCCGGTGAATGTCATCTGCCAGCGTGTGTAGTGTCAATAGTGAAATTCGGAGGTTGTGTTGTTATAGTGTGGTCGTGTTTTTTTCCTGGAGGGGGCTTGCATCCCTTGTTGTTTTGTGTGGCACGATCACAGCGCAGACCTACATTGATATTAAACACCTTCTTGCTTCCCACTGTTGAAGAACAATTCGGGGATGGCGATTGCATCTTTCATCACGATCGAGCACCTGTTCATACTGCACGGGCTGTGCGGAGTGGTTGCACGACAATAACATCCCTGTAGTAGACTGGCCTGCACAGAGTCCTGACTTAATCCTATAGAACGCCTTTGGGACGTTTTGGAACGCCGACTTCGTGCTAGGCCTCACCGACCTACATTAATACCTCTCCTCAGTTCCGCAGTCCGTGAAGAATGAGCTGCCAATCCCCAAAAACCTTCCAGCACCTGATTGAAAATATGCCTGCGAGAGTGAGCGCTGTCATCTAAGCTAAGGGTGGGCCAACACCATATTGACTTCCAGCATTACCGATGGAGGGCGCCACGAACTTGTACGTCATTTTCAACCAGGTGTCCGATACTTTTGATCACGTAGTGTATATAAATCGCGGCTACCACCCCCGCAGAAGGAAGGAATGAAGCGAAGGAACCACAGGAGACTATAGACTACAGGTAGAAGGCCATAGAGACGCGCAGAAGTGCCTAACAATTCCAAGCTCGAATACCCTCCCACTGCGCTGAACGATCCATCGAGCAAGCACCCTCTAGTGTTCATGGGGAGTAGTTTCCTTTGAGCAAGCATCCGTGCCATCTATCCGGTACCGCCATACCCCAGAAATCTAAAAGTATTCCTGAAAGATGAGAAGGAAACGGAATGAAAGGGAAGTGATGGAAATGAAATAGTGGTAGATGAAAACCCACCCTAGAATACCGACCAGGGAAAACGACAAGAAACCAACTTCAAAGTGAGCTTTCGGCGTTACCGCGGAGCCAACTGGCTCCTCGCTCCATCTTAATGTTTAATTCCACTTTCTACATTCTTCCCTCTGCCTCTTTAGCCTCTCTATCCCATTCATTTTCTTCTTCACCGTTTTCACTGTCACTCTGCCTCTACCACAATCACCCCCCCTTTCTCCTCTTTGTGCAACTTAGGTGTAGTGTGATAGTTTGAAAACCGGTAACAAAGTTGTTTCTTCTGTGGTGATATTAAAAGACTGGAAACATGAGTAAACGATTTAGCTTTGCACAAAGTTCTGGCTATTCCTTATGGTTGCAATATAATCGTAACTATACTGTTTCTCATTTACTTACATGAAAAGTAACAATGAAAATGTGATATAACTTCCGAAATATTTATCAATCAAAATTTTGTAAATAACTAAATTTGACAAATACGTAATATTTGTAAACTTTTGTTATGTATAATGTTTTTAAAATTAATAATTGGCGAGGTGTTTCGATTGCTTCATTTGGTAACCCTATAGAACTACTCCCTTTAGTGTAAATAGTTAAGATGGCATATGCCATATTTTCTAAATGGGACAATATATATGTTAAATTTCAAAAAACCAATCTATCGCTGGAAGACGTAAGTTAACGTATATCTGCCTAACTAGTTTAGTATATTTAATGTTAGACTTAATCTTTAGTTTCTCTACAACGTACCTAGTAGGTAGAGAAAGTATTGAATTCCACCCAACTACACGTTTGAGGCCCCTTGAATAAAAAGAATATTTTTATAAAAAGGTTCAGCGCGCGCGCGCGCGCGTGTGTGTGTGCGTGTATGTGAACAGCATAACTCAGGAACAAAGCCTCTAATAAATGTCAAACTTGGCATTTTGGTACAGTACGTTCCAAAAATGCGACAAGAAGATTTTCAGGAAAATCCCCCACCCTAAACTACCCCTTACAGGTTACATTTTTCTAAATTTATTATTTTCTAAAATATGTCTCTAACGATTTTGATTAAAACACTATATATAAAAGTCATTTTGGTGACAAATATAACGTATATTTTGAAGTCCTCTTCGTTCGGAACGAATTTTGTATAATCTTGTATATGGTAAACGTTAAGCGATGGACGAAAACGTACTACACAAAAAATTTAAATCTCCTTACAATACACAATTTATTCTAAGTAACCATTTCTATAGTAATAGGATTTCCGGGACATCCATTATTAATGGTTCGAATTATTCAATACTTAGTCATTCTTTTAAGGTCCTATTGGTTCTCAGCTGTCTCTCGCGATATCATGGAAAGAGTACGGTATTTTAAGGCCAGCATATAGCGTCCAGGTTTAAAACATTTTGCTATCACTATTCCCTTTGTACCTGTAACGAAATGCATAATGCAGCTATTTCAGGAAAGGTTTATCTCAATTAAAATGAAGTAGATAAATAAATAAACCTTACTAAGAATAATTTGTATACCTACCCATAAAACACGATAAAGGGTACGGAAAGTAATGTGAATGTAACACAGACTTTTCTTACTGAAACTAATACACGTAGAAATGTCACATTTGAAGTTTGTTGGAGATGGAGGGACCGTAACAAATATGTGGGAGTTTCCTGCGTTCAAATATGACCAACAGAATAATCGCAAATTGAAATGACAAGTCAGAACTGATAAAATTAGAGGCGAACGTCGTTGTACGTTAATGTGGGAGAGAACGCTTTTGCATGTTAATTGTAGCAATACACGCTTTATTTTAATTTACAGTGGCATGGAATGGGTTCATTATGTTTCAAAATTACATTAATACCGTAATCGCAATAAAACGTGTTGAACCTGGGAAGTTTATCCTGCATACACATCAGAAGGGTTATCAAAGCTGGACAATCTACGTGAATTGTAGCATTATTTAATGCACAGCATGTGAACTGGATAGTTTATAAACACTCTCCACACGAAATAAATTAAACCCATACCAACATTATTAACTTAAAGCGGTACTTTTGCATTAGTAAAACTCTGTATAAAAGGACAGCTTCAATGCAAGTGGTTATTTATGCAGCTTGTGGATTCTTTAAAAGTGGAAGAATTTTCATTACAAGCGTAGCGGGAAATGAAAATTCCAAGAGTATTAAAAAAATCTGATGTAATACGCTCATGCGACATTCTCTACCCTCTGTCGTTTAATAATGTTCTTACTAAAACTGTTTTTTTATCTACTACATTTCTATCAAAATAAGCCTTTGTAGAAATAGCTACATCACACATTTCGTTATATGTACAAAGGGAACAGCGATAGTCAAATGTTTTAAGAAGCCGGACCTCGTAGCCGTGGTCGCTCGAGTGTGTAGATCCGACGCGTCGCCATGCTGAGGATCGCGGGTTCGAGTCCCGCCATGTGCATGGGTGTTTGTGTGTGTGTTGTGTAATTGCGATTATAAGCGGTTATGAAAATAGTAAAAACACAGTGTCATAAACTGGGTAAAACAAGGGAACTTAACAAAAAAATAAATAAACTACGCTATACGCTGGCCTTAAAATTCCATTCTGTTTCCATGAAATCGCGAGAAACAGCTGATAATCAACAAGGCTTTATAAGAATGGCTAAGTATTAGGCAATTCGAACCATTAACAGATATCTCGAAAATGGCTGATGCCACAAAAGCTGATTTGGAATAAAGCATGTTTTTTTTAAAATACTTTTCGTCTTGGCCTAATATTTTACCAGTCATACAAGATAAAACAAAATTTCTTCCGAATGAAATGGACCTTACAGGCTATTTCCAGGGAATTTAAGACATACGTTTTGCTTGTTAATATGTGGGATTTTAAAACAAAATCGTTAGAGACATTTTTTATAAATTCAAAAATTTCGAAGGTGTTTCATATAAAGGATAATTTGGAATGTCTTCTTTTAACCTTCGTGTCGCGTATTTGAAAGGTACCAAAATACCAAGTTTCGTTTTTGAGTTACGCTTTTCACAGACACATACAGGATCCTTTTCTAAAAATGCCTTTTTTTGAATTCAAGGGGTCCGAAAGTGAATATCCGTATCCAATTTGTTAGGTGGAATGCAATGCCTTCTGTACCTGTATGTACAGAGTCAAAGTACAAAGTAGAAGTATCAGGAATGAGATTATTGAAAACTGTCGCTGAATAAAAAAGGACAGATAAAAAATACAGTGATGCAATAAGGAAATAACTGAATATATTTAACCTAAATAATGAAATATAAGAATATCGAGATAACTATCATGTTCATGTGCGACGGATGGCAGAATCTCGTATTCCCAAGTAGATTCTAGAATACGAACCTGAAGAAAGGAGAAAGAATGGTTGGACTACATCTTTGAGAGAGAATCCCTGATGTGTTGATAATGATAATCAACACTATTAATATTCCAAGGTTCAAACTTCATATCCAGCTTCCGTATCTTTACCTTCAGGTTACATTTTTTAACTTGTATAATGTTGTACTCGAAAAACTTTATGAACATAAATAATACTAGCAGGTAAATGCGTAGCAGAAAAGGTAAGCATTTTCCACTTGGAGGATAATCATGAAGATGAAATAACTTTCTGGATCTCGGAAACCTTTTTATGAGCAGTGAAGCATAAATGTGAGTAAAGAAGGAAGTTTTAAAACGAAATACATAGGCGTAAGTGGAAAGAAACTTTTCTCAAGTAAGCAGCAAACGTCAACTTGTTACACAGCTTCTTATATTACAAAGTTGTTTCTTTATTGTTTGCTTCATATAGAGGATAAATATAAACAGCAGTGCAAGGCCTTCTATATTTGCTTTCTCTGCTGTTTCCAAAAGGTAAAGGAATATTGCATATAAGCGAGGTTTCGTCGCAAGTGTATGCTTGGAGGTAAGCGAATTAAAAAAGAAGGTAAGGATAAATAAATAGAACTACTAATTCGCGCGCATGGTGTGTATTTTTGTGTTACAGAATTAAATATATGGTACCAAAATCACTTTATATGCTTGCAGAATGTTTATGCCTTATGCTAGTCTCTTGTATGCAAGAATGTCAAAACACTGCTCAGCACAGGCGATATACCAGTGCACAGATGTGTACCGGAACATTAATACATGTATATTGAAACACTTGGAAATTGTAATTTTAAAACATAACTTATAACCCAAGTACTTTTGAAAATTTTCTTATAACATGTCTAATTTTTTTAAAAAATTACGCAATAATTGCAAAAGTCTACCTAGAACAGAGATTTATTTAATTTATTAAAATTAGCGCATATAATAGTTGCAAATTAATATATTCATGGATATATGTGATATAAGAATACAAAAAAATCTGATGTGATAAATTCACATGACCTCAACCCACTATCTTCATTAGTGGGCATATGCATTATTCTTACTGAAGCCTATTTTTCCACCTACTTCATTTTAATCCAACAAACCTTTGCAGCTACATTATACATTTCGTTATAGATACAGCATAACACAGATCTACAAATAAAAATTCTTGTGAGCTCTTTTACACTAAAAGGTGATTCTTAATATTTCAGTTCCACTGATTTCAAAAATGACTTTCGTTTTTCTCCATCACATTAGGTTTTTTTACAAATCAAAAATGAACTATTCACATATTTTCTTCGAAAAATGCACATACTCATGAACTGTACAAAACCTGCAAATGAATTTATGAGGGGTTTTATTGCCAAATATCACATTTAAGTTCATTTTATAAAAAGCAGGTAACTAAAATCTTGTTCGTTTGGTATCAAATATTTTGTCTCTTGGATTTTCTTTTGCGTCTCCGTGAAATCCTTACACAGCATCCAGTAGTAATCTGCAATCATTGAAGAATTCCATCGTTCTTGGTAACTCGTCTCCATTTTTCGATAATCCTCATGGAACCTCTCCCCTTGTATCTCATTGACTGTCCCCAGGTTATCAGAAAAGACGTCCAAATATGAAAACAAGAAATTTAATTTGAGACTCATGTTCACATCCTAAAGTTCTGAAATCTTGTAGCATGTTGTTCACAATTATAACGTAGTCAGAATGTTTATTGTTTCCTAGAAATTTGTCTATAACCTCTTTAAATGCATTCCAAGCATTTTTCTCTTCAGAAGTCATAGTAGTTTGAAATTGCCTGTCTTTAAATAGAGGTCTCATTGCGGACCCACAAAGATTCCTTCTTTTATTTTTGTTTCAGAAAGAGCGGGAAATTTGAGACAGATATTTGAAACAATCAGCTTCTTGATCAAGTGCGTTTACGAACTGTTTCATTACACCAAGTTTTATATGAAGATGAGGTAAAAGAATGTTCTTAGGATCCACTAGGCTACCCTTATGTTCTTACTACCTGGTGTTAAACTTTCTCTTTTGGGCCATTGTTTTTGTTTCCAATATTTGTCTCTTACCCTACTATCCCACTCGCATAAATAACATGGAAATGTTTTTAATCCCTGTTGTTGGCCTAATGTTATACAGATTACTTTCAAATCTCCACACATCAACCATTGATGTTCAACATATTTAATTCTCTACTTCGAACTTTCATAATTCTCCTTCAGCTGCACTGAGAACGCTACTGGAACTGAAGAAAGAGCATTCCCATTGTGAAGCAGTACACCTTTAAGACGTCTTTTACTGGAATCAATAAATAGCCTCCATCATACGTAACACAACCTAATTTCTTTATTAATTCTGGAATGTTATTACAGTAAACTACATTTTCTTCTTCGCTGAAGTATTGCAAGAAATCCTTTTCTCTGTTCCTGTAGAAAGTCACTGATACATCAGCTGTAAGTAAGTTATTTTCCTGTAGTCTGGATTCTAACAGCTCAGTTGCATCCTTGAGAAGATTTATATCCCTTACAATATCATTTAGCTTGACTTGTGGTAATGGTTGTTGCGCATTTGATGTTTCATAAACAAATTCTTTGGACAAAGTGATGATGGTGAATCACTATTACTGTCTGTATCCGAAATAATTTCACTACTGTCTGTAGGTGGCTTAGGTAAAGGAATACGAGGGCAATGGGTGACTGGTCTCATGGGAAATGGCAAGTTTGGGTATACAATTCCTGTTTTGTTCTTTGCATTAAAACCCTTCACATTGCATGTACAAAAGTAACAGTCAGTACTGTGATTGTGAGGTTCACGTCACATCATTGGTATTCCAAAACGTGGTGATTTGTTTCTTCCCCTTTATCCAATTTCATATGTCTTCAACACAAACACTGCACACATTTTGAGGAGCCCAAGACCTGGATTGATCTCCTATTTCAATTCCAAAGTAAGCTTTGTACGCTTATCTTACAAATAAGGCGAGTTTTTTTTTGGGGGGGGCCTTCTTCACAATGAAACTACCACAAATATAACAAAATGAATTTGGTTTATTTAACACAATAGCTTCTTTTCATTATGCTGTACCGAGTTACATATGATTAAGATACCAAATGGTATTATTTAAATGATAATTTCTTGCTTTATACAACAATTAATAATGCCTGTAACCGATGAATTCACAATACAAAATGGTGTAAAGAGCTTAGAATGTGCTGCCACCTACCATAAAATACAGAACAATTTCCTTTTAGTAGCCTTATTCCAATAGATGACATTGTTGCAGTAGTGTAATGGTTCATGATCACATAAAAGATACACACATAAATAAAAAATCTGATGTGTTACACTCACATGGCTTTCTCTACTTTTGTACAAACTATTTTTACAAACCCTTATTCTCCATATGCTTCATGTTAATCGAGATGTTAATCTTATTGTTAATTTTCTTGTAGGTGCAACGGGAATATGGTAGGCTTTAAGCAATAGTCAAATATTTTAAGAGCTGGTTGCTATGTGGCGCATTCCATTCTCTTTGTATGTCCAGGACATAAAGAAAAATGAATAACGAATTCCCACTTGAGAAAAAGTATTGGAAAATTTAAGGGAATAACAAGCAATATCTCGAAAATGGTTCACTTGACAAAAAAAATATGTATGACATAAATTGTGTATTTTAACGCAATATACATTTTTGGTGTAGTAAAATTTTGTCTATCTCTTATGGTTTACCATTAATGCAAAAGTGTTCACAATGAAGAATACTTTTGGAGACATTCCCAGAGAATTCGAGATATACATTTCATTTGCCATGAAAATATCTTAAACATATGATATTTTAATCAAAATCGTTTGAGCCATTTTTGAGAAAATTAAATTTTTCGAAAAATGTTACATGTAAAGAGAAATCTGGGATTTTCTTGAAAACCTTCGTGTCGCATTTCTGGAAGATACTGAACCTAAATATCAAGTTTGGTGTTTATCCGACTGTTCGTTTCTGAGTTATGCTGTTCACAGACACACACACGGACATGTTTCCAAAAATGCTGTTTTTGGATTCAGGGGGCCTCAAAACATGTATTTCCGGTGAAATCTCGGTATAAAATTTTTGGTGGAATGCAATAATTCCCCTACTTACTATACGTAGTAGAGAAAGTAAAACTAAATTAATGATTATTATCAAAATAAACATATAAACATTATTAATTATATTCTACAAATTAATTCAGTCACTTTAAATATTGCCAACTACGTAATAATTCCACCATAAAAAGGAGATACCGCGGAGAACTGTCGCAAGATAAAGTGAGAAAACAGTTGTTTTCCGATGATTGGTTGAAAGAAGATATGTTACAACCAAAGCTTGTAATGTTGCTTCGGGGGCAAAAAGAAGTGACGTTTTAAACATTGTGAAAACCGGAATCATATTAAGAATCTAAAAGCCCATGACAACACAAGCATTTCTCTGGTAGTTAATTAATTTATTTACTTTTATTAAAACCTGTACAACGATTAAATTCGTTTTAACTTAATTATTCACTTTAACAAAATATATAATAAAATAGGCCTAAATTACCAATAGAGAGGCTATAATAATTTTTCTATGACTTATAGTACTGACGTATTGTAGTATTTTTTTAGGGGAATGTAGCGGAATTTTGTTCCACCTGTAGCGAAATCTAATGATTTTTGGTTAGCAACACTGTTTTATCTCTTCTTGAGATTCGAGACACCCTCCGCAATCATATTAACAATAATAGCAATAATAATAGTAATAATAATAAATAAAACTCCTGTTCAAAAACGTTAAATAAAAATTAGATGCCCTTGAAAGCACGGTGTACACTTATCTTATTTTCTCTACCACGTGCATGTACCTAGACGATATTGGATATCCAGATTTCATAGGAGATATAGTTGTGTTCCGAGCTCGTGAACCCAGGAAGGAATGTGCACACATACACACGAGTATACAGACACGATAACGTAATGAATCAAAAGGGACACGGTGTTGAAAACTAACATACAGCCTACCTTATACTAGTGGCCGCGCTGATTCCGTATCCGATTCTTACATTAGTGAACTACTTGGAACACGAGCAAAGTAGGCCATGTGAATGCTGCAGGTGAATGCTGGCTAAGACCTTATTATTCCCTGCATAGAGATCGCTGCGTAACTCAGATTTCATTCCCCTCTCGACACACATCATCCTGCAGGATTCAGGAGCCCAGAGCACAACTATACACATTTTGAAGTTCACTAAACCTGAAGAAGCATTTGTTTTTAGAAAAATACCTGTGTGTATTTGTAAGGATCATTCTTATTTTGCACTTCAAGGATAAGTAAGAATGTATCTATCGGCTTCAAAATGCGTCAAACATCGGTTCATTGGTCCATCAAGCTGACTGACAAATCTAAAGAAATATCGAATATAAAACCTTGCTGGCTTTGGAAATGTGATTATGCGTTTGCAATCCGTGGCCTACTGGTCATCAAGTAGAAGAGGTTTAAATTATACGAAATGGCATACTTCACCGGGTCCTTAGGAATGTTATGTAGGAGTCCGTCTATAGCAAGACCATTGAAAAACTATAAGATTACTCAAGGATGTATAAATTCTAGCTTTGGAGGCAAAGTTGAAATTTTCAATGAATTTCCCTTTCCAAATAAACAAATTAATGCAAAGTTTCTACTAAAAAGAATTTCTTACAATTTGTTTAAAATAAGGTTGAAATAGCGACAAGGTAAAGCGTACATACTGAGTTTTCTAAAATAATTTTATTTTATTCTATTGTTACTTTGTCCAGTTTTAATGTCACTTCACTGGTTTTTACTATGACTGTTTTAATCTGGTTCAACAGTCACAAAGGCTTTACTTAGTTTTTAGTACAATCCCGCCAACATTAATAGGGAACCTGATGTAAACAAAAAGCGCGTGAAATACTGGTCTGCAAATTGAATTACTACGCCCAGGCCGGACCATACGCACTACTGAAGACACGTGCTTTTTTTGAACCACCTGACTGGCACAAATGTGCATCAGCGGTGTTTATTTCTGAACGATCGCATTATCATCTTTTCATTAACACTGCTGTTTGTTTGACAACAGACGATTATTTTACATTTGTTATGCTATAGCCTATGACCAAAACACTTAATAATTTGGTATTGGTGCATCTGAATATTGAAGAACAACGCACTTTAATTAACACGTTTGCTGCAGACCGCGTATAAGTTATAAACTATTTAAAATATTGAAGTAGTAATATAAACAATACGGAATGATAGAACCGAAATTATATTAACATTTGATCCAATCCCGTGCATTTTCTCCTCGTCCTCATCACAGCCAAGCACATTTTTTCGCGCTTGCGTTTCTTTGAAGGTTATAGCAGTTTTACAGTTTTGTGCTTTTCCACACGAATGGTGCTTACACTTTTTACGGAAACTCCAGTTAATTCGGGCGTTACATTGATGTCTTTAATGGCTAAATTCGGATACTTCACACAAAACTTTATGAACTCATTCAATACAATAGTTTTTTCAACACTTTTCAAAGTTACCTTTGGGATGTTTCACAAACACGTTTTGATTACTCATAATTATTAACCGTCATCACCGTTAACCACACTGTAATAAACCATTTGTAAACAAGCGAGCGCTGCTAAATGCAACAAGACTGACAAACTGTGTTTTGGTAATACAAAATGGTGCATACGCATAGCTCCATTCATTAAGGTTTTATTAGTTACTTATGTTTTTAAATGCAGTGTGAACTAAAAGTTAAAATTCTAACAATGGTTTTTAACAAACTTAACTCTTAAATACTATAAAACAACATTAATTTCCGTAGTCCGATATGGAACTATGTTGCTGTAATCCGCAGCAGATAGTGCTTTTGTTTACATCAGGTCCCCTTCTAAGGCAGGCGGAACTATAACACTTTGCTTTCTTCATGACGTAGCGGTGTAAGGAAATACGTATTTCTTCTTCCGAACGGTACACTCACTATGGATTCGAACACAAGACTTCTACAACCACTCCCTCCGCAGTATGTTCCAATGCACGTCACAGCAGTCGTTACAACAACAACAACAACGGAGAACCGCCACCTGATGTCGCAGAGAAAAGCGCCCACCAACTCGCTTACTCAATCACGGATTGACTAACTGACTGACTCTTCTCGCGAGAACGCTCGCTTATATAGCCAGTGGAATTTTCTACAGAAGCTTCTAGAATTTTCTGGAGACACATTCGCGAAGTGAGGAAGGTAACTTCCAGAAGATTCCGGTTAAGTGCCGATAGTTCTTCTGGTGTTTACGCTAGTGACGCTACTTTTCTTTGTTTATCTCAGGCTGCCCAATGCCGATCTCCCGATAACTTTGAGCCATAGCGTCACAATATTCAAACTTTTACAATTTTTATGGTAACACATACAATTGAATTTTGATAACAATAGCGTTTTTCACGTAAAAACATGTATTTTTACCTACATAATTTTCCTTGTTATGTATAATTATTATGTATAATTTCTGAATTATGTGTTGAAGTTTGAATTTTCCAAAGTTTTAGATTAATTTCTTCCAAGTGATAAATGTACTTTGTTAGTTCGAATGTACTCCAGATAACATGTATCTACTTATTTTGTAAGCATTAACCTCTTGTGAATGATGCAGTGTATACTTATTTCTAAGATGGTGTTTACCTAGCTTAACATGAAGTAGACAAAAATATTGGCATTTTTAATACGAAAATGCGCTATGAAATGGTATTAAACCGCCCCATGTAGGACCTTCGCCTGCCAACCCGACCGCCGACCTCACGCCCAGATAGGCACGTCAGAAGTGGATGATCACTCAACCGTTACAGGGAAGAGATGTTGCTAGTATCACGCATCCCTCAGCAGGAATGTTGGCTTCCGAGGTGGGAGTCGCTGTCTATCGCAGCTCTTCACTTTCCTCACGATGCTGAGTTGACACCGGTCCTTTACCCGGCACTTAAAATTCGCAACCACCACTGGGATCGAGCTCGGGCACATTCCCTGACCGAGAACCAGAGCATCACCTCCAGGTCACAGCGAAGGGCTGAAATGGTATCACATTGAGAAATTCGGTGACAGTATTACAGGTTGAGCGAGAAATCCCGGTACTCCGTACTGTGCTGTAGCATGCCGTGCTTTGTTAAATCAATTTCCAAATGCAGTGAACCGTGCCAAGATTATGTTTTCAGATGAATGAATTTCAGCTCACGTGCTAGAAATATTGCCTTACGGGCTAAAGAGAATCCTCAAGTCGAGTTATAAAGGAACCCGCCTCACATAATGATACGGGAGATCGAAGACATCTGCTTGGATCGTACTTTTTTGAAGGGATTATGAATGGTGAAAATTATTTACACATGTAACAAACATACACTATGTGATCAAAAGTATCAGGAAACCCTCACAAACATACGTTTCTCATCTTAGGTGCATTGTGCTGCCTGGTACTCATTATCTGCGACCTCAGTACTCATTAGACATCGTGAAACAGCAGAATGGGACGATCCGTGGAACTCACGGACTTCGAACGTAGTAGGTGATTGAGTGTCACTTGTGCCAGAAGTCTGTCTACACTCCTAAACATCCCTAGGTTCACTGTTTCTGATGTGATAGTGAAGTGGAAACGTGAAGGGACATGTACAGCACAAAAGCGTACAGTCCGACCTCGTCTGTTGACTGACAGAGACCGTCGACATTTGAAGAGGGTCGTAAAGAGTAATAGGCAGACATCTGTCCAGGCCATCACACAGGAATTCCAAACTGTATCAGGATCCACTCCAAGTACTATGACAGGCGTGAGGTGCGGAAACTTGGATTCCATGATCGAGTGGCTGCTCATGAGCCACACATCAAGCAGGAAAATGCCAAACGACGCCTCGCCTGGTGTAAGGAGCGTCAAAATTACACGATTGAACAGTGGCAAAACGTTGTGTGGAGTGACGAATCACGGTACACAATGTGGCGATCCGATGGCAGCAGGGTGTGGGTATTGCGAATGCCCGGTGAACGTCATCTGCCAGCGTGTGCAGTGCCAACAGTGAAATTCGGAGGTGGTGGAGTTATGGTGTGGTCGTGTTTTTCCTGGAGGGGGCTTTTTCTTCCCACTGTTGAGGAGCAATTCGGGGATGGCGATTGTATCCTTCAGCACGGTTCGAGCACCTGTTCATACTGCACGGGCTGTGGCGGAGTGATTACACGACAATAACATCCCTATAATGGACTGGTCTGCACAGAGTCCTGAATTTAATCCTATAGAACACCCATGGGATGTTTTGGAACGCCGACTTCGTGCCAGGTCTCGCCGACCTACATTGATACCTCTCCTCAGTTCCGCACTCCGTGAAGAATGGGCTGCCATTCTCCAAGAAATCTTCCAGCACCTAATTGAAAGTATGCCTGCGAGAGTGAACGCTGTCATCAAGGCTAAGGTTGGGCCAACAGCATATTGACTTCCAGCATTATCGATGGAGGGCGCCACGAACTTTTACGCCATTTTCAGCCAGGTGTCGGGATACTTTTGATCACGCAGTGTATCTAATACATATATAATGCCTGAGCTTGAGGAAAGGGGTCTCGCAGAACGTATATTGTTGCAGCAAGATGGAGCACCTCCACACTACGCTGATGCATTGCGCTAGTTCCTAAATGAACACTTTCCGGAACGATGGTTCCAGTACGGTTGTGTTTCAACAGCAACACAGCTCCCTTGAAATGGCCACCAAGAATTCCTAACCTTACTACACCTGACAACTCGTTATTGGGATTCATTAAGGCGCATGTATCTACACGTCATTATGCTGTAAACGAAGAACTGCGCAATGCTGTTGAGGATGCATTTCGCACTATAACACGGAGCATGCTCAAGAATATGTCAAGAAGAACATGGAGGCGTATGGAACTGTGTTTACAGCATGATGGGAAGCATACAGATATATTGGAGCTTGATACGTTAAGTATTTGTGCTAAATAAATCAATTAGCTTTCGATACTAGGGGGTATGGGGACTTTCCCCCCTGTAGATGTCAGATGTCTATTACGTTTACTAGTTTACATGTGAACCGAAAGCTACAAGCAAAACCATCCGTTTATCGTTAGCTATATCCAAGAAATTCGACACTAGTAAAAAATTCCAACTATCTTATTTTACCTCGTGTCATTAAGGCGATAAATACAATACGTATCAGTTAATTTTAACGTACAACTCAGAAATCACCACTATCATCACCGTATCGCTATCATTAAACATAGAAAGTATATTTCTTCAACTCTATATAAGGAATGAAACTGTATTATACTGCTTTTGTTAGAGTTAAGATTCCTATCTGTTTATTTTCCCAGTAATTTCCTTATCTTGTTCCTTGATGGGACTTTTCGTAAGTTTCTCTGCAATTTCTCATGGGTCAGCGAGTTGGAGACTTGGAACTCTGATATATCCAAATAAATTGTCTGGGCTGCCCGATAATTTATTGTTTGTACATGGGCTGGGGTTGACAAATGCTTTCAAAGGAATTTCGTTTGCATTTATGTTTCCATTTGCGTGGTCAAATACTGGAATTATGTGCTCTGGAATTTTACTGGTTTAATGAATAAACCATACAAGCCAAAATCTACTAAGCGCAATAATAATTACCCACAATGCGGCCATGTTCCACGCAATACCCAATCATTTCTAGAGCTATGATATGTTGCTTTATGGTCTGGTTTGGTGAAAAACCACCTTTCAACTCACAGACGAAATACAATTATTGAAATGTAATGATTGTTGACCTAATAAACGTTTCAATTTAGTGTATGTTACTCCAGGAATTTATATGAGAGAGATTACTTTCTCTGTTGCGTACATATTAGGTAGAGGAGATATTGCATTCCAACCAAAAATTCTATGGATTGAGTTGGATTGGCTACGGAAGAGAACTCTGCACTGATCCATATAGGGATATTGCACCGCTGTCCCACAAGGGGACATCCCCAGGGGAAGGTTAAGCCGTGCGGAAACACCCGGCGGCCGGAACCGATAGTGACGGCACAGAAATGGCAGGGTCCCTAAATTTCCAGATAGAGACTCACCGGTAGACGGACAGGAAGATCGGAGACCGCATCCCTCACAGAGAGTGTCCAACATCCCTCAAGGGGTTTCGGATACCCTCCGGCAGCCAGCCGAAAGCCGAGGGACGGAGAGAGTCACAAAGAGCGAGCATTCTTTTCCCCTGCCACATTGCACCGAAACACCATCGTCGACACTTCCAACCCTGAAGGAGACCAACGGATGAAAGATGAAGTGAAATGAGACTGCAGATGAAATAAAGGCACAGGACACTCCTTCCCAGCATTCGCCTGGCAACCGGAAAAAAAACCGAAAAACCCATGGGCCACGTGAATCGAACCCACGACCTCCCGAATGCGAGTCACAGGCTGACTGAGCCACCCGCTCGTTATTTCAATGAAAATATATTTTCGAGATCCCCAGAATAAAAAAGCATTTTTTAGAAACACGTCCGTATGTGTGTGTCTAAACAGCGTAACTAAAAAAGCCAATTATCGAATAAATGCCAAACTTGGTATTTGAGTTCAGTATCTTCCAAAGATGAAACACGAAGATTTTCAAGAAAATCATCCCCAACCCTTTACATGGCACATTTTTCGGAATTACTATTTTCTCACAAATTGCTCAAATGATTTGGATTAAAATACCATATATATTTATATGATAAATAAAAGTGTATATCCTTAATTTCTAGGAATGTCCTATGAAGTCCTCTTCACAGGAATAATTTTGTATAAACTGTATAACTGGTAAACGTTAAACGATAGACGTAAATATACTACACAAAAATGTAGATCTATTAAAACACAGTTTATATCAAACAACTTCCTTGTGACATAAGCCATTTTGACCGTTATTAATGGTTCAAATTGTTCATAACTTCTGTCAACATTTTTTCCCCATTGCAGTTTAACATCCTTTATCCGGATTATTTCATATTGGACGGTGAATGAACAAAATGGTTGAAATGTTAATCAAATGGCTCCTAGATTACCTAAAACATAGATTTACCCTACATTCGTCTTCTCAGTATAAGAGAAAAGCCTGAGAAAAAATTCACCATAACCGAGATACTTGGGACCTCTTGAATGCTAACCTACTCCACAGAGGTGGGCATCATTTGTTTGTTTTGTAAGAAAATTCCGAGAAGAGATGAAAATGTTATATTCATACATTCTGAATAGCGGATATGTTCAACTAGAATTAAAGCAGTCATCAAATGAAATAACGAATACATATAAGTAAGGTTAGGTTATGTTAAGTGAATTCTAAAAGCGTCCTGGACGCTATCTCATTTTTAAACTTCACGTTATGCATACGTACTTTTCATCAAATCAAGTGTATTGTATTACAACCAAAGTCCCTTTGACTTAGTTTCCAAATTTAACAACACTGTGATTATATAAATTAAGAAATTTTGCTAAACTTGGCAATAGAAGCGTTTTCGACATATGTCTTGCTCTGTGATATAGTGAATAGTTTAAGCATTCTTCTAAGCTAAGAAAAAAACCACTGACTGAGTATAACCAACATTTATCTCTGCAGATTGATATTGCATTCGAAGACTACAGTACGATTTTTTCGTCGTGACAGGCTTATCTGTGTGCGTATGATTTGCACAAGCACATTTATCTTCTGGAAAGGGTGTTGGTTCAATTGTAACAGAGCAGCAGGCGCTACACAAAAGGGATGTGCAGAAAATAACGTGACGGTTACATTGTAGCGGTTATTTTATAGTAAATGTTACCAAAATAACGAATACAGAGTAACTGTTACACAATAACGGTTACCAAAGTAACTAGTTACCCAATAACAGTTATCAAAGTAACGAAAACACAGACTAACTAGTTATGCCGTTAACGATTGCCGAGTGTGGGCGACATTCACTTGCATGTGGATTCATATTGCATATTGGGAACTAGTTAGTTACCTCAACTCATTACGAAGTATTAATCTTCCATCAAGAGATCGTGAGTAACATTATCGATTTAATGTACCATCTGGCAAGAAAAATGCTTACAGATTCTCGGCCTTGTTACAAAAATGTAACCAACTGAGATTATCTGCTCATTTGTAATGTTAGACAATAATGTGTATTTGGACACTTACGTTTCTCTTCTCTAGCAACATACACGTTTAAAATGTCATTACCATGTTTTATCTAACGCTTACAGGAATATTTAAGTTATTATGTGCTTAATTTCAGTCAAGTTGATGTTAGCAATAGTGGTGTATTTTCTTTTGCTATGTCTGCTCCCGTGATGTTTATATTTAGGATCATTTAAAGCTCAGTTCACATGTACAGTCCAATCGTTTAGGATGATCTAGAATTACAAAGTGAGCAAACGTTTGAAAACCAGTTCAATGTGAACTTACTTCACGTGTGCAGATGACGTATACGTAAAATTTGTCTTTGCGGAAGTAGATTTTCCTACAAATCTACATCAAATTTACGGAAACGTGTTCAACGGACTCAACCAACCGTAAATTTCCAACATCATTATGTTCATCATGTGAACATCAACGATGCCGAACCAATTTTGGACAGAAATGCTACATCTTCTAGAGCTTGTTTTGACATTGTCGATAGTGAAATCCCAACAACCACTGAGATGGAAGCACCTTAGCCATCTATCTCATCTTCAAGAGTGCACTTAGTAGCAATAAATCAAGCCGTATGCAAGCAGCCAACTATAGTTAGCTACATGCCCCCCCAAATAAATCCAAATCAGAAAAAATTCTACAGAAATGCCTTTTGGGTCTGTTTACTTTAGATTTGCAGCCCTTCACAGTAGTCGAAGTTAAAGGATTTGTGCGATTTGTCCAGGCCTGGAATCCATCTTATGAGACACCTAACAGAGAAGCAATTTCACGAACAGTATGTGAATAGTGCTTAAGTGAACTTCAAAATGCACTAAGTCGTGTCAAAGTGTGTGTGTGTGTGTGTGTGTGTGTGTGTGTGACAATGGACTGCTGAACATCCTGCAATAATGAAAGTTATATGGCAGTAACTGCTGATTGTGTAATGCTCGATTTTCAGCTAAAGTCTGTGTTTTTAGATTGTACTTCTCTGGATGGTGCACATACCGATGAGAAAATTGCGGCCGAACTAAGGCGTGTGACCATTAAGTTCGGTGTATCAAGTAAAGTTCTTGTTGCTGCGATGGACAATGCAGCAAATGAAGGTGCTTTGCCCATACTTTGAACCTCATAGTGCCAGACAGCCTCAAAATAATTAAGCAATTTCAGGATAAAGCGAAAACCATCGCCAGACACTTTAAGAGATCTGCTTCATCAAAACAAAAGCTTGTGAAGTTTCATCGAGATTCTAGTCAACAGTTTCTTAAGAAACTCATTCAATATGTGCCAACCAGAGTCGTATTTTAGAGTTTAAAACCCTCCCTCTGAAACGTCTGACAGTTTAATTTATTTAAATTCATTGCAAACCAATATGGGAAAACGTCACTAGATAACAGTAGGTCTATTGCTAGTAGCACATTTACAAGAAAAAGTGAAACTCAATATCGTCGCCTTACATACGTAAGGTAACCAACATTCCGGTTTACGAAGCAGTCTCCATGTTTTGTGCTGTAAGGTGGAATATCCTCATTCTGCTGAGTTTTTCTTGTCTATATGTCTCCAAGCAATTTTCTTATCCATGTAACGTCTATATTCTACGAAGTACGTACATGGTAACTGTGTGGGGCACTGTTAAGTTTAGATCTACTTGTGGAAAACCCTACCCGATTTTTTTTTTCTGAGTACGGGCATGGTGCCAACGAGTTGATACTCAACCTTGCATATGTTCAATTGGCTATCAGAGTTACAGGATGCTGTAAAAAGTTCTGATTAACGTGGAGCTTCTAGTAATCTCTAACGAGGAATGGCGCATTTGCTCCGATATTCCCCAAGTGCGTCAACATTTGAAGAAGATTCAACCCAGCTGAGTGGACAAAACTACCTCACAACAACTTAGGTGATACCGTTGGTAAGAAGACTATTATCAGTATGCACCAAGCTGAGCAAAGAAGACTTTCATCCAACTACCATCAAATATATCCAGAAACTTACAAAGAGTGTTGATAAACGGTTTGAAAATACTGAACGAAACAAAACGTTTGGTTTGTGTACGCTTATTGACCCAAGGTTTAAAATGATAACATTTTCTAATCGCCAGCATGCGGAGTGAAGAAAATGTTTTGCTATAAATTTGTTAGACAAGAAGAGCATAGCCCAAGTTATGGAGGAAGTACCAATCGCCACAACAAACAAGGCTCCCAATTGCAGTCACTTCTTCCTATGGGAAGAAACCGACACAACAGTGGCAGCAGTGTAGCCCCGAAGTACATCGGAATCAACGGCAACTGTTGAAGTAGAAAGATACCTAAAGTAACCTGTAATTCATAGAAACCGGGATCCCTTATCATGGTGGAAGGCGTCCCGGAATATGTACCCTAAGCTTGTAGAGATTGTGAAAGAACGGTTTTGTGTCGTCGCCACATCAGTTCCGTGTGAGCGCATATTTTCAAAAATTGGCGGTATATTAAATGAAAGACGCACACGTCTCACTTGGAAGAAAGTGCAACAATTAGTGTTTCTAAATGTAAACTCTCAGTAGTGTCATATCAGATAAACAATTGCTGCTTCTGTAATTATTTACTTTCCTTTTTTAACTCCATTAATGTTTATACGATTATGGCGTTAAGTAGACATGTGTTTTAATTCCGTACTGTGTTTTAAACAAGTATACATAATGTGCCTTCCCACATGGTATTTAGTCAAGTAAAGCGACTCTTATATGCATCTGGAAATAAAAAATGTTATTCTAAGGAACACAGCTCACTGTATAATCCTCTCATCACACCTAGGTAACTAAACCAATGTAAGTTTACCTTGATAGGTTTGTCGAAACATAATACGTATTGTGGTAACTTGATTATTTTCATTGGCAACTTAGAATACTAAATCCAGTTTTGTTCACCCTACTTCTCATGTCTATAATGACATGTGGGTCTAACCTTCTCCTATTGATTGCCGGATACATACGAATTTATTGTAATATTATATTCAGATGTGTCTAAATTTCCTTTAGAGCCTTTGAGGACTTCCAGTGGGGACCACGACGATTACGTTTAGCATAGGAACTTGTGTCCTGAATTGTACTGTTTTTCCCGCTGCACGCAAAATCACCATACACGCTTTTTCGGCGCCACTCACTAGCATGGTCTTCACTAGGGTAGCTCATAGGTCATTCACCGATAACCTGATGTCCCAAGTTCACTAAAATGTTTTACCTGCCATTCAGTTGACTTTGTGATGAGTTTCAGAAACAATACAGTCTGAACATTTGGGCAGGGCTCCTTGATGGGTGTGTAATTGGACCATACCTTCTGCCACCAAATCTCACGGGTGACGTGTACTTGCGATTCCTTGAAGGCGTACTGCATGGATTCTTGGATAATGTGCCACTGAATGTGCGTCAATACACGTGGTTCCAGCACGACGGCGCTCCAGCTCATTTTTACTTGCGATCCGACGTCATCTGCACCAACGATTTGGGCAACGGTGAATAGGTCGTGGTGGCCCCATTGCTTGCCTTGCACGTTCTCCCGACTTGACTCCGCTTGATTACTACCTGTGGGTTCACATGCAATCCTTGATTTATAAGACCCCTGTAGGAAAACGGTACGTTTCGGACACGAGATCCTATATTTAAAGTTAACCGTCTTGGTCTCCACCACAAGTCCTCAAAGTCTGAAAAGGGAATTTACACACACTGTATATACCTGTGTGTGTGTGTGTGTGTGTGTGTGTGTGTGTGTGTTTTATAAACTTAAAATAGAAGCTTTCCCCATATTGCTATAGGTATCTCAAGAGCATTGTACTGTTTACAAATACAAGGACGACGAGATACATGCGTGATGTAGATTCAGCCTTCTTGTGAAATAGTCACCTGAGATCTGGCGTTTGCAAGTTGAGTCATCCTCACACGGAGCTGCAAGTATGTTTGTTTATTACAGCACGTTGCTTACGGTTTCGAATGCAGGTCGCAGGTCACAGGCCACAGGTGACAAGGTCAGTCAGCATTCAGACAGCAAAGCTGCGTGCAATGCGTTAAGATGGTTATTCACATTCCAATTATTGTTGCACGAATTTTATGCATGATGGGTAGATGGGTATGAATAAACAATAATAATTAATGCTGATTAGTAGCGAAATATGCGCCTGCCATTAAGCTCTAATACATGAACTTTAACAGTGGTAAACCAAGATCCAGAGTTGGACTATCTCAGCAAATCTAACCTCTACTGTTGCTTTTCGAATTACAACAGCACGGGTGGTAACGTGCGCCTACAGTTTCCACTCCTCTGGATTTGTTAACATAGATTTTACGCCTTTAATACTGCATGACAAAGAACAATGAAAGATCAACAAATATATGACATCACTACTTCAGTATTTCTCGAATCAAATCTCGAAGTTGAAAGAACTTCCGTTTTACCGAACACATCCTAACTTTAAGTTGAATATTCTTTATTAATGGTGTGCAGCTGCATGTTTCTGACCTTGATTTTCATCAATTGAATGATTTTATCACTTACGACTATTCCCATCTGCATATGCTAAGAGAAGCGCTCTTACGTGCGAATAGCTTAACCGACAGGGAGAAGGCAACGCGGAGGAATACATTTTCGTGCAAGTAGGTATACATATGTGCACATGCAGGAACGTAGAAGCAACTGGTAACTGCAATTTATTGTCACTTTTCACGTTAAAAACACTGAATAATATTCCTGTTCACTTATCACTATATAGAACTCGGGAATCACCGATACATTGTTAATTAATACCTGATTGGTCACATTTGTACGTCCGCATAAAAGAACACCATTTGCGCGCCAACTTTGTCTTCCGGAGTAGCGTGGATTCCTCGTCGGTATCTACAAGTCAACTCCTTGGAATCTTTACTATTTATGGATTACGACCCCCCACTTGAAATTTTAGAATCGGGTTTCTTATTGGAGGAATTTTCGCGGTTCTCTCAGCGTGGCTAAATATTATTTAATTTATATATATGCTCATTGGCTAGTTTGTATATATCATGTGACATTTCCCCGGGCTTCTCTCGGTAATTTTCCATAATGTTATATTTTCCTAACTCCATAATTCCGGAGCGGCGAAAAATACTTTACCCTAGTCTAACACAAAAGATCCCGGTTTCCTCTGCACATGCGAATAACATATTTTCTACAAACGGCACAGTTTAAGACATTCTAAACTAGTGACACAGGAACATTATGTATATAAGACAAATATTGCATTATGCTATTTACATGGTGTTCACATTATACACACATATCGTTCATATATCAAATTAAAAACTAAATAAATTAACATATTATAAAATTAATTCGGGCACATTCTGTCTGATAATACGATAGGAGTCAAAGTTATTCAAGAGAAAGAAAAACGGTATGAGCAAATTCCTGGTGACCACCCCTCTGATCTTGGGTTTTTCGTGGTTTTCCCCTGGTCGCCTACGCGAATGCTGCGACAGTGTATTCTACACGATTTCTCCTTTTCCCCATTTCATCTCTCCCTTTCACCTTTCAGGTGTATTTTTGGGTCCTGCAGTCCTAGCGGTGTTGGACAGATGGCGTAGTTGCTTGCGCATTGGAAAGAATTCTCCCCATAAACGCTTATCCCGCCCGTTGGGGTCTCTTCATTGCCCTCTCTCGAGATTCTTCGTGCGTGGGTGTTGAAACTGCAAATATTAGGGTCTTCTACGTGACTTAGTAAGCCTGTATGCCTGCGAACCTGCGACATTTTACGGCTCCTTTGCTTCATCCCTGCCTCCAAGAGGGTGCAGCCACAATAGATTCTGCTGGTCTCCGTGGCGAGATGTCGCCTTTTCATAAACACATCCCACGTCCCACCCCTTGACATTGCCGCTTCAAATTCTTGAGAAACCTTTGCAGGACTTTGCAGCTGCAAAGGCTTAGAACAGCCATTCATTGGTTTCACTCATTCAGCTCTGCCGTGTTGCCTGGAACACATACAGCCATTATGTCCACTATTCCAAAAAGCCGCTGATGATCTAAAGAGTAAGAAGATGAGAAAATGCAAACCTAAAATATGTGAATCAGTCACATTGCACTACAGCGCGGATATAAAATAAACAGTTTTCCTCCGTGGTCTAGGGGTACCATGCTAACTTCTAGTCCGAGGTCGCTTCAAACCCGGCGGGGGGTGATGGATTTTTCAGGCCTACAAAATGCTTAGCATGCTTTCCTTCGGAAGGAAAGTAATGCTGGGGTCCAGTGTTGTAAATTTACGCCACGCAAGAGAACCTTAAATCTGATAACGAGGCCTCTGAACAAAACTACCGATCTTTCACGCCCAATATAGAATGACGTGCTAAGTACCATGGCAGTTAAAGAGCTTCCACAAATAAAAGAAAATAAGAATCAATACTGACAATCATTTTGTATTTATTTACAAGAAAATGAGCAGATTAACTTAATGAGTATCAATAGCATTGACCTTTAGATCGGCAACATAAAATGTAGTATGGATACGAAGAAAGAAACTTAAATAACGACAGGAACCTCTTATTGTTACAGCATTAATATTCCTGTCCATGGTAATACAATTTCCAAACAGCACGTGTGTAGCATAGGTACGTATGTACACATCGTACCAGCTGCATAGTATAACGCAGCGCCACATTCAGAACAAGCGTTGAAATGTATGTCTAGCACGTGCTTGAAAACGATTTTGGTATATTACTACAACCACCCAGATACTTGCTATGCACATCGTAACATGTAGTAGTATTTTGTAGTTCTCAATTCATACAGGTTATTTCCAATTTACTTTCTCCATTTCGTTTAGTAAGTAGGGGAAGAATACTAGGGAAAAATTCGATACCGAGAAGTCACAGCAAATACAGGTTTTGAGTCCCCTTGAATAAAAAAAGCATGTTTAGAAAAAGGTCCATGTGTGTATGTGAATAGCATAAGTCAAAAACGAAAAGTCGGATAAATACCATTCTTGGTATTTAAGTTCAGTACGACCCAAAGATATGACAAGTTTTCAACCAAATCCTCGTACCTCAACTATGTTTTACATGGAACACTTTCCTACATTTTCGATTTTCTCAAAAATGGCTAACGATGTTGATTAAAATACATTATATTAAATATATTTATGTACATGAGAATTAAAACTTAGATATTGAATTTTCCGGAAATAGCCATGAAGTCCTCTTCATTCTGAAGAATTTTGTGTGATCTTGTATAGCTGGTAAACGTTAAGCGATAGACGAAAACGTACTGCACGAGAATTGTAGATTTCTTTATGCCACACAATGTATTTCAAATAACTTTTTTGTGTCATAAGGCATTGCCGAATTTCCCGTTATTAATGGTTAAAACTGTTCAATACTTTGTTATTGTTATAAGTCCTGTCGATAATTGGCTGTTTCTCGCGAATAAAGAAAAGGGTATATAACACCAGCGATAGCGTCCAGTTCTGAAACATTTCACTATGTAACTGTTTCTATAACGGTTTATCTCGATTAAAAGGACGGGAAATGAAGCGTACCAGGTGATTCAAACAAGCCGCCGTCTTCAGGTTTATGATTCCGCATACAGGTTCAAAAGAAGTTGCCGCATCACTGCTGTTCAAAGGAACAGTGTAGGTACAAAACAAAAGATCACTGAGGTACTGCTGGTGTCTGCAGGTGTTAACGTGGTCGTTTCGTACTCACATGTGTCGCGTCGTCGCCTGCATGCAGTTCGAGCCAGGTCATTCAGACAAAAATATAATGGTAATGTTCACCAATAACGAACACGATCTGTGCGGAGACGTACCAAAATGCGTACAGAAATAATATAATATACAGTTGTATCGTTATACACGTACATATGTATTTATTATTTAAACCCTCTAAAATGTTCCCCTCTTCTAGATAAAACGTGAGACTGAACGCCCCTTACATCAATTCGTCCACCAAGGCGGGCATGGTTTTGCACATGTTTATTATGAATAATCTCCGAATGGAAAATAATGTAATTTTAACGCTCTTTTAAGAGGAAATATAATAAAAATATAACTTTGTTGAATCGTGTTAACCTTGCGGCACCAATTGTACCATACAATTGTATTGATTGTAGATTAAGGGTCATGGAACAAATGACTTAACAGGTGTGCTCAGGTTTGCGTCAAGCGGCAATATTGAATTCTTGTTAATGAGCGAATTGCCTATTAAATAACCGATAACATCTCTCCATTCAAGCCACAGACTATGGGCATACTGTGAAATGTTTGTGTTTAAAGACAATTTTCTGGAGCCTAGCCGGGAATCCAACCCGGAATTCCTCATATAGCAGGCAGGTTTCTACCGAATGAGCTCTGGTACCGGTAATAGCAGTTAAAGCGTTCGTTTTCAAGCAATGGTGTTTCGTTTAGTGGTCACCTCTCTGTCATTATGGAGTCCCCTTTGCAGTTCTGCTTAGGCAGACCTTTTGGCATCCGCGCTATCCGGTATAGACCAACTTCAACTAAGGACGGCCTGTGTGGGTCACCTGTGTATTACGGAAGCCTTCTTTACAATAACCTATATGGTATTAAACGTATATGCACTTCAAGGGCTGGCAGTAAAGATTGTTTTTAGTGATATCAGTTTGATGCGCACATCCAGATTGTCTGAAAGAGATTTGATGGTGGTGTTGCATCAGTTTCATCCAACAACGAATCAAGAAAAGAGTAATTTTCCACACAAAGGTAAGATTAGTTGACGTTTTTTTTAGAGTTTTGCTACTGCTGCTACAACCACATGAATAATTTTGGATGATGGTGTAATAGTGTGCAACACACTCGTCAAATCTTCGTTCCATTGCAGAAAGGTTCCATAGTAGTTTATGCATAGCCCATACTGATATGGGTGACCGTGGTTGTACATGAATCGTGAACGGCTCATATTCCGACAGGACCTTCTCCCTGGCTGGGTTTTCCTTTTTCCTGGTTTTTCTGTTTTTGGAACTGACAAATTCCGGAGAGGTACTCTAAACTTAGGCCTGGAAAGCCTCCTTCTAAATTTTCCTTTCCTAATTATTATTTCATTTTATGCAGCATCACAGTTCAACGTCTGTGGTGCCGTAAACAGTAAGAATGGCCGTTAAGCACTACAAAAAATACATTCCCCATGCTAATAATATTATTGTCTCGAAAGTTCAAGACTATATAAATGTTGGATGTTGGATTGCCTATGACCCGGGCGCTAGCAACGCGGCGAAAGACGCCAAAGAGGTGCCAAATGTTGGATGTTGCAAACCTCTGATATTACTCGGTAAATCTTTTGGGAGTTTCATTGTGATTTGAGGCAGCAATATCAACAATTTCCTTATAAGTGACATCATTTGAGGATATACTTGCATCTTGGTATATAACACAAAAAATTTGCTACCGCCAAAAAATTACGCCAGTTGACAATAGGTTGTAGCGGTGTTTGTTCACATGCTCCCTATATTAATATAGGCATCACTGAAGTTATTGTTGTACTTGTCGCTATTTCTCTACCGTTGTATTCAATAGTTTTCCAGAGGTAACCGTCTGGACACGAAATATGAGCGTGTTGTGTGGTTTAATCGCATGACCCGCTGCCCTTACGCGCATTTGTTTACCATATATACGTGCACAAAACAATAAATAGCATACTCAGAGCTGGTGGGTTGTGTGCCCATACAATCACCACATTTGGAAAAAGGCGGGTACAGAGTTTGCATGTGGGACCGGCAGCAGGTAGATACAAAGGTTGGAAAGCAAATTGAATTACAGGACTTGTCCAACTCCAATTTCACACTTGCCTCGAGCATAATTTGTCACCGGGATCCTCGCGACTACCGCTGGAAATACGTGCACCGCTGCATGTGCGAAAATTAAAACCTCTTCTCATCAGTTACGACTCCAGTCCTGGGCTAATTATTTTGTTAGGCTGCACAAAATCCATGAATCTGGGTAAAGAAATGTTGGTTGTTTTCTACCACAAGGAAACCTTTACAGTACAGTACAAACACCCACCAACGTTTCCGTAACAGATAAAGCAATTTTTTCAAAGAATCTGCTTTAAAAACTGCCTTAGTTTAATGTATATACATGTACACTTACCCTAACCAATTTCCCTCCATGTAGTTGCTACAGATAATTGCCTAACACATTCATATTTGCTAAATCTGCTCAATCTACGATCAATGCTAAACTAAGTAATATCAATATGTGTTTTGGAGTAGTTTATCGTGAGAGTACGAAAATGTCGTCATCTTTGACGCTTCCCATATATGGCCTATGACCTTCGGTGTTTCCTCATTCCACCAAGCTATGTCTGGACCCATTTCGCAGGTGGAGGCACCCTGAGGGTGGAATCCGTACCTTCAATGGTAGGGTGATGGTGAGAATGGCGGTGGAATGAATGTACCTATAGCTTTTACCGTGGACTTCAAGCTAAGTTGAGCTTTAGGGATACTCCAAATGGGCACGTCAGAGGTGAAAGCGTGAATAGGGCCATCCTAGAGTCGGAAATGGAACCCCGGACCCTCAGAAACGAAACCACCACTACTCCGGTTCCGGGAGTATGAAAATGTTAGAATCCGTAATTCCAACAAAGCGACCAGTTTCTTGTCAGGTGTATGCATCCTGTCATCTCAAGCCATACATGGGTGCTCAATAAGAATTATATGGTCTAAATGTACTTGACTTCTGAGGACCATCATTGCGTCCTGATACCGTAATTATTGATGGGAAGATATAAATAATTAAATAAAGAAATGATAGAGAAATAACTCAATAAATAAGCTCCGTATATTAAATCTATGTATCGTGTAATAACCTTGGGTGAAATATTTGTCTGAAAATAAAATAACATTAGTCATCTTAAGAAAAGTGAGTAGCGAACGCGTTAGGCATAAAAGTTCATAGAATGCAGTTAAGGGGTTAATTCAGTACGTTTGAACAGTCACGTAGACAGAAATCCTGTAAAAGAGAAAGGTAAATTAAATTCTTAGATTCTGGGAGGTCGCATAGAAACTGTCAGATACGTATAGTATTGGTCCACGTGAGAAGGAACCTTGTGGGGTAGTTTTTTAAAGTAGACAGAGGTTAAGTTAATAAAGGTTTGCTAAAGTATTGCTAAAATTAGTATTTTTTCTTTCGTGTACAGCCATAGAGGCTTACAGTCTTTCAAGGTAATCGGCAGTTCTTAGCGCCTAAGACTGCACTGGGTTATTAGTAGCCGCGAGGAGTTTTTCCGGTAACATTTTGCGCTTCTAGTTTCGTTTATTGCGGAAATAGTTATTTAAATCCGTAAAATTGATACTGCAGAAGTTAGCAAGTATAATAATTCAATTACTATAGTTTATAGTGCTACAATTCATAATCAGTTTTATTGTTTATCTTCAAACGGTCGGCAACTCGCTTCATTACCTTAAGATTTAGATCACATTAAATTTCTCAGTCAATTTAAACTGAAGTTATCCTTTCACACTACGCCCACGCATACCCTGAGAGAAAGATCTCATAGCCAACCACTGTAGCAGCCGGCAGCAGAATCAACAGTAGACATTGGAGACGAAATCAGGAGGTGACCCCGGACATTCATCGCCAGTCCTTAACCGTAGCCTTGGGTCAACCTATTATCTTCATTACCCATAATATAAGTAGGCTTTCAACTTTCTCTACTGTTTACCTATAGTAAGTAGAGGAAGCATTGTATTCCACCCAAAATACACGTTTTGGATCCAAAAAAATATTTTTAGAGAAAGGTCTGGATGTCTGTGAACAACTTAACTCTAAAACGAGAATTTCTTAAATACCATATTTGGCATTTATAAGTTTAGCATCTTCCAAGTATGGGACAGGAAGATTTTCAAGCAAATCCTCTACCCCAAACTATTCTTTTTATGAAAGCTTTTGTTATGTTTGATGGCCATAAAAACGACTCTAACGTTATTATACAAATGAAATATTTTAAAGTATAGCCTGTGAAATCCTCTTCGTTCTGAAAAACCTTTGTATAATTCGTAAACTGTAAGAGATAGAAAAGCTTACTACACAAAAAAGTAAGCATATTATTTACGTTAAATAAAATTTTTGCGACTGTAACTATTTCCTAGATAGTCTTGCTTGTTGGTTTGAATAGTCAAATACTAATACTTTTCTTCCAAATGGCAAGTTACTGTTAGTTTTCTTCCTTGGTCATGAAAAGAGCATGGAAATTCAAAGCTATCATAAAACCGTTTTTTAAAAATCTGATTATAACTTTAACCTACTGTAGTCTTCTTACACCTAAAAGAAAACGTTTAAGTGTGTAATAAAGGTCTATCTCGATTATGATGAAGTGGATAGGAGAGAAACTTATATAAAAAAAGCTTGTAGAAGAGCGAGGTAAATGTAACACCTAAGGTTCTTTTACTTCCTCTACCACTTGTACAGTAGGTAGAGAAGATATTGCATTCCACTCAAAAATTGGAAACCAAGTTTTCACCGGAAATACATGTTTTGAGGCAGCCTGAATCTAGAAAAAAAGCATTTTTACTTTCTCTACCACGTACATTGTAGGTAAAGAAAATATTGCACTCCATCCAAAAATTCGACACTAAGATTTCACCAGGAATACATGTTTTAAGGTACTTGAATCCAGAAGGAAAATCATTTTTACTCTCTCTACCACGTACATTGTAGGTACAGAAAACACTGCACTCCAACCAAACATTCGACACCAAGATTTCTTCGGAAATGTATATTTTGAGGCCCCTGAACCCAAATAAACTATTCTTGGAAATACGTCCATGCATGTGTCTGTGAACAGTATAATTGAAGAACCTAAAGCCAGATCAACACCTAATTTGCTATTTAAGTTCAGCATATTCCAATGACGCGACACGAAGATCTTCAAGAAGATCCCCCACTAAAAACTTCACTTTATGTGGAAAATGTTTCGAAAATTAGGTGTTCTAAAAAATGCTCTAAGAATTTTAATTAAAATACCGTATATTGAGGATACTTACATTACAAATAAAATGTATATTTTGAATTTTCTGTGAATACGCTGTGTAGTCCTTCATATTCGAAAGGAGTTCTGTATAATCTTGCACGACTGGTAAGCATTAAGCGATAGATCAAACCGTACCACATAAAAAATGTAGATATTTTTAAAACACACAATTCATTTCAAATAATTTTTTTGGGGCATCAGCCGTTTCAGAGGTATCGGTTATTAATGGCTCGATTTGCTCAATACTTTGTGATTCTTTTTAACCCCCACCGTTTTCAGTTGTTCCTCACGATTGCATAGAAACAGTACAGGGCAGGATATAGTGTCCAGTTCTTAAACATTTGACTATCGCTGTTCTCTTTGTATGCTAACGAAATGTGTAACGTAGCTAATCCTGCAAGGGTTTATCTGGATTAAAATGATGTAATTAGAGAAATAAATTTTGGAAGAATAATTTGTATACCAACTAATAAATGATAGAGGGTAGAGGATGTAATGTGAATGTAACACATCAGACTTTTTCTCTAATAAAGTTTGTTGGAAGCACAACGTCGTCTTCGGAGTACAAAAATAGCAGTTGCTATAAATATTTTGCAGATTTATTGATTATAGCATATTTGCTATATTACATCATGCATGTCGCAGCCTTTTGTTGAAACCCGCCATTTTGCGAAGATTCTAGCAGATCATGAAAAGTCTGCGTTTGCTGAAATCACCCGAAGGTTCTGCCGCGGTTCTTCCTTGAAATGATTGCCCTTTTTAGGTGTACGAACTAACCCTAAACAAAACTAAACTAAAATAATGCTATCTGCCGACTTCTAGAGCCCCGTAGGTGGTGTAGAATGAGGATACACTATACCCCAGATTTTCGTGAACTGCCTAGTGTAGCATACCATAAGTGTCTCCGCCAATATGTAACATTATCACATTAAACCCGGTGTCGAACCTGGAACTGGCAGCAGCCTGGAAACATTAGTACTAAAACTTTTGAAGGAATATTGTGGCGTAAGCCCGGCGACGACGCCATCATTTTTTTTCGGGTGGAGGAGGAAATGATTTAATCACTAACCCCAGCCCGATGGGAGTCGGGGCTGAAAGTGTGGGACCCACAAGCGTTGGCATACCCACTAAAAACTCTTCCAACGGAAGGAAAATGGATAGCAGAAGAAAGAGTTGAATAAATCGCGAAGTGAATCGTTAGTAAGTGAAAGCTATTGGCTGCCGCCCTATTGGCGGGAGCGGGTAAAGTAGTAACTATGGTGCAGCCATGAAACCTGACTGCAACACTAGTGGAGGTGGCGAGGATTTAGAAAAAATGGGAAGGGTAAATGTGTAGGAGAGGTAGTTGAAGTTGATCTTACTTGTGGTGATACTGTGCCCTACTGTGGTATTCTTCGGAGTAAGTTGTGCTGGTTGGAGGCCTTCGACGATTACTGAGGGCCTCCGGTTTGGCTGGCTGCTGGAAGTGGGCTCGAAGTTGATGCTGCTGTGCTTCCAGAGATCTGAGTGTCATGTCTATGGAGTTGGGGTGTTGAGTTATCGTGTCTGAGGCTGAAGATGAGTTCTGGATGGAGTTGTCGTTGGTTCTGATTCTGGATGTGATGGTGTCAAACGGTCCAGCTAGAAAAACTTGCTGAGCAATTGATGTGTCTTGAAGGTCCCTGATGAGTTCCTCCAAGGTTGTTAGCTTCATCATGTTCAAGAGCTCCCCCTGAACGGCGTCGCGTAGGTCCTGGACTTCCAGGGTGACTTCGATGATCGGCGCTAATGATGGTGCTGGTGTCGGCGGATGTGGAGTGGTCGTTTGCTGCGTGGTTGGTGCTGGTGGCTTTAGCGGTGCCTTCCTGCGAGGATGCAGGGGGCAGAGCGCTTGGCCGGGGAAGTGGTTCGACCCTCCACAGGTTGCCCAGAAGCGGCGGCTGCAGTGCTAGTTGTGCTACTTGCACGCAGCAGTGGTGCTAGGAGCGCCACAGTAGTGGCACCTTGGTTTCACCGTGTAGGAGGTCTCGTCATGCCCGTATGCACAGCAGCGTCGGCAGGGCACCTGGCGTTCTACTCGGCTGACCTCGATGAGTAAGCACCGCCCTAACAAGGGCAAGCCCGACCTCAAGGCCGCTTCGTAGTCGCCAGGGTCTGCAAGCTCAATCCTGACGATTGACATGGGTCCCTGTGCTCCGAAAATTCTAGTGGCCTTCAAGGCTGAAGACCACTGCTGGTGTGGTGCTTTAATGAGAAACCTGACTGGCAGTTCCCTCGGGACCCCTCTGATGACAGCACTGTACCTCCCATGAGGTAGAGGCTGGATCTGCGCTGGCTTGGAAGTTCCCAGGATAGGCATCATCTTCGCCAGACGTCACGCAAAGAGGGTTACAGGTTGCGTTAACAAGGGTGGTGAAAGGATGCGGTTATAAGGCATGCAGGTTCAGTTTCAAATGTTTAAAATCTTTAATTTATCTAATATAACCAAAACTACATTTCAAAAAGGAGGATGGTGGATTTACCTGCGTGGCAGAGAAGGTGTAGTGGTCCATCGTTGTAGTGTCTAGTGTCTACGTCGAGTTGGCTAAATGAATTTAAATAATTTACCAGCAAACATTCCCGCTAGGCACGTGGTTGGTTGGTTGAGAGCGAGCTGCCAAAAATAGCTAAGTTTAAATATCCTAGAAAATGCTGATTAGCGCCTAGCTAGTCCATGACGTAAGCGTATGTCAGCAGAAATTACGCAGCTTACCCACGTGTCGGATATGAAGCTATCTTTTACCCTAAACTGCGTGTCACCCAATCTCTGCTTATTTCAACGTCCGTTAAATTATGCGCATGAAATCTAAAGCCAAATTTCCTGGAGTTACTTAAACTAAGTTTGTCCTGAATATCTTGAACTTTAGGAAATCATATTTGTCAAAGAAAATTATAACCGTCACAATATATTAAGTAGTGCTTGGGGTGCACTCCGATGGCACGCAGAGAAATATCCAGAAAAACATAAATTTGGATATAAAAGAGAAGACAATTTACTTAGCACCACATCTATATTTAGTCAATTTTCTTACATAATCACAAACACATCCTGAAGAATACCATCTCGAAAAACCATCCGAGCAGGTCGCCTCACCGGAAGTAGAAAAAATAAACAGGCTAGCACATACTTTTTTGTGTGTGTATGTCCTGCCTTGAGTTTTGGCTTCCTCTGGTCACAAACTTCCGTTTGACATAATCGTCCCCTCGGACGCGCATGCGTCACTACTAATAGAAATGCTCTGGGTTTCGGCAATCCTTCCGAATAAAGTTGGCTTGTCCAACTAACCATGTATACAATAATAATAATAATAATAATAATAATAATAATAATAATAACAACAACAACAATTGTTACACTAGGATCTTCGTAAAATGACGAATATTTTGAACCGAATATTACATCGCAGCAATGCCACAAGGTCAGCAAACAATTCTAGTGGCAATCACTGGGATCGATCTAGCATCCCTTCGGGCATCAAATAGCTCCTGTCGTCGGTGCTTGCGACAATTGATGCTCTATTGAACTTTAGTGCATTAATTCCATATACGTTTATTGGAAAATGCATAGATCCATGTAACCTCCTACTTTAGTGTTAGTGTTAGCCAGTACTGTTGATTTCAGAACTGCCACAATGAAATAAACCGTTTTCATCAATTATGTGTAACGTGTGCACCTGCGTACCATCTAAAGAAGATATAGGAGACCATTATTGGCTCCATTTGTTTTTATTGGAGTATTCTCACATGTTACGAATTCCACCATACAGACTTGTTTTTTTTCTTTCTTCTAAACACGCATACTGATTCATCTGAAAGCCAATATGGTTAATCTGGATAGTTTTTCACCTCTTTACTATCAACTAACGGTGACAGCATCAAATGACACTTTAAAATAAATATAAGTGACTTAAGGAAAATAACAAAAAACATATCATCATCACGGTAGGCCTTGGCTTATTCGGTTCTCGGGATTCATCTTTCCATTGTCCTCTAGAGTGTCACAATCTCTGTTACCTCGTCGATGGACGGTAAAGGTACGTATCACGCAGGTCAGTCGGCCTCTTTTGCTTCCAAGTGACCCATTGGAGGGAATGATGAGGGAAGAGACCCGAAGGTCAACAGATCCGGATGTCGACTGGCGCAAACATGGACGGGGTCCCTAACGTTTTCATAAACAACGCATCCTACTCCGCCCTGTCTGAGCCCACAAGCCACGAATCTCCAGGAGCCCCACGCTGAGGAGAGATCTACAGTAGGGACAATAGTTCTGTGCCGATGACCTACTTTCCTATCGCACTGAAGAGAGTCTATGCCTAACATCAGTTACTCTCCTACAGGCAACTGTCTGTCTGCTGGAAGACGCGGGACTTCGCCGATACGACATAAATACACCACACCACACCTCTACTTGGCTGGTTTGTTGTCACTATGTACAGATTGCTCTATCATTCTTTTATATTTACACAGTATACACAAACCTTGTCACGCGAATACATTGTCTTAAACTAGCAGGGGCTTTCTTAGTGTGATAAACACTCTACCGGAAATATCACCACCGTCGTTTTCTTCTGCAAGACTTTCTCTTTCAGATATTTCCCTTTAATCGTCTTCAGTCTTCTTCTCCTTCGCTGTCGCTATATTCGCTACCTTGGATTTCGAAACCACCTGTGTCATTTTCAAGCAAGCATTGTTGTTCTTCAATATATTTGTCTTCCTACTTAATAACGTGTTGGCAGGCATTTTCTCCACTTTTCCACGCTAATGTCGTCAGCATGTTGTTAGCTAAGCTTCATAAATAACATCATCTAATTTAAAAGGGTGTTCTACCAAGCTACCCACTGCTTTATATCACTCCAGATGAGTTCTACTCGATTTAGAACCGATGAATACGACTGTAATTGGAGAACATTGTGTGCAGGGCCTACAAACTGTCAACGTAAATTTTCGGAACAGGCTTTGACCCTTACTTATGTTGTAAAGCTCAAAACTTAGCATCCTTTCATGGAATGGGGCAAGTCCTGCATCTTACTTTGGTATGAGACGTTGGGGCCTTTTCCAACTGCACACTATGGTATGGTGCGTTATCAATTACCTAAACAGATCTGGGAGCCAAGTTAGGAATTATTTTTTCCATTAGCCATTTTTTGTATTTTTCCCCATCATTTTGTGTTATATTAACTTTTTATTTTTGCATAAAAATACGCAGAAGGCAAGAACCGCCAGTAAACATAGCAAAATACACAATGTATGTAATCCAAGTTTAACTACAGAAACACGGAGGCGTCATTTAGGGGGCAGGGGGTCAATTGCCCCTTCCCCCTAAGTTACAAGAAATAACTAGATTACATTATTACCCTACACAAAAAAAAAGAAAAATTACGACATCTGTACTTTTAACACAATATTTCACATTTAAGAAATAAAAAATTATTTTCTTTTAGTCCAAATATCCTATTATTGTCATTTAGAATCCACATGAAAATTCGGACAACTGCTCCAAACAATCCCTCCGCATGCAGAAACTGAAATCACGCTCCTACAGAAACATATAGTAACTAATTTATAAACAGATAGTTCAAGGTAGCATTAAGTCACAAACAGACGCCTGGCAAGAGAGATGTTACTCAGACTACTGCTGCAGCTGGACTGATGTGATCACACATAATGCGCATGCCTGAGATATGGCGCTCGCTCAATGTCCGGATAACCCGTGTGCATCCAGGCTTCACCGGCACAGCCCATCGTTTCTACTGTAACTGAGTGGCAACGCAGCGACGCCAGGGAAGAAACCTTTACAGAGCGCAAGCCACCGCCCAGCCGCAACCCGCCGGAAACCGTCGCTTGGTCCTACAACCCTGAAATAGATAACAAGGAAGATGATGGGTACAGGAAATGAGAGGAAGAAGAGTCGTGATAGAAAATGAATCACTCCAACATTCGCCTGGCGCCCCAGGAAAGCCACGAAAAACCCAAGGGCCAGAGTGGACGGTCGCCGGGAATCGATCCCAGGAATGTGGACCGCAGACGTAACGTCTTAGCCAACCCGCTCGGTGGATGGTACTGTGGTGCTTGCTTTGTTAATCTAGAAGAATCCATTTTTAAAGTATGCTCATGCTATTTATTTTTATTTTTAATTTGAATTAAATATCAGAATATCCTAATTGTATTACTTAGAATGTGATGTTTTAGAGTGCAACGTTCAATGACTCAGGAATTTCATAACTGCGTTTTTATTAATTTTCCATCTTATCTATTCTTGACCCAATTTTCTGCTCCATATGTTATGATGGGAACTGCCATTACTTATTAAATTGCAGTATTGTTTCTTTTGCAGTTTTGTTCCGCATTGTTTTTTTTAATGGTCCAACACATATTTTGGAGTGCAATAACTTTAATAATTTGACACCAATAATGATACCTCATCTACCGACTTTTTTTCCTTTGAATAATTTTATTTATAAGATAACAAATATTATTGACTATAAAAGCTCTGAACTTTTCAATAATGTTATCGTTTTTGCGATTTATCGTCTAGCTGTTTTCTAAAAAATGCAATATCGTTTTCCGTTGAAATCTTTAATTATATTTTTCCATATTTCCGTTCAGTAGTAGCGTGGTTTTCTGAAGTTGAGTTTCAAATTCTGCGTTGTTAACTTGATCGTTTGCAAATGTAGCTGTAACCAGTACGGCTATTTCTACATTTAAATGATTACTTAGCTGTTCTTGCCATTCTGAAATAGCAACGTCCAAATACTTAAAGAATGTCGACGAGAGCAGACAGCCCTGTCTTACTCCTAAAATCGTAATATGATTTATAAACTTCTAGTTACGCACGCGTAATCCAATAATCTCTCGGTGTCTCTCCCTTTTCAACCTCAATCTTTCTCCTTTTTGCAATGTGTTTCGGAAAATAACATTCTAAAACTCATGCTTTCAAGGTCATTAGCCATGTGTGCTAAAATGGGCAACATTTCAATAATATTACAGTCCCAAATTCTTACTAGAAATTTATTCAGAAATAGTTATAGGTAATTTTTTTTTCAGGCGTAGTCCAAACATTAAGATATAGGAGTAATTGGATAAATATAGGGTTTGAATTTCAAAGCTACCCAACTAAATATGCACTAGTAATTTAATTTTAATTCAAATTAAGCAAAACATATAAATCTATATTTGGAGGGGGAAGTGTGTAAACACCAGATTAACTGCATTTTAAGCTTCACCTCCCGCCTTTCTGAATTTTCAACGATGTGTCTATATTCTACTACTTACCTAAAACTTATATAGCCATATTTCACCGGAAATGCACGTTTTGAAATTTCCTGAATAAAAATAGCATTAAAAAATAAGACCTGTGTGTGTGTGTGTGTGTGTGTGTGTGTGTGTGTGTGTGTGTGTGTGAACATAATAGTGGAACGCAACCAGGAAGGAGAAAAGGAAGAACGCATACCACGTGTATTCAAGGAATTAGAGGGGCAAAGATGGATTGGGAAATTCAGGAAGATTATGGTCCAACAGGCAAGAATGGAGAGAAAAGTTTCAAGGAGATGTTAAAAATTGTACTCTTGGGTACCGGAAAAATCGTTGTACTTAGTAAAACCGAAAATATATAAATTGTCGGGTACTTTACCTTTTTTGTATGGTAAGTCGCAATCTTTTTTTCCGTATTCATGTAAAGAGAACGGAATCTTAAAGTCATCACACAAAGATCGGTGTTTACAAGAGTTACTCTACTGATTTCCCCTTGTGCCTGTAACGAAATATGTAACAAAGCCATTTCTGTAAATGTTAATTTTGATTAGCATGAAGCAGCCAGAAGAATAAGGTTTTGTAAAAGTAGTTTGTAGAAAAATGGGTAAAGAACGTGACACGAATGTAACTCATCAGATTTCTCTAAGAGAACCCATTTATTAGTACATCCCATTCATTTGTTCTCCTATCGGAAACCATTTGCACTTTAATAAGAAAATAATAATTGGAAACCGATGTGCTTTATTTTTGGAAACTTCTTCTATGTAATGAGTTCAGTTTACTGAAGTGAATGCGCTCCAATTAGATATTAATATAGCAATTTCGGAAATGTTCTGAAGAATTGTAACATACTGTGAGTTACTTTTTCCAGAACAACAACAATAATCCGGACGGGAGGATGAAGATTTGAAACCTAAAATGAAAACCCAAATTATCCCCTCAATATTATATTGTCACATAATGCGTTTATAAAATGAGATTAAAATGAGATTAAAATTAAATTAACAGCGACCCCTAAACCGGTGTAGAGCACGTAGGCCGATGTGGCCCTTTGTTCTTCGAACGCGACACCTGGGAGAGAGGGAGAGACTCGATGGACGATTAGAACCAGAGGCGACGTGTGCAAGCGTGGGTCCTTTACGATTCCATACTGAACGCATGCGACACCGTTAAAGCCTCCCACACGCCCCGGTTCCCCAGAGGTACCTTAAGGGGCGACGCTTATAGAGGACGAGTCCGTCAGCAGTCCGATAAACGCCTTCACAAAGCGCACCACTATCGCTCAGCCGCAACACGTCGAACAACGTCCCCTAGTCCTTCAACCCTGATACGCATGTTTATGAGGGAAATAATGGGAAGTCGTGGTAGAAGAGGAACCACTCCAGCATTCGCTAAGCGACCTAGGGAAACCACGAAATACCCAAGGACAGAGTGGTGGTCGTCGGGAAAGTGTTGAAATTAAAATCTTTGTGTTTTATTGTTTACTAACTTTAGTAGAGAAGAACAAATAATTGGTGATATGAAGTAAACACAGTAGGTTATTTAGTGTGGAAGTTTACTTAGGCCAAAATTTATTTCAAATTGAATCAAATACTCAATCGTTTATTTATTCAAAATAAATGTGTGGATTTTCCAAATGTTTTCTTTATCTTGGACATTTTCGTGTCCTTTAACAATACCAACAACAAATACCCCTTTATCCAACACATCAATATTGTGTAAACAAAATATGCTAGAAACATTAAGTTATATAAAAGTTCCTTTAAAAGTGTATGAGGTATTAAGAGTTTTTAAGTTCCTTTTTGGGGACGTAATTAACATAACATATGTCCTTTTGTAAGCGTGACCTACCAGTGTTATTTACCATTTCTCCATTCTTAAAAAGGTGACATGCTCACATAAATAAATTTTTACTTCGGGGTAGTCAATTATACAGGTACAGCAACATCTGTTGTTTATCCAAAATAAAAACATGTTGCAGTATTTATCTATAGTTCTAATATATATTTTATCTATAAATGGAAAACGATGCTCTCTTGTTTTGCAGGACAAGAAATCTGGAGAAAAACATTATTTTAAATAACAAGTCTTGGATAAAACTTTAAATGTAAAGAATATGCTTTAGGTAAGGGTAAAGTAAATATCATAATATGTGGAACAAATAAAAGGAATTTAAACACAAACACGCAATATATTTTAATTTTAATTTTACTTTCTCTACAACATATACTGGCGTACATAAAATGTGGCCCATAATGAATCGGAGCTGTTTATGTTGATACTGACAAAATCTAGCCCCACCCCTACCAGCTGAACCACTTCTGTTTTTGAGCATAATTCTAGCTATCATTCTCCTGGTCCTCCAGGTTGGGTGTTGTGCGGCAGGCCATTTTCCTTCCATGTAAAAATTAATTACTGCCAAGCTATATAGAGAAAAGACAAGAATTACAAATATAGTAGAAACGATGGCAAATAAAGAGATGAATGGTACAAATACCTTCGTAGTACTCACATCGTAGTCTTCTACAAGTGTTAAATTACGGTCTAACTGTAGAAGAAGTTTAGGAAGACCATAATGCGATGGAGCGATTAGCTGTAACTCTGTGTAGCTGGAACGGATCTTAAGGTCAAAACCGTGTAGGTTATGATGATATGGAGGAGGAGGAGGAGGAGGAGGAGGAGGAGGAGGAGGAAGAACTCTTAGCCACGGGATTGGCAGGTTCCTTTACTTCTCCCAAAAAATGGCCGAACTGCTGAAGGGTAACATTATAACTTAAACCTCGTATTTTCATGCTTCACTATCATTTTCTTACTTCCGGTTTTCTTGTTGCCCTTTAGTAGTGGCGGCAACAACTTAACATTCGTCTCCATGACGCTGATGAAAGCTCCCATATATGAAAATGTCGTAATGTTGTTCAGTTTAACTCTACGTTCAAATAGTTCTTTACCCCTTCCTCTAGAAATTGGAATATTCTAATTGGTATACCCTTTCCTTGTGTACCAATCATAGCGAAAACCTTTCATAGAGGAGGTATCCAAACCTCCCATTAATTCTCCACAGATTATAGACATCGTTCATTGGTTAGCATTTATGCCACGAAATTGTTTTTTCAGGCCAGTCACGTAGAGAACTGATACCGGTGCTTGGAGACAGAGGTTCGTTATCTGCAGGTAGAAACCTTACGGAGGGAAAGACACAATGTTGATGAGGTGTCCGTGTGGAAGCATGCTGGGCGTATAACCCAAAGGTCCGTGGATCTTAACCACGCTCTGTTACCATTTGTGTAACGCGCATTTGGCCCTGAGGAATTAGGATAGCTGTATAATTAGCGTGGAATGAGGAAGTATATTTTGGAGCTAGGAATCACAAAATTCAACAAACAAAGTTAACAACAATTTATTATAAAGTCCTGATACTTTAATAGAATTATATATTCAAGCTTGCTAACATTTAACTTTCAAAAATACAGATTAATATTCCTTTCAGTTACAACATGCAATTTATCTCCTTTACCAAATGAAGTTTTAAAATATCACTAACAATACAAAGCCTTTGAATTTTGCTGCCATTGCAAGCAAATATGCCCGATATACGGTGAATGCTTCTCTCGTGAAATAATATTGAAGCAAGCCAAGGGCTAGGATATAAATTTAAAGAAGTTGCGAAAGAAAGAATTATATTACATTTGGAAACTGCTGAAACGTTACCATGGCTGAATACGCCGAAATTCACTGAATACTGCAGAACTTAAAGCTCTCGCTGGCTGTCTGCTCGATTCCTCTTTATAGACTAACTGTCGTCCTACCGGGGGAGATTAGCAGTGGTGTCATTGATGTAGGTGGCGTAGCAAGCGATGATGTCAACTCGCTAGCCAATCCTGACTCAGGACGATCTTAATGTCGTGCTACCAGAACCACGCCATAGGTGACGACAACTTTCTGAAACTTTCTCGCTGTGATGAGCTTACTTACGAACCGGCGGTGTAGAAGGGGACGTCGGAAATGGCACATAACGGCTAAGTAGAGATAAAGGTTGGTTACCTGAAGGTGGAAACCTTCCGGAGGGAGCACACAATGTTGTTGAGAAGGTATTGCATTCCACCCAACAATTCGATATGAGATTTCAGCGGAAATACATATTTTGGGGCCCCATGAATAAAAAAGGAATTTTTAGAATAAGTTCTGTGTATGGGTGTCTATGTGTGTATGTCTATGAACAGCGTAATTCAAAAATGAAAAGTCGGATCAACAATAAACTTGGTATTTAAGTTAAATACCTTCAAAGATGCGACACAAAGATATTTAAAATAGTTCCCCTGTCTCAAACTACCCTTTACATGGAAAATGTTTCGAAAGTTTTTATTTACTAAAAATACTTGTAACGATTTTCATTAAAATACTATATACTAAATGTATTTGCATCACAAATGAGATGTATTCCGCGTATTTTTGGGAATAAATCTTGAATTCCTTATTGGGAAGGAATTTTGTATAAGCTTGTATAACTGGTAAACGTTAAGCGATGGACAAAAACGCACTGCACAAGAAACTCTTTTGTGTGTGTGTGTGTGTGTGTGTGTGTGTGTGTGTGTGTGTGTGTGTGTGTGTGTGTGTTTTGTGGCAGCAGCAGCCATTTCCGAGATATACATTATTACTGCTTCGAATTGTTCAATACTTGCCATTCTTTTAAAGTCACGATTCCATTGATTTAGTATGGAATTTGGGTAGCATATAGCGTCCAGTTCTTAAATATGTGACTATCGCTGTTCCCTTTGTATCTATAACGAAATGTTTGTGTGGTTATTTTTGCAAAGGTTCATTTGTATTAGAATAGAATAGATTAAAAAATATGCCTTAGTAAACCTAATTTCTATACTATAAGCGATAGAGGGTAGAGAAAATCATGAATGTATCACATTATACTGCAAGTATTAACCATATTACAGCGGTGTCGGGCAATTTGACTGTAGCGAGTATGCTACTGAAGTTCGTGGTGATGGCTCAAGGTTCGCTGTTTCTCTTGTTCTCGCCGTTGTCGTCGTTGCTCTGAATTGTCTATATAGCCTTGCTACTCCTACCTCGGATCGGGAAATTAGAGTTGAATAAAGCCACGTGTTTCGTCTTGTGTGGATTTATTCCAGTTAAATGAACAACAATGAAGCTGCTATCCAGTTACATATTATGCTGGTCCGTACCTTTATGCATTCCCCGAATTATATCACTTCCCCTAACTCCAAGCTACGTTGTCGAGATCTAAGTTGGATCTACATTGCAGTTCAAACGCTTCACGCCCACACAGATCGAGGCGAAGTGGCCAACTTTTATACTCTGCTACACAGAAGCTAATTTTACCGCTGTAATATATGGCGTGTCTTCCCATTGGCTTCTATGCTTGGCGTCTTATGAAAATAAAATTATTCCTTACTTTTTCTCTCAAAAAACCTGACTCCTTTAGGAATTTCCAATTACCTCCAGTCACTATTCATCCTAACCCCGTGCTTGGTCACATATTTAGCCTACTCCCTGTGATGAGTTTTCCCAGCTACCCTGTGTGGTCCGATTACTAATTATGTTTCTCTCTTAGCGAGCTTCCTGTAAAAAAATTACGATTTACAATATTCGGTTCTACATGTATGCGGTTCAAACCCGGCGGAGAGCCATGGATATTTTTCGGGCGTAAAAATCATTATCATGGATTCCTTCTAAAGGGAAGTAAAGCCGGTGGTCTCGTAGATTTACGCAATCTAAAAGAACCTGAAGTCTGATAAAGAGGTCTCTGAGCAAAATTACTGATCTTGCAGGCCCAAAATAGAATGGAACGCTAAGGACCATAGCAGTTAAAGAGCTTAAATAAAACTCAAACACTCAAACTATATATGAATACATAGCATTGTTATATTAATTATTTACATATTTCTTTATTATTTCTGCATATTCTCATTCTAATTTTTCCTTATTTATAATTTCATACTTTGATATGTTTCCTCCTATTTTCTCTAATATCTTTGCTTTTATAAAATTTAGGGTAGGTGAGGTAGGTATTGCGCTTACAATTCCATAATTGAGGTACAAATTGAGATATATTTTAGTTAGAAAAGTAAAATTACTATAAATGAAAATTTTAAGACGAATGCTCGTATATGCTCTAGTAATGAATTAAACATAACTTAATGTAATACATGTGTAAAATTTGGAAAATACGGAATGTGCAAGACATTTTGTTGAAATTTATGCCAGTTACCTGGAGAGGTCTCAGGCGTTAAAACGGATGTCCCGAGTTAAATCCCCGGCGACCGCTCACTCTTTGTTTTTAGAGGGCCTTCTTGAGTCGTTAGGTGAATGCTGGGGATTTTCTTTCATCCCCGAATTTTATGTGCCTCCATTTCGTTCCATTAATAATTTCATTCATCCTTTAGTCCCTTTGATCTGCTTCAGTATTGGAAGTGTGGGCAATGCTGTTTCAGTGCAGCGTGGCAGGAAAAAAAATAAGGATACACTCTGTGAACTATTTCCATCCCTCGGTCTTCGGCTGGCATAAGGACCTCCCCCTGAGGGGGTCTTGGAACCTATATGGGGCGGGGTCGTCTGCCTGTCCAACTGCCCTGGCGTCTCAATCTGGAAACTATAGGGATCTTGTGATAGTTTTACCGTCACTCCTGGATCCGGCTGCCCGGTGTCTCCATTTACCTCATCCCTCCCTCCAGGAGACGTCCCTCGTGGGGCGTCGGTAAACTATCCTCATTCCTGGATCGGTGTCGAATCCCCTCCGTCTCACAATCCAATCCACTGCACCAAATTACAATGTGCTTTTGCCATGTTTCAAAATTCTAGTTTGCTTGGTTATTTAAATACTCCGATTATTTTTATGGTGTAAATTATGATTGTTCTAATTAAAGTAATCCACAGAATAAATTTTTTAAAAATATTCGAAGCAAAATTTCAGGTTGCACCTACAATAAATTAATTTTAAAATATGTATTATATCAGATGTTTTTTTACATTGACCACTAATTATTGTAGAAAAATATTGTATTCTCCAAAAAAATTTATTTTTCAAGTTTGGAGCATTATTTTAAGAAAGTATATGGTTCGTTTCTTTAATGTATGTTTGAGAGGCTGTAAAAAGTTTGCGAGAAAACATGGTTTAAAGTTGGGGTGTCTATCCACTTATAGCTTCAGTTAGTTGGTAGCTTAAATGTGCTTAGTAGAAAAAATTATATGTTTAATTAAAGCTTAGAATTCATACTAATTAATTATATAAGAACTCTCTCCCGTTGTTCTCAACTAGTCGTGATGGGAGAACCGAGTGCTCGATGAACCAAACAGCCTAATAATAGGGCTGGATTTAGCCTAACTAGAAGCAAAAGGCGAGGAGAAACCAACAGTGGATCGCAACGAATAGACACGACTCGGAAGCCGCAGAGAAGCCAACGTGTCTAGGAGAAGGATACCCTGATCACAAACCTGATCACAGACGCGACGGAAGCCGTAATAAAGGCAATGCGTCTAAGAGAAGGAAACTGAACCTAAAGTCTGGTGTTCCAGGTTGAGTTCATGCGAAAGACTGGTAACCTTTCCATGTAAAACTATTATTACTCACAAGCTCTAAGTAAAAGAAAGCCGGGTTGATCGTCGAAAGATGACAAATGCAAGGAAAAAGTGTCAGTTTTTTCTTGGGTGTAAAATAGCATAAATTAACGCAGAAGGTATACACGGAAAAATAAAAAAAATCTAACTACATAACTGGAACGTTAAGACGAGCATTAAAAGGTGATATTTTACAATCACATGACTTTCTCTACTCTTGTGCAAACTATTTTTACAAACGCTTATTCTCCATCTACTTCATGTTTATCGATATAAAATGTAGCAGAAACTGTCGTATTGCTAATTTTCTTGTAGGTGCAAGGGGAATATGGTAGGCTGGAGCATTCCATTCTGTTTGCTTGTCCAGGGCATAAAAAACCCAATAACGAACTCCCATTTGAGGAAAAGCTTAAGTATTGGAAACTTCAAACAAATAACAAGGAATATCTTGGAAATGCTTTACTCCACAAAAAAATGTATATGACAGAAATTGTGTGTTTTAACGAGATATAAGGTACATTTTTGTGTATTAAAATTTTGTCTACTTCTTAGGGTTTACCAGTTATGCAAAATTCATTCAAAATGAAGAGTACTTTGGGGACATTCCAAGAAAATTCAAGATGTAAATTTTATTTGCCATAAAAGCATCTTAAACATATGATATTTTAATCAAAATCGTCAGAGCCATTTTCCAGAAAATCAAAACTTTGGGGAAAAATTGCGGTGAGGGTATTTTCTTGAAAATCTTCGTGTCACATCTTTAAAAGATACTAACACTAGATAAAATTTTCTAAAAATTATTTTTTGGATCAGGTGCCTCAAAAAATGCATTTCCGGTGAAATCTTGGTATCGAATTTTTGAGTGGAATGCAATACTTCCCCTACTTACTATACATAAGAGAGAAAGCAAAAATAAGACAAGACCAGACTTGGCAATTAAACCGTAATAGTCTATGGCAATATCTACTGTCCCATATAGATTCGAAATCAACATTTGAAAAAGATACAAGCAGCAGAAATAAGATTACTGCGATCTATAGCAGTATATACAAAACTGAACAGAAAAACCAATATAAGCATTCGGGAAGAATTAAAGCTAGAAGAATAAATCAGTATAATGAAGACATATACAGAAATCAATTTTAAATTATCATCCACAAGGGAAAAGGAAATCAGGTAGACCAAAGGAACGATGGCATCAGCAATTTGGAGCCGGAACGGGTTGAAGGCTAAGATACAAGCACTTATTTTCAATTTTCACAATTGTTCGTCGAATTTCACAGCTGCAATACCTTGTAGCCAAACTTGAAGATGTTTTATTGTTGTTGTTATAGTTGCACCAAGTTATGGATGCCAAACTTGCGGGAGATTGTTTCTAGGAGCGTTCGCCCCACGTACGGTACAAAGTTTCCGCTGCCTTCTCCCCACGTTTACTCTTCCGGTGGCCTTCACCCCACGTTTAAAAATCAACTTTGTATTTGAATGTTTATTCAAATATTACATATGTATACCTCGGCTGCGTTATTAGTATTTTTTAGAGTACGTATCTCTTAGCAGGGCTGGTACGGCTAAAGAATGGAGGTTTACACAAATTATAATTGTATTCCACTTTTTTTTATCAATCCCTCACACGATTAAATAACACTTCACTGATGTACCCTACTATAGAGCTGTGATATTATTGTTAATTGTACTTTTTAAGAGGTCAACAATTTTCCTGTCACACACTGAACCCGTACCAAACTGCTTGAGTAAGTAATCTTGTAGCGTCTACCGCGTGAATTCGTACATTTACTCTATTTCAAGTCTCTGATTGGCTATGCCTACTACATTCAAATACCTTTGTTTAACTTTTAGCCTTTCTAGTTGTTAATTGGCTATTTATAAACTGTTTTAAGTATTACATTATTATTGTTCCTAGAATTATTAGTAGCCTTTTTAAACTTTCTAATTTATTGTTGTCTCAAGGTTACCTCGTTAGCAACCTTCGGCTTCTACTTTATAATTCCGTTTGCTTCGAAAAGCAGCTTGTTTCTATTCACAAAGCTCTTACATTGTTAAACTACGTAATACAGACACATAACATTTTATACATATACATAATAATATAAACATAATACAATGACTGTTTCATACACTTTATATATTATTATATACACGTACTGCTTTTAAGGCGGGCTGTTATGTTATTCTATATTATATAATTAGACTGATATCATTTAAGTGTTAAAAATACTTCAACCTTAACAGAACAAACACCACCACATCAATGGAATTACCCGGCTAAATACTGAGATTGGAGGTAAATGCTCTACCAAAAGAAATGAAATACATAAAATTTAACATCGTGAAATAATTCGTTATAATCTACAGTCTGAATGAGTCTAAAAATCTACAATAACGATGACGATGATTATCATATGATAGTTTTAATTACCTATTCCAGCTCAGCCTGTACTCGCTACCGATTTTCCAAAACCTAACATTAGGCACTTTTCTTTACAATAAGAGTTCATCTGGTACCTGGAAGTCATTCGAGTAAAATGCTAAATATTTAATTTCACACAATTTAACTTTATTACACTTTCACCCATTTACGCTTAAGGGATTTTCTTTAGATTTGGTTGGCTTCTTTTAAGATGAGTAGGAAGTTCTTGATGAAGAAACCTAGTTTTTTCGGGCAGTGCTTTGCTTCTCCTATTTTATTCTTTCCACTCCGTATACAGATAAGGCACGTCAGACTCTCCAGATTAAGAGCTTTAAAGCTATCCGGAAAAACACGTTTCTTTCTACTTCTTTTGTCCTTAGATTCCGTGGGTGAACTGTTCAAACGGCATACGTTTGTTGTTAAAGTAGATCGTAATTCGGGAAGAGAAATCCATACGTATTTTTACTCCCTCTGTATCTTCCGTGATCTGAAAATTACTATATTCGGCGAAAATATACGTGTTGAGGATTTCTGGAAAAAAATGGTTATACAAAAGTTCTACACATGAAGCGAATTACTAAAATATCAAAGACCAGATACCTTCCAAACGGCGTGGGCATCCTTCAGAATGTAAGACAAAGGTTTTCCATCAATTATTATTTTCTCTAAAATGCCCAAAGAATTTGTTTGAAATATCATAGATGGAATATTGCAAATTAAATATATACACAAATAGCTGTCTACAAATTAAATAACAGCTGCAGAACATAACTTTAAAATATAAGAAGCGTAAACGAAAGTGGTGGTGTGATGCAAAATAGTTAGTAATAATCAAATAATAGAACCGGTAAATACTTAGGGTATATAGCATCTTATACGCAGAAAGAGGACATAAGTATAAAAATAAATACATTTAATAGAACATGTGGAACTATAAACAGAATACTGAAAAATAAAACTCTAAAGAGTTTAAGTTTTATAAAGCGAAGACCCTACTGTTTCGACATGTGCTTGTGAAAACTGGACATTGAAATGATCGGATAAAACGAGGATCGAAGCGGCAGAGATGAGGTTCTTACGTTCCGCAGCAAAAAAGTGTACAAATTAGAAGGATTTAAATAACGTATTTTGGGTAGAATAAATTCATTAATTATTAATTGGTATGAACACATAAAAAGAATAAATTCTAATACACTGTTATCTGTTTTAATTAGCTATAAACCCAAAGGCTTCAGCAACATAGGAAGACCAATAGCCAGATGGATCGATCAATTCTCTTGATTGGAAACAGGCCTAATGGCATAGGTCCATGAAGCAGAAGACGCACAAACACGTCTTGGCATCTCTTCACAAGGCGACCTAGTAATCTTTTCCCTGATCGTCTGTCGTTCAAAATCGCTCTTGACACCCTGCTTCTGGGCATATGCATGATATGCTGGAACCAATTTTATGTTCTATGTAGATCGGAACAGCCCTTCTAAGACTATAATAGCAAGGAGGACGGATGAATGAATAAATAAATACATATATACAGGGTGGACCATTTAAGTTGAGACAATATCTCCAAAACTAAGCGTTGTAGAAAGGAATGTCTTTAATAAAAGTTGCTTGATATTATGGTGGAAAGTAGTAGTAGTGGTGGTGGTGGTGGTGGTATTTAGTAAGTACTTAGTATTACATTAATTACAAAACACAGTCGCATGGAACATAAGATTGTACATGCTCTCTAGAAAAATACCTGGTCTGTATACGTGACTTGCAGAATCGACCGGAAACAACTATGTTTATAATCACTTCATTATATACATAAACACAAAATTTAAAAACACACTGAATTACACACGCAAACACACACACACACACACACAAGTGGTCAAGCACCACATATATTTAAAGAAAATTTACATAAACACCTTATCTCTTAGTACACGTACTTCCATTAAGTATGTGCCCAAGCTTGGTCAGTTTTGACTGTTTAGAACCAAGTCCCAGCATGCTGTCCTCCGTCTGTTGGAAGTCAAAAATACTTCCGGTAATAGTTTTTTCCTAATACCCTCTGTCTGCACGCATGCTGCCAAAATATGCGTCCAGTCTTCTTGTTCCCCACATAATGGGCAAATTCTCCTGCCATCATCATCAGCAATCTTGCGAGCTTTCCACCTCCCAACCTAAGCCATGCTATTCCCGTCCTCTGTTTTATACCTAATTCCAAAATATATGTTTCCTTACCCCCACGTAGTTTTTATTTCCTTTTGTAGCTCCGATGTTGATCTTTGCCTACATTCAGACTCTATTTTCTGCCTGTTTATATCACACAGTCGTCTTTTAACTTTTTTCACGGCACTGTGTGTATTTTCATTACCCCTTTGCCAGATATCGTTTAAGCCTATTTTTGATAATTCTCGTTGTAACCCCACCGTCCACCATTTTGGATGCTCTATGTTGTTCATTTGATGACGATAGCATATTGCCCTCAGAGTTGTTTGATCACCTTTAATTATTCGCAACCAGTACCTAACTAAATTTAGTTTAACAAATACAGCATCTTCCCAGCATCCTACCTCACGAAGAACTCCATAGTTTGAAGTACCGCTCCCCAACCCTAGAATGCGCTTCCAAAAATTACATTGTACTTTATTTATATTATCCACCCATTCCCATCCCCATATAGTAATGCCGTATAGTAATGAGGACCTAACCATTGCTTCATACATGGTCTGTAATGTTTTTACTGGCATATCTGATACCCGGGTCTATATCCTTAATACTTCAGAAAGTGGTCCATTCCCTTTATGTTTTATAAACTCTATGTTCTTGTTCCATTTTCCACCCATTACAAACCTTACTCCCTTAGTCCCATTATTTTTCAATGATTTAAAGGAATGATGAACCGCCAGTTACAAAATTCTCATAATATACAAATTGTCCTTGATATTTAGTTCAATAACTCTAGTTTTACAAATGGACTTTGAAGTCCTAAATTTCTATCGCTTGATTTTGAAATAATTCTATGAATTAGTATTGTATAACAGAATATAAATCATCAATTCTCTCTTTTATTTCCACTCTCACAATCTTTTCAGCACTCCACAGCATAAAATTTAAATTGTTCGATTATTTGCAACTTAAAAATAAAAAAATTGCAAAAGGCTAACATTTTACAGTAAAAGACCTTAGATATAAAAAATACAATGAAATTTCAATATTTTTACAGTTTAGAATATATTTTATTGATACGGAGGTCTCAGGTCTTAGCACAAAGTTTTATCGGCTCCTTTGATTCATTAATATACAAAAAGGGATAACAATAATCAGAAGTTGGAATAGTTATAAACTGAAATAAATAAGTTAAATTCAAAAAGATCCAGGTCCTTAAGTACCCAGCAGTTGTTAGCTAACATCCTTTATGTGTGGAAAATTTATTTGTTATACTCATTCTTGCCTCTCTTTTATTTGGAATTGCCCATAGAAGAAGTTTCGCCCATTTATTACGAGTTGCTGCAGTTCGAGTATCTCTACTATAGAATTCCACTGCATAAAAATGTCCTTCGTCGTGATCTGTGTAATGTGGGAAGGAATAGATATTTTCTCTTTCTTCCCAGGTTCCTTTTGCATCTGCTGTTACGTCATTGAGCTTTATGTTTTCTGGAAGACATCCAACCTGCAAAGAAATGGCCGATAAAAAAAAAGCTTCATGGGGTTAAATCTAAATTCGCACGTCTTGGTAAAAACTTCAAGGTTTCACAGCCAAAAGTCATTATGGAATCAGGTTTCATTTCTACCTGAGGGATGATGTCTTTCTTTCAAGACATCCCTTTCAGGGAACTGAATGCGGTGGAGAGAATTAGGCATGAAATGTATAGGCTTTTTATGCGAAAGTGTCCTGCTGTTTATCAGCTTATTGTTTTCACAAACAAAATAATATTTTGATAAATTTTCTTTCGGGAAGACTTATATACGAGGTTATTCAAAAAGAAGGAACAGACTCTAAATATTCATTATTAATGAACCACAATAGATAGCAACACACACGACACATCATTGAATAGAGGAAAGCTCAAAGTTTTAAGCCCATACCTATTAGTACCATTCAGTGCCGACAGCGGCGCTGGGTTTGTTTACGAGAAAATGAGAACGCCACAGGAAAAGTCGTTTTGTGTGCTGCAGTACACAAAGAGTGAATCCATTGTTTCACTGCAGCGTGCATTTCGTTGTAAGTTCAAGAAAGAGCCATCTCGTCATATAAAATTTACAATTGATATAACAGATGGTTCCGTATGAAAACGGAAAAGCACTGGTCGTCCTCGCATAACAAATTGTGCTCATTGTCAACACTAAACATAAAATGTTAAACTTTTCTCCATTCAGTGATGTATCGCAAGCGTCGCCATTTATTGTCGTTGATTAGAAATAAATATTTAAAGTCTGTTCCTTCTTTTTGAATAACCCCGTATATACAAACGCGCTATGCCTAAAGCCGGCCATGGATCCCGGACAATTTAGCAACCAATGTATGTCGAACCTTACTATAGAGTTCGTAAACACAGTACTGCTGATGTAAACAAAGACGCCAATGCACTGCCTTATTATTTTATTTATTCATAGACGCTCTTTAACTGCTGCGTTCCTTAGCGTCCAATTGTATATTGGGCGTGAAAGACCGGTAATTTTGCTCAGAGGCCTCTTTATCACGCTTGAAGTTCCTTTACATGCCGTAAATATTCGACACTGAACCACCAGCTTTACTTCCTTTCCGAAGGAAGCCATGATAACGATTTTTACGCCCAAAAATATCCATCGCCCTCCGCGGGGTTGAACCTGGACCTGAACTAGAGGCTATCATAGTAACCACTACACCACAGAGGACGACATACTGCCTTATTTGCTACTGTAATCAATACAGAATAGTGATGATGGGAAATGAAGTAGAACACGTACATCAGAAACATCAGAGAAACAAGTTTAGGTTATTGTACCTGTCGTCACTGAAGCGATTATACACGGCCTGGCAGGTAAACAATACGCCACCTCACTCCACCCTAATCGTTGCACAGTATACCTCACTTCACTCTAAAGTTGTCCCGACTCCTTAGCAGGCTTATAACTATACAGGTGTACTTGTATTGGTGTCATATATTTGGGGAACGTGTTCCCGACATCAAAACAGTAAAAAAAGTTCAAATGAACATGGTTCCGAAAACATTTTCTTCAGAGTTATAACATAAAATCGAAAGTTACAAAAATTGCTCGAATTGGCTTCCGCTTGCTTTGATGCATGCAGTAAGCCTGCGTTCCATGCTCTGGCGTAGTGTGTAGAAAATTCCTGGTGTTCTTCGTATTTGGTCAAATCCAGTTTGGACACTCCTCTCAAACTGTCAACATTAGGCACAGGAGTCGCATAAACCAAGGACTTCAAATGTCCCCAGACGAAGAAATCCATTGGATTCAAATCAGACGATCGAGCAGGCCATGCAATGTGCCCCTCTCGACCAACCCATCTTTGTGGAAATCGATCATTCAAAAACTTACGAACTATCATACTGAAATGAGCTGGAGCAGTATCGTGTAAAAACCACATTCGTTGGATGATGTCCAGAGACACATTATCAGTTAAGTGATGCAACTCGTTTCTGAAAAACTGGAGATAGGTTTGTCCATTCAGACGTGGAGGGAAGAAGTAGGGACCAATAAGGTGATCATGAACAATTCCACCCCTAACGTCGAGAGAGAGAGAGAGAGAGAGAGAAAAAAAAAATCTCTGTTGATGTTTTGCCTGTTGTACTTCATTAGGATTTTCAAATGCGCAGTTATGAGTTTTATGAAAATTGAAGATGTTATCGCGAGTAAACCTAGCCTCATCCGTGAATAAGATACAGGCTAGGAAATTGATGAACACAGCGCACTGCTGTAACGTGCGTTGATAGAAACTTCTTCGCTCAAAGACCGCCTCATGTAATCCTTGCACACGTTGAAGGTGATACGGGTACAGAAGATATTTATGTAGAATTCTCCAGATAGTCATACCTCTTATGCTTTTTGATGGATCTGCATCCACAGCACGAAGAACTCGTTCTTCAAGTTCAATGGCTCGTACCGCTCTTGGTCTCCCAACTTCCCTAGTACTCCTCTCAAATGCACCATTCTCTCTCAAACGTTGGTGAATTCGTGAAAATGTTTTTGCACACGGCAACTGTCCGCCAGGGTGCCTTTCAGCATAAAGTTTACGTGCTCGTGCTGCATTGCGGTCTGCACGTCTATAGGTGTAGTGCACATCCGTCTGTTCACTCATGGAATACACCTTCTTTGAGCTATAACAACGAAACGGTTGATTTTCAGACCCATGTACATATGGACTTTTTTTACTGTTTTGATGTCAGGAACACGTCCCCCAAATGTACGACACCAATAAAGATACATCCTGTAGAGCTAATATCGATCTCTTCATGATGGAGAAACTATATCGTATATTTTTGGTTATTTAATTGGCTCGTTCATTATTTCATGTTTTTAACTTGTCACCTTGTTGTCAATGCTGTCGCGTGTTGATTGTTTAGCTATGTTATGCTCAGAGCGTTCCTTCCTTTATTTCTGCAGTCCGGTGCTTCGGAGGGCTACATCAGCGATCTTTTTTTGACATCGTTTAACTAGGCAACGTGCAGTGGGAGTTATTCCAAAGTTCGTTATTTTATATGCTAAATAGCTTCATAACACATCTTGAATCGCAACTTAAGGTAAAGTTAATGACGAATATTGCCAACAAAGTTACGTTCTTAGTTTGTTGAAGAGTCTTATAATTTGTTATTTGGAATTTCATATATATTTTACCACTGTAGGCAAGATAATTAAAGTTATATATATAAATATATATATATATATTTAATATGTACTGCATCTATCGTTTTGTCCTGTGAGTTCTAATCAATCCACAGCAAAATATATTTCTGAACTCTTTGAAACAGAGGAGTAAACTTTAATCTGTCTTTCTGGGATATTTTCGTTCTATAAATTGGTACTACTGTTAAATATGGCGGCTTCTTTGTGCTCAAGCCTTGCGGTTTCTTTGTTTCAAATATATGCGAGGTTGTTTTCTCTATTTCCGCTTTGAACTGCTTTTACTATGAATAACGTTTATTAGTATATATGACACGCTTTCTCAGAATCTATTGAGAGTAGATATAATTAAATTTTAGGATCATAAAAACAACCTGCAAGTGCTATTATGAATCTGCTTTGGTGTTATAACATGGCTTATTATTCTTTAAAAAAATAATTTGATACATTTTAATCAAAGCATTGTCTAATTAAGAACAAAATCCCATCTCCCTTAATAAACATACTTATTGCATAAACGTATATTAGTGGACTTATATCATTCATCTATATTCTGTAGTAAGTTTAGTCTGATATCTGTGCTGATTGAACATTCGTTTTGTCATTGGGGCAACGCATTCTAAATAATTTTAATAGCTGCCCTTGGGCGACATTGTTTTCCGACTGCATTTCTATTATTCACCGTGATGATTATTTTTTGAGCTTGGTTTGGGTTGGCTTTTGCCTGGCTCGGAAAGTTCGTTTCTGCCAGTGCGAATGGACAGTGTGAGTTTTCTATATGGCTTAGTAAGACGAAAATGTTGTATATTATAGAGGGGCTTTCTGACTGGCGTATTCATATGGGTTCGTCCGTTGCTATTTTTCGAAAAGCTAAGGTACGTTTTGGCTATACATTGTGTAATTATTTTGCGGAGCCATAGTGGGATATACATTTGATAACTTTTATCACTGTCATTTTGGGGCCTTTTTTATGAGCAGATTGCAGGTTCCTTTGACCGTTTTAGGCAATGTTTAAATGCTTTAACTCTTATTATTTTTCTAAGCTTTATTCAAATTGATAAGTTGTTTGGAGATTATTTAAATTTTTATGCGTCAAAATATACCTAATGAACTATGTGACTTAGTTTGTGTCATCACGGGTATTATTTTCAGTCGTGTTGTGTGTTTAATGACTAGGCAACAGTGAGATGAAGAACTAAACCGATGCAGCTAAACGGGCAAATTTGTATGTAGTTATTTAATGTAATTTACCTTATTTTACCTTCTGCAACGACAATAACTCATATAATATCATAATTATGTGCGTCCGAAAATTTATGATACTAGAAATATTGGTGTGTTCATGCTGTATAAGATATTGTCTTCTGGATAAACTTTGTTAAATAAACCTTGTATATCAGGTTTTGACTGTTTTCAAAGAATTCTTGGGGGTAGTTCCGTTACCTTGTATCGGTTTGCCATAACCTCGATATCTAAGGACAGAACACTTCCTAGTTTTTAGACATCTGCATTTTGTTGATTTGAGTACAAGACACACTTAAGAGTGTACATATTAAATAGTTCGAGATAATGGTTCATGAATTTGGTGGATTTAACATTGGCGAGACAAGACTTTAATCTCCCCTTAGGAGCTCTTTGTGTTAAAGTTCTGTTTCCACTATAATAATACAGTACTGAACTAAGTCATTTCATTGCGGATTCTTAGGACAAAATTATTTAATTTTTGGTAAATTTTAAGGCGAATTAAATAGCGCATTTCAGACTTACAGTGAAGTTGCAGCCATTTTATGTAAGTAAAAATTATGGTAAAATGAATGGCTTGCATTCATTTTTATATTCACGATTGAATGGGATACAGGAATAACTACGTAGCAGAAAATGTCTGATGTGTTACACTTACATGACTTTCTCTACTCTTGTACAAACCATTTTTACAAACGCTTATTCTCCATATGCTTCATGTTAATCGAGATATCGAGATGTTAATCTTATTGCTAATTTTCTTGCAGATGCAAGAGGAAGTGGTAGGCTTTAAGCGATAGTCAAATATTTTAAGAGCTGATTGCTATGTGGAGCATTCCATTCTCTTAGCATTACCAGGACAAAAAAGTGAATAACGAATTCCCATTTGAGAAAAAGTATAAGTATTGGAAAATTTAAGGGAATAACAAGCAATATATTGAAAATTTTTCACTCAACAAAAAAAAATGTATGACAAATTGTGTATTTTAACGCGATCTACATTTTATGCGTAGTAAAATTTTGTCTATCTCTAATGGTTTACCAGTTATGCAAAAGTCGTTCACAATGAAGAATACCTTTGGAGACATTCCCAGTAAATTCGAGATATACATTTCATTTCTCATGAAAATATCTTAAACATGTGATATTTTAATCAAAATCGTTAGCCATTTTTGAGAAAAATAAAATTTCCGAAAAATGTTCCATGTAAAGGGTAATCTAGGGTGGGGGGATTTTCTTGAAAACCTTCGTGTCGCATCTCTGGAAGATACTGAACCTAAATACCAAGTTTGGTGTTTATCCGACTGTTCGTTTCTGAATTATACTGTTCACAGACACACACAGACACACACACACGAACATGTTTCCAAAAATGCTTTTTTTTTGATTCAGGGGGTCTCAAAACATGTATTTCCGGTGAAATCTCGGTATCGAATTTTTGGGTGGAATACAATACTTCCCCTACTTACTATACGTAGTAGAGAAAGTAAACATACAAGGAAAAAGGTTTAATAGTTCTCATTTGCCAGCTGAAGCTTGTATTTAACGTTCAGATGTTACGGTCTTATCGGGGATCTTGACTTGAGAAACAATTGGCGTTAGCAAATCGAACTATAGTTTTACCGACCATTTAATTCATTTTAGCGATCATCGAACCGTGAATCGAAACTAGGACCTCTGGGATGAGATGCCAGAACGCTGACATCATAAGGTCAGTCTACTGACTCTTGTATTGAAATTCTTATTCTTAAAAGTAATTGTTTTATCTCCTTAAGTTACATATTTGAGTGAAGTGGCGCCGCGATAACGCGTGCGACTAGTATTCGAGCGGCTTCGGGTTCAAACCGACGAAACCTGACAGAAGGTTCTTTCGCGTTCCTTCTCGGTCTCTAGGTGAATGCAGGGTTTAATAATTTGATCCACGAATTTTCCTTTCATCCCTTTCATTTCCTTCTTTTTCGCTGTTTTACCAGACATTGATCACCCATCCAAATGATTACCTGGAGTTTACTTGCTTCTCGACAATCTGCCCAAGACTTGATAAAGGTAACACGTTGAAGAAGAGGAATTTACGTAATTAACCTCTGAGGGCTTAATCAGTACTTTCCAGCATATTCCTTTACAACCGTGGAATAATCACTGGAAGAAATTACTTAGCTCTCAAATACCAGCAAAGGCAACAATAAAATACACGAGATAACTATATTAACTTTTGCACTTTCCGACTACAACAGTATACCTTTGTAGTGGTTATTTAATTCTGTAATCCCGCTCTTACAGAAAGCAGACAGACCTGTCTACTAGCATTAGCGTGAACTCCACTATTACACCATCAAAATGTGATTTCCCATTCCCTACTTCATTGGCCATACATATTAAGTCGCATGAGAATTGGATTCCTTTCAGAAAGTACTTGTATGTTCTGTAATATATTTCACATCGATAAACTCTTTATAGTTTGCTGGTATACCTGGTTTTCTAGGACGATAATCAATGCAAGGACTTTACAGAAATTGTAAATTAGCAACAACGCAAGCGCCGAAATATTTCCGTTTTTTCCGTTTTTTATTTCTTTCTTGATAAGATACTCAACTGTGCTAAACCGAGTGAAGAAAATGCATATGTATATCTCTTACAGTATTATCTAGCGATTGCGTGGCATACTGGCAAGGGGCCAAGTCTAAGTTATCCAGACTGTCATTCAGTATCATAAATAAATACTACAACGTACAATATTACTCATTTGTTAGAAATAAGCGTTTTATATTCGGTTTTAATTCATCATCAATATACTTCCCATTGAGAAAATATTCACAGTTATTGTTATTTTGAAGATTCTCAAATGCACTTAACGAATGAATAGGGCATATCATTTTTTTCGACGATAATAAATATACAAATAATAGTTACACGAAAATAAAAGTAATTACTAACAGCTGTTGAACAACGGTTCCAGTAACAGGTCACCAAGCTCGATTATTCACAGCTGATTGTTGACATTAAAATATTAATAACATAAAGCTCATACTTAGCTACAGCATAAATTAAACCGTAAGTAATATAATTAAGAAATAAAAAGGAAGTAAAGACGGTTTTGTGAACCTTTACAACAGCTATACAACATTTTAGAGAAAGCCCAATGGGCCGCATTATACTTAGCTGTTACGATTGCCACACAGAAGCGCTAATTTAAATAATCATGTCAATAAAGCAGAGATGACGCAACCGTGCCAATTGCAGTGGACAAATGATCCATAGGCTCAGGTGTAAAAGGGAGAGGGAACCGGCCATGGGTTAGTCAATGCACCGCACTCAACCAGGCAACACCTCTCCTGCCTCTCAAGTTAAAGGCTAAGCTGAGTTATTCATTCTCCTTCTTCAGCCTTCCACGAGCATACGGCGACCCGATCCTAAGCTGACGATCTCGTTCATCATCCCTGAGCTCATCAGGATAACTCCTGAGAGCCAGAGTCGTCCTCCGTGGTATAGTGGTTACCATGTTAGCATCTAGTTCCCGAGGTCGCGGGTTCAAACCCGGCGGAAAACCATGAACCACTTAGCATGGCTTCCTTCAGAAGGGAAGTAAAGCCGGTGGCACCGTGTCGTAGATTTGCGGCGTATAAGAACCTCAGGGCAGATAAAGAGGCCTCTGAGCTCTTTCACGCCTAATATAGACGCTAAGGACCACAGCAGTTAAACAGCGTCCATAAATAAAACTCGATTTAATTTTAATTTCCTAACAGCGAGTCTCGATGGAGATCTGCGAAGCCTGCTGAAGACAAGGGTTTCACTACTGCAATCTTTACACCCAGCTGACGATCCCGTTTTGCATCTCGAGTTCATCAGTTAAGCCCACGTATTTTGATGCAGATCTGCGGAGCCAACTGAGACAAAGGCTTCCTCTTCTCCTTTGTGAATCTTCACGTAGTAGATCCGGACCACCCGCAGCTAGATCGTCTGTGTTCCTGAGAGAGGACTGCAACATACGGTAACATTTAAATAGTAAATCTTAATCGTTAAATATGGTTATATTCCAGTCTGAAATAATACGCGTATCAAAAGTTAAGAGGATCTAAACGTTAAGAGATGCTGTACATACGTGCAGCAAAATAGCCAAACCACGCAGGCAGTTAGTGTAGGAAGTTAGACTTTTCATCACGATACCATGAACGGCAAATGAATCAAAACACTCTTGTCGAAAAGGTATTCTATTTAAAAATTACAAACATCAGAACTAAGCAAGCTACATAACAAAAAGCAATTATATGCTTATGAGATTAATGTTAGTAGTAGAAGGGGCAAGAAATTAATTTCTCGCCCCTAAATAGTGCGGAAAAAGTTTGCAGACAGACAATTAATCAAAAGTGTCCAAGCTATATAAACGCAACGTAAAAGGGAAAGCAAACGAAATCAATCCATTTAAAATTGTAACACTTGTGTTTGTTTGATTTTGCTTACATGTGAAGTCACCTAAGCGAATTTAACTACAATACTGGATAATGTGAAATTATATTAACTTTTGAAAGTTAACCTTTTTGACGTCTCCTGTCCTTGGCCTTTTAGTTCTTTATATTTCATTTTCGCAAATTCAAGAAGAGCATAGTGGATGATAATGCATATATGCATATGCTGATTAGATTCTAGTGGATAGTAACCAAATTAGTGACACCCTGCATCATAGCAGGCGAGAAAGACAGACTTTATAACAGGAATGTACTACACTGCTTACATCACGCAACGAGGTTCCCTTATCTCATTCTGCATTTACGCAATCCATTGTCTACTTGTACGAAATCCTATAAAACCTATTATTCATATGCGTTCTTGAAGACGCAAAAACGGCCTCATTGACTTTATTTTTAAAATCGTATCCTTAAAAATGGCGATCAGATGAATAAAACCGTTATGGATTTACCTTCCTTGTAGTTTCAGTTCAAAAAATTATTACTGCGTACGTATTAATGTAGTAAGTATTTTGCACACATAATTTACTCAGTATAGTTCATTACATTAAGTGAAGTTTCCAGCATTCTCATTTCAGAAAAGAAAATAACTAAATAAGTAAGAAGAGTGCTCTAGTGGGAGTAAATTAAGAAGACTTTTATCGTAGTTTAAGACGTGTCTGAAGCTAGTGGGGCGGAAGAAAATTAGAGCATGAAACCATGAAATGCTGCTGTAGCCTGCTAGAGCGTGAACACGATTTAGAGTATAATCAAAGCTGCAGGGACGCGCTATAAGCAGTTTGTTCCGTGCTCTCATTAACTCTGCCAGCCCCTTGTGTACCGCAGCCAAATTTGTGCTACGGCGTCAAGTACCCTCATTTAGCCAAACTTTGAGGCATTCGATTGGCTTCATATATGTATAAATCTACCTTCGTGGTGTAACGGGTAGTATAGACACATGTACTCCTGGTAATCGAGTTCGAATATCGATTGGATTGATTCACCTTTGGACCCTGGCTGATTTGAACAAGTTTCTTTAAACACTCCCAAATATCCTTGCATAGCTAAGGTGATAAAACTGCAAAATTCTTGATCGTAATTGAAAAATTCTTGATTAAAACAGAAAACCGTAATTCTGAAGTATAAGTAATAAGTCAATTGTTTTACTTAAATTAGTAATTATACTCTGTTAACGCTAAAAGAAAGACCTTTAGACAATATGTCTAAATGCAGAACTTTTAACATAGTGCACAATAACTAAAAACTACATTATCGCACTTTTATAGCACTTTATTGTGACCAACTTTGGTTTCAAGTCAAATCACATTGCTAATACTCTTTGCATTTCAACATGCTTAATAATTCGACTTGGTTTTATCAGTTTTCACTTTTCATATGTCCTTTTAATGTCATTTTTATACTACTCTATTGTGACCAACTTTGGTTTCAAGTCTAATTGCATTTGCACGTGTTTAATAATTCGACTTAGTCTGATTAGGTTTTACTTTTCATTGTGTCTTTTTACATGACTAATTTTACAACACAAATCATCATACTTCACTTTATCACAATCCGTTGTGAAATTAGCCTATACCTTGTATTGGCGGCCTCGTTCTTTGTTTGATCTAAAACGTTATTCTTTTATCTAGTAATACCTATATAAATATTAAATGGTTGAAATCATGAATGCAGAAGAAAATGAAATTGAACAGTCAAGTGAAATTACAGAAGCAGCAGAAAGAATAACACTAGAACTACTTACCAAACAAATTGCTTCATTTCCTGGTGTAAAGCAAAGCATGCTGAAAATAATTTCACTGAAAATGACTGCTAATGAATCAACAAAGCATAAAAATATCTGACACTTCACTGCACACGGGAGTTGATCTCGTTTTAACATCATTTCTCAACATACGTGTGAGTTGATCTCATTCTAAACATGATTTCTTAGTTTCAGCAAGTAATATGGTATTGTTATGTTGATATATTTTACAATCTGCACCCCTTGTTTTACAATCGCCATTGAAATACTTTACACCACGGAATTTCTTCAGATGAAGAAACAGATGAAAATTGTTTGGTGCCAAATCCGGACCATAGGGAGGGTGGTCGAATTGCTCCAAACCAAATGATGCCATCAGTTCTTTAGTTTGTTTGGCTGTGTGTGCCCGGGCATTGTCATTCGTTATTGTTTCCCCATAAACCCCACACGATTGGCGATGAATGTTAGCTGCCGTAACATTCCTCACATTCAAAAAAACAAAAATGAATCACTGATCACAGTTGGCGGGTCGTTCGATTGTTTTGAACATTTAAAAACTCTCTAACAACAGGAAACACAAAGTGACGATCGCTCACAGCCGCATGCTAACGAATGGAGAAAGTGATTGCGCATGCTGGAAATTGCGACTGCAAAATATTAAAACGGCACTTACTTTGAAAACACGCCTCGTATAATTAATTCTATTCATCTCTAAAGATCCTAACATGTGATGCCGGATTTAGTTGATGGCTAGTATTAAATGATTCGTTTAAAATGAACACTTCAACGAATGAACCGCAGGATAACTGCATGATTTTAATGAAGTGATAGCTTGAAGTTTTCATAATTCTCGCACTTACTTCCGCTTTTATCTGGAGAGCAGCTCGCACATTCCACAAAACATATTTCATAACCTAATTCCATTCAACTGCCATGGTGTGTCGTTTGCCGTCCCGCTCTCTCTCCCTTCTCCTACCACTGGAAAGAGGAGAATAAAATGGAACTCGGTCGTAGCTTGCATATTCCAACTTCTGTTCCGAACATTTCATTTACTTTTATATGGATTAAAGCACCAGTGACAAAAATTAATTACGATAGTGACAAAACATTTACACCTTGCTATTTGTGCGAATTTTATGAATTTATAAAACTGATAAGTTAACAATGGAGAACTTCCCCCCAGGAAAGGGGCAAATCATCTCTATTGATATGTTGAAGAAGTTATTTTGTTGTAGGAGTTGTATTGTATTTCGAATGTTGGGGAGCGGAACTTGTAGTAGTTGCAACCGCACGTATGGTAAACAGTTTGCAATAGCCTTCGCTCCAAATGTACTTTCAGGTGGCCTTTACCCCAAGTTTAAAAAAAGATTAACCTTGTAATTAAACTGTTTCTTTAAATATTATATATTTATGTTTGCCTCGGCTGCGTCAGTATTTATTTTAGAGACATGGATATCTTGGTAGGGTTGTGATGCGACAAGAATGTAGGCTTACATAGATTATAATTTTACTTCACTCTTTTTATTAATACTTGATACGATTTAAATAACGCTTCACTGAAATAGAGAGCTGTGAGATTCTTTTTATTAATTATTCGCACTTTTTAACGCGTAAACTATTTTTTCGTCTCACACGCATACGTATAATACTTCTCGAGGACGTATCACGCGTCCGATTAGGAACACGATCTACTAGTAAATGGCTTCTGAATTTGTAAATGTTTCTCCTTTTCAGTTTCTGATTGGCTAATCCTACTCCAATAGAATATCTTCATTTAACTAAAGCTTTTTCTGGTTGTTGATTGGCTATTTTTTTATAAACTGTAACTAAAATTATATTATTGCTTCCAATAACATGTTTACAACAATATAAGCATATGCAATGACTGTTACATACATTTTACAAATTATTACATACACATATTGCTTCAAGGCGGGCTGTTATTAAATTTACATATTATATAATTAGACTGAAATTATTTAAGTGTTAAAAATACTGCCTCAATGTTTTTGCTTCGTCGATTCCTTTTGTATTTTTCGTTTTGCATAGTTTAGGTATTTTAACATATGATGACGACTTCGCTTTAGTTCAAGAAATGGAACATACTTTACAGAAGGCGTTATATGAGCTAAATAGTTATGTGAAGAATATGATTTTTAACCCTATTACTGTTTCACCATGTACAAATATTTTTCCGATACCCAAGGCTACATTTTTTAATATCATCTTAATAGTTTTCTACATTCTTGTTTATTGGACCATAAATCTTCAATTTCTCAATCCATTATTGCCCCTCTTGTTCTTTGAATCCACATGCTATGCGGTCTTCGTTTTCTCCTTCTTCCTGGTTGTGTTCACACCGTTATTCTTTTGGGTAATTTTTCATATTCCTTTTTGGCATGCCCATATAGTACTAATTGCTTCTGTTGAATAAAATCTAAAATTTAATTATGAACATTCATATGATTTTAAAGAAACTAAAATAATAACAACTTTGGGAGATGAATATGCAATATCGAAAATTATTATTAATAACCTTTTATAGTAAGCATCAAGCGTCAGTTATTTAGGATGCAATTTTAGTATAAGTTGAGGCAGAACTTTATATCATAACATGCTGTGAATGCCAAAGTGGTTGTAGTGTAAATTAATATTATTGTATGTACAGGATTTTAGATGTTTGTTAGCCATAAGTAATGTTAGGAACTAAGTTTACACGGCCTCACTGAAACTGACAATAGTAGTGGGTAACAATAAACCAAGGAGGTGAGTTGTTTATAAACAAATGACGTCAGGGTAGCGTGCCTTTTTTAGAAATGGAGGGAATATCTTCCCTAGAGTATATATGTTAGTAGTAGTGATTGGTTGACCAAAACAGACGCTAAAGTGGGCGCGATTTGGTAACCAATAGGAGCTATATTGTAATGTTTAGGCAATTCGAGGTGAAGGAGTATATATTCTCGAGCCATAAGCAAGTTTCGCACAGTTGCGAAGAATCTTTCACGAGATGCACGTCACACAGTTCTGAAGAATCTTTCACGAGGTGCACGTCACACAGTTCTGAAGAATCTTTCACGAGGTGCACGTCACACAGTTCTGAAGAATCTCTCACGAGGAGCACGTCACACAGTTCTGAAGAATCTTTCACGAGGAGCACGTCACACAGTTCTGAAGAATCTTTCACGAGGTGCACGTCACACAGTTCTGAAGAATCTCTCACGAGGTGCACGTCACACATTTCTGAAGAATCTCTCACGAGGTACACGTCACAAAGTTCTGAAGAATCTCTCACGAGGTGCACGTCACAAAGTTCTGAAGAATCTCTCACGAGGAGCACGTCACACAGTTCTGAAGAATCTTTCACGAGGAGCACGTCACACAGTTCTGAAGAATCTTTCACGAGGTGCACGTCACACAGTTCTGAAGAATCTTTCACGAGGTGCACGTCACACAGTTCTGAAGAATCTCTCACGAGGTGCACGTCACACAGTTCTGAAGAATCTTTCACGAGATGCACGTCACACAGTTCTGAAGAATCTCTCACGAGGTGCACGTCACACAGTTCTGAAGAATCTCTCACGAGGTGCACGTCACAAAGTTCTGAAGAATCTCTCACGAGGTGCACGTCACACAGTTCTGAAGAATCTTTCACGAGATGCACGTCACACAGTTCTGAAGAATCTCTCACGAGGTGCACGTCACACAGTTCTGAAGAATCTCTCACGAGGTGCACGTCACACAGTTCTGAAGAATCTCTCACGAGGTGCATGTCGCAGAGTTAGTTATAAAAACGCAAAGTACGCGAAGTAATTGGTGCGCGGCAACTGAAACGACTGTAGTTACATTCGGAAACGTCACGCAGTTCTGAAGAATCTCTCACGAGGTGCAGTAATTGGTGCGCGGCAACTATAATGACTGTAGTTACATTTGGAAATATCACAGTTTCAGTCAGGCGTGTATAAAGATTAAATTATTAATTAAGTGTGACGGCAATAAAGGTGTAGAAACAATTTTTTATCAGTGTTATCTTTTAGCACCAACTCCTTTCCGTTTACACGCCCTGCTTAGAGATACTTGCTCGACTGAGTTATAATAGCTAGCCGAGGACAATGAACCCAAATTTAAAATAATAAAACAAGAGGCGCCCAGTAAATAAAATAACACGAGCCATGAGAACTGGGAAAAGCAGGACTGGGAATAAACGTGAAGTCACCTACATTCCAAATGTGTGGAACGATTAATAAATTTAAACAATAAAAAAGGAAATATAGGAAATAAAAATGTTATAACACTATACCTGCTCCCTTGTTGCTTTATGGATGCGAAACCTGGGTAATGACAAAGAAGCTACAACGCAGAATACGGCTGCAAAAATGAACTTTCTCACAAGAACCATAAGCTGTACAAAATTAGATAAAATGTGTAATGAAGATATGAGGCTACAAATAAATGCATATTCAGTAAATGATGAACTGAAGGAACATCAAACATTTGTTTTACCTAATTGTTTTAATTTTAACCAGGAAAAGTATACCAGACGCTGAATGACGTATAAAATTAATACTCCAATGAGCCCGCGATTCAGAAAGCTTAGGAGTTATCCTAAAATTTGCCTTATAAGAAGAGAATATGTCGGAAAATATTTATACAAGTCAGTCTTCTCAACTACGATTCGAACTAAGGCTCTTCGAATTCATGCAAAGATAGTATCCAAACCAACGAAGTCGTTTGCCTTATTATCTTAATGTGTAATGGTTGAAAATAAATGCTATATTTATAAACCAAGATCTGTAAATCTGGCATTTGTTTGTTCCCGCAAGAGACGAAAACCAGTCAGAAACCCTCTGAGAGGCGCTCTCATTGACGTATTTATAGATTCAGTTTGAAGACGTGGCCGGAAAAAGAAATAAAATGCTTATATCTTTAGGTTTTTAGAGTAGAAAATGTCACTTTTTGCCATACCGTTTCAATATGTTATAGGCCAAATGGGTAAATATGATTGTCTAGAAAAGAGGACCACAGCGGTTCAGGGTGGGTGAAAAAGCAATCAAATATATTTTTATTTCCTCAAGAGAATAGAGAATATATATTTTACCAAAATATGTTTCCCTTCTGTATCATCAATAAATGAAATCATCCAACTCAGTTTTCGTGGATAAGTCTAAATATACTGCGCATTCAGCTTGGTTTTTCCTGCTCAATAGAAATGTGTGTTAGTTTTATCTGTTGCGGTATTAATGCGAATCATCATGAAGTCTATGGAGATTGCTTAAGAACTTCCTGAACTCTTACCTGAAATGGACTACGAAATCTATGAATAATATTTCTAAAAAAAAATAAGCAGAAACCTTTACATGGATGAACAACCTACAAGAAGATTGAACTTGTTCACTGCTGTTGCCTAATAATGTGAAAGTGTCTGTCAAAGTTAGATAATTATTTGATGAATTAGTAAAGGCTTCCAGGCTGCAGGCCGTGGTCCATGTGCAAAATTATTCCCACTTGACGTTTTCGTCAACTGTTGAATTGCCACCTTCAAAGAATAAGGATTTGGGCAACTTAATGGCCGCTAACAAGCCTTTTTTAAAGCTTTTTTACTTTCTCTACTACGTATAGTAAGTAGGTAAGTATTGCATTCCACCCAAAAATTCTATACCAAGATTTCACCGGAAATACATGTTTTGAGGTGCCCAGAATCCAAATAAAGCATTTAGGAAACATGCTCCCAACTGAAAAACGAAAAGTTGGATAATTGCCAAACTTGGTAGTTGAGTTTACTATCTTCCAAGGATGCGACACAAAGATTTTCAAGAAAATCCCCCACCTTAGGCTACCGCTTACATGGAAAATTTTTCGAAAATTTAAATTTTGATTTTCTCAAAACTGGCTCTAACGATGTTTATTAGAATATCACGTGTTTAAGATAGGTCTGGAATTTTCTGGGAATATCCCTAAAAGTACATTTCGTTCTGAATGACTTTCGAATAACTGGTAAACTGTAAGAGATAGACAAACGTTTACAACACAAAAAAGTAGTAAAACCAACGCTAGAAATGAGCGACAGGCTATAAAATATTCGAGATTGAAATTAGCAATTCGCATACTATTCTTGTTAGGAGAACCGCCAATAGGAATTAAGCGTAGAAAATAAGGTAGCAAATAACCGATGTGATAAGTCACGTGGTTAGGGACCTAACCAAGTCGCCTAGAAAATGGGCGTGGAATAGGAAACGATCCTAGACAGAACGCGGTAGGAGCCGCGACGACCGGCATCATGTTAAAACGATTAGTGTTTTCATTTCCCGACGCAGAGGTCGGCGAAACAACCAAGTCTACCATAACAAAGTTCAAGTATAGCGTCGTGCAAAAGAATAAGTGATAATCAGATAAATTAGCGTGTTATAGCGAGGAACGACAACTCATCATGCGGACGTAGATTAGGTGACAGCGACTTAATAAATCATCATAACTGTAGCGAACGACTCGTGTCTTGTGTGCGGGTTTTTGGCAAGAATAAAGTGACCAGCAACTTAAGGTCGTCTACTGGTTACCTGTGCCTTCTTCGCTTATATACCCGAGATAGGAATCCTTCCCCGGTTCAATATTACCTTACCACTGAAAGGGGAACGAACTCATGAGGGGCTAAGAACCGACGAACACATCACACACCCCCGCACCCACAAGAACCCAGCAACACAACGTGGTATAATCCCACACCAATTTGAAGGTCGTATGGCAAAGTTAAACCTCAACGCAGAATTCAAGTATACCCAACAACTAACACAAATGTGAGTCAGTCATTAAACTTCAAGGGGTTATTTTAACCAATATAATTAGGCCGAAAAGATAAAATGTATGGGAACTAGGTGAGAGTGCATTATTATTGGAATCATCCTCGTAAATGACATATTCTGAGGTGTCCAAGCATTTAAAGTGAGTTTAGGGATCAAATAGGATACCATTAGGTAGAGCGCTTACCCCTTTTCCTTACTTTCCTTAATCAAGATTAAACAGTTTAACATGCATCTCCCCTCGTCTCTCCGACTTTTTCTTGCTGCTTTCTTTTCATATGATGCAGTAATTTGTATCACAAATTACTTAAATGTAAATAATGATTGTAATATGAATATGCATTTTTATGTAACATTGATTTCAGATGTTTATTAATTGTAATTATTATTGGGAAATAAGTTTATACGGCCTTACTGAAACTGTCAATAATAGCGCAATAATGCAGCGAGGGGGTGAGCTGTTTATCATTATTGGAAACGAGGAAGTTACGTAATGTTGGCGCGTTTTTCCGTTTAGAACCTTCTGGAATATTTTCTCCCTAAAGCATGTGTATTCATAATTTTCATTGGATATTAAAATAGACGCTAATGTTGGCGCGTTTTATTAGCCAATAGTAACTCAGTTATAATCTTTAGGCATATCGGGGAGTGGGAGTATAAATAGAGGCTAGGTTTGAGGTAAAGCCATGTCAGTTCATCGAAAATCTCAATACCTTACACGTCGCCTTCAGTTGCCCAGTTCATCAAAATTCTTTGTGCACTACACGTCGTCTTCAGTTCGTCAGTTCGTCAAAATATTTGTATGAGATACGTCGACTATAGATTCACAAATTACAAAAATCTAAAGTATTATAAAGTTAATTATACACAAAGTTGAAGTACGCGAATTAAGAGTGATTAGTAATGAAGTTATTAAAACAGTTTCAGTTTGGCGAGTGTTAAGATCAATGTGTAAATGTGATAGTTAACGTGTTCGACAATAAAAGTGTAAAACAAATTTCTTCATCAGTGTTATTTTTGGATAAAAGATTCCTTTCCGTTTACACAACCCTGATCAAGAAACATGTTCGACCGAGACATAATAGCTAGCCGGAGGACAGTAAACAAAAATTAAATCAAATAACAGTCGCATTCTTTCGAACACTAACACTGCTGCAAATTGCTTACACTAGATGGAGATACGAACCTAACAAATGAATGACGTCACAAGATGGCTTCAACACTGATGTAAACAAACATAAGTAATACCGCAACAAATTGGCTACCACAACGTGGGGCTATAATAATGTTAAATATAACATTAATACCATCGCAAATTGGCACCCAGGACGTGGGGCAGAGTAACCAGGAAAGGAACACGATGACCAGGAAAGGATCAGAATAACCAGGAAGGGGCAGAATTAACCAGGAAGAAGTGAGATGACCAGGAAGGGGCGAATGGAGAAGTGAACTGAACTACAAGACGGAGATTCCAGAAACAACAAAAGGGACGACAGACTACGCGGATGATTGGACATCGTAATTCCGAGATTACAAGGCAACAGGGATATTCAAACTACAGGACAACAAAACAACGCAGATTCATCATAAAACAACGCAGAAGCAACATATAACCTAGGAGAGAGGGGCAGGAAGCTGGACATCAAAGTAACAGCAACAGACAGCATCACAAAGGTCAGAGTATCGTAATTTTTTTTAGAAAACAAAATTGTAACCTTCAAATGTACTTAAGGAGTGGTAGGATAAAGAAAATAATGGCTACTAATAATATTGAAGAAATAATTATGGAGGGAGATAATGTAACAGTTAGCTGTAATTCAATACAGGTTACAGATAATAGCCCAAACAATGTAGGATTTGAGGGTGAAAATGTTAGTGCAGAAAGTCAGAATAGAATAGCAGGAAATGTTAATTTTGATGCTAGTACGATGATGGAAATGATAAGAAATTTTGGTGAAATACTAAATAAGAGTGTAGAACAAAACAGGAAATCAATTGAAGATATTGATAGGAGTTTAGAACAAAAACTAACTCAGAATAATGAGAAATTAAGGGAAGATATTGATAGGATTTTAGAACAAAAACTAACTCAGAATAATGAGAAATTGAGGGAAGATATTCGTAGGGGCTTTGAACAAAACAGAAAAGATATTGGTGGGAGTAATGAGGTATTAGAGCAAAAAGTAGATCAAAGTAGTGAAGAAATTGAAAAGAAAGTTATGAAGCTAGATAGTAGTATGCCAAAAATGAGAGATGAAAATGAGGCAATAATAGTAAGTGAGATAGGAGAAATTTCAAAGAAAATGTTAGATATGAGCAGGGAAATAGGTAACAAAGAAAGTGAGGTTAATACTAAAAGTGAGGTTAATGTAGAATGCACAGAGTTAGGAAATCAAGTGAGTAGTATTTCAAGTTAGATAAGAGAGATAAAGGAGGTTATGAACGTAGATGTGAATCAGGCACAAGTTAATTTCAGAGGTGAGATATCTGAAATTCAGAAAGAGTCAGTAATGCAAAGAAATAAATTGTACGAAGAAGTTAAAGTTTTGCCTGTAAATAATCAAAAGCTAACTTCTGAAATTAACAAGTATCAAGCTGTTAAGAATGAAAACTCCAGTCCAGTACAGTTTAGTACAGATTTGTCAGAGTACTTTCAGATTAAAAAGATAGCAGATGAATTGGAAATGACAATTGTTAAAAGATGTGTTGTTCAGGAAACTATAGATTGTTTTCAAATGTTATCAGGGGACGAAATTTCATATGAATACAAGAGGTTATTCATGAACAAAAATTTGAAGGTTAGGATACGGCTACGAGTAATGTTTAGCCACACACACAATTTGATCCAGGAGGGTAAATAGCAATGAGATGTAAAGTAAATGCTGGATAGTTAAAGATGACTTGCAGAGAAATGTATTGGAACGTAAGAGGGTTAACTATTTATATATGTCATGTGAAAGAAGAAATAAAATTTTGGACATAATTAATTTAAAAACAAAAGAAAATAACATTTTTTTTGTAACTATAACAGTATTTGAAAATTAAGAATGTACAGATTGAAACTTAATATAATATTAAAGTAAAAGTACGTAAATACAATTCCAAGAGTATTGTTAAAATAAAGTACAAAATAACAAAAATCGGTAAAAATAATTAAAAACAAATATTTATGTAGCAAACAGAAAAGGTGAAACATTGTCTAGATTTAAGAGATATCAATATATTTATGCAAAGGGTGAATATTTTTGGTAAATATGTTTAATAATTACAAAAAAATTCTTGAATTGATAAATTTTGTTAACAATATAAGAAATTAAACCATTTTTTGTAACAGTAATTTAATAATTCAGGGTGCAGTATTTGCTATAAAAAATTGTAATGTCAGATTAATGTTTAAACACATTCAACCAGAGCCAGTAAGTAGTGGCGAGATAAAAAAAAACATATGTCGTGTAATAAATGCGTGTGAAGTGTTAAGTGAAAGTGATAGCGTGTGTTCCAAGATTTAGGAGACTAAAAACCCAATTATAAAATTTCCAAACAAGTTGTAAATGTTTATAATTATGTTTCTAGTGGGGCATATGATGCAGTAATTTGTATCACAAATTACTTAAATGTAAATATTGATTGTAATATGAATATGCATTTTTATGTGACATTGATTTGAGATGTTTCTTGACTGTAATTATTGTTGGGAAGTAAGTTTATACGACCTTATTGAAACTGTCAATAATAGCGCAATAATGCAGAGAGGGGGTGAGCTGTTTATCATTATTGGAAACGAGGAAGTTACGTAATGTTGGCGCGTTTTTCCGTTTAGAACCTTCTGGAATATTTTCTCCCTAAAGCATATGTATTCATAATTTTCATTGGATATTAAAATAGACGCTAATGTTGGCGCGTTTTATTAGCCAATAGTAACTCAGTTATAATCTTTAGGCATATCGGGGAGTGGGAGTATAAATAGAGGCTAGGTTTGAGGTAAAGCCATGTCAGTTCATCGAAAATCTCAATACCTTACACGTCGCCTTCAGTTGCCCAGTTCATCAAAATTCTTTGTGCACTACACGTCGTCTTCAGTTCGTCAGTTCGTCAAAATATTTGTATGAGATACGTCGACTATAGATTCACAAATTACAAAAATCTAAAGTATTATAAAGTTAATTATACACAAAGTTGAAGTACGCGAATTAAGAGTGATTAGTAATGAAGTTATTAAAACAGTTTCAGTTTGGCGAGTGTTAAGATCAATGTGTAAATGTGATAGTTAACGTGTTCGACAATAAAAGTGTAAAACAAATTTCTTCATCAGTGTTATTTTTGGATAAAAGATTCCTTTCCGTTTACACAACCCTGATCAAGAAACATGTTCGACCGAGACATAATAGCTAGCCGGAGGACAGTAAACAAAAATTAAATCAAATAACAGTCGCATTCTTTTGAACACTAACACTGCTGCAAATTGCTAACACTAGATGGAGCTACGAACCTAACAAATGAATGACGTCACAAGATGGCTTCAACACACGTGATGTAAACAAACATTATAAGTAATACCGCACCACATATTACTTTTGTTAAAGACTACAAGTCTTAATTTATTATTTGCTAAAAATATAATTAATGTGATTTGATTGCTCTTGATGTGCACACGTAGGTCAATTGTTTTTTGCATTTGTTTATGGATAACGTGTATACCTTTCTAATATTTAAATACACCTCGCTCCCTTTCTAGGAGAAACAATTGTATTTTTTAAAAGCAGGGAACTTTTGAGTCTTGGAAAGGTTGAATCAGACTGAGAAATTCAATGTTATAGCCGGAATTTAAACCATGTAGCTTCGAATTTGCGTGCCGTTGCTCTAAACAACTGAGCTACCATGACAGCATGCCGATAAGACATTAAATTCTGCAACACACTCATTTTTTTCCGGTAAACCACAAGGCGTTCTCAAATTCATTTTGAAATAACTAACGCCAACGACTTATAATCCCGTAAGTACTATTCGGCCACCATATGAAAGAGTGTGAAGGAAAGAGGAATTAAACGGTCACGAAACAAGTGGGCGGAGCATTGGGCGGTCAGTCAGGGAAAATAAACATCAGGTTCCAAGTGCATTTACTAGTGAGACTGAGGCCTGCAAATGTAGTTCTGGTTTCATTGTGCAACTGTACATTCCCCTTTCGCCTTACCCCTCACACCCCTCTGATCACCAGCCTTGATTATCAACAAAAAAACATTGATGCTCTCCTCCAAGTGCATTCATATCGTGCTCTAAGTCCCGGGCTTTATAATTAACCACTATCAGGTAAGTCAATGATAATCAACATTACGAAAAGTGAAGATATGTGGTTCAAATCTTGGCTATGACATTACATTTTTACTTTCTCTACTACGTACAGTAAGTAGGGGAAGTATTGCACTACACCCAGAAATTCGATACCGAGATTTCACCGGAAATACATGTTTTGAGACCCCCTGAATCCAAAAAAAACATGTCCGTGTGTGAGTGTGTGTCTGTGAACAGCATAACCAAGAAACGAACAGTCGGATAAACACCAAACTTGGTATTTAGGTTCAGTATCTTCCAGAGATGAGACACGAAGGTTTTTAAGAAAATCCCCCACCCCAGACTACCCTTTACATGGAAATTTTTCGAAAATTTTAATTTTCTGAAAAATGGCTAACGATTTTGATTAAAATCTCAAATGTTTAAGATATTTTCATGACAAATAAAATGTATATCTCAAATTTTCTGGGAATGGCTTCAAAAGTATTGTTCATTGTGAACGACTTTTGCATAACTGGTAAACCATGAGAGATAGACAAAATTTTACTACACAAACAATGTAGATCGCGCTAAAATACACAATTTATGTTATATACATTTTTGTTGTTGAGTGAACCATTTTCGAGATATTGCTTGTTATGCCCTTAAATTTTCCAATACTTATACGTTTTCTCAAATTTGTTATTCAATTTTATTTTCTCCTGGTAATGCAAAGAGAATGGAATACTCCACATAGCAACCAGGTCTTAAAATATTTGTAGCTTAAAGCCTACCAACATGAAGCATATGGAGAATAAGTGTTTGTAAAAATAGTTTGTACAAGAGTAGAGAAAGTCATGTGAGTGTAACACATCAGATTTTTCAATCAATTTCTATTTTTCCAACCTCAGCCCACACATGGCATGTGTGAAAGAACAATATATTATTCAGTCTTTTGGAGGTAATTAATTCTTGCTAGTATGCTACAATTCCGTACTTTAAATATTTTTGAAGCTATGTTTCGTTAATTTATAATTTAAAGTTTTAGATTTTTTTAGTATATCTGGATATTGCCCATATACTTTTCATTTACCATTTCAGTTTTTCCTAGCATGAATAAATCTTCATAAAAATACAAATTATTTCCTTATTTAGAGCAGTTAACTCTGTCTTATTTCTTAATTTTTTATTTATCATTAGATTAAAAGATGCAGGAACCAGGTAAGTAACCACTCCTTAAAACTAAACCTAGGTTTTCACAAAACTAATTTCTTGAGAAGACTTCGAATGCCACATATTTACCATCGCTGGTCACGCTCGACTGTAGCAAGCCCCATTATCAGCACACGACGTTACATTGTAAAGTAACAGGTCGTCGTTAAGACGAACTCGCGCGTTTCGACTTTACATTCCAGTAATGGAAGTTGTTTCGTGAGAGAAACTTTTGTCACAAATGGAGCAATAAGACCCTTGCCTAAACTCAGTTCCCTGAAACAGTTTTGTAGAAAGACGTATTCCAGTCAGGGATCTTCTTAACACTAATGCAGGTACCCTACTTCTTCATGTATACTGGTTCTTGGTAAGTTCTCTCTCATTTACCTTTATTTAGGTGTATGAAGAAATTTGAAAAAAAAATGACAGTTAAAACACTCTTAACAGATAGTGTTAAGAATTTTAAGTCTTTCATTAGATGCCTGTTATAACATCCTGATAAAAAAACAACAGTACATTTAGTTACTACAATTAATAATAGCTGAACTCAAGTTTCATCAGCGTTAATAAGGAAATTATCTTATGTAAATACTGCCTTAAATATGTACCATTTTACATGTATTTTTGATATACTGGAGGTACAGATAGCAACGGGTATATTGTGCCCTGCTGGGAGATTGAGAAGAAGAGTGAAGTTAGACCATTACAACATATTGCACCCCAAACAATAAGTAAATATTTAAAAATCGAAAGAGGTGAATTGTATGCAGTGTTCATTGATTTAGAAAAAGCATACGATTGAGTGATCATATAAGCACTGCGTGTGAGACTGGAAGTAAGTAAAGGATTAGTCACAATATTACCATTGAATTGTATGAGAATAATGCATTTCGCATATTACATTTGAAATATAAAAAGTGTAGTCTTCGTCAAAGATGCAAACGCAGCCTAATTAACTTGTCTCTGTCTTTCTTACCTTCTGTGCCATTTATCTTGGGGAACTTAAGAGTTAAATTCCATCCAAAAATTCAATTTATGGATTTCTTCAGGCTAAACATTTCTCCTATTTAGGAGTAATGTTTAATATGAGGGGAAAATAGAACAAACATCTATAGTAACTAATTATAAAGCACGAGGGCAGTTAAATGAATTATTACGTACCCTCTAGCGGATACCGCATGTACCTGTAGATGTATAACTCTATGATAAGGCCCATTTTGTTATACGGAAGTGAAATCTGGGGATGGGAAAGAGCAGAGCTTGTAAATAAAACGCAGGTAGCATTTTGGAAAAGACTTCTGGGAGTTTCATAGGGCACATCAAATTCGGAGGTATTGAGGGAGGCGGGGTGTTATGAAGACACAATACTCTGTAAAATAAAGAGCAGTGAACTACTGGCTGAGACTGATGCAGGGGGATAACTCCACACTACGATCCAAATGTTAAAGAACACCAGCGAGAAAACCTGTCTCCTAAGTTTTGGGCAGCTGATTTGGAAAGGGGTTTGAGGATAATAGGAATAGGCTCCATATGGAAAAGAGCTGAAACAAATGACAAAAGCATACGGAAAGGTGTCAAAAGAAGACTATGACACATCAACCAACAGGAAATAGAATTGGATTGTAAAATTAAACCTTCTCTAAGTCAAGCAAATCAAACAAAATTGCATTTGTATTGGGGTAAACAGGCATATATACTTAACTTAGGAAGAAAGGAACGATCAGGAATGGCAATGTTTAAACTGGGGGCTGGAGGGCACAAAATGAATGACGATTCTGGCAGGAGAATCTATCCATTCTGTGATTTGGATGAGGACTGGATACATATTTTGGCGGAATGCGTTCAGTGGGAGAACCAGCGAACAATGAAACTCAAAGAAAAACTCTTTAAGTCCGCCAAGAAACAGGTTGACATGTTGGTAGCTACTGGCTGACCAAAGGAACTGGCAAAACATGAGCAATTTCTTGGCTAAAGTGCGCGAAGCTAGGTCAAATTTGTTCAGTTAGTCAAAGGTAATTTATCTCTATTTTCCTTTTTCTTGTTCTTTTTTTCTTTTGCTTTCTCTTTGTGTTGTTTATTTCGTCACCATACCTTGTATCTTAAATATGCATGTATGGTCAATGACCCATGCACTAAATACTTATTTAATAACTTGAATAATTTGAAACCAACAAAGATAGCTTATCTATCTGCTTCCTATGAGATATCTTGCACAGCCAACTCTTATGCCCTCCATTACCATTATATTGTGCAACGAATACCCGGAAAGGCCACAAAGGAAAGGGTCAACATGTTTAAATTACTGATTAGAGACTGTCCGCATTTAACTATGTGTAACAAACTGTATCTTAAATATACATATTGACATATACAAAAAACTTTATTAGGCAGTTCAAAAGTATCTTGCTGTACCTTGTTTCACAATGAATAACGTTGAAAGTCTGCTGCTATTTTTAATGTTTCACATGTGAAGAACTACACTCGCAATTCAACACAAGATGAAAGGTAGTATAAGCTAGTAATATAGAACACATGCTTTCAAAGCAATCAGTTGAGATCAGATGACCCTTTTATACAGACAGAGATGACAAATACAGATTAAATCCATTAAAGTTACAATAAAGATTTTATCCCCGTTTGTGGACAACTATTAAACTATTAAAAGGAAACGAGAGGCGAACATGCAAAAATCAACGATGAGAAAGATCAAAACGTTAATTATTGCCCTAATGCAGTATTTTAGCTTATGTGTGTGCTTTTTCGCGTCAGACACATTATTGCTGTGTATAATGATATTGTTGAACTAATTATTTCGTTTGTAACCTTGAATTCTTGTCCGATGCGCATACTTCCCTCCAATTCCTGGTCAAGAGGGGTGAAGGCAAGTTGAGGGAAGAGCCTCTTTGTCTGATAGCGTGGGCTTTGTGAGTAGCATCAGTCGGGTATATATCCTCGGAGTGTGTGTTGCCTTGTGTGTGCGTGGGGCATCTCCCCCAGTGTTTGTCTGTAACCTTTTGGGAACCAGTAGCAGTACCAAGGTAACTTTATAATAAACTAGAGTTAAATGTGAATTCCTATGTATTATTTATAAATATCCCATGCCCGCTTTAGCTTTTTGCAGCAAGTTCCCGGTATCTCTTGGTTGCCACGGATGCTACGTCCCCCAGTGTTTATGCCGGGTTAACTAAATTCAATATTTTAGCTGCAAATCTTTTGCCCCACAGTGACCACGTACTGTGTAAGCTCAATCCAAATCATTCAGGAGGTCACTCAAAACAGCCAGCTAACCTCGGCTCGGGACACAAGCACCACCAACGAAAAAATCAAGAGACTGACGGATGCTCCCCTTCCAAGCACAGAGCTTACACCTGCGTTGCGCGGAATAGTAACCTTACAAGAACAACTAAAGAAATCGGCACAACCTGAACCCAACAAAAGCAACTTAAGAAAAAGTTCCATGTGTAAAGAAAGTAGGTAAAAAAAGACAATTAACAGATGCCAAACTTTGTATTTGCGTTCAGCAACTTTCACTTTGCGACACGGAGATTTCCAAGAAAATCCCTCATCCAAAACTAGCTTTATGTGGAAAATGTTTTGCTATGTCATACTTCTTCAAAAAGGCTTTAAATATTTGTATGAATAATAAAATTCATATATTCAGTTTTCCGTGAACAGCCTGGGGAGTCCTCTTTATTCTGAATGAATTTTTGTAAAATGTTATATAACCGGTAAACTAAAAGGGATGAACAAAACCTTACACCACAAAGGTTTAGAACTCAGTGAAATTAATTTATATCCAATAAGCTTTTCAAATTGTACGCTTTCGCAGTTTTACAGGCATACGAGCTCCTATGAAGGATCTTAATCTATTGTTTTTTTTTTTTCATATCGGTTCGTTTGTAAGAAAAATTTTATTAGATACGTAAACATTTCTTTTATTTTCCCTTTTTTGCAAGAAACTTAGTCCATATTGCATAATTTGAAATTATTCCTTATTAATAACATAACGAGAAGAGAAACCTCACTTTTTATGTAAGTATTAATAATTAGATTAAGAATTGTGTGAATTTGTAATATGTGCGGTAAATTCGTTTAATTTTAATACCTTTTGTACCTTCTCTACTGCTTACCTACAATGCATTGGATTGGATTGGATTGGATTGGCTACAGAGGGGACTCGGCACTGATCCACAAAAGGATATCCACAAGGGGACGTCCCCGGGAGGAAGGATGAGGCGAGAGGAGACACCAGGCGACCGGAACCAGGAGTGACGGCACAGCAATGGCAGGGTCTCTATTGTTCCAGCCGCCCGGCAGACGGACAGGCAGACTCGGAGACATCACCCCGCACAGAGCCAACGACCCTCAAGGGTGTTCGAATACTCCAGGCAGCCAGCCGAAAGCCGAGGGACGGAGACACAAGGAGCATTCTTTTACCCTGCCACACTGCACCGAAATACCAATGCCGACACTTCCAACTCTTAAAGAGACCAACGGATGGATGACAAAGTGAAATGAAAATGGAGATGAAATGGAGGGACAGGATGTTCGGGAATGTCAAAATTCTTCCCAGCATTCGCCTGGCGACCCGGGAAACCCCTAGAAAAAAACCCATGGATCAGGAAGCTCAGCCACGGGAGTCGAACCCACGACCTCCCGACGAAATCGCCTGAGACATTCCGTTCGGTTTACCTACAATGACTAGAGGAAGTATTGCATTCCACCTAAAATCAGTACCCAGTTTTTACTAGAAATACATATTTCGAGAATCCTAAATCACAAAAACAGCACTTTTAGACAAAGATCTGTGTGTTCGCCCATGTATGTGCTGCGGACAGCATAACTCAAAAACGGAAAGTCTGTTAAATACCTAACTTTGTATTTAATTTCATTACCTTCCAAGGATGTTTCAATAACATTTTCAAGAATATCCACCCAAATCATACCACCCTTCACCTGCAAAACGTTTCGTTGTTATTTTACTTCCTTAAAACAGCTTGACGACTTTAATTACAATAGCGTATGTTTAATACATTTGCATGACAAATTAAATATATCTTGAATTTTCTGAAAATAGACTGCTAAACCCTCTCCATTCCTAATTAGCTTTGTAAACTTGTAAACTGCATGAAATGGGCAAAAACGTGCTGTAAAAGAAATGTAGATATTGTTAAAACCCACAATTTGTGTCTAATAATTGTTTTGTAGCATTAACCGTTTCATAAATATTCTTTATTAATAGTTTGAATTGTCAAGTACTTTACTTTCTTCAAGTGTAAGTCGCTATTCCTTTTACTTTCTCTACCACGTACATAGTGGGTAGAGAGTCTCGCACTCCACTAAAAAATTCGATACCAAGATTTAATCGGAAATACGTGTTTTGAGAACCCTGAATACATAAAGGGTTCTTTAGAAAAACGTAATGTGTTCGTATATGTGGTTGTCGTGTCTGTAAACAGCATAACTCAAAACAAAAAGTCGGATAAATATCAAATTTGGTATTTAGGTTCAGTACTTGACAAAGATGCGACACGAAGAGTTTTATGAAAATCACCCACACATAACTACACTTTACTTGGAACATTTTTTGACATTTCTTTATTTCTAAAAGATGGCTAATGATTTTGATTATAATACCTCATATTAAAAATATTTACACGAATAAAATGTAAAGCCCTTTTCATTCGGAAGGAATTTTGCATAATTTTGTTTAACTAATAAACGTTAAGCCATAGACGAAAATGCATTGCACAAAAATGTGGATCTCTTTAAAACACAATTTACTTCAAATACGTTTTTCTGTGGCATAAACCATTTTTTAGATATCTGCCATTAAAGATTCGCATTGTTCATTTATGGGCCATTTTCTTAAATCTTGTCAACATTCAGTTGTTTCTCGCGATTGCGTGGAAACTGTGGAATTTTAAGTCAGCGTATAGCGTCTAGTTCTAAAACATTTGACTATCGCTGTTCTCTTGGTATTAATAATCAAATGTATAATGTATGTGTTTCTGCAAAGTTTTATCTGAATTAAAATGTAGTAGACAGAAAAGTACGCTATAGTAAGAATGGTTTATATGCCTACTAATAAATGATAGTGGGTAGAGAATGTCATGTGGATGAACACAGCAGATATTTTTACTTTCTCTAATACTTGTAGTAAGTAGAGGAAGTATTGAATTCCACCCAAAAATCAGATACCGAGATTTCAACGGAAATACATGTTTTGAGGCCTCCTAAATCCGAAATAAGCATTTTTACTTTCTCTACTACGTATAGTAAGTAGGGGAAGCATTGCATTCCACCCAAAAATTTGATACCGAGATCTCACCGGAAATACATGTTTTGAGGCCTCCTGAATCCAAAAAAAAGTATTTTTGGAAACATATCAGTGTGTGTGTCTGTCTATATGTGCGTCTGTGTGACAGCATAACTCAGAAACGAACAGTCGGATAAACACCAAACTTGGTATTTAGGTTCACTATCCTCCAGAGGTGTGGCACAAATGTTTTCAAGAAAATTTTAATTTTTTTCAAAAATGGCTCTAACGATTTTGAATAAAATACCATAAGTTCAAGACATTTTGATGGCAAATGAATTGTATATCTCCAATTTTCTGGAAATTTCTCCAAAAGTATTCTTCATTGTGAACGACTTTTGCATAACTGGCAAACCATGAGAGATAGACCAAAGTTTACTACACAAAAAATATAGATCGCGTTAAAATACGCAATTTATATCATATACATCTTTGTTGTTGAGTGAACCATTTTCGAGATATTGCTTGTTATTCCCATAAATTTTCCAATACTAATACTTTTTCTCAAATGGTAATTCGGTATTCGTTCTTTTTTTTATTTTGGTAATGCAAAGAGAATGGAATACTCCACATAGCAACCAATTCTTAAAATATTTGACTATCTCTTAAAGCCTACCAATTCCCCTTGCATCTACAAGAAAATCAGCAATAATATTAACAACTAGATATCTCGATTAACATGAAGCATATGGAGAATAAGCGTTTGTAAAAATAGTTTGTACAAGTGTAGAGAACGTCATGCGAGTGTAATACACCAGATTTTTAGGAGGTCTGTGTATATGTCTTATGGATGTGTGTTGAAGCTGGTTATCGAGACCCAGGAGAAATAATAATAATAATAATAATAACAATAACAATAATATACGATCGAACATAACGACAAAAATGTGCTGAATTCATATTAGGAATGGGTTTTGTAGGAAGGACAGAGAAACAAAGTTTGTTTCCTGGAAGCAGATGTATTTTACCTGCGGTGGACGACAACAAGCCTACCGGAAGTTTCGCTTTGTATTCTGGCTGGGACGGGCCGTTTACAACGGTTTCAAAGCTTAGCAGGGTTAGAAAGTATACGTGCCTTATCTACGATCTAAGAATATTCGTGGGAAGATTTTAAAACTCAAAATAAGCTGTAAGAAGCAGATGTGAAAGTTGTCAAGTGGGGGTAGCCAATAATAAAATCATGAAACAAAAATGATAGCCAATCAAAAGATCGCGTATGCATCACATGATACGTTTGAACTTAAAACGAAACGAAACATAAGAAAGGTGGGGGAAAATTCTAAGTTTGGCGAAAGGCGCGAAAGAGGAAAAGAAACGCCGAGACACATTCCGGTACAAACTAACCACGAGGACGGTCGACGAAACGAAATTAGAAGAAAATAATCAGAAAATTTATAGTGTAAAAATGAAGTTGTGAAATCTAGGCAATTCGAGGGCTAGTCGGAGAAACACATAAGTAGCGACTTTGAAAGTGACAAGAATAACAGTGGTTTCGACGACGAAGGTGGCGGGTCAACCAGATAGGAATATTCGTAACCAAATAAAGAAATAACTCAAACTTCGCCGGCAGCATTATTAATATCATCAAGGCAGTGTCACCACCCCTGAAAACTAGAACCTCAGCTCCACCAAAAACAAATTCCAAATCCCTGCCATCCAACCATCGAACCCAGAACTCTGAGTCCACTGAAGCAACTGCCAGGAACAACACAGATGCGTCAGAGGTCAGCGTCAGTGTCTGTGAACAGCATAACCCAAAAACGAAAAGTTGGATAAATACCAAAATTGGTATTTAGGTTCAGTATTTTTCAAAGATGCGACACGAAGACTTTCAAGAAAATCCCTCTACCCTTTACTATCCTTTAGATGGAACATTTTTTGAAAATTTTTATTTTCTCAAAAATGGCTCTAAACGATTTTGATTAAATATCGTATATTTAAGATATTTTCATGATAGATAAAATGTATATCTTGAATTTTTTTGGAATGTTCTCAAAAATTCCTCTTCTTTCCGAACAAGACGGAATCGCAAATGAAGCTCACCGGCTCACCGGCTTTTAAAAGATTTGTCTGTGACTTAAGCTGTGGTGCCTAAAACGAAGTATGCTTATCTCGATTAACATGAAGCAGATAGAACAATAAACTGTTGTAGGAATAGTTTGTAGAATAGTGTGTAGAGAAAGTCATGTGCATGTAACATCAGAATTTTTTCTTTCTTTTTAATGTATCACAGAAAGTTGGTAACCATATACTTTAACTATTCTCCAAGCTCAAATTGCGGAAAATTGCCTCTGTCAAGGTAGTGAAAAGCGTTTCATCTGTTCTTTGTTTAATCAATTCTGACCCAACAGGTAGTTTGCTTCAGTATGAATTCTCAGTACAAATTCTCGAAACTAATGCTTAAAAATTCCATGCACATCTACGTTTTAATCCACACTACAATGCGCACTGGAACAAACCGTATTCTAATTTACTTCCAGAACACTAAGCCCTTGTGATTTCTCTCGGGTATTTTAATCTGTAATGGAATCAAAAGCGGGCTGGCATACGAGAAATACCAGCGCATCTGTCTGCGGCGTATGATCGATATTCAAAGTAACGAGAGCTGTTCATCTAGCTGAAACTCTTGCAGTTTATTTTTATTGGAGTTTCGTGAAACGTATCGGAATAGTTTCATTTACATCAGCCTTTCTCTTTATCTTCTTCGTCACTGGGGATAGATTTGTAGGCAAACCCGCCATAACATCACGTATTTCTGATGTAATTTCATCGCGGCATTGCCATTTTAGTTCATGTGCAGCCATTGGTTTCAGTAAGAGACAATAGGTTGTTTTGGTATCAATAGCAGAAAGTATATTGACGTGCATAAAATGCGACCCATAATGGAACGCAGCTGTTTATGCCGATACTGGCAAATCTTGACCCACTCTCTACCAGCGTGAAAATTCTGTTTCTTGAATACAATTCTAGCCACCAAATTGCAGGAAACTACACTCCCAAAAAACATGGTCTAACTGCCAAAGGGTAACATTAAAACTAGTTGTCTATGTTCCACTAACGCAGTACTGTAGGGTGTGTTTATCGAAGGGGAACACCTTGCGCACTGCGATCATTTTAATCTATTGTGGCTACAGGGATGAGGTGAAGGAGCTCCCAGACTCACAGAGACGCGCAGAGGTCCTTAATATTTCCAGTTTGAACACCTGTGCACCAGTGGCAAGTAATCTAAAGAGGGCGACGCACGGACCCTGACGGGCGGGACAGCTTACTCTGGCGTTTACAGAGAGAAATCTTTCCAACGCGCACGCATCCACGCCATCTGCCCGTCACCGCAGGACCTGAAAGTACGCTTGAAACGTCAAAGGGAGATGAAATGAGAGAAAATGGGCGAAAGGAGAAATCGTGGTACAATACACCACCCCGGCATTCGCCTTGGCGACCAGGGGAAACCACGAAAACTTAACGGTCAGAGTGGGCGGTAACCGGGAATCAAACACAGGACCTCCAGTGCCACTGATTTTGCTGCCTGAGCCATCCCACTCGGTCAGAATACTGTTAAAACAATGATCCATTTAGTTTTGGTGCAAAAATAAAATATATACTGTAAAAAGTACAAATAATATCGCTGATGAAAGCTCTCATATAAATGTCTATCTGTAGTCCAGTTTAACATCTAATAATTCTTCACCCCTTCCTAAGAAGGCCCAGTTATGTTGCATTATTTCTTTGTATACTAATCGTAGTGAAACTCTTCATAGAGGGGATATCCAAACCGCCCTTTAATCTAACATCCATCCTAACATGACCATTGGTTCCCTTTTATGTTCCTGAATTATTTCCAGGCCAGTCACATAAGGAATTGATACCGGACGTGTGGAGTCAAATGGTTGGTTACCGAAGGCTACCTTACGGAGAGAACAACGCTACTGCGATCTAGCAATAAGTTATTTCTTTACATTAGTGTAACTATCTTTCTTCTTCCTTAAAATAAAAAAAAATTCAAAACATATACTTCCGTAGTGCAGTATTTACAAAAATTTTCATTTCAGAGAAATCTGCTTTTTTCAAAGAAAGTAATGCATTTATCTCAGTTCGTTGTCCTGAACATAAATTAAATCGGAAAGTCTAGAAAGTATATTTAAAATTACTTTGTTTTAGTATTGTGTTGGTTATACATAACTATAGCTTTATAAATTTCGGGTACTCACAACATTTAAGTAAATCCACGATATTGGCTTTAGAATTCTTGCGAGTCATTTCCTGGCTGCTTATGTAAGCAAGAGTTCGGTGGTGTGACTTTTAGGGGAATGATCACCTGATGCGCGACACGTGGGTGGATTATGCGAATCATGCTGATACCCGCATACGTCAGTGCCGGCTAAAGTATTACAGTGAGGTCCAAATCTCTTGACGTTTCGTGACAACCAATACGGAATGATCGCACGGTTGCCAAACTTTACTTCGTTTCGTCAGAACGTTACGCGTTTGTTATAAATACCATCGCAATGTTTACTTAAAAACTGCAAGAAAACAAGAAGAAACACAATAATGGAAACATAATACACAAATAGAGGTATAAAAACCGTACCTTTCTATGTTTCCTTTGTTGTTGCAGTGGCACAGCTAACGACGTATATTTTTTCGCTTCCCTATACACACGTGAAACAGTTGATGTACTTAATGAATACGCCTCAGCCGCAAGTGCTTGATATTTGTAAAATTAAAGTTTTTGCGGTTTTTTTTCTTTGGCATACTTTTTAAAGAACTTATACATACTGAAGACAGCAGCCCTAACCTTAGTGCTATATTCAGTATACTACTGGGCTTACTAGGCGACATTTTCACGAAAGAGTTATCTTTATAAACGTTAGGACAAAGCCTGTCAATGTAAAAACTGAGTACACCATAATTGAATTCACAACTGAATCGCTGAACTTTCAAGCAAGCGCGCTGTAAAAATCACACCAGCTGTATTGTTGCTTTGTCAATGCTTTAACAATGTTTTAACCTTGAGCTATCACGTCAATGGTGCAATGAATTCCATTTTAGATGCTTCCTCGAGAATATCCAGACAGTTGGCTTTTGTTGTTGTTGTGTTCCAAGTTACGGGTTGTTGAATGTTTTAAAAAGTACATGCTCTTCTCATGTAACGGATACGTGCTTGGTTCTAGGACATTGGTTTTGGAGTATTATTATTCTTGAAACAAAACCATATACGGCGTTGTTTATTAAAAAAAGCGTCATATATGATTTTGTAGAACTGTATCAGAGGGATTTGAACGTTTTTTCATTACGAGTTTGTAACTTTAAACCGTATTGGAAAACCTCGTGGATAACGATTTCTGAATTTATTTTGGTCATGGAGAATTGCACATTATTAAGTGATAATTATGTCTGACATGGCAATATATAAAATAAATATGACGACAATGGATTTATTGCTGTTATAAGCATAACTATAACTAAAAGTCTCCGTTTAAAGATTACGAAAGACAACTGTAAATTAATGGTGAACCATTGTGTGTACTTGTTCAGGAAAACATGCCTTTTATCCTAGCTACTTGTTGCTTTTCTAACTATGAAATACGCATGCGCGCAAATGATATTGCAATTAGAGTTTTACAGTGGCGAGGTGTACTGTACGTATGAGGCAACAACACAACTGCTATTCGCTACTGCCGTATTAGTGGACACGCCTCAAACGTCAAGAGATTTGGACCGCATAATAGTCAGTATACTCCTAGAGTATTTAAACAGAGAATTTTGACGGCTCGATCTCAGCCTATCACTTGCCTAGCAGGACTCTGTTCCGGTCAGCTCCTCAAATTTATTTTGTATTAGCTACAACGTACACCCTAGGTACGACGAAGATGGAAGATTGGGTTTCTTCCGTCTACCAGGTAAAACTCCAATCGCTCTAACTTTCTCCCTCTTGCAATGCAGTTCATATTAGTTATTAGAAAGATTACAAGTCTCTCTTGGAAGAGAATTACATGTCTAAGAGTATCACTGTTTCACCACCCTTTCAGCTACCCGCAATCTATAACCCTTTCGACGTCAACTCTGTGCTATGTCCCCGTCCCCGTTGGTTTGGGCTAAATGACCTTTACGTCACATCTGATTCCGCGACATACGCTAGCGTCGTCGAGTCAAAACAGAGACGATGTTACATCTTACGTCACAGTATTTCCTCGTCGATTAGATGGTTTTCATTTAGCTCGACACGCAGCCCATAAATAGAAAGTGGCATTCTAGCAGATCAACCGCGACAGTTCAGTGCCCTAATCACCCAGGGACACTAAGCTGTAACTTAATCACCCACTCATGATTTGTGCCTAAGCAACAGAGGGCTTTCTATTATATTTGCGAATATATGGGGTAACTGTAACGGAATAAAAGAAACCTAATTTATATTCTAGTACACATTTACTTGGCAATAACAGTAACACACAAAGACTTCGATCTCAAAAACAGCGAAACACCTAAGTTTCATTAGCACCAGCACTAACCGAAACGATAACATATTTGAAACCTCTACAGTGTTATAATAATCAATATCAGAAGTATAAACGAAAGTATATCAGTGTTTTTACATTTTTAATGTAGAGTCAACTGAAAAATTCAACACCACAGCCGGGATTTGAACACGGTTCTCCCGCTCTCCGTGCGGTTGCTCTAACCATTGAGCTACTGCTACAACATGCCGGTGGGGCATTGAATTCCCCAATTGACTCAAATTGTTTCTCAGACATACCTACCAAGGTATCTCCATCGAGATGACTTATTGCAAGTACTCCAGTGCTGGGTACATAATTCATTCAGGGTTTTTAATCTTTTTATTGTTATTGTGTTAATCAATTATAGTTTTAATAGACCTTAGCCTGGCCTAGGCAAGTTTTTAATATAGAGTCAACTGAAAAATTCAACGCCAGCCGGTTGCTCTAACCATTGAGCTACTGCGACAACATGCGGTGGGACATTGAATTCCCCAATTGACTCAAATTGTTTACAAATGTTTTTACATTTCCGAAGTAACTGAACTCGACCCACCGTCTCGAATAACAACTGATGGCAAACTGCGCCGTATCTCCTAAAGCTTTCTTGCAGGATCCGGCTTTACCATTCGATCCTCATTGCCGCAAAAGTGCACGATAGGGAGGAATAGTAAGTATTAGCAATAAGACTCAAGACACAGTTCCGGTGTGCACAGCATCTACGTTTAAATATAGTGATGATCTGAGAAAATGTTTTAATTCTGGTATAAACCCACTGTTTTAGGTTAAAATTCAGAAAAGTGGCTATTAGGGTGCGATAGCACATTTATTGCACAGATTACTACAGTCAATGTGGATGTGTTCCTTACAGAGCTAAGAAGCTGTACTGGTATTGTTCTTTTGTGCGTGTTTTGAGTGTGCACGAGTGAAAAGTAATACTATTAGGCCCTTCGTAGAAAGGGCTTTTAAGGGATGGAAAAACTCTTTTAAGAGTTAAAACTATTTCATGAGCGGCGTGCAGTTCTAAATTGATGAAACACGTACTTCCAAAGCCTTCTTCCAGTATAGGCAGAAGTTATATTCCAGATCGGAATTCTAGTTGCATAGTCCAGTGCTCCCAATTAGTAAACTTTCAAAGGCACGTCACGTTTTGTTATTCTTCAGAAAATTAGACGTTTGTTTTCGCGTCTCCCGGGCATGCACTACCCAGTACTACCTTCTTTCTTTTAAACGTTGTATGTGCTTTCAAGAAAGTGTCAAGGAGGAAAATATAAACCAATAAAATGGACAGAGAAAACAAACACTTTAACATTCAAATACAAGTCCAAGGAAAGGTGAATTAGTGGTTTGTGCAATTAGGTAATAAATGTGCCATTCTGAATTCAGAACCGAAACTAATATGAACAAAAGTGGAAGACGTAGAGAAAGAGTTATTTCGACACAATAGCCATTGATGGCGGTCTTGTGTCAGTTTCCAAACGTGAATCAAAGGAAAAATAAAAGCAAGTCATAATCAGCCAGCTCACTTATGTGTGACGTATTGCAATCGGGTAATGTAACACCGTCTCTAGGGTTCTTAGGTAATGAATGGGTATGGAGGGTGAGGTTGTCTCTTACAGCCTCATAGGTACAAACTTAAGCCTTACCCATCTAAACTTTCGACAACAGCTCCTCCTTTTATTTATTCACCTCCTTACCCTTCCCACCTAGTTCCTAACCGAAAAGGGGAGCAAAAAGACACTTTGTTGCTAAGCAATCAATTCGTTGACACTGGTTTAGGTTGATCGCAGGGTATAAACAGTTCCGCTACGTATGAGACTTTACCTTGATATTTCAGAGTTCATATCAGTTATAAAAACAAAGTAGTATAAAATATATCACAGAGATCAACACTATGTCACCACACAGAGTTCAGAGTCTATACTTAAAAAGAGCTAAAATAATAGCATTCTAAAATCCATTGATGTACTGAAAACAGTACATGTTTTACTCTAACTTGATTCCACACACTGCAAACTGGTAATACATTTTTGGAGAAACCTTTTCGCAATAAACTGTTATTTACAATAAAAGAATTTATATTTATATTACCATAGATGTAAAGCAACATGAAGTAGGATTGCATGATTACATCATAATCACTACAGAATCTTTTATGATAACATAAGTCAGATTTGTTAAATATCATCAGAGGAAGTGCCTAAAATATAATATATAAATGGGACTCTTAAATTGCAGCGATGTCTTGTAAGCTTTTGTTTTATGTGGTTCATCATGAAGGTTAATGGAATCATCAGAGATTGCACAGTGTTCGCCCCGTTCTGGAGTTTTATTGGCTCTCAATGAATTAAATTGCCAAAATTAATTCAGCTTTGGTTATCACTAAGAAATAATCGGTATCTCCCACTCCTTTTCATACATTTTACAAAGTACTTGTTCAAGACGGTTCTAGTCTCACTTCGATACCCGACGTATTCGGTGTATCCTAATGTTTGTTATTAGGTTTCGGATTTTAGAAATGGATTTCACTCTTCGTAGTTTGGCGATTTAGACGGTTTAGGCTTCAGCTTCGGATTAAAAAACTGTCAGTATGAACAGCTATGAGTAGTGTTTCACAATTAAAGCATGAGAAAGAAATAGAATATATGATTTGGGGAAATCATTATCATTGACATCACCATCTAGCGTTAGGTCACTTGACATATTCGGCCAACAAGAGTAGATCTTAAGTAACTATCCTTATGTTAAGGCTACCAAATCCAGTATGACCCTTTGGTTTCTAGCATAAAATAGTTTTTGACAACTTCTTTGTGCTCATTCTTAGCATATGCTGCAAAACTCATTTGACTAAAGCTTATAATAGTTAGTTCTTGTGCTTCTTATATGGTCCGAGATGCTATATCTTATTCAGCTGACTCAATCAGTGCTTTATTTATTACATTTAACGACCGGATTTCACTGACGTACGATAAAACCGCCGTAACAAGTGCGTTGTGGCATTTTAATTGTGTTTGTTTATTGCAGGGGTTTCTTGGTGTTCTTATAGTAACTCGATACAATCACAATTTGTGCATTTTTTCATATACTCTTCTAGTAATTGAGTTTAGCTTGCTCTATAATATTATATCAAACATAATATTTGTTAAAATTGTTTTCTTTCCTGTGGAAATTTTTAAAATTGCATATATTTATATTTTATCCATCTGTGAATGATGCTACTTCAGCAATAGTATCATCTATGTTTAAAGTGTGCCGCAAATTCAATTGTATTTCAATGGTGAAGACGTTTCTGTGTCATAATACAGCTTTATCAAGTGTGCCGAGTATACGTTTCTTTCCGTTGTATTGTGACGTACGAGCATTATTGCGTATGTGGCCTGGTTGCCCAGATCGGATATTGCGCAAGAGTGGAGGGGATAAGCCAGTTAACATAGCGTGGGCACGCCGAGTTAGCGTGGGTTTAGCCAGTCGAGGCGAGTAACTGCAAGAGGCAAGTTGTTAGTGTGTGTGCGCGCTGTCCATGCACGATCATGGCGTCCCCCACCGACAGACAAGGAAACAAGGAGGTAATGTAATCCCTTTACATCATTAAACCCACTAGCCATCCATTATCATTATGCTTAAATTACTATAGTAGATAGTCCCTTCCCTCATCCACACCATATAATACTATTACTAAGTATATTCTGATATATTTTCCTAATTTCTCTCAGCTGCCTTCCCCCGTCTGACCTCGTATAATGTGAATTATTAACTTTAAGATCCTTCGGTACCCGCTCTACCCCCCATTGAGCTAAAATAACAAAGAGGTCACGACAGTATTTCATAGTTTAATCCAATATAATGTATAAGAGATTTTTTCCAGATCTATAAATGCGTGTTTCGACATTAAGCAGTGGCGACATTCTTCGTGGAAATGTAAATCTAAGGGAAAGAACAAAACGATTGAGCCCTTAGAGCAGAACTTCCGTGCAAAACCTGTTGTGCATTGGAGCAACAAGAGAGTATTGTTTATTATGTACTGTTTCTGATACGTGGAGATTGTACCGTAGAAATTCCAGGTACCTTGAGGCTACAATTCAAGAAAGTACACGGATAAACCGTGTCCCTACCGCTAAAATCACAAAATCGGTTACTGAAGTAGTGGAGAGTTGGTCCCTGCCTATCTTAGTCATTTTATATGTACATATAGATTTGTATTTTTATTATCACGGATGATAGGTCGGGCGCCAGAGGCACCTATACCAGATGTCACGGAAGTCCTTGGCGGCTCCATCAGGTTTGACGCAAAGGTCAGTTTGCTCAAACCAGCGCCTTTGCCAAAGGTGACGGGAACGGGGAGCATAGGGTTGACATCGAGAGGGTTATAGGTTGCGGGTAGCTGGAAGAGTGCTGATAGAGTGGCACTATTAGAGGTGTAATTCTGCTTCCAAGAGAGACTTTAATCTTTAATTACTAAACTATGCACATTACAAGAGAGAGAGAGAGAGAGAGAGAGAGAGAGAGAGAGAGAGAGAGAGAATTAGGCAGTTTGGGTTTTTACCTGGCAGACGGAAGAAGTCCGACGTTCCATCTTCGTCGTACCTAGGGACTACGACGAAATTGTAAATTAGCACAAAATAAGTTTGAAGAGCAGACTGGCGCAGATTCCTGCATGGTAAAGTCATAAAAGAAACTAAGTTTAAATATCCGACGAGAATGCTGATTAGTGCCTAGCTAGTACTGACGTATGCGTATGTCAGCATAAATTGCACATAAGCATCCTGGAAATGACGCGCAAGATTCTAAACCCAATTTTATAGATTTACTTAAATTTTGTCCTGAATATTTCGTACTTTATGAAACAATATTTATCACATTCTTTTAAAACCGAACTATAACCGTCACATTATACTCAGTTGTTTGCAAAGACAATGAAAATGCTTTTAGAACTTGACTACCTTATTTCTAGTTATTACATGAAAACCTGACAGTCAAAAACCGAACTAGTCACAAGATTTATACCTGACGTGTGAAGAAAGTTTACACGACCACTCTAAGACAAAGACATTTTAATGTTTATAATCTGAAATGTAACAGTTATAATATTGCTCCACATGCTACCAACATAAAAGTAACCCATATTTATTATATTATTCATATAAAATAAATTCATCCACACATTTACGTTTATCATGACAAAAAATTATCTCGACGTTGTTTTAAATTCACAAATCGGAGATCCATTACATGCAAGTGTGAAACTCATGTTCAGCCCTTTATCTCAAAATGAGGCCACGTAAAAAGGAGAAAATAATTGTCATTCTCAAATATGTTATACAGACGATGAGCAGAAAATAAAAGTTTTAACCTGAGAAAACTTAAACATTTCCTCGAAGAATAAGAAGGAAGAGGGGGAAGACGAGAATGAGGAGGAAAGGGCAACCGTCGGTTAGCAAGTCCCAATCGGAAAACTTCCGAAGCCTTTACTAAGGCTGTATTCACAGAACAACCATACATTAATTTTCAAAGAGATGGCAACATTATGTAGGTAAACAATTATATGTAAAATATTAAGGTGGCAACACAATAATGAGTTGTACGTTCAGCAAGCTGGGGCGCCTGCTCACCAGTCATGAATTGTGCTAGACTTTTTATGCCGAAGAATTTCCAAATGAGTGAATAGGACGAAGGGAATAAACTGAATGACCACCCAGTTCTCCTGATCTTACCCCTATGAATTTCTTTCCTAAGAATGTTCTTAAACATAAGGTTTTTGCACTACCAAGTACAAAAACACATGATTTCAGTTATTTACGGAGGCATGCCAATAAATTCCTATAAATAAGGAACAGAGTTGTAAAATGTGCTTGAGTGTCATATTGTAACGTATGGGTCAAGTTAAGTTAAATTATTCTCCTAAAAATTACTTTTCTTTAGAATTTGGTTCATGTGAAGCTTATTTCTTGCTTTCTTACTTCAAATGGTGCAACCCAGGATGTACAGTGAGTCGTCGTTTAGCACTAGTCATTTCCTGTGGTATTATGTGGTTTGTTGATGCCAACTCATAGAGTAGAGGTTCTCTCTCCATATATGGCCATGTCCTGTGTGGAGGCGTCTATCCACAGTATAGAAAGCCTTCTATAAATCTATGGGCACGGCATTCTTGATAGGAACAACCCCAGTGCGGCCGGAGGCCCAGATCAACGTCCACCTTTGGGTATGGCATCCAGCGTAACATCTGCCCAATCAGAAACTCATCTTTCTCAAATACTTAATCCTGAAAATGGCTTGCTTGCTCACTTTCATTGTCTTTATTCATTTATTATATGAGATTTATGTTATCGTTTTTGTTAATTGTGTTTTGCTATTCACAGTTGCTCACCAACCCTTCTCCTGTTATGCTCCCAAATTGTAATGTCTTTGCCATTCTAAGGTACGACGTTATTATATCTAGACTAGCGGTGTATTAATGCTGAAGACCAACCGTTGAATATTCACAAGAGTAAATGTAAATGCTATGTGCCATTATAAATCTGTATCATATTATCTTAGGATTTCTTTGCATACTTTATATGTTATTATGTATAGGGTTATTCAAAAGAAGAAGAAGAAGATTTTAGATATGAATTTCTAATAAACACAATACATAGCCACACATACGATACATCACTGGAAAGAGCAAAGTTCAAAGTTTTATCCCTAAATTTGTTAGTTCCATTCAATGTCTACAACATTGTTTTAGTATACATGATGCATTTCATTGTAAGTTGAAGAAAGAGCCGCATCGTCATAGATAGGTTTGCAAGTTATACAAGAAATTCGTAGGAGATGGCTGCATATGCAAAGGAAAAAACACTGGTGCTTATGTTGGATGCATAAAATAAAACTAAATCTAGTGATGGATCATGTGCGTCTATTGCCGTTCCTTAGAAAATAATATTTAAACTCCACTCCTTCTTATTTGAATAATTATATATATACTACGTCTACTTTTGCCCACCCCTGTACAATTAGCACGAAATGCATACTGATCCTTAATGTGCTATTTTGAAAACCAAATAGTACTACTGGCATTTGTATGTTAGCATAAATCAAATGTCTGTATTTGCAAATTGTATTATCTTCTATGCAACAAACATTGCGTTTATCTTAAGAAGCCAAGAGAAACACACTCATAGGTAGGATTCAAGCCGTGGTAATTCTTACCAGTAGATGCAATTGACCTTCAGAGCTAGACATGACTGCAGACAGGCTCGCAGAGATGACAGCATGAACCGTTGGCGGAACCCAGCAACACTTAGATAAACTTAAAAGTCCAGCCCAAACCATCCTAACCTACTCCTTTCTTACTTCTGTAAGAGCGCGCAAGAACATATTTTTACGAAACTGTTAATGTAATGAACTTTTATTTTATATAAATTATATTTTTACAACCTGCAAATGTTTCCTATAATATATTATTGTATGTACTTCGCTCTTTCGGTTTTCAAGTTATGTACAAACAAATGAGAATTAAGATTTCATAGAGTATTTACCAAAAAATTTATACATTCACATTACTTTCCTACCCCCTATCGTTTATTACTGGGTATACAAACTAAACTTACTAGAGCTTATTTTTCTATCTACTTCATTTTTATCCAAATGAACCTATGCAGAAATATCCACATTACACATTTTGGTACAGCAACAAGGTGAATACCGATAGTCAGATGTTTAAAGAACTGGACGCTATACGCTGGCTTTAAAATTCTATGCGCTTTCCTTGCATCGCTAGAAACACCTGAATGTTGACGGACTTGAAAGGAATTACCAAGTAATGAACAACACGAACCATTAATAACGGAATCTTAGAAATGGCCTATGCCACAAAAAAAAGTTATGGCATAAATTGTGTGTTTTAAAGGGAGCAACAATTTTTGTGCTGTACGTTTTCGTCTATCGCATAGCATTTACCAGTTATACAAGATTATACAAAACTCCTTTCGAATGAAGAGATCTCATAGGCTATTTACAGAAAACTCAAAGTATACATTTTATTTGTGATTTAAATGTCTTTAATACATGTTATTTGGATTAAAATCGTTGGCGCCACTTTTAGAAAATAAAAAATTTCGGAAAAAAAACATGGAAAGGTTATTGTGAGGTGGGGAGATTTTCTTGAAAATCTTGGTGTAGCATCTTTGGAAGGTACTGAACCTAAATAACAACTTTGGTGTTTATTCGATTCTTCGTTTTAGAGTGTTCCTGTTAACAGACACAGACAGACACAACACACAAACACAGGCTCACAGACGCAAACCTTTTTCTAAAAATACCTCTTTTTATTCCGAGGGCCTCAAAATATGTATTTCCGGTGAAATCTCGATCTGGAATGTAAATATTTTCTCTACCTAATAGGTATAGTTGTGTTCGGGACCCGGAGTCCCGAGGGATGAGGTGTGGGGAGAGAAGCAAATGCAATCTGAGTCACACAGCGAGCTGCTATGCAGCGAACAATAGGGCCACAGTCAGCGTTCACCTGCAGCATCCACATAGCCTACTTTGCTTAGTGTACTCAAGTATACTAGTGTATCGCATACGGAATTATCACGACCACTAATATAAGATAGACTGCATGTTATTTTTCAACACATTGTGTCTAACTGAGCATTTGAATAATTTATTATAATACTCTTTCTCTTTCACACACACAAATCCCGCCAGAACGTTCTCACCCATTGAGTTTTCTTCGAAGTTTTCCTCAGTTCCCATAACTGTCAAATCCAGTTAAGTTTGGCATCCTTGAACTATGCTATTGCAATAAGCCTTCTGAGTGAGTGAAGGGGAAGTGCCTCATGGCACAAAACAAAGGTGGGGTGAGCTCATAGCATAGGATAGGATTGACCACAGAGGGGACTCGGCAGCAATCCAGAGTGGATATTGTACCCACGCCCCACGAGAAGGCGTCCTCTGGAGGGACGGTGAGGCGAGAGCAGACACCGGGCGGCCTGATGCACAGCAATGAAAGGGTTCCTAAGTTTCCAGATAGACTCCCGGCAGACGGAAGGCCAACCGGGGACCTCAACCCACACAGAGAGGTCCAACGCCTCTCAAGGGGTCCAGATACCCCGGCAGCCAGCCGAAACCAAGAGACGGAGAGAGTCACATAGAGCACCCTTTTTCCCTGCCACATTGCATCGCAACACCATCGCCGACACTTCCGAGCCCAAAAGACATCAACGGATGAAAGATGACTGAAATGAAGGAACAGGAAGTTCGGGGGATGAAAGAAACCACTCCAGCATTCGATTGACACCCGAAAAAACCCGAAATAGCCATGAGTCAGAGTGGGCGGTCGCCTGGGATCAATCCCGGAACCTCCTGAATGCGGGCCGCAGACGTTGACGCCTGAGCCATCCCGTTCCATATGTCCCTTGATAATCATAAATATACTAAATACATCGGTATTTTAACTAAAAATGCCAAAATGATTCTACGATATAGATAAAAATTTATAAAATTAAATAAAAGGGTAAGCAGTAACAATAACATTATAAACTTGATTATCCCCAATTATAAAAGAATAGGTTGGTCTTCGCTGTCTTTCCTTCCTTTTTTCTTGTTTCTTTCTTTCTTCGAAGTTTAACGTCCTTTAATCAGTAGGTCATATCGTACAATGATGATAGAAATTCTTCAAATGATGCTCAAGTGAATCGGGGGTCCCTGAAGCTTAAAAGTTACCCAGCATTCGTCTTCTCTCTAAAGGAAAACCCCGGAACAAATCTGTACCCAGATAATTCACCGTAACCGAAATTTGAACTTGGGACCTCTTGAATGTCAAGCGGACACACTACTTCCACACCACGGAAGTGGACTAAAGCACATTATTTCGCTACGAAGTCTAAACAGCAGAATGATAGGTTCTAATGCAGGGAAACTCCTACTACTTGGCACATGAATATCAAGAGTAGATCGCAACACAAGCTTCTTCGTGTTAAAGAAATCATTCACATTTCCTTCTCAGCAGCTCGATTCTTTTGCGGCTCAACTCGTTCCGTTATTTCAGACAAAATTTTTGAAACGGACATGAAAGACTATGTAGAACTTGTGGTAAGTGCGAGTTTTGGACCTCTCTCTCTTAAAGGGACATAGATAATTTCACCGAATATACATTTATACCCCGTGTAGGAGATTTTTTTATTACATCTGTGCATAGATATGAAATCATTGGCTTGTAAAGAGAAAACCTGTAGCTAAAAGCGTATTTCATGAATTTCTGCCACCGAAATTACAAACTTTTTAAAGCTGCTGCAAATGTTTCAGGTTTCTGTTAATTAAAACATTTCCGCACCCAACGTCACATGCTGGCAATCGCATCACGGAGAACGGGATATTCACATCATGATGGTCACAGTCAGTTGCAATTAATGTTCGCTTTACTCTAATCTCGGCTTTTAAATTCTGTTTTATGCTTTTTATCGTCGGTAAACCATTTCACATACCTGAAAGCCAGCCCTTGAGCAGTAAAAACGTTTGAAACGTTTTCTGTATGATCATCACCACCAGCACTCCGCATTCCTTGCTGCGTCCCTTCAATGAATCAATCTCTCTCTTTCCTTACTCCCTATAGGATGTAGCAATAAGCTGGGCCAAATTTTCATGACAGATTTCTCCACGTAGAAGAAGAAAATATAGTACGTGGTTCATAATACATTGATCATGGGAAACACAGAGGACAGAACATACTGGCACACTACATGAAACCCTTTCTTAGATGAAAGGTGAGGTGAAGTTGTAATTCTTAGGTTCATCGCCAGTGTTTTGTGTTCCATTTGAACAAAGGGAATGTTGACCTGAGACTCACTGTATTGCCTTGTTTCACGTAGCATCAACTGATTAATTACGAACTTGCCAGTAGTGTTAATCACGGACTTGGTTTCCGATACAGGTAATTGAAGTGTACAAAAATGCAGAGTTGACAGAGGATCATTTGGTTTAGAAGAAGCGGAGAGTCTTCGTGTCCATATTGTGGAAGGCTGTGGAAAACATGCAATTCTCCAGGGATACATCCGCCTATCCGGGATTCGATACGTCGGCGGATTGGTGAATATATCAATCCTAACAGAGGACGTCTTGAACATGTTATATAAAAAGAGTTTCATGTGCTGTGCTGGTACGTACTGTTCCTGAGTGTTTTTCAGGGTTGATGTATCATGAAGAATTGTAGGAAATTAATGCTAACATGGAAATAAATTCTAACATTGGACCCATATTCATGCAACATATTTTCTTCTATGTGTGAGGAATTTGTCCTAAGTTTGGCCGTACCTTATTTTTACATCCTGTATAAGCAATGATAGGCCTACACTTAAGACAACAATCACGAAGGACCACACATTCACTGTGTAAACATCAGGGATGTACAGTCATTCCAAAACACAAACCTCCTTTATGGGAATTAAAGCTTGTGTAAAATACCCCAAATACTAAATTAATATTTTAAAACTAATTACATATTTAAGTTCCGAGTCTACTGGACAATCGACGAACATTGCTTAAAGATGGAATCGATGTGACGTTTCTAATCTGTGAAAGGCTGCGGTAAGCCCCGCCCCACATTACACATCGACCACTGCATGCCATCACCACCATCCCCGCGTACACAGCATGTATACTAACAAACCTACTTACTAACACATCTAACCAACTCACTACATCTCCATCTGCATGCGACTAATCACTAGGTGCCACTCAGATTGTGTCATGGGTGTCGCCCAGTAATCACGTTGACACGCTCGCATGCTTGCATGCCAGCACGACTACTAACGCTACTAACCGGGGTGCTCAAGCGCAACCCGTTAGACGGAAAAATTAAGATTCTGAAGAAAATATATGTGGTTAGAAAGAGAGAAAAATCCTGAAGCAGCTAGTCGGAATCACGATGAAATAAAACATGTTAGTGTAACGACTGAGCTCTATCACCCGATTTATTCAAAACCTACTTTGATATTTTGGTTGAGATTGTTCTCATAACAATAAAGGTTGTAGAAAGAAGAAGTGCATAGCACTTGCAGCAGATTTAACACTACTATGAAGAAAACTATAATCAACTTGGTAATTGAAATAAATGACCACAGTAAGGAGTACGGGATGGTAATAAATGTAACAACTGCAAAGAATACGACCAATAGAATGAAAGCAAAGAATATGCATTTACTATACTGTTGTTCAAAGTTATTGTAACAAGCAGAAAATTTTCCTTTCCTGTGTTCAATTATAACAAAATTGCACCAACTGGCAGTAAAATCATATTCTTAACTGAAGATGCCAAACCTTATGCCTTTGAAGATGTTATTGTATAAAGGTTATGTGATATTCTCTACCGCATATATCAGCCTAATATCGGCTTGCTAAGCAATGTATGGCACATAGAAGCATCATGGAAGGTTCCGTGACATAGAAGGTGATAGGAAGAACGGAGCCTGAATAGTTTCAGACTAGCGTGGCCAGGTGACTTAATGTGCATCATGATATTTCTTGGTTGTGACAGCAGTTGATTAGAGTCTGGAAGTATATCCTGAAGTTCCAGACAAGGACCGTTATCAAGACGGTATTGTAAGACAATTTTCTCTCGACCTCACTGCACCAAGTGGAACAGCTTTTCCGAGGCCGACAGGTAAAGACGCCCAAAAACGGAGTCCAAAAATATCAGCCTGCACAGGGGAACACTGAGCCAAGTTATCTTAACTAATGAATACAGCTGAAACACAATTTCCGGATTCAAACATCACGTAGGGAGACTGATATGGAAGTGGAACAATAATGGAATGGGAAGGCATGCTGATAATTGCACGAAGATCTCACCATGGATTTGCACGGAAAGATCGTCAAGTTTTAATTGCTGTTGAATATGTTTATGAGATCTTGACACCGTATGTTTGGTTGTATCCAGGTAATATGCGCCCAGACTACATATCTGATGAGTAATAGTTATGCTCGTCCTCATAGAGCAAAACGGGTTAATGACATCCTCTACTGCACGCTTGAAATGAGCTGTTTACCCTAAATATTTGAATCCCATAAAGTGTTGTGGAATGTCCTACGAAGATAAATGGCTATATGTCGGTATCGACCAATCTCTCTCCAGAATTTACGATCTGATCTACAGGTGCAATGGTAGGTAATACCTCAGAATGAGAATGATGACATTAATTGAAGCATACACATGGTTGCCTTGACTATATTGCTGCAAGATGTGGTGATACGCCTGTTGAACACAGGTGTAGTAATTTCCTGTAGTTTATGAGAAATGTAGTGCAAAGAGTGTATTTACATACACACCAATTGTATCAAATAAATTTTCATTAAATATATGTCACTGTATGCATTTATTTTAATTTGGACACTAATGTAGTTCCACAAGAAGAATGAAATAATCAGACAGCTTGGCAACGTAAGATTTAACATGAGAAATAGTAATAGAATTGGAATATTTTATCAGAACAGGAAACTTTTTCTATGAAAGATCTAAGGAATAGATTAGAGAAGTCATTTATGTGAGTGTGGTATTGTAAAGCGTAGAAGCTTAAACGTTAGTATGAAGCGTGGAAAAATGCTTTTCATTTGAAATGTGAATATAGATGAGAATGGGACATGTGCAACTTATAGACCAAAAACGTAATTAGACTGTTTTAAAAGTAGTGGATACAAGAAGAAAAATTTTAAAAAGACGAGTAAAGTAAAAGTAAACTAACTGAAACATGGATGACAAGAAACGTTCGCCTTTCTATATGAGAGCGGCAGTTGGACTGGACGGCACCCTAATGCCATCTGCACGGCACAAAGCAGAAGATCCAGCTGGTATGCGCTGGAGTCTCTGTGGACTCGCGACGGAGCGGGTGGCTACAGTGATGAGACATAGAAGACCTTTCTATATGAGAGCGGCAGTTAGACTGGACGGCACGGCACCCTAATGCCATCTGCACGGCACAAAGCAGAAGATCCAGCTGCTATGCATTAGGATCTCTGTGGACACTTGGCGAAGCAGGTGGTTACAGGGATGAGACCCAGAAGACTAACTGTCCGACACACATCGATCTAAGGGTTACTCACTAACAGATCCGTCGCGATATGACAATGTAGTTAAAGCGACGTAAACTAAATAGAGTAATAATAAGAAACTTTTCCCTAAAAGATGCACTGAAAGAAATGGTGAATGGAAAAATAAATGCAAAATGATAAATAATATTACGATAGTTAGTGCTTCATATACGTTATAGACATAGAATTAGAAAAAAAGGAAGAAATAGAAGATGCTGGATTCGCACAAGAAAATTCACTTGGACAATCATGACTCATACAATGTTTGTATTAGATAACTACATGGAAGTACAATCTATTTAAACGTAACTGTTTAAAATTAAATATCAGGAAACAAAGACATGTGTGCCTGTAATTTAACTGCGGTTAGCAAAAATAAAAATAACGTTAAAACTAACAAAAAATTACTATGATTTAGTTTCGCAAACAATTATGTTAACAATTATGTTACAAATGACTAAAAATGGATTAGTAGAGTGCAACCGGAAATAAGAGTAAATTATGGTGTTTTAAGGACTATTTATTGGTTGACAATCATGTAACAATTATAAAATCAGAAAGTGATCTTCAGATACCCATATAAATAACATTGTATGACTATAACACCTTTAAAGGAATATATCTTACTGATATATAAAATGATAGCTTATCTACAAAATGCCTCAAGAGGGATTACCGTTATGTTACCTGAGTTTTAGTGCTGTTTATAAAACGAAGATGTGAATAGGACAATAATACCATATGAGAAAACCTGTAGTACAATATTTGGAGGATTATGTAATAAAGTTATGGACGTAATACAGTTAAAGTGGATGTATGGATTTGAAAGCTGGTCTCCAAACCGGTCAGCTAAACATGACAGTTACAAACAGAATTAAATGTTTAAGAAAGTTAATGGGATACACACTATATTAGAAAAAAATTAAGAAATTTGAGAAAAAGTAAACATGTGTAACTTCGGACAACGTATTCAGTAACCTAAACAGAATCTGTATGAACACTTAACAAGAATTAATATTAATCAGACTTGCATATAAACTATTAGAGTATCGACCAACTGTCAGAAGAATTATTCCTGAATACACACTGGAGTGATGAAGTATGGTTGAAGACGAAACCAGTAGGTCACCTTATCCATGTAGGTGAAGACGAAGAGGAAGCAGAAGACTATTTTAAGTTAATGTGTCTTTATTGTTAAGTGTGAGGTCAATTTCTACTCTCTCCACAACTTAAACTAAACGCTTCTTAATGTTGCGTCTTGTTGCGTTTAACATTATATTTTTATGAAGACAAACCCTTTCTTTCCACAACATTTTTCAAATCTATAAAGCACACAATTATCACGTTTTATTTTACTCTGTTGTATTCTGCTGTGTAGTAAAACTTGATTTCATGCTTTATTTATTACATACTGAATTAGTAATTATTTATATTCTCCGCATAGCAGGTTTATAAATTACGTATCAGCACTCCTGCGTGCTATTCTTCTTGTATGTTCAATTCCAAGCACCTTTTATAGTATTAATAATAATAATAATAATAATAATAATAATAATAATAATAATAATAATAATAATAATAATAATAATAATAATATTTAAATAATCCAATAACGCTTTGGAAGGCTACAGATCCAATGCCCCAGGAACATTCTCTCCAAAATGATATATCTGTGCCTTAAACGCAAATAAGCTGTAACAGTTTAAATAACCGTTGCATCGCTTTCATGAGTTTGCCTTCATGTACATATTTTCAAACGTCATATGTGTGCAAATTCGAGTGTGATGAATAGATTTCCGCTGCCATATCACATCACAAACAGACCGTGCCATAGTTTGCATATCACGTTTTTTGCAAGTAAAATTTAGGTCAGTCATAGTGCAATATAGCTGTACTCTTTTAGTTTTATCCCTCTTTTTAATTTTGTTTCATATATTGCAGTTTTTGAGGATGATTTAAAATTTGACGAGCGCGAAACAGCTGTTTCATACGGATATTGTCTTTTCAGAAATATAAAGCAGGAAGTTCGAGTCATATCCTGGTAATGTATATGGAACAATTCTGGGCCTGTCAATTTTTTATTCTACCTTTCCAACCTTGTCCAACACCCGGCTTCTGTGGCAGAACAAGGGGGACCTGAAGTACTTACATAACTGTAAGTCGCCATTGGGGTATGTCTTCTCAATACAATTTGAGATCTCCTTGTGGTTTACGGGAAAAATGGGAATCAATTGGGCAATTTAATGTCCTACCGACATGTTGCCATGGTAGCTCAGTGGATAGAGCAACCGGAGACCGGGATATCCGTGGTTCAAATACCGGCTATGTCACGAATTATTCAGTCGTCGGATTCTACCTTTCGTACTTTCCTATTGTTTTACATAATACACGCGTAATATACATGAAAGAAAACCAAACGTTTGGGTGAACGAATACTTTTTCTGCCCTATTATAGGAAAAGAACTACTCTTGTTTTATTATTAAACCTCAATTTTGTTATACGAAAATTGTTTAAATTTCTCGAGCGCACTTCAAATTGTAATTATGAATGTACAAATACTTTAACCATACACGGTCATTATGTCTATGTTATCATTATCGTGTTTCTACTGTGCGAGATTCCATCAGCATGGACAGTGAGAGACGTGGATGTCAAAGGCAAAGGATGATTATTTTGATTGTTTCAGTCTTTTCATATCATCATACTGTGGGATGTCAGTCCGACTCCATTAGCAACCATCCCATATATTATAAAAACAACTATTTTCCTGTGTGAATGTTACAGCTGGAATACGTGATGGAAAAGCCTCCAAAGAGGGATATCTACCTAATGTAATTATGGTTATGATATAGATGCGACAACCCGTAGCTTTTGTGTTTCATTTAAAGAACAAAGGCAATGTTCACAAATGAGGATTGTGTTTATGGCTTCGCTTCTATATCCATATATAATTCTAGCAAAAGTCTCATTTCCCTTCATATCTTTAGTTTTGGGGTACTCAGCATTTTGCTTGTCTTGTTGTGCCTTATTTGTCACGTAGAAGTATCAATGTAACCTAGTGGAATGGCTCAGGCGATAACGTCTGTGGCCCGCATTCGGAAGATCGTGCTTCGATTCCCGCGGCAGATCTTCCTGATCCATGGGTTTATCGGGGGTTTCTCCGAGTCATATGCGCATGCTGGTGAAGTTCATTACATCGCCCGAATTTCCTGTTCCTCCATTTCACATCCATTCTCATTTCACTTCACCTTTCATCTGCATGGTCTGTTTGGGTTGAAAGTGTCGGCGGGAGTATCGGCGTTGCTTAGCAGAGGAAAAGGATGCTCTCTAATCCTTCGTCCCCTGGACTGGGGTGATTTCCGAGTGCCGGGCTCCTAAGTGGGATGTTCAAACCTGCAGGGGAAGCGTAGCCGATTGCACCAGCTCCTATACGGGGAGTTTCAATCCGTAAAACCTAAGGACCCTGCCCTCTGCCCTGCCGTGCCTCCTGGTCCGCTCGCCCTCTAACTCCTCTCATCTCACTCCTCCCTCCCGGGAGCACCCTGTCAGGGGAACAGACACAAAGGATCTTGTATGTCGAGATGAATATATATATATATATATATATATATATATATATATATATATATATATATACATATATATAAGTAATAATCAAGGGAAAACAGTTTGTAATGAGCAAAGGTTCAATAGAAAAACTATAAACTTTCATTTTATTTAGCCTATAATGCATCATTCTTTAAAGTCACTAAGCTGTAGAAACAGCATGAGATGTTTGAAAAACAGGACTGAAGAAGCGCAGCATTAGAAGTAATTTTAAAACAATGTCATTTCCTTTAGCGTTTTACAGAGTGAAATCTCGATTTTCTGAAAGAAAGATCAAGATGAATGCAAACAAAAGAAATAAGATATTAATACCAGTGAAAGCAGTAACCCATATGTTGGATGAAAAACACAGACACAATCTGAATGCCAAACCACTAAATAAGATTAAGAAAAAGGCATATATTTATTAATTCCTCAATCCAGAAGGAATTCTAGGTTAACACTACAGGCATGAGAATACAGACCAAAACTGCTGAAAACTCAGAATATATTGGAAAGAAGAGCTGAAAAGGACTATATGTTAATGAGTATTTTGTTTTGATAATTACATGCGAGCGCCTTTAAACCAATGTAAGGTCACATTGATGCCTCATTCACCAATCAGAATCGAACATAATCCATAGACTTAAGCCATGGATTTCAAATATTAAAAGCTGATAGGTTTTGTTTTTACTCGCTGTACATACTAGGTAGAGAAGTAGAGAGTAATACACTCCACCTAAAAGTTCAATACTGTGATTTCACCGGAAATATATGTTTTGAGGCCCCTCTAATATAAAAAGCATTTTTAGAAATAAATCCATGTACATATGTCCGTATGTTTGTTAACAGCGTAACTCAAAAAGGAAAATTGGATAAATATCAAAACTGGTATTTAAAATTTCCAAAGATGCAACATAAAAATCTTCAAGAAAATGCCCCACGCTAAACTATTCTTTATATGGAACAATTTTCAATGTTTTTATTTTCTAAAAATGGTTCCAATGGTTTGATTAAACTACCATGTATTAAAGGTATTTATGTGACAAATAAAATGCATATCTAAATTTTCTGGGAATAGCCTATAAAGTCCTCTTCACTCAGAAGGAATTTTGTAAAATCTTGCATAACTAGTCAACGTTAAGTGAAGGACGAAAGCGTACTACACAAAATGTGTAGACATCTTTAAAACACACAATTTATTTCGTATAACTTTTTGTGGCGTATGCTATTTCCAGATAGCCGTTATTAATGGTTCGATTTGTTCATTGCTTTGTCATTCTTTTAAGTCCTGTCGATTTTGAGTTGTTTCTCTAGAGTTCTCGGAAATAGTATGGAATTTTAAGGCCAGCATAGATATATTCCAGCTCTTAAGCATTCCACCATTTCTATTCTCTTTCTATCCTAATGTAGCTGTATCTGAAAGGTTTTCCTGAATTAAAATCAAATAGAGAAGAATAATTTGAAGAATTATTTTTCGTAAGAATAATTTGTATAGACGTTAATAAATGATAGAGGGTAGGGAAAGTCATGTGAATATAACACATCAGATTTTTGTTCTGCTACATTCATTTTTATTCCTAATATTTGTTTTGATTCGGCTAGGGATCTAGGAAGCCCACTCTCGTGCATTTTTCTGTTCCTGTTTGCGTAAGAATGGAGAGATTTGGTGATCTACGAATTAAAAATATAAAATAAGCTCTACAATGTGATTATGCCGAAAGTGCAACAAAATTGGCACGCTTCTCGCATTATCTTTCCGAATCCATCCTCTTGCTTATAACTTTTTAGGTAATTTAATGGCGCTTTCCAACGCATGCTTGTTGTCACTAGACATTTATTTCTCACTTTTGGTCGATAAATAAATATCATTACATCAAGCGTTCGTGAACTTCAATTAAAATACTGAAAAACTATCAGCACTCGTGGTATTAGGGCTCGTTTAACGTTCCTTAACAAGGCCTATAGGAACCAAGAATGGAATATGAAATGAATTATATTAATATACAGTATTAAATGGTTACTAATGTGGTATATTTGATTAAGAATACAAATGATTTTCATATTGTTTCACATATACTAATCCTTGTACTTCCTATTAATTGTGCGCTTTATTATTAGTTTACATATTGTGAATTCCTTTTGTATTGGCACCACGTTAGGAGGAACAAATTTAATTTAAATTATGTTTCATTCTATATGCTATGCAATGGGTGTACATTTTTATACCCTCCTTGGAGAATAATAATCTATGATAACAATTAACAAATCGATTACTCTGCATTATAGCAACGTACCAAGAAATAATAGTTACTGAAAATTGTCATTACTTCTCTCAAGAATTTCGTAGAAAGCAGCTGTGCTGTGGCACACGAAACAAAATTATGTCGGAGGAGGCGGAGGAGGAGGAGGAGGAGGAGGGGTTAATTGCGGCATAAATTGTAGTGGATGTTAAACCAACACCTTAGCAAACTCATTAGCAAAATTGGTTCTTTGTATACCATTACCATTATTAATATATATTGTACTCTTTACGAAATTATAAGTAAATTATTTAGAACGCATATTTCGACTAAATTATTGTTATGCCCGTGAGATAAAACAGACACACTGCCACGATCTAAAGAAATAATAACAACAATAATTCGCTACTAAAATTTTTCACTAAAACTTGCTACAAAAGATAATGGCCGACTAGCACTTAAGACCTAAAAAAGCTGAGTGTCACCTGAAAAGTGTTTTCTCAGGACAGATCTCTAGAAAAGTCGTTTATCCGTTGGATATTCGAACACAGTCTCTTTGCAATGACAACGATAGCGTCAGGAAATTATAACATGATTGTTTAAAGCAAATCCTAACGATTCACAATTTACATTAGTAACATATCAAATTAATGTAAACATTTTTAACATCCGTAAAAAATTATATTTAATTTTAGCGATCTCATAATAAATGTGGGATATTCTAAACACAGGATGCTCAAACTAGAAATATTTAGAATTAACAATGGGTGTTAGAATATGTTACAAATATGTGATTTTATAAACTCTAATTTTAATGTAAATCTACTTATGCGGATACAATTGACACATTTCATAATATAATACTCATTTAAAATTCCTCAAATGCTCGCGATATCAGGCAGTAATATAAGAGTAAGCAATACACACAATCAATTCTTTTTAACACTTAAAGCTTTTCCCGGAGCTAAACTGTTCTTGTTATGCAGGTCTTCTGTTGATTTAAAATAACAGTAGATACGCGACTTTGTTAGCAATGAATGAAACAGAGTGACAAATGATGTATGATTTGCACAATAGCAGAATATATATTTTTATGCATTGAAAAATTACAACTGAGCGGGTTATCTCAGACAGTAACTTCTATGGTGCGCAATCAGTAGGTCCCGGATTCAAGCCCCTGGGCCGACCAATCTGACCGAAAGTTTTTTTCCGCTTTTCCTCTGTCGATAAGCGAATACTGGGTTGGATAATTTGATCCGCGAATTTTTCTATCATCTATTTCATTCCTACATTTCATTTCCTTCTTCTTCACTATCATATCAGCATTGAGCGGATTACCCATCCTGGAAATGCTATGATCCAGTTTGCTTGCTCCTCAATAGGCTACTGACCCAAAACATTGGCTTGCAAGTCCTTTGGGTTGTAAGCCCTACAAAGAGGATGGTAATTCATTAAAGAAGAAGCAAGGGGAAAAGATTATATTAAACAAAGGTGTAAGACAAGGGTGTACTTTATCACCCACTCTTTTTAATATCTATATAGATGACGCTATCTCAAAATGGAGAGAAAGAGCATCAAAAGGAATATACATAACCAAAAATAAATATATTAACATACTATTATATGCTGACGACATTGCATTAATTGCAAATTTTGAAAATGAACTACAAAAATTAATCCATCTTTTAAATACAGTTGGAAAGGATTATAATTTTAAGATATCAGTACATAAACCGAAGACAATGGCATTCCATGGGAAATACCCAGTAAGATGTATAATATCAATTGAAAATTTGGTCTTGGACCAAGTTCAACATTTCAAATATTTAGGAAGTTATATTACTTTTAACCAGGATAAGGTTATAGACATCAAATTACAGAAATATCAGAGTATCTGCGGTATTATAAGCAGAACATTAAAAAATCACACGAAGAGAAACAAAATTTAAATGTTATAAGATGAAGGGTTTGCCTATTCTATTATATGGCAGTGAATCCTGGGTGATGAGGAGAAAATATTGTAGTCATGTTCAGGCTGCAGAAATGAAAATTTTACGAACATTAAAGTTTGCACTAAATTGGACAGGATCCCTAATGAAGTAATTAGGCAAGAACTGAATATTTTTTGCAGTGAAAGATAAACTAGAAGAACAAAAACAAAAATGGAAAGGACATTTGGAAAGAATGGACGAAAAGATTCCAAAGATAACCTTACAATATAAACCTATATAGGAAAGAGGGACATAGAAAGGCCAGTTAAAGGATGGAATTGAGGCCGGAACAGATCGATAGGCCTAATCCTTAAAAGGCAGAAGAAGAAGAAAAATTGTAACTTACTTTATAATTTAGGGGGAGACAATATGGCGAAAAATGTCCAAAAAAGCTTCCTAGTTTTCTGCCCTTTGGAACTTCCTCTATATTTTATCAGGTTCCACTCCCATATATATCAGTTAACGTTTTACAATATAAAAATCGAGGAAAGAGTGCGTCCACAATAATCCGGAATGAGAAAGGAAAGAGTTAAATATTAGATGTTGCCCGAACAAATCATCTAAACCACTCGCCCACCCTTATTAGTGACAGCAGCTATATATCAGAAACTGGCGTCATTTTGAGACGGAGTAGTGAAAACTCCTAAAAGAATCGACAAAGGTCGCTAAATCAATGTCGACAACAATCACGACTCATGGAAGTTTAGCTTCATAGATCCTACGGCTAGACCGTCGTACCTGCTTCACTTCTCTACTTACAAAAAAACATTCCGCTACGGTTTGCGTCTTAGAGCCACCCAGGTTTTGGAACACGCCGCCTTCCACTATGTTCGGATTGCCAATATTGGCTATGGAAACAATATTCCCATGATGCCTCGGGTGGAATGCGTGTAAATAACTTGTTTATAATGGACGGAAGTGATAAATTTGTTAACATATGTTATGTACAATGATAGTGTCATACAATATGTGTATTTGTAATATACAATAAAATAATTATGGATATACCTGTGTCGTGTGTCGAGCGAGTCCGACTGACAGAATATACGGGAGTAGGATCGATTTTATATTGTGTTACATTCACATGAATTTGTCTACCCTCTGACGCGTAATAGTTGGTAGGTAAACAAATTATTCTTACGAAAGTTTATTTTACCAATTACATTTAAATAGATAAAATTTTCCGGAAATAGCTGTATTATACATTCCGTTATAGATACAAAGGGAATACGGATAGTCAAATGACATCACGATAAACTGAATATCGAAAAAAAAACTTGAAAACAATAAAATACTGAACAATTCGAACCATTAATAACGGATATCTCGAAAATGGCTGATGCCAAAAAAACGTTACGGGAAATAAATTGCGTGTTTTAAAGAGATATAATTTTTGTGCAGTACGTTTTCGTCTTTCGCTTAACGTTTACTTATACAAGATTGTACAAAAATTCTTCCGAATGAAATGGACTTTAAAGGTCATTCCTAGAAAATTAAAGATACCTATACATTTTATTTGTAATGTAAATACTTTTAATATAAGGTATTTTATTCAAAATCATTAGAGCCCGAAGTTTGCCGCATTCTGAATGCGTAGTTCTGAAGGCAGAATCCTTCAGCTTGTGACTGAATTGCTGTACCGGTTTATTCTTCCTTTTTTGGGTGGTTAACGTTGAGCATTATTGACTCTGTAATGCCTACAGGGAGAATTAAATCATGTACCTTTGGCTATGATGTAAATTTTGACCATAATAAATGTTAACTATATTATTAAATTATTGCTACATATTCTGGAACGCGTGCTATCACTCCGTTAATCATTCGAGACAAACAACTCGATCATCACAATTCATAATACTATGAATTTACTCACGTCTAACATACCGGTGACCACTGAAACGTCGAGGATTTTTAGTCCACTAACATTTTCGTATAACGATCTTTCGTGGAGTGCATAGCCGCGGCTTACTTAAATGGGTACAGAGTTCAGAGAAGTGAAGTTACTTGCGATTTGTAAAACTCGTCATGTCTGATTTCATCCCCACTCCCCATATGTCATGTGATTACCTTGCTCACTTTTTAATCACGTGACTGTTTCCTGTTTTTGTACTCGCAGGTTCATATTCCTAACTTTGAACTTATTGGCTAACATTTGAGCTTTTCGTTGAGTTCCTAACTTTCTCTTTCTCATGGCACTAGTTAAAGTTAGTTGAACCTAAGCTGTATAACTTGCGTAGATTTATGACTATAGTCCCCTTACTTGTCGTAGATGGCATGCAGTTTCAACTTTGAAAGGAATCACAAAATTCCGAGCCCTTTGTCCATAAACCTTGGGTATCGGTTTCTCACCTTTGTATTTCAATGCCACCTGTCCCAATGAGGATGCACGTGGCCGACACGGTTCTTTTCCCCAACACGTTACAATATTATATAAGGATTTTTTTCATAGTATTAAATACCGCATTTTATCTCTTCATTAGTTTCATTGCATGGTTACAATCCATTCATTATATTCCGTCATTTATATTATTATAGTAGTAGTTTATATCTGGTTAACTTTATTTTCAATAATTACCAGGTCGTGTTGGGTCGTATCAAGCCATTTTTAGAAATAAAACACTTGTAAGAATGTTCAATGTAAAGGGTAATATGGAGTGGGGGGATTTAGTTGAAAATCTTCGTGTCGCAACTTTGGAAGAATCTAAATACCATGTCTGCTATCTATCCTACTTTTGGTTTTTAGTGCTATCCACAGACACACATACATACATAATACACACACACACACACACACACACACACACACACGGAGATTTTCCTCAAAATGCTTACTTGTATTCAGAAGACCTCAAAACATGTATTGCCGGTGAAATCTTGGTATCAAGATTTTGGCCAAAACGTAAATGCCATCTCTAGCTATGGTACTGCATCTGCCATTTTCTATTATGAATTCTGCACCGCTTCACAGAAATAATTCCTAAATCCTAAACACTTTTGAGCAGAGTGGTAAACTTCAGCCCATCTTTTAGAAGTGTAGCTCTACAAATTGGTGCTACTATGGCGGTTTCTGTGTGCTCAAGTCAAGTGGTTCTTTTCTTTGCTCACATATGAGGGTTTGTTTTCTCTATTTCGGCTTTTAATATTGTTTTCTGTGAGTGATATAACATTTTCTCATATAATGCGTTTCCTCAGAAAATATTGGGGATATCCAATTTAAATTTTAGAATGCTAAAATAAGCTTCTAAGCCCTGTTTTGGACCTACTTATAGTATACTTATAGTAAACTATAGTTTACTTGAAAAAATAATACAATTACTGACTCATTTTTATCAAAAGGTGGAGCAGTTAATAAACTAATCCTATTCTTTTTAATAAACAACTTTATTAAATAGAAGTATATTAGTGAACTTGGAAGGCATGTACCTACATCCTGTAGAAATCTCATTCTGATATCTTAAATAGTGTTTGCGAAAATTGGTTGTGGATTTAACATTTAAATCTCCGCTTAACGGCTGGTTACAAAAATGATGAATGATACGGATGATCAGTATTTTATTTTACTCGTGAGAATAAAATAAAACTCGTATTCCACTACTTCTGCAAAAATCCTACTTTCAAACTAAAATTTCAAGCTGACCACTACTATCCTTATACCTTAAATTCTTTACATCCTTAAAGATAATAATTTAATTGCAATAATGTGGTAATGAGTGGTTAACCCTCGCCTCTCATCAAGGAATCCAGAGAACCGTACCACCAGCTCCTCCATCACCACCTTTCCTTTCGTCCATTTCACCATCATTTCCAATCAGCTCCTTGCTCGCTCTCATACCAGGCATCGGCTGAACACCCACCCTGGTTCTTCTATCCGATACAAAAGTCGGTCTGCTCCTAAACAGAGCCTGATCCCAAACATTGATCTGTAAACCCTTGAGTGGGATTAAGTCCTCCAAACGGGAAGGGTAAATCGGGAAAGAAGAAGAATTGCAGCAGCGTGATGTTACAAAATATAGCTAATTTTGAGTATATGGGGTTAAAATAGTAAACACATCATTTGTTGACAATTAAACTGCGTTAAGCTAAAGGTGTGGATCGTGTCGCTCCGGCAAGGTCAGTGTTGCACCCGGTGTGGTCAGTGCAGAGCTGTCAAACAAGGTGGAAACAATAAAGCGAGTGCCAGTATGCCTCGCCGACATCAAAGGGAGCCATATCGGCATTTGAGCAAGTTCGAACCGGGCAGAATGATCGGTCTCCGGGAAGCGGGTTTGTCATGCCGTGACATTTCGGCTCGTGCAGGGCAAGATGCTACGATAGTGATGCGTGTGGGAAGCAGTGGATAGATGAAGGTCCTACGCAGCGAAGAGCGGGTGCTGGACCACACAACATGACCACAGCACGGGATGACCGTCATCTTGTCCGCATGGGCATAACGCACCGTACAGCTTCATCCACAGTGTTGGCTCGACGCTAGAGACTGCAACAGCGGCGAGCTTGTTTCCATCAACGGTTGATCGCCGTCTGTTGCACATTGAACTGTTTGATTCCTGTCATTTACGTCGGCTTCCATTGTCCAGAAACCACAAGCTCTTCCGACTGCAATGGGCATGTGAACACCGTCACTGGGGTGCTGAGTGGCAAAATGTAGTCTTTTCGGATGAGTTCCACTTCAACGTGTCCTACAGTGATGGCCACATGTGTGTCCGGCGGTACCGTGGTGAGCGCAACCTAGAGGGCTGCATTGTTGAGCGGCATAGCGGACAAACACCAGGTGTGATGATTTGGGGCGCCATTGGTTATAATAAACAATCTCACCTCCTACGAATTGAGGGCAATTGTACAGTAATCGGTACCTAACGGTGGTTATAGAGCCTGAGGTACTTCCCCTGCTTCAGACATCTCCACAGGCCACATTTCAACAGGACAATGTCCGGCCACATATTGCGAGGAATGTACAAGCCTTGTTCGAAGAGCGACGGGTACCATTGCTTCCCTGGCCTGCACGTTCGCCTGACATGTAGCCCATCGAACATGGTTGATCGGCACCTGGTGCGTCACGGTTCTCCAGTAACCAGTGTCACGGATTTGTGGGCTCGAATACATACTGCGTGGAGGGAAATCCCTCAGGAACTTATTCAGAAACCTTTTGATTCAATGTCACGGTGACGCTGACCTCTGACGCATCTGTATTGTTCCTGGCAGTTGTTTCAGTGTACTCAGAGTCCTGGGTTCGTGGTTTGGATGGCAGGGATTTGGGATTTGATTCGGTAGAGCTGAGGTTCTTGTTTTTCAGGGGTGGTGACACTGCCTTGATGAGATTAATAATACTGCCGGAGAAGTTTGGGTGATATCTTTATTTTGTTACGTAGATTCCTATCTGGTCAACCCGCCACCTTCGTCGTCGAAACCACTGTTATTCTTATTACTCTCGAAGTCGCTACTTATGTGTTTCTCCGACTAGCCCTCGAATTGCCTAGATTTCACAACTTCACTTTTACGCTATAAATCTTCTGATTATTTTGTTCTAATTCTGTTTCGTCGCGTCCTCGTGGTTAATTTGTACCGGAATGTGCCTCGGCCGTTGTCATGGTTAGTTTGTCCCCAAAAGTCTCGGCGTGTCTTTCCTCCCTCACGCCTTTCGCCAAAACTGTAGAATTTTCCCCTCTCCCTTTCTTAAGTTTCGTTCTGTTTTAAGTTCAAACGTATCATGTGATGCCTACGCGATCTTTCGATTGGCTATCATTTTTGTTTCATGATTTTTTTGTTATTGGCTACCCCCACGTGACAACTTTCACATCTGCTTCTCACAGCTTATTTTGAGTTTTAAAATCTTCCCCCGAACATTCTTAGATCGTAGATAAGGCACATCTACTTCCTCACCCTTTTAAGCCTTGTAAACCGTTGTAAACCCTGTCCGAGCCAAAAGTATAAAGGCGAGACTTCCGGTATGCAGGTTCGTTGACCATCGCAGGTAAAATACCTCTGCTTCGAGGGAACAAACTTTGTTTCTCTGTCTTCCCGACAAAACCCATTCCTAATATGAATTCAGCACATTTTCGTCGCTATGTTCGATCGTATATTATTATTATTATTATTATTATTATTATTATTATTATTATTATTATTATTATTTCTCCCGGGTCTCGATAACCAGCTTCATATGCCCTGACGGTAAACTTATCATCGGACCTTTAGGTTGGATGATGGGTTTATCGTTAATGTCCCATCTAAGCTAATCTAAAGTCCCTCTCTCCCTCTATTCCTTTCATTTATCATTTTATTTATTTATTCATTCATTTATTTAGTCAGTGGCTTACGACGATTTGATGGCGAGCCCACCGTTACACATTTATTCTGTTCACAATACATTTCAATCACTGTACACAATACAATTTCAAATTTACACAAGTATTTTCACCAAGTAAAAGAAAAACAATCTACATAATATCTGGCCGTCAACAACCAGGCTACAAAACATTTACATTTAAGAAATCTGTTTATACACACAATACATTCTTCAAACAATAATTTTTTTTTAATTTAATTACACATCTTAGTTCCATCTTCCTCTCTCTCTCTCTCTCTCTCTCTCTCTCTCTCTCTCTCTTGCACATTACATACAATACTGGTTTTCTTGAGGCTATTAGCAGCCTCCACACTCAAGACACCTTTTGGTACCTTTTTTTTGCCAGGTATACATTCTGTCCGGTTTTCTTACTCTATATCATTAACATCGTGAATGTCAAGCACACTGTTTTAACAGGACATTGCTATCCCGAAGCTACCAATTTGTTTGTAAACAATGTTCGCATATTTGACTTTCCTTACTCGTGTTCCGAGTGCGTTTGTACATTTTCCCTATCCGACTCTACTAAATTTCATTGACCCTGCTTAAATGGACGATTGGAGTTGATATACCCTGTCCCCGAAGGTTTGTGATATCCGATAAGGACCTTTCCAACACATATGCATTCGTCTGTATTCCTTCTTTCTCTTGATGGTTTAAGCAGTCTGTTGATGCTACATATTCGCGTATACCTGATAGGGTCATGTTTTGATCACTGACTACCTGCAAGTCGTCCGGTCTCTCACCGAAATAAACATTTTCATTTTCTGTGTTTAACTCACAATACTGGGGTGCTTGACCTACTTCCGATTCATCAGCTGACTGCAGAGGCGTGTCGTTAAGATCTCTCCCTTCGCACAGTTGTTGCGTGAAAATTCTTACCACGTTAATGCCTTTTCCCAATGTGCAAATATTCAATAAAAATGGTTCTTCTGGTATTTTTGTTCTCGTTCCCTGTGTAATGCGAGAACCTGCGCGCATTCTCCGAGGTTGAGCCTGGGAACGCTACAATTCTTCCTGTCTCCAGTTTTCCGACCGTCGTGGCCACGATCCTTGACTGGGGCCTATCCCTTGGCCTATGCTTTGTCCTGCCATTGCCCCGCTTCGGTGACCTATCGCGTCATCCATTTCGCGGTGGACATTTTGCGGCTGTCGTGTCTGTGATAGATACGCGCTCGGCGTCCATGCGTAGCTGTACGTAGGCATGCTTGAGAGCCCATGGTCCTCATCTCTACATCGTGGGGTCGCTGGCCGGCTTGGAGGTGTTCTTGGCCTGTTCGGAGGTGTCCTTGGCCTGTTCGGGGGAGTTTCTGGGCAATTCGGAGGCGTTCTTGGCCTGTTCGGAGGTGTCCTTGGCCTGTTCGGGGGAGTTTCTGGGCAATTCGGAGGCGTTCTTGGCCTGTTCGGAGGTGTCCTAGGCCTGCCCGGGGTGTTTCCAGGTCGGTTCGGGGGAGTTTCTGGGCGGTTCGGAGGCGTTCTTGGCCTATCCGCTGTTCCACCGTGGAGGTTATTTCCCCAGTGTTGTCTACTATTCGCCGGGTACCTGGAGAATCTCAGGTAGTGAACGGGATACTCCTCATGTTGCCTCGGTGGCCTACCCGTGCCCGTTTGGTCCCAGGGCCTATAGCTTCTCTCCCGATTTCTTGCAAATGGCTCTTGATAACGCTGTCGGACTGTGGAGTAGTTGTTCAACGCACCTTGTGCCCTCGTCCCATCATTACGATGCGAATTTATCCGATCACTGTGTCTGCCTTCAGTCCTGATTCTGGGCCTATCTTCTTCCCGCGTTCCGTACCCCTGCAGAGCGGTAAGTAGTTCAATGGCTTCGCTCAGCGTCCTCGGGCGTGCTACCACGAGGTGATGACGTATAACGTCTGGGAAGTGTCGTGTCAGGAGGGATACAAATTCACCTTCGGGCATCGGTGGGTCCAGGAGTTGACTTAATTGGCCGAGTCGCAAGAAGTAGTCGACCATCGACTCACGCTTCTCTTCCCTGTATCGGCCATTATTTATTTCTGCGCGCACCCTGTACTGTGCAACGCCACTCCAATATTTTTCTAAAAATGCAGACCTAAAATGTTCATATTGTGCATGCTCGCCCACCGTCAATCGAAACCAACTCAGGGACGGGCCTATCAAGCTCCTTTTTATAATTACCATTTTGAAACGGTCGGGAATTCCCCTAAGGGCGAAATAAGATTCGAGGTCATTAATGAACTGCTTCGCATTATCGACTTCACTGTTGAACTTGGGGATTGGTAGTTCATTCAAAAATTGTATAGGTATATTGCATTGTTGCAGGGGCCCTACGGTGCTTGACATTTCACTTGCCGGGTGCGGTGAGGCCGAAGGAGTGCAGGCAGGTTCGTTCGACCTCGGTTCACTACTCGGGTTGTTACACTGGAACGACGAAAGCGCGGAAACCTGAGAGGTAATTCGCGCGTCCGTGGCTCCCTGAGATCGCGGTTCGATTTGTTCTACCGCGTCCCTGCGAGCATTGACGGTCTGTGTCAGTTCCTCCCTTAATTTGTTAATTTCATCATTAACCCCTGCTTCAAGTGCCTGCTGCTTATTCTGTAATGATACACAGACTGTCATTGCTTCTTCCCTTGCCTTATCACTAATTGTACATATTAAGTTTTCATTGTTTACAATTTGTTGGGCCCTGATGGCGTCCATTTCCACGACAAGTTCCTTCCTCACTACTTCTACACTATTCTGTGTTGCTTTTAGTTCGTTTCTTATATATTCTACATCCTCGTAGATTACATTTTGACTTGCTCTAATTTCTAACAAGACACCCTGTATTTTATTTTCTAAGCCCTGACTGATTTCCTTATGTTGGATGCTTAATTGTGAGGCTATCTGCTGCTGCAATGTTTGTTCTTGGGTGGACAATTGTTGTTTTAGTGTTTGCTCCTGTACCGTTAATCGCTGAGTTAGTGTTTGCTCTTGTTCTGATAATCGTTGAGTCAGTGTTTGCCCAAGTGTTTGCTCTTGTTCTGATAATCGTTGAGTCAGAGTTTGCCCAAGTGTTTGCTCTTGTTCTGATAATCGTTGAGTCAGAGTTTGCCCTATTGTTCGCTCTTGTTCTGATAATCGTTGAGTCAGAGTTTGCCCTATTGTTTGCTCTTGTTCTGATATTTTAGTGTTGAGGAGGCTCAATTGAGCCAACATTTGTTGCATCATTTCGCTCGTGTTAAGTGATCCGGTAACTTGGTTTCCTAATGTCTCGCTAACTCCGTTTTCTACACCTACCCGCGTGCTATTGTTAGTGAAATTTTCCCCTTGTTCATTGCTATTACCTTCCATATCGTTGCCGGTTAATTTCTTGCTTCTTAACAGCATTTACGTACATACATAACCCAGTTTACTTATATCTCTTGCATATACACTCCCTTCCAAAATTTTATTAACCTATGTATCATGCAGTTAACACTTACTCGGTGCTGGGTTGAGCTGCTGCGAAGTGTTGTAATAGTTCACAAAACACTTCACTACACTTACACACTTTTGAACACTGATGATGTCTGCGCTGAATGTCTGCTTCCTTGTTGTACTGGAGCGGCGTCGATGTCGCTTGTTGCCCCACGTCTATCGGTACACTCTGCTGCTGGTGGTTGCTGATGTCGTCATCGGCGTCGTCTTCCTTCCGTTGTCGGTTCTCCGGGTGCGTTATCCGCTGGCAGTATTTCGAGCCCCAACGTAGTGGGCGCCAAATGACGCTGACCTCTGACGCATCTGTATTGTTCCTGGCAGTTGTTTCAGTGTACTCAGAGTCCTGGGTTCGTGGTTTGGATGGCAGGGATTTGGGATTTGATTCGGTAGAGCTGAGGTTCTTGTTTTTCAGGGGTGGTGACACTGCCTTGATGAGATTAATAATACTGCCGGAGAAGTTTGGGTGATATCTTTATTTTGTTACGTAGATTCCTATCTGGTCAACCCGCCACCTTCGTCGTCGAAACCACTGTTATTCTTATTACTCTCGAAGTCGCTACTTATGTGTTTCTCCGACTAGCCCTCGAATTGCCTAGATTTCACAACTTCACTTTTACGCTATAAATCTTCTGATTATTTTGTTCTAATTCTGTTTCGTCGCGTCCTCGTGGTTAATTTGTACCGGAATGTGCCTCGGCCGTTGTCATGGTTAGTTTGTCCCCAAAAGTCTCGGCGTGTCTTTCCTCCCTCACGCCTTTCGCCAAAACTGTAGAATTTTCCCCTCTCCCTTTCTTAAGTTTCGTTCTGTTTTAAGTTCAAACGTATCATGTGATGCCTACGCGATCTTTCGATTGGCTATCATTTTTGTTTCATGATTTTTTTGTTATTGGCTACCCCCACGTGACAACTTTCACATCTGCTTCTCACAGCTTATTTTGAGTTTTAAAATCTTCCCCCGAACATTCTTAGATCGTAGATAAGGCACATCTACTTCCTCACCCTTTTAAGCCTTGTAAACCGTTGTAAACCCTGTCCGAGCCAAAAGTATAAAGGCGAGACTTCCGGTATGCAGGTTCGTTGACCATCGCAGGTAAAATACCTCTGCTTCGAGGGAACAAACTTTGTTTCTCTGTCTTCCCGACAAAACCCATTCCTAATATGAATTCAGCACATTTTCGTCGCTATGTTCGATCGTATATTATTATTATTATTATTATTATTATTATTATTATTATTATTATTATTATTATTATTATTATTTCTCCTGGGTCTCGATAACCAGCTTCAACGGTGTATAACAGCTCTAATTGCAGTGCTGGAGGCCACACGAAATACTGTATAATAGGGCTCAAGGGTCATGTATAGATTTGAAAAGTTTATCATTTGTTACTTGTCGTGTACCTAACTTGTGGTATTAAATTCATTGAATTCATGCGTTTCCTTCTTGGTGTTGCAATTTTCACTAACGGCAGTGTAGAAAATATGTGGATAGCCAAGTGCATATTGCCGTTTAATTACTTTGTTCGCGTAAATTTTAACTGGTTTAGTCTCTAACAAAAGATATGGAATGAAGTACAGAAGCGGTGAAGTTTTTTTTGTTTCTGTACCGTTGTTTCTCTTGGCGAAATAGGAAACATTCCGGTTTAACAAAACCTTTGCGTCCAACTCCATGTTTTATTCCACTGAAGCCACGGTAAAAAAACCAGGATGGATGACATATCAGCATTCCATAGTAGTTGTTTGCAGGCTTGGTATATGGAATGGACTTATTTTGGAGCTAAATAATCTCATTAGGCATTGCCGAGAAAGTTTGGTATGAGGTGGCCGAGCCAGGAAGTATTTACAAAGGATAATGTTACAAATGAGAAAAGGTAAATAAGTGAATTAATACTCAAAAATCGGAAAGCTAAAACCGAAATATTAGCATTTGAAGAGTTAAATGTCTTAAGAGGGGAAATGGTTTTGGATAGGAAAGCCATTGAACAGAATTTAACTTCCTGGCCTACGATATATCACCTATTTTAAAAATATTTTAATAGTGATAAATAATCCTTCTTCCACACATATCTTGTGTAGGCTAAGGTTGGAAAGGTACGATCAGACTGAACAATTTACTGCCAGAGCCGAGATTTCAACTATGGATCTTCGGTTTTCGTTCCGTTGTTCTAACCAACTCAGTAACGTAATGCTACCATTCTAAACTGAGCCTTCATTCGGCACGTGTGAAGGAACAATTACATTATCATTGATTGACCTATTAGTGATTAACCATGAAGCCCAGGACCAACAGTACTTAGGATATTGTAAGTTGCCATTGGGGTATGTTTTCTCAAAATGAATTTGAGAACTCTTGCGGTTTACCGGGAAAATATGAGTCAGTTGGGGAATTTAATGTCTTAACAGCAAGTTGCCATTGTAGCTCAATTGGTAATTTCAACGGCAGGGGAAGCTCCAGATCCGTGATTCAAATTCTGGCTATTATGTCGAATTATTCAGTCTGATTTTACCTTTTCAATTTTTTAATAAACTTAGAGGATTTATCTTTATATGTAGCACAATTAATAGAGCATTAAAACACTAAAAGAGAAACTAAACTGAAGTTTTACAAGGTGGTGGAGGTTCTCGTATTACTGTACGACTACTGAGTTTTGGATTTAAAGTAGAAAAGATTAAAGATCAAAGAAGCAGCCGAAATGGGATCTTTAGAAGTGTAGCCGCTGTACACTCTTAGATAAAACAAAAAATGAATGTAGTAGCAAGACTAGTAGATTTCTGACTATGGTCTGGGGATTGCGTTTGATTGCATGAAGTGTCGAAAGGTGTAAAAATATAGAAAGCACTGGTTTGTAGAAGAGAGGATCGCTTGCTCAGCTGGCGGATAAGTATATATTGGCCACGAATCTGGGTGATCCCTCTCCATTTTGCTCCGATATCTGAACGACGACAAATCCATGCCAGATAGGTCCAGGTGCCTCGCCATAAATAAGTTAATTATTATAAATGTGTTAACCTCCAGGCCCGCGAAATCTAATCAGGTAAGCCATGTGTAGAAACGTTGTTCTTGCACGTATTCCCCTCCAGCCAGGGGTCCACAGTATTTATGTAAACTATGGTGAATGTAGTTATTATCTTTTATACGCTTCCCGGGCTCACATTTAACCCTTTATGGTACCCCGTCCCGGGACTGATCCGCCCTACCTTCTGAGCATACATCCCGGTCATAAGTAACCCCAGAGGCCAACCGCCGCAGGGGGTGCTACAATATGTTAGAAATTGGTTACACATTAAGTTAATGGATAAAATAGAACAATTTAGACATTTCTGGAGAACGTATCCACAGATTGAAAGAACACTGCATATCAAGAGAGTCTGATAAGGGGGTATTTCATGTAAAGGGTATTTGGGAAGGGGAATTTTCTTGAAAATCTTTCTTGCATCTTTGGAAGATACTGAATATAAATTCCAAGTTTGGTAGGTACTTATCCACCTTTTCGTTTTTAAATTATGCTGTTCAAGGCCACACACATAAATACGCACCTTTTTCTAAAAATTAGTTTTTTGGATTCAGGGAGACTTAAAACGTATATTTCCGGTGAAATTTCGGTATTGAATTTTTGAGTGGAATGCAATACCTTCTCTATATACTATATACGTGGTAGAGAAAGTAATAAGCCGGAAGGTATGTTGGTAGACCAAAGAAGACATGGAAACAACTTTTCACTAAAAATCTACGAGACTGTAACTAGCCTTAAAGGCTTAACCCATGCAAGTTAATGACCAGAAAATTAATACCTGCTATTATAATGTTGACATTACTACGTTAAGAGCAGATCTTTTATAACAATTATTTTATTAAAAACGATAACGATGTATGTCCTCCTTCTCAATACAGATTGATTTTGAGCTATGTTATGTATGCAAACTATTTCACATACATACATTTATGAGAACTATAAGCGAATTTCGATAATCACAATAAGCCCATAGAATGCAGTTTCAGGGCCTGTAGGCCGTTGTCCAGGCGATGAGATACGAGTATGACTTACACTATGTCATCAAAAGAATCCGGACACACACAAAAACATAGGTTTTTCATCTTAGGTGATTTGTGCTGCCACCTACTGCCTGGTATTCATTATCCGCGACCTCAGTAATCATTAGACATCGTGAAACAGCAGAATGGAACGCTCCGTGGAACTCGTGGACTTCGAACGTGGTCAGGTGATTGGATGTTACTTGTGTCAGAAGTCTGTACGCGAGATTTCCACGCTCCTAAACATCCTTAAGTCCACTGTTTCTGATGTGATAGTGAAGTGAAAACGTGAAGGGACATGTACAGCGCAAAAGCGTACAGGATGACCTCGTCTGTTGACTGACAGAGACCGCCGACATTTGAAGAGGGTCATAAAGAGTAATAGGTAGACTTCTATCCAGACCATCACACAGGAATTCCAAACTGCATCAGAATCCACTACAAGTACTATGACAGTTAGGCGTGAGGTGAGAAACCTTGGATTCCATTGTCGAGCGGCTGCTCATAAGACACACATCACGGAGGAAAACGCCAAACGACGCCTCACTTGGTGTAACAAGCTTCAACATTACACGATTGAACAGTGAAAAAACGTTGTGTGGAGTGACGAATCACTGTACACAATGTGGCGATCCGATGGCAGCAGGGTGTGGGTATGGCTAATGCCCGGTGAACGTCATCTGCCTGTGTAGTGCCAACAGTTAAATTCGGAGGTGGTGGTGTAATAGTGTGGTCGTGTTTTTCCTGGAGGGGGCTTACACCCCTTGTTGTTTTGCGTGGCACGATCACAGCGCAGACATACATTGATATTTTAAGCACCTTCTTGCTTCCTACTGTTGAAGAGCAATTCGGGTATGGCGATTGAATCTTTCAACACGATCGAACACTTGTTCACACTGCACGGGCTGTAGCGGAGTGGTTACACGACAATAACATCCCTGTAATGGACTGGCCTGCACAGAGTCCTGACTTGAATCCTATAGAACACCTTTGGGATGTTTTGGAACGCCGACTTCGTGCCAGACCTCGCCGACCTACATCGATACCTCTCCTCAGTTCCGCACCTCGTGAAGAATGGGCTGCCATTCCCCAAGAAACCTTCCAGCACCTGATTGAAAGTATTCCTGCGAGTGTGAACGCTGCCATCAAGGCTAAGGGTGGGCCAACACCATATTGACTTCCAGCATTACCGATGGAGCGTGCCACGAACTTGTACGTCATTTTCAGCCAGTTGTCCGGATACTTTTGATCACGTAGTGTACGTTTCACCCGTAACTCCGTCGGTCATCCTGACTGATTTATATTCAGAATTGCGCTTACATTCTAACAGAATAACACCGGCCGTGAAAGCCTAAACATGTATAAATCAGAATAATTTCCACTGTTCTTTAGAATATGCACCATTCTCTCTGTGACGCTATGTGCAGCAGTTTTGAGCAAGGTACTTGAACTTTTTAAAACTTCTTGATGGAAATATTTGCTTAGATTAATATATTTTTCAAGCCACCAATGCAATGTAGCATCCAAAGATCTCATATGCTGAGATATGTAGATTTTATAGGCTCTGCTAATGACGTGATTTATAACTGTTTTACAAGGCTTAAATTTAGAAAGTACCAAACCCTATGAATCTTCTCAATAATTGGGAAACACACTAAGCGAGATGGCTCCGCGGTAACGTGTAATGGTCACATTCGGAGGTCCCGGGTTCGATTACCGTATAACGTTCACTCTGTCCTTGGGTTTTTCATGATTTTCCATGGTCGGTAGGCTAATTCTGCGGCTGTTTCTCATCTGCCACGACTTCCTTTCAGTCATTTCCATTTCACTAAGTTTCCTTCTCATTTTTCAGGTATGCTTCTGGTTTTTGTAACGTATGGCGGTGCCGCAGATGCTTGCCCAAAGGAAAGGATATTCCACATGGACACCAGAGGGCTACTTGGTCGACAGCTCTTCATCGCCCTCTTTAGACGGCTCCAACAGAGGGACGGATCTTCGATCCCTGAATTGTGGGGACTTCCGCGCGTCTCTGCGGTCCATCTTCTTGCAGGCTCCTGTGGTTAGTTCTCTACATCCCTTCCTACTGGGAGGGGGTGTTAACCACAAATAGATCTACGTAGGTCACAGCGCGCGAGGTGCCCTCCTCCGTTATACAGGATGGGCCATTTAAATTGAGACCGTACAACGTCTCCAAAACTAAGCGTTATAGAAAGAAATGTCTTGAACAAAAGTTACTTATATTATGGGGGAAAGTAAATACCACTAGTCGTGGTTTGTTTGGAGGAAGTTATGATAGTCATTTTTGGTCAATTTAACCTTTAGAAATGGAAACCCAGGTGTAGGGTAAAATTAAATTGACCCTAAAATGACCATCACAACGTTCTCGAAATAAAACATGACTAATGACATTTACCTTCCGCCATACTAGCAAGCAACGTTTACTAGACATTTCTTTCTACAACGCTTAGTTTACGAGATATTGTACAAGCTCAACCTAAATGGCCCACCCTGTATAACCTCCACATATATACCTATAACTGAGAAACATAAATTTTGCTAATAGCACTGCACCGAGTGCATTCTAACAATATCTGCAAGTACCTTGGCTTGTACATTGAAAATTCCTGCTGCAATACTAATTAACTGGAGTTTTACTTACTATTGTAAATATTTGTAAGCGAAAATTGAGACATACTGCCCTTAGCTGTGCAGTACGATGTTTTTAAATGTCAGATACCTACTTTGAATATTACTTATCGCGGCATATGGAAGCCATGGTGAATTATTATTTTATAGTTGTTCATATTTTCAACTGTTGCTTTATTTAAGCAAGATTTCTGTGAATTTTCGTAGATTTGTTTGTAACCTGAAATTATGTTAACGATTTGATTGATGTTTACACAAGTCATCATAACCTTTTGAAATAGCCAAAAAGATATGCAGAGATCCCATTTTCATTTGTGATTTGTCCATGACATAATTTCGTAAATTAATGTAAATCTGGAATGATTACTAACCCCACTTCCTGGGGCTGCTTGGATAAAACTGATATCTAGCATAGCTATCACTCATTTTTATCAGTTTTTCTCTCTGTTGGCTCTCAAATTTCTCGGCGAGAATAGTGGTAATGTGCTATTTCTAATGTTTAGGAAGTTAGAAATTGATGCGTGAACACACATATTGTTACATACTGGGTAAATGGCCTAAAGGTTCACATGGAAATTAAATTCATTTTTGATTTCCCAGCACGTACATTGAGGGGAAGTATGTTTACTTAGCTGCGGAGGACCGAAACATGTCTGGAGGTAAAGGAGGAGGCGTGGGATATTCACTGTACAAAATTCATGATATAAACCCACTCAAAATGCCTAGATTTATTTCCCAAACCGTTTCAGGGTTCCTACATTATTAAAAATTGAAGGTGCTAGGAGATGTCCACCGATCCAAAGCCCGGCTTACACACGCGATCCGTTCCTCACGGAATCCTAATTGAGAGTGACGCTATCCCCACCACTCGTGACTAGCAAAGCTACCAGCCAAGAGTGACGTAAACAACAATGTGTCTGGTAATGACAATGTAGAACAATAATGTAACCCGTCACACTATCCTTAAATTTCGGCCTTGGACGTTGTCGAGCCTTGTTTCCAGCTTACATTAATGTCACTAGCTGACTAAACAACCTAAGACGGACATATCTGTGGATTCTCTTCGTAATAGATAGTAAATACATCTAGGAATTTTGTTGTGTATTAGTTGTTATAAAATCTGTCGCCTTAGTTATCCTTTTGGGCTAAGCTGCCGTAACGTTTAAGGGCGAGATAGTGTAAGTAGAATCCGCTAGTAATTAATATTCAGCAATGAAGTAAGTATGGCGGCGCCGTGGCCGAGTGGTTATACCGCTCGCCTTCCACCGAGGCGGCGCGGGTTCAATCCCAGGGACTTGCATGTGGGATTTGGCGGCGTCTGGGCGGATTTCCGGTTTCCCCCGCCATTCATTCCACCAACTGCTCCATCATCACCTTTTCTTTCATCCATTTCACCAACATTTCGTTTCATCTACTTCCTTCATCCCACAGCAGGCATCGGGCTGATCACCCATCCTGGATGCTCTGTCTGATCCATGAGTGTCTGCTCCTCGACGGGCCTCTGACCCCAGGCACCCGCTTTTAAGTCCTGGGGGTGTAAGTCCTATATAAGAGGAGGGTAAACAGATAATGAATAAAGTAAGTATATATGCAAATATCTTATAACAACGCAGAATAACAAGGACGTTAATAGGAAATGGAATATTCAATATTCACAACGATACACAATATAATTACAGTAATTGCAATCTTTATAAGTATTATTATTTAAGGGGAGATTAAATGCCCTATCCTACCGATGCTAAATCTATTTATTTTATAATATCTCAAAAATATTTTAAGATATTCACACCGAAATGTTTACAGGATGTATAAGCTTGCCTGATAAGTTCAATTACCTTTATATAATAAATATAATTATTATGGAAGATTTATGGGTCATGTATACCAGAAAAACATACTGTTCAAAGCAAAAGTGGAGCAAACAGAATCTGTCTTCAAACCCAGCTTCTTCTGAAGGGGAGTAAAGTCAGTGGTCCCGTATCGTAGATTTACGGATTATTTAACAGTATTACCAATTTCTAGATCAAAACTTCCCCTAAAAAGAGGGGCTGATATAGCTCAAATTATTCCATAATTTCCAAATGATTCTTTTTTCCCCTCTTTCATAAGTTTATTTCTCTATCCCAAAGTTTAAGTGGTGCAGAATTCACACACAAAATACCAGATGCAGTACCATTATTAAAATTATATTTAAAAAGAATATTTTTTCTATAGTGATAAAGTATTATTAACCTAAATAGGAGATTTCAGTTAACACAGACTACACCTTAAACTAAACATGTATTTTTGGGGGGCAATTTTCGCCATTTATTTAGTCTTTCCTTAAAATTTCTGTAATTGGAACTGGAAAAGAGAGAAAGATGAACATTTTGGTAGACGGGCATTTTGGTAGTCTTAGTGACTCAGGCTGGGGTCAGATATTGGCGAAGTCCAAAGTAAAGGGCTCTTTGTAACTTAATAAAGTACATAGATTCCAGGTAGAATCAGATTAGATTAGGTTTTCTGCCGCCCATCACACGTAGGCCATGTGTGAATAATAACGCGTTAGTATTCAGAGAATGTCCTAAGCGGAAGACGGAGCTTAATTGAAATAAAAATGCAGGTGTTAAAGCGTCTCATTCAGCACTCAGAACTCACTCCTCTCAAGTATTTAACTAACATGACGTTAGTGAACGTTTTTCTAGATCATGTAATAAGCGATATTGATTACGTTCGCAACAAAAAAATATTTATGCGTGTAAAAATGCTAATAGCTTGACTTGGTGTAACGTAATTTAAGGCTCTGTTTCACTGGACTCCGGCAAATAAAAATTGTAGCGGTAAAGGCCAATCAATAAGGTCAATAAAGGTCATTATTTTAAAATCACTGCAATTACCCACGCCCACGAGACGAGTTGACTCGAGGCAAACGACAACTCCAGACACAACATTCAGTACTAACAGGCTCAAATTTAACAATCCATTATAGTAATTATACTTAAGCTAGGTTCCAGATTTATTATAATTACACTCTCCTCTTCTGTTCTGTCTCAGCGTTACTTCAAACGTTAAAATATTATGCTGTTACGTGTGAAGTAACGTTTGCTCCCATCATAATAAACCACGATGTTAGATTTGGCATTACTTGCTTTCATCTAGCAGAGTTTCTTGCACTCTTCTGCAGGTTATGGCAACAATAAGAAATGAATATAACACGCTTTCATGAAAATCAGACCCCGAGTGTTGGTGCATGCTGACAACAAAAATATCGGATGTGTTACATTCACATGACTTTCTCGACCCTCTATGGCTTATTTAGTGGGTATATAATTATTCCTACAAAGCCTATTTTCCTACCTACTTCATTTTAATCGAGATAAAAGCCTTTCCGGAAATAGCTGCATTACATATTTAGTTACAACTGCGAAGTGAATAGTGATAGACAAATGTTTTAAAACTGGACGCTATACGCTGGCCTTAAAATTCCATACTGTTTCCACGACATCGCGAGAAACAGCTGAAAATCGACAAGAATTATTGAACTCAAACCATTAAAAACGGATATCTCAGAAATGGCTAATGCCACAAAAAAGATATTTGAAATAAGTTGTGTGCTTTAAAGAGATGTACATTTTCTGTGGAGTACATTTTCGTCTATCGCTTAAAAGTTACCAGTTTTATAATATATATAAAATTCCTTCCGAATGGAGAGAACTTCACATGCCAGAAATTCAAGATATACACTTTGTCATATAAATATCTTTAAAATGTGATATTTCAATTAGAAACGTTGGAGCTACCTTTTAGAAAATAAAAAAAGTTGAAAAATATTTCATGTAAAGAGTAGTCTAGGGAGGGGAGATGTTTTTGAAGATCTTCGTGTCTCATCTTTGGAAGATACCAAGTTTGGCATTTATCCGAAATTCCGTTTTTGAGTTATGCTGTTCACAGACAAACAGAGAGCCACACACACGCGCGGACCATTCTCTAGAAAAAGCCATTATTTTGGTTTCAGGAGACCTGAAAATATAGATTTCATATGAAATCTCGACGTAGAATTTTTGGGTGGAATACAACACTTATCCTACTTACTATACATGGTATGAAAAGCGGTACAGTACCCCATTATAAATAGGATGTTAGTGAAAATGCTTAGTATAATACAAATGTGATGTGGTGCATTCACATGACTTTCTCTATCCTCGATCCTTATTAGTAGGTATACAACTATTGTTACTAAAGCTTATGTTACTATCTAGTACATTTTAATCCAAATAAACATTTGCTGAAAAAGCAGCATTGGAGATTTGGTTATAGATGCGAAGATGTAATCAAATGTTTAAGAACTGTGCTTAAAATTCCATCCCTTTTCATATTTCCATGAAATCGCGAGAAAGAACGGAATATTTATAGGACTTCAAAATAAAAAAAACTTCAGTAATTCAGGCAATTATAACCGATATTTCAGAAATGGTTTATGTCACAAAAAAAGTTTTAAATAAATTCTGTGTTCTAAAGAAGTTTATTTTTTGGGGGGTACTACTTTTCGTCTATCGCTTAACGTTTACCAATAATACAAGATTATACGTAATTCGTTCCGAATAAAGAGGACTTCACAGGCTATTTCTATAAAATCTATAATACACTTTAAATTTTTTATTAAATATCTTTAATATATGGTATTTTAATCAAAATCGTTAAACCATTTTTATAAAACAATATTCTTTTTAAAAATGCTCCAATTGAATGGGTAGTTGGGGTGGGGGATTTTATTTAAAATCTTTGCGTCGCATTCTTGGAAGACACTGAACTTAAATACCAAGGATGGTACTTATCCTACTTTCAGTTTTTGTGTTATGCCATTCAGACACACACATGGTGCTTTTTCTAACAATTTTTTTATTCAGGGGCCTCAACACATGTATTCCCGGTGAAATCTCGATGTCAATTTTTTGGTGGAATGCAATACCTTCTAAGTACGTGGTAGAGAGAGTAAAAACAAAGCCTGAGATAGTAAACTTTCCTAGCCGTCCACAAGAAAACGAGGGAAAACTCTTTTCACTCCTCATATGCAATGGAAATGACTCTCTTCGATGTTTGTCTACCATCTAACGTCATTGTGTGTTATTAAACCTAACTTCTCTGCAAGATAGTGAAATCTATTCAGGTAACATCTCTCTGAATTAAATGCGAAACAAATACGTAAGAATTTTGTTTAGATAATTAATAAGAAATACGAATCTGCTCATGTGAATGTGCTCATGTGAATGACTCCTTATTCACGGATGGAGTTGCTAATACAAACTGAGAAAACATTCCAAATGATAAAGTAGGCTAACTTTGTTTCACTTTGTTTACCCCATCTATGCACGACTTATGCACGAGTCCCGATATGAAATCCATCGATACCTTCCCTGCGGTTACAGTCATAAAAGACAAGAGAGAATCCCTCCATTGGAAATGCTAGGTACAAAACGATTGCCGTGGGATACTAAGTATATATGAACGATCGATGCTGCCAGTATTTTCTGGGTTCCCGAGGTTTAGAGGTAAACAGGACAGAATGCGGTGAATCTGCATCCCACTACTACTTCTTCTTCTCCTTCCCAGTCAGTCGGCTTGATTAAGCGAGATGTCTCATTCTGATTGCTTCAGCTACGTCACTGAGGGCGATGAGTCGAGACAAGACCATTATCGATCGCCAATGAAGACGAGGAAAGAAAGCCCCTTTAATTCCACCCAGGCTTAAGTGGGCAGAAGCTACCCGGATTAAGATGCTATGTGCAGGGTTTGAGCACATGTTTATCGGTTTTCTACTGAGCTCTCCCTTATTGCGTTTAATTTGCTCTCGCTCGTTCTTGCACGTGTTGAATATTACAGAGATGAACATTAAGTTTAATGTGCTTAAATTCCATTCAGTGGCGTATTTATATTCTCTTGGCTAGGGATATTTTATTATATACTTAAGAACTTCATGAAATATAGTTGCTCTGGACAATATTCCCATTACATCACAAACACATTAAAAGTATTGATAAAAGTGAAGTTAAAATATATTTATATTAAATATTTCATATCTATACAACTTTGCTACGCCAAGTTCTTAATAATCAAATTGGACAATTGTTTCAAGTAGTGTCCCACCTATCTTCAGCAGTTGAATCGACAAAGCTTTCGTCTCTTTGTTTTTTTTTTCCATCTCTTGCCAAGATCTCGTAGCGAACTTCCTCTGGTGGTTGTAGCGGGAACTGCATGACGTCATCGATGGGAAGTACCTCAAAATTCAGACATTTGTGTTTATTCATTATAACTAACTTTCTCCCAAGCATCCAAATCTGTTAAAGCTTTTAAAAGTTTGATTTCTTGACCAATGTCATGATGGTCTTCCCAAAATGTTCACGCCAAGATATCTCGACATGGGTTAAACTTAAAAACGTTAATAAACACGCAGATTTGGATGCTCAGGAGAAAGTTCAATTTATAATGAACAATCATAAATATTTGAATTTTGAGATCCATCCCATAGATGAAGTCATGCAGTTCACGCTACAACCACCAGAGGTTCGCAACGAGATCTTGACAAAAGTGAAAAAAACGAAGAGACGAACAGCTTAGTCTATTCAATTGCTGAAAATAGTTAAGACGTTACCTGAAACAATCGTCCAATTTGATTATTAAGAATTTGACGCGAGTGAAGTTGTGTCAATATGTCGACTCAAGAAATATGAATATATTGTCATTACATGTTATACTATCCATAAAAACAGGTTCCTCCCTCAGTCTACGCCATGTTATGCTTGTTTGGAATAATTTTAAAATTCACTGGGTTATAAACTGGAGAAATAACACCAAGCTGCTTATGTCGCATATAAAAGTAATGTGCTCAGGTGAGAAGAAAACACCTCTTGCATCTAATATTAATTAGAGGATATTTTATTTTCTACTAAAGACAATTAAAAAAATCAAGCAGATGTAGAATAATATACAATTTGAAAGCTGTTGTTTGAGAATAAAAATACATTAGTGGAAGTAAAACGTTTAGTACTTTAGGGGAGGATGTAATAGTAGATTTAAATAAGGGGGATAATAACTTATATTAATAAACAAGAAATATGTTGAAAATGGCCAATACTACGAAAAAGTTTGTAAGGAAAAATTTTGATATCTTAATGCGTTATAAATTTTTTTCTTTAAGCTTTAGTCAATCCAGTCCAAGTATAGACAACTAAAAAAATTATATCACAGGTTATTTACGGAAGACTTGTGGTACATGCAGTTTATGCATTGTTTCAATACTTCTAATATATATTCTAGTAGAAATCATTGGAAAAGTTTTTGATAAAATAAAAAATAACGTGACATCTTAAGGATTGTTGGGGTAGAGAAATTACATGAAAATTTTCGTCATAGATTACAGGCTAAAACCTGGAGTTTAATCACATTTGCAGATGTTTTCCTTCTCTTTTTCTTTTCAGGTGCTATTCTGAGGACCTCATGGTTTGTATTTCCGATTGATTACTGATTTTGAATGTTTGTGTCAATGATACGCTTTCTATGCCTTTAGCAAAGGATAGAGAAAGCATCGTAAGTATATTTTACTGCAGAAAAGTTCAGAAATAGAGCGGTGGGGCAGTCTCGCAAGTTAAGTGAGATCAGGTGTGTTCATTTTCTCTCCTGCTTCCTAAATTAATCGCTATGATTTGGGACTTGTTGGTTGCTGAGATATCATGCCATCTTTGAATGTCCTGCATTACTCCAATTTTACGTTCCAACAACAGGATGATATTGGTGATGATTTTGTAGTGTTTAAGTCCCATTCTTACTGCATGCCTCAGCATAGGTGGTGAAAAATAATGATACATGAAATTAAATTTAATAAATAAGCCGATAAATTTCTGAGTTATGATGTTCACAGACACACAGACAGACACACACACGGACATATTTCGAAAAATCCTTTTTTTTCATTCAGGGGGCCTCAAAAATATATTTCCGGTGAAATCTCGGTATCTAATTTTTGGGTGGAATACAATAATTCCCATACTTATTATACGTAGTACGGAAAGTAAAAATTAAAAATCGCACAAAGGTCATATGCTGGCTATACTAACAATAAATAGTAATAGTTTCATCCTTTTATCTTCAATAGTTGTTGAGAAAAGTTACACTGTAGTAATAACATTTCAGCTTACCAAAAACTTAGCCTAAAGAAAATGTTGCTTTCGTAGCGCATTCCTGGCCCACATGGTGGATTACTTGGATTCCTGCTGCATCTCCTATGCAAGATTCCTTTTAACACGATCTCACAGCTTCTGGGCTTCTCCAAGCTTCATACTCAAAATCAAACATATTTTTAGTTTGTCAAACATATTTCTAATGAGTGACCACGTCCACAAGATGAATTGTGGTGTATACTTTTTGCACCTGTTTTAATTTTGTATCACTTTAACACGTGGTCATGTCATGACGGATCTATTAGTGGCGGACAATTAGTCTTCTAGGTCCCATCCCTGTTCCATACCACCTTACTTCTTCTCTTGTCCACAGAATCATGTGCATGGCAACTGTACCTCTGCTCCTATGTTAGTATTGTGAAGGAAAATTTAATTTTAATATAATTAAGCAAAGTTAATTTAACTGGAATTACCGCTATTCTTTTATCATCATCTCCACCTGTTCTTGCAGGTGCAATTACTATACTTTAACTGATCTAAATTTAAATACATTTTTATACCTTTATAATAATTTAAATTATTTGGTTTTTCTTTAATTTATAAAAATAATTTTAGAGCAGACGGCAGCTTCGATACGTATCCAGAGATATGCGCATAGCAACTGTACCTCGGCTTCTGCACGTGCCGAGCATATGGCATTCTGGTTTCGTCCAGTCTGAGTGCTTTCATTGTCTGGGGTTAGATGACGGAGCATTCACTATTGACACGCATTTTTTTTTATTTTAAATATGTTTGCGGTTTAAGGTATAATTTTGGATGGTATTAAATATCGAATCCACTATTTACCTTGGCGACTGAGAGAAACCACAAAAAAGACACCAGATTGGTCGGCACAGAGCATTTGAACCCGCGACCTCACGAATGAGGGTCACAGAGGTTACCACCCGATGCATTCCGCTCTGTTATACGCTTTATTTTTTGTTTTTGTTTATTTTCAACACCTTAGAATATCCATAAAATATTTCTTATAAATTAAATATCAAAATTATCACAAAAGTCTGTTATTTTAAGCGATTTTTTTAAAGAATTCCTATGCCTGGTTATGAGTATAGTTTAAATTACAAGGCTTATTACTCGTATTACAGCAGTAAGAAATGCACAGCGAGAGGCTCCCAAATACTGAAGTGTTGTTGTAGTATTTTAACTGTGAAACATGAGGTACACCACTGATTCTAATGGGAATTTGTGCGAATTCCATGTTCCACACCTCTGTCTCTCGCGCGTTTGGTAAAGTAGGGCGGGATGTTTATCTCAGCTAGTGGCAAATTCCAACAAGACAACTTGTTTGTCAACATGACATGCCGCACTAGCTTGTGTGGGAGAGAAGAAACATCGCGAGAGAGAACGTGACTTTAAGGATAAAAATTGTGAGGAATATACGAAAAGCAGACACTAATAAAATAAGCTGAAACTTATTTTAAAAATATGAAGAGTATATAAAAAGAGTATTTACGTGGATAATCGAACACGTGGATACAAGAATGTTGCAACAGAATTTTGCTATATTAAATAAACATGTTAATTATATGTATGTATTTGGATGTTAATGTTAACGCAAGAGTATGTGCATGTTTGTACTCTATCGTCTGTAAAACGTTATTAAGTTTCAAGACGGAAAGTCCACAAGCTTAGGAAATTTTCGCTTGTATGTGTATTGTTATACAAAGGCGAGGCTGAACCAACAGTGGCAAACGTATTCCTTTTGTAAACTTTTGTGCAAAGAAGACACAAGTACTGTTACTATTATTTCGTAACGCGGGAATTTTCTGTATTGGAAAACACGCGACTATCAAGGAACCCAATGGAAAGGAAATACCTCCTGCTTAAAATGTTGAAATTTAGAAGTTGCGCTGGCAATGACCAATGAGGACAGACTGCCAAAGTGAAAACCTCTATAAATTGACGATTTATGTTGCATTAAAAAGAATGATTAAGTATTGAACAAATCGAACCATTAGTAACGGATATCTAGGAAAAGGCTGATGCCACATAAAAAGTTATTTGATATAAAATTGTGTGTTTTAAAAATATATTTATTTTTTTAAGTAGTACGTTTTCGTCTATCGCATAACCTTTACCTACCAGTTATATAATGTTATACAAAATTGCTTCCGAAGGAAGAGGACTTTACAGCCTATTTCTCTTAAATATATACGTTTTATTTGTCATTCAAATTACTGAAATATGTGGTATTTTGACGTTGAGGCCATTTAGCGAAAATAAAAAATAACTGAACTTCATGTAAACCGTAGTCTAGGATGATTTATATTTTCTTGAAAATTTTCATGTCGCATCCGTAGAGGTCACTGAAAGTCATTACGAAGTTTTGTATTTAACCACGTTCCTTTTTGAATTATGATGTTAAGATACAGGTACACGCACAAAAATGTTTTTGTAACAATACCTCGTTGGATTCAGGAGGGCTCAAAACATACCTTTCTGGTGCAATATCAACATGGAATAGTTGGGCGGAATACAGTACCTCCTCTAGTTACTTGGTACAGAGGTTAAACTACTTCTTTTATATTCAGGAACTTCAAAAAGTGTATTTCCCTTGAAATCTCGGTGTCGAATTTTTGGGTGGAATGTAATACTTCCTGTACTGGCTATAAGTAAGTAGTAGGGTAAGTAAGAAGGTATGGATTGGAAAGAATAAATTAAAGGAAGTTCAGAATAGAAAGAGATCATAAAATGAATTTAAGTCACTCTCAAGAGTAGAACAATAAGCGTCGGTTTTTCAAACCATAAAAAGTTTTGTTTTCCCCTCTCTCTACAATATTATGAATCACACGTACTTTTTCTATCTGAAAATAAAGCTTAATTAATTAACAAATTATCACTATAGTAAGTAGGAGAATAGTATGTTTGATGTGATTGGGTTTACGTGAGGTGAGTGTGGACTCTTCCAGTTTAAAGTGTTTTAGGGAAACTGCTTGGAAAGAGTGATATTTATTAAAATCAAATATTGACTCAAATTTATTGAAATCAATCAATACATCAATAATAATCAAACGTCTATAAGAAACTGATGTGTTACATTCACATGCTCTCTGTCGTTGATTAGTGAGTATGCAAACTATTCTTACGAAATGTAGAATCAGACGCTGAAGAATCCAATGCCATCGCCGAGATTTGAACCACAGAGCTCCCGGTTTCTGTCCGGTTGCACTAACTACTGAGCTATCGCGCCAAATGCCGGTACGATATTAAATTCCCCAAATGATTCGCATGGAGATCTCAAATTGTATTGAGATGACGTACCCCAATGGCGACTTACAATATTGCAAGTACTTTTAACTCCGAAGCGTGGGAATGAATGAGTTTTTCTTGAATTCTAGTCATTTCATGGACTTAATATATTCATCTTGCAACGCCCCACTGTATGGTGCCAATTTTGTAACGGTTGCCTTGCCGCTTCGCCCCCACAAATGCCACCAATTTCGAGTGTTGCCACAAGGTATGTGAGCGAATTGTGAAGATGTTCCAAGTTACCTGTTGTCTGCTGTGCGCCCCGATGATCCTCGACGTTGCTGTTCCTCAGGATGTCAGTATCGTCTGCTGATGGTGAATCTGAGGATGGGTATAAAATTAAATTCGGTTTTATTTATGGACGCTCTTTAACTGCAATGGTCCTCGGCGTCCCATTCTATATTGGGCGTGAAAGATCGGTAATTTTGCTCAGAGGCGTCTTCATCAGGCTTGAGGTTCTTTTACATGTCGTAAATCTACGACACGGAACTCGGCTTTACTTCCCTTCCGAAGGAAGCCGTCCTAAGGATTTTTACGCCGAAAAAATCCATCATGCTCCGCCGGGTTAGAACCCGGGACCTTGGGAATTAGAAGATAGCATGGTAACCACTACACCGCGGAGGACGACAATGATGGGTGTGGCTTTAGAATTTGGGTGTTGTGGGTATTGCATATTTTAACGTTGACCAGGGCTATGTTAAGCCATGTACTAATGCTCTTATCAGGGCGTGTACAATCTACACCAACGGTAATGAAATGATAACATCCTTAATATGTTAATTTTGTGAATATATTAAGTAAATGGTTAAACCATCATAACTAGAGTATAGTCATAACATACATTGCATCGGTAATGTGATGTTACTACACGTGCTTCACTGCAGTATCAGAGTTCTTAGGTATATTATAAATTCAATAAGTTACACATAGAAAATTCTTCTTCTTCTTCTCCTTTCAAGGATTAGGTGATATCACCTGTTACGGTCTCTAGCCATCTTTTGCGTGGTCTTCCTAAACTTCTCCTCCCTGTCCGTTGGTAGTTCATTATCTTTTTTGATATTCTACTATCTGCCATTCTATCAACATGTTGTTTCCAATTTCTTTTACTGCCATCAATCTTATTGTTTACTGATATAATATTCAAATCTGGTCTTATTGATTCACTTATTTTGTCAACTCTAGTGCATCCTCTTACATACGTTAAAAATTTCATTTCGGCGGACTGAATGCGTGATCTCTCTCTTTTTGTTATTGTCCACGACTCGGAACCATACAATACAGAAGGTAAAGCCATAATCTTATAGAACTTAATTTGTGATTCTTTTCTAGGTTTTCTTCCTAGAGTTCTTCTAATCCTTCTACAAATGGTTTCAAACCTATTAAATTAAATTCGATGTCTTTGTCAAATTTAAAACTAATGTCACATCCTAGATAATTGAAGTGGGATATTTGTTGTAATGTTTTACCATTTATTAGTATCTTTGATCTAACGGGATTCTTACCTTTAAAACCGATTGTCTTTGTTTTATTTATAGATATAGTTAAGTTGTAATGCATTTCATTTAGGCTTAATCTATAATTGCTCTTTGTAGATGAAGTTATTTTGTTGTTATTTATTTGCACCACATTTTGGAGCCAATTTGAAGAAGGTTTGCTGCTGCTACGTATGAAAGTCAGTTTGAAGATGTATTATATTTCGACTGTTGTGGAGCCGAACTTGAAGTAGTTGCAACCGCACGTATGGTAAAATGTTTCGGTAGCCTTCGTCCGAAAAATGTTTAAAAAATATTAACTTTTTAATTTGACTGTTTCTTTAAATGTTATGTATTTATGTTTGCCTTGGCTGCGTCAGTATTATTGTTAGAGACATGTTTCTCTTTGCAGGGTTGTGCTGCGACTGAAGAATATAGACTTACACAGATTATAATTTTACTTCAGTCCTTTTATTAATGCTTGACGCGGTTTAAATAACACTTCACTGATATAGAGAGAGAGAGAGAGATGTGAGAATTTTTTTTATTAATTACTTGCACTTTTTAACACGTAAAACTATTTTAGTCTCACACAAAATACGTATCTAGCGTCCGGTTAGGAACACTGTCTACGCAAAGCGTCCAGTTATGAGCACTGTCTACAAGCAACTGACTTGATTTCTATCACATAAATTTATAAATTTCTGCATTTCAAGTCTCTGATTGGCTATTCCTAATCCAATAGAATACCTTCATTTAACTAAAGCTTTTTCTGGTTGTTGATTGGCTATTTTATAAGCTGTCACAAAAATTACATTATTGTTGCTCCAAGAATGACTAGTAGAATTATTACACTTTCTTACTCCTTATTGCCTCAAGGTTACCTCATTATTAGCAACTTTTAACCTATTATTCTCACAGCTCTACGTTATTAAATTACTTAATACATTCAGATAACATTATTACATGTATATAATAACATAAACATATACAAATGACTGTAATATACACTTTTTATATATTGTTACATACACATATTGCTTTAAGGTGGGCTGTTATTGAATTATATATTATATAATTAGACTGAAATCATTTAAGTGTTCAAAATACTGCCTCATAGATAATCTTCTGTTTCTTGTATAACTATTTGATCATCAGCATATAGTAAAGAACTAGAGGCGTATGTAATTCTATTTTGATCCCGAACACTATTTCATCTTTCCACTTCAAGACTAGAACGTCAATATATAAATTAAATAAAGTGGGCGATATACTACACCCCTGTCGGACACCTTGATTTGTTAAGATTTCAGCCGACATTTTAAAACCAGAATTAATTCTTATTTTAGTATTTACATACAAACTTTTGATAGCATTAATAATATATTTAGCTCTTTTCTCTAATGCTGAGAAAATTATTAAAGTAAATATGCTTTAAATATGGAAGTTGCAAATGCATAGATAATTTAATTCTTTACGGCTATTTAACGCACACATAAGTAACCTTCCTCGAGCACCATATTATATACGACTTGCTTCTACTGTAGTACCATGTACAACTGCCATTTCAGACGCTACATGGCTTGGCGTCTCTTACTTTCTAATTTTATAATATCTCTACTTAAATCTTATAGGATTCTTGCTTGACGTAAATCAGCCTAGCCCTATCAAAACATTGGCATTTAAAATGGTTTAAAATTGGAACGTGTGTTTCACTAATACTTCTTATAAGTCTGTTAGTGCCTTTCTTGTATAACACTATTTAGATAGATTTATGACTGGCAGCTTTCTCTGGTTTGTTATAACGTTCAAGTTAAGCTTCTTGACCTAAAATATAAAAACTACTCGTATGTAAGTTAACATCACACTACGCTTATTACATATTAATAAACCTCACCATAACATAATACAGAATGTATCATTATTGGTGTCATATATTTGGGGGACGTGTTTCCGACATCAAAATAGTAAAAAACGTTCATATGAACATGGATCTGATAATCATTTATTTCATAGTTACCACACAAAATCGAAAGTTACAAAAATTGCTCGAAGTGGCTTCCTCTTGCTTCGATGCATGCAGTAAGCCTGCGTTCCATACTTGGCGTACTCTGTTGAAAATTCCTTGTTTGCTTCGCATTTGGTCAAATCCAGTTTGGATACATCCTCTCAAAATTTCCACATCACGTACAGGAGTCGCATAAACCAAGGACTTCAAATGTCCCCATACGAAGAAATCATTGGATTCAAATCAGGCGATCGAGCAGGCCATGCAAAGGGTTTCCCTCGACCAATCCATCTTTGCGGAAATCGATCATTCAAAAACTTACGAACTATCATACTGAAATGAGCTGGAGCGCCATCGTGTAAAATCACATTCCTTAGTTGATGCCCAGAGACACAATATCAGTTAAGTGATGCAACTCATTTCTGAGAAACTGGAGATAGGTTTGTCCATTCAGGCGCGGAGGGAAGAAGTAGGGACCAATAAGGTGATCATGAATGATTCCACCCCAAACGTTGAGAGAGAACCTCTGTTGATGGTTGTCCTGTCGTACTTCATTAGTATTTTCAAATGCCCAGTTACGAGTGTTATGAAAATTGAAGATGCCGTCGCGAGTAAAACCAGCCTCATCCATGAATAAGATACAGGCTAGGAAATTGATAAACACAACGCACTGCTGTAACGTGCGTTGACAGAAAGCTCTTCTTGGCTCTCACTCTGCCTCATTTAATCCTTGCTCACGTTGAAGGTGATACGGGTACTGAAGATTTTCATGCAGAATTCACCAGATAGTCATATGACTAACTCTTTCCCTTACAGCCATACGTCTTGTGCTTTGTGATGAGTCTGCATCCACAGCACGAATAACCGTTCTTCAAGCTCAATGCCTCGTACCGTTCTTGGTCTCCCAACATCCCTGGTACTCCTCTCAAATGCGTCATTCTCTCTCAAGCGTTGGTGAATTCGTGCGAATGTTCTTGCACACGGTAACGGCCTGTCAGGGTACCTTTCTGCATAAAGTTCACGTGCTCATGCTGCATTGCCGTCTGCACGGCCATGCGTATAGTGCATATCAGTCTGTTCACTCATGGAATACATCCTCCTTTGACCTATAACAACGAAACGGTTGATTTGAAGACCCATGTACATATGAACTTTTTTACTGCTTTGATGTCAGAAACACGTCCCCCAAATATAGGACAATAACCTCTAGATATTATTACAAATGAGAATACAGTTGTTAATTTCCTTACATGAGAAACAGAAAATATAAAATTATGTTATCAATTAGAGAGAGGGTTGTAATACCGTTTCAATTGCAGCTCTCAAAACCTATATCTGAAGTTCTTTCAAAAGATCACGAATACCAGCTATTAGAATACACTAAGAGGCACTTTCTTTGTTATAGTTTTGTTTTAACTTAAACTTTCACTAGTTTTTAGAGAAAATTAAATACATAATAATTATATATTATATTTATGTTATAAAAATAGTTAAAATTCGTAAGGAATGCATTTAATATACTATAAAGGCCTTATTAAAATACAAAACAATATTTTCCCTGTATCCCAGCTTTTTCCTGGAGTTGAGGTATTCCAAAGAAGATGCTGTATTAACAAATCTAGTTATGGTATGGTATTGAAATAGTAAGGAAGGAAAACCTCCTTTCAGATATTTCTATAGCCAGAAGTCGACTGGGCTGTTAAGGAAATGCTTGCTTATGATGTGATTTGCAGAAAATATCTCTCGGTAGTTCTTTTGCATTATGGATTTTAGCTGGCATGTCGTCTTGCATGAAGATAAGGTATGAAACTGCAGCAATAAGACTGTCAAAAATAATTTTTGTTCGTCGTCATTATGGCCACTATCCCCTACTTATTAATTTGTTTACTAAAGAAATATGTTACAAATTTGCAGAATAATTGGATCAAGAGAAACAAACAGGAAGTGAGACACACTGTTAATTGCTAGCAATATATGCAAAGGATTTTACTCTGTATTTTAAGTCAGCTTTCTATTTTATTTTCCCTTAAACTTCGTACTTGATATCCGTATTAGCGTATATTTTTGTTTACATTTGATTTAGTTAAACAATATATGGACCTAGAATGTCTGGAAATAAATCCTTACAACGGTATTTGCTAATAACTGATATTCATCACACAAATGACAGATTTAATTTAAGTATAAGAAGAAAAGGTTCTGATTACAACATACCATGTGGCTCAACAATCCGTCCTTTGCAGTTTTATTTTCCCGCATACATAGGTGTAAAAGATGTTGCCGCATCTCTGATGTTCAAAGGGGTAATGCAGGTATGAAGCGAAAGGTCACTAAGATAATTCTGATGTCTGTATGTGTTTACTGGTAGTTTCGTACCCAAAAGTGTCGCGTTGTTAAGTTTAGAATTTATTATTTTAGTATTCGCCTACTTGCAGGTCATTCAGACAAAAACGTAATGTTCGCAAATAACGGATGTAATGGTTACAATCTGGCGCATCAAATTGCAACTGAGGTTTGAACGCTGTGTTCTGAACATTTTCATATTGTGATATCTGTTTTCAGCACACCGCTTTGAGGTGACCATACACAGGTGATATTAAGAAATGATGGATCATTCTAGGTAGAACGTGCCTCTGAGAGGCTCTTACGTCAATTCGTCCATCAAGGCGGGCTTGTTTTTGCACATGCTACTTATGAATAATGCACTAATAGAAAATAATTTAATTCTAAGGCAACTTTAAAGGTGCATAAATATAATTAAAATAGAATTTTGTTTAATCTTGTTAACTTTGCGGCACCAACTGGTACTGTATAGTTCAAATGATTGTAGATTGACTGCCATTTAAATCTGACTTAATACGTGTGCTCAGGTTTGCGTCAAGCGGCAATCCTGAATTCTTGTTAATGGGTGAATTAGTTATTACATAACCGATAACACCCTATCCCCACACACCCGTACTCTCACATTCAAACACGAGACCCTGGGCATCCTGTGAAGTGGTTTCGTTTAAAGACAACTTGCTGGAATCCAGCGGGAATCGAACCCGCAAAGCCTCATAGCAGGCAGTTTCTCTACCGAATGAGCTCTGGAACCGGTGATAGCAATTAAAAGTGTTGGCTCGTTTTCAAGCATTGGTCTGTCATTTAGCGGTCTCCTCTATGTCGGTATGGAGCCCCCTTTGCCGTTCTACATAGGCAAACCTTTTGGCATCCGCGCCATTCCGGTATCAACTAACTTCAACTAAGGACGGCTTGTGTGGGCCACCTGCTGTATTAGAGCTACCTACTTACAAATAGATTGAAAGGCTAGTCTTGTATTTGCCAAGATATAAAACTGAGACTTTTGGTACATAACACAAAAAAAAACATTTCTTTATTGCCAATAGAAGTTTTTAAGAAAGTTACGGAAATGTTTCTATTTACCGAATATACAACGAAAGGGGATGTCAAACGCAGATTTATTGTGGCTACCCCGAGGTACAATAGATGAAGGAATGGAACCATAGGAGGCTAAAAGTCCAAGCAGACAGATCACAGGGACGCGCTGAAGTCCCTGACATTTTCTGAGATGAAAATCCAATGCACCGTCGGATTCACCCACAGTAGGTGATAAATAACTCATACAACTAAGCAAACTTTTATTATTAATGGGGAGAACCCTTTCCTTGCAGCAAGAATCTGCACCATCTGTCCAGCATTGCTTCAAAATACTCCTGCGAAATATAAAAACACTCTGAAACATTAAAAACAAATGAAATTTTGGAAATATGAGATAAAGGAAATCGTGCGAAGAGAAACCCCTCCACATTTATCTATCGACTAGGGAAAACCATGAAAAAGCCAATATCAGTGTGGACAGTCAACGAGGTTCACATGTTTGCCGCGGAGCCATGTCTTGATTTTCTATTTAAGTAACTGTATAGCTTAAGCAGTATTTCTATAGAAAGTTTCCAAACTATCCGCTAGAACGCAGGTGACGTGTTTTTCTGCATAGTTCAGCAAGCCGGGTCCCTAGCGACGAAGCGTGTTTGAGAAATTGATGATTTCTTTTTGGTCCTCTTTCTCACTCTCGGTTGAAGAGTTACCCGACTTCCTACCACGCTACAAAGCCTTCATTCTCTTTTATCACGACCCCAACTACTTACTCCAACTCTTCCCCATTTCTTCCTATTGGAAAAGATTTATCGCTTCGCCCTCTGCTACTTGCTACCTCCTTGAAAACTATTTTACTCTACCGTTCCAGGAATGCTCGTAAGGCGCTTTTTCATTCCTGCAGGTGTGCAAGAAACTTCTTCTTTATATTTGGAGTATTATCGGTAAAGTTTGCACACATATCTAGTTGGATGAAAGTAAATGGCTTAAGAAAGAAAAGCGTTATTTGTTTTGGAATATAAAGCAATTTTAATGCATCAGTCCTGCTTCCAAAACTCGCAATTATAGTTTCAAAGCATTATATCGCTGATTAAGTACAGTCATTTCAGTTACACCTTCGTCCGCTGGTGCAAGGACAATGTAAACGGAGACGCGCCTGCCTGAAACGTTACTATGAGCATCAGTGCCCCGTATGAATCAGCTGGATAGTTAAATTGTGTGTTACTACCGACGCTGTTATGAAGCCTAATGTTTTTACTTTCTCTACTATGGACTTAGCAAGTACAGAAGATATTGCATTTCACCCGAAAACTCAATACCCAAATTTTACTGGAAATTTATGTTTTTAGGCCCCCTGATTAAATTAAAGCATTTTTAGAAAAGCTCCATGCCTAGCTGTACACAGCATAACTAAAAAAGGAAACGTTGAATCAACACCAAACTTGGTACTTAAGTTCAATGCCTTCCACAAATGCGACACAAGGATTTTCAAGAAAATCCTCTATTCCAAACTACAATTTAGATGGAACATTTTTCGAATTTGTTTATTTGCTAAAAAATGTCTAACGATTTTTACAAAAAAAAACATCTATATTAACGATATTTACATGACAAGTAAAGTTTACATCTTGAATTTTCTGCGAATAGACTTTGAAGTAGAAATAGAGAAAATGTGTAAATTCAAACGGTAGACGCTATAAGAAAGCGTACGCAAGTAGTTCGGTTCGGTGTGAGACATGAAAATTCATTGCGGTGAGAATAATATAAAGTTTACCTGTTAAACGTGCAAATAACAATAATCTCACAGCTCTATAGTAGAATACATTAGTCAAGTTTATTTAATCGTGTTAAGGATTAATAAAAAAGGTAAAATACAATTATAATATGTGTAAGCCTTGTTCTTTAGCCGTATCAGTCCCCTAAAGAGATACGTGCTCTACAAATTACTAATGAGGTATACATAAATAAACATTAAAATAAAAGTTGATTCTTAAACGTGGGCGAAGGCCACCGGAAATTTTGTACCGTACGTGGGGCGACCACTCCTAGAAACATATCTCCCGCAAGTTTGGCGCCCAAACGTGACCCAACATCTTGCTTCAAATTGGTGCATATACGTAGTGCAACCGCAACAAGTAAACTCCTTCAACTTGCTTATTTTCCGTCACTTTTTATATCTGATTTCTAATGGGTCCTCTCCACACACACACGTGCATTTCTTTGGGCGCCACATTTACAGCAATACTTCAAACTACCGCGCTTACCCGCCAAGACTTTTCTATAAATTTACTTTGAAAAGCACGCACATTTGTTTGTTTTTTTTTTAGAATAAGCTCCCAGGGAATGCCAAAAACAAGTGCTTTTAAAAACGCTTCTGTTTCTGTATTTCGAATTTTTCTATCCCCCATTGTGCTATCACGTGATTTCTACCTACTTTCTTATTGGTTGTCTACTTTAAGTTTCCATATGAACTCGTATGCTTGCGCCTATTAGAGCACCAACCTTCATTTCTACGCACTTGTGTTTCAGGCGACTAACGGTACATGAACAAAAGCGTGTTCTGCCGTTATCGGCTACCATGGGGAAAAACCTATCCCGTTTCCTGCCTGCTCTTTCACTGTCTCTCTAAAACCCATATTCATCTTTACAAGTAATATTCATTTACGAGACTTATTTAATTATATTATTCCTACTGTTACTAATATTTACTTTTACATTACTATGGCTATCATAGTAACGCACTGTCTCACACGTAAATGATCTCCCATGGCCTTCTTTGTTAATAATTTTCTGGGTTTCTATTCTGATCGCGATCTTTTTTGGTGCCACTGTTGTATTTATTGTGATACCGTGATTATTGACAGGAAGACAAAGACAAATTAATAATAGTAAGATAGAGAAATAGGCGGCGCCATGGCCGAATGGTTAGACCGCTCGCCTCCCACCGAGCGGCCCGGGTTCAATCCCAGGGACCCACATGTGGGATTTGTGGTGGACAAAGCGGGGTTTATCCGGGTTCTCCGGTTTCCACTGCCATTCTTTCCACCAACTGCTCCATCATCACCTTTCCTTTCATCCATTTCACCATCATTTCGTTTCATCTACTTCCTTCATCCCACACCAGGCATCGGGCTGATCAACCATCCTGGATATTCTGTCTGATTCATGAGTGTCTGCTCCTCGACGGGCCTCTGACCCCAGGCACTCGCCTGTAAGTCCTGGGGGGGAAGTCCTACATAAGAGGAGGTTAAACAGATAAAGAAGAAGAAAAGAAGAAGATAGAGAAATAACTACAGTAAACAATTTCCTTATATTAAATCAAAGTATAATGCAATAGGCTTAAGTCGAAAGATTGGTCCGGAAATATGGTAATTAGCAAGTCATATTAACAAAAGTCATTATCAACAGCGAGGAGTGAACGAGCTATGCATAAAGATTCCTAGCATGCAGTTAGGTTATAAGTTCAGTACATTTTCAAAGTCCATAGGCCAATTCTGGAAATTGAAAAGTGAAAGGCTCCTACATTCAGGCGAGCCATAGCACAGCAACAAGGGGAGGCACGATAGTAACCAACAACGGGAGGTAAGGCATAGTAACAGTTAAGAGACACACATGAAGAGAGTTTAATATTGTCTCAGAAGAAAAGGGCAAGTTGGTGGGGGTATTGAGATGTAGGCGAGATTGAGATTGAGATGTTTCCGATTTGCACCCCAAATCGGAAACTCCAACGAATCGTCACTCTGGATACTTGTGACTTACTCATGTAGTACCAGGGACGCACTTGAGAATAAGCGCTATTGTCGGTAAGCACCTCCATATTGTAACTCAAAATGTGAGCAAAAGCAATGATAACAGTGCAAGCTGTAACTGAAATATTCTTGCTATTAATTTCTTTTCTCCAGTTACAGGGGTCCTGGAGAGTTAAGGCGCGAATTCATCCTGTCAACTAGCTGTGAACTAACTGACGCTCATATGTACACACTGGGAATCACCTAAAATGTTGCATTCCGTGTCAGCAGACGTTAACTTTAGAACCAGTTTTTGACCTTTTACTTTCTCTACTACGTATAGTAAGTAGGGGAAGTATTGTATTCCACCCAAAAATTCATACCGAGATTTCACCGGAAATACATGTTTTGAGACACCCTGAATCCGAAAAAAGCATTTTTGGGTACATGTCCGTGTGTGTGTCTGTGTGTGTGTCTGTCTGTGTGTGTGTGTGTCTGTCTGTCTGTCTGTCTGTCTGTGAACAGCATAATTCAGAAACGAACAGTCGGATAAACACCAAACTTGGTATTTAGGTTCAGTATCTTCCAGAGATGCGACACGAAGGTTTTCAAGAAAATCCCCCACCCCAGAATACCCTTTACATGGAACATTTTTCGAAAAGTTTAATTTTCTCAAAAATGGCTATAACGATTTTGATTAAAATATCATATGTCTAAGATATTTTCATGACAAAATGTATATCTTGAATTTTCTGGAAATGTCTCCAAAAGTATTCTCCATTGTGAACGACTTTTGCATAGCTGGTAAACCATAAGAGATAGACAAACTTTTACTACACAAAAAAATGTAGATCGCGTTAAAATACATAATTTATGTCATATACATTTTTTTTGTTGAGTGAACCATTTTCGAGATATTGCTTGTTATTCCCTTAAATTTTTCAATACTTATTTTGTCAAATGGGAATTCGCTATTCATTTTTTGTCTTAAATATGCAAAGAGTATTAATCTGTGGCAAAGGGAATGGTGCTGCACCTAGCAACCAGCTATTAAGAGATATGTATGTGCTTAAAGGCTACTGTTTTTCTATATTGCCCTTGTAAATATATTTTCCCCTTACATCTGCAAGAAAATTAGCATTAAGATAGAGTCTGCAAATGTTTATCTCGATTAACATGAAGTAGATGGAGAATAAGCGTTTGTAAAAATAGTTTGTACAAGGGTAGAGAAAGTCATGTGAGTGTAACATATCAGATTTTTTAAAACCGCAAAGAGCGATATATTTTCCAAACCGCACAAAGTCTCTATAGTGTACACAAACTTTCCTGCTTGTTTATTTATTTATTTTAAGGTATGTTTGACGTTTCTTAAGCGTACGGAGAAATTGACGTGAGGACACTGAATTCGAAACACATAGATTTACAGTGAAGATACGCTAGGAAGCCTAAACAAATTCTAATTTTAGATTTACTATTATAACACCATTCAAGTTTCTAAATATTGATTTTGGTTAATGCAGATGGTGTTATATTTACACAAGTCAGCCAAAAGAACCTTCAATATTCTATGTATAAACATACCAACCAGGTAAAGAATATAATTTAAAAATGCCCACAAACAAAACAAAAATAACAACACACCATGGTAAATATCCCGTCCGAACGAAGATATGCACTGACAGAATATGATGCTTAGAGCTAGCTTCCCTACTTGCTTGGGATTCGATATAGGCATTAACATTGATGATATATAAAATTAAATAAATAAATTCCAATACGTATGTGGAACAGTAAAAGAAAAATACAAAATAGGACACGAAGAGATACAAAATTGAAGTTCAAGACAATGGCTGTTCCAGTGTTAATTTACGGGAGTGAATCATGGATATTTAGACAAAATGGCAAAATTTACAGGCTGCTAAAGTGCAATTTTTAAGGAAGGTGAATTGATATGCACAGAGGGATCAAATAAAGAATGAAACTATACCGGAAGATTTAAATATATTTGAATTGAGTGTAAAAATAATATAGAATAAAGAAAATTGGAATAGCAGAATGCACTATCAGAGAATACCATGGTTCATCTATATTTAAAAGCCTAAAGAAAACAGAAATATTTGACGAACTAGAAGGTGGGAACAATGGGGTGATGACGGAACAGGCTGTCATCCTAATCCCTAGATTGGAGAAGAATAAAATGTATTCATTCTGATACTTTACTACTGATATTTTCAAATGGTGTTCTTTTCCTAACAGGCTAAACTTTTTGCATTTTCCTGCTTTAGATAATTCTGCTGAATAATTTTCCTATAACGTAGACTCCGATTTTCAGATGTTTGCAGAGAGTTTTCAAGGTCATCCAAGAACTCCCCTTTGGAAACTGGAAGTCGCATTAAGTTAATGTGCTCGAAACTTTCCGTGAACTACCTCAGCTCTCTGAATCCGTATCGAGTAAACATTTTAATGCATTAATGTGGCGTAATAACTCATCAGCACAGCTTAAGCGAGTAAACTTTAGAGTAACTTTGACGTTCTCTGCATAACATGGCGCCTGAAACGTTTTCCGTCTTTAGGGTTTGGTCGAGTGGATGGAATTGATCAGGTAACACTTTATTTTTATCTTTATAGTTGTGTTTACTCCGGCGAGCTCAATGACAAGGGTGTTTCTTTGAAAGTTACAATTGCGCGCGCACACACACACTTAGTTAAGCATTTGATTCTTGCAACCTGTAAACCGAGAAAAAAATTTATCTCAAGGAGTAGATATTCGTTTAAAAAAACTAAATGCAAAATAGGACCATGTTGTGATATCTGTGCATTGTTATGTATATGTGTTATTGAGTGTTGTTGTTACTTATTGTTGGTGGTATTGTAGCAAGCTTACTTTTTCGTAGTACCTAGCTGTTTACTTCGTTATTGCACCTTTTAGCAGTTTTAAGACACTTTCGGACCATGTGTTAACGTGATATGGGAGTGGTTGGGGTTAAGCTAGTGTCCGGTGTATACACAGTGAGTTTGAAGTCCACTGACAAACTTCAGGGGTGAACTGAGCACAAAAGTTCATATCGCCTTTTGTCCGAAAAAGCATAGTTCCCACGGTAGATGGCACTGACGACATTTGAGGCAGTATTTTTAATGCTTGAATAATTTCAATTAAATTATATAATATGTAAATTCAATAATAGCCCGCCTTGAAGCAATATGTATGTAATAATTTGTAAAAAATGTATGTAACAGCCATTGCATATGCTTATATTATTGTAAACATGTTCAATAATGTTATGTGAATGCATTACGTAATTTAATAATGTAAGAGCTGTGAGAATAATAAGTTTAACGTTGCTAATAATGAGGTAACAATGAGGTAACCTTGAGGCAATAATAAGTTTGAGAGTTTAAATGTTACTAGTCATGATTAGAGCAACGATAATGTAAATTTTCTGACAGTTTAAAAATAGCCAATCAACAGCCAAAAAAGCTTTAGTAAAATGCAGGTATTCTATTGGACTAGGATTTGCCAATCACATACTTAAAATACAGAAGTTTACGGGTTTGGACGGTTGAAATATGTTCAGTTGCCTGCAGACATTGGTAGTAACTGGATGGAAGATGTGTTCTCTAGAGAAATATTATGTATTCGTGTGAAACGAAAATTAAGCGTTAACAAAGTGCAAGTATTAAATAAAAGAATCTCACAGCTCTTGATATCAGTGTACTGCTATTTAATTTGTGTCAAACATTAATAAAAAGAAGTGAATTAAAACTTAAAATCCGTATAAGCCTACATTCTTGTTTCACCACGCCCTGATTAAGAGAAATATGTCTCTAAAACAATACTGACGCAGCCGAGGCAAACGTAAACATAAATAATATCTATAGAAGCAGTTTAATAACAAATTAATATTTTTTTAAAAACTTGGAGCGTAACAACAAAAAAATACATTTTAAAATCGGCTTTACATACGTAGCAGCATAATACGTAACAAATAATTCTACTTCAAATTAACGCCCATACGTGGGGCAAATAAAATAATTATTAACTATCTTCTTCAAGTTGGCACCCATACGTGAGCCAGTTAAAAAGTAAACAAAATCACTATTTCAAGTTGGTTTCCAAACGTGGAGCTAACAAAACATCTTCACATTCTCTGATAACCTGCAGTGCACGCTTTGTGAGCTGTTGATAATGTGATTTTGATGCAGTAATTTGTATCACAAATTACTTAAATGTAAATAATGATTGTAATATGAATATGCATTTTTATGTGACATTGATTTGAGATGTATATTGATTGTAATTATTGTTGAGAAGTAAGTTTATACGGCCTTACTGAAACTGACAATAATAGTGCGCAATAATGCAGCGAGGGGGTGAGCTGTTTATCATTATTGGGAACGAGGAAGTTACGTAATGTTGGCGCGTTTTTTTTCCTTTAGAATCTTCTGGAACATTTCCCTAGAGCATATGTATTCATAATTTTCATTGGATATAAAAATAGACGCTAATGTTGGCGCGTTTTATTAGCCAATTGCAGCTCAGTTATAATCTTTAGGCATATCGGGGAGTGGGAGTATAAATAGAGGCTAGGTTAGAGGTAAAGTCCGTCATTCGGTCAGTTCATCAAAATTCTTTGTACAATACACGTCGCATTCCCATCAGTTCGTCGAAAGTATTTGTACGGCACACTTCGGATATCAATTTGCAGGTTACGCGTAATAGAGTTATGAAAAATCTCAAGTGTGATAAAGTTAATTATACAAAAGTTGAAGTACGCGAATTAAGAAATATCACTAATGAAGTTATTATAACAGTTTCAGTTTGGCGAGTGTCAAGATCAATGTGTAAATGTGATAGTTAACGTGTTCGACAATAAAAGTGTAAAACAAATTTCTTCATCAGTGTTATATTTGGATAAAAGATTCCTTTCCGTTTACACAACCTGTAATAAGAGAAGTACTCGACCCAAAATAAGATAATAACTAGCCGGAGGACAGTGAAACAGAATTAAATAAAAAATAAAAGTAAAATTCTTTCAAACAAAAACTAATACTGCCGCAAATTGCTAACACCAGATGGAGCTACAAACCGAACAAATGAATGACGTCACAAGATGGCTTCAACGCGTGAAGTAAACACAAATACACAAACATTATAAGTAATACCACCGCAAATTGGCACCACAACGTGGGGCTACAATACTGTTAAATAACATTAAACTACTTCAAATTGGCTCCCAAATGTGGGGCTCAGTAAATAAATAATGTCACAAATTAAACTACTTCAATTTAAGCAACATAGAAGCACAATGGTCCGGTATTAATTCCAGGAAAAGTCGAGATGATGTTCGTGTATAGCCAAGCAGATGGAAAAGGTCGAGAGGCAGCACGAATGTACCGAGCCACGTACCCTGACAGACATCACCACCCACATCAAATAACATTTGAAGCCATTTTTCGACGTTTGTGCGAACATCGGCTCTTTGAGGCAACCGAACGTTCAGGGCGGCTATGGACTATGCGTACACCAGATGTGGAGGAAAATGTTCTCCATAATATCGAGAGTAACCCTGGTACAAGCTTCAGGCAACTGGCCCGCCAACATGGTGTAAGCCAAAGGACGGTTATCTGTATCCTACATAACAACAGCTATTATCCCTATCATCTCCAACGTGTGCAGGTATTATCACCGGTGGATTTTCCTCCACGGGAAGGATTCTATGACTGGTTTGTGCAGCAGGCTATCACTATTATGGGATTTCTGTCCTCATTCCTCTTCACCGATGAAGATGGCACGATTAACCTGCATAATCGTCAATTTTGGGCTGCGGAAGATCCTCACAGAATGGTTGAAGCGTCTCATCAGCAGTGGTTCAGCATCAATGTTTCGGCGGGGATTATTGGCGACCGCCTACTTGAACCAGTTCTCTTCCACAACGGCTGAACGGAGAAACGTATGGACACTCTGCCTCCATTACTGGAGAATGTGCCTTTGGCAATACGACAGACAATGTGACAACAGCATGATAGAGCGCCAGCCCACTTCTGCATTAATGTTCGCCGATACTTCAACATCTTCCCCACAAATTGGATAGAACCCGGAGCACCTGCTGCATGGTTTGTTCGACCACCGGACTTAAACATCCTGGATTTTTACTTGTGGGGACATCTGAAAAGCATTGTGTACAATGAGCCTGTTCCTGATATTCAAACCATTCAACAGCGTGTCCGCATAGCCTGTGACTATATCCGGACACAGCCCGAAACATTCGAACGAGTAGGGCAACGCACGTGTGAAAGCGGCATTGCAACACATGGAGGCCCTTTGAACATCCGTTGTGACATGGATGAGATTCAGGCCAGAGCTCTTTGTTTGATGCCATTCTTGAGTGCTACTATGCATTTCCGGACACAATCACCGGACAAATCACCGGACAAGGTGATACGGACATTTGTGATCCATTTCAGTCAGGAATCACCACCTGAAGTTTGTCGCTGGACTTCAAACTCATCCTGTATAATCATAGCCCGCCACCATGCTTAAGACCATCGGCAAATTTCGGATCCTTACTCGACTAAATGAACGGAAGAAGTTTCTGATATCTGCCGGCAGCGGTGGTGATAGGCGATTATTTAGTTCATCGCTCTCTTCATCTTCCTTGCAATTTTGTGTTGTTATACTTTATGTAAGGTAATTATAATTAGTGATACCCCAGATTTGCTTTGGATTATTAAAGGGTAAACAGTAGATGCTTTTAACATAAATTAGGCATAGGAGAAAAACCGTTAAATATAAATTTTCAGGACAATATTCCTAATAAGCCACAAATTAAGATAATTTTCGAAATCTTTCCATTTATGTGTGCCGTTTTGTAACAATATGAAGGACAAAATAAAATGAGTTAGTTATCATGAATTTACTGTAAAATACGACTTAAGGTGGCTGTGATTAAACGTAATTCCCCGGTTAGACTGCGAATCAAACACTGCATCGAATTCTTTTGCAATCTGTAGCGCACATTTTGATGAAAGAGATCATAAATCTGACTGTGAAATAAAAATACTTAAGACAAGAACGGCACCATTTTCCATAAATATCTAGCTCATAAATTATCCAAAGCAGTAACACCAAGGAAAGAAATTGTAAAAACGAGAGCAGTAGGAGAGTAAACATTCTCTACAGTTTGAATTATGATTAGCCAATACCATTATTATTATTATTATTATTATTATTATTATTATTATTATTATTATTATCACCACCAGAATCTCTTATCTACATGTAGATATGTCACTTTTATTTTATAACTCCAAATGAAATATAAAGTTGTCGTTCATCTCTGGTTTGTTATACGCAGGAGGATTTATAGTGAGTGAGATAATTGCAGAAATCGCGTGTTTACTATGTAGCGATACAGTAACACAAAGTGCAATTCTTCTCTCGTAAGCCTTATAATATAAGGCTATATTATAATACCAGAACGAAAATTCAGTTCCTTCTCCAGATTTGTAATTCTCCTGTTAGAAGCGTGTATTGTGAGTATTACAGTAAAACTGCCAAAATTCTGTCTCACAACGACACTGGAAATATATATATTACCAGCAATATCTGTTACAAGTTTTCTTGTGTATGTATTTCATAAGCGATTATTGACTAATATGCACACACTTCATTCTCGTTATTATCAGCAACATTGCTGCTGCCACAACAAAATGATAGAGAAGCCAAATACTTCAATCTGGAGGGTTATTCCCGACCTATAGTAACAATATCAGAGAAGCACAATATCTCCAAAACTAAGGGTTACAGAAAGAAATACCGTTAATAAAAGTTGGCTGATATTATTCGGGAAAGTAAACGCCATTAATCGTGTTTTTTGGTGAGGACCTTATGATAGTCATCCAAATAAAACACGAATACTGTTTTCTCCCAAAATATCAAGCAACTTTTATTATTCACATTTCTTACTATAATGCTTACTTTTGGAGATATTGTGCAGTCTCAAATAGCCCATCCTGTATATTTATCCCATTTACAGTCAGCATCTTCCTTATTATTAATTCCCCATCCAGATTTCTCAATTTATGTTGGCAAACTTGTTCACTCCATGTATTTTTTATTACAAAATAATATGCAGTGCAAATCTGTGTTCACTCCACCGTACATTGGACATTTTCCTATATCCGCGTTATGCCTTATGCCTTTCAAATTTCTAACTCCTGTTCTATCCTATGCAAATCCCTCTCACCCTAATTCATTGCACATTTGTATATACCTTTCCATCTCCCATACTTTTTTTTACCCTATTTGGGCGTAACAAAAATGTATGCCACAAATTGCAGGACACATTCCTCACACGTAGACGAAGAAATTATGTTATATGGTTCTGGAAACGCTTTGTTTCCATACTGTAACTCATTTTCTCCAACTCATTAATCATGGGAAACACACACGAACGCGGGTGGAAATTTTTCTCTAGCCACAATTTTTCTCCTCACAGAGTCTAGAAGTATAAATGAGAGTGAATGTGTGTATGATCTAAGGATTAAAAAACCAAAAGTGCAAGAAACCCAACGACAAGAGTTACACGAGTTAACACCATTACCAATGGGCAATAAGTTTCAAAGGAAAAGGCCGCCGATAAGACCAATGTAGTTAAAGACGGGTATAAATGGAACTAAAAAAACAAAAACGTTAGAATCATGGGAAACATGCTCTCTTGATTACGTCTGGTTACGTTGTCATTATCATAGGTGCACCGCCAGTGTTTTGTTTACATGTCTTTGTCGCCATGCGACTTACGTCATTGTTTGTTTACAGGTAACATCAACTGTTCCAGTTAGCAGCACGACCTTGGCAAGTACACGGGTTACTAGTGTCAGTGACCCACGAGATTGACTTTGTCCTTCAACTGCAAGCGTGCAGTGGACCGGGTGCTTCTTGCGTAAGGTATAGATAGTGTAACACAGACAGTTCAAAAATATTGTCAACAAGTGCAGTCTTACTGCAGGCGGTGTTAGTGGATGCTACAGTGTCAAACGCGTTGTATCGCGAGTGTCAAATTAATATAATTCATTAGTGAAATGACTAACTTTCGGAAAAAGGGAAAAACCATTCATAGCGAGGCTCGCGAAATAATAAACTATGTAAAGTAGCAATGCGAAAAGGAAGCAGAGCAGAAACAACTAATTCTGACGATTTCGCAAAAGCGGATGAGAGAACAGCAAATTACTGCGGTGTGTCTGTGGGAACAATTAAGAATTTAAGACAAGAAAGTGCGAAGAGAACAGAAGGAAGCCCTTTACGCACTCCAGGCAAGGCAAGACCTCGAAATCCAGAAAGAGACATAGATATAGACAATTTCGACATGTGCGTCATTAAGCGGACAATAATGGACTTGTGCGTCAATAAAAAGATAGTTCCGACATGCAGAAAGTTACTTCCTGTAGTTAGAAGTAAGATACAATTTCCTTGCGGGGTACAGTTTTTAAGGAGAGTTATTCGGAAATTGGGATTTAGATTGGCGCAAGTGCGGAGGAAAGCGAACAATCTTAATCGAAAAGCCAGGAATTGTTGAATGGAGATGCAAATACTTAGAGCTGAGCTAAGGGAATACCGAAGACAAGGCAGGGATATCGTTTATTTGGATGAAACGTGGATGGACAGTAATTTAACATTCAAAAAATGTTGGCAAGCTGATGGGATCACAGGGGTGCTTACTGATGGTAGTGCAGGAAACAGACTCATTGTTGTTCACGCATGCTCCGAGAATGGATTTATTTCTGGAGCATTGCTGATTTACAAGGCAGGATCAGTAACAGGTGATTACCATGGGCAAATGAATGGTGTCAACTTCGAGCGATGGGTGAATGAACGCTTGATTCCAAACCTTCTGGAAAAATCGTAATCATTCTAGATAATGCTTCATTCAGATCAATAAGCCCCCAAATAAATACGACACTAAAGTTAACATGATGTCATGGCTTTAGAAAAATGGAGTTGAACAGACCAAGAGAAAAGGTATTTAAGATTGACCGCATCCTCAATGCACATGAACACTCCACTCTGTATCTGCCGCCTTACAAATGCGATCTTAATCCCATGGGTGAAGGTAAAGCACTTCATAAGGGAGCGGAATGTTACTGGCGAATTTTCGTTATTTTGTTTAACCAACGAAGGAATCTCTGCGGTACCTGCAGAACGCTGGGTAGGATATCACCGGCATGTTAGAAAATTAGAAGATGGTTACTGGACCAAGGATCGTGTGATTTCTGATTTGATCGATCAGATTATTATTTCAAATGCAAATGATGAGCAAGAAGGGATATCATCCGATGACTCGGACTCCGAATCGTCTGCATCAGATCGTGCACACCCTTTGGATTAATCAGATTAGTAAAATAATATTCCACATTTATATTGTCATAAATATACTGTCTTACATGTATACAGACTTCGCAAATTCACTTATTGAAAGTATGATCATAATTGTTTTGTTTGATGCGGTAATAATGTACTACTGATGTTACTTCGCCTAATATTTGTTGTCGCTGAAAGAAAGGATAAGTACCTTTGGAACAGGGTGTAAAACAACAAAGCGATAGGAAAGAATAAACAACACTCTCTCAGGTTCGCTTACGTCAACTCCAAGGACAAAGCTAAACTCCTGAGTCACAGACACTACGTACTAGTACAGTTGATCACAAACTTAGCTCGTGCAATAGCAGTGTACACAAATGCAGAGAAGTCAGGTGCCCATTTTATACATGGATTAGCAGATGCCAATGGCGCTTGCGCTCAACTTTCTACCGGGAGTGATTTCCAGGACAAAGGTGCTCTGACAGGAAAACGTTTTAAGTCATTGATCGTCCTTTTAGGGGCATTTCAGCCTGACACTCGCGACCGGAGGAGGCCTAGAAGCACTAGGACACTGCAACGGGAGGCGGCAATTCTTTAGGCAGTTAACGACGATCCTAGTGTCAGTACAAGACAGGTAGTTGCAACAATGAATGTTGACCATATGACTGCCTGACGAGTGTTACACAAGGTCCGGCTTTATCCATACCATTTTCAGCGTGTATAGGCACTATCAGCAGCTGCTTTTCCTGCACGGGTACGCTTCTGCGAATGGTTTATGCAACAAGTGTGAACCCTAATTTTAGTGCAAACGGTGCTGTTCACAGATAAGGCTCGTTTCAACGAGATCAGGTTGTAAATTACCACAATCTGCATGTATGGCCTGACGTCAATCCCCACGCAACTGTTGAAGCAAGTCATCAACAAAGATTTTCTGTCAATGTTTGGGCCGACATTGTTGGTGACTATTTGGTAGGTCATCACGTTCTTCCATCAAGGTTCAACGGACAAAGTTACCATAATTTCGTAGAGAATGTTCTACCTCATCTATTAGCAGATGTGCCTTTATCTGTGATTCACGCACGATGGAGCACCTCCTCATTTAAGTGTTAATGTCCGTCGACTTCTAAATGACAAATTTGGTGACAGATGGATAGGTAGAGGTGGACCAACTACCCGGCCTCCACGCTCACCAGACCTAAATCCACTGGACTTTTATTTGTGGGCGCATTTGAACGCTGTTGTGATCGAACTGCCGTACCAGATGTTCAGTGTCTCCGTGACCATATTATGGAAGGCTGCGAAACCATACGCAATACTTCAGGGATACATCAACGCATCCGGGATTCCTACGACGGCGGGTTCATGCATGTATCAATGCTCACAGAGGGCACATTGAACATGTCCTGTAGAAAGTGTTGCATGTGGTATGCTGTTACGTTCTATTATTCTGTGTTTTCATTTATTAATAATTTGGAGAAAATGAGTTGTGACGTGGTAACAAAGCGTTTCCAGACCCATGTTTACATAAAATACTTTTTTTGTCTACGTGTGAAGAATGTATCTTGCACTTTGTACCGTATGTTTATGTTACAGCCTGTATATCCTCAAAGAGCTTTTCTCTCTTGTACTGCCTTACCAAAAAACGAGTTCTTTTACAGGATAGTGACCTCGTAAATCAATAGATTTAGTCCGACTTTTAAAAATTGTTAATACCCTTGGTATAATAAGGTGCGTCAAGATGTGTAAAATAAGCGTTCCTTTCAGCTTCAACTTCCGTATTTAATGTGAATCCTCGTCACCGCAGCAGTTACTTAAAGTTTGGGAACAAAGAGTAATCGCTGGGAGCAAATCTGGCAAATATGGTGGAAGAACTTGGAAGCGAAGTTATCCAGTTTTGCAGCAATAATCCCTGAGGTGTGATGGCACGTTATCGTAATGAAAGGGAACTCCATTTCGCAAGCTTTAGACGTTTAGCCTGAATAGCACCCTTCATTTGGTCCAGTGGAAGCGTAATACTCCTCGGTGATGGTTCTGCCTTCCGAAGACAGTACGAGTACCACACCAAGATAATCTCAGAAACCTGCAGCCAAGACCTTTCCTATAAGTATTACCGCTTTAGTTTCCTTTGGTTTACTTTAACCTGTTGACTTCCGTTAGACAAGCAGCCTTAAAGACTCTCGGGGACAGAATAACCAAATATAAAATTGTCTGGGCATTTTCAGAGATTCTTAACAGCACTGATATACTGCTCAATTTGGTGAAATTGGTGTGGGTGCCGGGGCACACAGGTATCTATGGTAACAAATTGGCAGATTATTTGGCGAGGAAAGCCGCAGAGAATACTTTTGTAGGTCCGGAAAGCAAACTCGGGGTATCCTATAGATTAGACCGAGGGTAATCCTGGAATCAATCAGGAAAAACACAATGAGTACCGGAAACCCTTATCAGGACACAAGCACTCAATGGTTCTTATCAAAGAGATAATGAAAAGTAGACACAGTTAGTGCTTAAAATGAATGGAATTTGAGGCAATATTTTATATCATAACATGCTGTGAATGCCATAGTGATTATAGTGCAAATTAATATTATTGTATGTACATGATTTTAGATGTTTGTTAGCCATAAGGACTTGTTAGAAAATAAGTTTGCACGGCCTAACTGAAACTGACAATAGAAGTTAGTAACAATAAACCGAGGGGGTGAGTTTTTTGTCACTAAGAAGAGAAAGCCGAAATTGACGTTAGGGTAGCGTGCCTTTTTTAGAAATGGAGGGAATATCTTCCCTAGAGCATATATGTTGTTAGTAGTAGTCTGACCAAAACAGACGCTAAAGTTGGCGCAATTTGGTAACTAATAGGAGCTATGTTATAATGTTTAGGCAATTCGAGGTGAAGGAGTATATATTCTCGAACCATAAGGAAGTGTCGCACAGTTCTGAAGAATCTCTCACGAGGTGCACGTCGCAGAGTTAGTTACAAAAAATGTAAAGCACGCGAATTAATTGGTGCGCGGCAACTAAAGTGACTGTAGTTACATTCGGAAACATCACAGTTTCAGTCAGGCGTGTATAAAGATTAAATATGTGAATTATTAATTAAGCGTGAAGGCAATAAAGGTCTAGATTTAGATATTTTTATCAGTGTTATCGTTTAGTAACAACTCCTTTCCGTTTACACACCCTACTTGGAGACACGTGCTCGACTGAGTTATAATAGCTAGCCGGATGACAAAGAACCCAAATTTAAAAAAAATAATTAAACAATAAGCGCCCAGCAAATAAGATAACACAAGTTATTTGAGAACTGCGACAAATTGCACTAAAACGGACAGTTGATCTACTAATAGGACACTACCAATTGCATAGGCTTCTCAGAAAATAGGCAAAGCAGTTGATCAAATATGTAGAAGATGCCAAAGAGCAAATGAAACAGCATATCATTTGTTGTATGACAGTGGAGCTTTAATAGTTCTTAGAGTTAATACTCAAATCAGGAAATCATGCAATTGCATGAATTTAAAGAAGTGTCTACTAAGAGACAAGCACACTTTACGAAGAGAGAAATATCTTAGGAGATTAAATGAAAAGAAGCACAGTAGATCACAGCTAACCGCAGAACTTAGGGCATTTATTGCCACTCCTTTGTTTAAAAAAACTGTTTACACCCAATATTTGGTCTGCTCCTTCATCTTTGACATATAGTAGTGCATCTATGTTTGATCTACTATCGTGAGACGTCGGATAAACTCGCTGTAACTACGTTTAAATAAGTCTAAACACACTTGAGAAATGTTATTCAAATGAGTTGTTGGTCCAGCATTAACAAAGATGGCACCCATTGACTGAAAACTCCATGGTACATAATTTGTCATTTAAGCTCAGGATCTTCTAGGGATGCAACACAGATTTTCAAGAAAATCCCCATACCATATATTCCCTTTACATGGGAAAAGTATTTTTGCTTTTTATTTTCTCAAAAATTACTGAAACAATCTTTGTTAAAATAGCATAGGGTTCTGATACTTCTATGACAAAATAATTTATATCTGAATATTCCGGGAACAGTTTATGGAGTCCTTTTCATTTGGAATGATTTTTGTAACACCTAAATCATAAGATATACAACAATAACAATGGTAATAATAATTTAAAACAGAAAAAATGTAGATCTTATTAAAAGCTCATAGTTTAAATTACACAACGAACTTTTGTGAGATAAACCATTCCTGTGAGACATTCTTTATCGTTATTATTAAATTGTCAAATACTTCATGATTTTTTTAACTGCGAAGTCATTCTTTTATTTTTCTGGTGGTCAATCAAAGAAAACAGAATGTCAAAGCCATCAAAGCGATATCTTTGCTTAATCCTGCTGGATTCGCCTGGTACCTGCAACGTAATGTGTACTGAAATCATTTTAACTACCGTTTATCTCGATTAACATGAACCAAATAGAGGAATAAACTTTTTTAAGAAAAGTTTGTGAATGAAATTGTATAGAGAAGAGCATGTAAAGGTACAAAGATATTTTAATAGTATTAAAAGACGATTTTGTGTAAAATGTAATGTTATTAATAAGAACACAAAAGTTCACAAAAAGTGCAATGCATTGTATGAAGTAAGCATTTATTTTTTGCTCCTGTGAAATTACGAATTGATCGCTCTGTTTGGTTTTGGATGCTCCAAACTCTGTGGTTCAATTGAATACTGCCTTCCAGTCGAGCGCACGAAACATGCCAATGCTTCTGGTCTCCTTTAGTGTTTTTCTTTATTTAATGTTGGCAGCATCTCCTTATCATGTGTGTTCCGCACCAGCCCTGCCTAAACCAAACACTTATTGGATTGAATAAGTCCGACAAACAGGCATTAGCCTGTGAACAAAGGCTAAGCTTAAGTTAGCGGCGAAAGGGATGCAGTATTAAACGTTTGACTTGACTGGCTGGAAGGCATGCTTTGCTTCGATGTTCCACATCATCCCCTGGACAAGTTCGTCTTCTAGTCTGATGTCAAAAACCTCGCACTCAAACACTAACCTATGAACACAGGTCGGTTTTAGGATCAGGAGCGAAGGTAAAGGTGGGGACTGTGCCTGGCAGAAGCGGCTTGGCATTTTCTTACCAACGAACTACTGCGTATTATATAGGTTAGATTCCATGCACTCAAGTGTAGCTTAGCTAAGCCGTGGCACGCATCTTAACACGGCCTCGTTATCTTCGTGAGTAAAATGTGCGCAACTCAGCTCAGTCTCGTAGCATATACTATCAACAACCCAACTCGATCCCGTAGCACATGCTATTCAATAACCCAACTCGATCCCTTAGCATATACTATCAACAACTCGGTCTGAAGCATACACTATCAACAACCCAACTTGGTGCCGTAACATATACTATCAACAGCCCAACTCGGTCCCGTAGCACTTACTATCAACAACCTAACTTGGTCCGGTAGCACATATTGGCAACAAACCAACTCGGTCCCGAAGAATAGCTATACTAATCAACAACCCAATTCGATCCCGTAGCATATAACGGGAGAGCCAAGAAACTACAAACCAGCTACGCGGAGTTTTTCCATTGGCCGTGTGCAAACATGATAACGCATTGCTGATATAAACAAGGTCACGCTGTTGACGTGGGTTTTGCTCTGCAGTGGTAAGTGCAGTATTGAGTTAACGGTGATGTGATGTAGTTCAGTTATTACGAGTTATTTATTATTTTGTCTTGTACTTAGTCACAAAGTATATTATGGCTCAGTATATGTTTTCTACTGCACAGCGTGTGTTTATTTATGATTCGTTTGTGTTTACTCCGTCAGCCGCCAAGTGCAAGTACGATTTGCAGAAAGATTTCCAGGTGTAAAAGTTCCAGGCCGTACAACAATCCATGAACTTTACAATAAATTTCACGCCAGGAAGTGTTCAGGCTAAGAAATCTAAAAAACGGCGTATGGTTCTTACCGAAGGAACATTTGACGACATGGGTCGTCGTTTGGAGAATCCCCCCCAAATTGCTTGCTTTCTTTCACAACAGCAGGTATTTCTTATGGCTCTGCACGAAAAGGTAGCAAATTGCTGAAGTTAAGACCATATACAATAACTGTGGCACGTGCTCTTCAACCAAGTAGTCCTGTAATTAGTCGCACATATTGTGAGTGGAGTCTCAATAGTGTACACAATAGCGAAATAGACCCATATTTAATATTTTTCACGTACGGAACTTGGTTTCACCTTCATGGATATGTGTGTACACAAAATAATCGTTATTTGAGCTCTGACAAACCTAATATCGTTCACGAAGTACCCCTTCATGACGTAAAGATTGGTGTATGGTGCGCCCTGAGTGGAGAAAGAGTTATAGGGCCAATGTTTTTCGAGTCAACACTTGACGTCCGCACATACGTACATACAATTTTGCCTCCCCCCTTTTAGAGAATTAACAGACAGGGAGCGTGATTTTGCCTTTTTACAACAAGACTCTGCAACAGCTCGATAGGAAATATATACAATTGAAATGTGTTCCAGAACAGAATTATTAGTAGACATTTATGGCCCCCTCGATCCCACGATCTAACCCTTTACGATTTCTATCTCTGGGGTAACTTAAAACATAAAGTGTACAAGGCAAACCCACGCAGCCTGGAAGTATCAAAACAAAATATCCGTCAGGAAATTGACAGCATTTCTCAACGTGAACTACGGCGAGTGATGAGGTGCCAAAAATGTACAGACAACGACGGTGGCCAGTTTCAGCATCTCCTTTCATAAAGTTGGTAAGTAAAGCCTTTAAAAGTAGTTTTAAAAGTGTTTTATAGTTTCATTCGCGCATTTCTCCGATGACAGACGGCAAGGAGCATCGAGGACGGAGACAGGAATAGCACTACACAGTCAGTTCATAGTTTTTTGGCTCACTCTGTAGTACGAAATCGTAATAACACTAAGCATAGTGAAGAGTGAAGCGGTGTGGCATCCCTGCTATGAAAAACCAATAGTGGTACTGAGCAGTTGATTGCGACGGCGACACTGTCGGTACCTCTTCACAAAAGAACAAACGTTATTACAGATTTTGACGTTTTTCTTTTGATTAGAATTATAACGTTTTACTTTCTCTACTACGTAGAGTAAGTAGGGGAAGTATTCTATTCCACCCAAAAATTCCATACCGAGATTTCACCGGAAATGTATGTTTTGAGATCCCCTGAATCCAAAAAAAAGCATTTGCGTGTGTGTGTCTGTGTGTATGTCTGTGTGTGTCTGTGAACAGCATAACTCAGAAAAGAACAGTCGGATAAACACCAAACTTGGTATTTAGGTTCAGTATCTTCCAGAGATGCGACACGAAGCTTTTCAAGAGAATTCTCCCACCCCAGATTACCCTTTACACAGAACATTTTTCGAAAATTTTAATTTTCTTAAAAATGGCTCTAACGATTTTGATTAAAATATCATAAATTTAAGATACTTTCATGACAAATAAAATGTATATCTTGAATTTTCTGGGAATGTCTCCAAAGGCGTTCTTCATTGTGAACGACGTTTGCGTAACTGGTAAACCATAAGAGATAGACAAAAGTTTAGTACACAAAAAATGTAGATCGCGTTAAATTACACAATTTATGTCATATACATTTTTTTTGAGTGAACCATTTTAAAGATATTTCTTGTATTTCCCTTAAATTTTCCAATACTTGTACTTTTTCTCAAATGGGAATTTGTTATGCATTTTTTGTACTGGTAATGCAAAGAGGATGGAATACTGCACATAGCAAGCACCTCTTAAAAGATTTGACTATCGCTTAAAGCCTACCAATTCCCCTTGCATCTAGAAGAAAATTAGCAATAAGATTAACATCTCGATATCTCGATTAACATGAAGCATATGGAGAATAAGCGTTTGTAGAAATAGTTTGTACAAGAGTAGAGAAAGTCATGAGAGTGTAACAAATCAGATTTTTTAATATTACACCGATTTTTCAAATGCCTTGTGTGTGTAGTTTACAAAATTGTTACATCACGTATTAGACATTTTTATAAAAAAGATTATATGACATCTAATTTTGTTGTTAAAACCGGTTTTGTGAAATATGAAACTGCAATTGGTTTTGCAGTCACTATAGGTCTGCTGCAAGTCCCAAGTCGTTTAAAATGGGAAGGGAAGTTGTGCATTATGAACTTAATTAAGATTAATTTACTATAGGACCAAGTTAGCTTGTTTGCATTTTCAAAGACTGGCCTAAAAGATTCGAAAGTAGAAAATAGAAAAGATAGGTTTCGCCGAAGCCATGGGGGAAATAAAAGGGAATTCAAAGCTCAATGCACAGGTCAGTCAACAAAATAATAGTCTGTATGATACAGCAGTAATATTAGTGTGCAACAACCACAACAAACTCAATTTAAACTTCTTCGGCTCATCCATTATAACTGAAATATGAGAACTGACTTTCATTACTAGAAAACCTGAACACAGAGATGCAGTTTTCACACATTACACTCTCAATGGAACGGCGGCTCTTGCACTACTTTCGTCCTGGTAAAGCGTATTGGATCTACGGCACACACATTCCACTTTCTTTTCTGTGTGTGGCTTGCAAATCCTGGGGGATACACTTCCATCTGTGCACGGAAGAATGCTGTAGGGTAGAGTCTTTCAGCACGTTTTCCTCTCCGTTTCAGAATGTCGTAGGAACTGATTGTGTTTTAAAATTTAACCCCTGGCGTGTCATGCCAATGTTGGATATGGGATTATCCCTTCTTATCCCTTCGTTACAGTAAATGTGTCGCGGTGAAACAAGCTGCCACAGCTTGGTTTACTTAACTGCAATGGAATTTCTTCCCTAGATTGCGCTTTTAAGGGTATGCGGAATATCCTATTTTCACAATGTAAAAATATGTGTAATATTATGAGGTAGGTACATTTTCTCAGGAACCACTAAAGCTACACACACGACCCTTTTGCAGTATTGTACGGACAAGATAGGTTCTTACTGGTGCTATCACTTTTTGGGCATTCTTTTCCATTCAATATAATTGCTTTTATTTAATTCAAATTTTTTTTCTATTTTTCAAGCAGGTGTATTTTATTCTAGTCTTTATACTTTCAATAAAATCTAGGAATAATAGCATCAGCAACTACATAAAAACAAGATAAATATATAAATAAATTCTGAAAGTTGCCTGCTTGTATGTTAACAAGGATTTTAATTTACACTGAAATTATTTGTCGAGAAATTCGATGTAATCTGAAATTAATAATCATAAAAGTCCTCTAATTAAACACATAGAAGTAAAAGGATTGATTTTTGTTTTTATGTCTACCTTTATGTAATTTATGATTTTATCTTGTTTAGCTGTAACAAATCTAGACCTGAAAAAAATGTTCCTTAAATAGGAAAATAGTTAACTTACGGGAGTTGGTCTTCAAACTTTTGCATCCCTACTCGATACTATTTGAACCTTACAATTTGAAGTAGAAAGTATATGTGTACCATTTTAACGAAAATTAATAACAATGCACTTACTATTACAATATCTTTATAATTGATACACTATCTTAAAGAGGATACTTCAAGACAATAGAAAAAGTATATTTAAAAAAAACAATTTTAACCCAAAGTCGATATACTCTTAAGCCGACAAATCTGTGGAACTGGAAATTCATGATTTCTTAAGCAAATAGTTGGATATTTTACTACAATTTTGGAATATATTGTGTAACAAAATTCCATAATTTTAGATAAATTCTTTCAGTAGTTGCTAAGAAAAACATTCTTTTATAATGACCAAGAGGAAAAACTCCTTGCGATGCATTTTTCAAAATTGTTTAACCAAATTTCAAATTGTGTTCTAAACATGTCTGTCTTATAAACCCGTAACGTGATTTGCAAATAGAACGTTATTTACGTTAAAAAATTAAAACTAGCTATTATTCCTGCCTTTTATATTTTTAATTAATAGAATATTTCTAAGGTCATGTGCTTTGTCAAATTTATTTTCACGAAAATGTCCAAAAATAGCTTTGAGTTGTTATCTTAAGAATCCTTGGCGAAATTTTCAAAATAATTGTCAAAAACTTGCATCATAAGCGGAATTTGAGTAATAAGGTACTCTGAAACGAATTCTGAAGTATATGAATTAATTTAAGGGTAGATAGGTGAGCTCAGACATCAAAACTGCACTCCTTTTTTGGCTGCTATTTTGGTGAATTTAGTGTCTGCACTATTATATTCTCATCTCTCTTAAAAACACTTAAATGTATTAATGCACAATGTGTATTTTTTCGCTTAATTATTTCTGGAACTATTAGGATAACAGTTACAGGATTTAAATCTTTATAAAGTTACATATCTCCTGTATGATTCAAAGTGCTAGACCCATAAGGGGAAACGCAGGTACAAAGTTACGGAATTAGATTTTAATTATTGTTGTAGGATAAAACTGAATAAAGTACTAATCTGACTTGTCATTTCACAGATTTTAATATATTCCTTTTAAAATAAATAGCCGATGTGATAGGTTCACATGACTAACTACCATCTATCGCTTATTAGTGGTTATACAAACTATTCTTACTAAAGCTTATTTTTCCATGTACTACATTTTAATCCAAGTAAGCCTGTGCAGAAATAGCTACATTACGTATTTCGTTATAGATACAAAGGGAACAGCGAAACTGGAATGTTTAAGAACTGGCCGCTATACGCTGGCCTTAAAATTCGATACTGTTTCAACGGAATCGCGAGAAACAAATTAAAGTTGGCAGGACTTTGAGCAAGAAATGAACAATTCGAACCTTTAATAACGCATATGTCAGAAATGGCTTATGCCGCAAAAAAACATATTTGAAATAAATTTTAAATATTTGAAAACAGACTAGAAGGATACTCAATTTGGATCGAAAAAAATCTATAAATTAGATATGAAAAATGTGTAAGTATTTAGTAAAAATAAATAATTATAGGAAAGATAATTTTAGAGAATGATTGCACACTGAGTATGCATAAAAATATTTTATTACACACCACGAAGTCAAAGAAAGATCGGTAGCCCAAAACGACACTGAAAGGAATTAATGCTGCCATTGATTAATAACAATTCTGTTACTGTTATGTGCACAAAATGCCCTTATTAATTACGTATTCCTTAAAAATGATTAATAAAACATTTGTAAATTTCAAGAATTTGACCATATCAGTACAGAAAACTTAAATATGTGAACTGCCCATTTGAATCAAAATGCAGTTGTGATTTCAAGCTATTTAGATTTCTTTAAGAGAAGCACTTTTCAGATATATCTTAGAATAATATTAATACGGCCTTAGACAACTACTTTTTCTCCACAATTCAAGATGCAGTATATTAACAGAACCTCCAAAATTAATTTCAGGCTAACATTTGCACTGTGCTGGAGTTTGTATTAGGGAAGCAAATATCGTTTAAGTAATCAAATCTGCTTGCATGCGAGAATACAGAAGCTTGGAAGCTGCGAGAGTCAATATTCAAATATACATAAAAGCAGTAGCATAAAAAAACTGAACCAGAGTATTCTAGATTCACATCTACAAAATAAAAGACCCAAGTCACTGCCTTCTAGAGCGCGTACTTACGTAAATAAAATTGGTTGTCGTTATTAAATTAGTTTGTAATGATATGGTTATGTAAATTTACAATTGGTTAACTTATTCTCGGCTGAATACCAACTGCGTTCAGATGTTTTATTGTATTTTCTCTTATTATACCCAAACGTCAAAGTGTTTCTGTCCCAGGCATACGAGCGGCTTATATCTTATCTTTTACATTTAAAACTTTTGATAGTAAAGCCAGGATATATTTCTGATAAAACTGAATTACTATGGTTTACGGGAAAATGAATTGAAATAGTTTTAATCCTATTTATCAGATCCTCGAGTGCCTCAAGTGTCTATTTGGGGACCTGGTTTGGTTTTCTAGTAATGATTAACGACCTCCTAAGAATGTCCCAGGAAAATCTATACTATTTTAGTTACTCTCAGTGAGTGACGACTTAAATAATATCTGTAATAGAATTATAAGCTCAACTGTCACATGGTTCTCGAATAATCAATGGCTTTGTTAGATATTCCAGATGGCCTATACAAGTCGCCCATAGTTAAAGTTAGTTTATACCGGATAACGCTGATGCCAAATGGTTTGCCTAAGCAGAACTGCAAAGGTAACTCCATACCGGCAGAGAGGAGACCGCTAAATGAAAGTCCAATGCTTGTAAAAGGAACACTAACTGTTATTACTGGCCCCAGAGCTCATTCGGTAGAGGAAATGACTGCTATATGAGATATTCTGAATTCGATTCCCGGCTGGGCTCCAGAAAGTTGTTTTAAACAAAAACATATCATGGTATGCCTAGAGTCTGTGGTTTGAATGTGTGAGTACCTATGCATGCGTGTCGGGAGATGTTAACGGTTATTTAATAAACAATTCACTCATTAACAATAATTCAGGATTGCCGCTTGACGCAAACCTGAGCACACGTGTTAAGTCATTTAGTTACATGACAGTTAGATCTACAATCAGTATAACCATACGGCCACAATTGGTGCAGCAAAGAAAACAAAATTATATTTTATTATATTTATGTGCCCTTAAAGGTGCATTATAATTACATTACATTACATTACGTTGAATTATTCATAATAAACAGGTGCAAAAACATGCCAGCCTTGGTGGCCCACGTTCTACCTGGAAAAATCTATCATTTCTTAATTTTATTTCTGTACGTCAAAATAAAACTCTGCAGAAGACAGATGCTGCGTCTGAAAATATTCAGAACACAGCTTTTGAGCCTCAGCTGCATTATGGTGCGTCTGCGCACAGATCGTAACCATATCTGTGTATTCGTTGTTGGTGAACATTGCAGACAGGAGCACTACTTCAGTGACCTTCGCTTTGTACCTGCACTGCCCCTTTGAACAGCAGTGATGCGGCAACTTCTTTTGCGCCTATGTATACAGGAAACATAAAACTGTAAATGTTGGCTTTTTTGAGCCACCTGGTATATACATAATGAACCAGCAAAGCTCTTGGCTATTTATGTTTGTCAAAAGCTATCATGGCAAAGCTCAGGCTAAACATATTTGTAAAACATTATCGATTGTAATTGTATAAATAAGACACGTAAACACTATGTGAAGCAAGCTCATTTCGACTACTTAGAAGGTATAATTAGACATGTTCTAATATTGTATAGAAATGGTATGGTCTAAAAGATATTTTATTACTGCAGAAGGAGGCCATAAGAATAATTACGAGGTCCACACTTGACTCACCTATAGATATTTACTTGTAACAGAAGACATTTTTAATGTTTTGTATACGTAATTTGATCTCTTAATGTTTTAAGAAAAATATCCAAAGTATGAAATCAGAATCACTTTTCATTTCTATAATACCAGGCTAAGTAACGTACACAGTAATCATGCTTTCAATGCAATTAATAATGCTTCCTCAAAGAGCAAGAAATTTAAATATAAGACAGTAACAACATTCAGTTACGATTATGGTTGAAGTAAACCCTATTTTATAATATGCAAGATTGCTTTAATACAATTTACTAATTTTAATTCAGGTGTTATTTTAATGCATATGTAATATATAAAACTTATATTTCAAAACTGTTTAATAATGTACGTTTCATATTTAAATATTGACATGGTCAATTGCATATTGTACTTTAAGACTAAAATAAATATTGATTGTTTGAAAGTCTCTTAAGCTAATCTTTATAGGGTTTTCTTTACATGAATCGTTCACTTACTTCGGATTTTCTAGGTAACTGGTTTGAATGTAATATCGTAATCTGTAGGAAACTAATTTCATGGACCTCAACATTTCATTAACGCATGTGAAATGTCATCAGCGTCACCAACGCTAAAATTATCAACCATGTACGAGATATCCGTTCGTCTTCCCTTGCACAAACGTTCCGCTTACGACGTGGAAATTGCACAGCATCACCAGTAGATTGCCAGTAACCAGTTTGTTAAAAGCATCCAAGCATAAGCTAAACAGCGTTAATGCCACTTAAGTGGCCCGCTCTCAAGGTTGTATAGTGTGTACACAAATTTGCGCCTGATTTCTCCAAGATCGTGTTCTGCGAATAAATTTGAGACAAAAAAATCTGATATAATACATCCTCATGACTTTCTCTACTCTGTCGTTTATTAGCGTGTATACAAACTACTCTCACTAAAGCTCGTTTTCATATCTACTTCATTATAATTCAAATATACTTTTAAAGAAATAGCTGTGTTACACATTTCGTTATAGATACAAACAAATAGCGATGGTCAAATGTTTAAGAACTGATTGCTATACGCTGGGCTTAAAATTCCACTCACTTTCCACGACACCGCGGGAAACAGCTGAAAACTGACAGAGTTTAAAAGAATGCCTAAGTATTGAACAACTGAACCATTAATAATGGATATCTGAAAATGGCTGATACCACAAAAAGTATATGCTTTAAACAGATCTACATTTTTTGTGGAGTACATTTCCGTCTATCGAAGCGAGTTTCTTATTTAGGGACGCTCTTTAACTAGTATGGTCCTTAGCGTCCCATTCTATATCGGGCGTGAAAAACCGAAAATTTTGCTCAGGGGCCCCTTTATCAGGTTTGAGGTTCTTTTATATGTCCTAAATCTACGACACGAGACCACCGGCTTTACTTCCCTTCCGAAGGAAGCCGTGCTAAGAATTTTTAAGCACAAAATATCCATTGCCTTCCGCCGGGTTTGAACCCGCGACCTCAGGAACTAGAGACTAGCATGGTAACCACTACACCACTAAGGATTACTTTCATTTATCGCTTACATTTACCAGTTATACACGATTACACAGAATTCCTTCCGAATGATGACGACTACACAGGCTGTTCGCAGAAAATTCAAGATATACATTTTATTTGTCATGTAAATATCCTTAAAAGTGGTATTTTTATCAAAATCGTTAAAGATATTTTTAGAAAATAAAAAAATTCCAAAACTTTTCCATGGAAAGACAGTTTGGAGATGGGGATTTTCTTGAAAATCTTCATATCGCATCTTTGAAAGGTACTAAACTTAAAAACGAAGTTTGGTGTTGATCCAAGTTTTCGTTTTTAGTTATTCTGTCCACAGACACGCACACAGAAAAAGAGACACACGGACGTTTTTATAAAAATGCCTTTTTGTATTCAGCGGGGCTCAAAACATGTATTTTCGTTTACATTTCCGTATCGAATTTTTGGGTGGAATGCAATACCTTGTCTACCTACAAGGTACGTGGTAGGGAAAGTAAATAAATTATATTCCAAATTCTTGTAAAAATTCTCAAGTTATAACTAAAACATTCCTATGTGCTATATTCAAATGACTTCCTCTACCCACTATTGTTTATTTTTATATATCTTCCACAAAATATTGTTACGAAACTTGTTTTTATATTTATTTCATGTTAGTCGAGATAAACGTTTGCAAAAGTATTTCGTTACACCTTGTGGGTAGAAAGTAAATAGAGGAAACCGAAATAAATATCAAACTGTTTAAAAAAGAGTGGCTATATACTGCTCTTTCCAAGACACCGCGAGAAAACCTGAATAGCGACAAGTATTATTTTAAATAAATTAAGAATTTTAAATGGATCTACATGTATGGTGTTTGTACTTTTTTCTACCTCTTAACGTTTAGCAGTTAAATGCAATTAAATAAATTTTGTCCAAACGAAGTGGACTTCACAGGCTATTCCCAGAAAATTCAAGATATACATTTTATTTGTCATGCAAAGATATTCAATAGGTGACAATTTAAGGAAAATGGTTAGAACGAATTTTTTGAAAATAAAAACAAAATTGAAACATTTGATATGGAAAGTGTAATTTGGGGTGAGGTATTTTTTGAAAGCCTTATGTCACATATTTGGAACATACGGAACCTAAATCACAAGTTAAGTATTTACCTAACTTGTTTTTATGTTTGCCGTTCATACACATGCCCGCGCGCGAAGATCTGTTTTAAAAAGCCCTTTTTTATTCAGGGGGTCTTAAAATGTGTATTTCCGTTGAAATTTCAGTATGAAATAGTTAGATTTAATACAATACCTTCTCTATTAATTACCTGTAGTAAGTAAAGCACTGCATTTCACCAATTGTCTGTCTGTGAACGCATGCCTCGGAAACGATAAGTCGGTCCGCTACGAAGCATGGTATTTAAATTCAGCGTATTCCAAGGATACGACCCGAAGATTTTTTTTAAAAAAAATAGTATATGTTGAATCTTCTGGAAATAGCCGAAGTCCTCTTCGTTCTGAATGACACTTCTTTAGTAATGGCGGGTCTAAGACTAGGAGCGAGAGAGGCTTAGGATCTGACCTATGGAGATCTGTGCCTAGGCCCCTAACTGGGTGACCCCTCTAGGGAGGGGTGGGGTGAGGTGAGAGGAGACAGAGAGCAACCGAATCAAGAGACACGGCAAGGCAGTGGGTAGGGTGTCTACATTTTCCGGATTGAAATTCCCCGAATGACAACTGCTACAACCGGCTCTACCCCCACCGCAGGCTTGCACATCCCACTGGGGGGCTCAGAATTCGGAGACCGCCCCATTCCGGGGATAAACTGTTCCAAAGAGCATCTTTTTCCCCTGCCTTACAATGCCGAGGCTCTCGCCGACACTTGCAACCAAGCAGATGAAAGGCGGAGTTAAATGAGAATGGAGGTGAACTGGAATGTTAAATACCTCGAGGGAGGTCAGAAAGGTCGGCTGCGGGAATCGAAACCACGACCTCCCGAATGCTGGTCACAGACGCTGTCCGTGGGTCATCTCGCTCGTTTTCGTAATGGTAAATCGTAAAAAATAGACAAACCTTACTACACAAACAATTTAGAGTTTTAACATACGAGTTTACATTTTAACCTAAATTTTTAATGTAAACACATTTTATGTCATATTTGTTTGTAGCGTTAACCCTTTTTAAGTCATTACTTGTTATTGGTTTGAATTTGCAAATATTTATACAGTTTTCGTGTCTTAAGTCGCTATTCGTTGCAAGCGGTATGGAATTTGAAAGCCCATCACAAAGTGGTTTTTATAAACGTGACTATCGCTTTAACCCGCAGTGTTCTTTTAGCTACAGCGAAATGTGTAAACCTGTAATGAACGGTTATCACGATTAACAAGAAGTAAATAAAAGAAAAAACTTTGTAAGAATAGATTGTATAAGAGCGAGGAGAGAATGTTATTTAAATTCAAGACATTAGATTTTTACCTTCCCTACTACGTATAGTAAGTAAAAATTGAGTTGTATTTATGGACGCTCTTTAACTGCTTTGGTCCTTAGCATCCCATTCTATGTTGGGCGTAAAAGACCGTTAATTTTGCTCAGAGGCCTGTTTATCAGGCTTGAGGTTTTTTTACGTGCCGTAAATCTACGACACGGGACCACCGGCTTTACTTCCCTTCCGAAGGAAGCCGCACTAAGGATTCTTACCCCCGAAAAAATCCATCGCCCTCCACCGGATTTGAACCCGCGACCTTGGGAACTTGAAGCTAGCATGGTAACCACTATATCACGGAGGACGACGTATAGTAAGTAGGGGAAGTATTGCATTCCACCCAAAAATTCGATACCGAGATTTCACCGGAAATATTTTGAGGCACCATGAATCCACCCCAGACTACACTTTACATGGAACATTTTTCGAAAAATTTTATTTTCTCTAAAATGGCTCTAAAATTTTGATTCAAATATCACATGTTTAAGACATTTTCATAACAAATGAAATGTATATATTGAATTTTCTGGAAATGATCCCAAAAGTCCTGTTCACTATCATTGGATTTTGCATAACTGGTAAACCGTAAGAGATAGATGAAAGTTTTGTTCACAAAAAATATAGAGCTCTTTAAAAACACACAATTTATGTCATATACATTTTATTTGTGGAATGAACTATTTCCGAGATATTCCTTGTTATTTGTTTCAATTTTTCAATACTTATACTCTTTCTCAAATGCGAATTCGTTATTCCTTTTTTGTCCTGGACATGGAAAGCGAATGAAACACTTCACATAGCAACCTGCTCTTAAAATATTTGACTATCGCTTAAACTTGCACCTACAAGAAAATTAGCAATAAAATTAACATCTCGATATCTTGATCAACATGAAGTAGATGGAGAATAAGCGTTTGTAAAAGTAGTTTGTACAAGAGAAAGTCATGTGAAACACATTAGATTTTTTCCCACTAAATTCGTATTTGCGTTTGGGAAGCTTATGAATCTGTTCTCCAAAGATACAAAGGTCTTACAAGGAAAGGGGCGGCGAAAATCGGATTTACCCAAGTAAAAGTAAAATCTGTGTTTAGCAGTGCTGTAATACACCTACCGACTTTCCTCATTTTCGCTTCAATCCCAGGCACATGCTGCAACATGAAGCCCCAGTAAAGGCCCGCTGGACTTCATTCCCTGTACGTAGTTTTCCGTTACTGTTCTACCTTAGAGGATTAATAAACCCAGGAGCTGCGAGTCGGAACACGCGGGATGTGATGTAATCTCTCTGGGGAGTCACACACAAACACTGCTTCTTTGGGTGGAAAATAGCTCCTACAACCATATACCCTATGAGCTAACACACCAAGTATACAGTGTGTTCCATTACATGTGGGACAATCCAAACTGGCATATAGCGGTATATTTAATGTTTCTTCTTTTGCATTTGCGTTGTAATGTTTATCCAGGCCCGTAATACGGTTGCTAGTTATACAGGATGTTCCTGTGACAAAGCTGTATTTTCTAAATGGAACACTCCATATTTTATCAAAATTCGTTGCATTCTTACATCTGTTTCAAATGTGATACCAGAATTAACTCGTGTGATTAATAATTTTATAAAGGGTGTCGCGGTATCGTTCGTGTTATCTTATTTGCTGAGCGCCTGTTATTGTTTTACTATTTTGAATTTTGAGTTCTTTGTCCTAGCTATTATCACCCAGTCGAGCAAATCTCTTAAACAGGGTGTGTAAACGGAAAGGAGTTGTTACTAAAAGATAACACTGATAAAAGAATTTGGTTTTACACTTTTGTTGCCGTCACACTTCATTAATTTCACAGATTTACCTTTGATACACGCCTGACTGAAACTGTTATATTTTCGAATGTAACTATAATCACTTATTTGCCATACATTATTAATTCGAGTATTTCACATTTTTGTAACTAACTTTACGACGCGAGAGATTCCGTAGAATTGCGTAACGTGTACTTCGTGAATGATTCTGTTAAACTGCGCGACGTGTAACCCGTGAATGATTCTGTTGAACTGTGCGACGTGTAACGCGTGAATGATTCTCTTAAACTGGGCGATACTTGTCTCTGGCTTTAGCTTTTTATACTCCCTCACCCCGATATGCCTAAACATTATAACAGAGCTGCTATTGGTTAATAAAGCGCGCCAACATTAGCGTCTATTTTTATATGCAATCAAAATTACGAACACACATGCTCTAGGGAAAATATTCCCTCTATTTCTACAGAAAAGCACGCTACTCTGACGTCATTTGTTTGTCTCTTCTAATTGATAAACAACTCACCCCCTCGCTACATTGTTACCAGCTCCTATTATCAGTTTCAGTGAGGCCGTGTAAACTTATTTCCTAAATGCTTATAATTAAGAAACATCCCAAATCATTGTCATACAATAATGTTAATTTATTCTACAATCACTCTGGCATTCCAGTGTTGTAATATAAAATACTGCCTCAAGGGCAGGCAGGCAGACAGGAGAGAGAGAGAGAGAGAGAGAGAGAGAGGGATGGATGGATGGATGGATTGATTCCAAAAAAATAACTCCCATATATTGAATCAATGCATAACGCAAGAGAACGGGTTGCAATTTTGTAAGGAAATAAGGAAGTCGATACCAGGCAGATTGCATGTTCAGGATAAGCAATTAGATAGAAGGTAGAATAGCTGGGGCAATTAGGTTCCGACGAACTCAAGTCAACAAGAAACCGATAAGCCCAAGGTTCAGGTAGCTGGAAGTCAAAAAATTAAGAAATAAAAGATTTGTGAAGGTGCACGTAGGCCAGTTCTGAAGAATTAGAAAGGAAACGAATTCTAACACTTCTAGCAACAATTAGTAATCCCAGGAATAACAGCTATGTTTCAGATGCGTAGATTTGGCAACGTATAACTCGTGAACTTTGGTGGGGTATTTAAGGTAGGTGGGACTTAAGTTAATAAAAGAGCGTGTATTGCTAAAATTAGCGTCTTTTGGGTTTCGTCTTTCGTACAACCTTTAGACCTTACAGTCTTTTATGGTGATCGGCAGTTCGTAGCGCAAAAAGACCGCGCTGCGTCATTACTTAGCGGTAACCGAAGGGATAATTATCGGTAAGCACATTATCGACTCACGGCAACTTACGTTTCTAGTTTTTATCGCGAAATATTTATTTCAAACCGTAAATTGATACTTCAGAAGCAAGCAGGTAAAATAATGCAATTGCAATAAATACTGGCGCTACGATTCAGAATCAGTTTAATTCTTTATCTTCCAACGGTCGGCGACTCGCTTCAATAGTTCAGATATTAGCATACATTTAAGTCCTCAGTCAATTTAACTGGTGTTGTCTATTCTCGCCCCACCCACGCATACCCTGAGAGAAAGATCCCATAGCCCACCACTGTAGCAGCCGGTAGCAGATATCGGAGACAACAAAAGTGCCGCAGAGGAGTACGTCGTCAAATTTGGTGCACATCGTGTTGGCGAACGTCGTCAAATGATACAAGCCTGATTGTATCGTTTGAGCCAGGATGCAGAATGCAACGAATTTATGTAATAATTTAGGAGTGTTGCATTTAAGAAAAATCTGATTTGTTACACTCACATGACTTTCTCTACTCTTGTACAAACTATTTTTACAAACGCTTATTCTCCATATGCTTCATGTTAATCGAGATGTTAATCTTATTGCTAATTTTCTTGTAGATGCAAGGGGAATTGCTAGGCTTTAAGCGATAGTCAAATATTTTAAGAGCTGGTTGCTATGTGGAGTATTCCATTCTCTTTGGATTACCAGGACAAAAAAATAAATAACGAATTCCCATTTGAGAAAAAGTATTGGCAAATTTAAGGGAATAACAAGCAATATCTCGAAAATGGTTCACTAAACAAAAAAATGTATATGACATAAATTGTGTGTTTTAACGCGATCTACATTTTTTGTGTAGTAAAATTTTGTCTATCTCTTATGGTTTACCAGTTATGCAAAAGTCGTTCACATTGGAGAATACTTTTGGAGACATTCCCAGAAAATTCGAGATATACATTTCTTTTGTCATGAAAATATCTTAAACATATGATATTTTAATCAAAATCGTTAGAGCCATTTTTGAGAAAATTAAAATTTTCGAAACGTTTTCCATGTAAAGGGTAATCTGGGGTGGGGGGATTTTCTTGAAAACCTTCGTGTCGCATCTCTGGAAGATACTGAACCTAAATACCAAGTTTGGTGTTTATCCGACTGTTCGTTTCTGAGTTATGCTGTTCACAGACACACACACGGACATGTTTCCAAAAATGCTTTTTTGGATTCAGGGGGTCTCAAAACATGTATTTCCGGTGAAATCTCGGTATCGAATTTTTGGGTGGAATACAATACTTCCCCTACTTACTATACGTAGTAGAGAAAGTAAAAATATAGCTATGTTAATACGAATTCCAGGAGCACCCTGTATAATTACCAACCATTCCATATTATGGAACACAACCTAAATACAAAACAAGTTTTAAATATACTACTTTGTGCTAGAGGCAGTTTATTTACAAATTCTTCAATGTCAAAACCGTGCAGTACGTGTGTAACATCTGTCACCGAGATCAATGTGGATCTCAGTGCTCATGCATAAAACCATGCAATTGCACTAGTATCCTGTAAAGCCGCACTTCTGAGCAAGCAGGAAGCAAAAGCGTTCGTGAAGTAATTTCTTTCTTGTTTTTTTTTCTTTACATATTAACTATAGAAATGGTGCAAGGTAGCAAAAATTCATTAATTTTGTTTTTATTTTAAAAACAAGATATTAGTATTTTCTGTAAATGCACAGAAAAAAATTAATGGATAAATTATGTAAGGCAGCAATAAAACAAACAGTATGGGATTGTTCCATAATCTGTGGGATAATCTCATAAAGTTATAAGGATTCTGAGTTATTTATATTTTGGCTAATGCAATTAATTTATTCCCTTAATGTATTGCTTGTTTGAAATTTGATTTCATTTATTGCTTTCCCTATCACGTATAGCAAGTCCGGGAAGTATTGCATTCCACCCAAAAATTTGATACCGAGACTTCACCGAAAATACATGTTTTGAGGTGACCTGAATTCAAATAAAACATTTTTTAAACATGTCCTTATGTGTGTGTGTGTGTGTGTATCTGTGAATGAACAGCACAGCTCAAAAACGAAAAGTCGGATGAATATCAAACTTGGTATAAGAGTTTAGTGATTCCCGAGGATGCGCCACGAAGGTTTTCAAGAAAATTCTCCCACTCTAGACTACCCTTTACATGGTAAATTTTTCGAAAACTGTTGTTTTATCAAAAATGGCTGTAAGGATTTTAATTAAAATATTTTAAGATATTTTGTGAAAATTGAAATGTATATTTAGAATTTTCTGGGAATGTCCCCAAAAGTCCTCTTTATTCTTAATGACTTTCACATAACTGGTAAACCGTAAGAGATAGTCAAAGTTTTATTATACAAAAGTGTAGATCTTGTTAAAACACACAATTTATTCCCTATACATTTTTGTCATGTGAACCATTTCCGAGATATTCCTTGATATTTGTTTGAATTTTCCAATAGGTATACTTTTCCTTAGATGAGAATTCGTTATTCGTTTTTTTATGTCCTGGACGTGAAAAGAGAACGGAATGCTCCACATTAGCAACCAGCTCTTAAAACATTTGACTATCGCTTAAAGCCTACCACATTGTCCTTGCACCTCAAGAAAATTAGCAATAAGATTAACATCTTGATATTTCTATTAACATGAAGTAGATGGAGAATCAGAATCTGTAAAAATAGTTTGTATAAGAGTCATGGGAGTGCAACACATAATTTTTTGTCAACTTTCTACATCTCTTACTTGTGATTTATAGGTTTGGCATTACAGGTTTGTAGTCCTCCATCCAGCGCTTTGCAGTACTATTTTTATACATTATCCTGCACTTGCATAAGGTGGAGAAAATATTACGTACAATCGGTGCAAAGTTCTATGTATATCTACATTTATCAAGGAACGCAAATTTTAAGATTTTATACATCAAAGAAAGACACACATGAACAAAAAAATGTATTAATTCTCCAAATTATATTTTGAACTCAACCATTAACATAAACAGCTTTGTGTAGTCCTCGTTAGTTTTTTAAGTGTACTAAAAACAATATTCTGTATGTTGAAAATCGAATTATTCAAATTTACCAAACTGATTTACAAGCATTTGTAAGTAAAGAAGGAAATTTCGAAAACTAAATTACACTTTTAAAAAAGTTAATGCTAGGTAGAAACAATTATCATGTATAAACTACGTAATATATTAATAACTCCATAAGAATTTCATAACTCTTATAATCTGAAGCTCATCTCAAAATTACAAGCATTTAAATTAAAAATTGTGTTACAATGATAATTTTGAAAGGTGAAAAACGTGAAAATAAAAGTGCTGAGAAAATTATCCATTGAAGTTTAAAAGTGTGATTTTCCATATTGGCGTGTGGTCATATAATTACTGTTTGAATATTTTAAAATGGCCAATATTTGGAGGCATGAAGGTATAATAATAATAATAATAATAATAATAATAATAATAATAATAATAATAATGACAAAAATGTTTTAAGTTTTCGTCCATTTTCCCAAATTTCAACAATGCATTGTCTTATCCTCCAATTGTATAAATGTGCCGTTGAAGTTATTAAGCAAATTAATCATACAAATACGCTAGAGATATAACAGTTTATTTAACATAGAACTTCCAGCATCTAGGATTATCCTAGAACTCCTAGTACTCAAATAACAGACATGAATACGCTGTAGAAGCTGGGATTCCACAATTGTGAAAAGCTAAAGGGGACAGGCGTGGAGAGAAAGCGTAACAAACGCGACTTATGTGATACCTCTCGCCTGCCTCAGATAACCACGTGTATAAATAAGCTGGTGTCTGTCCTATTGAGCTGTCTGCGGTGAGGAAAATGTTAATTTAACGGTAACCATGTGGAAAGGGTACGGATACTATACTGTTAAAAACCAATGCTTTTGAAAATAGCTGAACTTTTGAGTTTAGGGACAAATTCGAATTCTTATTCCTATAACGCGTATGAAAAATTGCATCATGTTAGTCTTTTGAGTACTTACTTTAGTTAAAAACTTAAAATACATTGTGGGCGATTTAAGGTAAGACCAAGGATCGCGCGTATGCCGAGTACCGAGGTCACTGCAGTACAGCGAGCTACGCATGTAACCGGTCTGTGGCCTTTCCTTAAAACGCCCGCACTGTATTATGACTTTTCGTGGCACCTTAATTCAAATACAGAATTGAGTCAAATGTTATTGGAATATAAATAGAGCAAGGTTGCTCCACGATAACGCGTGATGCTCGCTTTTGTGTGGGCCCGGGTTCAATTCTCGTAAACGCCCAATCTCACTTTTGGTTTTTCGGAGATTTTCCTGGTTGGTGAACACTGGGGTGGTTTCTCATCCACCAGAATTTCCTTTTCATCATTTTCCTTTCATTCCGTTTCCTTCTCGTGTTTCAGGTCTGCTTTAGATTTAATGGTGTATGACGGTGTCGAGCAGATGGCAAGGAGGCTTGTTCAAAGGAAAGAGGGCTACTTGTTTGAACACGTCGTTCATTGCCCTTTTTGTGTAGCTGCAGTAGTGGGACGGGTCTACGGGCCAAGAACTGTTAGGGACTTCCGCTTCTCTTTGTAGCCTGCGTGTGACCTGTAGCCAATTATGGTTCCTTTACTTCATCCCTGCCTCCTAGGGAATAGCCACAATAGATCTCCATAGGTACGCGAGGTGTCTCCCTCCCTATAGGAGTGTAACAAGTGGGGCAAGGGTAGCTGTTGAATTAGGTTTCTGCCGTAGATTTTAGCTTGATTTAAAGGTGAAATGAGTTTCTTTATTAACTTTCTCTGAAAGAGCGACAGTATCACTGATATTTCCCCTTCAGCGTAGAAAATTCTTCCAGCTCTTTCCTATTTGAATGGCAGCCGTTTGAAACGCCGTTTATGAGCCACCCGGTATATTCGACCATCATTACTGTATCATTACATTTTTCCTCGAGTTTAGCCAAAAACTCTCTCTGCCACGTACGTATTAGATACACAAGGTATTGCATTCCAACCAAAAATTCTATACCGAGATTTCACCTGAAATACATGTTTTGAGGCCCCTGATCCAAATAAAGCATTCTTGGAAACATGTCCGTGTGTGTATGTGAACAACATATCTCAAAAACGAAAAGTCGGATAAGTACCAAAGCCATAAAGAATTTCAAGAAAATTTCCCCCAATCCCAAACTACTCTTTATTAGGATATTTTGATTAAAACACCATCTATGAAAGATACTTACATTATAAATAAAATATATATCTTGAATTTTCTGGGAATAGCCTTTGCAGTCCTCTTTATTCGAAAGGATTTTTTGTATAATCTTGTATAAATGTCAAACGTTAAGCGATAGACGTAAACGTACCAGACAAAGACTGTAGATCTCTTTAAAGCACACAAATTATTTCAAATATTTTTTAAGACGTAAGTCATTTCTGAGATAACGGTTATTAATGCTTACAATGGTGCATTTCTTTGTCACTCTTTAAAGTTCTTTCAACATTGTTGTTTCTCGCAATTGCATGGAAACAGAATGGAATTTTATGGTCAGCATATAGCGTCCAGTTCTTAAACATTCGACTATCACTGTAATGTAGCTATTACTTTAAAGGTGTATTTTTATTAAACCCTAGTGTATATAAAAATAAGCTGTAGTAAGAATAGTTTTACTAATAAATGATAAAAGAGTAGAGAATATCATGAGAATGCATCGCATCAGATTTGGTTTTTTTTGTTTTGTTTGTTTGTTTTTTTTATAAACCGTAATTTATGCCGAGTTAGTTGCAGCAAGATTGCAAAAAAGCAAGGCCTAGCAAACACCCTAAACAGTTGTACTATATCGATGTGGACATTACTAATATGGTACGTTGCATTGCACTCGTAATCGTGCCTCGTCCTCACATTACCAAAATGAGGCTGTCTAAAACCAGGAAGTGTTCGAACCTTGGATATGGAGTGACGAAAAGACCGCTGGAAGGTAACAGTACCGCCCCTCCCCAAGCATTTGTTGAAAATAGTCCAAATCTTATATACTGGGTTTACATAACAAAGGTTTACTACAAGACAATATATATGATCATATGCAGCATGAACATAGAGAATTTCCAAATTCACATATTTTCGGATACCATTGTGTTATTATATGAGCTATTATTATTGCAGAAGGGAGGATAAGGTAAATCTTAACATAAATGCATAACATATTCGACCCATTTAGCTGTATCACATTAGCTCTTTACCTCACGCATGCCTGGTCAATAAACAAAACAACACAGCTGTAAAATAATTCCCGTGATGTCACTTACAAGTTAGATAATAAATAGATAAATTTTTAGCACAGTAATAACTAACAAACTCTGAACATATTAGCAATTTCGGTAACTCCTAACAACCTAACAATTCTCGATAAAGCTTAGCAAAATAACAAGACTTAAAAGCAATTAAATATTGGCTAAAACGACCAAAGGAACTGGCAAACTACATATAAAGATATTCAAATGACCCGACCCCAAAGACAATGATACAAAGTTATCACATTTATATGACGTGTATGGCTCGCAAAATAACTACATTTGATAGCCAAAACGTAAGATTATGGAAAAATATCAACGGACGAACCCATATAAATTGAAGTCGTATATTTTTTTGTAGTTGGAAGATGCTTCATATTTATCTGCACCACGTATGGCAGCCAATTTGTCGCGGTCACTTCGTGTTATCTATTGCTGGGCGCCTGTTATTGTATTAATAGTTTGAATTTTGGGTTATTTGTCCTCCGGCTAGCTATTATTTCTCGGTCGAGCACATCTCTTGAACAGGGTGTGTAAACGGAAAGAATTTTGTTACTCAAAGATAACACTGATAAAAGAATTTGTTTTTACACTTTTATTGTCGTCACACTTGTTTAATTTCACATATTGACTCTTGATACACGCCCGACTGAAACTGTTATATTTTCTGTTACTATAATAACTTATTTACTGCACATTATTAATTCGCGTACTTCAACTTTTTTGTAACTAACTTTACGACGCGAGAGATTTTGTAGAACTGTGCGACGTGAGTAGTAATAGTCCCGGATGAGCCAATTGATTTAACGATAATCCTGCCGCTAGGGGCGCTAGTGTCGCTAGTGTCGCTGCGTGCGACGGCGGCGGCGGTAAGTTTGAAAAGCGCCCTGAGCGGTAGGATTATCGTTAAATCGGTTGGCTCATCCGGGACGAGTTGAAAGAATTGAGGAAGTGACGTGGAGTGTTTTGATTGGTTCGTTAATTTGGGGTGGGAGATGGAGGAAGGGAGATGGAGGAGTATGGAGGTCGCGTGATGGAGAGGAGCTGGGTGGCGAGGTGTTGTCTGTGCGGAGGTCGGTACTGAAAGAGGGGTAAAGATGGGGGGCGAGGGATAAAAAGTGTAACAGAAAGTGACGTGTGAAGTTGTGATTGGTGGGAATAAGAAGTGATTTTATTGGTGGAAAGGAGCAAATGAGAGTTGTTGATTGGTAAGAATAAGAGGGATTATGATTGGTGGAAAGAAAAAGGTGTGGGAGTGGGGTATGTTGGAGGTGATGGGAAAGGTGAGTTTTGCTAGCAGCAAGATTTGCAAAAGCCTGTCTTGAACTGATCAGCAATTTTTGAACGTCGGATGGTAGTTTTCTTGAGTGGATAGAGAGATGGGGGCGATATGAGATGCGGTGGCGAAAATGGGAACTAGACAAGGTTGTTGAGACAAGAGGTTTAAGGACGAGGAAATTTGGAGGTTAGTGGTGAACACGGCGGTCGCAAGAGGTGGGGGTAAGGAGACGCAGTGGTGAGAATGGGAACTAAAAGAAGATGGGGGTAGCAAGAGTTTTAGAAGAGTAGATTTTGAGGTTAAAATAGTGGGAACTAAAAATGGCGGAGGGTCTGCGACAAGGAGATGCGGTGAGAACTAAACAAGATGGCGGTCGCAAGAGGAGGGTAAGGAGATTTGAGGTTACAGTACGAAAACACGAAAGGATATATTCCTACGCCAAGCAGGTCCGAAAAATAATTATGCGTGTGGTACTTACCTGTTACCGGTGTGGATGCGTCACCAAAAGCGCGGCACGCGAGGCGGAAAAATAAAAGCAAACTGTTTTTGAAAATGCTTAACCAGCTTTAAGATCAACCAACATCACTACGCACTGATATACCTAGGTTTTTAAAGCGGTACAGACACCCTTTGCAGAGGCGTAATTTAACTATACCAAAAACCTGGTACTGGACCATCGTGATGGTCGCTAGCGTACGTAGGAGCAGGGTTCTCAAGCCGGTCGAAAGCGGTCAAAAACGTGTACGACGTAGGTGTTCGCAGTAGCTGCTGTCGAGTCAACCGTCGAGGTGTGAATAAACGAGATCTGTTCTCGCCGGCAATTTGGTTCGGAGATGTGAGCAGCGGCGAGGTGTTGTCTGTGCGGAGGTCGGGACTGAAAGAGGGAAAAGATGGGGAGCGAGGGATAAAAAGTGTAACAGAAAGTGACGTGTGAAGTTGTGATTGGTGGGAATAAGAAGTGATTTTATTGGTGGAAAGGAGCAAATGAAAGTTGCTGATTGGTAAGAATAAGAGAGGTTATGATTGGTGGAAAGAAAAAGGAATGGGGTATGTTGGAGGTGATGGGAAAGGTAAGTTTTGCTAGCAACAAGATTTGCAAAAGCCTGTCGTGAACTGATCAGCAATTTTTGAACGTTGGATGGTAGTTTTCTTGAGTGGATAGAGAGATGGGGCGATATGAGATGCGGTGGCGAAAATGGGAACTAAACAAGGTGGTTGAGACAAGAGGTTTAAGGACGAGGAAATTTGGAGGTTAGTGGTGAACATGGCGGTCGCAAGAGGTGGGGGAAAGGAGATGCGGTGGTGAGAATGGGAACTAAAAGAAGATGGCGGTAGCAAGAGGTTAGAAGAGTAGATTTTGAGGTTAAAATAGCGGGAACTAAAAATGGCGGAGGGTTTGCGACAAGGAGATGCGGTGAGAACTAAACAAGATGGCGGACGCAAGAGGAGGGTAAGGAGGTTTGAGGTTACAGTACCAAAACACGAAAGGATATATTCCTACGCCAAGCAGGTCCGAAAAATAATTATGCGTGTGTTACTTACCTGTTACCGGTGTGGATGCGTCACCAAAAGCGCGGCACGCGAGGCGGAAAAATAAAAGCAAACTGTTTTTGAAAATGCTTAACCAGCTTTAAGATCAACCAACATCACTACGCACTGATATACCTAGGTTTTTAAAGCGGTACAGACACCCTTTGCAGAGGCGTAATTTAACTATACCAAAACCTGGTACTGGACCATCGTGATGGTCGCTAGCGTACGTAGGAGCAGGGTTCTCAAGCCGGTCGAAAGCGGTCAAAAACGTGTACGACGTAGGTGTTGGCAGTAGCTGCTGCCGAGGCAACCGTCGAGGTGCGAATGAACGAGATCTGTTCTTGCAGGCAATCTGGTTGAGAGATGAGAGGCGCGGTGGTAAAAATGTGAACTAAATAAGATGGCGGAGGCACGAAGTTGAGGTTAAGGAGCGGCGAGGTGTTGACTGTGCGGCGGTTGGGGTCTGAAAGAGGGGGAAAGATGGCGAACGAGGGATAAAAAGTATAACAGAAAGTGACGTGTGAAGTTGTGATTGGTGGGAATAAGAAGTGATGTTATTGGTGGAAAGGAACAAATGAAAGTTGCTGATTGGCGAGAATAAGAGAGATTATGATTGGTGGAAAGAAAAAAAGGTGTGGGAGTGGGGTATGTTGGAGGTGATGGAAAAGGCAAGTTTTGCTACCAACAACATTTGCAAAAGCCTATCCAGAACTCATCAGCAATTTTAAATAACTAGTGTTTCGGGGGTTTTCTCTGGTTGGTAGACGAATGCAAGCTGTTTCTACCATACTTATATTATTCGTCTTTTTCCTTTTTTTTTTTTAAAATGACTAGTTTTTTTTTTTTTTTTTTTTTGGGGGAGTTTTCTGCGGATGGTAAACAAATGCAAGCTGTTTCTGCTTTTTCATAGGTTTTCCCTGGTTGGTAGGCGTTTTCTGTACTGGTTGACGAAGGCGTTTCTAATTTTGGAGGTTTTCTCAGGTTTTTAGCGGTTGTCCCTGCCCGGTAGGCAAATGATGAAGTTTTACCTTGTCGGCGCACGGATACTAGGCACGTACTGGCGCGCACACACACACACACACACACAGAGAGACAGACAGACACACAGACAGGCACACACACACGGACATGTTTCCAAAAATGCTTTTTTTTTTTTTTTTTTTTTTTTTTGACTCAGGAGGTCTCAAAACGTGTATTTCCGGTGAAATCTCGGTATCGAATTTTTGGGCGGAATGCAATACTTCCCCTACTTACTATACGTAGTAGAGAAAGTAAAAAAGTATTGAAAAATTTAAGGAAATAACAAGCAATATCTCAAAAGTGTACTATCTTGTTTTCAAGGGTGTTCCAGATCGGTAAGCGTTAGAATACTCTTAGAGCTTTTTTCAGGTTTTTTAGCGGTTGTCCCTGGCCGGTAGGCAATTGATAAAGTTTTTCTATAACGACGTCGTTTTGGCTTGTGGCGCACGGTTCCTAGGCACGTACTCGCGCGCGCGCGCGCACACACACACACACACACACACACACTAAAATAGTAGCGTATAAAAAAAACTGATTTGTTACACTCACATAACTTTCTCTACTCTTGTACAATCTAATTGGTAGCTTTTAAGCGATAGTCAAATATTTTAACGCTGGTTGCTATGTGGCGAATTCCATTCTGTTTGCATGTTCAGGACATAAAAAAAATGAATAAACGAATTTGAGAAAAAGTATAAGTATTGGAAAATTTAAGGAAATAACAAGCAATATCTCGAAAACGGTTCACTCAACAAAAGAAACGTATATGACATAAGTTGTGTATTTTAACGCGATCTACATTTTTTGTGTAGTAAAATTTTGTCTATCTCTTATGGTTTACCAGTTATGCAAAAAAGTCGTTGACAATGAAGAATATTTTTGGAGACATTCCCAGAAAATTCGAGATATACATTTTATTTGACATGACAATATCTTAAACATATGATGTTTTAATCAAAATCGTTAGAGCCGTTTTTGAGAAAATTAAAATTTTCGAAAAATGTTCCATGTAAAGGGTAGTCTGGGGTGGGGGTATTTTCTTGAAAACCTTCGTGTCGCATCTCTGGAAGATACTGAACCTAAATACCAAGTTTGGTGTTTATCCGACTGTTCGTTTTTGAGTTATGCTGTTCACAGACACACAGACACACAGACAGACACACACACGGACATGTTTCCAAAAATGCTTTTTTTTTTTTGGATTCAGAGATTCTCAAAACATGTATTTCCAGTGAAATCTCGGTAACGAATTTTTGGGTGGAATGCAATACTTCCCCTACTTACTATACCTAGTAGAGAAAGTAAAAATGAATAACGCATTTGAGAAAAAGTATAAGTATTGGAAAATTTAAAGGAAATAACAAGCAATATCTCGAAAAACGGTTCACTCAACAAAATAAATGTATATGGCATAAGTTGTGTATTTTAACGCGATCTACATTTTTTGTGTAGCAAACTTTTGTCTATCTCTTACGGTTTATCAGTTATGAAAAAGTCGTTCACAATGAAGAATTCTTTTGGAGACATTCCCAGAAAATTCGAGATATACATTTCATTTCTCTCGACATTATCTTAAATATATGATATTTTCATCAAAATCGTTAGAGCCATTTTTTAATACAAAGAGAACGGGATTTCACAAGTGAAACAGTACTGTGATAACGATACCACTGAAACAAAAAAAAAAATCTGATGTGTAACACTCACATGACTTTCTCAACTCTTGTACAAAGTATTTTTACAAACGCTTATTCCCCATCTAGTTCATGTTAATCGAGATAAACATTTGCAAAATCTATTTTATTGCTAATTTTCTTGTATAAAAAAAAAAAATCTGATGTGTAACACTCACATGACGTTCTCTACTCTTGTACAAAGTATTTTTACAAACGCTTATGCTCCATCTAGTTCATGTTAATCGAGATAAACATTTGCAAACTCTATTTTATTGCTAATTTTCTTGTAGATGTAGGGGAAAATATATTTACAAGGGGAATATAGAAAAACAGTAGCCTTTAAGCACATACATATCTCTTAATAGCTGGTTGCTATGTGCAACACCATTCTTTTTGCCACAGATTAATACTGTTTGCATATCAAAGACAAAAAAAAAATGAATAACGAAGTCCCATTTGAGAAAATAAATATTGGAAAATTAACAAACAATATCTCGAAAACGGTTCACTCAACAACAAAAATGTATATTACATAAGATGTGTATTTTAACGCGATCTACATTTTTTGTGTAGTAAAATTTTGTCTATCTCTTACGGTTTTTCAGTTATGAAAAAGACGTTCACAATGAAGAATACTTTTGGAGACATTCCCAGAAAATTCGAGATATACATTTCATTTCTCACGACATTATATTAAACATACGATATTTTTCATCAAAATCGTTAGAGCCATTTTTTTTAATACAAAGAGAACGGGATTTCACAAGTGAAACAGTACTGTGATAACGATACCAACAAAACTAATTATTATTCACCCACTGAAACACATAAAAAAAATCTGATGTGTAACACTCACATGACTTTTCTCATCTCTTGTACAAAGTATTTTTACAAACGCTTATTCCCCATCTAGTTCATGTTAATCGAGATAAACATTTGCAAACTCTGTTTTATTGCTAATTTTGTTGTAGATGTAGGGAAAATATATTTACAAGGGGAATATAGAAAAACAGTAGCCTTTAAGCACATACATATCTCTTAATAGCTGGTTGCTATGTGCAGTACCATTCTTTTTGCCACAGATTAATACTCTTTGCATATCAAAGACAAAAAAAAAATGAATAACGAATTCCCATTTGAGAAAATAACTATTGGAAAATTTAAGTAAATAACAAGCAATATCTCGAAAACGGTTCACTCAACAATAAAGATGTATATGACATAAGTTGTGTATTTTAACGCGATCTACATACTTTCGTACTCACCTATAAGATATAGAGGGTAGAGGTCGTACGAACGTAGCACTTTGAGAATCTATATTCAACAGTTGGTGTTACTCCTTAGAAAGGAAGTATGTGCTGATTTTTATTTAATTCTTTACATTTTACATAACACGTATGCACTGGCACAACACAAAAGCACTACACACAATACTCAGTTTTAATATTTGCACTAATAACATCAGGAATAACTGAAGTCTGCAAACAGTCATTTCCCATGTGCAGCCTTACGTACAGAAAACGTGTGTGGCTGATCTATGTGTAAAAAGAGCCTGAGAGCGGATGTACGTCAGCGGTAAAATCTTTTAAATGCATTTTTATTGGCGATGGTAGAAATCGTGCAGTGGTGGATCGTGAAAATTCATATAAATGGATGTATCACCTCATAATAAGCCTCTATATACCAAGAATATTGAGTTTTTAAAAAGTCAGCAACTGTACCTGTGTTTCTATACGTGAACGTCAGATGGCAGCTTCGATACGTGTCCACGGAGACCTTAGTGCTAGGCAACTGTACCTCTGTTTCTATACGTGAACGGCAGATTGCAGCTTCGATACGTGTCCACGGAGACCTTAGTGCTAGGCAACTGTACCTCTGTTTCTATACGTGAACGGCAGATTGCAGCTTCGATACGTGTCCACGGAGACCTTAGTGCTAGGCAACTGCACCTCTGTTTCTATACGTGAACGGCAGATTGCAGCTTCGATACGTGTCCACGGAGACCTTAGCGCTAGGCAACTGCACCTCTGTTTCTATACGTGAACGGCAGATTGCAGCTTCGATACGTGTCCACGGAGACCTTAGTGCTAGGCAACTGTACCTCTGTTTCTATACGTGAACGGCAGATTGCAGCTTCGATACGTGTCCACGGAGACCTTAGTGCTAGGCAACTGTACCTCTGTTTCTATACGTGAACGGCAGATTGCAGCTTCGATACGTGTCCACGGAGACCTTAGTGCTAGGCAACTGCACCTCTGTTTCTATACGTGAACGGCAGATTGCAGCTTCGATACGTATCCACGGAGACCTTAGTGCTAGGCAACTGCACCTCTGTTTCTATACGTGAACGGCAGATTGCAGCTTCAATACGTGTCCACGGAGACCTTAGTGCTAGGCAACTGTACCTCTGTTTCTATACGTGAACGGGAGATTGCAGCTTCGATACGTGTCCACGGAGACCTTAGTGCTAGGCAACTGCACCTCTGTTTCTATACGTGAACGTCAGATTGCAGCTTCGATACGTGTCCACGGAGACCTTAGTGCTAGGCAACTGCACCTCTGTTTCTATACGTGAACGGCAGATTGCAGCTTCGATACGTATCCACGGGGACCTTAGTGCTAGGGAACTGCACCTCTGTTTGTATACGTGAACGGCAGATTGCAGCTTCAATACGTGTACACGGAGACCTTAGTGCTAGGCAGCTGTACCTCTGTTTCTATACGTGAACGGCAGATTGCAGCTTCGATACGTGTCCACGGAGATCTTAGTGCTAGGCAGCTATACCTGTTTCTATACGTCAACGGCAGATTGCAGCTTCGATACGTGTTCACGGAGACCTTAGTGCTAGGCAACTGTACCTGTGTTTCTATACGTGTCCACGGAGACCTTAGTGCTAGACAACTGTACCTCTGTTTCTATACGTGAACGGCAGATTGCAGCTTCAATACGTGTCCACGGAGACCTTAGTGCTAGTGCTAGGCAACTATACCTCTGTTTCTATACGTGAACGGCAGATTGCAGGTTCGATACGTGTCCACGGAGATCTTAGTGCTAGGCAACTATACCTGTTTCTATACGTGAACGGCAGATTGCAGCTTCGATACGTGTCCACGGAGACCTTAGTGCTAGGCAACTGTACCTGTGTTTCTATACGTGAACGTCAGATGGCAGCTTCGATACGTGTCCACGGAGACCTTAGTGTTAGGCAACTGTACCTCTGTTTCTATACGTGAACGGCAGATTGCAGCTTCGATACGTGTCCACGGAGACCTTTCGCTTCAGGTGACAAAATAACACTAGGCACTTGTGTGCCGTGGTGTAAGCCGCAATCACGGTATTGGTAGCGTGGATCTCCTTGGGGCTCTCCTCGGAGTTACCTCAACACCACGTACATGACCTGGTTCGTCACGGGTACGCAGGTCTGCACTACCACTTCCTCGGCGTTGAGCAGGCCCAGGAGGCGATCGTACCGGTACACCAGCTAGCACGTGGACATGTTATCGCGCTGTGGTGTTGCGTGTGCGAGGTATGGAAACTCAAGGACGCAAAACATGCACGACCGAGGGTTAAAAAGCAGAACAAGTAGTGACGTGGAGCGTTGTGATTGGTGTAAATAAGACGATCTCTGATAGGTGGACAAATTGAAATAACGTGATGTGATAGGCGAAAATAAAATCAAAGGTGATTGGATGAAAAATGACGAGAAGGAATTAGCGGTGAATTTGTGAACTAAGATGGCGAAGATTTTTTTTTTTTTTAAAAAAAGGATAATATAAGTACGGCAACTGTAACGGTTTACGGCAAACGCGCGCCGCGCAATGCGTCACGCCCGGGCAATAAAACAAAAATCATATTGAGCAAGATGCCCGGCGTGACGCATTGCGCGGCGCGCGTTTGCCGTAAACCGTTACAGTTGCCGTACTTATATTATCCTTTTTTTAAAAAAAAAAAAATCTTCGCCATCTTAGTTCACAAATTCACCGCTAATTCCTTCTCGTCATTTTTCATCCAATCACCTTTGATTTTATTTTCGCCTATCACATCACGTTATTTCAATTTGTCCACCTATCAGAGATCGTCTTATTTACACCAATCACAACGCTCCACGTCACTACTTGTTCTGCTTTTTAACCCTCGGTCGTGCATGTTTTGCGTCCTTGAGTTTCCATACCTCGCACACGCAACACCACAGCGCGATAACATGTCCACGTGCTAGCTGGTGTACCGGTACGATCGCCTCCTGGGCCTGCTCAACGCCGAGGAAGTGGTAGTGCAGACCTGCGTACCCGTGACGAACCAGGTCATGTACGTGGTGTTGAGGTAACTCCGAGGAGAGCCCCAAGGAGATCCACGCTACCAATACCGTGATTGCGGCTTACACCACGGCACACAAGTGCCTAGTGTTATTTTGTCACCTGAAGCGAAAGGTCTCCGTGGACACGTATCGAAGCTGCAATCTGCCGTTCACGTATAGAAACAGAGGTACAGTTGCCTAACACTAAGGTCTCCGTGGACACGTATCGAAGCTGCCATCTGACGTTCACGTATAGAAACACAGGTACAGTTGCCTAGCACTAAGGTCTCCGTGGACACGTATCGAAGCTGCAATCTGCCGTTCACGTATAGAAACAGGTATAGTTGCCTAGCACTAAGATCTCCGTGGACACGTATCGAACCTGCAATCTGCCGTTCACGTATAGAAACAGAGGTATAGTTGCCTAGCACTAGCACTAAGGTCTCCGTGGACACGTATTGAAGCTGCAATCTGCCGTTCACGTATAGAAACAGAGGTACAGTTGTCTAGCACTAAGGTCTCCGTGGACACGTATAGAAACACAGGTACAGTTGCCTAGCACTAAGGTCTCCGTGAACACGTATCGAAGCTGCAATCTGCCGTTGACGTATAGAAACAGGTATAGCTGCCTAGCACTAAGATCTCCGTGGACACGTATCGAAGCTGCAATCTGCCGTTCACGTATAGAAACAGAGGTACAGCTGCCTAGCACTAAGGTCTCCGTGTACACGTATTGAAGCTGCAATCTGCCGTTCACGTATACAAACAGAGGTGCAGTTCCCTAGCACTAAGGTCCCCGTGGATACGTATCGAAGCTGCAATCTGCCGTTCACGTATAGAAACAGAGGTGCAGTTGCCTAGCACTAAGGTCTCCGTGGACACGTATCGAAGCTGCAATCTGACGTTCACGTATAGAAACAGAGGTGCAGTTGCCTAGCACTAAGGTCTCCGTGGACACGTATCGAAGCTGCAATCTCCCGTTCACGTATAGAAACAGAGGTACAGTTGCCTAGCACTAAGGTCTCCGTGGACACGTATTGAAGCTGCAATCTGCCGTTCACGTATAGAAACAGAGGTGCAGTTGCCTAGCACTAAGGTCTCCGTGGATACGTATCGAAGCTGCAATCTGCCGTTCACGTATAGAAACAGAGGTGCAGTTGCCTAGCACTAAGGTCTCCGTGGACACGTATCGAAGCTGCAATCTGCCGTTCACGTATAGAAACAGAGGTACAGTTGCCTAGCACTAAGGTCTCCGTGGACACGTATCGAAGCTGCAATCTGCCGTTCACGTATAGAAACAGAGGTACAGTTGCCTAGCACTAAGGTCTCCGTGGACACGTATCGAAGCTGCAATCTGCCGTTCACGTATAGAAACAGAGGTGCAGTTGCCTAGCGCTAAGGTCTCCGTGGACACGTATCGAAGCTGCAATCTGCCGTTCACGTATAGAAACAGAGGTGCAGTTGCCTAGCACTAAGGTCTCCGTGGACACGTATCGAAGCTGCAATCTGCCGTTCACGTATAGAAACAGAGGTACAGTTGCCTAGCACTAAGGTCTCCGTGGACACGTATCGAAGCTGCAATCTGCCGTTCACGTATAGAAACAGAGGTACAGTTGCCTAGCACTAAGGTCTCCGTGGACACGTATCGAAGCTGCCATCTGACGTTCACGTATAGAAACACAGGTACAGTTGCTGACTTTTTAAAAACTCAATATTCTTGGTATATAGAGGCTTATTATGAGGTGATACATCCATTTATATGAATTTTCACGATCCACCACTGCACGATTTCTACCATCGCCAATAAAAATGCATTTAAAAGATTTTACCGCTGACGTACATCCGCTCTCAGGCTCTTTTTACACATAGATCAGCCACACACGTTTTCTGTACGTAAGGCTGCACATGGGAAATGACTGTTTGCAGACTTCAGTTATTCCTGATGTTATTAGTGCAAATATTAAAACTGAGTATTGTGTGTAGTGCTTTTGTGTTGTGCCAGTGCATACGTGTTATGTAAAATGTAAAGAATTAAATAAAAATCAGCACATACTTCCTTTCTAAGGAGTAACACCAACTGTTGAATATAGATTCTCAAAGTGCTACGTTCGTACGACCTCTACCCTCTATATCTTATAGGTGAGTACGAAAGTATGTAGATCGCGTTAAAATACACAACTTATGTCATATACATCTTTATTGTTGAGTGAACCGTTTTCGAGATATTGCTTGTTATTTACTTAAATTTTCCAATAGTTATTTTCTCAAATGGGAATTCGTTATTCATTTTTTTTTTGTCTTTGATATGCAAAGAGTATTAATCTGTGGCAAAAAGAATGGTACTGCACATAGCAACCAGCTATTAAGAGATATGTATGTGCTTAAAGGCTACTGTTTTTCTATATTCCCCTTGTAAATATATTTTCCCTACATCTACAACAAAATTAGCAATAAAACAGAGTTTGCAAATGTTTATCTCGATTAACATGAACTAGATGGGGAATAAGCGTTTGTAAAAATACTTTGTACAAGAGATGAGAAAAGTCATGTGAGTGTTACACATCAGATTTTTTTTATGTGTTTCAGTGGGTGAATAATAATTAGTTTTGTTGGTATCGTTATCACAGTACTGTTTCACTTGTGAAATCCCGTTCTCTTTGTATTAAAAAAAATGGCTCTAACGATTTTGATGAAAAATATCGTATGTTTAATATAATGTCGTGAGAAATGAAATGAATATCTCGAATTTTCTGGGAATGTCTCCAAAAGTATTCTTCATTGTGAACGTCTTTTTCATAACTGAAAAACCGTAAGAGATAGACAAAATTTTACTACACAAAAAATGTAGATCGCGTTAAAATACACATCTTATGTAATATACATTTTTGTTGTTGAGTGAACCGTTTTCGAGATATTGTTTGTTAATTTTCCAATATTTATTTTCTCAAATGGGACTTCGTTATTCATTTTTTTTTGTCTTTGATATGCAAACAGTATTAATCTGTGGCAAAAAGAATGGTGTTGCACATAGCAACCAGCTATTAAGAGATATGTATGTGCTTAAAGGCTACTGTTTTTCTATATTCCCCTTGTAAATATATTTTCCCCTACATCTACAAGAAAATTAGCAATAAAATAGAGTTTGCAAATGTTTATCTCGATTAACATGAACTAGATGGAGCATAAGCGTTTGTAAAAATACTTTGTACAAGAGTAGAGAACGTCATGTGAGTGTTACACATCAGATTTTTTTTTTTATACAAGAAAATTAGCAATAAAATAGATTTTGCAAATGTTTATCTCGATTAACATGAACTAGATGGGGAATAAGCGTTTGTAAAAATACTTTGTACAAGAGTTGAGAAAGTCATGTGAGTGTTACACATCAGATTTTTTTTTTTGTTTCAGTGGTATCGTTATCACAGTACTGTTTCACTTGTGAAATCCCGTTCTCTTTGTATTAAAAAATGGCTCTAACGATTTTGATGAAAATATCATATATTTAAGATAATGTCGAGAGAAATGAAATGTATATCTCGAATTTTCTGGGAATGTCTCCAAAAGAATTCTTCATTGTGAACGACTTTTTCATAACTGATAAACCGTAAGAGATAGACAAAAGTTTGCTACACAAAAAATGTAGATCGCGTTAAAATACACAACTTATGCCATATACATTTATTTTGTTGAGTGAACCGTTTTTCGAGATATTGCTTGTTATTTCCTTTAAATTTTCCAATACTTATACTTTTTCTCAAATGCGTTATTCATTTTTACTTTCTCTACTACGTATAGTAAGTAGGGGAAGTATTGCATTCCACCCAAAAATTCGTTACCGAGATTTCACTGGAAATACATGTTTTGAGAATCTCTGAATCCAAAAAAAAAAAAGCATTTTTGGAAACATGTCCGTGTGTGTGTCTGTCTGTGTGTCTGTGTGTCTGTGAACAGCATAACTCAAAAACGAACAGTCGGATAAACACCAAACTTGGTATTTAGGTTCAGTATCTTCCAGAGATGCGACACGAAGGTTTTCAAGAAAATCCCCCCACCCCAGACTACCCTTTACATGGAACATTTTTCGAAAATTTTAATTTTCTCAAAAACGGCTCTAACGATTTTGATTAAAACATCATATGTTTAAGATATTGTCATGTCAAATAAAATGTATATCTCGAATTTTCTGGGAATGTCTCCAAAAATATTCTTCATTGTCAACGACTTTTTTGCATAACTGGTAAACCATAAGAGATAGACAAAATTTTACTACACAAAAAATGTAGATCGCGTTAAAATACACAACTTATGTCATATACGTTTCTTTTGTTGAGTGAACCGTTTTCGAGATATTGCTTGTTATTTCCTTAAATTTTCCAATACTTATACTTTTTCTCAAATTCGTTTATTCATTTTTTTTATGTCCTGAACATGCAAACAGAATGGAATTCGCCACATAGCAACCAGCGTTAAAATATTTGACTATCGCTTAAAAGCTACCAATTAGATTGTACAAGAGTAGAGAAAGTTATGTGAGTGTAACAAATCAGTTTTTTTTATACGCTACTATTTTAGTGTGTGTGTGTGTGTGTATGTGTGCGCGCGCGCGCGCGAGTACGTGCCTAGGAACCGTGCGCCACAAGCCAAAACGACGTCGTTATAGAAAAACTTTATCAATTGCCTACCGGCCAGGGACAACCGCTAAAAAACCTGAAAAAAGCTCTAAGAGTATTCTAACGCTTACCGATCTGGAAAACCCTTGAAAACAAGATAGTACACTTTTGAGATATTGCTTGTTATTTCCTTAAATTTTTCAATACTTTTTTACTTTCTCTACTACGTATAGTAAGTAGGGGAAGTATTGCATTCCGCCCAAAAATTCGATACCGAGATTTCACCGGAAATACACGTTTTGAGACCTCCTGAATCAAAAAAAAAAAAAAAAAAAAAAAAAAAAAAGCATTTTTGGAAACATGTCCGTGTGTGTGTGCCTGTCTGTGTGTCTGTCTGTCTCTCTGTGTGTGTGTGTGTGTGTGTGCGCGCCAGTACGTGCCTAGTATCCGTGCGCCGACAAGGTAAAACTTCATCATTTGCCTACCGGGCAGGGACAACCGCTAAAAACCTGAGAAAACCTCCAAAATTAGAAACGCCTTCGTCAACCAGTACAGAAAACGCCTACCAACCAGGGAAAACCTATGAAAAAGCAGAAACAGCTTGCATTTGTTTACCATCCGCAGAAAACTCCCCCAAAAAAAAAAAAAAAAAACTAGTCATTTTAAAAAAAAAAAAGGAAAAAGACGAATAATATAAGTATGGTAGAAACAGCTTGCATTCGTCTACCAACCAGAGAAAACCCCCGAAACACTAGTTATTTAAAATTGCTGATGAGTTCTGGATAGGCTTTTGCAAATGTTGTTGGTAGCAAAACTTGCCTTTTCCATCACCTCCAACATACCCCACTCCCACACCTTTTTTTCTTTCCACCAATCATAATCTCTCTTATTCTCGCCAATCAGCAACTTTCATTTGTTCCTTTCCACCAATAACATCACTTCTTATTCCCACCAATCACAACTTCACACGTCACTTTCTGTTATACTTTTTATCCCTCGTTCGCCATCTTTCCCCCTCTTTCAGACCCCAACCGCCGCACAGTCAACACCTCGCCGCTCCTTAACCTCAACTTCGTGCCTCCGCCATCTTATTTAGTTCACATTTTTACCACCGCGCCTCTCATCTCTCAACCAGATTGCCTGCAAGAACAGATCTCGTTCATTCGCACCTCGACGGTTGCCTCGGCAGCAGCTACTGCCAACACCTACGTCGTACACGTTTTTGACCGCTTTCGACCGGCTTGAGAACCCTGCTCCTACGTACGCTAGCGACCATCACGATGGTCCAGTACCAGGTTTTGGTATAGTTAAATTACGCCTCTGCAAAGGGTGTCTGTACCGCTTTAAAAACCTAGGTATATCAGTGCGTAGTGATGTTGGTTGATCTTAAAGCTGGTTAAGCATTTTCAAAAACAGTTTGCTTTTATTTTTCCGCCTCGCGTGCCGCGCTTTTGGTGACGCATCCACACCGGTAACAGGTAAGTAACACACGCATAATTATTTTTCGGACCTGCTTGGCGTAGGAATATATCCTTTCGTGTTTTGGTACTGTAACCTCAAACCTCCTTACCCTCCTCTTGCGTCCGCCATCTTGTTTAGTTCTCACCGCATCTCCTTGTCGCAAACCCTCCGCCATTTTTAGTTCCCGCTATTTTAACCTCAAAATCTACTCTTCTAACCTCTTGCTACCGCCATCTTCTTTTAGTTCCCATTCTCACCACCGCATCTCCTTTCCCCCACCTCTTGCGACCGCCATGTTCACCACTAACCTCCAAATTTCCTCGTCCTTAAACCTCTTGTCTCAACCACCTTGTTTAGTTCCCATTTTCGCCACCGCATCTCATATCGCCCCATCTCTCTATCCACTCAAGAAAACTACCATCCAACGTTCAAAAATTGCTGATCAGTTCACGACAGGCTTTTGCAAATCTTGTTGCTAGCAAAACTTACCTTTCCCATCACCTCCAACATACCCCATTCCTTTTTCTTTCCACCAATCATAACCTCTCTTATTCTTACCAATCAGCAACTTTCATTTGCTCCTTTCCACCAATAAAATCACTTCTTATTCCCACCAATCACAACTTCACACGTCACTTTCTGTTACACTTTTTATCCCTCGCTCCCCATCTTTTCCCTCTTTCAGTCCCGACCTCCGCACAGACAACACCTCGCCGCTGCTCACATCTCCGAACCAAATTGCCGGCGAGAACAGATCTCGTTTATTCACACCTCGACGGTTGACTCGACAGCAGCTACTGCGAACACCTACGTCGTACACGTTTTTGACCGCTTTCGACCGGCTTGAGAACCCTGCTCCTACGTACGCTAGCGACCATCACGATGGTCCAGTACCAGGTTTTTGGTATAGTTAAATTACGCCTCTGCAAAGGGTGTCTGTACCGCTTTAAAAACCTAGGTATATCAGTGCGTAGTGATGTTGGTTGATCTTAAAGCTGGTTAAGCATTTTCAAAAACAGTTTGCTTTTATTTTTCCGCCTCGCGTGCCGCGCTTTTGGTGACGCATCCACACCGGTAACAGGTAAGTACCACACGCATAATTATTTTTCGGACCTGCTTGGCGTAGGAATATATCCTTTCGTGTTTTCGTACTGTAACCTCAAATCTCCTTACCCTCCTCTTGCGACCGCCATCTTGTTTAGTTCTCACCGCATCTCCTTGTCGCAGACCCTCCGCCATTTTTAGTTCCCACTATTTTAACCTCAAAATCTACTCTTCTAAAACCCTTGCTACCCCCATCTTCTTTTAGTTCCCATTCTCACCACTGCGTCTCCTTACCCCCACCTCTTGCGACCGCCGTGTTCACCACTAACCTCCAAATTTCCTCGTCCTTAAACCTCTTGTCTCAACAACCTTGTCTAGTTCCCATTTTCGCCACCGCATCTCATATCGCCCCCATCTCTCTATCCACTCAAGAAAACTACCATCCGACGTTCAAAAATTGCTGATCAGTTCAAGACAGGCTTTTGCAAATCTTGCTGCTAGCAAAACTCACCTTTCCCATCACCTCCAACATACCCCACTCCCACACCTTTTTCTTTCCACCAATCATAATCCCTCTTATTCTTACCAATCAACAACTCTCATTTGCTCCTTTCCACCAATAAAATCACTTCTTATTCCCACCAATCACAACTTCACACGTCACTTTCTGTTACACTTTTTATCCCTCGGCCCCCATCTTTACCCCTCTTTCAGTACCGACCTCCGCACAGACAACACCTCGCCACCCAGCTCCTCTCCATCACGCGACCTCCATACTCCTCCATCTCCCTTCCTCCATCTCCCACCCCAAATTAACGAACCAATCAAAACACTCCACGTCACTTCCTCAATTCTTTCAACTCGTCCCGGATGAGCCAACCGATTTAACGATAATCCTACCGCTCAGGGCGCTTTTCAAACTTACCGCCGCCGCCGTCGCACGCAGCGACACTAGCGACACTAGCGCCCCTAGCGGCAGGATTATCGTTAAATCAATTGGCTCATCCGGGACTATTACTACTGACGTGTAACCCGCGAACGATTCTGATGAACTACGCGTTACCTCTCTCTGGCACGGAATTTATACTCCCTCACCCGATATGCCTAAAGATTATAACAGCTGCAATTGGTTAATAGAACGCGCCAACATTAGCGTCTATATTTATATCCAATCAAAATTACGAACACATATGTTCTAGGGAAGAAATTCCCGCCATTTCTAAGAAAAGCGCTCCAATCTGACGTCATTTGCTTGTCTCTAATAATTGATAAATAACTCACCCCCTCGCTCATTGTTACCCGCTCTTATTGTCAGTTTCAGTGAGGCCGTGTAAACTTATTTCCTAACAATGCTTATAATTAACAAACATCTCAAATCATTGTCATACAATAATGCTTATTTACACTACAATCACTCTGGCATTTACATTATTGTGATACAAATTACTGCCACAAAATGCTCCGATCAGTAAGCCCCTATACGAATTACAAAAGTTTCGGCTTACTAAGCCACACAGAAAACTCACCTAGACAAAGATATGTCCCTTCGCACTGACAGAAACGAACTCCGTCATCCAGGTGACAGGGGACCCCAGCCAAGTCCAAAAAAACCAGACACACTTCTACAGTAAATAATGGAAATGAAGTCGGAAAACAACGTCGGCCAACGACAGATAGTGAAATTATTTGGAATTCGTTGCCCCAAAAGTAAAAACTGATATGCGATCAGCACAGCGTCGTTTTAATTGTCGTTTGCTGGATGCTTAAATAAAATCTCAGTTGTCTATTCATTATATTCCTCTACACTTGGAAACTGGTTTCAAGTGAATGTAAGCAAACACTTGAACCTTTTTGTAATATGATACCTAAATCGAATGCACTTATTTGCTTTAAATTACTTCAGAGACGCCATTTGGACTCGCAGGCGCCGTTTACTCTCTGACTTTGCTTTTCACATTTTGCTGGGAAGAAAGATGAAAGCCGTTTTTACCATCTATTCGAAGTTAAAAATAAATCTGACTTGTTGCACTCACATGACTTTCTCTACTCTTGTACAAACTATTTTTACAAACGCTTATTCTCTATCTGAGCTGGTTGCTGTATGGAGCATTCCATTCTCTTTGCATGTCCAGTACATAAAAAACTAATAACGAATTCCCATTTGAGAAAAAGTATAAGTATTGAAAAACAACAAATAAAAAGGAATATCTCGGAAGTGGTGCACTCCAAAAAAAAAATGATTTGACATAAACTGCCTGTTTTAACGAGCTCTACATTTCCTATGGAGAACATTTTTTTATCTCTTACGGTTTACCAATTATGCAAAAATCATTCAGAATGAAAACTTTGGGGACATTCCCAGAAGATTCAAGATATATATTTTATTTGTCATGAAAATATCGTAAATATACGATTTTTTTAATAAAAATCCTAAACGTCATTTTTGAGAAAATCAAAATTTTCAAACAATGTTCCATGTAAACGGTAGTCTGGGATAGTGAAATTTTTCTGAAAATCTTCGTGTCGCATCTTTGAAGTGTACTGAACCTAAATACCAAATTTGGTAATTATCCAGCTATTCTTTTTTGAGTTACGCTGCTCAAACACACACACACACACACACACACATACACGGCCTTTATTTAAGTGTTTTTTATTCAGGGGCTTCAATACATGTATTTCTGGTGAAATCTCGGTATAGAATTGTTGGGTGGAATGCAATGCTTCCCCTACTTACTATATGTAGTAGAGAAAGTAACAAATGTATTTCGGTATGAGTTACCTTCATTAGCATTAAAAAAGTCACTCCATATGAATACAGAAACCTGTATTGGGAGCTAACACACCCTATTAATGCAATAATAATGCAGTTGTGCTGCTTTAGGAAAACTGTGCGCACATTCTGTGTATAGTAGCCTTCAATTTTTCTCACGAGCAAAAATTTTCTCACCCACCTTCAAGAAATATTTTGGTTACTATACATCCGCATTTTCCAAAGCTTTTTTTCTATAAATTTTTTAAACATAACAAGAGTGTTTCCATCATTTTTTTAGACAGCATATCCTAAATGTAGAACTTCTAACACATAGTACTCGAGCTAAAATCTTTAGATTATCGCATTCGTTATTCATTTTTTTAGTCCTGGTAATGCAAAGAGAATGCAAAATTCCACATAGCAACCAGCTCTTAAAATATTTGACTATCGCTTAAAGCCTACCAATTGCCCTTGCATCTACAAGAAAATTAGCAATAAGATTAACAGCTGGATGTCTCGATTAACTTGAAGCATTTGGAGAAGAAGCGTTTGTAAAATAGTTTGTACAAGAGTAGAGAAAGTCATGTGAATGTAACACATCAGATCTTTTTATCTAAAATACTCTTTTCTTATCTAACCTACATAGAGATAAAATGGCGGAATGTACGAATTCAAAAGAAATGAAACGGAGGAGCCAGGTGAAATTACAGAAGCAGCAGAGTTTAATCGCTCCATTGTCTGGTATAAGGTAAAACATGAAAATAATTTCACTGAAAATGACTGTTTACGAATCAACAAAACATCAAAATATCTAACACCTCGCGCTTTTGACTCATTTCTCTTGTTTCAAGAACACGATCTAAACGTGATATCTGTTAGATTCAGGAACTAATATTATAATATTGATATTTTGCAAATTCGAGCGCTTTCTAAAAAATAGCCTATGTGTCACATGGTTAAAGGTGGTATAAATTTGCTCGTAGGATACTAGCCGTAGGCCTTGGTTTCGCAAAAATTCCTACTTGCAAAATAAAACCCTACTTTACCCCTTCTATTATAACCTACTATTAATTTAGGCATTTAAGTTATTATCCATTAACTTTAATCCATAATACTGTAGTTTTTGAAAGGCACTTTAGGCCCATATGATTTCGAGTCACTCAATTTCAGAAACTAGAGAGATTCTGGTTAAAGATTAAATGCTATATGATAATGGCTTTGCTAGATACATGGTAAAGCAAGAGTTTACTAACGGAGATCCCCAGAATGTGAGATGTGAATCAACAAAGAAGAAATGTGATCTATAACCCACTATGCTCTCTGTAGAACAAATAATGTAAATTCGATTGCATTTGTGTATCCCTGTGTAGGAACAAAGGAGAAAAGGACTGCTTTCATACAGTGATCGTGTTTCGGTGTGGAACGGACAGAGATATAGATCCGAGGTTTTAACGCGATATGAAAGGAAAACAGGACGACAGGATTATCTGACATATCGCCATGATAGTGTTTCGCTTTGAGTCATTGCATTAGACACTCCAACATGATCACTAACTACGGTTCCAAAACACACATACGCACACGAATAGAGCACCTGTATTATCTATAACGTATCGCTTACGCCTCTTCTAACTCGGATGGTAGCAAAACCTCAAAATGGGCGAGTCTGCTGAGGTGTGCAAAACAAACTGGCATTATGCGCATTTATGATCAAATTCCACAGCATTAATAGTTGTTTATATAATATGAGTATAATAATCCTTTAGACTACGGCATTAGCAATATTGATTAAAATATTACATTATTCATCATCATCCTTGCAAAGATTAGGCACCCTTGCCTCTTCCTCGGACTTCCAGTATGTCTTCTATCTTGAAACTGATAGCTATTCATCAAGACTGGGATTCTTACAGTACTCATTCGAGATAGGTGGGCTCTCCAAATGGCTTTATACTCTATTTCTTCATTTAAATTATATATATATTTAAGTCTTTACGGATAGTTTAATTTCGTATTAAATCCATTCCTTTCATTTTACGGAGAAATTTCATTTCCTCTGACTGTATCTTACTTTTATCTCATATCCAAGTTTCACTTCCGGACATTAATACTGGTGTAGCATTACCTTATAAAATTTAATTTTGTATCTTTTCGGATTTTATTTTGAAGAGTTCTGTTTATCGTTCCACAGATTTATTGAAATTCATTTTCAATATCCTTACCTCTATTATAGCTTATATTACATACCAGATAATCAAAATAAATTAGTTGTTCCAGTATTCATTTTCTATACTGTTTTTGAGCGCACAGGTTATTTACCCCGATGGACCATAACTTTCGTTTTGCTTGTAGATATTTTCAACTTATATTCTCCTCCAATTTGACTTAGCTTATATACTTAAAGCAGTAAATTATTCCCACCATTCTGTATTGTTGCTATATCATCTGCATATAAAATTGTGTCTACATATGATTTTATACTTATCGGTATACCTGTAGTTGCTTCATCCTTCTATTTACTAATTACATCATAACAGATACAAAAAGTGTATGACCTTGTACTACAACCTTGTCTCAATTCCTTGTATATTTTTTATTAATAGGTTGTATTTTATCATGTCTGTGCTGACTACTAATCTTGAATTTCTATAGAGATATTTAACAGTTTCAATTAAATGTTTAGGATAACCATTTTGTACATTATTCTCATTATGTACTATTGTAAATGGTTTATTTGTCAATAGAGTCAAAATTATTTTTGGAGTCAATGAATCAATATGTTTCTAAATTGACTTTACTTCTTTCTCTATAATTCTGCTAATGCCAACAACATTTGAATTTTTCTAAAACCAAACTGTTCCTGTTTAAGCAGCACTTCAGATATAATTTTCAGTCTGTTATTAATTAATTTAGTGTATATTTTATATAGAGTATTAAACAGATTTATATCTCTGTAATTTTCACAAGTATATTGAATTCACCTCTAAAATAGTATTTTACATATTCCCAGGAAATAGGCACTTATAATTTTAGCAACATGCTGGCGTATTATTAATTTTATTGTCATTACCAGACACGTTGTGCTGTATTGCCGCTAACAGACGTAGCATTATTGTGTCTCCTTAGTTATATTTCGGCTTAACGGTCTTTCCTTTCGGTGAGGACCACCCCAAAGGGAAAGATCTGTTTGAAACTGTCTAGTATGATGTCAGCCCTGTCTAGTTTCGGCTAGACATGGTTAGTGGGGTTAAGATAGCGTCGCTCTAGTGGAAGTAGCCGTTGGAGCAAGGCGTGTATGTGCCAGTCTACGGTTTCGTGGCATCTCCCTCCATCCTGTTTCCTTTGTTCATTATGGAGAGTCACCAAACGTTTGTGAATAAATCCCATGTATGTGAAGGCAATGTGTGTTATGTAATGCTTCAGTATAATATAAAACCTACGCCTTCTCCTTAAATCTACACACCAAGGTCCGGATTTTTTTGCTACCAGTGAGTTGCGTCCTCCCTTGTACGTGTTGGGGTGATCTAAATTAATAATTTTGTGGTAACCTTTTTGGCCTTCACCCCAACATGTAACAATAAAAATTCAACAATCCAAACTGAAGCAGAAAACTCTATATTTAAGTGATTCAGCATTAACAACTATTACATATATTTCTATTTTGCATGTTTTTCGAACTTCCTGTAATTAAATCAATCCCGGTATCATATTCATTTCTTAATGACCTCTTCAATTTTATGTCTATCATACCATAGGAATTTTTAACACTGTTTCCGCTGCTATGGTGAAATTACATCTATACATGCCGAATGCTTTTGTGATTGATTCAAATACTTTCTTGTATTAAACTCTACACTCTGTTTTCCATGCACAGCATTTTCTATTACAATATATTGTTCCCAAGAGTAAACTTATTTTCTCCACCACGTATACAAAGTAGGGGAAGTACACGTTCCACCTAAAATTTTGATACCGAGATTTCAACGAAAATACATGTTTTGAGGCCCCAAAAATCTAGGAAAGCACATTTTGAAAAAGGTGTCTGTATGTCTGAACAGCATAACTCAAAAACGAAAAGACGGATAAATACAATACGTATTTAAGTTCAGTGTCTTTCAAAGATGCGACACGAAGATATTCAAGAAAATTCTCCTAACCCAGACTACCCTTTACATGGAAAAGTTTTGGAAAATGGCTCTAATGATTAATATTGATTAAAATGTTATGTATTTAAGTTATTTTCATCACAAAAAATGTGTATCTTGAATTATCTAGGAATGTCCTCAAAATTCCATTTCTTGTTGAATGATTTTTGCATAACTGGTAAACTGTAAGAGATCGACAAAATTTTTCTACACAAAAAATGTAGATCTCGTTAAAACACAATTTATGTCATATACGTTTTTTGTGGAGTGAACCATTTCCGAGATATTTCTTGTTATTTGTTTGAATTTTCCAATACTTACACTTTTCTCAAATACGACTTCATTATTCGTTTTTTTATGTCCTGGACATGCAAAGAGAATGAAATGCTCCACATAGCAACCAGCGTTAAAGAGTTTACTATCGCTTAAAACCAACCATATCCTCCTTGTACCTACAAGAAAATCAGCAATATGATAGTTTCTGCCAATGTTTATCTCGATTAACATGAAGTAGGTGGAAAACAAGCGTTTGTAAAAATAGTTTGTACAAGAGTAGAAAAAGTTAAAGGAGTGTAACACATCAATAAAAAAAATTCCTACCAACTGTTTACTGTGGATTGGTTTTTATTTATATTCGCCACTGGATTCATCTGTTTTCTTTCGTACAAACCTCAGGATGTTTCTCGCTTCTCTGGAATTGCATTTGAATTTCTACATTCCATATTTTTAAATATTATCTTTTGGTTAATTTATTTTTCCCCTATTGCTTCAAATGCCACTTCCTATACATTCTTTTAAATTACTTCATTCTTGTTCTATTTTATAACATGTTTGGTTTTCATTCCATATTTATGTAATCTGAGCTGATATGAATATTTAATGTTTACCTGCTCTAAGAGGTAAAGTTTAAATATTTTTGGTAGTTTTGGGCATATATATTCTTCTTCTATTTAGCTATTAGAGACATGGTCGCAATGACTAAATAGTTTTCTGATCCAATATCACTGCCCCTCTGAACTGAAACATTTTTTATTTTATTTTTAAGTTGTTTATTATTATATAGGGTGTCGCATGATAAACGCAATTCTTCTTTTAATAAGAAAACACATCATTTATTTGAAAAGTGCTACATTAGTTAAGTCAGTATGAACTACAAACACTGTCATCAGATATGAAGCAATATCAGGTAAATGTCCTCTACAGCTTCGTTAGCACAACTTCACTTTATTACAAAAATGTTCAGTAAGTTTAGAGCAAAATTCTGTCTGAATTTTACCCATGACATGTCCAATTTCTGCCTTGAGCTGAGGGATGATTTACAGATTATCCAGGTAAGCCCAATATTTTACATACTCCCACAAAGAAAATCACAGCATCTCCGTGTTCAATTCTGATCGCCGTTGCGAGAGATGTGACGGGCAGGAGACCCTCCTCTCAGCAATACTGTTGCTACGGCAGTGTGGCTGCTTGCCCCATCCTGTTGAAACACTCTTCCACATTCACTACTTGCAATTGCGGATATAAAAACTATTATCATGCCGCGATAACGTTTACCATTTACTGTCACTGCTTTTTCAGTCTCGTCTTCAAAGAAGTTATCACCCAATCGGTCTGCCAGTCCATAATCCGCACCAAACAGTCAGTCGTTATGGATACAGCGACTTTTCATTATTTCAGCGACTTTTACGTACCCCAAATCCGTCGATTTTATTTGTTCACATGGTCATTAAACTGGAAGTGCGCCTTATTACTGAAGATTATTTTCTTATGAAAATGATTATCCAATTGTTTTCTGAATATCCATTACGTAAATGTTCGACACTGCAAATAATCCATTGCTTTCAGCTCTTGTGTTTGTTTGTGCAATCTTTTGAAATCCAACTAACTTTTTTTAAAATTCACTGGAACTGTTTCTCGGAATGCTTAATTGTTGGTACGACTTAATTGGGTTCAAGCAACGCTCTGTCTGATGATGGCAACATTACCTACTGCTCGACGAGACCGAGAGCGTCGATCCTTTATCTTAAAATTACTTTACCACTATTTGCACTGTTGGCAGTTATGAGTATTGGGTCTATCAAAATTTACATGAATTTTTCTATTGGTCTCTGCATAACATTCACTTACTCAAATGTAGTTTAGAAACTGGACGCGTTGATCCTTGATTGTATCGCACCATTTCAAAGGACCACAAAGGACAATCGTTAATCGCAATACAAACAGATAATAGGTTGTTAAATTTCAGGTTCGTCCGGTAACATTAAAAACCTGCAGAGGCGCTTCATTTATAAATTGCGTTCGTTATGGGACATCCTTTTTGTATGCGAAATAAACAAGATTGTTATGAGTGAAGGATAAAAAAGAACACGTCAAATCACACACTAAAAATGTTAATATCTCGTGTTTACCCTACATCAGGAGATTATAGATTAAAATGCACTTGATGATCGACTGCACTGGTTAATAATCAGTATTATATACATATACATTATTGAATTATACAATATTTGCTAGCACCTATACAAGTCATTATGACTTGTTAGTAGGTTATAATATTCCGTTTTCTAGATTAATGAAATTGTCGATTTTAACCTTATATAGTAAACGTTTCGTTAAAGTAAGACGTAATTTTTCCACTGTCAGCCCAGATCAGAAGGAAATGTTTAGTCTAAAGGAAACTAGAATGTAATTGAGTATGAAATAAACTGCCTCTTGTCTAAATCCAGAGTTTTCTGGTTTGATTCACCGCTGGAGGGCGGGAATTTCATTTTACCCAGGATTGCTCCCTGTCCTCCCTAGAGTTGGGTGTCATGTACGAGCGTGATTTAATGTTAAAAATAAAATCAACGGTACGTCGGTCAATTTACGCAAACATAAAAAGACTGTATCTTTTTCAATAGATATTTTACGTCATTCTTTATAGGCAACTTAATGAGTGCGCGCCATTAAGCCCCGTTCATGCAGAATTCCGGTCATACATTCGTAACTGTTAATAATCCTAGGGTAACATAAAATTCTGTTGCATTCCAAACTACAATATATAACTTTAACCTCATTCAGTTATAGTTTATTTGCTTCAACTGCCTTCTGGGATTTAATTTTATTCCCTCATAAATCCCAATAAAATAAACGAAAAGAATAATGCAATAAACATTAAATTCAAATAAAAATGTGAATGAATTCAAATCTGAGGCTAAAAATGTACACTTATCAACAGCCTTCCCACGCAAAATATGATAACGTAGATTAACTGATACGACCGAGCGGGATGGCTCAGGCGGTAACGTCTTTGGTGAATGCTGGAGTGGTTTCTTTCATCCCCCGGATTTTCTGTCCCTCCATTTCGTCACATTCATCATTTAATTCTCCTTTACTCCGTTTGGTCTATTTCAGGATTGGAAGTGTCGACGATGGTGTTTCGGTGCAGCGTGGCAGGCAAAATTATGCTCTCTGTGAACTTTCTCCGTCCCTCGGCCTTCGGCTGGTTGCCGGAGTGTAAGGACCGCCACTTGAGGGACGTTGGACCTGTGTGGGACCTGTCCGACTCCGGAGCATTTCAAACTGGAGAATGTAGGGGCCCTGTCATTGCTGTGACGTCACTCTTGGTTCCGACCGCTCGGTGTCTCCCTTCACCCCTCGTAGGTCGCCGGTACAACATTTCATTCCTGGATGGGTGCCGAATACCTCTTCTTTACAATCTAATACAATTGAACCGGATAGGAATGGTGTTAAATAAATAACGCGAGTAACACTTAAAATTAAACTGAGTTTTATTTATGGATGTTCCTTAATTACTATGGTTCTTTGGGACCCATTCTATATTGGGCGAGAAAGACCGGAAATTTTGTCAGAGGCCTCTTTATCAGACTTGAGGTTCTTTCACTGCCGTAAATCTACGACACGGGACCATCGGCTTTACTTCCCTTCCGAAGGAAGCCATGCTAAGGAATTTTACGCCCCAAAAAATTCATTGCTCTCCTCCGGGTTTGAACTCGTGAGCTTGGGAACTAGAGGCTAGCATGGTAACCTCAGACCACGCAGGACGACACTGCAAAAGGCGAAGAATTCGCCACGCTTTAAATAGACGATTTAGCATCCTCAATGTCACCCTAAAATAGAGAAAGTCCCCTCTGAAAATAGAGAAAGTTTTACTTTCTCTGACACCTAAGAGTATTATTACATTTGGCCCAAATTTTCTTCGTCAATTTTTTTTCGATGAGGTTGTATGTCACTGTGAACACCACGAAAACAAAAACCGAACCTACCTTCTAAGTATTCAACGACTTTTTCAGCAAATTTCTCTCACCTCATCAACGCTTTATATATGGTAAACCATTTAACTTTACCCGGCGGAGGGCGATGGTTATTTTCGGGCGTAAAAATCCTTAGCATGGCTTCCTTCGGAAGGGAAGTAAAGTCGGTGGTACCATGTCGTTGATTTACGGCACGTAAAAGAACCTCAAGCCTGATAAAGAGGCATGTGAGGAAAATTACAGGTCTTTCACGCCCAACATAGAATGGGACGCTAAGGACCATAGCAGTTAAAGAGCGTCCATAAATAAAACTCAATTTAATTTTTAATTTCTTTTTAAGTTGAGATTGTACAGTATCTCCAAAACTAAGCGTTCTAGAAAGAAACGTCTTTTAATAAAAGTTGCTTGATATTATGGGGGAAAGTAAATGTCATTAGTCATGTATTTTTCTTTCTTTTTGAAGGCGTTATGACAGCCATTTTAGGGTCAATTTAATTTTTTTAATGGGAACCTACAATTAGAGTTAAATTAAATTGACCCTAAAATGACCATCACAATACAATACGACTAACGGCATTTACTTTCCCCCATAATATCAAGCAACATTTATTCAAGACATTTCTTTTTACAACGCTTAGTTTTGGAAATACTGTACAGTCTGAGCTTAAATGGTCCGCCCTGTATAAAATAAATACTAGATAATACTTTCTCAAAATGTCTCTAGTCATTCTACTTATAAAGTCATGTGTTTGATATATTGGTATGACATTAAATGTACATTTTGTATTTTCCTTATATAACCGCAGAAGTATTCATGATTCTCACTTTAATGAACTGAGAGATCTCAAAAGCCAAGAGGCAAAACGTTAGGTTTAAAAGGAACACACTAATCGCTGTACACAGGTAGTTGGCTAAGGTGATGTATTTCTCAGAAATTACAACGGTTTTTACCGTAGTTAAAGGATCACCGCGCCGAGCATAAAGCCGAGGGCTCAAAACTTAAAGATCACTTTAGACCAAAAAATTTCAATTTGTGAGAGGATCTCAGTCTATAACGGATTTAGAGTTCCTTGTGAGTGAAGGTAAATATCGTGTTCGTCTTATATTTAGATATCTATTTCCTCGTTGCTGTTAAGGTTATAATGGTCGTTAATTCTAACATTTTATCACGTATTTCTAGTACATACTACATTCTTTGACTGAAATCAACTTCTTTCCATCTGTTTTTTGTGCGCCATAATTCAGAGCACTACTATGTTTTCTTTTATTCGTGAAAGAAGTGTTCTGCTTCATACGCACAGGTTTAGCTTTCATTTCACATCGTTGTTCTAAAGACTAAGCGAGATGGCTCCGCGGTAACTACGAGGCTCATATTCGGAAGCTCTCGAGATCGATTCCCGGCAATTGCTCACTCTGACCAGGGTTTTTTCGTGGTTTTCCCGAGCCAATAGGCGAATGGTGGAGTGGTTCCTCTTCTACTACGGATTTTTTATGTCCATTTTCTGGACCTATCATTTTCTTCATTATCACCTATTTCAGGGTTGAAGGACCCAGCGACAGTGTTCGGGTATTGCGATTGGGCGGTGGTGGTACGCTTTGTAAAGGTTTTTTCCTGACGTCGGCCGAACTGCTTACTGACCTGTCCTCGGGTGCTAATGGAGCAGCTCCCCTTAAGGGATCTTCTGGCGGTTCGGAGTTTATGGGCGGGCTTGAGCGGGTCGGATGCGTTCAATATGAAACGTTAGGGAGCCCGTCATTACTTGCGTACTCATCTAGTTGACCTTTGGGTCTCTCGCATCCCACGCTCCCAGGGATTGCATTTGCAGCACAAAGGACTACGTTGGCCTACTGTAGGGCTCTGTCGGACTTTAAGAGCATTAGAAGGCTTGACCACCACTAGGAATTAATTGTACATTAAATTCATATGAAAATTTAATAAACCTGATATTGCGATTATGATTCTTAAGGCCGGTTTCTGGGGCACCTCCGTGATATGTACCTGCCTTTCGTTTAAAGGAAACACTTTTTTTCATAATATCTGGATTGTTGTACTCGTATTTCATCGTCTCCAAACCAGTATGTCAAATTGAATTTTTCCGTTCAGTTACTTTTCGCACTCCAACATCCCTTCAGCTTTAGATGTTGACCCTGTCCTACTCAATGAACGTACAAAACATATGACGGTGTCTCTGTAAATATAATATGCAGTACAGTATTTAACCAATATATAAAGTAGTTAGATACAGTATGAAACAAAATATAGTGTGACGTGTATGTGTGTGCATTGTCCCGTCGGACATATTATTGCTTTGTAGCAATGACATTGTTGGGTCTAATTATTTCGGCTGGGATTTGAATTTTGTCCGACGCGACATCTCTCTCGACCTCCCGGGCAGAGGTGGAGAGAGGAAGTGGGGGAAAGCAAGCATTCTTTTTTTGTGTGTTTAGCGTGACGTCAGTAGTACCTAGTCAGTCGTGGTCAGTCTCTGGCTGGTGTGTGACATGGAAGCGTGTGTGAATGTAACCTCACGTGTGCAACATCTCCGTAACATCTCCCTCCAATGTCTTTCTTTTAATCTTTTGTGAACCATGTAAAGACACCAAATTTAATATTCATAAAGCACAAGTAATGTAATTAATGTGAAATTATGTGTATTTTGTTATAAGTAAACCAGTCTGCTCCAAAATGTGCAGATAAGATCGTGGTACTCTCGTTGCCTCTGCAATTACGTCTTTCAATGTTTATGCTGGAGTATCTAAATTTAATATCTAGCTGCAAATTTTTTGGTCTTATCCCGGTATATAACAATAGTACGTAACTGCAGGAAAGTGCTTTTTCAGGACTCGTTTCTATATTCCGACCTCAGGTCGCTTCGTTCGTAAACTCCTTACTCGTCCTGGAAAAAAAAACACTTTCCTATACAGTTATGTAAGTAACCATTGTCACCATATTAAAGCCCAACATATGGTTCAGCAATACCAGTTTTGTGTCTTGATGATCTAAGGTCTGTCAGCAAAGTTTTATTTACATCGTAATAAACTTTGTTCATCAATTTTAATTCAAATGTCTTTCAGAAATATCTGCAGCCAAACAGAACGTTCTAACCGATACAACGCTGTTTACAGTTGTAGTCGACAGATGTCACTAACTGAAGAGAGAATCTTACGTAGAGTTTTGTTACTTTCATTTCCGAATCTGTCTCAACTTGACATTCCTATGCCCCGCTAAGAAATTTCATTTCGAGCGCTAGAACTCTGGAAGAGCCACGCTGTCAGAAAGCTTTGCTTCGTTCACATGAAGCAGCCCAGACAACTATCACGTTATAAAATATCCCTGTCTTCCGACGCTTCCTCTCTTGTTCCACTTGAGTGTCCTCATGTCTTAGCCTATTTATTTGTCATGTCCAAAGGGCATAAACTCGCACAGTAAAGCTATCTCAAACGTATCTGAGCCGAGTTTGAAATGTTGCACACCCTACGTTATTACTTTCTCTACCACGTACATAGTAGGTAGAGAAAGTATTGCATTCACCCAAAAATTCCATATCGAGATTTCATCGAAAATATATAATTTTGAGGCCCCACGAGTCCAAAAGCACTATTTTTAAAAAAGGTTCATACGTGTCTGAACAGCGAACTAAAAAATTGAATAAACACCAAACTTGGTATTTAGGCTCAATACCTCCCCAAAGATACGACACGAATATTTTTTAAGAAAATCCCCCCTCTTAAGCTACCCTTTACATGGAACATTTTTCGAAATTTGTTATTTTCTAAAAGATAGCTCTGACGTTTTTGAATGATATGCCATACATTAAAGATATTTGCAGGACAAATAAAATATTGAGCTAGAATTTTCTAGGAATAAGCTGTGAAGTCCTCTTCATTTTGGTAGGAATTTTTGTATAACTGGTAAACGTTAAGTGATACAATAGACGACGACGTACTGAACAAAATGTGTAGATCTGTTTTTAAAATACACAATTTATTTAAAATAAAACTTTTTGTGGCATCAGTCATTTCCGAGTTATCGTTATTATTGGTTCCATTTGTTCAATACTTTGTCACTCTTTTCAATTCCTGTCGATTTTCAATTGTTTCTTGCAATGCCATGTAAAGAGTTTGAAATTTTAAGGGCAGCGTATAGCGTCCAGTTGTTAAACATGTGACTATCGCTATTGCCTTTGTACTTTAACGAAAGGAATAACATAGCTATTTCTAACATTCATAAAATTAATTTTTAAACTAATTAATAAAAATAGGGGTTAGAGAAGGTTATGTGAATGTAAGATATAATATTTTATGAAATATCAGCATAATATAATATAATATGGTGCCTCGAGGCGTATGTGTCACAGTCATAGATTTATAAACATTGCTGAAGCTATTTCACAATTAAACACTTGAATATGTTTAACAATGTGTTTAAAAGATTCATGTCACTGATCATCGTCAAGTTAAAAAGAAAATACATAGCATTTTAAAAGTTCGCATTTTATATTATTTTAAAGTGTACAACAAAACAAGTCTTATACTTCGAACATATACCAAAATAGTGCAGAATAAATGAATAAATTATTTATTACTTATAAGTATGTTTCGTTGAAGGTTAAGACAAGTTAAGGATCATAAGAACACTATCTCGCCAATTCAAAATGTAATAAATATATTAACAATTATTTCAGAAACGATTTAAGAAATCTGACTAACGTTTTTAGCCGGGAGGTCCCGGCTTCGATTCTCGTCGACCGCCTAATCTGACCTTGAGTTTTTCATGATTTTCCCTGGTGGGTATGCGAATGCTGGGGTGGTTTCTTGTGTGTGTGTGTGTGCTTCTACGTTTCGTGGCGTATGCTAGTGCCGGACAGATGGCGCGGTTACTTGCCCAAAGGACTCTAGAGGTCTGCTTGGTCGACGGGTCGTTCATCACTCTCTCTAGGCAGCTCCAGGAATGCTGTTAGGGAGTTCTGCACATCTCTGTGGCGTGTCTGTCTCCGACCTCTGGCCTCACTTCATCCCTTCCTCCTGGGGGTGTTAGCCACAATAGATCTAATAGGTTGCAGTGTGCGAGGTGTCCCCCCTCCTCCGTTGTGAGCCTATAACTTCTTTAAGAGATATAGATGCATTGATTTCACTGACCACTTTCACAATCTCGCTTATTAAGGGATACAGGACCTTTTTACTTAATTATACAAGTTGTATTAAATTTATCGGTAATTAAGTTTTTAAAAGATGATAAATATCTTCTTAACCAGAACTTAACAAGATCCACCATAGCATTAAGGTATCCATTTTATGACCTGAAACTTCACTTACCTATCTTTAAGAGTTTCTGAGAAAACTTCATTCACAGAAAAAGCTGTTCTAACTAAAAACAGAAAAAACAAAATCCTATATATTTGCAATGAAGGAAGAAGCTGGCCTCGTAGCCTCAGTAGATAGCGCACCTGCTTGCTGTGCGAGGGGTCCCGATCGATTCCCGGCTTGGGGTGGGAATTTTTCTGTAGCCAAGTTTATTCCCTATCCCCCCTCCCCAGAATCTGAAAGGATGAAGTGTATGTGATCTAATGAATAAAACGTAAAGTTTACCGAAATCCAACAAGCGAATATGAGTTAACACCATTACCTATAGGCAATGTGTTCCAAAGGAAAGGCCGATAAGACCATCGCAGTTAAAGGCGGGATATAAGTGGAACGAAATAAAAAAAGTAAGATACACAGTTTGGATATATGGAAGCTATTATACTTAGCACTGATGCCAATATATAAAGCAAATCTTTCTCTAGCATATCAGGTAAAATTGACTTATCTACTCCAAAATGAATAGGAATAATTAGTTTTTCAGTTCACCTCGGGAACTAGAGGCTAACATGGTAGGTAGCCCTAGACCACAGAGGACGACGCAGAATTCAGAGAAAATTATGTTAGATGCACTATATATTTTTAAACATACTCCATCTGTATTGTATCTACAATGATAAAATTTACATCTTATTAAGGAGGAAGTTCCAATATAACAGAATTGCACAGAAAACTAAAAATGTCATGTTCTGGCAATGTTCAGCATTTAATCCCCCTTAAAGCAAAATGTAACTCCTCTGTCCTCTTCATCTACGATGTTTTATGTCTTAGATCTTCTCTAATACTTCCTAAAATTTATTGTTTCATATTTTATGTGATCAACCAGTATTTGTTGTCTGTTTATAAAATAAACCTTGACGTTCTTAAAGCGGTCTTTGTTAAGATATATAAAAGTACATCAGATGTGCCTCTCCTAAACTTCAACATGGAATTGTAAACTAAGCCGCGTAAACAGGGGCTGGTATATATGGAAGACAGCCCAAGCTGGAGAAGTGGCATACCTTGGGAGCTTTGATCACGGTATTCCAGGCATAATTTAATGCCATCAGAGCTTGTGTAGAGGAGAGTGAGGTTATGTGCTACAGGAATTGTAGTATCTGGATATAGTGGGGCACTGCGGGCACTACCAGCACACTTCACAAGATCAGAGACCATTAGGGAATGTCGGGAAGTCTCGAAAAGACAAGGGAGTTCAATAGACTTACTCTAGCATGGGTCCCTGGCCACACTGGGGTAATTGGAAATTGAAAATACAGAGAGGCTAGCTAAAATGGGAGCACAGACCCAATTTATAGGACCAGAACCGGTCCAGGTTAGTACCAAATTAATGGTGAGGACAAATTTATTATATTAGATTCAAAGACAACATATACAATGCTTGAAACATATCGGAACAAAAATATGGAAGGTTAATGATGCAACAACCATGTGTTAGAAGAAGTACTGCAGTCCTTAAATTAAGTAGGAAGCTAATGAGGCTCATGCTAGGTTTGATGACTGTGCGGTAGTATTTCTTCTTGTTGATTGTTTGTGGGCCCCACGTTAGGGCGGCAATTTGCTGTGGTATTTCTTCTGCGGTCCGGGATTTGTAGAAATGGTCCCGGGTTCGGTACTAGCTTAGGGTTCTTTGCATGGATCTTGGATCTCGGGTCGGTTGTGAATACGACTGTTTGTTTTCCTGCTCGTTTATTTACCAACACCGTTTTAACATTTGATTCCTGCTATTACTTCGACACACACACACACACACACACACACGCATTTCCTATTTGTTACACTTAATCTCATCGCCTATTCGCCGACACTTCTCTTTAACGACCATCTCCATGGAACTACTACGACCAAGTGTGTATTCTAAACTTTCCCACACATTTTCCTAACAAACATCTCCAAGGAGCTACAACGGCCAAGTGTGCATTCTAAAATCTCATGTTTCTCTATTTCAAACGTTCTATATCTCCTCTTCCACTATCGCCTGATTTCTAGCTTCTTTCATTGGAGGCCTAAGGCTATCTGTATTTTGGCGAACATTGACCCTTTTCTACACCTCTGCGTTCCAGCAACGTAACGGGACACTTAACAATAGAGGAAACACCATCCGATTCCGGCCGTTGATGCCACTGTCTCTCTCAACCCTTATTTCCACTTACAGTAACATTCACTTTCCAGTTTTATTTAACACTATCCTTACTGTTATCGATATTTATTCTCCGTATGATTATAATTTTATTTAACTACTCAAAACACACTGCTTCAACTGGTATGGGAATTTTAATCTAACACCTGCAGATGATGGGGCTTTCAGAATACCCAAGCAGGATGTGTGGTGTAGAGGAGAAAACGGCCTCGCACTTAATATTCCAGTGTGAAGCACTGGAAGTGAATGGATACAATCAATTTGGAACTGTTTATCCAAATTAGATAGTATTAATAAAAATCTAATCACTGGACTCCTGAGACTTATTAGAATTTAGGGAGATGATGGTTGATGATGTACAGGAGGAAACCGTACAATAAACCTACGGTTTCAGTGCTAGCAGACAACGTTATGTCCCTCCTTTTCATCTTCCTGTCAAATAATATAATCTAAAGCCGTGTAAACAATGCCCAAGGGTATGTAAAACCTTAAAGAGAGTTATACATGCATCTTTGGAGTCTCGGTGGAAGTTAGCGGGAGTATAATTACACAAAACATTAACTACAAAGTAGGAAAGGGTTTGAAAATTTACACAATAAGTAAACAAAACACGCGAAAAAGTATGCCTTAATAAACATAGAAAACTACAAGGTGTCTCAAAATAAAGTATACACTCTTTGAAACATTATTTCTCAGGAATAAAATAAAACAGAAATACTATTTTCGTTGTGTTGTATTCCTTAAACCGGTGCATGTTCAAAATGTCCCCCTTCTGCCACACCACACTCCCAACAACAACTGGAGCAGACCGACATACGGCTGCATTGTTGCTAATGGAATATCATTACAGACATGTTCAATCCAAACTCTCAGTTCCTCCAGTGTTTTTATCACACGTCTTCCAACTTGTATCGCATTCTTGTGATTATTTACCTGGTTGGTGGCGTTGTATGAAATTCTACCCTCCAATGTCATTGAATCTCAACAACATTCCCCACTTTCCAATAACACTTACATTCGTCAAACAACAAACGCACCGTCATGTTTGTTTATAAACAGATTAACGTGTTTCTATGTTTTTCATTTCCTTCTGAATCATAAGGAGTAAAAGTCGTTTTGTGCAATTAAAACTTGTTACGTCGGCATTATTACTAAAATTGCTTTCGTTAGTCTTGAACGTGTGAGGCAGTATTTTATATCATAACATGCTGTGAATGCCAAAGTGATTGTAGTGTAAATTAATATTATTGTATGTACAGGATTTTAGATGTTTGTTAGACATAAGTATTGTTATGAAATAAGCTTACACGGCCTCACTGAAACTGGCAATAGAAGTGGGTAACAATAAACCGAGGGGTGAGTTGTTTATCACTAAGAAGAGACAAATAAATGACGTCAGGCTAGCGTGCCTTTTTTATAAATGGAGGGAATATCTTCCCTAGAGTATATATGTTAGTAGTAGTGTTTGGCTGACCAAAACAAACGCTAAAGTGGGCGCGATTTGGTAAACAATAGCTCTTATAATGTTTAGGCAATTCGAGGTGAAGAAGATATATTCTCGAGCCATAAGCAAGTTTCGCACAGTTGCAAAGAATCTTTCACGAGGTGCACGTCACACAGTTCTGAAGAATCTCTCACGAGGTGCACGTCACGCAGTCCTGAAGAATCTCTCACGAGGTGCACGTCGTAGAATTAGTTACAAAAATGTAAAGTACGCGAAGTAATTGGTGCGCGGCAACTAAACGACTGTAGTTACATTCAGAAATATAGCAGTTTCAGTCAGGCGTGTATAAAGATTAAATATGTGCATTATTAATTAAGTGTGACGGCAATAAAAGAGTAGAAACAAATTTTTTTATCAGTATTATCTGTTAGCAACAACTCCTTTCCGCTTACACGCCCTGCTTAGACACACTTGCTCTACTGAGTTATAATAACTAGCCGGAGGACAATGAACCCAAATTTAAAGTAATAAAACAAAAGGCGCCCATAAATAAGATAACACGAACCATGAGAACTGCGACAGGTGATAATATGAAACGTTTTCAAGCGTAGTTCACCTCATCTTCAGCTGAAGGCCGACTGCCCTTCCCCTTTTATCATCAAACAAAAATTGTGTTTGTTTCGTTTTGTTGCTGAATAATAGTGTTTTAAAGAATGTGTACATCAATTTGAAATACTCCATGTAATTGTTTAAGAAGGATCATTTGCAGATAGTTCCCAACAGGCATTATGATACTTCATTTGATTACTCTTTAATGTGAATGATTTGCTGGATTACAAAGCCAGTTCTATCATAGTACAATAAAAGAAACATGCCTCAGAAAATGAAACCAAATGTATATGCTCTTGTGTTTTCATTGGTAATTATCTACAGAAATCTAAGTGAGTAAATTTGTTTTTTACGTTCCATTTATACCCCGCCTTTAACTACATTGGTCTTATCAGTGGCATTTCCTTTGGAACTTATTGCCTAAGGCAATGCTTAACTCGTATTTGTTGGGTTTCTTGCACTTTGGGTTTTTATCATTAGATCACACACACGCACATTCATACATCCAGACTCTGGGGAGGATAGGGAATAATCTTGCATAGAGAAAAATTCCCACCCAGATCCGATAATCGAACCCGGGACCCCTACCGACTGAGCTACGGGCCAGCCAGTAAATTTTTGTGAAGATTTTAGAAGTTTTGTTGTGTAGTCTTTACCGGAAGCCCTAAGTTGGTAAGAATTCAAATACTGGAAGAGTTTCTGTATAGTAAAGGTTGGTTCAGGTCTTAAACTTATCAAATTTTAACTCCTGCATAAGAATTAAATCATATTGTAATTACTTTCCTGAAATTTAAGCACTAATAGTGTTTTTTAAAATTAATTTAAGTAAACGTAAATTTCTTATTGATCCCTTATCAATAGAATTTCATGTACCATATTTGTAATTATAATACTGAACTGACAAATTTGGTCGTCGTCTAAAGTCAGGGATTAGGCATCCTTGTCTGTACCGCCTCAAAAGATTGATGCAACCATCTTGTTTTGGGACGATTGAAGAACGTGTTTTCTTTTAACTTTGTTTGCAACACGTTTTGGGCGTCAATTTGAAGTAGTTGTTTTGTTGTATTGTTCAACTGTTGGGGAACCGAACTTGAAATTCGTTGCTACCACACGTATAGTAAACAGTTTCCGGTAGCCTTCGCCCCAAATATACTTTCAGGTGGCCTTTGCCCCAAGTTTAAAGAAAATATTAACTTTGTAATTTTACTGTTTCTTTAAATATTATATATTTTATGTTTGCCTCGGCTGCGTCAGTATCACTGTTAGAGACATTGATGTCTTGCCAGGGTTGTGGTGCAACTAAGAATGTAGGCTTACATAGATTATAATTTTACTTCACTCCATTTATTAATACTTGATACGATTAAAATAACACTTCACTGATATAGAGAGATGTGAGATTCTTTAATTAATTACTTGCACTTTTTAACACGCAAACTATTTTTCGTCTCACACAAATACGTATTAAATCTCTTGAGGACACTTTTTGCGTCTGGTTAGGAACACTGTTTGCAATCAACTGAATTCATTTCAACCGCCTAAACTTGTAAATTTCTGTATTTCAAGTCTCTGATTGGCTATTCCTATTCCAATAGAATATCTTCATTTAACTAAAGCATTTTCTTGTTGTTGATTGGCTATTTTTATAAACTGTCACTAAAATTACATTATTACTTCCAAAAATCACAAGTAACATTTAAACTTTCTAATTCATTATTGCCTCAAGGTTACCTCATTGCTACCTCATTTTTAGCAACTTTTAACCTATTATTCTCACAGGTCCTACATTATTAAATTACGTAATACATTCATATAACATTATTGAACATGTATACAATAGTGTACAATAATATAAACATAAATAATGACTGTTACGCTTTTTATATATTGTTACATACACATATTGCTTTAAGGCGGGCTGTTATTGAATTTACATATTATATAATTAGATATAAATTATTTAAGCGTTAAAAATACTGCCTCACGATCTATATTTCTTTTGCCAATCGCTGTATAATGCAATGATTTGTCTGGCTAAGTTGCTTTCAGATGGTCTCTCTAAGTGACTTATTCATTTTATTCTATAATCAGCCATCCTTTCATTTATTAAGAAAATGCCCAACTCCGTTCTGATGTCTTCGCTTCTCTACTTATCATTTAACTTATAGCATGCCACTGATCTAAGAAGTTTCTTCCGCTGCTTGAATTCGCTTGTAGTCACTTTTTAGGGTCCATTTTGTGGACTGACACATTTAGTAACTATTTATTTTATATGGATAAATATTGTCGCAGTAATCAGTTCATGTTATATTATTTTTTTGCTGAGCGCCTGATATTGTTTTACTATTTTGAATTTTGGTGTCTTTGTCCTCCGGCTAGCTATTATTACTCAGTTGAGCAAATATCTCTGATCACGGCGTATAAACGGAAAGGAGTTGTTACTAAAAGATAACACTGAAAAAAGAATTTGTTTTCACACTTTTATTGCCGTCACAATTAATTAATAGTTCACATCTGCAATCTTTATACACGCCCGACTGAAACTGTTATATTTCCGAATATAATTACTCTCGTACGCTCACTTCACATTTTTGTAACTAACTTTACGACGCGAGAGATTCTGTAGAATTGCGTAATGTGTATCTCATGAATGCTTCCTTAGAACTGTCTGACGTGTAACTCGCGAGAGAGATTTCTTAGAACTGCGTGACGTTTACCTCGTGAATGATTCTGTAGAACTGCGCGATACTTGCCTTTGGCTCAAGAATTTATACTCTCTCACCCCGATATGCCTAAACATTATAATAGAGCTGCTATTGGTTACTAAATCGCGCCAACATTAGCGTCTGTTTTATAAGCCAATCATAATTTCTAAAACATATGCTCTAGGGAAGATATTCCCTCCATTTCTAAAGAAAGGCACGCTACCCTGACGTCATTTGTTTGTCTCTTCTAAATGATAAACAACTCACCCCATCGCTGCATTGTTACCCGCTCCTATTGTCAGTTTCAGTGAGGCCGTGTAAACGTATTTCCTAACAATGCTTATAGCTAACAAACATCTAAAATCATTGTCATACAATAATGTTAATTTACACTACATCACTCTGGCATTCACAGTGTTGTGATATAAAATACTGCCTCAACATATATGATCATCCTATGTGCACACCAATTAGAGATAAACAACTCAATGACATGAAATGTAAGTGGTAGCAGAGCATGATTGTGATCAACGAAATTCTGGCTTGAGGCCTGAACTATGTTCATTCCGCACGTAAGAGGCAACGCTTCGTGTGCCCCCTCTTGATTTGAGCACGTATGAAAAGCTTCTATTATAAATACGGAAAGAATTAACATTTTAAAATTCACCAGAAATTAATATTCTTAGCAAGGGCATTACACTATAACGGAAAAAAATCGTATGTGCCACATTCACATAACTTTCTCTACCCTCTATCACTTATTTGTGGGTATACAAATTATTCCTACTAAAGTTTATTTTCCTATCTACTTCATTTTAATCGATATAAGCTCTTCCGAAAATTTCTGCAATACACATTTTGTTATACCTATAGATACAAAAGGTATAGCGATAATCCAGTGTATAAGAAGTGGACAGTATACGCTGCCCTCTTTGCGTGCAAACCCAAGAAACAACTGAACATCGAAAAGACTGGAAAATAATGTGTATTGAACAATTCAAACCATTAATAATAAATATTTCGGAAATGGCTGATGCCACAAAAAAACTTATTTGAAAGAAATGTTGCGTTTTAAAGAGCTCTATATGTTTTGTGTAGTACGCTTTCGTTTATCGCTTAACGTTTACCAGTTATACGAGATTATACAAAGTCCTTCCGAATGAAGTGGACTTCACGGGCTATTCCCAGAAAATTCAAGATATGTCTTATTTGTAATGTAAACACCTTTAATATACCATATTTTCATCAAAATAGTCAGAGCCATTTTTTAGAAAATCAATAATTTCGAAAAATGTTCCATGCATAAGGTAGTTTGGGGTTGTCGATCTTCTTGAAAATCTTCGTGTCGCATTTTTGGAAGGTACTAAACCCAAATACCAAGTTTGATATTTATTGAGCTTTTTTTGAGTTACGCTATTTACATACACACGCACCTTTTACTAAACAGGACTTTTTTGGATTCAGCGGGCCTCAAAACATGTATTTTCGGCACAGATTCTTTTGTGGGATTTAATACTTTCTCTGCCTATATGTAGAGAAATTAATAGGATGGCAAACGCAACTTGATTACACTGAACGGTAGAAAAAGGACCCACAATGGCATCCGTCCTATTCCATGCATTCCTTAATTCACTAAAAGCGCTGCGTATTTTATGTTAATACAACCAGACTAAAATAATTGCATATTTATAACCACAACCATTTTTCTTAACCCTCACTATTTTTCCTTCAAAAATAAAATGTAATGTTAAGCATTGAAATTGTTTTCCTAAGTTCAGGGGTTGGAAGTAAGAATAAGGGAAATGCGAGAATAATTAACGCATGCTTTTGTGAACATCGTAGAAAGAGAAGTCATTAAATTCTGTAGATCGAGCGGTAGTAAACATAAATGAGGTGCCCTCTCCCTAAATTTATCCATGGCATTGTAAACTACGCCGCGTAAACAACGCCTAAGAGAGTAAACAGTCTTAATGGTAGCTGTAAATGTTTCCATGCACTCTTGTTGGAAGTTAACGGAGTTATAGCATAGAAAATACAGATGTTAAGAATCGTGCAAATTTATAAATTCTAACAACAGAAATAGAAATTACATTATTGATATCAAGTTTATCCTAAGGACAAACTCAGTTAATTTCTTAAAGTAACACTTAATGATCAAATCCCATATTTAGGGAGTTTTATTCACAAATAAAGTGGAGTATAAATTCAAGACGAATCCTGCGATTGTCGCCAATTTTTTGTTTTTTGAAGCGTGCCCTTTGCTTCAGTATCTGCTGTTGATTCTTACTGCCGGCTGCTACAACGGTTGGCTATGAGATATTTCTCTAACGGTATGATTGGGCATATTTTGAAAGGATAACACCAGTATAAATTGACCAGAAATGTGATTTGACCGAAAAACTTGAACTACTGAAGCGAGTTGCCAACTGTTTGAAGATATACAATGAAGCTGATTATGAATCGTAGTACTTCAAAATTATAACAATTGAATTACTATACTTGCTAACTTCTGCAGTATCAATTTTACGGTTTAAAATAACTGTTTCGGCAATAAAAGAAACTAGAAGCGTAACTTGCCGTGAACCGCTAAAATACTTACCGGCAAGATCACTCGCAATAGCTGCTAAATCTAACTCTCACAAGCGCGTCACTGGGCGCTTAAAATAACACACAAGTAGATCACATAATAAACTGAATAAGTCTCAAGATAGTGTCTCGGATTTAGATTGCATGAACGTTTCTTAACTTAAGTTCCGCCTACCTATCACTACCTCCTTTATGTGCGCTCCAATCTCGAAACTTGCTACACTGTTACTAGGCGGTTCCTCCACGAATCTCAGAATTTCATTCCCTTTCTCTTTTACAGAATTTCTGTCTACGTGACTCTACAAACGTACTGAACTTTAATCTAAACTGTATTCCAAGAATCTTTATTCCTAACGCGTTCACTCCTCGCTGATGCTAATGACTTTTCTTAACGTGGCTTACTAATTACCTTCTTTCGGGACAAATCTTTCAACTTAAGCTTATTACATTATACATCGATTTAATATACGGAAATTATTTACTGCAATTATTTCTCTGTCTTACTACCATTTCTTTATTTAATTATTTATATTTTCCCCGTCAATAATTAGGGTATCGAAACCATGTAAGTTAGTTATGTCCTAAACACAAAACTAAATTAAATGTTATTAGCAATAAAAGTAATAACTTATGCCGCTAATTTAGATCAAGAAATTCTTGCATTAATTCTTTGCTAATTAAAGCCCAGGCTTAAACAAAAAATAATGTACTACAGTAATGATGATGATAATAATACTAAACATAAAAAATAATGTAATTAATTTAAAACTATACAAAATACGTTTTGTACTAGTTCTCTCTTACTCATGATTTAATTGTATTTTTGAAGTCAGAAATTTTAATTGCTGAAATTCTTATTATTTTTATGAAACCTGGAATAAGATTACTATTGTCGCTGAAGACAATAACTGTTAAAAATGTGTTTCAAATAATTGCACCAGGTTAGATATACTTTTTACTTATATGAATACATCATTAACTTATTTCGATTTTTGTTTATATATTTTACTAAAACAATTATATCGCAATATCGTTCATATGAGCCCTTTCACGGGCTGTGAGAACCACAGTGTCTATTACTTCAATTTATTTTTGGATAGTCAGTAGCGAAGACGTAGAGCCTTAGCCCTTGAAAAAAGGACCTTCGGTGCAGACTATATTAAAATAGATACTTTATAAAAGGCGCAATATAGCATAAATAAAAAAACAGTTTTCATTCCGTCATAATCAATGAATAAAACAACGAATTTAAGTTTCCCTTCGCTGCAAACCCATCCACTCTACTTGCCATTTTCTCAATGATATGTGATAATTCGTCTAGATATTGCCTATTTTTATCTACTACCAAATATCCTTTACGTTTTCATTGTTCTTTGTAGTAAATCACCTTTGCAGGCGGTATTCTCTCTCTCTCTCTCTCTCTCTCTCTCTCTCTCTCTCTCTCATCTGGCGTTCCGGCCAATTTATTTTCCAATAATTTCTTGCATAACTCCTCCTTTGCTCATTCTTTCTAAATTCTCCAATTCATTGCTCACTTCATTACATCGTAGAAGTCTCCTCAACTCGTTTCAATAATCACATTATTTGTCATTTGTTTTCAACTCACATTTATCACATAGTTTCTTACCACCATTAGATTTCCTCTTTTCTTTGTATTGTAAGGGGACATACCCAACAACAAACCAGCATAGGAAATAACAGCATATAAAATATTGGAAATGCCATTAAGAATCAATGTTGAGACATAGAGAATAATTTAAAATGTGTATCCAAATTGTAACATAGCGGTAATGAGAACAGGCAAGATAGCAAAAAAAGAGGTGAAAGTCCATTAAAAAGCGTGCTAATATGAACAGGGTTCAGGCTAAAACGCCAGAAAATAGAAAGAGATAGAGACAGTGGTCCATTTCTCGAAACTCGAGAGAGCTCTATAATAGAAAAGGAAATATGTACTTAGAGAAGGAAAGAGACATTGAGTTTTGCCAGATAAGTCAGCAGGACGCGCGACTTCAGAAATTTGGCACATTTTATTGTCATAGCATGCCTTTGTAACGCTACTCAAAAACCAATGGAAATTGTAACAAATAAAGGCGCGAATTCTAGCGTCATAGGAAAACAGATAAATAGGGAAGGAAGGTCCCGAGTTTACACAATTTTCTCAGATTCTCTCTTGGCGTTAGTTTACGCGCTACTACCGTAGCAACCGATATTAGAATCAGTGGTGTAATTAAATTGTGCAACCAGGTGGATAATGTTGCGTAGGTAGGTGCGAATATCGTGTGACGAATTAGCTAGGTCCACAGAATAACATAACGGGAAGGTTTAAGTTATAAGATTTAATAAGCACTTCATAAGGGAAAATTGCTAGCTGTCTTAATATATGCAATTCTCTTCAATAAATCAAGGTTAAGGGAAATCAGTTATTATTTTGCCTTCATCCACAAAATCCCAGAGTTATTGTCCAACTAGATAGGATAGGAATTCTTTTCTCAGCTCTTCGAGTGGCAGCCGGTAAGAACGTCTAGAAAGTAATGGAGATCCAGGAACTACAGGACCCTAGATGTATTCCCGCCACAGTATCTTCCTCTGCTCCCAGTGTCATATAAAAAATTCTGATGTTTTACACTCACATGACTTTCTCTACTCTTGTACAAACTATTTTTACAAACTCTTGTTCTCCATCTATTTCATATTAATCGAGATAAACATTTGCAGAAACGATCTTTTGACATGCAAAGAGAAGTACATTTTACACAAAGCGACCAGTTCGAAAAATGTTTGACTATCGCTTAAGGCGTACTATGTTCCCCTTGTTTTGTATTTGCAAGGGCAATATAAGCACAGACATATCTCTTAATAGCTGTTTGCTGTGTGCAGAACCACTCTCTTTGCCACAGATTAATACTCTTTGTATATCCAAAACAAAAAAAGGAATAACGAATTCCCATTTGAGAAAATAAGTATTGAAGAATTTAAGGGAATAACAAGCAATATCTCGAAAATGGTTAATTAAAAAAAACAATGTATATTTCATAAATTGTGTATTTTAACGTGATCTACATTTTTGTGTAGTAAACTTTTGCCTATCTCTTATGGTTTACCAGTTATGCAAAAGTCGTTCACAATGAAGAATATTTTTGGAGACATTCCTAGAAAATTCGAGATATACATTTTATTTGTCATGAAAATATCTTAAACATATGATATTTTAATCAAAATATTTAGTGCCATTTTTGAGAACATTAAAACGTTCGAAAAATGTTCCATGTAAAGGGTAATCTGGGGTGGGGGGGATTTTCTTGAAAACCTTCGTGTCGCATCTCTGGAAGATACTGAACCTAAATAACAAGTTTGGTGTTTATCCAACTGTTCGTTTCTGAGTTATGCTGTTCACAGACAGACAGACACACACACCCACACACAAACACAGACACAGACACACACATGGACATGTTTGCAAAAATGCTTTTTTTTGGATTCAGGGGGCTTCAAAACATGTATTTCCGGTGAAATCTCAGTATCGAATTTTTGGGTGGAATACAATACTTCCTCTACTTACTATACGTAGTAGAGAAAGTAAAAAGGATTGTGCATCATATTCTTCTTCCTCCTACTCTGGAAACAATCCTTTACCAGGTTATTTAAGGATAATGAAGTCCTGTCTAAAAAAATATACATACACTTATTAAAGCTATATCTGCTCTTTTTGAAAACAAATTTAACCCTTTTATAATAAATGCGCCTAATGGCCGATTTCAAATCGGTAAAAGCGATAACTAGGGATAATACTGCAGTTCATTCTTTTAGAATAACCTTAAAAAACGCATTTATGAACGTTTACAACTAATTTAAAAGGATATTTACAAAAGAGTAAGTATCCTCCATTTATTCATTATTTGTATTTCAGAGTATGCAAAGCAATTACAGAGATATGAAGGTTAAAAATCAGAAGATAAAAGTGTTCTTGTATAAGAATATTTTGTCGTAAATTTTAAATCAGTTTTATTTATTTATCTTTTAATGTATGTAAGCTTTAATTGGGAAGTACTTTTCTCCCTGAAACCCTCGTTGCTACTGCGTGATTTCCCACCCAAGCAATATTGCAACTACGCAGATATGAATGCCAACCTTTGCTGTAATTAAGGTAATTGCGGTCACTGCATGAGCTCTGTCTGCTCGTATGAAAAGACGATTAATTCGTAATTTGATATCACTTTCTAGGACACTGCTAATCTGCGTGGCGGGTTGTCGTTTTCATAACAAACATTTCGCAGTATTCTGATTTGTCCAGTAACAATCCGGATTAAAATTCAGCTTAGATAACTTTGGGTTCTACTTTTAATTCACGGACAAAAAGAGAACGGACAGTTTAAAATCGTTTCCTCCGGTTCATAACAAATGTACCGCGGTATATTCACAATACAACCATCCACCGGGATCTCCAGATACCGCTAGTAGCTACTGCTCTGCAAGACTGCTAAACTAGACTTTTAGAACCACTTCAGTCCACTGCTCAATACGATTCCTAAACACCTCCCGGATGCCTGAAGAGAAAGAAGGTTCAAAGTTCACTCAGGTCTAATTGTACATTCTGTCAAACTAAAAGTGCCAGGATTTGTGCCCAGTTAAATATTTTCATATATGTCTATGTAAGCTCGCGGTTTACAACCGTCAACTTCTGTGCGCTGCTTTGGCTAAGTATAACACAAGCCGTGGAGCTTGGCGTGAAGCACTGGAGCTACTTAACTTCTATGCAAGCAGCTCAAGTTCGATTCTTCGTAATGCTTTGTTATTATATTTTTTGCAAATCGTTTTTCTGTTATACGTTAAATATTTTGCTTTTGTTGCTTTATTTTGCTTATAAATATATGACGGACTACTGAATAAATGCCACATACATAAAAAATTAAGGAACCCTGTTATATGTTTTACTCTGTATTTAAAATTGAAGGGAAGAGAAAACTGAGCATCCCAACGCAGATTTGAATTTGCAACTTCACGAACAGTAAGATAACTCTCTACCACGAGCTAAGAGTGTTGTAGCAAGTGTGGCATTGTAACGATCTTTAGTCATGCTTCACTTGAGCGCCATAATTTAATGTGTATTTTAAATAGCCAATCTGTTGAAACACTATGAAACATCTGTCTGTTTGAAATCTCGTATATAAAGTTTATTTTGTCGGAAGACTTGTGGTTACAGTTGTGTTCCCCATTATAACAACTACAAAAATATAAAGTTGCTTTATATTATGGGGGAAAGCAAATTCCATTAGTCATGTTTTGTTTGTAGGAGGTTCTGGTGTTCATTTTAGGAACAATCTATATTTTAAATGGGAACCTACAACTAGGGTGAACTTAAATTCACCAGAAAATGACCATCACAACGTCCTCCAAACAAAACCGACTAATGGCATTTATTTTCCCCATAATATAAAGCAACTTTAATTAAATACATTTATTTATACAACGCTTTGTTTTAGAGATATTGTATAGTCGCAACCTAAATGTATACACTGTGTTAGAAAATTCACCGTACTAGCTTTTAGGGTATGTAGAAAGGACTGAGATCATTTTTGAATATGCATCTATGCCCGGAAACATACCTTTTCCGTGCTAAAACAATTTCAAGTCGGTTTGCTTGGTATGCCACCGGCTAGTAGCAACGAGGGGTGTTTACGTCACACGAGCAGCTGGTGTCATTTGAACTCTACCCTATCGCTCTACCCTGGTTCGAGCTCGTTTCAGTGTCTCTTAGTTTCCGAGCAACATGATGTTTACGTCACACGAGCAGCTGGTGTCATTTGAACTCTACCCTATCGCTCTATCCTGGTTCGAGCTCGTTTCAGTGTTTCTTAGTTTCCGAGCAACATGATGTTTACGTCAGACGATCAGATGACGTCAATCTACCTCTACCCTACCTCTCTATCCGGGTTTGATGCCTTATTTTTTTGTCACAATCCTTGAAAGTGAGAGCATATGTTGATTGATAAAATACTTTCTTTTAAAAGACCTTACCCAACAAAACAGTTGAAAACACATGATTACCAAATTCACTAACATAACTGTGATGTTTACTTTTCAACTGAATTTAGAGATTGTAACCATATGATAGTTGGTTTACAATGCTCCCCATGGTCAATACCTCCGGGGAAACCTCATTCCACCAAATCCTTGATGGGTCGTCCTCTCTCCAGAATCATGTTACATCATCACCCTCTCGCTTTGTGCTGGAATCACCTCTCGAATGGCAAGTAAGAGTCTCACCATTTGTAGGATGGTTCCACAGGATCTCGTCTGGTCTAGGTGAAATATGCTGCTCCCGACGTCCGCCTTGGTATCAAAGAATCGGAGGGCGTCCAGGCCCAGGATAACTTCTTCAGTGATCGTCGCAACGAACACCCACATTTGTATCTTACTGCTGCCAAGGCTCAACTCTAAGTAAACTTCACGGGTTTACATCAGGCGATTAACTGATGTCAATCTACCTCCACCCTATCCAGTTGGTTTGAGCCCCATTCACGTGTCGTTTAGTCTCCATATCGAACCGGAGTTGCAACGGATCAGAATGCCAACAAGCCTGTGACGAAGACAAAAACATATTGTCAGTTCAATTGTAAACAAAAGTGTTTGTGAAACATGATTCATTTTGCTTTTTGTTTCTTTGACGTTATTCCCTAATGGGATGTAGTGAATCAGAAGGGTTCAAAAAATGGTTTAAGTATGACATTCCTGTTTGTCTCTGCATTCATCAAGTGTTAAGTATGCATTACAACAATTTTCGCGTCATGCAAGGAAATTTCGTGGTGAAATCGGGTTTCTCTGTGCTGCAATATCTGTTATTTTACGACGAAACATAGCCATACAAATGGAACCATGCTTCGTCATAGAAGAATACTAGGCATGGGTCAGTCACTCTATCGCTTATCGAAATCCATTTACAGAAACCTGCCCGACTGTGATGTTCACGTGAAAAATAAGGTGTAAGCAACAAATCCCCATGTACTGTAAGAAATTCATTCAATTTCAGATACGAAACTCTTGAGTATGAATGGAAATTTCCTGAGAAAATGCCAGAAATGTGTGGATACAGAAGGAAATTTCCAACATCTCTTTTAAGGTATGTGCTTATTATCATCGTAATTGTAACTATGAGAACGTAGGCGGTTGCGGAAATATTATAATTGTTTCGGCGGGAGTCCGAGCTTCAGCGGCCGGCGTGATCACAGTGTGAAGTATAAGCACTGCACAATTCAATGAAAACGAAGATATCTTCTCACCATGTTGTATATACAGAATATTTCAAACAAATTTTTATTCCTTTTCGAAATCGTTAGAGGAAATAAAAAATAAAATAAGCAATAATGAAGCTTTTCCACTAAAAGAGTACTTAGTGCTGGTAAATTTTCAAAACCTCGCTCTGTAACCTTAAAATATACAAATTATGCATAAAGTTTGGCGTTTATTCATATTTTTGTTTGTTAATTATACTGTTAACATATGATCCTCCTTCTAAAACAGTTTTATTGGATTCAAAAGGCCTCAAGACATTTATACATTTGGAACTTTTGCATGAATGCAAGGCTTCTTCCACCTTACATAAGCGACAGAGAAAGTAATAATATTCTATGCAGCAAGAAATGAAGAAAAACTGTCATATTTTCAAACCGTCGTCGTCACTATTAAAAAGACGTCAGACATACGACAGTGAAATAAGCAGGTGAAGACGAGGATGTGATTAAGGTGACGAATGGAAAGAATGACGCCTGTCAGGAAGAAACGCCAACGCAGCATCTGCTACCACTCACAGAAAGAAAAAACGCAAGAGTTATTTCAGGATCCATTGATTGATTCACTTGAAACTTCTCCAACACCAGAGCTGCACAGTTTAAGCTCATTTTATTCGAAGTTTAGCATGATTGACGGAGAAAACAAGATACGAGCATCGAGGAGCATGAATCAGCAAGCCTTCGGTAGAAATTGTGATTGATGATCTTTAAAATAAGTTAATGGTGTGTAAAGCATGTCTTTATAGTCATTTTATAGTGTACTTTATACAGGGTGGACCATTTAAGATGAGAAAGTACAATATCTCCAAAATTAAGCGTTATAGAAAGAAATGTTTTGAATAAACGTTGGTCGATATTATGGGGGAAAATAAATGTCATTAATCGTGTTTTGTTTGGAGGACGGTATGATGGTCATTTTTAATTTTTAATGGGTACCTACAATTAGCGTTCAATTTAAATTGACCCTAAAATGACCATCAAAACGTCCTCCAAATAAAACACGACTAATGGCATTTACTTTCCCCGTAATATCAAGGAACTCTTATTCAAGAATTTATTTCTACAACGCTTAATCTTAGAGATATTGTACAGTCTCAACTTAAATGGTCACCCTGTATAGTACGTTTCTCATTATTCTAGGAGTGACAGTAAACTAACACTCGCTAAATGGCATTAATAAAACCAGTTTATCACAGTCATTACTAATAAAAAGCTTTAGATAAAGCTGTGAAGATAAATCCGCTCCTAAATTGCTGCTGGTGGAAGAAACTATTATTGGGGGTTTCTCTGCTCTTAACCGCTTCGAGTACATTTGTTGGTATGGGCATTTCTGCTTTAAGAGAATGAAAGTGTATACTTATCAAGTTTAACGTTTTCCATTTTTTATAAAAGTAAATTCTGTGATTCTTCCAGATTCACAATATATTATTTGGTACCTTGAGAAAGTAATTATTATTACGTTTGGAAAGCCGATTTGAAGAAGTGGTTGTCTTTACGTCGTTTGCAGCACGCTTTGGGCGTCAATTTGAAGTAGTTTGTATTATATTTCTACTGTTGGGGAGCCGAACTTGAAGTAGCGGCAACCGCACGTATGGTACCCGGTAGCCTTCGTAAAAAAATTGAGAATATTAACTTTGTAATTTGACTGTTTCTTTAAATATTTAATATTTATGTTTTCCTCGGCTGCGTCAGTATTTATTTTAGAGACATGGATGTCTCGGCAGGGTTGTGGTGCGACTAAGAATGTAGGCTTACACAGATTATAATTTTACTTCACTCCTTTTATTAATGCTTGATACGATTTAAATAACACTTCACTGATAGAGAGCTGTGAGATTCTTTCATGAATTACTTGCGCTTTTTAACACGTAAAACTATTTTTCGTCTCACACTAATACGTATTATACTTCTCGAATACGTGTCTCGCGTTCGGTTAGGAACACTGTTTGCAGGCAACTGAATTGATTTCAATCGTCTAAACTTGTAAATTTCTATATTTCACGTCTCTGATTGGCTATTCCTAATCAAATAGAATACCCTCATTTAACTAAAGCTTTTTCTGGTTGTTGATTGTTTATTTATAAACTGTCTCAAAATTTACATTATTTTTGCTCCAATAATGACTAGCAGCATTTAAACTTTCAAATTCATTATTGCCTCAAGATTACCTCATTGTTAGCAACTTTTGACCTATTCCTCACAGCTCCTACATTATTAAATTACGTAATACATTCATATAACATTATTGAACATGTATGCAATAGTATAAAATAATATAAACGTATATAATGACTGTAATATACGGGGTCTTCAACAGGGCGTGCTCCAATTCATGTTAGAAGTGTAATAGTTATAATTATAAATCAAAATATGAATTGAGATCAAATTTATAACGTCATTGTAACAGCTCACGCTTTTATTATAATCTTCTTTATAGTTATACCCATTATAATTGGTGGGTTTGGCAATTGATTCTTTTTATATATTGTTACATACACATATTGCCTTAAGGCGGACTGTTATTGAATTTATATATTATATAATTAGACAGCAATCATTTAAGTATTAAAAATGCTGCCTCAACCTAGAGCGCTTAAGCCTGTGTAGTCATTTAAATGCAATGTATCCCGTTTTACTTTCTCTACCATTACCAGTAGGGAGAGAAGGTATTTACATTTCACTTACAAATCCGATATTGAGACTAAACTGGAAATTCATATTTTAAGGTGCCCTGAATAAACATTTCCGTGTATGTGTGTCTGAACAGCATAACTCAAAATCGAAAAGTACCAAACTTTGTATTTAAGTTCAGTACCATCCAAAGATGCGACACGAAGATTTTTAAGAAAATCTCCCCTCCACAAACTACTCTACATGGAACATTTATCCTAAATTTTTGATTTTCTAAAAAATGACTCCTTAACGATTTTGATTAAAATGCCATATATGGAATATATTTACATTACAAAGTGCATATCTTGAAGTTTTTAGAAACAGCCAATGAAGTCCCCTTCATTCGGAAGGAATTTTGATAATCCTGCATAACTAGTAAATGTTAGGAATAGACGAAAACTTACCACTGTAGATCTCGTTGAAAAACAGAATTTATTTCAAATAAGTCTTTTTTGCGAGATAATCCATTTCTGAGATACCCGTTATTAATGGTTTGAATTGTTCATTACTTCGTCATTATTTTTTAAAGTACTCTCAACATTCGGCTGTTTCTCGGAATTGCATGGAAACAGTATGGAATTTTAAGCCCAGTGTATAGCGTCCAGCTCTTAAACATTTGACTATCGCTGTTGCCTTTGTATCTATAACGAAATGTGTAATGTAGCTGTTTCTGCAAAGGCTTATTTGAAGTCGAGTACAAGAGTTCTTCAATTTCTCCTGCAGCATAACGCACTACACTGATAGTAGTCATCACAAACTCGCTCGAAGAATCCATAGAACATTCTAGAACTATTTGGAGGCGAGAGGGGCGGAGAAACTTTCAGAAGATTCTGGTTATCTGCCATAGCGCTTCTGGTGTATACGCTGTCGAGCGTTACTTATCGTTGTTTATCTCCGACTGCCGGTGCCAACCTCCCGCTAACCTTGCAGCATAGCTGCTGCGTCTCAATATCCCAACGAAAAAACTTGCAAACACAAGCTCTATAATATTAAACATATGTCAATTTTAAATACATTGATTACCATTACTCCAATTTTGATTACTTTAAACGATTTAAATGAAAACAAAATCACTAGGTTTTCCTTAGGCTTACAGATTGAAACCACACATTGTCTCATCTCTCTGGTTTCAAACTTTTGTACACTAGTAATTGGAAGAAAACACAGGATTCAACAAATGTGTGCTGTGAGGAATTTATGAAAGCGGGTCGTTCTTCTTAAGCTAAATTTCAATTGAGATTATCTCGAACGTCATTTTCCTAACCATATGTGTTATTTATTCAGAAACTATAAAACCTTTAAGGCTGAAACTTTCCGTGTTTATGCACGACAATAAGTTAACCTCACTGAATTAAAGTCATGTTTACGAGGGTAACAGATTATAACATAATGAATATTTTGTCTTAAAAGTTACTGCCAACATTTAATATTTTCACTAATATATATATATATATATATATATATATATATATATAATCACTCAAGTATTATTAACAGCTGAATCCCTTCAGCTCAGTGTTATGCAATATAATGCCTTTAAGTGTTTTTATAAAAACCCTAGGTCTCATTTATCCTGGTTGTTCTGGGAAAAAGAAGCCCAGAAATGTCAATAATGTTTCCTAGGACATTTTTCTAAAGTTATTATTTTTTTCAGACTAACTACCATACACATGAAAATGAGAGACAGGTACATAGATATTATAGTATTTTTTACACTGACCTGTTAAGTATATGAAAGGGGATATATTATAATATATAGGAATTGTACATTTGAAAGGGGATATATTATACATACCTATATAAGAATTGTACATATGAAAGGGGAATCATACATATAAGAATTGTACAGTAATAATATAATTCACTAATATGTTAAAATGTTCAACATCTAACATTTGTACAGAGCTGATTGTAAGAAACGGGCGAGCTAGCAAAATTCCAGGAAAAGCATAATCCTAAGTAGAGCGTACCTTTCACCAAGCCAACAGGCAGGGAACCGGAAACGGTACAGAGAAATAGAAAGAGACAGATAGAGAAAAGAAAGAGACGGAGATATTGGATCGACTCCACAATGCACCAGGGTGACGCTTAAGCGCACGGACTTGAAGAAACGCATTCTCATACGTGTTAAGGTAACGAGGTCTGAGGAACAATAGAAAACGTCGTTACATTTTTAAACGCAGAGGTGAGCGTCACTAGGCTCACGTATATAAGGGTAGACATGGCCTCAGAGCCCACTCTCTCAAACTGATCTTCTAGAATTGTCGTCGGCACGAGGTGCTACAGATGCACGTCTGTGCACAAGAGTGGAAATGCGTCTGCAAATAGCTAGGCTCCTGAATTATTTAAAGTGGTGGGATTATAATAATGGGAAAAGCTAGCCGCCCACAATTGTTTCATTTGTGAATAAACTTCATTGATTAAGGGAAACTTCCAATGTATTTCTTTTTAACTTGCCTCACCTACTATAACCTGAGAATTAAGAATTAGTTTATAGGTAGGAAAAGTTAGGAATGGAATACGCAACAACCAATAAGCAGCTATAACCGAGGAAGAAGAACACAGTAACAGGCAACAACCACCCAAAGATCAACGATTTCGGGCTACAAATAGCGCACAGCACCGTTTCCCGCTACATATAGAAAAGCAACACACTTGCCACTATTTTGGGAAAAATATAAAAGACCTTAATTGTTATTTTCCCCAGATTTGTCCCTTTTCTGTTTTAAAGGTATACAAGTTGCACACAATTCATAAGTACTTCACTTATTTTTTTTAAATAAAGCATTACATTAGCCATATTTTCTAGGCTTCAAACAAATATAGGATTCTGAAATGTGTAAAACTCGTGTTATATACACACAGTGAAAGATATATCTTTTAGTTCTGGGAGTATTAAATATCCTATTGAGGAATATGTATTGTAAATTTAGGGAAAATTAAAACCACTACCAGTCAATTGCAGCTGTTTATTGGGTTAATGAATATGTTCCATGCATTATTAACTTTGAGTCAGATGTAAATGTCCAACATGTGCCAACTCTCGGGTTGACTAAGGTGGATATTCGTGGATTATAGTTTGTTTTAAACAAGAAGTGACTTCCTGGAGTTGCATGTTACCGCGTGGTTTCCATAACATGCTCCCCTCCTAGCCAGTAAGATTTCACTTCCCTCCTTTACCTTTGCCAAGGAGCTGAACTTTGAGAGGTAGCATATTGCCATTCATTCTACATTGTAGCACATACTTAACGATACTTTTGAAATCAGAAACAAGAGACAATTCGTTTAATTTAGTATAACAAACAGCGTCGAATCGATTATATATGGGATTTCTGGCCATCTATAAGTGAATTGAATTGAGTTTTGATTCTAGGTCCTATTTTACGTGAATTTATTGCAATGTTTTTTATTAGTTGCCAGTTCTCCGAGTAAAGTGGAACGTCATGTGTCCCCGCTTCAGATTCCCTATTTAAAGGGAACAGGTCCGCTGTTTTCCCTTTAAATAAAAGGTAATACAATGTAAGCCAATGGAATCATAAAATAGGCTTACCCAAGGCTTTAAACTTAATACTCTTCAGTTCAAAAACATTAGCTACCCTAAGCTGGCAATGCATTTGTAAGCTAGTAGTTCCTAACTGTTTCTTTATTCATTTACTTAATTACTTGCTGCAGACCCGTTTCCAGCTCGCACTTTTAGCGAGGTACAAAGGTCTGATGTAATTTTCTTTAACAGGGCTTTAAGAACCAACAATTCATTTCCTCCTAGCTTACTAGGAGTGGTCTTCTAAAGTTTGAATAAGTAAAACAAAAAGAAAATATTTCTCTTAACGGCAAACCAGGTTAAGCAAAAACGTTCTGTAAATAGGATATATGCTATAGACACTCATTGCTGCTCTCAGATTATGGATCAATGGCAATGTAATCGTCTCCACTTAGAAAAGAGAAATTAACAGCCAGATTAACCGAGAGAAAATTCTCATTTTAATATGCAGAAAAAACAAACGATATTATAATTTACATGTCCTGGTTTCCAAGTTTTACATTTTACTAGTTTTATAATTTTTGAAAATTGCAGATTTTTTAAACTTAAAGGGTATTGTGTATTCAAAATTAATTCGTACGCATTTAATAAACAAACATGCTTGATAGAATACCTGAATGATTCATATAAATACGATTTAAATTGATGGAGAAGTACCTTTTTGAGGTCGTATACAGTTGACAAAAACAGTTGATAGCATGTAACTTTCACACTTTCAGATTAAATATATGTATTTCTTTTTTCACGAATCATTCTGGAGTCACTAAGTCTTCCTGTCGCTTTAATCTCGAAAACTCAATATCTGGGACACAGCAAGTTTGCATAAGGCGGGTGGCTCAGGCAGCCTCTGTGGCCCGCATTTGCAAGGTCCCGGTTCAAATCTGTAGGTCGACCCCCAAGGTCGCGGGTTTAAACCCGGCGGAGGGCGACGGATTTTTTCGGGCGTAAAAATCCTTAACATGGCTTCCTTCGGAAGGGAAGTAAAGCCGGTGGTCCCGTGTCGTAGATTTACGGCAGTAAAAGAAGCTCGAGCCTGATAAAGAGGCCTCTGAGCAAAATTGCCGATCTTTCACACCCAATATAGAATGGGACGCTAAGGACCATAGTAGTTAAAAGAGTGTCCATAAATAAAACTCAATTTAATTTAATTTCTAGGTCGACCAAACTGACTGGAGTTTTTTCGTGATTTGCCCCAGCCGCCAAGGTAAATACCTATTGGATAACTAAATCCACGGCCCAAAATTCCACTTTAAGTCTAAAACAATAGAAAACAGAAATAGGTGGTAATAACCAATGTTCTACCATCTGTCCACAGATATTGAATACAGGTAGATTGGACGGCACCCTAATGCCATCTGCCCGACACATGTAGAAGCAGAGAGTACTTGCCTAGTACTAAGATTTCTGTAGACACGTGTCGAAGCTGCCCTCTGCCTTTTTCAGAATCAGGTACAGTTTGCCTAGCACTAAGGCCTCTGTGGACACGTGAAGGGATGAGATCTAAAAGTCTATCTGCCACACACCGAACCACGAAGTTCGTCTTACCAAATCCGACGCGATATATCCACGGAATAAAGCGACGTAAAATAAGAGCAAAATGAGCTTGCCTGGTTAGGATCTATCTTTTCAGCCAGGTTTTATAAACTCAAACATACCTTCCAAGTACAGTCATCCATTCGTAAGAAAGATTTACTGACACATACAGTCGAGTGCATGCAATCGTGCCGATATAATGCGAGTGGTTTACGTGAGTAAGAAAACACTAAACCGCCTTTGCCAACTCAGCCCTGGTTCTAGCACTCCATTTAAAGTTTATCTTACTCCCCCTTTTCCTTCGCTCTTGACCCTGTAATCAACCTGTGTTAATAGTTTAATGTTTGGGTGTCAGACTTCACATCAAGCGAATACGCGACGGACTCGTCCAGGGCTAGCGTGCACCGCCGTTGCGAAGCACGCCTTCCAGCCACTCAGATAAAATGTTCCGTACTCGACGTTCACTATTCACCTAGGCCTGACCTTTGTTCATACGCTACTACGTATTGAATCGGAATTGGATTCAAACCAATAAGTGATTGACTCACCCTCGGCTGATGAGGAATGCAGATAAGGAGACTCCGCCAACATTAAAGAAAACACATAAGTAAACCAGAAGCATCGATACGTTTCCATGCATTCGATGTACATATTTTTTCAAGATAATTTACTCCCATGCTTTAAACTCAATATACTGTCAAGAACATTCACGGAGTATAAATCGCTTATAAATAAAGTATTATTCCAATTCTGATTTGAAATGGCGCTAACCAAGCAACAGTTTTCTTCCACTTTCTCTACCATATACATAGGTTGAGAAGGCATGGCATTCCATCCAAAAATTCAGTACCGAGATTTCACCACATATACATATTTTGAGGGCTTCTGAATAAAACAAAAAGTATTTTTAGAAAACAACAGTTATGTGTCAACAGCATAACTCAAAGCCGAATAGTCACATCAACACCTAACTTCATACTTAAGTTCAGTATCTTCCAAAGATGCGACATGCAAATTTTCAAGAAAATAGTCCACACCAAACTATCCTTTACATGATACATTTTTCGAAAATGTTGATTTTATAAAGAATGTCCAACAAATTTGATTAAAATACCTGATATTAATGATATTTAAATGACAAAAAAATATATATTTTGAATTTTCTAGGAATAGCCTGCAAAGTCCCCTTCATTCAGAATGAATTTTGTATAATCTTGTATAATCGGTAAACGTTAGGCGATAGATAAAAAATAGTATACAAAAATGTACATCTCTTTAAAATACATAATTTACTTCAAATGAGTTTTTCGTGGCATAAGTCATTTCTGAGATATCTGTTGTTAATAATTCGAATTGTTGACTTCTTGGTCATTCTCTTAAAGTTCTGTCAACATTCAGCTGTTCCTCGCGATTCCACGGAAACAGTATAGAATTTAAGGCCAACAGCATCCAGTTCTTAAACATTCACTATCACTGTTCTCTTTGCATCTATAACAAAATGTGTAATGCACCTATTTCTGCAAAGGTATATTTGGATTAAACGTAGTAAAAAGAAAAATCAGCTTAGAAAGAATAGTTTGTATACCCACTAATAGACGATAGAGGGTAGAGAAAGTCATGTGAATTTATCACATCAGAATTTTTCTCTAAAATACTTACATATTTATATATTATATACGCTATATACTACCAAGCGGGGTGCCTCAGGCGGCATCGTCTGTGGCCCACTTTTGGGAGGTTCCGGGTTCCATTCGCGATAACCGCCCACTTTGACCATGGGATTTTTCGTGGTTTTCCCCTGGTCGCCTAAACAAATGCCGGGGTGCTGTATTCTACCAGGATTTCTCCTTTCCTCCATTCCCTCTTATTTCATCTCTCCCTTCCACGTTTCAGGTGTGTCTTAGGTCCTGCGGTGCTGGCGATGTCGGACAGATGGGTTGAATACTTGCGCATTGGAAAAATTTCTCCACGTGAACGCCAGGATGCGCTGTCCCGTCCGTTACAGTCACTACATAGCCCTTTCTCGGGATTCTTCATTTCTACTGGTCCGCGGGTGTTCAAACTGGAAATATTAGGGACTTCTCTGTGGACCAGTCTGACTGCGGACCTGCCTCCTCCTACTGCTCTTTCACCTCATCCCTGCCTCTCTGGGGGTGTAGCCACAATAGATCAAGCTGGTCACAGAGGCAAGGTGTCAGCCTCCGATAAACACATTCTATATCGTACTCTAACGACTTCTGAGTCACAAAAGTTAGTAGAAAATTCAATATATACATTTTGGCAAGTGAATATGTCAAGTATTTGGTGTTTTAATCAAAATCTTTTAAGATTTTTGATAAAACCTCTAGAGAAACATTCTACATAAAAGGTAGTTGTGGTTGGGGAATTTTCCTGAAAAATCTTCGTGTTGCATCTGTGCAAGATGCAGAACTTAAATAGTATCAATTTTTGTGTGTGTTAGACTTTATTTACAAAACACACACACACAAACACAATATGCCTTAAAACAGTATTTCTATTTAAATCTCGACATCAAATTTTTGGGTGAAATGCAATACTACTTCTAGCCGCTAGGTACGTGGTAGAGAAAGTAAAAATATAAAGGAGAAAAGGCAGACAAGAACGGAAGAACATTAAGAGATTTTGCAGCGTTTAATGAACTGTGTGTCTCAAATATATTTTATAGGCATAGGTATAGGCGATTCAACGGAGGGGGACAGCTGGCGCGCTGGTCCTGCGCAGATCTATTGTGGCTAGCATCCCCCGGGAGGAAGGGATGAGGTGCAAGAACTGCAGGAGGCTATAGGCCTTAGCCACGGGCCACAGAGACGCGCAAAGTCTCTAACATTTGCCAGCTTGCAGCCCTGTCCCACTGCTGGAGCCGTCGAGAGAGGGCGATGAACGACTCACCAATCAAGCTGCCCTCTGGTGTCCACGGGGAGTACTCTTTCCATTGAGCGTGCATCCGCGCCATCTGTCCGGCACAGCCATATTGTACCATAATATCATTAGCATTATCAGACGCACTGTTGTGCTGTATTGTTGCTACTAGACGTAGCATTATTGGATCTCTGCAGTTATATTTCGGCTTAACGTCTCTCCTTTCGGTACGGATCACGCCAAAGAAAGATATCTGTTTAAAAGTCTCTAGTGTGACGTCAGTCCTGTCTGGCTTCGGCTATACACGGTTGGTGGGGGCAAGATAGCGTCACTCGAGTGGAAGTGGTCGCTGGGACCAGACGTGTGTGGTCGGTCAACGGTCTGTGGCATCTCCCTCCACCCTGTGTCCTTTGTTAACTATGTAGAGAAGCCAAACGTTTTTTGAGAATAAATCCCAGCTAATGTATGTTATGTAATCTTTCAATGTAATATAAAACCCCTTAAACCTATACACCAAGGTCCCGGAAATTTTGCTGCCAGCGAGTTGCGCAATCCCTCCTATGTGCATTTTGGGGTGACCTAAATTACTCATTTTATGGTAACCTTTTTTGGCCTTAACCACAACATGTAACAATATGCCACGAAACCTAGAAGCACACTTGAAGGATAAGAAGAAAGCGCAGGCGAAGGTGCAATATAACAGCTATCACACAATTACTTGGTTTGGCAATTATCGCTTTGTAAACAGATGTAGAAAACAAAATAAGGAAATTTAATATAATCTCGAGGACTATTAAAAGAAGTTTTAAAAGGACCACGACAAAAATCATTATAAAAATCTGATGTGTTACACTAACATGACTTTCTCTACTCTTGTACAAACTATTTTTAAAAACGCTTATTCTCCGTATGCTTCATGTTAATCGAGATTTTAATCTTATTGCTAATTTTCTTGTAGGTACAAGGTGAATATGGTAGGCTTTAAGCGATAGTCAAATATTTTAAGAGCTTGTTGCTATGTGGAGCATTCCATTCTCTTTGCATGTCCAAGACATAAAAAAAATCTGATGTGTTACACTCACATGACTTTATCTACTCTTGTACAAACTATTTTTACAAACGCTTATTCTCCATATGCTTCATGTTAATCGAGATATCGAGATGTTAATCCTATTGCTAATTTTCCTGTAGATGGAAGGGGAATATGGTAGGTTTTAAGAGATAGTCAAATCTTTTAAGCGCTGGTTGCTATGTGACGTATTCCATTCTCTTTGCATGTCCAAGATATAAAAAAATGAATAACGAATTTGAGTAAAAGTATAAGTATTGGAAAATTTAAGGGAATAACAAACAATATCTCGAAAATGGTTCACTCAACAACAAAAATGTATATGACATAAATTGTGCATTTTAACGCGATCTACATTTTTTGTGTGGTAAAATTTTGTCTATCTCTTATGGTTTACCAGTTATGCAAAAGTCGATCACGATGAAGAATACTTTTGGAGACATTCCCAGAAAATTATAGATATGCATTTCATTTGTCATGACAATATCTTAAACGTATATTTTAATCAAAATCGTTAGAGACATTTTTGAGAAAATTAAAATTTTCGAAAAATGTTCCATTCAAAGGGTAATCTGGGGTAAGGGATTTTCTTGAAAACCTTCCTGTCGCATCTCTAGAAGATACTGAATCTAAATACCAAGTTTGGTGTTTATCTGACTGTTCGTTTCTGAGTTATGCTGTTCACAGACACACAGACACACACGGACATGTTTCTAAAAATGTTTTTTTTTGGATTCAGGGGTTTCGAAACATATATTTCCGGTGAAATCTCGGTATGGAATTTTTGGGTGGAATACAATACTTCCCCTACTTACTATACGTAGTAGAGAATGTAAAAACAGCACTATAAGTAAATTAATCATGAACTTCAAGCCGAGTGAAGGCAGTACAAATGAGATTATTTGTTTATTGGAATTATATTACTTGAAGGATTATATGACGAATTTGAACATGCAGAATCCAAAGAGGTAAAGACAGAAAAGGAGAGGGATATAGGGTTCTGTTAATTATGAAATAAAATGATAAATCAATGTGAAATTCCATCGCAAAAGAATAAGTGTTAAATGACGACTGGTTTACGATTCATTCTGCTTCTAGATTAAGACTGGGTTTAGTCAAAAAGAAGAGATAGCTTGAAAGGGGATTCAGCTTCTCCGAAAGCAGGACGCACTATTTGTTGGATATCGGGAAAGAGCTGTAGTAATTAATTCAATTCCACTGGGGATCAGCCAGAGTGTACTTTGCTGTTTACTGGAGCGTTCTGTCGTTTGTTTCAACTGCCTCTTCACTCTATATCGCTGTTTCTCTCTAGTCGTCGATTTATTGCATGTGCAATACTCCGAGAAAGATAATCATCCAGAAAAACCGCTTCACTGACCAATGCTCATATTTTGCATTCATATGACCTTTTCACCCTTCTTCTACAAACTATTCTTACGAAAGCTTATTCTTCAACCTGGTTCCTGATAATCGAGATAAACGTCCATTAAACGTTTACACACTCGTTGTATGTACAGTGCTATTCCTCAACACTGTGCCCGCCACACAGCGGCTCGCGCGCCGGTCGTTGCACCGCGGACTGCCGTCGAAACAGTTATAATATCGGCGCAATCGTCTCACATTCTTAAAGTTACAGTTGCAATTACAACGATAATAAGCACATACCTTATCGTAAGAGATGTTGTAAATACTGTCCTCTACCCACAAATTTCTGGCATCTTCTTAAACGTCCATTTATACTTGAGAGCTGTAATTGAAATTGAGTCAATTTCTCGCCGTACCTTTTCTTTAGTTCTTCCAAATTATGGCGTTTGTTTGAAGAAGGTTGTATGGTAGTTCGACTGTTGGGGAGCCAAACTTGATGAAGTTACAACCACGTATTGTACAAAGTTTCCGGTGGCCTTCGCCCCAACTTTACTTTTCGGTAGCCTCGCTCCAATTTTAAAAAATAAAGTTTGTAATTTTAGTGTTTCTTTAAATATTATGTACTTAGGTTTGCCTTGGCTGCATCAGTATTAATTTGTAGATACATGTCGCTTAACAGGGTGTGATACGGCAAAAGATACGGCTTACTCAGATTATAATTTTTACTTCATTCCATTTATTAATCCTTCACGCGATTACATGACACTTTACTTATATAGAGAGCTGTGAGATTCTTTATTAATTTCACTTTTAAGCGTGTAAACTTTATAATATTCTCGCAGTATTAAATTTTTGTCCCACACTGGATACGTACGCGTCTAGCGTCCGGTTAGAAACACTGTCTACAAACAACTGACTTCTAAATTTGTACAATTTGCTCTATTTCAGTTTCTGATTGGTTAATCCTACTCCAATAGAATACTTTTATTTAACTTAAGTTTTTTCTGGTTGTTGATCGGCTATTTATAAACTGTTTTAAAAGTTACATTATCGTTGCTCCAAGAATTACTAGTAGCACTATTAAACCTTCCAATTCATTATTGACTCAAGGTTACCTCATTATTACCTCAATGTTAGCAACTTTTGACCTATATTCTCACCGCACTTACATTATTAAATTACTTAATACATTCACATAACATTATTAAACATGAACACAATAATATAAACATTAACACAATGAATGTTACATACATTTTATATGTTATTTTACAAACATATTGTTTCATGTCAGGCTGTTATTGAATTTATATATTACATAATTAGACTGAAAATCATTTAAGTGTTCAAAATACTGCCTCGTGTTGCATAGACTTAATTTTTCACGTCCTCATCAGAGTCGGGTAAATTTCTGTAATTGGATTTTGTGAAATATTAATCATAGAGTAATTGACCCATGATTAATATTCTTTTGACAAAGCATGGTTTCATTTACATGATTGTATTTTGCCGCAAAATAACATACTGAAGCAGCACAAGAGACCCGATTTTACACAACTAGATTCCCTTGCATGACGCGGAAATTTCTGTGCGTGTGTGTGTGTGTGTGTGTGTGTGTGTGTGTGGGATGCACTAAATGCAAACAGAATATCAGGACCTATATTTTCTGAACAAACAATAAATACAGGGAAATACAGGAATGCATTATACCATTTTTTTCAGCAGTTCACCGACGTTGACTGTTTTTATTTTAGCAAGACTTTTGCTACCACGCATACAGCTGATGAGCCATAGAGTTTAATTCAGGAAATTTTGGAGATAGGGTAAGACTTCAGGCGATAAATAATTAATTTCGGATATTGAAATCTCTAGCGTGAAAAAACATTTTCTGAACGGATACCAGAAATGTGCCGATAAAGAGGGACATTTCCAATACCTCTTATGGTAAGGAACTGTCTTATTGTCATTGCAATTGTAACTAGAGAACGTGAGGCGGTTGCACGGATATTATAACTGTTTCAGCGGGATTCAAGCTGCAGTGGCCGGTGCGCAAGCGGCCGTGAGGTGGCCATAGTGCGTAAGAAAAGCACTGTATAGGAAGGATAGGTTAGACTAAAACTAAATTAGATTTTTAAAAAGTAAGTCGCTGCGTGATAACTTTGAAATTCCATGCTTTTTGTATGACTACGAGGAAAAACCATTAGCAGTTTACCACCTTGAAAAACTGTGTTTGGAAATTTAAATCATAAGAAACATTATCTCGGAAATTATTAACGACACACTTTATTTGACAGAAATTGTGAAGCTGTTCATTGATGAGAAATTTTGAAACCGTACCCTTTGGTTACAATTTTGATGCCGCTTTCTCGAGGTTGCATCCTTTTAGATAACATTTAATGTTACCTCTTTTTTGTTGAGTTCTACCCTTCTGTAGCAATGAGTTCCTTATCTCGGGGTATGCATGAGTGTAGTGTGGAAGCATAACACCAAATTTAATTACTGATAAGTTGTATTGTTCACCTAAATATTCTGTTTGAAGAGAGTCGCCGACTGTTGAATTAAGAACTAATTGTTTCTATAAAAATAACAACAACAACAACAACAATAATAATAATAATAATAATAATAATAATAATAATACAGCAAAACGTCAGTTGGCGTAAGTCGCAGAAATGTTATTTGGAAAAATCCCTCGCAATAGCCGCTAAATTTTCCTAAGTCAAGCGCGTCACTGGACGCGACAAAACTTAAAAATGAAACTAAAATTCACAAGGGTCATCACACGAGTAAATCAAAGAATTAAGTAAGTACGATTAAGTAGATAACAAGTCTAATTTAGAATGCACTCTCTTTTCTTAACTTAAGCTCCACCTACCTATCGCTACCCCTACCAACGTTCCTACTTATGTAGTCAATCTTAGAATTCTTAAAACTTATGCGTTATCTGACACTGCTACCACGCGAGGACTTGCTCGAGTCACAGAATTTTATTCACTTTCTAATTTACAGAATTTCTGCCTACGTGACTTTGCAAACGTGCTGAAATTAACTCTAACTGCATTCCAGGAACGTTTACGATAACGCATTCGCTACTTCGCTGTTACTAATGACTCTTGTTAACATAGCTCGCCAATGACATTTTTTTCCGGCAAATCTTTTAACTCGGCTTATTAAGTTATGCATTTATTTAACATACGGAAATTATTTATTGCAATTATTTCTCTATCTCATTATCATTTCTTTATTTAGATATCTATATCCTTCTGTCACTAATTAGGTATCCACTGTGTGATTTAATGAGATCTACATTTTTATGTAGTAAGATTTCGTCTTTATCTATCAATCATAAAAACATCGTACTCAATAAAGAGAACTTCAGATGCTGTTCGCAGAAATTTCAATATATACATTTTGTTTGTCTTGCAAATATCTTTAACATATGATATTTTGTCAAAATCGTTGGGCACTTTTGAGAAAATAAAAATTAGCTAATGTTTTCCCGTGTAAAGGGTACTTTCAGTTGGATGGATTTTCTTGAAAATCTCGTATTGCATCCCAGTAATATCTGAATTTGAACACCAAGTTTGCGCTTTATCCAAGATTTCACGATTGAATTATGCTGTGCACAAAGACACACATTTTTACCTGTAAAAATACTTTTTCCTTTTGGTTCAGGGGCCTCAAAACATATATATATTCGGTGAAATCTAGACATCAAATTTTTGATGGGTTACATTACTTCTACTTATCAAAGAAGACAAAGTGTGTGAAATTCGCCTGGCAGATCATGGCTCAAAATTTATGAGATACAAAGGGTGTGCTGCTAATCGATTATCTTTTCCCTGGAAAATCTATCACTGGAGAGTATTACGCAAACCTCCAGCACCAACTGAAGATCAAAGTATGCGAGAAAATGCCGGTTGGCAATGAAAAACGCATTTTTCATCAAGATAATGCTTGTTTCACGAGCGAAACTCAACAAAGTGAAAATGATCTGCTGCCTCATCCATCTTTAATCCCTTACTAGCTCCCTCTTGAGCTACATATGTTCCCTAAACTGTGAAAATTATTCGGTGAAAATAAATTTTCGTCCGATGAAGAACTTAAACCTTTGTTGAGGACTATTTTGCAGGCTTGGAAGAATCTGACGGGATAAAGGCCATGAAGCATCGCTGGACCAAGTGTATTTAAGTCAAAGAACACTATGTTGAAAAACCAGCACAATTTCAGTAATCTGTGATATAATTTTATGCTTCATTTCGAGAATTTCAGAATGCCCCTCATGTGTGTCAGAAAACATCCTTAACTTCACAAGCTGTCATTAAAGACATGTACAGGTATCGGCTCAAAATACACTTATAAAAAACATATTTTACAATTTTTAACATACTTAAAACTGAATCTATAAAGAACACATTCATACCACAATTAATGAACACCCAAAACACTTGAAGATTGTTGCACTAGTTTATAGATCTATTTTCAGAATGATTATCACATCCAAATAGTGTCACCCTTTACATTCAATAACTAGAGGCTAAAGTAATAAAAAATTACGAACTTTGTGCTTTAATGCTAATAACTGGGTATTGTATTTCTTTTAGTAATCAAAACCTATGTTTTATTTGTGTAGTTTATTCTATTAAATGCTATTAATTTTGAAGTATTCTATATACAACACTACTCAAAGCAAGTCCTTTTAATAAGTTTATAAGTTTAGTGGTTATGCATCTTAATTTCAGTTACAACTTTGAGATTGGACGTCCATGAAGACTGACCCCTGTTCTACAGTATATAATTTAGCTAATGAAATTACAAAAATCTAACATAAACGTAAGTAAAAGTACAAGTCGGCCACGATATGAGTGCGTGTGGTGGGAAGAGGAACTAAACGATTAAGTGGGCGGGGCATCGGAAGGACAGTTAGGTAAACAAAACATCCCAGTTCCGATTTGCATCTACTAGCAGGTTGAAGGCTGCAAATATACTACTGTTTTCATGTGCGACACTACATTTCCCTATACCCCTGTCCCTCACCGCCTCTGATCCCTAGCCTTGATTGTCAATAAAAAACAGTGGCGCCCCCCACAAGCGCATTCATATCGTGGCTGACTGTTAAGTTTTATTTTATTACTTTCTCTGCTACATATAGTAAGTAGGGGAAGTATTGCATTTCACCCAAAAGTTCTATACCGAAATTTCACCGGAAATATATGTTTTGAGGCTCCCTAAATCCAGAAAAGTACTTTTAAGAAAACATCCGTGTGTTTGTGTGTCTGTGAACATCATAACTCAAAAACGAAAATTCGGATAAATGCAAAACTTGGTATTTAGTTTCAGTATCTTTGAAAGATGCGGCACAAAGATTTGCAAGAGAATCCTCCACCCCAGACTACCCATAACATGGAAAATTTTTCGAAAATGTAAATTTTATTAAAAGCTGTTCTGACAATTGTGATTAAAATATCATATGTTTAAGATTTTCATGACAAATAAAATATTTATGTTGAATTTTCTGGGGAGGTCCCGAAAAGACCTCTTCTTTCTGAATGATTTTTACATAACTGGTAAATCGTAATAGATTTATGTCATAGATTTTGTGGAGTGAAGAACTTTTTCCGAGATATTTCTTGTTAACTTGTTTGAATTTTCCAATACTTGTTTTTTAAATTCTTTTTTTTCTTTTTTTTAGATCCTAGACAGACAAAGAGAATTAAATGCTCCACATAGCAGCCGGCTCTTAAAAAATTTGATTATCGCTTAAAGCCTACCATATTCTCCTTGCACACACAATAAAATTAGCAATACGATAGTTTCCACAAATGTTTATCTCGATTAACATGAAACAGATGGAGAATAAGCGTTTGTAAAAGTAGTTCGTGCAAGAGGGGAGAAAGTCATGTGAGTGTAACACATCAGGTTTTTTTTTATTTTGGGTTTATCTCTAAAAATGGCAATTTTATTGATAGTATATTTTTCAATGCGAAGATCAGAAACTATGCAGAATTGCATGTCTAGCATGACATTGCCTTCACAACTTCTGTTTCCAGACACCCTCAAACCTTGTGATAGAAGTACAGAGGAAATGTTTTGTTCCACATAGAAATGCACTGGACCGCATTCACACTAAAGCTTTTAGTTGTTATCGCCGAACCTCATTCCCAAATAGGTACACAACAGCAACTAGAAAGTTAATCCACACTTTGGAACCATTCGCCATTGACCTAATTTCGTGTCAGTGAAACTCCAGATATTTTGGAGACCGTTAATGCATCTGCAACAATTTAGCGGCTAGATTGTAGAGCAAAGATGTAAGTGGAGTTCTCAAATCCAGTTCTTGGGAAACTAAAGCAGTACGGTATTTCATATAAAATGAAAACAATAAAACCGTAGCAATATATTTGATAACTACAAAATTAAAAAATCTTGTATGTTACATTCACATGACTCTCTACCATCTATCATTAATTAATGGGTATAAGAACTGTTATTATGAAAGCTTCTTACATTCTCCATCTGTAAACAGCATAACTCAAAAACAAAACGTCGGATAAATACCAAACTTGGTATTTTACGTTCAGTATTTTTGAACAATACGACACGAATATTTTCAAGAAAATTCTCCCACATCAAACTAACTTTTATATGGAATATTGTTTGAAATTCTTTATTATTTTAATAATAGCGATTTTAATTAAAGAACAATATATTAAATATATTTACATGACAAATAAAATATATTTTCTTAATTTTTCCCGGAACAGCCTGTGAAGTCCTCTTTATTTGAAAGGTATTTTGTAGAATCTTGTATCACTAATAAACGTTAAGCAATGGGGGAAAACGTATTACCAGAAAATGTAGATCTCTTTAAACGACACAGTTTATTTAAACTAACTTTTTTGTAGCATCAGTCATTTCATCATGGTTCGATTTGTTCAATACTTTGTCATTCTTTTGTAAGTCCCATCGGTTTTCAGTAGTTTCACGGGATTGCATGGACTCAGTATGGCACTTTAAAGCCGTTGTATAACGCTCACTTTTTAAACATTTGACTATCACTGTTCCATTGTACCCTAACGAAATGTATAGCTGTAGCTATTTTTGCAAAGGCTTCTTTGGATTAAAATGTAGTAGATCAAAAAATAAACTTTAGTAATAATAGTTTGTATACCCACTAATAAATGATAGAGGGTAGAAAACGTTATGTGAATGCATCACATCAGATTTTGTTTCTATCTGATTTATTTTAATCGAGACAAATCTTTGCTGAAATACTTACATTACATATTTCGATGTAAATGCAAAGGGAATAGCACTAGTTCAGTTTTATGAATTGGACCCTTTATACTAGCCTTAAAATTCCATAATGTTATCATGCAATTCCGAAAAACAAAATGCCGACTGGGCTATCTAGAATGGTTCAGTATTTATCCATTAAATACGGGTATTTCGGAAATAGGCTTGTGCACAAAAAGGCTCTTTGTAATTAAAAAAATCTGATGTGTTACACTCACATGACTTTCTCTATTCTTGTACAAACTATTTTCACAAACGCTTATTCTCCATATGCTTCATGTTAATCGGGATATCGAGATGTCAATCTTATTGGTAATTTTCATGTAGATGTAAGGGGAATATAGTAGGCTTTAAGCGATAGTCAAATGTTTTAAGCGCTGGTCGCTATGTGGCGCATTCCATTCTCTTTGCATGTCCAGAACATAAAAAAATTAATAACGTATTTGAGAAAAAGTATAAGTATTGGAAAATTTAAAGGAATAATAAGCAATATCTTGAAAATGTTACACTCAACAAAAAATGTATATGACATAAATTGTGTGTTTTAACACGATCTACATTTTTTGTGTTGTAAAAGTTTGTCTATCTCTTATGGTTTACCAGTTATGCAAAAGTCGTTCACAGTGAAGAATACTTTTGGAGACATTACCAGAAAATTATAGATATGCATTTCATTTGTCATGACAATATCTTAAGCATATGATATTTTAATCAAAATCGTTAGAGCCATTTTTGAGAAAATTAAAATTTTCGAAAAATGTTCCATGTAAAGAGAAGTTTGAGGTGGGGCGATTTTCTTGAAAACCTTCGTGTCGCATCTCTGGAAGATACTGAACCTAAATACCAAGTTTGGTGTTTATCCGACTGCTCGTTTCTGAGTTATGCTGTTCACAGACACACAGACAGACAGACTGACAGACACAGACAGACACACACACACACACACACACACACACACACACACACACACACACACACACAGACACGCACACGGACATGTTTCCAAAAATGCTTTTTTTTTATTCAGGGGGCCTCAAAATTTGTATTTCCGGTGAAATCTCGGTATCGAAATTTTGGGTGGAATGCAATACTTCCCCTACTTACTACACGTAGTAGCGAAAGTAATATGTTTTAAAGAGATCTACAATTTTTGTGTAGTACGTTTTCGTCTATCGCTTATCGTTTAGCAGTTATAGAAGATTACATATAATTGCTTCTAAATCAAGAGGACCTCCAGGTGATTACCAGAAAATTCAAGAAATAAGTTTTACTTTTCATGTAAATATCTTAAATATATGCTATTTTAATAAAAATCGCTAGAACAATTTTTCATAAAAGCAAACATTTCAAAAAATCTTCCATGTAAAGGGCAATTTGGTATGGGAATTTTCTTGAAAACCTTCGTTTCATCTGTGGAAGTTCCTCAGAGTGTTACTCAACACTTTCCTTAAAATGTTGTTAAGAAACTTGCAATGATTTGTATACCATTACTGTGCAAATAGGTGTAAGTAAACCAGAAAATTCGATAGTTATAAAACACAAAAAGTGCCGGAACTTAGGCACACTGTTTAAGACACACAGCAAAAGAAAACTAATTTGTAAAACGAGCACTAACGTAAATAATAATAATAATAATAATAATAATAATAATAATAATAATATAGTAATAAAGACTACAGACAAAATTGCTATTCGAATATCATATTAAACAAGGAATGAAAGTGGATAAAATACTCAAATTGTATTAAATTCAAGAGTAAAGGTGTAGAACGCACAGCTGCAACAGGACATTTCATAATAATCAATCATAATGCTTATACTGAAGGAGCGAACATTGATCGTGAGGAATTGATTTACCTTTCACACAAGCTGTGTAAAAGGACAAGGTTGGTAAGGCAGAATAAAACAAAAAATTCAACGCCATAGCCGGGATTTGAACTACGGGTACTCCTGTTTCCGTCCGGCTGCTCTAACCAACTGAGCTACCATGACAACATGTCGGCACGATATTAAATTCCCCAACTGATTCACATTTTCCCGCTAAACCACATAAAGATCTCAAATTAATTTTGAGATGACATACTACAATGGTGAATTATAATGTCTTAAGTACTTTAAGTCAGGGGCTTCATAGTTTAACTATTAGATTAATCAAAAGTAATTAATTCGACAAGCCGTTTGTAGAGCAATTGTTTCCAAATGTTGTTATGTCGCCAGATAATTGATGTAAGTCTACATCCGGATATCGAGTAGACAGACTTGCGCGATCCTGTCGCGAGACCATGCGTGGAGAACTAGATCACAAATTGTGTGTCTAAGCCAAAGGTCAAAAGCTTCATTCATTCCTCCCGACCGCGTAGATGAGGTATATATAACATTCGCCACTCACTTGTTTACATAAAATAAAGACGTATAAGAAGAAAATACGCCTCTTGTTTTTCTTTTACCCCTTTTCGAGACCAAGCAGGATGGCTCAGAATCTCTGTGGTCCGCATTCGGGTGTCCCGGGTTCAATTCCTGCTGACCATGGGGATTTTCGTGGTTTTCCTCTGGTCGCATAGGCGAATGCCGGGGTGGTATTCTACCACGATTTCTCCTTTCCTTATTTCCTCTCATTTCATCTCTCCCTTTCATGTGTGTTTTTAGGTCCTGCGGCGCTGGCGGTGTCGGGCAGATGACGTAGATGCTTGCGCATTGCAAAAATTTCTCCCCGTGAATGCCAGGATGCGTTGTCCCGCCCATAAGGGTCGCTTTGTCCCCTCTTTCAGGTTTCCTCGCCTCTACTGGTGCGCGGATTTTCAAACTAGAAATATTATGGAATTCTGTGCGTCTCTGTGAGCCTGTATGCCTGCGTATCTGAGACCACCTATGGATCTTTCACCTTATCCCTGCCTTCCGGAGAGTATAGCCATAATAGATCAAGCTGGTTGCAGTGCGCGAGGTGTGCCTCTCCGATAAACACATCCTAAATTCTCTCTTACCTGAAGACAGCAAAGGATTTGTAGTTTATTATTATTATTATTATTATAATTATTAATATTATTATTATAATTATTAATATTATTATTAATATTATTATTAATATTATTATTAATATTCTTATTATCATTGTTGTGTATATATGTGTGTAATTACTGTGTTATTACTAATAGCTTTAAATTTTGAACATTAATTCAACCATGTGTATATATGACTGTAAACACATAAAGTTCTTTATAAATTACTATCAGAACACAGAAAAGATTAAATACTATCCAGGGGCTTATATTTCAACTTCGACACTTTTGAAATTCAGTGTCACAGTTTAATACTCTACTAGTGCTAAATAAAAAGTATACGAAATATCTAGTTGGGGATTTGTTTCATAATAAAAATAATTAGATCGTATTATGAGTAATTTTCAAACAAACAAATTATTCAAGGATAGCAGACTATGAACTAAACGGTAACGTCTATGTTCAGTGGAGCCAGTTGTCGCGTAAAGCAAGTTTGATTCTATACTCGCGTCAAACATAGGATTCGATCATAGTTTTATTTTTTTTTTATTTTCTCTACAACGTATAATAAGTCGGGGAAATATTGTATTCCACCCAAAAATTCGATACCGAGATTTCACCGGAAATACATATTTTGAGACCCCCTGAATCCAAAAAAAAACATTTTTGGAAACATGTCCGTGTGTGTGTCTGTGAAAAGCATAACTCAGAAATGAATAGTCGGATAAACACCAAACTTGGTATTTAGGTTCAGTATTTTCCAGAGATGCGACACGAAGGTTTGCAAGAAAATCCCCCACCCCAGATTACCCTTTACATGGAACTTTTTCGAAAATTTTAATTTTCTCAAAATGGCTCTAACCATTTTGATTAAAATATCATATGTTGTACTACACAAAAAAATGTAGATCGCGTTAAAATACACAATTTATGTCATATACATTTTTTGTTGGGCGAACCATTTTCGAGATATTGCTTGTTATTCCCTTAAATTTTTCAATACTTATACTTTTTCTCCAATTCTTCATTCATTTTTTGTCCTGGTAATGCAAAGACAATGGAATACTCCACATGACAACCAGCTCTTAAAGTATTTGACTATTGCTTAAAGCCTACCAATTCCCCTTGCGTCTACAAGAAAATTAGCAATAAGATTAACATCTCGATATCTCGATTAACATGTAGCATATGGAGAATAAGCGTTTGTAAAAATATTTTGTACAAGAGTAGAGAAAGTCATGTGAGTGTAAGACATCAGAATTTTTTTTTGTTTGCCTGACTTCAAGGACTATAGAAAAACTACCTGATAAAAGAAGGTACAGTTGAAGATCCCTAAGGATCTTTCTTCTTTGAGGTTCCCACATTTATTTAAAATTAGATTTCAACCAAGATGTATATCTCTGTATTACTGGCTTTAAATAAATTCAAAGAAAACTGAGACGGTATCTCCAAGTAACATAAGCTTAAATATGGGTCAGTTAATAATCAGCAACAGAAATATGTCATTATATTAAGGGATATCATTTTTAATATAAATACTATCAATTTTTAAGAACTGTATACTACAAAATGTACATAAATTTTAGTAATATTTAAAAGCAAAGCAGAAGTTTTTCGTGTTTGCATCTAGAAAAACATTCTTACTTATAACGATTGTAGCAAACATAATTCAATAGGAAATCGCTTATCAAAAAATATTCTACCTCAACTGCTGGAAGCATAAATCACAATAGGCAAGCTTCTAGAACATTCGATAACTGTTTTAAATGCCATCAAACGTTCCCCTAAAAATGTCTATAGTGCATAATATTTGATAGGTTTGTACGTACGTTGCGTCTCTATAATAGCCAATAGAATTTAAGATTTTATACTTAAGCGCGGATAGAAGCGATGCTAAAGAAAGTCGTTGCAGATAAATCAGTTCTTACTCGGACTCGCGTGGTTAAAGCTGGTTATGTGTATAGCTCCGCGAAATTCGGTTAATTTTATCATAATTAATATTAAGCCCGACATTAGCTAGCAAGTGAAGAAATAATTATGTAATTTACGAAAAATTATTATAAACCTTGTGTCCTTTTAAATTCTTTGTATGCACGTGAATACTCTAGCAAACAAATTAAAGTTATCAGTTTTTAACGAGTTTTGAATGTTAAAGTGACCTACAAATTTTCAATATATATTCAAATATTAGTACAGTGAACTGTGCGAGTTAAGTTACTCGTTGTTCCACACCCTAACTGAAGAAAGTGCCTACCGTAAACATAGCTAGCCGAGTCATAATAAACGTTAGCCACAGCAATATTTAATTACATAAACAACGTACACAAACTAAAACATATACCTACATCAACTTCTACCGAAGGCAATCTACACAGGAGTAACCAGAGGCAAGAAGAGCAGCATCAACACCAACAATACTATAGCGGCGAGACGAGAAGAGAGACGAAACCGCATTAAAACAAACATGAACCAATAAGCAATGTTATATTCAGTAAGAAAGCAATGAGAGGTCAGAAATAGTCTAAGGGGACAAGGTACTCTGAAATGGTCAAAAATTACATTTTTGGGTTTGTTTTAAGCACTAATAAAATCTCTATTGTTTAAAACTCCAGAAAATATACACCTTTTGGGGTTTAAGAGGTTTTTAATACATCCAAATGCCATTTGAATGCTAGTCAGCATTCCCTTAAAGTTGTTATGCAACTTTTGAACATGTTTGTATCTTTCAACAACGAACGACTATATCCTGCCCAGCGAGCAGTCCAGTAATTCACAAAAGAGGCCAGGACCAAGGGAAGTCAATCAGAAAAGTTGAAGCAATCCAGGAATGAAGGTGCAGATGATTAGGACCCTGGAATGTACTGAAGTGTGTCAGAAGTTTAGTGTTCAAACTTTAAATTCAGTTTTCTCAAAACAACCTTTTTGGATACTTATACACCTTTTTCTCAGAACGTATGAGGGGTAGAGAGCTGAAATTTTCAGTACATGTATACAACATATACCTAAATTTTCTGAACAACAATCATAATTTTGTAATGTATATTAGTAATATTAAGAGAGCAACAACGTTGTAAATTTCCCACATTTTGACAATTTGACTTTAAATTTTTTTCAACTTCTAGTGAACTGATATACATAACTAAATAATTAATGTTCAGAAGATACCTTATTATACTAATAATAAGCATGCAAAAGTATAATTCTGTATTGCAAGTAGTATCAGAGAAAAAGCTGCATGAATTCACATGTTTTAAGAGTAAATTTAATTATTTTTCTGCTGTATAAAATAATGTTTATGGACTCAACCACATACGCTATCAATTCAAACAACCACTTGAAATAATTATCATGATTTATGGAATAATTCATAAATATTTCAGGAAAAACCATTGATAACGTTAAGAGCAGTGGCACTTCAACACACTTAAGGTGTCATTTCCGTATGCTCAGACTACCTTGTCCCCTTAAATGAATTCTGCCCCGGTGATCACTTCTAAGACCGCAGCCCGAAGTAGTCCAACTTAGAAGAGCTTAGCTGTAATCCTGAGAATGAGCCAGCTTTATACCTGAAATTCTGTTTGATTAGTAAGCATAATTAGAAACTCGCTTTTAGAGGGACGGGGGATGAGAAATGAGTTATCCGTAACATTAAAATGTACAGCCACCATAATATTTGTCCATTGCTTCTTCTGGAGCACATATAGAAACGTTGCTGACCTGTGCAGCATACCTCGAAGAAATGAATCACTTTGGTGGAAAAATTGTATAAAAAGCGCTAAATATTTCGAAGTATTTATTAGTTTTACTTTAACACTTGGTGCAAAATATTTGTATACCATAATAATAATAATAATTATAAAATTTCTTGAGTTATAGCATTAATATGAACCTGGTAGTAAAAAAAAGAGTCTTAAAAATAAATGGACTCTTATGGTCTTCCTTATTACTATAATCGAGATGTTTTTATCAACTTAAGGGTACACAACTAGGAAGAACAAACGACTCGTTGGCAGGGTTACTCTCCGCCCATATTTTGGGATAACATAAGCACATAGTCAATCAGATGGCAAGAACTATATAAAAGAGAAGCTAGAAAATTAACGCTTGAAGAGGTTGGAGCTACACGTTTTATTACCAACTTAAACAGTCCTGTTCCTATATGATCCAACCTTTTATACCCAAGAGTACAGAATTTCAGGCATATCCGACAATGAATCTAAAACATATATGGAGATGAGAATGATGGCGGATTTATCTTGCCCATTCCAAATGGATTTATGCGAAGAAAACCAATTATTTGAACAGGTGATTTTAAAATTCCAAAGTCTACACAGTTTTATTCCAGAAAGCTTTGAAAACTGGGGATGATAAATAGCAGCAATTCAGGTTAATTCACACATATCCGTCATATTGATGTTGTGACAAATACTGGCCCCTAGCATCGTTTATCATTAGGTGGCTTACAATATATTAACAAATAAATGTAACCGCAAGGGGCGCCTAATATGTTGTAATAGATTATGCTATTAATTTCTCCCGTATACCTAGTAATATAATCCGTTAGCAATTTCGGCTTTGAAATATGTGTTTTTGAAGTATTTGCAGTTACAGAACATACACACCGCAGGGCAGCGGTATCAATGAAATACGAGGATTAGTTGAAATTATTTGGACATGGTTTCAGGGCCGCTTTGACCCATTAGTGTGTCGGTGCCCCTCATTACCCATAAGCAGTACATAGCGCCATTAATGCGAAATGTTTGTTCTCTCCAGAGAAAGGACCGTGCCAGTGTTTTTATCGCTACACAACGGGGTAATTTGTCCGAAAAAGCCCAAAGCGATTACCCTACTTCGTATGCGCACGTAACAGTTATGACTGGGTGTGAATAATAAATAAACCAAGTACAGCGACTTCGAGTTCTCTTTTGTCGGAAAATAAGATATTTGCATATAAATTCATTTATGGTAATTAAAACAAGAAGCATTTGTTAGCTTCCGCTGCACATTTTGGCTCACAAAAAGGAAATTCAAGTTTTAAAGAGAGACTAAATAGGACTTTAAAGAGTAGTTTGTTATCAGTCTTAATTCTCTTTAATTTGATATGAGGATACTACATGTGCCATTTTGTAGTGTGAATTCTTAGTCTTCTTCTACTTTCTCTGTTTAAACTCCTCTTATGTAGGACTTACACCCCCCAGAACTTACAGGCGGGTGCCTGGAGTCAGAGGCCCGTCGAGAAGCAGGCAATCATGGATCAAACAGAACATCCAGGATGGGTGATCAGCTCAATGCCTGGTATGACAGGAAGGAAGTAGATGAAACGAAATTATGGTGAAATGGATGAAAGGAAAGGTTATGATGCAGCAGTTGGTGGAATGAATGGCGGGGGAAACCGGAGAACCCGGAGAAAACCCGCTCAGACGCCGCTTTGTCCACCACAAATCCTACATGCGGGTCCCTGGGATTGAATCCGGACGCCTCGGTGAGAGGCGAGCGGTAATTCTTAGTCACTTCATAAAAAACGTCTTAACTTGTAGGGAAGTAAACTTGCTCATTGTTTAGGGGCACTTCTATTCTACAAATTCGTAGCTTCTGTGCGCCCAAGCCAAGTGGTTTCATTCTTTACAATATATGCGATTTTGTTTTCTCCATTTTTGCTTTGAACAACTTTTTTCTGCGTATGAAATTTTACGATATAAACCAGCTATCTTCAAGTACTGAGCAGATCGGTTGGGAGCTTACCTGTTCAGTACATAAGCGTGATGGGAGCAACTGAAAGAGGAGCAGAGAGAAAATGTTTACGTCATTCATAAGGCAGAGGGGTTCTGCTGGTATTTTGCATTTACATGGAGGACATACGTCAAAGCGTAGCTCAACAACAACGACAAATTTCAACCTTACATGGGAGGAAACATTTTATTACAGCACAATATAATACTGTAAAGCCTTTATTCTGTAATAAGATGTTAAACCACATAAAAAGGTTTAATCTACAACGCCATTATTTATTGTGTCATGTGAATCAGTATGAAAATTACCAAGGGAAAGAAAGATCAGCTGTATTGGAACAACCGAAATGTTCAACGTTTGTGGATCCAGTTGTAGCGGGAAAACGTTGGGCGTTATTTGTAGCGGGAAAACGTTGGGCGTTATTTGTAGCGGAAAAACGTTGTTCCTCTGGTTGATGTCCTCTGCTGCAGTGTCCTTGTCTCTGGCTATTACTGCTCCGCGGCTGCTGATTTCTCTATTCCTAATAAATTACCTATCTAACTAATTTCACTGGTCTCAGTGTTTTCGTAGGCGAGGCAAATTAAAATACACTGCATTACTCTTAAAGATGTGGTTTATTATCGAATAAATACTTATGGGCGGTTAGCTTTTCCCATTATAATAATTCCCACCATAATAATAAATTAGGAGCCTAGTCTAACTACACACGATTCCCACCCATATGCAAACAGGTGCATCCATCGTCCAAAGAGTATCACTGTGTGTCGACGAAATTCTATGAGAGAGTGAAAATCTGAGGCTTTCTTCCCCTTTTTATACCCAAACTTAGAGACGCTCACCTTCGCACCTCAAAATGTAACGACATTTCTAATTGGTCTCAGACCGCGTTACCTTATTATGTATGAAAATATTCTGCTCCAGAAGTTTTGCATACACGTCCCAGTGACGCGTCCGGAAGCAGATTCATTATATATCTGTCTCTTTCTATTTCTCCTTATTGCTTGCAGTTCCTTGCTCATTAGCTTGGTGAAAGGTGGCTTCACTAGGATTATCTTTTACCTGAAATTAGCTAGCTAGCTCGCCCGTCCCTTACTTATCTAAGTTACAATCTGCTTTGTACATTTCTTGGCTGCTAAATATTCTAACATCTCTCTTACTGAATTATATTATTATGCACAATTATTGTTTGATATTGATTCATATGTCTATATGTGTGTGTGTGTGTGCGTGTGGTGTTATATCTCCTTTCACAGTCCCTACATTTTATCGTATTTAATTTATTGATATAACTGAATTTGTTTATGCCAGTTAGACTCCCAATTTGTTTATTTTGCCTTTAAACATACTAATTGTTTTATTACATAATTTATTATATTTTTTGTATAATCACTTCTATGATGCAATGCTCAAATGAATTCATGTCTCGCCAATTATATATCGCCGCCCTCACCCCACCGTCAATAATAAGTATATTATCATTTGAACAATGTAACTTCGTAAAACAATATGATATTGCATAGTTACTCCTGTGTAGTTAGAAGAACTGACTTTACAAACCGGTCCACTGCTCATCTTTGCTTGTGGCAGACGCTAACGGGAGCGCAGCAGGTAAAGTCGGCTCCCTACAGCTATGTATTGATGATGTCTGGTATAAATTACCCGTTTTCTCAGAAACAATTAAAGGGAGCTAAATTAAATTTTAGGATGATAAAAACAAGCGCTAGGTGCTTTTGTGAACTACTTTGGTATTAATAAGGTGGTTAGTTTTTTCTAATAATTGCTGATAAATCTTAATCAAAAAAGAGAAAAAATCTTCCTGAATAAACAAAATAATTGAATACAATATCAATTAACTTAAAAGACCCTCATCTACATTTCAGTGTTGTATCTTAAATATTTTAAGATAACGTGTCATGAATTTAGCAGATTAAACATTTGCGGGATGGGCGCCGGGAAAGTGCAGTGGTTTGGCTTACGGCTCTCGTTTTGAGGGTCTGAGTTTCCATTTCCAGCTCTTGGGTGGCGATTTTAAGTCGGCCCTATCCGCGCCTTCACTTCTGAGTTGCTCATGTGGAGTATCCACAAGGATCACCGCCATCCTCATCATCACCCTACCGTCGGAGGTAACAGACTCCGACCTCTGGTTCCAGTCATTGTTTAGTAGAATGAGGTAACCCCGAAGTTTATAAGCCATATGAGGAGCGTTGTAAACAACAACATGAGAACTCCTTTTAATTCCTACATTTGAAGAAGTGTTGCCTCACGTATGGGAGCCAAACTTGCAGTAGTTGTAGCCCCACTGTTGGAGAGCCAAACTTGAGAGAGTTGATGTCCCACGTATGGTACAACCTTTCCGGTGGCCTTCGCCCCACGCTTACCAATCAACTTCGTAATTTTAATGTATATTTAAATATTACATGTGTATGCCTCGGCTGCGTCAGTAGTGATTTTTAGAACACTATCTCTTAGCAAGGCTGGTGTGGCTAAAGAATAAAGGCTTACGTAAATTATAATTGTTCTTTGTTTATTAATCCCTCACACGATTAAATAACACTTCACTGGTGTATCCTACTATAGAGCTGTGAGGTTGTTATTTGCACTTTTTCAACAGGTAAACTTTATATTATTCTCGCCGGAACGAATTTTTATCTCATATTGAACCTGTATTGTACAGATCGGGTACGCAATCTATAATGGACTGGTTGGGAACGTTGTCTTGTAGCGTCTCCGCCTGAATTTGTACTTTTTCTCTATTCCAAGTCTCTGATTGGCTAAGCCTACTCCAATAGAATACCTTTATTCAACTTTTATTTTTACTAGTTGTTGATTGGCTATTTATAAACTGTTTTAAATATTACATTATTGTTCCAAGAATTATTAGTAGCATTATTAAACTTTCTAATTTATTGTTGTTTCAAGGTTACCTCATTGTTAGCAACTTTCGGCTTCTACCTTATAATTCTGTTTGCTACGGAAGGTATTTTGCTTCTATTCTCACAGCTCCTACATTGTTAAATTACGTAATACATTGATATAACATTATTATACATGTACATAATAATAATAATAATAATAATAATAATAATAATAATATAAACCTAATACAATGACTGTTATACATTTTATATATTATTATACACATATTGCTTTAAGGCGGGCTGTTATTATATTTTATATTATATAGTTAGACACATCATTTAAGTGTTAAAAATACTGCCTCACATTGCTTTGTAAATTAATAAAGTCTGAGTTTGTATGTCCAGAAGTTGATTGGCAAATTTACACAAAGAGGGATGACTGCTGCAAAAACTGTCGTAAAGGAGCTTGTGAAATGATTCACAGGCATTTGTTGTGCAAGAAATAGATACGTTCATGACTATCCAGACAGAGGAAAATCATCGCCTTTGGAAATGTAGGTTTCTAGCAAATATCAGCAAAATTTTCAATTCTAGTATCTACCGGTTTTACCGCAGCCAGTTCCATAGCAAAGAAAACCCGGACTTCCTCAGAATTGAAATGCATCATTCCAAGACTTATTCTGAGCCCTGTCCTGTTTCACTACCTCTTTTGTAATCTTTTGCCAGTCCTACACACTGTATTTTACGCCACCATGCCTGTGCAAGAAAGAAGCGGCAACCTAAAATAGTCACGCCTTCCCAAGTTTTCACCGCTGCGACATGCATAGCTGATTCAAAGTCTACATTACTACATTACATGGATTAAAACGTATGTTATACGCTGCAGATTTATCTATAATCATCTGAAATATCTTTTGATAAATTTGAACACTTTTTTTTTTAGGTAAAACACAAAAATCACTTGAAAATATTGATCATACTTTACAGCATGAATTGTGAACATTTGATATGAAAACTAAAGACAGTAACGAAAAGTTCCCTTCGTGAATACTGTATTAAGTCTATATAAATATGCCAGGTTGGAAACACAAGCAAACAGAATTGTTGCATTACCTTTGTCATTGAAAAGATCGAAATTTTCGCCCCAGTCAGTTACAGAGTTTAAATAAAAATCTGTCATGAACTTCGGGTTGTGATTTAGGTAATTCTGGCTGACGTTTTCTCCACGATCTGCACAAATTATCGTTTATATGAGATATATAACACAATTTCAGGTTTTCTTTAGGAAGTATGTGACAAACAACTGAAATGATTTTGACGGGTGCAGCGGATAAAAATGTGGGCGATTATATTCCAAGTGGCGCTCTGGGATTTCAGGGTTTGTTACTTGTGATTTTGCATCTATTCTTTAAATCAATAAACAGTTTTACGTTTGGAAAATAAATTATTTATTTTTACTTTACTTGGCTTTATCCAAGAGCTATGAGACTTTCTTTCTTTGGTGTTTCTTTCGAAATGAAAGAATTATAATTTTCAATTTCATCACATAATTTTATTTTTATTACAGTTTTAATCGGTCATTACCTCACAAACCGTTAGGATTATCACGTTCCAGATTAGATATGGTTTTTAGCATTATATTTGTTTGTGTGTCACAAAATTTCATATATTTAATGCATAAGAACAGTATTATTTGCAGAACAACCACATTTCCTTTGCTGAAAACTAAAGCATGTTACAGATAGCAATTTTCCTTCTAGACAAAGTAATGACATCTTACAACCTCGAGATATCAGCTGAAAAAAAACTATAGTTTTTTTGGTTGTTTAGGAAACAACCAAAAAAAAGTAAAGTTGTATTGAAAGACAAAATAATAGAACAGGTGCAAAGTTTTAACTATTTAGGGTGTAATATGCAAAAATAAAATCCATAAAATTCAAAGTATATGTGCAACAACAAAACAAAATTTAAAATGACAAGAAAATAAACAATGCTAAAATTTTATAAAACTATGGCTGTACATGTTCTAACATACGGTGCAGAGAATTGGGCTATCTGAAAAATGAATGATAGACAGCTGAAATGAAATTTTTTAGATATGTGGCTAGATATACGTGAAGATCACGTAACAAATGACACCATACGAGAGTAGCTGAATATTTATAATTTAAATAATAAAATAGCAGAAATTAAAAATAACTGGAAAGCGCATGTTAAAAGACTGCCTTTTACAACATTTAAAAAAGTGATATACGCATACACACCACGGGGAGTACGAGATGTCGAATGTCTCAACATAGATGACAAAATGACTTTTGAGTCGGAACAGGCCATAGCGCCTACCTTGAGGTAGATGGTTATGATAATTGTCTTTAAATTAACTTCTTGCATATTTAGGCGACTAATTACAATATATTTATCATGGAAAATCTATGCCCAGATACTTTATCCTATGTGCGGATAACTTTCTATTCCTCTATGCGACTCGCAGAGTTTCTATTTGAATACCTCGTAACGGAGTTTTTCCCGCTAAACCACTTATATACAGATACCATGAATTAATGGTCAACCTTCCACCAAATATCTTCTCACTATTTCTTTATCTTCGGCTATATTTTCCGTCCTGTGTCAATTACGCGACTACTACACGAAAGATAGAATGGCATCCTTTTCTAGCTTGTTGATTTCTCTCCTGCTTTGACGACGGATAACTTATTTCTGACCTCACTCGTTACTAGCGTTCTTCATTTATTTGAACTGTTATTGCTTTCTCTACTACGTATAGTAAGTAAGGGTACCATGTATTCCACCCATAAATTTTATACCGAGATTTCAACGGAAATACATGTTTTGAGGCCCCCTGAAACGAAAAAAACTCATTTTTAGAAAAAGGTCCGTGGGTATGTCTGCGTGGATGCGTGTCTGTGAACAGCATAATTCAAAACGAAAAGTCGGATAAATATCAAACTTCATTTTTAGGTTCAGTATCTATCCAAGATGCGACACTCACTTTACATGGAACATTTTTCGAAAGTTTTGATTTTCTTAAAAATGTCCCCATCGATTTTGATTAAAACATCATATGTTTAAGTTATTTTTAAGGTAAACGAAATGTATATGACGAATTTTCTGGGAATGTCCCCAAACGTCCTCTTCATTCTGAATGACTTTTGCATAACTGGAAAACAGGAGAACAGACAAAACTTTACTGCACAAAAAATTTAGATTTCGTTAAAACACACAATTTATGTCATGGAATTGATTGTTCTTCCACACAAGCCGTGTGTTGGGCAAGGTTGGAAAGGTAGAATCAGACGACTGAAAAATTCAGTGCCATCGCCAGGATTTGAACCACGGATCTCTCGGTTTCCGTCCAGTTTTTCTGACGCTGAGCTACCATTTCAACCTGGCGGCACGCCATTAAATTTCCCAACTGATTCCCATTTTTCCCAGTAAACCACAAGGAGATCTTAAATTGTATTGAGATTACATACCCCAATGGCGACTTACAATGTTGTAAGTACTTTAAGTCCTGTGCTTCATAGGTTCTACCACTATTTGGTCAAATAATGGAATTGATTATTCTTCCATACAAACAGTGAACCACTCCTTACGCTTATCTGCATTAACATGAAGTAGATTGAGAATAAGCGTTTGTATAAGTAGCTTGTACAAGAGTAGAGAAAGTCATGTGAGAGTAACATATCAGGCCTTTTTCTACATATTATATTCACATATTAAAGTTTATTTTAATCTCTCCTATCGTTCCTTTCTTATTTCTTGAGATTTTGTTTGGTTTTTGCATTATTACATTTACAAAATATTACAATTTCTAAACATTATTAATAATATAGATTCGTTTATTTTATACCACTTTCTCTTCTTCTTTTTGAGGCAATATTTATAACACTTAAATGATTTCAGTCTATTTATATAATATATAAATTCAATAACAGCCCGCCTTAAAGCAATATGTGTATGTAACAAGATATAAAAAGTGTGTATTACAATCATTATATATGTTTATATTATTGTATACATGTGTAATAATGTTATGTGAATGTATTACGTAATTTAATAATGTTGGAGCTGTGAGAAATAGGTCAAAAGTTGCTAACAATGAGGTAACAATGAGGTAACCTTGAGGCAATAATGAATTAGAAAGTTTAAACGCTACTGGTAATTTTTGGAGCAACAATAACGTAATTTTTGTGACAGTTCATAAACTACCCAATCAACAACCAGAAAAAGCTTTAGTTAAATGAAGGTATTCTATTGGACTAGGATTATCCAAGCAGAATCTAAAATGGAGCAAAATTTACAAATTCAGAAGTCAGTTGCTTGTAGACAGCGTTTCTAACCGGACGCATGATGCGTCCTCGAGAAATTTAATACGTATTCAGTGTGAGACGAAAATAGTTTACGTGTTAAAAAGTGCAATTAATTAATAAACAAATCTCACAGCTCTCTCTCTCTATATCAGTGAAGTGTTATTTAAATCGTGTCAAGCATTAATAAAAGGAGTGAAGTAAAATTATTCCCCAACATTTGAACTGCAATACAACTTCTACTTCAAATCAGCTTTCCATACGTAGCAGCAACAAGCCATTCTTCTCCAAATTGGCTCCCAAAGCGCGAAGCAAATAGCAATACAACAAATACAAACCTTCTTCTTCATTGTTCTCTTGATGTGAATTCATATAACCATTCTATAACAATTATTTCCTGTCTTCTTGCTTAGTATTAACATCAACGGCGGCTTTTCTTTTCGTAGCTGCATTAATAATTTGGCGATTTAATTTGCTAATGTCAACCGCAAGGTTTTGCTCACCGTGTTTTCTACGATAGTACCTTGGTTACTGTTCAGCAAGGTGTGAGTTTTCACATTCCATTTTCCTATACAGCACCTCCACTGTACTTCATAGCTTTTCAGTCCCCTGCCTTTATAAAACTTTCAGTTCTCATATACCAACACAAAATGGTTCCGTTCACTTTTACTATCCTGAATGTCCCCATAAAGAAAAGTATGCACATTGGAACCAAGCCCAAGATTATTACGTAGCAAGGAGGACTGAAGTTGTAGTGCTGGGCGACGACTTTGCGAAGCAAAACTGTGCTCCATCTCGAACGAAATATACGTTGTTCGATAAATGTGTGCATTTTTCATATGGCCAAAATCGAGGCAGAAAATAGTGTGCAGTTTTTATACCACCAGAAACGAGGTAGAAAATTTTGGTGTGCATTTTTCGAAGCCCAACAAAAAATTAATGCAGAGCTCATTAAATTATACAATTTGTGTCAAATCGTATAGTGTTTCGAGATATCCCATTCTGCATGTGTACATTTTCCCAAATACGAGGGGTATTTTTTTTCAACCTCCGATCGCGCAGGAGTGCAACCTCACGAGCGGTGGAAACTATTTATGCGTGGAGGGTGACTGCGCATGTCCCTCACTCTACCCTCAGCCAACTTCACCATGCCATTAAGAGCCTAGTTTTTGACACGGAAACATGGCCACTACGACTGGCTCTCCCGCCAAATGTGAGTTGCGTGGTGTGATTCGGTTCCTTCAAGCAGAGCCATTACGACTGCGTAGAGTCATACAGAACAAACGAAGAGGCTAGCTGACGTTTGGGGTTGTCTTGATTCATGACAATGCCCGCCCTCACAGTGCTCATGTCACCCAAAAAATTCTTCAGGAATTTCGATGGGACGTTTTTGATCACCCGCTGTACAGCCCTGATTTGGCGCCGAGTGATTTTCACCTCTTCCCTGGACTGAAAAAGTGGCTGGGAGGGCGGAAGTTTAAACCAACCGTACCTATCTTAACTCACTGGTGGCAACATACTGTGCAGAGGGGATCAAAAAGCTTGTCCACAGGTATGACAAATTCCTCAACCTTAATGGCGATTATGTTGAAAAGTAAACACATTTGTACCTAACATTTGATAAGAAATTTATTTGACTATGTACTCTTGTCTTTTAACTATGACCCATCGGAGGTTGAAAAAAAATAGCCCTCGTATAAGGGCATCAAGTGATGGAACATGCTTAAACCTTTAAGATTTTTCTTTTGCCCTTTCCTTCGCAAGAGCTTAATAGTTACCTATCTCATTATAAATCTGAATTAAAGCTTCCATTGTTCTGGTCTGAACCCCTGAATGCTGTTTTCGAAGCAAAGCAATGTTTAATGCTTAATTCGAATTCATTTTCGGATACAATGTATTGTGAATAAGTATCATGGATAGAAGAATAATATGTGTAGGTGTAAGATATGCATGTACATTTGTAATGGGTAAGAAAAATTGTGCGAATATATAACATTCAGTTTTGACTTTGATTAAAAGGTCATATATTAAATATGTTTACATGGCAATAAAATGTATAACTTTAATTTCCTGAGAATAGCCTCTGAAGTCCTCGCGATTTATAAGGAATTTTGCATAATGGTGTATAACTGGTAAACGTTAAGCGATAGATGGAAAGGTACTACATAAAAATGTAGATCTCTTTAACCAATTTATTTTAAATAACTGTGTTTCTTTTCTTTTTCTTTTTTTTTGTCATCGGCAATTCCTAGATATACATTATTAATGGTTCGAATTGTTCAATACTTAATATTTCTTTTCAAGTCTTGTCGATTTTTTAGTTTTTTTCTCGCGATCCCATGGAAAGAGTCTGGAATTTTTAAGGCCATTCAGTTATAAAACATTTCACTATAGCTAATCTTTTTATTTATAAAGAAATGTGTAATACATCTACTTCCGGAGAGGTTTATCTCCATTAAAATTATGTAGATAGAAAAATAAACTTCCTAAGAATAATTTTTATACCCACTAATAATTTCTACACTTGATTGTGACCAGAACACTACTCTGGATTGATTTGTGGCGAATAGTGTTTCAGAAATACAGGAGAGGGTTCCAAAGCGATAGAGGGTAGAGAAAGTCATGTGAAAATAGCAAAGTGCCTGTGCTCGATATTGCTGGGTACACAGAGCACAGGCTCATTTCAGACCACATTCCCATATGGAATACTTCCATTACCTAGAATAGACTTTCTTAAAGCTACCGTCTCTCTTCATTTCTCAGTTCCTTGTGTTCTTAATGATATTCCTGATTGCACAAAATCTCATCTGAAGCTTCTGGGTCCTTTAATCTCTTTCTGTCAGCGTCTATGCCTCTGTTCCATTAGAAGTTCCATTCATTTATGTAATTCTATCCCTTCGACGCTTCTTTAGATTGCGCAGCATCGTAATGTTTCGTCATGCTTACTGCCTATGCTGAAAAATATTCATTTCGAAATCAAATGTGAGATTTCCTGATTTTATAAAAATAAATTGTATTTTACAAAAAAAGAATTGGAACTTAAAGAGGAGGTAACAAGCGTAAGAGTATATATTTTCCACATACTTTAGACAAAAATAATAAATAATCTTTTAATGTTTAAAATCACTCTGTAAGAAACTTGATGTGATAACCTATACGTTTATAAGAATTTAACGGTTAACTATGTTCACTACAGCTAATTTTTAAATTATTTCATGAACTATAGAAACAAATTAAGAATGTTCAATTTTTATTTGGAATGCAGCCAAACAATTCACTGAAAGTTTAACTGTGTATGCCTATTAACCACAGCTTGTACAATATTTAACTTAACATATTTCCCTTTATATCATTATTCTGTTGTTGTTCACCAATGGCACTGGGGATTAATTGGTCTGTATCATTTTCCCTCTGGCTTCCCAATATAAAGTCTGCAAGTTATCACTTTTAAGGCCTTTGCATTTGGCGAGATGTTGTTTGTTCAGGATGGCATCTTCTTCACAGAGAGTGAACTTGGGTGCACGTATTATTCTGTTGTAAATATATTAAAAATGTATTAAAGTTTTCTGCTAACTTTCATTTTGATATGAACTGTAAAATGGACTATCTTGAGGCCAAAAAGCTTAAATGTGTCAGTAGTTGTTTGTATATGTGTCTCCTTTTAAAGCCAGAATGGTCGAATGCCTTGTTACGAAACTTGGTATATCACTTAGAAAGGACTCTATATATATTAATTGGAATCGTAATTGTTTCCCCAGATGGTAAGAAGTTCTGTAGTTCAAATAACAAATCTAAATTACTCCATTATTCATATTTTAAAATAGTAAGCAACAAAAGCCTGTCACTGGAAATGCTACGTTTTATTTTACAATACCCATAAGGTCCTAAGTAATTTTGATCGTGTATAATTACGAAGGAGCTAGGATTTAAAAGGTAACACAGCAAATATGTTTGCAATTTGTCATAGAAAAGCTTTGCATTCTTAACAACTCCATCCAAATTTAAATAGCTTGCTTTACATTTAGACATCTTTACAATTCCAAATAATGTTATTAGAAATACAATAATCGTAAAATGCTCTTTCACCTTGTTACGACATTTAATTTCCATTACAAAGCCGTGAATGCTTTCTGAAATAGCAAATAATACAAATACAATTTACGAAAGAATCAATATATAAATGCTTCTCCCGCAAAATATTAATTTTGAAACATCAAGAGTGGGAGTTAAATTTTGAAGCTTACTAAAGAAATTTGAGTAATTTAAGAAAGACCCAGACGTTATCCTTAGTTAATTACGCCAAAATATCGCTGTCACGCACAAAGCTCTCAATGACGACAACGTTCTCGAACATTCGTGCTGATACTGGGCGATCGCAATGAATGACACCATGTTTCTAGAAGTGTGCCGTTCTGGGCTGGTTACATGTGCCATAAGGGGGGGCACAGAATGATTCTTTCTATATTAATTAGAATAATATTTATTTACACAATTTAGACAGGATGAGTACATAGAAATTTATACACATTGTTTTCGTTATCACCATTAGCATAACATTACCATTGCCAAAGAAACAGCATAAGCTCCGATCACCATACAACAGGCTCAACTTTGTACTGTTAAATCTTTCAATTTCTAATTATTAACACACCATACCAGAAAATCAATTTTAATACGAGTTTTCAAAACATTCACAACATAGAAGTTGACAGAGATGGGGAGAGTGTACTAGGCGATAAATGGCAGTATGCGAAAGAGACCGGAAAAGGAGCAAAACGGGGAATGAGGGGGGAGAGAAAGAAAACAAAAATAGTGAGAGACAGGGCAATCTCCGTATTTTAAGAAATAACGCGAGCACAGCTGCGGGTTTGGGCTCACAATCTAGAACGAACATCTGAAAACAGCATATCCATTCAGTGTTTGGAACCAAAGCCTAAAGGGCAGCTGAATGACAGAATGAAATGTTTTGAAAAGCTATATGAATTAAACTTAATAGACTCCCCTATTACATTAAGATAGTTTTGAATGTACCATGGGTTTCTCAAACTAGAGAAAGCAATTTTCTGTATAGGTGTGTCAGTTTATTTTGCATGCATTTGCTGAAGAGGAATAACCAGTGTCGGTATCAGAGCTCTCGGCAATTTCTCTTGCTGTTCCTGGCACACGGGGGGTTATCTCCTGAAGTGAATAGGGTGATAAACAAAGGAAATAATACATGTACCAGGGAAAGAGTTTGTGAAGGAACAATCATTTACATGCGCGGCCTGGTACAGTGGAAGTGACTTGGGTTTATGTCATTTTATATTCCCTTTACTTGTTATACACACTAGCCATTTCCAATGTGTTTTGCATCATATTCGGAAAAAAATCTAATGCTATATTTACATGACTTTCTCTATCCTCTTTCGCTTATTAGTGAGCATACGACCTAGCAATAAATAAACGCACTTCCACAAATGTTTATCTCGATTAACGAGAAGCAGATATAAGAATAAGGTTTCTAACGAATAGTTTATTGAAGAATGTGTAGAGAAGGTCAAGAGAAGTAACATCAGTTTTTTCCTATAAACAACTTGCGCTGTTTTGTGGCAACAAGTGGAAGTTCTAAGGCTTATTTTAAGAATTTTGAATGCATACATCAATCCAATGTTGTATGGAATTTGTTTCTGGTTTTCATGATTTGTTTCAAATATACATGTGTTACCTTTTAATAATCCTATAGTAAAATCCGCATATGGTGATTCAAGAGATATAATAGTAAGAATACGCGGTTTTAGGTACACATCATGTACAGTTATTAGCCTCTTCAAAAATGGTGATGATGTAATGATATAAGTTTGCAACGATACGATCAAGTAAACGTATATCATCTGTGAATAACTCCTTCGCAACAAGTTACTGCCTAAAGCATCCAAACGTTCATCCGTTAACAAAATAACGTGAAACTAGGTTCATAGCGCTCTACCACTGAACTTTTCGCACGCTTAGTTCAATAATAAATGAAGCAGAACCAGTTCTTCTGGATGAATCATTCAATTAGCTAGCACGCTTACCAACAAACACATTTTTACTGTCGATAAACTCACCTGTAAAACATTCTCTGCTTATGCAAAAGTCAGTGTAAACGATTGAAAATCTCTCTTTTGATCTCTAGAGAAAAACGTTTCAGGGATTCAACAGAAAGACAGACGCGTTTGAGTGGCTTTGGTAAATAATGACTGTTTAAACGATATAACTAAATTCTCTTAACATCACACTCACTATGGGATATGCTAAAGCACAACGGAATGTTTTGAAGTGATTCTACGTTCTTCCGGGATTTTACTCGCAAATGTTACACTGACAGTTCGGTCAACCCACATCAAAAGTTAATTCCATTAATTGACTTAATAGTGGTCGAATTAACCCCGGGACTTACTTACAGCATAGTAAGTCGCCATTGGGGCATGTTACGTCAATACAATTTGAGATCTTCTTGTGGTTTACCGGGAAAAATGCGAATCAGTTGGGAAATTTAATGTCGTACGGGCATGTTGCAATGGTAGCTCAGTGGTTAGTGCAACCGGACGGAGACCGTGAGATCCGTGGTTGAATCCCGGCTATAGCATTTAATTTTTCAGTCATCTGATTCTATCTTTCCTTAATTAATATTAATTGCCAAAAAGCAGTGACATGTGCTATTGTATTAGGTCCACACTTGAATGCCCCCATTGGGTTCTACCAAAGTATTGAAGAAATCTACTAATATCTTTCCCTGAATATTTATCACTTTTTGTCTATCACCCACACTTTTAACACATAAATTATGAATATTTGTTTCCAAAACATGGAAAATCATTAGTAAATCCTGATTTGTGAATTTTGAAAAATTACTCACCACCCTGGAACAGATACGTATGCACGAGACTGAAAATAAGTTGTAGACATCCATCTATATATAAAACAGAATAATTTAGCTCTATCATTTTAAAATTTACGCTAAAAATATGAAAATTAAATTTAAGAGAAAAAATTTAATTTTTTTCATATCAAAAATTGTGAAACAATATAATTTTGGAATGAACATGTTTTAAAACGTTTTAAGTATATGGGTATAACCTTAGCCTAGTCTTTGAAAGTTTTTTATTATAGAATCAACTGAAAAATTCAATGTCACAGCCGGGATTTGAGCACGGTTCTCCCGCTCTCCGTGCGGTTGCTCTAATCATTGAGCTACCGTGACAACCCATAAGCACCCATTATCAAAGTAGTTCCGATGGCAGGTGACCATTGAGATTGTCATCTTTAGTGAGATGCCTTAGTGGTCTATCTGGGAAGCAACTTGAGTCAAATGGGGAAATCGATGCCCTACCGGCATGTTGTCACGGTACCTCAATGGTTAGAGTAACCACACCGAGAGCGGAAGTACCGTGTTCAAATCCCGGCTGTGTCGTTGAATTTTTCAGTTGACTCTATAATAAAAAAATGAAATATTTCAATTACGATAGCGAAATTTAAATAAACTTAATCTGATTTCTAGTATATTGTGGCACAATATAAATACATTCAGAAATAAAGAAACAAAAGATATATTAAACCAACACTTAACTACAGATTGAAAGTGAAAGAGGGCTATCTATAAAGCTGGAATGGGCAAGCAAGCCTAATCTATAGAATTAAGGAGGAGCATAACAAGAAAAAGAATAATCATTTAGCTCACAGTAGATAAACTGAAGCCTTTTTTTTCAAGTAAATTAGAATAGTGTTTGAAGTAAAAATAGCAGTTCCCCAAGAGATACTGAGGATGGCTTCTGGAAACTCGGAACTCAAGTAAAGGCGGAACTGTTGAGAATTTCTCAGGAGACCAAAGCCTTTCAGTGCCAGGGACTAATTAAGTTTCAAGGAAGCAGTGTGGTTCCGGCTGCAGACCAATATCGGCTCTGGAGGTTTGCGGAATGTTGCGGCTTCCGGCACTCCGACCGCACACTCCAATTGCATTGTGCTGCCAATCTGACTTCAACGTGCATCCAATCCCTCTCTGAGTAACAGTAGAGTTGAAAAGGTCAAATAAAAGTTCTGATGTAGGACCCGCTCTGCTCCTTAGCAGTTCCCAAGTATTACATAATAATTATGCGAATCAAAATATTATTCTTATATCCAGTTGTCCTACGTGGTCTAGGGTGTCCTTAGTTTCCAAGGTCGCCGGCTCAAACCCGGCGAGGGCAATGGATTTTTTCGGGCGTAAAAATCCTTCGAAAGGGAAGTAAAGCCGGTAGTCCCATGATTTACGGCACGTAAAAGAACCTCAAGCCTGATAAAGAGACCCCTGAGCAAGATTTGCGGTCTTTCACGCCCAATATAGAATGAGACGTCAGGACCACAGTAATTAAATTTCTTCTATACAGTCAATAATGTAAAAAAGGATATAAAAATCTACTGTGTTACATTCACATGACTTTCTCTGCCCTATATCGTTTATTAGTGGGTAAGCAAACTGTTTTACTCAAGCTGAGTTTTCCATCTTCTACATTTTAATCCAAATATTCTTTTGCAGAAATAGGTAGGTACGTTATACACTTACAAAGATAACTGCGATAGTCAAATGTTTAAGAACTGGACGCTATCTGCTGGCCTTAAAATTCCATACTGTTTCCATGCAATCGCGAGAAACAACTGAATGTTGACAGCACTTTAAAAGAACAAGCAAGTATTAAACAAATCGAGCCTTAATAACGGATATCTTGGAAATGGTTGATGCCACAAAAGAGTTATTTGAAGTAAATTGTGTGTTTTAAAGAATCTACATTTTTTGTGTGCTACGTTTTTCGTATATCGCTAAACGGTTACCAGTATACAAGGTTATACAAATTTCGTCGGAATAAAGAGGACCGCAAGGGCTATTCCCGAAAAATTAAAAATATGTATCCCTATTGTCATGTTAATATACTTAAATATATTGTTGTAATCGATATCTTTAGTAATTTTTTGGAAAATTAAAAATTTCGAAAAATCTTCCCTGTAAACGGTAGTTTGGTCTGAGGGGAGTTTCTTGAAAATCTTCGTATCGCAACTTCAGAAAATACTGAACCCAAACATGAAGAAGTTAGTTTGTTGTATTGTTATTTTTTCCCCACGCTTTGGGAGCCAAGTTGAAGGTGGTTTGTTGCTGCTACGTATGGAAAGGCAATTTGAAGTAGGAATTGTATTGTAGTTCAACTGTTGGGAGCCGAACTTGAAGTAGTTGCAACCGCACGTATGGTAAAAAGTTTCCGGTAGCCTTCGCACCAAATGTACTTTCCGGTGGCCTTGGCCCCCAAAAATGTTTAAAAAATATTAACTTTGTAATTTTTGACTGTTTCTTTAAATATTACCTATATATTTATGTTTGCCTCGGCTGCGTCAGTATTATTGTTAGAGACATGTATTTCTTTGTAGGGAGTAGTGCGGCTAAGAATGTAGGCTTACACAGATTATAATTTTTACTTCACTACATGTATTAATCCTTGACACAATTTAAATAACATTTCACTGATATAGAGAGCTGTGAGATTCTTTTATTAATTACTTGCACTTTTTAACACGTAAACTACTTTCGTCTCACACAAAATACGTATTAAATTTCTCGAGGACGCACTGTCTACAACCAACGCGTCCAGTTATGAGCGCTGCGCGCTGTCTACAAGCAACTGACTTGATTTCTACCGCCTAAATTTGTAAATTTCTGTATTTCAAGTCTGATTGGCTATTCCTACTCCAATAGAATACTTTCATTTAACTTAAGCTTCTTTATGGTTGTTGATTGGCTATTTTATAAACTGTCTCAAAAATTACATTATTGTTTCCAAGAATGACTAGTAGCATTTTTAAATCTTCTTACTCATTATTGCCTCAAGGTTACCTCATTGTTACCAACTTTTGAACTATTTCTCACAGCTCCTACATTATTAAATTACGTAATACATTCACATAACATTATTACACATGTATACAATAATATAAACATATACAATGACTGTAATATACACTTTTGTGTATTGATACATACACATATTGCTTTAAGGCAGGCTGTTATTGAATTTATATATTATATAATTAGACTGAAATCATTTAAGTGTTCAAAATACTGCCTCCAACACCAACTTTGGTATTTATCTAGCATTTAGTTTTTGAGTTATGCCACTCACAGACACACACGGGCCCTTTTTATTCAGGGGGACCTCAAAACAGGTGTTTTCAGTGAAATCTCGGATTCGAATTTTTGGATGGAAAGCAATACCTTCTCTACTTTGTACGTGGTAGAGAAAGTAATAGGTTTATGCAAACCTACCATTATAAGAAAGTTGTTACTGTATTCAGTATCGACCATAATTGGCTCATTACCACTTATTTCGTATAATAACGAGGTATTCAAAGTTGTCGCGATATATAGTGTGAAGATGAAACCATTTAGTGATTCTTTTTCCTCTCTGAGCAAAAACCTCTCCACATTATTAAATATAGAATAACAATATCCGAATTAATAATTACCTACCATGCTGTGGTGATAATAGGCTACATTACAGACCGTAACACCTGCCTACTTCTCTCCCAAGACTCTTGCTTTTAGTTCAACATGCCAGGTAGTAAATGCAGATAGAAGCTAATGCCTCATATTAAGATTATTTGTGATTTTAAAATAATGACACTTCCATTCTCTTTCGCTACTACTATTTTATTTATTTGAATGCAGTGAAACAAGGTAAGTTACTCCAAGCTTACATTAATTTACATCGCGAATTATCTGAGAGATGAATGATGAATTTTGGCTGCTGAATTAATTAATGAATGCTCTCTGAGACTCCTTAACTCTCACGCTTTTTTTATTTCATTACGCTCCAACTCCCGGTTTAAGACGTTCTCTTAATATTAACACATTATTGATGTATTCATTTCCCACGATATTACTTGCTGTTTACATATATCCTTCTTTTCACTTCGCCGCACCTACATGTTGTCAAATCTACTTTCAGTAACTAGTTGATTCTTAGAAAAGCTACTCTATTTGCTTTACTGAAATTCACCTACTCCATTACGTTGAGAGAAACCATTACTTTAGAGTTCGCTAACAGATGTCACCGATCTGCGTCATTAATTACTTCGTCTACCAACATGTTAATATTTCCCTCTTTTTCAGTTCCAATTCATACACAACATCTTAAACAACATTTTAAATAAGAATTGCTGCACAAACATTTAAATTACTGCAAGTACATACTAAATAAGTAACAATCATTATCTTTCCTATTATTAACATTTACTAATCTCCGTTGAGATTTCTTACGTATCACCTGCATACATTATTTACTTGATGTGTTTATTATTGAATATTTTATTGGTGAATTCCGTCTATACTCTCTCAACTAATTTCATCTTGTTTTGGTCTCGCTTACAGTATCCCATCATGTTCAGAGGCACTTCTATGCATTGGCGGTCAGCTCGTCCCGGGAACTACTTTAGGAACTAACGCAGAGATTTACTTTTTTATTAGAACGATTCTAACAGGTACCTTGACCCAATTAAGTCTACATTTCTTTGGTTTATTCGTACTCTAACAGCTCATTCTCACACTCATTTTTACTCTCTTATCTGTTACATTAACAAATTAAATAACAAAACCCACAGAGTTTTACTAACAATTTCAAGAGTTTAATAAATTGTTCACAATGCCTCAATTTGGCTCGGGTAGCTGAGGGTTCCAATATACACTGAGATCAAAAGTATCCGGACATCCCCACAAACATACGTTTTTCATCTTAGGTGCATTGTGCTGCCACCTACTGCCTGCTACTCATCCGCGACCTCAGTAGCCATTAGACATCGTGAAACAGCAGATTGGGACGCTCCGTGGTACTCGCGGACTTCGAACGTGGTCAGGTGATTGGGTGTCACTTGTGTCAGAAGTCTGTACGCGAGATTTCCATACTCCTAAACACCCCCAGGTCCACTGTTTCTGATGTGATAGTGAAGTGGAAACGTGAAGGGACATGTACAGCACAAAGCGTACACGCCGACCTCGTCTGTTGACTGACAGAGACCGCCGACATTTAAAGAGGGTCGTAAAGAGTAATAGGCAGACATCTATCCAGACCATCACACAGGAATTCAAAACTGCATCAGGATCCACTCCAACTACTATGACAGGCGTGAGGTGAGAAACTTTGGATTCCATGATCGAGCGGCTGTTCATAAGCCACACATCACGCAGGAAAACTCCAAACGACGCCTCGCTTGGTGTAAGGAGCGTCAACATTACACGATTAACACTGGAAAAACGTTGTGTGGAGTGATGAATCATGGTACTCAATGTGGCAATCCGATGGTAGCAGGGTGTGGGTATGGCGAATGCCCGGTGAACGTCATCTGCCAGCGTGTGTAGTGCCAACAGTGAAATTCGGAGATGGTGGTGTTTTGGTTGTGTCGTGTTTTTCCTGGATGGAGCTTGCACCCGTTGTTGTTTTGCGTGGCGCGATCACAGCGCAGACCTACATTGATATTTTAAGCACCTTTTTGCTTCCCACTGTTGAAGAGCAATTCAGGGATGGCGATTGCATCTTTCAACACGATCGAGCACCTGTTCATACTGCACGGGCTGTGGCGGAGTTGTTACATGACAATAACATTCCTGTAATGGACTGGCCTGCACAGAGTCCTGACTTGAATCCTATAGAATATCTTTGGGACGTTTTGGAACGCCGACTTCGTGCCAGGCCTCACCGACCTACATCGAATCCTCTCCTCAGTTCCGCACTCCTTGAAGAATGGGCTGCCATTCCCCAAGAAACCTTCCAACACCTGATTGAAAGTATGCCTGCGAGAGTGAACGCTGTCATCAAGGCTAAGGGTGGGCCAACACCATATTGACTTCCAACGTTACTGATGGAGGCGCCACGAACTTGTACGTCATTTTCAGCCAGGTGTCCGGATACGTTTGATCACGTAGTGTAATTATGCAGTCGTGTATCAAAGGGGAGAGGCTGGCATTACACTTTCATCTGTTCAAATCCCAGACACATGAGGCATAAATATCCGAAATTAGTTCAATGCTAAGGGTAGCATTTACAGTTAATGTATGGTATAATGGTTTGTGACAAGCAATAGTTGAACCTCGCAACAAACGCACATTATTACAGCATTTGCAACACATTCGGAAACGTTATTTAAATTGGTGTCCGACTCATTACGGATATGCTAATATTTTGGCGCATACAATTGACGGTAAATTAAAGAATGTGGGCCTAAAAGGATTAATTAACATGCTTTTGGTAACATAATCACGCAAATTTAAATCCATACTCCCACACGTTTTTCCGACTATGTAATTGGATGACACAAATTGACATAGATCTGCGAATTGTGCATAGTCTTATTATTCACCTATGAATGCCATTTTGGGCGTGTTTCCACATTTACACGTTTATTGCTTTGAGTCCATTATGCTTTGAAACTTTCACAATGATTACAGCGAAGCGCTCGCAAGCTTTGCTTGTAAAATAGACCGGGGATTCATTGTCGACCTTTTCTTGCTTTCTTTCGTTTAGCTTCTCTTATAACATCTAAATATACAGTTCCAATCAATAAATTGAAATGAACCTGGAGTCCAAATAGTTCGGATTTTTACTTTCCCTACTACGTATAGTAAGTGGGGGAAGTATTGTATTCCACTCAAAAATTCGATACCGAGATATCACCGGAAATACATGTTTTGAGACCCCCTTAATCCAAAAAAAGCATTTTTGGAAACATGTCCGTGTGTGTGTCTGTCCGTCTGTGAACAGCATAACTCAGAAGCGAACAGTCGGATAAACACCAAACTTGTTATTTAGGTTCAGTATGCTCCATATATACGACACGGAGGTTTTCAAGAAAATCCCCCACCCCAGACTACCCTTTACATGGAACATTTTTCGGAAATTTTAATTTTCTCAAAAATGGCTCTAATTATTTTGATTAAAATATCATATGTTTAAGATATTTTCATGACAAATGAAATGTATATCTGGAATTTTCTGGGAATGTCTCCAAAAGTGTTCTTCATTGTGAACGACTTTTGCATAACTGGTAAACCATAAGAGATAGACAAAATGTTATTACACAAAAAATGAAGATCGCGTTAAAATACATAATTTATGTCATACACATTTTTTTTGTTGAGTGAACCATTTTCGAGATATTGCTTGTTATTCCCTTAAATTTTCCAATACTTATACTTTTTCTCAAATTCGTTATACATTTTTTTGTCCTGGTAATGCAAAGAGAATGGAATACTCCACATAGCAACCAGCTCTTAAATATTTGACTATCGCTTAAAGCCTACCATATTCCCCTTGCATCTACAAGAAAATTAGCAATAAGATTAACATCTCGATTAACATGAAGCATATGGAGAATAAGCGTTTGTAAAAATAGTTTGTACAAGAGTAGAGAAAGTCATGTGAGTAACACATCAGAATTTTTTTCAGATATAACAAAACGAGAAAACAACGCTATCCAGGCAATCAAGATCAACTTAGGAAACTTGTCAAATAAGGATTAGGAGGCATATATGCTGTTGATAGAGAGTCAGGTTAACGAGACGTAAATTTTGCTTCACATACTCATACTATCTTCCTAAATCCGGAGAGGGGCATTTCACTTACCACCCACGAGCTCGAGTCTAAGGATTAAAACCAGTCGCTGTAAACATCCTGCAGGAGGGCACGTCGTGAACAGGACTATTCCACAATGATCAAGCATACAAATCTCGTTTCTATGCTGATAGTTGATATCAGCTAGCACTGGATACCTAAAGTTGTCCAATTGAACCAGACTTGAAAAATGGGATGCTACGACTGGACTGTAGTACGGATATTCCGCTTAAACGGCGGGCTGACATAGCTACTACAGCTTTTTTCAACTTTTTTTCTCAAGTGTTCTCACTTGTCACAGTTTTTATTTACTTCACTTTCTTCTTGCGCGTAACGTTGTAATAAAGCCTCTACGTCTCGTAATCATTCTCCAGAATGTCGAACTCAGATCTCGTTTTCTATCTTCCAACCGTTCGCTAGCTGTCAAACACAAGATTCGTCTCTCCTATCGCACGCTTACGCCCGCAATCACACTGAATAACCAGCACTGTACGTCACATCAACAGCAAATTGATGTTATCACTCGCTGACTATCGTCGCCAACATATAGTCGCAGGTGTTTCAAGGGTGTTCGCGAGAGGCGGGGAAAGAAATATTCAGAAATATCTCGTTATATATCAATAGCGCTTCTGTGATTTAGGTCAGGGGAGGACGCGTCCTCACCTTTCCAACCAACTAGTGGGCTAGACGTGAAGTCGTTTGCCCAATCCATAACAGTTACCTCAAAATTACCTTATGTATTTTACAGGAAGATTGTATACAAATTACGTTTATTGAATAGTAATATACTACAACCAATTGATAGTTACCACAACTAGCAGGTCAAGGAAATTTACTCCTGGTTCAAGTATTAGGTGGCCGCAAATACACAGTTACTTCATCTGATGCTGGGAGTGTTTTAATAATTTGAATCATAGATCGCAAATGCCTTTTTTTTGACGGATCAAACTTTTGGGATCTGACAGTGGTGGATTCGTTGTTATGAGGGTACATGAAATCGCTTATCTAAGAGTGTCTCTGCATAGAAGCAAAACTGGGAGCGATGATCGTGATGGATGGTGCGAAAATCATAATACTCAACAGGTTATGATAGACGTTCGGAGCTGTACAACTAAATCGGTGGTAAGCATTTCTAACAGCTGTTCTAAAACATAATGTGCTTTAACAATTTTGATTCTTGTCACAATGAGTATATAATTTGCATTAATTATTATAGTAGTATAATAACGTATCTCAAATCCATGGTACACTCGAGTGAAAATACATATTTAGACGTCCCCTAGAGTTACACAAAACTGGCCTCTCATTTCGCCAACAGTATGGTAACTGTAATAGAAAGTAACCTATATTAACAGCCTTCTAAAAAAATCTGATGTGTTACACTCACATGACTTTCTCCACTCTTGTACAAACTATTTTTACAAATGCTTATTCTCCATCTACTTCATGTTAAACGAGATAAATATTTGCACAAACTATTTTGTTAATTTTCTTGTAGATGCAAAAGGAATATGACAGGCTTTAAGCGATAGACAAATATTTTAAGAGCTGGTTGCTAAGTGAGCATTCCATTGCCTGTCCATGACATAAAAATCTGATGTGTTACACTCACATGACTTTCTCTACTCTGTACAATCTATTTTTACAAACGCCTATTTTCCATATGCTTCATGTTAATCGAGATATCGAGAATGTCAACCTTATTGGTAATTTTCTTGTAGATGCAAGGGGAATATGGTAGGTTTTAAGCGATAGTCAAATATTTTAACGCTGGTTGCTATGTGGCGCATTCCATTCTCTTTGCATGTCCAGGACATAAAAAAAAATGAATAACGAATTTGAGAAAAAGTATAAGTATTGGAAAATTTAAGGAAATAACAAGCAATATCTCGAAAACGGTTCACTCAACAAAAGAAATGTATATGACATAAGTTGTGTATTTTAACGCGATCTACATTTTTTGTGTAGTAAAATTTTGTCTATCTCTTATAGTTTACCAGTTATGCAAAAGTCGTTCACAATGAAGAATACTTTTGGAGACATTCCCAGAAAATTCGAGATATACATTTCATTTCTCATGACATTATCTTAAACATATGATATTTTCATCGAAATCGTTAGAGCAGTTTTTGAGAAAATTAAAATTTTCGAAAAATGTTGCATGTAAAGGGTAGTCTGGGGTGGGGTATTTTCTTGAAAACCTTCGTGTCGCATCTCTGGAAGATACTGAACCTAAATACCAAGTTTGGTGTTTATCCGACTGTTCGTTTTTGAGTTATGCTGTTCACAGACACACACACACAGACATGTTTCCAAAAATGCTTTTTTTGGATTCAGGAGGTCTCAAAACATGTATTTCCGGTGAAATCTCGGTATCGAAATTTTGGGTGGAATGCAATACTTCCCCTGCTTACTATACGTAGTAGAGAAAGTAAAAAAGCGAATAACGAATTTCCATTTGAGAAAAAGTATAAGTATTCGAAAATTGAAACAAGTAACAAGGAATATCGCAGAAATGGTTCACTGGACAAAAAAGGTATATGACATAAATTGTGTGTTTTAAGAAGATATACATTTTTTGTGTATCTGTCCCTTACGGTTTACATCTTATGCAAAAGCCATTAAGAAAGAAGCGGAATTTTGGTGACATTCCCAGAAAACTCAAAATATACATTTAATTGTCATAAAGATACACTAAATATATGACATTTTAATCAAACTGAGAAAATCAAAATTTTCGAAGAATGTTCCAAGTAGAGTAGTCTGGGGTTGAGGGATTTTTTGAAAAATCTTCGTGTCCATTTTTAAAAGATACTAAACCCAAATACTAAGTTTAGTATTTATCCGACTTTTCGTTTGAGTTATGCTGCTCAAAAACACACATTCACACACACACACACACGGACCTTTTTCTAAAAATGTTTTTGGATTCAGGAGGCCTCAAAATATGTATTTCCGGTGAAATTTTTATATCCAATTTTTGGATGGAATGCAATACTTCCCCTAATTTATACGTAGTAGAGAGAGTAAAACTCCTTTTTTTATTCAGGGGGGTGGCTCAAAACACGTATTTCGGGATAAATCACGGTATCGAAATTTTGGGTGGAATGAAATACTTCTCCTACTCACTATACGTAGTAGAGAAAGCAAAACCCATTGCATTACTATTTTAAACAAATGAAGCAGTAGTTGCCCATATGCATTAGCACAGTAATTAAATCTAAGCAAAGACACAGTAATTTATACAACTCTGCTTCGCTCTCCCCTGGCTAAATACCTTAAAGCTATTAGCTGTACTAGGACTGATTTAAATGGTAAGGATTACTTGCTTCAGCGCATTTGAAAAGACGGTTTAGTTAGAAAATAAATGAGGGAGCCTTTTAGGTATATTAAAACGGAAGCAGCTCCGAGTGGTTGTGGAGAAACTAGCATGTGTACATACTCGTACACTATTTGCGATTAAGCAAGCTTCTAACACACTGAGCTAGACGTCTAGGGTGTGAGTACCCTAAACCTTTTAGTTTATCTAACGCCTTCTTATAGTAGGTAGAGAAAGTGTTGCACTCCACCCAAAAATTCGTTAATTCCTCTGAATTAACGTATTGAAAAGTTTAAGGGAATAACAAGCAATATCCCGAAAATGGTTCACTCAGCAAAAAAAATTTATATGACAAATTGTGTATTTTAACGCGATCTACATTTCTTGTGTAGTAAAATTTTGTCTATCTCTTATGGTTTACCAGTTATGCAAAAGTCGTTCACAATGAAGAATACTTTTGGAGACATTCCCAGAAAATTCGAGATATACATTTCATTTGTATGAAAATATCTTATACATATCATATTTTAATCAAAATCGTTAAAGCCATTTTTGAGAAAATTAAAATTTTTGAAAATGTTCCATGTAAAGGATAATCTGGGGTGGGGGTTTTCTTGAAAACATTCGTGCCGCATCTCTGGAAGATACTGAACCTAAATACCAAGTTTGGTGTTTATCCGACTGTGCGTTTCTGAGTTATGCTCTTCACAGACACACATACGGACATGTTTCCAAAAATGCTTTTTTTGGATTCAGAGGTCTCAAAACATATATTTCCGGTGAAATCCCGGTATCCAATTTTTGGTTGGAATACAGTACTTCCCCTACCTACTATACGTAGTAGAGAAAGTAAAAAAGCAAGAATGTTTAGAAAAATGTCACAGAGCATTTGTGTGCGAGTGCGTGAAAATGATGATCCAAAAAACCAAAAAGTTGGTTAAGTAACAAACTTCGTATTTAAGTTCAGCAACTTCACCCCAAACCACTCTTCATATCAAATATTATAATTTTATTTATTTTATTTTTATTTCTTCAAAAATCTTTAACGATTTTGATTAAAACACCACATGTTTAAGATACCTGTATGATTAAGTTACGTCCATATCACGAATACACTCTTTTGTATAGTTTTGTATCCGTAAACCATAAAATATAGACCAAAGAGCTGCTCATAAAAATTTAGGTCGGTTTAAAATACATAATTTATTTCAAGTAGCATTTCTATGGCACTGGCCATTGTTGAGATATATTGTTATTGCTTTGAATTCTTCAATAATTTGTCACTTTAAGTGCTGTTGCCATTCGGTTGTTTCTCACAAGCATCTCTCTTTAAGGACAGAGTACGGAATTTAAAACTCAGCATATAGAGACCCGGTTTTTAAACATTTTAGTATCCTTTCAGCCTCCTAACTTCTCTTAGTACCCACAAAAAAATGTGTACTGCAACAATTGTTGAAAAATCTTATCACGATTTAGACAAAGTAGACCTCTGATGGGATACATTCACGTGATCTTTTCTACCCTCAATCGTTTATTAGTGGGTATACAACCCTTATTTTTATATTTACCTTATTTTAATCCAAATAAACCTTTGCATAAATAGCTATATCACACATTTTGTTATAGATACAAAGGTAACAGCGACAGTTGAATATATAAGAATTGCATGCTATATGCTGGCCTTAAAATTCCATGCTGTTTCATAGAATCGCTAGAAACAACTGAATGTTGACAGGACTTTAAAAGAATGGCTAAGTATTGAAAAATTCGAACCATTAATAACGGATATCTCAAGCCCAATGCCACAAAAATCATTTGAAATAAACTATGTCTTTAAAGAGAATTACACTTCTTGTGTAGTACGTTTCCGAGTATCGCTTAACGTTTACTAGTTATACAAGGTAATACAAAATTCCTTATAAATGAAGTAGACTTCAAAAGCTATCCCCAGAAAATTCAAGATATACATTTTATTTGTCATGTAATTATCTTTAATATATGGTATGTTTATCAAAATCTTAAGAGCCACTTTTTAGAAAATAAAAGATTTCTAATAATGTTCCATGTAAAGCGTAGTTTGAGGTAGGTGAATTTTCTTGAAAATGCCAAGTTTGGTGTTATCCAACTTTTCCTTTTCGAGTTTTGCTGTCAACAGACAGACACACACACACACACACACACACACACACACACACACACACACACACAGACTTTTTCTAAAACTGTAGAAAACGTGTATTTTCGTGAAATATCGATATGGAATTTTGGGCGTAATACAATACCTTCTCTGCGAGTGGTAGAGAAAGTAAAAATCATGTGAATGCAATACACAAGACTTTTTTAAATATTCACCAGAACAAACTAAAGAAATAGTATCGATTTTATTTTTCCATTTCGTAATTTATAACGAAATGTGTTTTCAGTTATCAGAGAGTTTAACGGTGAAAGCAGAGGGAAACATGTGGAAAGGCGGAATGGAGGAGAAAAACTTTTTTTTCTTCCTTTCTTTCTTTTGCTTGTCAATATTCATACTCCTATGGGAATGGAACTCCGGAAGGATTGGTGAACAATAAAATAGAAAACTTTTAGCTCTTAAACGCATATTTCTTTGTTTCTGCTGTAGAATTGTGACCTGGTAAGATGGCAGTATCATTCCTGAAGGAATGAGTCCTTGAACTCTAAATGTGTTTATACATCACATTAACATACAGTGCAATTTTCCAAACAATCAATAACTTCACACCGAGGAAGATTCTCACCACTTGATTATTTAGGGTCACATTAACCTTCAGGAAATTGAGGCAGTATTTTTAGCACTTAAATGAGTTCAGTCTAATTATATAATATATAAACTCAATAACAGCCCGCCTTATAGCAATATCTGTATGTAACACGATATAAAAAGTGTATATTACAGTCATTGTATATGTTTAAATTATTGTATACATGTTTAATAATGTTATGTGAATGTATTATGTAATTTAATAATGTAGAGCTGTGAGAAAAATAGGTTAAAAGTTACTAACAATGAGGTAACAATGAGGTAACCTTGAGGCAATAATTAATTTGAAAGTCTAATGCTCCTTGTGATTCTTGAAAGCAATAATGTAATTTTTGTGACAGTTTATAAAACAGCCAATCAACAACCACAATAACGTTTAGTTAAATGAAGGTATTCTATTGGACTAGGATTAGCCAATCAGAAGCTAGAATGGAGCAAAATTTACAAATTCAGAAGTCAGTTGCTTGTAGACTGTGTTCCTAACCGGACGCGAGATGCGTCCTCGAGAAATTTAATACGTATTAGTGTGAGACGAAAATAGGTTTACGTGTTAAAAAGTGCAAGTAGTAAAAATAAATCTCACAGCTCTCTATATCAGTGAAGTGTTATTTAAATCGTGTCAAGCATTAAAATCTGTCTAAGCCTACATTCTTCAGTCGCACACTCCCTGCTAAGACATTCATGTCTCTAAAAAAATATAAATACTGACGCAACCGAGGCAAACATAAATATATAATATTTAAAGAACCAGTCAAAATTAGAAAGTTAATATTTTTTAAATTTGGGGTAAAGGCCACCGGAAAGTACATTTGGGGGCGAAGGCTACCGGAAACGTTTTTACCATACGTGCGGTTGCAACTACTTCAAGTAGTCGAAATATAATACATCTTCTTCAAACTGGCTTTCCATACGTAGCAGCAACAAACGTTCTTCAAATTACACAAGGTAAACCGTCCTCTCCTTGTTTTAGTCGCACATACGAGATGCAATCATCCTACGTGTAAAAAATATGTTCCTTACATTTACATGACTTTCTATACCCATTATGATTTATTTTTATACTGATTTTATAAAGTGCTATTACGAAAGATAGTTTCGTCAAGAAACTATTGACCTCAACAGTTGTGCGCTACAAAGCACCACCGGTTACTGGCACATTTGACAGTGTTGTCTTAAGCCCTTCGTTACCTGTAAAGGGTTTTTACTCTCTCCAGTCCTAAAAGTAGCATTGATTCCACCAAAAAATTCGACACCAAGGTTTCACCGAAAACATGCGTTATGAGGCTCCCATAATACAAAATAATAATGTGTGTATATGTGTGTGTGTGTGTGTGTGTGCATCTCAGTCTGTAGGGGGAACGCCTACCCGAAAACTAATATGCATAATTTAACAAATACTAAATACTATGTTTACACATATGTAAATAACGACAGGGAGGATAACAGCAGAGAAAGTCAAATGTCCCCCACAGCAGGATTAGGCAAAAGTTGACCCACAAGCACAGAGAGCTGACAAAAATGACAGGTTGTGTGAGGGTGACAACCAATGAGAAAAAGAGACGGAGATACATAGGAATTCCCAGATATGTCTTTAGAAGCGTGGCTGCAGGAAAGTGAACTTTTTCCAAGCAACAGACACTGATTTGTTAGCATCCAGAGGCTGAAACCACGACAGTTTGTGTGAAGAAGAATAGCTAGGACAGACTTGAGTAGGATTTTAGTTTCCCACTAATTTCTTGGCAAGTAGCGGAGTAACGGAAAAAGAATCGTGAATACGCAGAAAAGGTCCAAAATAAGTAATCAAGCAAAGTAATTTGGCTATCCACTTTCATACTTTCGCAACTGGAATAAAATCAAACTAATAACTATACAAGTGGTGGTCCTATTATTCATGAGAAAAGAACCGATAGGAAATAGGTTTGATTTCCTGATGGCCGCCCAATCTGACCATGGTGTTTTCGTGGTTTTCCTCTGTTGTCTAGGCGAATGCTGGCGTGGTATACTCTACCATGATTTCTCCTTTCCTCCATTTCATATCTCTCGCTTACATCTTTCATAAGGTGTCTTCGGGTTCCGTAGTGCGCCTAGTGTTAGGCTGATGGCATCGTTGCTGAGCTTTGTAAAGGATTTGTTCCCGTAAAACGCAGGGTGCTTTGACCCGCTTGAAGAGTCACTTCGTCGCCCTCTCGTGGGATTCCTAGCCTTTGCTGGTGCCGGCGGGTGTTTTAATTTGGAAATTAAGGACTTCCGTGCGTCCCTGTGTACCTGTCTGCCTGTGTTCCTGCGACCGTCTGCGCTCCTTCTAATCCCTGCTTCCCGGGGGCTGTAGTTACAATAAATCTAGTTGATGGTAGTGGCGGGGTGTCCACCTCCGGTAATTACCTGCTATACAGGAGGGGTTCCGACCCCTTCAGCTGCCGTGGTGCGAGCGCTGCGACCCCTAGCACTCGTGGTACTTCTGACGTTACTAGAAGTACGCTGGGCCGAACATTAGAGCCCCTCCCGATAGGGAGCTGTTCGGATTGGGTTGACCTCGGCGGGGCAGTGGTTCCCGATACCCATGGGTGATTGGGTACGTCTGGCTGGTTTTTCCGCCCAAGCGGGGTTGTGAGACGCCTCGATATTCTCCTGCACCAACCATGAGTGAGAGCTGGTAGACGGCATGCTAGATTACTGTCGGCCCTACAGAGGTTTTCGGTAGTCATCCTATTTAGGGTGACGCGCGTAAGTGGCGTATCCACTTCCAATCCCGCGAAAGCGGGGCGAGGCCTTTTCAGAATACACGGTATTGGCCACATCGGAAACCTCCATGGTTGGAGAGCCGTTCGGATGCCGCTGACTCTGGGTTGTTAGGAACCGGCTTAGCCTTAGGCTCTTGCCCGGGTAGAATTTCGCAGCAAAAAAAATGTTCCCCTCCGGCAATTACCTATACCTCATGAGTTTGATTTACACACCTTCAAGAACATACCCCCGCCCCAAACTACCCTTTACATGGGGGTAGTTAAGTTTTTGTTTTCTCAAAAATGGCTAACGATTTTTATTAAAATGCTTATTATAATTATGCTTAACATATTTGTATGACTAACAAAATATGTGTTGAATTTCCTGCGAATAGTCTGCGAAGTCAGTTTCATTCTGAATGAGTTTTTTATAATTGGTAAACCGTTAGATATACACAAAATGTTACAACACAAAAATTATAGACTTGTTAAAGCACACAATTTGTGACAATTTTTTATGGTGGTAACAATTTCTGAAGTATAGTTTCTTATTGATTGAATGTTAAAATACCCACCTATACTTTGTTTTCAAGTGGCAAGTCGCTATTCGTTTTTTCTCATGGTCATGCAAGCAACATGTTATTGCATAGCGATTCGCTTTTTAAAAACCTGACTATCGATTTAGCCTACTGTATTCTTCTTATACCAACAACGAATGTGTAAATGTGTAATACAGTTTATCTGGCTTTAACAAGAAGTATACATTCGGAAGGTCTCGGGTTCGATTGTCGGTGGCCGCTCACTTTGACCATGAGGTTTTTCGTGTTTTTCCTCTGGTCGCCTAGGTGAATGCTGGTGTGGTATATTCTACCACAATTTCTCCTTTCCCTCATTTCCTGGCGTTTCATCTTTCTCTCGTTCAGCCTTCATCTGGTGATAGACAGATGGCATGGCCGCTGCGCTTTGTAAAGATTTCTCACAGGGTGCGTTGGCCTGCCTGCAAGGACCGCTTCGTTGCTCTCTCGCGGGACTCTGGCGAGAGCGGTGTTTCATACTGGAAATGTTGTGGACTTCCGTGTGTCTCTGTAATCCCGCCTGTCGCGGACCTGAGACTTCCTGCGGCTCCTTCACTTCATCCCTGCCTCCCGGGGGGTGTAACCACGATAGATCTAGTTCCATCTTACCACTAGTGACAAGGTGTATCCCTAGTACATACCTCAACAAGAAGTATACAGAATAATAAACTTTTGTAAGAATAGTGAGTAGAAAAGTCATATGAATGACACACATCAGAATTTGTCAATCAGGCGATCAACGGCGCTTGGATTTTTCCCTACTCTTGGAATAGCCAATTTTGTTATAAATTTCCATTACAATAGATGCGAATATTCAGTCAGAATCTGTGACATTGGAAAACTGCATATATAATGTATTTTTCAATGTGGGTCAGAGGCAAAACTAGTGAAGGTTTTCGGGATTGGAACCCCCTTGCTAAAATAAATGTGAAAAGGAATAGCAAAAATAGCTTCGTTAAAATAATAGTATCTTTCTGGGTTGGCGGGAACGAGATACTTCTTAATCGTATCACTGGTAGTGCTATATTTACGCCGTGTGTCTTAAGACTAGGCAGCCCTAAGTTCAATGCACTGCGATGTCACACCTTTTAACCCCGATGCCAGTGCGGGGAGAAGCGAGCAGAAAGAAAGGTCAACACAAGTGGAAAAAAGGGCAGTGGCGGCACAATTTTACGATTTGCAATTAAGAAGGTTTGAACTTTTATTGGCAGTATTAACTGTGTATAAAAGAGAAATAGAAATGATCTTCAACTGGGTGCTTAACAGAGCATATTAACATTCTACTTATTATCTCCTCCGCCACTTATATACCGTACTACATTTAATATTTACAATTATATTCATTGCTTCATATGTCGAGTTTTTACACCCTTTTCTCCCTAACTATCTTTGCAATTTTGAAGCAATTGTCTTTGTTGTACAAAACCGAAGACTACATTTCTCAAATTGTTGTCTGATAATTGGATTCTGTGACCAAGTTTACAGTGTTTCATTAATGAAAAAGCTGGTTTACGCAAGTAAGTGGATCCAAACTATTTAATATGTGAGCAGTGCTCGTGTAGTCGCGGATATTGGGACTGAGGAAATTTTAGGAAAATCATCAAGTTTGTTTTGTGAAGAAAGGTCCCCTTCATTTTCCAATCATCAACCGACTGAATGATTTTATTGTCCTGATCATTTTCAGTAGTCATGGTTTCTTTGAGCTTCTCTATCATCACATAACCTTCCAATCTTTTATAACCACGTATTCACTGCTACGAGTTGAGTTAGTGTCGTTTTAAGTTATACTTTTTAATCGTTTGAACAACCTTGCCGCAAACTAATCATTTCGCTGCACCATCTATGTCTATAAACAAATACCGTTCTTCCCAAACAAAGAAAATTAAATTAAATTGAGTTTTATTTATGGGCGCTCTTTAAATGCTGTGGTCCTTAATGTTCCATTCTATATTGAGCGTGAAAAACCGAAAATTTTGCTCAGAGGCCTCTTTATCAGGCTTGAGGTTCTTTCACCTGCCGTAAATCTAAGACACGGGACCACCGGCTTTACTTCCCTTCCGAAGGAAGCCTTGCCAAGGACTTTACGCCGAAAAAAATCTATCACCCTCCGCCAGGTTTCAACTAGCGACCTCGGGAACTAGATGCTAGTATAGTACTCCTAGACCACGGAGGATAACCCCAAACAGAGAGAAAAGTATATGGGGATGATGGGTGAGGGTTAGATGAGGTAGCCACACTTTGAGAAGTTGCCATTCATTTAGTCCACACCACACACTATTCTCCTGCCGCACTCGAACAAACAGCTGACTCGATGCCCGCTTGCTAGCACAGAATATGCTGACCTTACCCGCTGCACCTTTTTCCGTGAGTTGAGACTGCCTGTCTTAGAAATATCGTCAAAGGCGACAGCAATGAAAACTGTACTTTAGATATCGTGGATACAACCATTAAGATATGCATAGGGGATGTTTTCGTTCCGATGCTAAATTTAAGTGTTTTCGAAATGAGAGCAATATGTCCCATAACTAGAAAACCTATTTTGTAGTGAAATAAAATCCTCTATAGCGGTAATGGATATAAAATACTTCACAGCGGTCATTGATTCCCATATTAACACATTTGCCGCGTAGAATACTAAAACATCCTATCCTAATTTTAATTCCAATTGCTGCACCATAATCTGTGAATATAGTAGTAGGTTAAGATACAAGGGATAAAATTAGGATTTTATTTTACGAGCAGTAATACTCGCAATCCTACAAGCAAAATAAAACCATTTTAGACAGCGCTCGTACAATATGAATAATATTATATGCTTCCCGAAACTAAGAGAAATCGGTTCTTGAAACAAGAGAAATGACATTAAAAAATCTGATGTGTTACACTCACATGACTTCCTCTACTCTTGTACAAACTATTTTCACAAAGGCTTATTCTCCATATGCTTCACGATAATCGAGATGTTAATCTTATTGCTAATATTCTTGTAAGTGCAAGGTGAGTATGGTAGGCTTTAAGCGATAGTCAAATGTTTTAAGAGCTGATTGCTATCTGGGGCATTCCATTCTATTTGTATGCCCAGGACATAAAAAATGAATAACGAATTCCCATTTGAGAAAATAAGTGTTGAGAAATTTAAGGGAATAACAAGCAATATCTCGAAAATGGTTCACTCAACAACAAAAAATGCATATGACATAAATTGTGTATTTTAACGCGATCTACATTTTTGGTGTAGTAAAATTTTGTCTATCTCTTATGGTTTACTAGTTATGCAAACGTTATTCACAATGAAGAATGCTTTTGGAGACATTCCCAGAAAATTCGAGATATACATTTCATTTGTCATGAAAATATCTTAAACATGTGATATTTTAATCAAAATCGTTAGAGCCATTTTTGGGAAAATTAAAATTTTCGAAAAATGTTCCATGTAAAGGGTAATCTGGGGTGGGTGGATTTTCTTGAAAACCTTCGTCTCGCATCTCTGGAAGATACTGAACCTAAATACCAAGTTTGGTGTTTATCCGACTGTTCGTTTCTGAGTTATGCTGTTCACAGACAGACACACACACACACGGACATGCTTCCAAAAATGCTATTTTTGGATTCAGGGGGTCTCAAAAAATGTATTTCCGGTGAAATCTCGGTATCGAATTTTTGGGTGGAATACAATACTTCCCCTACTTACTATACGTAGTAGAGAAAGTGAAAAACGAGATGTCAGATTTTTTTGATTCGCCAGCAGTCACTTTCAGCAAAGTCATTGTCAACGTGTTTTTTCCTACACCAGCCAAAGAAGCGATTAAATGCTGTATCATATTTCTTTCTGGATTTTTGGGGTAAATACTTCTAGTGTTATTTTTTCTGCTGCTTCTGTAATTTCATTTTCATCTCAGTTTCTCCTGATTTCATAATTTCAGCCATTGAATCTTAATGCAGGTTATCAAAATAAAAGAGTAATGTTTTAAATGAAATAAAGAAGAAGCCTGCCAACCTAACGTACAACGAATTGCGATAAATTGAAGTATGATAATTTAAGAATTGTGAACAGCTAATGTGAGCGCCATGAGAAATTAATCATGTTAAAATACAATGAAAAGTAAGACCTAATCAATCAAAGTCGACTTATTAAACATGTGCAAATACAAAGGGTAATTGCCATGTAATTGAACTTGAAACCAAAGTTGGTTACAATGAAGATTATCGCACACAGTTATAAAATCACTCAATAGTGGTTTACAGCTTTACCATCCGGTTAATCAATTGAGCTCTACACTTCAAAAAGGTCCATTAGGTGTCTTATTAGGTTTTTGAATGATACTGTACCCTCCGTTATTGTCCCAAAGTTATGTATCTACTTTTAGCAAATGTTTTACATTCGAAAATTAAATGCGAGACCATTTCTTCCTCTTCATTATAAATCCTACAATTGGTTCAATTTTGTAGTACCCTAATTTGTGTAGACATTTCCTACAATTTCCACGACTGGTCATTAATCCACCCACGAACCTTTCCCGATTCATATTTAATTTTGGGAATTCAATTGCTCTATTCTTATATGGTTCTTCATTAATAGTTTACCATACTCTGTGCCGGAGTTTTCCTTCAGTGTTTGGCGTTTTGGTCTTTTATCCAGTTTTGCAATGCCATTTTAACCGTTGATTTGGTTATACTAGTATAGGTTCAGACCCTATAAAAGGGCATCTAATATTTTTCTAGCAATTCCATTGGCATTTTCATTACCTTGAACCCCAGAATGACCTGGAACCCATGCCAGGATGACCAAATTGTTTCTTCTCAGTCGACGTAAAGCTTCCCAAAATTCTGCAACAAGCTTAGATCTTGTTTATTCCGCTTTAATGGCTTTCAGGGCTGCCTGACTATCAGAGTAAATGCAGATGGTTTTATTATATATACCCTCTGTAGATTCTCCTCTAGGCAGCCTCTAATAGCATACAGCTCCGCTTGGAAGACCGTAGCATAGAACCCTAGAGTCAAAAAACTCTCCAGTTTTGGTCTTACGCCACATATTCTGTCCCTGTACAATGGAGGATTATAACCGCCTTCAACTCCTTTTAGGAGTATATGGACGACTGCAAGGACTCAAAATAAAACTCCGTTGGAGACTAACAGACAAATGCGTTTCCGTTTCCGAGCACAGTGTTAGACCTAGCAAGCATGATGATCATGAAACTGTAACAGTACAATCGTGTAGTGATTCATAAAACGAAGAAAACACTATAGACATTAAATATGAAAAATATTGTGAGGGAACCCCTCAAACATGACCAACTCCGTTGCTTTTCTTCTAATGACCCCTCTCGGGTTAACAATTTCCGAGATATTCGTTGCTATTGTTTTGAATTTTTCAATTTACATCTTTAAGTCCAATAGTCATTTTTTGCTTCTTTTAATGTCACAAAACGAATAGAAATTCAAAGCCTGGACTTAGCGACCCAATGTTTAACAGTTTATCACTGCGAGCTCATGTATACCTCGTATGCACATGAAATGAAACCATTGTTGCACATTTTTATGAAGTAGGGAGGAAACATAGTGCAGAAAACCTTACGATGTTAAAAAACATCTATTTTCACAATAAAGCCTTCGTCTACCTAAGTAAGCAAATGAGAAATATGTTATTGGACGGAGATTTAATATCCTAAGGACTGATTCACGCCTTCTAAGTATTAAAGCTGGCTATAAAGACATGTTGTTCAGCTTTAGAACTGAGAAAATAAAGTTTGCTTCCGTGAAACAAATCTGTAGCTCGGAATTTAACAAGTTAGCGAATTTATGTATAAAATTTGCGCATTTTTGCAAAACACCTCTAGTTTTAGATTTAGCTCTTTTTTCCTAAAGAGGAGAAATCACATTAAAACTTCTTTACTCCATTAGAAAAAGGATTAAAGCCTTCATTACTATTTAAAAGGGGTCAACGGCAGCAGTTCTATCTGCATAGTTGAATGTCATTAGCATGGGAAAGCGGGCTTTGGGAGGGGGTAAGCTGTTTTGCGTGCTTGGTCCCTTATTCTACTCTTTACTGCTTTGTTATTTTCTGCGCTATCTCAGCAGTTAATCGTTCCTAGTTTTAATTCCATTAAGATGCTTTTTATACACTTTTTGCACCTTTCGTTATTTTGAAGTCGACAGTAACTCTTGCTGCAAAACACACGGTGTGCTTTGAGGATGATAAAAAGGGAGTGAAGTTATGGGAATGCAATCCAGCAAGTCTTTCATTTTATATCTATACGTGACCGAACTGAATCTGTGTCGCCGTTTCTCCATCCATCCGTCCCTCATTCTTCTGATTCCAGATCTACACCTTTCTCTAGATTCAATACCAATATGTGGCAGAGCAGAAGAAATATATTTCTAGTTACGAAGATGAAATATTGTTTCTTCGAAGTCCAGTGCAGTGTTTATCTCTGTCTGCATGTTGAAATTCTGGTATCTTCTGTGTATACCAGGCCATTAGTCACCCCCTGTTATTTCTAAAAGTTTGCAACCTGTTAAGCTGTATATGATTCCTCGTCTCTGTTAAGAGCTCTTTATGTAAAAGGTAGAAGGGTTAGAGATGTCATCTTTTTAAAAGCTTATTCTAGGTATCCCTTGAACTGCCGCGGTACCCCTAGCACTCTTAGTACTTTTGAAGTTAGTAGAAGTACGTCGGGCGAAACTTCTGAGTTCTTTCCATGAGGGAGTTTGGATTGGGTTAGACTCGGTGGGACAGTGATTCCCGGTAACCGTGGGAATCTGGTACGTCTGGGTAACGATGTCTAGGTGAGGTTATAAGACACGTGAAAGTCTCCAGGTACCACCAGCTGGAGAGCTAGGAGATGGCGGCTAGATCCTGTCGGCCCTAAGGATGTTTGTCCCTTTGGGATTGAGCGCGTAAGTGGCGTACTCACTTCAGTTCGTCCCTGCAAAAGCGCAAGGAGGATCTTTATAAGAAAAAAGGTACTGGCCTAATGAAAAATCTAAGGGAGAGCCACTCATTTGGCGTATTTCCCTAGGCATAGGAGGGAAGCTTCGGCCTGGGTAGACCTTCGGTCCGAAGGAACGTTCCTATGTACAAAGACCCACAAACATTATCTGCAATTTGTTTTATTTAAGTATATGATGGATCAGGAAACAATCTGTATTTTGCATCATATTCCATATTGATCTTAGTTTCACCACAAAGCTGGTTTTCCTAAAAGATAATTAATGCTGAAACTACGACGTCGCAACTGCGGCTGAATAAATGACTACATACACCTACCTCACGCAGCTATGGCAACTTTCACCCGCTAATTATTGTAGTACGTAGGAGTTCTTAAGGGTGGGGAATAGCAACAGAAGTTCTTTGGGAATTTCAGCAAAGATTTGTGTGATGCCACTCCGGGTAAATCATTGTGCAGGGAGCACTCACGTGACAGCTCGAGACAAACGGAATGGCTGGACTGGCCACATAGTGCGTGGTAGTGAGGAAGTAATGCCTAAAGAGAAGACACGCGTGCAGGTCAGTGTTAAAATGTAAACTACATTGTAAACGACGTACATAGGGGACATATTTTCAATGTCGGGGAATACCAATATGTAGAGACTGTTATAATGGAACGTGAAAAAATAAATAGAATACCTTAATTAACACTTAATTTTTTCAGCCTTGTCGATTTACCTGTCACTAGCTAAGGGTGCATTTACAGAATGTGATAGATAGAAAAGCTATGCTCCTTAGTTTGCCTCTTTAGAGAGATACATTACATAAATTTACTCTGAAATTATTACGTCGCAACAGCGGCTGTATAAGTGACCACACACAGACATACACACACACACCTCAGCTATCTTTTGCCCATTTAGTATCAGCATTCATATTGTCATTGTAAAGACAGTTGCCAACGTTGTATGCCCTTTTTATTTTTATTGGATGTTTTAAATAAAAGCAAGTTACTTTAGTTGTCACTCGCGATACCTTTAAGTAAAAGCATCACTTTGTTTCATTGAATTGTCTTAAACTGTTAAGTCAACATACTAACCATTCTTTTATTCGCTTTTAATGAATACCTCGATAAGCACACGAAATTTATACCTAATGGTTAAAACCTAGAGTCTCGAAAATATTCATCTCCATTTAAAAATGTTTACCAGGCAAATTAACACAGACATTTTAATTTACCTACACAACAAAAAGGCAATATTACGGTTTTCATGTTTTAGCATATTTCGAGAGTTTTCATTTATTAGTGTTATGCATATTTTAAATAACACCTGTTTTTCTCAGCTTTTTCACCTGAACTGCTAGCAAAATTATTTTATATGCACTTAGTAGACCAATTTGTTTTATATATCATCTTATGCTACCGACACATGGTTTAAACTGACGGAGAAATAAATTTATGAATTCAAAAAAACGGAGGAGCTATTGAGGTTGCAATAAAAATTTCGAATAACTTCCAACTTTTACATGCTTTTTCACGTAAAACAAATATTTTCACTATGATTTCAGGTATTACAGCAAAAACGTTCTACGTGTTACTTCACATGAACTTCTCCACCCACTATAGTTTTTTGTATAGCTTCTAACAACTATTCTTGAAAAAGCTTATTTTTCCATCTACGTTTGCCAGCCAGACAAATGTTTGAGCGCACGAACGCACGCACATATATAACCAGAAAAATTCAGCACAACTGCAGTCGACTCCGAGCACTCGAAGAAGTAACCTTAGTTGACGTCACTGATGATGAATGCCACAGCTGCATCCGAAACGTATGGAATATTTTATCTAGTTAGATCCGGTTCACTTTAGACCCGGAAACTTCATCATACCTAATTGTGATTATATTAAATAAACATATTGGTAATTTAAAAATCTTATATGGAATCTTCCTATATGTAAAATATGCTTATTAACGGAAGGAATTCCTAATTCGTTTTGGAATGAGCAGTTAAAAGTCACACATTAAAAGGAATTTAGATTTTAGTATTTTTACTACGCCGTGAAATGCGCTGAAAGGTTACATTGTGTTCTTGTGCCCTTTAATATATGGCACAACAATTAAAAGATCTTATATGTTGCATTTACATGACTTTCTCTATCCTCTGCTGGTTATTAGTGAGAAGCTATGCTTCCCACAGATTATTTTCCTATATAGGTACTTCATTTTAATCCCGATAAATCTTTTCAGGAATAGCTGCATTACACATTTCATTATAGATACAAAGGGAGTAGTGATAGTCAAATTTTTTAGTAACTGGATGCTATGGCTGGCCTTAAAATTCCATACTGTTTCCACGACATCGCGAGGAACCACTGAACATCGACAGGACTTTAAAAGAATGAGTATTGAAAAATTCCAATCATTAATAGCGGATAACTCGGAATGGCTGTGCTACAAAAAATTATTTGAAATAAATTGTGTGTTTTAAAGAGATGACATATTTTGTGTAGTACGTTTTCGTATATCGCTTAACGTTTACCAGTTATACAAGATTATATAAATTTCCTTCCGAATGAAGTGGATTTCATAGGCTACCCACAGAAATTCCATATACATTTTATTGTTCATGTAAGTATCTTTAATATATGGTATCTTAACCAAAATCGTTAAGAGCATTTTTAGAATAAAACAATTTTCCATATACTACTACTACTACTACTACTACTACTACTACTGCTACTGCTACTGCTGCTGCTGCCACTTCTACCACTACCACCACTACCACCACTACTAGCACTAGTAGTAGTAGCACTACCAGTAGCAGTAGCAGTAGTAGTAGTAGTAGTAGCACTACTAGCAGCAGCAGCAGCAGTGGTAGTAGTAGTAGTAGTAGTAGTAGTAGTAGTAGTAGTAGTAGTAGTAGTAGTAGTAGTAGTAGTAGTAGTAGTAGTAGTAGATTATCCGACATTTCGTTTTCGAGTTGTGCTGTTTAAACACACACAGACGTCCTTTATGGATCAGGGTGCCTCAAAACATGTATTTCTGGTGAAATCTAGAATTTTGGCTGGAGTGCAATACCTTTTTTACCTACTATGTACGTACTAGAGAAGGTAAAAATTCCATATAAATAGATCCAGATTAGAATGTACTGTTTACCGTTAATGAGTTCCAATTTTGTCCTTATCAGAACACAGAAAAAGTAGATAAAGCCATCTGGGTGTTCTTCAGCTACGAAACTTTTTTTTGTAGTTACCAACATTGGTTTACACATTTTCGCTCCGCTCGTAAAATTCTGTACCAAGGAAAACGACCCAATTTTTGTGACGTAGTTGTTAGAAAAATTCTGTCCGTTCATGGCATCCTCTTGATCATTTTCCTTGATGAGCACTTTACGTGCTGCCACGTTACGATCTCTGGATTTGTTCCGCAGCGAATGTGTCGCAGAAAGTAATACCATCCAGGATACGGTGATATGGTTATTCGAATATACTGACATTGATTTTTTGTGAGCACATATATACGTGCATAGTTTTAAAATAACAGTATTAAGATTAATAAACAATATTAGTATTAATAAATGATAATGTCTCAACCAGGATGGCTCAGGTGTAACGTCTGTGGCCCGCAATGGGAGGTCCCGGGTTCAAATCTCGTGGGCCGACCAATCCTACTGGGGTCTTACGTGGTTGAGGCAGTATTTTTAACACTTAATGATTTCAGTCTAGTTATATAATATATAAAGTCAATAACAGACATCCTTAAAGCAATATGTGTAGTAACAATATATAAAAAGTGTATATTACAGTCATTGTATATGTTTATATTATTGTGAACACGTATAATAATGTTATGTGAATGTATTACGTAATTTAATAATGTAGGAGCTGTGAGAATAGAGGTCGAAAGTTGCAAACAATGAGGTAACAATGAGGTAACCTTGAGACAATAATGAATTGGAATATTTAATAATGCCACTGGTAATTCTTGGAACAATAATGTAACATTTTAAAACAGTTTATAAATAGCCAATCGACACCTAGAAAGGCTAAAAGTTAAATAAAAGTATTCTATTGGAGTAGCATTAGTCAATCTGAGACTTTAAATAAATGAAATTTACAAATTCAGGCGGTAGAAGTCAGTTGCTAGTAGACAGCGTTCCTAACCGGACGCGAGACGCGTCCTCCAGAAGTTTAATACGTATTCAGTGTGAGACGAAAATTCATTACGGCAAGAATATTATAAAGTTTACGTGTTACAAAGTGCAAGTAACTAATAATTAATCTCACAGCTCTCTATATCAGTGAAGTGTTATTTAATCAAGTAATTCTTTAGCCGCATCACCCCCTGCTTAGAGATACATGTTTCTACAAATTAATACTGACGCAGCCGAGGCAAACCTAAATATATATATATATATATATATATATATATATATATATATATATATTTAAAGAAACATAAAAATACAAAGTTGATTCCTGAACGTTGGGGCGAAGGCCACCGTTAAGTGAACGTTGGGGCGAAGGCCACCGGAAACGTTGTACTATACGTGGGACTGCAATAATACGTCTTCAAATTGGCGCCCAACGTAGGGCTAATAAAGTAAATATATATTTCACATAAAGGCTCCAACTGTTTTTCTCATGGTTTCTCTCAGTTGTCAAATACCGGTTTGAATCTTTACTACTACGATTCAAAGTACCTCCTTAGATCTTAAACCACAGCAAAAATTAAAATAGATGTTATTAGAAAATGCTCTGCCATCTATCCAGACAATGAAAGCAGATAGACTGGATGCACCCTAATTTCATCTACCTGGTACGTGTAGAAACAAACATACAGTTTCCTGGCACCAAGGTCTGAGGGCCGCAATACGTTGCGTAGATATTTATACATAATGAGACTTACTCAAGAATCTTTATGCAAGAACTGTGGAGAGAACCCGAAACTCCCGCATAAACCATGCGAATGCGAAGGGTTCGCTATGCATATATATATATATATATATATATATATATATATACCTGGGCTTCTTTTTCTTTGAACCTGAGGAGATAAGGACAGATATCAAGGACGTGGACCGTATTATCCGGACCATCCGACTTTGTTAATGACCACGACAAGAGGAACAAAGGGACCGAAGAGCTTACGTGCAGAATTCTATTGAGGGCACTCAACTTTCATCACCATCATTAACAGAAGTTCTCTATGGGCACGTGTTGAAGCTGCCATCTGTCCGTCACGTATACAAGCAGTACCACAGTTGCCTAGCACTAAGGCCTTTGTGGACACTTAACGAAGCTAGATGTTAGGGTACAAGGATGTAACCTAGAAGGCTATCTGCCCGCCATAAACTTATGATCCATAAGGTATCTCCTAACAGATCTGCAATATGATCATTTGAGGCAATATTTTTAACACAAATGATTTTCAGTCTAATTACATAACATAAAATATAATAGCAACGCGCCTTAAAGCAATATGTGTATAAATAACATAAAATTTATGTAACAGTCATTGTACTATGCTTATATTATTATGTACATATTTAATAATGTTATGTGAATGTATTAAGCAATTTAACAATATAGGAGCTGTGATAATAGAGACCAAAAGTTGCTAACAATGAGGTAACCTTGAGGCAATAATGAATTGCAAAGTTTAATAATACTACTGGTAATTCTTGGAAACAATAATGTAATATTTTTAAAACAGTTTATAAATATCCAATCAACAACTAGAATGACTAAAGGTTAAATAAAGGTATTCTATTGGAGTAGGATTAGCCAATCAGAGACTTGAAATAGAAAAATTTACAAATTCAGGCGGTAGAAGTCCGTTGCTAGTAGACAGCGTTCCTCGAAAAGTTTAATATGTATTCAGTGTGAGACGAAAATTCATTACGGCAAGAATTTTATAAAGTTCACGTTTTAAAAAGTGCAAGTTTCCTGGCACCAAGGTCTGAGGGCCGCAATACGTTGCGTAGATATTTATACATAATGAGACTTACTCAAGAATCTTTATGCAAGAACTGTGGAGAGAACCCGAAACTCCCGCATAAACCATGCGAATGCGAAGGGTTCGCTATGCATATATATATATATATATATATATATATACACCTGGGCTTCTTTTTCTTTGAACCTGAGGAGATAAGGACAGATATCAAGGACGTGGACCGTATTATCCGGACCATCCGACTTTGTTAATGACCACGACAAGAGGAACAAAGGGACCGAAGAGCTTACGTGCAGAATTCTATTGAGGGCACTCAACTTTCATCACCATCATTAACAGAAGTTCTCTATGGGCACGTGTTGAAGCTGCCATCTGTCCGTCACGTATACAAGCAGTACCACAGTTGCCTAGCACTAAGGCCTTTGTGGACACTTAACGAAGCTAGATGTTAGGGTACAAGGATGTAACCTAGAAGGCTATCTGCCCGCCATAAACTTATGATCCATAAGGTATCTCCTAACAGATCTGCAATATGATCATTTGAGGCAATATTTTTAACACAAATGATTTTCAGTCTAATTACATAACATAAAATATAATAGCAACGCGCCTTAAAGCAATATGTGTATAAATAACATAAAATTTATGTAACAGTCATTGTACTATGCTTATATTATTATGTACATATTTAATAATGTTATGTGAATGTATTAAGCAATTTAACAATATAGGAGCTGTGATAATAGAGACCAAAAGTTGCTAACAATGAGGTAACCTTGAGGCAATAATGAATTGCAAAGTTTAATAATACTACTGATAATTCTTGGAAACAATAATGTAATATTTTTAAAACAGTTTATAAATATCCAATCAACAACTAGAATGACTAAAGGTTAAATAAAGGTATTCTATTGGAGTAGGATTAGCCAATCAGAGACTTGAAATAGAAAAATTTACAAATTCAGGCGGTAGAAGTCCGTTGCTAGTAGACAGCGTTCCTCGAAAAGTTTAATATGTATTCAGTGTGAGACGAAAATTCATTACGGCAAGAATTTTATAAAGTTCACGTTTTAAAAAGTGCAAGTAATTAATAAGTAATCTCACAGCTCTCTATATCAGTGAAGTGTTATTTAATCATGTCAAGGATTAATAGTAGGAGTGAAGTAAAAATTATAATTTGTGTAAGCCTACATTCTTTAGCCGAATCACCCCCTGCTTAGAGATACATGTTTCTACAAATCAATATTGACGCAGCCGAGGCAAACCTAAATATATACAATATTTAAAGAAACATAAAAATACAAAGTTGATTCCTGAACGTTGGGGCGAAGGCCACCGGAAATGTAAACGATGGGGCGAAGGCCACTGGAAGCTTTGTACCATACGTGGGACAGCAATAATACTTCTTCAAATTGGCGACCAACGTGGGGCTAATTACATAAAGATATATTTCACATAAAGACTCCAACCGTTTTCCTCATGGTTTCCCTTAGTTGTCAAATATCGGTTTGAATATTTAGTACTACGACTCAAAGTTCCTCCTTAGATCTAAACCCACAGCAAAAATTAAAATAGATGGTATTATAAAATGCTCTGTCATCTATCCACAGACAATGGAAGCAGGTATACTGGATGCACCTTAATGTCGTCTACCTGGCACGTGTAGAAACAAACATACAGTTTCCTGGCACTAAGGTCTGAGGACCACAACACGCTGCGTAGATATTTATACATAATGAGACTTACTCAAGAATCTTTATGCAAGAACTGTGGAGAGAACACGAAACTCCCAGCATAAACTATGCGAATGCGAAGGGTTCGCTATGCATAGATATATGTATGTCGCCAGGCTTCTTTTTCATGGAACCTGAGGAGATAAGGTGGACGCATATCAAGGACGTGGACCGTATTATCCGGACCATCCGACTTTGTTAATGCCAACAACAAGAGGAACAAAGGGCCCCAAGATCTTACGTGCAGAATTCTATTGAGGGCGCTGAACTTTCATTACCATCATTAACAGAAGTTCTCTATGGGCACATGTTGAAGCTGCCATCTGTCCGTCACGTATAGAAGCAGTGCCACAGTTGCCTAGCACTAAGGCCTTTGTGGACACGTAACGGAGCTAGATGGTAGGCTACAAGGACAAGACCTAAAAGGCTATCTGCCCGCCATACACTGATAATACGTAAGGTATCTCCTAACAGATCTGTCGCAATATGACCAGTAAGTTAAAGCGAGGTAAAATAAATACAGAGGGGAAAAAACAATAATGTCAAAGCCTCCTTTAATCGCAATTCCTTCAACTGTTTATGTAAATACAAAATGTAAAATTATATCCAAAATCTGAGGAGGAACCAATACACACACATTATGTTTCAGCAGAAATATCCGTGTTGAGATCCAGTGTTTCAAAAACAGATCACTTTTACAAAAAGGTGTGTCTGTGTGAGCGAAGGAATAGCATAATACAAAAATCGAAAACTTGAACGTCTTGGAGTTTGGTATTTAAGTTCAGCATCTTCCACTTTTTAATTTTCTAAAAAAACTCGCTCAAAAAATTTTGATTAAGGTACAACATGTGACATAACTGTTAATTTTCTATAAATACCCGAAGAGGTCCGCTTCGTTCCGAATGTCCTTGTATAAATTTATGTAATTCGAAAAACCATAAAAGATACACATAAGGTTGGTACACAAGAATAAAAGAGCTGATTAAAATATAAAGTTTATGTCACACGACTTTTTCTGTAGCTTTAATCCTTTTTTTAAACATTTGGTTTTGATCTTACGTTTTGCTAGGTTGAACTACCAGGCGGCATCTTTTAAGCATTTTGTGGTTGAGTAATTGCATATTAAAAAAATCTGATGTGTTACACTCACATGACTTTCTCTACACTTGTACAAACTATTTTTACAAACGCTTATTCTCCATATGCTTCATGTTAATGGAGATATCAAGATGTCAATCTTATTGATAATTTTCTTGTAGATGCAAGGGGAATATGGTAGGTTTTAAGGGATAGTCAAATATTTTAACGCTGGTTGCTATGTGGCGCATTTCATTCTCTTTGCATGTCTAGGACATAAAAAAATGAATAACGAATTTGAGAAAAAGTATAAGTATTGGAAAATTTAAGGGAATAACAAGCAATATCTCGCAAACGGTTCACTCAACAAAAGAAATGTATATGACATAAATTGTGTATTTTAACGCGATCTACATTTTTCGTGTAGTAAAATTTTGTCTCTCTCTTATGGTTTACTAGTTATGCAAACGTTATTCACAATGAAGAATACTTTTGGAGACATTCCCAGAAAATTCGAGATATACATTTTATTTGTCATGACAATATCTTAAACATATGATATTTTAATCAAAATCGTTAGAGCCGTTTTTGAGAAAATTAAAATTTTCGAAAAATCTTCCATGTAAAGGGTAGTCTGGGGTGGGGGGATTTTCTTGAAAACCTTCGTGTCGCATCTCTGAAAGATACTGAACCTAAATACCAAGTTTGGTGTTTATCTGACTGTTCGTTTTTGAGTTATGCTGTTCACAGACACACACACAGACACACACACACACACACACACGGACATGTTTCCAAAAATGCTTTTTTTGGATTCAGGAGGTCTCAAAACATGTATTTCCGGTGAAATCTCGGTATCGAATTTTTGGGTGAAATGCAATACTTCCCCTACTTACTATACGTAGTAGAGAAAGTAATAATCCTGTTATAGTTTGAATTCCTAAATATAAATCTAAAACGGAAGGAAAACATCATAATGATTAAATATTAGAGGGTGTACATAAATTACTAAGGCATTATTACAAATTTTGATTCTTTTTCATCCCCTCTTGTGTTTGCTAGTAAACAATGCTTAAGATATACGGATAAATTTGTTTTGTTTTCCGTATTGTATGCTCAACCAAACCCAAATCAATTTATGATTATTTACCCTGGATCAATGAACGAATGTTTTATATGCACACTACATGGTTTACATAAATTATTGTAGCAATTTTAAATTTATATTGTTTATCTAGGTAAGGAATTTAATTTTGAATTAAAACTTAAACTGAGGAATAACTGTAGAATTTTGAGTTCTACAGGCAAAGATTTTGTTTTGTATCCATTGTAGCGAAATAAATAAAACGCGTCAACTCGCGTACAAAAGGCCTTCTATCTTGGTATTCGCAGGACATAAATCAGTGGTTACAGTTCAGTGGACACATAGAAGATTTGGAGTTAATGCCCCGCATGCTAACGTCAGTGTGGCAAGAAATGGACTACCGCCTGGGTGCCGTGTCACAAATGGATCTCATTGTGAAGGCATGTAATATTTGTTATGGTAATTTCCACAGTTTTTCTTCAGTTTAAGTTATGCTTCAAAATTATGTTGTATACCGCAGAGAAAAATGTAAACTTAAAACCTCTATAATCACTTGTGACTAACGTTCATAAAAAAATGGACCACTCCCCTAGATAGCAATACTGTTTTTCCTCCCTAAGGTCTCCACCTTCAGTAACCAACATTTGACTCCACCCAGTCTATATTAATTCTCTAGGAGACTTACCTGAACAATACTCCAGTCTCAAAAATGAGATGTTATAATCGATGTGAAATGAAGGGGTGGTTCGTATACCACCTCTATGAAAGTGTTTCGCTACGGTTAGTACATAAGGAAACCCTAGACCAATAAGACATTTCGGCCTTCTATAGGAAGGTGTAAAGAATTATCTGCCTGTGTGATTAAACTGAACGGTAACTACGACATATACATGACAACTTACATCAGCGACATGGAGACGGAGACAATCTTTTTTGTTTATTTCGAGGTTTGTATTATATATTTCATTTTTGCGCCTAAATTCATAGAAGCATTGCCTTAACGCTACTCTAGTAGTGTAATGTTACCCTTCGGTAGTGCTACCTCATTTTGGGGAAGGTAGAGTACCCGCCAATCCAGTAGCTATTAATTATGTTCGAGGAATAGAGCATCTCACGCTGGCAGAGACTGGGACTGCATTTGACACTACCAATATAATCAGGTGCGTTCTATTATAGGCCACATTTTTATGCACGTAGTATATATTCAGCTGAGTAGACTTTTATTTATACTCACATGAAAAGCACAAGCATCGTAAATTATGCATAGGAACCACCAGTAAACCATAGTAAATTCTGTACATAAAATATTTAAACTCAAGTAGCTTTTAGACCAATAAAATAGCTTCATACATTCACTGGCGCCCAAGTACAGCAGAAAAAGTATTCAAGCTTATGTTGTAACAGGTTTGCAATGAGTTTTCGATTTTTAATAGTAATATTAAATATATTCATTGCAAGGTCCGCTACAAATTGCAAATTTACCAAAGCTCCTAAATCCCAACTGCAATTATACACATCTACCACAGTTGTAGTCGCCGACAGACAAGTAAAGTGTTATGTGCCGGACCCATTCTAGAATACATTCTATAGGAAGTATTCCCCTCGGGGTAATAATTTTTTTGTTTCACAGAAATGACTTGAAAGCAATTAACACAAGTATTTAACTCACTTCTCCAAAATAAAACTACCAGTATTCTTGCAGTGAATAATATTGAATATATTCACATGAAAATTTAACAATATTAGCAAAATTACACTTGCCACATTTTAAACATTTCTTTGTTCTGTCCTCTTTGCACCAAGTTAGATATTTAATATAATTAACAGAATTTCAATATTTCAAAAAAAGTAGGAACTCGCTCAAATAAATATAAATTCGCCGTTTCACACAGAAGAATGAAATTTTGAAGTTACTCACAACCAAAAGAATGTATAGTTTTGACTAAGCCGAAAAGTGTGGAGACGGCCGCCTCCAAGACGCGGAGCCTGAAGAAGTCCTTCCTAGCCAGTAGCCAAGAACAAAGTCACCCCACTTCTTCCAGGACGAACGCACTTGCTCGAGGCACACACGGATAGATCACAGGATAATGTGGTGACGTCATAACCTCAGCGCCGTCTATGCTGGCTGAACGTACGCATCCTGGTGGATGCAGCTGGTAATGAAACTTGTTACAGTGGTTACTGGCTTGGTTGTGGCAGGGGCCTAATCTTGTACTCAATAACTCCAGTGTGTTATACAGGATGTATCTTTATTGGCGTCATATATTCGGTGGACTTCCTGATATCAAAACAGTAAAAAACTGTTCATATGAACATGGGTCTGAAAATCGTTTATTTCAGAGTTACAACACAAAACCGAAAGTTGCAAAAATTGCTCGAAGTGACTTCCTCTTGCTTCGATGCATGCAGTAAGCCTGCGTTTCATGCTCCGGCGTATTCTCTTGAAAATTCCTGTGTGTTCCGTATCCAGTTTGGATAAGTCCTCTCAAAATGTCAACATCAGGTACAGCAGTCGCATAAACTAAGGACTTCAAATCTCCCCAGAAGAAGAAACCCATTGGATTCAAATCAGGCGATCGAGCAGGCCATGGAATGGACCCCCCTCGACCAATCCATATTTGTGGAAATCGATAATTCAAAAACTTACGAACTATCACTTTGAAATGAGATGAAGCACCGTCGTGTAAAAACCACATTCGTTGGATGATGTCCAGAGGCACATTATCAGTTAAGTGATGCAACTCATTTCTGAGAAACTGGAGATAGGTTTGTCCATTCAGACGCGCAGAGAAGAAGTAGGGACCAATAAGGTGATCATGAATGATTCCACCCCAAACGTTGAGAGAGAACCTCTGTTGATGGTTGTCCTGTCGTACTTCATTGACAGAAACGTCTTCTTGACTCAAAGTCCGCCTTATTTAATACTTGCACAGGTTGAAGGTGATACGGGCACATAAGATTTTCATGCAGAATTCTCCAGATATTCGTGTGACTAACTCTTTCCCTACGTCTTGTGCTTTGTGGTGGGTCTGCATTCACAGCACGAAGAACTGGTTCTTCAAGCGCAATGCCTCGTACCGCTCTTGGGCTCCCAGCATCCCTAGTACTGCTCTCAAATGCGTCATTCTCTCTCAAGCGTTGGTGAGTTCGTGCGAAATGTTCTTGCACACGTTAACGATGAACCTTTTTTACTGTTTTGATGTCAGGAACATCCTGACATCAATAAAGATACACCCTGTACAACTGCGGCCCATATCTGCTATAGCCGCTACTCAAACTTGGGGAGGGAGCCATAATTGGTTTAGTTTAAGAAGACTGTTGCGGGAGACAGGTTTTTATGAGAATGGAAGCAACAATATGCCCTACTTAATAGAACTCGGCATCGTTTCATTTCTAAACGCTTAACTGAATAGGATGATAGTATATATTGTGAGTGCATTAAAAATAATATTTAAGATCGCCGCAAGGAGGATACAAATCCATTTCAACACGCAAATAGCGACGTTAAAAAAGAACTGCGTATCACATTATAGTTCTTTTGTATACACATTAATTCACAGTGAAAAATAAAATCAACTTGGATAAAAGTAAGATCATATGTTTATTTACAACCACTCACCATTGTTCTTTTCTGCAAGCCACGTTCTGAGAAAGAAGAGAATCCCGTCTCTCCGAACATTGCTGTGCAGCCACAATCAAACATAATTAAATATTATTTCAAAATAGTGCACAGCCTCAATGGTAACGACAAATATTATTATTATTATTATTATTATCATTATCATTATCATCATCATCATCATCATCATTATCATTATCATTATCATTATCATTATCATTATCATTATCATTATCATTATCATTATCATTATCATTATTATTATTATTATTATTATTATTCACCCTGTATAATATATAAGGGAGTATGTGAAACTCTAATGACCAGGGAAAGTCGTATATGGCATTAAAATGTACGAATGAGCCGATGTAGGACTGCACCAAGCACTTAGAGACGTTTCTTTCTTTTCCTTTGAATCCATAGTTCTCTTGTGCTTTGGCTGTGGGCTTTCTTTCTCTCGTCTGTTCGTGTTGTTCCAGTTTTCTTCTTCGGTTTGTTCCTCTTGGTCAACTTGCTACTTATGTACCTTATTAGCATATCAGTTTAGCATATCTTCTTATGCAATTTCTGCCAATTTTAAGTTATTTTTTACGTCACCGATCCACTTCATATTCTCTATTTGTGCTTTACTTCTATTTAAGTAAAATTCCATTATTTGTTTTGTGGTTCATTCATTTAATATGTCCATAAAGCTTTAACCCCCGTTTTCTGTCATTGTGACTATCTGTGTATATTATTATTGTTATTATTATAATTATAATATTATTCCTTGCATTTACCACACTCATAATATACTATTTCAAAGTTTGCGTGCATTGTTCCAGATTACCCCATTTTGAAGTTACGTATCAATCGTACTTTCACAAAATAGAACATCGGATACACAATACCAAAAAGATACTTTGTTCATTCATTCATTATCTGTTTACCCTCCTCTTATGTAGGACTTACACCCCCAGGACTTACAGGCGGGTGCCTGGGGTCAGAGGCCCGTCGAGGAGCAGACACTCATGGATCAGACAGAACATCCAGGATGGGTGATCAGCCCGATGCCTGGTATGGGATGAAGGAAGTACATGAAACGAAATGTTGGTGAAATGGATGAAAGAAAAGGTGATGATGGAGCAGTTGGTGGAATGAATGGCGGGGGAAACCGGAGAACCCGGAGAAAACCCGCCCAGACGCCGCTTCGTCCACCACAAATCCCACATGCAGGTCCCTGGGATTGAACCCGGTCCGCCTCGGTGGGAGGTGAGCGGTCTAACCACTCGGCCACGGCGCCGCCATACTTTGTCCCTAAAGGAAATAAACTCAATTCTGTAAATCAAAAAGCAAATCCTGAACCACAGCTATGGATAAAGATTTTTCTCTCTCTTTTGTTGCGGGTCGATGGGTGGAAACATGGATCCCATCCTGCAATATGGAGAAGTATCAATTTCATAGTCTGAAGCCGTCGAGATCGCTAGACATTGAAAAACTGGGTCAAGACCAGCTTATTTTAAGTCTCTCGTTCTTGTTCCAAACGCATTCCTGGTTTCCTAAATTTCCTACCTCGTTTTCTTTGACTGTTTATACCGTTCTGTGCTTGCTGATATGTAACCAAAGATATTTCCTTTGTATGGTGCTATCTCTCTCCCCTCAAACTTCTGGAACGAAGTTGCTCAAGGTTTTCTCTGTACAGACACATTTTTGCACTCTTGCCACCATACTTCACGTAAATAAACCGAGATAAAATATCTAGAAAAATCTGAAAACTTTTGGTTATGTTAATCGCTGCTTCCGGTGCCGCAGCGAATCAGCTTCTACATTAACACTAGGACGCTTGATTTTTCTTACATACTAGAAGCCTAAGGGAGGCCAGTCTGCCTCCTAGTAATAAAATAATCTTTAATATTATAGTCACTTTACTTTAAGCTATTTATCATCAAGAATATTAATTAGTTATAATTATCCTCCATGGTCTAGGGGTACTAGTTCCCAAGGTCGCGGGTTAAAACCCGGCGGAGGGCGTTGGATTTCTTCGGGCGTAAAATCCTTTATATGGTTTTCTTCGGAGGGAAAGTGACATGTAAGTGAGTTTACGGCACATAAAAGAACCTTAAGCCTGATAAAGAGGCCTTCAAGCAAGGTCTTTCACACCCAATTCGCTAAGAACCACAGTCGTTAAAGAGCGTCCAATAATATAATAAATTTACTTTTATATTGATATAATTTGTCACCTTACCAGTTTGCACTTGCTTTCAGTACAACTTCCACTTACAATTTGAGTTGAACAAGGAGTAGAATGTCTTGTGAACGGGCGCTTTTGGTGTTGTTCATTTCTAAATTCAAGCGTTGTTGTACAAGCATTGTTGTATAAGCATTGTGGTTATAATTTGTAACTGTTTATATAAATTTACTTGTCATTGCTATTGTATGAAAAAGGACTTAGCTGTCAAGTATGAAAATAGCATAGTTTTGCATAAAGAGGTCAATATGAAACCTCCAGGCGCTTAAGGTAAATTACATTATAGGTCACAACTGAATGTCAGGAAACAATTCATTTTTTGTGAGTGTAGTGAACATATAAAATTAATAAAATTCACAACAGGAAATCTCCCAAAAGTAGACATCTGATTCTACTTAGGGGTCAAATTGACCACTACATTGTTATAGTGTTAGGGGAATGATATTAACTTTGCTAGTGGTATTTAATGACTAAGAAATGTCTTCCGTAGGTTCTACTAAAATGTTAAATATTTAATGAAAGCTGCTAAAACCGAAACACATTTCTTTAATTTTGAATGAAGCAAGGAACAAAGATTCTAGGTTTGTTCATCATGCACTTAATGTAAAATCAAAATAAAATGGCCCAAGTAGGTTTTCCCATTGCTTAAAATATCTATCCGCTGAATTTAATGAAAGGAAAATTTTCATTTTTAATATTGTGGCACAATACTTGCATTGTCATTACCAGACCCACTTTGTCCTGTATTATTGCTACCACACGTAGCATTATTGGGTCTTCTTAGACATAGTTCGGCTTAACGGTCCCTCCTTCGGTGCGGATCACGCCAAAGGGAGAGATCTGTTTGAAACCGTCCGGTGTGACGTCAGCCTAGCTGGCTCTTTCTAGACACCGTTTGTGGGGGAAAAGATAGCGTGACTCAAGTGGAAGTGGTCGCTGTAGCCAGATGCGTGTGTGGCAGTCTACGGTTTCGAGGCATCTCCCTTCATCCTGTTTCCTTTGTTAATTATGTAGAGTTGCCAAACGTTTTTGCGAATAAATCCCAGGTAATGTGTGATATGTATTCTTTCAATGTAATATAAAACCCACGACTTCCCCTTAATTCTACACACCAATGTCCCGGACATTTTGCGGGTGAAGCCGGGTGAACAACCACCATTCTCTGGATGAGCTGGAGGTGTACTCTTGTGTAGAGGAGAGTGTTACCTGCAGCTACTGGCTGACAGAAACAATATTCGGGGAAGCATCAGATTTCAAAATATACAAAGGCAAATAGAGAACACACAAAATACAAACATTACCTGGAGCTACTGGCAGACGAAAACAACATTCGGGGAAGCATCAGATTTCAAAATATACAAAGGCAAATAGAGAAGGCACAAAATAAAAACGTTACAAAAGGGCAGGGGACACGAAAAGTTAATAATACTTAAACCTAGACAAGGCCTTGTAACAAAAATTTTACATAAAAAACACGGCGCCTCTAACAAAAATGTAACATGATGGGGTGAAGGCCGAAAAGGTTACCAGAAAATGATTAATTTAGATCATTCCAACACGCACATTGGGGTAAGGGGACCGCAAGTCGCTGGCAGCAAAAAGTCTTGGCGTGTAGAATTAAGAGGAAGGCATGGGTTTTCTATTACATTGAAAGATTATATAACACACACATTACCTGGGATTTATTTACAAAAACGTTTGGCGACTCTACATAATCAACAAAGGAAACAGGATGAAGGGAGATGCCACGAAACCGCAGACCGGTCACACACACGTCTGGCTACAACGACCACTTCCACTCGAGTCACACTATCTTTTCCCCCCATCAACCGTGTCTAGCAAAAGCCAGACAGGACTGACGTCAAACCAGACGGTTTCAAACAGATCTCTCCCTTTGGCATGATCCGCACCGAAAGGAGGGACCGTTATGCCGAAATATATCCAAGGAGATCCAATAATGCTACGTCTGGTAGCAACAATACAGCACAACAGTGAGTGTGGTAATGGCAATGAAATTGTTATGCCACATCATGCAAGATGAGCAAACGATTACAGCTCACATTCTGTGGTTTTTCAAGGTTTTCATCTTATTAGTTTTAATTGCTTTTAAAACATTGCATCGACTTTTCAACTTTTTACTTTCTCTACTCGTATAGTAAGTTGGGGAAGTATTTCATTCCACCAAAAATTCGATATCGAGATGTCACCGGAAACCATGTTTTAAGGTGCCCTGAATTCAAATAAAGCATTTTTGGAAACATGTCTGTATGTGTGTCAGTCTGTGAACATCATAAATTTTAGATTTTCTCAAAAACTGCTCTAACGATTTTGATTAAAATATGTGTTTAACGTATTTTCATGGCAAATGAAATGTATATCTTGAATTTTCTGAGAATGTCTCAAAAGTCTTCATTCTGAATAACTTTCGCATAACTGGTAAACCGTAAGAGATACATAATATTTTACTACATAAAAAATGTAGAACTCGTTAAATCACATTTTATTTGTTTGAATTCTCTAATACTTATACTCTTTCTCAAATGGAAATTAGTTATTCTTTTTACTTTCTCTACTACGTATAGTAAGTAGGGGAAGCATTGCATTCCACCCAAAAATTCGATACCGAGATTTCACCGGAAATACATGTTTTGAGACCTCCTGAATCCAAAAAAAGCATTTTTGGAAACATGTCCGTATGTGTGTGTCTGTGTGTGTGTGTGTGTGTGTGTGTGTGTGTGTGTGTGTGTGTGTGTGTCTGTCTGTGAACAGCATAACTCAAAAACGAACAGTCGGATAAGCACCAAACTTGGTATTTAGGCTCAGTATCTTCCAGAGATGCGACACGAAGGTTTTCAGGAAAATCCCCCCACCCCAGACTACCCTTTACATGGAAGATTTTTCGAAAATTTTAATTTTCTCAAAAATGGCTCTAACGATTTTGATGAAAATATCATGTTTAAGATAATGTCATGAGAAATGAAATGTATATCTTGAATTTTCTGGGAATGTCTCCAAAAGTATTCTTCATTGTGAACGACTTTTGCATAACAGGTAAACCATAAGAGATAGACAAAATTTTACTACACAAAAAATGTAGATCGCATTAAAATACACAACTTATGTCATATACATTTCTTTTGTTGAGTGAACCGTTTTCGAGATATTGCTTGTTATTTCCTTAAATTTTACAATACTTATACTTTTTCTCAAATTCGTTATTCATATTTTTTATGTCCTGGACATGCAAAGAGAATGGAATGCGCCACATAGCAACCAGCGTTAAAATATTTGACTATCGCTTAAAAGCTACCATATTTCCCTTGCATCTACAAGAAAATTACCAATAAGATTGACATCTCGATATCTCGATTAACATGAAGCATATGGAGAATAAGCGTTTGTATAATTAGATTGTACAAGAGTAGAGAAAGACATGTGAGTGTAACACATCAGATTTTTTACTTTCTCACTACGTATAGTAAGTAGGGGAAGTATTGCATTCCACCCAAAAATTCGATACCGAGATTTCACCGGAAATATATGTTTTGAGATCTCCTGAATCCAAAAAAAGCACTTTTGGGAACATTTCCGTGTGTGTGTGTGTGTGTGTGTGTGTGTCTGTGAACAGCATAACTCATAAACGAACAGTCGGATATACACCAAACTTGGTATTTAGGTTCAGTATCTTCCAGAGATGCGACACGAAGGTTTTCCAGAAAATGCCCCCACCCCAGACTACCCTTTACATGGAACATTTTTCGAAAATTTTAATTTTCTCAAAAATGGCTCTAACGATTTTGATTAAAATATCATATGTTTAAGATAATGTCATGAGAAATGAAATGTATATCTCGAATTTTCTGGGAATGTCTCCAAAAGTATTCTTCATTGTGAACGACTTTTGCATAACTGGTAAACCATAAGAGATAGACAAAATTTTACTACACAAAAAATGTAGATCTCGTTAAAATACACAACTTATGTCATATACATGTCTTTTGTTGAGTGAACCGTTTTCGAGATATTGCTTGTTATTCCCTTAAATTTTCCAATACTTATACTTTTTCTCAAATTCGTTATTCATTTTTTTATGTCCTGGACTTGCAAAGAGAACGGAATGCGCCGCATAGCAACCAGCGTTAAAATATTTGACCATCGCTTAAAAGCTACCATATTCCCCTTGCATCTACAAGAAAATTAGCAATAAGATTGACATCTCGATATCTCGATTAACATAGAGCATATGGAGAATAGGCGTTTGTAAAAATAGATTGTACAAGAGTAGAGAAAGTCATGTGAGTGTAACACATCAGATTTTTTTTATGTCCTGGACATGAAAAGAGAATGGAATGCGCCACATAGCAACCAGCTCTTAAAAGATTTGACTATCGCTTAAAGCCTACCATATTCCGTTTCTACCTACAAGAAAACTAGCAATAAGATAGCTTCTGCAAATTTTTACCTAGATTAATATGAAGTAGATGGAGAATAAGCATTTGTAAAAATTTTTTTTCGTATGTGATGTTTACAAAGTTATTTTTGTATGGATTTATTACAACACCTTTTACTTTCTCTAGCACCTTATTACAGCATGTAGAAGAAGCATTGTATTCCACCCAAAAACTCAAGTGGGATTAATGTTTCAATGGCGAATGCCTTAAAGAATAAAACTTCAGCCTCTTGTAACATAGGACAATAGTGTTATTAAAATAAGTGCACATTCTGAAGTTGCAAACTTCCGAAAGATAGTTCAGATTTAGATCCAGCATTAAATATGTCTGAGTGATTTCTTCCATCCTTAATTCAGAAGTGAAACGTTTCTCTGCCATTGATGCTCCACTAGAAGAAACTTCAATGGTACGCAAGCGGCAATGGTACGAGGAAAATCTTTCTCTTCTCATTTGCTTTATTCTTCGGCAAAACATTCCACAAGGATGGCTACATTAAGCAAGCTGTATGAAGACGATTATAGTCGCTCCATCATCTGCTTCAGCTGAGAGAAGCTTTCCTACGCTCAGTTGGATTTTAATCTAATATAACTAATCGACCTGCTCAAGGTGGAGCAAATAAAATTTAGGTACATCCAGAGCGCTAATAATTAATAAACATCAGCTTCCTCCCAATGCAATCCGCTACGTCTACTGCCTTCCCCACAAAATGATTAAATTAAAGGAATCAACTAAGTTTGGAAAAGGGGATTGTTCTCCTTCATGATATTCAGCATTTCTAGAGAAACGGAAAGCTTATTAAAATGTTGGTTTAGCAGGTAACCTGGTACAGGTAAGTTGATACCTAATGTAATCAACATTAATTTGTATCTGTCATTATCACAATGATTTAGAGATAGTAATTAGGAGAATCATAGACGATGAATAACATTTCCATAAGACAGCTGTAGACAACAATGCAAAATGCTAACCTCTAGTTCCCGAGACCGCGGGTTCAAACCCGGTGGAGAGCGATTGATTTTTTTCGGGCGTAAAACCCTTCCCTTGCTTCTTGCTTCGGAAGGGAAATCGTAAAATAACCTCAAGCGGGATAAAAGAGGCCTCTCGCAAAATTACCGGTCTTTCACGTCCAATATAGAATGGGACGCTAAGGACCATAGTACGAGGGCTGATCAATAAAGACTGAGATTGATTTTTTTCCTGTAGCTTTCTTGAGAGTTTCCTGTCTCTACCATGAATATTTGAAAAGAACGGGGTTTCATGTATAATGTCCATAGGCGGCAGCACTCTCGTATAGGTAGGTTGGTAGTAATGCTGTATATTGTTGACCCTAGTTGAATTTCGCATACCACAAAATTAAGGTGACACAAGAGGAGCAATAAAATTTTGTTTTCGTTTAAATCATACAGCCTCTGAAACTTTGGAAAAGCTGAAGCAAGCATACGGTGAAGATGCACTACCTCGTGCAACAGTGTTTAGATGGTTCAAAGACTTCAAAGTAGAGCGAGTCCTCTGTGCTAAGCAAGGTGGGCCTGGTGCTTCGGCTTCTGCTATGACTGAAGTCAACACCAACACAGCTGCTGAGATTGTTGTTCCCACTCGCACCACTGTTACAGCAGCGTATTACACGTCAGTATTGGCTACACCGAGGAAGCACATTGCAAGGAAACATCCAGAACTTATCACGACAACGTGCAAATCAAGTCCAGGAATTTTTGGCTAAATTCAACATTACCTGTGTGCCGCATCTGCCTTATGGCCCCAATCCTGTTCCCTGTGATTTCTTCTTATTCCCATCACTAAAGGCAAAGCTCCGGGGCATTCGATTTGGGAGCACTGAAACAGTGCTGAAGAAAAGTGAGGCGATTCTCAAAGACCTGACAAAGAATGGTCTGTACCATGTGTTCGAGGACTAGCAGAGACGCTATAAAAAGTGCATTCAATTAGGAGAGGACTACTTTGAAAAAGACCATGTCAAAATTGAAATGGAGTAATAAATATCTGTGAAAAAAAAATTAGTCTCAGTCTTTATTGATCAGCTCTCGTAGTTAAAGAGCGTCCATAAATAAAACTCAATTTTTGACAATACAATGATTTAAAATTATGAATATCTCTGACTCCTCTCGTCATATATATACTCGCTGAAGTTCTCCATAATTCTCTTCAGCTCAGAGATGATTCTAGGATTCTGCGCGTAAATATTATCCTTTGTATAACCGCAAAAAGAAAGGGATCAACAGGATTTAAGTCTGGTGGGCAAGAAGCCTAAAAGAAATAATTTTTCTTTGAAATAATCCCAACTTTAAAATTTTCTTCCAATGATGCAATTATAGAGACTGCAATGTGTGGTGGTACACCATCCTGCAGATCCAATATTACTTTCTCTACTACGTACATAATAGGGAGAAGGTACTGCATTCCACCCAAAGATTTGATACCGAGATTTCACCGGAGATACATGTTTTAAAGCCCCCTAAATAATTAAAAAAAGAAGTTTTTTAAGGTCAGTATGTGTGTATATGTGTGTCTGTGAACAGTCGGATAAACACTAAACTTGGTATTTAGGTTTGGTATATTTTAAAGATGCTACATAAAGATTCTCAAAAGAATACTCTCATCCTAAACTACCCTTTACATGGATGATTTTCGAAATTTTGTATTTTCTAAAAAATGGCTGTAACGATTTTGATTAGAATGCCATAGATTAATAATATTTACAAGACAAATAAACTGTAGTTTGAATTTTCTGAGAATAGCATTTGAAGTCCTGTTTATTCGGAAGGAAATTTGATAATCTTATGTAACTAGTAAATGTTAAGCGATAGACGAAAATGCACTACAGAAGAAATGTAGAACTTTTAGAACGGACAGTTTATTATAATTAATTTTTTTGTAGCTCAGTCGGTGGAGCACCTGTCTGCTGTGCGAGGGGTCCCGGGTTCGATTCCCGGCAGTTGGGGTGTGAAGTTTTCTCTACCCAAGATTATTATGCTACCCAGAGTCTGGAAGTATGAATGAGAGTGTCAAAATTCTAATAATTAAAACCCAAAAGTTCAAGAAACACCATTGCCAAATAGCACTAAGTTCTAAAGGAAAGACCATCGATAAACCAATGTAGTTAAAGGCAGGGTATAAATGGAACTAAAACAAAAATTTTTATGGCATAAGCCATTTCCGAGATATCCGTTATTAGTAGTTCGAATTGTTCATTAGTTGGTCATTCTTTAAAGTCCTTTCAACATTCAGATGTTTCTCCTGATTGCATGGAAACAGTATGGAATTTTTAAGGCAGCGTAGTTTAAGGCTATCATGTTCCCTTTGTACATATGACGAAATGTGTAATGTAGCTATTTCTCAAAAGTTTATTTGGATTAAAATGAAGTAGATAGAAAAATAAGCTTTAGTAATAATAATTTGTATAGCCACTAATAAGCGATACAGGGTAGAGAAAGTCATGTGGATGTTACACGACAATTGTTTTATGAATCTAACATATTATGATTTATTTCTATGGTTTATTGAGTGTCAGTGTGTTCCCGTTTTCATTGGAAAAGCATAACGGACTAATAATACGTTTGGCACTTTGATGGAGCATCAAGCAGTACATTTCGAATTTCTGACGGTGTGGAGCATTAAATAGTTTGGCGACTCATGGTACTAATGAGGTGAAATCCTTTCATCAAAAATAAAGTTAAGGCATATGTTATTGGGGATACGTTTGTTATTCACCGTTAACGTGTCACACACTTGGACATGAATCAACGGAAAGTCAATTTTCAAAACCTTTACGCAGGTTTCTATCCAGTGATAATCGCATGCTTTCAACATTTTCTCCATTTCCAGCAGTTCTTGACCTACCTGAATTGCTTTCTTTAGGTTAAGAATGATGTCATTGCTACTTAATTTTCTCACTGTCTTGAGATTTGTTCCACATATCAATGTTTTTCTAGAGTAAACTGTTGACGGTTATGACTTCAGTGCAACAGATTGACGATCTAGCTGTTATTGCCTATAAGGAAGCTACAAAGCATCCATGCACTTTACTAAACCTCATACTTCCCCAGGAAGATTATTTATCGCACAGATGCAATACCTTATGCTGTGGATTGTGATGCGTTCGTTGTTGCGTGTTGTCACTACAAGAGGTTTGAGGTCTGATTATATTTGTTCGGCCGACTGGAGAAGGTACCGTTTCTTGGTACGGGCGCTTCCACAGATGAGGTGAATATCTCCCGGTAGGGCAGACAAAGCTCGTCTTGGCACGGTGAGGCACACTAGTGGCAAGACCACTGAGCTCAAACACTACTCGGGATCGTCAAGTCGTTTCTACGAGGCCCTCTCGGAGAAGAGGAGACGGGAGATGGTCAGAGAGGGAATAGGATTAACTCCACTGACGAATGGGTCAAATATCCTTCCGGCTTAAAGGACGCCACTTTGATAGATAGCGAGGATCAGTTAGGACTAATTGCCTACCACGCCTTTCGGTCTATTCATCACAGAACCGTGGCCATTAGGTCTTAACTCCTGCGCTAATTACCCGTGGTGCCGTCTAGTTTATTGAGCTTTACTTAATATACAACAGCGCCGCTGTGGATATTTACATATCGTTTGATATTAACAGTATACTAATGCTTATGTGGCGTGCGTCGAGTCTGTGGTGAACTCAACTATCTTTGTGGCGGGGTGCTATACCTTACATCAGTGGAAGAACAGACTGGAGTACTACATCAACCGGTAAACTAAATACCCAGTACCTAACCTATCTACAACCATTGCAACTCTAACCCGCCGAGATCAGATAATGGTAACTCCAGTATTGGTCACACTGCGGTAACCCATTCCTACCTCCTCTCTCATGAACCTGCTCCTACATGTACTCATGTAATTCTGCTCTCACCGTCCAACATGTGATCACAGCCTGCCCGAGATACACTGCTCAACGACTTAATTATGGAGTTTCTCAACTTCATCAAAATGTGCAAAATTGTTAATAATATTTAAATCGTTGTTAAGTTTCTTATCGTTTATCATTTACTGCAACACTTTAGGTGACATATTACAAATTTAATTCAATGTTAGTTGGTTGCGATATGACTTTATTGTTCAAGCGACTATAATAAATAAAAAATGGTTCTCTGAAAAACTTCAGACGCATTTCAACAGTGACTCACAAGCTTGCTTCGTGTTCTCCAACAATACCATGAAAAAGTTATTAATAAATTCTGAATATTAACAAAATAAAATCTTTATTAATTTGTTGGTACTCTCTATAATCATATATTCTAGCAATATTCAAGTGTGCATTTTACATACCTCATAAAAAATCCTATTTAAGGAATTTTTCAGCATGAAATTTTCCAGATATATAGTTATAGTAAGATTTATACCATGTACTTATAATCTGACTTATCCGCACATTTAATTTTATGAGATCACATTGTGAATGCTGTTAGGCTTCTTTCTGATTGCTCGCGCCTTCCCCTCTTCTTTCAGAACTGGTTACCTTGGTGTGCTATGTACAGTTCACAGATCAAAAGAATGCTACTCTGGAGTGAGAGACCAGGAAAGAGTATCTGCTCACGTTGACCGTTTGTTTACTACTGTTTGCCGTATTGCCAACCATAACGGAATTATGCTGCGCCAAACGGAATTGTCACGAGTTTAACTGCTGGAGTTGACACTTTGTTTACTACCGAGTAATTGCAGTCCACTCGTGAACTTGGTAGCAATGGCTTTGTGGATATGTACGAAGGCAGTAGGAAATGTTTATAGCGCGTTCCATTTGCTAGCATTCTTCTCATCTGCAAACACTCAATCAGTTGCATCTTTTTCGGCCCAGAAGTTTTTCTTTCTGCTTGGTGCTAAGTTGACTACACTAGGGAGTTATTTTCGGGGATCGTTTGTGTTTTATGCGTTGTGATTTTAAAAGATGATACTGACCCACAATTTTACACTTAGGTACTGATAAATGAAACTATTCTCGTAATTTTGTAAGTATTAAATTTTCACACTGAAGTTCAGATGAATGACTATAACAAGTTACGACTTTTTACGTAAAAGTAAAAATTAGTATCCTTGGGTATTCCTAAGTTCAATGGTATATGTAATCAATCGGAGAATAAGATGAAAACTAATCCAAATGCACTGCTCTTGTAAGGTTATATTTTATATTTTGAAACTCCTATTTTAACCACCTCTTCTTGAGAGGAGCTTACTGCGTCCCATTCATTGATACACGTTCATCCCCTTTGGGCCTTTCTAATATCTTAAAATATCCCTTGCTGGGATAATTTGCGAATAAATTAATGGATTTCTAATTGAATATCAGCAAAAAGACGTAAGTTATTGTTTGAAGCAACATCCAAAATATTCAGAAATGTATACTGAAAGTTTTGTATCAAAGAAAGGCCTTTAGTGAATTTTGAAAGCTTAGCTCTAATTAAGATCTTGTATACTTTCACGTCATCTGAAGAGCATAATGGATCGAAGCAAAACTTTTAAATTACTTTGATAACTTTTATCTGTCAATGTTGCATAACATTTTCGTACATAAATTCACGCATCTCCTCGCTAAATCGTTTAAATTGTTTTATATAAAACAATTTTTGAGCACCTACCTGCTGTGCAAGGAGTCCCGGGTTCGATTCCCGGCTGGGGCTGAGAATTTTTCTCTAGCCAAACTTATTCCCTATCCTCCCCAGAGTCTGGAAGCATGAATGAGATTGTGAATGTGTGTGTGTGTGTGTGTGTGTGTGTGTGTGTGTGTGTGTGTGTGTGTGATCTAACGACTAAAACCAGAAAAGTGCAAGAAACCCAATAACAAGATAATACGGGTTAACACCATTGCCTTAGCCAATAAGTTGCAAAGGAAAGTCCGCCGATAAGATCAATATAGATATAAATGGAACTAAAATTTTACTTTCTCTACCAGAAATTAATGTATTGAGGTTACCCGAAACCAATATTTTAGAAGATTTTGTGCGTGTGCTTGTGAGTTGTTTACATAGCAGGAGCTTTGAGCCAAGTTCTATAATTAATCAGCGGTTTATTTTCTCCATTTACAATTGCTATTTACTACATTTTCTTAGCATAGTAAGTCATATTTCGAAAATTTCCTTTTATATTTATTTCTAATGTAAAGTAGTTGTGGTAATAAATCCAAAAGTTGTGCCTGTAGGAAGACAGGACAGAACTTCACATTTTTTGCTGATTCTTGTTCACTGACGTTTTAGAATTGATATTCTGAAGCTTTGACTCTGAATTCCAAGTGTAAGTGCTCTTTGAAAACAATTATTTGAACTCGTACAATTCATTTCTAATGGTTACGCCGCCTTTTCTTGCTTCTTTGGGTTTAATTCTGCAGCTGTATATCTAGCAAGCTGAGGTGAGAGGAGACACTGGGTGGCCGGAACCAGGAGTGAAGGCACAGTAATGGCAGGGTCCTTATACCCCGGAAACAAGCCAAAGGCTGGGACGGAGAGCGTTCACAAAGAGCACGCTGCACCGAAACACCATCGCCGACACATCCAACCCAAAACAGACCAAAGGGGTGAAAGATGAAATGAAATGATTATTGGAACGAAATAGGGAGACAGAAAATTCATGGGATGAAAGAAACCACTCTAGTGTTCGCCTGATGACCCCCCCAAACCCCGAAAAAAGAACATGGTGTGGATTGGAATGCGGTCCACAGACGTTATCGCCTGAATGTGAGTTTAACACATTTTGTTTATAAATTAATTAACGCGGTGTTGGTTCTTTAATAGCATCACGATATTAAATAGCGATTCATTACTCTACACTATTTTAAGCCTCGAAGAGCAGTGCTGGAAAATTGAGATGTCTTGTACAACCAAATAATTATAAATCCACCCTTTCCCTTATCTAAGAGAATTAAACTCATTCATTAAATATATTAAAGCCTTCCTCTATTAAATTGGTTGAAATTCCGTCGACAGAAGAACAAGTCAAGTTTATCTTGCACCTACCCCAACTCGGTCGCATTGTCTAAGACTGCATTAAGAGACGGTTCAGTGAACGCCATTTCTAGAGCCTAGGGAACTTCCCTCCTCTAATGAACGTCTTGCAAGGATCATCCAGTAAATTGTGACCCCTGAACAGCACAGTTTTATGCAAATAACCCACATCTGCGGAAGGTCGCGCATAGAGGTCCCATTGTTATGTAAAAATTATTAACCCTAACTTTTCTTCGTTTGGGGAATACGATGTTCTCAGCTTAAATCTAACGTATTTCTTAAAGCTGTACGACAACGCCAGTTTGCGAAGTATTGGTTTAATTCAATTCCCAGAAAGGAATAAGATAAAACATTTATTTTCTGACCTTCCTAATTGAAATAGCAATCCTCTTTTTTTCCTCAACCACACACAATTGTTGAAAAGTTTCTTTTTTACTTTCTCTACTATTTACCTATAGTACCGAGCAGGCGGCAAGGTCTGTAGCTCGCATTCGGAAGGTCATGGTTCAATTCTCGGTGACCGGTCACTCTGATCATGGCGTTTTACGTGGTTTTCCCCTGGTCGCTCAGATGACTGTTGGGTTGGTATATTCTACCATGATTTCTCCTCCCCCCCAATTTCCTCTCATTTCATTTCTCCCTTTCACGTTTCAAGTGCGCTTTCAGGACCTGCGGTGCTGGCGGTGTTAGGCAGATGACGTACATGCTTGCTCATTGGAAATATTTCTCCCCGTGTACGCCAGGGGGCGTTATCCCGCCCGTGTGGGTCGCTTAGTCGCCCTCGCTTGAGATTCTTCGCCTCTACTGGTTCGCGGGTGTTCAAACTGGAAATATTAGGTACTTCTGCTTGTCTCTGTAGGCCTGTCTGTCTGCGAACATGAGATCTCCTACGGCTCACCTCTCCTCACCTCATCCCTGCCTCCCGGGAGGACCAGTAGCCACAATAGATCAAGCTGGTCGCAGTACGCGAGGTATCCTCCGATAAATACATCCTACATTCTACGTAACTATAGTAGGTAGACGAAATATTGTACTCCACCCAGAAACCCGCTAGTGGGATTTCAATAGAAATGCACATTTTGAGGTTCCTGAACAAAAAAATCTGATTTGTTACATTCATTTTACTTATTCCACCTTATCATTTATTAGTCGATATACGAATTTATTAACTTTTCCTGAGGCGCTATATCCCATGAAAGGCCTAGACTAGTCAGCCCGATTGACGATCTCACGCACGTACGCACGGCAGAGGTGGGCAATCATCCAACCGATATGGAGAGGTGTTGTGGCCAGCATCACGCATCCTCCAGCCAGAGATGTTGGGCTACGTGGCCTAGATCGCTGTCTACAGGAGCTCCTCACTTTCAAACTTTCCTCATCATAAATAAAACGCAGGTAGCATTTTGGAAAAGAGTTCTTGGAGTTTCACAAGGCACATCAAATTCGGGGGTATTGAGGGAGGTGGAATGTTATGAAGACACAATACACTAAAATAAGAGCAGTGAAGAACTGGCTGAGGTTGATGCAGGGGGATAGCTCTACTACGATTCAGATATTATAAATACCACCGAGAAAACCTGTCTCCCGAGTTTTGGGCAGCTGATTTGGAAAGGGGTTTGAGGAGAATAGGAATGGGGTCAGTATGGCAAAGAGCTGAAACAAATGACAAAAACATATGGAAAGGCGTCAAAAGAATACTAAGAGACATCAACCAACAGGAAATAGAATCGGATTGTAAAATTAAACCTTCTCTAAGTCTAGAAAATGAAATAAAATTTACCTGGGTAAAGAGGCATATATACTTAATTTAGGAAGAAAGGAAAGATCAGGAATGACACGGTTTAGACTGGGGGCTGGAGGGCACAAAAAAGTGACTGACGATTCTGGCAGGATAATCTGCCCATTCTGTGATTTGGATGAGGAATGGGTACATATTTTGGCGGAATGTGCACAGTGGGAGAACCAGCGAACAATTAAACTCAAAGAAAAATTCTTAAGTCCCAAGAAAGAGATTGGCATGTTGGGAGCTATTGGCTGACTAGAGGAACTGGCAAAACATTGTAAAACTTTGTGGCTAAAGTGCGCGAAGCTAGTTCAAATTTGTTCAGTTAGTCAAAGGTAATTTATATCTATTTTCCTTTTTCTTGTACTTTTGTATTATTTTTCGCTTGCTTATTTTGTCACCATACTTGTATCTTAAATATGCATGTACGGTCAATGACCCAAGCACTAAATACTTGTGTAATAACTTCAATAATTTGAAACCAATAAAGATACCTTAATCCATCCGTCATCCATCATCCATCCGTCCGTCCGTCCATCCATCCATCCAACCATCCATCCATCTACTTTCCTCGAGATGTTGAGTGGGCACCGGTCCTATACCTGGGACTTAAAACCCCCAAGCCCATCGGTGGAATTGAACCTGTGCGCATTCCGTAGCGGAAACCCGAGCTCCACACTCTATGCCACAGCGCCACGGAGCAGGACACAAATTATGGATTATAATGAAAGTTTATTTTTCTATCAGTTTCATTTTAATCGAGATAAACCGTTGCAGAAATAGCTATATTATATATTTCATTAGGGTACAACGGGAACAGCGTTAGTCAAATGTTTAAGAACTGGAGCTATATACTGGACTTAAAATTCCATACTCTTTCCATGCAATCGCGAGAAACAACTGAAAATCGGAAGTATTGAACACTTCAAACCATTAATGACGAATATCTCGGAAATGTCTGAAGCCACAAAAACATTTTTCGAAGTAAGTCGGTTAAATGCCAAACTTGGTATTTAGTTTTCAGCATCTTCCAAGATGCGATATGCGGATTTTAAGGGATATCCTCCATCCCAAATTATCCTTTGCGTGGAACAATTTTCATTATTTTTATTTTTTCAAAAATGGTTTCTAACGATTGTGATTAAAATACCATGTATTTAAGACATTTATAAGAAATTAAAATGTATGTCTTGAATTTTCTGTAATTAGCCTCTGAATTCTTCTTTACTCTGAAACACTTTGGATAAGTAGTAAACAGTAAGAGATAAACAAGATCTTACCACAAAAAATGTAGATTTTGTTAAAGCACACAGTTTGTGTTAAAGAACTGATTATGGCTTTAACCACTTCCGAGATTGTTTGCTATTGGTTTGAATTGTCAAATACTTGAACTTCTTTCAGATAGTAAGCCGCTAATCTAGTTTTCCCGTGGTCATGTGAAGAATTAGAATTAGAATTTTAAAGCCACTACATAGGGTGTTTAAAAATCTGACTCACTTTAGCCTAATGTATCCTTGTTATAACTACAACGAAATGTGCACATGTATAATTAAAGTTTATTTCGATTAGCAAGAGATAGAAGAATAAACTTTTGTAAGAATAGTTTGTAGAAGAGTGAGTAGAGAAAGCCATGTGAATACACTACAGCAAATTTTTTTCAGATATCTTGGAGTGAAGTTACTGTTTAAACTAGCACGCAGAGTTCGAAAAAAACTTTTTCTTACATAACAATGCTGAAATTGTGAATGCTTTGGGTTACACCATAACAGAAAATGTTGTTTCTCATATTATGAACCATTTTGTAACCGAATTATATGAAAATTCCGATGTATTTCGAGTTCTTGTCCTGGTTTTAAGTGCGTTTGCTACTTCAAAGCATCTTTTAGTATAGGCTCATGCAGATGTTCGACCTTATGTAAGTAGTAATAACCCATTAAATGCTAAAAAGTTAATACATAAGTTTAAAGAAAATTTATCAATATATACACATTTTAAATTTGACGAATTTGCTGCACACCTAAACGTAATTTTTATGTAGAGCCTTTTAGACTGATAAACCAACCGCTAAAGGTATAAAGTTTAAAAGCTTTAAAAGGAAAAAGTATTTAAAATTTCATTGAAATCTGTAGAAATTTAAAGGCAGTATTTATGAAAGCCTGTTAACAATTTATAATTTTTGATATCCTAAAACGTTCATAAAAATTATCGATTTTGCCGAATTACTTCAACCACAGAATAATATATCTGAAATTTAAGGTTATGTTTATATTTATGACATACTTCTATATTCTGTATCACCGGAACATAAGACCTACATCTTTAGCGAATAATTCTAATGAACTATAACTGACGACTATGCTAACTCGCCTCTGAAGGTTCTACGAGTTGTTGGTTATAAACATTGGTTATAACAGAACCGCTTGGAGCAGAGTAACTCTCAACAACTGAACTGAACTTACCCATTGCTGACTTCTTTATATATATATATAAATATATATATATATATATGCCCGGTTTTAGAGAATTTTCAAATTCGCAAACTTCTGAAGAAGAACGTCCGACCAAAACTCTTGTTCTTTGCACTATACCGACCGACAACCTTTAAAATATGTCTGAAAATATGAAGCGGCGGGCGACCTTCGTGTTACAAATCTGGTAATCAAACATAAATAGACGATAATATATAGGAGTTAAGGGCACAATATTGAAATCACTAATTTATAGAGATTTCAACAAATTTAGTTGTAATATCTTTCAGAGATTTTCCCAAAGTAAGTATTATTATATTAATATTAGTTGCTACATTTACCATCTTTCAAAGAAAATAATTTTCAAAAAATAAAAATCCTATTCGTGTAAGAAATCATCCCATGTTGAAATTTAAAACATTTTTTATACATTTTAACTCTGCATATATTTCTCGATCATAGTTCTTTGCAACCAAGGATTAAATTTTGTGTAAAGTTGCAACTTTTCCAGAAAAACTTATGTACGTTTAAGCCTAAATATCTTGATAAATCAATTTAATAAATTACTAAACCCCTAATCACACAATTTTACTGGATATCAAAAGAAACCTCTTCACTAAAAATTCCAAAGCAACTGAACAGAAACTGCATAATAAGGAACACTTTAAACAGACAAAGATGCAAAAAATGAAAATTGGATGCCATACATTCACATGACGTTCTCTATCCTGTGTCGTTTATTAGTGGGTGTACAAGGTATGCTTACTAAAGTTTTTACTCTGGCCATTACATGTTAATCCAAATAAACCTTTGCACAATTTCGTCATAGATGCCAAAAAAAAATAAAAAACACAGCGGCAGTCTAATGTTTAGGAACCGCACTATATGATAGCCTTAAAATTCCATACTGTTTCCACGCAATCACGAGAAACAGCTGAATGCTAAAATGACTTCAGAAAATGGCCAAGTATTGAACAACTCATATCAATAATATCTCAGAAATGGATTTTGTCACAATAAATGTATTTGAAATAAATTCTGTGTTTTAAAGAGATTTACTTCTTTTTAGTGCATTTTCGTCTATCGCTTAACGATTACCAGTTCTGCACGTTATACAAAATTCTTTCTGAATGAAGTTGACTTTACAGGCTATTCCCAGAAAATTCAATATATACCTACATTTTATTTGTCATGTAGAATATATTTAATACTTGTATATGGTGTTTTAATCAAAATCGTTAGTCATTTTTAGAAAATCAAAAATTTCGAAAAACATTCCATGTAAAGATTAGTTTGAATTGTGGAGATTTTCTTGAAAACTTTTGTGTCGTATATCGGGAAGGTGCTGAACCAACTTAGGTATTTATCCGACCTTTCGTTTTTGAGTTATTATGCTATTTACACACATGCGCCCGCACGTGAACATTTTGCTAAGAGTACTTTTTGGAATGAACACAATGAAATTTTATGCAGAAATATCCACTCCAACGCTCAAAGCTGTGGTTATAATCTGGACGATTTTCAAAAAGCTGTACTTTCCTGCACCATTTTTCAAAACATGAAAAAAAGAATATCCTACACCCATTTAAGTGGAGCATATCCGTTTGGTGAGGGCTAAAAATATAAAGATTCCCCGTTATCTATGGGGTTAGTATTTTAAACATTAGAACGCCGTTATAAAAGAACGAATGAAAATAAATTTGTCTGAAGAAACGACATTGTTACACCCAGAGTCAAATTTTTAGATCTAATAAATAAGAGATTTTAATGTTTAATATTATACAGCATTACGTATTACATTATTCAAAGCATTCGTTATATGGGCTCTGCCCGGATCGTGTGTGCGCGTACACCGTGCGCTGTCTACACACCGAGGGGGTTTTCCATTTAGAAAACTCCACGTTACATATTCATGAGTAATAGTGAAATGCACTGTAATGAGTACTAATCTTGTAATAAATGGTGTTGAAAGTGGTGTACATCTACGATTCGGCCCTGCCATAAAACGAACGCTCTGAATTATATTATACTAGAATGTGTTATATATTAATAAATATTTATATTTTATCTCTTTGTTAGCCAGTCGGTCAGATCGCTCCCGGAAAAACGTCTGGTACAATTCTGGACACGATGACATCAAAACCCTGTTGGAAATGTCAGTAGAGTTATTGTTTTCTATGCAGAATATGTAAAACGGGTCTCATTCCGGAGAGTAAATATACCCTACGACAAAACAAAAAATAGATTTCCATTTTGAAGAGAATGAAGAAAGCTTTAAAGCGAGTTTGTTGACATGTTAAATTGTTTAGATAAGGCATGAATTATAATAAACAATGGTGTGTGTGTAATTCAAGTGCCCGCAACACAATCCAGGAAAAAAAATAAAAAATGTTAGGATACCCACATTATTGTATAAACGCAATACCTCTGAAAAGGTAGCAGAATACTCCAAAAAGTTAAGTAGAAATGGAAAGAATAAAAAGATACGAACTAGATGAAAAAAACATTTGGAAAGAGGTTATCAGGTTATTTGATTAAACCCCAATCACTAATAACCCGATAAATTTAATTTGGGAAAAAGTAAAAGATGAAGTTGCTGACCGAAATTCGATATTTCAATTAGTAGATGTCGACAATTTGATGCAGAATTCGCTCGATAAAGTTACTGTAGAGAAACTTCGAGAGCAATATTTCCACAAAAATAACTAGCAAGAAAGAGCACCATCCAGAACTTCGTAATAAACCTTAAGAGACTCAAACGTCAAATAAATGGTTACGGAGGAAAAGGAAAATGAAGGACTGAAAGAAAAGGCGAAGTCATTACAACTTCTTTATTATTTCAGGTATGCTCTTTAAACCAGTTTTTAAGATACAGTCCTTATGAAATATAAGCTCCCAAATGGATATTGCTTGCGGAGGCGAGAAACTTATGTTAATTCAATTCAAAGTACTATATGCTAAATCTACTCATTTTTAATTTAAACATTGTTTGTATGTATAAATTGTGCAGAACTATTTCACATTCTTCGTATGTTTTATAGATTTTATACCCGTGGATATTGGACAAATTATTAATGCATGGGTCATTGAACGTCTTTTTATTTATTTATTTATTTATTTATTTATTTATTTATTTATGGACGCTCTTTAACTGCTGTGGTCCTTAGCGTCCCATTCTACAGGGTGAATCACCTAAAACGTGCACCGCAAATATTTCGGAAATGGAAAGTGCTATTGATGTGCAGTGTTCACAGCATTGATTGGTAGTTAAGGGCTCGTACATTTAGCCTACAAACAGATTCTAATAATACTGAAAAAGTGAATTTTTTGAGCAAACATACAATTTTTAAATGGAATAATGCCTAGTTACATGAACAGAATAAATGTAGGGTAAATTAGAATGCCAATGGTCTTTGTTGCTGGATTCTAGTGCAAGTGGTTTACGAGAAATCTTATTTTGAAAAGTTTCCACCCCGACAATTGTTTATCCCATTCAACCTGCTTAGTTGCTAGGTACGATATTGTTATATTTGTTTGCATTGTGTTTTCTGTTCATTGATTGCATTGTGACTTTCTGGTCAGATAGTTTGTCACAGTTCAAGCAGTAAGTCGTGAGTGGAAGATGGGGTTTACTAATGCAGAAAAAGCCGACATGCTCATGGTGTATGGAGAGTGTAGGAAGAATGCAGTTCGTTCCTGTACGGTGCGTGCGGAAACGTATCCCAATAGACGTCAACCATCTCGGCAATTATTTATCAACCTCTTCAACCAATTACGTGAAAGTGGTATTGTAACACCCAGAAAACGTAACAGAAACAAAAAGTGACTCCGCTGAAATGCTAGAACGTGCGCAGCAGTCTTTCCATAGCAGACTGAAAGCGTGTATTGAAGCTGGTGGTGGTCATTTTGACCACAACCTTTCAAGGGCTATATTCTCTTTACTTGTAAGAATCCACAGAAATATTGTAATTCCCTTTTGTTTTTCTTTAGTTTGTGCTACCACAGATTGTACAAATGTCGGTGCGTAAAAGCTTCAAAATAGGATTTCTCGTAAACCACTTGCACTAGAAGCTTGCAACAAACGCCACTTGCATTCTAATTTACGCTACCCTTATTATGTTTATGTAACTAGGCATTGTTCCATTTAAAAAACTGTATGTTTGCTCAAAAAATACACCTTCTCAGTATTATTAAAATCTGTTTATAGGCTTAATTTACGAATCCCTGACTACCAATCAGTGCTGTGAAAACTGCACATCAATAGCATTTTCCGTTTCCGAAATATTTGCGATGCAAGTTTAGGTGATTCATCCTGTATATTGGGCGTGAAACACCGGTAATTTTGTTCAGAGGCATCTTTATCAGCCTTGCGGTTCTTTTACATGCCGTAAATCTACGACATTTGACCACCGGCTATACTTCCCTTTCGAAGGAAGCCATGTGAAGGATTTTTATGCCCGAAAAAAATCCATCGCCCTCCGCCGGGTTTGAAACCGCGACTTCAGGAACTAGAGGCTAGCATAGTAACCACAACACCACGGAGGATAACGCCATTGATCTAAATACACATTTGAGATAAACGTTAATGGTGCTAAAAGAAGCAGAATAAAAAATAAAATAAGAAAGAAAAAATAGAGATAAATAGCAAGAAAAAGTTTGATATGGCTTTGCGCACATCAGCCAGGAAATTGCCCACGTTTTGTCACTTTCTCTGGTCAATCAGTAGATCCCAACATGCCAATCTCCTTCTAGCTGGGCTTAAGAATTATTCTACCAGTTTAATTGTTCGCTAGTCCTCGCAATGGGAGAATTCAGCGTATGTACCCAGTCTTCATTCAAACCACAGAATTGGCAGACTCACCTGCCAGAATCATTAGTCATTTTCTGTGCCCACCGGCCTCCCAGGCTAAACCATGCCATTTCCGATCTTTCTTTTCTTTCTAAGTTAAGTAGGTATACATGCCTCTTCACTCCTCATTCTCTCTATTTAAAGAAAGTTTAATTTAAAAACACGATTCAATTTCATGTCAGCTGATGTTGTGGCAGTATTTTATATCACAACACGGTAAACGCCAGAGTGATTGTAGTGTAAAGAAGCATTATTGTATGACAATGATTTGAGATGTTTGTTAATTATAAGCATTGTTATGAAATAAGTTTACACGGCCTCACTGAAACTGACAGTAGGAGCGGGTAACAATGAGCGAGGGGGTGAGTTGTTTATCAATTAGAAGAGACAAGCAAATGACGTCAGATTAGCGCGCTTTTCTTTAGAATTGGAGGGAATATCTTCCCTAGAGCATATGTGTTCGTAATTTTGATTGGATATAAAAATAAACGCTAATGTTGGCGCGCTTTATTAACCAATAGCAGCTCTGGTATAATCTTTAGGCATATCAGGGTGAGCGAGTATAAATTATAAAGCCCGAGACGGGTAACGCGCAGTTCTACAGAATAATTCACAAGGCAAGTATCGCGCAGTTCAACAGAATCATTCACGGGTTACCCGTCGCGCAGTTCAACAGAATCATACACCGGTTACACGTCGCGCAATTCTACAGAATCTCTCGCGTCGTAAAGCTAGTTACAAAAATGTGAAATACTCGAATTAATAATGTGCGGCAAATAAGTGATTATAGTTACATTTGAAAATATAACAGTTTCAGTCGGGCGTGTATCAAGAGTAAATATGAGAAATTAAAGAAGTGTGGCGGCAATAAAAGTGTAAAAACAAATTCTTTTATCAGTGTTATCTTTTAGTAACAACTCCTTTACGTTTACACACCCTGTTTAAGAGATTTGCTCGACTTGTAATAATGGCTAGCCGGAGGACAAAGAACCCAAAATTCAAACTAGTAATACAATAACAGGCGCTCAGCAAATAAGATAACACGAAAGTTACCGCGACAAGTTGGCTCCCAGAACGTGGCGCGAATTAACCAGGAAGGGACATAATAACCAGCACGTGGAGTGAATGAAGCAGTGAAATTAACTACAAGACGCAGATCCCAGAAACAACCACCAGAACGACCGACGACGTGGAGGAGAGGACATCGTAATTACGAGAATAGAAGGAATCATGGGAATACGACTACAGGACACCAAGACAGCGAGACGACGCAGATCCATCGTAGTACGACGCAGAGGCGACATATACATCTAGGAGAGAGGGCAGGAAGCTGGGCATCAAAACATCATTAGATAGCATCATAAAGGTTGGAAAATTGTAAAAATGTTTTATCCTAAATAAAAAAAATTGTGAGAAATTAAATGTTGTTGAGGAGTGGAAGAATTAAGAAAACAATGTCCAACAATAATACTGAAGAAACAATTATGGAAGGGGATAATGTAACAGCTGTAATTCAACAGGTTACGGAAAATAGCTCAAACAATGTAGAATTTGAGGGAGAAAATATTAGTGAAGAAAGTGAGAATAGAATAGCAGGAAATGTTAATTTTGATGCTGGTATGATGATGGAAATGCTGAGAAATATTGGTGAAACATTAAAAAAGAATAATAGGGAATTAAGGGAAGATATTAGTAAAAGTAATGAGAATTTAGAACAAAAACTAACTACCAACATGGAAAAGAATAATAGGGAATTAAGGGAAGATATTGGTAAGAGTTATGAGAAATTAGAGCAAAAATTAGATCAAAGCAGGGAATAAATTGAAAAGAAAGTTATGATGCTAGAGAGTAATATGCCAAGAATAAGAAATTAAAATCAGGATATAATAGCAAGTGAGATAGGAAAAGTTTCAAAGAAAATGTCAGACATGAGCAGCGAAATATCTAACCAAAAAAGTGAGGTGAATACTCAAATTGAACATGTTGGTGTAAAATGTACAGAGTTAGGTAGCCGAATGAGTAGCATTTCAACTGAGCTAAGAGAGATGAAAGAGGCTATGAATGCAGATTTAATTCAGGTGCGAGTTAATTTTAGAGGGGAGATATCTGAAATTCAGAAGGAGTCGGAAACACAAAGAAATAAGTTGTCCAAAGAAGTTAAAGCTTTGTCTATAAATAATCAAAAACTAACTTCTGAAATTAACAAGCACCAAGCTGTTCAAAATGAAAACTCCAATCCAGTACAGTTTATTACAGACTTGTCAGAGTACTCTCAAATTAAAAAGATACCGGAAGAATTGAAAATGGTAGATGTTAAAAGATGTGTGGTTCAGAAAACTTTAGATTGGTTTCAAATGGTATCAAGGGGTGAAATTTCATATGAATCCTTTAAGAGGCTATTCATGAACAGATTTTGGAAGGTTACGATACAGCTACGAGTAATGTTTAGCCAAGACAATTTGATCCGGGAGAGGGAATAGCAATGACCGCTAAAAAAAAAAAAAGACCAAGATGATGAAAAGTACATCCATGATAGTTAAAGCTGAACTGCAGAGCAAAGTATTGGAATATAAGAGGGTTAAATATGTATATACGTCATGAGAAATCAGAAATAAATTCAGGACAAAAATAAATGTTTAAAGGGGAAAAAGAACAGTTTCTTAGTAAACTGTAACAGCACTTGAAATGAAGCATGTAATAATGAAAACTTAATGTCATATTAAAGTACAAGTACGTAGATATAATTCCAAGAGTATTGTGAATATAAAGCACAAAACAATAAAAAAGGGGTAAACATAATTAAAGCAAAACACTTATATAGCACACAGATAATGTGAAATTATGTCTAGAATTAAGTGAGGTAAATATATTTGTGTAGAGGATGAATATTTTGGTAAATGTGCTCAATAATTACAAGATGAACCAGGTTAAAAATCTTCAGTGTATAAATTTCTATGTCAATAATCTAAGAAAGTATAACCATTTTGTAACAGTGACCTAAATAGTTCAGGGTACAGTATTTGCTATAAAAAATTGTAATGTCAGATGTATGTATATAAACACATTAGACCAGAGCCAGTAAATAGTGGCGAGAAAAAGGCAAAATGTATAACGTGTGTAAAATGCGTGTGCAGTGTTACGTGCAAGTGATAAATACCGTGTGTTCCAAGATTCAGGAGACTAAAAACCCATTATAAAATTTTCAAAAAAAGTTGTAAATATTTATAATTATGTTTCTAGTAGGGCGTATGTGGCAGTATTTTATATCACAACACGGTAAATGCCAGAGTGATTGTAGTGTAAATAAGCATTCTTGTATGACAATGATTTGAGATGTTAGTTAATTATAAGCATTGTTAGGAAATAAGTTTACACGGCCTCATTGAAACTGACAATAGGAGCAGGTAACAATGATCAAGGGGGTGAGTTGTTTATCAATTAGAAGAGACAAGCAAATGACGTCAGATTAGCGCGCTTTTCTTTAGAAATGGAGGGAATATCTTCCCTAGAGCATGTGTGTTCGTAATTTTGATTGGATATAAAAATAGACGCTAATGTTGGCGCGCTTTATTAACCAGTAGCAGCTCTGTTATAATCTTTAAGCATATCGGGGTGAGCGAGGAAAAATTATGAAGCCCGAGACAGGTTAACGCGCAGTTTTACAGAATAATTCACAAGGCAAGTATCGCGCAGTTCAACAGAATCATCCACGGGTTACACGTCGCGCAATTCTACAGAATCTCTCGCGTCGTAAAGCTAGTTACAAAAATGTGAAATACTCGAATTAATAATGTGCGGCAAATAAGTGATTATAGTTACATTTGAAAATATAACAGTTTCAGTCGGGCGTGTATCAAGAGTAAATATGAGAAATTAAAGAAGTGTAACGGCAATAAAAGTGTAAAAACAAATTATTTTATCAGTGTTATCTTTTAGTAACAACTCCTTTCCGTTTACACACCTTGTTTAAGAGATTTGCTCGACTTATAATAATAGCTAGCCGGAGGACAAAGAACCCAAAATTCAAACTAGTAATACAATAACAGGCGCTCAGCAAATAAGATAACACGAACGATACCGCGACAATGTGTATTAGTCTTCATTTGACACACTTCCATACGTTTTTGTCATTTATTTCCTCTCTTTGCTACTGATCCCTATTATCGTAAAATCTCTTTCCAATTCTGCTGTCTATAGCTTAGAAACTCTTCTTTCTTTTGAAAGCGTTGCTTGTCTGCCGTATAGTATTGTACTAAGCAGCTGTTATCTCAAACTTTGTTTACATGTTACACCATCGTAGCAGGACTTTAAGCCTTTATTAGACTTTTAACTTATAAATCTAATGGCACAAGCTGTTGTGTGTGGTGTATCAAATGTAGGAGCCGTAATTCAAGCTGGAATTGATATAGTAGCTTACCATCTTTGAGTGGCATGACCACAGCTGGGCTGTCTCTAGTTGCAGACTATCGATTCCGTGCGAGATTGCCATTTAGACGTGTTTGGTTTAAGTTTACAGGACTCGTCGTCTGATACTATGAAATTCGATTCAAGAGGTGTGGAAGACAGAAGCTAGTAGCTGCGGGTTGTAGAATGGGTAGTAAAAGTTACATCGTAATAAATAGTGGTCGTATTTTTCCTATTCGACATATTCGTGAACAAGCGAGGTGCGGCCTCAGTAACGTGTGGGACTCACATTTGGGGAGTCCCAGGGCTGACTAACCTGACCGAAGTTTTCCTCCGTCTCTAGGCTAACACTGGGTAGAATAATTTTGAACCATGATTTTTCTATCATCCATTTCATCATTGCTTCTTCAGGGGCATATCAGGAATTGGGCTGATCATCCATCCTGAGTATGCTATGATCTGAAATTTACTTGCTCCTCGACATGCTACTGGTCCAAGGCATTGATGAAGTAAATCCGGTGGTCCCGTGTCGCAGATTTACGGCACGTAAAAGAACTTCAAGTCTGATAGAGGTCTCTGAGCAACGTTTCCGGTCTTTCGCGCCCAATATAGAATGGGATGCTAAGGACCATAGCAGTTAAAGGGTGTCCATAAACAAAACTTAATTTTATTGTTTGTAAGTCCTACAAAGAAGAAGGCATTTACATGGTTGAATAAGACACAAGTAAAAATAATCATCCGGTTCTGAGAATTATAGGCATGTTCCAGGGTATTAAGGAAAAAAAAAAAAGACAATTGAGGACATTAACCTAATGATTAGGTACTTAAGGTAAGATTAAAAGCCTTGCTCCACCAATGTTAAATTTTCCAAATTCATCACAGGTTATCTTAGAAAATATTTAGTATATCCGATTCGAGCTTTAACAGTACGTATGTCTTCTTACATTAAATTCTGTACTTTTATATACTAATATAATTCAAGTAAACCATGTTTAATTATACACATTTATCACATTTTAAAAGTATTCTTAGAAATTATAAATCATCCTTATAGACACCGAAGTGCATCGCTACCCACATACGAGTCGGCCGGTCGGAACACCATGGCAACTCCGCGACCTTGACTTACGTTTCCACTCTTTTTTAAGTGCCCTTGTTTACCCAGTTTATTATTACTGCGTTTACTGTATTCATTACCGCTGACACACACAAACACCCATGCCCATGGCGGGACTCGAACCCGCGGGCCACAGCTTGGCGGAGGGCCGAAGCTATACACTCCTGCTACCACGGCTACGAGGGCCGGCACTCTTCAATCTCATTGAACCTTGTGTTAAGTTTGGAAATGATCTTAATGTTACAAAGTTTTTTATTTCGTGTTCTAAAAACGTTACTAATAATTGCAGGTAAGGATTTTTATGTACGATACGTATGTGATTAGAAAGGTCGAATCAGACCGCTGAAAAATTCAATGCTATAGCCGAGATTTGAACCACGAATCTCCCGGTTTCCGTCCGGTTGATCTAACTGGCGTACCATGGCAACACGCCGGCAGTACATTAAATTCTCCAGCTGACTCGCATTTTTTCTGGTAACCACAAATTGTTTTAAGAGTCATACCCCAATGGCGACTAGCAATGTCGTAAGTACTTTAAGTCTCGGGCTTCATAGTTTAGCCTCTATTAGGTCAATTCATAAATTAATTGTTCTTCCACACTAGTATCTCAAAAAAATTAATATCTTCTTGTGGTTTACCGGAAAAAGTGCGAATCAGCTGGAGAATTTAATGTCCTACAGGCCATGTTGCCATGGTAGCTTATTTGGCTAGAGCAACCGGACGGAATCCGGGAGATCCGTGGTTCAAATCCCGGCTCTAGCATTGAATTTTTCAGTCGTCTGATCTTTCCAACCTTGCCCTACACACATGGCTAGTATAGAAGAACAATTAATTCACGTATATGATTACATTATCTTGCAGAGAAGTTAGAAGCCGACGTTTAACAGAATTCCCAGGTGTGCGTTCTCTAAGCAGAAAAGCCTTGCTAGAACTTATAAATAAACGTAGGAAAATGAGCTCGGTTCTATATAAGAAGATGAGATTAAGTGACTCGTGTTTCCTGGGGAAAACGTTTAAGAACGTTAGAAAACTCTCTGCGAGATGGCTTACGCAGAAAATCGCTATTTCTATGAGCTAGCGTGTCGTGCTACCAGCGCTTGCAATTTAAACCATACAGGATCACTGTTATTAAGTAGTTCCTAACGCACGATAGCGAGAGCTGGGGGATTTCTGTTCCTGGATTTTGAGGTAACTAAATCAGGAGATAATTGATTTATTTTTAATAATCTTCTGAGGTAAAGCACGGTTCCATGAACAGGTTTCGAAGCAGAATAGCAGTATTGAATCTCAAATTTATTGCGGGGATCCCAATTACGTGACAAGAAAATAGGGGATGTAGACTACGTTAAATCCACAAAAGATAATAGCCTCGATCTTTATTTTTATATATCGCATTACAGCAGTAACATACATAAGTCATTCTTTGAGCTATCGAGTGATCGCATATTACTAACGGCCTGTATTACGATCTCCGGTTAAGGTTTGGGGTAAGATTTACCTGAGAGTTACGTACTGCGACTGTATTACAATCTTTGGTTAAGGGCTACCCGGGAGTTATTTTTGGAGGTAAACTAACCACCACCTCAAGTGGTGGATAAAGATGATACCTTGGAGTTAACTCGTATTTCCGAATGAAACATGGCGTACCACCGGCAGAGATTGATTATTGAGAGTGATTCAGAATATATTTTCAAGTTTTTGGAAATGTTATCTATACATTAGAATAGTTCACTCCAACACCCAGTCTTAAATATTACTGTCAGGGCGTAAGGAACTAACCATTGTGCTTGGATTGCTTTTGGAAGGCCAAACATTTTAGGTTAAATGACAAGCAGCGTGGGCAAAGGTAAACGTATTTTGCGTGTTAGTTTATATTTAGGTTGGTTTTTAAAATTGTCGAATGGCTTTCCACGTTAGTTTTAAGTGATATTCATGAAATGTTTGCGTCAAAAGACTATGGTTTTCGGTTATTAAAGTGATATTCGTAAAACTTTTACGTCAAAACTCTTAACACTATTTTTAACGAAACTTTGAAGTATGGCATAGTTTTCCAAATAGAATAACCAAGGAACGGTATTAGAAAGATGCAACAAACTTAAGAATATTGTGTTGAACTTAAATGTCAGGCAACATGTGTAAATCCGAATCAACATTAGAACCATCGATGTTGCTTTTCTATAAATATAATGTGTTTCGCGAACGGAAAAGCTAATAAAAAGGTAATTATAACTATTGTTTACGGTATCCTATTGTAGCTCAGTAATCCAATAACGTACTAGAACCGCATCTTGTGTGCTCAATGACATGTATATAAATTACATTTTAGGTTATGTTCATGTCAAAATTCTCTAAAAAATCTCCAAAACCGTTCACAATCTATAATAGTCTGTCCGCTCGCCTTGTTACTAATGACCAATAATGACGCTATAATGTTGCAGATTACCACGAGATAGCGTTGTATAAACAGTGAAATCACTCAGAAAACTGTTGCCAAGGAGAAATACATATCTCTTTGGTGTTGCCAACTTCTCGCCCAGCATCATAAACCTTAGGGTTACTAACCATCGGTTGATATGCGTTTGTAATACGCGGCAATGCACCTAACCTTCAGGTAGCGATAACTGATAGGTTACAAACCATGACTTTTAACCGGAGATCGTAATACAGGCCGTAAGCAGGATATTTTCGAAGATAGAGTAAATTGTGGGGTTATGCACCAAGTTTCCATTTCATGTAATTTTATTTTTGGACGAACTTTAAAAATATATAAGTTCAATTAGTTCTAAAAAATATCAGAAGAAAAATTCACTCCAGTTCTGAACTGATGCGCGTGAAAGATACTTCCAAAAAAAGAGAAGAAAATTTGATAGAATTGCGTGCATGCGAGAGAAGAACATTTCTAGTAACCCTTGTGATAAGATATCTACTTAATTTTAATCGTAGTTGTGGCTGTAAACATGAAATCATGAATCAATTCAAAGTTGTGGAGATATTTTATCCGATTGCTCGGGAGCAAGAGCTGTAACTGCCGCAAACCGATTCGCCGTGCGATCGGCCATCTCTTGCGAGAGAAACATGTTAAATTCATAACAGTGTTAAAGTGTTTTTCTTTCCAACCTGAAACGTTATTCACCAATCTTCAATAGCTTCTAAGAAAACGGTTTATCACCATTCACAAATAAACCTGTTCAGTGCTTAAGTGGGGAAAAAATGCGTATTATAAGTACATTTAGAAAATCTGTCTGATAATGCAATACAGAAAGTACCTAAAATGTATCATATTTTCGCTGTCTTCATTATATGAGTTATACTTTTATTAAAATCACTTTTTTTTAGAATTATAAGGTTTATATGAACTAGGGATATTGTTACTGTATCTTATTGTTTTTCATTACACGCTTCACCAGGATATGTTCTCTTCTGCTATAAACTTACTTTTACGTTCCTTGAAGATACTTTCAGACCTTGCTATGGCATAAACAACTTTACGCAATAAAACTGAAGGAATACTAGTTTTCAACTATGAAAGCTTTTATAACCCGTAACTTGTTTGTTTGTAAAGAAGAAACCACATGAGTTGTACAGACCTAAGCTGCCATAACTAGCAGTGATTCCAATTTGCAGAGCAGAAGTTCTTAAAAAAATAGATAAGCCGTATCTCTGTGCTCCAAATAGTATAGGAGCTATGACGTTTTATGAAGTGGTGGGGAATTCGGGGAACAAAATGGTAGACACAGTGCCATTTTTAAATTATTTAAAATACAAGCAATGTACCTACATCGTTAAAATACATATCAAACCAAAAACAAAACTCTAAATCACCCTAAATTTTAAAACTTAAAAGTTCTATTTCAGTTAGATGCAGCTTAGCAGAGTGTTACGTGTACATACGAAACCAAAAATGTCGCAGAATTTGAAATGACCTGATAGGAGGTTTTGGATACAAATGAAGAAAGCTCCCTACATTGCCCATGCTTTAATTATCAAGCAGGTAGAATATGGTTAAGAAGAGCATATAATATTTTTGCTTTTTCGAATGCGCAGCTAAAAACCGAAAGCATTTAATTTAAACATCTAATGGAGATGCAAAATAAATATACGTAGGACCTTTCATACGCCCCAATTATGCTTTTCTTAAAGAAAACTTGCGCTGGTTGATTTCTTTTGAAATGCATATGAGCCTTGAAAAAAATATAGGGTGTACACAAAATTATTACATTAGTCTGCGTGATATCGGATGACTGAAAACTAATACGTGATTCTGACTCACTTTTTATGCTGATTTCAGAATTGCTTTTAGTTTTTTTCTATCACGTACAGTTTTTTCACAATTTCACTACACATAGAATTGGGCTTGATGAAGTAATTTATAAGGGCTCTACCACAGGATGGACCCTGCTTCAAGTACCTTTCCAAGAAAGTTTCCTTCATTATACAACACAAATTAAAGGCTGAAATTTTTGTTGATCCTCAAATAAAGAAATTGATGAAGGATGAACATTTTGAGAAGACAATTAATGAGAGAGAAATAGTAGCATGGACCGCCTTCCGATCAGTTACTGAAAACTTATTAGGCAATAATACAGATCCTAATTACAAGGCCATGGTCGAAACAATGTTGGAAACTTTCAAGAAGGTGGGTTGTAACATGAGTGTAAAGATGCATTTTCTGCATTCACATATCGACTACTTTCCAGAAAATCTGGGACATTATAGTGAAGAGCAGGGTGAACGTTTTCACGAAGATATTAAGGAAATGGAGAGGAGGTGCCAGGGGAGATGGAATGAAACTATGATGGCCGACTACTGTTGGATGTTGAGGAAGGACAGTCATCTTCAAGGATCTGCAAGGAAGTCAAAGAAGAGAAAGTTTGAAAAAAATTAAATGAAACACTTTGGTTCTGGTTTTGTTAAAATGTAGTCATGAAATAAACAAGGGGAGTTCTTGAGAGTATTCTTAAAATGTTTTTGAATAAAAACTTACTTGTGAAATGGTATTTGAATACTTTTCTACGCTCATTAGTAAACTTGTCAAAACATTACTTCTTATTTTGTGTAAAAACCTGACGTGATAGAAAACAACAGAAGCTATTTCTGGAATCAGCATAAAAACTTATTCAAGAACACCTACTTTTAAGAAATCAGTGACAAAAACTTTGAAAATGCAGACTAGTGTTATAGAGGTTTTAAACTTCCATTCTTTCTCTGTGGTACAAAGTACGGTTTTGAGTCGTAACTAAATTGAAGCGCAACTACGGAAGTTTAAATTCTGCATGCGCAGATTTTGTTTTGTTTTGTTTTATTTTGTGTTCATGATATCATAATAAACAAAACGTGGAAACTCGTTTGGAGAAAGCTTTAAGAGTCTTGGAATTCGCGAAGCATGATTCAATGGATACAGTTGAGCGAAGAATAGGCGAAGATTCGGTCTTGACGCCCTTCTCGTAATAATATTCGTAGGTAATACAATCACATCCAAACGACGGGGTGTCTCTGTAAAGAAAAGAGCAATGGACGACCGCGGGTGTCAGATAAAATGTGGAGAGAGCCAGAAAGGCTTTCGCGCGCAGTTGTAGCAAGCGGAGTGTTGTGCTTCCACGTATACACAAGCTATCTCACCTGAATTGTGGTAGCTGGTGGTTCTCAGCAATTCTAAGCCAGTCGCAGAACTGAGAAAAAATACCTGTCCTTGCTATCTACCTTTGGTGAATCTCAGGATATTGTGGGTTAAGACAATTGAATTCCCTAACAACTTGATTCATTCTAACAAAATAACTTATCGAAGCGGCTAGCAACAACTCCCCCTTTGATCAATAATGAAGTGATCTATAAGCTGTGTTTTATATCTTTCTGCTACTTTAGATTTTTCCGTGGACTATCTACGCCACACGTCGCACACGAGTCTTCCATTTGTTAGCTCACATGAAACATATCAGAGAATCAGTAAGTGAGTGAGTGAGTGTTGAAATCTGAGGCAGACCATCCTTTTATATCCCTCTGCTATTACGCTACCACTCGCGCACTTTTATGTAACATCTATTTTACTGTTTATTTACTTGGCGTAATGTGAGAATAAAATTGTCCAATTTTAGAAGTCAAGCTTCTGTCTGACTCCTTTGGTAAAACCCACTATCTCTGTCTCGCTCACAATTGTGGTTTCTCTTTATATCGTCGGACTCTTTTACCATATCCCTCGACTCTCCAGGAATTACACCCCTATCTCCGTCCTTATACTGGACCTCTCTCTCTCGGTTTGCTGTTGCTTTGCCTAATACTGTGTACATCAGCGTCTGCATATTACTGGACTTTTAACCCTGCTGCTAGCTCGCTTCCTTGCTAATTATTATGCTCTCTTACACTACATACATTTTATTATACAAGTTACTTCACAGTATATTACATCATTGGTTATATTCCTACCTTAATTGTTGATTCCTGTTATTCACAACTGTTTGCCCTGTCGGATGTATGTGCCCTACACAAGGTGTTAAGGAAACGTGCAACTGATACTTACAGACTTATCCGCGTTGAGACGGAATTATATTACAGTAAAACTGATCCTATAACACCAAACATGCTAACACCAAGTGGCAAGAAATGGTTTACCTGCTGGAAGATTGCAGTGGTACAAATAGATTCCACACTGAACACTTGTAATTTGTGTTATGGTACTTTCACGGTTTCTCATTAATTTAACTTAAGATTAAATATCATAATGTCTAGAGAAAATGTGTATGTTTAAAAGCTTTATAATAATTTGTGTACAGATTGTATAACTCTAAGATGATATCAAAAATTAAACTTCAGTATATAATTATGGTTTCTTCTTTTCTTGTAAAATCCCTTAGGCACACTTAATTGGGCAACACTATCTTCTTATGGTAAAATATAAATCTGGTTAAAAATTGTTGTCACCTCTAAATGCAATGCAACATTAACCATGTTCAAAAAATTCATTGTTATCTGTTTGTGTTTTCTAAGATATTAAGAGAATATAGAATAGGAGTTGGGGAGCAACGTTTAAATTTTTAGTTTTGTGATAATTTACTTCTATATGCACAGAATGTGGTTATGGTATTAATGGCTCCGGTTTCTCTTTACTTAACATTTCACTAACACGACACTGTTTTGGGCATCTCCGATTGTTATTAGTTCACAACCTCATAACAATGAAAGTTTCTTTAAATTTTTACTTTCTCTACTACGTATAGTAAGTAGGGGAAGTATTGTATTCCACCCAAAAATTCGATACCGAGATTTCAACGGAAATGTATGTTTTGAGACCCCTGAATCCAAAAAAAAACTTTTTTGGAAACATGTCCATGTGTGTGTCTGTCAACAGTATAACTCAGAAACGAACAGTCGGATAAACACCAAACTTGGTATTTAGGTTCAGTATCTTCCAGAGATGCGACACGAAGCTTTTCAAGAAAATCCCCCACCCCAGATTACCCTTTACATGGAACATTTTTCGAAAATTTTAATTTTCTCAAAAATGGCTCTAACGATTTTGATTAAAATATCATATGTTTAAGATATTTTCATCACAAATGAAATGTATATCTCGAATTTTCTGGGAATGTCTCCAAAAGTATTCTTCATTGTGAACGACTTTTGCATAACTGGTAAACCATAAGAGATAGACAAAATTTTACTACACAAAAAAATGTAGATCGCGTTAATATATACAATTTATGTCGTACATTTTTCTTGTTGAGTGAACCATTTTCGAGATATTGCTTGTTATTCCCTTAAATTTTTCAATACTTACTTTTTCTCAAATTCGTTATTCATTTTTTTGTCCTGGTAATGCAAAAAGAATGGAATACTCCACATAGCAACCAGCTCTTAATATATTTGACTATCGCTTAAAGTCTGCCACTTCCCCTTGCATCTATAAGAAAATTAGCAATAAGATTAACATCTCCATATCTCGGTTAACATGAAGCATATGGAGAATAAGCGTTTGTAAAAATAGTTTGTACAAGAGTAGAGAAAGTCATGCGAGTGTAACATATCAGATTTTTAAATGAACCATTCTTATGACTAACAGTGGATTTGGCAAAGCAGGAACTTATGTTTATGATGAACTCACCTTATTCAAGCTGAATGTAACAATGTGCATATTTATTACCTATTTTAAATTCTCCACAGATATTTATTATTATAACGTTAAGGTTACAGGACCGTGCATGATGACTCAGGCGGTAACGTCTTCCTGATCCATGAGTTTCTTCGGGGTTTCTCCGGGTCACTTGGGCAATGCTGGGAAGATTCATTATATCCCTCAAATTTCCTGTCCCTCCACATCACCTCCATCCTCATTTCACTTCACCTTTCCTATGCTTGATCTATTTCAGAGTTGAAAGTATAGGTGGGAGTCTCGGCGTTGCATGGCAGAGGAAAAGGATGCTCTATGTAATCCTTCGTACTCGGAATGGAACAGTATCCGAGTCCCGGTCCCCCGCAGGAGAGGAGGAGAGCAGCGTAAGCTAGCTCCCATCCGGGGAGTTTCAATCTACAAAAACTAGGAACGCTGCCCTCTGCCTTGTCGTGTCGTGTCTCCTGGTCCAGCCGCCCTCTGTCCCCTCTCACCTCACCCCTCACTGGACACCCGTCAATGGCTTCAGGCACAAAAGATCTTGTAGATGAGGTGCTAAGTGCCCCTCTGCAATTAGTTCTAGTCCTTGTCCTAAGGTTACGAAAACAAAATTCTGTTACGTAGCACTAACAAGAAGCAGGCTCGTTATTTGCGTAACTGTTCTACTGTTTAATGTTTTGAACTACTCTTCCTCAAAATCTTGAAAAGTATTCGCGATAAACTTATACATTAAGGTATTCTAAATAATACTAGCTTTTGTTTCTTACTACATAGTTTCTCGTGAAACTCTATCGACATATAATTGCGCTATATGTACAGCTTTTTTTACCGTTCGACATAAATTTAAACAAGTGAATGCTTCGCGCTTATTTCTCTATATGCCAAAGGGATTTAAAAAATTAATCCGCAGAAATCTGCTTCAGGTGCAGCAATCCCAAATAGGACAGAAAAACATGTTGTTGGGTAACGTCATTAGCCATTAATATTTTTGTATTATTTTTAAAACCTCATCTATCGCTTTGAGCCGTATCTCTCACGTTTTACAATATTTTAATATAAAACCCTAGTTATAAATGCATAATGTGCCTCTCTGTAGAACGTAAGCCCTTTAGCCACGTTAATTAGCAAATTAAACTTGAAAAACACACCAGATGAAAGTTACAGCATAGTTAGAGCATTGCATAACGCTTCTGTTTCATAATATTGCTTTAAGGAGATTTTATTTCGATCCTGCTTCAGGCGTCTTCGTCGTATATAATATCTTCACAAAGAAGATTCCCTCGGTTCAGAAACAGCTTCTTTTTCCTTAAAAGAAAAACAAGGCGTTTGAGTGTGCGCCGTTTGTAAACTTTTCCAATTAATATACTTTGTAAAATAACGTCTTTCTCTTAATATACCGATTACTGGCATAGCATTTGTCACTTATGTGTAATGAAGTGCACAATCCTGATGACAGTGTGGGAAATAGTCTTCATTATAGCAGTATTATGACGATTTATAATTAATCTTAGTAAGAATAATTTTAAACATATTTAATTTAATATCACTGTGAGTGATACTGTCATGTCATACTCTAAAGCGACTGCACCAGCTTGGGTGCGCTTTATCGAGCATGAAGTACTCACATCTCACCAGGAGTCTGCCTGTATCATGCAATACACCTCGGCACTGGGGTAAGCTGTGGACGCGGCTGAATAAAGTGTTGCATAATGACGCTGTACACTCCAAATCCTCGTCGAATTCTTTACCTCTTGACATACAAGACACTGCGGGAGTCCATCCTTTTCGGTAAGCAGAAACTGTTCTTCCCACGAAATAGTCAACGGATCTTCCCGACTTGACATAGTAACGTACACATGTTATGAGAAACGACACAGCCTCAGGATTGGTAGGAAGCGCAAGCTCATGTGCTGTGACCTTCGTCCAGTAACCTATTGGCTATCACGCTCTCCCCTCCAGCCGAGTTTCGAGCACTGTTGCTGATTACGAGCGAGTACTCTGACTCAGTCGAATAGAGTTGGAACAGGTTGACGAGGATGTTTCAGTAAAACTGTGCACGAAATAAAGGTTGTCCTAGAAAGCATGTTGAGATGCGCGACTTTCTGCGGAGCCAGTTTAAAGAAATTGGTCTTCAAACATACGAAATAAGAGAATTATACCTGTGCAATTCATTCGCATAGTTTTGTTTACTTCTCAGTTACAAATTGACTATGTCTTGTGGTATTTACATCTTTCTTCTTTTTTAACTGATTACCCTCCACTTTGTAGGACCCCAAAGGACTTACAAGCCAATGCCTTGGATCAGTAGCCTGTTAAGGAGCAAGTACACTCTAGATCATGGTATATCAAGGATGGCTGATCAGCCCAATGCCTGGTATGGCGGTGAAGGAGGAAATGAAATATAGTGAAGAAACGGATGATAAAGAAAATTCGCGGATCAAATTATGCAACCCAGCATTCACCTAACGACCCAGTAAAACCGCGAAAAAACCGTCGGTCAGGTTGATCGGAATTTTGAAACCAGGACCTCCCGATTGCAGGTCACAGACATTACCGCCTGATCCATTCTGATCGGCGGTATTTACATCCAAAAAACAAATATCTAGAGAGATGCTGGGCAATATATAAGGCAGGAGTGTGATCGGGTCGAGATCTTTAGACACGACGGGCTCGATCTGAAACGCACCTGAGCCCGAACTTGGATTATAACTTATAAGTAATCCACCGTTTATGTAAAATGAATCAGTAGTTCCAAAAGAAACTACGACAAGTCTTCTGATCTGGACATGCCTAAATACTTATGTATATTAATTGCATTTCAAGGATTCAAAAAGCAGCGTAATCTGTTTTATCGAGTGCAAGCGCGACAGGCATACGACCATTTCAGCCTTAAATCCCGTGGGCCAACCTAAGCGCATGCAGACTACTAATATACCAAGCGCGGAAGAAGTGAAGTCTTCAGACGACTTACGAGTTTCAGCACAGAAGAAAAAGATTAAATGAAACAGACTGCACTAGATGAAAGCAGTTATAACGTTATATTTCCGGTTGAAACTGTGAAACTGTAATCGCAAGTTATTAGCAGTTTTTGTAAGCAGACGAAGGACATTACGCTAGTGACACCTACTAAAGTGCGAATATCACTTTTTCAGAATTCAAGAAATAAAATATAAAATACGCTGTAACAGAAACATATTATAAAATAGCAATTTCTTAAACCTAACGAGCTGAAAGATGAACAGTTGTTAATACCTGGTTAAACTTCTATTGAAACGTTTATACTCTTCTATTTTGCAAATAAGGTGCGTCCTGATTGAGGTTTGGAATGAAGATTGTCGTGGTAACTTTGTGGATGGTTAGAGTTGCGGCTTGGTAAGCTGAAGATGCAAGGTTCAAAACTCACTATGGCATTGAATTTTTCAGTCTGGTTCTACCTTTCCAACTGTAACCTACAGATGGAAGCGTGGATTCCTCTTCTATTACTTAATTGTTCTGTGGAAGAGTAATTAAGTAATGAATTGCTTTAGAAATACTGGACAAAATATAATACTGAAATGATCAGAAAGTGAAACAGAAGCTGGTTGGGGTATTGGTTGAAAAGAAAATGTTTCTTAAGGGATGCTCAGAAGAAATAATGAATGTTTAAAACCGTTAAGAGCAGAAAAATATCCTAAATGATACGCAATATTAAGAAGAATAGTTCATACACAACGGTGAAGAAGAAAGCGGAAGAGAAAGAGCAAAGGAGAAGGCTGGGTATGCAGAGAAGGACCTACCCTTGACCACAAAATATTAACTGATGGATCATTTGGCGCAATGATTGACTACAAGCTAGTTCTCAGGGCATCTTTTCCAAACACCTTTATACTCTGTAGCTTAAAAATTCCTTAAGTAGCTTCTAATCACACCTTTAAGTCTCTTCATGTTTGGTTTGCAGAATTAGCAGTTGTTTTCTAAAATGATGCATCAGATATCAAATCTCTAACATGTTACTGGCATTATTCGTTAGTGGTATCTAGCACAGCCTCTGAAAACTAACGTGCATAGAAATTCTGAAATAGAGTACGTTATACATAAAAATGAGCTACCAGAAAAATTTTATTATCCGTGAAAGTTAAGTCTAATTGTATCAAAATTAGTAAAACTACATCTGTTTCACACAACAAAACCCAATGTAATTAAAACGTTTTCAATAAATGTGAATTGTTTTTACACGGGAGTTTTAGGATTTCTTTTTAAAAAAAAGTCAGATATATATGCGTATGGTGGACCATTTTAGTCGAGACTGTACAATATCTCCAAAACTAAACGTTACAGAAAGAAATTTCTTAAATAAAAGTTGCTTGATGTTATGGGGAAGGTAAATGTCATTAGTCGTGGTTTACTTGGAGGACGTTGTGGTGGTCATTTTAGGGTCAATACATTTTTTTTAAATGAGAACCCACCTTTTTTATCTTTTGTTACTCCTCATAAATAAACAACATTTGTATAAAGTACTTTGCAGTTGTTCTTACACCAACGTAAGTAACAACGAAAATTCTGAATGTCTGTGTACGAAGAGCCAATGAATGGTTGGACCATCCATAGATGGTCATTTGAGGTCGAGTTACGTTTCGTAATTGAGAACCATTTTTTATTTTGTTTCCTTATTCCTCATCATAAAATAAACAGATTTTTATAAGCCATTTTCTAATGAGAGAGCAACATAAAAAATGTAGGTTCCCATTTAAAAGAATCAAATTCACCCTAAAATGACCATCACATCGTCCTCCAAATAAAACACGACTAATGGCATTTACTTTCCTCCATAACATCAAACAACTTTTACTCAAGACATTTATTTCTACAACGCTTAGTTTTGGAGATATTGTACAGTCTCAACTTAAATGGTCCATCCTGTATAGACAGACAGACAGACAGACATTGGGAGATTGGTTTGCTCCTGAAACACAAAATGTTCAAAAATTATTACATGGGGTAAACTTTTTCTCTGCGGTACGCAATATAATTTTACATCATAGCTTAAATTGATGAGTACTGTGAAAGTTTGAATTCTACATGTACAGATTTTTTGTTGTCATAATAACGAAATAAACAAAACATAGTAACTCGCTTTGCAAGATGCTTCTTTTGTCTTGGAATTCAAGAGACATAAATTCAGTGCTACAATTCAGTGGGCCTATAGGCGAAGATTTGGTCTTAACGTCCCTTCTGGTAACAGCAATCAGATTCAATCGACACGGTGTGTTTATAAACAATGACAGTGTGGAACGTGTTAAGGACACTTGGTAGAGATTTGGATTAAAAACTTTTATTTTTTGTTTTTTGTTGTAATAGATTATAAATGACGTAAGGAACATACCTACGTAATTACTTTCTCTACCACGTATATTAAGTAGGAGAAGATTGCATTCCACTCAAAAATTCAATAGCAAGATTTCACCAGAAATATATGTTTTGAGGCCCCCTGAATCCAAAAAAAAACACTTTTAGAAAAAGGTCCGTGTGTGTGTATGTGGACAGCATAAGTCAAAAACGAAAAGTCGGATAAATACGAAACTTGGTATTAAGGTTCAGTATCTTTCAAAAATGCGACACAGAGATTTTCATGAACATCTACCCACCCCAGGCTACCTTTTACAGGGAACAATTTTTGACATTTTTATTTTCTCAAAAATGGCTGTAGCAATTTTGATTAAAATATAATACATTTAAGATATTTTCAGGACAGAATCTATATCTTGAATTTTCTGGGAATGTCCCCAAAAGTCCTCTTCTTTCCGAATGGCTTTCGCATAACTGGTAAACTGTAAGAGATAGACAAAATTTTTCTACAAAAAATGTAGAGCTGGTTAAAACACAATTTATGTCATATACATTTTTTTGTCGAGTGAACCATTTACGAGATATTCCTTGTTATTTGTTTGTATTTTCCAATACTTATACTTTTTCTCAAGTGGGAATTTGTTATTCGTTTTTGTAGGTCCTGGACATGCAAAGAGAATCGAATGCTCCACATAGCAACCAGCTCTTAAAAATTTGACTATCGTTTAAAGCCATATTCTCCTTGCACCTACAAGAACATTAGCAATAAGATAATTTCTCCAAACGTTTATCTCGATTAACATAAAACATATGGAAAATGCGCGTTTCTAAAAATAGTTTGCACAAGAGTAGAGAAAATCATGCGAGTGACACATATCAGATTTTTTTATTATTTGGACCTTTAGGCTTCTATGGGCCAGAGATGTTATAGTATATTGGTATGTAACAATATGCTCGCCTTGTGGTTTTTTGCCATTTCCCGAAAGTTTTATTTTTTAAACTTCAGGTACACTACCCTGAAATATATTTAAATTAAAATTTTGAACTTTTTGTGGTTGTACAGAACGCTTGGCTGCATTTAGTGGGTTAAAGACTGTGATCCTAAATTACATGTTTTCCACGAAAAAAAAATTATAAATGCAAAAAAGTTGCACCAAAAGGTATCCTTGACTAGTTTTTTAAAACTAAATTGGTCCCTCAATGGAGAAATAGTTAACGGATATCTTAAACTACTTATAAAAACTCATAATAAAACACTTTCGGAGCTCTGATCTATATTTACAGAGAGAAATGTACCCATAAATGAAAGTCACATTTTTTTTTAGAAAATGGTTTACAAAATTTAATATTAGTGATGGGACGATACCACTATTTCTCTCGATACTGGATACCGATGCTCGATACTTTATAAAAAAACTGTAAAAGCGATAGTTTGCTCCCTAAATTATGTTCTTAGTAGTTTTCTATGTATAACCGCATTTAATAAATTTTGTATTGCATTTTAATTCCGAAATTGTACTTGTTTAACATTACCCTTATGGCAGCAATCTTTTTATCTTGCTAATGCCACAGGTTATATATACCCTATTGTTAGGAAAGGTTAATAATAAATAATATTAATAATATAGTTTCGTAGCCTCCTTTTTATGTTGCTATAGTCTTCTTTATTCTGCAATCTTAAAAATATAAACTAATACAGATTTTACCTGAGAGTGAGTCACCAAGTCAAGCTATTGCAGAAACGTGATTTAGTGCATTAACTAAATCAGCTTCGTGCGCAACCCAGGTAACGCTGCGTGTTACACTCCTTCCCCCATTGTTTTACATGTTTTCAGTTAGACACAACAATCTATGGAATGTGCATTCATTCACCCACAGATACGCAGTTGAGGTATATCAAGAACTATAGACTAACAACTCTTTGGGGACATGTGCGAGGCAATAACGTGAAGTCTCAACTCCTTTCATTCCTTATCTAGCGTAAACTTAAATGCAACTTTCAATAATGCAAAACTTAAAAATTTAAAAGAATCGAAGGTTTATCTCAAAGCATTAGACATACTTAGATACCACTGAGTATCGAGAGTATCGACCGTATCGAGGTCCAATTCGTATTAAATATCTTTATAACTGAAAGATTTAAATCTAACTAAAAGCCTTGATACCAGTATACTCAGAAAACCTCCTTTAATAAGCAATAAAAATTTAATTGTCCTACGTGGTGTACTTTGTAAGAGAATATACCCGAAGACAAATAAGCATAGGAAATAACAGCATATAAAATATTGAAAAAAGGATTAAAAATCAATATTAATATTGTAAATAATTTAAAATGTTAAATCAACTTCTAACACAGCTGTAATTAGAACAGGCGAGCTAGCAAACGAGAGGTGAAAGATCATTAACATGCCTGTTGATGTGCACAGGACTCAGGTAAACGTCAGAAAATAGAAGGAGAAGGGAGAGAATAGAAAGAAAAATTAAATTAAATTGAGTTTTATTTATGGGCGCTCTTTAACTACTATGGTCCTTAGCGTCGCATTCTATATTGAGCGGAAATTTTGCTCAGAGGCTTCTTTATCAGGCTTGAGGTTCTTTTACGTGCCGTAAATCTACGACATAGGATCACCGGCTTTACTTCTCTTCCGAAGGAAGCCATACTAAGGATTTTTACGCCCGAAAACATCCATCGCCCTCCGCCGGGTTTGAACCCGCGACCTTGGGAACTCGAAGCTATCACGGTACCACTAGTCCACGGAGGACGACAGAGAATAGAAAGAGACAAACAGTGGTCCATTTCCCGGAACCCCGAGGGAGTTGGTAAATAGAAAAGGAAATATGCACTTAGGAGGACAGACACATTGTGTTTTGCCGAGTAAGACATCAGGACGCGTGACTTCAGAAATTTGGTACATTTTATTGTCATAACATGACACGTAACGCTACTCAAGAACCAATGAAAACTGATGTAACAAATAAAGGCGCTAATTCTGGTGCCATAGGAAAGCAGATAAATAGAGATGGAAGCCCCGAGTTTACATGACTCTCTGAGATACTCTCTTGATGTTAGTGGGCGTGCTACTACCGTAGCAAACTATATTATAATCAGTGATGCATTAAATTGTGCAAACAGGTGGAAGATGCTGCGTATGTGGGTGGGAAGATCGTATGACGAATTAGCTAGTTCCACAGAATATCATAAAATGATAGCGGGAAGGTTTAAGCTATAAGATTTAATAAGCTCTTCATAAAGGAAAATTGCTAACCGCCTGAATACATGTAATTCTCTTCAATAAATCAAAGTTATGGGAAAATCGGCTATTTTGCCTTCACCCACAAAATCCCAGAGTTATTCTCCAACTAGATAGGATAGGAATTCTTTCCTCAGCTCTTCGACTGGCAGCCGGCAAGAACGTCTAGAAAACAACGGAGATCCAGGGGGCACATGGGCCTACGTGTACTCCGTCCACAAATTCTAGAAAAAATTGGCTTTCGTTCAAATGTAACAAAGCGTAAAAATATCCTGCGATCCCTATCAAGCATCCTTAGGAAAATCTCTTCAACAGAGACGGAGGATTACTGAATAGGATCAGTTACACCAGACATGCTGGTGACAGTGTGACAAGAAATGTACTACCACCTGAATGGATGCCGTATTACAAATCGCCCCCATATTGAACACTTGTAATTTATGTTATGATAACTTCTACAGTTTTTCTTCAATTTAAGCTATGGTTCAAAGTTATATTATATACCGCAAAAGAAATACCTAAGTTTAAGGCGTCTTTAAGTATTTGATTACACCCTGTATATGCAGTATTCTAATATTTCAAAATAATCCGCAACACAAAGCGCTTATATCCCTTAGAACTTTGGTGTGGGCTACGAAAGGATTATGCTTCAACCTGACAAACGAAGAAGCATCAGCAGATAAAGATGTGTTTCAATTTTTATTTTTAAGTACTTTCATAACTCAGGCCGGATTAAAAATGATTGTTTTGTAACGAGATTTCACACCACGTGGTTGCTTTACTTTCAAGTGCTATTTTACTGTAATCTCAGTTGAATGCAGGTACTGTAAGCTGTAAATGAGTTTAGTTTCCAGTTATCTGTGCGACTTTTTATTTTCCCTACTATGTCTAGTAAGAAGAGGAAGTATTGCATTCCATCCAAAACTTCGATACCAAAATTTGACCGAAAATACATGTTTTGAGGCTCCCTGAATAAAAAAAAACATTTTTAGGAAAAGGTCTGTGTTTGTGCACAGCATAACTCAAAAACGAAAAGTCGGATAAATACCAAAATTGGTATTTAGGTTCAGCATCTTACAAAAATGCAACACGCAGATTTTTAAAGACATCCCTCCAATCCAGACTACCCTTTACATGGAAAATGTTTCGAAAATTTTGATCTACTCAAGAATGGCTCTAACGATTTTGATTAAAATATCATATGTTTAATATATTTTCATGACAAATGAAATGTATATCTTGAATTTTCTGATAATGTCTCCAAAAGTTTTCTTCGTTGTGAATGGCTTTTACATAACTGGTAAACCGTAAGAGATAGATAAAATGTTTGTACACAAATAAACGTAGATCTATTAAAACACACAATTTATGTCATATAATTTTTTGTGAAGTGATCCATTTCCGAGATATTCTATGTTATTTCTTTCAGTTTTCCAATACCTATCCTTTTTCTCAAACGCGAATTCGTTATTCGTTTTTTTATGGAATGCTCCACCTAGCAACCAGCTCTTAGATGATCTGATTATCGCTTAAAGCCTACAAATTCCCTTTGTACCCATAAGAAAATCAGAAATAAGTTCTGCAAATGTTTTTCTCGATTAACATGAAGCAGATGGAGAATAAACGTTTGTAAAAATAATTTGTGCAAGAGTAGAGAAGGTCATGCGAGTGCAACACATCAGATTTTTAGTCTTGTATTACAGTTTGTGTGCGACAGTTCTCAAATATTCGTATTTTAGCTATATATTTAACTGAAATCGACATCAGTGCTATTCATGGACAGAAGAAAGTTAGTGTGCTTCCACGGGGGAAGCTATCTTCCATCCGGCCAGTGGACGGCCGATACTTCCATTTCCTGTTGCTCTGTAATTCATTTGGGCAGTTTGCCATCTGTCATTCGTTCCATATGTACCAGTTATCTTTCAAATTATTTATGCTAACGGCTAAGCTACGTATGTTTAAATGACCTGATATTTTGTTTTTGTCGCTTGTCAATCCCGTTACTGAATGTTAAAACCTAATAATTCCCTCACTTCATTTCCTCTCTTATTGGACTGTTTTATTGTCCCATTTTCACTTCTGAAGTGAGCATTCCTAAAACTTAATTTGCGTGCATATCCTTGCTTTAACGTTTAGTTTACGTCTAATGACAACACATTGTAGTAAACTCAGCAATTATAAGATTAAATAATTAGTAGCGATTACGATGATAAATTTGTTAAGTCACTGGATACCTTTCAGTGAAGTACTTTAAGTTAACATTTTTTAACAATACTTTAGGAACCTCATCATTTGTATCTGTATGATATTTCAACAAGCACAGTTTGCATACTTGCATTTAGAAGGCCTTCATTGACTGTTGTTATTCTTGTAACACAAAAAATAAATTTTAAATTTGTTGTCGATGACAAGATGTGTTTTAAAAATCCAGCTATTTCCAAATGTATAGTCCCTATAGTGGACGAATTTAATGGCTTTAAATATCTGGAAAGTTACATCCTGGTGTATATTGCAAATCAAGAAATGGAAAGTAACATTAGGAAATACAATACAATGAATGGTGAGGCAGTATTTTATAACATAACATGCTGTAAATGCCAAAATTATTGTAGTGTAAATTAATATTATTGTATGTACAGGATTTTAGATGTTTGTTAGCTATAAGTATTGTTAGGAAATAAGTTTACACGGCCTGACTCAAACTAACAATAGAAGTGGGTAACAATAAACCGAGGGGATGAGTTGTTTATCACTAGGAAGAGAGAAACAAATGACGTCAGGGTAGCGTGCTTTTTTTTAGAAATGTAGGGAATATTTTCCCTAGAGTATATATGTTAGTAGTAGTGATTGGCTGACCAAAACAGACGCTAAACTGGGCGCGATTTGGTAACTAATAGCAGCTCTATTATAATGTTTAGGCAATTCGAGGTGAAGGAGTATATATTCTCGAGCCATAAGTAAGTTTCAAACAGTTCGAAAGAATCTCGCACGAGGTGAACGTCGCACAGTTCTGAAGAATCTCTCCCGGGGTACACGTCGCAGAGTTAGTTACAAAAATATAAAATACGCGAAGTAATTGGTGCGCGGCAACTATAACGACTCTACTTACATTCGGAAATATCACAGTTTCAGCCAGGCGTGTATTAAGATTAAATATGTGAATTATTAATTAAGTGTGACGCCAATAAAAGTGTAGAAACAAATCCTTTTATCAGTGTTATCTTTTAGCAACAACTCCTTTCCGTTTACACACCCTGCTTAGAGACACTTGTTTGACTGAGTTATAATAGCTAGACGGAGGATAAAGAACCCAAATTTAAAATAATAAAACACGAGGCGCCCAGCACATAAGATAACACGAGCCATGAGAACTGCGACAATGGCTATATTAAAACATATGTAGGGAAAACAATAAGGAAACCTATAAATTACGGCTGCATGATGTGGTAAAAAAAACCAACGCTACTTTATGGAAACGAAAGAGTGTGTTAAAAGAAGATATAGAATAATAGAAACGTCGGAAGTCCTGTTCTTAAGATCACTCTTGGGATTAAGTCTGAGGAAAAGATTAAAGAGCCAGGATATAAGACGAGAACTACAAACTTAACAAGACAATGGTGGAAGAGATTAAAGCATATCAGAATAAATGGTACAGCCGTGTTGGAAGGATGCGTCATGACTGTTTACCATGCCAAGTATTCGTTTATTCTGCTAAGGAAAGACGAGATGTGGGACGGTCAAAGAAAAGATGCGCACAGACATTTCATTAAAATCCTTTGATGTCGGAACCGGTTACAAGAAGCCTAGTCCTTGAATTTTGGAGAAAGTAACGCTTTATTTATGGAGCTTGATTTCTTCGTGCCCTGTAATTAACATAGGTTTTATATACATATGTAATGGGACATATATTAACTCCTACATGACAAAAATGTAAATGTAAATTTCTTTGTATACCTCATGATGTGGACCCCGTGGGAGTTCGATCCCGGAACGGGAAGTTGCATCACATTGCGTAAAGTTTCGAAATTTCAAAAAGTGTGGTAATGAAGGAAGCGCTAATAGTAAGGACAACAGGTTGCTGAGTTGTCTCTCTGAAATACATTTATTGGCCACGTAAGTTGGTCAACTGTTAATTCTCTTCACGACCCTCTGCGACGCAGGGAGCACCTCATACAACATTATTTACATTGTCATTCCCATTGATATTGCCCATCTTCCATAGCCATTTTTGGTTACCTTACTGTTACATTTTCGAAGTACCTTTATGTTCTCTTCTGATCTAAAATTTAAAATTCTTCTGCCTTGTATTTAATTTGGTAAGCTTCCCTACATATTTAAAAGAAGTTAATCTAAAGTTTAGTTTTTCTACGTTCCATAATCCAACGGCAAGTAGGTACTACCTGCTTCTTCACATTAGACATTTTCCCTTAGGTATCCATTCCTAATCCCGTTTGGGCACATTATCCCTATTCTAATCCCCATTCTAGCCATGCCAATCCTTACCTTCCTGTTTTGTCACATATTTCAATATATTTTTCCCCAATTTTCAATGTTCTGTACAGTTTCATATTTTTTATCAGATTCGCCAGTTATTCTTGTTTTTTTCAATATTCTTGCACTTATCTAATTCCAGAATTATTTTCGCATTTGTTCTGTATCATATCATGTGAATTTCATAAGAACCTCCTGTAGAATATGTGGAGACTCAATATATAACAATCAAAGAACCTTTTCAAAACATTTTCATACAACTAATATTTTTCTACCTACTTACTGTTAATTATAATAAATATTCTCCAGAAAATAAAGACATCTCGGTAAAGTTGCAATACTTTCACTCCCTTAGACATTTTAAGCAGTACCGAAGGTAATAATAGAAGTTATGAATAATCCCTGCAGAGTTTATGATCGTATTGTAAGCTAGCCTGCCTTCGCGATTTCTCTACCTCTCAACTGCTGTTTGTTTGGATTTGACATCGTGTTTAAAAATTAATGATTGATTTTACTATTTGAGTTTGTCGATTTCAGCTGATATTTACATCCACTACATGGAGAGAGAAAGAGAGGCATGAACTGTGCAATTAATGAACTGTGTGCCTGCAGGCATCCTCTACTGCAAAAGACACGTTTAACTTTGTGTAATGTGTATACGGCACAGGATCGCAAAATGTATCATTGGAAGATGAAGTCTGCCAGCCGCAAAATGTGCTAGGGTTACCTTCTTAATATCACAAAGTGAATACAAACTTGCCTACTATTGACAAACCAATCTGCCATAACCTTAGAAACATTACTTTTACCGAAATTAAAATTGATTCTAATTAAGAGATGCGCGGAACTCTTAATTGTGAGTCACACAAATTAAGAACTTGAAGAACTTGGCAATGACAGATGAATTTGTTCAGTATCTCTCACTCAATACTATCCACAGAACAGTAAACCACACAGGAGCGTGCCTCCCGTGTTATTGACTGGTGGCAATAAAATTTGTTGTAGTCCAGGTGGTGTTGCGTGGAACTAATACCATTGGTTTTGGCTAGAGTTCCGTTTTCCTTTTTTCTCCCCGTAAATGGGGGGTTTCCACCCCTTCAGTTACCGTGGTGCGGGCGCTGCGGATCCTGAGCACTGGTGGTACTTCTGACGTTACTAGAAGTACGCTGGGTCAAACGTCCGAGCCCCACCCGTAATGGTGTCGTTTGGATTGGGTTGGACTCGGCGGGCCATGGTTTCCGATACCCATGGGATATTGGGGGCGTCTGGGCGGATTTCCGCCCTGGATAGCTGGTAGACAGTTTCTAGATTGCTGTCGGTCCCACCGAGGTTCTCGATAATCTTTCCTTTTGGGTTGACGCGCGTAAATGGCATATCCACTTCCACCCTGTATGGGGGGGCGGATTAGGCAACCAGATGTCGGCCCAATGGAAAAGCTCTCGAGGGTGAGTGTGTCACTCGGATGACGCCCATCACCCAGAGTCACGTGGGGGCACAGTTCCCTGGTGCTTCATTTCCTTTTTTCTATCCCTTAGGTGTGGTAGGTGCAGGGATGTTAAGAAAGAATAATAATTGAAACGACCGAAATGAAATTTTTGAAATACATAGCTGGCTGTAGTCTTAAATCTCATTAAAAGTTGTGACGGTATAAAGTTTATTTAAGTTTGTTAGCCCCACGTTCTGGAAGCCAATTTGCGATGGTATTAGTGTTTGTTTGAAAGATGCTACTGTTTATTTGCCGCATGTATAAAAGACAATTTGTCGCGGTCACTTCATGTTATCATTTACTGAGCACCTATTATTGTATTTAATATTTTTTTTTTGTTCACTGTCCTCCGGCTAGCTATGATCTCTCGGTCAAGCAAATCTCTTAATCAGGTGTGTAAACGGAAAGGAGTTTTTATCCAAAGATAACACTGATGAAAGAATTTTGTTTTACACTTTTATTGTCGTAACATATTATGCACTTTCACATATTAATCTTGACACTCGCCAAACTGAAACTGTTATAATAACTTATTTACTGCACATTATTGATTCGCGTACTTCAAATTTTTGTGTAATTAACTTTACAACACTTGAGATTTTTTTATAACTTTGCTACGCGTACACCGTAAATCGATAAACTATGCTATCTATTCACCATGACTTTTTCTGTTGAACTCGACGACGTGTAATGTACAAATGTTTCCGATGGACTGAAGCCGACGTGTAATGTACAAATATTTCCGATGGACTGGACGAATTTGACTCTGACCTAGCCCTTTTTATACTCCTACACCCCGATATGCCTAAAGATTATAACCCAGCTGCTATTGCTTAATAAAACGCGCCAACATTAGAGTATATTTTTATATCCAATGAAAATTACGAAAAAATATGCTCTAGGGAAAAACGTTCCAGCAAATTCTAAGAAAAACGCGCCAATATTACGTAATTTGCTCGTCTCTAATAATGATAAACAGCTCACCCCCTCGCTACATTATTGCAAGCTATTATTGTCAGTTTCAGTAAGGCCGTATAAACCCACTTCTCAACAATGCTTACAATCATCAAACATCTCAAATCAATGTCACACAATAATGTATATTCACACTATAATCACTCTTGACATTTACATAATTTGTGATACAAATTACTGCATCAAAGTGAAACAATAAGGGAACGATTAAACATATTTAATTTAAATCAGAAAATCAGGGAATATAAAACGAAATGAAAAGATCATATTTCTCGAATGCCGGAGGAAAGACTGACAAGACAGGCCTTGCAATATAACTTGGGACTAGAGGTGTTGGAATACCACGTATATGCTGGGAAGATACCTTTTGAGCCGAAACAGGCCTATGGCTTATCTTGAAGATGGATTATTGTGATGATGATTAAAACATTCGTATTCTAAATCCCCCAAAAATTCTTAGCAAAAACTAAAAATCTGTGTGTATAACATAAATAAAAAACAAAAGTTCGGATGAATATTTAGGTGCAGCTTCTTTTAAGAATGCAACACCAAGATTTTGACGAAATTCTCCTTTACATGGATAAACTTTATTTTTATATCCCCCAAAACAGCTACGATATTGATTAAAATAGTTTGTTTATTTTAAAATATTAGCATTATAATGAAATACATACCTAGGCTTTCTGTGAACAATGTACACCAGTATGATGTGTATTTCACGTTTCATATGTTAATTTTAGAATTTTATACTACCTTATGACGCATACATCCAAAGGTCACACTATTACATTTTCACAGTTAACTCGTAGTATATTTGTACTGTCTTTTCCCCTTGTGGTTGCTGTGCATGTGTTCTCCCCTTGTCTGGAATTTCTGAAATTCAAGGATATAGCTCAATTTAACCGCTAAAATATTTGTAGGAGTTAACTTACTCCTCTTTCACGAACGTTTTTATTGCATTCTACTTTCTGTAGATTAAATATCATTCACTTTATTTTTTCTCTGAAGGAAGTTTAATTCCAGTATTGTTCTGCCGTCATACCACTTCACCTGCTTTGGTATCCTTTTTCTGTATCCTTAAGGTCTTGTTGTCAGCGTTTCCTTGTTTCTTGCTCGTTGTATAAAGATTTTCAAGTGAAGTTCTGAATCTCTCCAGCATATATTCTGCGCTCATACACTGCTTGATATCGATATATTATCATACTAGCAGCATATTAAAATTACAACGCTCACAAACAGGTTAGTGCAATAATTCCCATTACATCACTGGATTATGGGTGCTGCAACGTCGTCGGGTGCTGATACTATAAAATATTAAACACATTGGATTTATTTTGTCATTTCTGGCTTTAGAAATGAAAAACACATGATGTATTACAACTTATTAACTGTTTTGTTAATGTTAAGTCAGAGTTAACATGGATTACTCAGGAGATTTCAAAACAAATATTACCGAGTTCTTGTTACGTCTTCATTTGCTATCTCAAGAGCTCGCACACTTTCGAAAATACTCTAAAACTACAAGTTCACCAGGCTATCATATTTTTTATGTTTCTGATAATAAACATGCTGATAAATTAGACGATAATGACATATCCCTTTTGCAGAGCTTCCTCACTCGTTTGCTGTCCTCTTGGCATATTTCCAAAAGATTTCCTGCAAAAAGTATACAGTTTACCTGATTAAGTTCTTAAGTTTTATGAACGTAAATTAGCTAACGTATTACTCATGAGTAGCAGAGGGGTTTTAGTAAGTAAAGCATCTAGTAGGAACGCCCTGAGTGTTGGTGGCGAGGGAAGGTGGGAGTGCTTGTGACCTTGTAGTGTTCTCTGCAAATAAATATGATTTACACTTTGAAGGCAATATACCCCTACTTCGATGGCAGGAAGAACAGAATTAAAGAATATTAGAAGGAAAAAAACGAAAAAACAATGTATGTTTAGCTAATGATAGTGTGCAATAAAGTTACCTCACGGTTTAATTAAGGTATTAATATACAGAAATCTGAATTACATTTTCTTTTACATCGAAAGCTGTCATTTTTTAAATCAAACCCTCTCTAATTAGCGTATGACAGATCCTCAACTTGGAGCTAGGGAGGTTAAAAACCCACTTTCCTCGTTGTTCCTCTCAAATAATGGCAATATTCCTTGTGTTTCATTGAATTACTGGCTGTTTAGTATGATGTTTTAAACGTCATTTAGGTTATAATGTTACATCTGATGGTTTCGCCATTTGTGCTGAAGCGTTCCATGCCAAATTTTACAACAAATGATGCTTATTCTGATGAGGTTTTTGATGTATAAACTCTTATTTATCTTGGACATATTGCCACTGTTCTCCACCATCTATGTATGCATCGAATAAATAGAACAGTAGCAACGTAACCGTGTGTTGCTTTGGGGAGGAGTGTGTTCGTCAAAATACCTAAAGTCACCTATACTTCGCGCGGTAACATGATTGCTCTGTTTACTTACTAAAACCCCTCGGCCTACTCATAACTCAGCTTAGCGTAAGAAAATAGTCCTTCCGCGAGAGATTAACTAGTTAACTCATAAAGCTTGCACTGTCAGCAGGTCGCTGGCGGATGAGCTTGAGTTTGGCTAGTGTTTTTGGAATCGGAATTTCAAATTCAAAATTCTACCCATGAACTTCTGCATGTGCGTGCTGCGATACAACGTCTAGTAACATTTATATTCGTACGCAATATTAGATTCATTATACTTTATTGTGGTGTAATGAAAAGCTGTGATTTTATCATTTAAAGTGACTTCATGTTTTGAGATAATGAATGTCAGGAGTTGAATGGGTCGGTAATCGCCGTTGATACGGATCGATATAGTAATATTGACAGTTTTTCAAGTGCGGAAATGTCAGTAATCCCCAATAAAGCATTATCGATGTATTGAGAACTAAACATAAATTTAAATGGGATATTACAGGCATCATTATGAATTATTTAGGAGCATTTATATATGAATTGCATTTCGTTCCGTAACCCAAAAGACACATTCCTTTACATTTCACGTACATTTCAATTTGATTATTCAAGGTATAGAGAAGTGATACGTAGTTGCTATATTTACAATAGAATTTTATCAGAAAGGAAGTAACGAAATTCGTGAGAATTAAAGTTCACAACGTAACTGATTAGTTTAGTTCATGAATGTTACTAAAGATTTATGTTGTTAAAATTCTTACATATGTATTTATTTTTACGAAGTTTATAATAATAATAATAATAATAATAGTTCACAGCATTTTGTTGACACAATCTAACTTTCCATTAGTTTTTAAGTCCTATATTTTGCACATTCTAACACGCTCACGCCTTCTCATTGCCGCTGTGTGGGATGCGTCAAACTGTGCAAATATTCGTAGGTATCTGTCGTTATACGAGATTCTGTATGTAGATTCCTGTGCACATATACTACATTGAGGGAGGTGGGATGTTATGAAGACACAATACACTGAAAAATAAGAGCAGTGAAGTACTGGCTAAGGCTGATGCAGGAGGATGACTCCACACTACGATCCAAATGTTATGAACATCAGCGAGGAAACCTATCTCCTAAGTTTTGGGAAGTTGATTTAGAAAGCGGGTCAGTATGGCAAAGAGCTGAAACAAATGACAAAAGCATATGGAACGGTGTCAAAAGAAGACTAATAGATATCAACCAACAGAAATAGAATCAGATTGTAAAATTAAACCTTCTCTAAGTCTAGCAAATGAAATAAAATTGAATTGGGGTAACGAGGCATATATACTTAACTTAAGAAGAAAGGAAAGATCAGGAATGGCATGGTTTAGACAGGGGGGCTGGAGGACACAGAAAATGACTGACGATTCTGGCAGGAGAATCTGCCCATTCTGTGATTTGCATGAGGACTGGTACATCTTTTGTGCACAGTGGGAGAACCAGCAAACAATTAAACTCAAAGAAAAACTCTCAGCTCCATCAATAATGAGATTGGCATGTTGGGATCTACTGGCGGACTAGAGGAACTGGCAAATCATGGGCAATTTCTTGGCTAAGGTGCGTGAAGCTAGATCAAATTTGTTCAGTTAGTCAAAGGTAATTTATCTTTATTTTCCTCTTTCTTGTTCTTTTTTGTTTTGCTTTCTTTTTCTGTTGTTTATTTTCTCACCATACCTTGTATCTTAAATATACATGTGTGGTCAATGACCCACGCACTAAATACTTGTGTAATAACTTCAATAATTTGAAACTAATAAGCATACCTTATCTATCCATCTATGAAATTATGGGAAGAAATGCGAGGGAAGATTGCTTAAGTCACAAGGACCGAAGAAGGTTCTGTTACATATTCTTTCGCCCAATGCTTCATTTTTGCGATTTCCGAGAACTCAGTGGTTAAAGCTTTAGGCCGCCGGCGTTGCGTCGGACTGACAAAAAGGCTCGGTTACTGCTACGAAGTGGTTAGCGCCACCCCTCATCTTTCGGCTTGTGCCTTCAGTAAAACGATGAAAGCTCTGATGCAAAATTATGATAGTGAGAGTTTCAGTATTAAGACAGACTAAAGTACAATAATTGAATCTAAATCGGTTAACAGAGGAGTTCACCAAGGATGCTTTTTATCGCCCCCTGTTATTCAATTTATTCATATACGATATAGCAGACGTGCTAATAGCAGAGGAAATAAATGGCCCGGAAGTGGACGATGTCTGCATTCCTGTGCCTTTATACGTTAATCAGATGACAATTTTGTCAGTGATGCTAGAAGGCTTATAGAGATGAAAGGAAAAAAGATATTATCAGTGGTAAATATTAATAAAACGTAAACAATGGCTTTCAAAAATCGCAGATATCTGTATGACAGGCAAGAAAAATAGTATTACAGGGGGTTTGAAATACAAATGTTAAACGGTTCTCATATTTAAGAATGATATTTAATATTGGAGGAAAATGGAAAGAACATCTCTGTCACTAACTATAAAGCAGTTCAATATACTTAAAGTTTTTTTTTGTATTAGTTTGTCCACTATGTGTGTGATGAATCCATTCTGTGTGGCTACTTTTGAATATCTTTATATTCCCTCTTGTATTCATTTTCTTGGAGTGGTAAGTTTACCAATTTGTATGTTAAGCTGTGGAATAATTTCATGTTGGTATGATTTAGGATTGTACTTATGGTGTTTTATGTAGTTGTCCACATGGGCGGGTTTCTATATATCTGAATTCAGTTCTGTTATGGCGTCTCAGAATTTTGAGTTTTAGAAAAGGTAGCCATTTGTCTTTTTCTATTTCCAAGGTGAATTTTATAGTCCAGTCTTGCAAACTTAATGCTACTCACAATTTCATTGTGATAAAAAGTATCACTGTTTATAATGTTAAACTTAGTATGTGGCCATACCAATAGTTTCAATATCATGCATTTTATTAAAAATCACTTACCTTAGCACATATGGGTTGGTTTCACCAACAGATCCTAAATTTTAACACAATGTTAAACTGATTTAACACTGAAGTTAATGCAAATTCTGTCATCAAACATTGCTAGGGCCGGTTTCACCAACCGATGTTAAAAATACTCTAACCTCTTGTTTGTTAACTAGTTCTTCAAATTTTAACATAAGGTTAAAACTTTTGCGTTTCATCAAGCTTTTACAGCAAATTGTTAGCTAACATGTTTTTAACGTCAAAGACAACTGCGAACACCAGCTTTCGAGAATGCCAAACTACACTGCTTCTGAACGTACTCCGATGCATTTTTGTCTACGTATTGCCGCGCTCTCTGGTAAGTAACTCACAACTATTTACATTCATGGCAACGGGGACAGTTCAATGAATGATTGCGTACTTTCCCGCGTATACCTGATGTGTCGGCAAGTGCATTAGAAAAGATGTATAAGTCTATAATAAGGCCAAATTTTTTATACGAAAATGAAATTTGTGGATGAGAAATAGCAGAGCAAGTGAATGAAACGCATTTTGGAAAAGGTTCTTGGAGTTTCACAAAACACATCAAATTCTGGCGCAATGAACGGGGTGGATGTTATGAAGACACAATACACTGTAAAATAAAAGCATTGAAGTACTGACAGAGGTTAATGTAGGGGGATAATTCTACATTACGCTCCAAAGGTTATAAATACCAGAGAGAGAGAACCTGTCTTGTATGCTTTGGGCAGCTGATTTGGGAAGAATAGGAATGGGCTGAGTATGGCAAAGAGGTTAAATAAATGGCAAAAGCAAAGGTGTCAAAAGCAGACCAATAGACATCAGCCGACAGAAAAGACTCCTCTAAGTCTAGCAACTGAAATAAAATTGATTAGGGGAAAAGAGGCGTATGCACTTAACTTAGAAAGAAAGGAAAAATCAGCAATGGCATGGTTTAAGCCGGGAGGCTGAAAAATGGTTGAAGATTCTGGCAGGAGAATCTGCTCATTCTGTGGTTTGGATGAAGATTGACCACATATTTTGGCGTAGTGCTCACAGTGCGAGAACAAGTGAGCAATTAAATTCACAGAAAACTTCTTAGGTGCTAGAAGAAGATTAGCATGTTGGGATCTATTGGCTGACCAGAGGGTCTGGCAAACAATGGGCAATTCCCTGGTTGAAATGCGTGACTCCAGAACATACTTTTTCAGTTAGTCAGAAGTAATTTATCTCTATTCCTTCTTTCTTTGATTTATTTCGTTTCCTTTTGTCAACTTTATCTTGTATCTTGAATATGCATATACGAATTTTAATTAGATCAGAACATGTGATCCATTCTTGAACGATTCCAAGAATTGGAGTTAAAGCTGATGCTACTCCAGGACGATTAAATCAAGCAACATTTTTATTTAATCGTCCTAGAGTATTTTATGGTCAATGCTCAATGATACATGTAATAGTTTAATAAATTTAATTATTTGACAGCAATAAAGTTACCTTATCTATCTGCTCTTTCTTTTTCTCTCCCCCCTAACCCGTTCCGGTGCCCATCATTTCCTTCGTTTCCCCAAAAATCTTTCCTTTTAGAGCATACCTAAAAGCGGCTGCCGGTAGACTATTTCCTGGAATACTTTCAGAATATTGACATCTTTTTGCATTTGCGTTTCCACCTGTAGTTGTCTTATTTCCTCATTTCTCTGTTTATCTAATAGAATACAAACTGCGATGTCTCTTAAAATCCTCATTTCGGCCGTCTGAATTCTATGTTGTAGCCTTTTCCGTTTTTTTATTCTGCATTTGCTTGCATGCCTCAGGTCTGACACTGGATTAAAGAATTTAATCGAGTATCTGTTCTTGTCTTGTTTTTCAGTTTCTGTAAATATTTACACATACTCTTTTGAACAGGTTTAATTTTTCATCTAGATCTCAATCATTTTCTTCAGAGGCATAACGCCCCAAATTTTAAAAATATTTCATCTGTGCCATTTCTATTACTATTTTTGTTCTTATGGGAAACTTTTCCCTAAACGTCATGATTTATTTACATATATTTTAAAGTTATAATTATTTACTAAATTATATAATTTAAATACCACGACCTTCAGTTTGTCTTCACTATCCGGTACTATGACTTAGTCTTCTGCAAAACGCATAGCATTTACTGAAATACATTTGCCAAGGTAAATGCCTTGTTAAGTATTTAAATTCTATGTTCTAAACTTCTCCATGTAAATTAAATAATGTTGGCAAGAGACTTAAGCCTTGTTTACACTTACTTTAGTGGAAATTCCTTCTGTTAACTTTCCATTTAAGTCCAGACGTACTGGTGTTGTGTAAAGGCACGTTACAGCTACAATTAAGTGACTTGGGCATCCTGTTTTCTCGAATATAAATTTCTATTGACTCTTTTAAAAGCTTTTGCTATGTCTATGAATGTCAAATAAAGTTTTCTTCTTTCAGTAATTATTTTAAAGTGAAAGTGACATCTGTCCATGTTTTTGTTTTACAAATCCAACTTGTTCTTGAGAAATTAACGAGTTTGCAATAACTTTTAATCTCTGATTTAATATTCTGACACACGGTTTATAATAAGCATGCAAAGACACTGTAAGGGGACATATACCCGACAGGAAAACCATTTAATAATAGGAACCAACAATTCAGATAAAAATATAAACAATAATGTAATCGAATACAGTAAAATAACTTGTAGCATAAAAAGTATTCATGTGTAACGAAACATTAATTAGCGGGGAGCGAACCAGCAACAAGGGTGAAAGTCCATCAACAAACACACGCTAATGCACACAGCATTACACAGAAACAGAGGGGTTCGAGGTGAGAAAAGACGGAGATAGGGGCTGAATTCCTGGAAAGTCAAGGGAGTTTGAAAAATAGAAAGAGAAATCAGAAGTTGTGCGTGAGACAGAGATAGTGGGTTTTACCAAGAAGTCAAACAGAAGCTTGACTTCTAAAATTGGAGAATTTTGTTTTTATAGCCCGCCAGGTAAATCGCCAACGAAATAGTTGTTACATATAAAGGCGCGAGTATTGGCGTCATAGCCGGGGGATAAAAAAGAGGAGGTTGCCACAGATTACACACTCCTTAACCGATTCTCATCGACGTATCCCATGTGAGCTAAAATGGCAGATTTGTGAGTATGTGTGTGGTTGGTAGATAGCTGTGACGTAGTTAATTAGGACCACATCATTATTTAAAGTAGCGAGAAGAAATGCTTTACAGCTTTCAAATTTCTTTATGATTATCAAACAAGGGAAAAAGTTGATACACGTTTCGACAAATATTATGTATAATAAATTAACCTGTTAAAAGGAATTCAATTTTCATTACTTGCCTTCACCCACAACATCTCGAGATTTACAAAAGGAAGTTAGCTAGGATAGGATTCCTCCTTACCTCTACGACTGACAGTCCAGGCAGGGAACATTAGGGAATTTCGAAGAATTTCCACCTTGATAGAGCATTCAGATGAGACAGCACGTGTTGGTTACGTGCAAGACTACCCGTTACAACACATACACACATACATCAAACAGCGCACATCATTTTTCTGATGATATCCGCTGTAGGTGTGGACGAAGCTTTAGAATCTAAAAACGCCAATGGACAACGAATTAAAGCTCAGAAGAAAATATGACTCTGCACTCCGACCATGAATGTCTATGCTATAATTTAACATATAGCGAGCTACTTGTGAAAACAAGCTAACTAAGCTGTGGCTTCATTTCATAATTCCTTTTTTTTTGTGAAATCTTTCTTGCAGCCGTATGCTAATGTATTTTGTTTTACATTATGCAGCAGACGCAGCTGGGACTAAGAAATCCCCGCTTCTAAGTCGTGTAACTTCCAAGCCAGGTAACCAAGTTTTCAAAAACTCAGAATTTGGAAAGCTATTCTCTTAAAAGCAAGCGTGTTTGCTTTTCCAATAAAGCAAGGCAACCTTATGCAAGAACAAGCGTGGAGCTTACTTTAGAATTTGTTAATGGCTGACGAATTTTCAAACAAAAGAGCATCTGTTTATTGAATGAAGATGATAAAACCACATTGACAATAAGGGTGTGCGTTTCAAAAGCTCTTTGTAGTAACAAAATAGCGGAAATGTCTGCTATCTGCGGTCCATTTAGAAGGCGGATGAAATGGGTGTGACTGACTTCCGGAACTGGGATCGGAAAATTTCCGTCATTTCACAGCTTTTGCAATTTTGCCGTCGGGGCTGTTAAAACACTCCCAGTGGAAGTACACACATGGGGCTTACAAAGACTAATGGATCTATCTGTCTTCAAGTCCTTTAGTGACTGCCCCTATGGTCGAGTCATGATCATCATAGCTTCTCAACACAGATCCAAGTTCGATTTCCGGCTGGGGCGGGGAAGTTTTCTTTATCTAGAACCAGTAGTGTGAATAGGAGCGTGTTCAATGTAAATCAAATTTATCCATGCAAAAGGTAGTTTTCCTGAAAATCTTTGTGTCACATCCCTGGTATCTAAATACCAATTTTAGTATTCATCCAACTTTTCATTTTTGAATTTTCCTGTCCACAGATAAACATACACATAGGTATATTTTTAACAAGCTTTTTGGGGGGAGGGGTTGAGAGAGCCTCAAAACTAAAATATCGGTATCAAATGTTGGAATGCGATGTTTTTTCTACTTTAGAACTGCAAACATTAGTGTAGTAGTACTAGTAGTTATATCAGTTTGAGTGGCGCAGAACTACTGTAGCCAAAAGCGACATCCTCCGGCTACAGGTTTATTTATGTGGAATACAAATCAGTTACAGGGTTAAACAACTGAGATGGCAGAAGTAGAGGAACTAAACAAATAATACAGAAGTTATATATTTAAAAAAACTCACAAATCAATATGTACCAGAGCTGATCTTCAGCATACACAGCAGTTAAGTCAGTGCGGTCAGAGTTTGAAAGTCATTAATATACCAGAAACTACACGATTAAATTTTGTAAGGAAACCATTGAATTTAACAGAGCGGAGTCGATACAGGCAGAGTCATCCCCTAAAATCATAATTAAATTAGGAGAGAGGCCAGGTCATATGCGAAGAGTGGAATACTGAACATACTGGATGAAGAAATGCTTCAACGTTAAGGGCACATTCCAATGGAGACAGCAAGGCGGGAGTTTACCCCTAAGGAGATAACCATGACTAAAATAATAGTGGCCAATACGAAGCCGAGTAAGCACGGTCTCCTCGCGACGCGACAGACGAGAAGAACAGCGCCAAGGAAGAATGTAGCCTTGACCTCTCGTCGTCCTCCGTTTGTAGTGGTTACCATGCTAGCCTCTAGTTCCCGAGGGCGCGGGCAATGGATTTCTTCGGAAGGGAAGTAAAGCCGGTGTCTCGTGTCGTTGATTTACGGCACGTAAAAGAATCTCAAGCCGACAAAGAGTTCTCTGAGCAAACTTACCGGTCTTTCACGCCCAATATAGAATGGGACATAGTTAAAGAACATCCATAAATAAAACTTAATTTAATTTTTCTTGACCTCTCGGAGTTTTTCGGTACATGTAAACCATAGAGAATGTTTATGAAAAACCCTTCAAAGAACCCGTTCATCAGGGTGTAGAATCGCAGCCTTCGTTGGTTGTTCGCTTCCTACAATGCCACGGTGTCCAGGAACCCAGACAAGAAAACATTAGTGTACGCTGTTAAAAATAAAAGGACATTCGTTCTGTAGTATTACCAATTCAAATAAACGTTTTCAAATTATAGAGATTGAATGGTATCATTACTCACATTGAAACGTCGGTGTTCTAACAAGGCTACTAATGCATATTACCTTTTTTTGTCAAACCGTGAGCATGTGTGTAAAATTGGGCGGCTTGCGTTTTATTTTGACACGACTAGTGTAATCTATATGCTAATTCTCCACGCTGATCATTAAACGCGTGCCGTAAACGTGGCAAGCAAATGGCTGGGCTACTGACCACAAATCGGTGATTGTGGTTTGATTGGGGAAGAGGATGACAACGGATGTATAGTCTTTTTCAAATTACCATATACGAGCACTGCTACCAGTTGCATGTTAAATCGCTAACCTCCTCGACATCAAGGCTGTAATTACTTTCTCATAAACATACCTTAGAATATTTTACTTTCTACTTCTTCTCCTCTCAAGTCTTCTTCAGCTTCAAGCGTTGAGCTCTTTAACCCGTTGCGTTTCCACATTGGTCAAGCAAGGTTTGTCGAGTCTTGCTATTACTTTCTGTGCTACGTAGAGTAAGTAGAGGAAGTATTGCATTCCTTCCAAAAGTTCGATACCGAGATTTCACCGGAAATACATGTTTTGAGGTGCTTTGAATCCAAATAACTTGTCCGTGTATGTGAGTTACCTGTCTGCGAACAGCATAACTCAAAAACGAAAAGTAGGATAAATACCAAACTTGGTATTTAAGTTTAGTGTATTCAAAGGATGCGACACGAAGACTTTCAAGAAAATTGCCCCATTTCAGACTAACCCTTGCATGGAACATTGTTTTAAAATTTTGATTTTCTCAAAAATGGCTGACGATTTTGATTAAAATTTCACATATTTAAGTCATGGCAAATAAAATGATCTTGAATTTTCTGGGAATATCCCCAAAAGTCCTCCTAATACTGAATGACGTTTGCATAACTGGTAAACCGTAAGAGATAGGCAAAATTTTACTACATAAAAAATGTAGTCTCGTTAAAACACACAATTTATATCACATACATTTTTTTCGAGTGAACCATTTCCGATATATTCCTTGTTAGTGGTTTGAATTGTCCAACACTTATACTTTTCCCACATAGCAAGATTTGACTATCGCTTAAAGCCTACCATATTCCCCTTGCACCTACAAAAAATAATAGCAGTAACATAATTTCTGCAAATGTTTATCTGGATTAGCATGAGGTAGATGAAGAATAAGTGCTTATTAAAATAGATTATACAAGAGTACAGAAAGTCATGTGAGTGCAGCACATCCGATTTTTTTCTTCATCCTTGTGGTCTGTAACTTAGAGCTCTTCTCGAGTATCTCTCGCTTGACAATTTGATGAACGTGTTCTGGACTTTTATTTTTAAAGTTGATTGACTATTATTTTATTTATTTTTATAATTCCATTTGTTGTCTTATTGTTTTATTTCTTATTCTATCTCGTCTTGTCATCCTCATAGTTGACTTTAAAAATCTGATTCCATTTGCTTGTATAGGTATAAGTTACACAACGAGGGGGACACCTCACGCACTGCGACCTACATGGATCTATTGTGGCTAACAGGAGGAAGGGATGAAATTAAGGAACCACAGGAGATTATAAGCAGAAGGGCCATAGAGTCGCGCTAAGTCTCTGTGTTATAGGCTTGAAGACCCATCCCACTGCTGGAGCTGACTAGGGAGGGCAATGAAAGGCTCGTCGATTAAACAGTATTGTAGTGACCACGGATAGTACTCTTCCTTTGAGCAAGTCGTGTCGTTTGTCCGACACCGCCATGCGCCACGAAACCTGTAAGTACACCAGAAAGATGAGAAGGAAACGGAATGAAAGGAAAATAATGACGTGGTAGATAAGAAACCACCCCAGAATTTGCCTACCGACCAGGGAAATGAATGCAAAACCCAAGGCCAGAGTGGACGTTCGACGAGAATGGAACCCGGAACCTCCCGTCATTTACTTGTACTCGAATTATATCTCTTTTTTGGAGTGTGCAATCATCACCGCCATACATACATATAGGTTTAGGCATGGTTTTGTAGAATTTTGTTATTGTAGCTTTCTTTGTGTTACTTTTAAGTGTTCTTCTGATTGTGTCATATACCTCCGTAAGGGGTTCCAACCCCTTCAGCTGTCGTGGTGGGGGCGCTGAGGACCCTGAGCACTCGTAGTACTTCTGACTTTACTAGAAGTATGCTGGGACAAACGTCCGAGCCCCACCCGTAAGGGTGCCGTTTGGATTGGGTTAGACTCGGTGAGGCAGTGATTCCCGATACCCATGGGAGATTCGGTACGTCTGGACGGTTTCCCGTCCAGGCGAGGTTGTGAGACGCCTTAAGGTCCTCAGATACCGTCCTAGATAGCCGGTAGACAGGTGCTAGTTCATGTCGGCCCTAACGAGGTTATTCAGTAGTCTTCTTTTGGGGGGTTGATGCGCGTAAGTGGTGCATCGACCCCCACCCTATAATGGGGGGGCCGGATTAGGCAACCAGGTGCCGGCCCATGGAAAAGCTCTCGGGAATGGCAGTGTCACTCGGCTGACGCCCGCTCCCCTGGGCCACGTGGGGGCGTAGTCCCCTTTTTCTTTATGTACCTACTTCTCCTTGATGTGATACGGTACATTCAAGATGGTTAAAATAATTTACCTGTTCCATTGCTCTTCGATGAATATATTTTAATACAGTTGGGTATTGCCATTAAATCCAATGCTTTTATTTTGTTTACAGCCATTGACATAATACATTCTTCTCCTACTTAATTTAATTATAGATACCTCTGCAATATATCTTCATTATTATAATGATCACGTCATAGGCATATAGGAGCGACGTAATGTGTTTCCTTTTATTTTAATTTGAAGTTTTCGGTTACTGTTTCTTCTCCCACGTCTTCACTTATAAACTCTGACAAAGTAAGGCACGACAGGTGGCTTAGCGAAAGTTTGCGTCTTTAGCCTCTTACAAGGAAGTGGCATATCGTTTGTACCTTTTCTAAAGTTTGAGAGTAGTGTAACTTGCTGTGTTAAAAATTGATGGTTAGCCCGCTTTTGCTAGCACCCATTCAATTGCGTTCCACAAGAGATGTTACAAGGTGCATTTTTTCTTTGTTTTTCTTTCAGACATTAAGTGAATTCACCTGCGTGTTCTGCTTCCAATTGGCTTATAGATCAATATATTTTTGGATAACCCATTATCTAACATTTATCACTGTTTTTAACAAGCTTAAAATATAAACACACCCTTCATACACAGTTGTATTGTTTACCAGTTCTGTAGTTTCTTTCAGTTTCCTGTCAAAACACTTCTCTCTCCTGTCGTATGCTTTAGTAACCTGAATAATAATTATTATAAAGCCGAAACTGCGAGCAGGGCTAATGTGTGGTAATGTGGTGTATTATTATGGTGGATACTTTGTGCCCGACAGCAGTGTATTCATCTGTTTTCCAGAGCATGATTAATTATTAATTTTCAGTGTGTTTAGCTAGGATAGTAGTACATGTTAGTTGGCTTTTGCTCTCGCACTGTATTTCAGAATTTCCTACCGCATATTTGTCAACAAATTACAGTGTTACCCTCATAACACTAATTCTTATAATACCCTCACTACGCACATCTATACATTTTACTTGCTGTGTCGTACTGCGGTTCCAATTTCTAGGACTAGTTCAGTGCTGCACTTTCTTTTTTGTTTCTTTCTTCCTTTTCGCACAAAAATTCAAACTTGTTTAATTTTAGTGCAATAATGTAACAAGTGAGAACAAAAGAAATACAAAACACACTTTATTTATCACTTAGGCACTCGACGTAGCAAAAACGTTACACTTGAGTTACTTTTGCACACAGTCGGAACACAACACAACAGATCCGTCAAATCACAACTAACAACTGAACTGCCGATCACTACTCACAACTGTACTGACACTGTCCATTTTTCACCTCGTAACCTCTTAACTAACTGAATTGAAGTTCTGTGCAAGAGCAGCCCCTTATATAAGCCCGCATACAAAGCGGAATGTTCTAGAAGCGGAACCTACTCGAAACGGTCCAAAGGAATTCTCTGGAGCGGGGAATCAGCACACAATGGCTATTGCTCTGCACGCCTATTGTTCCGGAAGCAACCGGCCATTAACCATACCCAGGTGGCGTGATTACGCGACTCGAGTTGCTCTAGAACCGCCAGCCCGGAAACACGTGTGTTTAGCCCCTGAATAAGAACATATCAACATATTTAGAAAAAAAAACTGTGTTTACAGCACGACCCTAAAACAAAATATTCGATAAATGCCAAACTCGGTGTTTAAATGCATTAGTTTCCAAAACTGCGGCAGAAGTATCCTTTACAGGGATCCTTTTCAAAACACTTCATTGGCTCCAAATTGCTAATTTTCTTTATTACAATATCCTGTGTTTAAAATATTTAAATGACGAAATCTATATCTTGAAATTTTCTGGGAATAGCCTGGGAAGTGCTTTTAATCCAGAAAGAAGTTTGTAACATTTGGTATAATGGGCAAACCACAAGATGTAGATTTAAGTTCAATATCTTCCAAGAAATCCCCCAATCACTGTTTACACATTTTTCGAAAACTTTGTTTTTATAAAAATGGTTAATAATTTTGATTACAATACCACACATTAAATATCTTTACACAACAAATAAAATATGTATTTTTAAGTTTTGGGAGTAGCCTATGAACTCCATTCATTTGGAAAGAGTTTTGTATAATCTTGTATAACTGCTAAACGTTAAGCGATAGACCTAAAATTACTACACAAAAAATGTAGATCTGTTTAAAACACACAATTTATTATAAATAAGTTATTTGAGTAACAAGCAATTTCTGAGATATCCGTTATTAATAGTTCGAATATTGATTTGTTGGTCATTCTTTAAAGTCCTTTCAACATTCAGTTATTTCTCAAGATTGCATGAAAACAGTATGGAATTTTAAGACCGGCACATAGCGTCCAGTTCTTAAACACTGACTATCATGTTCTCTTTGTATTTATAACGAAATATGTAATGTAGCTTTTTGTGCAATGGTTTATTTGGATTAAAATGTAGTAGATATAAAAATAAGCTTTAGTAAGAATAATTTGCATAATCACTAATATAAGACAGAGGGCAGAGAAAGTCATGTGAATGTATCACATCGGATTTTTAACTCTTGTCGATATTCAGTTGTTTCTCGCGATGTTATGGAAACAGTATGTAATTTCTAGACCAGCATATAGCAACTAGCTTTTAACATTTGACTATCGATTCGGTTTCCTCTATCGCAGCTGTATCTTGAGGAAGGAGCTGTATTGTATTTCGACTGTTGGGGAGCCGAACTTGAAGTAGTTGCAACCGCACGTATGGCAAAAAGTTTCCGGTAGCCTTTGCCCCAAGTTTAAAAATATTAACTTTGTAATTTGACTGTTTCTTTAAATATTATATATTGATGTTTATCTCGGCTGCGCTAGTATTAATGTTAGAGACATGAATTTCTTTGCAGAGAGTGGCGCGGCTAAGAATGTTAACTTACACAGATTATAATTTTTACTTCACTCCTTTTATTAATTCTTGACACGATTTAAATAGCACTTCACTGATATGGAGAGCTGTGCGATTATTTATTAATTAGTTGCACTTTTTAACACCTAAACTATTATTGTCTCGCACTGAATACGTATTAAACTTCTCGAGGACGCGTCTCGCGTCCGGTTAGGAACGCTGTCTACTAGCAACTGACTTCTGAATTTGTACAATTTGCTCTATTTCCGATTGGTAAATACTACTCCAATAGAATGCTTTTATTTAACTTAAGCGTTTTTCTGGTTGTTGATTGGCTATTTTATAAACTGTTTTAAAAATATTACATTATTGTTGCTCCAAGAATTACAGTAGCATTCTTAAACTTTCTAATTCATTATTTCCTCAAGGTTACCTCATTGTTACCTCATTGTTAGCAACTTTTAACCTATTATTCTCACACCTCCTACATGCTTAAATTACGTAATACATTCACATAACATTATTACACATGTATGCAATAATATAAACATTAATACCATTTTATATATTATATTTATACACATATTGCTTTAAAGCGGGCTGTTATTATATTTTATATTATATAATTTGACTGATATCATTTAAGTGTTAAAAATACTGCCTCAATCTTCAACGAAATCTGAAATGAAGCTATTTATGCAAAGGTTTATCTTGAATAACGAAGTATAGAAGAATAAGATTTTGTAGGAATAGTTTGTATAGGGTGTCTACTGATTTAAAGGATTAAAATTCCAGTACTGCATCGCCATATTGAGTAAACACGCAGCAATATTTAAATGCGTGATGCAGCTAGCTTAACATGTTTACTGTTTTATTTGTTTCCAAAGCCACAATATGGAGGTGCGTTTATTACTAGCTGCCATATCCGGTGTTTAAAGGGGGAATTTTAAATCTCGAGTCACCATTTAATTAAATTTACTCATTATACTCTTCAGGAAATTATTCTACCATGATCTAGAGTATATTTTGTGCTGTAATCTTGCCATTACCTGTTAGAACTGTAATTTCATAAAACTCCCATGCTAGTCATAATAATGGACCAACAATTCACTGATATTCCTGAATTAAACATCAGGAGATATTGCTTATCTTAACCTTCCACACACACTCCCCCGCAACACTCTTCAAAATTCTGGAAATGTTGTAGCCTGTAAAAAATGTCAGGCATGAAAGATTATCCAAATATATGAGTCATTTTAGATAAGATGAAATAATGACACAATAGACAGCATGCTAAACAATAACATCAAAAACTACTTATTTGGTTAAAAAAGGTCTGAAAATTTAATCTGAAATAAATCAATGTTACATGGATATTTCATCCAGGTTTTGCTTTCCCTACAACGTACAGTCGGGTGCAAAAAGACGTACCAGTATGAGGTACCGCGGTTTAAGTTGGCAGTCAATAATTAACACGCCTCTGCCGCACCTTCCATCCGTCATTCGGTTACAGAGGTTAATGTGTGAATGCCGAACCAATAAGAGCCGAGCTCATTCATGGGCTATAGGGGATATGACAGCCTTTGTCAATCATTCAGTGATATATACCGTTTCTCCACGCCTTCATCGCCCGGCTAGGCCCGACCTTTCTTCATAGCGTAATGGTAGCGTATCGGACTTCAGCTAAACCAATTAGAGTAAAGCTCACCTAAGGCAGGCGCGGAACACAAATGACCATGAGGTTCTACCTATATTCAAGAATGGAAAACACTAAAAGTAACCGAAAGCATCGGCACGTTTCTTTGCACTCGATTGTAATAGCAAAAAGTATTGTATTCCACTCAAAAATCGATACCGAGATTTCACCGGAAATACATATTTTGAGACCCCCGGAATCAAAAAAAAAAAGCAGTTATAGAAAAAGTTCCCCCAGTGTGTGTGTGTGTGTGTGTGTGTGTGTGTGTGTGTGTGTGTGTGTATGAAAAGCATAACTCAAAAACAAAAAATCGGGTAAACACCAAACGCGATATTTAGGTTCAGTGGCTTCTAAAGATGCGACACGAAGATTTTCAAGAAAATCCCTCTACGCCAAACTACCGTTAATGGAACAATTTTCGAATGATTTTGATTGAAATACCATATATTAACGTATTTGCACGACAAATAAAACGTATATCTGGAAATTTCGAAAAATAACCTTTGAATTGATCTTCATTCAGAGGGAATTTTGTATAACCTTGTACAACTGGAAAATTAGAATCAGCCGACTGAAAAATTCAATGCCATTGCCGGGATTTTAACCACGGATCTCCCGGTTTCCGTCCAGTTGCTCTAACCAATGAGCTACCATGGCCAATGGCGGTACGACATTAAATTCCCCAACGGAATTCCCCATCACTAGATCTCAAATTGCATTGAGATTGCATACTATAATGGCGACTTACAATGCTATAAGTACTTATGTTTCGGACTTCACACTATTAGGTCAATTGTGAAATTTCTTGTATAACTTGTAAACGTTAAGCGATAGACGAAAGCGTACAATAAATGTGGATCTGTTCAATTTACACAATATATTTCAAATAACCATTTTGTGGCATCAGCTATTTCCGAGATATCCGTTATTAGCGGTAGGAATTTATAGCCCGCCTTTAACTATATTGGTCTTATCGACGGCCTTTCCTTTGGAACTTATTGCCTAAGGTATTCGCGTGTTGTTGGGTTTCTTGCACTTTGGGTTTTTATTCATTAGATCGGTATTGAGCTTATCGGAGATCGCATCTAATTCAAGTAGGTAACCATAAGATAAACTTTGTTTATGTGCTTTATAGTTTAATTTAGTTACATAATTAATACACTCGGATTGTGTGTTTCGCATCGCGTTAGACTGCTAATAGTGATAGGGCTACAAATTGTATCACATCCTGGTATAAATCGACACTTGTTAGCGGGAAGAATCGAACCCAATCTCTTCCCAATCTCATTATCATTCAAAGCCGCGATGATGCTATGTATCTCATTGCCTTCCTCTTTCATCCACGTGTCTGTCTGTCTCTTGTGTTAGAGCTAGTGCGTCTAGAAAAGGGAAGAATAACAGAAGGGGTTGCAATTAACTTAATTGAAAGGCATTGCTCTTTCCCTTGGGAACAGGACGGCCACATTCTAGCTTTTTATCTCACTACCTTCTTTTTTTCTCACACGACGACATAGTCGGCCAGCTCTTTGCTAGCGAGTGTAAACTGCGGAGTATATTGACTGTTGCAAGCCAAAGAAGCCGCAGAGGAATTTTAAATGTGAAATGTAACCAGCGTTCCTTGTCGCACGGTATTTTACAGTAAAGCTGCAGTGATTTTGGATATGTAATGAGCCGCGACACAGTAGCTGAATAAATTAAACAAACAGAAACATAGTAATAATAAAACATAGGGATAACAACCAAATTGAAGAAGATATTTTTTAGTTCTTTATTTATTTAGCTCCACGTATGGACGTCAATTTGAAGTAGAATTGTTCTTTACGTTGTCTGCTGCTACGTATGAAAAGCCGATTTGAAGTAGAAGTTGTATTATATTTCAACTGTTGGGGAGCCGAACTTGTAGTTGCAACCGCACGTATGGTACCCGGTTTCCGTAGCCTTCGCCCCAAATGTACTTTCAAGTGGCCTTTGCGCCAAGTTAAAAATAATGTTAACTTTGTAATTATACTGTTTCTTTAAATATTCAATATTTATGTTTGCCTCTGCTGCGTCAGTATTATTGTTAGAGACATGGTAGGGCGTGATGCGACAAGAATGTAGGCTAACACAGATTTTAAGTTTTAATTCACTCCTTTTTATTAATCCCTGACACAAATTAAACAGCACTTCACTTACGAGAGCTGTGAGATCCTTTTATTTAATACTTGCACTTTTTAATACGTATACTATTTTCGTCTCACACGAATACGTAATTAATTTCTAGAGGACACATCTCGCGTCTGGTTAGTAACTGTCTGCAGGCAACTGAATAGATTTTAACCGTCTAAACTTGTAAATTTCTGTATTTCAAGTCGCTGATTGGCTAATCCTACTCCAGTAGAATACCTGCATTTAACTAAAGCTTTTTCCGGTTGTTGATTGGCTATTTTTTATAAACTGTCACTAAAATTACATTAATGCTTCCAAGAATCACAAATAACATTTAAACTCTCAAACTCATTATTGCCTCAAGGTGACTTCATTGTTAGCAACGTTTAACTTATTATTCTCACAGCTCCTACATTATTAAGTTACGTAATATATTCACATAACATTATTACGCATGGATACAATAATATAAGCATATGCAATGACTGTTACATATATTTTACAAATTATTACATACACACATTGCTTCAAGGGGGCCTGTTATTGATTTTACATATTATATAATTTGACTGAAAACATTTAAGTGTTAAAAATAATGCCTCAAAATGTAAAACGAAAATTAGGGCTAGTGCTAGACAAATAGCTTTATTTATTTAACAGTAGTAAATAAAAAGTGAACAAATGCTAACTTTTGAATACTTTATAAATATTTACTATAGAACGCGGAAAAATTATGAATGTCATCAACTTATGAGACTGAAGACATGTTTTCGATGATTTTTTTTATTCCACTTCCCATTCATACTATCATGCATGGTGATGCAGTATTTTTTATCCTTTAACTGCTATCAATTTTAGTTATATAGTATAAAAATAAGAGCCCACCTACAAGCCATCACTAATTGCTATAAAGTGTATCTCGTATTACAGCCATTGTATTATGTATAGTTATTGCATATTTGTGTAAAATATTATGTGAATGTGTTTATTAAGTTTAGATACGTAGGAGATGTGAGAGTAGACGTAAGCTGCTTTTTTGTAGCAAACAGTGTTATAAAGTGGAAAGCAGAGGCTGGCTAAAAATAAGTTGGCATAACAATAAGTTAAAAAGCTAGGAAGGCTACCAAAGTCGATGAAAAGTTTGTAAATACGTGGGTGCAAAAAGCCAATGAAAGTCAAACTAAAAGTGTTCTGCTAGAGTAGGCTTAGCCAATCAGAAAACAGAAACATTAAATTTAAAAATTTAAGCTGTGGACGCTATGAGTTAGCGTCAGTTCAGTAGATGAAGCTCAGTGTGTGCAGATGTGAAATATTAGTGCAGTGCGGAGAAGATAAATTTTGACCTTTAAAAAATGTAGTTAGGAACTGATAATTACTACAAGGGGTAAATACATTTCATTTAATATTCGCAGAGATATAAATTTGTGTGATTTATAATTCTTTTTACGTGAATAAAGAACTTGGGAAATTCTTTGTAAACTGCAGTTCGTTAGCCACCTCTAGAACTTAGTAACTTACAGTTCCATACGTAAATACTTCAGCAATTTGTTATTATTTGATATATTATTCAACTGCCTTCAAGCAGTAATAAAGAAGTGAGAATTTAAACTATAACTTGTGTAAAGTGTGTGAAAATGTTCTGCAACCGTACCACCCCCATTAAGAGATACTTGCTCTACCAGCTATAACTGACGCAGCCGAGGCATAATTTTAAATTAAATAATAATTAATTAAAACTGACAAATTACTACATATAAACTTTACGAACACACACACACACATATACGAGGGACTACCACAATGGGAAGTTTAAATTCCTGCACTCTGTGCGTTTTGCATCTGTATTGCAGAAGTTAATAAAATGTATTTAATCCTTCAATATATATATTTACAGACAATATGTATAACATTCGATAGTTTAATTTTAGAAATTAACCTTTACTCTTTGCCTTCTTCTATTTGTTAACATTTACTTACGATTTAATTCACGCAGCATTTAAGTGTAACTGTTTCAGCACAAGTAGCCATGTCATATTCAGTTGTTGACTTGGTCAACACTGCCGGGCGTGACTAATCAATCACTAGGAGTCGGTCTGGGTGGTTCAGTTGGTTAGGCGCTGTTCTTCTGATCCCAAGGTCGTGGGTGCAAACCCGACCCAGACCGATAGTGTTTAAGTGTGCTTAAAAGAGATAGTCCCATGTCAGTAGATTTACTAGCATGTAAAAGAACACCTGCGGGCGGAAATTTCGCCACTCCGGCGGCGCTGATATCATCCTGGCAATTAACAGCGTCGTTAACAAACAAAATGTTTTATTTTTATTTCGCAGAGCTCGCGGGGTTAACCATGATACTGCTTATGAGCAGCTGACAGTGATTAATTTTATTGTCGTTTGTGCATTTCTATTATTCAATAGTAGTTTGCAATACACATGAGCTATACATTACATATTTTATATCCTTCTCTAGATATAAGAAGTAGCCAGGTTTTTAAAAACGTGTGTCCTATATGATGGCTTTGAAATTCCATTCTCTTTGCATGAGCACGCAATAAAACGAATGGTAACTTACCACTTGAAAAAAGAAGTGTAAATGTTTAAATATTGAAATCAATAAAAAAGAATATCTCGGAAACGACTAACGTCACAAAAAATGTATTTGACATAAACTCTCGGCTTTCTCGAGATCCGCATTTTTATGTAGTAAGATTTTGTTTATCTCCTGAGGTTTACAGCCACACAAAAGCCATTTAGATTGTTCAGGACTTTACAGGCTATTCGCAGAGTATACATTATGTACATTTTGTTACGCAGTATCTCAAAGGTATGGTATTTTAATCAAAATTATTAAAAGCCATTTTTGAGAAAATCAAGAATAAATCTTATTCGCGCCGTACCCTTAGGACACCTGAATTTAAAATACCAAGTTTAGTATTGAACTAGATTTTTGCTTTTGAGGCAGGTTCCACAGACACAGACATTTTTAATGGATCCAGGGACCTCAATACGTTTATTTCTAGATAACTCTCCATGTCGAATTTTTGGATGGTATGCAATACTTCCTCTACTTACTATAGACATGCAGAAAAGAAAGTAAAAATAAAAAATCTGATGTGTTACACTCACATGACGTTCTCTACTCTTGTACAAACTATTTTTACAAACGTTTATTCTCCATATGCTTCATGTTAATGGAGATATCGAGATGTCAATCTTATTGATAATTTTCTTGTAGATGCAAGGGGAATATGGTAGGTTTTAAGCGATAGTCAAATATTTTAGCGCTGGTTGCTATGTGGCGCATTCCATTCTCTTTGCATGTCCAGGACATAAAAAGCATGAATAACGAATTTGAGAAAAAGTATAAGTATTGGAAAATTTAAGGGAATAACAAGCAATATCTCGCTAAAGGTTCACTCAACAAAAGAAATGTATATGACATAAACTGTGTATTTTAACGCGATCTACATTTTTCGAGTAGTAAAATTTTGTCTATCTCTTATGGTTTACCAGTTTTGAAAAAGTCGTTCATAATGAAGAATACTTTTGGAGACATTCCCAGAAAATTCGAGATATACATTTTATTTGTCATGACAATATCTTAAACATATGGTATTTTAATCAAAATCGTTAGAGCCGTTTTTGAGAAAATTAAAATTTTCGAAAAATGTTCCATGTAAAGGGTAGTCTGGGGTGGGGGGATTTTTTTGAAAACCTTCATGTCGCATCTCTGAAAGATACTGAAACTAAATACCAAGTTTGGTGTTTATCCGACTCTTCGTTTTTGAATTATGCTGTTCACAGACACACAGACACACAGACAGACACACACACGGACATGTTTCCAAAAATGCTTTTTTTGGATTCAGTGAGTCTCAAAACATGTATTTCCGGTGAAATCTCGGTATCGAAATTTTGGGTGGAATACAATACTTCCCCTACTTACTATACGTAGTAGAGAAAGTAAAAATGAACAACGAATTTGAGAATAAGTATTGGAAAATTTAAGGGAATAACAAGCAATATCTCGCAAACGGTTCACTCAACAAAAGAAATGTATATGACATAAATTGTGTACTTTAACGCGATCTACACTTTTGTATAGTAAAATTTTGTCTATCTCTTATGGTTTACTAGTTATGAAAAAGTCGTTCATAATGAAGAATACTTTTGGAGACATTCCCAGAAAATTTGAGATATACATTTTATTTGTAATGACAATATCTTAAACATATGATATTTTAATCAAAATCGTTAGAGCCAGTTTTGAGAAAATTAAAATTTTCGTAAAATGTTCCATGTAAAGGGTAGTCTGGGGTGGGGGGAGTTTCTTGAAAACCTTCGTGTCGCATCTCTGAAAGATACTGAACCTAAATACCAAGTTTGGTGTTTATCCGACTCTTCGTTTTTGAGTTATGCTGTTCACAGACACACAGACAGACACACAGACTCACACACGGACATGTTTCCAAAAATGCTTTTTTTGGATTCAGAGAGTCTCAAAACATGTATTTCCGGTGAAATCTCGGTATCGAAATTTTGGGTGGAATACAATACTTCCCCTACTTACTATACGTAGTAGAGAAAGTAAAAACACACATACAAACACCCATACACATTCCGCACATTTTTCTTAACACAATTACCCAAATAATCTATGATTTATTAATCATATCATATAACACAAGCTAATTTCCATTAAATTTCTTCTTTCCACTTGCTTCCTCAGGTACTTCATTTCATCACAATTTAGCATATTTTTTTGTATAAATCGTAATCTTCATTGTAAATGATTTCTTTGCAACAAAGTAAAATCTTACATTGCGCATGTTCGATAGAGCTACCACGCGTTGCGTGGTACGTGGTGTTCTTTTATTATTCATTTACTTTGAAATGTAGTTGGATTTGTCTCCTAGTTAAATGTTTACAATAAAGTAATCTATCTTGCTTACTGCATTTCTCCAATTTGTTCAATAAATATACTTTGCTTTTAAAGTGTGAATTGTTTATTTTCTGTGTCAAGTGGTTTAAATATAATTTTATTTTGGTAGTTAGTTTTATTCTGTTTTGTACATTCATTCGAGTAAAAACAATGTTCTTCGCGTTTAATGGCTTTCGCTGAACAACATTTTCATTGAAAATGCATGATGAAGCTGTGTTGGAAATTAAATACCCAAAGTAAAAGCTAATGGTTTTTGTAACCGAGCAGGATATCTCAGGCAGTAATTAGGAAGGTTCTTATTCGGGACATCCCTGGTTCAAATCCAGAGGGACTCACCATCCTGGTTTTCCTTGGTAGCTAGGAGAACGCCAAGATAATTTATAAGGAACCACAAATTCTGCTACTCTCATTCTCTCTTTGTTTCATTTGCCTCTACCTTTCAGGGTTGAAGAGGTAAATAGTGGTGTGTGGTGCATGCCGCAGCTAGGACTGTTTCCACTCTGGTATTGGAGCACTTCAACCTACGAGAGGATTTAAGGAGCAATCTACCCGGATACACAATGAAAACATTGGGAATCCAAGTTATTTGCCTGCCGTCACGTACTCCTCATTTCAACCCTTCCTCTCGGAAGTTAAGTAGGCACAATAGGCCTAGAATCGACTGCAGTGGTGAAATCCTCCGCCGTTAATACCCTATTCCCTGTAATCATCCCCATAATGCATCACGGCTGCTTTCAGTAACTATCCAAGTATTCTACCACGAGGCATCATTCTCTTATTCCTGCTGACATGGTTTAGCTCGCTCATCTGTTTGTGAAACGCACGGTTGTCCAACTGTTTTTCCAAAGAGTTTTTCGACCAAGAGTTAAGTGAGCGAGTAACTTTGTGGAGATCTCTCTCTGGTTTACATGATGACAAACGGGTTTTCATATCGATATTATAAAATACCACACTAACTATGGAAAACAGAATGAATGGAAAACGTTGATAGATACTATAAGAATTGAAGAAAATAATATAATGTGCATCATCTTCTTTAACCAATTATCCTTCTCTTTGCACTCCAAGGACTTACAAGCCAATGCCTTGGTTCAGTAGTCTGACGAGGAGAAAGAAAACTCTGGATCATAGCATATCCAGGATTGGGTGATGAGCCCAATAGCTGGTATAGCGCTAAAGAAGAAGGAAATGAAATGTAGTGAAGATAGGAAAATTCGTGGATCAAATTATCCACCCAGAATTTGCTATCAACCAAGAAAGAACCTTTGGTAAGATGGGTTGACTCGGTGGTTTGAACCTGGGAGCTCCCAAATCGGGCCACAGACGTTAACGCCTGAAGATTACACTCAATCACTTATACTTTAATTGTTAAAATTTGTAGTATAATAAAACTATCATCTTAAATTAAATCTTATATTTAATTAAAATAACACTGGACGTGTTGGTTGATATTTTATGAAACTGGTAGCTTTATTACTTTCTCTACTACGTATAGTAAGTAGGGGAAGTGTTGCATTCCACCTAAAAATTCGATACCAAGATTTCACCGGAAATATATGTTTTGAGACCCCCTGAATCCAAAAAAAAAACGTTTTTGGAAACATGTCCGTGTGTGTGTCTGTGTGTGTGTCTGTCTGTGTGTCTGTTTCTGAACAGCATAACTCAGAAACGAATAGTTGGATAAACACCAAACTTGGTATTTAGGTTCAGTATCTTCCAGAGTTGCTACACGAAGGTTTACAAGACAATCCCTCCACCCCAGATTACCCTTTACTTGGAACATTTTTCGAAAATTTTAATTTTCTCAAAAATGGTTCTAAGGATTTTGATTAAAATATCATATGTTTAAGATATTTTCATGACAAATGAAACGTATATCTTGAATTTTCTGGGAATGTCTCCAAAAGTATTCTTCATTTTGAACGACTTTTGCATAACTGGTAAACCATAAGAGATAGACAAAATTTTACTACACAAAAAATGTATATCGGATTAAAATACACAATTTACGTCATATACATTTTTTTTGCTCAGTGAACCATTTTCAAGATATTGCTTGTTATTTCCTTAAATTTTTCAATACTTATACTTCTTCTCAAATTCATTATTCATTGTTTTATGTCCTGGACATGCTAAGAGAATGGAATGCGCCACATAGTAACCAGCTCTTAAAAGATTTGAATATCTCTTAAAGCCTACCATATTCCCCTTGCATCTACAAGAAAATTAGCAATAAGATTAACATCTCGATTAACATGAAGCATATGAAGAATAAGCGTTTGAAAAAATAGTTTATACAAGAGTAGAGAAAGTCATGTGAGTGTAACACATCAGAATTTTTTAAACATTATATGATGAATGAAACTATATCCATATTTAACAAAAATTATATTCTTCCGAATTGAAATAATTGTACAGTGGCTTGAGCGATTAAATGCCTGCCTGGAAAATCAGCATCAGAATTTAAGCATTGTTTAAGCATATGAACGTCAATATTGAAACTGAAAATTTGGCATCATGAGAATTATAAACCTGAGAGTAGCCTTGAGAAATTTAATATTTATATAGGCAGAGAACACACTGTTCAGAGTTAAAAGCATGTTTCATCTGCTTTCCAGCAACAGTACGCCGGAACTTAATTAAGAATACCTTCATCCTTCCTATTCCCCAACTGCGCTTAGGCCCATATTAGGCCCTCATCTAGAAACGTTTGCCAAGGGATCTAGTGCGGTTCGTGGGAGTGAAGTAGGCGGCGACAAACTTCTGCTGCAGTCTCAATACTTTGCTAAGAAAGTTTTAGATGGAAAATTGAATGCCTCAGGCCGAGGAAGATTAATGCACCTCTTATGAAAATTTCAATGTCTTAAGGAAACTAATAACCATTTGCGGGATAAAAAAAGTTATATATCGTTGAAAGAACCACTGCAACGGACCTATCCTTAGGCAAGCAACTGAATTCCACGCAGTATTTTGGAATTTTGATCGTTTCATCATGGATGTCCCTTCCTTGCTCCCTGTCATGTTAGCTTATTTAAGTGGAAAAAGTACCAGTAGCTATATGAGACTATTCTGTTGTAACGGAATATTTGAATGTCTAGTTTTAAATAAGTAATATTTAACTATGAATGTTAATGATTTTATATTGATTAATATTGACATTTTATCAATTCATGTAATTGCTACTAATTGTGTTATTGTTATTAACAATAACACAATTGTGTTGGCACAATTAGGAGGGCTACATTGTGTTTAAATTATGCTTTATGGCCATCATTAATATACGAGGGCTGATCAAAAAGACAGACTGATTTCTTTCACTCATGTTCATTACTCCTTTTAATGTTTACATTATTTTTCAAAGTAATCTTCTCCTACTTCAATTCACTCCTTACTGTGTTTATGTCAGACCTCGAACACATGATGCAGGCCCTTCTTTCTGTGAGGTCCTTGAGAATCGCTTCACTTTTTTTAAGAACTGCTTCAGAGTTCCCAAATCGAATGCCCCGGAGGGTGTAAGATCGGGACTATAAGGCGGATGCGGTACACAGGTATTGTTCAATGTAACCAAAAACTGCATGACTTGAGTTGTAACGTGAGGCCGCGTGTTGTCATGGTGAAGTTGCCAACCAGTCCGATGCAGTTCTGGTCGTTTCCTTGTAATGTGCTTCCTCAGTTTAGCCAATACTGACGTATAGTATGCTAATGTAACAGTAGTGAGGGGGAACTACATGCTGGTAAAGTATTCTATTAGAGTCAGTGTGGTATACGAAATGCATATATAAATTCCCGCTCTTTTGAAATATTCATACTACAGACAGTAACTATCAAGAAAGCCACAGAAAAAAATCAGTGTGTGTCTTTGTTGACCAGCCCACGTACAAGCTGTATGCTATGGAATTCACGTATATTTTCTCTCTTCTCCTTGGAAAATAAACATATAACAAATCGATTACTGTGCGTTATGACGCAGTACGGAAAACGGTCATCGCTTCTCTTGAGAATTTCATCGGAAGCAGATATGCTGATGCAGTACAGTTAAAAATTACGTCGGAGAGACGTAAATCGTATCGAGTGAAAATCCAGCGCAACAGCAAATATACCACGATTAGCTCATTGCATGTCGTTGAAGTCAATATATTAACTTATTTAACTGTAATCTACAAATAAAATAATAGAACCTCTTCTTCGACTAAATTATTACGAGCGATTGTAGGTTGCACTGGAAGTTTTGAATCCACTATGTAAACTGTAATTAATCCTTAAAGTATGCATGTAAATAGCAGGTTGGTTTTGTACTTGCTGTGTAAGCTGCATTGGAACATGAATAGTTCGAGATGTAGATTGCACTGAGGAAGCGTGCTGAATGTTTTGGACTGACTGTACGAACTACACTGCATCTTAAATTATATTTCATTCCACTACAGTTCCATAAATATGCAACAAATGTCGTAGAAACGTCCATAAATTTCATGCTGATTATCTTTTAACTTCACTAAGAAAAATCACATCAGGTGCTCTTTGACGAGAAAATGTCCATAAAATTCATGTTGTGTACATTTCTACTTCAGTTTAAAAAATAACAACAAGTCCTCTTGACGAATTCAAAGCGATCAATTTGACCTTCTTCATATTTCATATTTGCTTCTGAATGTATTGTTTATTTATGTGAAAGTATTTTCCTTGTGTGTGAATTTTCGACGCTGTTTATTCTGACGAAGATATCGGTCTGATAAGTTGTAAGCTCTCCCACCACTAAAACATATAAATATGGATGACAGGAATTAAAGCTTGTATTGAAATGCGAATGAAAAGATTCACACGCATTCGTAGTTCGCCCAGTGTCTCCCGATTTGACTGCTCACATACGGGGAGAAAAATTGATTTTCACAGCATAATCTTCAACCAAGTAAAAAGAAAATTTTACATTGTTGTCACTTTCGGATTGCAATGGCATCAAATTGTGGACAAATGAATAATCTACTTCATATGTCTCAAAGTAAACTAACCCAAGTGAAACCAGTGTCCAAAGAATGAGTGTTTATCCTTGTACTCGCCTGCCAGCTCTAAAGCATGCAATGCATTAGTTAAATGAAATCTGTACAGGATGACTTCAATATTCGGCCACAAGTTTACACGGCATTACGAATAGTGTGGCTTATTAATAATTTATGAATTTCATTGTCATTACCAGACATAGTTATTTTTGTTGACTGGGATGATGTCACTCCTGGCTGGGAGGTTTTGCTAGCTACGAGTGGTGGGGATGTAGCGCCTGTCTTGCTGAGTATTCTGAAAGAAACGGTTTGCGCGTGCAAGCCGGCCTTTGGATCGGTGAAAATCTCCCCTCACCTTTCATATTTAATAATGTAGGAACCCCAAACCGTTGGAAAATAAACCTAGCAATGTGTAAGTAGATTTGTGTTACGGATTTTGTACAGTAAGAAGCCACGCTTTCCTCCTAACCTCCACACCACGTTTCGGTCCTACACAGCCAATTGAGTATACATCCCCTCAATGTACGTGTTGGGTACTAAAATTAATTTAAATTTCATGTGAACTTTTAGGGCTCCGCCTAGTATGTAACAATAGTATTTATAGATTGACATTATAGCTTTGTGCTCAAATGCCTTAAACAACTGTTCATCACATTCGTGACAGACAAAGCCAAATGCTGTTTCATATAACTTTGTGTCTTTATTTGGAAGCAAACAGAATACCAAAGGCACATACAGACCATTCTTAAAGCCGTGGGATGTAAACAATTGAGAAAAGAAGTTTTCGCAATAATCAAATGTTCCGGGCACGTTACTAAAGTGCGATAGCTGAAAATTGCAATTGTGTCACGAGTTTTATTTCGATCAACGGAACTTGAGGATATTTCTTTCTGCTCAATTTAAGTACATTTCACTTTATTCCCGTTAAGTCATTAATGTCTATACAATTATAGGCAGACAATTCTTTCAGTGCGTATCGAACCACTTTGCTTGGGCGTGCAAATATATCTTCTGTAGCCTTTTGTTTTACAATAGTATTGATTACTTGGCTCTGCAACTTATGTACATCTTTATTATACTAATGGACCAATAGTATTATTTTCTACAGTACAAATTTGAGTGTTTCATTTTCGAAAAGTACACCTCCATTTCACTTCAACACTTTTCAGTTCACTGTCGCAATAAAATTAAAATAATTTATAATGATTAAACCTTTGCCTCGCTCACTTACACAACGTACACCGATGACATTACTGATCACTGACATAGATACAGTTCACTCCCAAACACTGACCAATGACAACTGGTGACATTACTGATACTGTTCAGTTGTAGAAGTAGCGGTGGAACCCAGCGAGATATGTAGCTCCGCCTTAAATTGCGAGCCTCGCATCCGGGAGGCTCCGGGATTACCGGATTGCCTCTCTCCCCCATTTCCACTCGTTTCATTTCCCTTTTAAGTTTTCGGTTGACTGTAGTTCGGTCGGTGTCGGGCAGATGGCGCAGAGGAAGTTCTTCACTGCTGGCTCGTGTTATCCCGGTCTCACTAGAGGAACGTCTCCGAGCGACCCTCTCGTGGCAAGGTGGTCAATCCTGGAGCTATTAGGAAACTCTCGTGTCTCTGTGGACATGCGCCGGCCTTGCCTTTCAACCCACACGTCTCCTGCGGTTCCTCACCTCATCCGTTTCTCCCGTAGGTACAAGCACAACAGATCCATTGGCGGTCGAGCTGTTAGTTGTCCGTCTGTTGATTAGTCCTATCCTTTCCTAACTTGTGGTAGAAATAAGAACTTACCTGTGCGGTGGCACTGCTTGATTATACTTCTTACTCAGTGACCACTGCAGACATTAGGGTCTACTATACGTTGAGCAACGCACAGTCATGACATTACTTTTCACAAAATGGAAGAGAATAGTAAATAGTGCTATTTACCAGTTCACCATCGCCCATTATTATTGCTTTCTTGATATCATAACCTGGGGATAAAAAGAAATTCTCTTGCTACCACCACTACAAATATTACCTGGGACAGATAGCTTTGCGTTTGTTTATCGGCGGCCAAAGGAGGAACTACGCGTGTTGTGAGTGATGTCTAACCAGCCTCTACACGTAAACATGATAACCGAGACACCAAACCCAGCGCAAATTCGTGTATCCCGAGTAGTAACAACGTTACTACATATTATAATCCTTTTCAGACAATGTATTTAAAACTCACTACACTGACCTTCATCGGATATGCTGATAAAGTGTAAAGAAAAGGGGAAGAATAGTTTGCCAACCATAAAAAGATTGCATACAAGAATTTTTACATCTACCGCTTACTTAAGGTTCAGCATTCGAACTAGGAATTCGTGATCGAAATCTAACTGGAAATTTAAGTTTTGAGATTTCCTGAACAAAAACACTATTTTAATACAATGTCTGTATGTACGCTCAAACGCGCTTGTATAAACAGCATAACTCAAAATCGAAAGTCTAACAAATAATATCAGGCTTCTTATTTCTTTAATATTTCTTGTTTTATTATTGTAATTTACTATCCCATCTATGGCTGATTTTGAGTCTGATAAGATGACTATTTTTTGTTTTATATGTGGTTTATATAAAATGTTGCGTAATGCTACTTTTATAACTGTTAATTCTCCATCATAGCGGTTTGACGTTTCATCTAATGTTAGATACTGTGCAAAATTTTTACACTATATACTCTTGCACCAGCATTTTCTTTTATTGATGAGGGATCCATCTGTATATATTCAGAGCCATTCTTTTTCTGGGTATCTTTCATTTTTCGTAGCTATTGCTATGGCTTTCATTTCATGTGGTATATTGTTTTGTGTGTGTATTGTATATATCAGGTCATTCTGATATCGTATATCAATATGTTCTATTCGACTCGTTACCTCTGTTGCTATTATACTTGTAATTATATTCTTGTATTTTAAGTTACTAATATATGTTCTGAAGCTTATTTGGGTTTTTAAAATACTTATAGTATCTGCTGTGCCACTTGTATCTGTTTCCATTGATTCGCAGTATTTGTGCTAGAGTAATTGCTTTCAACTTATGTTCCAATTCGAGAGCCATTTTTGTGAAGCTTTGTAGTACTGTAATTGGTGCTGTTTTTACAGCTCCTGTTATTATTCTTAGTCAATTATTTTGTGAAATTTCTAGTTTACTTTTAAGTCTCTTGTTTACTGCTGCTATTGGCTCTCCTCCATACAATAGGTTAGCTTTTATGTATGTTTTATATGTATTATTAAGGAGGTCCAAGCTTCCACCCCATTTTATTCCTGCTAAACGTTTTAAAATGTTATTCTTTTTGTTGCTTTTATTCGTTACACTGTTTACATGTTCTTTCATTGATAGTTTTTTATCTAACTCTATCCATAGATACGTTGCTGTGTTGCTTCTTGTAGTTTTTTGTTTTGTATTTTATGCTGCATTGTGAATAATTGAAATTGTGCTTTTTCTGTATTTATTTCCATATTGTTATTAGCCCACTGTTCTAGCGTTATGATTATATTCTTTATTGTTGTTTGTAGTTTTTACTTTCTCTACTACATATAGTAAGTAGGGGAAGTATTGTATTCCACCCAAAAATTCGATACCGAGATTTCACAGGAAATACATACTTTGAGATGCACTGAATACATATAAAGCATTTTTGGAAACATGTTTGTGTGTGTATGTGTGTGTGAACAGCATAACTCAGAAACGAACAGACAGATAACACCAAACTTGGTATTTAGATTCAGTATCTTCCAGAGATGCGACACGAAGGTTTTCAAGAAAATCCCCCACCCCAGATTACTCTTTATGGGGGAACATTTTTCGAAAATTTTAATTTTCTGAAAAATGACTAACGATTTTGAATAAAATACCATAAGTTTAAGACATTTTTATGGCAAATGAATTGTATATCTCGAATTTTCTGGAAATGTCTCCAAAAGTATTCTTCATTGTGAACGATTTTTGCATAACTGGTAAACCATAAGGGATAGACAAACTTTTACTACACAAAAAAATGTAGATTGCGTTAAAATACACAATTTATGTCATATATATATTTTTTCTTTCTTGAGTGAACCATTTTCGAGATATTGCTTGTTATTCCCTTAAATTTTCCAATACTTATATTTTTTCTCAAATCGGAATTCGTTATTCATTTTTTTGTCCTGGTAACACAAAGAGAATGGAATACTCCACATAGCAGCCAGCTCTTAAAGTATTTGACTATCGCTTAATGCCTAACAATTCCCCTAGCATCTACAAGAAAATTAGCAATAAGATTAACATCTCGATATCTTGATTAACATGAAGCATATGGAGAATAAGCGTTTGTAAAAATAGTTTGTACAAGAGTAGAGAAAGTCATGTGAGTGTAACACACCAGATTTGTTTGTAATATTTCCCAAATTTTATGTTATTTTCTAATGTCCATATTATCACGTCATCGGCAAACACACCTACTTGTATGTTACCTACTTTTTTTAGTACATCTACTAAAGAATTAGTGCAAAGAAAGGTGCAATACAACAAAAATCTGTAGGGCAAATAGAAATAAATAAACAATTAAACAACATTAAACAACATTTAAAAAGACAGCAGAGACTTGCTCAAAATAAATTAAAAGATTAAGATTATAAGAATATTAAAGATAGAGTTGACATACAAAAAATACCAAGGAAAACTGCAGTGGCCTTATTTGGGATAGCAATGGACACGATTGTCTACCTACACCCAAGTACCTCTCTGCGAAAAATATGTCATCCTGAACACACAGCATCACGCTAAATGCAAAGGCCTTAAAAGTGATAACTTAAAGGCTTTATATTGGGAAGCCGGAGGCAAAATGATGCAGATCAATTAATCCTCAGTGCCATTGGTGAACAACAACAAATAAAATACATACTTATACAATTATGAATACGACTCCAATTGTTGCAACAATGTTAAATAAAATAGCAGAAGTCCCGCACATTGGAGTAACAAAATAAGTATCTTGAATTCTATGCACCGAGCAAAGTAGTGTGTACGACTCCCATTCGGGAGGTCCCGGGTTCCAACCCGCGGTGTCGACCAACATAACCTAATTTTTTTTCACGGTTTTCCTCGGTCACTATGTGAATGCTGGGTTGGATAATTTGATTCGCGAATTCTCCTATGATCCCTTTTATCATTACATTCCATTTCCTTCTTCACCACCATACCAAGCATTGGGATGATCATCCATTCTGGATATACTATAATATAGAGTTTGCTTGCTCCTCCACAGGCTACTGACCTAAAGTATTGGCTTGCAATTTCTACAAGAAAGAGAGCAATCTGATAAAGAAGAATTTTATGTAAATAGTCTGTCTGGAATCTTCATTCTCCCAGAATGTTACAGAGGCAGTTTGGAAAATAAGTAAGATTTGGAGAGAAGGTTGTGTAGATTTAACAAGATAAAAATTAAAAGTATGCCTTACATATCTCTGAAATAAAATGTTTACCATCATCCTTACAGAATGTGTCTTCTAATTTGAGCTCTCAGACAGGAAAAGAAATGAGGAAATAATGCAGCCGTTTCTCGTTTCGTAATATTTTGCCATACGTTTGCCGAGTTTGAATCAAGATTACCTATATAATCTCATTATGCAGAATCACTGTACTAGTTAGATAAGTTATTTTCGTATCTATTGAATGGATGAACACTCGAAATTGATGATATGGCTTCTCTTGCGTGTAAGCAAATGGAAACTCGTAACATGAAATCATATCTGGCATTTCACATCGAAGCATTGAATTCCATTATTTGCTCATATGCTGTAATCCCAAAGAGGAGAGTTAGTCACTGCACATGGAGGGGGAAAGCGGTACAACAACGCATACCCCGATTCAACGGATACCAAAACAATTTATTCTATTATGCAGTAATTCTACCGACGGAGGTGGCACCGCGGTAACGCGACTCTTATTCGGGGCCGACCAACCTAATCGAAGTATTTTTTCGGTTTTTCTCCGTCGCTAGGTGAATGCTGGATTGATTAATTTAATTTATGAACTTTCTTATCATCCCATTCATCAGTACATACCATTTCCTTCTTCTTCCCCCCATACCAAGCATTTGGCTGATCACCCATCCTGGATATGCGTTGATCCAGAATTTGCTTGCTCCTCAACAGGCTACTAGCCCAAGACATTGGCTTGTAAGTCCTTGGGGATTTAAGTTCTACAAAGAGAGGGTAATTGTTGAAGAAGTGCAGTAATTCTGCAGTAAGAGTTTATATGTACCTATATTACCACTGAGCGTCACTCTGCGCTACGAGGGCGGATCGAAAAGTAACGCACAAATTTTTTTCTGCCTTGGGATTGCAGCTGGAATGTTGCAATTTCACACAGATATAGTTTGAAGTTTTCACTACACAGATTATTTTTTGTTTTATGTGAAGCTCTAGCGAGAGAAACGTGAACTACGCAACAAGGATGGCGCGCATGTTACTGTCGTCCATGTGTGAAGAGCAGAGAGGTGTAGTTCGATATTTGTGGGCCAAAGGGCGAGTGATATTCAGAGGGACATGCTTGGCGTATATGGGGATGATTGTATGGACCGTAGCAGATGTGTGCATTCCTCCTAGAGGACCGTGTGAACCTTAGTGATTCGCCACGCTCCGGGAGGCCGGTAACAGCTGCAACCCCGCAAAATGTCAGAGGCTTTGAGGAGGCAATTTTGAACGACCAGCGTGTGCAACTGCGAAACTTATCGCAACAGTTCAATATTTTCTATGGTGCAGTGTGGATATTGTTCATGACACGTTAAAATTTTGTAAAGTTAGGGGCTCGCTGGTACCTAAGAACCTGACAACCACAAGTGCCAGCGAATGATGACGAGCTTGGATCACGTAACGCGATTCACCGCAGAAGGGCATGACTATTAAACTTCTTTTTAAAAGAATTATTGTGCGTTACTTTTCGATGCGCCCTCGTAAATACCGCATATGAGAAACTACTGCATTGTTTCGCTTGTTTCCTGTAAGAGAGCTCACAGTGGAAGGTATGTGAACAGTGGAAATGTTTTCTCATAAGTCAAAAAATTTAAATATACAAGTAATCGCATTTCTATACAGGTGTAAGCTACGAGTAACACAAAGCGGAAGTAGTATTTGTTGTTAATTGGAAATGATACAGGTGAGAGGGGAATTGTTAAATTTGTTAGTCAAGCAAACATCTTATGGTATTTTATTTAAAATTATTAGAGCAGTTTTTGAGAAAAGGTGTTCATATAATGACTAGCTTTGGGTAGCGGAATTTTCTTGAAAGTGTAGTTGTCACATTCTTAGCTAATCATCATCAGCCTTACAGGAATTAGACCCTTGGCCTAATATAATAGTATACACGAATGTATAAAAATATATTTAGGAAAAGTATGAATAAATAAATCCAAATAATACTACATAACATCACATCAAAACCGTTCCTGTTGTCTGGAATCGAGACATGAGTGCTAAGAGAAACTGATAAAGAATGTATTGAAGCAGCCGAAATGAGATTTTTAAGATTTATATTAGCGGTGAGCCTTAGAGATCAAAGAATGAGACAAAATATTAGAGAATAATCGAAGATATAAGAGAGTATGGTGGAAGAAGTGACACAGTATGAGAAGAGATAACATCAACACGTGCAAATAATGTCCCCTGATCGTCTGCCGTTGCAAGCATATTCTTATAATATAATAGGAAGACGGGATATAGGACGACCCAGAAAGAGATGGAAACAGCAGTTTCTTCAGCCTACAGGCACTATTTTCTATACTATTTTCGGAATCTTTGCGCTATCCACCCTTTCGAAATGTTCTTCCCAATTACACCCTGAGGCATATGTGCTTAACTTAGAAAGAAAAGATCAGGAATGGCGTGGTTTAGACCGGAGGCTGGAGGGCACAAAGATGACTTGACAATTCTGGCATGAATGCTGGGTCGGAATGCTGGATAATAAACAAAGCTCTCAGAAGAAGAATAGACGCAGCTGAAACGGGATTTTTGAGATACATAACAGGATATACGATATTGGATAAAAAGAAAAATAAAGAAATTCCAAATAAATTAAACATGTTTAGCATAATGAGCAAGATTGAATAATATTGCAAAAATGGGTATGAATATGTATTAAGACTGGAAAATGACGAATACCTCTGAATATTTAAAAATATAAACCTAAAGTTAAAAGAATTCGTACCGACCTAATAAGAGATAGATTCTCTAGTTACTTTGCTTAAATCGAGCCAGAACAGACCAATAATAGTTTAATCCTCGGAGAATGCTGATGATTCAGGAGTATCTGTGGTTTGGACGAAAGCTGGATACACATTTTGGTGGAATGCTAACAGAGGGAAAACCAGCGAACAATTAAACCTTAGAAAAATTCTTAACCCTTGCTAGAAGGAGATTGGTATGTTGTTATCTACAGGCTGACGATAGAAACTCCCAAACATGAACAATTTCCTGGTTCAAGTGTGCGAAACCAGATCAGCTTTGTTCAGTTAGTCAGAGGCAATTTATCTCTATTTTTCCTTTTTTCTTGCTGTTTTGTTTGTTTTCTTATTCTTTTGTCACCTTACTTTGTATCTTATATAATTACGTACTGTCAATAACCCCTGCACTAAGTATTTGTGTAATACCCTATCTATCTATCATTCCTCCATTTTCCCCTTCTTGAAAATACTTGTACTTGATTCCATATCCTGATTTCTTATTCTATTCAGACAATGTCCCGGTAATGACCTAACGAATTTCATTTCTGTAGCTTGTATAGATCGTGATCCTTCTATTGCAATGTCCAGGATTTAATTCCATAAAGAAGCACGGCGCTGCCATCAACTTGTATAACTTCCGTGTTGTTTTGTATGTTCTTCAGAGAGTATCGCACATTATCTGTTATCTTTTCAATGTGTTATGCACATCTCTATCATATTTATATGAAATTTTACACCCTAAATACTAAAATGTTTAATTTGTGCTAAAATGTTACCTAAAACAATCCTTGGTCAAACTAACGTATTTTCCCAGGAACGCTATAATAACTGATTTTGAAGGATATTTGAAAATTATATTCTGTACAAGTCTATGCAGTAAGTAGGTAAACCGTTGAAAATTATCTTCTCATCTTGCATAGTCACTAAGTCATCGGCGTGAGCTAACATTTCAAAGTATTCCTTTCTAACTTAATTCCAGGGGTGCACATTCGTTCCAACTTTGCAAAGTATCGTGCATATAAATGTTAAAAAAAGTGTAGGTGATAATAGACACTGTATTTGAGGCAGTATTTTTAACACTTAAATGATTTCAGTCTAATTATATAATATATAAATTCAATAACAGCCCGCCTTAAAGTAATATGTGTATGTAACAATATATAAGGAGCGTATATTACAGTCATTGTATATGTTTATATTATTTTATTCATGTGTAATAATGTTATGCGAATATATTACGTAATTTAATAATGTAGGAGCTGTGAGAATAATAGGTTAAAAGTTGCTAACAATGAGGTAACCTTGAGGCAATAATGAGTTTGAGAGTTTAAATGTTACTTGTAATTCTTCGAATCAATAATGTAATTTTAATGACAGTTTATAAAATAGCCAATCAACAACCAGAAAAAGCTTTAGTTAAATGAAGGTATTCTATTGGATTAGAAATAGCCAATCAGAGACTTGAAATACAGAAATTTACAAGTTTAGGCGGTTGAAATCTATTCAGTTGGTTGCAGACAGCGTTACTAACGGACACGAGACACGTCCTCGAGAAGTATTATACGTATTCGTGTGAGACGAAAATAATTTAGTGTAAAAAGTGCAAGTAATTAATTAAAGAATCTCACAGCTCTCTATCAGAGAAATGTTATTAAAATCGTGTCAAGAATTAATAAAAAGGAGTGAATTAAAAATTATAATCTGTGCAAGCCTACATTCTTAAGTCGCACCACAACCCTGCCAAGACATCCATGTCTCTAAAAATAATACTGACGCAGCCGAGGCAAACATAAATATATAATATTTAAAGAAACAGTAAAAATACAGAGTTAATGTTTTTAAAAATTGGGGCAAAGGCTACCGGGTACTATACGTGCGGTTGCAACTACTTCAAGTGTTCGGCTCCCCAACAGTTGAACTATAATACAACTCCTTCAATACAAACTACTTTAAATTGGCGCCCAAAGCGTGGTGTAAACTGACCTTACAAACGTAAAGACAATAATTACTTCTTCATATTAACTCGGCGTTGGCCGACATGTGAGCTCAGTGCTTGTAGAAGTTAGTTATCTCGTCTACCCTTAAAACAAAACATTGGAGATTACGTATATCTTTCAAAGGACTGTAATTGAACAAATTGATGTACGCTACAGAGCCTTTTGGAATTTCAGAACCCTACAAATGAAAGAAGTAACACGAGTACCAAAGCGCAGCGCTCGCATATCGACCATTGGGACGGTATATCGTTTTCGGGTTATCATGTTATTCTTTCTGAGGTTCAGAGGTAAGAATTCGTATTACTAGCACGCTTTATATTGTCGGATCACATTGTGATATGTCAGTCTTCGCTATAATAGTAAGCATTCCAAGAGGAACGTCAAAAACAGCAAATGTTGAAATGACTTGTGGAGATTGAGTATGAATCTCTCTTATTTGAATTTTCGATAACGATAGCGAATCTGGTCAGGTGCAAAACACAGGTGCTAGTAAGGAAATATATACACACTTGTTAGAAGATGCAGCATACGTTTTCATTAGCAAACTCAGTATATTAGAGAGAGTGAAAAATCCAAAAGTATGAAAGTGGTGAATAAATGGTCTTATGAGTAAGGTTATACTATGAACGATCTAAGAGAGAAGAACTAATCTAATAGGACATTTAGTGCACCTATTTCAATTGTAAACCGACTAATTCGGATTTTGTCGTGTTTTATAGTCACTTTATGCACCTATATTATTATGGTTTTAGTAAGAAGCAAGAACTCCAGGGGCAACATCTTCCACTGAACCCAGGGAGGAGGGCGCCATCCAAGTGGCTCTCCCACCTCCGAAGGCTTTTCCAGTAGGCTGGCATCTGAAATATTTAAGCTGGCCCCACGTTTACAGGGTGGAAGGGATACGCCACTTAAGCGCGTCAACCCCCAAAGGGGAAGATAATGAACAACCTCTGTGGGGCGGACAGCCCACTGGCGCCCGCCTACTGGCTCTCCAGTACTGAGGACCTTGAGGTGTCTCACAACCCCGTCTGGACGGAAAACCTCCCAGATGTACACAATCTCGCATGGATATCGGAAACCACCCCGCCGAGTCCAACCCAATCCAAACAACACCCTCAGGGATGGGGCTCGGAGTTTCGCACAGCGTGCTTCTAGTACGTAGGAAGTACGAGTGCTCAGGTTCCGCAGCGCCCACAGGTTTTAGTACCGACAGACCAACGAGCACCAGATATACTTAATATAGCAATATTCAATGTAAAGTGCGTTACTAAAGGTGGTATAATTATGCATAGAAATGTAAAAGCCTGTCATAAAAATGTTATGTTATGTTGCCAAGAGCGTGTTACTATAAGTAATGAAAGTGACTTAAATGTTAATAAAATGGAAAGATAATTTAAGGTTATTTAAAGTAAACGTCATGTACTGGTTATAGCTGACACCTAAAGGAAATCCTGAAAAGGTGTTTAAAAAAAGAGGACGTTCAAATTTACTAATAGTTAAATTCGAATAGCATGCTAAAATCTTGATTCTGAAAGGCCACGCGCTCACATGTTAACCAACGTCGGGTTAATAACTATACTTTCCCCATTCGTAATAAGTTAGGTTGAGTATGAAGTAGGTGCCATTATATAACATTTTTATACACCTTATTATGTGTTGGATGTAGCCCAATATATTCCTCAATTTCTATCTAACTTATGAAACGCCTTTCTAGATCTACCGTACAAATGTCATGTAGATGGGAAAATCATATTCCCTTCTTTTGTCTATTAATTGTTTTACAGTAAATACATTGCCGATACAAGCTCACCCCCTTTCGAAATCCATCGGATCTTGCAACAGTCATGTTACTATTGGCTTTATGCTGTTATTTAAAATACCACTAACTTATATATTGAGTTTAATATACTTATACCTCTGTTGCTGCTGCGTTTTGTTTCTTTGTTCTTTATTACACCTAGACAGTACTAAACTTAAATTCCAAATTTGACATTTCACGCACACATACACAAACATTTTTGTAAAATATTTCTACTCAGAAATGTGCAATTTCAGTGAAATCTCAACATGAATTGTTGCGTGATATACAATAATTAAAAAATTCAAATGTAATACTTCACGCGTAGCCTGTGGTTGGGGAAATCTGCCTTCTCATTTTTTATTCCTTTCCTGTTTCTGCAGCCAGCACTGCTTTTTAATCGCAGCAATATTACTATGTTCAATTTATTCATCTACTATCATTTAGTTATGAAAGTATTGTATCCCATACAAAAATTCCATATTGAGATCTAATCGTCGAAATACGTGTACGGATAAATGGCAAACTTCAAAGTTTTAGGCAGTATTTTTATCACTTGAATGATATCAGTCTAATTATATAATATAAAATATAATAACAGCAATATGTGTATAATATAATATATAAAGTGTATGGATCAGTCATTGTATTATGTTTATATTATTACATACATTTATAATGTTAGGTGGATGTATTACGCAGTTTATCAATGTAGGAGCTGTGAGAATAGAAGCAAGCTGCTTTCCGTAGCGAACAGAATTATAAAGTAAAACCGAAAATTGTTAATTATGAGGCAACATTGAGACAACAATAAATAAGAAAGTCTAATAATGATTACTAATAATTCTTGGAACAATAATAATGGAATATTTAAAACAGTTTATAAATAGCCAATCAAAAACTAGAAAAAGCTTAAGATAAATAAAAGTATTCTATTGGAGTAGGCTTAGCCAATCAGAGACTTGAAATAGAGGAAATGTACAGATTCAGGCGGGAGACGCTACAAGGAAGCTTAACCAAGCAGTCCAGTTTAGATTTGATACGGGTTAAGTGTGAGAAGTAAATATTCGTTGCGGTGAGTATACTGTAAAGTTTATGTATATAAAAAGTGCAAATTACAATAATCTCACAGCTCTATGGTAGGATATATCTTTGAAGAGTTATTTAATCGTGTGAAGGATTAATAAAACAGTACAATACAATTATAATTTGTGTAAGCCTTGTTCTTTAGCCGTACCAGCGCTGCAAAGAGATACGTTCTCTAAAAATACTAATAACGCAGCCGAGGTATACATATATAATATTAAAATAAACATAAAAATACAAAGTTGAATTTTAAACGTGAGGGCGAAGGCCACCGGAAAAGTAAACGTGGGGCGAAGGCCGCCGGAAAGTTTGTATCGCACGTGGGGCGAACATTCCTAGAAACAATCTACTGCAAAGTTTAGCACACATACGGCACGAAGATTTTCAAGAATGCGCTTTTATCTCAGACTACCCCTTTACACATGTCTTTTATTTTCTGAAAAGAAAGCTTTTAAGACTATTTTTATTACAATTATGGGATACAAGCCTAATAGCCTGTGAGCCCTCTTCATTCGGAATAAATTTTTGATTTGTATATCATAAGACATAGAAAAAAGCCAACTGCACCAAAAATGCAAATTTCTTTAAAACACAAAATGTAAATAAAGTAGATTTTTATGGCATGAACTATTACGAGTAACTGATAGTTGCTTTGAATTTTCCAATAGAAGTGCTAACTTACTATTCGTTTGTTTCTTATGATGTTCTCCAAGAATTTCAAAGCCACGATAAATCTATTCGCTTTTTAAAGCCTGACTTATGCTTCAACCTCCTTTATCTCCCATGTAACTACAAAGAAATTTGGTAATGAAACTATTTCAGCAAAGGTTTATCTGAATTAACATGAATTATATAGGAAAATAAGTCGTTTTTAAAGAGTAGTTTTCAGAAAATATACAAAATTAAACGATAATGGATTGAGAAAGTCATCTGAATGCATCATCTGTTTTTTCTGTTCTTTTATGTATTCACTTGGCTAAAATTTCGAAGCGTAAATGGAGGGCAATAAATTAATGCACGGACAACTCCTTCTACGTCGCTATATTCCAGACTTAATGAATTGCCGCCATCATTTACGGTTGCACCAGTTTCACTCATCATTGATTTTTTTTCCAACTGATTTGAGAGAGTTCGCAACGGTGTCTGCCAAACCCAGATAAGAGGACAGGGGCACTTTGGCTAACCAACAGGATTTGCGTTGTGGTGAAATGAGGGTCGCTTTTGGACATCAAAATACTCTCCCTGCATTACAGAGGCGTGAAAATTACTAGACTCAAAACAAAGTTTTGGTCATTTACTGCTCGAGGTTGTCTTCACGACACAATCATAAAATGCTTATATAATTTTCTAGTAATAGAATTAGATGACTGCTTATACGAAAAATCTGATGTGTTACACTCACATGAACTACTCTACTCTTGTACAAACTATTTTTACAAACGCTTATTCTCCATATACTTCATGTTAATCGAGATATCGAGATGTTAATCTTATTGCTAATTTTCTTGCAGATGCAAGGAGAATTGGCTTTAAGCGTTTAAGAGCTGGTTGCTATGTGGAGTATTCCATTATCTTTGCATTACCAGGGCAAAAAAAATGAATAACGAATTTGAGAAAAAGTGTAAGTATTGCAAAATTTAAGGGAATAACAAGCAATATCTCGAAAATGGTTCACTCAACAAAAAGAAGTATATGACATAAATTGCGTATTTTAACGCGATCTACATTTTTTGTGTAGTAAAATTTTGTCTATCTCTTATGGTTTACCAGTTATGCAAAAGTCGTTCACAATGAAGAACACTTTTGGAGACATTCCCAGAAAATTCAAGATATACATTTCATTTGTCATGAAAATATCTTAAACATATGATATTTTAATCAAAATCGTTAGAGCCATTTTCGAAACATGTTCCATGTAAAGGGTAGTCTGGGGTGGGGGATTTTCGTGAAAACCTTCGTGTCGCATCTCTGGAAGATACTGAACCTAAATACCAAGTTTGGTGTTTATCTGACTGTTCGTTTCTGAGTTATGCTGTTCACAGACACACACACGGACATGTTTCCAAAAATGCTTTTTTTTGGATTCAGGGGTCTCAAAACACGTATTTCCGGTGAAATCTCGGTATCGAATTTTTGGGTGGAATACAATACTTCCCCTACTTACTATACGTAGTAGAGAAAGTAAAAATTTGATGTGCTACATTCACATTACTTTCTCTACCCACAATCATTACTTTTTATATAACTTCTACCTAACTACTTTGAAAAACTATTTTTACTTTCGCTATCACTCACATAGTAGGTAGAGAAGTTATTGTACTCCACCCAAAAATTCGATACCGATATCAACGGAAATACATGTTTTGAGGTCCCCTGAATCCAAATAAATCATTTTTTGGAAACATGTCCATGTGTATCACGCTGTCTGTGTGTCTGTCTGTGAACAGCATAACTCAGAAACTTGGGATTTAGGTTCAGTATCTTCCAAAGATGTGACAGGAAGATTTTTAAGAAAATCCCCCACAACAGATTACGCTTCACATGCAAGATTTTTTTGAATTTTTTTATTTTTTAAAAATGTCTCAAACAATATTGATTAAACTAGCGAAGATTAAAAATAATTACATTACAAATAAAATGTTTATCACCAATTTTCTAGGAATAGCCTGTGAAGTCCACTTCATTTGGAAGAAATTTTATAAAATCTTGTATAACTGCTAAACGTTAAACGATAGATGAATACGTAAAATGTACCTCTTTCAAACACACAATTTATTTAAAGTAAGTTTCTTGTGGCATAAGCCATTTCCGAGATATCCGTAGTTAAACTTTCGAATTGTTAATTTCCTGATCATTCTGTCAATATTCAATTTTCCTCGCGATTGCATGGAAACAGTATACAATTTTAAGGTCGCGTATAGAGTCCAGATCTTAAAACATTTGGCTATCGCTGATCTCTTTGTATGCATAGCGAAATTTATAATGTAGTTTTTCCGCAAAGGCCTATTTGGGTTAAAACGTAGTACACAGAAAAATAAGTTTTAGTAAGAATGGTTTGTGTACTAATAAACGATACGGTTAGAGAAAGTCATGTGAATGCACCTCAAACAATGGGCGATGAATGTTTGCTGGCGTAACATTTCTCGCATTAAAAAAAACGAATCACTGATCTGACTTCACAGTTGGCGAGTCGTTCGATTTTTTGAACATTTCGAAACCCTCTAACAACAGGAAAACACAAAATGACGATCGCTCACAGCTGCGTCTGGCTTACTAATGATTAGAGAAAGTGATCGCGCATGCTCAAAATCGCGACCGCAGCGGAAAATATCAAAATGGCACTTATTTTAAAAACACGCCTCGTAGTAACAAACCGGAAAATGTGTTACTATAGAAACTAGCTATAAATGCAAGTATACCAATGTAAATTTTTACTTGGAAGAACGTTGAAGTGTAGCGAAAAATCACTCTACCAAAATATACAGAATTGGGGAAGTAACAACAGATGGTTTGTGCATTAGAGGTGAAACAATGAAGTAGTACTGATAAAATTTACTGTTATTGGAGTTTTGGAAATTAATCCTAAAATTCTTAAATTTGTAGGACCTTCTGCATTTAATAATTGCGTATTCTTTGCGTGAGGAATTCCGAGAATGAATACTACGATTTGCCCAAAGGTGTACTATGGATATTCCCATAAACCACTCTTTTTATTCCACTTTTAACCAAACCTGTAATTATCGACAGAAATGTTTCCAGCGCTTCACTCAGTAGACACAAAGTTACATGAGTTGTTTCAAGTCTACCGACATGGCAAAGAAACGGGCACATGGTAAATTAACCCTAAAATGTATCGGGTATGAAGGGGTTAGGAACGGCGGAAGATTTCAGCACTGATGTCAAAGTCTAGGGAAGATGAAGGGCTTCCATAATTGATGGCAGCAGGCACAGCACAGTGGGGTACCTAGCGTTTCCAGATACAACATCCCTAATACAGCCTACGTAACAGTCAGAGGTATCGGTACTAGAGAAGAAAAATGTCTCTCCTCAAACTAAATCCACCGCATAGGCCGCACACCATCATCCACTGTGCTTGGCCTTGTAAAATGAAAGGGAATGAAATTAGAGAAATGAAGAAAGGATTTTACCCTGAGAAAACCAGGAAAGATCGCAAGTTGGGGTTGCAGGTGAAACGGTAATCGCTAGACCTCGGGAATGCAAGTCTCATGCCACTCGGTATCACCATTCAGCATTCCACTGTAGCGTTTCGCTTAAAATAACGAACGGATTTAAAGTTACATTTTCTTGTTGTTCTACAGATGCTTTGTTTAGATGTGCGGCCGGACTAACGCTACCAGGAAGTGCGCTGTTTGACGGTGGACTCGGATATTCATAGCCCCTTAAATTTCAAGCGCATGGATTCCTCGTGAAAATTATAACCACAGTAACTGCATACCTTCTTTATAGATAACCTTGCAAATTATGTCCGTGCAAATTATAAAGAAGATGTCTTCGATATAAAAAAATTAACAAGAGTCAATGGAACAATCATTAACATTACTCAACCGAGCGGGACGCTTCAGGCACTAACGTCCGTGGCCCACATTCAGGAGGTCCCTGGTTCGATTCCCGGTGACCGCCCACTCTGACCGTGTGGTTCACCCCTAGTCGCCTAGGCGAATGCAGGCGTGGTGTAATTTAACTACGATTTCTCCTTTCTCTCATTTCCTCTCATTTCATCTCTCCCTTTCACGTTTCAGATGTGTTTTAAGGTTCTGCTGTGCTGTCGATGTCGGAAAGATGGCGTGGATGCTTGCGCATTGGAAAGAATTCTCCCCGTAAACGCCAGGGTGCGTTATCGCTTCGTCGCCCTCTCTCGGGATTCTTTACCTCTACTGGTGAGCGGGTACTAACTGAAAATATTAGGGACTTCTGGCGTCTCTGTGGACCTATCTGCCTGCGGACCCGAGACCTCCTGCAGCTTCTTCACCTTATCCCTGCCTTCCGGGGGATGAAGCCACAATCAAGCTGGTTCCAGTACGCGAGGTGTTCCCCTCCGTTAATCACAACCTATATCGTAACATTACCCAACACCCCATTGCAGAAATTACCATTACTCGCTTTACCTTGCGGTTGCTTTACAGCTATCTTAAAAGTTTTACTTTTAAAAGTTTAGTGGCACTCCTCTCCGAGGTGTGCGAAATTATCGATTCCTGTGCAAGCTTTCTCAGAGATTTCTTTTGATTGCATTTTCTTCGATGTCGAGTTTTTTCTCACTAGGAACACGATTTCATTTCCGCTTCTTATCAAGAATAGATCCCATTTCCGTAAATCTAATCACAATATTACAAGACCATTTCTCTGCGAGGCGCACGAACAGCAGGAAATGTGTGTATAAGTCACCGTTGCACTTCTCTACAAGGTATTTTGTTGTCACATAGGAATCATACAGGAAGAATCTGTGTACTAAGGGATACGGACTCTATGGCCTCTTTGGCATTATAACAGCACTAACCCACTATAACGCTGAAACACGTGTTCTCCAACGAATAAATCTCTGTACAAAGATTTCGCAAATAATGATTAGCCGGCTCACGGAGACGAGGGAAAGTGCTGGAGAAGCAGAGCCTGTTAGAAGCAGCACAGTGCAAAACAAGCAATTACTAGCAATTCGTCTACAGGTCTAAACGAAGACCTATAAAGCACGTAAGTTCACCACCCAGGCGTTCTATTTCTACAATAATTCACAATATTCCTAAACCGTGTGACCCCTTTATAGATTTGACAGTAGGATAAGTCATAAGCTTGCATAGATTGTTTGCACTCTCTTTATTTGCGAATATAAAAAGGTTTGCACCTATGTATATCACTGTCATTCTGTACAGCGATACACATGCGTTTTGATCATTGTACAAATACATCACCTTTGCTTTGCAGATATTTTAATTTTCCTTACAACAGGCACTGACCCTGCTAGTATAAAAAGGGCAAGCCACTAATGCAGGCTGGATTTTATCACCAACGACGCCGGGTGGGCTGTCGCGACGCTCACCCTTTATTTCATGCGGACCATCAACCCCCATTATTGGACCGTCAGAATCACCTGCCCTGATTTCCCACTGTTCCAGGCTTTTGTTCAAACCCATATTGGAACGAGTAAAAGGGTTGTGGCTTTTAAAGTTATTAAGCCTGATTTCGCAATATACTAATTATTCGTAATACAAGGTAGTACCACAATTCATAACCTTTTTCTGTGATTCATGTTATTTCGCGATGCATTAGGTAACATAAATGCAGGTATCAGCATTAATATTCATTTACTTCTAAAGGATGATCTGAAGAGATTTTTTTTTTTGGATACAAGGGAATTAATTCTTACTGCAAAGTCCATCCTGTTGTAGCGGACAGTACAAATGTTAGCAGCACTTTGTAGGGGGAACACATACCTCATGTTAAATGTAAATAAACCTAATAAAATAGTAATGTTAGAAATAATATCAAAGTAAAAAATTATGGTAGAATAAAAGAAAAACTAAATAAAGAGTAAAGAATGAGAGAGCAAATAAGAATACTAAATATGTAGGTATGTATGTCATGAACTTAAGAATATTATGTACTAGTCGGCCACGATATTAATGCGTTCGGTAGTAAGAGGAACTACACAGTTATGGAACAAATAGACGCGGCATAGGAAAGACCGTCAGATAAAGAAAACATCGCAGTTCCGGGTTGCATTTACTAGGGTGACTGAGGTATGCAAATGAGCACTATTTTCATTTTGCAACTGTACATTTCCCTATTACCTTGTCCCTCACTCCCTGATTCCTAGCGTTGATGACGATTCCTTCGTGGGCAACTGGTATGTACGCATGCAAAACAGAATATTGTAAAAGGTGAAATTTGTACAAAAAGCTGGCTAACAGAGAAAGATAATTAGCAACTGGGCCACACAGGGTAGCTGGACAAACCTCATTACGGGGATTACATTAAATCAGTGACCGAAGAGCATAGGCGTTAGAATAAACAGTGACTGGAGGAAGAGATATGCCTTCTTTTTTATTTCTGCTAAGTTATTTACACATTCGGGGTCTGTAAGGTCTGTAGTCACTTACTCTCTAGACCTCCGATATTACATTCTGAGTTATTTGTCTTACATTCTTAAATTCTACAATCTTCTCACTTTCACAAACTATTTTCAACTTCTTTCAACTTTCCATTTCAATTTCTTTCTCACATTTCACAAAAATTCTTCCAAACCTCTTACCTGAGGCCGATGTGAAAGCATTTTATTTATGCTTATAGTGCTATTATTTTTTAGCCATTTCTCTAATAAATCTTTTCCTGTATTCAATATTTTCCTCGTCCTATTGTATACCACCAGAATGTGTATTGCATCTTCAATTCCTCCAGATATTGGACATACACTACGTGATCAAAAGTATCCGGACACCTGGCTGCAAATGACGTACAAGTTCGTGGCGCCCTCCATCGGTAATGCTGGAAGTCAATATGGTGCTGGCCCACCCTTAGCCTTAATGACAGCGTTCACTCTCGCAGGCATACTTTCAATCAGGTGCTGGAAGGTTACTTGGGGAATGGCAGCCCATCGTGAAACAGCAGAATGGGACTATCCGTGGAACTCGTGGACTTCAAACGTGGCCAGGTGATTGGGTGTCATTTGTGTCAGAAGTCTGTACACGAGATTTCCACACTCCTAAACATCCCTAGGTCCACTGTTTCTGATGTCATAGTGAAGTGGAAACGTGAAGAAACATGTACAGCAAAAAAGCGTACAGGCCGACCTCGTCTATTGACTGACAGAGACCGCGACATTTGAAGAGGGTCATAGAGAGTAATAGGCAGACATCTATCCAGAGCATCACACAGGAATTACAAACTGCATCAGGATCCACTCCACGCCTCGCTTGGTGTAAGGAGTGTCAACATTACACGATTGAACAGTGGCAAAACGTTGTGTGGAGTGACGAATCACGGTACACAATGTGGCGATCCTATGGCAGGGTGTGGGTATGGCGAATGCCCGGTGAACGTCATCTGCCAGCGTGTGTAGTGCCAACAGTGAAATTCGGAGGTGGTGGTGTTATGGTGTGGTCGAGTTTTACCTGGAGGGGGCTTGCACCCCTTGTTGTTTTGCATAGCACGATCACCGCGCACCTTCTTGCTTCCCACTGTTGAAGAGCAATTCGGGGATGGCGATTGCATCTTTTAACACACTCGAGCACCTGTTCATACTGCACGGGCTGTGGTGGAGTGGTTACACGACAATAACATCCCTGTAATGGACTGCCCTACTCAAGAGTCCTGATTTGAATCATATAGAACACCTTTGGGATGTTTTGGAACGCCGAATTCGTGCCATGTCTCACCGGCCTAAATCGATACCTCTCCTTAGTTCCGCACTCCGTGAAGAATGGGCTGCCATTCCCCAAGAAACCTTCCAGCTCCTGATTGAAAATATGCCTGCCAGAGTGAACGGTGTCAAAGGCCAACACCATATTAATGTCCAGCATTACCGATGGAGGGTCGCCACGAACTTGGCGCCAGGTGTCCGGATACTTTTGATCACGTAGTGTAACTGCAAAATTAGGCTGACTCACCTGGTATGCAACTAGCTAGCAGATTCATTATTGCTTTTATTTATCTGGAATAAATCAAGAGAATAAGTAACGCGTAGCTTTATACAACTTTCAGTGTCCGATCCGAGGTAAAGGTACCTAGGCAAATACAGATAGTAACAAAAACGACGACGAGAGGTAGTGAAGCAGCGAACCTCGATACAGCATCCCTGACTCTAGTAGCACACCACTACAGTCGTCAATACCCGCCTCAGATACTTCTTGTAGCAAACGTATAAATGTGAGAACACTGAAGGAGAGAATGAAAAAGATGCAATTATAGAAAAGTAAAATAAAGAGTACATTAAAAAGATGTTGCAAAGAATACCTGAGGCAATAAATTAGCATCGCCACGAAGAGAGTTAATGCCAGTGTGATGGAAACTTCCCCATCTTAAATGAGGTCTTCTACTGTCATTAAAACTGCCCTGTGTTTCTAAAACATCTTCTAGTTATCTGCCATCAGACCACATGTCTACCATAATGAGAGAAACCTGAAATTACACTACCTGATAAAATATGGATTATTTTAAAAATAATTTTCTGTCATTCAGTTTGTTTTTCAAAAACATTTCTGCTTCTTATTAAAAATTAAATAAAATTTTAAGACTTCTGTAATTTTTAGCAGAAAATATTATAGTTCTCGATATGTTTATGCTATGAAATTTGATTTTTCAAGAGTGTTATGGTCACTCTTAACGTTTTATAACATTGTTATAGTCATGCTGTAATTGTGCAAACAAATTATTATTACCTTATATATGTGTACTAGTAATACTCATAACCACTGGTTTACTTTTAATACCTTTAACACATCTAACGTCGCCAAAGTAGTATGCCCTCAAGTGTTAATAGTGTCCTGTAAAATAAGAACGCATTATCTGCAACAAAGGTAGTAACGTTATTTAAAGTTTATAAATATAGTTAAGTGTATGTAAAACGCTTTTTACAGATTCAGACAATTTTCTGATGGTATTAATGTTCTAAAGCAGTTAAAATGATCAATTACCTTTCAAAAAATTTAAATTAAGGGAAATTTAGAGAAATCCCAGGAATATGAACCATCAATTTTCGCCTGCAAAAGTATTCTGAAGCTTTAATTTCAAACTTTATATATTATGCATGCTACCCTTATATGCAAAAAGCTAAAAATGGAATTACAATGCTTTATATTTTAAATTTGAAGTTTTAGGATTGTTTCCCTAAGCAATTTTGCTCATTAAAAATGCTACACACGAAGAGGTCTGCATTCAACCCTTCTGACAATTTCCTTGCACATGCAGAAAACGTAAACAATTAAAACTGTTATATAAATTTTTCATGCTCTTAAAGGTTTTCAATAAATCTTTTCAAAGCAAAAAGCAGAACAAAAATAAATATAAATTTACAAATATAGGTTTTTAGCAATTATGTTCTTTCTAACTAAAGCTACAAATAAAAATTATATGACAGTTTTATGCACTATGAACAGATAAACAGCATGGTTATTTAAAATATATACATTACCTTTTAAAATCTGAAACATTTGCCATAGGACATTACAATTCGTGTTTTAAAGTTAATAACTTGAAAACTAAAGGAGATACTAACACGAAATTTAAAACCGTTTAGTGTTTATACAAGACAAACTTCAGATTAACTTATCAGCCAATTGGTCGAAGGCTTTAGAAAAAAGCGTTCTCTTGTTACGCCCCCTCAATCTGAAAAGATCTCAAAAGTGCTTTTCCTTCAAGCTTCGCAACACATCTTTTTTTTAAATAAACATAAAGTTAACTCAGAACAGTTTAAATGTTGGCTTGTTTAAAATGTTTTTCCACAATTTAAACCACTATGTAACAAATTCAATTATAAATATTTAATAAAGTGTTCAAAATCTTACCGTTTACAACTTGGCAGTGCCGTGAATAATTGACTGAACATTTTCTATCACTGCTGGTGGTATATCTTTCCTGATCCTCATTTTTAACTTTTCCACATTAGCAGGCCTCGTAACAAAGATTCTACATTTACAGTATCCCCATAAAAAGAAATCGAGTGGGGAGGAATCTGTTCCCATAGCAATCAAGCCTTTTATACGACAAATGAAAATTCCCATGCAACTAAATAACATAACTACTTTTCAAAAATTAAAAAAATGTGATGTGTCACAATCGCTTGACTTTCGCTATTCATGTACAAACTATTTTTACGAGTGTTTATTTTCCATTTACTTCATGTTAATGGAGATAGACATTTGCACATATTTATTGCTAATTTTCTTGTATGTGCAAGAGGAATATGGTAGGCTTTAAGCGAAGAGCTGGTTCCTATGTGGAGCATTTCATTCTCTTTGCATATCCAGGACATAAAAAAACGAATAACGAATTTACATTTGAGAAAAAGTATAAGTATTGCGAAATTCAAACAAATAACAAGAAATATCTCGGAAATGGATTATTCCACAAAAAGATGTATATGACATAAACTTTGTGTTTTAACGAGATCTACATTTTCTGTGTAAAATGTTTGTCTATCTCTTACGGTTTACCATTTATGCAAAAGCCATTCAGAATAAAGAGAACTTTTGGGACATTCCCATAAAATTCAAGATACACATTTTATGTCATGAAAATATATTAAATATATTATATTTTAATCAAAATCGTTAGAAGCATTTTTGAGAATATCAAAATTTTCGAAAAGTGTTCCATGTAAAAGGTAGTCCGTAGTGGGGGATTTTCTTGAAAATCTTCGTGTCGCTTCTTTGAAAGATACTGAACCTAAATACCAAGTTTGGTATTTATCAGACTTTTCGTTTTTGAGTTATGCTGTTCACAGTCACACACACGGACTATTTCCTAAAAATTCCTTTTTTTTAGATTCAGGGGTCTCAAAACATGTATTTCCGGTGAAATCCGGATATCGAATTTTTGGGTGGAATGCAATACTTCTTCTACTTACTATACGTAGTAGAGAAAGTAAAAACAATAAGTTATATAAAATTTTGTCCGTGATCACACCCTGTACAATAATGGCTGAAAATGTTCCTTTTTTTGTAAAATTTCTTTCAAAATATTCAATTTGACTTTTCCGTGCATTTTGTTTTTAAAAAAAGGGGCTAATTGTAATTTTATTTGCATTATTCATTTCTTATAAAACACCCTGTATAGAAACCTAGGGACGACGTATTATTTTGATGAAAACTAGTTGAATTGTAAAAACAAGCACATTGAAACACAAAAACAGCAAGATCTATACTATATCGGGAATATATACATTCATGCATGCAGATTCAATTAAGACTAACACAACACATCTACTTCAAGCTGTGACTGTGATGTGTTAGCTCACGATCAACAATGACGTAAGAAGCTAAGTGATCTGCAGCATACCCACCGCTGAAATACCGCACTATTTATTTATCTTACCGCCAAAGTAAGCTCCGAGGCTATAAATGGGTGCCAAACATTTGGATAGCTACACAACTCCCGTGTTTTGCAAACTGAATTTACGATAATTTGATTCTAACGGTCTATTAGGTATTCTTATTATTTTAAGCAATTACATTAGAGTGCTATTTGCAACAAATGTAACGTCAAGCATCAAATATTAACAATATACATCAAAAAACAAACTAAATTCAAAAAAGAACATAGCTAATGGATGTTTTTTTATATAAAAGGCACTCTCTGTAATGTAATGTCTGCTTTAGTGAACTCGTTCAAAATTATTTGTTGTTTAAAAAATACTAATAATTACATTGCGAGCTTCAAAAATAATAAATTATACGCAACAAGTTACGGTTTCCATTAGCATATTTCAACGTAAACAAAAAGCGATACTTGCTGCAAATGAATGTATTTTAAATAAGCACAGGTCGGCATATGATTTCTACACTGATGAGCACTGCATGACACAAACTGAAAGTTCATTATTTTGAACTTTGCCGCTTATTTTGCGATACATGTTCTGTGAGCTATTGCTTACATGTAATATTTTCAAAGTTAGGAGTATCATTTGATCCTACTTCGTTAGCCAGACCTCAAGGTATATCTAGGAAGGTAAAAGTTAACCGCTGAACAAAACTGAATATCATTTGTCATGAAAATATCTTAAACATGCGGAATTTTAATCATTTTAACGTTAGACACTTTTAGAGAAATTCAAAGTTCTATCAACATTTTCCATGCAAAGGGTAGTTAGAGTGAGAGATTTTCATTGAAAATCATGTCTGGGAAGATATTTAACTTATAAATACCAAGTTTGGTATTTAACCGACTTTTAAATGTCTCACACAGACGCACACACACAGACCTTTTTCTGAAAATTTTACTTCCTCTACTACGTATAATAAAATGGGAAATATTACATTCCACCCAAAAATTCGATATCGAGATTTCAGAGGAAATACAGGTTTTGAGACCCTTGAATTCAAAAAAGCATTTTTAGAAAAAGTTCCGTGTGTGTATCTGTGTGTGTGAACAGCAAAAACGAAAAGTTGGATAAAATTCAAACTTGGTATTTAGGTTCAGAATCTTTCAAAGATGGGACACAAAGATTTTCAGAAAAATACCCCACCCCACACTACCCTTTAGAGGGAAAACATTTTCATATGTTGACTTTCTCAAAAATGAGTAACCATTTTGTTTAAAGTATCTATATTTAATATATTTTCATGGCAATTAATATGTACATCATGAATTTTCTGGGAATGTCCCCAAAATTCCTCTTCATTCTGAATGACTTTTGCATAATGGCTAAAGTGTAAGAGATAGACAAAATTTTTCTACATAGAAAATGTAGATCTCGTTAAAACGCACAGTATTTTTTTATTAAATATATAATGTCCTGTACATGCAAAGAGAATGGAATGCTCCACATAGCAACGAACTGTTAAAAGATTTTACTATCGTTTAAAGCCTGTCATTTTCCCTTAATGTTGACCTCCGTGGTGTAGTGGTTACCATGCTAGCCTATAATTCCCGAGGTCGCGGGTTCAAACCTGTCGGAGGGCGATGGATTTTTTCGGGCGTAAAAATCCTTGGCATGGCTTTCTTCGGAAGGGAAGTAAAGCCGGTCGTCCCGTGACGTAGATTTACGGCACGTAAAAGAACCTCAATCCTAATAAAGAGCCCTCTGAGCAAAATTATCGGTCTTTCACGCCCAACATAAAATGGGACGCTAAGGACAACAGCAGTTGCAGAACGTCCATAAATAAAATTCAATTTAATTTAATTCCCCTTGCACCTATAAGAAAATTAGCAATAAGGTAGTTTCTGCAAATGGTTATCTCGATTAACACGAAGTAGATGCAGAATAAGCGTTTGTAAAAATAGTTCGTAGAAAAGTAGGGAAAGTCATATGAGTGCAACACATCAGATTTTTTTCTGGTGAGAGGTATTTAGGGAGTCTCAAAACTTTATTTGCGATGAAATATAGGTATCGATTTCTGAATGGAATGCAATACTTCCTCTATTTACTACAGATATGTAGAAGATAAGCCCTGCGCCGTGGCGTTGTGGGCTTGGAGCTCTGGTTTCCGGCCATAGAATGCGCCGGTTCGATCACACCCATGGGATGTGTGGATTTTAAGTACCATTCAGCATCATGAGGAAGGTGAGGAACTGCGATAGGCAGCGATCCTGGTTAGGAGGGCCAACATACTGGCTGGGGGATGCGTGATGCTAGCCGTATCGGTTGGATGATCACCTACTTCTTCCGTGCGTACGAGGGCGTGATGCCGGTAGTTGGGATGGCAGGTCCAGAGGCTTCATGTACTATAGTGCCACGGGATGATGATTATTACTATTATGATTATTGAAGTAATATACAAAGTAAAAATGTAAATCTCATTAAAATATACATGCCTGACAAATGTTTCCATACCTTTAGCCATTTACAAAGCTCTATAATAGCATGTTCACTTTATGATTTATGTCATCTGATAGGCATGCAATTGTTTTTCTTTCCATCACAAGATCTCATTTTCTCCGCTAAACATTTGAATGCTGTTACCATATGTTTTGTGTAATTAAACATTTATTAACTTTAATTGTTGCATAGAAAGTGTAGTGGAAATGCCTTTTATATCAACAGTACATATAGGCGAAGTTGTCACGGGTAAAGAAAGTCGTGTATATTTATAACATCTGTTCCCTTATCCTATAATCCATTTTGCAGATTTATTGCATATATTATAAATAAAAATATACCTTTTAACTTGCATTTTTACTTGTTATATCATTTACAAATAAAATATATTTGCATATGTATGTTTGGAAATTTAAATTTTAAATTTTTATTATAAACCCATGGGATTTTACGAGGTTATAGCTCATCATTGTTTGAAATGTAGCGTTGTTATTTACTTTTATGAACTAAAATGTATCATAAAACACAACGCATAAATGCATAATATTTAAGGAGTCAAATATAATGATTAAATTTTAGACTACGCATAAAACGTGCATAAAAAGTGACCCATAATGGAACTTCCGCTGTTCCTCAAGCATAATTCTAACTGTTGGATAGGCAGGTTCTTTACCTCTCCTAAATATCGCCGAACATTATTGGGTAACATTACAAGTTAGATGTCCATGTTCTCACTCGAGGAGTAACGTTAAAACACTGCATGGCAGAACAGAATGAGTTCAACTCATCTGGGTTCCGGGTCATAGTGGCGTAGAAGGAAATGAAAAAGCTTATGAACTTGCAAAACAAGGAGCAGCTTCACAATTTATTGGGCCTGAGACGGGTCTAGCAACATCTCGATGTTTAGAAAAGTGGCTATTAAGAACTGGTCTGAAGAGGAATATCATAAAACCTGGCTTAAATCTTCAGGAACCAAACACGGAAACTATTTATTAGAACCATGTATGAAAAGGGCTGAAAGCTTACTTAAATGTAACAGACTTCAGATGAGAACAATTATTGCATTTTCCACAGCATCTTAACACGATGGGAATGTTTCAGGGTAACTTATATTGCAAAATGTGAAACAGCCCAGCATAGTATAGTATATCTCCTATGAGACTTGATTGGTGAGAGACTGTATTCCCGAGTAAAGGGAACAGGCATAATGAATTGAGTTTAAAACGATATAGGTAGCACAATAAACCCAAGGCGTCCGGAGCAATTACGAAATCTGTATTGAACAGAACAAGACAACGTTCAGACACTGATTCGTTAATTTTGACGTAAAATAAAACATAGCATCACAAAAATGAATAAATAAGGCCAAAAGTTATAACTTATTTATTTTATTTCACTTAAACCTTTTATTTGCTGCTACACCACCATTTTCTTAATGTCGGTTATCTTATTGCCGTTAGTTGGCGACAATAACTTTAGCCTTCTTCCCATGTCGCTGACGAAAGCTCTCATATAAATTTCGTAGTGGTCAGCCAATTTATAAATTTTTTCACCCCTTTCCTCTAGGAGAAAAATGATGTTGCTTTTATTTAACCTTTCCTTGTGTACCAATGTAGTGCAATTCTTTCATAGAGGCCGCATTTAAACCATCCCTTCATTTCACATGCATTATAACATTCATCGGTTCGTTTTTGTGTTCTTGAATTGTTTTTCAGGCCAGTTACATAGAGAACTGATACCGGCACGATGGAGCCTAAGGTTGGTAACCTTAAGGAGAAAGAAATACTATTAAATGCTGGTAAGTGGGCCACCTTTATATGCTACACGCTTACTACTGTCCAGGAAGCACCCCAGGGTTAACAATACATGGTGGACTTTAACTTCGTTCACGATTTATGGTAACAATAACAGACGAGCACAATAGCTCCGCGCAGAAACATGTGGAACCGAATGAAAGTTCAGCAGTGTTAGTGTATCACTGTGTTTGCTCAATTGTGTGCTGTTGTTCTCATCAAATGGCGTCAAAAATAGAACCATTCTGATAACAGTACGTTATAGCCTTTTCGATGCGAAATATTTGTATTCTAAGATTATGAAGCCATGCAATAGGCGTGTTTTACCATATCAAAGAAAGTGATCTCATTTGCACTCTACAAAAAAGGTAAGACCACACCAGGATTTATTCCAAAGGACAAAAGTAGGGAAATCCACGACCGGCCACCAGTCGCACCCCGGAGATAATTTGGAAACTGAAGGCCCATGCCTGTGCACCACAACCTGCAAATCAGAGAGCCATTACACTGTTATTAGGGATCTCTGTTACTACTGTGAACACCAAATCAACCAAGATTTGCATCTATAAAAGTCCATAAGAACCGGGGATATAAGCTGTTGCCTAAACACATTGCAGAATGTGCCACTAATAGCAGAAAGCTGTATGAACGGGATCTAGCTGGTGAAAAGTGGATGTTTGTTGTCCTTTTAGATGAGGCATATCTAAGTGACTGCAACAAATCCTGGGCTATAACTACCGACCAAAGGGAGAAAAAAAATTGAACGTTGGTATAAGCAAAGTAACAAAATTTCCCCGTTGGTTTCATGGTAATAGCAACGTACAGTTACAATGGCAAATTAACCTTTCGTCGTGTACATAAAAATGTGAAAATCAACTCGGCATATTATCAGACTAACGTCCTGATACCCATATTCCATACAGAAATTCCTCCGCTCTACAGTTCAGATGTAAATAAAGCCTGGTTGCATCTATTTCAACCTACAAATTGTTTGAGAACATAGAGGGAGAAATGGGGATACATTCCATACCTTTCAGCCACATCCGTGTTGAGTCCTGGTGCATCACTGACGGAGTTTTGTGCATTTGGGTTACTGAAGAGAGTCCTTGGAAGCAGACGGCCGAGAACTTGGGATGATCTCTGGAAAGCTGCCAGGAGGAATGGAATAAACTGATCCTCCCTGTATTTCGTAGCAGCTTGCTGCAGATTGATAGCTCAAGTTAAAGGCTGCCAGATAGAACATCACTGCTGGTGTAGGCGTTGTTTCTCATAAGGTAAGGCTGTCTTAAGTTTGTTACCAGAGATCGCGATCAACCCTCGTATACTACTGTTTTACCCGCATGCAACTTTCTTTGGTACAATTTACCTCAACTCATTAATAAGAGCAAAGGAAATGATATATTTTCCTTTACTTCGTTGTTAAAGAGAAGCAAGGAGCATAATGTTTTGCTCCTGCTGCACAAGACCACCACAAAAACAACTTGTTCTTTACAGGTAGTGTATCGGCGTGCTGAGAAAGTCAGGCACAATGCCCCTCCTTCATTAACAAACCAGACGCCGTCTCCATATTCTTTGACTACAAGTATGTTTTTTATCCTATACCACTTTTTGTTCTACAGTTTGTTCTAGTTTTACCTGCAACATGCTTTGGAGCAATGGAAAATCCACAATATTTTCTCTCTGTCAGTTCCGTGTTCTGAATCTGACACACATATAACTGAAACAAACAAATGGCAAAACAGAAAGAGACAACGTTTTTCATTGCATTTTAACAAATTCCCTGCGCTTTAAATGGAGCTTAGCTCAGCAGTAACCATGTTTTATTAGCGCACTCTGTTTCACCACGGGAACAGAATAACGCTGATTTTTCACTGTGAGGTACTAAAAACCTTTAAAAAGTTGTACTCAACACCTTGCATTCCTCTAATAGGATCAAAGCAAAACACGTCAGTGCTGTTATTTTAGGGAAGTACAATACTTCCGCTTTTTCGTGTCAATATATTTTGGTTGTAAAGCAATATGAACACAAAATGGGTGCTAGGAAGTTCTGCAATCATAGTTGTGCATTGACTTATGACTAATTAAATTTTAATTATTATTCTTCACTTCAGGAGTTAGACAAATGCCTTTTCCACACTCCGCTATGGTAAATCACGGACTTAGTTTGTATGCTTGAAGTACCTAAATAGGAAATGAACAGCCTCAAGATGGCCTTCAAATGGATCTCCAGACATGACTGCAAACATCAGTAGCAGGAGTAGGTGCCTCGAGCGAAAGAACTATGAGATTATTACTTTCTTTTTGGTTAAATTTTTACTGTTATAAAACGAGAACTGTGATAGAAGAAAATGCATTTTACATGTTTATCTCCATGTTATCGGTAAATACAACCCTGCACAAACTCAGTGGGCAATCGTTGGTTGCAGTAAAGACCAGCGACGTAGCTGATACTGTGTTCGGGTATACTATATTTTAAAAATTTAATTTAGTATTTTTAAATGATGTACAATTTCCCGTAAATTAGTGTTTCATAAGACAGTATGAATTCTCTATTACGATTCAATTATTGTTGTTTTAGTAGTCATTAGCGTCACTATTAATTGCCGAAATTGACTGAACATATATTTCAAACTAAACTAGATTATAAAAATATAGCGTTAGGTGTAACTTTACAAAATGCCAAAAACCATTGTATGATTGTAAATCACGAAAACAATGTGGGTAGTCACTTATATTTTCTTGTGTATAAGCTCCAGTCGGCGATTTTTATTGCAAGCTTTTCTTTCAATGTTTTTAATATTTGGTATTCCTTCAACACTCCATTCCTTTTTCCCGCCAAAACGCAAACATACGAAGCAACACACTTTGTTATGAATGCAACTGCCAGTTAACCAATTAAATTTATTATACCAGGATGTTTGAAATGTCCGTTTTTGGCTTTTTTCCTAGAATACAATGCCAAGCTTAGGAATTGATCTTTTGCCTTCAAGTTCACACCTTTTCTCATAAGGTAGAGTCAAAAGGTGAGTTTTTAATAATTAATCCACTAAATCGATGGAATTATCCAAATTTCTAAAATCATGAATAAAACTCGCACAATGAAAACAATGCACAGGTTTACGTAAAATTAACACGTTACTGCATTGCACGGTAGCACGCACATAATGCTGGTTCACCAATAAAATGTTTGTGTTATACTGCCTTGCTCGACTTTGCTGCCGCATCATGAGATTTCGAAGCTGCCTAAGTATGCAGCACTACACTCTGGCACTTAGTAGTAAGGGTTGGGGCGTTGGGGTGAAAGTGATTGTATTAATTAGTTTTTCATCACTTGTTTGAGGCTGTCTTTATTTATATGTTTAAAAATTTACTTCGTTTCTTGGCGATCTAATTAGGAAGATTCAGTCTCAAAGTCTACCCTTACGCTACGTCACTGGTAAAGACCTATTGCTTTAGACATTCTGAAAATAATGTGTTTAGTTGATTTTGTGCCACAATTAAGCAAAATGGTGTTGTAAATATAAATATACTGAGCATTTCTACTAGTGTTGTTTCCCTAATTGTAAGCCATCTCTTCCATTGGCGTTTATCAATATTTGGTGTGTACCTTTAGAAGAAATAACTGTTTTCAGGGAATATGTCGAATATAACCCAAACTGAATTATGTTCTGTGCAGTACCAGAGACGGTGGAAATTTAATTTTAAACATCTCATCTTTTATATTCATTTCTCTTTTATTTTATAGATTGATTTTGTTATTTTCGTTCGTTTAATGATGGTTTAATGAGATATTAAATCCCAAAGTCCTTCCAAACTTAAATTCCTGTTCTCTCATTTAAAGCTTTCAACTTCTTTATTGAATCAAAATAGCTTTCTATAAAAGATTTATTGTCCAAACATAATAAACTTTGCAGAATATGTTTAGAAATATACAGTAAAGAACATAATTGAGTTTTCTACAAAACCAACGCTTCCGAAGTCACGTAAGTGAAATTTTGCATATGTATTAACAATAAACCGAATTAGGTGGCATCTAACGCGTGCAATTCGCATTGGGGTCGACCAGCATGACCGAAGTTTTTTTCTCGGTTTCCCTCGAACGCTACACAAATGCTGGGTTGGATAATTTCATCCGCGAATCGAATTTCATCACTACATTTCATTCCTTTCTTCTACAGAGTGAGCCAAAAGACTCCGAAACGCTTGCGCGGTGTTTTTCCTGTTGGCGTCTGCTGCTATCATAGAAAGGCGCGGATGAAACCATACAATATTTTTAAAACTACTTTTAAAGGCTTTACTTACCAACTTTATCAAAGGAAATGCTGAAACTGGCCACCGCCGTTGTCCATACATGTTTGGCACCTCTTTAGGAAACTATCCATCCTGGAATTTTTGGGAGATTTTCCAAACGATGACCTATGTCGCCTAATGTTTCTTCGGTAAAAACCGAACGCCGTATTTTAGATTTCTTAGCCTTAACACTTCCTGTAGCCTGAAATTTAGTGTAATGTTCATGGATTCTTGTACGGCCTGGAACTTTTACACCTGGAAATCTTTCTGCAAATCATACTTTCATTTGGCGAGCTGACTGAGTTAACGCATACGAATCATAAATAAATACACGCTGTGCAGTAAAAACATATGAGCCATAATATACTTTGTGACTAAGTACAGGTCAAAATAATGAATAACTCGTAATAACTGAACTACATCACATCACCGTCAACTCAAAACTGCACTTCACACTGCACAGCAAAATCACAACAGCGTGACTTTGTTTATAGCAGCAGTGTGTTATCATGTTTTTATCATATTTCCACACACCCAGTGGAAAAACACCGCGCAGCTGGTAATATTGTTCATAAAATGCCCCTCCTGGGCAACTTAAAACAAAGTGTACACGACAAACCTACACCCTCTGGAAGAATTAAAACAAAATATACGCCAGGAAATTTCTTAACGTGAACTACGGCAAGTGATGGATAGTTTCCTAAAGAGGTGCCAGAAATGTATGGACAACGACGGTGGCCAGTTTCAATATCTCCTTTCGTAAAGTTGGTAAGTAAAGCCTTTAAAAGTAGTTTTAAAATTGTTGTATGGTTTCTCCGCGAATTCTATGATAGCGTCAGACGGCAACGATTGCCGAGGACGCCGACAGGAAAAACACCACGCAGGCGTTTCGGAGTCTTTTGGCTCACTCTGTATATCGCCATATAATCATTGGGCTAATCACAAACCCTGGATGTGCTATGGTCCAAAATGTGCTTACTACTAGACAGACTAGTGACCCAAGTGTCACTAGGGTGTGTAAAGTCCTACAAAAAGGAGGTAAACCGTTAAACAAGAAGTAGTATTAACAATAAGAAAAGAACTCAAGAGTGCAAACTAAAAACCTTATAACTTCTGTCTGAAAATTAATTACTGATATGTCTGCCTAAACTTAATATTAAAATCTATTACATTTTCTACATTCGCATTTTAAAAACCCCTTTTGCATATTATATAAAACAATTATTTTCTTGAAAACCAGTGATTGTAGAGAAATAATACCTGTTATGCATTTTAGTCGAAAAGTGATAGTTCTGCTGTATTATAAATTTATACACAATTGTACAATTATTGTAGGATTTAGTTTTACCTGATCATTGTCCCAAAATAAAGGTATAGCTCAAAATGATATGAAAATGCAGAAGAATCTCTGCGTGTTGTATGAAGATTTTTCAGAGACCACTTCGAAAGTAATACAAGGGCTCCTTTTTAAAGTTTTCTCGGGCTCTGCTGAGGAACTTCCCATTCTATAAGGTAATTAAAAATCCTATGTAGTATAACTAATTGTTGTACTGCTCTTATAAAAAGTTACTCTTCTATCCTTAATCACCATAAAAGGTATTTATTTAGGGATTATTTCAAATTAAGACTATATACTGAGTTGATCACATTTATTCCTCCGTAAGTGAATGCAAAATGCTAAAACGGCTGTCAACTGTTTATATCACAAGTCGAGGTTTTGTTTGACAAGAACTAATGCGAAAAAAGGAGAATCTCTGATTTTAAAACGTTTATCCTTAGCAACCAATCTATACTTCAATCCTGGATGAACTATATACAAAAATGAATATTTAGAAAACTAGTACTCTTACTTATGCTCAGCAAGCTCCACCTTTGTGCTCTATTAAGGTTCTACCTCTTTTATATGCTTCTAATCATATACAACTTAATAACAATAATCAATAATACTTCATATTCCGTTTATGGACGATTAAATATACGTTTTGTTTATCATATAATATTAATCATAAGACAGTTGATTAAAATCTTTTCAGCAATTTTATTAACAGCTAACGAAAATCTTTCCATGTAAATGCTTCCTTAGGATGACGAATTTTTTTCAGAATCCTCACTGGGCATCTTTAAATGATGTCTGACCTCAGAAGCACATTTGCTATTTATCAAGTTGACTTTAGAATCGTGTGTGTTTATTTCTCACTCTGTCATACCGATATATATTGTGACTAGGACCAATTTTTGAACTGTCGCTCAGTTCTCAGTGTCACTGTATCGTTTTATGTAGTTCACCTTCACTGGGAGTTCACTTCATCAATGTCACTTCACTAAGTTGAATCAGTTCAATTCTACCTCACTTCACTTCCTTCTAAAGCAGCCTCTTCACCTCAGACTGTTCACTTCACTTGGGAGTCGAACACAAGTGCTCCACAGCTTTGCAGTGGCACTCGCTGTACGTGACAGAAGCAGCCAACAACGCGCTAGGAGAATCACTCTTGATGTAGCACTAGAAACACAACCACTAACTCGCTCGTACACTAACTCAACTCAACTCTGTTGCATTTGACTCGCAATTCCACACGCATTAACTGATTTCCCGCGAAAGCGCTCGCTTATATAGGCAGTGGAATTTTTCATAGAAGGTTCTCAAACGTTCTGGAAGTATTTCGACACACGGGAGAGATAAAACTCCAGTAAGTTCTAGTCATATCCCGGTAGCTCACCCGGTGTTTATGGCTGTTTACTCGGAGCGCTCGGTGCCGACCTACCGATAACCTTGGGTCATATCCGCTGGTCACTAAATATATATGTGCCTTTTACTAAAAGGATTCTTTTATGAATTCAGGGAACCTCTGAATTTGTACTTTCAATAAAATTGCAAATTTAACTGTAGCGTGGAACACTATACATACTACCTTTGCACACTAGAGGCAGCGGTAGCCAAAGTAAAAGCTGAAGTCAGTTAATGAAGCTGGTCCTAAGATAGCAACCTTTCCCTGATATTCTTTTCAGCAGTATTTTATAAAAAAACTGATGTGTTACACTCACATGATTTTCTCTACCCTTGTACAAACTATTTTACAAACATTTATTCTCTATGTACTTCACATTAACCGAAATAAACGTTTGCATAAACAATCGTATTGCTAATTTTCTTAAAGGTGCAAGGGGAATATGGAAGCCTTTAAGCGACAGTAAAATATTTTAAGAGCTGGTTGCTATGTGGAGCATTCCGTTCTCTTTGCATGTCCAAGACAAAAAAAGAAACGAATAACGAATTCCTATTTCAGAAAAAGTATTAGTATTGGAAAATTCAAACAAATAACAAGGAATATTTCGAAAATGGTTCATTCCACAAAAAATATAGATGTAACAAACTGTATGTTTTAACGAGATTTGCATTTTCTATGTATAAAAATGTTGTCTATCTCTTACGGTTTACCCGTTATGGCAAAAGCCATTCAGAATGAAGAGTGCTTTTGGGGACATTGCCAGAAAATTCAAGATATACACTTTATTTGTCATCAAAATATCTTAAATATATGATACTTTAATCAAAATTAGAGCCATTTTTGAGAAAATCAAAATTTTCGAAAACTGTAAAGGGTAATCTGGGGTGAAGGATTTTTCTGAAAACCTTCGTGTCGCATCTTTAAAAGTTACTGAACCTAAATACCATGTTTGGTATTTATCCAAATTTTCGTTTTTGAGTCATGCTATTTTTTTCTAAAAATGCCTTTTTGGATGCAGGGGGCCTCAAAACATGTATTTACGATGAAATGTCGGTATCGAATTTTTTGGGTGGAATGCAATGCTTCCCCTATTTACTCTACGTAGTACAGATAGTAATAAAAGTATACAAAATGCAGAATGAAAAATAAAATTTATTTTCAGATTATGTACCGAGGAAATTGTATTTCCATTGTGGTCAGGTTTATGTACCTTTAGGTAATTCAATCGGTGCTCACAAAACTTTCAGACTACTAAAGAAAGAAGTTTTGATGCAACAAAATAACCGCAGCCTCTCTGCTTGATTTTTTTGCCTCATATAATATTTATAAGATGCTCCTTGCAAATTCCAAACATGTAACTTGCCCTTCTCTTTCAAAAGCTTTCCTTTGAGAAAAGATAACACCGTAGTAGCTTCACGTATACACGCGAAGGGAAAGTTAAGTGTTTCTTCTTTCTATCAAAGTAGTTTTATATCGCTTAAATGATGATTTCCTAAGAAATTTTAAAACTAAAACAGAAATTATGTATTAAAGTTTAAAATATGTTGATTTTTTTGCGGAGTGAGATACAGGTTCAAAGGAAAGCGTAGTCAGCTGTAAACGGCTGTATGTGAATGATGAATAAAAAGTCTGGCGTGTTGTACTCACATTACTTTCTCTACTCACTCTCCTAGAAAGATTATTACAAAAGCTTATTCTCCTGTCTACTTATTGTTAATCGAGATATACTTCCATTGTAACCAAAATTATACAGGGAGAGCCAAAAGACTACGAACCGCCTGCGTGCGTTTTTCCTGTCCGCGTCCTCGGCACTCGTTGCCGTCTGCTGCTATCATAGAAAGGCGCGGATGAAACCACACAACATTTTTAAAACTACTTTTAAAGGCTTTACTTACCAACTTTAAGAAAGAAGATGCTGAAACTGGCCACCGTCGTTATCCATGCATTTTTGGCACCTCTTTAGGAAACTATCCATCGCTCGCCAATTTTTTTTCGAATCAACAGTTGAAGCCCGTACATATGTGAGTACAAGTTCGCCCCCCCTTTTTTTTAGAGAATTAACAGCCAGAGAGCGTGATTTTGCCTTTCTTCAACAAACTCTGCACTAGCTTATACGGCCAATATTTCGATGAGAAAAATTGAAGGTGTATTTGAGGACAGAATTATTAGTACAGATTTGTGGCCACCCTCTGTCCCCCGACCTAACCCCGAGCGATTTTTATCGCTGGGGTAACTTAAAACAAAGTGTACAAGACAAACCCACATACCCTGGAAGAATTAAAACAAAATATCCGCCAGCAAATTGCCAGCATTTCTCAACATGAACTACGGCGAGTGATGGAGTTTCCTAAAGAGGTGCCAAAAATGTATGGACAACGACGGAGGCCAGTTTCAGCATCTCTTTCATAAAGTTGGTAAATAAAGCTTTTAAAAGTAGTTTTAAAAATTCTGTATGGTTTCATCCGCGCCTTTCTATGATGGCGGCGGAGGGCATTGAGCACCGGAGAGCGGACAGGAAAAACACCGCGCAGCCGGTTCGTAGCTTTTTGGCTCACCCTGTAGATATAAATATACAGTAAGCTAAAGCGATACCAGATTTTTAAAAAGCGAATCACTATGTGACGGCTTTGAAATCCCAGTTGTGACCATGAGAAAAGCGAACACGATTTACCACTTGAAATAAGTATTTGAAAATTCAAATCACTAACAAAGAATATCTCTGAAATAGTTAAGGCCACAAACATTTATAACATAAACTGTATGCTTTAACGAGTTCTAGACTTTTTGTCTAGTAATATTTGGTTTCTCTCTTATGGATTACTGCATCTTCATTGCCTAGGATCAGAGGGCTGCCGAGTAGTGGACACTTCTTTTTTTAAGGTTCCCTTGTTTACCCAGTTATATCCCTGTGTTTTTCAATTTATTTTACCACTTATTACCGAAATTACATACACAACACACACACAAACACCCATGAACATGGCAGGAATCGAACCCACGACTCTCAGCTTGGCGGAGCGTCGAAGCTATACGCTCCAGCGACCACGGATACAAGGGCCGGCAGCACTTTGGATCAGATAGAATATTTAGGCTGGGCAAGCAGTCCAATGCCTGTTTTGAGAGTGAGAAAATAAGGAATTAAATGATATGCAATGATGGCGAAATGTATGAAAGGAAAGGTGATGAGTAGTTAGTGGAGTAAATGGCGGGGGGAAACCGGAAAACCTGGAGAAAACTCGCCCTACGCCGCTTTGTTCACCACAAATCCCACATACGGGTCCCGAGATCGAATCCGGGCCACATTGGTGAGGGGCAAGCGGTCTAACCACTCGGCCACGGCCCCGCCCCTTATGTTTTACTAGTTATATAATATTCACTCTCAATAAAGAGAACTTTGTTCGCAGAAAATTCAGCACGTACATTTTGTCGCACAAATATCCTAAAACATGTTTATTTTAATCAAAATTGTTAATCAAAAACCCGTAATTCTTTTTCCATCTAAGGGATAGTTTGGGGAGGAGAGATTTTCCTGAACATTTTCGTGTCGCATCCTTGAAAGATGATGAACTTAAAACACCAAGTTTGATCTTTAACCTACATTTCTCTTTTGATTTATACTGCTCACAATCACACACACACACACACGGATTGACCGACCTTTCTCTAAGACTAGTCTTCTTTGCATTCTTCAGGGAGCCTCAAAACGTGTATTTTCAGTAAAATCTCTATATCAATTTTTGGGTGGAATGTAATACTCCCTCTCCTTACTATAGGAAGTAGTAGAGAAAGTAATAAAATGAGTATCATAGTGAGCCAAGCAAGAAGTAGATTAGAAATTAAAACATTACGAAAGATCTTTCAATCAGCAGCCTCGTTACACAACGCAGATACTGTTTTACTTTATGTGTCTGTCAATATGTGTATTTGTCTACAAAACAAACGGACATATCGAAAGTTATGCGTGGCATTAGCAATGTTTACTACTCTCGCACTTTCAAGAGGAGCGCAGTACAAAGGCCAATTTTGCATCACGATATACGAGTTGCTGAATCTAGACTACGCTGCTACTACTATTTCACAACCGCCAATAATCAAATGAGCAACGACAGCCTCATCTCCTGAAGATCAATATGTCTGGTCGGTTTACAGTAGCGTGTCCTGGATTTACATAGGATCTGGGTAAATCCATTGTTAGCATTCTTAGAAGAGAAATACATTTTAAAGAAACTAATTGCGATAAGGATGATACAGTTTACATACATACACGCCTAAAATTGTCTGTGTACTTAATTTGTAAATCTCATAGACGAAATGTTGGATAACTACACCAAATTCAGTATCTTCCAAAGATGGGTTCAAATTCCGCCATGAGCGTCTTCTCCGACAAAGACTTCTCTCCAGGTTTTTCACAGTCATAAGTGATTCTGTATAAAGTTATTACGGGCATTAAACACTATTAACAAAGCTAAATTGACATGCATACATGCCTTACTTGCAACAATCCGATCCTTAGTAATCGGCGGCTTTTGTTTCAGTATCTTTCAACCTTCCCTTTCATATTGTAGTAATCTGTGAGGGAAGTCAAACACAACGTCAACTTCCCATAAATACTATTGATAATACAAGTCTCTCCAATAACAGGAGCGTTGCAGTATATTAAAACAAGAATACTAATCGAAAATATATTTAAGATTGTTGTCCCGGTTTTGTGGGAGAAAATTATGATAAACCTCTATAATCCACGTTTCTCAACTGGATATTGTAATATAACTATCGAAAGCGGAAGAAATTATGGTAAACCTCTGTAAAGCTCTCCTCTCTACCTGATGTAACTTAAGTATTGGAAGTGGGAGAAAATGATATAAAGCCTCTGTAAAACTAGCTTCTAAACCCAATATTGTAATACCTAAGTATAGCTATTGGAAGTGGGGAAAAACTTACGACAAACACGTGTTCTCTAATGGCAACTCTATTCTCAACCTGATATCACAATAGAACTATTAGAAGTGAAAGCAAATTTTGAAGAACCTCTGTAAAACTCAATTCTCAGCAGATAACGTAATATAAGTTTATAACAAACATTTGTTCTCTAATGGCAACTCTATTCTCAACCTGATATCGCAATAGAACGTTAAAACTAAGACAAAATTTTGAAGAACCTCTGTAAAACTGGTTTTTCAACCTTATATCCTCTTTTTGTTCTTAATTCACGGTATGGGCATAATGCTCGTTCTGTCTCATATTTGTATCCTCCACCTCTTTCTGGATCTTCCTCTTGGTTTATAATGAAATACAACTTTAGGCAACCATGAATCTGCTATTCTTTGGAAATGTTGCATCCATTCGTTTAGATGCTTTTCAATTTTACTATTTATTGAGTACACATTAAGTGCTGTTTTTATATCTGCATTTCTTATAACCTTGTGGATACTTTTGTTTTCTTTAAGAAGTCCATCTCTGCACTTTGTAATCTATTTTTATTTTCCTTGTAATAACCCATGCCTTATTTCTATAAAATGTAAAACAACTATTACTTTTATAAAACTTTAGCCTTGTTTCCTTTTTTGTTTTCTTTCTCAACGTTCTATGTATAGTTTCACATATCTCTTGGAAGCTTTTTACTAATATCTCCTGCAGTTCTTGTCATACAGTTGAAATTGCATCCTATGTAATTAAACTCTTAATTGTTGTAATGGTTTATTTTCTGAAATAATTTTTGACCTTGTGTATTTATGTCCCCACAAAGCCATTATCTTAGATTTCTCTGTTGATATTTTAAGATCCTATTGTTGACAAATTATTCAAGCGGTGTAATGCGTACTGGAATTCATTCTCACTCTCTTGAATTAAAACTACGCCATTTTCATATAATAAAATACTTAAAATTGTAGTTTGACTTAGTCTTATTCCTGATGTAATGATGCTTTTCCAGTTTTGGATGATGTCTCTTATATTTATGTCAAAAAGAGTAGGTGACATACTACATCTTTGTCTTAGGCTTGGAGTTGCAATAAGTATTCTTAATTACGTTTATTATTTTTTTATGAATAACCGTTCCTTTCCATAATTTCTCCCAATTTTTCTCTATTAACCATATCAAATGCCTGTTTAAATCTAAGAATGCAAAATGTGTTTGCAAATAATATTTTTATCTTTTTTAAATAATTGCTATAAAATAAATATATTATCTGCTGTTGATCGTTCTGTTCTAAAGTCACTTTGGTGTTCTTCCATTAGTGCTACGGTTATTATTTAACTCTTTTATTTATAATTACTGCAAAGACTTATACTGCATTAAGAAAGCTTATACCTCAATAGTTCTGACATATTCCCCCATCTCCCTTCTTAAAAAAGGAAATAACTTCTGTATTATTGCACATAACTGGGATTTCACACCCCTTCCAACATTCATTTATTTGATGAAATAGTCTCAAATGTAATAACATGCTCCCATATTTTAATAATTCCAAATTAATTTAACTCCATCTGGTACAGTTGCCTTTCTATTTTTTTTCTTTTCTGAGTGCTTCCTTCAGTTCCTTAATTGTAATCATATCAGTATGCCTGTATACTTGCTCATTTTACCATATTCCCTTGATTTTGTTGGCACCACAGTGATGTGTAATGTTAAATCCAGCTTTGTTTCTATAGTATTAAATTTCATTCTTCCTTTTTCAGCCTTGTTTAAATTATTGTATTACTTCATACGAGAAGATTAGTCTTCCGTGAATGTCATTATATCACTTATGAATCATGATTGCTGGTGCCTATCTCCAACTACAGTTTTCGCTCTATTTCTTTTCTCTACAAATATTTCTCTAGTTTGCTTTTTATTTTGTTGAAGCTATTGTTTATATGATTTTTGTTTATTTTTTATTACAGCTTCTACTTCTTCTAATTGTTTTTATTTTCCCCAAATATCCTTGTGCTGCTTTTTCAACGCATTTCTTAATATTCTGTCATTCTTCATTAATATTATTATTAGTAGGTGTTTCTAATAGGAATTGTTGTAAAAGTTAAAGGTAACGCGCAGGGGCCCACGGAACTAGGGCAGAGCAGGCAGGCCAGTCGGCCCTTTATGCTTCCAACGTGATCCCTGTGAAGGAAGGATGAGGGGAGAGACTCGAAGGGAGACCAGATCCAGATGCGGACGGGCGCAAGCATAGACACTGTCCCTAACGTTTCCAGATAGAACATATCCTACGCCGCACGTTCCCTGCCCATAAGCCACCAAACTCCAGGAGCCGAGCACCACACCGAGGTGAGACTAATGCTTTATTCACAATGAAATGTAAGCGCTAACGTAATGCAGCATAAGCGCAGGCGTGAGGGAACACCATTCACAATGCAGCCGTAAGCGTAACGCAAGAAGTTTGCAGGGCTTCTAGATCCTTAAACTAATTACGGAAATGTTCCGAGTGCACCGTAAGTTTCAAATTGAATAATATAAACAACAATAGCAAATAAGAAAGTTCACTCAATATTTTATAAATAAGTAAGTCACAGAAAACAAAATATATACGTCCAACAGTCGCCCGTAGCGTTAGTGACATCACGACTGCTCGCTCTATCAAAAAACATTTTATACTCTGGCTTTAAACTTTACAATAATTTACCAAGTAATATCAAGACAATTAAAAAAGTAAACCAGCTAAAATCCAGTCTCAAGGCACATCTAATTAAGCACTCCTTTTAATCCATCAATGATTACCTTGAACACAAATGTATGTCATGAAACATAGTATTTAGCACATAAAGACCTATTGTATATATTGCAAAAACCTATTACTGTTTATGTTTATAGCTCGACAAGTCCAATAGTGAATGTACATTGTACCAAACCACTTTAACGGTAGAATAAAACTAACTATTTGCTCAAAACATTGAAAGTAGTTGTGCAAGTACTATGGAAGCAGGGCCATCATTCCGTATGTGGGTAGTGAGCACTTTCGCTATGAATATGAAATACAAGCATGTTAGCGTTGCTGTCGTTGGTATTCTGCTGCCAAGATTGTAACATCATGGGCCCTAATCCGCATGGACTGCAGCTACGGAGCGACGACAGGGCGTAGCCGTAGGCACAGAACAGCCTTAGGATCTGCGCGTCTAAACTCGAATAATCCACTTTAGCTACATTTTCCTTGCTTCGCGACATTCCGTTAGCCATGTTTTTTTCATCACGTTCGCAATATCTTCTGACAAGATTTCCGCAAAAGCTAAACGGTCGCCAAGAAGATCCCTATGTTTTCGATAAAGCAACAACTCCTACACAATTTAAGAACCCAGGATACTACACAATCAACGCTGCGTATTAAAAAAACCCGATTCCGTAAGTTTCTTAAAATTTCATACCTCCTTCCCGTGTACGGAATAATGTCCGGAAACTGCAGCAAGTTATACATGTGATGATACAGCTGCACAGGTTATATTAATGCAATGTTCATTATCTCTTTGCGTCTGAGCCAAGAAATCTAGGCACAGATGCCGGGTTCATCCACTAAATTAAAGGGGATTCAGTAAGGACACTACCATAACCTCATGAGAGAAATGAGAGATGGTGACCCACAATTTGTGTGGCACGGTCTAATGGAATACTATACGCATATACATTAGACGGCAAGAGTCTCGCATCGCGATCGTCTGCTGTTGAACAGCAGGCAATACAAAGAGAAAGAAATGCAGAATTCTTCCTTTATGCACGCAACGCAAGCATAAAGTTTGGAGTTTGCAAACTCTTGTGTTGCGTGATTCTATGTGAACGCTTCCATTAAATAACATGAATGCAAAATCTTGCCCTTATGCTACGTCTGCGCTTACATTTCATAGTGAATGGGCCGTAAGTGAGCGCAAGGGAAGAAACCTCTACAGAGCGCACAGCTACCGCCAGCCGCAACCCGACGAACACCGTCGCCTGGTCATACACCCTGAAACACACGACAATGAAGATGTGTACATGAAATGAGAGGAAGGAGAGTCGTGGTAGAAGATGAACCACCCCAGCATTCCCCTGGCGACCGGAGAAAACCACGAAATAACACATGGGCCAGAGTGGATGATAGCCGGGGATCGACCTGGGACCTCCCGAATGCGAGCCACAGACGTAACCGCCTGAGCCTCCCGCTCGGTAGGAATTGTAATTCTGTTGATACAATTCTTTAATGCGCCCTTCTTTCAATAAATATATTTCATGTACTACTTCTTTCGTTGGGTATCCTTTTCCATTTAGCAGAATTTTGGCCATTACTAAGAAATGTTCTGAATTTATGTCACACTCTCTATATACGTACATTTCTTGCAACTGTGGTAGCATTTGATCATTAACCAGAACTTAATTTATTATGGATCTCAGTCCTCATACGCTACATGTAAATTTATTTCTATCTCGCTTTCTAAAAACTGCATTTGTAATTTTTAAATTATAGCTAATTGATAACTGCCTGAGGTGCTCCATTATAATTCATACTCGTTTTCCAAAGGAGCCTATCGAATTCAGGATTGGCGTATTACCAACGCTTGCATTAAAGTCTCCACGCATCACAATATAATAGTTCTTGTTACTTTTATCATATGCCCTTTGGAGCTCTTCATAAAACTGCTCTCTGTCTTCTTCTTTCCTTCTACAGGACTATTAATTCTGACTGCTCCTAGATTTCCTCTATTTTCATTCTTAGTGTTAATATTCTTTCAGTTATAGAATTCAAATTTTTATTTCCATTTATTATGCATAAGTATGGTAGGTTCGCATCTTGCTCTTATAACATTTGGTACACCGGTAGAAAACAAAGCATAATTATTTAAATCCTTTCAGTTTTGCCTTAGATTCTATTATAACAACAATATAGTCTTTCTATCATTAAGTATTCTCTCAGGCTCCATTTACATATTTCCAAGGCCTCTTATATTCCAAGTGGCTAACTTTAATCCATTAGAAATGCCAAATCATTCAACCTTTTTCTTCGCCAGTCGTTGACCCGCAAATCCATTCGGCTCTTTGCTGTGAGAAGACAGTAATTTGAGTTTCTATGAAGGGGTCACTACACTCTTGCACAGTAGATTTTCTGTAGGAGTTTCTTCCCTGATATGGTAATACGTATAACTATCAGTGGTGGGAACAATTATGACAAACCCTTGTAAAACTCGACTCTAGACTTGACATCGTAGTGCATATAACTATTGAAAGTGGGAGAAAATTATGAAAAATCTCTGTAAAACTCGACTATCAATCTGATATCGTAATAATGTAAGTGTTGCAAGTGAGAAAAAATTGTGGAAAACCTCTGTAACATTCACTTCCCTAACTGATATCTTAATATAATTACTGAAAGGGGAGAAACCTGGGACAAACCTCTGCAAAACTCGCTTCTCAACATGATATCCTAATATAACTGTTGAAAGTGGGAGACAGTTATGGCAAAACTCTGTAAAACACGCTTCTCAAACTGGTATACTAGTATAACTATTGAAAGTGTGAGAAAGTTATGGCAAACCTCTGTAAAACACATTTCTCAACCGGATACCGCAATATAATTATTAAAAGTGTAAGAAAGTTACGTTAAACCTCAGTAAAACTCGCTTCTTAACCTGATATCGAAATATAATTATTGAAAATGTGAGAAAGTTATGGCAAACCTATGTAAAACTCACTTCTGAACCTAATATCGCAATATAATTATTGAAAGAGCGAGAATATTATGGCAAACCTCTGTAAAACTCGCTTCTCAACCTGATATGTAATATTATTGGGAGTGGGGGAAGATTATGGCATACCACTGTAAAACTCTCCCCCTAATATGATATTGTAATATAACAACTGGAAAGTTTTAGTATGTCCCAAATGGTGAGTCTACAGTAGTAATAAAACGAACCTTGCAATGGGCGAGGACAGTACAAAAAGCCCAGTTTCGTCAAGTGGGCCTCTGTCTTTTCTTCTTCTTTTTTCTTCTTTGTTTTCTTTTTTTCACTCCTTCCTCCAAGAAAATAAGAACTCGAGGAAATACCAAGAGATTCGTTTCATTTATCTGGCAGAGATCTGTGGAGACATTATATAAGAAAAATTTTTAAAGAACATAGGCAGTGTTTATTACCCCAGCCCTATTTATCCTATCTCTAGAGAGTAGATCCGGGTTTTTATCCCCGTTTCCTTAAGCGCAAATTCTACACTCGGTGCCACTACTTCCCTAAAAGCTTTGAAGCATCTCTTAGAACACAACCATTGATTCTGCTACCACATGTGCCATTAGCCTCAGGAATTAAAGAGATTACCGCTCTCCAATGCCGCACCGAGGCTACCAGTAATTTAATAAGCGTTTACTTCTCTGCTTAGGGCTATAATAAAACATATGGGGCGGCATACTGAAACTGCTAATGACATTACTTATACTTTTTTTTCATTTCTTCCAATACATTTGAGAGCAAAGTGCCCATTTAGGAAATTATTGGGGAGATCATAAAGAAGATCACAATGACATGGTCAGCTGCGGTATTCACTTCCTCACCCACGCTATTTTCAGAGTAGGAGCGCGGTCCGATAAGTGGTTGAATATAGAGAAAAAAAATCACAATTTCAGTGGATGGCTTCTCGTATCTCCTCTGAAGCCACTTGAGCATTACAAAACTTCGTTATTATCTCATATTAATGGGACATTGAAGAGAGATCTCAGTTTCCTACGCTAATCAACCTGGAATCTAAAAAATATTTCACTTATAACGGTGTATATAATATTTGGGAGCAACTTTGGCCTTATTTGGTCAATTCAGCATGCATTCTTTGTTATAGTACTGTGACCTCCCCCGCGAATTACCTACAGGCCAACGGTGCGAATACATCTCGACTCGTCTACCTGACCGGCTGGGTGCGGCTAATGACTGGTCCCTTCAGAGTAATAGTCACGTAACGAGCTCACTATGTGCCACTTCCCCGCAAGTTAAGTAGTTAAGTTTCAGAATATTCCTTTGGGCCGGTTCTATCATCCTCCCTTTCTAGGACTTTCCGCTTTGTATGCAAATCCTATATAAGGGTTCAGTTCAGAGCTAAGACGTTACGAAGTGAAAGGGAGAATACGAGTTCAGTTCAGTTCAGTTCAGTTGCGATTTGATTCGACGGATCAGTTGTATTGTGTCCCGAGTGTGTGCCAGGAGTGACTTTTGTGCTATGCCGAGTGTCTTAGTGATAAAGTGTGTTTCGCAGCCTTGTCTTTCTGTTCAATACAGATATCAGTCGTCGCTCCGGACGCACTTCAGCCTTGTGTTTATTGTGATACCTGTATCGTTTTAAAGTCAATTCATAATGGCTACACCCTTTACAAGAAATACAGTCTTATAACAGATATGCATTCAAATTTTTCTGGTGTTAAAAACATTTTCCCAAAGGCAATATATCTGTTGTTAGCCAAGGCCTGTTAGCCAAGGCCTCTCACAAGCGCATATAATATGCTGAGCGTTTTAGTTTCTTTCTTGCACAATTTGCAATCTAAGTTGTGCTGAAACACACCCATCGTGTAAGATGCTTTCTCACAGGAGCATGTCCTGTAAGAAATGCAATGATTATTCTCAACTGAAATCTGTTACATTTAAGTAAGGTTTTCAACTCTTTTCTTGCATGGGTTTCTAATAAATAGCTTACCATGTTTGTTTTCTGGAGTTTTAAGCCGGGTTTTATGATGTTCTGCTTTGGTACAATTCTTAATAGCCTCTCTTACTAAATATCGAGATGTTCCTAGAGTCGACTCCACTCAAATTGTAAATCTGCTGCTTGTCTTGCAAGATCATCAGATTTTTCATTGCCACTATGACCCGGCACCCAGTTGAGTTGTGCTTCATTCTGTTCTGCCAGGCTTGTGAGCATGTTTAGGCGTACTACACAGTAACTGACGTTTCTCATTTGTTACAGTATATTCACATCAGGTATTAGCTATCCTTGCCGCATAAATGAAATCGGAGTTTGTAAACAGTGGATTGTTCCTTGAAAGCAAAATAAACCCTGTTATATAACATGGACTGTTTAAAAATTGTAGAAAAGGAATGACACAGGAAACAATGCTTTATCTAATAAAATGCATTTAAAAAGACGCTGTACAGCTCAAAATTGTAGTATTACAACAATTAAATTAAAATCTTATATGTACATTCACACAACCTTCTCTACCCTCTATCGCTTATTTGTGGGTATACAAATTATTCTTACAGAAGTTTATTTTTCTATCTACTTCACTTTAATCGCGATAAACCTTTCCGGAAATAGCTGCATTATACATTTCATTATAGATACAAAGAGAATAACCATAGTCCAATTTTTAGAAACGGACGCTACACACTGTCCTTAAAATTGCCTCCTTTCCATGACATCACGAGAAACAATTGAAAATCAACAGGACATTAAAAGAATGGTTAATTATTGAACAATTCCAATCATTAATAATGGATATCACGGAAATGGCTGATGCCATAAAAAATTATGATATAAATTGTGTGTTTTAAAGAGCTCTCCATTTCTTGTGTAATAAGTTTTCGTTTATGGTTTAGCGGCGTTTACCATTTATACACGACTATATAAATTCCTTCCAAATGAAGATACTTCAAAAGCTATTCCCAGAAAATTCAAAATATACATATATCTATTATGTAAATAGCTTTTAATAAATGCTATTTTAACCGCAATGATGAGGCTTTTCTTAGAAAATTAAAAATTTCGACAAAATGTTCGTGTAAAGTGTAGCTTTGGGGATTTTCTAGAAAATCTTCGTATCGCATCTTTGGAAGGTGCTGAAATTAAATACCAAGTTTTATGTTTATCCGATTTTCGTTTTTGAGTTATACTGCTCACGGGCACACTCACAGACACAAGGACCTTTTCCTACGAAAGCATTCTTTTAACTCAGAGGGACCCAAAACAAGTATTTCCGATGAAATCTCGGTATCGAACTTCTGGGTGGAGTGTAATACCTTCTCTGTCTTCTATGTACGTGGTAAGGAAGGAAAAAAAATTAAAACATGTTACTATGGATTATCAACTTTAGCAAAATTAATTATTGCTTATCATGGAGTCCAAAATTTCTTAAGATTCAATGCTCATAAAGTCCGTTAAATATTTTCTTTTGAAACATCGGAACGTCTGAATTTAGATTATAGATTAATGATAAACAATTTTTAGTTTCTCTACTACATATTTATAATTAGTACATTATTTTATTTCACCATTAAACAGTAAATGCATGTTTTGAGGTCCCATGAACCTAGAAAAAGCCGAGAGAAAAAGATGTGCGTGTGTCAAAAACGTAACTTAGAAATCAAAACGTGTTTAAATATCAAACTTGGTATTTATGTTTAGATCGTCCAAGGCTGCAACACCAAGATTTTCAAGAAAATGCTCCAACCCCAAACTATCGTTTAGATGGAAAAAATGTGGTTAAATTGTATTTACTTAAAATTTGCTCTAACAATTTTGACTAAAATACCGTAAGTTTAAGATATTTGGACGAAAAAAATTTTATCTTTAGTTTTATGGGAACAGCCTGCAAAGTTCTCTTCATATGCATGAATTCTGTTTAATTTTTAAACTTTGATAGAAAACTTAATACACAAAAAACCTATGATCTTATTAAAAGGCGCAGTTTATGTGGCATTAATCATTTGCGAGATATTATTTATTATTGGTTTTCAAATGACAAATGCTTCATACTTCTTATCGACTACTAAGTCGCTATTCATTTTTTCTCGTGCTAATGCAAAGATAATGAAATTGTACAGTCATTAAATAATCACTGCTTTCGAAAGAAAAAAAAGAAAAAACCTATGATTTTAACTTACAATATCCTTCTTATACCTATAACAAAATAAATGTGTAATGAAAGATTGTCTCGATTAACAAAAAGTAAATAAAAGAATAAGGATTTTAAGAGCGGTTTAGAGAAGAATGAGTATAAAAGCATGTGAATGCAACACATATTTGTAAAATAACTTTTCCTGAAATTTCCTATTTCAATTGAGTGGTTGAGCACTCGTTTTAGCTTTCCTCCCACCGCGTGTATTTCACGTAATGTGATTTTCCAGAAACTTTATTCCGTTTCATGATGGTAGACAAATGCTATCGTTATACCATTTTCATTGTGACCGCGTGAAATAACAGTTTGCCCATTGTAGGCTTTAACTGATAGATCCACACAAAACCGCCTAGCCTACCGACGTACTACAACTGAGCATGTTCAAAGTAACACAGCGACGGCAAGCCGAATAACTTAGTTACCATTAACGTGGATAGCTAAGTAATCTGATTGATTACCTGGTGGATGCTCACGAGAAGAAACTCCTGATTAACGTATACGATAAACAGGAAATAGAACGGAGAAAACTGCAGCCGTGTTTTCTGATAAGGTTTAGTCTTTCGTCACGTTATCTAAACCACTAAATACAATAACGTCTTTTACCACGATAAAGTTCTTTGCTCCAGCACTTAACACCGTAGGGCCAACAAAGATAAAATAGAGGACTTCAGAATGCCGCATTTGGAGGAAATAACAGTTTTTGAACGGATATGATTACCCATAATATTAATGGAAGTAAAGTAATTCGGGAACCAGCCTTTGAGAATTCTAGATTGGATTTAAATAATTTAAGTGACTTTAATCGCTTATTGTCACACGAACTCAGACGTGTGTGCTGAATTTTCATGCATTTCCCTCCGTAAAATTATTTCCTCTCGAAGTACAATTCAATAACCATTACACTAAAAGTACTTCATTATAATATTATGTCATGAAATTTACCATAAATCTTCACGTTAAATCGGTCAGAATATGTGTTACGTTTTGATGTTATCTTACCGTAAAGCGCAGAATTATGGCTTGTTGGATTTAACGTGTGGTAACACCGTATTTGGAATTAACCGGCGGACTACAATGGAATTCTTAAAATAGCTCCTTTACAACAAATTGTTTCTCATTAACTTCGTCATTATGACTTTAATACAACGTTTATGACAACTCCTGCATATATTGAAAACTTATAACTGTTGAAAGCTAAAAATTAAATTTAATTTTGGCACTAAAATGCATATTTCTGATATATAATTAAATTTAATTTTATTTATAGGCGCTGTATAGCTACTATGGTCCTTAGCATTCCATTCTACACTGGGCGCGAAAGGCCGGAAATTTTCTCAGAGGCCTCTATCAGACTTGAGGTTGCTTTATATGCCGTAAAGTGACGGGACTCCTTGCTTTACGTCCTTTCTGATGGAAGCCATGCTAAGGATTTTACGCCGAAAAAATCCACCCTCCTCCGCTGAGTTTGAACCCGCGACCTCGGGAACTAGAAACTAGTGCTGAAAGCTAAGCACAATAATTAAGTATGAGGTAGAAATATACGAGTTTCCAAACTTTGGTATTTATTTCTACTTTTTCTACCACGTACTAGTAGGTAGAGTAGGTATTGCATTGTACTCAAGAATTCGTTACCGAGATTTCCCTGTAAAACATGTTTCTAGGTCCCCTAAATCATATTCATATTTATAAAAACACCAGTGTGGTGTGCTTTTTAAGCATAATTCACTTTGATAAATGCTAACCTTGGTGTTTAAATGCAGCATCTCCTAAGGATGCGACAAGAAGATTTTCAAGAAAATGCCCCGCTTCAACTTTTCCTTTACATGGTAAAATTTTCCTAACGTTTTCTTTTCTAAAAATGACTAAGGGTTTTGATTAACATACCATATATTTAAGACAATTGCATTGCAAATAAAATTTGTATCTTTAATTTTCTGGTATAGCCGACGAAATCCTCCTTCATAGGGAAGGGATTCTGTATAATGGGTAAAAGACAAAAACATACTACACAAAAATGCAAATCTCTTTAAAACACAGAATTTATTTAAAATAACTTTTCCTGCGGCATCAGCAAATATATGTAATTAAATTACTTTTGCAAAGGCTTACCTCAGATGACATGAAATGGATAGAAAAATAGCCTCTCGTCAGAATAATTTATAGAATATACACTGAAATAAACACTAGTAAGTATATAAAGTCATGAGAATGTAGTATGCAGGATTTTTCTTATAGCCAACATTACAGGAATAACAATATTACAGGAATAGTAATGTCGTGAGTATATGTAGTAAATGGCTCAGCAGATATTGCCTTTTTCATTCATTCCCCACACGTTACATACCTTACAATTTTCATAATTTGTATGTTTAAGTTTAATAACTGGTGTGGTGAAAACTGATATAGGAATTTCTATTCACCTGCAAAAACGAAATGGACTATTCCGCTCCTTGCAAACACACAGCTTCGAAAGAAGTGCAAAGAATGAAGAGATAACAAAAACAAAGGATAACGATCGAAAAGTTTAAATTCGTGGCAAGGCTAAAATTCTTTGCTGGAATACTATAGACTGAAAAAATAACAATATATTTCTATGCGGTGCTTTGAAACACAAGACAATAATAAGAATGTTTCAACATTCTGCAACGTTCTGTATTGCAGCTTACAATGAAGTTTATTTTTTCTCCAGTATCCACTCCTAATGAGTTGTGAGCCCCCGGAAATTCGTGGTCTGTTATGAAGATACGTCAGAGTAGTTGCCTAGACAGCAAGGGGCAGAGTATGCTTTGTCATTAGGCAAACCCTCATTGGGAAAGCCAGAGTTAAAATCATTTTTACACAAGTACGTTACAATGATATTACTACACGCAAAGAGTTACACTTGCGTACCATCTTAAAAAATGAAAACCATTTAGATATCGCAATTTAGATTTTTAGTAAATGCTTTTGTACAAAATACTAATGCTTGAAGATGAATAATTCTACATTTACCTCGGAAGACAAAGGAATAAACAAAGGTGAAAGCAATATTGGAAGGAAAAGTTGAGATTTCTGTCTCAAAACATGATGGCCCACCTCTTTGTTGTAGGGATTACGTGTCTGCTTTACATTCAAGAGGTCTGGAGTTCGATTTCGGCTAGGGTGAGTTACCTGGATAGGGTTTTCTATAAGACTTACCCTTATCCTAAATGCCGGGTAACTCAAAGCTAATATTTTAGGCTCTTTTTTGTTTCTCTACCACTTATCATAGTAGACAGTAGAGAAGTTTCAAGAAAACCCCTAAACCTCCCAACTACCCTTCACTTGGAATATTTTCGAATTTGTTTATTTTATGAGAAATGACCAACGATTTTGATATAAATACGTATATTAAAGATATTTATATGTCAATTAAGATGTATATCTTCGATTTTCTGTGAAGTCCTCTTCATTCGGAAGGAGTTTTATATAATTTTGCATTACTGGTAAGCGACAAAAAATGTATCTCTCAAACACACAATTTATTTCAAAACATTTTTGTGGCATCGCGATTTCCGAGATATCCGCTATTAATGGTACAAAATTGTTCAATACGTTCCACTGTTTCTCATTAAGGCCAATTATAGCGTCCAGTTCTGAAACATTTTACTATCGCTATTTCGTTTGTACCTATAACAAAATTTGTAATGTAACTATTCCCGAAAATGTTTGCTCGATTAAAATGAAGTAGGAAAACAGACTTTCGTAAGAATAATTTGTATACACTCGAATAAGCGAAGGAAGGTAGGGCGAACGTAGCACATCAACTTTCTATTTCTTTTTGTGTTCATATATAGGGAACAGAATTTCAAAGCCAGTACATAGCGACCCGTTTTGAAAAGGTTTGACTACGCCTTAGCTTACTGTGTTTTTCCAACACCTACAACGAAATTTGTATATGAATAATGAAGATTTATCTGTATTAACAAGAAGTAGATAGAAGAATAACCTTTTGTGAGAATATTTTGTAGAGGAGTGAGTAAAGAAATTCATATGAATACAACATACCAGAATTTTTTCTTTTTTTTCTTTCTTTTTTGAGTGTTAAACGTCCGGTTTAACAGCTCAGGTCTGCAGAAGTGATGAATAGAATGGGTGAAGTGGTGCTCAAAAGAGCTCGGTGTGTACCGAGAATCGCCAACATCTATCTTTGAAGGATAAAGTAAAATCGTGGGCGGAGAGAAACTTATTCAACTAACACGCCCCAAAACGAGATTCGAAATTGCGCCGTCTATTTTGGAAGACAGATAAGCTACTCCTGCGTCCCAGAGGTGAGCCACCACAGGCGTTTACAGCATCTTATTTCAAAAAAACCTCATACAAACAACCCAATTTCCCTACTACTCATAGAAAGTTCACATTTATGTATTATATCTTATAGTATTTATAAAAAATCTGATATATTGCACTTGCATGACTTTCTCTACTCTTGTACTAACTATTCATACAAACGCTTATTCTCATCTACTTCATGTTAATCGATATATCGAAATGTTAATCTCATTGCTAATTTTCTTAGGTGCAAGGGGGAATATGGTAGGCTTTAAGCGATAGTCATATCTTTTAAGAGCTGGTTGCTATGTGGAGCATTCCATTCTCTTTACATGTCCAGGACATAAGAAAAACGAATAATGAATTCTCATTTGAGAAAATTATAAATACTGGAAAACTCAAACAAATAACAAGGAATATACTCAATAAAAAAGTATATAACATAAATTGTGTGTTTTAACGAGATATACATTTTTTGTGTACAAAAACTGTATCTTTTTGTTTCTCTTTTCCAGTTATGCAAAAGCCCTTCACAATAAAGAGGGCTTTTGGGGAGCATTCCCAGAAAATTCAAGATATACATTTCATTTGTCACGAAAATATCTTAAACATATGATATGTTAATAAAATCGTTAGCCATTTTTGAGAAAATCACAATTTCGAAAAATTTTCCATGTAAAGAGTAGCCTGGGGTGGGAGAGTTTTTGAAAATCTTATGGCATCTTTGAAGGATACTGAACCTAAATACCATTATCCGACTTTTCGTTTTTGAGTTATGCTGTTCACAGACAGACTCACACGGATCTTTTTCTAAAAATGCTTTTTTGAATTCACGAGGCCTCAAAACATGTATTTCAGGTGAAATCTCCGTATATAATTTTTGGGTAGAATGCAATACGTCCCCTACATACTATAGGTAGTAGAGAAAGTAAAAAGTCATTCTCTTATACATGTTATCTTGTTCAAGATAACCACTTCCCTGAAATGATTTAAAATTAAGCAATAATTGCTTTGTTATGTAAAACATGCGAAAACAGCATTTAAATGTTAAGTCGTTAACGGGACGGTCTTTGCAATAAAACAATCTGGCGTGTTATATTCACATATCTTTATGCCCTCTAGCGCTTATTAGTGGGTATGAAATTATTCTTACGAAAGTTTATTTTCCTGTCTACTTCATTTTAATCCAGATAAAACTTTCGGAAAATGGCTGCATTGCATATTTTGTTATAGATACAAAGGGAATAGCGATTGTGAAATGTTTTAGAACTCGACGCTATTACGTTTGCCTTAAAATGCACACTTCTTCCATGCCATGCGTTCAAAGGACTTTAAAGAATGACCAAGTCCTGAAAAATTCGAACCTTTAATAAAATATCTCGGACTTGACTGATGTTACAAAAAAGTTCAGAAATAAACTGTGTGTCTTAAAGCGATCTAAATTTCTTGTGTAGTACGTTTTCGTCTATCGTTTAACGTTACAAGTTATATAAGATTATAGAAAATTCCTACCAAATGAAGAGAGCTTCAAAGGCTTTTCCAGAAAATTTAAGATAAACATTTTACTTGTCATGTAAATACCTTTAATATGATATTTTAATCAAAAATTTCGAAAAACCTTTCATCATAAGGATAGTTTGTGAGGGAGCATTTTCCTGAAAATACTCGTTGCGCATGTTTGGAAGGTGCTGAACCTAAATACCAAGTTTGGTGTTTATGTCAATTTTCATTTTTGAGTTATGCAGTTTCAGATACACAGACACACACACACACACACACACACACACACACACACACACGTTCTATATACGGACCTTTTTCTAAAACTCAAAACCTATATTTCCCGTAAATGTTTGGTAGAGAAAGTAAAGAAGAAGAATGAAAACTTTCAAGCATATATACGCCAACTGTAAGCTTGCAACGGTAATTACATTCTCAATTACAGAATATAAGAAAAAGATTACACAAATATGTATTTTATTGAGGTAACAAGCTCATTTCTCAATTATTATTTCTATGTAAAATAATAAAAAGTTCAGTCAGTATAAAGAGGATCTCCCATGTCCCAGAAAATTTAATATACATTTTATTAGTCCTACAAAAGTCATGTGGTATGATAATCGAAATGTTTAGAGCCATTTTTGATAGATTTATAAATTACCAAACTTTTCTACGTCACAGATAATATTGAAAATTTTGTATTATACCCTTCGAAGAGTTGAACTTAAATACCAAGTTTATTTATCACAGTTTTCGTATTAGGGTTATGCTGTTCAACAATAAGCCAACGCACACCTGTTTCCTAAAACTGTCCTTTTCGCATCAGTAGACCTTAAAAACTTGTATTTTAGGTAAAATTTCTATTTTTTACCTCTTTGTACTAGAAATATCTAGTTCTTCTAGCAAAATAGCTTCAGCTGGAAGTGCTGCTGATGAACTTTTAAACGGCAACTCTAGTCCGAGCCCGAGCTATGTAATTATTAATAATTTGAGTAATTACTTTTTAGTGAAATTGAATTATGCTATGTATAACTATTTTTCTATTTACTGCCTGTGTAGCTTAAGAAGGGTGATTTAATGATATGCTTGTATTTAGGTTACTAATATTAGAGGAGCAATAAATTGTTTAATGTAAATAATTTAAGCGCTATGTTGAAATACTGTCCACGACGAGATATCTTAGCTGCAGGAAAAGTGTCTTTGAAGGCAAGAAGTGAGTTTTATGATGTCTCTCTGGTAGCAGAAGTATTGTTCGTACAGCGAGGGTGTAGAGCTGTTGTCCTTTTGTGCGGTAATTCGCCGTGACCGGAGTGAGGGAGACAACAAGTTTAACGGTAAAATTAGGAAAGCCGCGATTTATGTTAAAATTGAGCAATAGGGGGTGGAATAGGACCAATGAGATCCCAGTAAATCGATATGAATTAGCGAGACGCGTTCAGTGGCGCTAAAAATGCACCAATAGGAAATTAAATGGCCTAAGAAGCCCGCGACTATAAATAGATCTGTTAAGACCTAAGATCCAGGAGTTACATCGAAACTACAGGCAGAGAAGAATGCTGCCGGACACTTGAGAGATGTCGTGCCAAAAGTTAGTGAATTAAGACAGGTTTCGCTACACATAAGAATCGCTACAAGTAGAGAGATTTGTTAAGTATATAAACTTCGCGTCATATCAGCGCCGTGTTTCAACAGCAGTGGACAGTGTTTTAACGGTGGCAATATCAGTGTTGTGAACTACCATAAATAACGAAATAAAGAAAACAGTGGTGTCGTCTTTTCGTAACTGAAGTACATCTATTTTCTCTCCGTTACCACACACAGATCTACGTTTCCTTTACCGAGGAAAATTCCATGCTCTTACATATTTCAGAAATTACTTCAGCTAGCCGAGGATAAAAATGTAGAGAATCAGCCCACGTCGAACATCCAGGGTCTACGCGGAGGCTGCAGAAAGGTAAGCCGCGAGCTACGGGCAGTACGAAGCAGAACAACTTCGGACAGGAGCTACTGCCGCAACTTTTCTTTCCTTTCTCTACCGCGTACAGAAACGACAAGAACACGGCTTTCCTGAACAAACACATTTGTTATCGCTTCTAGGGTAGTTCATGACGTCATGACTTCATTTTATTGGGTGTTGGTGTTACCTTGTAGGTGCTATCACGCTGTGTATCGCAACAATGAGCATACCTCATTCAACTCATTGGAAAATTATGAACAGGTATAGATGAGGAATGGCGACCGATTTTGTCGATCTTTCGCGAGGTTAATTGCCAATATACAGAAAATGTCTAGAAATGCTCTTGAACATCAGTCAATTCTCGTGATGTTAGCATTTTAGTCGTAGATCCTCATAAATTAGCGTTTCCTAGCTATTTACACATTCTTAAACAGGCAGCCTTTAGCTTGCTTCAACGCACTAAGGGTGAGGGAGGCGCCGGCGGATATCTTAAGTCACGCCTATAATGCCCTTACACACGATCAGAAATCGGATGTAGATTACTTTTTGTCGGATGTGTAGATAATAGGCAGAGAAGGTATTGCATTTCACCCAAAAATTCGATACCAAGATTTTACCGGAAATATATGTTTTGAGACCCCTGCATTTAAAAAACATTTTTAAAAAGGTCCCTGTATGTGTGTGTCCGTGAGAATGTGAGCAGCCTTCACTCAAAAACAAAAAGTTGGATGAACATCAAACTTGGTAGTTAATTTCAGTATGTTTCAAAGATGCAATACAAAGATTCTCAATAAAATACCCCCCACTTTAGTTCCCTTTATATGGAATATTTAATAATGTTTTTATTTTATAAAAAATTACTAACGGTTTTGATTCCAATCGCACATATTAAAAGATATTTACTTGACACAAATAAAAGGTATATCTTGACTTTTCTGGGAATAGCCTTTGAAGTCCTCTACATTCGAAAGTAGTTTTGTACAACTTTGTAGTACTAGTAAACTTTAAATGGTAAACAAAACGTACTATACCAAACATTAAGATCTTTTTAAAACACACAGTTCACTTCAAATAACTTTTGTGGCATTAAGCATTTCCAAGATATCTGTTATTAATGGTTTGTCATTCAATTGTCGGTTTTCAGTTATTTTTCGCGATTGCATGGAAACAGTATGGAATTTTAAGGCCAGCATATACCGTTCAGGACCTAAATAGTTGTCTGTCGTTGTTCCCTTTCTGTCTAGAACTAAATGTGTAATGTAGGTATCTCTGTTATAATGGAATAGATAGAAAAATAAGCTTTCGTAATAACAGTTTGCATATTCTAATAAACGATGGAGGGTACAGAAAGTCATCTGAATGCAACAGGTCAGATTTTTTATACTAGTACAGCCATTAATTTCGATAATTTAGCACATGCTGTCACTATAGTGGACTAGAACGGATAGATGACACTGCAGTATGGTGCCATGTCAGCTATGTTATTCTCCCTATCAGAGGCAGTTGTGCGCCTACGGCATAAGGAAAACTACGTCTATGTTGAAAAGGTTATTTGAATTCGCATATCGGAACCCCAAATTTTCGCAGCCTGAGCATTTGAGCAACGAGCAAACATCCAGTTCGGTCAATTCATTAGCGAAACGTTTCAGAACATATACCAGACGAAGTAACTGTAAACAAACCCGCTACAAGGAAATCTTCGTCGTCTACCAATTCTATTTGCAAGCGTCCTAAGCTTTGGCGTAGGACGAATTCGTTGTTGCTACACGACAACGCCCGTGCATATCGCTCCAAGAGTAACTTGTATTACAATGCCCTACCTTTCTGTCACACCCTCCGATTTCACCTTATCTGACATCATGCGATTTCTTCTTTCCCCGATGGAAAGAAAAGCTACTTGTACGTAGATTTCATTCCTCCGAGGATATGACTAGCACTAGAAACACCTTACGAGATTCTCCTGCAAATATCTTTGAGCAACGCTTCCAGCGGCAACTATACCAACGTAGGCAGACTATTTTGAGGGACGATGTGGATCTGTACAAATGAACGCCGTGTTACGCGGCAACTGGTAACATATTCGAATTCTGCTTTTCACCTAAACTCCAGGCGCCAGTTCATTAACTATATGACTGCTACGCATTTATAGTCATATGGGGAGATTTGACAACAATTGACAACTGGCTCTCATTATTTGTCATTACAACATTATTGGCTGTTGTTACTTCTAGTTTCAATTCTGAATAACGCACTGTTAATATTATCATTTATACATCCAAAATGTAGGTATAACAGCGAACAACCTAAATGAAGAAAATTTCCAAGCCGGGATCTTTGTATTTAGAGGTTAGCACGCTAACCATAACACGTAATTTCCTTATAGTAAGTAGGGGAAATATTGCATTCTACCGAAAAATTTGTTAAAAAGATTTCATTAGAGAGAGAAAGAATAGTTTAACTCAAACATGAGGTCAATCAAATACCAAATTTGGTGTTTATTTCAGCGTCGTCCAAGGATAAGAAACTAAGTTTTTAAGAAAATTAAATTAAATTTAATTGAATTTTATGTATGGACGCTCTTCAACTGCTGTGCTCCTTAGCGTCCCATTGTATATTGTGTGTGAAAGATTGTTAATTTTTCTGAGGCCTCTTTATCAAGTTTCAGGTTCTTTTACGTGCCGTAAATCTACGTCACGGGACCACCGGTTTTACGCCCTTCTGAAGGAAGCCATGCTAAGGATTTTTACGCCGGAAAAAATCCATCGCCCTCCACTGGGTTTGAACCCGCGACCTCGGAAACTAGAGACTAGCATGGTAATCACTACACCACAGAGGACGACAAAGTTTTCAAGAAGATCTCCCACCTCAAACTACCCTTTACATGGAAAAAGTTTCCGGATTTTTTTATTTTCCCAAAAATTGTTCCAACAATTTCTATTAAAAATCGTGTGTTTAAAATATTTGCACGACAAAATGTATATCTTGAATTTTCTGGGAAAAGCTTGAGAAGTCGTCTTCTTTCTTGCTCATTCTGAATAAATTTTTTATAACTTGTAAACTATAAGAGAGAAAAAATCTCACTACACAAAAGATGTAGATCTCCTTAAATTACACAGTTTATATAAAATAAAAGTTCTGTGGCGTTACCCATTCGTAACTATAGGTGTGAATTGTCAAATACCTTATGATATTTCAACTGTAAAATCGCTATTCGTTTTTTCTCTTGTGGTCATGCAAAGGAAATGAAATTTCAAAGCCATCATATAATGGCCCCTTCTTAAAAGATTTGACTGTCGATTCAGCCTACCGCATTACCTTTGTAACTACAAGTAAATATGTAATAAAAACATTTCTGCAAACTTTTAACTCGATTAGCATGAAGTAGATAGAAGAATAAGCTTTTGTAAGAACAGTTTGTCGACGAATGGGTGGAGAAACTCCTGTGGATGTAGCACGAAAATATTTTTGCAGATAGTTGTACAACGAAACGTCGGATAAATACCAAACTTGGTAGTTAGGTTCAGTACCTTTCAAAGATGCAACACGAAGATTTTTAAGAAATTCCTTTACCACAAACTTCCTTTTACATTAAACACTTTTAGAATTTTTTTATTTTCTAAAAAATGTCTAACGATTTTAATTAAAAGGTCATATATTTAAGATATCTACATGACAAATAAAATGCGTATTTTAAATTTTCTAGGAATAGCCTTTGAAGTTCTCTTTATTCGGAAAGAATTTTGTATAACCTTGTATAACTGGTAAACATTGAGCGATAGACGAAAACGAACTACACAAAAAAAAGTTTATCTCTTTAAAACACACATGTTATTACAAATAACTTTTGTAGCATCAAGCATTACCGAGATATCCGTTATTAACGGTTAGATTTGTTCAGCTCCTTGTCATTCTTTTTAAGTCCCATCGATTTTCAGTTGTTTGTGGGATGCATGGAAACAGCATGGAATTTTAAGGCCAGGGTACAGCATCCAACTCTCAAACATTTGACTATCACTTTTCTCTTTAGATCCTAACTAAATGTGTAATGTGCCCATTTCTGCAAAGGTTTATCTGGATTAAAATGCAGAGATGGAAAACTGAACTTTCGTAAGAATAATTTGTATACCCACTATTAAACGACAGAGGCCAGAGAAAGTCATGTGAATGTAACAGATTTGTTTTATTTCAATTATTCCCACCCGTATTAGTGTTATATTACCTCAACTGTGAAGACAGTTGTGACTGTTTAATGTATGGATCATCTATTATTCAGCAACCAACCGCTTTGAAACACGTTTAGGCAAACCCTTACGCCTGAGTGTCTTGTGGGATAATCTACTTCTGCTAGGCACGGCTTAACTGGGCCACAGATATATTTGGTATTACAATAGAGCTGCGTTTTCTGTTGCATCCAGCGTACCCTCGAGTATACACGCTTTCGTGAGCTCTAGTATAATAAATCCAGTTTCTGTTCTGTGATAAACTATAGTTATTTCTGATACAAGGGATAAAGCGAGATTACAACCCGCGAGCACAATAAAATTGCGTTGGACATGTGTGTCGTACACTATTTGTAGTATAGTCATCCATATTTATAGACAAATTATACATTTTGAATTAAATTAATTTTACATATTTTATATCTGTGATGCTCAGCGCGACTGCGATAGTCATTTGTTTCTGTTTAGCATCAGTGCTGAAAACGTGATGAGTTAGAAAAAAATTAACCTAAAGAAGGCTGTGAGAATAATTCGGCGAGGGAAAGACTCAATAAAGACAGACTGATTATTTTTTCCTGTAGCTTTCTTGATAGTTTCCGATCTGTACCATTAATATTTGAAAAGGGTGGTGCTTTATGTATAACACCCATACGTGTCAGCATTTTCGTAACCTTAGGTTGGTGGTAAAGCTCTGTTTTGTAGACCCTGCTGGCATTTCGCATACCACAAAATGGAAGTGAAGCGAGAGGAATAGTACAACGCAATAAAATTCTGATTGCGTTTAAACCATACAGCCTCAGAAAATTATGTAAAGTTGAAACAAGCATCACCTCATGCAACAGTGTTTAGATGGCACAAAGAGTCCAAAGATAGCCAAGTTCTCTGTGTTAAGCAAGGTGGGCCTGGTGTTTCGGCTTCTGCTGTAACCGTTACAACAGTATACTACACGTCAGTAATGGCTAAAACAAGGAAGCACGTTGCCAGGAAACGGCCAGAACTTCATCGGAAGGGGTGACGACTTCAGCATGACTGCGTAGCATGCAAATCAAGCGCTGCAGTTTTTGACTAAATGGAACTTTACCTATGCACCGCATCCACCTTATTGCCTCAAACTTGCACTCTGTGGTTTTTTTATTATTTCCATCATTAAAGGCAGAACTCCGGGACTTCGATTTGAGAACTCTGAAGTAGCGCTGAAGAAAACTGAGGCGATTCTCAAGAACCTCGCAAAGAATGGTCTGCACCATTGAAGTGCATTGAAGTAGGAGGGGATTACTTTTGAAAAGATCATGTAAACTTTGAAATGGAGTAATAAACATCTGTGAAAAGAAAATCAGTCTCGGTCTTTGTTGAACAGCCCTCGAATATCCGTTTCAAGAATGTTATTAGTGTGTATTTTCATGTAGTGCTTAGCATGTCTTTGTTGTCCTTTACATTGAGAAATCGTTTAATCAGAGTAACTTGCCCACAATGTTGAAGACATCCATGTTTTTGATCCATCTTAAAATATGCTAACAGGACATTTTCACTGTAATCATTTGAACGTTTCCTACCTTGCACAATTGAATATACTATTATATTCTATTTCATATTGTTTCCTTGACTATTTTGAAAAACATTCTGTTACCCTCTCCGCTGCGGCTGGCTCTTAAGATTCCATAATTACTGTATTTAAATTGCCCTCTATTACAGCAAATATAGAAGTCTCGTGGATAATTATTTTGGCATCTGGCAGAAAATAAAACTTGGTTACCCTGGAGTATAATTTATACCACTAGGTGGCATAATTTTCTCCTTTTAATTAATATTATCTACCATTACAGGTGCTTATTTTACCTTCGACGTAAAGTTTATTAGATGCTTCTGCATCGCGGAATATGCATTCGCAACCACCATCCGACAGCGCAGTTCAGCCGAGAGCAACCTGCCACTTTAATATGTACTCTGAGGCATGTAAACTTCTTACAACAACAAGAGAGTGCTATCACAATCTGCACTCTCTGGCTCCCTAGGGAGCAGACAAACTCAGCAGAAGAGTTGAACCTCGCGCGCGTGTATCGACTAATATTAAATTACCGCGACCTAGGAGGTAGAGCGCCGTGACCGCCTACCAGCCTCTTGAGAACTTAGCTCCTTAGTATCTAGAACAGATACACCAAGTTGTGTCTTACAAGGGATCAGCGCTGCACTGCTTCGTAGTCATTCTTAAATTAGAGACAATTAAAGAGTTGGGGAAGGGAGAAGTATGTGGATTGTTGTGATAAATTTTGAAGGGAAGGTTCTGCGTGGATGCGATCAGGAGCACTGTTTTAAAGGGTCTGAGAGGATAAAATTTATATGTGGGGAGCTTGAAGGAATATTTAATTGTTTATTAGAATTTGATGGGTTGAAGAGACAGAGGAAGGGTACATGGGAAATAAAATGGGAGAAATTACAGAAATAAATTCTAGCAATTAAAATGATAACAGATATGGGAATAAACAGGAATAAAATGGCAGGAGAATATTTGGGAAAAGTATTGGAAAAATGGGTTAGAGCAGTTAAAAAAAATCTGATGTGTTACACTCGCATGACTTTCTCTACTCTTGTACAAACTATTTTTACAAACGCTTATTCTCCATATGCTTCATGTTAATCGAGATATCGAAATGTTAATATTATTGCTAATTTTCTTGTAGATGCAAGGGGAGTTGGTAGGCTTTAAGCGATAGTCAAATATTTTAAGAGCTGGTTGCTAAGTGCAGTATTCCATTCTCTTTGCATTACCAGGACAAAAAAATGAATAACGAATTCCCATTTGAGAAAAGCTTAAGTATTGGAAAATTTAAGGGAATAACAAGCAGTATCTCGAAAATGGTTCACTCAACAAAAAAAAATGTTTAAGACATAAATTGTGTATTTTAACGCGATCTACATTTTTTGTGTAGTAAAATTTTGTCTATCTCTTATAGTTTACCAGTTATGCCAAAGTCGTTCACAATGAAGAATGCTTTTGGACACATTCCCAGAAAATTCAAGGTATACTTTTTATTTGTCATGAAAGTATCTTAAATATATATTTTAATCAAAATCGTTTGAGCCATTTTTGAGAAAATTAAAATTTTCGAAAAATGTTCCATGTAAATGGTAATCTGGGGTAGTGGGATTTTCTTGAAAACCTTCGTGTCGCATCTCTGGAAGATACTGAACCTAAATACCAAATTTGGTGTTTATCTGACTGTTCCTTTCTGAGTTATGCTGTTCACAGACACACACGGACATGTTTTCAAAAATGCTTTATATGCATCCAGTGCACCTCAAAACATGTATTTCCTATGAAATCTCGGTAGCGAATTTTTGGCTGGAATGCAATACTTCTACTTAGCTATACGTAGTAGAGAAAGTAATAAGAGAATTGGGGTATAATTTATTAAATAGCGTTAATAGTGGAATTTAATGAGTGTGAGCCCTTTATTATAGAGATAAGAGATACGTCTAGTATAGATGAATGTTAGAACTTATTAGATTATGCTCCTAGTTGTAATTATACGTATACAAGTATAGTTTAATTGTATTAAGGCTGTAAAATATGATATTCCATTCAATAAATCACAGATGTTGCATTAGTATAAATAAATTCTTTTACCTCCTATGTTTCTACTGGCCGAAAAGCGCCAATGCGCCTATGCTTAGAGTAATATGGTTTTGTTTTGATAAGCTCCCACATTGTACTCGTATCAGATGGTAGGACCATTGTGTACATTAATTTCATTGGGATGATTGTAAACTTCAAACATACCTAAAGATATTATTTAAAGTACTCTATGATGGAGAAATATTATATTCGTGTTCTGTCCTATCACTGAATAGCTTCTAAATTTTGAGCTCTAGGGTTTCTGCAGGAACATACCTCTCACGTCGTGCTAACTGTTGTTCATTTCTCCGATGAATTATTGGACACAGCTTTCGTTTCCTCGCTGACCTTAAATAATTTTTGACGGTTTTCTTAACTACTTCCTGTAAATGTCTTAGCTAATGAGCTGTATTTAAACTGCATAGCTGCATAGGGATTTCTCTCTGTAATCGAATAAATACAAAGGTATTCTGCTGAGAATGGGTCGTTTTCAAGTTAATAAACTGATGTGAACACACATTAATAAAAACCCTTATCCTATAATGCGTCCACAAAACAATGCATTACAACTTCCTGTGCAAGGAGTATAATAAAGGAATTTATAATAATTTGCTGACTGCTGGAGTTGATAAACAAAAGGCTTCTCTCTCGAACAAATTTAATAACTCCTAATTGAGCATTTTCTAAGCGCCTATAGTATTTAAACAATGAATGCTTTAAAGATTTTTCAGACAGCAGAATATGAAACAATCTTAAGAAATATATAAAACATGAAGTCGGCCAAAATAATGTGAAATGAAACATTTTTCTTACATCCACTTCATAAATTAAAATTTTAAAAGCATTCTGAAATTTAACATTAAAGATAAACTATGTAAAAGTTAAATACCAACTCATTACTACTCTAATAATGAGATCGTTTAATTTTCTTGCAATAAACTGTTCAAAAAATGAACGATTTTTATTTAGAAAGAATAAGCCTACTTCAAAACTTTGCTTATAAAACAATAGTTAAAATGGAAGTTATGTGAGACCTTACAACAAAAGTAAAAAAGTAATTATACACTAGAAGAATATTAAGTTAATATATTTTAAGAAAACTGTAATATTATGACAACACTGAAAAACACAGAATAGAAACTCAAGTTTTACAAACGAGTTACATTTCTTGTATTCCTGTATAATAATGGATATTAAAAGCGAAACACAGGCGGATGGTTATAGTTTTAACTAAAGGATATCGTGAAGAAATTGGAGCATAGAAAAGCTAAACATCTATGTATTAGTGGAACAAATGTATCTGGAAAGAACATATAAATAAACATGTTTATCGTATTTTCAACTATTCGTCACCGTTTTCTAACACAAAAGATAGTGTAAGTTATCCTCATATTAGCATATGAAAAGACAAAGTTACTACAAGTTTTCTTAGATGAGATTAAGTTAGCTTATTCATCAATATATCAAAACAAAACCACTGTCGTATAGCCTAGTGGAGATTATTGTAATTTTTCCCTCAATATTTAAAAATAAGTTATTTAGTGTATCCCGCAACTTTTCAAAAGAGCATTTTCCAGTAAATAACTGTTAGAAAAGATTTTTAAACCAATTCTTTTCGGTTTTGTAATATTTTCAATACTCGTTAAACATTGCACTTCAATGTAATTGAATCACAGATACGCTCATGTTCTATTGAATGATTTCCATCGAATTTTAAATAAAGATTTTTTTAAAATAATTACATACTTGTGATAAAATCTGTATTAAAGCATATTGTGCAACCTACTCGCTTTTTGATCTAAAATTAGCAAGATAACACTGTGAGGTCTATATTACTAGCATGTTTAGTAAGATGACAATCACACAACTTCGTCGATGATTTTGACTTGTAATTTCTTCTAACCACAAATTCTACCAAGTGTAATGACGCAGGTGATAGCAGCTGAGGCTCCTATTCAGGAGGCATCGAGTTTGACTCCCGTTGGATGTCCTTGAGGAGAGTTGTTTCTTTCCCAAAATGGAAGCTTTTGTCCGAACCTGGATAAAGGGCATCAAAATGGGGTATTTTCAATCTAGAAACATTAGAGACCACGCTGTACTGTGACTGCCATCCTTCATCCCTCGCCTCACGCTTTCCTCCAAGATGTTTAGTAGACACAATAGGCCTGGCTTGGCCACCGTGCTCTAATCGTCCTTCGTCCCATATGCAGCATTAATAGCTAACACAATGAAGAGAGACAGAAAATACTTAAAATTGAAATATAAATTAACCTTAAAAGTGGTTAACTAAGTTTCCAAACTAAAAGTACAACTTTTCAGGCGTCCTTAAGGCGTGTTAATTCGAGTAGCTGAGACTACCTTGAAAGTTTATGCGCGGAAATCCGACTCCAACTTTACCCTTCCCAGCCTATGGTAAGCAACGGGATGGGCCCAAGTAAAATAAATGGTGAATAGCATACTTGGATGCTTACGAGACTATCAGCACTGTAGCGGAACAAAGTTTACGTATTTGTGTTAAAAAGTATTAATGACTTTTTATATATTTTAACTATGCTAATATCAATAAATGTAAAACAAAACATGAAATATATTTATCAATAATGTACCCTTCCAAATACAAACCTTTCAACCACATTTCCAACAACAGATTATATAAATAATGATGCCAAAATGAGTCGGTGGACTGAAAAGGGTTAATGGCTACACTGATAATGTGAAATAATAATCATTTACAAATGCCTGTCAATATAGGATCTAATATGAGAGAACAAAAATGGATTCCATTTTGTTACATGCTGGGTAGGTGGCCTAAAAGTTCACATGAAAACCAAATTCATTTCTAATACCCAGCACGCACATTGAGAGGACGTTTACTTACTTGGCTACGGAGGACCGAATCGTGGTGTGGAGGTTAAGAGGAAGGCGTGGATTTTTCACTGTACAAAATCCTTAACACAAATCTATTCCACATTTTTAGATTTATTTCCCAAACGTTTGGGGTTCCTACATTATTAAAAATGGAAGGTGCGAGGAGATGTCCACCGATCCAAAGCCCGGTTTACACACGCGGTCCGTTACTCACGGAATCCTAAGCCAGGCGCTATATCCCCCACTACTCGTGGCTAGCATTGTTTACGTCACTCTTGGCTGGTAGCCATTATAATGTAACCCCCCAAATTATTAATACGCCACAATATACCTTTTTCCTCTAAACATCTATATTTAATAACATTTTAATTGAAAATAAGAACAAACGCTCTTGTACACATATTTAAGCAGGTAACTAAGATAAAATTAAGGAATAGAGAAAGAGGAAAGTGTGTGTGTGTGTGTGTGTGTGTGTGTGTGTGAGAGAGAGGGAGAGAGAGCGCGCGGTAAAGGTACGTATCACGGAGGGGGGCACGGAATCGGGGTAGAGTACCGCACGCAGGCCAGTCGGCCAATTGTGGCTCCAATGTGACTCCTGGGAGGAAGGGATGAGGAGAAAGACTGGAAGGGCGACCAGATCCGGATGCCGATGGGTAAAATCATGGATGGGTCCCTAACGTTTCCAGATAGAATGCATCCTACGCCACATGGTCCCTGCCTATAAGCCACGAATCTCCAGGGACCCCAGAGCTGAGTCCCACGCTGAGGAGAGAGCTAATTGAGCGGTACCGCAGTGACGCCAGGGGTGAAACCATTACAAAGCGCAACCCACCGCCCAGCCGCAACACGCCGAACTCTGTCGCCTGGCCCTATAACAGGTGACAAGGAAGATGATGAGTATAGGGAATGAGAGGAAGGATCGTTCTGGTAGAAGATGAACCACCCCAGCATTCGCCTGGGGGCCAGGGAAACCACGAAAACCCCATTATCCAAAGTGGACAGTCCCCGGGCATCGATCCTGGGACCTCCCGAATGCCGGCCACGGACGTAGCCACCTGAGCCATGCCGCTCAGTGAGAGAGAGAAAGCGAAGGAAGCAGAACATTGAAATGCTATAAACATATCAATCCCAGAAAGCTCGGATGCATTTAAGAGTAAATAATTTGCGTTGCGTACACAGAACTATAGCATTAAAAACCATTAGCATGATCTTATTGGAAAATAGGGAATACCTCAACAACAAAAGCATTCAGCCTTGGGATATTTGGAATTGAATAGCTGTCTAAAGCATTTCAATGGAACTAATTTAGACAGCCGCTAACGAAACGAGAGTGGCGTGTTTCCGTTGGGAATTAATGGGCTTGTGGTTGACAGCTTGGCCTTATCGAGCATCAATATCGGACCCAAAGCCTTCGAATAAGGAGATCCTGCATATGTCCGCTTCGCACGACTATTACACCCTCCATTATCCTCCTAATTTTATACCAATGAATTAGTCATCAGTGTCCTTTAATCCATATAAAGGATGACTCCTCCAAAAACTACAGATGCCTTTTGGAGGCTCACTATGACTTCGGTGAAAGTAATAATAATAATAATAATAATAATAATAATAATAATAATAATAATAATAATAATAATAAACGGATAAAAATCTATAAACAGTAACTCATTCATCCGTAGATGTCGGATTTGCGAAACAGTAGTATGAAGAATATTGATTATAACTCACAAAATCTGATGTGTTGCACTCGAATGACTTTCTCTACTCTTGCACAAACCATTTTTACAAACGCTTATTCTTCATCTACTTCATGTTAATCGTGACATCGAGATGTTAATCGTATTGCTAATTTTCTTGTAGGTGCAAGGGGAATGTGGTAGTAATGTTTTAAGAGCTGGTTGCTATGTGGAGCATTCCACTCTCTTTGCATTACCAGGACATAAAAAAAAGAATAACTAATTCCCATTTGAGAAAAAATGTAGTATTGGAAAATTCAAATAATTAACAAGGAGTACCTCGGAATTGGTTCACTCGACAAAAAAAATTATACATGACAAATTGTTTGTTTTGACGAGATCTGCGTTTTTTGTGTACAAAACACTGTATCTATTTCCTACAGTTTACCAGTTATGTAAAAGTAATCCAGAATGAAGAGGACTTTTGATATTTCCAGAAAATTCAGTATCCACATTTCATTTGTCATGAAAATGTCTAAAACATATGATATTTTAATCAAAATCGTTGCAGCCATTTTTGATAAAATAAAAATTTTCGAAAAAATGTTCCATGTAAAGGGTAGTCTGGGGTGGGGAAATTTTCTTTGAAACCTTTGAAAGATACTGAACGTAAATACCAAGTTTGGTATTTATCAGACTTTCGTTTTTGAGTTACGCTGTTTACAGACGCAGACACACATATGGACCTTTATTAAAAATTGTTTTCTTTCTTTGCATGCAGGGGCCTCAAAAATGTATTTCCGATAAAATCTTGGTATTGAATTTTTGGGTGGAATGCAATACTTCCCCTCCTTACTACACGTAGTACAGAAAGTAAAAATTGGATACTTAAAACTTGTTACAATTGTAATTTATTCCAGTATATGAAGCGATAATTTATAAATAAAAACGGCATACAATTCACGCACACGCAGACAAGCACATAAGCCCTGATGTATAACGAATTGTTTCATTTTTCGTCAAGTTTATTTTAAGCTCCCGGCAGATTTGGTGTGCTGCGGGTATATATTACACAACGGAGGGGGACACCTTGTGCACTGCGGCCTACAATAGATCTACTGCGGCTACCACTCCCAGGAGGAAGGAATGAAGTGAAGGAACAACAGGAGGCTACAGGCAGACGGGCCATAGAGACGACAGGAATTCCCTAATAGCTCCAGGCTCGAAGACCCATCCCACAGCTGGAGCTGCCTGGTGAGGTCGATCAACAAGTAACCCTCTGATGTCCACAGAGTACTCTTTCCTTTAAGCAAGCATCTGCGCCACATGTCCTGCACTGCCATACATTATGAAACCCAACAGCACTCCTGAAAGATGAAAAGGAAACAATGAAAGGGAAATTATGGAAAAGAAATCATGGTAGATGATAAACCATTCCAGCATTCGCCTGCCGACCTGGGAAAACCACCAAAAACACATGAGCTAGAATGGTCGGCCGGTAACGAACTCGGGATCTCCCAAATGCGAGTCGCACACGTACTGCGACGCCACCTCGCTCGGTTGCTGTGCTGTAGACAGACTGAATTGTGTCCGTCAAACCACGGAACTCCAACTAATGTATAATTTTCTCTTTCCCTCCTTTCTTTTCTCCCTCCTAAGTTTGTCACCTTTACATACCACGATTTATTCGTGAGATGAATGCGGAAATTGAGGATCAAAATCGTTAAAATTCTGGTAGACTGAGTGAAAAATCCAAGTATATAGTTGAGCCAGACAATTTGACGCAACTTTAATTCTACATTCGATCTGCTGCATTTAAAAATTGCATATTGTCTGGCTTCTGTCGGCTCTTAGTAATCGCATGAAAGCCATAGCGTCGTATTACAATAGGCATGTAAGCCCATACAGTTAAAGGGTACACCTGCGGTCATAAAATGTAGTTTGTTTCCCCAAATAGCAATTGTGAGTTTTCTTCTTTAAGATTTCCACATCATCATCCACTAGAACTCTTTCCATGTCAGTTCTCTCCCTGACTCACTTGAAACTATTCCAATAAAAACTGAACAAAATAGCAATTTAATATTTGGTGTAAAAGAGGGGGTCTTATCGAATTATTCTATGATTGGTGTAAACAATGAGAGGTACGCTAGCTCACTGTAATATTAGCGATTCTGTGTTTTTAGAGGGAGGAGTGCGTCAGAAATAAATTAGGTACAGGTATCATTTAAATGCACTGAAGCCACAGGAAATCTAGATGTAATATCTATAATGTTTGCCGCCATCGAATAAGAACACAGCCGAAAAGGCCTATTATTAGAGGAATTTGCCAAATTCAAAAACTACTTTGATCCGTAGGCATTTAGATACCACCATAATAATAGTAATGATAATAAAAATATATCTACACTATTACACTATACAACCATCATGCATTAAATGGAACGAGTTACAAAATCCAGCGGCATTTTAGCCCTCAATCGCTACGGGATACAATGAAATCTCGCCTACTTCCGTGATGTGGAAGTAGCGTTCTGCCTCGCATTCAACAGGTTCCGAGTTCGATTCTCGGTTAGGTTGAGTTATGCGGGTAAGCTTTTTCTGGGGTTTTCCCTAAACCTGAAAAGATGAATTTCGGATAACTAAGTTCTATGGACCCCGCATGCTTTGTACCTCATTTCACCAATTTGGTTCCTTCACAGTCAGATATGATCTATACGTTTAAAGGGCATTGAACTACAAAAAAAATCTCCTGACGAAATGAAAAACAAATAATCGAATAGCGCAAGGAAATGTGAAGTGGAAAGCTGATTATGTATTCTGCTGTATAATAAACTGTATTTTTAATCTGTTATCTACTTTTTATTCAAGTTCCTTAAACCAAATAAATTTAATTTAACTAATGTATAAATGCAGGTCCTTAACTCTTCAAGTCTTTTAGTAATTATTTAGAGAAATGTTACGACTTATGAGGGTGTTCTGCTGGATAGAAAATGCTCAGTTTTATCAACAAAACCATACCAGGATATTTTTCGCTAAGTCAGCTGTACGATGACACTTTTAAGGATACCCACAGGTAACATTTCTAAATTTTTACAGATTGATGACGTGAGCGTCTCCCAGCTCGTCTACATGTCCGCGGGTGGTGCTAATGGCTGGTTCCCTTCAGAGCATTATATGTCACTTCCCCGCGCCAGAGGATTTTTGGGCCGTTTCGAGTAGATTCCTCTTCTAGAAAGTTCCGGTTTGTATGCGGGACCTATAGGCAGAGTAGCCTAAGGGGCTACTCTGGCCAGTGAATAAAGTTCAGCTAGTTATGAAGTTAAGTTTCGTCAGGAAGTCCAAGAGTTCGGACAGTGCCGAGTTCATTCAGTTGTGAGTTGTGACTCGATTCGACGCATCAGTTGTGTGTTCTGTTCTGAGAGAAGTGTCTAAAGTGTAAATTTTGGCTGCGCTGAGTACCCAAGTGACAAAATATGTTTAACAACAACTGGTGTTCTCATTTATTAAATTTTCATTTCATATGGTAGTCAGTTATTAACTTTATGGCAGAATAGTATGGATACCCATACTTGGAGAATCATTTGTCCCTTTGTTTTAAAAGCTGTGTATTCCGTAGGCGGAAATTGTGCCTGAGTTCCGACGCCGGCGCCTACTTTACTATTCATTTACTAATTAGGCAATAAAAATGGTCGCACACCTTGTGAACAAAAGTTAATAGAAATGGTTTCTCTATGGTGTAATACTATCACATTTATTTATTGTCAAAATCATCCAGAAACAAAATGGGTTTAAATCGAGAAGAAATAAGGCACAACCAATTAAGAGATAAGCATATAGTCATATGCCATTTTTACGCTTAGAAGACATTAATTAATATTTCATTTATGGCGCATTTACGCTTCGTGTATTTGATACACCGTTCAAAAACATTAAAGAGTTTAATACAGCGTTGAAGTTTCGCTAGAAGGCTATAAAATAGAAGCCAAGTGGCGAAATAGTAATAAAGTTGCATTATAACTATTTAAAAGGCGTTGAGTTCAAGGTGCAAAATAGCTAAGTGGTATCATTGCAATTCGTACAGCACTGCAAAATGAAATCTGTTGAAAGCAATGAGTTATACCGACTTAAACAGAAGGAATTTAAACTAATATTTGTGAAACTTTCCAGGATGCATTTGGGAAACAATTAACATATAATTGGAAATTTTTCTACAGTAATGAGTACAGGGCACAACGTTAATACTTATAAGATTTTAGTTAATCGTTTTCGCTTAGATGGTAAAGAATTAAAACTTAAAAAATCATTATTTTAATGCAACGAGGGTTGAACCTGTAGAGTTTTCTTCAACTGAACATTTCAGTTTTGTCTTTCTTTCACACCAACTACAGCTTATTGTCTTTTTAAACTTCCTGCAGCCATTTACATCGGTGTCATTTAGGCAAAGGTACAAATGAATATATGAAAGAATCTTAACTGCAGACGAACACTTGGGAGGAAGGGAGGGGAGGGCAAAAAAGCCAATTTTTTCACGTAAGCCTAAAATGTATGCGTTGCATAGGTACAGAAAACTTGGGGTTGTTTATCTGCTAAAGTTTCTAAAGTTTTAAACTGTGCTAGTATTTCACGTATTTCGTACGCATATCACATGCATGTATTTAGTTTTTATATTTAATTTTGCATTTTAATAAGAACCATTTCTTTTACACTGAGCGCAATGCAATAAATCCACAGATTTGAGTAACTTAATGCTGAAAAATACACAAACAGAAAACTATGTTCTACTAATTGCGGTCAAAATATACAGCTATGTGCCTGAATTAATAAATTGTGGTGTTATTATCTGAACAAAGTCTGGAAGTATGAATGAGGGTGTGAATGTGTTTGTCATCTAATGATTAAAAGTCCAAAAGTGCAAGAAACCCAACGACAAGAGAATACGAGTTAACACCATTGCGTCAATAAGCCCCATTTAGTTAAACGCGGAGTATAAATAGAACTAAAAAAATACTCTATGTATTATATCGGAATAAAGTTTTATTCCAGAAAATGTCCAGGAAATTCCCATACACTACTTTCCAACTTTTCATTGCATATATAAATACACCGAAGTATACTGCGTTACTTTGGGAAGAAATAATTTGCAAAAAATCTCTAATTTACTGAGCTTATGGCTAAAGCCTGAAGTGTAATCGAGCGATTAGTTTTCATTTCCCTAAGTAAATTGCAGTTGTAATCAAGTAATGGAGAGAAATTAATCAACCGAAAGGAATACACCAGAACCTTGATTATAATTCAGGTAAACTTCATTTGCTGACAAACCCCACACCTGTTGGACTCAGTAAAGCAGTGCACCTTTAAGAACCAAGCAGTGGTGATTAATGGACACAATATTAAACACGGTACGCCCCTGAAAGGACAGGCTTCAAGACAACAAAACCACTGATCCGATGGGAAAATATGCCTCGAGAATATTGAAGCTTTAGCAAACTATCAACAGTTTCATAAGGCATGGTAAAACACCAAGTCCATTGACCAGGGGCAAAATGCAAATCTGGTATAATCCAACGTCATGGTGAAGTTGACGTTTTGCGTCCAGTTGTGAAAATACAGCTGTGAAATTAATTAGTTAAATAGTACATCACACCCCTTCTCTAATACAACATGCATGATTTTCAATCCCTTTCAGCATTATCTCCGCCTGCATTCTAGTCTCTTCCACAATTAATATGTCTCCTACATTAGTGCTGATTAACAAACCAGAGTACATTTCTGAATTTAGCTCGCGTTTTGAAAACTCTGTATAAATATGCACACCTGCAAAGCAAATCCTGGATTCGTCATGACGTCACGAATTAGTATACTTCAACCTGATTCTATATCCATACTATCGAGGTGTATACTAAGGCTGCGTTGAACAAATCACATCGATGTTAAAATATTAGCCAAAATAGGCGCAAACTGAAAAGAAAACGAGGAGTACTGAAGGACTATTGTATTTTATGTAGTATTAACAGGAAGTGGTGAGAATACAGAATTTATAGCTGAATCTCACAGTGTAAAAGTTCCATTAAAAATGTTTTTCGTTCTTAAAAGCACTTTGTTCTAAAACCACATAATTACTTAATTTTGTCAGTATTGTGCCGTATGAGCGGGTATTGTCATACCAGACACATTGCTGCGTCGCATTGTCGACGGTATTAATGGGGTGATTTGTTATTTCTTTCGGCTCGTTGGAAGTTCCGTCTGGTATGACACTCGCAAGCTCTGACAAGCGTGCCTAGCCAGGGTTGGAGGGGGCATATGTTAGCGATACTTTTTGTGTTTGAGCGCCACTTGCAGAGTAGGTGTGTAAGGAGCAGGTCGCGTGTGCGAGGCATCTCCCCTCAATCCTTTATTTTCTGTGTGTAATGTAGGACAACTAATTGTTTTATTAACAAACCACATGTAATGTGAATGATGTGAAATTTGTTAAAAACCCCAGGCCTTCATCGGAATGTAGTCACCAAGGCCCTGGTCCTATCGCAATTTCTGTGCTACGTTTCCCCCATGTGCGTGTTGGGGTGATTAAAATTTAATAATTTTCTGGGATCTTTCGGTCTTCACCCCATACATGCAACATTTTACATATTTAAAACATATTGAAAAAGAGAAGAAATTGCCTAATATAACGTCAGTAAAGCAGTTAACCTTAAGAAAGCCTAGTAGTGTAATTTGCCTATATTTTCTTTCCTTCATAAAGACAGAAAAGTAAAGTCACCACACATTCAGTGACAGTAATGAATATTGATAATGTGGCAGAATGTTGACCAAAAAAGAAAGATTAGCTGCTTCTGCTCGTTGCTGGAAACACATACCCCGATATGTTGGAACAATTTTTGGTGCGTCTGTTTGTATCTGATGAAATTATGGATACTTCTGTTTTTCAACAGGATGGGACGCGGCCCCATTTTGACATCATTGTTCGGAACTACCTGAATCAAGCTTTTCCCGGATATCTACTGTTTGAGATGTGGCATCTAAATGTTTGCTCTTCTTCCGTCAACCGATCAAAAGTGGGATCAGATTGTAATTTAGATACCTCTCTTCAATTATTGTCTGTTATGAGGCGTGTTTTTTAAAGTATCGTTTTAATATTTTGCCACTGCAGCGCTACAACCGCGATTTTGAGCATGCGCGATCACTTCCTCCATTCATTATGAAGCCAGACGCATCTGCGAGCGATCGTCACTTTATATTTTCCTGTTGTTAGATGTTTCAAAATGCTCAAAACAATCGAATGACCCGACGACTGTGAAGTCAAATCAGTGATTCGTTTTTTGAATGCGATAAATTTTACGCCAGCAAACATTCATCATCAATTGTGTGAAGTTTATGGGGAAACAACAATTAGTGATGGAATGGTGAGGAAGTAGGTTAGAAAGTTTAACGAACGAAGGTCATGAAAATGTGCATGGTGAGCCATGGAGGGGCCCACCGCCTATGATCACGGTTGATATGGTGCAGTGTGAAAGAAAACATTCGTGAGAACAGATGTTTCGCCATATCGGCGTTGTCTTCACATTTTCCACACATTTCAAGGACAGTCCTCAACAACACTGACAGAACGGTTAGAATTTCGAAAATTGTGGTCAAGATGTGGGACCAAAAGTGTTTTTTCAATTTTATATGTATGTATATAGTGCGGTGATTATAAAAAAAAATAATTGTTTTCTGGTTGATACTGCAAGTGACGTATACAGACCAGGTATTTTTCTAGAGAGCATGTACGGTCTTATGACCCATGTGACTGTGTTATGCAATTAATGTAATACTAAATACTTAATAAATACCACCACTACTACTACTTTTCTCACGCGATATGCTGAGGAAGGCGATGATTTGCTAACGCACATCGTTACAGGTGATGAGACATGGTGAAACATCCTGAGTCAAAGCAACAATCCATGGAATGGAGGCGGCCAACATCCCCCGTTAAGAATGAATTCAAACAAACAATATCCACTCGCAAGATCATGTGCACGGTTTTCTGGGACAGACAGTGTTTTGCTCGTTGAGTTCTTGCCCAGAAATACGACAAACAAAGGCGTCTATTGTAAGAAACTAGGAAAGCTCCATCGTCAGTTCAGAACAAAAGTCGTGAAATGCTTTCGCGTGGAATCCTTTTGGTTCATGACAATGCCTGGCCACACACTGACAACAAACTCGAGATCTGATCGCATCATTTGTTTGGGAACAATTCGACTACCGTACCTACAACCCGGATTTGGCACGCAACTATTTTCGTTTATTTGTTAATGTTAAGAAATTCCTTGATGGAAAATATTTGAACGTCGATGATGTGAAACAAGAAGTGCAGACTCTGGCAGTATTTTTAACACTTAAATAATTTCAGTCTAATTGTATAATATAAATTCAATAACAGCCCGCCTTGAAGCAAACATGTAATAGTTTGTAAAATGTATGTAACAGTCATTGCATATGCTTATATTATTGTAAACATGTTCAATAATGTTACGTGAATGCATTACGTAATTTAATAATGTAGGAACTGTGAGAATAATAAGTTAAAAGTTGCTAACAATGAGGTAACAATGAGGTAACTTTGAGTCAATAATGAGTAAGAAAGTTTAGCAGTACTACTTGTGATTCTTGGAGTAACAATAATGTAATTTTAGTGACACTTTATAAAATAGCCAATCAACAACCAGAAAAAGTTTTGGTTAAATGAAGGTATTCTATTTGACTAGGATTAGCAAATCAGAGACTTGAAATACAGATATTTACAAGTTTAGACGGTTGAAATCTATTCAGTTGCCTACAAACAGTATTACTAATCAGACGCGAGACACATCCTCGAGAGGTTTAATACGTATTCGTGTGAGACGAAAATAGTTTACGTATTAAAAAAATTAATTAATTAATAAAAGATTCTCACAGCTCTCTTTATCAGTGAAGTGTTATGTTAATCGTATCAAGTATTAATAAAAAGAAGTGAAGTAAAATTATAATCTGTGTAAGCCTAGAGTCGTATCACAACCTTGCCTAAGAAAACGTGTCTCTAACAAATACTGACGCAGCCGAGGCAAACATAAATATATAATATTTAAAGAAACAGTTAAATTACAAAGTTAATATTTTTAAACTTGGGGTAAAGGCCACCTGAAAGTACATTTGGGGCGAAGGCTACCGGAAACTGTTTACTATACGTGCGGTTGCAACTACTTCAAGTTCGGCTCCCCAACAGTTGAAATATAATACTACTCCTACTTCAAAATCGGCTTTTCGATACGTGAAACAATAAGTTTCTCAAATTGACGCCCAAAGCGTGGTGCTAATAAATAACAACGTAAAGAACAATTCTACTTCAAGACTTAGCTTTTATCACAGGCGGCATCATTCTTTGATCAAGGCATACAAAACTGGTTTCCGGTTACGAAAGTGCCTGAATAACGGCGGTGACTATGTGAGGAAGTAGTATAAGGTGTAAGGTAATGAATGATAATAAAGTATTGGAAAATAATGCTCTATTATCGGCACTTATTCTAAAACCACTCCTCTTAAAAACCCATTATGCATTGAAAGTCCGATATATCAACAACATAAGCAAGAATGTACGATATGAATTTTATATTGAATATAGTTGGTATGTGCTGCCCAGTAGCCTGATATTTGTAGCGGTATTTAAGCCGATAAAGGCATTTTAAAGGAATTGTATTTATAATTATTATGCTCTGCTCAGTTTTAAGGTTGTGTTTAACAGTATTAACCAAAGAGGAATGTATGAGAGAGATCTGTAACACATTGTTGCTTGGCATGAGAATCCAACAAGCGAAAGATACGCCATCAAACAGAAACTTAAAAGGTGAAAACTATGAAAATTGAAAATCAAATCTACGAATGTTAAAGTAATCTGTGTATGTGTAATTATAAAGCATATACTAAAGCGATTAACAAGGAATGTAAGAGGCACTGTAGAATAAAATTATATATCTGAGAATATGTGAAATTGTTAAATATGCATAAAACTGATGGCGAATAAAGAACTTACATAAAGTACAAAGTTCCAGTCGTGCTTTTGTATGCAGACCACTGCAACTGTTTAGTATTGTATGAAGTATGTGAATATTAGAAGGCAATCCTGAGAGAAAATAACAACCATAAAAAAGGAATTATTAGAACAAGATTCTTAGCTCTGCTGGGAAATGTTGTAACGGCGTAGCCAGCAGGAATTAATTTCAATCAACATTGGCGACTGACTGCCAAAGTTATATCATAACTTACAACCATCATTACATCAATTGGCCTTCAACATCGTCCCCCATCATAGGCTTCGAGACAGAGGTTTCAATTACTTCCAAGGGTTTAAGCTGACGCTGGGAGAGGGAAATGCTGCTTTCAATATCATCTAAAAATGTCACGCGTTAGTCAGCAAGGTTTCTTGTACTTAAACACTTGAAGCCTTTCAGACAATAAGGAGTTTGTGCCTCTGCTCACATATCCGTATATCCATGGCTACAAAAACGCCAATAAGTTTGCACAAGGATGTACACTAAAATTTAGGCTGTTTCTCCGAAACTCAACTTCACTCGATGCTTAAAGGCCGACGTCGTTTTAGAGCTTCACATTCTAGTAAGAATGTTCAATTCTTTTTACTTCGAAAGGATGGCATATAGGGTCCTGATTTTGGATTTAAAATCTGAAGATATTTAACATTGGATTATGTCCAACGATTAATTCGTAGCTAAATTGATTTGTACTTGCTTCAAAGTAAAAGATCAGTCCTCTGTGTTTAGGAAATGTTATTGCAGTTTTGTATATATTTAGCAGAGAAATAATAATTTCAATGGTATTCCTGAAATAGGTAACAACGCTGAATGATGAAGTGGCACACGTTCCTTCAACTTCCATGCTCTGTAATTCCAAACGAGTAATGTACATAAAAGGCAAGTTGATATTTCGGATTTATTTGTTTTTCTGATCGCGGGTACCTCTCAACCACAGCCTTAAGTTGAAACTTATAATGAACTTGGTACATTTTCAGGCTAATTGTGTTAAATCAAGTCTTAACATTATCACGAAGAAATCACAAACATCCAGAGAGACCTCGGAGCAGTTTTGCAGCATGTCTGAAACAAGGATGTTTCAGTGCGTGTGTTGAATACTTTCTGCAGAGGAATCATTGTCGCCATCATCCTTGTTAACCAAGACTTGCTGACGTCCTGGTGGAACCAATCATCCAGGACAATTTATCATTGCATATAACATAACGCTTCTAGCAAAATCTGTTATACGTTTACATGTATGCTGAAAACCCCTTGTTTTATTGTGTACAGGCAATTATTGTAGAATAGGTAGCATTTACATACCACACAGTCTACAAAAGTATACTACGAGGGTTGTTAAAAAATAACGCCTCAACTTTTTTCTCAGTCATTAAAATATAAAAGTGTATTACTTGTACAGGATGACTGGAAAGTAACTAAATGTTGAAGAAGGCGAATAAATTCCATATTTACAACACTAATTTATTGAAATCAATGTCGTGTATTCACTGTCGTATAAGAATGTGGATGCACACCTTAAAATTTAATGTGGGCGCCTGTGGCGTCGACCAGTAGTCTCAATGGCCGGATATGGAATCCACGGAGTTCTTGAGGAAGTCGCGTGGGATGTTGTTGATAACGTCCCGAATCCGTGCTTCCAATTGTTTTAGTGGGCGAGATTTCATGCGTTGTACCTCGTCTTTTACCCAGCCCATAAAAAAGTCACATGGTGTCGGGTCTGAACTTCTTGCAGCAATATGTGCTCGCTGTCCAACAGTCAATCGATCGGCCATCTTTTCCATGGCTGAGTGTAGCTCCTCTCATGGCAACCGTTTGTACTGCGGTCGTGCGAAAGTCCAAACCTTATTTAATGACCTACATGTACACACAGTTTCTATTATAATTCCAACGATATTAAACACTCTACAGCCGTTTTATAATATTGGTTACTTTCTAGCCATATGTAAGTCTCAAGTTTGATCTTTCTTCCGAAGGAATACAGTTTTTCTATTCATTTCAGCAGATAGCACAATTGTAGTGAACTATTAAAATGGCGCCTGTAGTAGTCATTCGTCACTAACAACGAGCAAAGATTGAATTATTGGTTTATGAGAAAGTAAAGTGTAGTGAACATCCATAAACGTTTGGTTCAGTGTATGTCCATAGCAGCACAGTTGGGGCTCTTAAATATCCTTTTTCGTGAAACTCGTTTCGAGGATGATGACGTGGTGGTTGCAGTGAACAAGTGGCTACATAAACAGGACAAGATCTGGTACCTGCAAGAAACACATGTACCTACATGTTGCATACTAGCACAAGGCCATACAAGTTGCTGGGGACTATGTGGAAAAACGAAATGCGCAGATGAAACATTGGTTTATAATATCACCAAATTTCAACAGCTTTGAATGAATATCTTAAGAGAATGTGGGCCATTGGCCCAAATACAAATATACAAATCTATACTATTCAACAAAATGCATTACACAAGCTTGAATCCATCTGTAAAACCTCTGAAATTTCGACCACAGAAATTTTGCTATATTTTTGTACAAAAATATAGTATTCGCACTGATTCGTATCAAATTATGCGTCTTTCATTTAAGCCTTCTTCTTCTTCTACTTCACGGATTAGGCCCAATAGCCTGTTCCGGCATACTTGACCATGTCATTCTCCGGCGATCTATACTTCTTTTCCCTCGAGGATTACAATTGACGACTAACTTTGGTATTCTCCATCACTCGTTCTTTAACATGTTGGTAGCAATTGTACCTATATTCATTAGTCTTGTCTTGCATCGCAAAAATATTGAGTTGTTCTTGTTCGGTACCATCTCTTAAGTGTTCAATTTTACTATATCCTTTCACTCCCCTCAGAAATTTCATCTCAGCGGTCTGTATTTTCCTTATATCATTCTGTCGTGTTACCCATGATCAAAGCCGTATGTTAAACTAGGCACCGCCATAGCTTTATGAAATTTTAATTGGGTTTCGTTTCTACAATAATGTAATGTTCTACGGATCGTACCCAGCATCTAATATATTTAAGTGTTGGAGTAATTCGAACATATATGACACGTGTGAGACATTGACTGACAGCCTAACAAACCAGTATTGTCGCCAGTTTTGTCCAGGTGTTGAACAAAATCAAGAACACTCACAACTTTCAAAACTTTCACAACACAGTAGGGTAAAAGCTTGCTTTATATGCAAGTAGAAAACCCATGAGTACTATACTTCTATGTATAGCATTGGCAAGAAGTAAAGTTGCCTCAGATTGCAGTGAACGAAACCAGAAGTCCAAAAACAGAAAACCTATACTACACGATAGCGAACGAAAAACGCCTACGTTTTTCAATACACAAGCTTGTTTTGTTTCTGGAAGACAGGATAGACAAACCAACTATAGTAACATTAAGTTACTAAAACCAATCAATCAATCAATCCCGACAATGATGCATGAAGATGCAGAGTATAAGCCCAAAACCATTGCGGAATTGCTTCAGCATACAAACGCTATAACGTTAATTTATTCCAAACAAGCACCTTCCCTCGAAAATAAGACTTAAAATGACAGTTTCACAGCACGACTGTTTTGGTTTCCGTATATTTGAATATTTTAAAAACGTCCTTACTTGAAAATATGGGAGATCCAATTAACTATGAACCGGCTACGGGATTTTTTCAGTTCGCGATGGCGGTGCAACTTGCCATCAGCGGCTATCAAAAGGTGGCTGATGTAACCATACAACAATGTCCTTAACTATGTTTAAAGACTTTACTTATCAACGTTATGAAAGTAAGTGCTAAACTGACCATCGTCGTTACCCATGCATTTTTGACAACTCTTTAAGAAAAGAGTAGTTCAATCACCGTAGTTCATGTTGCGAAATGCTGGCAATTTCCTGCCGGATATTCTAATGTTTCCAGAGGTGTGACTTTTTCATTTACTCCAGAAATAAATGTCACAGGGGATTAGGTCGGGGAACAGAGAGAGACACAAATCTCTACAAATAATTTCTGTCCCCAAACCCACTTTCAATTATTGTTCTCGAAATATTGGCTGAAAAAAGGTCTTGTTGAAAAAAGCAAAGCTACGCTATCTGTCTGTCAATTTTCTAAAAACACACGTGGCAAAATTGTGTTTACGCATACGGTGGCATCAATTGTCAACTTGAAAATAATGGTCCCTATAATTCGTTCTTCCCTCATAGCGCACCGTACACCAATTTTTTCGCCATGGAGGGGTACTTCATGAACAATATTAGGTTTTTCAGAGCTCCAATACAATTTTTGTGTACACATATATCCATGAAGGTGGAACCAGACCTCGTCCGAGAAAAATATTAAATATAGTTCCAGTTCACCATTGTATACAGTATTGAGACTCCAATCACAAAACATGCTCCTACGTACAGGGTCCGCTGGTTGAAGAACATGTGCCACAGTTACTTTATTTTGTTTTAATTTCAACAATTTCGTAGCTATTTGCACAGAGCCATAGAGATGCCTGCCTTTGTGCAAGACACGCAATTCATGTCTCAAAACAATGACCGATGTCGTCTGTTTTTTCTGTAAGAACCCTACACTGTCTGATAGGTTTCTTAGACTGAACATTACCCGTGGTCTGGAACAGATTATGGATTGCCGCACGGCCTGGAACCTTTACAACCGGGATTCGTTTTGCAGTTTTTGTTTGCACTTGACGAGCCGACTACGTTAACACATACGAATTATACATAAATACTCGCTGCGCAATACTAAACATATACTAAGTCATAGTTGTAACCAAATACAAGACATAGTAATAAATAACTCTTAGCAATTACACTATACCGACACACACTTAGCTACACTGCATCACGGTAAACGCAATACGGAGAGCAGAGCAAAGCCAAGTCAGTAGCGTGAACTTGATTGCAGCAGCGACGGGAAACATGGTTCACGCACCCAGTGAGAGACGGCCACGCAGCTGGTTTATAGTTTATTGAGGCTCTCGGTATATCAGCATAGCTGTAACTCAAATGTGCAGACATTGTAGCATCCAAGCAATATGCTGTATTCAGAAAATTCCCACAGTGGACTCAAGAAATGTGAGAAAACTGTTGAAATGGTTGTTTTTTTTTCAGTTCATAAGCGTCTCGCGGCAAAGTTATTCTCTTGACTGTAATGCTGTTTTATTTATTTATGGACGCTCTTTAACTACTACGGTTCTTAGCGTTCCATTCTTACACTAGGCGTGAAAGACCGGAAATTTTGATCAGAGGCTTGAGGTTTCTTACCTGCCGTAAATCTACGACATGTAAACATGGGACCACTGACCATACTAAGGGGTTTTACACCCGAAAAAACCCATCGTCCTACGCCGGGTTTCAGCCGCGACCTCGGGAACCAGAGGCTACAATGTTAGTTGGCAAGTCAAGCTTGCTACTCTAAAGGCCGTTAACTCTCCTATATCTCGGTTACATACATTTGTAGGTTAGAAACTCTGGATTTACTAGCTTTGTTTAATTAAGTGAGGATATTTCATCAAGTTTCATAACACACTTTACCTATCTTTTAATCGTTGCAGTAGATATACATTGGGAGGAATTGTAATCTGGCTGGAAAAAACGTCAAATTCAGACCACCTTATATTTTAACATTTTCATTGATAGTTGGTGCACAGCCAAAGTTGGGAGATGAGTTAATCATGAGGTTGTGCTGCATAAGGGCTAGTTGCATTCTAGAGTTAGAATGGTGTTATTCACATGTATTGGGTAGGGAGAATGAAAATCAATAATGAATATGTGCAGTAGGGTTATGTGCAGCAGATAAACGTAATTAGAAGTAATTTAGTTGAGCTATGACTTTTAACGTATCGTTTATTTGTATTGGTCCATTTATTCCCCACCTTTAACTGCAATGGTCATATCGGCGACCTTTTACTTTAGGAACATATTGCCAATCGGCAATGGTGTTAACTCGTATACTGTTATCATTGTATTTCTGTCTTTTGGTTTTATACATTAGAGCACACATACAGTACTCTCTGAGGCAGTATTTTTAACACTTATGATTTCAGTCAAACTATATAATAAAAATATAATAACAGCCCGCCTTAAAGCAATATGTGTATGTAACAGGATATAAAAGGTGTATATTACAGTCATTATATATGTTTATATTATTGTATACATGTGTAAGAATGTTATGTAAATGTGTTACGTAATTTAATAATGTAGGAGCTGTGAGAATAATAGGTTAAAAGTTGCTAACAATGAGGTAACAATGAGGTAACGTTGAGGCATTATGAATTTGAAAGTTTAACAATATTACTTGTAATTCTTGGAAGCAATAATGTAATTTTAGTGGCAGTTTATAAAATAGCCAATCAACAACCAGAAAAGTGTTTAGTTAACTCAAGGTATTCTATTGGACTAGAAATAGCCAATCAGAGACTTGAAATACAGAAATTTACAAATTTAGGCGGTAGAAATAAGTCAGTTGCTTGTAGACAGTGTTCCTAACCGGACGCGAGATGCGTCCTCGAGAAATTTAATACGTATTCAGTGTGAGACGAAAATTGTTTACGTGTTTAAAAAGTGCAAGTATTTAATAAAAGAATCTTACAGCTCTATATCAGTGAAGTGTTATTTAAATCGTGTCAAGAATTAATAAAAACGAGTGAATTAAAAATTTTAATCTGTGTAAGCCTACATTCTTCAGCCTCACCATGCCTTGCAAAGAAATCCATGTCTCTAACAATAATACGGACGCAGCCGAGGCAAACATAAATATATAATATTTAAAGAAACAGTCTAATTGCAAAGTTAATATTCTTTTAAATTTTGGGACGAAGGCTACCGGGTACCATACGTGCGGTTGCAACTGCTTCAAGTTCGGCTCCCTAACAGTTGAACTACAATACAACTCCTGCTTCAAATTGGCGCCAAAACGTGGGGCAAATAACGAAACAATACATCAACTTCATCTTCCATCTATACTTCCAGACCCGGGGAGGATGAGGAATAATCTTGGCTAGAGAAAATTTCCAACCCCGCCAGGGACCCCTCGCACAGCAGGCAGGTGTACCTACTAAGCTACGGGGTCACCCTCCTATATCGTTTATTGTCATGCATGTGCGGACACGTAAATTATTAATTATTTCAAGTTCACTCAGGCCTACAAGTTTTGTGGCAGAAGGCAGAGGTCTGAAAAATCTCTTAAAAAGAGAAACAAATCTAGTTTGCTGCAATATATTTGCAAGTGCTTGGTTTTTACACAATTGGACATAATATTCTTCATAGCCCTGTATGGGTCTATTATTACCTGCCGCGAGTTACATGAATAGATAATTAGTACTGTTGATATAAAACCTCACTCTTTGATAATCCTTATCTTGGGAACCAAATCACATAGACTTAAAATTCCTGCGCAGTATTTTAATACTTTCTCCCTACCATTAGATGTCAGGGTGTACTTGGATGACATTTTACCTAGACGACGGATAGGTTTAAGAGGTGCCACTGAGTACCCACCCCTTTCTCCAAACCTAACACCTCTGTACTTTACTTTTGTTAATGAAGCTCAAGTTGAAGAATGAAGTGTACGGGAAAAGACAGCTACTCTGGATGCACTACGAGAATCCATCGAAGCATCATGTGCAACCATCACATCGGACACACTGATATGCGTAATTTGCTCAGCAGTTGAGCGTCATGGACACTGTAAAGCTGCTGATGGTGGTCATTTTGAACATGCACAACAACGGATACCTGTTAAGAACCAATTGAACTACATTACTGCGCAAGAATTATAAGTCTACGTCATTTTGTTCCCAAGATATCAATTATCAAATATTGAGGACATAGTTTTGTATGTCAGGATACAGTAAACATTAGAAGCAGTTCCGCAGAAATAAAGAAAGGTTTTTAAAACATTTTGACACGCTAAACAAACCGCAAACTTTCCAGATTTAGTTAATAAGTATACAGAGTTCCTAATGCAGTAAAGAGATGAACCAAGATCATCAGCATAAAATGGGTGACCACGGAACTTGGTTGCAGAAAACTGAGGAGCGGACCAAAAGCTCCAACCTGCAGCCGTTAATGGAGGCCTATTGTGGAGATGAAATGGTTTTTGCTGCTCAGTGTACATTGCAGTTTTCAGGGAAACAGATACTGCTGGTATAATGAAGGAAATAACCCCGACCAGTCTACAAGAGCAACTAAAATAAAAAAGTATTATAGATATCTAGTACAGATATCTACCGGTTACCGGTAATATGTTTGTATTGTTTAGATTAAGGTTATATTAAAGTTTTAGATAACGAGAAGGTAAAATTTGGAAGGTTTGAATGTTAAATAAAATAGGTTAATAAGTTAGTAGATTATAATAGATAGATGTTTTAGAATTGGAAATTTTGTTGCGTTGGTTTAAAGTATGTAGCGAGTTAGAAAATATTCTAGATTGGTGTTTTAATTTGAAGTGTATTATGTTATATTATATGATAGTGAATTAGTACATGAAATTGGTTTGAAGTTTATACAGTGAAAATTTAGTATGTTTTGAATTTATAAAAAAAGAGTTGCAGGTAAAGTAGATTGATACATAGAACTCAGATAATTAGAATTTTGTATATTTTGTTTGTTTGAAATTTGAATACCAGCTAACTTAATATGGATACCAGTAATTTATTATATAGGTCAGTAGGTAGTATATTAGTTTATTAAATGATTAAGTAGAGTAACTTGATTTTTTCCCTCACATTTATAATACTTTACTGTATTTTTGTTGAGTACTGATGTTTTATTGTATTTACTTCCAAACTTTTCTGTTCTATATTTAGAAAATATTTTGATTTATTTTAATTCTTAATCTTACCTTCCCTTTATTTATTTATTTATTTATTTCCTTTTGCTTTATTTTATTCTTACTCTTATCTTTTCATACATATTTTTATCTTATTTATATGCTTATATTTTGATTTGATTTTTTATTATATTTTTAGTATATAAGTAATCTGAAAAAATGAAATGTATTGGAATGTAATTAGAATGTTTTGTAATAAATGTAAGAACTTTGAAAACATGTCCCGGTTTAAGAAATTAGCTACCGGAACGGAGTATTTCAGATTTTTATTTATTTTTTATTTATTTAGTACTGATACCAAGGCCTTATTTCGGAGAGGAGACACTAGCTCTACTGGTAGAAAATAAATTATCTAAACAGCAATGCATAAACATTCGGAAAGGCTACAAAGATAGAAGCAGTGATATCTGTAGTACAAATAAAAGATCACAGATTCTTGCTGACCGATTTTGACAAAAATTAAAAAAATTGTGTATCTATTTAAAAATATATTATATAAAACTATGCGCGTAATTTCTCTACAATGTTTTATGACAAACTATTAATTAGGAAGGAAGTTACAATTTTTTTTCTGAATTCACAATTATGGAGAGGTAGTTTCTCTTATCCAAATTCAATCACGATCTGTTCATGATACCAGAATGTTACTTGTAAACCGTCTTGTGAAAACCTATTAAGGAGGGGAGAAGTTACTAATGTTGTCTGAATTCACCCCTATAAAGGGGCAATGTCTTTACACCAAAGATTTCGGAATTTGTACAGGATAACAGAATGCTACTTGTAGCTCCTCTAAAAAGTTTCATTCAAATCTGGTAAATAGGAAAGCAGTTGCTATTTTTTCCAGCTGTATTAGCATTCTGTCCCACTGTGCGATACAATGCTTCTGGTCCAGCTTGAAGCACAGAAAAACGGGCAGTCAGCATATTCTGTGCTATGAAGCGGGTATCGTGTGACAGTTGTTTGAGTGTTGCTACAGCAGCCTATTCTGCAGTGTCGGCTTGTGGGTTATAGAAATGACAGCTTCTCAAACTATGGCTAACTCATTAACCCTCGCCCATCATCGCGATATACTTTTCTGGGTAGAATGATATTTGTTTATAGACATGGGTGGTTTTAATGTGCAAGGTTGTTCAAACAATTAAAAACTATAACTTACGACACTGCGCTGCTCATAGCAGTGAATACTGTGGTTATAAAGAAGTGAAATATTAGAAGATGATAAAGAAGCTCAAATACACCATGACTAATGAAAATCATCAAGACCATAAAATCAGTCAGCGACTGATGATCCGGAAATGAGGAGCCCTTTCTTCACAAAACAAGCCTAACTGATTTTTAACCAAATTTTACTCAGTCCAAATTTCCACGACTGCACAAACACTGATCACAGTTTAAGTATGCTTGGATCTACTTACATGTGCGAGGCATTTTTTTTGTTTCATTAATGAAACACTGTAAACCTGGCCACAGAATCCAGTTATCTGACAACTTATTTGAGAAATGTAGTCTTCGGCTTTGTAAAACAAAGACAATTACTCCATATATGTTGTTGTTGTTGTTCACCAATGGCAGGCGACACTTCGCTTCGAGACTCCGCCGAGGTAACATCTCAACGCTTCGCCGAGATCATCGAAATGGGGAAGAGGAGAAAACGTCGAGCCGCTGAGGTATCCACCGCTGCTTCCCCGGCTCCGGCCGCGGACATCGCCGTTTCGCCGGCAGCTTCACCGGCATCCGCCGGGAAAGCTGCATCGCCGCCACCGCTGACCGGGCACAGCTACGCTTCGGCCGCTGTTTCACCCGGTCGCATTACTGCACCACCGGAGCAGGAACTTCGACCGCCACAGGTTGCCACCAGCCCTGCTGCTCCTACACAGGGTTGCACAACACCACAGACTGCCGCCGGCTTACCGCCACTGGTGAGTCCACTGTCGCCGCAGACGCACCCTCCATCAGATGGCCGCCACAGCGTTGTCATCTGTGGAGTGCCGAGAGATCTTCCGGTGCACTTCGTGCTGGATGCTGCAAGGCACCACTGGCGCTCTGCTATCCGGGCATCCCGGATAACCTCAACCAGAGGGCCAACACCGCTGGTACGCCTCCACCTGGGTTCCGCCTCGGACGCTCAGGCGGCCTTGCGATCAAGCCTGCCTCTTTTGGGGCAGTGTTTGCGTGTCGAGGCAAGCTGGAGTGAACGTCCGGTACCCTGCCGCCGCTGTTGTGGCTACGGTCACTCAGCGCAGGCATGCGACGCCGCACCTCGGTGCCACTACTGCGGAGCAGGTTGTCTTACGGCAAACTGCATCGCCCACGACCTCCGCCGACGACGCAAGTTCTGCGCCACTTGCACTGGGCACACGCACTACACGGGGCAGGCTCAGTGCCCCCTGTACCCCCGGAGCAAGCCACCAGCTGGGTCAGCTGCGCTGACGACGACCACCAAACCGCCTCCGCCGACGGCCAACAACAGCCTCCGCCGACGACGCCCCGTGTAAGGGGAACATTGCATCCACCTCATTCGGAACTACAAGACACGCTGTCTGCATTGCAGACTACTCTCCAAGACTTCACCGCTCGCATGGCTGAGCTACGCTGTGCAACCAACACGCGCCTAGCGGCCGTGGAGGCCAAGCAACGGACCTCGGTCAGGGCAATCTTCTCATTCTCAAGACAGATCTCAGAACTCCAGGGGGACGACGGGATCCTCGCATCGGTTCAGCGCAAGCTGACACGCGTCGAGGGCCACCTCGTCGAACCAGATGACACCGAGGCGGAAAGCAACGACCGACCCACGCGACTGGGAGCCCTTGAGGCCTCAGTCGCGGGGCTTCGAGAGCTCCTAGCCGATACCAAGAACTCCTTATCTCAGACCATATGGTATCTCTTTGACGAGATCCGTGGAATTCCTACAGTTCCACCCTCGGACTGGCCTTTCCAGCCGCGCAGAGGCCGCAACAGGAACCCGAAGAATTATTGAACAACGCACCTCACTTACCGCGGCAGCAAGCTGGGAACTGCTGCCACACATCACTCCTAACTATCCTATACCCTTCACTCCTGAATTCCCAAGGGCGCAAGTAGGGCCTCGGTCATGCTTGCGTCCTGGCACCATCCTTTCGCCTGGCTTAGGCCCTCGTGGCCGGCCAATATACCCGCACCCATGACTGCGCTGGTGCAATATGCGGTACAGCCACAGTATCACACCTTACTTCCTCTCTTTTTCCTTCTTCACTTTTTCCTTCTTCACTTTTTCCTTCCGGTTGAGGAGTTTTTAGTGGGTATGCCGACTATTGGTGAGTCCCACACTCTCAGTCCCGACTCCCATCGGGGCTGGGGTAAGTGATTAAATCATTTTCTCCTCCACTCGAAAAAAAAACAATGGCTGGGGATTAATTGATCTGCATCATTTTTTCTCTGGCTTCCCAATATAAAGTCTGTAAGTTATCACTTTTAAGGCCTTTGCATTTGGCGAGATGCTGTTTGTTCAGGATGACATCTTCACAGAGAGTGCAGTTGGGTGTAGGCAGGCATCGTATCTTGTAGAGGTGTTGCCTTAATCGTGGCCAGTTGCCGTCCTAAATAAGGCGACTGCAGTCTTCCTTGGCATTTTTTGTATATCAACTCTATCTTTAATATTCTTATAATCCTTATCTTTTAATTTATCTTCTTCATTAAGTCTCTGCTGTGTTTTGAAATACTCCAAATATTCCAAAGATAATTAGGGAGAAAGGCTCGACATATGACTCAGGAATGAATACAACTCTAAATACGAAATGTAATACCGTTATACAAGTGCCAGAGGAGGTAAGAAATTAAATGTTAATTTGCTCTATTAAGCACCCATTAAATGGAACACGAAATATTCTTTCTATTTCTCTTTGTATACATAGTCAAAACTGTCAATGAAAGTTCAAACCATCTGAATATTGCAAATCGTACAATTATGCCGCCACTGCCTTTCTTTCCACCTATGTTGATCTTCCTTTCTGGCCGCTTCCAGACGTACGTACATCGGGGCTAAAAGGTATGATGTCGCAGTGCATTGAGTTGGAGCTGGCTGATCCGAGTATTGTCTCTTTTGTTGTTATTCATCTTAGTAATTCTCATGTAATGTACAGTTAATTTGTTAATGACCCTGAATTTGTGTTTCATAGTAACAGATTATCCATTTCATTAAATATATGTACACCATTGCACGCGATCGTTAATCCAAGGCATTTAATCTGTTACTCACTACGATATATCTGTTGCAACTTAATGGCCTGCGATATCCTAAATTATTATCGGTTCACCGGCGTATAGCGTTGTAATTGATAAGCAGGACAAGCAAGGTTGCTAATTGGTATTTTACCTTAATTGTTGCACATCAGCTGTAATTATAACGGTGGTTTCTGCACAGAGCATGCTCCTAATTTTAAGGTCAATCTTGTGCTTGAATACCCAAGCCTTTCGTGGGTATTCAAGCATAAATCAATAAAGAAGAATAGCATGCACTAGTTCATTGCATTATTACTACGATTATGACAATCCTCAATAAAAGCAGTTACACAGCGTATACACGATTGAACAGATATTTAGTTTCAGTTATATGCCAATTAGTGGAGCCAGATTTGTTCAAGTGTTCTGAGCTTACATCACTAATTATTTAAATTGTTCAAAGTTTTAAATTCCTTTAATTTGATAATATTATTAATGATATTTTAGGCACTACTCAGAGTGAAGTCAGATAAGTTATGTTAGTTAAACTGCATTTATTGGAGTGAAACTCGAATTTATTTACAAAAATATTTGTAGAAGATGAATTAAACAAGAATTGTACATAATAATATAATTCACCAAGAAATATGTTAGAATATTTTAACAACCAAGAATTGTACAAAAGCAGATTGTAACTTAGATTGAGGCAGTATTTTATATCACAACACTTTGAATGCCAGAGTGATTGTAGTGTAAATTAACATTATTGTATGACAATGATTTTAGATGTTTGTTAACTATAAGCATTGTTAGGAAATAAGTTTACACGGCCTCACTGAAACTGACAGTAGGAGCGGGTAACAATGAAGCGATGGGGTGAGTTGTTTATCAATTAGAAGAGACAAACAAATGACGTCAAAGTAGCGTGCCTCTCTTTAGAAATGGAGGGAATATCTTCCCTGGAGCATATGTGTTTGTAATTTTGATTGGCTGACGAAATAGACACTAATGTTGGCGTGATTTATTAACCAATAGCAGCTCTATTATAATGTTTAGGCATATCCGGGTGAGGGAGTATAAATTCTGGAGCCATAGACAGGTATTACGCAGTTCTACAGAATCATTCACAAGGCAAACGTCGCGCATTGATAACAAATCTCTCTCGTGAGTTACACGTCAGCATTCACGAAATACACATTACGAAATTCTACAGAATCTCTCGCGTCGTAAAGTTAGTTACAAAATGTGAAATACGCGAATTAATAGTGCGCGGCAAATTAGTGATTGTACATACATTCGAAAATATAACAGTTTCAGTCAGGCGTGTATCAAGATTAAATATATGAAATTAGTTAAGTGTGACGGCAATAAAAGTGTAAAAACAAATTGTTTTATCAGTGTTATCTTTTAGTAACAACTCCTTTCCGTTTACACACCCTGTTCAAGAGATATTTGCTCGACTGAGTAATAATAGCTAGCCAGAGGACAAAGAACCCAAAATTCAAAATAGTAAAACAATAACAGGCGCCGGCAAATAAGATAACACGACAGAATACTGCGACAAGATAACTAAGGAACAGGCGGGCTAGCTAATGGCAGAGCCCACCTTTCACCAAGCTAATGAGCAAGGAACTGTAAGCTATAAGGAGAAATACAAAGAGACAGAGGTATTGAATCTGCTTCCAGTTCCGTCACTCGGTCGCGTATGCGAAATCTTTTGGAGCAGAATATTCTCATACATAATAAGGTGACGCGGTCTGAGGACCAATTAGAAATGTTACATTTTGAGGCGCGAAGGTAAGCGTCACTAGGCTTAGGTATAAAAAGAGGAAGAAAGTCCCAGACTTTCACTCTTATAGAATCTCGTCGACAGTGATACTCTCTCGACGACATGCACGTGTGTGTGCATCAGGATGGGAGGCTTGTGCAGTTAGATTAGGCTCCTAATGTATTATAATGGTAGGAATTGCTCCAATGGAAAAAGCTAGCCGCCAATAAGTATTTATTTTATAATAAAACACATTTTTATGCGAAATGCAATGTATTTTAATTTGCCTCACCTACGAAAACCCAGAGACCTGTGAAATTAGTTAGATAGGTAATGATTAGGAATGGAGAATACAGTAGCCGACGAGCAGCAATAGCAGGAGACAAGAACAGCAACAGAGGGCATCAACCAGAGGAACAACGTTTTCCAGCTAAAAAGATTTTGGAGTTTACTGCTGTTTATTTCTTGCACAATTTTAGCAGTACGAGTAGCACTTTCATTGTCAAATAATTCCATAATAGTTGTAAAATACAATAATCGCATATCTGCTCGTACATGCTTTTCCTGTCCCTAGGATCTTACTTCAAGAGTACGGTATTAAATATCTGCCTTGGTTACTGTGTGGTAACAATGGGAGAAAAGGAAATAAGACAGCAAAGTAACAGAAGCATTGAATACTAGTGTACAGGAAAATAACGAATTAAAGTTAAATACAATTAAAAATTTAACGTTCAATATATACAGCGCTCTACAGCATCGGGGGGAGGGTAGCTTACGTGGAATTGGGAAGAACAATATGGAAAGGGTTAATAGTAGAAACAATTTTAAAATTGTGGTTTAGATGTTTAACAAAGAAGGAGAGAGAATTTGTAAAGGTATGCATGAACCAGTTAAGGTGTATGACAGAGGTATTTGGTGGAAAGGAATCGCAAAAAATAGGAATGGTAGATACATAGAGGTTAGGAGAGAGAAATATAAATGGATTCTGTACGGAAGTAAACACTAGAAAGGCATTAGATATAGCGAAGTTTAGAAGATAAAGAATCATTAACTTCTTATTAAATACTGAAAAGAGAATAGGGAAGAGAAGGGTACGTTTACCAGACAGGAAAAAGAAAGGATTAGCATGCATGAGAAAGGGGTCAATGTACTTAAAAGGGTTAAGAGGAAGTGCAAGAGGAACATGTGAATTATGTGGTGGAAGTGAAAGTATACAGCATTGCATTACATTATTGGGTGTAGAGAAATAATGATATGGAGGGGAAAAGTGTTGTGAAAAATGGACAGAAGAATAGTAACTATAAAAATGCTGACAAAAAAAGAAGAAAAAAAACTAGAGATATGAGGAAGCTTTTAGGGAAAGTAAAAGAAAAATGGATTAGAAAAATAAGAGATACAAAGAAAGAAGGACAAAAAAGGGAAGGGGGAGAGGAAGGACTGTAAAGGGCAACTCAGTGAGCTATAAGACCAAGGAGCCAAGTAAACTGAGGGCATAAAATAGGCTTAGAAACCAGGCAATTTCTACAGGTGTAGTTAGTTCTAGAAATAAGGTATATAGTATCAATCCTGTAAATTAAGTTGTACAAATAAATTCAATTCAAATTCAATACAGCGCTCTGACCCTTACTCTTATTTATCCTCCCCCCCCCCTTTAGCTCTGCTTATCAATTAACCTTCTTTGCCAAATTTTGGTGTCCCGAGTTTGACACCCATCTTACGATATTACGTCCAAGTAAGCTTTCATTCCCTCTATTGGAATACAGAAAGATTAGTGGTAAACATTGCTTTCTTAATAATTCTGTTTCTCTGCGCTCTTAGAGAATATGACTTCAAGTTTCCCTTCACTATGGAGTTCACTCTGGCGTCATCACCTAACAGGCGTATGGTGTGTGAATTCTTCAGCACTAACCCTGAAGAAAGAGAAAAGAAGTTCATACTCAGGTGGCAGAACACACCAAGTTAAAATTACGCATAAAAGCAATCAGCAAATAAAGGAGTACTACTCAAATATGCACACGTGAAATATGGCTTAGCACAGGGCTCAGTGTTAGGGCCCCCGCTATTCGTAATATATGAACGATATACCGTTGACACAAAATGGGAAAATTATTGCATATGCAGACGACACGTCTATAGCAAACCCCGGCGAAAGCTTCTAGATATTAGATGCTTATACAAAGCAACATATAAAACAAATTGTGGATTTTTTTAAGTTAAACAACCTGCACATCAATGTAAAGAAAACAGGGTTCACTAATTTTCAGACAATCCAAAACAGAAATGAAACCCAACTAAATATTAATAGAGATAATAAGACATTAATGACGTAAGAAATGTTAACCTTTTAGGAATAATACTGGACAAACACTTCACATGGGACAAACAAATAGATAAAAATAAGCTCAAGTATTTTCTTATTATAAAGAATGGTAAAACTTTTTTATGCAAACATCTTAAGAATATCTATTATGGATTAATACACCCACATTTATCATATGGAATTACAGTTTGAGGACAAATTGCTACTAATTACACCAAAAGACTACTTATATTACAGAAAAGAGCAATTAGGGTAATGGTAGGGCTAAAGTCACAGGAATATTGCAGAAATTATTTCAGAAAATTAAATATTCTAACTCTCTACTCACTATATAGCTTTCAGGTAATAATGTATCTAAAACATAATGAAAATCATACAAAAAATAACAGCCATATTCACAACCATTTCACTAGGGGTAATACACATTTTCATATAACTTCACATAGATTGCAACTGTTCAAGATGAAACCCACTGCTGCAGCTTGTATGTTTTTTAATAAACTACCTACACACATTCAACAATTAAAAAATATAAAACAATTTAAAAAGAACCTGGAAAAATACACGATCAAAGATGTTATTATTCAATAGTGTATTTATAAATTATTAAATTTTAGCATTTTTACACTTCTTGTAGTATACATTATTAAATTCTTCTATTAGACAAAACTGTACATATTAGCTTAAGGGCAAACTTTGTACATACATTTTCTTTGTAATAATTTTGTAATAGTAGGATTCTATATAGGCAGAACTTAATGTTGAGTATTTTGTAATTACCATTCTCCTGACACTGTCATAAATTGCTGCAATTTTAATCGACAGATAAATAAATGAAATGAAATGTGACATTCGTAGTTGACGAGACAGAAGGAAGTTGTAAGCTACGATCTCAATCCTCCTGACCTTGTTATCAAGACAGTTTCACCTGTTTTACCTACTCATTAGTGTAATACAGCCTGTATTAATTATTGGTCTTGCGTTTATCATTTGAATGTAAATGTGTAGATAACTAAATAATATTAGCTAGTAAGAATTCCGATGTTTGATATTAAGGAATCAGCGATTTACAAACATTGACGACAACCATGTGTGAAAACACTAAATTCGCAATTTCAGTTCGATTCATTTGAAATTTTAGAACTTAATGTATAATAGGCACACTAAATTTCATGCATAATTTTAAATTACTTCCCAATATATTAATTTGGTAATATTCATTTTCAAAAAATAATTATCCACACTATGTAATTATTATTGGAAAAAGAATAATATTCCAGTATTAAACTCTATAGTAGAGTATGAATAAACTGTAGAAATTAATTTTTAATTATCGCACTAGTTTGGAAGAAAATAAATGTCAACTATAAGACCTCAGTTTCATGTTTACCATTCACACAATGCGAGTATTTAATAACATCACAACTAAGCATGTTAATAGAAAGTAAACACTATTATTCTGTTATTTATAAAGAGGTATACCAAATTTCAATTATTTATAGTGAAAAGTACATCCTGTAGAACAATTTGAAAATGAAAATACACTGACAAATGAAAGCCCAAGAAAAGTGTGTTTAAAAATTATAATGCTAAAATAACACCTCATTTTATGCTATTTAAAAACATTTAGTGCACATTCAGGCTCTCCATATTTTTCCGCCCCTCTGCAACTAATTTAGTTTTTTAAGATGCCGAGGCCTCTGTTGATTGGCTTGTTCACTTTAAGAGCCGAGGACATCCGGATATTTTTTTAATTTTTAAACAATTATTTTAAAGATTGGATTTGTAAGAGACTATTAGGAAGCTAATTTCTGAACTTTAATCTGAAAAAATCTTATAGGCACAATTCTGGTTAGCACATTTCCCCAAAGGTAGCATTTTAAGCATTATATTTCAGCCATTTTAAATTAAATTGCTTATTTTTTTCGCTAAAATATTGCCAAATAACCTATCTATCTTCTCGAAGAAGGAAATTTTAACATGAAGTGGTGTTTATGGTGAGGTGCGGTTGATATATTTCCTGCAGCTGATGAGCTTTCTGGTAGACAGCCGCAGGTGAAACAATGAAGGAAAACAGAGTGAGGTTGCTGGCTGTAGGAGATGTGATGAAATTTTTAGGATCTTAGGGTCGATATAACTCCAGACATTTAAGAATTTGATTTCTCTTATGCAAATTCCAGCCTTATGTTGCTACTTCCCTTCCGCACAAAACCAAAATACATCACGCACTTAATTTCTTTTTCACGTTAACTTTAGCGCTTCTCTATCACTCACGTGATCTATGGTTGCGCGCTACGGTGAATTAACTCTGATTTTTATACGATCCAGATCACGTAATCCAAGACACTCCCTTGGCATGTACGGCAATAATACTTCACTCTTGGATGCTTAGCAATGTTACAGTACGAATTTTTCCTCCTGGCCCTACTCACTGGATGAGCAGTGGCTGGCCGAGCCGATTGTCTCCCGGCAAGGGTTTTGGAATAGTGGTAGAACAACGGATACTTACTTAGGCATTCCAGTTGCACCGTGCTAGACTGCCGGTGTTTCTCCCCTCCCCTTTCCTCTCCAATCATCTCCTCGTTGTGTCTCTGCAGACTCAGGTCAAAAAGAAATCTCACTGTATTTCTGTGTCTCCTGCTCACGAGAGCTGACACAAGTAACTCTCTCTCCTACCGGCGGACTTTTATTGACCATCAATCATCAAACACGGGCATTTCTTATATTTCGCTTATTTCCTTCCCACGTTTAGTCACGAATACCAAGTTTCCCCACGTTCACGCTGGCGATCAACATTGCCTCCGACCAAGGTCTTAATAATACTTGTTTACCCACATTCTCTCTTCGTTCCAAAAGGTTCAAAGCATTCTTCTTCCACTATTTTCACCTTCCTTTAATGTATCTGAACTCGAATATGCGGTGTCTTCCGCAATGCTTGGAATCAATTATTCTCATATTTATTACATCTCGCAAACGTTTATTGTTGATATAATGTTACTTACCTCATTTATATTGCCTCTTGCATTTGCGATATTCTAAGTTTTGTTTCTTCCCAGTCGTTACAAGTACTGCAATATGAGGAAGTTCTAGGTTCAAGCTACAAGGGCTGATCAACAAAGACAGACTGATTTTTTTTCTCAGATCTTTTTCAAAGTAATCCCCTCCTACTTCAATGCACTTTTTATAGTGCCTCTGCCAGTTATCGAACAGTACATGGTGCAGGCCATTCATTGTGAAGTCCTTGAGAATTGCCTCACTTTTCTTAAGCACTACTTCAGAGTTCTCAAATCGAATGCCCCAGAGCTTTACCTTAGTAATGGGAATAAAAAATATCACAGGGTGCAAGACCGGGGCTATAAGACGGATGCGGTACAGGTAGTGTTCCATTTAGCCAAAAACTCCATGACTTATTTGCGACGCGAGGCCACGCGTTGTCATGATGAAGTCGCCACCCAGTCCGATTAAGTTCTGGTCGTTTCTTTATAATGTGCTTCCTCAGTTTAGCTAATACTGACGTATAATATGCTGTTGTAACAGTAACAGCAGAAGCCGTGCTTAACGCAGAGAACTTGGCTATCTTTGGACTCTTTGTAACAGCTAAACGCTGTTGCACGAGGTAGTATGCTTGCTGCAACTTTTCGTAAGTTTCAGAGGTTGTATGGTTTAAACGCAAACTGAATCTTTGAGCTGTACTGATCCTCTCGCATCATCTTCATTTTGTGTATATGAAAAGCAAGCAGGGTCAACAAAATTCACTACCAACCTACCGATACGAGACTGCTGCCACCCATTGACATTACAAATAAAACCCTGCTCTTTTCAAATATTCGTGGTACAGACAGGAAACTATCAAGGAAGCTACAGGAAAAAATCAGTCTCTGTCTTTGTTGTTCAGCCATTGTAGGTATTGTCATATTTATTTACGAAAAACGACTTCAAAATGGAAAAAAGGTCGTTCAGTATTAAAAGCTACATATTACTAAATTAGAAAGTTTGTAGGTTTTATAACACTAAAATCCACTTCTATTTCGCAATGCTTTGCTTTTTTCACACATGAATATTCTTAATCCTAGTAAATAAAGTGACTTCACTTACCGAGCGCGTACTCGCAGGCTGGTCCAAAGAACACGTGATAGCAATCCGCATAAGCATGCATGGCACGGAGAGCGCTGTACACATTGTTGCACTTGTCATCCAGGCCAGTGAACGTGAGATTGAACCTGGGGTGAAGGGGGGCGTCTATACGTCCCATCTCCAGGACAGGCAACACCTTGTTGAGGGACAGTTCGTACCGGTCGTCTGCTGGGAGAACTACAGCCGCTCTCACTTGACACACGCTGTCGTTTGGATCACAACCCTGTTGGAAAACCCAATATATCATTTCAAAAAGAAAGTTAGGCATTTTGGAAGTAAACACGAGAGGGACTCTTTTAATACATGCATGCGATATACACTGACTGTATAGTGGCCCGTAATGAAACGCGGCTGTTTATGTTGGTGCTGACAAATTCAGCACCACCCTGTGCCAGCGTGACCTCCCCGAACATCCTTATAGCCACTGGACTGGCAGGGTACTTTACCTCCCCCAAAGATATGGCCGAATTGCCGAAGAATAACAGTACAAGTTAAGTTGTCCATATTCTCACTAGAGGAGGCAATGCTTCATTGAATTCTGGCGCAAAAAAGAATATATATATATATATATACATATATATATACATATATATATAATGAGAATGTAAACGTAAAGAAAACGGTTAAAAGCTTTGTGTATTTTGAAGGTGTTTAATTGTTGTAGCGGTTGCGTCAATTGTTGGGCGTCAATTTGAAACTGTTTTAGACCAAGCACGTAATGGATGCCAATTTGCGGGAGACTATTTCTAGGAGTGTTCGCCCCACGTAGGGTACAAACTTTCCGATGGCCTTCGCCCCGCGTTTAAGAACCAACTTTTTGTTTTAATGTTTATCTATTTAAATATTATGTATGTATACCTCGGCTGCGTCAGTAGTAATTTTCAGAGAACGTATCTCTTAGCAGGGCTGGTACGGCTAAAGAATGAAGGCTTACACAAATTATAATTGTACTCCACTCCGTTTATTAATCCTTCACACGATTAAATAACACTTCACTGATATATCTTACTATAGATCTGTGAGATTATTGTTAATTGCACTTTTAACAGGTAAACTTTATATTATTCTCGCCGTAATGAATTTTCATGTCTCACATTGAATCCGTACCAAACCAAACTACTTGGTTACGCTTCCTTGTAGCGTCTACCGCCTGAATTTGTACATTTCCTCTATTTTTAGTTTCTATTTGGCTAAGCCTGCTCCAATAGAATACCTTTATTTAACTTTTAGTTTTCTAGTTGGTGATTGGCTATTTATAAACTGTTTTAAATGTTACATTATTATTGTTCCAAGAACTATTAGTAGCCCTTTTAAGCTTTCTAATTTATTGTTGTATCAAGGTTATCTTATTGTTAGAAACTTCTCGGCTTCTACTTTGCAATTCTGTTTGCTACGGAAGGCAGCTTGCTTGTATTCTCACAGCTCCTACATTGTTAAACTACGTAATACATTCACATAACATTATTATACATGTACATAATAATATAAACATAATACAATGACTTTAATATACACTTTATATATTATATTATGTACATATTGCTTTAAGGTGGACTGTTATTACATTTTTATATTATATAATTAGACTGATATCATTTAAATGTTAAAAATGCTGCCTCAATTTTTTCTTTTAATACACTTAAACCTTAAATGTTCATGCTATGCAGGGCGACCCTAACTTTAGCCTTCGTCTACATGTCGCTGATGAAAGCTCTGATATAAAGTTATAGCTGTAATCCAGTTTAAACGACACATACAGATAGTTTTTCACCCCTTTCTCTATAAAGCATAATTACGTTTTATTGGTTTAGCCTTTCCTTGTATAACAATCGCAGCAATTCACTTTCATAATGGAGGTATTGGAACCACCCCTTCATTTCAAATTGATTATTACTTATCTGTGTATTTATTTACTCCAACAGGGCATTGGCCCCAACAAACAAAAACCACACACATACAGACAAAATAAAAATAGACAAACATACAAACCAAGCAATCAATAACGCCCATATCTAATTAATATGGAGTTTTTTGACAATATTTTTAAATGAAGAGGACTCGAGAGAAAAATCAAATACACTTCCCAGTAATAGTTTATTATACATTAAATACATTCTCAATAAAATACAATTCTTATATGGTGTAGGCCTAGGAACATGACAGGTAAAAGGAAAACGTAATCTCGGGTTCAAATGCCTTACATTAAAGTTTAATTGTTCCAAGAATGATGGATTATCTATAAAATAGTTAACCAATTTATAAAGTAACAATTGATCTGTAACTGCTCTTCTAACACTCAGTTTGTCAATATTAAATTCCTAAAAGATTCTGATAGTACTTACCATCACTATATGCTGATCTGTTAGATTTCTTCCACTAAATAAATCTAAAACTTTTTGTGAATTATTTCGAATTTATTTTTAAGAATTTGAAAATAAGGATTCCAAATTGGTGAGATATTCTTATTTAGACCTAATGCAAGTATTTTACAATAAAATCTACGAAAAACAACATTTAAAACCTTTAGAACCTCTAAATAAAAATCCCAAATTGTTATGTGCATGTTATATTGTTCCTTGTTTCACTTTTGTGCCCCTTAATCGTTTTTTAGGTTCTGCCTGGGTGGAGTCAAGGGTTGGTTATCCGAAAGTGGAAATCTTACGGAGAGAAAAGCACCAATTCGATTCAGATAATGGCCCACGTTTCATATGCGTCAGTATGCTTGGAGTAAACATTCTTTCATTTTGTGGCATTTTGATAAAATCTTCAAGAGATTTTAGGATGCTGGAAGCATAAAATCCCAAAATTTGACTAGTGTCTATTTATTAAATCAATAGAAAAGCTCACAAAAAATGTTTTCAAAGAAAGCGTCCTGCTAAGCCCTCGAGAATAATGTATATTTGGATTATTTATAGTAGTTAATATATTAGGAAAGCATACATTGCTTTTCTAGGCACCATGAAGTCTATTAAACTGGAGCCTAATTTACGTTTAGTAGTGCAAATAAAAAGTATATTTACGCTAGTATTTTGAGTATTCATCAAAAAAGGTCTAGAAACACAAACGTATTACACAAAAAACAAATTCTAGTAACAACTCACAATGTGCGTATAAATGCAACCCAATTTGTTGCGTTGCGATGTTGTGCAAAATAAAATAGTAATCTCAAGAAAGGAAAGCTTCATAGAAAAATCTTAAGGAAAAACCTCAAAACAACGTGTTCTTTCATAGTCTAAAAAGATGATCATAGGTAACCTTCCACCCTGTATAATACCAATTCATTTCAGAAGTTCACCCCAAACTGTTTTCATTTTCGAGTATCACCGAATACTATACCCTTTACAGCCAGACACCTTAATCCTATCGGGATTCTAATTTGGGTCATATGTTTTAAAGTCAGCTTTTTATGTTCTCAGAAGCTGTAAGGGGGCATATCCGATAGCCAATAAGCATAGAAAATAACAGTATATAAAATATTGGAAACAGGATTAGGAATCAATGTTAAAATATTGGGAATAAGTTAAAATGTGCAAAACCAACTTGTAACATAGCTGTAATTAGAACTGGCGAGCTAGCAAACGAGAGGTGAAAGTCCATCAACACACGCGCTAATGCGCAAAGGTTCAGGCTAAACCTCAGTAAATACAAAGGGAAAGGAATAGAAAGAGACAGAAATAGTAGTCCATTTCCCTCAACTCAGGGATTTGGTAAAATGGAAAAGGAAACATGTACTTAAGAGAAAGACAGGGACATTGGGTTTTGCCGGATAAATCAGCAGGATGCGTGACTTCAGAAATTTGGCACATTATACTGTCATAGCATGCTATGTAACGCTACTTAAGAACCAATAAAATTGTTGTAACAAATAAAGGCGCTAATTCTGCCGTCATTGGAAAGCAGATAAATAGGGAGAGAAGCCCCGAGTTTCCACGATTCTCTTAGATACTCTCTTCGTGTTAGTTTGCATGCTACTACCTAGCAACCGATATTAGAATCAGTGATGTAATTAAATTGTGCAACCAGGTGGAAGATGCTGGGTATGTGGCTTGGAAGGTCGTGTAACGAATTAGCTAGGTCACAGAATAACATGAAGTGATACCTATAAGATTTAAAAAAACACTTCATAAGGGAGAATTGATATCCGCCTGAATAGACATAATATTCTTCAATAAATAAAGGTTATGCGAAAATCAGTTTATTATTTTGCCTTCATCCACAAAATCCCAGAGTTATTATCTAACTAGATAAGATAGGAATTCAATCATCAGCTCTTCGACTGGCAACCGGCAAAAACGTCTAGAAAACGAGATCAAGGAGGTACATGAGCCTACGTGTGCTACCCCACAAAGCATGAATCAGCACTCAGCAGCAAGTTATTACATCGTGCTGCCCGAGGGCAAAGTTTTGTACAGGTGTAAGACAATTAGAAAGCAAATGTAATGTTATAAGTAGCGTTAACTCTTTCGGTACAGCCCCATTTAAAATACACATGGCCGTATTTTGTATTTTGGCGGCGCCGTGGCCGAGTGGTTAGACCGCCCGCCTCTCAGCGAGGCGGTCCGGGTTCAATCCCAGGGACCGGCATGTGGGGTTAGTGGCGGACAAAGCGGCGTCTGGGCGGGTTTTCTCCGGTTTCTCCGGTTTCCCCCGCCATTTATTCCACCAACTGCTCCTCATCACCTTTCCTTTCATCCATTTCACCAACGTTTCGTTTCATCTACTTCCTTCCTCCAATACCAGGCATCGGGCTGATCACCCATCCTGGATATTCTCTTTGATCCATGAGTGTCTGCTCCTCGACGGGCCTCTGACCCCAGGCACCCGCCTGTAAGTCCTGGGGGGTGTAAGTCCTACATAAGAGGAGGTTAAACAGAGAAATAAGAAGTATTTTGTATTTAAAATACAAGCATGTGAAAGCGTCCATTTTTGTATGGAAGTGAAACGGGCGATGAGAGCCCAAGATAGAAAGTGCAATGAAGTAATACAAATGAGGTTCCTCAGACCATTTGAAGAAGTTATATTGCAAGATAAAGCGCAACAGTGGAAATGGAAGTAGTGTATTGCGATACAAGTGTGGTAAGTGCATCATTGGAGAATGAGAGACTTTGAAAATGCGAGAGGAAGTTGGATATTTTTACTTCAGGGATTCCGCGTAATTAACCCGTGTACATTGCCTAGCACATTTTCGACGATAATGAAAAATAAAAATTTTACTTTAACATAAAATTAAAAATTTACTAACAGCTGAGCGAGTGGGATGACTCAGCGGCAACCTACAGGACCCGCATTCAGAAGGTCCTGGATGCGATTCCCGGTGCACACCTATTCTGACCATGGGGTTTTCCCTTGGTCGCCAAAGAGAATTCCGGGGTGGTGTATTCTCCCGAGATTTCTCCTTTCCCCTATTTCACGTTTCAGGTGTGTTTTTTGGGTACTGCGGTGCCATCTGCTGGGCAGATGGCGTGGATGCATTCGCGTTGGAAAGATTTCTTCCCGTGAACGCCAAAATGAGCTGTCCTGCCTAATAGAGTCGCTGCGTCGCCCTCTTGGGATTCCTGGACACTGGTGCGCAGGTGTTCAAACTGGAAATTTTGGAGACTTCTGCGCTTCTCTTCGGATCTGACAACTCCTAAGGCTCCTTCACCTCATCCCTGCCTCCTGGGGATGTAACCATACTAGCACAAAATGGTCGCAATGCGCGAGGCTTGCCACCCCCTTCAATAAACTCATCCTACTAACAGTTGTGATTCCAATAGAAAGATCAACATTAACCTTGGTGGCAAAGTGGCGATCGATTATCTATGCTTACTTGTTGAACTTAAAAATCAATAAATAACTTACAGCTCATAGAAGCTGTTGCATGCATTATATCCAAGAAAATACTAACAAATAAAATGGAAGATTTGGGTAAGACTTAAATAGTAAAATTCAACTATCAAATGTAATCATATTCCATGTCTGCAATAATAAATACATCAAAAGTTAAAGGATTTTATGTTGTTTATGCACATACGTGCAGTAAAATATACAAAATATTTGGGTAGGTTAGGATAAGAGCAGAATGCAGGAAATATAACTCTGCACCATGACAGCAGGAATAAGTGGATCAAAAAATAGTATTATCGAAAAATTAAATACTGAAAGTATAATTCAGAAGATCGCTCAATAAAAATAGATAGCAGACGTGGTAAGTATGTGAAAACTGAACTTTTATCACAAAGAGTTATTGTCATTGTTAACATCATCATTTAAATCGTTTAAATATGCTGAACAATCACCAAAATCAAAAGTTATAAGATTAAACATATAAATATCAAACATATCATTTTAAGAAATGAACTATCTCAGACATCGGGTGTGTTGCGCCGTATATCCAAGCAACCTGCAATGCTTTGTATTTACGCTTATGGGGACCAATCTATGAAAATTGTCAAAAATTCTGGGTAAAGAAACGTACTTATTTTTCTGCAGTATTATGCAGTTATTATAAGAGAGGTGACTATGCAATGATGTAAACGCTATATATTACTAAGTGACTCAACACAGGAATGCAGTTTGAAACCGAATACCACCCCTCTTCCTCTAAAGGTAATATCTTTTCTGCATATATTTTTCAATGCTCGTTATTGCTGAAATTCCTCCTTGCGGTGCAAACTTTTACCATTTACTTTGAAAATTTTACTAAGGAGTCTTAAAGTAATAATTAAAACACGTAGCTGGAAATTTTCAGGAAACTAAAACAGAAATATATGCCTTTAGAAATAAATTGTATTAAGTACAGCACAAAAACAATATAAGTATATGTTTCTGAATTTGTTTTCTACAGTAATTGTTTTATTTGAAAACCCCGTGATAAGTTTTCAAGAAATGTATGTTCACAACATTTGAAATTTTATTTAAAATTTTTAAATACTGTACCGAAAGTAAATTTCCCTTTAGATCATTAAAAAAAGTTAAAAAAACTATATTTTTCCTCTCTCAGAAATTATTCAAGGAATTGATCTGAAATTTTGGAAGTTTCTGTGGTAAAAATTGAAAGTAGTTGCTTAAAAAACAGTTTTTCTAAATTTCACAGTATGCACTCTTTAACATTTTGTCAAATTACCGTTGCAGACAGTAACTATGCTAATATCACTAAACTGAATCATTCTTGAAAGATTGCATCTGATAAAACATTTCTATGATTAATAAAATTATTTCGTAACCCTCCCCTTTCCTAACTGATTAATAACCCTCTCAGCTGCATAGCATCTATAAAATCATACCGTTATGCATTGTTTAGCACTTGTCAGAAGCGTTATCAACTTTACAGGCGTTTAATAAATACTCTCATCAATCATTCCCTGACGTCAGTGTCTCTCGTGGTTTTTTATGTTATTTCTCTTGGTGATGGCGTTGCTAATTTCCGCCCTGTTCTAGAAGCGTCACAGGATCCTCTTTATTCGCGGTGTCGATGAGTTTGACACGTGCCTTTGATGAAGCATGGTCTTTTTGGTTACTTTGGAAGGTTCAGTGTGGTTTTACATCATTTCGTCAGGCTTACACAAGATAATTAGTTATATTAATTGCTCCAAGCATAGTATATGCTTTTCCCTTTGACGCAAACATAACCGGATATTATTCATTAAATTTTATACCAGTTTTACTTTCTCTTCTACGTATAGTAAGTAGGGGAAGTATTGTATTCCACCCAAAAATTCGATACCGAGATTTCACCGGAAATATATGTTTTGAGATCCCCTGAATCCAAAAAAAGCATTTTTGGAAACATGTCCGTGTGCGTGTGTGTGTGTGTATGTGTGTGTGTGTGTGTGTGTGTGTGTGTGTGTGTGTGTGTCTGTGAATAGCATAACTCAGAAACGAACAGTCCGATAAACACCAAACTAGCTATTTAGGTCAGTATCTTCCAGAGATGCCACACGAGGGTTTTAAAGAAAATCCCCCACCCCAGATTACCCTTTACATGCAACATTTTAAGATATTTTCATGACAAATGAAGTGTATATCTCGAATTTTATTGGAATGTCTCCAAAAGTATTCTTCATTGTGGACGACTTTTGCTTAACTGGTAAACTATAAGAGATAGACAAAATTCTACAAAAAAATATAAATCGCGTTAAAATACACACTTTATGTCATACATTTTTTTTTGGTGAGTGAACCATTTTCGACATATTGCTTGTTATTCCCTTAAATTTTCCAATACTTTTTCCTCAAATGGGAATTCGTTATTCATTTTTTGTATGTCCTGGACATGCAAAGAGAATGGAATGCGCCGCATAGCAACCAGCTCTTAAAAGATTTGACTGTCGCTTAAAGTCTACCATATTCCCCTTGCATCTAAAAGAAAATTAGCAATAAGATTAACATCTCGATCAACATGAAGCATATGGAGAATAAGCGTTTGTAAATATAGTTTTTACAAGAGTAGAGAAAGTCATATGAGTAACATATCAGATTTTTTACAACTGTAAATGTACAAATCAATTAAAATTGCATTATAAAACCTTAATCCTAATTCCTGCAAAATCATCCATGGAATACACCTATTACGCCTATAAAAAGGTTTGTTTTTTTAAAGATGTATGTATGCTTAAAATAATTTCCAAGGTCTTCGCAAGTTCGCCGTTTCTCTAAGCTTGCCACTGGTCATTGTCTTTAAAATACTACAGTTAGTCGAAAAATGACAGTAGCTACTTGACGCAAGGCGTCTTCACACTTCAGTGAATGTAGGTCAAATACCAGCTTCATTTTCTATGCGTTATTCACCATATTTTGTTATCAGTGGTTGGCGATGTAACTTTAGCGCTTAAGTATCTATTTCTGCTATTATAATTATAGTATAATGTACAGGATGTTTTAGGACCTCTGCAACAAACTCTGAGAAACGATAGATCTCGCAGAGAGTAACATTTTTGTCAAGTAACCCACCATTCTCCGACGCATCGTTACGGAGTTATTCGCCCGTCTGAAGCGTATCCGGCATGATAGGTTTGAGAGGCAATACCAGTGGACTTTGACTCTCTGTTCACAACCGCTGAATCAAGTGACATCGCCTCTTACTTGTCTCGTACGTCTGGTTAGGTTTGGTAGGTCTGAGACGCACAGCCCAATTTAACTCAAGGTTAACGAAAGATCCCAGCAGATGATCGCCAACGATTGCAGCCCAAATATTTACAGAATACTTTTGTTGATTAGATTAGATTGCATTGCATTATGCGAGTTCACTAGGCAACCATAAAGGCTTGTGAACATAGAACATGTCAAGGAAATGTACAAAAATTACATATAGATATTACACAGAATATAGAACATTTGAAATAAAAGAGAGTCATACTATATGCGTGTCAAGGAAATGTACAATATAGTTACATATATACATATATACATAAATATTACATAGAATACAGAACATTTAAAATGAAATAAAGCCATAGTATACACAAAATGAAACAAATCAGGTCTAATTTTGTACAAAATCGAATACCTCCCTACCGTTATAAGGTTAACATATTTATAGACAAGAACAGTTCGAGCTATATATGTATTATCATCAGGATAATTTGTCATTCAGATAATCTTGTGCAGAATAATATGCTTTGAGCATAGATACTCTTTTAACAGCAGCTTTAGGGGCATTAAAATTGTCAACTTTTCCCTTAAGATCATTAGGAAGAGCATTAAATATTTTTATGGTCTCATAACATACACCTTTCCGGAAGCAAGAAAGCTTTGCACTGGGATGATGAATATTACCCTTTTGTCTAGTGTTTATCTCATGAATTTATGTTTGTAATAAAAGATAATTATGATAACTTCACAATGAACCTTACTGTGCATGACCAAAATACAAGGCATGCAGACGATTTGCATAGATCAGCAAATAGCTTAAAATTGTTCCAAAAAGGGTGTTACTATTCGGCAATAGCAATTTATAATAACTTTCCATGCTACTAGAAACTATTAGGCAAGCCTCATAAACATAATATATTTAAGAAAGCTAAAATCTTTCTTATTTACTCACTGCCCATATACTATGGAGGAATTTTTACTTTCTCTACTACGTATAGTAAGTAGGGGAAGTATTGTATTCCACTCAAAAATTCGATACCAAGATTTCACCGGAAATACATGTTTTGAGACCCCCTGAATCCAAAGAAAGCATTTCTGGAAACAATTCCGTATGTGTGTGTGTGTGTGTGTGTGTGTGTGTGTGTGTGTGTGTGTGTGTGTGTGTGTACAGCATAACTCAGAAACGAACAGTCGGATAAACACCAAACTTGGTATTTAGGATCAGTATCTTCCAGAGATGCGACACGAAGGTTTACAGGAAAATCCCCCCACCCCAGATTACCCTTTACATGGAACATTTTTCGAAACTTTTAATTTTCTCAAAAATGGCTCCAACGATTTTGATTAAAATATAGTATGTTTAAGATATTTTCATCAAAAATGAAATGTATATCTCGAATTTTCTGGGAATGTCTCCAAAAGTATTCTTCATTGTGAACGACTTTTGCATAACTGGTAAACCATAAGAGATAGACAAACTTTTACTACACAAAAAATGTAGATCGCGTTAAAATACACAATTTATGTCATATACATTTTTTTTTGAGTGAACCATTTTCGAGATATTGCTTGTTATTCCCTTAAATTTCCCAATACTTTTTCTCAAATGGGAATTCGTTATTCATTTTTTTATGTCCTGGAGATACAAAGAGAATAGAATGCTCCACATAGCAACCAGCTCTTAAAAGGTTTGACTATCGCTTAAATACTACCATATTTCCCTTGCATCTACAAGAAAATTAGCAATAAGATTGATATCTCGATTAACATGAAGCATATGGAGAATAAGCGTTTGTAAAAATAGTTTGTACAAGAGTAGAGAAAGTCATGCGAGTGAAACCGTCAGATTTTTTAATATGTCATGCAGCATATAAATGTTCAATACATAGGGCAGATGCCATATGATGGTGACTTACACTAAGTAAGTCTTATACTGATGTCTTTGAACACTGCTTGAGGGTTCTCAACATCCCAGATGTGGCTGTTCTTGCTCTCGTCCAAGTGACGCTACTCTAAGCGTCAGGAAGCCAAACAAAACACATCCCCTCCTAAAGCCTAGTTCCCCCCAACTCCAAACTGCAACTGCCATCTCGAGTCCCGATGACCAGAGACGTATTCCTATAATCTCTGCATACGTCACAATATTTCGTTGCAGAAACCACTGGACACGCATAAGACGAGGTGTGAAGTCATTCGGTCCCAGTCCCTGTACCTTCTGGAGGTAGTATGCGTGGAGCTGTTGTACACAAACACTCAGTTCAATTGAACTGTGCGTCTCAGACCTTCCAACTCTAACCAAACGTACGGGACAAGAAAGAGGCGATGTCACTTGATTCAGCGGTTGTAAACAGAGAGTCAAAATGTACTGGCTGTGCCTCTCAAACCTATCCTAACAGATGCGCTCCAAACAGGGGTGAATAACTTCGTAACGATGTGTCGGAGGATGGTGATTGCTTGACAAAAAACGTTCCTCCCTATGAGATCTATCGTTCCTCGGAGTTTGTCGCAGAGGTCCTGAAACATCCTGTATAACTTTAAAACTTATTTCATGTACTTGAATGCTGTGTTATTAGAATTACGTTTCATTTACTGAGTAATATTGTCTGAAGATTTTATTAAATGCTGCTCTTCTTTAGTTTGCAATGCAGCATTTTAACTATGATCAATTCTGTTCTTTCTTCCCTCAACTGTCGTTTTTTTATTCGTCAATTCGAGGTTTTCAGTGAGGGACACTGAATTGGCATCACATTAAGTTTTTTCTGTTGTAAATTTTTATGTTACAAAGCGATTATTTACAGGGTAACTATAAAAATTTAACACATGTAAGAACATATTTCAGTGTAATTTTGCCTAATATTAAAATACATTACATCAATCATCTAAGGATGGTAAAATATTATTCAGTTCGAACGTATACACAAGTGGCCAACGTAGAGCACACATAATTCTTACATTAGTTGTACTAATTTTACAATTATAGCAAAATATATAATCTATTTAAAAATTGATTTTCCTAATGTGGACAACTCAGGGAGCTAACTTATAACCAAATCAGCAATCTTCAACTATGCCTATTAGTTATATTCTTTTATTTACTTCTACCGCCCACGCCTGTATCGATGACTTCGTCACTCGTAAATCTCTCAATACAAACAAGACGTCCAGTGAGATTATTAAGATAACTTTTCAACACTTCTCTTTCATGTCTCAAGAATTTATTGAAACTGATAGAATATATTTTGTAATAAAGATAGTGCATTTACACGTATCGTAAGTCATATCTTATCGTAACATGTTACATAACAGTTGTGTAAAATTCGCATGATCAAGGCTGGAACAATTTAGCAATCTATTGGATAGCTGTTTGGTTCCACCTTCACGGCATTTCTGGCTTTATTAAGTATGCTGTTTTGTGGATGTTTCCACAATAGTTATTTAATGAATATTTACAGTTATAACAGGTGCTTTCACCGTCATTAATTGTTGACAGTGCAGTATCTACAGCGATAATGGGACAAACATCCTGGCACTGAAGTTCAGTAAATGAATCCACTGAATTATAGACAAAGCGCCTCTTCATTACAGTATCCTTTCTTTAAATCTCACACTGTAGGTAACATAGACAGACCTTTCTCAAATATTAAAGAGCTGAATACTATTCGTGCTGGCTTCTCTTAAATGAATACGATAAAGAGAGATTCATCGAGAGTTGTGGGAATTATTTACATTTATTGCGTATATAAGCTTTTTTTACAAGGAAACACAAAAGCATAACACTCACTCAACTGTAACCTTTATACAGAGTGTACTATTTTAGTTGAGACTGCACATCTCCTAAACTAAGCGTTGTAGAAATAAATGTCTTTAATAAAAGTTGCTTGATATTGTGGGGGAAAGTAAATGCCATTATATATTTTGTTTGGAGGACATTGTAGTAGCCACTTCAGGGTCAATTTAATTGTTTTTAAATGGAAATCCACAATTATGGTCAAATTAAATTGACCCTAAAACGACCATCACAACGTTCTCCAAACAAAACATGACTAATGGCAGTTACTTTCTCCCATAATAAAGAAACTTTTAATAAAGACACTTCTTTCTACAAGGCTTAGTTTTGGAAATATTATACAGTCTCAACTTAAATGGTCCATCCTGTATATGGACCGATCTCTAAACAAATATACTGCTTTATACTTCAAATTCCGATAAATACAGTAATGACTATATTAATTTCAAACACAGTGACGTGCTTAAAAAGTGGTCTAATCCCTAGATTGCAATTGTATTTTTCTCTCGTAAGGTTTACATCTTCAGATAACCAACCTTTGGCTCCACCCAGGCAGCCTTAGTTCTCTATGTGACTGGCCTGAAAAGCAATTCAGTGGCAAACAAACGAACCGATGAACGATGTTATAACCGACGTGAAATTAATGGTTGGCTTGCTCGGATATTGCCTTAGTGAAAGAGTTTTACTACGACTGGTTCACAAAGAGACTAAATCAATACAACATATTTCGGCCTTCTCAAAGGGTGAAGAATTATTTGTATGTGTCGTTAAATTGCTCACGATAGCTACACCACACTGCGTAGACATTTTGCACATAATGCAAATGCAGAGATTGTGGAAGGGAAGATTAAACCTCGCAGATTGTGCTATACGAAGGTTTTGCCATGTGTAGATACGTGTCCTTGGGTTCCTTTTTCTTAAAAAGGCAAATATCAAGGACATGATCCATTTTATTAGGACCATTGGATTTCATTGAAGAGGCGCAAATGATTAAGAGCCTATGTGCAGCTTTCAAAAGAGGCCACCCAGTTGTTCATCACCAGCAACATCACATCCTCCTGGTTATCAGCTGTCAGTCATGTATTTTGTTAAAGTTAATTCAAATTTCGGAATTCCTCGTAAAGTATGGCTAACCTCCACCTTGTTTGATACCCTCGACAAAGCGCCTTAAATAAGACGGCCCTAGTCGTATTTCAAGCGAATATGCTATGAATGTCGTTATAATGTTAAACTTTCAGCATGGGAATTAGAATTTGCCAACCTGGCGTACAGCGTAAATTAGCAACTATGAGGTAACTTTAGCAATAAAGGAAGGCAAGGCTGCAATTATTTAGGTAATATCCTCAATAAACAAGTAGGATGTGAAATGTTACTGTGTTAATTTGTTCTACCATCTGTTCACTCAGCTTCCCTTTCGAACTTCGTGTCCAGTAAAGTTAAAATTAAACCGCTTGCATAACATTAAAAGTTACACCCTTTGTCAAACACACCGGTCCAACATGAGCTGTGGCGTAATTGGAGGTCGGACCTTTATAACATTTAACGTTGCATTACAGGTGCTCTGCGATTCCCTTAGCTTTGGGTAGCATAATATAAAGTAAAACGTATACATCCGTTCAGAATAATGAAAATCTATTTTATTATATAAACCATATTTTTATTAGTAATTCAAAACATAACCTAAATATTTTATTTCGTCGTTTTCTCTAATTTGCGTAAAATATGCAATTAAAACAAAACGTAGTTGGGACAGGCCATGAAAGATGCAACATTGAGTACTGATGGATAGAACTTAAGAGAAAGAGCTTAAGGTGACAATTCAGTAAAGCTTAGCTACTTAGGATGTTTTAACAGGTACATTTGGAAAAATATGTGAGAAAGAAACAAAAATCTACCGGCTGTTTCATAATTGATAGTGCAAACCGATTGGGCTGATAGCACATGCATATAAAATCAAGAAGTTGCCAGTAAACATGGGTCCCAAGACCAGCTGTTAGCGAGACAACTACAAATGTGTGGCTTTTAATAACGTACGCATTACTGCTTGCGTTATGCGGTCGGCGTTTGTTGTCAAAACTGAACATCGCCGATAAATGGATTTTACTCTCACCACAGAACCTAAAACACACATATCAGTACACAGTCTCAAACAGTATCAGTCACGTCACCTGCATGAGAAGTGCAGTTGTGCTGTACTAGTGTCAAATGGAGTATATGGGAAACTGCAAGGTTGCACCAGGAAACATGTCCTAATGGAAGACACCCCTAAGTCCCAAATTTACAAGAGTCCATCAGCCCCTCGGAGACCTTCACACGTGGTAGAGGACTAGGTAGGTCTTCACACATTACGCCTGACGTTGATAGGATGTTGGAAGCTGTGCTTTCTCTTTCCAGGAACTTCTCCACTCTCTCCAGAAGAATCACCATACAAATGCCTGTACTAAGCCATAGTAGCGTATGCAGAATTTCACAACCCAGTTCACTGTACGCTTACCACCTCCAACGAATTCAAATATCTCAGTAAGCTGAACTTTGATCCTAGAATGACCTTTTGTCAGTGGATGCAACAAAGGACTTTAAATCAACTCTCTTTTTTGCAGGTGATATTCTGTTTACAGAGGAAACGGAATTCACATGTATTTATTACGTAATTCACATTTTTGTGTTAAGTAAATCCATAAGCTGTTCCTGCGGAGCAAATCAGCAACTTTCCCACTTAATGTGCTTTAGGACAACTGGGCATTATATTTGGACCATTTATTCTTGCAAGAAACCTAAATAGACAGATGACTTCCATTCCTATTAGTGTTGAGTAATATCTTTCAAATTATTGAAGTTATTACACAAGTATTTGTGCATGAGTCATCAACCGTACATACATATTTAAGATACCTACAGGGTATGGTGACAAAATAAACGGAAAAAGAAACAAAACAAAAAAGCAAGAAGAAAGAAAAGAGATAAATTACCTTTGAATAACTGAACAAATCTGGTCCAGTTCGCGCACTTTAGCCAAGAGATTGCCAATGTTTTGCCAGTTCCTCTGGTCAGTTAGTAGATCCCAACATGCCAATCTCCTTCTAGAAGGACTTAAGAATTTTTCTTTCAGTTTAATTGTTCGCTGTGCACACCCGGCAAAATATGTACCCAGTCCTCATTAAAATCACAGAATGGGCAGATTCTCCTGCCAGAATCGTCAATCATTTTCTGTGCCATCCAGCCCTCAGGTATAAACCATGCCATTCCTGATCTTTCCTTTCTTCCTAAGTTACTTGGTCATATACTATGGACGAATTTTCAATCTTTCATGTACAGAAAATTACAAAAGGTCATGCAAAAAAAGACTTTCACTTTAAAAAAGAAATTATTCAAACTCAGAGAAATTAACATTAATCATACTATGTACAGTTAGTTTTCAAGATCAAAACCAGATATAAATGTAGTAAATCTATCCAGTTATACTTTTTCTGAGAAACAACTGCAACTGCTCAGTTATGATGGAAAAAACTTGCATTGATTTTTCAAAAAACCCAGATGATTACATAGCTGATATACTTATAACCACTAATGGATTACCAGAATTTAATAAAACCTTAATAATAAAGAAATCTGCTCCCATAGTAAAAGAATTACAAGCATCATATAATAACAACAGCTCTCGCTTAAAACTTGTTAAAGAGCTTAACAAAAAAAACCTGTGATCTACATTAAAGCAGATAAAGGCTATAAGATAGTAATTTTAGACTAAGGTGAATATCACAAGAGTAATGAACTTGCTAAATTCAGAAGATTGTAAAATAATAAAGAAAAAACCTCTTAATAAATGTGTAAAATATTTCAACAAAGCTCTTGGGTCCCAGTGTCCAAGAAAAAATTACTCGAGGTCAATAACCCTACATTGCCTAAATTACATTGCTTACCTAAAATCCACAAAGTAAGCAATAGCATGAGACCTATTATTAACAATATAGGTTCTCCTAATTATTTATTACCAAAATGGCTTGTGAAAAAATTTAATTCCTGGCCAAAATATGAGAACTTAAGTATAAAAGAATTCTTTAGAGTTTACTACAAAATTGAAAACAGTTTCACTATCTGGCGATGACACCTTAGTTTCCTTTGATGTTTCTTCACTCTTTACCAATGTACCTACTGGAAAACTACCTGAGAATAAAAAACTGGCTTTCTACTCATGATGCTGAAGAAGAAATAGTTAAAGAAATGATCACTCTAAGAGAAACCTGCATAAACCATTTTTTTTTTTTTTTTTTTTACTTTTGACACTGAAATTTACCAACAGACACATGATTTGGCTATGGGTAGTTCGTTATCACCTTTATTAGCAGATTTATACACGAGTTCATTGGAGACAAAAGTTACTAGCACATACCCACACTTATTCAAGTTTTGGATCAGATATGTGGACGACATACTAACCATTGTTCCTAAGTCACAAATTGACCCAGCTTTGGATCTGTTAAATAATCAAGATACCTCATTACTATGGAAACAGAAGAAAATAGTTGTCTTCCTTTCTTGGATATAAAAATATCAAGAAATAATTATCAGTATATGGTATATATAGAAAACCTACCCATGTTGACAATTACATTAAGGATAATTTTTGTAATCCTACACAACATCAACATGCTGTTTTTCATACCCTGATCCATAGACATGTCAACTTACCATTGTCTAAACAAGAATATTGGAAAGAATTCAAACACATTCAACAGACAGCTTTAAAGAATGGCTTTGATCCCAACTTGATTAATAATATGGTTAAACGTTATAAATATAAAAAACAATTGCAAGAGATTAGTACTCTTAACATCAAAGAACAGCCATCAGTGTTTAAAAAATGGACTTATCACCCTAAATTATTCAAGAAATTTGAAAATATTTTTAAGACACATGGATAAAATAGATTCCACACAATATATTCAGTATCAACAATTTGTTAAATAAACCAAATGTCAACCTCAAAGATAAGAAAACTCTTTCCGGTATTTATAAAATAAAATGTGATCGTTGTGATGAGTTTTACATTGGAAGAACAAAAGCTTGTCCTATTCCGTCTAAAAGAACATCAAAGAAATATAAAACTAAAACAAACTGATAAATCAGCTGTGTCACACCATTTTTGGAACAAACAATATGAAATTGGTAAAGATATTGAACTGTTAAAACCCATACATAATTCATCAATGCTGGATGCTTGGGGAAAAATATTCATTATTAAAAATAATTCACAAGTTTTAAACCTTGAAATTCCGCTGTTGGATGACATCACCCGCCTTCTGGTTCAATCAAAGAAGACATTATACCAATATGGAGCCCATCCTACTTCAAGTTCCATTACACAACAAGAGAGGTCAGTACAGCAGCCTTCAGGTTCACCTTCAGCAAACTACCACCTGAGGTCCTACCAGTCGACTACTTGGGTATATTCCTGGGTTTTTGGAGCGCGATTTAGTCGTCTTTCAACCGCTGATGAGTCTTGACAACCTCGAAACGATCGTCCATCTTTTGACCATCTTTATGTAAGTGAAGGCTTTTAATATCATTTCGACTCATAATTGTATTAATAGTGCCCCATTTGCTACAAAGATATATATGCCTCTTTACTCCAATTCAATTTTATTTCATATGATAGAGAAGGCTTAATTTTACAATAAGATTCTATTTCCTGTTGGGAGTAATATCAGAGTATGTGGTACATGCATGATGGAGCTCCGGCACATTTTAATGGTTCTGATATCTAACACGAGTCCAAATTGGATAATCGGGTGGACTCTATCTTCGGCATTTAAGATTACCTGATATAAGTTATTTAGATTTTTGAATAGGGTCACCTAAAAAGTGTAGTGTATACCTCTCGTTAACATGGTTGGTGTACTGTAGCATAGAATTGTGCATGCTTATCAATTCCGAAATGATCCGGGGGTGTTAAAAAAGAGTTCTAATTTCGCTGCAGAAACTAGTATACAAATCCTTTCCTCCAGATTCAAGGATATCATAAACACATTTAATGGGAAAAAGTAGTAAAGTATTTCCTTGTTAAAGCTATGCATGAAATTTGAGCCGAATTAGACGTAAAATGAAACAAAAATCTAGATTTAAAATTAATCTTATACCTAATAAGAACATGTTTTTTAAAGTCAGTGGGAGCTTGTAAGCACGCACTTTAATTAATTTGCAGACCACATCCTTCTATTTGCAGTTGCTGTCAAACCTATCAGTTTACACTACAAATTATTATATATTCTCTATAAAACAGTTGTAAGTTTTAAAAATCACTTAAGCTGTAGAAATCGTATCCGAGACAACCAAAACCGCCTACTTAGCTGAAATGAATGCCTATAATAAGAAAGAAAAAAGCTAAAATGTAAATGAGATTAGGTCGCAGAATGCAGAAATGAGAGAAACCTGTGGAACACATTCAGATGGGTATGAATTACCAAAAGAAAGATTGCGTCCGGAAGGAAATAAAATTGAAATATAATGATAAATTTTATGCAGAAGCAGACTTAGTCTAGGTGGAAAAAGAAGTTAAGAAAACATCTACTCGTATATCCGAAAAAAAATCTTATGTATTATATTCGCACGACTTCGTCTACCCTCTAATTACTCTTATGACAGTTTGTTTTTCCAATGTATTTCATTTTAATCGCGATAAAGCTTTGCGGAAATATTTAAATGACACATTTCGTTATAGAATAAAGAGAACAGCGATAATAAATGTTTGAGAACAGACGCTATACGCTGGCCTTAAAATTCCATACTGTTTCCATGAAATCGCGAAAAACAACTGAGTGTGGGTAGGGCTTTATAGAATGACAATGCGAACCGATATCTCGGAAATGCCTTATGGCACAAAAAATGTTATTTGAAATAAATTGTCTATTTCAAAGAGATCTACTTTTTCGTGTAGTACATTTTCGTCCATCGCTCAACGTTTAACAGTTGTAGAAGATTATATATAATTCCTTCCGAATGAGAGGACACTACAGGCTGTTCCTGGAAAATGCAGGATATACGTTTTATTTTCATGTAAATGTCTTCAACACAGAAAGTTTCAGAAATACTTTTACAAACTTCGGGTGTGGGTTCCTTACACCACAAGAAGGAAAAAAGTTCATATAAACATATGTCCCATAATCCTTGGTTTTCGCGTTATTCCTGTCACAATGAAAGTGTGAGTTCAACGGCCTTCGGGGTGCAACCTCAAAATTTCATTTCTCTATGCATTCATCGAAGGCGTTGACCCATTGTACTACATACGGTATATGGCGAAGTGTTGCCATGGAGACTTTTTTACGTTTGTCATTTGTCATTAATCTGTCTTCAACGTTTCAATTGTGTACATGTAGTGAGTTAACTGCACGTGTTTCGTTCCACCATGGCTGGATATTCATTTCGTGAACAGGCAGATATGATTTTTATGTATGGTCGCGCGAATGGTAATGGACGTGAGGCTGCACGGCTCTATAAGATGGAGTTTCCAGACCGAAGACAACCGAGTCATCCAACCTTTGTCGCTGTTTATTGTCGCCTTGCTGAGACAGGAACCGTTGCACCACGGACTATTGATCGAGGAAGACCAAGAGTTGTTCGTACGCCGGAACGCGAAGAACAGATGTTAAAGTGCGTCAAAGGTGATCAAGGTATCAGTACAAGACAATTGACTGTGGCATCTGGTACGTCACACGTGACATCATGGAGGGTACTTCACGAGCAGCTCCTGCATCCATATCATATTCAAGTGTGTAGGGCCTTTCGCCTGCCGATTATCCACCACGGGATAAGTTTTGCCGATGGTTTGTAGCACAAACAGCCAATCCATTGTTTGTCTCGTCAGTTTTGTTTATAGACGAGGCAACGTTTGGGAGAGATGGAGTTACTAATTTCCACAACGTACACGTATGGGCAGATCGTAATCCTCATGCTGTACTTCAGGGACATCAGCAACAGTTTAGTCTGAATGTGTGGGCTGGCATTGTAGATTACTGTCTGGTAGATCCATGTATTTTACCAGCACGTCTTACTGGTGCTGTCTACAGGGACTTTATCCAGCACTCTATTCCCGACTTATTTCAAGAAGATGTGCCCCTGTAACTAAGAAAAAACATGTGGTTTATGCATGCTGGGGCTCCGGCACATTTTAGGCGCATGTTTCGATATGCACTAACTGGTATTTATCATTACCGATGGATATGCAGAGGAGAACCAGTTCCACGTTCTCCCGACCTCAATCCTGTGGAGTTTTACCTCTGGGGGCATCTTAAATCATTGGTTTATGGAGCAGCCATCCCGGATGCAGAGACGCTTCATGGAAGCTGCGAAACCATTCGACACCATCCCGGAGTTTTTGACAGGGTGCGACATTCCAAGATTCGACGAGTACAGGCATGCATAGAAGCAAGAGGAGGACATTTCGAGCATTTATTATGAGTTTTGTGTGTTATAAGTGTACCACTGTGTTGAACACCTCGTAACGAGAAAACAAAGGATTATGTGGCATATGTTCGTATGAACTTTTTTCCTTCTTGTGATGTAAGGAACACATACCCGAAGTTTGTAAAAGTATTTCTGAAACAGCCTGTGTATGGTATTTTAATCAAAATCGTTAGCCTTTTTCAAAAAATAAAAAAATCGAAAAATCTTCCATGTAAAGAGTAGTTTGGGGTGGAGTTGTTTCTTGAAGCCTTCGTGTTTCAAAAGAGAAGATATTGAACTTAAATACCAAGTTTAGATGGAACGCAATACGTTCTCTACTTGTATATACGTGGCAGAGAAAGTAAAACAAAACACCTATAAGTTTTCATATGTTTCTTTTGTATCAAGAAATGTTTTCCGAATGTTATGATACGTGTAATCCATAGCCATTATTTCCGGTGGTGCATACCGAATAATTGCAATTCTTTCGTTACCCAAACTACCTTTGTATCTGTTTATTCCGAATGTTTGTCGTTTTTATGAATAAGACATTCTTTGACAAATGGGTTTACGAGACAGCAGCTGATATTCCATGGTTGCGCAGATTGTTCGATAATCTTCTGGAATGCTACAGGTTTTGCAACACACGTGATATTGGAGTTTGTCATCATAGCAGCTGCTTTAAACAAACAGTTTTGTACAGTACAATAACCAGACAGGCACTGAGTAACATAACAGAATTGTGTTCCACCGGAGGGTTGTTGCGTTAAAAATGTAATTTGTTTTGCAATTACTGATAAGGCAGCAATCGAAAGCTAACGAGCAGTTAATCCGATTCAAAATCCATCTGAAACGATCCAAGAGAATTTAAATGCCTAGTCCATCAAACTTAAATTACTCGCTTGTGAGCAGGCAGAGGGGTTTTTATAAGTAAACCATCAGGTTAGGTACGTACCAAGGGTTGGTGGCGAGAGAACGTGGAAGCGCTTGTGACCTTGTAGCGTTCTCTGTAAACCAATATGATGTACAGTTTTAAGGCAGTACATACTACTTTGAAAGCAGATAGACCAGAATTAACGAGTATTAGAAGTGGAAAAAAACATACATGCTTAGCAATTGATAGGATGCAATAAAGCTTCATGATTTAATTAACTCATTAAAATACAGAAACCTAAGATACATTCTATTTTCTTATACTTCGAAAGCTGTACATTTTTTTTCAAGCAATATCCGTTTTTATTAGCGTATGCCACTGATTCTCGAAAACTCTGATCCATAGTTTGGAGCTGAGGAGGTTGAAAATCCACTTTCGCTATTGTTCCTTTCTAATAATATCACATTTGTATTTCATTGAATTACAGATTGTTTAACATTATGTCTTTTAAATGTCCTTAGAGCTCTAATGTTACATCTGATGGTTTCGCAATTTATGCTGAAGTGTTCCATGCAAAATTCCGCTACACACGATGTTTATTGTGATGTAATTAATGTATACTATTACAATACTCTTCTTTACTTTAGACACATTGCCACAGTTCTCCACTGCTCTATATATGCATCGAATAAATGAAACAGTAGCAACTAAATTTTCTTTTGGGATGAGAAGTGTGTCCGTCACAATACCTGACGTTACCTAGATTCCGTGCATAACACGATTGCTCTGTTTACTTACTAAAACCCTCTGTCTGCATATGAGTGGGGACAAGCAATATTTCAAGTGAGAGCCAAAGTGAGAGGGACCAGGACTTTTATGATCTGGGGTGTTTAGAATTGGTTTTTTATGCAAAATAGCTTCAAATTTCACAATATGTTGGTTTATATCCATATTTGATGAAAACGGTCGCAAAATTACTTTCTATTTTAAAAATACGTTTTAAATCCATAGTTTGCAAAATATTTCTTTCTCGTTAAAATAGAGTTATTCCGAAAGAAGGAGCACATTTCAGATTTTTAATTCAAACAGTATGTCAGTCACATTCCACAGATCACTGAATAGTTGGAAAATCAAAGTTGTTAAAAGCAGGTTTAGAGCTTCCAATCATTGGCCCAAAGCAGTGCTTATGGTTTGTAAAAAACTTTGTGAAGAAAAATACAGTTTTATTTTGCAGTAAATGCACTGTTCAGGTCTAACTGGGATAAACTTTCTTTACACTTTACACATTTTGTTGCAGGTTTAAGAATAATACAGCAGGCTAAACCGACAATCAGATTTTTAAAACCGTATCGCTATGTTGTGGCTTTGAAATTGCATGCTCTTTGCACATGAAAAAATCAATAGCGATTTATCACTAGGGCTGCGACATCGGAGTCGCTACGTGGAGGAAAGCATATAGAATAGGAAGGTAGGGGTGTAGGATAAGGACAGACATTGACCCGCGCGGTACAGTCTATACAAGAAGAGTTACGCATGTCTCGTGAAGTTTTACTTTATTTCTACAATACTGTTTATAAAATATACAGCTGTCATAACTGAAATGTACTTATTAAAACATTAACGCTACGTCACAACGTGCACATGGATAAAATTGTTTATCAATTTATTGCAATAATTATAACTCGCAACTTTTTATCCTGTAATTTATATAAGGGAACATAGGTAGAAATAAATGACGTTCATAGTTCATTAAACGTTTGATTTGATGAAGGCGTTTCTTGCCGTAGCAGATTACCCTCACATTTTGCAATAAAATGCTTATCTTTTTCTGTTGACATGTCTTTGCACATTACTCGACCTACTATGCGCAGAAGCAATTGTGCTATTGCATGGTTTGCAATAAAGGTTTTATTTAATAATAGAGAAGACACTTTCCCCATACTTCAATATATAGTTTTGCAACGTTATGGACTTTCGTACCCTCTCTATGGCATTTCGTCTATGTGAGCACTGTGTGGTGATACAACTGTACAGGTAACACTCTCGTTGTAAACAGTCGACTACAGGACGCCTATAAACAAACATAACGACTCCGATGTCGCAGCACTACGGGTACTTATCACTTTAAATGTCAAAACAATAACAAAGAATACCTCGAAAACGATTAACGACACAAAACGTTGACAAGTGTGAGGTTTAAGCAGATTTGTGCCGATGGATGTGTGTAGTAAGATTTTTTACTGCCTCTTATAACTGTTGTTTGTGAAAATTGCAACACCAAGAAGGAAACGCATGAATTCAATGACTAATACCTCAGTTAAGGTACCTAGCAAGTAACAAATGATAAAATTTTCAAATTTATACATGACCTTTGAGCCCTAATATTCAGTATTTGGTGTGGACTCCATGCGCTGCAATTAGGACCGTGACGCACCAGGTGCCGACCAACCATATACCAGATATATTCGATAGCAACGTGTCAGGCGAACGTGCAGGTCGCTCTTTGAAGAAGGCTTATACATTCCTTGCAATATGTGGCCGGGCATTGTCCTGTTGAAATGTGGCCTTGGAGATGCCTGAAGCAGGGTAGTACCTCAGGCTTTACAACCACCGTTAGGTACCGGTTGCTGTTCAAAGTGCCCTCAATTCGTAGGAGGTAAGATCAATTGTTGTAACCAATGGCGCCCTAAACCATCACACTTGGTGTTTGTCCGCTATGCCGCTCAACAATGCAGCCCTCCAGATTGCGCTCACCACCGTACCCGTATGCGGCCATCATTGTAGGACACGTTGAAGCGGGAATCGTCCGAAAAGGCTACATTTTGCCACTCAGCACGCCAGTGACGGTGTTCACGTGTCCATTGCAGTCTGAGGGGCTTGTGGTTTCTGGACAATGGGAGCCGACGTAATGGCATGCATGCATGCAACCAGTCCAACCTGCAGTAGACGGCGACGAACCGTTGATGCAGACAATTTCACACGTGGTGTCGAGTCAACACCGTAGATGAAGCTGTACGGTCCGTTATGGCCATGCGGACAAGATGACGATCATCCCGTGCTGTGGTCCAGTACCCGCTCTTTGCTGCGTACGACCTTCATCTATCCACTGCTTCCACACACGCATCACTGTCGTAGCAGCATGCCCTGTACGAGACGAAATGTCACGGTACGACAAACCCGCTTCCCGGAGACCAAACATTCTGTCACGTTTGAACTCCCTCATATGTCGATATGGCTCCCTTTGACGTCGACGAGGCCTACTGGCAATCACTTTGGTGTTTCCACCTTGTTTGACAGCTCTGCACTGACTACACTGGGCGCAACACTGACCTTGTCAGACCGACACGAGAGGGCTCTGCTCGGCCCATGTGTACCCCATTTCTCTGCAAACCTAATCACTTATTGCTTGCACACTCTTCTACACATCCACCAAGTTTGGAGTTATTCTGAAAATTCTTTCTTGGTGTTGCAATTTTCACAAACAACAGAGTAGTTTACCAGTTAAATAAATGACATTAATAATTAAGAGGCCTTCTCAGATTATTCGCAGAAAATTCAATATTGGTAATATACATTTTATTTTCCATGAAGCTATGTTAAATATAGTGTTTAAGTCAAAATCGTTAGTTTTTGAAAAATTTAAAATAACAAAATCTGTCCATGTAAACGATAGTCTGGGTTGGGGGAATTTTCTTGGACGTTTTACATCCTTGTTTTCGGTTTATGCTGTTCACAAACACACACGTTTTAAAAGGCTTTTTGTATTCATGGAGCCTCAAAACGTGTATTTCCAGTGAAACCTCGGTGTTGAATTCTTTGGGGGAATATAATACTTCCTCTTCTTACCACCCAAAACTCGTGGACCAGCTGAATGTCGTTCACTGGACGACGAAAAAGTTGCTGTGAGCACTGAGCGAATATTACTCATCGCGGCTAGCAGCGCTATGTAAACGAGTTTGACACGCCTTTGTTAAATGTTCCAACATTTTACGGCCCTCTTTGAGATGTTCACTATTTACACAAGCTCTAGGGGATATTCTGGAAACTTTGCAGCTATGTGGCCAGCTCTGCTTTAGGAGGAAAAGGGCAATGGATGCATAATCTTTCAGCTACGCATAAAAATGGAAATGCCCGTTTCTAAATCGCCAAAACATTATGACAGATGTACATGGAATCCACAACTTCTCATGGCGCCACAAAACTCATTCTGCCTACTAGGAGAAAAACCAGTCAGTTGTAAAGCTCAAAAGCTACCTTACTTATATAAAAGCTGGAATCCATTTAGTTATGGATGGCTGCATTTGTTCGACATGTTTGGTACTTTCTCTACCACGTATACAGGCGTACATAAAATGTAGCCCATAGTGGAATGGAGCTGTTTATGTTAGTACTGACAAAATCTGGCCCCACCCCTACCAGTGTGACCACCTCTGATTTTTCGAGCATAACTCTAGCCACTGAATTGGCAGGGTATTTTACCTCCCACAAGTATTTACAAACTTCCGAAGGGTAACATTACAGCTTGGTCCTTATATTTTCGTGCTACGTTCCATTTACTTAATGACTTATTGCCGTTTAGTAGCGGCAACCTTCGTCTCTATGTCGCTGATACTGTACAGTGTCTCCAGTAACTAGAGTATGACGGTCATTTTAGGATCAATTTAATTTTTAAATGGGAACCTACAATTAGGGTCAATTTAAATTGACTCTAAAATGACCATTACAACGTCCTCCAAATGAAACATTTACTTTACCCCATAATATCAAACAACATTTATTAAAGACATTTCATTCTACAACGCTTAGTTTTGGAGAGTGAGTGAGTGAGTGAGTGAGTGAGTGAGTGAGTGAGTGAGTGAGTGAGTGAGTGAGTGAGTGAGTGAGTGAGTGAGTGAGTGAGTGAGTGAGTGAGTGAGCGAGCGAGCGAGCTTTAAGGGTCGTCGAAACTAAGTCGTTAGGGCCCGTAGTTTTGGAGATATTCTACAGTCTCAAATTATATGGTTCACCCTGCATATGTTAATTTCCGTAGCAGTTCACTTTAACCACACATGCAAATAATTCTTCATTCCTTCCTCTCGAAGGTCGAATTATTTGTAATTGATTTAGCCTTTCCTTGTGTACCAATAGTAGCGAAATTCTTTCATAGTGGTGGTATGCTAACCACCCCTCCATTTTACATAGACCATAAACGTCGTTCATTGGTTAGTTTTTATGTCCGTGTATTATTTTTCAGACCAGCCAAATAGAGAAGTCATACCGACTGGGTGGAGCCATAGGTTGCTTACCTGAAGCTGGAGGAAAAACATTATAGCGATCTAGGGAAATGGCTCACTTTTTATAACGTCAGTGTACCTAGTAGGTAGGGGAAGTATTGTACTCCATCCAAAAATTCGAAACCGTGATTTCTCTGTTAAAAAACCCGTTTTGAAGCCCCCTGAGAAAAACTATTTTTACAAAAAGGTCAGTGTACGTGTGTTGTGTGTAAACAGCATAACCCAAAAATAAAATTTCGGATGAATATCCAACTTGATATTTAAAGTTCAGTATTCTCCAAAGGATACAACACGAAGATCTTCAAGAAAATCCCCCATTGCAAACTACTGCTTAAAGGAAAAGGTTTTCATACTTTTTTCTCTCCACAATTTTTCTACGATTTTGATTACAATACCGTATCTTTAAGATATTTCGATGGCAAAATATATGTCTTGAATTTTCTATGAATAGATGTGAAGTCCCTTTCATTCGAAAGGAATTTTGTATAATTTTTACAACGGGCAAACCGTAAGAGATAGCTAAAAACTTATACAAAAACTATAGATCTCATTAAAGCACACAATTATTTCCAATAACTTTTTGTGGCATCCGTCGTTTCGGTTAAATCCGTTATTATTGGTTTTATTTTTTCAATACGTCTTTTTAAGTGCTGTCGCTAATCAGTTATTTCTCGCGGGGTCATGGAAAAAGCTTTCAGCGACCCGCTTTTAAACATCTATCGACTCAATTTCCTCTAAGTACCTTCTTATACCTACAACAAAGTGTATGATAGAACTATTTCCGCAAAGGTTTAGAAGTGGATAGAAAAATTAACATTTCTTTATAATGGTTTATAGAAGTTGTACAGCAATAAAAGATAGTAGTTAGAAATAGCCATCTGAATGCAATACAGGATGTCCGGCCTATAGTTTAACATTACAAGCTTTTATAACTTTAGATGTATCAGATCCACATAAAAAAAATTTCACGTATAATTATTTGAGGCAGTATTATTAACAGTTAAATGATTTCAGTCAAATTATATAATATGTAAATTCAATAACAGCCAGCCTTGAAGCAATATGTGTATGTAATAATTTGTAAATGCTTATATTATTGTATCTAGGTGTAATAATTTTATGTGAATATATTACGTAATTTAATAATGTAGGAGCTGTGAGAATAATAAGTTAAACGTTGCTAACAATGAGGTAACAATGAGGTAACCTTGAGGCAATAATGAGTTATTTGTGATTCTTGGAAGCATTAATCTAATTTTAGTGACAGTTTTAAAATAGCCAATCAACAACCAGAAAAAGCTTTAGTTAAATGCAGGTATCCTATTGGAGTAGAAATAGCCAATCAGAAACTTGAAATACAGAAATTTACAAGTTTAGACGGTTGAAATCAATTAAGTTGCCTGCAGACTGTGCTCATAACTGGATGCGTTGCTTGTGCGTCTTTGAGAGATTTAATACGTATTCGTGTGAGACGAAAATAGTATACGTGTTAAAAAATGTAATTAATTAAATAAAAGAATCTCACAGCTCTCGATATCAGTGAAGTACTATTTAATTTGTGTCAAGGATTAATAAAAAGGAATGAATTAAACCTTAAAATCTGTGTAAGCCTACATTCTTAGTCGTATCACAACCCTGCCTAAGAGAAACGTGTCTCTAACAAATACTGACGCAGCCGAGGCAAACATAAATATATAATATTTAAAGAAACAGTTAAATTACAAAGTTAATATTTTTTAAACTTGGGGCAAAGGCCACCTGAAAATACATTTGGGGCGAAGGCTACCGGAAACTCTTTACTATACGTGCGGTTGCAACTACTACACTTTCGGATCCCCAACAGTTGAAATAAAATACAACTCCTTCAATACAAACTACTTCAAATCGGTTTTTCATTCGTAGCAGCAAACAACGTAAACAACAATACAAACTACTTCAAATTGACGGCCAAAGCGTGGTGCTAAATAAATAAACAACTCCAACAAAACACCTTCTTCATAGTAGGTCTCTTGCCATTTATGATGACAACAATGACAAGGAAAACTATCACATTATTAGGATAGATTAGAATGTTAAAAGATGGCGACGTGGACACCACAACAGGTTTTCTGTGTTCTTCACTCTGAAGCATGTACAACGAAATGTTCGCCGTGAATTTAACCTTCACCGTCACGACGATGTCCCCTCTTAAGTAAGCATTATTAAAGTGGCAGAAATCTAAAAATTTACTCCTGAGGAACCACATCCAAAGTAGTTTCATTTAAAAAACAGTTTTCAGATAAATTTAACTCAATTCATGACTTTTTACTTTCTCTACCATCATTACTACCTGGTAAGTAGGGAAGGTATTGCATTCCACCCAAATATTCAACCGAAATTTCACGCACATACATGTTTTGAGGCCCCTGAATCTAAAAAAAATCTGATGTGTTACACTCACATGACTTTCTCTACTCTTGTACAAACTATTTTTACAAACGCTTATTCTCCATCTACTTCATGTTAATCGAGATAAACATTTGCAAACTCTATCTTATTGCTAATTTTCTTGTAGATGTAAGGGAATTATATATTTACAAGGGCAAAATAGAAATACAGTAGCCTTTAAGCACATACATATCTCTTAATAGCTGGTTGCTAGGTGCAGCACTATTCCCTTTGTCACAGATTAATACTCTTTGCATATTCAAGACAAAAATATGTATAACGAATTCCCATTTGAGAAAATAAGTATTGAAAAATGTAAGGGAATAACAAGCAATATCTCGAAAATGGTTCACTCAACAAAAAAAGTATATTATATAAATTGTGTATTTTAACGCGATCTACATTTTTTGTGTAGTAAAATTTTGTCCATCTCTTATGGTTTACCAGTTTACCAAAAGTCGTTCACAATGAAGAATACTTTTGGAGACATTCCCAGAAAATTCAAGATATACATTTTATTTGTCATGAAAATGTCTTAAACATGTGATATTTTAATCAAAATCGTTAGAGCCATTTTTGATAAATTTAAAATTTTCGAAAAATATTCCATGTAAAGGGTACTCTGTGGTGGGAGGATTTTCTTGTAAACCTTCGTGTCGGATCTCTAGAAAATACTGAACCTAAATACCAAGTTTGGTGTTTATCCGACTGTTCGTTTCTTAGTTATGCTGTTCACAGACAGACACACAGACACACACACGGACATGTTTCCAAAAATGCTTTTTTTTTTTTTGATTCAGGGGATCTCAAAACATGTATTTCCGGTGAAATCTCGGTATCGAATTTTTGGGTGGAATACAATACTTCCCCTACTTACTATACGTAGTAGAGAAAGTAAAAAACCAATTTGTAGAAAAATGTGTCTGAACAGTATAACTCAAAAACAAGAGGTCGGTTAAATGCTAAACTTGGTATTTAAGTTCAGTGCTTTCCAAAGAAGGGACACGAAGCTTTACAAGAAAATACCCCACCATAAACTAACCTTTACATGGAACATTTTTCGAAAAACTGTCTCTAAGGGTTTTGATTAAAATACTATATATTACATTACAAATAAAACGTACATCTTTAATTTTCTGGGAATAGCCTGTGAAGTCCTTTTTATTCGGAAGGAAGCTTTTCATAACCTTGTATAACTGGTAAACGTTTAACGATAGACGAAAACGTAGTACACAAAAGTATAGATCTCTTTAAAACACACAGTTTATCTCAAACATTTTTTTAGCCTAAGCCATTTCTGAGTTACCCTTATCCGGATTGTTCAATACTTGACCATTCTTTTGATGTCCTGTCAACATTCAGTTGTTTCTCGCGATTTCATGGAAGCAGTATGGAGTCTTAAGGCCAACATACAGGTCCAGTTCTTAAAAATTTGACTATCGCTATTCCCTTTTTATTTATAACGAATTGTGTAATGAGCTATTTCTGCAAAGGTTTACTTGGATTAAAATGTATGAGATAGAAAAAAATCTTCACAGACTATGCTTAGTCAGTACACCCACTAATAAACGATAGAGGGTAGAGAAAGTCATGGGAATGTATCGCACCAAATGTTTTTAAAACAGTCCTTTTGAGGCAGTATTTTTAACACTTAAATGATTTCAGTCAAATTATATAATATATAAATCCAATAACAGCCCACCTTAAAGCAATATGTGTATGTAACAATATATAAAAAGTGTATATTACAGTCATTGTATTTGTTTATATTATTGTATACATGTGTAACAATGTTATGTGAATGTATTACGTAATTTAATAATATAGGAGCTGTGAGAAGAATAGGTTAAAAGTTGCTAACAATGAGGTAACAATGAGGCAATAATGAGTAAGAAAGTGTAATAATGTTACTAGTCATTCTTGGAGCAACAATAATGTTTTTTATGTGACAGTTAATAAAATAGCCAATCAACAACCAGAAGAAGCTTAAGTTAAATAAAAGTATTCTATTGGACTAGCATTAGCCAATCAGAGATTGAAATACAGACATTTACAAATTTAGGCGGTTGAAATCAAGTCAGTTGCTTGTAGACACCGCTCATAACTGGACGCGTTGGTTGTAGAAGTGTTCCTAATCGGACACGAGATGCGTCCTCGAGAAATCTAATACGTATTCGTGTGAGACGAAAAATAGTTTACGTGTTAAAAATTCCAAGTAATTAATAAAACAATCTCACAGCTCTCTACATCAGTAAAGTGTTATTTAAATTGTGTTAAGGATTAATAAATGTATTGAAGTAAAAATTATAATCCGTGTAAGCCTACATTCTTCAGTCGCACCACAACCCTGCAAAGAGAAACATGCCTTTAACAATAATACTGACGTAGTCGAGGCAAACATAAATATATAGTATTTAAAGCAACAGTCAAATTACAAAGTTAATATTTTTAAATTTTGGGGGCAAAGACCACCGGAAAGAACATTTGGGACGAAAGCTACCGGAAACATTTTACCATACGTGCGGTTGCAACTACTTCAAGTTCGGCTCCCCAACAGTTGAACTACAATACAACCTACTTCAGATTGGCTCCTAAAGTGTGGGGGCAAATAACAGTAAAATAAAATAACCACCTTCTTCACTTTAAAGTAGAACAAGGAAACTTTACAAGAACAAATAACCTTGAGAAGTATCAGGTAAATGTTGAGCGACATTAGTAGGGTATAAAGGACAGACCTGGGCCACTTTTTGCGTTTATATGGGAAAGGATAGGGAAAACGGGGGTATATGCGGAGGTTCACGGAGGAAAATGCGTTTATATGGCGAAGATAGGGACTACGAGGATCGATGCTAGGCTAGATAGAGGTTGAAGGAATGAGGATGTGCTTTATATGAGAGATTCGTGGAATACGAGGAGAAGTGTTGGACTAGATAGAGGTTGAGATATGGAATATGCATTTATATGGGAAAGATAGGGAAAACGTGAACAGAGGCTAGGATAGACAGATGCTGAAGATTTATCACTAAATCGGTTTATTTTTTTAGTATTAATGTTTGTATTGTCCATAATGTTTTTAATTATTAGTCCAAATTTGATTAGAATTTTAATATGAACATATTTACAGGAGAGATAGGGGATACGTGGAGAGGTACTAGACTATTCAGGGTTTGAAGGGTAGAGTATGACTTTTTATATGAAGAGACGAGGAAAACGAGGGTATATGCTAGGTTGAGAGAACCTTCAAGGAGGAAACAATGCGTTTATATGGGAGAGATAGGGAAAACGAGGAGAGTTCTGAGGTAAGGCAGGGACTGAAGGAGGGAGAGATATGCTTTATACGACAGAGATAGGGCATGCGAGGGGAGGTGCTAGTGCAGACAGAGGTTAAGGAGTATGGTATACGTTTATATGAGGAATATATGGAAAACGTGAACAGAGGCTAGGATAGACAGGTGCTGAAGCAGGGGGAATATGAACATATTTACAGGAGAGATAGGGGATACGTGGAGAGGTACTAGACTATTCAGGGTTTGAAGGGTAGAGTATGACTTTTTATATGAAGAGACGAGGAAAACGAGGGTATATGCGACAGTTCAAGGAGGAAAATGCGTTTATAGGGGAGAGATAGGGAATACGAGGGCTGATGCTAGGCTAGTCAGATGCTAAAGGAGGGAGGGATACGCTTTATACGAGAGAGATAGGGAATACAAGGAAAGATGTTATACTAAACAGGACTTGAAGGGTAGAATATGGTGTTTTATATGAGCGAGATAGTGAACCGAGGAGAGGTATTAGGCTAGGAGTTTTGAATGATAGAGTAGGCGTTTATATGCGAGAGATAGGGAATACGAGGGTCGATGCTAGGCTAGACAGGGTTGAAGTAGGGAATGCGTCTTATATGAGAGAGGTAGGGGAATATGAGGAGAGGTCCTAGTCTAGACGTGTCGAGGAGCAGAGTATACGTTTATAGGGGAGAAATATGGAAAACGGTAGAGATACAAGGATAAGCAGGGGTTGAAGGAGGAGGAATGTAGGTTTATACGGTAATATAGGAGTAATTCGATTATAAAACTTTTATCGTCCAACGTTACAACACTTTTATATACTTTTTCTAAACCTTACAAACTTTTTATATGTTAAACATTAGCGCGCGAGGCGGCGAGGGACAAACTGAATATCGGTTTACAGTGAAGTATACGTCCTAACCTATGCTCACCTTGTATGTTCTACATCTTCTCATTGTCTATTCATTCCTAACAGACGTAACCAACAAACGTAACCACGTAACAAGACGTAACATAACGGTACGACAAGACGTCATACTAAGCAACATAAGCACGTAACCACGCAACATCACGTGACATCTCGTAACCAGAAACGTTACACGACGTAACAACACGTAGCAACTATGTAACCAAGTAACAAAACGTAAGAACAACACGTAACCAATTCATTGCTAAGGCGATCTAAACTAATTCATCCTTCATAACTTAGACAATAAGTACGAGAACCTAGCCTAGATTAACCCGGCCAATCCTAAACGTTCCTCTCATCATCCTTTCTAGTCAGGCATCGACTAACCTAATCTGGCTAACCAAAGATAACCTCAACTTTCTTTTAGGGAAATTGCAATGTTTTATTCAGGTTTTATTATTCGAGAGTTTTAATTGAAAAGTTTACGCCAACATACCTTTATTTTAGTTCCTTGTAGATGTCTCTCCCCTTTTATCTAGGCTTGAGACTAGCACTAGGATTACTCCTAATGGCAGGGTTACCACCTTCCCTTCCATCTTCTTCTTTCTTCATCAGGCGTCAGCTATCTGCATATACAGCACACAGATAACCTTCTTTTAAGATTGTAGACTCACGAGAAACTCTTTATCTTTAACTTACATTCTTTTAAGCACTGTTTGTAATGGCGTAATGTCCATATGCATATGTCGTTATCCCATCCTCAGCAATAATTCTTTTATCATCAAACGGAGTCAATGCAATTTTATTCACTTGCACTGTAGCAAGAGCATGCTTTCGTGATAGGATCAGATTCATAGGTGTTCTGATGATTTCACAGGTTTTAAGACAGTCTGTATAGCTGTCAAACGAAATATGGTGCTTAATGGCGCTACGTTTTATACCTTTAATCTTTTTTATCATTGACCCTTGAATATCTAAGGCATACATCTTAGGACGTAGTCCAACAAAGCGTAGGATGATTTTGCTATTAGCCTCATCTTTAAATTTTCCCAATACCTTCTTGTTCTGGGTAGAGTAACATATATGGTTGACAGGGTAATCAGCTGTATCGAGATGCTCAAGAAAACGTAGCTTGTCCTGGTACACATCTTCAGTTGTAACACGATGAATGAACGAATCAGTGTCCATATACATAAGCTTCAGGTTTTCAGCTCCATAATAAGGCAACAAAACGTCGTAATGATAGTTATACATTAATGTCTTGGAGATGTCCAACACACTCATACCAATGTATATAGGCTTGTTGAATACAATCTGACGAGAGGCCATATGTACAGCAGCTAGATTATCAGCATATATCGTCCTGTCGATAAACGTAGGCTTGGCGATCAGCTTCTCTAGAGTTTTTTCATTGGTCACCAGTCGTATATCCATACGGTTACGCAGGTTCTCCATAGTTTTTCCAAACATAGCGTTGTTAAAGAGCTTGTAGAGATCCTTCTCGAAATCATTTGCAGCTTGTTGTCGTAACCTGTTGTTAAATTCCACATACGGTTTTAACCATCGAGACTGTCGGAATTGTAGCACACGATGGATTTTTGTTAACCGTAGCCCATGACTAAGAGCTTGCTTCAAAGCCATGTAATGTACTACATACTTCTTTCGAGGTCCAAGATGAGGTATCAGTTTCTTTGTAGATGATTCCAATGGTTTCATACACTCTGGCAGGAAAGGTAGATCGTTGTGTAGATCGTGAAGTTCTGCAGGATACTCGATGTCGACTTCTAATATGTAGCCGTAAGGATCATCTTCTTGTAGCGTTTCTAAGCTGATTTCTTCAGGCGACACCCACTGAAATCCACCATAAGGGAGAGCGTGACACATTGCCCACCCATATTGGTTATTAGCGTCGTCATATGTGATAAATTGGGTTGGTCTCGACGGATCAAACTTCTCCATATATGTGTTATTAGCCTCTGCATACCGATGGGAAACTTGACATAAACCTCCTCTTATACCAGATTCCACCATGAGTAATTGATCATAATCCTGTAACAGTTCCAGCTTAATTCCAGTGTACAGTAACATAGCGTCCCATGTAAGACCTGGAGAGGTAAAATAATGTGCAGGATCAACTTTGTGTGTTTTGAGGGTTTGCTCTCTGAACGTCTCAAAGACATCAGCTAGGAGAAGTACATCCGAAGTTAAGTAGAGATCGCTGTACTCTCCCAGGTTTCTCACATTAAACAGCTCCCATACATTTTTAGCATGATCGTAGTCAGCATCACTAATTTCTTCTTCATTTAATCTATTGTAGAAGGAGTCCTTAGGAGGTAAGCAGGTTTCGTTCAGGGCATCCCATGATGTAACAAAATCATATGGAAATACACCCTTACGGGTCATCAACTTCAATTTGTCTTCTCCAAAGTACTTTAGCGTTTCAGGATACGAGGTTAGATTTTTTACCAACTTATCCAAGCTTGTACTGAGGAATCGGAAGCTATCCACAAATCGAAGCTTTATATCTCCTACATACTTGGTGAATGAGATATAGCTTTCTTCGGAGTTAGGAATTACCTCCACACGTTCACTTGTGCAACCCAGCTCCTTAACAATGAAATGAGAGTCATATCCGCTAAGGTTATGCATGAAGACTGGTACATATTTAGGTGTTTTACAGGCTAAATTACATTCATTATGAAGACTTCCACGATATTCACCGCTGATGTGATCATGGTCGCGTACTTTATAGTTCTCTTCTGTAAAGGGTTTTCCACACAAGTAGCATGCTGAAGAAGACTCAAAATCCAACTGCTCTTGATCCGTAAGTTTCAGAGGCTTAGCAGATTTGTATATGTCCTCAATCATTTTTGCAAGAGATGTCAGGTACAGCATAAACTTCTGAGCAGCATCAGCACCACGATACACATAGGGTTGCTTAGGAAGACCAGTTTCGAGATGTTCAACACAAGATGTAGGCTTCACGTAAACACAGAAGCTCATTGGTGTGTGCTCTTGATAAGGGATTGTATAGGAAGTTTCAGGATTGGGTATACACGTATGGCATGGAGTGAGAATACTCTCAAAATCAGCATAGATGACATAAGGTACTTTCAGCATCCTCTCAACATTTTTAAACCGTACAATTGCTTTCTCCTTTGTAGGCATAACTACCCTTGCAACACCATGCTGATTACAGATGGTTGCATGTTCTTGTAGTTTTTCCAGTCCACTTCGTCCATTTCGATTATCAAAATGTGTAAAGCAACGCTTGCAGGTATATATCACTCCATCATGCTTAGTTTTCTGGCGTCGAACGAGCTTCTCAAAATTCTTTATATACACGTAGTGATGTTTTCCACTACTGTCATTCAATAGTAGCAGGTCGCGATGTTCAGGTAGTTCAATATCAACAACCTTTATCGGGTACACTTCATGCTTCTCATCCAACCCGAAAACGTTAATAGATATCTTGTTAAGCTTCTCAAATTTAGGTATTTGAGAAAGTGGAGTAGGGTAAGAAACACAGCTGAAGTCGTACTTATCTTGAAGTTGTTTGTATTTGCTGACGCGTTGAGGCTTGGTGCTCACGAATTTGGCCAATACAGAGTACATGAAACATAGCTCATCAGTTAAGTTCTGGATGTTAATGCAGGCTTTTCTTGCTTCAACAGAGGGAGGTAGGGGTATGTAGCTACTTCCTCGCAACGGGTTGTACTTGTTAATACGAAGGCGTACCCCTTCCACAGTAAGCAAGGCCCAGCTGCTACCCTTAAGCTGAGACTCATCCATTTCAGTCACCAATTTCTTGAATTTCACTTCCAGCATAGAGTCCAGATCTGTTTCTAGGAAAACAGCTTGATTTCTGGTTTTAAATGTCTTGTCACAGGTTTCTCCGATACTGTTAACAAATCTACACTCAGCTAACAGATTAATTTTAACACTCTTATGAACGCTAAGCTCTTTATGCACAGCCTGGATTATACGTTGTTTTGCCTCTTGCAGATACATATTTAGGTCCTTAGCTGATTCGCATCGTATAAAATACGATTTCAATCGTCCTTCGAATGAAGTTTCGTATTCCTTCATATCACAGTCCTCCATTGTTGACAGTAACTGATGTTTAGTTGGCTCCAATCTTCTTTTCTTCTGAGGGCTGCTTATTTCACATATATCTTCGTGTCGCCGCCCCTTATAACCATCTTTGAAGGTTACATTACAATGTTTACATTTGAAGAGCTTCTTGCAGCTCATCTCGTGTCTTCTCTTGTCATAACCTCGGAGGAACTTCTTCCCACATTTTCCGCATGCATATCCAGTAGCGCTTGGAATAATATCCTTATACGCTGAGTTATTCATCTTTATTCTTGATGTAATAACGTATTAATCACTGATCAATGAAATGTACGCCTTGATACCACTTTAGAAAGCTGATTATTCTTGGAGAGAACACGATGTTAACACCTCAGAGATGATCAACAGAATGAATTTCAATACTCAAGTTCGCTCTATTTATAGAGAAAGCACGAACCTTTTTAATCAATTATATCCTGATTATTAATACTAAAAACGGTGATGAAGCGTGTAAGCTCTTATATATTTCAATTCGTGTTACACTGTTGTTCGAGCGTCTCCGTATAGCTTCGTATGTTTAGAGAGAAAGTGTAAAGTATTGTGAAGATGTTATGTATTGTTCGGCTATAATCGTACAGATTCGGAGAGCTTGACTGGTGAAGGTGATGAACGATCCGTCAACCGAGCAGGAGGCAAGCAGCCCCAGTCTAGAGACAGGATGTTTATGACGTCACACCCAGAGACAGGATGTCTGCCAGTATCAAACACGTTTAAACTCGTCTCGTAACTACCTGTATATGCTGTCACATCAACAAGAGAAGTATTCCCACACGCTCATTCAGTCAGATGTTACATTCAAAGCCTACCACCACCCATTACACCGAAGCTAGCACAATCTCAAAAGCTTAAAAGGTCACGTAGAAGATTTTCCCCCTTACTTACTTAAATGTGTGTATATACTACATTATTTCATGTTTTCATTCCCTTTTCAATTCTTCCTTTCCATCTTGTTCTAGAAAGACCATTACATTTCACTACAATCATGAGAAAAGCAATTTTTCCAGAGTTACAGAGATTCTAAGCTTCTAGAATCGAACTCGGTAATACTTTTAATAAATGGGTTTTAGTAATTTAGCTTCCCCGCATCAGCATCTACCATTTAATCTTTACTCGAACCTGATAGGATTCATAGGCTTGAAGATATATGAAATCACCCCTTCGGGATTCGATCTGAGTACTTTAAAGTAGTTATCGTCATAATAACGATATTTAGGAACTAGGTACTCTGTTTACGTTTACCTTGACATGTCTATCTAAATTAAATTACGAGTTATTAAATGTTTACAAGTAAATTTCATTAAATCGGTATTCGAACCCAGAACACCAGGAACAAAATAATTTATAATATTAGCTTGACATGTTAAACAAAGCTGTATGCAGTTACATCATCGATCTAAGCGATATATTCTAGTGTACAGAGGAAAATTAAGGAAGTCATTAAAAAATCGGGATTCGAACTAGAGACAACTGATACAGTAAAAACAGACCTCATTAGTACTCATCATGCTTAAGCATGTTAACTTTCACCATATGACGTCACAGTCGGGGACAGTTTGACTATCGCAGCCATGTCAGGAAATGCATATTTTAGTCATCTCATATTTTAGAGTCATATACAGAAACCAGGCAAAACCATGAAAAATATGTCAGAGTGAACAACCATCGACAATCGAACGAGGGAAACCATCAGATTACTCTAGGAGCATAAAGTGCAACTGAAAGAAAATCGTGATAGCTGAGAAACCACTCCAGCATTCGCGTGCAGACCAGGGGAAACTATGAAAAAATCAAAGGGCCGAGCGAGTGGCTGATAGAGTGTGCGACCAACAGGAAATCAAGCAAAAGGTCTCTAGAGACAAAAAGATGCAATTGAAATGGAATCATGATAGCAAATGCCGCTACAGCATTAGGTAGCAGACCGGCGAAAATCATGAGAAACGTAAGGTCAGAGTAAACAATTGATTGAAATCTAACCCCTGAACCCTAGAAATTCACGACAACTGAAAAACGAAACCCAGATGTAGAGGAAATTTTGTACACCCTTGACGAAAAAACCCCGTCCGCTGGGGAAGTAACCTTTAAGTATACAATTGACGTCTGTCATACCGATAAGGGACGGTTTGAAAGGCTTCCTAATTGCTCTACGCAAGTCACCTGAGCAAACACAGGAAATTCCTAAACCAGACAATTACAAGCCTGCTAAAACATTTTTTCCTACAATAAGTAATTTAAATTCTACATGAAGATTATTCCAAAAGTTTCATATCTCTTATTTCCTTCAATAAAATATCGAATATGACTCTAGCACCAGGGAAAAAAATTAAACGGAGGGAAGCGATATTTTCTTTTTACGCTGAAATTATAATTAAATGCATAGCATTCTTGCATGAAAACACTGTCCATATAGATTATAGGAATGGACTCTGTTTAAAACATGTATTTTTTCACGCGTGGTGTATAGATTGTCTCAGTAAGCATTCGTGACTATTACAATTATCGCCAAGTATTATTTTACAAAAAGATTGGCTTATTCTCTTAGTAAACATAGGACGAAATCGTTTTTTAAACAACTCTCCATTCGAGAGATATTGTTTGATTATTCCAGCAGAGAGAGAGAGAGAGAGAGAGGGAGAGAGAGAGAGAGAGATCGAGCCATATTTGTTTAAAAGCTTTTTTTTCATTCACAGGAAATCTTCGAGAAAATTCGAGGAATTATTCAGTTGGACACCATTGCTAAAATAGTTTGTACACCCTTTGAAGAATGTTTACCTGACTGGCGGAGTCTCGGAAATACCTCTCTCGACAGGCTGTCGCCCGCATGCCTTTGTGTGCCATTTATACATTAGGGAGACTATTGTGCTTTAAAATGGGATAGCTATGTTTTAAGCTTTCCACAACAAATTTTTTTCCCGATAATTAATATAATTCTACATGAAGAATATTAATGATTTAAGTTTTCAATTAAACGTATACTGTATAGATTCTGTACTTAAACATTCGATTGTATCTTAGTCAGTATTTAAATACTCGATTACGAGAATTGCTAGCATATCAAAAATTGTAGAAGTTTTTCCACCCTTATTTAATTAAATTCATGTATATACTCTATTATTTAGTGATTTTTTCAATAATTTCTCTCATGTCCATCATTCGTCAAAAAATCAGTGTACAATACGCATTTTTATACGTTTTAATGTTCGTTTATTTTTAAAACCGCTACATTTGCCCGTAATTACGAACAATTAGATTTCAGATTTACTCAGATGTGTAGCTTGTAGAATAGAAATGTTTTAATAAATGTATTCTATTTTTAGACGAAAAACAACGATCTGCTTCTGACTGTGTATAATTATAATCAAGACCGATTTGTATTTAGTATAAAGTTTGTTTATTTTCATTTTTAAGACTTCCTTTGTTAAAGATATCTTGCAATCTATTTTTAAATTTCTTTTAAAACCAGAGCGAACATTATCAAATATAACGCCTGCCTTCACGTGTCGGGAAGCTAACATGGTCACAGTCATCTTTTAGTAGCTTGCCTTTCATGTCGGCCTCGGGCGGAGGCGAGCACCTGGCGGGGAGGAGAAGCCTTGCGAAAGGCGGCTGAGGGGTGGCACCTGGAGGGAGAAAGACCGGCATCACGAGTCGCTGAGAGTCCAGCCCTCAGTACGGTCCTGCATGCCGTAAGGTCCGGTCCTATTCGTAGCAGCATGCTATACCACCGCAGCTCGCGCCAGCGTCTTACGTAATCTAGTTTTTTACGCTCACTATACCATTTAAATATACATTCATCTAAGAGATATAATATTCGTCAGGATGACAGATGTCCAAATATACATAACAAAGAAATTAGTTACTGATATAAATGTAATATCGTACGTTCACCATTTTATTTTATTCGGGGGATGAAATTTGTATTCATGTCACGGTTTTCAATCCTAGTCCTCCAACCCTACTTGGAACGACAATCAATAACGAGCTACAATCCAAGGATATAATCGATAATAATACAAATATTTTGATAAAGAATATCAAATGTAGATCTCTATAAACGTATGTATTTCCCCTCACTTCCCCTCTTTCCCCCACCACGCAGTAGAAATATAATGGCGACTCCAGCGCAGAGAGATGCCGCCATCTGATAAGGTTCTTTGATCTATGCCGACAAGCTCCGCCCCCTCCCTTTGTGCGCTACTATTTGCCGCCCTGACGGCACGTGCCACTAGCCCCGCCCCCTCCCCCCATGTGGTCTGGTCACGTGCTAGCGGCCACCCCTCCCCCACCCCTTCCCTTGTGACCTCACCCTTAAAAGCTACTGGACACCCGATCTCCCTACCCCATCCTTTCTAATCCTATCCCGTACACTGGGCCCGCCCTCTCTTTGTGCTCTACTCCCACGCTGACCTCGGTATTGGAGAACAATGGACTATTGTTCAAATCGTCTAAGCCAGCGTGGGAGTAGAGCAGAGAGGAGGGGGTATCATGCTCCAGTAGCTTTTAAGGGCGAACCCACAAAGGTTAAGTGTTTTCACGTGTGCTATTCTTTCACCGCAAATCAGAGATACAGGACAATGCATTATTGTTCTCATAGTAAATGGCGGTGTCGGAATAGCAAAAAGCGGGGGTGGGGGTCGGCGGCATAGAAGAAAGGAACTTATCAGTGGTTGCATCGGCTTTGAAGCTGCGTGTCGCCATTATATTTCTACTGCGTGGTGGGGGAAAGAGGGGAAGTGAGGGGAAATACATACGTTTATAGAGATCTACATTTGATATTCTTTATCAAAATATTTGTATTATTATCGATTATATCCTTGGATTGTAGCTCGTTATTGATTGTCGTTCCAAGTAGGGTTGGAGGACTAGGATTGAAAACCGTGACATGAATACAAATTTCATCCCCCGAATAAAATAAAATGGTGAACGTACGATATTACATTTATATCAGTAACTAATTTCTTTGTTATGTATATTTGGACATCTGTCATCCTGACGAATATTATATCTCTTAGATGAATGTATATTTAAATGGTATAGTGAGCGTAAAAAACTAGATTACGTAAGACGCTGGCGCGAGCTGCGGTGGTATAGCATGCTGCTACGAATAGGACCGGACCTTACGGCATGCAGGACCGTACTGAGGGCTGGACTCTCAGCGACTCGTGATGCCGGTCTTTCTCCCTCCAGGTGCCACCCCTCAGCCGCCTTTCGCAAGGCTTCTCCTCCCCGCCAGGTGCTCGCCTCCGCCCGAGGCCGACATGAAAGGCAAGCTACTAAAAGATGACTGTGACCATGTTAGCTTCCCGACACGTGAAGGCAGGCGTTATATTTGATAATGTTCGCTCTGGTTTTAAAAGAAATTTAAAAATAGATTGCAAGATATCTTTAACAAAGGAAGTCTTAAAAATGAAAATAAACAAACTTTATACTAAATACAAATCGGTCTTGATTATAATTATACACAGTCAGAAGCAGATCGTTGTTTTTCGTCTAAAAATAGAATACATTTATTAAAACATTTCTATTCTACAAGCTACACATCTGAGTAAATCTGAAATCTAATTGTTCGTAATTACGGGCAAATGTAGCGGTTTTAAAAATAAACGAACATTAAAACGTATAAAAATGCGTATTGTACACTGATTTTTTGACGAATGATGGACATGAGAGAAATTATTGAAAAAATCACTAAATAATAGAGTATATACATGAATTTAATTAAATAAGGGTGGAAAAACTTCTACAATTTTTGATATGCTAGCAATTCTCGTAATCGAGTATTTAAATACTGACTAAGATACAATCGAATGTTTAAGTACAGAATCTATACAGTATACGTTTAATTGAAAACTTAAATCATTAATATTCTTCATGTAGAATTATATTAATTATCGGGAAAAAAATTTGTTGTGGAAAGCTTAAAACATAGCTATCCCATTTTAAAGCACAATAGTCTCCCTAATGTATAAATGGCACACAAAGGCATGCGGGCGACAGCCTGTCGAGAGAGGTATTTCCGAGACTCCGCCAGTCAGGTAAACATTCTTCAAAGGGTGTACAAACTATTTTAGCAATGGTGTCCAACTGAATAATTCCTCGAATTTTCTCGAAGATTTCCTGTGAATGAAAAAAAAGCTTTTAAACAAATATGGCTCGATCTCTCTCTCTCTCTCTCCCTCTCTCTCTCTCTCTCTCTCTGCTGGAATAATCAAACAATATCTCTCGAATGGAGAGTTGTTTAAAAAACGATTTCGTCCTATGTTTACTAAGAGAATAAGCCAATCTTTTTGTAAAATAATACTTGGCGATAATTGTAATAGTCACGAATGCTTACTGAGACAATCTATACACCACGCGTGAAAAAATACATGTTTTAAACAGAGTCCATTCCTATAATCTATATGGACAGTGTTTTCATGCAAGAATGCTATGCATTTAATTATAATTTCAGCGTAAAAAGAAAATATCGCTTCCCTCCGTTTAATTTTTTTCCCTGGTGCTAGAGTCATATTCGATATTTTATTGAAGGAAATAAGAGATATGAAACTTTTGGAATAATCTTCATGTAGAATTTAAATTACTTATTGTAGGAAAAAATGTTTTAGCAGGCTTGTAATTGTCTGGTTTAGGAATTTCCTGTGTTTGCTCAGGTGACTTGCGTAGAGCAATTAGGAAGCCTTTCAAACCGTCCCTTATCGGTATGACAGACGTCAATTGTATACTTAAAGGTTACTTCCCCAGCGGACGGGGTTTTTTCGTCAAGGGTGTACAAAATTTCCTCTACATCTGGGTTTCGTTTTTCAGTTGTCGTGAATTTCTAGGGTTCAGGGGTTAGATTTCAATCAATTGTTTACTCTGACCTTACGTTTCTCATGATTTTCGCCGGTCTGCTACCTAATGCTGTAGCGGCATTTGCTATCATGATTCCATTTCAATTGCATCTTTTTGTCTCTAGAGACCTTTTGCTTGATTTCCTGTTGGTCGCACACTCTATCAGCCACTCGCTCGGCCCTTTGATTTTTTCATAGTTTCCCCTGGTCTGCACGCGAATGCTGGAGTGGTTTCTCAGCTATCACGATTTTCTTTCAGTTGCACTTTATGCTCCTAGAGTAATCTGATGGTTTCCCTCGTTCGATTGTCGATGGTTGTTCACTCTGACATATTTTTCATGGTTTTGCCTGGTTTCTGTATATGACTCTAAAATATGAGATGACTAAAATATGCATTTCCTGACATGGCTGCGATAGTCAAACTGTCCCCGACTGTGACGTCATATGGTGAAAGTTAACATGCTTAAGCATGATGAGTACTAATGAGGTCTGTTTTTACTGTATCAGTTGTCTCTAGTTCGAATCCCGATTTTTTAATGACTTCCTTAATTTTCCTCTGTACACTAGAATATATCGCTTAGATCGATGATGTAACTGCATACAGCTTTGTTTAACATGTCAAGCTAATATTATAAATTATTTTGTTCCTGGTGTTCTGGGTTCGAATACCGATTTAATGAAATTTACTTGTAAACATTTAATAACTCGTAATTTAATTTAGATAGACATGTCAAGGTAAACGTAAACAGAGTACCTAGTTCCTAAATATCGTTATTATGACGATAACTACTTTAAAGTACTCAGATCGAATCCCGAAGGGGTGATTTCATATATCTTCAAGCCTATGAATCCTATCAGGTTCGAGTAAAGATTAAATGGTAGATGCTGATGCGGGGAAGCTAAATTACTAAAACCCATTTATTAAAAGTATTACCGAGTTCGATTCTAGAAGCTTAGAATCTCTGTAACTCTGGAAAAATTGCTTTTCTCATGATTGTAGTGAAATGTAATGGTCTTTCTAGAACAAGATGGAAAGGAAGAATTGAAAAGGGAATGAAAACATGAAATAATGTAGTATATACACACATTTAAGTAAGTAAGGGGGAAAATCTTCTACGTGACCTTTTAAGCTTTTGAGATTGTGCTAGCTTCGGTGTAATGGGTGGTGGTAGGCTTTGAATGTAACATCTGACTGAATGAGCGTGTGGGAATACTTCTCTTGTTGATGTGACAGCATATACAGGTAGTTACGAGACGAGTTTAAACGTGTTTGATACTGGCAGACATCCTGTCTCTGGGTGTGACGTCATAAACATCCTGTCTCTAGACTGGGGCTGCTTGCCTCCTGCTCGGTTGACGGATCGTTCATCACCTTCACCAGTCAAGCTCTCCGAATCTGTACGATTATAGCCGAACAATACATAACATCTTCACAATACTTTACACTTTCTCTCTAAACATACGAAGCTATACGGAGACGCTCGAACAACAGTGTAACACGAATTGAAATATATAAGAGCTTACACGCTTCATCACCGTTTTTAGTATTAATAATCAGGATATAATTGATTAAAAAGGTTCGTGCTTTCTCTATAAATAGAGCGAACTTGAGTATTGAAATTCATTCTGTTGATCATCTCTGAGGTGTTAACATCGTGTTCTCTCCAAGAATAATCAGCTTTCTAAAGTGGTATCAAGGCGTACATTTCATTGATCAGTGATTAATACGTTATTACATCAAGAATAAAGATGAATAACTCAGCGTATAAGGATATTATTCCAAGCGCTACTGGATATGCATGCGGAAAATGTGGGAAGAAGTTCCTCCGAGGTTATGACAAGAGAAGACACGAGATGAGCTGCAAGAAGCTCTTCAAATGTAAACATTGTAATGTAACCTTCAAAGATGGTTATAAGGGGCGGCGACACGAAGATATATGTGAAATAAGCAGCCCTCAGAAGAAAAGAAGATTGGAGCCAACTAAACATCAGTTACTGTCAACAATGGAGGACTGTGATATGAAGGAATACGAAACTTCATTCGAAGGACGATTGAAATCGTATTTTATACGATGCGAATCAGCTAAGGACCTAAATATGTATCTGCAAGAGGCAAAACAACGTATAATCCAGGCTGTGCATAAAGAGCTTAGCGTTCATAAGAGTGTTAAAATTAATCTGTTAGCTGAGTGTAGATTTGTTAACAGTATCGGAGAAACCTGTGACAAGACATTTAAAACCAGAAATCAAGCTGTTTTCCTAGAAACAGATCTGGACTCTATGCTGGAAGTGAAATTCAAGAAATTGGTGACTGAAATGGATGAGTCTCAGCTTAAGGGTAGCAGCTGGGCCTTGCTTACTGTGGAAGGGGTACGCCTTCGTATTAACAAGTACAACCCGTTGCGAGGAAGTAGCTACATACCCCTACCTCCCTCTGTTGAAGCAAGAAAAGCCTGCATTAACATCCAGAACTTAACTGATGAGCTATGTTTCATGTACTCTGTATTGGCCAAATTCGTGAGCACCAAGCCTCAACGCGTCAGCAAATACAAACAACTTCAAGATAAGTACGACTTCAGCTGTGTTTCTTACCCTACTCCACTTTCTCAAATACCTAAATTTGAGAAGCTTAACAAGATATCTATTAACGTTTTCGGGTTGGATGAGAAGCATGAAGTGTACCCGATAAAGGTTGTTGATATTGAACTACCTGAACATCGCGACCTGCTACTATTGAATGACAGTAGTGGAAAACATCACTACGTGTATATAAAGAATTTTGAGAAGCTCGTTCGACGCCAGAAAACTAAGCATGATGGAGTGATATATACCTGCAAGCGTTGCTTTACACATTTTGATAATCGAAATGGACGAAGTGGACTGGAAAAACTACAAGAACATGCAACCATCTGTAATCAGCATGGTGTTGCAAGGGTAGTTATGCCTACAAAGGAGAAAGCAATTGTACGGTTTAAAAATGTTGAGAGGATGCTGAAAGTACCTTATGTCATCTATGCTGATTTTGAGAGTATTCTCACTCCATGCCATACGTGTATACCCAATCCTGAAACTTCCTATACAATCCCTTATCAAGAGCACACACCAATGAGCTTCTGTGTTTACGTGAAGCCTACATCTTGTGTTGAACATCTCGAAACTGGTCTTCCTAAGCAACCCTATGTGTATCGTGGTGCTGATGCTGCTCAGAAGTTTATGCTGTACCTGACATCTCTTGCAAAAATGATTGAGGACATATACAAATCTGCTAAGCCTCTGAAACTTACGGATCAAGAGCAGTTGGATTTTGAGTCTTCTTCAGCATGCTACTTGTGTGGAAAACCCTTTACAGAAGAGAACTATAAAGTACGCGACCATGATCACATCAGCGGTGAATATCGTGGAAGTCTTCATAATGAATGTAATTTAGCCTGTAAAACACCTAAATATGTACCAGTCTTCATGCATAACCTTAGCGGATATGACTCTCATTTCATTGTTAAGGAGCTGGGTTGCACAAGTGAACGTGTGGAGGTAATTCCTAACTCCGAAGAAAGCTATATCTCATTCACCAAGTATGTAGGAGATATAAAGCTTCGATTTGTGGATAGCTTCCGATTCCTCAGTACAAGCTTGGATAAGTTGGTAAAAAATCTAACCTCGTATCCTGAAACGCTAAAGTACTTTGGAGAAGACAAATTGAAGTTGATGACCCGTAAGGGTGTATTTCCATATGATTTTGTTACATCATGGGATGCCCTGAACGAAACCTGCTTACCTCCTAAGGACTCCTTCTACAATAGATTAAATGAAGAAGAAATTAGTGATGCTGACTACGATCATGCTAAAAATGTATGGGAGCTGTTTAATGTGAGAAACCTGGGAGAGTACAGCGATCTCTACTTAACTTCGGATGTACTTCTCCTAGCTGATGTCTTTGAGACGTTCAGAGAGCAAACCCTCAAAACACACAAAGTTGATCCTGCACATTATTTTACCTCTCCAGGTCTTACATGGGACGCTATGTTACTGTACACTGGAATTAAGCTGGAACTGTTACAGGATTATGATCAATTACTCATGGTGGAATCTGGTATAAGAGGAGGTTTATGTCAAGTTTCCCATCGGTATGCAGAGGCTAATAACACATATATGGAGAAGTTTGATCCGTCGAGACCAACCCAATTTATCACATATGACGACGCTAATAACCAATATGGGTGGGCAATGTGTCACGCTCTCCCTTATGGTGGATTTCAGTGGGTGTCGCCTGAAGAAATCAGCTTAGAAACGCTACAAGAAGATGATCCTTACGGCTACATATTAGAAGTCGACATCGAGTATCCTGCAGAACTTCACGATCTACACAACGATCTACCTTTCCTGCCAGAGTGTATGAAACCATTGGAATCATCTACAAAGAAACTGATACCTCATCTTGGACCTCGAAAGAAGTATGTAGTACATTACATGGCTTTGAAGCAAGCTCTTAGTCATGGGCTACGGTTAACAAAAATCCATCGTGTGCTACAATTCCGACAGTCTCGATGGTTAAAACCGTATGTGGAATTTAACAACAGGTTACGACAACAAGCTGCAAATGATTTCGAGAAGGATCTCTACAAGCTCTTTAACAACGCTATGTTTGGAAAAACTATGGAGAACCTGCGTAACCGTATGGATATACGACTGGTGACCAATGAAAAAACTCTAGAGAAGCTGATCGCCAAGCCTACGTTTATCGACAGGACGATATATGCTGATAATCTAGCTGCTGTACATATGGCCTCTCGTCAGATTGTATTCAACAAGCCTATATACATTGGTATGAGTGTGTTGGACATCTCCAAGACATTAATGTATAACTATCATTACGACGTTTTGTTGCCTTATTATGGAGCTGAAAACCTGAAGCTTATGTATATGGACACTGATTCGTTCATTCATCGTGTTACAACTGAAGATGTGTACCAGGACAAGCTACGTTTTCTTGAGCATCTCGATACAGCTGATTACCCTGTCAACCATATATGTTACTCTACCCAGAACAAGAAGGTATTGGGAAAATTTAAAGATGAGGCTAATAGCAAAATCATCCTACGCTTTGTTGGACTACGTCCTAAGATGTATGCCTTAGATATTCAAGGGTCAATGATAAAAAAGATTAAAGGTATAAAACGTAGCGCCATTAAGCACCATATTTCGTTTGACAGCTATACAGACTGTCTTAAAACCTGTGAAATCATCAGAACACCTATGAATCTGATCCTATCACGAAAGCATGCTCTTGCTACAGTGCAAGTGAATAAAATTGCATTGACTCCGTTTGATGATAAAAGAATTATTGCTGAGGATGGGATAACGACATATGCATATGGACATTACGCCATTACAAACAGTGCTTAAAAGAATGTAAGTTAAAGATAAAGAGTTTCTCGTGAGTCTACAATCTTAAAAGAAGGTTATCTGTGTGCTGTATATGCAGATAGCTGACGCCTGATGAAGAAAGAAGAAGATGGAAGGGAAGGTGGTAACCCTGCCATTAGGAGTAATCCTAGTGCTAGTCTCAAGCCTAGATAAAAGGGGAGAGACATCTACAAGGAACTAAAATAAAGGTATGTTGGCGTAAACTTTTCAATTAAAACTCTCGAATAATAAAACCTGAATAAAACATTGCAATTTCCCTAAAAGAAAGTTGAGGTTATCTTTGGTTAGCCAGATTAGGTTAGTCGATGCCTGACTAGAAAGGATGATGAGAGGAACGTTTAGGATTGGCCGGGTTAATCTAGGCTAGGTTCTCGTACTTATTGTCTAAGTTATGAAGGATGAATTAGTTTAGATCGCCTTAGCAATGAATTGGTTACGTGTTGTTCTTACGTTTTGTTACTTGGTTACATAGTTGCTACGTGTTGTTACGTCGTGTAACGTTTCTGGTTACGAGATGTCACGTGATGTTGCGTGGTTACGTGCTTATGTTGCTTAGTATGACGTCTTGTCGTACCGTTATGTTACGTCTTGTTACGTGGTTACGTTTGTTGGTTACGTCTGTTAGGAATGAATAGACAATGAGAAGATGTAGAACATACAAGGTGAGCATAGGTTAGGACGTATACTTCACTGTAAACCGATATTCAGTTTGTCCCTCGCCGCCTCGCGCGCTAATGTTTAACATATAAAAAGTTTGTAAGGTTTAGAAAAAGTATATAAAAGTGTTGTAACGTTGGACGATAAAAGTTTTATAATCGAATTACTCCTATATTACCGTATAAACCTACATTCCTCCTCCTTCAACCCCTGCTTATCCTTGTATCTCTACCGTTTTCCATATTTCTCCCCTATAAACGTATACTCTGCTCCTCGACACGTCTAGACTAGGACCTCTCCTCATATTCCCCTACCTCTCTCATATAAGACGCATTCCCTACTTCAACCCTGTCTAGCCTAGCATCGACCCTCGTATTCCCTATCTCTCGCATATAAACGCCTACTCTATCATTCAAAACTCCTAGCCTAATACCTCTCCTCGGTTCACTATCTCGCTCATATAAAACACCATATTCTACCCTTCAAGTCCTGTTTAGTATAACATCTTTCCTTGTATTCCCTATCTCTCTCGTATAAAGCGTATCCCTCCCTCCTTTAGCATCTGACTAGCCTAGCATCAGCCCTCGTATTCCCTATCTCTCCCCTATAAACGCATTTTCCTCCTTGAACTGTCGCATATACCCTCGTTTTCCTCGTCTCTTCATATAAAAAGTCATACTCTACCCTTCAAACCCTGAATAGTCTAGTACCTCTCCACGTATCCCCTATCTCTCCTGTAAATATGTTCATATTCCCCCTGCTTCAGCACCTGTCTATCCTAGCCTCTGTTCACGTTTTCCATATATTCCTCATATAAACGTATACCATACTCCTTAACCTCTGTCTGCACTAGCACCTCCCCTCGCATGCCCTATCTCTGTCGTATAAAGCATATCTCTCCCTCCTTCAGTCCCTGCCTTACCTCAGAACTCTCCTCGTTTTCCCTATCTCTCCCATATAAACGCATTGTTTCCTCCTTGAAGGTTCTCTCAACCTAGCATATACCCTCGTTTTCCTCGTCTCTTCATATAAAAAGTCATACTCTACCCTTCAAACCCTGAATAGTCTAGTACCTCTCCACGTATCCCCTATCTCTCCTGTAAATATGTTCATATTAAAATTCTAATCAAATTTGGACTAATAATTAAAAACATTATGGACAATACAAACATTAATACTAAAAAAATAAACCGATTTAGTGATAAATCTTCAGCATCTGTCTATCCTAGCCTCTGTTCACGTTTTCCCTATCTTTCCCATATAAATGCATATTCCATATCTCAACCTCTATCTAGTCCAACACTTCTCCTCGTATTCCACGAATCTCTCATATAAAGCACATCCTCATTCCTTCAACCTCTATCTAGCCTAGCATCGATCCTCGTAGTCCCTATCTTCGCCATATAAACGCATTTTCCTCCGTGAACCTCCGCATATACCCCCGTTTTCCCTATCCTTTCCCATATAAACGCAAAAAAGTGGCCCAGGTCTGTCCTTTATACCCTACTGACATTCAATCAAAATATTGAGAAAATAGCTGCTGTGTTATCATCACCCCCTATGTATTTAATTAATCTGGCATTCCTGTTAGAATTATTACCGTATGGACAACAAAATCAGAGTTAACAGGCAACTACGTTTTTCTCTTCGTCTCTGCTTAAAATCCTCATATTTTATGGCATCTTACAATGCATTTTTCTGCTCCAAACTGTGCTCCCATTCACCATTTCTTTCAGTGCATCTCTTATGGGGCAGTTGCTTCTCATCCTATATCCCATCCAATCTCTATTCCTCGGCTTGATGTGTTTCTTCCTTCGAACTCCACAGCTCTTTATTACTTTCGTCTTTAATTTACATATTCCATTCTTCTCACATTCTTCTCCTATAATTTTCCGCAGTCCACCCCGAAGTCCAAGTTTATCTACAACGTCTCCCTCCACACAAATCATTTCACAAATTTATGTCATAATTCTTTCTTCTAGAGAGTACAGAAAATAGTGTTTTCCTATGAAAATCTCCCTTAACCATTGTTAGGTTTGTATAGTTCCTGACAACAGCTGATGTTATGATACATACAAAGTATCTAAAGCTGCCCTTGCTGCACTTAGTCTTCCCAAAATTACAAGTGTATCTTCTTTGCTGTTCTTCCGATAACTTTTGTCTTTTTGCTTTTATTTTCTTCCTGGTGTGGTTTAGCTCCCTTGATGACACTGTGTCAATTCCTCTTGTACTAGTAGTAAGCATATTATTAGCATGTTTTTACTTTATTCGGCTTCCTCCTATTACAATCTCTTTCGTGTTTCAAAAACAATTCTTCACCAATTTCAAGGTACTTTAAAGACAGGATAATCCCTATCGCATACATCTGCCTATTCCACTTCCTGATTCTGTTATCCTGTCTCCAATTAGCATTTCAATATAGAAATACTGCCGTAAGTATATTCCTTGAGCTGTATCCTCCTTTCATTTCAGAAAGCAATATTTCCACAATTCAAAGAACACACTTGTCTTGCACAAGAGTTAAATTCTGCAAGATTATTACTAAGGTGAAATCTATTAGCTTGGTATTTTTATTTTCTCTACCACCTACCTATGTTAGTATTACATTACACTCAAAAATTTGGTTTAGGGGATTTCACCAGAAATACATATTCTCTGTCCCTCTGCTTGTGAATAGGTGCGTGTGAACACCGAAAACAAAACAAACAAACATCATGAAAGCCGAATGAATACCAAACGTCTTCGTATTTTAATTCAGTATCTTTAAAAATGAAAAGCAAAGAATATTCTCACCACTACAAGCTATCCTTTAAATTAATAACATTTATTTTCTACCTTCTCAAAAATATCTCTAAGATTTTTATTAAAATGCTATATGTTTAAGACATTAGTATACAAAAATAATAGTCTGTGAAATGCTCTTCATTCTTGATTTTATATGCTGTTGTATAACTGAAAAACCATTAGAAATGCACAAAATGTTATTAAATAAAAAACAAATGGCTCATTTAGGTATATAATTTATATCGAATAATCCTTTATTTTTATTTTAGTTTTTGAAAGATTGTTTTTATATGTTTAAGACAGTGAACTGGAATGCGATTATTTCTCCCGCATGGGTTCATTGATAACAAAAACTGACTTACGATATGCAAACGATTGTGTATTGTTTTCTCTATCATTCATGAATACAACCAAGTCCATACTGTTTAGTTTGAGATTATGAGTCAAAGATTTATCGTAACGTAACGCGTATATATGAGTAATATGTAAGAGACTAAGTGAAGTTGTAATGAGCAGAGATGAGACGCGAGACATCAGAAGTTTTCCCCTTCGCTGTGGGCAACAAGACCATGGAATGGATGCTTAAATGTACTTTACACCCAGCTCTCAAACTGTGAAATAAACGTAAAACGGCGAATATTTTGGAATCCAGCAATAGTATTGAACTTAAAAACGTATAAATCCAACTCCTACCCGGCCTCGGCCTCGGCCTCTCCCTCTCCCTCTCCCCCTCCCCCTCTCCATCTCCCTCTCTCTCTCTCAATTTATTGTAATGGCACAAGGATGAAGAGTTGTTTGCTATACTTCAGAAAATGTGTTGCATAGTATTACTGTTTTAATACATGAACTCAGTATATTTTTACAAAAATCGCCACTTTCCTCTTTAAGAATACTCACTTTTTCAACGGAAGTGTTAACCGGTGCTTTTCTTGTATCCTTATACAATGTTTGACGGCAATTTAAATTTGTATTTTCACCACTTTCGTTTTATAGTACTCTGTTTAATGCAATCTAACTTAGTGTATGGCCATTTTTATCTTTATATATTTGTATATTTGCTTATTAATGGACCTTTCTGTTCATTTATTTACATGTTTAAGTATTTATCTTAATGAGTAGTTATTTATTTAATTCAAGGAGTCTCAAAACGCAGTCTTTATTCCTTCATTCTTATATTCACAATATCTGCTATTAAAAGCTCCTTGGAGGATGCTGTCTCGTTTTTCTTTTCTTCTACCTTCTCTTCTGTGCTGGTGGTTGCTCTCGACATAAAATCCTCGAAGCTCTGAACTCAATCGTCTCTGCCTTTGACGTTCTTTTATATTTGGCCAAGACTCCCTGAAACATTTTTCTCTGCATTTTTTCTTCTTTTTTTTCCGCTGCGGTTAAAGTCACAATTGAAGTTTCTGATCAGGAAGATTGCAATGCACAGCTCTCCCCACGGGGGGGGGGGAGAAATTTCCGACCCTTTCACTTGCCGTAGTGCTGATGCTGCGGATCCCTGGCATTCGTGGTACTTGTGAAGCTACCAGAAGTACGCCGGGCTGAACATCTAGTACCTCCCGGAAGGGAGAATTTTAGGATTGGGTTGGACTCGGCGGAGCAGTGATTCTTGATAGCAATGGGCGATTGGGTAGGTCTGGACAAAGCCAGGTGGGGTTGCGAGACGTTTCAATGTCCTCCGGCAGCAACCTGGAAAGCTGGTAGACGGTGGTTATATACTGTCTAGCCCCCACCAAGGTATTCTCCTCTGGAGTTGATGCGCGTAAATGACGTATCCACTTTCGTCCCTGCAAAGACATGTGGGGGGAACATAAAATAGTTACCGTCCTAATGGAAAAGCCCTCGGAGGTCGTCTCCCTGAGTCTAGGACGAAGCTGGGTTGCCAGCTCTCTCTCGTTGGGTTTTAAGGTGCACAGCTCTACTAATGTCTAGTTAGAAGCAGCGAAAGATGTTTCCGCACACGGCATGGCAACGTATATTTCTGTGAATACCACATAGAATTTTTAAGCAAAATCCATTACAATTATTACTATGTTAGGCGTGGAATAAAAATGAATTTACTGCAAGCTTGCATTTAATTTCAAATTTAATTTCTTCGTAAATTCCTTGCTTTATTGTTTATAATGGATAACATATTCTGTCTTCGCAGCATCTTATACTAACAATTTATTATCAACAGTTCGAAAGTAGTAATGTTTACAGTGTGGCAGAGCTTACTGCAGTTTTAAATAAAAAAATATCTCTAAAAGTGCTTTATTGTGGAAGTTTTTAATCCTAGGTGACATTCCCAATTGAGTGCCTTTCTTTCAGCTAAATATTCCAGACCACGAAGAGCCATCAGCACCTGCATTTCTGTTGGTTATCCATGATTTATTAAACTGCTAACATGAATCACAGAGAAGAATATAAATGTGCCCTTTGGGATTTTCGTTAATGCAGTTTTACGGTTGTTTTCTCTTGACATGCCATCAGGGTCTTGCTTCGTGTAAACAAAGATAGCTTGTTATTCACAGACAATAAATCAGGACTATAATATGAATGTTGTTTACGTATGAAAATGTACCACGATGATAAACTAGATACATTCCAAGCATCACAGCAGTGCTGAATAGAATATACTGGAGTAAAAATTGTGTGCATACCGGCAAATGCTAACATTTAGTAACTTAGGTAAAATGTTACCTTTAATGATCTCTTAATAATTAATTTTCTTTCCCAATTATTCTAATGGGTACTAAGGAATGTGTTGGTTGATAGATGGATAACTGGAAATTGATGGGGAACAAATATTGGTCTTAAACTGAAAACCATTATAAAACTAAATAAATTGTGTAACAGCATTAGCATTTTAAAACAATAATACCAAGGTGAAATAAAAAAAACTTTAAAATATTTACTGTTACTTTTCATGTCAAACATCATCTCTTAGCCGATTAAGCGTATTTCTAATTCAAATACTGATAAAAGGATAAAACAGGGCGTTGTTTAACCTGAATTTACACCAATAATGGCATTTTTGTCTTCTGTCTCTCTTCCTCCCCCTCGCTGAATTAACAAAACAATAATATATACAAAACCTTTAAATTACGATATTTAAACTATTAGAGAAATAAAATAAACTACACAGCAATCAACTCGCAAACCATTAGAAATGATCTGTCAAATATCAATGAATTTAATTTGCTTTTAGAATCATGGCATTTTAAAAATTTTCAGTGTCGCCCTCCTAGCAGAAAACAAAACTGAAGCAATGTTTTTTGTGATAAAGAACCCATGAGGATTAAGATAATTATAAATAACAAACCAGTGAAGAAAGTGATGAATTTTCATTATGTGGGTGTATTATTTGGCCTTACAATAAACCAAATTAATAAAATTTGAGTATTTCAACAGATGTGGGAAAATAAAAAGGTCATTAACAAGAAAACAAAAGTAAGAAAAGAAACTCAGTTGCAATTTTACAAAGCATTAGTTGCACGAATGCAGTTATATAAAGTCGGAATCCTAGATAATGAACAAAGCTCTCGAAAGAAGAATAGAGGTAGCTGAAATGAGATTTTTAAGTCATGTAGTAGGGTATGCTTTATTGGATAAAAATAAAAACCAAGAGATTCAAAATCAATTAAGCATGTTATAGAGAGTATAATGAACAAAATTGAAGAATATAGAAAACAATTGCTGTGAATATGTATTAAGCATGGAAAAATAATAATAAATATACCCCTGAATGTTTTAAAATGTAAATCAAAAGGTAAAATAATTCGTGACCGACGTAATGAAAGATCGATCGACCATTTATTTAACTTAAATGGAAACGTAACAGACTAATAATAAGACTATCCCGAGAAGAATGATAATGGTGATGATTAGCATACAAAAACTAAGGAGCACAAACCTGAGTGACCAGAAAACATTCCAGGAAAGATCGTAAATTTATTATAGCACCAAAATTTAAACATTAACCCAGAGATCCCGGGTTTCATTCCCAACTTGGAGGGGAATTTTTCTTTAAACAGAATCATTCTATATCCTCTATAGAGTGTGGAAGTACAAATGTGGGAGTGAATATGAGTTGTGTTTAATAGTTGAAAATTATAAAATCAACGGTAAGAAAACCCTACAGTTCAGTGAGAAATAACACCCTCAGTTGTTTCTCAAAGCCTCCGATATGACCACAGAAGTAAAAGGATTTTTTTTATTTAAGGGCGTTCAACTACTAGATCATTAGCGAAGTTAAATGAAGTTAAATGCAACATTTCCTGAATTTAAAAATCACTGAGAAACCACTGCTGATATATAAAGTGTAAATGATTTTGATAGCCTAAAGAATACTTTAATGGCACATAAATTACTGAGCAAAAACCTTTGTAATATGCCTTTATAACCTTTTACGGTCCCCCCAAAGAGAATAAAACAAGAAAACCCTCCGACACGGGGGCATCTCTCTCTTAATACGTGCCGTCTGATCAGTGAAGACGTGCGATAGTAAAAGACTGTTGGCTGTTTTCACTATACTCGCCACATGCGGCACGAGTTCAGCATACTGTGTAACCCTCCCACCAGCTAAAACTTTACGTAAGCGATAAGCCACCACATCCCACCCCACCTTGTTAGCTAAAACGTGGCTGAACAGAGAGTAAGTTGTAAAGCGGGATGATTGATCCAAGGTATATCTGCTTATCATATTGCATAAACTCAAAACAGCCTAGGGACGGGTGAGTCGCCTCATAATAGAATATATAATAAGTTTACACTTTAATGAGCTAAAAGCTGCCTCTCTCTCTCTCTCTCTCTCTCTTGCGCAGCACAAGTAACACCAAAACATATCCCATTACTATTTTTAACGTACTTGCAAAATGATCCAACAAGCACCTTCAACATCGGTGTGATTCCCAGCTCAATTTTATTCCGGGCTAGCCTCCACGTGGGAACTGCTCCGGTCTTCACTTTGATAAAAAAGAATGCAAAAAAATCCTTGCTCACTGAACTCTTTGTTGAAAAAGTACACCAGAAATTTAACGGCGACAGTGACGGCCAGCTCTAGGCTACCAGAGTGAGCCTTAATGAAACGAATTAGAGAAAAATTTACCGTCAAAGGACATGCAACGCGTTTTATTCAGGTGACGCTATTCGCATTTTAAAATCTTTACCACTCTCCTTGAGGCATACAACATGCTGAAAACAGTTTAGCTGGAATCTCCCCTTGAGTATTTCTATTCCGTGAATGAGAGGTATATTACCTCCTTTTAAGGGCGTATAGAGGTTAATTTGAGCAAAGGAAACTATCTTACCAATTTTATCTTATCTTTCAGAGTTTTGGAGGTATTTATAGTATGTTGTAATACATATAACAACGTCACCATAACTCCTTGAAAGTTGCGCATTTAGGACGTGTACAGTAGAGTACACGGAAACATGCCGATGCTTCTGGTTACCCTTAATGTTTTTTCTTTATTTAATGTTGGCAGAATCTCCCTAGCTGCGTTCCACACCAGCCCTCAGTGAGCCAATTTGTTACTGGTTGAAATTCAACTCCGACACGCACTCATTAACCTATGGGCAAACGTCGGGCCTAGATGAGCGGCGAAAGGGGAGGACTACACTTTACCTTAGTGTCTGGAAGGCATGCTTCGTAATGATGGTCCACACCAGCCCCGGATGAGTCCGTCTCGTTTGGTTTGAAATCAAAAGACTAGTACTCAATTATTAACCTTTGAATACAGGCTCAGGTGCCAAGGAAAAGGGGGAGTAAGAAACATTAAGTGGAGTGCTAGAACCAGGTAGCAGAGCTAGTTTAGTACTTTCTTACCAACATAAACCGCATACGTATTATACCGGCATATCCCATGCACTCGACTGTACACGCAGCAAGAACAGGATTCCAAACAATCAGCGTGATGTAGCCAAAAAGTTTCCTATTTACCAAACTAAAATTACTCCATCCTTTAACAGTAATTTCTGAGAAAACAACAAGAGCTTAAGAACACTCCATTCGAAGAAATTTGTTACAGAAGCAGGACTGGCAGACAGAAAGTGATTATCGTCCATTATTCCGTGATTTTGCAGTACTTTCAGAAATATGAGTGATTACATTTTTATTAAGTATTTTATTATAATGCATTTTATGACTTTTTAATAAAAACCTTTGAGCAGCAAAATATATAACCTTCTTGCTCTTTCTCCTGCTTGCCTATAGTAAGTAGAGAAGTATTTAACTCCACCCAAATATTCGGCACGAATATTTCACTGAAATACACGTTTTAAGGTTTCTTGAATACTGAAAAAAATTGTTTAATACTAAACTTAATATTGAAGCTCAGTGTCTTCCAAGGATGTGACACGAAGATTTTCAAGAAACTCCTCCCACATCAAACTACTCTACAGGCTGAGTTTTAAGACAAACGTCAAACTTCAAGGGGCGATTCCTGACTGAAAATGAAGTAGAAAAGTTCATATCACCTTATGTCCGGAAATACATAGTTTCCACGGTAGTTAGCAATGACGATATTCTCCCATAGCCTGCAGTGTGTTGCAGATAGCGTGATTTAAGCAACGTAGAAGCACAATGGTCCAGGAACAAGCCGACCGAGATGGTGTTCGTGTATGGCCAAGCAGACGGAAACGGTCGAGAGGCAGCACGGATGTGCCGAGCCACGTACGCTGACGGAATGTTCCACCCACATCACACATTTGGAGTCATTTTTCGGCGTCTGTGTGAGCATGGGACCTTTGAGACAGACGAGGGCGGCCGCGGACTGTGAATACATCAGATGTGGAGGGACGTGTTCTCCATGATATTGAGAACAACCCTGGTACAAGTACCAGGCAATTGGCTCACCAACATGGAGTAAGCCAAAGGACCGTCATCTGTATCCAACATGAAAATCGCTATTACCCCTATCACCTCCAACGTGTGCGGCGAATTTTCCTCCACGGGAAAGATTCTGTCGAGGATGCAACAGAACATCACCATTATGGGATTTCTGTCTTCAGTCCCCTTCACGGATGAAGTGATCTTCGGTAGAGATGGCATATTAACCTGCATAATCGTCATCTGTGGGCTACAGAAAATCCTCACAGAATGGTTGAAGCGTGTAGTAAGCAGCGGTTCGAAATCAATGTCTTGGCAGGGATTATTGGCGACCACCTACTAGACTAGTTCTTCTTCCACAACGCCTGAACGGAGAAATGTATCTGGACTTCCTGCAAAAACCCTCTGCCTCCATTGCTGGAGTATGTGCCTTTGGTAATACAACAGGCAATGTGGCTGCAGCACATAGAGCGCCAGCCTACTTTCGCATTAATTTCGCCGACAACTCAACATCTTCCCCAGACATTGGATAGGACATGGAGGCCTTGTTGCATGTCCTGCCAGATCGCCGTACTTAACCTCCTGGGTTTTCACTTGTGGGGGCATTGTGTACGGTGAGCAGTGTGTACGTTCCTGGTATTCAGAGCCTTCAACAACGTGTTCACTAGCCTGTGGCGATATTCGGACACAACCTGGAACATTCGAATGAGTGAGGCAATCCATGATGCGACGTATGAACGCGTGCATTACATCCCATAGAGGCAACGTTTAACATTTGTTGTGACATGGATGGGATTCAGACCATTAACTATGTACTCTTTGTTTAGGTACTTCAGTACCATCTACCGTGGAAACTATGCATTTCCGGACATAAGGTGATATAAACTTTTGTACTTCATTTCCAGTCAGGAATTACCACCTGAAGTTTGTAGGACTTCAACTCGCCGTCATGGAAAATGTTTTATTTTCTCAAAACTGGCTCTTAATAACTGTACCATTTCGGCTCCATCTCCGGAATGTTACCATGCATTCATCTATCAGACCGCTAGTTGCCGAGAGAGGCTGCATCTCCATCTGTACTCTGGTCACGTGGTAGCAAATGCCACCCTTCTAAGGTGGATATGACAGCCGAGTGACGTAACCGGTTCCCCTAGAAAATTGCAAGCTGCGTTCTGGTCGACTCTCGGCGTGTGGTCTGGCAACGGGAACAAGAAAGGAAAAGTGCGTCGAGCTGACAGGACGCAACTGGAGAGACGAACGTGTAGGGTAGGAATAAGTCAGAACTTCAACATTCCTTTTCGGCTCTAAATTCGCTGTCTACTTATTCTTTCGGGGAGTATTTATCTAAATTCCCTTTTGGTAATAATTGTTCAGAAATTCTAACCAAAGTGACGCATTTTTAGAGATCCGTTCAGGAGTTTTCAAAACACACGAGATATTTCCTTTACCATGATGTATTGTCTAGCTTTTGCAATTCCTTAAAGTAATTGAAAAAAGAGAACCGTTAAAGGTTACATGAGCTTTAAATTTAATGTAATGATATTATTTTGGAAAACTTTTAAGGTTTGTCTCATGTTACAATTTTAAAGTTTGTTTGTTAAAATTTTCAGTTTAAATTAACGTTAAATTGATTGAAATTAGCCATGTTGTATACTTGTTTGTTCATGGAGTGAACATATAAATCAGCCATAGTGAATGGACACACACATCCTTTGGCACGTTTGTTATATGGAAGCCCAAGCATTCTAAAACTTTATAGTGAACATCGTCAGAACAATGATTTCTGGTTTCTTTAACTGTTTATCCAGAGAATTTAGAAAGCAAACAAGACCTATATCACGTTAAAAGGAATAATATGTACTTTAACAATTGAAAGTAAATTATTGAATTTTGAAAAATGTGTTGTATTCGAATTTCCTAGCTTTTCTTTACATGTGATCATCCTTCCTACGTAGGTTCCATCCACGGACTTTAAAGTTTGCAGGTGGAATGGGAAGTAGTTTATGTACCAATTCAGCCAGTGCACAACTTTGATTAAAATAACGCATGTTTAAGATATTTGCCTGATATTTAATTTTCTGCAAATAAGTGTGAATGAGATGAACAAAATCTTATTCCACAAAAAGTGCAGATCTCGTTGAAGCACACAACTGATGTCAAACTTCTTGTGGTCTTAATCATTTTTAATTAATTGTTATTGGTATGAATTTTCAAGCACTTAAACATTTTTTCCTTGGGCATGCAAAGAATGTGAAATTTCAAAGCCATATGTAATCATCGCTTTTTTTTAAATAATATAACTATAGCTTTAGCCTACTATACCTATGCTCCTTACAACTACAATGAAAGATGTAAATGTATAATGAAATTTTACCTCGATTAACAAGAACTGGATAAGAGAAAGTGATGTGAAAAACACATCCAACGTAATTTTCTTGTGAAAAAATATCCTTGAAACGAGAATAATCTCTTCCGTATATACTGAATTGAAATTTACCTTTGACACGTTACGTACACAAAGCTGGAGATTTTGCAGCTTTTATCATTGTAAAAAGATTTATTTAAATCTTAAGATGCGGAAAAAAGAGACTTTAAAAATACTACTTTTATCCAAGTATCAAAAGGAGTTATCGATAATACTGTCCATGGTGAATACTTCGCATGCTTTTCCCTTGAAATTCTACATTCCACATTTATGGAATCAGAATTTAAAGAACAATAGACGTTATTCTTCCTTATGATAAGAGTCACAGGTATACGGTTAGGAGAAATGTTAATATCCTCTGTAGCTCAGATTTCCGTGCAGGATTTCTAGAGGCCTTCAGAGAGACATTTATGGACGCGGTTCAATGGGCAAGATTTTAGATCCATCACAGCCTAGAAGTTTCCATCATAATTGAATTGACCTTTTTAATTAAATTATTTAATTTTAGTGCCTTTCTTGGCTGCATTAATACTTAATTTACAATCAGCTGAGTTCGGGTTCTCTAGCTGTTGCTGTCTACGTAACCAGGAAACTAAATCCTTTCGTTAAGACTTCGTCCTCTCGTCCCCATTCCAAAAACTCCCTTGTACAGGCTATCTTAGTGTAACATTTGTTCATTCCAATATCACACAAACCTAAACCAGTTGTGACCACTTCTGAGTATAAGTTCTTCAAAAGAAGTAAAAAATGCTTCAGAGTAAAAATTCGCAGCAAAATTATCTTTTGTGCCAGTAAACCCTAAAACAATTCAAACCTACCGCTAAGGGGAGTTGAGCCAGACAGTTGGAGATAAACAAAGACAAGTCGCGTACGCGCCCAGCGTCAACACCAGCGAATTTCAAGCTATCAGAGTATTCTGGAGGTTTCTTTCCACCTGCCTTCAGAACGTATATTCAGATTATTCTAGAATGTTCTATGGAACATATTATACCTATACGTCAGTGTTCTCTTGAGAGTTAATCAGTCAGTCAGTCAGTCAGTCAGTCAGTCAGTCAGTGAGTGAGCGAGCGAGCGAGTTAGCGAATGCGTTTCCAGTGCGACGAAAAGTGCCGTTCTCCGAGCGAGTTTGTGACGACTGCCATGATATGCAACGAACGCTACTGCGGAACGAGAGATATGTATGTATTGTGTTCGGCTCCCCAGCGAGTGAACCGGAAGAAAAGGCTACATCACGAGGAAAATAAGTGAATTGAATTAGTTCACATTAGCGAAGTGACAGCGTGAACTAAGTGAAGTGTCTGAAAGTTGAACTAGATAAAGGTGGTGACGCGACACTTAAAAAACTGGAAAAAGTCACATTATGGACACGTAATTACTAATACTTTGCACTGTATACATGATTTAGGATATTTCTATTTATTTGAAGTTAACTCCTAAGTGAGGCAAGAAAACCACCTATATTAAATTTAATTCCAATCGATGTTATAAATCTAAAGTATACCGATGTACATAAAAAGTGGTCCTCGATTATGTTGATACTGATAAATCTTAAGACCGCAGCCTCTGCCAGCGTGACTTCCTCTGTTCCTTGAGCATAATTTTGGGTATTGAATTTACAAGATACTTTGCCTCCCTCAAAATATGGACGAAATGACGAAACATAACATTTCAATCTTTGTAGCAAATGGGACACTATTAACAGTGAAGATTCAATTGATAAAATTATGAGTCGAAATGATATTAAAAGCCTTCACTTACATCAAAATGGTCAAAAGATGGACGATCGTTTCGAGGTTATCAAGACCTCATCATTAGCGTCGTCTTTCAAACCATTGTTGACCATTTTGATGTAATTGAAGGCTTTTAATATTGTTTAGACTCATAATTTTATCAATAACATTACAAGCTAGTGCCAATCTTCTCACTAGAAAGTGCCGGAACAACTAGTATAAATAACGACGAAAGTTAAGAACGTTTTTTGCTTCTGCTCTTTTAACACACTTAAACGTTGTGTTTTTATGCTACGTTACCTTTTATAAATGTCGGGTTTCGTAATGCCGTTCGATGGCGGTAATAATTTTAACCTTCGTGTCAATTTCACTGAGAAAGCTCTAATATAAATGCCATAGCTGTCGTCCAGTTTAACAACGCATGCAAATAATTCTTCACCCCTTCCTCTAAATGGGTGAATTATTAGTTTAGCCTTTCTTGTGTTCCAATCGTTGTGAAACGCTTTCATAGAGGCTATATCCGCAGCAGTACTTCATTTCGCATCGATTAAACGTCGTTTATTCATTTTTATACTCCTGCCTTGTTTTCTCAGGCCAATTGCATAGAGAATTGATATCGGTTGGATGAAGCCAAAGCTTGGATACCTGAAGGTGGAAACCTCACAGAGAGAAAAACACTATTGCGATCTAGGGAAATGGGCCAATTTTATGCACGTCAGTGTATTATTTATAAACTTAATACAGTATTTTATACCTAAGTATCTAATCCCAAGCAGAGAGCTGTAAAAGGAAGAAATGATTCAGGTTATTCTGTAAAATGCTAACTCATGTTATCGCTTCTTAAATGGCCAGAATGGCTATAATGTCTTTCAGCAACTTTGAATCTTAAAAGCAAATCTAAGTTTCTTCTACAAAAACTAGGTTTATCACCTAGTCTAAGTCGCTAGTAAGTGACATACGCTACAATGTATGCTGTTTCAAATATTCGTGCTGTAGTTCACGCTTAGATTGAAATATTAATTTTAATATTTTCTGTATGATTTGAACGTACTGCTACAAATTCGGATATACGCTTTATTTGCCCATTTCTTTACTAATATTATGGAATCGCCACAATGTTTACTACTACCACTACCACTAGTAATTAAGTACTTAACATTACTTAATTGCTTAACACGATCGCAAGATCACAAGAGTGTACATGCTCTCTGAAAAAATAACTGGTCTGTAAACTGGACTTGCAGAATAGACAGAAAACAATTATTTCATAATCAAAACACTATGAACGTACACAAAAAAACGAAAACTACTCTGAATCACACAAACACAATCGCACACATATGCTCAGTACCACATATGTTTAAACAAAATTTACATTGTACACATATTTCCATTAAGTATGTGCCCAAGTTTGGCCAGTTTTGGCTGTTTAGAATCAAGTCCCAGCATGCTGTCCTCCGTCTGTTGGAAGTCCAAAATACTTCCGGTAGTAATGTTTCTTAATACCCTCCATCTGCAAGCATGCTGCCAAAATATGCGTCCAGTCTTCCTGTTCTCCGCATAATGGACAAATCCTCCTGCCAGCAACGTCAACAATCTTGCGAGCTTTTCACCCTCCCAACCAAAGCCATTCTATTCCTGTCCTCTGTTTTATACCCAGTTCCAGTATATATGGTTTTTTTTTTACCCTTTAAAGCTTTTATTTCATTTTGTGGCTCCAATGCTGATCTTTGTCTACATTCAGACCCTATTTCCTGCCTATTTATATCACACAGTCGTCCTTTTACAATTTTCACGCACTGTATCTATTTTATTACCCAGATATCGTTTAAGCCAATTTTTTATAATCCCAGTTGTAGCCCGCCGCCCACCATTTTGGATGTTCTATGTTATTCATCTGATGAAGATAACATATTGATCTCAGAGTTGTTAGCAACTAACTACAAGGCTGAAACAGCCCAACTGGACCAGAGTCTTCCCTGGTAACGCCCACTCGAATCGAAGATTCACAGTCCCCAAGTAGTAAGACAACACCCGGGACATACACATTACGGGGGCAGAGGGCCTACGGAATAAAGAGTTAGAGATCAGGGTGGGTGATCAGCCACACGGGATGAGTGCGAGGAAATGAATGATAGATGCAGATGAGAGATGAATGATAGCAAATGTGATGGAGTACAGGTGGAATGATACATGGCGGGAGAATCCGTAGAAAACCCGTCCAGACTCCGCTTTGTCCGCAACAACTCTCACATGCGGATCCCTGGAATTGAATCCGAGCCGCCTTGGTGAGAGACGAGCTGTCGAACTACCCAGCCACGACAAATGACAAATGTTTATAAAATATGTCTAATTGTGCCGCTAGCTCTTAGAAGAACGGTAGCATCTTTTGAAAAAAATAATCCAATCCAGACTGTGTGTTCCTAAAACCACTTTTTCGTTAGGCGCGGATCATTCGTCTATCTAAATAAAGAGCTGTGAGTGGGAGACGAAAACGAACCTAAGCCACAATTGCCGATTAGCAGATTGAATAACCCAGAAATACTTTTAGAGGCGATGGTTCATCAACTAATCACATAATACCCATACTTACCTAGGCAGTGCCTTGTGTGGATACGCCGCTGCGGCTCGCATTAAGAAACTAAACATTTCAAAATAGTTTTACGTGTAATTGCGCAGATACCCAGAATTTTACCTTCAGACATGCTGCACAACGGACTAAAAATGTGCACAATAAAATAAGTCATCAAAAAGCAAAAGTACGACACTTATGCGAGATTTTCAGCACGTGACAATCCAATGATACTATGTATTAGGAAACTATGACACTCGAACACAACACCACTTTCTATCTTAGACAGAAGCTTAAGCAATAGACAGTATGAAAATTATGTACGAGACTTCTTAGACAACCTATATTCAGATTGATACGACGCAGACTGTATGCACACAGTCAATACAATTAATTAATTATATGACCTCTCGCACTGTTTGAGGTTATCCAGTCTAACAGTAGTCTTCGAAGACCTTGCTCTACCCGGGCAAGGCGGCGGACCAGGCAAACGGTCTTTCCGCGTGACACACCAGCGCAGATGCGTCGAGATGCGTTGACTGCTTATCTGTGTGGTCACATTTACGACCGGCGCGATAATGGATCACGATCAGACGAGCAGGCAAACCCTGTGACAACAGCTAAGATAAGCCTGACCTCCTGGGAAAAACCAACACACTGCTGTATGATGACTTACCCATCATGGAAAAGAAAAGGAACTCTAACAGCCTCAAACAAGAGGTCATGATAAGCTAAGTTACGTTAAGCATAGAAATACACTGCAGAATAACATAACCATTCACATCAGGGTAACGTACATTAATAACTAATTTGCTTAATATCAGGTACGTCCTTAGCTCAGGGTAATATTCAGGGCAAAGGTAATGAATATAACCCAGGAACTGACATTAGGATGCACTTGCATGCAATACATGCCAGCATTTATTAGTTATGGTAGACGGGCAGAGTGCTATGCGGGACCCGCCAAGGTCACGTGATAGAACCATCAAACCCAATGTACTAATCCAAAGCATTCTCTATTATGCATGTAGCATGATTAGACAGTAACGGCACCTACATGAGGATGCGACGTAACTCTCGGAAGTGATCGCCACCGGGGGAGCGAGAGAGTGTAGGGCGGTAATATTTGTGTGCCATTAAGTCGGTTTTGCCTTCGCTTTTTCAATAGTCTTCATTCTGTACTTTGCTTTGTTTTGTTCACAGTGGCCGAAAGTAAAAACCTTTACCTTTATAATAGATTTATATAACTCTACTCGTCTATTCACACTTCTGCTGATATGTATTTTTGCTTTCTCTACTAACGTTTAGTGAGTAGAGGTACTGTTACCAAAAAATCATTCAATACCGAGATTTCAACACAAATACACATTTTGAGCCTCCATGAATAAAAAAGGATGTTTAGAAAAAGGTACGCGCATAACTCAAACACGAATACATACGAGTACGCGCATACCTCCTACACCAAACTACCCTTTACATGGAACATGTTTATTTATTTTTCATTTTCTCAGAAATGGCTCTAAATTTTTATCAAAGTACCATACTTATAAATATTTGCATGAGAAATTGTGAACGACTTCTGTATAACAGATATAATGTATGACCAGGAGCGGAGGCGGACTCAACACCTCGACCTAAAGAGATCTTTTATGCCTAGGCCTCTAACAGGGTGCCCTCGGGAGGAGGGCTGAAGTGAGAGGAGACAAGAGGGCGGCCGGATCAGGAGGCTTGGGAGAGCAGAGAGCAAGGTTCCAACATTTCCAGGTTGAAACTCCTCGGCGGTAGTTGGTACAGCCGGCTCTCCTCCCCTGCAGGCTTGTACATCCCACTGGGAGCACCGGGACTATGAGACCGCCCCCACTTTCCGCTCTCTGTAACATTTCTGGGTCGAAGTATTAAAGAGAGCATCCTTTTTTCCCGCCATGCAACACCAAGACCCCGCCGACACTTGAAACCCTGAAAAAACAAGCAGGTGAAAGGTGAAGTGAAATGAGAAAGGAGGTGAAATTAAGGGACAGGAAATTCGGGGATGTAATTAACCTTCCTAGCATCACCTAGCGACCCTGAGAAATCCCGAAAGAATCTATGGTTCAAGAGGATCGGCCGCGGGAATCAGTAACAGCTGTATAGCGAAGGCATTAGCATAAAGATTCCTGGAACCAGTTAAGGCGGAGTTCAGTACGTCTAAAGTCACGCAGAGGGAATGAAATTTTTAGATTCGAGCGAGGCACCTGCGGCAGTCACCTCCTCCTATCCGTTGCTCGCGGCTTACCTTGATGCATCTTCCATGTTGGTTCCAGAAGTTCGCAGTGTGCTGGTTCTCTGCAGTTTTATCCTCGGCTAGCTGCAGTAATTTTCTTTAAACTATATGGGAGCATGGACTTATCCTTGGAAAAGGAAGCGTCGATCTCGGGTGGTGATATAAGAAGACATAGACGTGCTTTGGTTATGAAAAGATGACACTGCCGTTTCTTTTTATTTAACTAAAACACGTAGTACACAACACTGATATTGCCGCCGTTAAAATACTGTCCGCCGCTGTTGAAACACGGCGCGGATAGGACGCGAAGTTTAGATATGCTCCTTATCTCTTTACTAGTAGCGATTCTAATGTCTGTTTCGAAAACTGTCTCTATTCCCTTTTGGCGCGATATCTCTTAAACATTCTGCAGCAACTCTCCCTGCCCACACATGACAAAATGCCCCCAATTTCTTTCTAGCTGACCCATTTATAGTCGCAGGCTTCTGGGGCTGCTTCCTTTCCTATTGGTTCATTTTTAGCGCCACTCGACGCGTCTCACTATTTCGTATAAACTTACAGGGATCTCATTGGTCCAAGTTTAACATAAATCGCGGCTTTTCTTAAATTTACCGTTAAGCTAGCTGTCTCTCTCACTTGGTCACGGCGAATTATCGAATAATAGGACAAAAACCTTACACCCTCGCTGTATGAACAATGGCCCTGCGACCAGAGAGACGTCATAAAACTAGATTTTCTGCCTTCGAAGACACTATTCCTGTAGCTAAAACATTTCGTCGTGGACAGTATTTTAACATAGCGCTTAAATTATTTACATTAAACCATTCATAACTCTTCTAATATTAGTAACCTAGATACACACATAACGTTAAATCACCCTTCTTAAACTATACAAGCAGTATATGAAAAATATATGTACATAGTATGATTTAACATCAATAAAAATTAATTAATAAATTATCTATAATTAAAGTTCTCGGGCTCGGCCTAGAGTTGCCGTTTCACACCTCATAAGAACAGCCTGAGTATGAACGTTCATAGGAGTAAGGATAGGTAGGCAGAGCTTAAGAAAAAGAGCGTGCATTCTAAATCAGACTTATCTTTTATTTAATCATGTGATTTACTCGTGCGACGACTCTTGTGATTACTCGTATGGTATTTAGTTTTATTTTAAGTTGTGTAGCGCCCAAGGACGCGCTTGAGTCAAAGATTTAGCGGCTGTTGTGAGGGGCCTCTACGAGCAACATTTCTGCAACTTACGACAACTGATGCTTCCCATCATTTTTATTCTAGAAATAATTTAAATCTTTAATTCAACAGTCGGCGACTGTTTTCAAAAAAATATTTTAGTTAACATTAAAATTTATCAGCTAACTTAACTGGTGTTATCCTTTCATATTACACTCACGCATACCTGAGACAAGAACTCATAGATATACTACTGAAGCAGCTTACGAACGAGACAATGCAGAACAAGTTGAGAGATGACATCGTAGAACTCAACAATGAAGTAGATAACATTAAACGTTATCTAAATGGAATCAACTTCGAGATAGCAACATCAAAATTTGAAGCAAAGGGTAAAGCTTCATAATTGTCGCACCCAGAACGGCTTCAGAGCATGGCATTTCAAAGCCATCACATGGTGATTCCTTTTTGTAAAATTCTGACTTTCGCTTAAGCCTGTTTAATTTTTTTATACCTGCAAGGAATGTGTAAATATATAGAAGTTTCTCTCAATTAACAAGAATATGCCACTGTAAGAATAATTTGTAAAAGAGGGAGATGAAAAGGCCATGTGAAGGGCATCAGACTTTTCAATTTTAATACAACTGTTAAATCAATACAACAAGGTGGAGGTGTACCTTTGTAATTAAATAACGAAGTACATTCTATTAACGCTTTAACTGGTGTATATTTCGCATAATTAGAGAGCGCAAGATACTCAGTAGACAGCACGTAGTTTGTTCCGTGCCTATTGAGACCGCATCCTTATATTATTTGTCTTGGCTTATGATGATACAAGTTCTGCTGCCGGCTGCTACAGTGGTTGGCTATAGATCTTTTCTCAGGGTATGCGTGGGGTGTTCTGAAACGATAACATCAGTTTAAATTGGCAGAGAAATTTAATGTGACCTAATACTGGAGCTACTGAAGCGAGTTACCGACCGTTTGAAGTTAAAGAATGAAACCGATTATGAGTTGCAGCGCTCGAAACTGTAACACTGCTAACTTCTGCAGCATCATTTTACGGTTTGAAATAACCGTTTCCGCAATAAACGAAACTAGAAGGTAACTTGCGAGTCGCTAAAATGCCTACCGGCAAAACCCTTAGCAGCTCCCGATAAGTAACTGATAACCCAGCGCGGTCTTAGGCGCTCGATCTACCGAACACCCACAAAAGACTATAAGCGAAGAGAAGAAAGGCAAGACAAGACGCTAATTTTAGCAAATACACGATATTTTAATACTTAAGCTACGTGTTCCTTAGAACTAACCCATCAAGCTTCCTTCTCGCGCGGGGCCAATCTTAAACTCCTAGTATGTGTATGCGACACTGTTACTAGACAATACCTCCCCGAATCTAAGAATTTTATTCTCTTTCTAATTTGCAGAATTTCTCTCTACGTGACTGTTTAAACGTCCAGTCCCCAACTTTAACTGCACTCCAGGAACTTTTATACCTATGCGTTCGCTACTCAGGCTGTTGCTAATGACTGCTTAACATGATTCGCTAATGACCATTTTCTCCGGACAAATCTTTTGAACTCAAGCTTGTTGCAATATACACTGGTTTTATAGAAATTATTTATTGCAAATATTTTATATCTTACTTTTATTTAATTGTTTATATCCACCTGCCAATAATTAAGGCATCAATTGACATGACTCTTCCTTACATTCGCAAAAACCAAGCGAGATGGCTCAGACCGCAATGTCTGTGGCCCGCATTCGGGAGGTCGTGGGTTCGATTCCATCGGTCGAACTTCCTAGCTCATGGGATTCTTTCGGGGTTTCCTCGGTCGCTAGGCGAATGCTGGGAAGGTTCATTACATCCCCGAGTTTCCTGTCTCTTCATTTCATCTCCATTCTCATTTCACTTCACCTTTCATCTGCTTGGCTGTTTCAGGGTTAAGTGTCGGCGGGAGTCTCAGCGTTGAATGGCAGGGGAAAAAATGATCTATGTAACTTTCCCCACGAGTTCAAAGCACCCCAGTGGGATGTGCAAGCCAGCAGAGGGGGAGGAGAGTTTCAATTTGGAAAAAGGTAGGAACCCTGCCTTCTTCCCTGTTGTGCCTCTTCGTTCGGCCGCCCTCTGTCTTTCACCTCACCTCACCCCTCCCTCCCGGGAGCTCCTCGTTAGGGTCTTAGGCACAAAAGAGGTCGAGGTCCTAAGCCCCTCCTCCTAGTCCTAGTCCTAAATTCACAAAAAGTAACTTAAGTAGTAATGTCAACATTCACCACAAATAAATTTCCTCGAATCGTCAGATTCAAACGAGAATAAGGTTCGTACAAAGACGAATACCTTTCTACGGAAATTAGTGAACTCAAAAATTGTATCCATATCCAAAAACAAACCATAAATGGAGTTTAAGTCATCACCACACATAATTCAGAAGAAAAACAGATGTCATGATGGAAAATAAAGCCAAAGCGATCCGCAGAAGACGACTCTACAAAAGAAAACAGCGCTCTGAGCAGTCGTTAGCAATGAAAGGGTTAAGATCTCTCATAATTGCCCATAAAAATGGCATTTAGCAGCGTGCAACAAAAAGCCGTAATAGCATCACTTAGGTTTCTGCAGTGCTACATTTATTAAATTGGAACAACGCGAGAATAAACAGAACCATTCTGTTTATGTGCCGACAAATTTATTGGCAGCCGCACAACATCGTAATATTTACAACAAATTGACGGAGCCATTTTTGTTCCATTACTATTGTGCTATCGCGTAAAAGAGCATTAAGAGGGTGAAGTTATGATCACGTATGATGAACAAATAGAGTTTATAGCGTCTTAAGAAACAACACAACAGTATTTCGACATTAAACTCATTTTGTGTAAAACGTGGTGGCATAACGTCATTAATAAAGCAAATACTCCATTATCAACTTTGCTAAAAATAAGATGATTTAATTAAAAAATCTTATGTGATAGATTTACACGACTTTCTCTACCCCTATTGTTTATTAGAGGATACAGTAACTGTTCTTACTAAAGCATATTTTTCTATCTACTACCTTTTAATCCAAGTAAACCTTTGCAGAAATAGCTGCATTACACATTTCGTTATGGATACAAAAGGAATAGTTATAGTCAAATGTTTAAGTACTGAACGCTATACGCCGGTCTTAAAATCCCATACTGTTTCCATGCAATCGCGAGAAACAACTGAATGTTGACCGGACTTAAAAGACAATGCCCAAGTGATGAACCAGTTCTAACTGATATCTCAGAGATGGCTTATGGCACAAAATAACGTATTTAAAATATAGTGTGTGTTTTAAAGATGACTACGTTTTTGTGTAGCACGTTTTCGTCTATCGCTTAACATTTACTAGTTATACAAGATTATATAAAATTCCTCCTGATAGAAGGCTATTCACAGGCTATTCCCAGAAAATTTAAGACATAAATTGTATTTGCAATGTAATATATGGTGTTTTAATAAAAATGGCTAGAGCCCATTCTTATAAAAACAAAAATGTTGAATACGTTCCATGTAAAGGGTAGTTAGAGGTGGGAGGATATTATTGAAAATCTTCATGTAGCATTTTTTGGAAGTTACTTAACCTAAATACCAAGTTTAGTATTTATTCGACTTTTAGTCTTTCAGTTAAGCTGTTCACACACACACACACACACACACACAAACGGACTTTTTTTTTACTTTCTCTACTGCGTATAGTGAGTAGGAGCAGTATTACACTCTCAAACATTTGATAGGACGATTTCACTAGAAATATATTTTTTGAGGCGCTCTGAATCCAAATAAAGTATTTTAGAAACATCTCCGTGTGTGTGTCTCTGAGTCTGTCTGTGAATAGTATAACTCAAAAACGAAAATTCGGATAAATGCCAAACCTGGTATTAGAGTTTAGTATCTTTCAAGAATGTGACACGAAGATTTTCAAGAAAATCCCCCTCCCCACCTCAACTACCCTTTGCGTCGAAATTTTCCGAAAACTTTAATTTTCTAACGATTTTGCTTAAAATACCTATATGAAAGATATTTACGTGGCAAATAAAATGTATAAATTAAATTTTCTGGGAATAGCCTAGGAAGTCCTTTATTCGGAAGGAATTTTGTATAATCTTGTATAACTTGTAAACGTGAAGCGATAGACGAAAACGTACCACACAAAAATGTAGATCTCTTTAAAACACACAATTAACTTAAAATAAGCTTTTTTGTGGCATAGGCTGTTTCTGAAATATCCGCTATTAAAAGTTTGAATTGTTCAATAATTTTAATTGTTTAAGTCCCATCGATTTTCAGTTGTTTCTCGCGAGTGCATGGAAACGATACGGAATTTTAAGACCAACATATAGCGTCCAATTCTTAAACATTCAACTATTGCTGTTCTCTTTGTATCTATAACGAAATTTGTAATGTACCTATTTTTATAATGCTTTATTTGGATTAAAATGTAGTAGATAGAAAAATAAGTTTTAATAAGAATAGTTTGTATACCCACTAATACAGATAGAGGGTAAAGAAAGTATGTCAATGTATCACATCATACTTTTTTTAAAGTGCTTCTTTTTTAATTCAGGGGACCTCATAACATGTATTTCCTGTGAATTTTTGTGTGGAGTGCAATACCTTCTCTACCTACTATGTTGTAAGGAGATATACCCGATAACAAATAAGCATAGGAAGTAAAAGCATATAAAATATTGGAAATAGAATTAAGAATCGGTGTTAAAATATTGCGAATAATTTAAAATGTGAGTCCAATTTGTAATATAGCTGTAATTAGAACAGGCTAGCTAGCAAACGAGAGGTGAAGATACAGTAAAACGCGAGCTAATGTGCACAGTGTTCAGGCTAAAACGTCAGAAAATAGAAAGAGAGAGGAGAGAGAAAAACAGTGGTCCATTTCCAAAAACTCGAAGGAGTTGGTAGAATAGAAAAGGAAACATGTACTTAAGAGAAGGACAGAGGCATTGGGTTTTGCCGGATAGGTCAGCAGGACGCGTTACCTCACAACTTTTGCACAAGTTATTGTCATAGTATGCCATGTAACGTACTCAAAAATCAATGGAAATTGTTATAAAAATAACGGCGCAAATTCTGGCGTCATAGGAAAACAGATAAATAGGGAGGGAAGCCCCGATTTTACACAATTCTCTCAGCTACTCTCTTGGTTTTAGTTTGCCGATATTAGAATCGGTGATGAAATTAATTTGTGCAACCAGGTGAAAGATGCAGTGTATGTGGGTGGGAAGATCGTGTGACAAATCTCAACCTCCGTGGACTAGTGGTACCGTGCTAGCCTCTAGTTCCCAAGGTCGCGGGTCGCATGGCTGCCTTCGGAAGGGAAGTAAAGCCGGTGGTCCCGTGTAGTAGATTTACGGCACGTAAAAGAACCTCAAGTCTGATAGAGACCTCAGAGCAAAATTACCGATCTTTCCGCCCAAATATAGAATGGAACGCTAAGAACCACGGTAGTTAAAGAGCATCCATAAATAAAACTCAATTTAATTTGGTGTGACGAATTAGCTAGGTCCACAGAATAACGTAAAATGATAGCGGGAAGGTTTAAGCTATAATATTTAATAAGCACTTCATAAGGGAAAATTGCTAGCCGCCTGAATAGATATAATTCTTCAATAAATCATGCTTATGAGAAAATCAGTTATTATTTTGGCCTTCGCTCACATAATCCCAGAGTTATTATCCAACAAGATAGGATAGGAATTTGTAGCGGGAAACGGTTGCTGGGTGCTATTTGTAGTAGGAAATCGTCGGTCCTTGGGTTGATGCTATCTACTGCAGTGTTGTTCCTCGGCTATGGATGCTCGTCGGGTGTTGAGTTTTCCATTCCTAACTTTTCCCTATATATACATATATGTGAGTGTGTGTGTGTGTGTGTGTGTGTGTGTGTGTGTGTGAGTGAGTGAGTCTAACTCTTGGTTCTCAGGGTTATCGTGGGTGAGGCAAATTAAAAATAAACTGCATTCCCTTAATAAGTGTAGTTTATTAACAATTTAAATATTTATGGGCGGCTAGCTTTTCCCCATTATTCTAATTCCACCACTTTAAATAAGTCAGGAGCCTAACTATCCGCACACGCACTCCCACCCTTATGCACACACACGCGCATCTGTCGCTAAGAGCGTAGCACTTCGTACCGATGAAATTCTAGAAGATAGAGAGAGTGGGTTCTGGGGCTTTGTTTGCCCTTATATACCTGAGCCTAGTGACGCTCACTTCTGCGTTTCAAAATGTAACGACGTTTCTAATTGCTCCGCAGACCGCGTTACTTTAACATATATGAGAATATGTTACTCCAAATTCGTGCGCTTACGCATCACCCTGGTGCGTTGTGAAGCGGGTTCAATATCTCCGTCTCCTTCTTTTCTCTATCTGTCTCTTTCTATTTCTCCTTGCCGTTACCGGTTCGCTGCTCGTGGGATTTGTGAAAGGTGTGCTCTACTTAGAATTTTGTTTTACCTGGAATTTTGCTAGCTCACCCGTTTCTTACAATTTGCTCTGTACAAATGTTGGATGTTGAATATTTTAACATGTTTCTTGGTGAATTATACTATTACTGTACAATTTATATATATGTATGGTATATCCCCTTTAAAATATACAATTCTTATATATGTATGGTATATCCCCTATCAAATTCTTTTCTCAGCTCCCCGGCTGGCAGCCAGCAAGAACTTCTAGAAAACAACGGAGATCAAGGAGGTACATGAGCCAACGTTAACTCCCGCCATAATGTACAGCCGGGTACGATAAGAAGAACCGCGATGAAAGTTGGCAATCAAGAATTAACACGCCTCTGCCGCACCTTCCATCCCTCATTCGGTTACAGAGATTAATGCTTGAATGCCGAACCAACTAGAACCAGACTCATCAGGGACTAGTATGGACAGTCTTTGGGAGGCATATTTTTCAACCATTCAGGTGACATATCGATACTCCACCCCTTTCATCGCCCAGCTAGGTCTATTATTTCTTTATAGGGTAACGCTTGCGTATCGGGCAGCAGCTAAACTAATTAGAGAATGGCTCACCTATAGCGGACGTGGAGCACAAATGAGATTCTACAAACATTGAAAAATGGAAAACGCTAAAAGTAACCAAAGGAATTGGCACATTTGTTTTTTTTTTTTTGTTTTTTTTTACTTTCTCTACTACGTATAGTAAGTAGGGGAAGTACTGTATTCCACCCAAAAATTCGATAACGAGATTTCACCGAAAATACATGTTTTGAGGCCCCCTGAATCCAAAAAAAATCATTTTTGGAAACATGTCCTATGTGTGTGTCTCTGTGTGTCTAAACAGCATAACTCAGAAACGAACAGTCAGATAAATACCAAGCTTGGTATTTAGGTTCAATATCTTCCAGAGATGCGACACGAAGGTTTTCAAGAAAATCCCCCACCCCAGATTACCGTTTACATGGAACATTTTTCGACAATTTTAGTCTTCTCAAAAACGGCTCTAACGATTTTGATTAAAATATCATATGGTTAAGATATTTTCACGACAAATGAAATGTATATCTCGAATTTTCTGGGAATGTCTCTAAAAGTATTCTTCATTGTGAACGACTTTTGCATAACTGGTAAACCATAAGAGATAGACAAAATTTTACTATACAAAAAATGTAGACCGCGTTAAAATGCACAATTTATATCATATACATTTATTTTGTTGAGTGAACCATTTTCAAGAGATTGCTTGTTATTCCCTTAAATTTTTCAATACTTATACTTTTTCTCAAATTCATAATTCATTTTTTTTGTCCTGGTAATGACAAGAGAATGGAATAGCAACCAGCTCTTAAATATTTGACTATACCTTAAAGCCTACCAATTGCCCTTGCATCTATAAGAAAATTAGCAATAAGGTTAACATCTCGATATTTCGATTAACATGAAGCATATGAGGAATAAGCGTTTGTAAAAATAGTTTTTTTACAAGAGTAGAAAAAGTCATGCGAGTGTAACACATCAGATTTTTATATTCTTACACTCTCCAAATAGGTACTTCTTGGCTTGATATCATTTAATGTAGATTTAATTTAGTAATTTTAGGTGAAACATCGATTATATTCATGATGGGTTTAATCCCAGAGCAAAATGTCATTCTTTATTGCCTTTAAAAAGCACCAAAGCGGATATCCCTTAATTTTCCTTATATATGCACCATTATGAGAAAGCACATTTCATCCTTTCTGTTGACGTTTGCTGGCAAAGCACCAAGTGCCCAGGCATCAATGTGTATTCTCCTGATTTTTGCTTGTTCGCATCTTCTTCAGTCTACTGACACGTAAAAGCGATTTAGAAGATCTCTAGAAGAGCAGTTCTGTTGGCAGCAAAAATTTTGCATCTTGTGCTACTCGCCTAATATTAAGTTTGCATATTTACTTTCACTGCATCTTATCTGATTATCTCATAGATGAATTGTAAAGATTCAATATTGAGATTTCAATGGAAAATATGCTTTGGAGCTCCGTAAATCCTAGAATAGATTCATGCCCGTATATATGTGTGTGTGTGCGTGTGTGGGGGGGCATAGAAGAAGAAAAAGTCTTGTGTTGCAGTCACATGATTTACTCTACTCTTCTTACAAGAGTGTTTTCTTATGTCTGCTTATTTTAATAAAGATAAACTTTCATTACACATTTCCTTGTACGTAGGCATAAGAATAATACAGTACGCTAAAGCGAAAGTCACATTTTCAAAACTCCGATGTGTTACATTCACATGATTTTTCCACCCTCTATCCTATACAAATTATTCTTACAAATATCTTCTTATCTATTCGTTTCAATCGAGATAAATCTTTCCGGAAATAGCTGTTGTACACACGTCTTTAGAGATTGAAGAAGATATTTTATTGGTCCCACGTTTTGGGCGTCAATTTTCAGTATGTTCATTTGTTGCTACGTATGGAAAGTCAGTTTGAAGTAGTTTGTATTGAAGGAATCGTATCGTATTTCAAATGTTGGGGAGCCGAACTTGTAGTAGTTGCAACAGCATGTATAGTAAACAGTTTCCGGTAGACTTCACCCCAAATGTATTTTTAGGTGGCCTTTGCCACAAGTTTAAAAGATATTAACTTTGTAATCTGACTGTTTCTTTAAGTATTAAATACTTATGTTTGCCTCGGCTGCGTCAGTATTATAGTTAGAGACATGGAAGTCTTGGCAGGGCGTGATGGGACAAGAATGTAGGCTTACAAAGATTTTAAGTGTTCATTCACTCCTTTTTATTCATCCTTGACACAAATTAAATAACACTTCACTGATATCGAGAGCTGTGAGATTCTTTTATTTAATACTTGCACTTTTTAATACATATACTATTTTTGTCTCGCACGAATACGTATTTAATTTCTCGAGGACACATCACGCATCCAGTTACCAACATGTCCGCAGGCAAGTGACTAAATTTCAACAGTCTAAACCTGTAAATTTCTGTATTTCAACTCTCCGATTGGCTATGTTTACTCCAATAGAATACCTGTATTTAACTAAAGCTTTTTCTGGTTGTTGATTGCCTATTTTTAAACTGTCTCAAAATTTACATTATTGCTGCTCTAATAATGACTAGTAGCATTTAAACTTTCAAACTCATTATTCCCTCAAGGTTATCCCATTGTTACCTCATTGTTAGCAACTTTAAACTTATTATTCTCAGAGCTCCTACATTAATAAATTACGTAATGCATTCACATAACATTATTGAACATGTTTACAATAATATAAGCATATGCAATGACAGTTACATACATTTTACAAATTATTACATACACATATTGCTTCAAGGTGGGCTGTTATTGAATTTACATCTTATATAATTTGACTGAAATCATTCAAGTGTTAAAAACACTGCCTCAAGATACAAAGGGAATAACGACAGTCAAATGTTTTAGAACTGGACGCGAAACGCTGACCTTAAATTTCCATGTTCTTTCCATGCAATCGCGAGGAATAACTGACAATTAACAGGACTTATAAGAATAGCTAAGTATTGAACAATTCAAACAATTAATAACAGTTATCTCGAAAATGGCTTATGCGACAAAAAAGTAAGATATTGAACTTAAATACCATGTTTGACGTTTATCCGATTTTTCATTTTTAGTCATTGCGTTCACAATCACACACACGGACCTTTTTCTAAGAATGCTTTTCTGGGGTTTTAGGGCGCCTCAAAACATTTATTTCCGGTGAAATCTTCACATAGAATTTTTGGGTAGAATACAATACTTCCCCTACTTACCATACGTAGTAGAGAAATTAAAAACGGGACAGCTTGTGATGCTTTGAAATTTCACGCTCTCTGCATGGCTACGAGAGAAACCGAATGAATACCACTTGAAAAAAGTATTTGAAAATCCACACCAATAACAAAGATTATCTCGGAAATGGTTCAAATCACGAAAAAAATGTCATTTAACAATTGTGCTTCGAGATACACCTTTCGGTGTAGTAAAATGTTGTCCATCTCTCTACGGTTTACAATTTATGAAGGAAGAACTTTACAGGCTATTCCCACAAAATTTAAGATGTTTATACATTTTATTTATTCAATTATCTTAAAACGTATGGTATTTTAATCACTAGGCTATTTTTTAGAAAATTAAAAATAACGAATTTTTTTTATCTAAATCGCAGTTTGGGGTGGGGAATTTTCTTGAAAATCGTGTGCTAACATTGATGGACGCTGAACTGAAGTGCGAAGTTTGGTATTTAACTCACTTTTGATTTTGTGTTGTGCTGTTCTCACACACACACGCGCGCGCGCGCTTACCTTTTCCTATTTTTTTTTAATTCAGGGAGCCTCAACATATGTACGAGTATTTCCGGTGAAATCTATGAATATACTTACTATAGGTAACAGTTAGAAAGTAAGAAGTTATAGGTACGAAATGTCATCAAAGAGAAACGCATAACCATACATAAATGAATTTGTATTAAGTTTAACTTTTGTTCTGAACGTTAATCAATTTGCAGCGCATGTGCAATGTACGTTAGTACTGGTTTAGCAAGTCTAAAGTCACTTGCTAAATATGGTATTTTTTCCTTTAACTTATACATAAGGGAGTTTTAAAACGTCGTTCAAAGCCTTTGCATTAAGGATTTGGATCATGCCGAATTGAGTTGATAATGGGTTCAGAATATTGGGGGTATCAGATTCAAAACTCGATGTTTAGGTAAAGATTTTTTTCTCAGAAAAGGACGTGCCCTTTTACAAGAATAATGATGAGATTTTAATAAATTAAATTAGTGCAACGTTTTTGCTAAAGGCACAAAATAATATGAAATTAATGCACAAGTAACACGTCGGTAAATCAATGTTTAATCCCAGTTTAGAAGAATTTTGAATATTGGTGAGTATATGACATCTTCAACTTTCTTTTATGGAAAAATTTCATGTTGGTAATGTGTTTATTTTGTTCAGTTTTGTGCGAAATACATGAGTTAACGTTCCACATTGTTTTTACTTTCAAATACCTCATTGAGTGCAAAGCCTATCTGGAGCATTAAACACATATTTGCGAATCTGAAGATTTTCCGAACAGTCATTTTCTGACCTGCCTGGAAGCTGAGTTAGTCAATATTTGCAAATACCAACGGTAGCTCCAAAAAGGACTAAATTACGAAATTAACTAATTATATTTTTAAATTGCCATTCAACAATGGAAGCCAGCAGGCTGTCTCTATCAATCAATGTTGCTGATTTTATATGCGAAAATTCAATTAAAAGCAATTCCTGTTAAGCACGTTTCTCAAATACATGAACGGTTTAAAATGTTTACTGCGAGAACCTGAATATACTATATATTCAGTTTACCAAGGAGTCTACCGAGGTAATAACGGGTTTTAAGAATGTTGCACTGAACTCTGTTCAAAGTTTATATTATTTCGGTATTTAAGTACACATATATCGAACTGATTTAAGATTCTAATGTTGAGGAAGTGTACTGTAATAACGTTTACAGAATAATATGTACGTTTTAGCAAACCTAAAAGAAAATATATCATTATTAAGTATTTGTGTCTATAAATAATTTACCAAACTCCTTTTTCTCTTACATTGTACCTATTTTTATTTTCTCTACTACGTACAGTAAGTAGGGAAAATTTAAATTTAAATCGAGTTTTATTTATGAACGCTCTTTAACTACTGTGGTCCTTAGCGTCCCATTCCATATTGAGCGTGAAAGACCGGTAATTTTGCTCTGAGGCCTCTTTATCAGGCTTGAGGTTCTTTTACGTGCCGTAAATCTGCGACACGGGACCACCGGCTTTTCTTCCCTTCCGAAGGAAGCCATGTCAAGGATTTTCGTCCGAAAACATCCATCGCCCTCCGCTGGGTTTGAACCCGTCACCTTGGAAGTAGAGGAAGTGTTGTATTTCTCCCAAAAATTCGATGGCGAGATTTCACCGAAAATATATGTTTTGTGGTCCCTGAATAAAAAAAACAGTTTTAGAAAAATGCTGTGCGTGTGCGTGCGTGCGTGCGTGCGTGCGTGCGTGCTTTACCTTTACATGGAACATTTTTCGAAAATGTTGATTTTATAAAAAATGGATCTAACGATTTTGATTATAATGCCATATATGTAAGATATTTACATGACAAATAAAATTTATGTCTTGATTTTTTTGGTAACAGCCTAGGAAGCCCTCTTCACTCGGAAGCAATTTTGTATAATGTTAAGCGACAGATGAAAACATACCACACAAAAAATGTAGATCTCCTTAAAACACACAATTTACTTAAAATAAGTTTTTTGCGGCATAAACCGTTTCCGAGATTCTGTTATTAGAAATTCGGATTGTTCAATACTTTTCATTCTTTTAAAGTCCCAACGATTTTCAGCTTTTTGTCACGATTGCATGGAAACAGTATGAACTTTTAAGGCTAGCATATAGCCTCCAGTTCTTAAACATTTGTTTCTCCCTGTTCTCTTGGTATTTATAACGAAATGTTTAATGTAGCTATTTTTGCAAAGGTTTATTTGGATTAAGTTTAGTACACACAAAAATACTCTTTAGTAAGAATAGTTTGTATATCCAATAATAGAGGGTAGAGAAAGTCATAAGAATGTATCACATCAGAGTTTTACCAATATTAAATGCAGCCTTTTTTTCGACAGCAGTGTTTCTCTTTTATCCCTTACTGTTTATGTTGTCATGGTGCCAAGTTGAATTTCCTACATTCAGTGCTGGAAACCTAACCTACATGCGTGTTTTGTCTATTCTACTGTATGAACTATATTATATTTTCTAATTAATCATTTCGCTAATTACTATTTCCATTATTTACTATCGTCGAAAAAATAATATACAAAACACATGAGTCCAGAAGTAGAAATATTCAACTTTACCTCGTATTTTCAACCCTCCTCTTTCTCCAATAATACCTTACACTACTTCTCCACATAGTCACCGCCGTTATTCGTAACTTCGAAACCAGTTTTTGTATGCCTTCGTCAAAGAATGATGCTACCTGTGATGAAAGCCAGTTCTGCAGTTCTTGTTTCATAACAGCGTTGTTAAAATGTGTTCCACTAAGGAATTCCTTCGGATGAAGAAACAGATGGCTGACCTCTATATGAGCTCTTTGGAAAAAACTGTCACCTCTTCACATCCACATATTTTTAAAATATGGTATAGATATATAGATGATATTTTCGCAGTGGTACCTCAAAATTGCATGAATTCATCACTGGATATTTTAAATGAACAAGATATACACATTAAATTTACCATGGAAATTGAAAGTAATAATTCCCTACCATTTCTGGATATACTTGTAAAAAGGAAAAAAACTGTCTTAAATTTGGCATTTATAGGAAACCAACGCATGTGGATAATTACATTAAAAATAATTTCTACAACCCTGTGTCACACCAACATGCTGTGTTCAGAAGTTTGATTTATAGATGGATGAGGGTACCTTTAGACAAAGAAGAGTACATTATGGAATTAAATTATATAAAAAATGTAGCCATTGAAAATGGTTTTAAACCTCAACTTATTAATAACTTACTTACTAAATACAAAAAGAAACAAAATTTACATAGTAGTAGCACTTTACAAAATCCAAATAAAAAGGATGTGATATATAAGAGGTTCACATATCATCCAGTCATGTTCAAAAAGTTTGAAAAGTTATTCAGAAAATACCAAATTCAATTAGCACCTCAGAATGCTTTCAGTTTGAAAAATATGTTAAATACACCTTTAAGTAATACAACTGACAAATTAAAAAAATCAGGAATTTACCAGATACCATGTCAAGACTGTCAAGGCTTATACATAGGAAGAACTAAAAGAAATTTAAAAATTAGCTTAAGTGAACATCAAAGAAACATAAAATTGAAACAAACAGACACATCAGCAGTAGCTAATCATTTTTGGAATAGCAACCATGAAATTGGACAAGAGATAAAACTACTCAAATTTATTCAGATACCATCACATTTGGAAATATGGGAAAAGATCTTCATTCACTTCAACATTGAGAATGTTTTGAATTTTGAGATACCACCGACAGGCCACTTAATGCAGTTGATCCATTTAAATAACAAGAGAAAAAATAGAAATTCCCAAGGTTCTCCACAGATGGCAGCAAATTCAAGATCAAGTGTTTTCAAGACTTTTCAACAGAATGCAGACCAATTACATCATAAGAGAGAAGAAAGAAGCATGATGAGTGACCAACAGACAACACAGAGGGCAGCAACAGCTTTAGGTTCCAAAGTTTCCCAACAGAGGGCAGAAATAACATTTAATGAAAAGTTTCTTGGGGAGAGGGGAGATGGAGATCCGTCAGTTGGATTCTCAGCTGAAGATGGGAGAAACATCTCTCGAAAGCGCTCCTGCGATAACATCTAGCGCACATATGTGATGGGAATTTACATTTTCCAACTCAAAAAATTTTAAATTTAAAAGATGAAAATCGTTTGGTGGCAAATACGGACATTACGGAGATTGGTCAAATTGTTCCAAACCAAATGATGCGATAAGATCTCGAGTGTCTTTGGCTGTGTGTGGCCACGCATTGTCACTCATTATTGTTACCCCATAAACCTCACACAATTGGCGATGAATGTTTGCTGACGTAACATTTCTCGCATTCAAAAAATGAATCAGTGATCTGACTTCAAAGTCGGCGGGTCATTCGATTGTTTTTAACAATTCTAAACGCTCTAACAACCGGAAACCACAAAAGGACGATCCCTTACAACTGCGTCTCGCTTCCTAATGAGTAGAATCTGAAGTAGATAGTTTCTTTACGTTATTTGCACCACGCTTTGGGCGTCAATTTGAAGTAGGTTGTATTAAAAGAGTTGTATGATATTTCAACTGTTGGGGAGCCGAACTTGAAGTTCGTTGCAACCGCACGTATGGTGCCCGGTAGCCTTCGTCCCAAAAATTTAAAAATATTAACTCTGTAATTTGACTGTTTCTTTAAATATTATATATGTGTGTTTGCCTCGGCTGCATCAGTATTTTTGTTCTAGACATGTTTCTGTTTGCAGGGTTGTGGTGCGACTGAAGAATGTAGGCTTACACAAATTTTAAGTTTTTCTTCACTCCATTTATTAATGCTTGACACGATTTAAATAACACTTCACTGACATAGAGAGCTGTGAGGTTCTTTGTTAATTACTTGCATTTTTTAACACGTAAACTATATTCTGACACAAAATACGTATTAAATTTCTCGAGGACGTATCTCGCGTCCGGTTAGAAACACTGTCTGCAAACGACGCGTCCAGTTATGAGCACCGACTACAAGCAAATGACTTGATTTCTATTGCCACATTTGTACATTTCTGTATTTCAAGTCTGTGATTGGCTATTCCTAATCCAATAGAATACCTTAATTTAACTAAAGCTTTTTCTGGTTGCTGATTGGCTATTTTATAAACTGTCTCAAAATTTACATTATTGGTGCTCCAATAATGACTAGTAGCATTATTAAACAGTCTTACTCATTATCCTCAAAGTTACCCCATTGTTACCTCATTGTTAGCAACTTTTGACCTATTATTCTCACAGTTCCTACATTGTTAAACTACGCAATACATTCACATAACATTATTGAACATGTATACAATAATATAAACATTTACAATGACTGCAATATACACTTTTTATATATTGTTACATGCACATATTGCTTTAAGGCGGGCTGTTATTGAGTTATATATTACATAATTAGACTTAAATCATTTAAGTGTTAAAAATACTGCCTCAAATCGCATGCTCAAAATAGATATAATATGCACAGAAGCAAAAAGCTCATTTCAGCATATAATATGCGTAAACAATCTCAAACAATGCACAGCACTCCCAAACGCTTGGGAAATCACATTGTAAGTCGAGTGTACTGACATGTACATTAAGTCTTGCGGATTTTCCTCCGCAAGGTTGTCCAATGTTTGAATCCATCATTCTCATGCTTCTAAATCTAAATTTCCAAAAATAAATTAAACATTGAGGAATTAAGAATGAACGAAGCATCAATATTGATGCAAATGATGGGTCTAAAACTGTTAAAACTCTCTTCATACTAGATATTTATTCCGATAGTCGACACATTTCATGTTTTATACACAATACCACAAGTAGCCTTCACAACCTACAGCGGTTCTCCCCTGCCAAGGTAGTATAGCTGGATTCTGAAGTTGGGCTGCCTGTAAGGTGCAGCTACATTTTCCTAGCTTAGATTAGGGTGAAGATGAACACGCGAATGATGACCGTCTAGCACATAGACACAAACATGCGTGGATGGAACGGCACACTTTGAAACGCATGAGCAGCATGATCAACCATAAGTTTACAGCCATAATAGATTTGGAAATATTTAAGTGATGCTTAGCCTATGCTCTCTTCAGCACTTCGCAAGGCAGATTGGTTTTGAAAGAGATGGGCCATTCTAACATAAACTTAAAATTAAATTAAATTGAGCTTTATTTATGGACTCTCTAACTACTGTGGTCCTTAGCGTCCCATTCTATATTGGGCGTGAAACACCGGTAATTTTGCTCAGAGGCCTCTTTATCAGGCTTGAGGTTCTTTTACGGACCACCGGCTTTACCTCCCTTCCGAAGGAAGTCGTGCTAAGGATTTTTACGCCCGAAAAAATCCATCGCCCTCTGCCGGGTTTGAACCCGCGACCTTGGGAACTAGAGGCTAGCACGGTACCACTAGTCCACTGCCGTCTATCCTACATCGGCAAGACCTTTTGCACGTCACTGTACAAGTCGTTCAGGAGAATTCCAGATCTAAATTGGTCATGGTGCTTCTTAAATCTATCCCAGGGCCGATATCGTTTCTTGGAAATAAAGGAATAGTTGAAAGTTTTAATTCGTTCTTTAACTATTTATTTACTCATAGATCAGGCCACATTCACTTCTCCGTATCTAACACGAGAATTCCTGTAATTCCAGGCCACTCCTCGGATTAACCCAAATTCTGTAGGGGAAACATTCCTTTCAGACAGCAGACACCAAGTTCAGGTGCACTTGTGAGATTCCTCTCTGTCGGAAGTTTATGAGAGCAACCGCGACCTATGTACATGAAGCAAACATGTGAGAAGTATTGGGGCGAAGTTAAACAGCATATTGTCAACAAAGTTGGCAACCCGTAATCTATATTTTAATAATTTCCTAATAAAAGGAAAAAATAATTTCCTCCTTCCTATATTCTTAATACATAAATAATAACTAAAGTGTGTTAACAGAAATGAAAGCAAACTAAAAGTGATGGAAATGGATTATTGGAGAAGTGATTGAATTTTTAGACTTCATAAAACCAAAATTAAACTGTACGACACCAGATACAAGTGGCTGCAGTAAATATTGAGGGAAGGGGTTTAAGTTGGTTTAATCATCTCAGAAAAGTGTCACCGGAGAGGTGGCCATTAAACCGTCTTCTTTGACGGAAGAAGAGAGGAAAACGACTGGTGTGGAGCGATTGCATAAGACATTCCTTAAAAAAATACACAAATGACAGGTGATGATTGGAAGGATAGAGGAAGATAGAAACGCGGCTGCGAGAAACGCTACGTATGTGGTGCAAATCAACTAACTTAAAAAAATAATTTAATTTCACAGTTCTTACATAGGAAATTAGGGCGAAGTTAAGTGCATATTGCCAACAAAGTTGGCACGCTGTACATCTAAAGCTCACTATTCACATAGTAGGAGGAAAATATCATTTAATATCAGTTTTTACATATTCACTTACATAAAACCATGAAAACATTTATAAAAGCGTTTTTAATCTCTCTACTACGTATAGCAAGTAGGGGAAGTATTGCATTCCACCCAAAAATTCTATATCGAGATTTCAGCGGAAATACATGTTTTGAGGCCACCTGAATCCAAAAAAGCAGATTTGGAAAAAGGTCCGTGTGTCTGTCTGTGAACAGCATAACTCAGAAATTTGGTATTTAGGATCAGTATATTTCAAACATGTGACACAAAGATTTACATGGAACATATTTCGAAAATATTGATTTTCTGAAAAATGGCCTTAACGATTTTGATTAAAATATCATATGTTTAAGATACTTTCATGGCAAATGAAATGCATATTTGAATTTTTTGGGAATGTCCCCAAAATTCCTCTTCATTCTCAATGAATTTTCCATAACTGGTAAACCCTAAGTAATAGACAAAGATTTAGTACACCAAAAATGTAAAACTCGTTAAAACGCCCAATTTTGTCATATACATTTCTTCTTTTTTTTTCTTTTTTTTTTTCGTCGAGTGAACCATTTTCCGATATATGCCTTGTTATTTGTTTGAATTTTCCAATACTTATAATTCTCAAATGGCAGTTCGTTATTCTTTCTCTCTCTCTCTCTCTCTCTCTCTCTCTCTCTCTCTCTCTCTCTCTATGTCCTGGACATGCAAAGAGAACGGAATGCTCCACATAGCAAACACCTCTTAAAAGCCCACCATCTTCCCCTTGCACCTATAAGAAAATTATCAATACGAGAGTCTGTACAAAATTTTATATCGATTAACGTATAGCATTTGGAGAATAATACAGCAAATTTTTAAACAGAAGATCCAAATTGGTAGCTTCAAATCTTTCCTTGCTAAGCGGATACCTCTTCGAACTCTTTGTATGTACTGGACTACTTTTAAGAGCATTCTGTCTTGAGTTATGGTTAATACATGCTCTTTCCATTTATCTCTGTATTCATCTATAGCGTCTAAGACACATGGTATCCTTATTTCAGCTATAATTTTTTCTCTCTTCCTATACTAGGAATAAATTTCCTGCTAGTGCCTTTAGTAATTTCATTTCTGCAGCTTCTATTCTCCATTTCTGCTGCTCTATCATACTTCTGACCCATACAATAATGCTGTGAGGCCATTATCTTAAAAAATTATATAAATTATTTTCAAAAGAGTTGGCTTCATTGTACTCTTGGTTGTTCGTATTTAGCAAGCTTCGATTCAAGTTCTTTACTTTATGCTAAGATAAATTGCTGCATAACTTCTTATGTTTCACCATTAATAATTATTTTGGCTCTAACAGAATCTAATCCATAGAAAGCGAGAACTTTTGTTTTAGGAGCTGATCTTTTAAGATTATATTCCTAAGCTGTAATGCCCAATATACATACTGATCCTTTTAAACTGTCTTTAGAGCTTGCGAACATTGCTTGATCATCTGCAAATAATATTATATTTAAATGATACTGGCCTATTTACTTGTATATTAAGTAACTATACTTAATATATACCAGGTGAAGGGAAGTCATTACTTAATTTAAACCAGTTACAGATCTCATTATTTAGAATAAGTTTCGTATACTTCATTTTTTCTACGACCATTTTCTGCGGAGATATTTCAGGTTTTTCGAGAATGTAAACCGTTGCAGCGCGTGGTTGCCGAACTGTAGCCGGAAGCGAGCGGGGTTGGCAATATCCCTTTCAAAACCAGAAGTAGGTCAGCGCGTGAACAGGTTCCACTTTCGTTGGTGCGTGGTTCATGAGTGTAGATAAACGCTTCGTGTATTCCTGCTCATATATTCACGGTAAATCGCTGTTGAAAATGACACTTCCTGTCAGGTTTTCTTCTGCCCATGTTTTGGTGTTTTAAAAATTTAAAATTCCATCTTTTGTCACAATTAACTGTGGCATACCTGCGCCTTGTTCTAGGAACCAATTGAGGAAAGCCAGCCGAGGCGCGTAATCCGCTGCTGTGAGACACTGTATCCGTTGCATATGATACAGTCGCAGTAGCTGTTTTTTCAGCGGCCTGAGAACAAACCACTGGAACACGCCAACCTTATGATCTATTCCCCGACTACTGTTGCTGGGTTTTTCATTTAAAATATTTAAAATTGCTCCCTCTGCGGCGACGGTGTTTCATGCTAGCCCTCCTTCGTGTACTGGCTGCACGCTTCCTGAGGTTTATGAGATGCCAGATAAAAAAAGACTGGCATTTCGTAAACCTGCGCTGTACTTACGATTACCCACTAAACATACCTTGGGTGCTTTTATCTCTAAACCTGTGAGTTGCAATGCGTAGAGCGGTGTTACTCTAATAATTACTCAACTCCTAGTGGAGATGACATAAAAATGGCGTGCTTTTCAGAAAGCGACAGCGAAACGCTTACCTGTTTGTTTAGATTAAGTGCCGTGTGGAAACCAAAACCACTAGTCCCTACCTCCCAGTTCAGGTATGCTGTTTTGGTGCCGTCCGGAAGCTGGTTCTCACACTGATCTATCTTATACTAGCAACATTGTCTGTGTCTCCGACCATATTACATCGGAAAAAGGGTGTTCGGAAATTTATAAATTATTTCAACTCCATGGATGATGCCACATAGTTACTTCCGAAAGTACGTCAAGTTACTCTACCGATCTTACAAGTAAACTATCAATTTCATATATTCTCGTGGAATAAACCTCTAATTTGAAAAAAAACAGCTATTTTTTTCGAAAAGGCTGATCAGAGAACAAAATGCTGTTATACATTTTCGTTTATAATACCTCTATGAAGTTAGGAGTATAGCAAGTCCCCTTTCACTTGTACATAGTTTAATCTGTCATTTTCTAATGGCTTCATCTAAATTATAGAAAACTGGTGAAATGCATCTATCTAAATGTACAATAAAACTGATTCTACGACTGCCAAGTCAGAGGCACGAAACTTTCTCATTAAACTTTCTCACCTGTGTCACGGTAAATCTCTTGGTGAACTCGATTACTCCGACATTAATGCGCGTGTGTTTGTGTCACCATCATTACTCCGGACGCACTTCAGCGTTGGGCTTATTGTACTACCTGTATCGTTTTAAAGCCAATTCATATTGTCTGTGCCCTTTACCAAGGAATATAGACTCATAAAAGATATGGTTTCAAATTCTTCTCCTAGAAAAAATTCCCCAAAAGCCATATATTATCTCCTGTGAACCAAAGCCTCACAGAAGCATGATAGCTTAGAGTAAAACTTCGGTACTGAAAGAAAGATCATGACGTTAACCTCTGACGCATCTGTGTTGTTCCCTGCTGTTGCTTCAGGAGACTCAGAGTCCCGGGTTCGAGTGTTGGGTGGCAGGGATTTGGAATTTGTTTTGGTAGAGCTGAGGTTCTAGTTTTCAGGGGTGGTGACACTGCCTTGATGATATTAATAATACGGCCGGCGAAGTTTGAGTTATTTCTTTATTTGGTTACGAAGATTCCTATCTGGTCGACCCGCCACCTTCGTCGTCGAAACCACTGTTATTCTAATCACTTTCGAAGTCGCTACTTATGTGTTCCTCCGACTAGCCCTCGAATTGCCTAGATTTCACAACTTCATTTTTACGCTATAAACTTTCTGATTATTTTCTTCCAATTTTGTTTCGTCGACCGTCCTCGTGGTTAGTTTGTACCGGAATGTGTCTCGGCGTTTCTTTTACTTTTTCACGCCTTTCGCCAAACTTAGAATTTTCCCCCACCTTTCTTATGTTTCGTTCCGTTTTAAGTTCAAACGTATCATGTGATGTATACGCGATCTTTTGATTGGCTATCATTTTTGTTCCATGATTTTATTATTGGCTACCCCCACTTGGCAACTTTCACGTCTGCTTCTTACAGCTTATTTTGAGTTTCAAAATCTTCCCACGAATATTCTTAGATCGTAGATAAGACACGTATACTTTCTGACCCTGCTAAGCTTTGAAACCGTTGTAAACTACACGTCCGAGCCAACGTACAAAGGCGAAACTTCCGGTAGACTTGTTGTCGCCCATAGCAGGTAGATACATCTGCTTCGAGGAAAACAAAACTGGTTTTTCTGCCTTTCCAACAAAACCCATTCCTAATATGAATTCAGCACATTTTTGTCGTTATGTTCGATCGTATGTTGTTATTATTATTATTATTATTATTATTATTATTATTATTATTATTATTATTTCTCCTGGGTCTCGATAACCAGCTTCAATCAGTACTTCCGATTTCCCTAACTAGCACTTTTCATATTTTTCATATACTTTAACGTCCTTAACCTGCCAGGTCAAATCGGATGATGAATGAATGAAAATGGTTAAACTATGCACAAACGATCCTGGGATTCTTAGAGCTTAGAGTTACCCTTCATTCGTGTTCTCAGAACAAGGGAAAATCCCGGAAAACCCATATCCAGGTAACTCGCCCTAACCGAGATTCGAACTCGGAACCCCTTGAATGCGAGGCAGATGCGCTACCCCTACACCACGAATGTGAGCTTTCCAAACCTTCTTCAGCTTTTCAACTTTTGTTTATACACAATCAGTTTGAAAGAAACAAACATTTTGGGGGGTACAGTCGCATAACTTTTCCTTACTGAAAATTCGAAAAAAATTACTACTTATATCAGGTGTTAAAAAAAGGTATTCCATATTTTAAGAGGTGGTAGTATGGACCAAAACAAGAAAAAATGTTCAGTAAAATGGTTCTAAAATGCCTGCCTTAAGAGCTGTGAGCGTTCATCTTTGCTATGTAAAACATCTCTTCTAATACCAGCTCTTTGTTATTATCTACGTACGAATTATTCCGTAATTTCCAAAAGCCTCTTTTTTTCCTCTCTCATGAGAAATGACACCTCAGCAGGCAGTACGTGGTATTGACCATGAATACAGCATGCAGTAAACATATGTTAGTGTTGTTACTGTAAACCGTATTCACAGTTCTGAGTAAGTGCAACGTATATTCTTATTAGTTCTAATGGAATCAGTTTGTGTTTTGATAAATTTGAGAAATGCTTTTACATTGTAGTTTTATCTTTAAACTTTGGTGTATTCAACCACATTAATGATGTACAAACACTACAGGAAGGCGTCATCAATGTCTGCCGGAGCATTCCTGACCAACCTGGAGTGGTGAGAGTGCATGGTTCCCTACAATATCGGACAGAAGCTCACCTTACTATAAATGGACACCATATTGAGCACCTCCTTTAGCGATGTTTTACAAGTGCAGGTCGTATGTAATTGCAAGCAGATTACATTAGAAGCTATGCTGTTTCACACTAACAGGTAATGTGTCATTTGTTTACTGCATTCTGCAGGTCATACGTAATAGCAAAGAGCTTGCAGTAGCAAAGAGGTTTCACAGTAGTGAAATGAACAAGTGCTCATAGCTCTTAAGGTGTGCATTTTAGAGCCCATGTTTACTGGACAGTTTTCCTTGTTTTGGTCCATACTAGCACCTCTCAAAATTTGGAATACTTTTTTTAAACATCCTGTATATTATAGCATTCCTTAAAATGTTATTCTTCTATCCACGTTACATTTTTCTTTAGAAATTATTTCAAACTAAGTAAGTTATGGTAAAGGATGCGGAAATAACGTACAAATATTTATCCCAGACATGGAGGAAGTCATTCTAATAAGCTCTTGGGAAGAAAGGAAAATCTGCTAAGCTCACACCACTTTCATTATACATGCCTACCATAGTCCATTATACATTACGGAATTCATCTAAAAAGTAAATCTATTCACTGTGTGTTTTGACTAGAAATAAAGTAATGCACAATATGAAGAAAAGACAGATGTTCACATGAGTGACTTCTTTTGTTACTAATGAATCCAAATGGGAAATGAATACTCGATCAAGATTTTTAAAGATGTCGCATGAGAGTTCAACCTGTAAAAACTTAAAGATGTAATAACGAATAATTCTATAACTGCTATTAGTATAAAATATCTGTTTGGCATAAATTATATATTTCAATGAGATCTATATGTTTCGTATATTAAGTTTATCTCTCAGGTTTACATTATACAGAATGAAGAGATATTCATAGGCTACTCACAGAAAATTTAGATATACATTTTTTCACAATACAAATACCTTGACATACACAGCATTCTAGTAGTTACAACTACGTTTCAGAAAATAAAAATAACGAAACAATTTTTCCATAGAAAGGGTAGTTTGGGATGGGTCTTAATTGAAAATTAAGATGTTGCAGCCTTGGAAGATGCTGAACTTTAGTTTTGTAATTGTGCAACATTTAGTTTTCTTTTTACGAGGCGTGTTTTAAAGTAAGTAACAATATTTTTTTTTAAAAAAACGATAACAGATCATCATTTTCCAATATGTTTATCATTTATTACCTTACGTCTTACACTACTTCTCCACATAGTCGCCCCCATTATTCAGGCACTTGTAACGGGAAACCAGTTCTTGTATGCCTTCATCAAAGAATGATGCCGCCTGTAATAAAAGCAAAGTCTGCAACTTCTTGTTCCACATCATCGACGTTGAAACGTTTTCCATCGAGGAATTTCTTAATATTAACAAACAGTCGAAAATAGTTTCGTGCCAAATCCGGACTGTAGGGAGGGTGGTCGAATTGTTTCCAACCAAATGAAGATCAGATCTTGAGTTTGTTTGGCTGGTGCGGCCGGGAATTTCATGAACCAGAAGGATTCCACACGAAATATTCCACGCCCTTTGTTATGTACTGCACGATGGAGCTTTCGCAGTATCTCACAATAGACGTCTATGCTGACTGTAGCATTCCTGGGCAAGAATTCCACCGGCAGAACACCTTGTGTGTTAAAAACCGTGCACATGAACTTGAGTGGACATCATCTGTTTTAATTTCCTCTTCATGGGGGATGCTCAGTACCTATAATCCATGGATTGTTGCTTTGATTCAGGAGTGATGCGAGACATCCATGTCTCATCACCTGTAACTATGTGGGTTAGCAAACCATCGCCTTCCTCAGCATATCGCGTGAGAAAAGTCAGTACAGCGGCAGATCGTTTGTCCTTGTGTTTTTTGTACACACATCTTGAGCACAGTTTTTGTAATCCTAAGCGTTCTGCCACAATGTTGTAGAGGCCAGTGGAAAATGGTGAAACGGCTATCCTCACGAATGCTTTCTTTCACAGTTTGCATCAAATTATCCGTGATCACAGACGGTCAGCCGCTCCGTGGCTCATCATGTACATTTTCACGATCTTCGTTAAACTGTCTAACCGACTCCCTCACCATTGTATCACTCATTACCTAATGTTTCCCTATTAACCTCGCACAATTGGCGATGAATGTTTGCCGGCGTAACACTTCTCGCTTTCAAAAAACGAATCACTGATCTGACTCCACAGTCGGAGGGTCGTTCGATTGTTTTGAACATTCGAAACACTCTAACAGGCAAACACAAAGTGAGATCGCTCACAACTACGCCTGGCTTCCTAATGAATGTAGGAAATGATCGCGAATTCTCTAAATCGCGACAAAATATTCAAAGGTATTTACTTTAAAAACATGCTTCGCAATTATGATGTTCATACGCACACTCTCTCTCTCTCTCTCTCTCTCTCTCTCTCTCACACACACACACACACACAATGGCATTAGTGTTAGTATAAACATAGTTCATATAGAGCTAGCAGTTCCTGAAAGTACCTACCTAGAAAAGCTTCTTGATTTTATAATTGCATTTTTCCCCTTTTTATTTTCTCTACCACGTACATAGTAGGTAGAAGGTATTGTATTCTACCCAAAACTTTGATGTCCATATTTCATCGGAAATACATATTTTGAGACCCGTTGAAACCAGAAAAAGCATTTTTAGAAAAAGCTCCGTGTGCGTGCGTGCGTGCGTGTGTGTGTGTGTGTGTGTGTGTGTGTGAACAGCATAACTCAAAATCTAAAGGTCGTATTCATACCAAATTTAGTATTTAGATTCAGTACCTTCCAAAGATGCGACACGAATATTTTCAGGAAAATCCCCCATCATAAACTACCCTTTACGTGGAACATATTTAGAAATATTTAATTTTCTAAAAAATGGTTCTAACGATTTTGATTAAAATACCATACATTAAAGATATTAACATGTCAAATAAAATTTATATCTTGAATTTTTTGGCAAAAGCCTGTGGAGTCATCTTCATTTCGAAAAAAAATTGTAGAATCTTGTATAACTGGTCTTACGTTAAGCGATAGGCGGAAAGGTACCACACAAAAAAATGTAGATATCTTTAAAACACACAATTTATATCAAATAACCTTCTTGCAGAACCAACGATTTCCAAGATATCCATTATTAGTGCTTCAGTTTGTTCAACACTTTGTCATTCTTTTTAAGTACCATCGATATTCAATTGTTTCTAGTGATTCCAAGGAAATAGTATGGAATTTTAGGGCTAGCATATAGCGTCCAGTTCTTAAACATTTGCTATCGCTGTTCTCCTTGCATCCTAACGAAATGTGTAATGTAGCTATTTCTGCAAAGGTTTATTTGGGTTATAATGAAGTAGATATACAAATAAGCTCTAGTAAGAATAGTTTATATACGCACTAATAAAGATACAGGACAGAGAAAGTCATTTGAATGTATCACATTTGAGTTTTCTCCGTTGCTTCATTTGTACTACCCTTTTAACTTCTATGGGTATATCGGGGAATGTGACTTTAGAAACAACTAGCTCATTGACTGTAGACTTTTGCTGTTGGGCTTTACAGATTTCATAGAAAACGGACACATTCACTCCCACATTCATACTTCCAGGCCTTGAGAGGGTAGGGAGGTATTCTAATAAAGAATTGAGTATTTATTAACAGTATTAATACAGTTTCGTGTATTAATAATAGGATTGCATTCAATCATCCATACATGCAAATATCTGCGATCCTGTTGCAACTGGTCACATGATATCTCGGAAATACTGCATTGAGAACTTAGCTTTTTATTTTCGATTTTAATTATACAAAAAAAAAGAAATCTAATGCTCATACAAATCCAAAAGATTTTGTTATATTCACACATTTAAACTAGCATGTAGCTGCTAAATAGAATATAAAAGCTTTTCCTTGTCTAACGATGCTATTTTACGTTTTCTATTACGAACCTAGAAGATATTGCATTCCACCCAAAAATTTGATATCGAGATTTCAGTGGAAACATATGTTTTGAGGCCTCATAAATAAAAAAAGTCATTTTTATAAAATGGACAGTGTGTGTGTGAGTGATATGATACATACACACATACACACACACATATACACACATACATACATACATACATACATACATACATACATGCATACATACATACATACATACATACATACATACATACATACACTGGTGTGCAAAACCTAAGGACGAAAGTAATCTTCACATGCTGTGACACTGCCAAGTAACATAGCTCGATGAAGCTTGAATCACACATAGAGGGAACTGCTACGGTATGCTACAGTAGGCAACTAAACGAAATATGCAATGAGACGAACAGAAATTCCACTTTTATTCATAGACCATAAGCTACACTAAAGTCAATATGACATATGATGGCTCTCTAGATTTACAAAAACAGATACATGGTGCTTATAAGGGTGTATGATCACCACGGACAGCAATGCATGCTCTGCATCGTGCTCCAATGCTGGCCATAAGGTTGGTAATCAGTTCTTGTGGTAGGGCGTTCCATTCCTCCAACTGCGCGTTGACAACTGTTGGATGGTCGTTGGTGCATGTGGATGTGTTGCAGTGTGTCTCCCCAAAGCATCCCACACGTGTTCGATGGGATTTAAATTGGAGGAACGGTCAGGCCAGTCCATTCGCCGAATATTCTCTCGTTCTAAGAGATCCTCCACCTGCGCTGTTCGATGCGGTCGCGCATTGTCATCCATAAAAATAAAGTCAGGGCCGACTGTACCCCTGAAAAGACGCACATGGGGAAGGAGTACAGTATCACAATAACGTTGACCAGTGAGGTATCGTGTTCAAAGATTTGGATGTCGGTGCGCCCATGCAACATTATGCCTTCCCAAACCATAACATCCTGTTCAAGGGTGTTTCTGGGTTCATTACGTGTTTCCACCTCTTGCCAGATGAGGGTACGTCGATAATCACTACTTAGAATGAATCTGCTCTCAACCGAGAAGAGCACGTGGCCCCATTCCACGTTGGTCCAATTTTGATGCTCTTGGGACCATCGCAAACGGTACCGCCGATGTGCGGATGTCAATGAAACACAACGTACTGGCCGTCGGGCAAAGAGACCACTTCTGTGTAGTCGCTGTGCCACTGTGTATCGTGAGATTGCGTGCCTAGCTGTCCTGTTAAATGTCGTTGCAATTGCACGCGCTGTTTGGCGTGGATCCCTTCTTACCTGTTGCACAATGTAGCGGTCATCTGCTGCTGTAGTTGAGTCATTGACTACCACCTCTCCTTGGTACAGCAGTGCCTATGGTTTGGAAGGTTCTCCATGCACGTGAAACAATGCTGTGAACAATTCCACACTCCTGAGCAACACTCATCATACTTCGCCCTTCTTCCGTTTCCCGATGATTCTTCCCCGTGTGAAGTCATCCAAATGGTGTCTACGGGCCATGTTGCAATGGAGAACACCACTAGAGTGCACCGTAACAGCTCGTTAATTGCCACACACCGTCTTGTCCTGTTTCGTCAACTGCCCCGTGTTGCGGGACCAGACCCATTTGGAACTATAGGCTCGCTACACTCACGCCATGCGACGTCCAGCTTTCTGTGTACGTGTGAGATACCTCTGGCAACATGCTCCCACACCTTTATCTACTTCCACCAAGTAGTTCATTTGTTACGTTACTTTACCCATCTCGTTCTTAGGTTTTGCACACTAGAGAGAGAGAGAGAGAGAGAGAGAGAGTGAGAGATAATGCCAAGTTCGATATTTAAGTTCAGTCTCTTTTAAAGATGCGATACAGAGATTTTGAAGAAATCCCCCACTTCAAACCCTTTACATGACAATTTTTTAATTGCATAATTTCTCAAAAATGGCTAAGATTTTGCTTAAAATACCACATACATAAGACAATTGCGTGACTAATAAAATGTATATTATGAATTTTCTGGTAATAGCCTGTGAAGTACTCTTCATACAGAAGGAATTTTGTATAACAGGATGTTAAGAGATAGACAGAGGCTTACTACACAAAAACTGGGATATCTGTAAAGCACACAATTTATTTGAAATACTTTTTGTGCCATCAACCATTTCCGAGAGATTCAAGATTACCATATAGCCACTCGCTTTTAAACATCTGAATATCGAGCTTCCTCTATTCCCCTTGTACCTACAACGAAATACAATGTAAGGCTATTTCTGCAAACGTTTATTCAATAACATGAAGCAGATAGAAACTACATAAAAATAAATGAAAATGCGTAGAGAAAGCCGTAACACTGAAAAAAATTGAGACAAATTTTGAACAAACAGCTTTTCTGTGAAACAAATTCATGTCCTTCCCGTGTGTGTAAAAATGTTCGTAGCTGTATATAAGCGTTGGACTGGATTGAATTCTGATGCGGAGGGGATTCTGCACCGATCCAGAAATGAGGATATTGTACCGATGACCCACGAGGGAGTGCCCCTAGGAGGGAGGGTTGAGGTGAACAGAGACACCAGACGGCCGGAACCAGGAGTGACGGCACAGCAAGACAGGGTCCTTACAGTTTCCAGATATAAACTCCCCGGCAGGAAGACCGAAGACTCCGCCCTACACGGGGTCCAACCCCCTCAGAGGGCAGTCCTTACACCCCGGCAAGCAGTTGAAGACCAAGGGACGGAGAAAGTCAACAGAGAGCATCATTCTTCCCTGCCACGCTGCACCGAAACACATCGCTGACACTTCCAAAACTGAAGCAGACTAAACGGGGTGAGGTATGAATGAAATGATTAATGGAGAGTGACAGGAAATTCGGGGGATGAAAGAAACCACTCCGGGAAAACCCCGTAAAAAACCATGAGTCAAGGCGGGTGGTTGCCGGGTATCGAATCCGGTACTTTTCCAATGCGGTGTATTTAAGCATTTTCCCCGAGGTGTTTAGATGAACGAGTATTTCAATATTACGTTTTTGGTAGTCAGGCGAGAATATTTTTCCTGTGTATAGCGACTTGTGCAGTTCTTTTCTGGAAATATAATGTGCACGACTTTCCTCTCTCGCTTCTACGGTTATTACTGGTGTATAGCATCTCCATTATTTTTGTCCATCGTTCATTATCATTTTCATTTTCTTGGAAGAGGGGCCTGAGCCATCAGTTCTAGATGGAGCTCTTTATTGCTTGCATCTTGAGAGACTTTTAAGCCCTCAGCAGAAGGGCATCGTTTCTCTGGGAGTTTTCTTTCTTGGAGAAAGTTATTAAAAGAAGGGATGGAGCGTCTAAACAAGAGATTCTTTTCTTTCCTTTACTTTCTCTTCCTGTTGTCTAATGCGGATGATCCAGACTTCGAAAGCATTTATGATCTCGAAGGTTTTGATACTTCTCAAGTAGGTATTCATTAATCCAAAATCTTTGGCTTAAGAATAAAGGAGGCATAAACAACACACTTGAACTATGTTTAAACAAAATAATCTATGTTCCACTCTTTCTTCTTCTCTTCTTCTCCCCTTCCCCTCTCGGAGTGCATTCTCTCTCAGTCTTAACGTAAAGATTTTGTATGTACAAGTTCACTGTATTTTATTCGCCAAGATATTCGCATGAAAGACGTCTTATTTTATTTTCTGCCCACTTAATATAGAGAATTACTGCTTTAGACCCGAAAAAGTTAATATCGAGATTTCATAGGGGAAATATTACTTCTTAGACACTGGAAAAAGTGCATGTTGACTATATCCCAGATATATATATATATATATATATATATATATATATATATATATATATTATTTTCTGAAAGCACAAACGTGCACGCGTAACAGATGCACGCAAAACACACAAGCGGGCAGACGTTTCTACGAAAGCAAGTCAGTTGTTGAGAGAATTTTTCTACTGCTTCTTACTTTCTATGCTACGTATAGTAAGTAGGGGAAGAGTATTGTATTCCACCCAAAAATTCGATACCGAGATTTCACCGGAAATACATGTTTTGAGACCCCCTGAATCCAAAAAAAGCATTTTTGGAAACATGTCCGTGTGTGTGCGTCTGTGTGTGTGTCTGTGAACAGCATAACTCAGAAACGAACAGTCAGCTAAACACCAAACCTGGTATTTAGGTTCAGTATCTTCCAGAGATGCGACACGAAGGTTTTCAAGAAAATCCCCCCACCCCAGATTACCCTTTACATGGAATATTTTTCGAAAATTTTAATTTTCTAAAAAATGGCTCACAATTTTGATTAAAGTATCATATGTTTAAGATGTTTTCATGACAAATAAAATGTATAGCTTGAATTTTCTGGAAATGTCTCCTATTCTTCATTGTGAACGACTTTTGCATAACTGGTAAACCATAAGAGATAGACAAAATTTTACTATACAAAAAATGTAGATCGCGTTAAAATACACCATTTATGTCATATACATTTTTGTTGTTGAGTGAACCATTTTCGAGATATTACTTGTTATTCCTTAAATTTTTCAATACTTATTTTCTTAAATGGGAATTCGTTATTCATTTTTTTTTGTCTTTGTATACAAAGAGTATTAATCTGTGGCAAAGAGAATGGTGCTGCACCTAGCAACCAGCTATTAAGAGATATGTATATGCTTAAAGGCTACTGTATTTCTATATTTCCCTTGCAAAAACAAAACAAGGGGAACAGAGTGCGCCTTAAGCGGTAGTCAAGTATTTTTAGAACTGGTCGCTATGTGTAAAATGTAATTCTCTTTGCATGCCAAAAGGTCGTTTCTGCAAATGTTTATCTCGATAAATATGAAATAGATGGAGCATAAGAGTTTGTAAAAATAGTTTGTACAAGAGTAGAGAAAGTCATGTGAGTGTAACACATCAGATTTTTTTGTATTCCTACTCTGGATCCCACGGAGAGGGAGAGAGAAAGACAAAATTGTCATAGATAAAACATCCCCAGGAAAAGAATATAGATTTTCTTGCTTCATACAGTCAAGGACGGTATCGGGTTTTCGAAGCGATTTTGGCGTCTGAGGCAGAATTGACCAGTACTTTCTATTATGGATTCAAAAGTTTAAATACAATTTTTGGATACATCCTATTAATTAAAAGAGTAATTTACCATATTCTTCAGTGGATTACGAGAGCATAAGATATTTAATGTTTACAGAATGACGAAGGGTTGATTATGTGTTGGTATTAGTAAGACAAAATGCACTAAGAAGCAATACAGATTATAGAAGCAGCACTACACCTGGAGGGTGTAATAATTACGTTGAAGCAAGCATAGCAAACAAAAGCAAGAGGACGCGCATATAGATGGTATGATCAAGAAGAGACGTAATTCCAAGCACCTTCAGCGCTATGTGCCATTTCGTCTTTGACAGTCTGAGACAAGCATCTCTGCCTTGATGCAGTTCACCCATAACAATGTTCGCTTCATCGTGGAATTGTTCTTTTAGGAAACTCGTCTCAGCTGCCTCATCTCATTTCTTCCAAGTGCACTTAACCCAAAGCGCAGGGGATAATTATTGACTAATATGCAGTTTCCGGAGTCTTAAGAGTTAAGTTCGAGCACCCAAATGCACTCCGAGAGAAAAATAGTGGGCAGAGCTTACTGCTATTTATTCATGTTCCATTCTCTTTACACTCCAGTGGTTTGTCGTGGAGCTCTCGCTTCAACTCCCTTCCTCAAACCCTGCTAACATTCACTGGACCAACTACACCTACCACCTATATTGCGTTCCGCACCAAAACAAAACCCAGGTGACCAGCGCACCTTTATAATGTATACTTCCGCCATTCGCGCCAGAAATAGTCCTACTTTCACAACCATGCGACTATTACAGGCGACACTTAATGCAAAAAGAACAGGGTCCGACAACTAGCATACTCTGTTAGGGTTGAAGGTGATAAGATTGGTAATGACAACAAAATAGACGTTTACGCATATAATAATAGTTAATTCTAAAAGAAACAAGCGCAAAAGAAAGTAACAGGTATGGGATATCTTACATTTATTCTCTCTCTGGAAACCGCACTTTATCAACTGCTGGCGGCTCATTTTTAAAACAGAAATTTGTATTGTTACGCAAATTGCATTCTTCACAAAATGGTCACATTCTTGCGTCGCGTACTTCTGTTTTTCCCGGGTGTAATCACTTTCTTGTTTCAGATGTTTCTTTACGAGCACTGCTTATACTTGTACTCTGAAACGCCGGTGAACTCGGAAGTTAATTTCACCACTTCTTTCACGGGAAGTGTTAGATATTTCTCACATAACTTACAATAAACTTCCAACACTATTGTTTTTTTACCCTAGTCAATGATTTGCCTGTTTATGCTTTACGTAAGCCCTATGAAAACGCAAGAGAAAATCACCGTCCGCCATGACACTAAATAGAAGCTGTTTGTTTCTGACTACAAATAATATTCTGCGCATACCGGGATGTCAGGTACTTATACGAATTGCATGTTGGGACTTGTACCTCTGTTTACAGTACAAATTTGCGTTAATTAAACTTTTAGGAATTTGTATACAATATTTACAATTTAAGGATACATTAATTCTAAAATTTAGCTATTATATGGGACTACTTTCCTGCACGCATTGCTACAGTGTTGTACCACGGTGAATTGGTCACGTGCGTTTGTTTTGGCGCAGATCAACCTAAGAGTGAATACAGTTTACAGAGCCTTCGTTAGTACGCGTGGCCGGCCTAATGAAAATTTTCACGCCGGCGGGAAGCACGCTTGCCAAAGGAGTCGTATATTCTTATTCCCTAAAATTCAAGCGCGTAGATTTCCCACGCAAATTATAACTATAATAACCACACACCTTCGTCACAGATAATGCTGGAAATTTGCCCTTGTGCAGTCACACATCTCTCATGTTAACACTTATAATTTTTCATAGCCATGTAAATAAAACCATGCTTCGTCCGTAGCTACCGTTCACATTATCCAAAACCCAATTGCAGAAATTAACTCTACTCCATTATTGCGTAGTCGCTATTCCTGGACTATGGTTATCGTATTGTTTTTTAATTTTAAAATTTTAGTGGCATTCCAAGTCGCGATTTGGACATTCCCGATTCTTGTGCAAGCTTTCTCAGAAACTCTAACTTCTAACTTTCCTTTGATACCATTGCGTTTTTCTTCTGTAACAACATGCCGATTTAATTTGGGTTTCTCAACAAAAGTAGATCGTGTTTCACTAAATCTATACACAGAACTCTAAACTGTATCTCCCTGAGGCACACGGACAGCTGGGAGTCTTGTCTATTAATAACGTTCCGCTTCTCTACAAGGGTTTGTCACACAGGAATCGTATACGAAGATGCTGTGTGCTAAAGTATACGAACCTTTTGACACTACAACAGCACTAATACACGTAACACGTAATCTCATAATGACTCAGACTTCGCGTCAACAGATTAGCCGGCACACATATAGTAGGGAAAATGGAGGGGAAACAGGACCGGTTAGAAACAGCGCAGTGCAGTACAAGCAATTCCCAGCCACGCATCGAGACGAAGGCTCAGTATATGCGCAGAGGACGTTTAAGTTACTAGCTCTCAAGATGAGGAAGCAGAATAGAAGTTGTTCGCCGTACAGGTAAAGAGAATCGCTTATTAATTATAAATACCCAGATTTATTATTCATACCTATAGGCCAAAACATTTATCTATGGACAGTAGTTGTTTAGTATCACTTTAAACTGACCTTGAGAAAACACGTTTTGGCAAAATTAAACTTTTATGAAGTAAAAGAAACCTACAGAATAGTAAAAATTACAAGGAGTGAGACGAAGAAAGCACACTTAAACAATTCTGTGAACAATTTGATAAAGACAAGCTTCTGCTTTCTAGAAACGTTATCAAAAGGATGCATATTTGTAAATCAACAGGTTTTACAGTAAAGAGTGAAAAATTTTAGATCAAGAACAGGGATAACTTTGCAGCCTAATGGAGATGTTACGTAAACAAACAGAATTCCCCCTTATATTTATGTTCCATTATAAACAAATATGACTCATATTATGAGGTGAATAATATAAAAACGTGATGGAAGAGGGAGGTTGTCGATAACAGCCTGAGGGGTTTTGTTTAATTCTCTCCAAACTAATTAAATGCAACACAGCACACCTGACCTCGGTAACCTAAACCAACGTTCCAATAAATGCGCATGGATGCTGTTCATCTCCGATACGCTCGTTATGGACCAGAAGCTAATTTGCACCAAAATGATTAATTACATTCATCATACGAGTCAACATGATTGCCAACTACAGCACAAACACACATGACAAAGCATACATGATCCAGTGTTCTGGTCCTATATGCAACTTGAAATCTTCAAGATGACACATTTCCCTTCCCCGCGTTATCCAAGACCTCTAACCTAAACATAATAAGTGGAGCCTTCTTAACCCTTCAAGTAAAACTATTACGGTCATTAGCAGCAAGGAGATGCAGTTTTTACTTTTTCCCTGTGGTAGGTACAGAAAGTACAGGGTTATTTAAAAAGAAGGAACAGATTTTAAATATTCATTTTTAATGAACAACAAGAGATAGCAACACATACGACGTATCATTGAATAGAGGAAAGTTCAAAGTTTTAAGCCCCACCTGTTAGTTTCACTCAGTGCCTACAGCGGCGCTGTGTTTGTTTACGAGAAAATGGCGACGCCACAGGAAAAGTCGTTTTGTGTGCTGCATTATGCAAAGAGTGAATCGATTGCTTCATTGTTGCGTGCATTTCTTTGTAAGTTCAACGAGCCGCTTCGCCATAAAAAATTTACAATTCATACAACAAATTCGTAGAAGATGTTTGCGTATGTAAATGGAAAAGCACTGGTCGTCCTCGCATAACAAATGGTGCTCATTTTGAATAAAATAACATTTTGAACTTTTCTCTATTCAGTGATGTATTACATGCGTCATCTATTGTTGTTCATTAGAAATAAATATGTAAAGTCTGTTCCTTCTTTTTGAATAATCCTATATGTTAATATACCCAAAAATTCTATATCAAGATTTCACCACAAATAAGCTTTGGGGCCCTTAAATTAAAAAGAATAGCATTTTATAAACATGACCGTGCGCGGATTGTATGTGCGCCTCTGAAAACCAAAACTCAAAAAGAAACGTCGCATCGCGTCGGATAAATATAAACTTCGTATTTAATTCCAGCATTTTCAAGGAAACAACACGAAAGTTTTCACGATACCAGTTATTCCATACATGAGGAACTCTTTATTTATTTTATCAAAAATGATGCCAGCGATTTCGATTAAAATACCATATGTTTAAGATAATTGCATGATGAATAAAATGTACATGTTGAGCGAAGGTCTACCAGGGCAAGAGCCTTAGCCCAAGCCCCCCTCCTGAACCCAGGACTAGCGCCAGCCGAATGGCTCTCCAAGCATGGGGTTTCTCATGAGGCCAATACCTTGAGTCTAAAAGCTTACGTCAGGATGGAAGTGGATACGCCACTTACGCGCGTCATCCCGAAACGGGCGACTACCGTAAACCACGGTGAGGCCGACAGCAATCTAGCATGCCGTCTACCAACTCTCACTCATGGTTGGTGCTGGAGAACATCGGGGCATCTTACAACACTGCCTGGGCGGAAAACCAGACAGGCGTACCCAATCTCCCATGGGTATCGGGAACCACTGCCCCGCCGAGTCCAACCCAATCCGAACAACTCTCCATCGGGAGGGGCTCGAAAGTTCAGCCCAGCGTACTTCTAGTAAAGCAGAAATACCACGAGTGCTTAGGGTCCGCAGCGCCCGCACCACGGCAGCTAAACGGGTCGGAAACCCCCCCCCTTACGGTTGAAATGTACACTCGGTGGCCGGTCTCTTTAGCATTTAAATGTTCTCAAAGTCCCTTTGAGTGAGCGCGTGGTTTACAACCGTCAATTTCTGTGCGCCGCTTTGGCTAACTCTGTACATCAAGCCAGAAGGCACTGATTTGGAGCAGGAATTAAGCTGCTTAACTTCGACGAAAGCAGCTCGAGTTCCCTCTCCTTAGTGGATTGTTACTTATTACAACTCGTTTTACTGTAATAGAGTTAAATAATACTGCTTCTGTTACTTCGTTTTAATTATGAATATAAAAGCTGTGAAATTTGTCGATATAAAATTAAATTGACTGAGTATCAAATCTTCTCCTAACAGATAAATGAATGTAATGGTTGCCACCTATCGGTATAACAGACTAGTAAATAAACGCCACACACATAATAATGAAGAAAACTTGTTATATTTTTACTCATGTATTTAAAATAAAATGAGAAAAGGCTTAAGTAGCTCCACAGAGATTTGAACTTGCAATCTCAGGAACAAGAAAACTCTACCACTGAGCTAAGAGTGCTGCAGTAAGCGTGGCATTTGTAACGAGTTTAAGTTATACTCCACCTGAGAACCATAAATCAATTAAGTGTGTTTTGGTTATAAATATTCAGTGTTTAGACACTCTGAAACATTTGTCTGAAATCTCGTATATGAATTATTTTCTCCCATTATAACTATTACAATGATATACGCAATCTTATGAACAGTTTGATTTCCTGAAGTATCCGATTCGAGCTCGTTTTTCAGACGCCGGGCAGTTTTAAATTGACCTTACTCTACTTTAAGACATCTAAAAGATGTAATATTAAATACCGATGTGCTGCGTTGACATCGCCTTCTCTACTCACTCTTCTACAAACTATTCTAACAAACGTTTATTATTATATCTACTTGTTAATGCAAATAAAATTCCACTACACATTTACGCATTTCGTTGTAGGATACAGTAGCGTGTCGCTATACGATAGCTTTGAAATTCCATTATCTTTGTATGACCATGACAAAAAAACTAATAGCGACTTACCAGTTGAGGGAAGTATAAGTGTTTAAAAATTCAAACTAATAACAAGGAATTTCTCGAAAATTTTTCACTCTACAAAAGAAATTTATTTGACAAACTGTGTGTTTCAACAAGCTCTACATTTTTTGTGGAGTAAGATTTTACGTACCACTTATGGCTTACAGGTTATACAAATGTTTTTTTTTTTCAGAATGAAGAGAACCTCGCAGGCAATACCAGAAAATTCAATACATGCATTTCATTGAGAAATGTTTATTTAGCGCCACGTATGGACGCCAATTTGAAGTAGAATTGCTCTTTATATCCTTGCACCACGCTTTAGGCGTCAATTTAAAGTAGGCTGTATTGAAGAAGTTGTATTATATTTCAACTGTTGGGGAGCCGAACTTGTAGTAGCTGCAACTGCACGTATAGTAAACAGTTTCCGGTAGCCTTCGCCCCAAATGTATTTTTACTGTTTCTTTAAATATTATATGTTTATGTTTGCCTCGGCTGCGTCAGTATTTGTTAGAGACACGTTTCTCTTGGACAGGGTTGTGATGCGACTAAGAATGTAGGCTTACACAGATTATAATTTTTACTTCACTCCTTTTATTAATGCTTTATAACGATTTAAATAACACTTCACTTAAATAGAGAGCTGTGAGATTCTTTTTATTAATTAATTACACTTTGTAACACGTAAACTTATTTTCGTCTAACACGAATACATATTATATCTCTCCAGGACGCACAAGCAACGCACCCAGTTATGCAGGCAACTGACAAGATTTCTACCGTCTAAACTTGTAAATTTTGCTATATTTCAGTTTATGATTGGCTAATCCTACTCCAATAGAATACCTTCATTTAACTAAAGCTTTTTATGGCATTGGCTATTTATAAACTGTCACTAAAATTTACATTATTGTTGCTCCAATAATGACTAGTAGCATTAATAAACATTCTTACTCATTATTGGCTCAATGTTACCTTTTTGTTACCTCTTTGTTAGCAACTTTTGACCTATTTCTCACAGCTCCTACATTATTAAATTACGTAATATATTCACATAACATTATTGAACATGTACACAATAATATAAACATATGCAATGACTGTTACATACATTTTACAAATTATTACACACACACATATTGCTTCAAGGCGGGCTGTTATTGAATTTATACTTATATAATTAGATTGAAAATCATTTAAGTGTTAGAAATACTGTCTCATCATTTTTCATGCAAACATTTTAAACATGTGATGGTTTAATCAAAATCGTTACAGCCATTTTTGAAAAACTCAAAAATAAAGAAACATTTTCATGTAATGGGTAGTTTCGTGCGGGAGATCTTTTTAAATCTATGTGTCGCATCCTTAGAAGACGATTTAGTTTTTATTCAGGGAGTCTCAAAACGGGCATTTCCGTTGAAATCTTGGTACGAATTTTTGGATGGAATCCAATACTTCCTCTACTTACTATAGGTAAGAAGCAGAGCAAATAAAATAGCTATCTACACATTACTTATCTAAAACAGAAAATCTTATGTGTTACATTCACATGACCTTAACACTCTATCGCTTGTTAGTGCGTATACATTTTATCCTTACGAAATTTTATTTTCCTATCTATTTCATTTTAATCGAGATAAGCCTTTCTGGAAATAGCTGCACTACACATTTCGTTATAGATACAAAGGGTATAGCGGTAGTCAAATGTTTTAGAACTGGACGTTATACGCTGGCGTATAGCATCCAGTTGCGTATGTGAACTGCCCAATTAAAAAACGAAATGTCGAATAATTACGTAACTTGGAATTTAGGTTCAGCACCTTGCAAAGAGATGGAGTACGAAAAGTTTCAAGAAAATACCTCACAACAAACCAACCTTTACATGTAACATCTTTCGCAATTTTGTATTTTCTAAAAAAAATGTCTCTTAAATATTTTGATTGAAGTACATTATTTTAAAAACATTTACATCATAATTGTATTATTTGGGAATAGCCTGTGAAGTCCTCTTGATTCGGAAGGAATTTTGTGTAGTCTTGATAACTGATAAACGTTAAACGATAGACAGAAATGCACTACACAAAAGATGTAGATCTCTTTATAACACACGCTTTATTACAAATAACTTGTGTGGTATCAGCCATCAGATATCCGCTATCAATAGTTTAAATAGTTCAATACTCAGCATTTTTTAAAGTCCTATCTATTTTCAGTAGTTTCTCGCGATATAATGGAAAGATTAAGGAATTTTAAGGCCAGCATATAGCTTCCAGTTCTAAAACATTTGACTATTGCTGTTCATTTTGTATTTATAACGTACTGTGCAACGCAGCTGTTTCCGGAAAGGTTTATTGAAATTAATATGAAGTAGATAGGAAAATTAACTTTTGTAAGAATGGTTTGCATACCCACTATTGAAAGATAGAGGGTAGAGAAAGTCATGTTAATGTAGCACATCATAATTTTTAAAGTTCCCTTCTGATATCTTCATTTATTCTTTTAAATAATGTATATTCAGCAACATACCCAAGAAACCTCATTTCTCTTCCTTCTGTTCTTTTTTCTTGATTTTTTGTGATAAAACCCAAGATTCACAACCATACAGAAGACTCCGAACTGCCGTCACTTTAAAATATTTCATCAAAGTTTCCTTCCTCACCTTCCTTCCTAGTGTTCTGCGCGTTGTTTCACAGAAATAGTTAAATTTATTTCACCACTTTCCCTACTACTTATCTATAGTAAGTATAAAAAGTATTTCCAAACAATTCTACACCGAGATTTCGCTGCAAATACACGTATTGAGGTCCACAAAATCTAAAATCTAATTTTTAGAAGGTCCGTGCGAAAAATGAAAAGTCACATAAATACCAAATTTGGTATTTAAGTTCAGTATCTTTCAAGGATGCGACACAAAGATTTTCAAGAAAGTATTCCCACCCCAAACTATCCTTCACATGGATAATTGTTCGAAAATTGCGATTCTTTCAAAAATAACTCTTAACAATTTTGATTAAAATACCATAACTTTAAGATATTATCATAACAAATGAAATGTATATCTTGAATGTTTTTTGGGAATAACCTATAAAGCCTTCATTCTGATTGACTATTGTAAAATTTGTAAACCGTAAGAGACAAAACCAAAACTTACTGCACAAAAAATGTAGATCTCGTTAAACCACACAATTTATATCAAATAAATTTGTTGTGAGGGTAAACCCTTTTGGAGATATTCCTTGTTATTGATTGAATTTTCAAATACTTATGCTTTTCTCAAATGGAAAGCCGTAATTTTTTTCGCCCTCCTAGTCATACAAAGAGTAAGCCATTACAGCCACTTCATAGTCATTATATAGAGATCAACTATTAAAATATTTGACTATTGCTTAAGCCCTTCTGTATTTTCCTATTCCCATTATACCTACATGGGAATATTAACAAAATCATCTCTACAAGTGTTGGTCCTAATGTGTTAACATTAATTAGATAGAAGAATAGCTTTAATAAGAACAGTTTGCTGAAGAATAAGTAGAGAAAGTTACGTGAACGTAACATCAGAGCGTTTTACTTTCTCTACCACGTACATAGTAGGTAGAGAAGGTATGGCATTTCAACCAAAAATTCGATACCGATATTTCACCGGAAATATGTTTTTGAGGCCCCTGAATTCAAAAAAATACATTTTCAGAAGAATGTCCGTGTTTGTCTGTGTGCCTGTGAACACAAAACAAAAACTCGATAAATACCAAACTTGGTATTTGGGTTCAATAACTTCCAAATATATGACTCGAAGCAGAAAATTCCCCCCCCCCACAAACTACCCTGTACGTGAAACAGTTTTCGAAGTTAGGTTTTTTATTTCTAAAAAGGATAGCTGTAACTATTTTGATTACTATAACATATATGAAAGATATATGACAAATAAAATTATATCTTAAATTTTCTGGGAATTACCGGTAAAGTACTCTTCATTCGGAACAATCCTTATATAATTTTTTTAACTGATAAACCTTAAGCGATAGACCAAAAAGTACTGCATAAAAGAATGTAGCTCTCTTTAAAACACATAATTTATTTTAATAACCTTTTTTGTGGCAACAGTCATTTTCGAGATAATCGTTATTGGTAATTCGAGTTGTTCAGTACTAAGCCATTCGTTTAAAGTCCTGCCAACATTGTTATTTCTCGCGATTGCATGGAAACGTATAGAATTTAAAGGCCAGCATATAGCGTCCAATTCTTAAAACATATGACTATCGCTGTTCCCGGTGTATCTGTAGCGAAACATGTAATGTAGGTATTTGTGAAAAAGTTTATTTACATTAAAATTAAGTAGATATAACAATAAGATTTAGTAAAGCTAGTTTGTATATCATTTAATAAAAGATAGAGTAGAAAAGTCATGTGAATGTATCACATCGGATTTTTTTCCCTTCAAATTCATTTTCTTTCGTAAATGTAATTAAGCCGCCTAAATATTTAAAGGTGTTAACTTGTCTATTTTGTTGTCTACCGTCGTCATGTGCAATCCCAGCAAGCAACATTGAACGCGTTAGCACGCACTGCAACCCAGCATCTTTCTTTGGTAACCGCGGTGCTATGCCGGACCCGTCTAACATGCATAAGAAACAAACTACTAATGCGCACTAACATGTGGAGGAGTTTTAGTGGGTAGGGCCAATATGTGAAACGGGGACTCCCACGCTTTCAGCTTATCTGGGTTAAGTGCATAAAAAACATTTCTGCTCCACAAAAAAAAAACTGTCTAAAATCAACTTCACTCTTATTCGTTGGTCCAATAATTACATCACCTTCGTTTTCCTACAAATAAATGTTTTCTTCGTCTAATTCTTCTCTTATATCTATATTCCGGAGTCGATGCTTTCTATACAACCAATACAGACCTTAAAAACCTCATCTGAAATGCTTCCAATCTTGATTTTTCCGTGTATTTTGTCACCCATGTCTCACACGCGTATTTCAATGCGCGCTTAGATGCTTTTCTATGTAGTCTTAATTTACTACTTTTCCTCATATTTCTCCAAAGTGCCGTTTGATACACCCGTTGATTTTATTATATGTTTTAATCTTTTCTTCCATCTCTGCCTTTCTATCGATTACTGATACTTCTGATCCCAAATATTTGAAAGTGGACACACATTCAATTATTTTTCCTCCGATTACAATCTTAACCCGAACTTGTTCTTTACCTATCGTGGCCATTACCTTTTTTTTCTCTCGAAAGTTCCATATTACATTCTTTTATTATCTCATACAAATTAAACACTGATTTTTGCATGTCTTCCTCTTTCTATCTCAATAACATTTAGTCATCTGCAAATAGGATTGTGTCCACATTAGTATTATTTAGTGTGATTCCCTTTGGATTACATTTCATTCTCCATTCTTCTATTATTTTATTCAAATATAAATCAAACAGAATGGTTGACAAACCACAACCTTGTTTCAATCCCATGTTAACACTTAATTCTTATTTTCCTTTATCTATTAGTCTACATTTTCAAATTTTTTGTCAGATGATTTCTTAAAAGTAGGTGTTCTTGAATCAAATTTTTATGCTGATTCCAGAAATAACTTCCGTTTTTTCTATCACGTCAGGCGTTTACACAAAATAAGTAATGTTTTGACAATTTTACTAATGAGAGTAGAAACGTATTCAAATACCATTTCACACAAGGTAGGTTTTTATTCAAGAAACATTTTAAGAATACTCTCAAGAACTCCCCTAATTTATTTCATGACTACATTTTAACAAAACAATAAGCCAAAGTGTTTCATGTAATTTTTTTTCGAGCTTTTTCTTCTTTGACTTCCTTGCAGATCATTGAAGATGACTGTCCCTCCTCAATAACCAACAGTAGTCGGCCATCATAGTTTCATTCCATCTCCCCTGGTACCTCCTCTCCATTTCCTTAATATATTGGTGAAAACTTCACCCTGCTCTTCACTATAATGTCCCAGATTTTCTGGAAAGTAGTCGATATGTGAATGCAGAAAATGCACCTTTACACTCATGTTACAACCCATCTTCTTGAAATTTTCCAACATTGTTTCGACAATGGCCTTGTAATTAGGATCTTTGTTATTGACTAAGAAGTTTTCAGAAACTGATCGGAAGGCGGTCCATGCTTCTATTTCTCTCTCATTCGTTGTCTTCTCAAAATCTTCATCCTTCATCATTCCTTTATTTGAAGACCAACAAAAATTCCAGCCTTTAATTTGTCTTGTGTAATGAAGGTAAATCTCATGGAAAGGTACTTGAAGCAGGGTCCATCCTGTGGTAGAGCCCTTACAAATTGCTTCATCAAGTCCAATTTTATGTGTAGCGGCGGAAGCAATATCTTTATATCTCTATATTTTGAAGTGAAGTTGTGAAAAAACTGTACGTGATGGGGAAAAACTAAAATCAGTTCTGAAATCAGCATAAAAAAGTGAGTCAGAATCGCTTATTAGTTTTCAGTCATCCAATATCATGCAGAGTAGTGTTATCATCTTGGTGTTGCAGTAAATGATTTAATTGCGATAATCAGGTTCACACGGATTTTATACTCTTCTAATATCTTCATTCGATGAACCCTATCACATGCTTTTATGTAATCTAAAAATAATCGACATATTTTTAAATTATATTCTGTCCTTTTTTTCTAAGATCTGTTTCACAGTGAGAATTGCATCAATGCACGATCTGCCCTTCCTGAAAACATTTTGTTCTTCACCTAGCATTGTTTCTGCTATAGGTTAGAACTTTTTCCTTAGTATGGCTGCAAATATTTTGTATGCTGTAACCAAAACGGAGATTTCTCTATATATTCCACAATTGTTCCTTTCCTTTTTTACTTTCTCTACTACGTATAGTAAGTAGGGGAAGTATTGCATTCCACCCAAAAATTCGATACCGAGATTTCACCGGAAATGCATGTTTTGAGACCCCCTGAATCCAAAAAAAGCCGTTTTGGAAACATGTCCGTGTGTGTGTGTGTGTGTGTCTGTCTGTTAACAGCATAACTCAGAAACGAACAGTCGGATAAACACCAAACTTGGTATTTAGGTTCAGTACCTTCCAGAGATGCGACACGAAGGTTTTCAAAAAATCCCCCACCCCAGATTACTCTTTACATGGAACATTTCTCGAAAATTTTAATTTTTCAAAAATGGCTCTAACAATTTTGATTAAAATATATCTATGTTTAAGATATCTTCATGACAAATAAAATGTATATCCTGAAATTTCTGGGAATGTCTCCAAAAGTATTCTTCATTGTGAACGACTTTTGCATAACTGGTAAACGATAAGAGATAGACAAAATTTTGCTACACAAAAAATGTAGATCGCATTAAAATACACAATTTATGTCATATGCATTTTTTTTTTTGAGTGAACTATTTTCGAGAAATTGCTTGTTATTCTCTTCAATTTTTCGATACTTATTTTCTAAAATGGGAATTCGTTATTCATTTTTTGTCTTCGATATGCAAAGAGTATTAATCTGTAGCAAAGAGAATAGTGCTGCACCTAGCAACCAGCTATTAAGCGTTGCAAATACAAAACAAGTGGAACATAGTAGGCCTTAAGCGGTAGTCAACTATTTTTAGAACTGGTCGCTATGTGTAAAATGTAATTCTCTTTGCATGTCAAAAGATCGTTTATGCAAATGTTTATCTCGATTAATATGAAATAGATGGAGAATAAGAGTTTGTAAAAATAGTTTGTACAAGAGTAGAGAAAGTCATGTGAGTGTTACACATCAGATTTGTTTAATAGATGTTTATTATCTTTGCTTTACTCCATTCCTCTGGGAGTTTCCCTTTACTCCATACCGTATTCAGTAGTTGCAATATCTTATTTTTAAACTCCTACCTCCAAACTTCCACAATTCCACATTTATATTGCGCTTTTCTATTATTTGCCTACAGATATTTTAATATTAAAACTTAATGTAATTTGATTCAATTTAAAGACCTCCTTTGTTTTTAAATTAAAAATCTGAACCTGGATAACTTATTTGTAATTATTATACAACATTTTATACCGAAGTATCCAACTCCGTGTCTGTGCAATCAATAAAAGAGGGGAGTTAAGCGTCTTACTCTGTAAGACCCGAACTCGGGCTCCGACTTTGTGTGTCTATTATATCACTCAGCTATTTGGTAAATGGGAGTCTGGGCGCCTTTTAAAGCTTTAATCTAGTTTTATACATGCGAGTTTTTATTTTCACTTCCAAACCCTACTTTTAAACGACTTTAAGCTTGTATTAGACATTTTAATCTTATTAATTCAATCCCACAAACTGGCATGCATGGTAATCCAATATAGGAGATTAATTCACGCCAGAACTGATACTCTAATTTAATTTTTGATCCACCACACTATAATACGCTGATTAAATTGACGTAATTGAATTGTTATGGCATCCATAATACCTCAATGACTCATTATGATCCTACTCGAGTCGCGCGCAGCTCCCCTATCGCCCATACATTTTAACACCTTCAAAGCAGCAGTCCAATGGGATCCATTCACCAGATAAACGATGCAACAGGTGTATTTAAAATAAAATAAATCCTCTTTATTGTATTTTTAATATTCTAATAAACTGAATTCATTTCTTTTGCTTCAATGTGTGTTACTTTCACGTTACCTGCAAAAATCAATAAATACGGCGTGAACTCGATAATGCTGCCATCTCTTGCACTACTCGCAAACACGTTCACGGTTCTATTATCAGTGCTGCCATCCGATCAGTATTTAATTACACAAAATTAAAAATGCAAGTTGTTTTTGTAAAACCCTGAAAGTTTATAAATTATAGTGTCGTCAACCAGAAACAATCGCATGCTTCTTGACTAAAATCGTAATTAAGACGCTCGTATGAAAATAATGAAACTATTATCGCGTCTTAATTACTACCATTATTATAGTATTTTATTGCTCTATTTAATTTACGTCACTTTGACTACAGGGCCATATCGCGAAGGATCTGTTAGTGGATAACTCTTAGATCGAGGTGTAGCAGACAGTTAGCCTTCTAGGTCTCATCCCTGTAACCACCTGCTTCGTCATGTGTCCACAGAGACCCTAGTGCATAGCAACTGGATCTTCTGCTTCGTGCCGTGCAGATGGCATTAGGATGCCGTCCAGTCTACTCTGCTTTCGTATAGAAAGGCGGACACTTAGCCTTCTAGGTCTCATCCCTGTAACAATGCCACCTTGCTTCGTCACGTGTCCACACAGACCCCAGCGCATAGCAGCCGGATCTGCTTCGTGCGGTGCAGATGACAATAGGGTGCCATCCAGTCTACCTGCTTTCATTGTCTGTGAATAGATGGCAGAGCATTCGCTATTACCACCTATTTTTCATTTTTACTACTGTTTTAGACTTAAGGTGGAACTTTGAGTCGTGGTATTAAACATCCAATCCGGTATTTAGCTTAGGGGCTGAGGGAAACCACGAAAAAACCTCAGTCAGGTTGGTCGGCCCACGGGATTTGAACCCGCAACCTCCCGAATGCGAGCCACCTATTAGTCATGTTGCATAATGTACTGTTCTTCCGTGTGGCATGGCCGTAAAGCAACTGATTTATGGTATAGGTCTATCTCTTAATTAGTTGTCTATAATTTCTCTAGTAGTTTAGATCAGCCATTTTATTTTTGGCAGAGTTTGAAACTGCAACTCTGCGATGGACGTGTAACATATTTGGTGGCTTCAGAGGTGGAAACACTGTACAATACAGTGTACTGTAAAATTTTATAAAATAGCTAGAAAGCTGCTGCAACTTTAAGACAAGGGTCTAGTATACTTTGATAGACCTCACAACAGATAACTTGTATCTTTTAAACAATTTTTTCACTCCATCAGACATATGCCCGTGCTTAAATAAAACTATGCGATACATTCACATAACTTTCTCTTCCCTCTATCGTTTATTAGTGAGTACACGAATTATTCTTACTAACGTTTATTTTTATATCTACTACGTTTTAATCCAAAAAAACGTTTGCAGAAATAGCAAGATATACATTTTATTTGTCATATAAATATGTTTAATATATGATATTTCAATCAATATCATTAGAGCCATTTTTTATAAAATCAAAATTTTCGGAAAATGTTCCATGTAAAGGGCAGTTGGGGATGGAGGATTTTCTTGAAAATCTTTGTGTCGCATCCTTGAAAGATGCTGAACTTAAATACCAAGTTCATCCCATTTTTCGTTTTTGAGTTATGCTGTTTAAGAGACACACACACACACACACATGGACTTTTGCCTAAAATTTTTTTTTGGATTCAGGGGATCTCAAGACATATATTTCCGGTGAAATCTCGAAATGAAATTTTTGAGTGGAATACAATACTTCCCTTACTCTATGTAGTGGAGAAACTAAAAATCAAATCAGCTATAAAGCGGACGAAGAAGGGAGACTGGAAGCACATCTATAGCTCTACAGGTTGTATTAATTAAAAACTTGAGTTATATTCACATACTTTCTCCACACACTATCGTCTTATCTGTATATAACTTCTACAAGCTGTTCTTACGAAACCTTATTTTTCTAATTCATGTAAAACGAGATAAACCTTTGCAGAAATAGATTCATCACACATTTTGTTGCTGATACGAGGGGGATAGAGGTAATTGTATCTATAGTCAAAATGTTGAAAAGCTATTGCCTTAGGCTGACTTTTAAATTCCACACTCTTTCCACGATATCGCGAGAAACAAATTACAGCGACAGCACTTTAAAAATCTCATGTGTTACTACATTCACATGACTTTCTCTAACCTCTATGTTTATTAGTGCACATTGGTGCAAATTATTTTTACGAAGGCTTAATACTTCCTCTACTACGTATGGTAAGTAGGGAAAGTATTGCATTCCACCCAAAAATTCGGTACCAAAATTTCACCGGAAATACATGTATTGAGGTGCCCTGAATCCAAATAAAGCATTTTCGGAAACATGTCCGAGCGTGTGTGTGTGTGAACAGCATAACTCAAAAAAAGAAAAGTCTAAATACTAAACTTGGTATTTGAATTTAGTATCTTTTAAGGATGCGACCGAATATTTTCAAGAAAATCCCCCAGCCCAGACTTCCCTTTACTTGGAATCTTTTTTGAAATGCTTGATTTTCTAAAAAATGGCTAACGATTTTGATTAAAATACTGTATATTAAACATATTTACATGTCAAATAAAATGTATATGTTGAATTTTCTAGGAATAGCCTAGGAATTTCTGTTCATTCGGAAGGAATTTTTGTATAATCTTGTATAATTTGTAAACATTACGCGATAGACGAAAATGTACCACACAAAAAATGTGGAGCTCTTTAAAACACACAGTTTATTTAAAGTAAGTTTTTATAGCTTAAGGCGTTTCTAAGATATCCGTTATTAAAGGTTCGAATTCTTCAATACCTGTCATTCTTTTAAAGTCCCATCAATTTTCAGTTGTTTCTTGCAATTACATGGAAACAGTATGTAATTTTAAGGCCAGCATATAGCGTCCAGTTCTTAAGCATTTGAATATCGCTGTTCTTTGTATGCATAATGAAAAGTATAATGTAGCTATTTTTGCAAAGGTTTATTTTGATTAAATTTAATAGATAGAAAAATAAGCTTCCGTAAGAATAGAATCAAACGATTGAAAAATACAATGCCATAGCCGAGATTTGAACCATGGATCTCCCGGTCTCCGTCCGGTTGCTCTAACCACTGAGCTACCATGGCAACCTGCCGGTGCGCCATTAAATTCAACTGATTCGCATTTTTCCCGATAAACCACAAGGAGATCTCAAATTGTATTGAGATGACATACCCCAATGGCGACCTCCAATGCTGTAAGTACTTTAAGTCCCGGACTTCATAGTTTCAACCACTATTATGTCAATTAATGGAATTAATCACCGGTAATGGTACCGGCAAGTTGCCATGGTAGCTCAGTTGTTAGATCAACCGGATGGAGACCGGGAGATCCGTGGTTCAAATCCCGGCTATGGCATTGAATTTTTCAGTCGTCTGATTCTACCTTTCCAACCCTGTCTAACACACGGCTATTTACTTTTTGTTTCTATCTACTCCTTATAATCGAGATAAATCTTTGCAAAAATAGCTAAATTACACGATAGACAGATATTTAAGAACTGCACCCTATATGCTCACCTTAAAATGCCATACTGTTTCCATGCAATCGCGAGAAGCAAGTGAAAATCGAAAAATCGATAGGACTTGAAAAGGGCGGCAATTATTGATCAATTCGAAACCATTAATAACGGATATCTCGGAAATGGCTTATACCACAAAAAATGTAAGGAAGTTGTGCGTTTTAAAGAAATCTACATTTTTTCTGTAGTACGTTTTCTCTATCGCTTAACGTTAGCCAATTAAATAAGATTATACAAATTTCCTTCCAAATAAACAGCGTTTTACCAGTTATTCTCAGGAAACTCCACATATACATTTTATTTGTAGGTAAACATGTTTAATATATGGTATTTTAAACAAAATCGTTAGTCATTTTTAGAAAATAAAAAATTTCGAAAAATGTTTCGTGTAATTTTGTTTGAAAATCTTTGTGTTGCATAACTGGAAGATACTGAACCTAAATACCAGATTAGGTATTTATCAGACTTTTGTTTTTGAGTTCACAAACACACACGTGAAATTTTTTCTAATTGTTTGTTTTAAAGAGATCTACATTTTTATATTGTACGTTTTCGTCTATCACTTAACGTTTACCAGTTGTACAAGATTATACAAATTCTTTCCGAATGACTTCACAGGCTAGTCCCAGAAAATTCAAGATATATATTTTATTTGTCATGAAAATATCTTTAATATATGGTAGTTTAATCAAAACCGTTACAGAGAGTTTTTAGAAAATCAAAATGTTCGAAAAATCTTCCATGTAAAGGACGTTGGGGTGAGGATATTTTCTTGAAAACTTTCGTGTCGCATCCTTGGAAGATACTGAACTTAAATACGAAGTTTGGTATTTATTCGACTTTTCGTTTTCGAGTTAGGCTGTTCACAGACACACACACGCACACACAGACACAAACATGGACCTTTCTCTAATTGTTTTATTCATGGGGCCTCAAAACATGTATTTCCAGTAAAATCTCGGTATTAATTTTTTGCGTGGAATGCAACACCTTCTCTTCCTATGTACGTGGTATATAAAATGACAAAATATTGAACAATTCAAATCAATAACAAACGGTATTTAAAAAATGTCTGATGCCACAAAAAAGTTATTCCAAACAAATTGTTTTAAAGAGATCTAGATTTTTTGTAGAGTACGTTCTTGCTTATCTATTAGTTATACAAAATTACACAGAATTTCTTCCTAATGTGGGAACCTTACAGGCTAATCTCAGAAAATTCAGGATATATATTTTATTTGTTATATAATTATTATTTTAATTATATAGTTATAGCCATTTTGGGAAGATAAAAAAATGTCGAAAACTTTTCTATGTAAAGGAAAATTTGGTGTGAGGGGGTTTCCTGAAAATCTTCCTGTCACATTCTTGGAAGACGCATAGTTTGGTATTTAATCAACTTTTCGTTTCAGTTATGCTATTCTCACACACATGGAATGTTTTCTATTTTTTTTATTCGGAGAGGGCCAAAAAATGTATTTTCGGTGAAATCTCAATATCGAATTTTTGGGTGGAATACAATACTAGGTACATGGTAGAGAGAGTAAAAACTAAGGGAGCAGTATGTCTGTTATCTGATTACATTTATCAACTAATTTAGGAAAGTGTTTTATACCTTGCAATTCCTGATGAGATCATGTTCTTTTTCCTGGAGACAAGACCTGTTGGGGTTGATGAGCGAAGTCTCCGCGATCCTCGACGACGAAAACACAGGTATAATGGCGAAATGCAAATACAGGAGCGGGGGAAGGATAAGAAGGGAGAATTTCTGGGTGAAACCGAAAGCACCTCCACGCACCATTACCGCCGAACACGTGTCGAACCGTCCGAACCGCGAAAAAAGCACAACACCCGGCGTTAACGAACAGTAAACACTGAATGAAATCCTTCCTTCCTCGCCATTGCACTAAAACGGCGTTCTTCCTGGAGTGTATTATCAAACGGATTAATTAAAACTCATAAAACCACAATGAAACTGTCACTTCATCTTCGATATTGAAAAGCCTTCCCTACACCCACTTCACTTGATTCAATAAAACACCAGAACTTCATTACTGCAATATAATTAAGAGAACTGCGCCGATAAGCAGATTCCGAGACAAAGGTATATTAAACACTGCGATGATAAATATAGAACTAACTGTTGGAGATTACTGGCCAGTAATATTAAGGCTCTTGAGATAAAGTGCACAGCTATCTGTCACCAGATAAAAGGGAATGTTGAAGCTGTTGGCGCGATAGTTTCCACATCATTTCTCGCTCTGCCTCTTCGGCAAATTTACCGGCGCCACCACGTGCGTCATTGATACAACGTTCCGAGTCCATTATAAAGCACTTATCACAGACGTGTTTACCTACAAGGTCGATAATATGAACCCCTTGTTTGCTGCGTCCAAAACACCACCAGGTATTACAGGAGCGTTATTTGTTCCCTTTTCATGCCAATAGTTTCGATTCAACCAAGAGTTGGTAAGCGAATAATTTAATTAATGCTCGCCGTATTTATTCACCGACACAAATTGCTTGCAGTGAACACGTTTGTCATTAGTTTTACTTGTAGATATGAGCATGAAAGAAACTGTAGGAAGTAATAGCCGAAAAAAGTATTTATAGAGATAACACTGAAGCCAAACTGTGAATAGACTATGTGACGAGTTTGAAAAGTGCTTAAATATTCATAGAATCACGTGATAAAGCTCTGAACACGTGCTTTTTACGTAATTAACTTTGAAAGAGTACTAAAAACATGAAATAACTATGAGTGTGGTTTATTAACTCTGCTTCTAAAATATCTTGCACAGAGGGTGTATGTTCTACTTAGAATACTGCTAATAGCTGGCAAAATGTCACTAGCACAACATAGAGAAGAAAATTATTTAAACATTAAAGGAGTTTATGAAACCGTTATCTGTGATTTAAGGAAAACGCAATGAAATAGAATTATCATTTCTAAACGTAGTTATCACTGAGAGGAAACACGTGATCAGAGAGGGAGGAAAATTACAGGATTATTATCACATAAGAGCGGTGCACAAACACGGGCTTGACGTATGTTGGCCGACACAGAGCTCTCACGAAGAAACGGAATCTGACGTATCCACGCTGACGTGATGTAACGAGCGAATGGAGAACATGGCCACATACGTCCGCGCGCCGAGGTGTCGAGCGCCGTACTGAGGCGACGCTGGGGTAGAAGCGGCGGCGTGGCGTTCCTCACACCCACGCATCGACACCGACGGTGGGCATGCTTGGCGTGTTTTCGTTCAGTTCGCGGATATTAACCCGCGAAAAAGCTAAAGGCTACGTTCGTATCCTGCTGGAGCGAAAGTGAGTTAAATTCGCTTTTCAGCATTCCATTCCATTTACGTAACACTAAAACTAACTTATTGTCTCTATATTTGTTACAGTGCAGGTGCCCTCTTATACTGTGTTTACGGTCTAGCAGACTAAATTTCTGTGGCTACTCTGTAATTGCCACGGACTACCTAGCAAAAGCGGTTAGCTTTGTAAACCCGAATGATAAATTTTCGCTTATCTTCCCCGTTCGTCTTAAATTACTGCGCTATAATCTAGAGGATTGTTATTGTTAATCCTACCCTTCACCTCTTATAATTGTAATTTTGTACAGCCGCGACTATTTATAATAATGGATGGAAAAAAACCCTAATATTCACATCAAGCGGAACTAAAATTAAATTGGGTTTATTTATTTATGGACGCTCTTTCACTACTATAGTTCTTAGCGTCCCATTCTATATTGAGCGTGAAAGACCGGAAATTTTGCACAGAGGCCTGTTTATCACGCTTGAGGTTTTTTACGTGCCGTGGAACTACGACACGAAACCCCGGCTTTACTTCCCTTTCGAAGGAAACCATGCTAAGGATTTTTACGCCCGAAAAAATCCATCGATCTCCTCCGGGTTTGAATCCGCCACCTCGGGAACTAGAGGCTAGCATGCTACCTATAGACTACGGAGGACGACGGCTTCGAAGGTGGAACAATCGTCTATCGAAATGGTCGGGTGATTTTTTTATATAAGTACAGAGTGAGCGAGAAGTCCCCGTACCCCCTAGTATAAAATGTTAATTGATTTATTTTAGCATAAGTACCTACGTATTAAGTGCCCAATATATTTGTATGTTCCCGCAAATGAGGTATTAACCATGATTATAACATGTGTAAATAATATGCGCTATTTAGTCCCTTCAAAAAAATACGGTCCAAGCAGATATTGTGATGTCATCGCTGCCCATAGCATTACGTGAGGCGGTTTCTTTTCTAACTCGACTGTGTAATGAAAACTCTCTTTGGCCCAAAAGACAATATTTCTAGCACGCGAGCTGCGATAAATCGAACATTCATCTGATAACATAACCTTGGCACGGTTCACTGCATTTGGAAACTGAGTTAACAAAGCACGGCATGCTAAAACGCGCTCATTCTGCTCCAAAGTTTTGCGAATACGCATTCTAGTGACGCACCCGGAAGCAGATTCAATATCTCTGTCTCTTTCCTTTCTATATCTGTCTCTTTCTATTTCTCCTTATTGCTACCAGTTCCTTGCTCATTAGCTCGGTGAAAGGTGGGCTCTACTTATAATTATCTTTTACCTGGAATTAGCTAGCTCGCCCGTCCTTTACTTATCTAAGTTACAATCTGCTTTTGTATAATTCCTGGTTGCTAAATATTCCAACATATTTCTTGCTGAATTATAGTACGTACAATTCTTGTTTAATATTGTTGTGTGTGTGTGTGTGTGTGTGTGTGTGTGTGTGTGTGTGTGTGTTGTGTGAGAGAGAGAGAGATATCCCATTTCAGTTCACATCTGCATGGTTAATTAAAACTCGACTGCGAAAACGCGTAACTATGAATTACAACAATTGATTGCAAAATTTGCTAAAAAGTAACATTTGATACTCACAGGGGTATGAAGACTTCTGGCCCAACTTGTACAGTGGGTGATATTTTAAAACCTTATACCTTCTCTTTGGTCCCTTATATATTTAAATTAAAAAGCTACATGTTTTCAGATAATACAGAAGTCCGTAACATATACAACAAATAGAGTTTAAGCACTCCCAGGACACAAAGTTAACTATCTGGAAAGAGCATTGTCTGCGACCATCGAGAAAAATAAATGTATTAGCAATGGTAAAATATCGGTTCACATATTTTTAATGTTAGCAGGCCATAATTTTATCTCTTCATACAAATACTTAGCATGCCCTTCTAACGAACTTAATGACAACTTAAATACAAAAGAAATAAAGCAAAACTTTCTCACGTGAGGGTTGTTAAAATAATTTGACATTGGCATCGAATGCGTACCACAGATACACATTCATTCCCTCCCCCCTCTCTCCTTTTACTTTCTTTGCCACTAACTAGTAGGTAGAGAAGGTATTGCATTCCACCCAAAAATTCCATATAAAGATTTAACTAGAAATAAATGTTATGAGGCCACATGAATCCAAAGAAAAGAATTTTTAGAAAACAGCGAGCGTGTCTGAACAGGATTACTCAAAACCAAAAGCTTGCAAAATACCAAACTTGCTATTTAAGTTGAAGCCGAACTTACATGGCAAGAAGTTGTAAGATATAAGCAACACATTTCTTTCCTATCTAGCATATTACTTGAATCTTTAACCTCAAGTTAATGACTCATGTTTTTTAAGTGTAATGTTATCAATATTTTTTTATTTCATATTTATTTTGTTAATACAACTGTTGTACAATATGAATATTAATTTGTTTGTATCAAGCTCACTTAACAAACAAATATCAATCAATTAATCGTCCTGAGTGATCTAATAGTTTACAACCAATAAGTAATTAGAACTTATATGGCCAACAACCAAGGGGCGGTTTGCAAAAGAAAATAAGTCGCTGAAAAGTGAAGCCAAGCCAACTTCTGACACTCAACTTGGATTTCATCGGCGACAGACGCATGTACACGATGTGATCAAAAGTATCCGGACACCCCCACAAACATACGTTTTTCATCTTAGGTGCACTGTGCTGCCACCTACTGACTGGTACTCATTATCCGCGACCTCAGTAGTCATTAGACATCGTGAAACAGCAGAATGGGACGCTCCGTGGAACTCGCGGACTTCGAACGTGGTCAGGTGATTGGGTGTCACTTGTGTCAGAAGTCTGTACGCGAGATTTCCACACTCCTAAACATCCCTAGGTCCACTGTTTCTGTTGTGATAGTGAAGTGGAAACGTGAAGGGACATGTACAGCACAAAAGCGTACAGGCCGACCTCGTCTGTTGACTGACAGAGACCGCCGACATTTGAAGAGGGTCGTAAAGAGTAATAGGCAGACAGCTATCCAGACCATCACACAGGAATTCCAAACTGCAGCAGGATCCACTCCAAGTACTATGACAGTTAGGCGTGAGGTGAGAAACCTTGGATTCCATGGTCGAGTGGCTGCTCATAAGCCACACATCACACAGGAAAATGCAAAACGACGCCTCGCTTGGTGTAAGGAGCGTCAACATTACACGATTGAACAGTGGCAAAACGTTATGTAGAGTGACGAATCACGGTACGCAATGTGGCGATCCGATGGCAGGGTGTGGGTATGGCGAATGCCCGGTGAACGTCATCTGCCAGCGTGTGTAGTGCCAACAGTGAAATTCGGAGGTGGTGGTGTTATGGTGTGGTCGTGTTTTTCCTGGAGGGGGCTTGCACCCCTTGTTGTTTTGAGTGGCACGATCACAGCGCTGACCTACATTGATATTTTAAGCACCTTCTTGCTTCCCATTGTTGAAGAGCAATTCGGGAATGGCGATTGCATCTTTCAACACGATCTAGCACCTGTTCATACTCCACGGGCTGTGGCGGAGTGGTTACACGACAATAACATCCCTGTAATGGACTGACCTGCACAGAGTCCAAACTTGAATCCTATAGAACACCTTTGGGATGTTTTGGAACGCCGACTTCGTGCCAGGCCTCACGGACCTACATCGATACCTCTCCTCAGTTCCGCACTCCGTGAAGAATGGGCTGCCATTCCCCAAGAAACCTTCCAGCACTTGATTGAAAGTATGCCTGCGAGAGTGAACGCTGTCATCAAGGCTAAGGGTGGGCCAACACCATATTGACTTCCAGCATTACCGATGGAGGGCGACACGAACTTGTACATCATTTTCAGCCAGGTGTCCGGATGCTTGATCACGTAGTGTATAAGTCGTTCTAGAGAAAATTGCTTATTATAATACAAATATGTTTAGAGAGTGATTAAAATTATCTTTAAATATCGTGGATAGTTTCATTTTGAAGTTGTGCAAACATACGGATTGCTTGGAAATTATCGTGAAAAGTGTTTTTTCTCCATATTCCTAAACCTCTCACTAACTTGGTATCCCCCTCGAGATGAGTTTCATGCACGCTAGCCCGAAAATGGTAGAGAAAGAGGGTAAAATCGATGAAAAAGGAGTGGGATACCGCAAACTGAACTTCGCTGGTAGGCTTCGCATAACTGAGCTTCACCATTCAGGTAAAAGGTACATATAGAATTTACTCGTACCACCAAATGACATCCTGCGTGGGGCATCCCACATCGGCAACTAGGTAACAACGATTCCTACTTCGACACAGTAACGAGGTGCCCCATCCTACAATTGAACACCCGCCACTAAGTTCAGTATCTTCCAAAGATGCAACATGAAGACTTTCAAGAAAAACCCCAAACTGAAAGTATCATTTACATGGAACATTTTTTAAAATGTTTGATTTTCTCAAAAAGTGCCTCTAATGATTTTTATTGAAATACCATATATTAAAGATATATAAAATGTATATCTTGAATTTTCGGGAAACAGCCTTCAAAATTCACTTCATTCGAAGTAATTTTGAATAATCCTGTATAACTGGTAAACGTTGAGTGATAGACGAAAACTACACATATATATAGATATATATCTATATATATCTATATATATATATGAATATAAAATTCACAATTCACACAATTTCACAAATAATCTTTGTTGTGGTATAAGCCATTTCTGTAATATCCATTATTAATGGTTTGAATTTTTCAATAATTTGTCATTTTTATAGCCTTTTTGATATTCACTTTTTTCTCAATTGCTTGGAAAGAATAAAGAACTTGAAGGCCAGCATATAGCGTCCTTAAACATTTGGCTATTGCTGTTCCTCTTGCTCTCTAACGTAATGTGTAATGTAGCTATTTCTGCGGAGGTTTATCTCGATTAAAATGAGTAGATAGAAAAAATTCTGATGTGTTGCACTTACATGACTTTCTTTACTCTTGTACAAACTATTTTTACAAACGCTTATTCTCCATCTACATCAGGTTAATCCAGATAAACATCGTTTGCTAATTTTCTTGTAGGCGCAAGGGGGATATGGTAGGATTTAAGCGATAGTCAAATCTTTTAAGAGCTGGTTGCTATGTGAAGCATTTAATTCTCTTTGCATGTCCAGGACAAACGAATTCCCATTTGAGAAAAGGTCAAATAACAACGAATTTCTCGGAAATGGTTCATTCAACAGAAGAAATGCATACGACACAAATTATGTGCTTTAACGAGATCTAAATTTATCGTGTAGTAAACTTTTGTCTCTCTTGCGGTTTACCAGTTACGCGAGAGTCATTCAGAATGATGAGTACGTTTGGGGACAGTCCCAGAAAATTCAAGATATACATTTTATTTGCCATGAAAATATCATAAACATGATACTTTATGAGAAAATTAAAATTTTTCAAAAATTTTCTATGTAAAAGGTAGTCTGGGGTGAGGGATTTTCTTGGGAATCTTTTTGCCACATCCTTGAAAGATACTGAACCTAAATACCAAGTTTGGTATTTATCCGACTTCTCGTTTTTGAGCTATGGTATTTAAACACGCGCGCGCGCTCACGGACCCTTTTCTAAAAAGCTGATGTGTTGCACTCACATCACTTTCTCTACTTTGTACAAACTAATTTTACAAACGCTTATTACCATCTATTTCATATTAATCGAGATAAACATTTGCAGAAACTATATTATGGCTAATTTTCTTGCAGGTGCAAGGGGAATATGGTAGACTTTAAGCGATAGTCAAATCTTTTAAGAACTGGTTGCTATGTGAAGCATTCCAAACTGTTTGCATGTCCAAGACGTAACAAAAACGAATAACGAATTATACGTATTGGAAATTTTAAACAAATAATAAGGAATATCTTGGAAATCTCCACAAAAATGTATATAACAAACTTGTGTGTTTTAACGAGATCTACATTTTTTGTGTAGTAAAATTTTGTCCATCTCTTGCGGTTTATCAGTTATGTAAAAGCCATTCAGAATGAAGAGGAATTTTGGGGATATTCCCAGAAAATTTAAGATAGAATTTCATTTGCCATGAAAAGTTATTAAACATATGATACATTTTTAATCAAAATCGTTAGTCATTTTTGAGAAAATCAAAATTTTCTAAACATGTTCCATGCTAAGAGTAGTTTGAAGTGGGGGATTTTCTTGAAAATCTTTGTGTCACTTCTTTGAAAGATACTGAACCTAAATACCAACTTTCGTATTTATCCGAACTTTTGTTTATACAGTTCACACACACACACACACACACACGGAGTTTTTCTAAAAATGCTTTTCTTTTGGATTCGGGGGCCCCAAAAAACACTTATTTCTGGTGAAATCCCGGTATCGAATTTTTGGATGGAATGTAATACTTCCCCTACTTACTATACGTAGTAGTGAAAGTAACAAGCTTTCGTAAGAATAATTTGTTTATCCACAAATAAACGATAGAGAGCAGAGGTCATATGAATGTAACATCAGATTTTTTTCTACGTCTTCTTTTTTCTTAGTTGCTAAATCGTGAATATATATCTCGTAGTTTGGAATGAATTATAGGACATTTGTCTTATTTTACATGCATTTTCTGGGGTGTTTTCTACTCCATAGCAATCTCAACTAAAACTCACTCTTCTTCCTATGTAGGTTCTTTTCTAGTTTCAATATGTTGGCAAGTTCGTATTATAATACATTAAGTTTGTAAACCTTTTTAGTCTTTTCGTAATTTAAAAGCTGAAATTAGAAATTGTTGTACAGCCCACGTCCGTCAGACATGTTGAAAGAATTATCAAAATCGGTAATTATATTGCTACACAATAATTTGAAACTTATCGTAAAACCACTTAACTGATGCTTTAAGTGCACCCTAATTGAATCAGTAATTGCAGAAAGGACTTTATTCCAAAACTGCCAAAAATATGTTTTCACTACAGAAAAGCTGCTATAATGTAATCGCACATTTCTAATTAAAAAGGTATTCATTTCAGCAATCTTTATGGACATAATGGTCACATCAATTCAGAATTCACTTTAGAAAGGCTCTTATTCATTTGCAAAGTAAAATGTTTTTATTCATTCGTGAAAAATTATCATTTTGGAATAAGGTTCCTTCTAAAATGACTGATACAATTAGACCTTCAGTTTAGCACCTTTTCTTAACTTCACGTTACGTTCCGTCATGTTAAGTTTATAGTAATTCCAATTTTAGTCACACTTGACTTGGAAAACCTCTAACCTCACCGCTTCACGCCGAATGGTTCACATTAGTCACGTGACATCCAGCTTGACGTAACGGGAAGGAAAAGTTCGACATTGCCAAACTCCTAAGTTACGCCACGTTAAGTTAAGCCACATTAAGTCAACCCTAAATAGCTCCATTTAATACAACACATTTGGCTTTCACATTACGTCGCGTTGTCACGTTACGTTAAGTCCATCATAATCCCGGCTTTACGTAAGCACTTGCAGCGGGCTCTCAAATAACAAATGAAATTCTGAATTTAATAAAATGAATTTCTCCTGCAGTTTAGAGTCCATGTTTCTTAATGTTATAAGCACCTCCTCTAATATTTTTGTAAATTTATTTGTATTATAAACTTTTTCTCAAAATGGGAATTAGGTAGGAATGGGTCCTCGATACTCGGTGGTATCGAAATATTTCTAATACTGTGAGTAAACCTTCGATACTTTTAAGTTTTGCATTATTGTTGCTTTTAACTTGATGCTAGATAAGGAATAAAAGGAGTCGAGACTTCAAGTTATTGTCTCGCACTTGTTTCCAAGGTGTTGCCGTACTATAGTTCTTGATAGACCTTGACTGCATTTCCGTGTGTGAATCAATGCAATATACCATAGGTTGTTGTGTATAAATGAAAACATGCTAAATGGGGGAAGGAGTTGAGGTACTCATATAACATGCAGCGTTAACTGAGTTATGAATGAAGCTGATTCAGCTAATGCACTAAATCACGTTTCTGCAATAGCCTGCCTTGGTGACTCACTCACAGCCATTAAATTTACCTACTCTGGTGACCAGAATTTGTGAATCTATGCAGTAGAAACAAATCAGAATTAAGACATGAACTAATGCAGCACATGGAAATATTTGCTCTTTTCTTCCATGTGTTAGTTTTTGTTTACGCAAGTCAAACTAGGGTCACGAACATAGCTTACAGGTATACCGTAAGTTTAATTTCCATAATTGGATGGAAACTTTATTTTAAAGTTTGCAGCACAACATATAGTTACATAAAAAGTAAAGAAAATATCATTACCATTATTATTAATTATTATTATTAGTAGTAGTAGTATTAGCCTTGACTAATAAAAGGTGCTATATAACCTATAGCATTATCAAGATAAAAAAAGTGCTGCCAATTGGAGCATGTCTAACAGGAACAACTTCGATTACAATTAGCATCAATACAAAATTGGTTACATACATTTATACACCAGAAAACTACTAAGAAGAACAAAATTCAGTGAACAAGCTATTGCCTTTACAGTTTTTTATAACGTGAATATCGAGTATCGCTATAGAGCATCGAGAAATAGTGGCATCGTCCCATCACTAGAATTAGGGATCTTGTAAATCACACGACAACTTGAATGTTGCATTTTACACGTACTTTTTTAACCATATTAGTATACCTGCATTAGTAAATATATTTTAGAAACTTAAATGTAATTGACATTAAATAATTGTGGTTTTGCTTATATTAGAATTGTTATGATATTATGAAAGCTTGTCTTAACCATAGCAGACACATGTTATTAGCAAAGCATCACGAATAGGCGTAAACACTTTGAAATTTTGTTTAGCATATCAAATCTTTTCAGTTTAAATAGTAATTTCAGATTACTCACAAAAACGCAAGAAGCAATAGGAGTTTATTCATTCATTCATTATCTGTGTACCCTCCTCTTATGTAGGACAGAGCATCCAGGATGGGTGAACAGCCCGATGCCTGGTATGGGATGAAGGAAGTAGATGAAACGAAATGTTGGTGAAGTGGATGAAAGGAAAGACGATGATGGAGCAGTTGGTGGAATGAATGGCGGGGGAAACCGGAGAACCCGGAGAAAACCCGCCCAGACGCCGCTTCGTCCACCACAAATCCCACATGCAGATCCTTGGGATTAAACCCGGGCCGCCTCGGTGGGAGGCGAGCGGTCTAACCACTCGGCCACGGCGCCGCCGCCAATAGGAGTTTAGATAATGTAAAATAAACGTTTCCAATATGTGCAATCCTCTAAATTTCAAACCAAACCGTGGTCTCCTGCAGTAAACTATTTTCATTATACGAGGTTTTACACGAATAGCATCCAAGTTAGTTTTCAGATGATTGTGAGCAATATAATTCATAACATATTAAATACTTCTAGTCAATAAATAATACCTAAAATACCAAACTGAACAGCAAAGTGTAAATTAATGTGACATGGAGCAGAAAGCTGTCTCCTCTTACATCGAAATAATTAGATTAAAATAAATAATGCCTCATAATGTAAGGGACAATTAAAAACTTATTTAATTAAGGTTTTAAAAGGATTGCCATCAGCAGCAGCAACATCAAAGACTAATTTTGATCCCTTCCGGCTATTCAAGGCAATTGTCTTCTGGCTCTTGCTATATTTCCTTTTACATAAGGTGCATTTACAGCAAATTTAATTCTCCTAGCTGTTATTCCTATTATGATTATTCCAATTTGCTAAGTAGCTTCTGTTTACACCATGATGCTGTTTATTCTCAGTTCATTTTAATACCTTCTTCTATTTGTTGCCTAGAAGAAAACCTCCAGCTAGGGTTCATAGAAACCTCAGGAGTTTTTATTTTGAAGTTAAGGTCGTATATCCATATTCAAAGAGCAGCAAGCATACAGTGGTGTAAAAATTATTAGACCCAAGCAAAAACGATTGTATGTTATAAATATGAAAATAATTTACAAATGTTCTAGGTTCAAATCAACTCCTTGCGCAAATGCCTGTTAGCTATATTTCATAGTGGTTATGTCTTTTTCTCCAATAACACAATTGCATTAATACTTTTTCTTGATGAACCATAATTTTTCCAACCCAGAGCCTCAAAAATCTACACAGTACAAAGGGTCCACATCGTAAAGCTTAGTATTTAGTCTCGAATTTTCATAGCTAATACTGAAAGGAAAAATGGTCATCTGGGTACCGGGGCTTTTAAGATATATTTTGGAAACTTGAAATTACAAATTTTATTGAACAAAAATATGTCTATCTATGCAGCAGTACAAGATAAAAGCTTAACTCTGTAGCTTTATCTTGCTTTTTCATATAGTCGGTCATTTAATTCTGATTGGTGGTAAATTCTATAAGCATTTAACACACTAAAGCGTCAATATCTTGGAGACGTAAATAAAAAACCGTTGCTTTGAGGCTAATAATTTTCAAATCTCTGTAGTGATTTCACTTTAAATATTTTACGGACTAATTTTATAATTTTTTGTTTTGTTTAGGATACCTATAATTGCATTAAAATTGTCTAGACCTTCTGGATGTTATTTCCACATCATTGATCTTTATCTTATTAAATGATACTTAAACCAAGCATCAAATTCCCTAGCCCCACTCTACTGCCATACCTATGGCTATTTCTACTTTTATTGGGTTTGTACTTTCGATGTCCTTACTTCAAATCGAATTCTTAACATGACATTTTTTACCTTAGAAACTGCTAACTGAAGTTTAACGATATAGCGGAAAAGCTGGGAACACCGTTCCTGTACGTTTGTTTCATGAAAAGATCTAAACTTCAATATACAAAGCTTTCAAATGGTATATTGTACTTCTTTTTATTGGTATTAAATCCTTTTAGTGAATTCAATTTAATGAAATTTTTGTGCCATTTAATTTGATTTTTATTTAATGTGTAATACTGGTAGGTCGTCAATCTCGCGCATAATTAATTTTTTAATTATATTATAATCGAAGAAACTTAATAACAATTACACTTCTTCTTTAACTGATTACCGTCCTCTTTGTACGACTTACACTCCTAAAGACATCCAGAATGGGTGATCAGCCCAATGCCTGCTATTGCGGTACAGAAGAAGGAAATTAAATATAGTGGTGAAAGGGATGATATGAAAATTCACGGATCATATTATCCAATCCATCATTCGCCTAGTGACCGAGACAACCGTGAAAAACAATAGCACAAATTATTTTAGCTTCTTTAGCAGTATCACAAAGAAGTCTGATAATAAGCTTAGAAATGAAATGTAATAATACCAAATATTTAGACTAGACTGTTTTAACCACAAAATATACATCGGTCAGCGTGGCCACTCCTCCGTTCTATGCCATTAGGGATAAAATAGGCATTTTAGACATACTTGCATGAGACAACCTTATATTTAGCTTTATTGTTTAGTAAAAATAAATCTGTTATTTGAATCTGAATGTAAGCGTTTAGACTACACCTTCTAAATACCGTCTTCAGATGCAATTGTTTGCAGCTGGTCATCAGCAACCTTCAATTTTTCCAGTGCAATCTCTGTTTATGCGTGGCGAAAAGGCTACTTACTCTGGATGGCAGTCCGCCTAATTTCCACTTGTATTAACCCTACTGAGATTTTAACCAAAAATTGTCCAAAACTCGAATTTGTTTTCCTTTAAGTCATGAGATAGATGTTGTATTGTGTTTCGACTGTTGGGGAGTCGAACTTTAATAGTTGCTATCGCACGTATGATAAAAATTTTCCGGTAGCCTTCGCACCAAATTTAAAAATATTAACTTTGTAATTTGACTGTTTCTTTAAATATTATATATTTATGTTTGCCTCGGCTGCGTCAGTATTTATTTTTTAGAGACATGAATGTCTTAGCAGGGAGTGGTATGACTGAAGAATGTAGGCTTACACAGATTACAATTTTACTTCACTCCTTTTATTAATGCTTGACACGATTTAAATAACACTTCACTGGTTGGATTTTGTTAAATAAAATATTTCTTGAATATTAATTTTTACAATGATTAAAAAAAGAAGAGTTGATGAATAAATGGTTTGAGTTAGAAAATATTTACTGATATAGAGAGAGCTGTGAGATTTTTTTATTAATTACTTCACTTTTTAACACAAACTATATTTGTCTCACACCAAAATTTGTATTAAGTTTCTCGAGGATGCATCTCCCATCCGGTTAGTAACGCTGTCTGCTAGCAACTAATTTCTGAATTTGTAAATTTTGCTGCATTTTAGTTTGTGATTGGCTAATCCTAGTCCAATAGAATACCCTCATTTAACTAAACCTTTTTCTGGTTGTTGATTGGCTATTTTATAAACTGTCTCAAAAAATTACATTATTGTTACTCCAAGAATTACCAGTAGCATTTAAGCTTCTAATTCACTATTGCCTCAAGGTTGCCTCATTGTTAGCAACTTTTAACCTATTATTCTCACAGCTCCTACATTATTAAATTACGCAATATATTCACATAACATTATTAAGCATGTACATATTAATATAAACATTAATACAATGACTGTTATATACATTTTTATATATTGTTATATGCACATATTGCTTTAAGGCTTCTGTTATTGAATTTATATATTCTATAATTGGGCTGAAATCATTTAAGTGTTAAAAATACTGCTCCGTCATCCTGCAATTCATTCGTCACACTAGGATATAATTATTTGCCATATGCGACTATATTTAAATGTCTTTCAGCGTCACTTAAATTACCCTGAGCTGCTCACTAATACGTTATTATAATAATAATAATAATAATAATAATAATAATTATAATAATAATAATAAATCCGTGGTGCTACAGCCCATAAAGACCTAGATCCGCCAACCGACAGTCGGCCTCACGCCCACGTACGCACGGAAATGTGGGCGATCATCCAAACGACATGGGGAGATGATGTGGTCAGCATCACGCATCTGCACGAATGTTGGCCTCCGGGCCGAGATCGCTGTCTATTGCAGCTCCTCACTTTCCTCTGAGTAAATTAAATTGAGTTTTATTTATGAACGCTCTTTAACTGCTCCACAGAGTCCCATTCTATATTGAGCGTGAAAGACAGATTTTTCTCACAGACCTCTTCATCAGGTTTGAGGTTCCTTTACGCCCGAAAAAAAATCCATCGCCCTCCGCCGGGTTTGAACCGGGAGCACCGGTACAATATCTGGATCTTTCAATTCACACCCCTGTGGGTGGGAGCGAACCTGCGTGCATTCCGTGGCCGGGAACCAGGACACTAACAGGTTACGCCCCCATAAATTGCATTTTTCTCAAAACATTTTTTTTCACTCAGAATGCTGCTCGCGTCGCATTTTGATTCAGATCTCTTTGAAGCTTTACATGTATTTTGCGCATAAATTGTACTATGGACAGAAAAAAACTATACATTAAACAAAACAATTTAAAATATTTAAAAAATTGAAAAATATTGAATTTTTAAAAAATAGTCAGTATATACTTTATTTATTTATGTACTGCACTTCAAATTGAGCAAAGAACGATGCCCATGGTACATTTTGTTTATATATCACATAGGTGTGTATTAAAAAGATTCGGAGAAAACACATTAAAACCGAGACGCTAGGGATTTTTTTCTAAATTAATATATCTTACTTATTCTTCTTTCTCTGTTTACCTCCACGTTAAGAGGACTTACACCTCAGGACTTACAAGCGGGCGCCTAAGGTCGGACGCCTGTCGGGGAGCAGTCAGACTAATGGATCGGATAGAACAGCCAGGATGGGTGATCAGCCCGAAGCCTTGTATGAGAGCTAGAAAGGAGATGATATGAAATGACGGTGAAATGGATGATAGGAAAGGTGATGGAGCAGTTGCTAGAACGAATGGCGGGGAAACCGGAGAACCCAGAGAAAACCCACCTAGACAACGCTTTGTCCACAAATAAATCCCAAATACGGTTTACTGGCATCGAACCCAGACAGCCTTGGCTACAGGTCAAACCACTCGGCCACGGCGCTGCCGCCTAATATATTTAACTTAATTTATTAAAAAATAATTTAAATTATACATTAGATTGACTTGGTAAATACTATATTTCACCATCCTAATCACCCCTAAAAATACTGTAAAGTGGATAAAAAAATCTATGTTTACATTTATCTGATTAACTCTCTACTCTGTATTGTTTATTAATGGGTATACAAACTATTCATAGAAAGCTTATTTTTCTATCTTTTTCGTTTTAATCGAAATAAACATTTGCAGAAACTGCCCTATTACACATTTTGTTATAAATGACAAGGGAACAGCGATAGTCAAATGTTTTAAGAACTGACCCTAAAATTTTATACTCTGTCCATACAACCGCGAGAAACAACTGAAAATCGACAGAACCGTAAAAGAATGAAAGTATTGAATAAGTCGGACCATTAATAACGGATATTTGGAAATTAGTTATTCCACACAAAAAATATATATCTGAAATAAATTGTGATCTTTTCGTCTATCGCTTAACGTATACGAGTTATGCAGGATTACACAAAACTCTTTCCATGTAAACAGAGCTTCACAGGATATTCTCAGAAAGTTCAAATATCTCGGGCAAATATCTTTAATATATGATAGTTTAATAAAAATCCTTAGAATTAATTTTCATAAAATCAAAAATTTCGAAAAATGTTCTATGTAAAGGGTAGTTTGCGGTGGGGGATTTTCTTGATAACCCTCGTGTCGCATCTTTGGAAGTTACTGAATTTAAATACCAATTTTGGTATTTACCCGACTTTTTGTTTTCGAGTTATGCTGTTCACACAAACATTTTTCTAAAAATGCTTTTTTGGGATTCAGGAAGTCTCAAAACATGTATTTCCGGTAAAATGTAAAATTAAAGTGTTTCCAAAACTCAATAAGGTGCTCCTTAAATGTGCTTCTAGATAGTGTTATGCTGGCGACACATTCCTGGGGCTCGGGAAAGAAAGTTTCTCCACTTGTGTCTTAAATAGAATCCAAGCGGCATATTTTCTTTGGTACGAGTAACTCACGAGTGAATTTTTACCTTAGCGAGTTGCCAGGCCGCATCAGTGTTACCCTGCAATGCCAAAGTTTTTGTTTGACATTACACTCCTCCAAACAGGAGGCTAATCAGCCCTGACTATATAATCCATAACCCTCGATAGGGGAGTTTACAGGTTGCTACTCCCGGGATAAGAGAAACACAGCTCGTGAAGACAGCCCCGCTCAATTCCCCACGGTGGGACTGTCTCACCTTAGTTCCATTCGCTGCCTAGGTAGTATCTCGCTCTGTGCTTACAGCTTTGATGTTTCAAACTAAAAACTTTCACGAAACACTAAAGTGTTTCTGTTTACTTTCTCTTTGGTTGATTTGAATGACTACACTTGTCCTCCTTCTCTAAAGTTAAGGCATCTGTAAAAACTGGTCAAAACGTGACAAAAACCACAAATTTAATTTTTGTTCCATAAAATAATTCAGACTTTGTTTATGTCTAGCACCACTACAAAAATCGTCACGTGACCAATGTCTTAATCCTCAAGTAAACCCATAACTGGCATAATACGGGCAGAATAACCCATAAGAAATTTAACCCCTAATATTTTTATATATTCCCGTATATCCTACAGCTGTTACGTATATAACGTGACGTTTCAGAATACTATTCGTCCTGGTCAATTTTAACTGAATAGCAGGTCAAAAAAGTAGAACCACCTACTGTTTCACAAATCTTTAACCTTTATTTCCTCGGTTTTACTATTTTCGACATTTTCTTAATATCAAAATGTTCCACACGATGTAGCTTTTTACCAGTCTGTCTAAACATTTAATCACAGTTTTAGAATAGTCGTGTAATATAAGTAGCTATTTACATTTCTTTCATATAGCTTCCTTGTCCTGGAAATATACGTTGGTTTTCTTTTTAAAAATGTAAAGTGTTCTTATTAAACATTATTTGTTCCTTCCTTAATAAGAAAGGAACAAAAAAATTAAATGACTGCGAGTAAGTAGTGAATTAAAAGGAGTGTAAAAATCCATATCCCATATGTTATTTTTAAAATTTCTTGAATATGAAACAAAATAATATTTAGAAAAGTTTTAGAGCTAAAAAAGCTGAAACTTTGTATTTTTCCTTTTAGGTTTATATCAAATAAGTAGTAAAAGTTAGAAGCAAATCCAATCAAACTTTAGAGATTTCATTTTTCATAGATGCTTCACCTTAAAGGTATTAGGTTCCCCAGCCTGTTCCTGTGCCCATTTTTGTCCTCGGTCTTCCCGTATCTCTTACATAACATAACATCTCAATCTTTAGACCCTATAGTGAGCTAGACCAGCTTAAGCTAGTCTACTCTAGGATGTAGATTACGTCATAAATAGATAATTACATTGTGTACTTGTATGTAAATAAATTGTGGTTTTTATGTAGAGTACGTTAGAGCTAAAAAAATTTAAAACAATATTATTTATAGTTAATGTATTTATAAAATTTGGTAACATTTTATAGTCAGTTATTTTTTTGAATGAAAGAAATCCTTCTCTGTATAGAAGGTGTGAGTGATGATATATCTTTTCAATGCTAACTTAAATTTATTTTTATTGGTTTTCAGTTGCTTAATATATGATGAAAGTGAATTAAATAATACTATACCATTGTAGTAAGCCCCTTTTTGGAATAATTGTAGGTTATTGCTTGGTCTATTGTAAGTCCTGCCCATTTCTGGTTTGTTTGCTGTGTATGTCTGAATTTTTTGTGAACGCTTCTGGGTGGTCAACCACGGTTAAAAGTACAGCTAAAATATACTCACAGGCTAATGCTAGAATTCCAAATGTTTTGAATAGTGGTTTACAATGAGTTGATTTCTTCACACCTGCCATTATTCTTATTACCTTTTTTTGCGTCTACTGAATTTCCCCAAAATGTTATTCCATAAGTCATAATTGAATGAAAATAAGCGTAATATACTATTTGTAGGATGCTTTTATTTGTAAAATGAATTAATGATCTAATTGCAAAACATGCAGAGCTTATTTTCGGTAGGATGTAGTCAATATGGTCTTTCCAATTCATATTATTATCTAGAATAAGCCCAAGAAATTTTATGCTACAAGTTTCAGTAATTTCATTGCCTTCATGTTCGATTCTTATGTCTGCAATACTTTTAATTTTTGTGAGAAAATTGATATACTTAGTTTTTTCAAAGTTTATATGAATTTTGTTACTATCGAACCAATTATTTAGCACACTGAAAATACTGTTGGATAACTCTGAGAGGCGGCTGCTGTTGAGTTCTTTAATTATAATACTTGTATCATCTGCAAACAGAACTGGGTGAGCATGTTCATTTATTACTCTGGGTAGGTCATTGACATATATTAGAAACAATAATGGACCCTAACTCGAACCTTGTGGAACAACATGCTTTATTTCTGACCATTTGGAATATATTTTGGAATTATCTGCTGTATTTATTATGACCTTTTGATGTACGTTTTATAGGTAAGATGCAATCCTTTGATATGTTTCATTCATAATGCCATAATATGATCATTTTGATAAGAGTATGTTATGATTTACACAGATCACAGAATATTCCTAGTGTATTACATTTATTATCAAGTGATTTCAAAATTTCATTCGATAAGTTGAAAGTGGCATCATTGGTTGACATGTTTTTCCTAAATCCAAATTGCTCCTTTGCTAAAATATTATTTTTAATTAGGTGGTGACATATTCGTTTTAACATAAGTTTTTCAAATACTTTGGAGAAAGCAGTTAGTGATGACACTGGTTTATAGTTCGACAGTTGTGACTTTTGCCCTTTCTTGTATAGTGGTTTAACTGTAGAATATTTTAGCCTGTCAGGAAAAGTCCCTGTTACAAAGGAGAAGTTACATATTATGACTTAAAAGTTTGCTAATTTTATCGGCGCATAGTTTTAATATCCTAGTAGTTATTTCGTCATAACCCGATGAGTTCTTGCTTTTGAGGGATTTTATCGTGTTATTTACTTCTATCGTGCCCGTGGGTACTATTTCCGTACAAATAGGCTGTTCTAAGCTTGCTTTTTTCAAATATGAAATAGGGTCCTCCACATGTTTGGACTGTAACAGTAGCTTTTCTGCTAACTGAATATAATACTCATTAAACAATGTTGCTATTTCTTGTGGTTCTTTTGTGGTGATATGATTTACTGTAATTTATTTTATTTCATTTTTTGTGTGATGTTTACCAGTCTCTTTTTTTTATAATTTTCCATATTGTATTAGGTTTGTTATTTGAGGACTTTATCTGCTTTTCATAGCAGAGTTTTTTTTAGCTACATTTATAACCTTTATTCTTTATAGTGTTGTCTATGTTTCTCACAGTTGCTTTCTCTAGTAGCCATGTAGCGTTCTCTTCTGTGTTTGCAGGATATCTTAATACCTTGTGTTAACCAGCCACTAGCTGTGGTAATAATTTTCTTTACATGAGATGGAAAACTTGAGCTATGAATTCTTATGAAAGTATTTAGAAAGGAGTTAAACTTCTCATTCATATTGTTCTTTTTGCATATTTCTTCCCAGGTTTGTTCTGAAAGCTGGTAATTAAAGAGTTTTATGTTCTCACTGTTAATGACTCGGTAGTTGGATAATGATTCATTATTTTGGAATGGGGAATGTTATAATTGATTTTAAGCAACTGTCCACCGAGGTCTGAAAGTCCATTAGTTAAGGGTTGGATTTCATGGTACTCATTTTTAGACATATGTATGTAAATATTATCAATAGCTGTTTTGGATTTTTTTTTAATTCTAGTTGGAAAGTTGACTGTATGCATAAGGTTGTATGTTCTTAATAATGAACAAATTTGTTCCTTTTGGTTGCTGTCTTTAATAAAGTCTATATTTAAGTCACCACAAAGTATAAATTCAATTTTAGGCTTGAATAGATATTGTATAGGAAGTTTTCAAAATTGGCAGCTGGGGGCTCTATATACTGTTAATATAATTAGTTCATTGTCTGGATTTTTATATGAACCGCGCAACACTCAAGTGTTTGTTCTATATAGTATTTATCCAGATCAATATTGTCAAACTGTATGTTTTTCTTAACCAAGATACTCCCATCTCCTTTAGAGAGTCTTTTTCTACAGTAATATACTGCTCTGTTGTAGCCTTCCATTGAGATATGTAATATTTCCTGTTTGTCCATGTGATGTTCCGTTATGCATAAGATATCTGGGTTTTTACTTACACTTTTGAAACTAATTAATAACTCAGAGATTTTATTTCTTAAACTTTGAATATTTTTATGAAATACTGTTAATGAGTAATGTCTTTTTGTTGATTGTGTGCAATATTTGTCTAATTTCTCTGCTTCAATTACTTGTAATGTCCATATCTCTTATTTAGCCTAAAAAAGGGGAGACTCTACTGTTAACAATTGCAGGAAGGAATATTACTGGTATTACCCATGGATGTACATGAAATGCTCTCAGCAATGAGGTGCGTCGGCATATCCTTGCCATGAGTGCATACATGCAATCCATGTGTAATATAACCATTCCTCTCAATGGATGATACATCTATAATTCTAATGTGGCCTGTTCCCTCTCTGCCAGACACTGATCAAGTCTTCGATTAACCACCCTCACCTTGTTAATCCAAGGCCTGTCCTGCCTCCAGAAGAGATTCACAAAGCTCACATTTGTGTGGCTACTGGCATCAGCAATGTGGTTCATATCAATCAAACGTGAGAAAATCACGTGATGAAGAACGCAGATAAGACTAGGTGGTGACACTAGAGTATGCCTATCACCATCGTTGCCGCTCAAAAAGACGCCCTTACACCCCAAACACAGGTGGAGATGTACTATCAATGTAGACGTGGCGCAACAGCTTGGGTGTCACTGTAAGATGGATGTCTAATATTCTACGTCGGAGATAGAGGCGTGGTTATCTTGTACACCGAAACTTAAAGATTGAAACTTCAGGTTTCCATCTTAGGAAACCAACCTATGACTCCACCAGCCAGTATTAGTTCTCTATGTTATTCACCTGGAAAGCAATTCAGGTACACAGAAAATAACCAATGGATGATGATATAATTATGAAATGAAGGGGTGGTTCGGATACCGCCTCTGTGAAAGAGTTACGCTACGATTGCTGCTCAAGGAAAGCCTACCCAATTACAAATACTTCGATCTTCTAGAGGAAGGGGTGATAAATTATTTGCATGTTTGGTTAAACTGAACTACAGCTAGACATTTATTTGAAAGCTTTTATCGGCTACATGGAGACGAAGCTTAAAGCTATTACCTCTATCGTACGGCAGTAGATTAGAGTGATGTATTTGTTGGTCTTAAACATCTTACATGCTCAAATTCATACATCGTAAGGGTCAGACAGACCCTACGTGCTTATATATAGTATACTGTAGTTCATATTTTTCAGACTATAGTCATCATCACACTGAACTTTAAAATTAGTGATGTTTACAAGAGGTGAAAAGAAAGCACAGATAAACTTTAAAAAAACATCACACAAACAAAACAGAAGAGAAAGAAGAAAAGAGAAAACTTATTCACATGCACACGCTATTGTTTACAAAACAAACGCACACTCATCCCTAAGTCACTAACCCTCCTTCTCTCAATCTTGACCCTCTTCCTCACACTCCGATCTGAGCTGCATAATCTTTTGTAAAAATGAACCAATTGTTTCCCCCTCCTCCTCCTCCTCCTGCCAAACAGCAAGGTCCAACAAACGTTTAACCCTCTCCTTGAGTTAACAAAGGAATCTGGCAGATGCTTTTTCCTCAACTGTTGTCTTAGTAAAATGCGCCAGATTATGAATCCAAGTTTCTTCCTCTCTACACCAGGGACAGATTCTTATGCCTTCTTCGTTAGTATAGCATGAAAATATAAGGTTTACGTTATGTTCCCCTTCGGCAGCTCGGCCATATTTTGGGCATGTAAAGTACTCTGCCAATCCAGTAGCTAGAATTATACTCGAAAAATAGAGGTGTTAGTTGGCACAAGATGGAGCTAGATTTGTAGGTACCAACATAAACTGCTGCATTCCATTGTGGCTCACACTTTATACACCTCAGTATATCTCATTCTTCAGATAACCCTATAAAAAATCCAATCGAGCGGGCTACAGCAAAGTTCCATTCAAACCGATCCATCTCCATGTAAAGATATGATGAGAGGTGAGCTCCAACGGCACTATGATAGGATCATTCTCTAATATGCTTTCCTAACTAGAAAATTTTCTTTCGGCTAAGACTAGGCCAGAGGAAGTGGGACTCTCAGATGTCAGCAATATCCGAGAATCTCACGCCGTGTATCTAAAGCATATTTTAGAACAGAGTGCGCTAAAGGCTACTTAATTTGCAGAATGCAATCTCGCTTACAGAACATTTGATACTAAGAGTTAAATTAGAATACGTTTAAATGGATCTCCTATGGGAATGAGTTAAGAACACAGGAGGATTTCAGCACCAGGACAAGGCTGGACCTCTTGCGCCTATTAAATCTCCAGGAGGATGGAATGAGGCGAAGAGTACGAAGCGCGGACAGATCTAATGGCTGAATGCACAGCATAGCGTAATCCCCAAAGCTTCTTCGCAGAAAATATCTCCGATATAAAACTACCCATAAGAATAGATAAAGTTCGGTAGTATCGATACTAGGGAAGAAGCAATTCTCTCCGCATATGTCGCACACCACCGTTCACCGCACCTGATTCTACAACCCTGAAACATGAAATGAGGGGAGTAGCAGTGATATAATCCAGCACAGTTTTCGTTTATCGACCTGCGAAAACCACAAAAAGAACCTCAGATCAGTTAGCCGATCTAATTGGGATAGGACTGGGATCCTTTGGATGCAAGCTTCAGGCGCTACCACCTGAGCCATGCCGCTGAATCCTCTGCTGTTTGTACGGCCGACAGAGAGTGAAATAAATGACGTATGCATGTCCTGGTAACCTGCATTTTTTCGCTTCACGTAATCGCATCGAGTATGGTAAAAAACTGGTAGCTATTCTTATAACTACCTCCATTTTTACTTACTCTGCCGCTTACCTACAAGAGTTAAGTATTGTACTCCACCCAAAAATTCGATGTCGAGATTTCATCGGAAATACATATTTTGAGACCCCTATACCCAAAAAAGGGTTTTAAGAAAAGGTCTGTGTGTGTGTGTGTGTGTGTGTGTGTGTGTGTGTGTGTCGTTCTCCGTGGTCTAGGAGCACTAAGCTAGCCTTTAGTTTCCGAGGTCGCGGGTTCAAATCCGGTGGAGGGCAATGGAATTTGTTTCGGGCGTAAAAATCCTTAGCATGGCTTCCTTCGGAAGGGAAGTAAAGCCGGTGGTCCCGTGTCGTAGATTTAGACACGTAAAAGAACATCAAACCTGATAGAGACCTCTGAGCAAAACATCGGGTCATTCACGCCCTATTAAGAAGGGACGCTGAGAACCATAGCAGTTAAAGGGCGTTCATAAATAAAATTCTATTTATTTTTTTATTTATTTATTTATTTTGTGAGTGTGTGTGTGTGTGTGTGTGTGTGAGAGAGAGAGCGAGAGAGAGAGGGAGGGAGGGAGGGAGACAAAGCGTGAGAACAGCACAACAAAATGTCTGATGAATACACTTAGTATTTTTGTTCAGCATCCTTCAAATATGCGACAAGGATTTTCAAGAAAATCCCCTATCTCAAACTACCCTTAAAATAGACCGAGCTTAGGCGGTTACGTTAGTGATCCACATTCGAGAGCTCCTGGGATCTATCCCCGGCGAACGCCCACTCTGCCCCATGGGTTTTTCGTGGTTTCCTGGGTCACTAGGTGAATTCTGGGGTGGTTCATCTACTCTGGCTCTCCTGACCCACATTTCCTGTACCCATCATCTTCTTCGTCATCTATTTCAGGATTAGGCGACGGTGTTCGGCGGGTTGCGTCGCTGCGGTTCCACTCGGCCTCTCCTCAGCGTGGGGCTCCGCTCCGGGTGACCCTGGAAGTTGGTGGCTTACGGTTGGAACCCTGCGGCGTCGGATGCGTTCTCTCTGGAAACGTTAGGGACCCCGATGCGCCCTTTGGGTCTCTCTCCCCATCCCTCCCAGAGGTCACGTTGGAGCCGATGGACTGCGTGCGGTGCTCTGTCCCGTTCCCCTCTTGTTACGTACCTTTATCTTTTACATGGAACACTTTCTCAAAAATTGGCTAACGATTTTGATCATAATTCCATATGTTTAAGATATTTGCATGACAGATGAAATATGCAAGTTTAATTTTCTGAGATAACCTGTGAAGTCCTCTTCATTTTGAATGCATTTTTATAACATATAAACCGCAAACGATAGAAAAAGTATTGCTACACAAAAAATATAGATCTCGTTAAATCACTTATTTTATATAAAAAAGGGTTGTACCATAACCATTGACAGATATTCTTTATTATTGGTTTTAATTGTCGAATACATTACACTTTTTCAACCGCAAAATCGCTATTCGCCTTCCCCCTGTACTCGTGCAAAGAGAACGGAATTTCAAAACCATTACATAACGACCCTTTTAAAACATTTGACTATCGATTGATAGATAGATAGATAAGCTATCTTTATTGGTTTCAAATTATTCAAGTTATTACACAAGCATTTAGTACATGGGTCATTGACCGTACATGCATATTTAAGATACAGGGTATGGTGACAAAATAAACAGAAAACAAAACAAAAATGAACAAGAAAAAGCAACAAATTTTACCTAGTTTCGCGCGCTTTAGCCAAGAAATTGCTCATGTTATGCCAGTTCCTCTGGTCAGCCAGTAACTCCCAACATGCCAATCTCTTGCTTGACGGACTTAAGAATTTTTCTTTGAGTTAAATTGTTCGCTTGTTCTCCCACTGTGCACATTCCACCAAAGTATGTACACAGTCCTCAGACGCTTAAGCCTACTGTGTTGCTTCATTCCCCTCGTACCTACAAGGAATTGTGTAATAAAACAATTTCTGCAAATGTATTTCTCAATTAACATGAAGTAGATAGAAGAATAAGCTTTTGTAATATTAGTTTCTTGAATAATGGGTAGAAAACTCATTGAATGTAACACCAGTTATGTTTTCTTTTCTAAATAATCATGCTAACGTGGGACCAAACAGCTACTCATAATCGATTTATTAAGGTACCCTGGAAAAGAAAAAAAGTTATACATAAACCTATCATAAGGCAAACCCCAATTGGTGTTGAGCACAAGGTGAGCAGCGTGATTTGATTACCTAATCATCACAGTAGGCAGAGAAAACTATTTGCATATTGTGACCGTTCGCGCGAAGTTACCTGCGGGCCGACGGTACGACCACATCCTGACTCGCATACCAGGCCTGCTGGGTGCGGCTAATGACCGGTCCCTTCAGATTAATAATCGCCTAATCAGCCTATGTGCCACTTACTCTAAGTTTGTCGTCCTCCGTGGATTAGTGGTACCGTGCTAGCCTCTAGTTCCCAAGGTCGCGGATTCAAACCCGGTGGAGGATGGATTTTTTCGGGCGTAAAAATCCTTGGCATGGATTCCTTCGGAAGGGAAGTAAAGCCGGTGGTTCCATGTCGTAGATTTACGGCACGTAAAATAACCTCAAGCCTGATAAAGAGGCCTCTGAGCAAAACGTCCGGTCTTTCACGCCCAATATAGAATGGGACGCTAAGGACCATAGTAGTTAAAGAGCATCCATAAATAAAACTCATTTTAATTTTTACCCTAAGTTTAGGTAATTACTGTTCCAGAAGATTCCTTTGGCCCGGTTCTAGTAGCCTTCCTTTCTAGAACGTCCCGCTTTGTATGCGGGTCTTATATAAGGGGCTGCTCTTGTCCAGTCAGTCGGTTCAAACAGTAAGAAGTTACGAAGTGAAAAGTGAACAGTGATAATAGACAGTGCCAGCTCAGTTGTGAGTTTTGATTCAACGGAGCAGTTGTATTGTGTTCCAGGGGTGTGTGTCAATAGTGACTCAAGTGTAAAGTTTGAGCAATGCTGAGCGCTTATAGGTTTTCTCAAAAGTATTAAACTTTCTCTAAGACACCAGTAGCAAAGCAGTTTTCGCATTCTGCAGCCCCACAGATACCCTGATGCAGAGTACTTCGCAATTATTTATTTTCTCTGCTTGTGCAGATGAAGCGTGGGTTTGAGCAACACATTTATACCGGCAAACTCTTGTTTTCAACAAGTTTCCCTCCAGCAAGTATGTTACATCTTGCAGCTGATTAGCATTTCTCCAACTCTGTGCTGAATAACAAAGCAAGTGGGATTTACTTGGAGCTACATTAGTCTAAATTACAATTCCTAGAACATTTGCTAAGCTAGAATACAAGGGAGTTCTATGAACGAATGAACAATCTAATTTAAACGATATTACTGCTGTTTTCACTAAAAAAAAATTGATGTTACATTCATATGATCTGCCCTCTAATGTTGTTACGAAAGCTTATTTTTCTAACTGCTTCATTTTAATCGAAATAAACCTTACAGAAACAGTGGAATGACACATTTCTTTGTAAATACAAACAGAGCACTGTAACTTAGTGTTTAAAAACAGGACACTATATGCTGGCATTAAAATTCCATATTCTGTCCATCACATAACAGAAACATCTGAATATCGACAGGACTTTATAGAATGACAAAAGTATTGAACAATGCGAACCATTAATAAGAGATATCTTGTAAATTACTAATGCCACAAAAAACTTTAATTGAAATAAACTATGCTTTAAAGGGTTCCACATTCTTTTTTAAGTGCGTTTTCATCTATCGCTCAACGTTTATCAGTTATGCAAGATTATATAAAAGTTCTTCCGAATACACGTTCAAATGCACGTTTTATTTTTAATTTAAATATCTTTTATATATATTATTTCATCAAAATCATTAGAACCATTTTTTAGAAAGTAAAAAATTTCTAAAATTCTTCCATGTAAAGGGTAGTTTGGAGTGTGGCATGTTCCTAAAAACCTTCATGTCTTTGGAGGGTACTGAACATAAATACCAAGTTTGGTATTTATACTTTTCGTTCTTGAGTAATGTTGTTTACAAACACACGGACCTTTTCTAAAAATGGGGACCTCAAAATATGCATTTCCGTTGCAATCCCTATATCGAATTTTTTGGTGGAATACAATATCTTCTCTACCTATATGTACATAGTAGAGAAAGTAAAATAGATGAACTGAAGTTACACATACCTTTTTAAAGCCTTTTCAAAATTGAGCATCTCTCTACATATAACACTACTTCTACCACAAACACGCGCTTTTATAAAGTATGGCAAATTATCTTTTGTAGTATTAAATTCTCCTGATAGCGTTTGGAAGATAGTCTGTTTTGTTGTACTGAGATGAGATTTCCAATAAATGTTGCAGGAACCCACTACTGGATAAAAAGAAGAATGAGGATAAAAGAAAAGCATTAAATCGATAAGATATTAAAACCTCTTGGGATGGATGGCCGTGGTCCATTCATGGAAGTAAAAGCACCTGACGTTCTGAGCAACACTTTGGTTACCATCTTCAAGAGGATAGGAAGTACAGGCAATTCAACAGTATCCGTTGGTACTTAAATGTATTCATTTAAAAGAAAAAATATTTTTCAATTTTGAGAGTGCATATCACATTGTATGAACACATTTATAAAATGATATGAATACATTAGTAATGAATTTTAAGGCATCTCTAACAAGAAATGTTGGTCGATCGCAGAGAAGATCGAGATATCAACTTTAGCTTGCATGAAATCGGAACCAGACCAAAGCCATGACGACGCCCACTTGCATCTCATTTTGTAGGACGGCATATAGACAATATCAGACCGATATGAAAGACTTTTTGCTCCATACTTTCCCCTCTCTTGTTTAATGAAAATATATCGAAAATAAGTAACCTACATATAAAACCAAATTAAAAAGTATCATGTAAATACTCATACAACTTCTCAACCTATGACTTTCTCACATATATCCGTTATGTAGCGTAGTATTCATGAAATTATGCATAAAATTATCCACGGTACGTTATTTACGATATGTTTTACTTCATGATTTCAAAATAATCAGTAAATTCTTAGTTATCTTCAACATAAACAACATTTAAATGTGATAAGCTCTTGCGATTGAATAAAAAAAGAATAGCAGACTTTTGAGCCTGTCCACTCGATGACGTATCTGGTAAAGTGTAAACATAGAATGTTTTGAAAACACCAAATTTACGTAAATAATTGACAAATTGTGTGTATTTTAATGGCTCAACATTTTTCCAGTAGGTATTTGCTTATCTTCTATGGTTTTCCTTAAATCACAGGCCAGACACAGAAAATTCAATATATGTATTTATCACATTAATACATCAAATGTTTAAATTCGTTCTTTAAAAAGAGTTGGTGTCAAATATTAAAAAGACCGAATTCAAAAACTAGTAATTAATTGCAATCCATCTGAAAAATAAATGTTTATCAACCGCAGGGAAGATTGATGTAACAAGTTTAGCTTTCATCAAACTGGAACTGGCCCAAAGGCTAACCGACATATTGATAATGCTCACCATATGCCCTCTAACTTTATAGGGCTGCGTATAGGCGATTGTGAATTTTTTACTTTCTCTACTACGTATAGTAAGTAGGGGAAGTATTGTATTCCACCCAAAAATTCGATACCGAGATTCACCGGAAATATGTGTTTAGAGACCCCCTGAATCCAAAAAAGAACATTTTTGGAAACATGTCCGTGTGTGTGTCTGTGTCTGTCTGTGAGTGTCTGTGTGTGTGTGTGTGTGTGTGTGTGTGTGTGTGTGTGTGTGTGTGTCTGTGAACAACATAACTCAGAAACGAACAGTCGGATAAACACCAAACTTCGTATTTAGGTTCAGTATCTTCCAGAGATGCGACACGAAGGTTTCAAGAAAATCCCCCCATTCCAGATTACCCTTTACATGGAACATTTTTCGAAAATTTTAATTTTCTCAGAAATGGCTCTAACGATTTTTATTGAAATATTGTATGTTTAAGATATTTTCATGACAAATGAAATGTATATCTCGAATTTTCTGGGAATGTCTCCAAAAGTATTCTTCATTGTGAACGACTTTTGCATAACTGGTAAACCATAAGAGATAGGCAAAATTTTACTACACAAAAAATATAGATCGCGTTACAATACACAATTTATGTCATATACATTATTTTTGTTGGGTGAACCATTTTCGAGACATTGCTTGTTATTCCCTTAAATTCTCCAATACTTATACTTTTTTTCAAATTTGTTATTCATTTTTTTTTTTGTGCTGGTAATGCAAAGAGAATGGAATACTCCACATAGCAACCAGCTCTTAAAATATTTGACTATCGCTTAAAGCCTAGCATTTCTCCTTGCATCTGCAAGAATATTAGCAATAAGGTTAACATCTCGATATCTCGATTAACATGAAGCATAAGCGTCTGTAAAACTAGTTTGTACAAGAGTAGAGAAAGACATGTGAGTGTAACTCATCAGATTTTTCCTATAATTTCTCTTTCCATGAAAGTACATCGAAAATAAAGGAACCTGTCCAGGTTTTCACAACAACAAAAATGCAACAACGTTTACTCTTAAGTCCTTTTCGGAGTGAGAGCATTTCAAGGTCAAGTTTACAGTATGTAAAGACCGATTAGAACAAATAGGTATTCCGCGTACAAGAAGTAGAAGAAACAATTGTTGCTGTTTTTCTTTCTGCAAAAGCTCTAGTCGGTTTGGAATCGGCTAAAATTAAAGCCTGTTGTTTATTATCTGAGATGACTCTGGCTATCAAATCAATGATAAGCAAAGGATTTCTAATATTACTTCGATTTATTCTTACAATAGGGTTGATTTGGTACATTTACCAAAGAATAGCTATAGGTTATAAACGGAGGGGCACTGTGACCTCGTAGATCTATTGTATCCACCAACCCCCAGGAGGAATAGATGAAGCAAATGAACCACAGGAGGCTACAGTCGCTGGCAAACAGGTCACAGAGACGCGCAGAAGTCCCTAACAACTCCAGGCTCGAAGACCCGTCTCTTATTGGAACTGCCTAGAGAGAGCAGATGAACGACTCAACCAAGCAGCCCTCTACTCTCCATGGGGAGTACTCTTTCCATTGAGCAAGCATCTGCAACATCTCTCCGGCACCGCCACACACCACGAAAGCTAGTAGCACACCTGAAAGATAAGTGGGAAACGAAATGAAAGGAAGTGATGGAAAGGAAATGAGAAGCCAGGCCAGCATTCACCAGCCGACCAGAGAAAACCACGAAAAACTCAAGGTCAGAACCTCCCGAATACGAGCCTTACACTTACCCCGGAGCCATCCCGCCCTTTTAACCAAAAATACTTCTAAACATATATATTCCCTGACATTCGAAATTCAGAAGTTGTTGCATTTCTTGTAACATGCTGAAGGCTTTTGTGAGTGAGCATTCCTCTTTTCTGTCCGAGATTCCAATATTTCATTCATTGTGTTATTTCATCTGAAACTCGTTCCCAATTCCATGATTTCTTTTGTGCTCAGTTAATGATATTCGTGCCACAGATCGAGAGAATCTTCATCTCCAGTGCTTTTTATATTTTGTTGTCAGCGTCTATGTCTCTGCTCCATTAACTAGTATTGGCAGTGCAGTTGATTTATATAGCTTCAGCTGGATCTCTTTCGACGCTTCTTTTTTCTGTTTTTCTCCTTAGGATTCCACATACTCATGGATGCCTAAAAGGATATTCTTCTAGCAAAACCTCAATGTGCAAGGGTTTTCTCAATAATGTCGTACTTTTAAGCTTTATACTATATTAAATTATGTTGAACTCAACGGCATTTTGAAGAAGTTATTTTCTTTACATTGTTTGCTGCTACGTATGAAAAGCCGATTTTTAAGTAAGAGTTGTATTATAGTTCAACTATTGGGGAGCCGAACACTTGAAGTAGTTGCAATTTCACGTATGTTAAACAGTTTCCGGTAGCCTTCACCCCAAATGTATTTTCAGGTGGCCTTTGCCCCAAGTTTTAAAAAAATATTAACTTTGTTATTAAACCGCTTCTTTAAATATTTATGTTTGCCTCGGCTGCGTCAGTATTATTGTTAGAGACACGTCTCTCTTAGGCAGGTACGACTAAGAATGTAGGCTTACAGATTTTAAGTTTTAATTCACTCCGTTTTATTAATCCTTGACACAAATTAAATAGCGAGCTGTGAGATTCTTTTATTTAATACTTTCACTTTTTTAACACGTAAACTTATTTTTCGTCTCACACGAATACGTATTATATTTCTCTAGAGGATGTATCTTGCAACCGGTTACTATCACGGTTTGCAGGCAACTGAATAGATTTCAACCGTCTAAACTTGTAAATTTCTGTATTTCAAGCCTCTGATTGGCTAAACCTACTCGAATAGAATACCTCCATTTAACTAAAGCTTTTCCTGTTTTCTGATTGGCTATTTTTAAACTGTCTCAAGTGCTCTAATCATCAGAAGTAGTATTTAAACTCTCAAACTCATTATTGCCTCAAGGTTACCTCATTGTTACCTCATTGTTAGTAACTTTAAATTTATTATTCTCACAGCTCCTACATTATTAAATTACGTATTGCATTCAAATAACATTATTAAACGTGTTTACAATAATATAGGTATATGCAATGACTGTTACATACATTTTACAAATTATTACAATCACATATTGCTTCAAGGCGAGCTGTTATTGAATTTACATATTATATAATTTAATTGAAATTATTCAAGTGTTAAAAATACTGCCTCATTTATTAAGCAGCAATGTTAGGAGGAAAATGTTTTTGAGATCCTCATACAGCATTATGATCTTTCAGTGCGAGTGGAACAGTCATGTAAACTAAAGACCATTTTGTTCCGTCCGCACTTTGAAAAGGTAAATACATCTATAACAGTTTAGGCAAAGTAAATCTTTAAGTAACATCAAGAACTGTCATTGAGAATATTAATATATTTAATTGCAAGTAAATTCAGAAGCCTATGTATTATCATCATAACTTTTCTTCCTCATGAAACACCTGTACACTATAGCAAAGCAAGTCACTCTTTCTCTGTATCTTTCCATAATCACACTGAAATGTTCTTGAAATTGAAAGAAAATATCTCTTTGTTCTCAATTTTTGAATGCAATACACAGTTTACAAACAAAGTGACCATTTAAGTTGAGACTGTACAATATCTCCAAAACTAAGCGTTGTAGAAAGAAATGTCTGTAATAAACGTTGCTTGATATTACGAGAAAAAGCAAATTCCATTAGTCGTGTTTTATTTGGAGGTCTGAAATTAAAAATTAGTAGGCTTACATGGATAAAATGGAACTTTACTAAGAGATACTTATTAATATCTCAAAATAACAAATACCTTCTTCCTACATAAGAACGTTTACACATATGCATAGTTTGTACATGGTAAAAAAAATCTATAGTAGGTCATCGCAAATGAAAGCTGTGGCCGTAGTTTTTTAGATAGCAGAAGATATTTAGGGGCTGAGGCTAATACAGGACATTATTTGGTAGTTTATAAAATAAAAATTCATGAGAGCTATATAAAGCGAAGATATTAATACAATGGATTAATAATAAATTCTTGAAAATACAGTTACTATAACACACTAGTATTATACAGCTTTATTAAGAAGACTTGATTACCTAAGGACAGAAGACAATGGCCTTCCACGGAAAGCCCCTGTAAATGGCCCTCATTAAGAAACACAAGGAAGTAATGGCAACACAGAGGAAGAGAAAAATAGAAGAAATTAAAAACTTTGAATGAAGAGCTAAAGGAAGCAATTAAGAATAAGATAAAAGGCAAAACTACGGGTTAAATTCTTGTAACATTTATATTGGATTGATATACAGGGAGATTCAAAAGTCTCTTTACATTTTCCAGATATCACTAATGCATGGATTTCTTTTATAGGTGATTTGAAAGAATGCTTACCTTAGAAGAAAGAATAGTAGTCGTTTCAACTAGAATGCATGTAATGACCTACGAACAGGTCCAGCAAGATTTCGAGAGAAAATTCAGAAACCGGGTCCTAGCAGGAAAGCTATCGGAGATCTGATTAACAAGTTTCAACGAACAGGCAATGTTACAGATGAGAAGCGCTTCTCCCAAGAGACTGAGCAGGGAGCTTGATGTTCCACAAAGCACTGTATGGCCTACCTTACGCTATACCTTAAGGTAAGGGTGGCGAAAATGCCTTTCTCTCTCGAGTCATCAAATATGCAGCACGCACTACACCACTCAGCAGCACATGGAAAACAATTGAATAGACCGCTAGAAAAGGAGTTGCGCCTGCGAGTCTCACTGCCTCGCGAGTTGCGTTTTCGCCACCGCGGTTACGCCCATATCACATCTAGGCACTGCACAAGCTAAAACCTGAGGATTTCGCAGTTCGACAAACTATTTGTTTTGACTTGTTAGCTGCAGTCGAAAATGAAGACCTGATGAACAAGGGCTGTTCAGCAATGAAGCAACATTTCATACACGTGGTCACGTGAACAGGCACAATTGTAGCATTTGGGCAGAACAGCCAAATGTGACCCAAGAGTGGCAACGGGACTTACTGAAGGTAAATGTCAGGATGGGGATGACGGAGACAAAACTTTACGGACATTTTACGTTCGCTGAGCCATCAATTACAGGAAATATCTACCTTGGCATGCTACAACAATTCTTGTTACCGCAGCTGGAAGAGGATGGAATACCAGACACCACTGTTTTCCAACAAGATAGCGCACCACCTCATTTTGCCTTAATTGTAAGAGAATGCTTCAACGACTACTTTCCAAATGATAGGTAGATTGGTCGTGGCTCACGGAGAATTTGGGCGCCCCGCTCTCCAAACCTGACGCCCTTAAGACTTTTTTGCTTGGGGGTCCATTAAATCCAAGGTGTATCGAATAGGAATCAACACTCTACAGCAATTACGACAGTGAATAACTGCAGCAGCAGACGAGATCACACCCGCTATGCTGAACAAAGTATTCCGGTCTACGGAAGAAAGATGGAGACTCTGCCTGGAGCTAGAGGTCAATCACACAGAAATGTACTAAATTTAGTATTTTGTGTAATATGTTTCGAAGTATGAAAACATTTGAATTAAATGCCTTTTTCACTAAAATGTTAAGAGAATTTTGAGTAACTCTGAACATCTACATCCTGTAAACATTTCAGTCTGATATCTTAAAAAGGTCATGGATTTATGCAGATTCAGCATTGGCGGGCATATATTCTAAGAATGACTGGTCTCCATAATATTTAAAATATCACCAAAATTGAAGATAAAACTAATTTACTAAAATCGATAAGTTAAGTTACTTCTTAAGTATGTAGAAGAATTTGCATCGTTTTGTTAATTTTCCGTTTCTTCTGTCTGTATATAAAAACTGTTGAGAACCCCTGAAGGTACAAAGCGAAATTTTAACATACGGAAAATTCGTCGACATGCTTCACGTGGTTGAAACTTAAAGCATACTTAAGGACAGTTTATATGAACACTCCTAAAACTCTACGTCTCGGTGAAATGTTAAAGAAGTTTAAAAACATTTGTTGAGGCAGTTAAAATTTGGTTAAAGTGGGTGCAAAATTAAGTGTAGTTTATATGAAAATCCTCTAAAAACTTCAGATCTTTCTGAGCATCTGTAACAAATATTTGTATTCAGATTTTATGGATTAAATCAGAAATTGACTATTCCAGCTCAAATTTATGACTGACTAATCCTTTTTTAACATGTCCTTGACTTTGTTGTCCTGAAGGTTCACAATTTGGCCCTCTATGAGTCATCCTGTTATTGTTCATTCTACGTGTGTTTTAGGTCAGTTTCTTCAATAACCTTCTATTTTATTTAGTTTATGTATATTCCTTCATTTCCATCTTTTTCTTTCTCTTTCTTTCTTTCTCCCCAATAGTACCTATAGCACGCCACACATCTCGAGAATTTCACCTCTACTACCTCTATCGTTCTCACTGACTCCGATCATAAAACCCAACATTCACATTCACGCACCACATATACGGTCGAGTGCACGGAAACATGCTGATGCTTTTGGTTTTCTATAATCTTTTCTTTACTAAATGTTGGCAGTAACCGCTTATACGTGTTCCAAACAGCCCTAAGTGAGCCTATCTCCTATTGGTTTGAATTTAAGTCCGATACACACATATTAGCTTATAAACGAAGGTCAGACCTAGGTGACTGGTGAAAGGGGAGGAGTACGGAAACATTTCAGCTGATAGCTGGAAGGCATGCATCACAACGACGGTCCACACCAGCCCCTGGATGAGTCCGCCTCACATTGATTTTAAGTCAAAACTCTGGCACTCAAAACATTAACCTATGAACACAGCTCGGTTTCAGGCTCAATAGCAAATGAAAAGAGGGAAATAAAGCAAGCATTAAGTATAATTCCAGAACTATGTAAAGGGCGTGGGCTGGGAGTGCCAGAGGTGGTTTAGTGTTTTCTACCAACATAAACTACTGCGTGCACTCTAGTGTAGATACTGCTAGGACTGGGTAAAATTGTATTCAGGTTTCCTTTCAAGATTTCCTTTCTAGACTACTAATTGTGTCATACAAGTTGAAATATATTTTCTTGTTCACCACTCTAGGCTACCTCTTACTTGATTAGCTATTCTAAAGCTATCCTAGGGGAAGATGCAAGAGTTCAAAGGAAACCACGGACCAAGGCTAATCCCTGAGCGAAGACTAGGAATGCCCCCAAAGCATTTAGTATAAAAAGAAATAAAATCGTAAGTTCTGGGTTTATTAGGCTTCACCAAACATATAATGTTGGATACAGATAGAGTTGCTAGTTTTATCGGTCGGGTAGTTGACAATCATGACATGACAGTGCAAAAATTAACTCAAACAAGATAGCATACTACCTTACTTGTCCTGAAATTACAAGTGTATAAACTGTGTGTACACAAAATTTACCTTAAGATAGCTTAGTAATAATGAACTATTCAACAAATCCCCGTAAGGTAATAAATAAATTATTCACAAAGTAACCTGAATAAACTCTGTAAGCATGAACAATTAATTACTCCAGGTAATATAACAATTTTATAAACACTGGCAACATTAACAACTTCAATAATCAGCCCCATTTAACGTATTGCCCATAATCTCCCAGGCTACAAATATATGCAACTTACAAGCATAATTACGTAACAGCATTTAAAAGAACTTAAAACGATTTAAAACTCGCAGAAAAATTAAGCAGATTACTCATATTAATACATATAACTGAGGTACAATTATGCAAAACTAAGGAAAAAACAAATCCATTAAATGTCTCCATCTATATACGATAGCAACGGCTAAGCGCGATGAAAAAAAATAATAAAAATAATACACCAGTCAGAAACCTCTAGACGAAAAGGAAATTTCATAATTAAATTCATAATTTCATAATTCGTGAAATCACCAAAGTTGCAGATATGTCCGCTGGCACAGGTAAAGAAAGACTCCTCGCCCAACGTGAAGTGCCAGGCAAGGCAAGCTATACCAAAGCCGCGGAGATATACAGAGTTGTTCAAAAAGAAGGAACAGACTTTACATGTTTATTTCTAATGAACGACAATATATAGCGACACATAAGACACATCATTGAATAGAGGAAAATTCAAAGTTTTAAGCCCCACCTATTAGCTCCATTCAGTGCCTGCTGCGACGCTGTGTTTATTTACGAGAAAATGGCGACACCACAGGAAAAGTCGTGTTGTGTGCTGCATTATGCAAAGAGTGAATCGTTGTTTCATTGCAGCGTGCATTTCGTTGTAAGATCAACGGGCCGCCACGTCATAAAAAATTTACAATTAATACAGTAAATTAGTAGATGATGGTTGCATATGCAAACGGAAAAGCACTGGTCTCCTAGCATAACAAATAGTGCTCATTTTGAACACATAAAATCAAATTTTGAACTTTTCTCTATTCAGTGATGTATCGCATATGTCGCCATCTATTCTCGTTCATTATAAATAAATACGTAAAGTCTGTTCCTTCTTTTTGAATAACCCTGTATTATATTACCGAGAGCCTAACGCCACCTGGCTTAATCTGAAGGAATTAACATTCACTATTTGTGCAATCAGCACACTTGTTTATAGCTTTGCTTTTGTCATGGCTTATAGACACAACTGACAATTATAATATAAAGCGTGTTCTGTAGAAGCATTATTGATTATTTAAGTTCTCGCTACGAGTATATCTTTTCAATACTATGTGATTAACAGCTACTGTAAGTCACTGACGAAGATAAACACGGTGTGGTGAGTGCTGTCTGCAAACGCCAACGCACATTGCACAACTTGCAACCTACACGTCATTGCGTCATGTTCAGCAGCAGTTCAGTTTCATTTCTTTTCGTCCTGCTTTAATGCTTAGAAATTCCTATGACTGGGCATTACTTTTGTTGATATATCTTCATGTTGATATTTCTACATTATACTCCGCAGCTACTACACTTAACTGTCTCACTATCTTAAAATTATATGGTAAAATATTGTGCTAGTGTCTTAGTAAAGAGATTAAAAAAGATGGGGGAGAGGAGGCGCCTGTCATAATTCTTTATTTCAGTCCGCTATTATATTATATATCCGTTATTTATTAATTATGATTATTATTATTATTATTATTATTATTATTATTATTATTATTATTATTATTATTATTATTGTCGTATCTAACGCTTCCCATATGGCCTACGACCTTCGGGAGATACCTCATTCCACCAAACGATGACTGGATCCATTTCTGGGGTGGAGGTATCCAGCGGGAGAATCCGTTGCCTCTGACGAAAGGGTAATGAGGATGGCGTGGAATGAGGGGGCCTACGTGGAATCCAAACCACATCGGGCCTTGGAGATACTCCACATTAGCATGTCAGAGGTGAACACGCGGATAGGGACGACTTAAAATCGCCACCCCAGAGCCGGGAATCGAACCCCGGACCCTCAGCACGAAACGAAACCACTGCGCTACCCTGACGCCCATTATTATTGTCTATTATTATTATTATTATTATTATTATTATTATTATTATTATTATTATTCCACCTAGACTTCTTGGGCTCAAAGCACTACCTTATTATGGACATTGTTTTTTTTTATTATCTCTACCGCATACATAATAGGTAGAAAAGTATTACATTTCATCCAAAAATTCGATACCGAGATTTCACCGAAAATATGTTTTGAGGCCCCTGAATCCAATAGAAGAAGTATTTTTAGAAGAAGATCCTATATGTGTGTGTGTGCGCGCGCACGCGCTTGCGTGTACAGCATAAATAAGAAACGCAAAGTGTGATAAATACCAAATTGGTATTTAAGTTCAGTTACCTTCCAAAGATGCGACACAAACATTTTAAACAAATTCCGCTACCCTTTACGTGGATACGTGGAATTTTTTATTTTCTCAAAAATGGCTGTACGATTTTGATTAATATATAATATATGTTAAAGATACTTACTGACAAATAAACTGTATATCTTGAATTTTCTTGAAAGACCATGTGAAGTCCTCTTCATTCGGAAGAAATTTTGCATAATCTTGTGTAACTGGTATACGTTAAGCGATAGACGAAAACGTACTACACAAAAATGTAGATCTCTTAAAAACACAGTTTATTTGAAGTAACTTTTTGTGACATAGCCATTTCCGAAATATCCGTTATTGATGGTCTGAATTGTTCAATACTTTGCCATTCTCTTAAACTCCCGTAGATTTGGAGTTGTTTATCGCGATTGCATTCAAAGAGAGTGGAATTTTAAGGCAGCATATAGCGTCCAGTACCTAAACATTTGACTATCGCTGTTCCCTTTGTATCTATAACGAAATGTGTAATGCAGCTGTTTCTGCAAAGGTATATCTGGATTAAAATGAATTAAATAGAAGAATAAGCTTTCGTAAGAATAGTTTTGTATACCACTAATAAACGATAGAGGGTAGAGAAAGTCATGCGCATGTAACACATCAAAAAACGTTTTATCTTCAATTTATGTATTATGTTTCTCTCTTTGTCTACGCGCACTTAGGTTATAAAATATCGTGATTAAATACATGCTATATCACAACGAAGAGTTTACATTCGCATATAATCCTAGAGAGCGCGTTAATTTGTAATTTTCCTCTAATATCCAAGAACTTTCTGCATTAATGAGGGGGAAAATGCGTCATTAAATTCTAACGCTCTGCAGTTTGTAACATGCTGACTAACGTGCAGTCATTATACCGCTGGGATTCGGCACGAACATAGCTACCCATTATCGGTTTAGAACTGCAGAGTGAAAAGAGATTTCGTTCTAGGTTTCTGTGTTAATAAAAGGTTTTAGTTTCCAGAAACTTCACTTTGCTGAAAAAACCCCACGTTGTTTCTGTTAACTGCCACTGGAGATATTCATAGATATGTTGTTTGCTTACTCTTTCTGCATCAAAACCAAATGGTGAAAACCCTGTGCTCCGTAATTTCAATTAATTCTGCTTCATGCCCGATTTGAAAAACTAAAATGTGGCTTCGGCGTGTAGCTTTTATTATCACCGTTAGAGACAATGACTGAATATTTGTTCACATAGTCGTATACATGCATAGCTCCCTATCAGTCGCACGGGTCCGCAGACCGTACGTGCTGTTATAATACAAGAATAATAAGCAAGATTAATAATAATAAAAACGACAACAAATGGGAGAGAAAAGCATGCTTGTATGGTGACTATCACCTTTAATTTCTCTCGGTCTAGTGCAGCGAGACTTTACTAGTAATCTTCATTAAAAATATGAATATAACATTCTATTTAACATTCTGATTATTATTTTGACGTTTACTGCATTTTTACTTTCTGCACTACTTAGCTATAGCAAGTAGAGAAAGTTATGCACTCTACTGCGTAGCGATATTTCCGCCTGATTACACCTGCACAAAAAAGAAATCCTTAAATAATTATACTTTATGAATTGTTAATGATTAATTAACACACAATTTGATAATTGTATACAAATTTAAAGCAATGGGATTAAAAATTACATCAATCAAGAGCCCTTCAAAAAGTGTATATATGTTTCAAGTTTCATTAATATTTTCCAATAAATAAAGGCGTCATTGCGTAAGAAATTCTGCAAGAAATAGAGTAGCTTTGTTTTAAAATGTATTTTTCCGACTGTGGGTCCATAAAAATCCAACGTTTCTTTGTACTTCAAGGGGAAGAACCCAGTTTTAAGAGAAAAAGAAAGTAAACGCTGTAGGCAACGGACTTTTCTTACCGTTTAAGCTTCAAATTTTCAACCAGAGAGCCAATAAAGATACAGGATACTTGTTAGAACCAAGGAGAAGATAGGAAGACATGTTGCATGAAATCCGGAGGCTAGTAGTAAGTTGATATATGTAAATTTAAGCGTGGATTTCACAAAGTCACACTCCGTAGTAGTGCTCCGAGTCAGAAAAGGACGCTAAGTTACGAAATTTGTTAACCCTTTCGGTCCCGGTGCACATTATACTGTAGATTGATTTTGTATAGTTATAGCACCATAGTAAAATAAAACTGTATATTTTTACTTGACTGTAATGTAGTGTATACATGTTCTTTTACATTCTTTGGTTCAAAGTCTGCCCTCTGTTGAGTGTGAGAAGAATTATATACATTAGAATACAAGATGGCTGGCATACTGCAGGCTTCAGCTGGTAAGGATTAATTGTATTTAATATTCTGAGTTTATTTAACGTTTTTACTTTTGATTGAGTTATTGATTATGAACCCAGAAAGGCCAAAATTTATCCTTATGTATGCTGTAAATACATACCATTGGTAATTATGCTTGTAGGGTACTTTATTTTACCATGTACAGCATGCTGTACATTGGGTCTCAGGAGTTGTAAAAAGCTGCAACATTGGTTATAACCTGAATATAAAGAACTACCTATTTGCTGTATTTTAGCCATGTTTTACTCAGTATTGTAGCTTCAACTATTATTTTAAGAGTCCTTTAGGTTGTATTCTGATAAAAGTGGGCTTTAAGCAGCTTAAAACACAAATAGGTTATGTTCTGTACCAATTAATTGTTTTAATTTTATTGTTGTAGGACCTACAAAAGCAGAACAGGAATATAGATCCTAATGATTCAGAACTTTTACTGACAATATTTGAATCTGCTGATGTTTCTGATATAGATGAGCTCTGCTCAAGTGAAGAAGAAGAAATTGCACATGACATCAAAATAAAAGGAAACTGGTTCCAATTGGTATGCTAGAACTCTAGTAGTTGTCTTAAGAATGGCTAATAAATATGTGATTTAGCAAGAAAAGCGCTCCTACATATGATAATCCTGTATTTCCAGGTGCAGATGCTCCTAATACTCATACTTATGAACAGCCAGAAGAGGATCAGGATGATCCCCTGGAAGAAGGTACAGAGGAGCCAGATACTGAAGAAGTTCCTCCTTCATATATGCTGAAAGAAAGAAAGAAAGAATATAAGATGGAGACATCAACCCATAATTCCTTTTGATACACAGTTTGAACCCCACGAAGAAGGGCTTAAAATTTCCTAGGCTTAGAATGTACTGGAATGATATGTTTAGTTTAACACTTTTTATAGAAAATATGTCGAGGTAAAGGTTTTTTTCAGTTACGAAACAATTTGCATCAAGTAAATGTATTAGAAGGACCAGAAAACTGCAAAGATAGTTTTTAAAGTAAGACCAATATATGAAGCTGTTTGGAACTGTCTTTAGAAAACTTATTATGCATAGATGAGCAAATTATCCCTTTTCGAGATAAGCTAAACATAAAACAGTAAGTGAAGGGGAAACCCTGTCCATGGGGAATCAAAGTGTTTCTTTTATGTGGTAAGTCAGGCTTAGCTATGACTTCATCCTTTACCAAGGGAGCGCAACAGAATTAGACAGCAATTTGCATAAGTTGTATAATTTTGGTCCTGTTGTTGTCCTCCACTTTGTGAAAGTGGAGGACAACAACTCTATTATGGCAACTACTTTTCTTCTTATGGCTTACTTCAAATTTTAAAAACCAAAAGCATACATGCAGGTGGGACAGCAAGAATTAATCGCTTGGTAATCCACCATTGATAAGTGACAAAGATGGCAGAGAAAAGAAGAGGGGTTATTCAGAGGAGTTCAGTAGTCTTGATGGCGATGTTGTAGTAGTGAAGTGGCTATATAATAAAGGTGTTATTTTGCTTCAACTTTTATTGGTATCGGTGAGCAAGATAAAGTAAAAAGATGGGACAAAAAAGACACAATCATGGAATGGGTGGAGTAACCTCCTTGATCAGCTGATAGCTCTGTGCAGAATATTTATTCATTCAAAAAACTGGACTCTACGCATGATATTTCATGACCTTGATCTAGCTGTTGTTAACAGCTGGTTAGAATATAGAAGCGATGCTCAAAAGTTTGGTTTCCGCAAACCTATGGATCTCTTAGAACTCGGATTTCAGGTAACCGAGACATTAATTAGATGTGGAAAATCAGTCCTGGATGGAAAAAGAAGAACGCCACGTTCAAGTCCTGTTACCTCACCATTAACTGTGAAGAAGCAAAGGGCAGAAAAAAGACCTTTGAGAGAGATACAACTGGACACTGCTGTCTATTTATTTGCATAAACATGATGGTAAAAAGGAGCCCACAAGATGCAAAATGTTAAATTGCAAGTAAAGGTCCCATATTCTGTGCATAAAGTGTGCTGTTCATCTATGCATAAATAGAGATAGGAATTGCTTCGCAGAATTTCATAAACGTTAGTGTCTAATTCCAGGAAGTTTAACACCTTCCATTCTTTCTTATGTTTGTTTAGCATTATATATGTACGTAAAGTCGAAATAATAAACTTTACTTAACATCTTACCACCGTTTCTATTATTTATTAGCATAATTTTGCATGCAAATAGTCCTTTACTTGTTATAGACACTAGCGACACTTCGTACCCAGTGTACAGTATACTGTACATCCCGTAACTTTTTTATTTGAACAGCTAAGTGTACCAAACTTTGATGGCTTCAATATTGAAAATATGAATGAAAACAATTGTCATGTTCCCCCAAAAAATCAGGACTGTAGGGGTTAAGTGTCATGCAATTATATAATTATCAAGTGATATAAGTGAGATCGAACAATTTATTTATTAGCCCCACGCTTTGGGAGCCAATTTGAAGAAGGTTGTTTGTTGCCGCTACGTATGGAAAGCCAGTTTGAAGAAGATGGTATCTTTACGTCATTTGCACCACACTTTGAGCGTCAATTTGAAGTAGGTTGTATTGAAGGAGTTGTATTATATTTCAACTGTTGGGAGCCGAACTTGAAGTTGGTTGCAACCGCACGTATGGTAAACAGTTTCCAGTAGCCTTCGCCTTTGATTTGACTGTTTCTTTAAATATTATATATTTATGTTTGCCTCGGCTGCGTCAGTATTTTTTGTTAGAGACATGGATGTCTTGGCAGGGTTGTGGTGCAACAAGAATGTAGGCTTACACAGATTATAATTTTACTTCACTACATTTATTAATCCTTGACACAATTTAAATAACACTTCACTGATATAGAGAGCTGTAAGATTCTTTTATTAAATACTTGCACTTTTTAACACGTAAACTATTTTCGTCTCACACGAATACGTATTATACTTCTCGAGGACGTGTCTCGCGTCCGGTTAGGAACACTGTTTACAGGCAACTGAATTCTGAATTTGTAAATGTTTCTCCTTTTCAGTTTCTGATTGGCTAATCCTACTCCAATAGAATACCTTCATTTAACTAAAGCTTTTTCTGGTTGTTGATTGGCTATTTTATAAACTGTCACTAAAATTACATTATTGCTTCCAAGAATCACAAGTAACATTATTAAACTCTCAAACTCATTAATGCCACAAGGTTACCTCATTTTTACCTCTTTGTTAGCAACTTTTGACCTATTTCTCACAGCTCCTACATTATTAAATTACGTAATACATTCATGTAACATTATTGAATTTATATTTATATAATTAGAATGAGATTCATTTATGTGTTAAAAATGCTGCCTCAAAATATTTATCTAATGTGCTAATTATATTTGTCGAGGTAATTTTATCCAAGCTTATAAACCATTTAATATTTGTCAAGTGAATACTTCCGAGTTCGCGTGAATCTAAAAGACGGTCACAGAGCACCGAGATATTAACAAGTGAAAACAGTGTTTCTTTAAAGACAATAAAGCGTCGGACCTGGAGCCATCTCTCCCGCATCCTACCCTGACATAATCACAGAAGGGAATTTCTGATCGATTCGCCGACAGCTGACTCTGAGATAACGACGTGCTTCCTAACCAACATCGATGACATCGATTCCTGAAGACGACCTCCTAAGACGTAGCGGAGAACGAGAAGAACGACGACGACGACGACAGGTAAGAACCTCTATGGCGAGGGAACCGCTACAACTAGAAATACGCGTTTTGAGACTCCCTGAATCCAAAAGAATATAATTTTTAGAAAAAGGTGTGTGTGTGTGTGTGTGTGTGTGTGTGTGTGTGTGTAAACAGTATAACGCATAACTGAAGGTCGGTTCAACATCAAACTTTGTATTTATAGCAGCATCTTTCAACGATGCGACACGAATATTTTCAAGAAAATCTCCCACCCAAATTACTCTTTATATGGAAAATGTTTCGCCATGTTTTATTTTTCAAAAACTGCTAATGATTTTTGCTAAAATGCCATATGTTTAATATATTTTTATGGAAATAAAATGTATATCTTGAAATCTCTGCATGCAGCTATGAAGTTCTCTTCATTATGAATGCATTTTGTACAACTATAAACCGTAAAAGATAGACAAAATCTTATTACATAAAAAGATGTATACGAGTATCTCGTTAAAGGACACAATTCTTTTCTTTTCGTGGCGTTTGAAGCGGGAACCCTATTGTTACCTTTGGAGTAGGCTGCGTCGGAGCTCCTCCGTGGTCTAGGGGTACTATGATAGCCTCAAGTTCCCGAAGTCGCGGGTTCCAACCCGGCAGAGGCGATGGATTTTTTCGGGCGTAAAAATCCTTTGCATGGCTTTATTTGGAAGGGATGTAAAGCCGTTGGTTCCGTGTCGTATATTTACGGCACGTAAAAGAGCCTCAAACCTGATAAATAAGCCCCTGAGCAAAATTTACGATCTTTCACACCCAATATAGAATGGGACGCTAAGGACCATAGCACTTAAAGAGCGTCCATAAATAAAACTCAGTTTAACTTTTGCGTCGAAGGAATGGGCTGGCTCGGTACGTCGGAGTCTCTGGTTTGCTGCCCGCTGGTCTCGAAGAAGTTCCTCCTGTTGGGAAGTGGCATCTGCATCAAATCTCCGTCGTATTATTTTGTTATCGTGAAATAAAGGTTTGCCAGGGCTAGGTTTCTCTCAGGGTAGAGGCATGAATTTTTTCTAACGGTAAGCTAGTGGTAATGAAGATCTTGGGTTGTGGCCAGGTAATTGGATCACTAGATTAGGTGATAACGCAAATACGTATATAAGATTGTCGCAGTAATCTGTTCGTGTTATCTTATTTGCTGAGCGCCTGTTATTGTTTTATTATTTTTTTAAAATTTGGGTTCTTTGTCCTCCGGCTAGCTATTATTACTCAGTCGAGCAAATATCTCTAAGCAGGGCGTGTAAACGGAAAGGAGTTGTTACTAAAAGATAACACTGATAAAAGAATTTGTTTTTACACTTTTATTGCCGTCACACTTAATTAATTTCACATCTTTAATTTTGATACACGCCTACTGAAACTGTTATATTTCCGAATGAAATTACTGTCGTAATAGTTGTCGCATACCTACTTCACATTTTGTAACTAACTGTACCTCGGAAGAGATACTGTAGAATTGTGTAATGTGTACCTCGCGAGAGATTGCTGAGAACTGCGTAATGTGTACCTCGCGAGAGATTCTGTAGAACTGCGCGACGTTTACCTCGTGAATGATTCTGTAGAACTGCATAATGTGTATCTCGCGAGAGATTATGTAGAACTGCATAATGTGTACCTCGCGAGAGATTCTGTAGAACTGTGTAATGTGTACCTCGCGAATGACTCTTTTGAACTGCGCGACGTTTACCTCGTGAATGACTCTTCAAGACTGCGTGAAACTGCTTATGGCTCGAGAATTTATACTCCCTCACCCCGATATGCCTAAACATTATAATAGAGCTGCTATTGGTTACTAAATCGCGCCAACATTAGCGTCTGTTTTGTTAGCCAATCATAATTACTAATACATATGCTCTAGGGAAAATATTCCCTCCATTTCTAAAGAAAGGCACGCTACCTTGACGTCATTTGTTTGTCTCTTCTAAGTGATAAACAACTCACCCCATCGCTTCATTGTTTCCTAACAATGCTTATAGCTAACAAACATCTAAAATCATTGTCATACAATAATGTTAATTTACACTACAATCACTCTGGCATTCACAGTGTTGTGATATAAAATACTGCCTCAAGATCAGCTTTAAACTGTAATTAAATTCTGGTTAACACACTGTATATATCCGTGTAATATTCCCTTTCTTATACTTTCACAGAATATGTGCCACTGTTAGAATATACCTGGCGTTCTGAACTTTGTCTTTTATATAGGCAACTAACTCTCACTGTCATTTATTCTGGCGTAACTTTCTGATTTACGTAATACAACGTGGGATCACTATCAGCACCTCTGCGATCTCGCCAGAATATTTGCATCGCACTTTCATTGTCCGCGGATTTTCTCTCGCTTACTAGCGTGGATTTGGCGTGATTTATATGTCGAGACTGTGGTACTGGGGGGTTGTTTTTTGCTGTATTTATATTAAACTGCCCCACGCTTGGAAAATAACTAAACTAACTTCTTATTGGTTACTATTTCGCGCCTTTGGCAGGGTTAGCCTTAAATGACGTTATTTTACTCTCTTCCTATTGGATTAAAGACGCAATTATATGACTACTTACATTACGTAACCTGGAACCTTCCCTGTTTTCCTCAACATTTTTCCTTCTATGTCGCCTACTCTACCTTCTCTGATGTTAATAGACGAATAGACTAACTCCTCGCTTAAATACAAAGGATGTGCAAGCTAGCTCACCAAAATTTTTCACTTCTACGCTCACAAGACACGTTCTTAAGACGTCCTAACTTGAAAAACCAGGAACATTTTAACATGGACGATATTTACAATGAGAAAAATTAACAAAAATTGCTTTAAATTAAAGAGACTTGGAGGTTGTTACACTACATCACTAAAAATTGTTTTTCCTTTAACAATAGCCTATAACACGTGTATAATACCTAATATAATATTATTTATGATGGAAAAATACGATCTCACGTTAAGGATTTCAAATATACTATTCGTTATTGGTTTGAATTTTCAAATAATTATACTTTTTTCAAGTGATAAGTCGATATTCGTTTTTTCTCGTAGTCATGCAAAGCGCGTGGAATTTCAAAGTCATTACATAGTGATCCGCTTTTTAAAAGTCTGACTGACGCTTTAGCCAGCCGTATCTTTCTTATACCTACAACGAATGTGTAAATGTGTAATGAAAGTTTGTCTTGATTAACACGAAGTAGATAAAATTATAAAAAATAAGAATAGTTTGTAGAGGAGTTAGTAGGAAAGCGACAATGGTGAACGAGTGTGCTTATAGTTATTTGCATTTCCTGGTCAGCACGATTTATGAAAAAAACACATAAAAGAGAAAGCAAAAGAAAAAAAAGTAAAGGAATGCTGACCACCACACCAGTGGTGTCACACATACATAGGTAACCTACCAACAGGTGTACAGGCTGCTGAATTTTTGGTTAAGACTCCTGGCAAAAACCTTGTAGAGTCTAGTGCAAAAAGTGCCGATGCTTTTGGTTGCTTTTAGTGTTTTCCATTCTTGAATGTTGGCAGAATTCCCTCATCATTTGTGTTCCGCGCCTGCCTTAGGTGAGCTAACCTCTAATTGGTTTTAGTTGAAGTTCGATATCCTAGCACTAAGAAAGATCACGCATAGCTGGGCGATGAAACGGGTGGAGAATCGGTAAATGTCACCTGAATGGTTGAAACAAATACCTCCCAAAGACTGTCCATACTAGTCCCTAAATGAGTCCGGTTATTATTGGTTCGGCATTCAAGTATTAATCTCTGTAGCCAAACGAGAGATGGAAGGCGAGAAACAGGCGTGTTAATTATTTATTTCCAGCTTAAACTGCGTTTCCTCATATCGACACGTTTTTCTGCACCCGACTGTACAAGGTAAGTTTCGACGTAGATATGCCTCCAAAAGTCTGAACGAAATTGGTGATCCCACAAATTCGCTTTCCCTTGTAACATATTGTTTTATCTGTCGCTTACCTCTGGTATGTAATGATATATTGCATTCCATGCAAAAATTCGATATCGAGATTCAATTGTATTTTCAGGTCTCGGAACCCAAAAATAAAGCATGAACGTATAAGTGTGTATGTATGTATGAGAGAGAGAGAGAGGGTGGGAAGAGATCAGCCTAACACAGACGAAAAGTCAATAAATATCAAACTTAATGTTTATGCCCAGCACCATCCAAAGATGAGACATGAAAATGTCCATAAAATTTCTCCCACAACAAACTACCCCTTACATGGAAAATATATAATTTTTTCTCAAAAGCCCTCTAACCATTTTGATTAAAATATTATATGTTTGAGACATTGACATATGTGAGCTTCAGAAAGCTAAGCAAGGCAAGGCGTGAATCATTTGGCAGAATTTACACCTGCTAACCGCATAACTGGTAATACGTATCACTCATCTGAATGGATTTCACTGTTAAAACTTGATGTGAATTATGCTAACTCAAGAGGAGAATAGGAGGAAAGAATTGTTTTTACTTTTGACGAAGATGCGTCGAGGAGAATGAAACACCAAGTTATGTACTAGGAAACTGTGTATTCAAATCTCTCCATATTAACCGAAGGCATCACAAAGTCGGAAATACATGCACATGATGAATTTAACTATTTCATTGGCATTATAGCTTTAAAAATCTAATGCGATATATTCACATGACTTTCTCTGCCCTTTGCCGTTTATTAGTGAGTAAAACTATTCTTACTAAAGCTCATTTTTCTATCTACTACATTTTAATCCAAATAAACCTTTGTAGAAACAGTCACATTATACATTTCGTTACAGATACAAAGAGAACAGCAATAGTTACATGTTTAAGAACTGGACGCTATACGTTGCCTTAAAATTCCGTACTGTTTCCATGCAATCGCAAGAAATAACTATGTTGACAGGACTTTGAGAGAATTACTAAGTAATGAACAATTCAAAACATTAATAACGAAATTAGCCACAAAAACTTTATTTAAAATAAATTGTGCGTTTTAAAGAGATCTACATCTTTTGTGTAGCACGTTTTCGTCTATCGCTTAACGTATACTAGGTATACAAGATTATAAAAAATTCCTCCCGAATAGGACTTCCAAGGCAATTCCCAGAAAATTCGAGACAAATTTCATTTGTCCCGTAAATATCTTTAATATGCGATATTTTAATCAAAATCGTTATTCGTTTTTAGAATATCAAAATTTTCGAAAAATGTTCCATGTAAACGATAGTTGAGGTGGGGGATTTTCTTGAAAAGCTCTGAACTAAGTACCAAGTTTAGTACTTATCCGACTTTTCGTTTTTGAGTTATGCTATTCACAGATACACACAAGCAAGCGCGCGAACCTTTTTTTCTAAAAATGTTTTTTCCTACTCAGGGAGTCTCAAAACATGTATTTCCGGTGAAATCTCGGTATCGAAGTTTTGGGTGTACCTACTATGCACGTGGTAGAGAAAATAAAAAGTGTATAAAGAAAAGAAGCTAATTTATGAAAGTTGTATTCCTTTCTTGAAAGAAAAATACAAGTCTCAATTCAGTGCAGTTTCCATTTTCAAGGTGCCCGTGGAACATTCCACAATAATGTATTTAACTTTTTACGTAAATTAGGTCTACATAAATAACAATATTACCTATAACGGCCAATATAATTAGTGACTCGGTCCATTATTCATCATCACAGCTATAAAAATAGACCTATATCAAGAGTAATTAATCAATCAATTTCAGATATTGAACTGTCGAGTGAAAATGAAACTATACTGAGAAGATATCAGAAATATAAGGATAGAAGACATTTCCAACATATCTTATGCTAAGGTCTGTGGTTGTTAACATTGTAATTGTAACCGTAACTATGAGAATGCAAGGCGGTTGCACGGATATTATCTGTTTCAGAGGGAGTCCGAGCGGCGGCCGGCAAGCCAGCCGTCTTGCGGTGGCCGTAGCGTGAAGAAAAGCACTGTGTATGCAATCTATTGATATGGTAAATGGCAAGTAGCTCCATTTTTTGTTCTTTGAGTCAATAAAATGTTTTCATCTTCTTTGAAACTTTCTGGAATACTGCGAAGTCCTCTTCTTTCTGATTGAATAAAGAACCATAAGAACTGGGAGAGTGCAGATCTCTTTAAAACACACAACTATATCCAGTAAGTTTGTCCAACCACATTGAACATTTCAGGATATTAGTTGCTATGCTTTGTTTTGTTAAATACATTTGTGATATGTTTAATCAGAAAATCACCATTGTATTTCCGAAGTCGGCATATAGCGACCACTTTTTGAAGATATGACAATAGCTCCAGTCTAAATCCGCTTTGTATCTACAACAAAATATGTAACGAAACCTTACCGCAAAAGTTTATGTCTATTAGCATGAAGCAGATAAAAGTATAAGCTCTTCTATGAATATTTTATAGTAAAAATAGATAAATACTAATGAGTAGAACAAGTCATGTAAATGTAATATTATTTTCACTATCGTTAGGGTCAAGATCCTAAACCTTTAAAGCATACATAAAGAGACTAATTAGAGAGATCTGCTGTACTTGGGAAAAATGTATATTTTATCCTTTTAAAAAATGTTGACTGTCTCCTATTTACGACGCTAACCATAAATGAACTTAAGTAGTATATAATTGTATTTTCTATATCAATTTATGGCTTTTTAATTGGCTTAATTGGCTGTAATTGGTCTTTCATGGAAGCCCGACCTAAGTAGCGGTACGTTCTATATCAATTTATGGCTTTTTAATTGGTTCACTTGGTTCAATTGGTCTTTCATGGAAGCCCGACCTAAGTACCTTGTACGTTCTGTATCAATTTATGGCTTTTTAATTGGTTCACTTGGTTCAATTGGTCTTTCATGGAAGCCCGACCTAAGTACCTGGTACGTTCTGTATCAATTAATGGCTTTTTAATTGGTTCACTTGGTTCAATTGGTCTTTCATGGAAGCCCGACCTAAGTACCTGGTACGTTCTGTATCAATTTATGGCTTTTTAATTGGTTCAATTGGTCTTTCGTGCAAGACCCGACCTAAATCCCTCCTCAAGGAAAGTACAGGCTAGGGGTGGGGGAGGTAATTACTTTAAGGATGAAACATGATTCACAGAGCGTGAGAACCATTGCTACACCGCTTTCCCATGTTGTCTAATAAACCTTTCAAATCCGGTACAGTTGCAAATTTAAAAATTAATGGACCGCATCCGTGAAAGCTAATAGACGGCTATTCTTCGCTTCAAGCTCCGCCCTCAAACCCTATGACCGCGCATGCGCCGTCCTATCCTTCTGCAATTATCCCCCCACCATTATACCACTGCTATATAAGGTCTCAGGCCTAGCACCCTGAAAGTATTATTTGAAGGTTTTTGTAGAAAGAGTTTCTCAATCTGCACGTTATTAGTATGGCAGGAATGGAAGATTTTTGGAGTGAGTGTGGAGAGGAAGCGTACCACTACACCTACTACCACAAGGAGGAGTGCAATGGGTTCATACATTCAATTGTCTGTAACATGCCCTCATATCATGACCAGATGTCTTCAAGAGAAATATGCACAGAGAACTGCCCAGTCTACAGAAGAAGGTACCTGTAAGTAGACCCTCCTTTTATTCCTTTCCAGGAAATACTATGCTACATCTAATCTTTAAAGAAAGTAACGAATTTGAAATATGTTCGTTCTTCCAGAGGAGGGGATGCAGATGAGGAACAACACAGAGGCGTGAATGATGTCGATGTCCTTGTAACCACCCATGCAGTCCAACATCATTCTGAATTTTGTAATGGTGATACGCATGCAACCCTATGCGAGAAGCCAGAGGTGCACGATCAAATGAAGTCGTACTTCCTGTGTGATGAAAACTGCGCTGTATTCTTACTCAGGCGGGGAAACCTAAGGTAAGTGACATTGAAAATATCTAGATGCTCTTACACTGGACGGGGTTGTAGAATATCTAATGTTTTTAAAAAATAATTAAAATTGTTCCAGAAATCGTCAGACAACGCCTATTCCTACAGAGGACATAGATGAAGTAGATTTCCCGAATGTACCGCAGCTTTTGATGACTTTGGATGACCAAGAGAGGCCAATCAATTTGCAAGTAGATGGCGATATGCTCCAGGTGACTCCTGAACATTCACCCAGGAAACGAGCAGAATTACACAAAGCAATACTGTGAGTATTAATTTCAAATCTATGAAGGAACACGTATGCTTTAAATAAAACTACATCGCTCCCATTCATAGTGTCTAACATATGCAATTCCTTTCAGGAGACCTGCGAACCTATTTAAAAAATTATGTTTCTAATAGACGCAATATGTAATGTTCCAGGTCCGCTACTAAGAAGCCCACCAGGAGGAAGAACAATAAAACCTTTGAAGATCTCCATAGGAGGTTGGCGCTATTGGAAGAGCGAATTACCTGCGCTAACACCCCGAAGAGAGATGCAAGCACCCGCACTCGTGCTCCAAGGCGGCTACACCTCAAGAAGCAGTAGTGTCAATATAGGATTGTATTATGAAACCCCAGTGCTCATCATAAAAGAAACAGACAATAATAATTTCGTGTATATGACAAAATATGACTGGCAGATAATTCAAAAAAGTCTCGCAGAATTCGAAACATATCTGAAAGTGAAGAAGTGTCCGAACAGAGAGTACAGTGAACATGTTGTATTCTCCTATAATATCACAGTGTTTATGGAAAGTGGAAAAATTACACTTTTTAATACGTCTTTAAATTACGGTGAAATTCATTTGAATTATGATGTACTATCACTAATAAAAAGACTCGAATCCTATATAGATAGACATCTGCAGAACCTATGTATTGTAAATGAAGACACATATGTAGGGACAAGGAGCTGGAGGCAGAAGGCGCTGGAAATGTATAATAAGAAAATAAAGAAGTAAATATATCTTTTATAACTTGCTTTTATTCACGAAAAACCCCCTTACACTTCCTTATATCAAGCATAAAATAACTACATTTAAATTAAAGACTGCATCACATGAGACAGGGGCTTGTATGTAAATACTTTGTCATGAATTATCAAGCAATACAAAGATGTCTGTGCAGGAATATTTGCACTAGTTTGAATTTCCAGTCTAATACTGACAGCTCCATTTACAACCTCCTCAGGCTGATGTGAGCAGTCAATGACAAATATCGGTGCATGTTTAAGAAAATCTTTTCTCCTCAATAAGGGGTAATTCTCTCTCGAATAATAGGAGCTTTGGAACTTTGAATACATTTCATATAACGAGGCAAATCTAGAGTTTCCAAAGTCCAAGTTCATATCATGGTAGGGATAGCATTCACTATTGAGGTACAGTCTCAAATTGGTTATGTTGCAATGATCAAACTCGGAACAGTCTTTAGTTGCATTATTTACTCTCGAAGTCTGCGCTCCCACAATAACAAATCTTGGTTTCTCGGGTCTCGATGTTGTTGCAACGTTCCATGTAAATGATCTAGTTTGAGGTACCGCAGGCTGAGTATGCAGATCCATACTTCGAAAGGCTATGTGTAATGGCCTGTCTGACTTGACAATCTTAAGGATCTCCACCTTTTCACCATCAGAAAGGCGTATTATGGGCATCCGCCACTCGATACGTGTAAGTTTAACAATAGCATTTTCTTCTCCTTCGGTTGCCAGAATACAGTTTTTAGAGTCCTTGGATCGAATGAGGACCAGCTCAAACTTGCTGTTGAGTATGAGGTCCTTGTGATCATCTGGAAATCCCAGAAGCATTGACAGCGGTACTATAGCGTTGAATGCTCCACTTGCAGGATGCACAATATCCACATCTTCTCCAGGGTAGCACCATTCAGCATTGAGTAAACGGTTGGATTCCATAGAGTTGAGTGCAGCATAGTTGCGCATAGTTGATGTAATCCCTGGATTTCTTGTTCTGTCTATAGTCGATCCATTCATGTCCAATCGAATCTCGTCAAACAAATGCAATAGCCTTATTGGTGAGCCTTGCTGTAGTAGTTGTTCCATTAGGTTTAGTAACAGATCCCTCAATGTAGAGATAACTCCGGTTAGGTAGAGTATATAAATCTTCAGCTTGACAAGGGATTCTAATTTCATCATTCGCATCCAGAGCCGATGTATTATACGGTAAAAACACATGCCCCTCTTCTTTAGCAATCTTGTCCTCAAATGTAGGTGTTTCCGTCACATTGAAGATGTCCATCACAGAATTCTAAAGCCCAATGCTTCAAGGAACCTCCTATTGCTCGATGTTAACACACTGAGTGTCGCAGGTAGAGTATGATGTATACGACGATGCGCAGGCTTATTATATCCTCGTAGGCGTCTTCTGCTAAAATATATTCCCATTACGACGTATGTGAAGTCTTATGCTTATATCCTCGTTTCTAAAGTTGATGGGATGACCGTTCTGGTCGACTACTCGAAGAGTGATTTGATCGATAAAGTTAGTGTCTATGATAGGCAGTTAAATGGGATTTGAAGGCTCTTGCGAAATGTGATATCCTGGCGGAACAGAAGGGAAAAACTCATAGATCGAGTGTCCGCTTTTACCGTCGATGAAAGAGCCTGTTGCAATACTGCACTCGATTCGTATTATGCTCACCTTAAATATGTTTACTAGGAAATCAGATTCAGTCACTTGATTAGCAGGAATGACTTTGCTTTCACTGAAGCCTAAAAGGGATCCAATAGAGCATTCCCTTGAAAAATCCATAGGAAAAGGACATTTAATTTCAGCCTTCATTGTATTATTATTAGGCCGAATAAAGAAGACATCATCATCCAATTGAAGCTTATCTTTGATGTATGCATTAATATCAGTAATCTCATAAGTTCCATGAGGTATATCAATGACTTTAAGATTGTCATTGTAAATGTAATGAAACTGATTATTGCTATGATCCACATTGGAAATAGAATAGAAGGTTTCAAAATTCAAAAGAGCGATCTCATAATATCCTTTAGGATCGATCCTCAGAGGAGGATTCAGGTGTGTTGTCAGAACAGATTCATTACCGCTAACGGCAATAGTGTAACTCATTGTGATAGAAATTGTAAGCACAAGTGTCCACAGATGACTGAGCTAAAACTCTGAAACCTCTCAGTATTATACATTAACCTAACACCTCTGAGATACCTTTCTATCTCTTTAGGAGGTTTTAGGTTCCCAAAGCTATCGAAATAAAATGCAATGATACCCTCCTTCCTTACAGCAACCCAATGGGTACCTTCATTCTCTGAAGAATCGAGGTTGACGATAATCCTCTCATTGTGATGAGGCATTGTAGGCAACTCATCAATCATATATACACCTCTAAAATGCGGAATCTTTAAACGTCTAGCATACATATCGAGATCAATGTTACTCAAGGCTTTTTCCGGGACCAGTACAGTCCTCTTCCAGAGTTTTTTGAATTTCCATTCTTGCTGTTGCATCTCTTCTTTTTGACATTTCTCGTCTTATTCTTCTTCACTTGAAGACCTTTTCCTTTTGCTTCTATCTCTCTGTTATGTCTTGCCATTTCTGCAAGCTGTTTATCTGCAGCCTTTTTCTTATTCACTGCTGTGGCGATTTGAGCTGCTCCTCCAGCTGCAGCACCTAGGGCTGCAATAATAGGAATGAGAGGCAGAAATCCTCCATGCTTTTTCTTCCTGGATCAGCACCTACAGCCACCTTGCCCTTCATAATTGCTGTAACTAGCCTGGCGGCCAACTTTTCTCCTAAAGTAGCGTCCGATGCCTGTACTCTTTTCCACGCCTTCTCGGCTAAGATCTTATCGGCTATATTTCTAGTAGCAGAGTCCCTGTGCTCAGCGTAGGCGATGTCGTGCTGCTTACAGGCTTCGTCTAATGGGTTAATTCCGGGGTCTCCTCTCTGTAGGCGTTTTTCCAACTTCGTACCCGAACCGCAATATCTGTAGCCCGGTAAATGTGCTTCAAAGGGCAGCCAATTAATAAGAGAGTTAATTAACCCAGAGCCTCTGGAGATCTTGATCCTCCTAGCTCCCATGATAGACTAGCTGACTTTAAAATAGTATTGGACTTTTATACTCTCAAGCTACAAACTGAAATCCATGCGCACCTGATATAAATGTATATATACATTAAGCATGCTTTTTTATATTTAGTTATTAAGATGGAGCTAGTGAAGCAAGATTGCTCCCTGCCCATTCAGGTGCTAGACTTTGAAAGTGATTTTAGATGCAATCGACACGGAAAGTTATTTCCCTCTAATGTCAGAGCTCTTATTCTAGGCAGCTCAAGCGCCGGAAAAACTAATGTATTACTGAATATGCTGCTTCATGTGAATGGTTTACGTTTTGAAAACTTGTACATCTATTCAAAGTCCCTTTACCAGCCAAAGTATCAATATCTCATCAAGCTACTCGAAAACATTGAAGGGATAGAAGTGAACACTTATGAAGATGGAGAAAGTGTCTTACATCCCTCTGAAGTTAAAGAAAACTCCATATTTATATTTGATGACGTAATCACTGAAAAACAGGGGAAGATCGCCGCTTTTTACAGCATGGGCAGACACCGTAATGTGGACTCTATATATTTAGCACAGTCGTATGCTAAAGTGCCTAAACATCTAATAAGAGACAACACGAACATGATTATTCTCTTCAAGCAGGATAATTTAAACTTGAAACATATATATGAGGATTATGTGAACACTGACATGTCATATACTGTATTTAAAGACCTGTGCAAGGGTGTTTGGGAAAGTGTCTCGGAAGGAAGACCATTTGTAGTGATTGTTCCTGAATTCCCTATGAATGAGGGTCGATATAGGAACGGCTTCGATGTATATATTAAAGTAGAAAAGAAAGAAAAGGATCATTCATAGATCGAAATGAGTATTGACAGGTTCGGTTCACAGAGGACTGCTCCAGTTAAAAGAGCACTTCATCAATTCATCATAAACCGAGATGGAAAAGGAAACTATCAATTTAAAAACAAAAGACTATGCATTGTTCATGATCCCGAGGAAGACAATGACGCAAACACTAAACGTTATGTTGACACCCTTACGACTTCTACCGAAAATCGAATGCAGGAATTCACCGAAAAAGTGGCATATCAGCGTATGGGTGAACTTGAAACTATGATAAGGAATCACATCCAGAAATCGCTAGATGGACAATATGAGTCTCTAATGAAATACCTGGACAAACATGCACTTAAACGAGACGCTGGAAACAACATTATTCTAGATACAATAAGAATGAAGATAACATTATCACCTCAGGAGGACTACGAAATAGGAAATATGTATCAGACTATGTTAATGCAAGAACACCAGCGATCGATTCAGATGGGAACGCTTCCTTTCAAAAAAGAAGAATAAGAGAGATAGCAGATCCCATCGATGACAGTGATGCAGCTAGTAAAAAGTTTGTTAAACACATTATTGGTAAAAAGCACAATGAAGCACAGCAAGCTCTAAACAGGAGACTAGCCTCTATTGGAAATGATATCACCGAAACAGTAGTGAAACATATGGAAACTATGGCGAACCAACAGAGTTCCATGGATAAGCACTTGACAATAGCTATGAATAATGTGAATATTCTTAAATCACAAGTGAATGTTATAAATGCGCTATTAGATCAAATGAAAGGTCACCACGTTTTTAGCCTGCAGACCAAGCCTTTCAGAGGGAATTCAATAAGATACACATTAACATCGGGTCTCGAATACTACAGAGCACCTGTAAACGGAGAGGTCGTTGCATGCTATATGACATCGTCAACTCCTCCTTTTGTAAGAGCAGATACATTATTTGCTATAAACAATAACATAGTCAGAACCTTCCCTACTCCTATTGCAAATGGAGATACACTCACCTTTACTGCTCCGGCCAATCGAGCAAAAGACGGCCATATTCTAAATATCGAAATGAGTATAGCATATAAACTGAGGCCAACACAATAGAACAGCTATATATTGAGGCGAATAACAAAATTCAAGATCATTTCAAGATGGACAGCGAGAGCATAAGACTTAAAGAATCTGTAGCCAGGCATACAAAGGCTATAAGGGAAAAGTTACGTGCACTAAAAGGACAAAAGTTTGAGACCCAGAGAGTAATGAGTGAAGCTCTTCAGCCAGTAGCAGAACCGTTACATGATACACTACAAATTCAGAAAAACAATAGTGTTACTTCAAACAATGAGGAGAGTCAGAAAAAGAGTGATCCACTTAAAGAGGAGAAAGATGAGAATATCTTAAGATTCCTGCAGAAAGTTCGAAGGAATGATAAGAATGAAATAGATAATGCCTACGGTGTGAGATACGAAGATGGAAGCTATATGAGCTATATGCTGGGGAACAAGATCATTGACTTCCTCAACAATAAAGTACGAGTAGGTGATGAAACGTACGAGGTGACACCTGGATTGAGTGAACTCATCTTCAAGAGGATACCTGAAATGCATGTATATACAGAAGGGGATCTGGATACATATAGCAGAATATTGAAAGCAACACATGTTCATCGAAGAAACTTCAGCAAGCACGGGCAGCTGAGATCAGGCAATTCCTACAAGTATAAAAGCATTATACGCCCTCTAGTAACGAAACACAAGGGTTTAGGTTTGCAGTGGAAGGAGCATCGCCCTGATACGAGGCAAGAATACATCTACTGGAACGACCCTAACGACCTGGTGAATCGCCTGAGGCTTCTCATTGCATCCAGAGACGCCGGAAATAATAATCACACACAAGAAATTGAAGAAATTATTCAAGAACTGAAATCGGCTAGGATTATGGCATGACGGTGAAGCAAGATATAGCAAGAGAGCTCCATGCTCCCGCCCGAAGAAACTTCTTGCGTCGAAAGATCGTTAGCAAAGGTCTGCATGATCTGATGCAAATCGACTTGGTTGAGATGATCCCCCATGCAAATCTCGACAAGAATTTCAAATATATCCTGATTGCAGTCAACTTCTACTCTAAAATGGCCTATGCAAGGCCATTAAAGGACAAGTCAGGACTACAGGTTGCAAAGGCCATGGAAGATATACTAAAGGACATGGAAACGCCACCCAAGAATATACAGAGTGACAACGGAAAAGAATTTTATAACAAGCACTTTAAAAATCTAATGGCAAAGTATAATATCAATCACTACAGTACCTATACTAATGTGAAGGCTGCAGCTGTTGAGCGTTTAATCAGAACTTTAAAGAATATGATGTATCGGGAGTTTCTAGCTCAAGGATCATATAAGTGGTTAGATCTTCTACCTAAAATCGTTGCAGAGTACAATGACACTTACCACTCAACCATCAAAATGAAACCCAGTGAAGTGAGGAACAATGACCTTCTTCTGACTGTTTACAAGTATAACCATCCCAAAAGAGAGAAGAGGAGTGCAAGGAGGTTTAGTGTCGGCGATTATGTGAGGATATCTAAGAATAAAGGACATTTCGAAAAGGGTTTTGAACCCAACTGGAGTGTTGAAATTTTCCAAGTGGCTCATGTGAAACGAACCAATCCTACCACATACATCATAAAGGATAATGATGGAGATCATATAAAAGGAGCATTTTATGGACATGAACTACATTCTACACTATTCCCTAACACTTATTTAGTGGAGAAGATTTTGCGTAGGCAAGGAGAGAGGATTCTAGTGAAATGGTATGGATTCCCTAATAGCCAATGGATTGATGGAAAGGATTTATTGTAGCTAATACTGAAATAAAGAGTCTTAAATGCAGTACCTCGTGTTTTATTTACAGTAATTTGATTTCCTCCTTTGATACATTTAACTGAACAATATACCATTAACATTGTATTATATAAAATAATTTAAAAAAACAGTAAAAATAATTAAATACAATATATACAATTAATAAATTAGTCAATAAATAATCTATATACAATATAATACATGAGATGGGGATGTGACATCCAGGGAAGTCCGAATGGATTACGAGGCCCTAAGTGAATAATGGCCCCACGCGAGAGTTGCATGAGAGCCATCAATCATCTTGCGCTTCGTGTCTCCTCCATGCAATGCAATTTTGTTAATTTCCACAGTCGAGACTTTATGTTTTGTACTCCTGAAGCAAATTTGTTTAGCCAAAAATTTTTTATTTAAATCTTTGACACTCGAAATATTTCTCAAAGGTGATTGCTCGCATTCCACCTTTGGTAATCCCCTTTGCTTTCATGATGGTGCTGTTGTTATATTTATAGCTGTAGAGCTTTGCCCTAAGTCCAACGTACTCAGTCATCACCATGCCACCCAGCTCATCTTTAAACAACCCAATCACTTTCTTGTTGGCCTGCTTTATGGCATATACATTATTTTGCTTATAATTTGATGTATCAAAATGCTGGGGATTGGTTTTCATTAATTTGTAAATGTCTGTAGAAGTTTCGAAAATGAATGAATCTGTATCCATATAATTCAGGACCAGGTCATTCAGTTGGGGTTTCATTACTTTATAAAAAAAATCATACATAATAAATTTTGAAAGATCGAGAATTGCATGGCCAATATAGATTGGTTTGTTCATGAGGATCTCCTCTCGAGCCAACTCTATGCCGACTAAGTTTTCATCAAAAATGTGGCTACATACATATGTTGGACGAGCCGTCAATTTCCGTGCTTGCTCCCAGGTAGGTACAATACGGAAATCTCTGTACTTGCGAACATTTTCAATGAACTTACCGTACACAGCGTTGTTCATTTTCTTCCAGAGGTTTTGACCAAACTTGGAAGTTTCCCTGGCTCGCTTCTCGGCGTTAAGGTCAATATAGACCTTAAGCCATTCAGCTTGGTCATACGATACCACCCGATGAATATGTCTCAATAGCAGCCCCAGATCTAGGCACTGTTGCAAGATTTTATAATGCAAGACATATTTGCTTTTGTTCTCAAGACTTGCAATCAGTTTCTTGTATTGGCTGCCGGGTGGTATCTCACTCCGGGGACAGAGAGGTAGATCATTGTTTGCATCATGGAGATGGTCAGGATACTCCAAATCTACCTCTAGGACATATCCTGTCTTGGAGTCCTCAGGGATCGCAGCGAAGTCGATGGTGTCTATTTCATCCCTATCAAGCCATCTGAGGTTCCCATACGGCATTGGGGACGCCATGCTCTTGCCGTACAAGTAGTTGATGTCCCAGTATGATAAAAAGTTTCGAGGTTCATCAGATTTGTAGTCTGCAAGGTATTCGTGGTTGGCTTTGGGGTACCGCTTTGATACCGTGCAAAGCCCACCGCGAATACCTTCCTCGAAAAATTTTAACATGCTGGGATCGCTTATTAGCTGGAGCCTTGCTTTCGTTGTCTTAAGCATGGCATCGAAGGCTAGTGATGGCAGAGTATAGTACCATGCTGGGTCCAGGTTATACATCCCCAGCGACAAGTCTCTAAACTTCTCCAATACATCTGCTAAAAGCAGAGTATCGGTCTTTAGGTAAAGGTCACTATATTCCCCGAGATTCTTTATGTTGAATGTGCTCCATACCTTAAGTGCATGAGCATATTCCTCCTCTGTGACACCGTCGAAAAGCTCTATCGGCGGGAGCTCCTCTTCTTGGAGCTTCTCGATGGTATCCAAATATGTATAGGGGAATATGCCCTTACGCTTCATTAGTTCCAGATGTTCTGGATTAGAAAACTCGGCATTAGTGACATTGAAGTCATCAGCGCTCAGCATGTCCACCAAGCTAGATAACTTGTCATCGAGAAACTTGTAGCTGTCGAGAAACCTGAAATTAATGCCCTTGTACCATTTAGTAAATGCCAGATAACGTTCAGATGATTGTGCTATACATGAAATAGGAGCCTTATCATATGCCATGTGCCTGATCAAGAAGTGACTGTCATAATTGCTTAAGCAATGAAAGAAAATTGGAATAAAATTCGGCAATTTTCTATTCAAATTGCAAGCATTATGAGCCGCTCCAAGATATGCTCCAGTGATATGACAATGGTCCCTCACCCTAACATCATCTATAGCAAAATCTCTCCTGCATATGTGACAGTGATTAGCATTGTTGAAATCCAGGATATCCTGAGGTGACATATGTATGGGCTGTATTCGCCCATATATCTCAATGACTTCATCAGCAATCTTTCTAAGTTCGATGAAGAAGTCATTCAGTGCATTGTCACCTCTGAAGAGCTTGAATCTCGACAAGGACTGATCATGTCTACATATAACCTTCAACGCTATCGATATCGCTTCATGTTCCTGTATGGCTCGGGTCCAGCTCTCTGCGTCAGAGGGTTCACATGAGTGGACCTTCCTCAAAACAGATTAGATATCTGCATAAATCACAAAAGGTACAGGGGCACACTTTGAATATGCATTAAATTCCAGAACCTCATCCTGCTTTGGCATTTTGAGGATCTGACATTTATTGCATTTCAGTTTATGCACTCTCAAGGCATCCTCATTAGAACACCTTGTCATGCATGCCTCGCATAGCCACATTTTTCTGCTAGAACTTGTTATCTGACTTCTAATAAGCCTCGATAAGTTGGTGATGAGGCAGTAGTGAGACTTGTCACCCTCTTCAACCATTAAGAGGTTCACTTGTCTAGCCTTCCTCTCAGATGGTTTGCGAATAGACTCCACTGAGTCGTTGGCATTCAGAGCAAATACAGCTATAGATACATCTGGATTCTGCTTCTCAAAGCGTTCAATCTGATCGACGGAAAACGGGAAAGTAATTCCAGCATAATTGAACGCCTGGAATAGCAAATCCTGCGGGTATGAGCATGGTCTATTTTGGTTGACTTTTGCAGGGTATCTGGAAGCTAGCATGCACCAAGCGAAACAGAAATGATCGGCATTCTGAATATTAAGAACTGCCTTCTTTCGCTTGATGCATGCTGGCAACTATGAATCCTGAAGCACAAAGGGGATTATAGTTTGCTGCGCTATTTATCAGCGAGTGGATTGCGAACAGTGTCTTTGAACTAGATTGGCCTTCAAAACAGGCTAGATTTTCTAAAATTTCGTTTTTCATTGCATGAAAGATGACATCGAGGTTAGATGATTGCTGGATCTCCTTTGTCTTGGAATTGAGAAATATCGATTCCACTTTTTCATGATCTGGTGTCTGGATTAAGTATGAGACGTTCAATGAACAACTCATCTTTATCCCAGACATACTCTTCTTTAGAGTGGATTCGATTTCCTTAATAACGAGAGCCCTGCATGCCTCGAGAAACTCACTGGGGTCAATTATCCCAGCCGTATTTTCAATTTTACTATTGAAAATACGACCTTTGAATGCAGACTCTATTACCCTACATTTTAGGTCATCATAATCATTTCGACATACCCTTTTTGCCGGTGATGGTGAGGATGAATCAATTGTCTGGGATGGTCTGGACGTTGTTGCCGCGGGTCCGTTAACATGTGGTGCGTACACCTGATGGTTTAATTTGCGGGAGGGTTGGCTGCTGCACGTTGCTTCTTCAGAACCACGCTCCTCTTCTGCTTCACGAAGTCTCTTGACACCTTTTCTCAAAGCCTCATTCGCCTGAGGCTCTGGCTCGGGGTGTAGAGGTTCAAGATCTGTAACAATAGGAGCATCACATTGTTAGCATCTGTGACAATCAAGCAGGCAGTCTTCTATTAGAAGACATGGGAATAAATTGCATCAATATTAATGTTAAAAGAAGTGAAAGACTTACCTTGGAATGACTGAAGCAACTCGATGAGCGCGGTCTTGTACCCGCAGTTAGTGCATGTACAAATTCCCTCCATGGGTGTATCCTCCCTGTCGTTATTTTGGACGACGCTGAAATTCTCAACATCTCCGAAACCTGGCGGAGGTGGGATGATAAAGTCCCCCGCATTATCAGCATCAAGCCACGAAGCTGCCCCGTCGTCTATCAATGGTGATAGTGGTGGTGGTGATGGTAGAGTGCTGGACTCAGGAGCGTCCTGTGCCGGGACAGGTGAGCGGCGGACACGTCCTGCCAGACTCAATTTGTTTGTCTTCGAGTGCATCTTCACTGGAAAATAATAATTTAGGCATGTAAACTTGATGAATGAAGAAAAGGATAATTTCCCTATATTCTATACTCCATTTTCTGGCATATTACCGCTTTTCAATTTTTTTTCACTTGTTGACATTCGTGGTTAAGCTTTAAGTATGTTAAGCTTTTTGCATGTCGTAAGAGTATTTTTTATACATTATGCAAGCTATTTTATAGCAGATTACAGAGTTTCAACGAAAAATTCAGAGTTAAGTTAATTTTTGTTAATTAGTATGTTAATGAAGTATTTTCAAACATTAATTGTTTTATTTAATTATAAAATTAGCTAATAGAAGCCCTGTCTTAAGGTTGCTTGAGTTAAAATAAGTTGCAGTTGAAACTAGCTAAAGTCCCCAAATAACTACTACTATTTGCGCTTGCTTTCTCATTTTCTAGTCTACTTTTGTCTTTCTCTTCTAGTTTTGTCGTAATCCGTTTACGTGGAAAATGGAACTTGATTTTAACGTATATATTCCTTTTCAATCGTACTTTAGCTTTCTGAAAACTGAATATTTGCGTATGAGATTGTTCAGATAGAATGTATTATGTTTTAGCTTGCTTAAGCCCGGTTATTTTTTGTTACAGTATTGTCTTTAAAGTTTTTTGTGTGATGTTTAGACATTGATTAGTGATATATAAGTTTAAATATACATCTAGACACTGACCCTGCTACATTATTGCAAGACAAACTTTACGAAGCTAGGTGATCACACGTTTTTTTTAAATGTGATTTTGACTTTCAGTATCTTCACTCGACTTTTTAAGAATACATCACACGAATTTCCTGTATGAAATCTAGTATATGCACTTACCTTGCGAATTGAAATCTAAGATGAATTAAGTACTTGAAGATCTTTGCACTAACACACGCTATCACAATCACAGACGTTATTCCTTTAAGAATGAACTTTAACGCTCCTGCTTTCTTCTTATATAGACTTTGAAGTTCATTCTCCCTCTCCCAGAAAGAATGCGCAGAAGAATCCACTCCGTAATCGAGTGTTTTGATTGGTTAAACAATATTAGCTGGCTATATCTATCCTTGTCTAATGATTCACGTTTCTTTTCCCCAGGATCTTTAATCACATCTCATGAAGTTATAAATGTATTTGACGCCGTGCCTTAAGTAATATATTCTCGTGTACTGTTAATGAATTAATAAAGGAAGTGTTCAATTACTCTTTATTGTATGAATCATACATCTGTGGGAAATATTAAGATAAATTGCCCTTAGACAGGAAATTGTAAATCATCATGAACTTAAGGAACTTAAGTAACTTAAGGGAGGGAATTTATTGATGGTTGCAGCTGCCTTTGGGTGTGCTGTTAATTAAGTAATAAAGACATTGTTCAATTACTGTTTATTGTATGAATCATGCACCTCGTGGGATAAAAGATACAAGACATCTTTCCCGTTGTTATAACTAAGTATTTTAAATTTCTCTACTATGAAGAGTAAGTAAGGGAAGTATTGTATTCCACGCGAAAATTCGATACCGAGATTTCACCGGATATTTATGTTTTGAGGCCCCCTGTTTTATTGAGAAATATTTTCGAGATATTGCTTGTTATTCCCTTAAATTCCCCGATAATTATATTTTTTCTCGAATTCGTTATTCATTTTTTTATGTCCTAGGCATGTAAAGAGAATGGAATGCATCACATGGCAACCGCTCTTAAAATATTTGACTAATGCTTAAAGCCCACCGTATTCCTCTTGCAGCTAGTAGAATCAAGCAGAATAAGCATTTGCAAGAAAAAGTTTGTACAAGAGTAGAGAAAGTCATGTGAGTGTAACATATGAGAATTTTTTTTAAATGTGATTCGTTTTTATTTCACTGTACATACAGCTTGTAACACTGTAATTAGCTATCTCTATAAAGAAACTTTTTTTCATTATAAATAAATGTGTGTTTGACTCTCATGCAGTTTTAATGAAAACATCAATAGCGGCTGCCGGTATCTATAGTGCCAGATATAAATTACAAATGTTAGTTCTGTAACCTTCTGGCATCTGGCGTAGATAAAGCGAACTTTTACAATGGTGTGAGGGTCCTTATATGCGAGGGAAGCTAGCGGAAAAAATCAATAGCGTGAATAGATCCCCCGCTTATACGAAGGGCGAGTCAATAGCCTTAATTACCCGGCCATTATAGATGACTGTCTGTCTCAAAAATTGCTATACTGTAGCGTGTTAAGCCTGATTATGAGTGGATATGTGTGTGTGTGCATGAGAGAGAGAGGTGCGATATATTGTCGTAACCTCTAAACGCTAACTCATGGGAGGTAGAGGTGCTCGCAACAGATACTCAATACATACATATTTTTGATAACCATGTACTCTTTATCCATAGTAGGGTGAACGTTCTTTCGGGATACACTATACCTCAATGATCGAATCTCGAGACAGGAGAGTCGGGCGATCGTCTTTTAAACTGACGTGGAGGGAGACCTCACTGTATACATACACGGTTTTAAGTAGCATGTTATTCATGTCGTAGAAAGCAACAAGTCTCGGTAGGATGGTGAAAATTAAACCTTTTGATTTTTAAAAGGTTTTCAGTCGTTAGGCGCGTTCGCCACAAAAATTGAAACTTGTATTTTTTATTTGATGTATATGATTAGAATTAACGCTGTGTACTTTATAGGGGTGAATCATGTCTCATAGCTGACTGGAAATGCATACATTATTTTGATTACCTCCCTCACCCAAAGCCGAGGAGGAGGGAGCCTTTAAATGCTTCTTCAAGTAAATGGCACCACGTGGACATGTAAGCGACCCTCGCAATTACCAGCTCCAGCAGTAACCATTAATATATCCAGAAGACTCATGCACTATAGGTCCCCTTTGCCTGAAAGACCAATTGAACCAAGTGAACCAATTAAAAAGCCATAAATTGATACAGAACGTACAAGGTACTTAGGTCGGGCTTCCATGAAAGACCAATTGAACCAAGTGAACCAATTAAAAAGCCATAAATTGATACAGAACGTACCAGGTACTTAGGTCGGGCTTCCATGAAAGACCAATTGAACCAAGTGAACCAATTAAAAAGCCATAAATTGATACAGAACGTACAAGGTACTTAGGTCGGGCTTCCATGAAAGACCAATTGAACCAAGTGAACCAATTAAAAAGCCATAAATTGATATAGAACGTACCGCTACTTAGGTCGGGCTTCCATGAAAGACCAATTACAGCCAATTAAGCCAATTAAAAAGCCATAAATTGATATAGAAAATACAATTATATACTACTAACTTATTTTAATAAACACGTATTTAAAGTAATACAAAACAAGTATGCTTAAAATAATCAAATTATATACCGATCATTGTATGCAATACCTTAAAAAATGTCGTCCTTCGTGGTATAGTGGTTACCACGCTAGCCTCTAGTTCCCGAGGTCGCGGGTTCAAATCCGGCGGATGGCCATGGATCTTTTCGGGCGTAAAAACCCTTAGCATGACTTCCTTCGGAAGGGAAATAGAGCCGGTGGTCCCGTGTTGTAGATTTCGGCACACAAAAGAACCTCAAGCCTGATAAAGAAGTCTTTGAGCAAAATTGCCGGTTTTTCACGCCCAATATAGAATGGGACGCCAAGAACCACAGCAGTTAAAGAGCTTCCTTGAATAAAAGTCAATTTCATTTTAATGTTTCACCTACAAAATGTTAGATTAAACTGCCCAGTTCGTAAGGGCTAATAAGCTTTAACAGTAGTAGCAAACAAACCGAGAGGGACCTACAAGATCTTTTGTGCCTGAAGCCCCTGACATGGTGCCCCCAAAGGGAGGGAGGAAGGAAGGAAGGGAGGTGAGAGGTTACAGAAAGCGGTCGGATCAGGAGGAACAACAGGGCAGACGGCAGGGTCCCTACCTTTTACAGATTGAAACTCCCCGGATGGCAACTGGTGCAAGCATATGTAGATAATAGTTAAACGTAATTTACCGAGCGGGATGGCTAAGGCGGTAACGTCTGTGACCCACATTCGGGAGAGTGTAGGTTCGATTCCGCGGCAATCTTCCTGAGCCCTTAAGTCTTTTCGGGAGTCACTAGGAGAATGCTGGGAAAGTTCATTACATTCCCGAATTTTTGGCCCCTCAATTTCACCTCCATTCCCATTTCACTTCACCTTTCAACTGCTTGGTTGTTTCAGGGCTGCAAGAGTCTGCGTGGGTCTCGGTCTGGCATGAAGGAGAAAAAGTTTCTCTATGTAACCCTTCATCCCCCGGAATGGGGGTGGTCTCCATGTTCGGGCCACCCAGGGAATGTGCAAGCCCACAGGGGGGAGGGAATCTGGTAGCACCAGCTGCCATCCTTGCCCTCTGGTGCCTCTGGTTCGGCCGCCCTCTGCCTCCTCTTATCTCACCCTTCCCTCTAGGGGCACCCCATTATGGGCTTCAGGCACAGAAGACCTTGTAGGTCGAGATGCACAAGTGCCACTCCGCGGTTAGTCCTAGTCCTAATTCGGCAACATTATTGCTGAAAAAGTGTTTATTATATAAAGATGTATATATTATTGATGTTTACTTTCTTTTTACTCTGCTCATATTACATAGATTATACTAAACTATACAATTATGCCTACCTACACATAATCTATATACTTAGCGTATGCATCTATACATCAATTTAAACCATGAAGTGCAAGTCTCATTGCGCTCGTTTTAAAATGTTATGTGCAGAATATTAAGCAGAAATGTTCACTGCACCTGTTATATAAAACATGTACTCTCGTTCTAAACTAACTATACATATTCCAGCATTATTTTTGTCAAGGTTTCTGAAATGAGCTGTTTTAAAAATTAATTAAAGCGCAATGCGAGTCATAATTCAGAAAAACTTTTAATATATTATGTTTACGTTCCTTGAAAATTAATATTGTAAACATCGGCTTTCCTTATACATGTTTAATGCTTTCTCGCTCTCTTAAAAGTGCATATTGATGTAAGTTTTTGTAAGTTTCCCCCCTTATTAGACAGTTTTTTGTATCCGAGCAGGAAGCTTCTAATATTAATTTTGTTGCTATTATGGTATGTTAGAGCATCCTTACTCTTAAAAAGAGTTTCTTCTTTATTACATTTTTATAGTGTATAGAGAATAAGCCCACAAATATGGCTCTGGAGTAACGTATAACACTCGCATTCGGGAGGGCCCGGGTTCAATCCCCGTCGACCGCCCACTCTTACCTTGGGTTTTTCGTGGTTTTCCCTGGTCGGTAGGTGAATATTGTGATTTATCATCTACAACGGTCCCCTTTCCATTATTTCCCTTTCACTCCGTTTCCTTCTCATCTTTCAGGCGTGCTTCTAGGTTTCGTGGCTTATGGCGGTGCAGGACAAATGGCGTAGATGCTTGTTCAAAGGAAAGAATACTTCGTGGACATTAGAGGGCTGCTTGGTCGACAGGTCGGCGAGCCTGGAACTGTTAGGGGCTTCCGCGCGTTTCTGTGTTCTGTCTGGCTGAAGCCTGTAACCTCCTGTAGTTCCTTCACTTCACCCCTTCCTCCAGGATGGCAGTGGCCACAATAGATCCATGTAGGTCGCAGTGCGTGAGATGTCCCTCTCCGTTGATAACCTATACCTATAAGTCCATAAGTGATGCAGACTGGGGTACTCTCTCGAGTGTAAATGTGTCATTATTAGGGAAAGAAATTTTATACTCTAATAATTCCAGTAATATACATGCATTTCTTCTTTTAAAACTTTTATAATGTGCACTTATACACCCATATAAAAATATTAAACATGTTGACAAAATGAAAGCCTAAGGTAACTTTACGTAATCTGAGGTTGGACGAACTAAGGAATATTTTTGGAATTTAATTTCTTAAACTATTATCGTTTGAATATTTCTGTAGATTAATGAGTTACATTTTTACAAATCTTAAGAAATACTAACAAATAACGTTTAAAGTAGCCTAATATTACTTGTAAGTATAAAAACCGCAATTGAACTCAATTTCGAGAACTCCTTAACAGCCACCTTCATACCGTAAGGGAACGGCTACAACTGGGGATTCACCGATGTGATAGGCCTATCGATTGCGTTGCAAGCTAGCGTCAGTATTTCTAAGTTTCAAAACTGATTCGATGGAACATATTATTCGGAAATGCCCTATTTGTAAATCAAACCTAAATATAAAATAAACATGTATTTATAAAATATACATGTAAAACAAGAAAATATTGTGATTTTGTCCAGTTTATCAACTGTCACTCTTCACTGTTTTTATTGCCACTGTTCTAAGTTCTTAATCTGGTTCAACTTCGTTCACACTATCATTCACTCAGGTGAACTACTTCAACTTTCCATTACTTCACTTTCTCGCGACGTAGCCTCTCGTTTCGCACAGTTCACTTGACAAGGAGTCTATCACAAAATCTTCAGTCTCTAGCTTCCAACAGCACTCGCTGTGAACCTCACAGCAGCCGTCACCTATTCACTCGGAGAATTGCACGTGATATCTCACCACAAACGCGATCACCAACCCGCTGGCTGACTGTCCGACCCAATTCAACTTGCCAACTTGCACTGAACTCGACTCAACTCGACTCTCGACTGCCTCACTCCCGCGAGGGCGCTCGTTTATATGGTCAGTGGAATATTTCAGAAGCTTCTCAAACGTTCTAAAACTATTTCGAGGAGATAAATGGCTTCCAGAAGGTTCTAGCTATCTAACGATAGCACACCCGGTGTTTACGCTGGCGAGCGGCCGTTAGTATCGTTGTTTACTGCGACCAGCCGGCGCCGGCCTCCCGATAATCTTGGGCCATAGCCGTTGCGTCGTAATATTCATCATAACTTGCAAACTACTGAAATATTATGCTTAACAAAACATTGTACATTATAGGCGAACAAAATGTTGTTTAAATTGTCGGATATTTAGTAATTAACTCGCAAACCAATTGAGCATACTCGCAACAGAGAAGAAATATGCATTAAAATCCTGTCCATAGTAATTATCTATTGCGTTGTTAGTGTGCGAGTCATTCCGACAAGTCTATGCAAATTTAACACAGTTGTTTAAAAACTTTTTCTACAAACTACTGTAATAGTCGATGAAGATCATTTGTGTCGATTCAAAATTGAAACCTTAAGTAGCCTTATGCCGACATATATACATATATTGCTTCAAGAAGCAAGTGGTGCCACTACGTTAGTCCAAACGTTTTCATGAAGGTCGTCTTGAGGCATGTTGTACCTTTAGTGATAAGCTGGTCTGCAACAGCAGCACTTCTAAATTACCTGTCCACCAATGCGCTTCAAGAATCAACATAAGACATTTCAATGCGTTTGTTTATCCTTCGAACACAGGCATTGAGAGGGTAAGCCGGCCTTTTGTTTTGTTTACATCGATTCGCCATCGGTGACGATGGCTGTACAGTTTCAGTCTCAAACTTACTTGTCCTTAGCTACTCCGCAACAAACATGACAAGTTAACTTGCTCGTCCACAAGGCAAATATGAACAAGCACTCGGCACGGAATTCGTGACGACTAAACTGAGTTCTCTTAAACGTCCAAGTTTCAACGTCCAAGTGCTCTTCTGATTGCCACGCCTAGCAACTTATGTTTAAGTGTGTTGCGAGTAGGATAATGTATGTTTGTGTATTTTGTTCAGGTTGTGAATTACGCAAATTTGTAGGCAAATTAAGCCACTCTTAATAAGATACGGAAATTAAATGAGGATTATAAATTTGTAATGAAAGAGAACTCAAATACTACATGGGAAATTTTCGCGAATTTATGAGGTATCTAATAAGCCTACGTGCAATATTTGTGTTGTGCTTTCCCGAGGGAGAGCGGATGCGGTTGAATTAACTACTTAATTGAATCTTCGTTTAAAATATTTATCACAAATATATATCCTCTTACTACTAACGTTCTCGAATAATAATACTGCACTTTTACGATCATCGCTATATTTATTGAAATTATATTTATATAAAGAAATGCTTCCATCACAGGTTTTTATGTAGCTATTGTTGAAGTTGAGAGTCCATTTGTGAAATAATTACTTAAAATATCTGTTCTATGAAATGAAGGAATTATATAACTAACAATAATATTGGTTTCTTAAATAAACTATTGTATTGAAGAATCCCAAATTAGGTTACGTAGATATACCGTTTCCCGCTAACATTGACGTTAGTCTATTTCACATGAAAAACAGGTAAAACCTAATGCTACGCTGTGTACCACAGTAATAAATAAATTAGGCAAGCAAGTTGGGCTACCCAAAGCCTGCCCAAGTCAGGTTTTGACGCCTTAGTTGGTAGTATAACTGCCTATACATATTTTAGCGCGCTTGTGTGTGTGTGTGTGTGTATACCATAAGTGGAAGTCATAAATATCAAACTTTGTATATAAGTCCAGCATTTTCCGAAGATCTAACAGGAAGATTTACAAGAAAATCCTCTACCAAAACGGCCATTTACATTGAATATGTTTTGTTATTTATGATTTTCTTAAATATAACTAATGATTTAGGTTACAGTGATTTCGTTTCCGACTGTCGTACTGAGGGTCCGGGGTTTGATTCCCGGCTCTGTGCTGGCGATTTAAAGTCGGCCCTATCCACGCCTGTACCCTCTAACTTTCTCATGTGAATTGTCTCCAAGGCCCAACGTGGTTCGTAGTCCACGGTAAAAGCTGTAGGTCCTCTAATTCCACCGTCAACCTTATCTTCACCTTTCAATCGGAGGTAGCGGATTCCTCCCGCTGGGTGCCTCCACAATAGAAATGGATCTAATCGCTTGGTGGAATGAGGTGATATCCGAAGGTAATAGTCGATATGTAGGGGGCGTTAGAGACGATGATTTTGATTAAAATACAATATATGTGTGATGTTACTATAAAATGTATATCTCGAGTTTTCTATGAACAGTCTGTGAAATCCCTTTCATCCTAAATGGATTTTGTAGTTTTTAGTTTTGAAGGAGAGAATAAGTTTGTGTTCTAATCATCTGTATAACCGTTTCGTAAATATGACCTGAAGGCCACAGACTGTTTAACTTTTTTCTTTCATACTAAGCATTTCTGCAAGCACAATCTCTTGTGAAAGTAGTATGAATACTCCAAAACGAGTTAAAACACCTGAGAAATTGCATTATGAACGAACTACTCTCCATCTTTCAAAATGTCACTGCAAAAATTAACTTAAAAATCTGGTGTTACACTCACATGACTTTCTCTACTCTTGTACAAACTATTTTTACAAACGCTTATTCTCCATATGCTTCATGTTAATCGAGAAGTTAATCTTATTGCTAATTTGCTTGTAGGTGCAAGGGGAATATGGTAGGCTTTAAGCGATAGTCGAATCTTTTAAGAGCTGGTTGCTATGTGGCGCATTCCATTCTCTTTGTATGTCCAGGACATAAAAAAAATCTGATGTGTTACACTCACATGACTTTCTGTACTCTTGAACAAACTATTTTTACAAATGCTTATTCTCCATATGCTTCATGTTAATCGAGAAGTTAATCTTATTGCTAATTTTCTTGTAGGTGCAAGGGGAATATGGTAAGCTTTAAGCGATAGTCGAATCTTTTAAGAACTGGTTGCTATGTGGCGCATTCCATTCTCTTTGTATGTCCAGGACATAAAAAAATGAATAACGAATTCCAATTTGAGGAAAAGTATAAGTATTGGAAAATTTAAGTGAATAACAAGCAATATCTCGAAATGGTTCACTCAACAAAAAAAAATGTATATGACATAAATTGTGTATTTCAACGCGATCTACAGTTTCTGTGTAGTAAAGTTTTGTCTATCTCTTATGGTTTACCAGTTATGCAAAATTCCTCAATTAAGAATACTTTTGGAGACATTCCCAGAAAATTCGAGATATACGTTTCATTTGTCATGAAAATATCTTAACATGTGATATTTTAATCAAAATCGTTAGCTATTTTTGAGAAAATTAAAATTTTCGAATGTTCCATGTAAAGGGTAAACTGGGGTGGGGGGATTTTCTTGAAAACCTTCGTATCGCATCTCTGGAAGATACTGAACCTAAAATCCAAGTTTGGTGTTTATCCGCCTGTTCGTTTCTGAGTTATGCTGTTCACAGACACACACACACACACACACACACAGATACACACAGACATACACAGACATACACACGGACATGTTTCCAAAAATGATTTTTTTGGATTCATGGGGTCTCAAAACATGTATTTCCGGTGAAATCTCGATATCGAATTTTTTGGTGGAATACAATAATTCCCCTACTTACTATACGTAGTAGAGAAAGTAAAAATGCTTTTCTTGGATTCAGGGGGTCTCAAAACATATATTTCCGGTAAAATTTCGGTATCGTAGTAGAGAAAGTAAAAATGTCTTGGAAACCACCAAATTTCTTATCTAGGCTTTCAATATGTTTAAATTTTTATACCATCTAGTGTGTTTAAGGATTACACATTAAATACTTAATGTTATAATCATTAAAACAGTACAATACTGACCAGAAAAATCAGACGAGCTACATTCACATGACTATCCTCTATCGTTTATTGGTGGGTATAAAAACTATTTTTACGAAAGCCTATTTTATTATCTACTTCATTTTAATCGAGATAAAGTGTTCCAGAAATAGCTACATTACACACTTCGTTATAGATACAGACGGAAAAGCGATAGTCAAATATTAGAACTGGACGCCACATGCTGCCCCGAAAAGTCCATCCTCTTTCCATGCAATCACGAGAAATAGCTGAAAATTAACAGGACTTTAAAAGAATAACAAAGTATTGAACAATTCTAACCATCAATAATGGCTATGTCGGAAATGGCTTATGCCAGAAAAAAGTTATTCAAAAAAAATTCAGCACTTTAAAGAGGTCTACATTTCCGTGCAGTAAATTTTCGTCTATTCCTTAACGTATACCAGTTATACAACATTATACAAAATTTCTTTCTAATAAAGAGGACTTAACAGCCTATTCTCAGAAAATTCAAGATATGCATTTTATTTTTCTTTTAAATATATGTAATATATAGCATTTTAAACAAAATCGTTAGCCATTTCTGAGAAAATAAAAAAATTCGAAAAGTGCTCCATCTAAAGGGTAGTTGGAAATGCAAGATTTCCTTAAAAATCCTCTATTCGCATCATGGAAAAATACTTTACTTAAATACTAAGCCTGGTGTTTATTCGACTTTTCGTTTTTGAGTTATGTTGTGCCCACACACGCACTCACCTTTTTCCAAAAATTCTCGTTTTTTATTCTGGGGGCCTCAGCGTATGTATTTCCGGTGAAATCTCGATATCGAATTTTTGGGTGGAATACAATACCTTCTCTACCTAGTGCGTGGTAGAGAAAGTAAAAATCAGTCACTATGCTTTTAAATGTAATTAAATTGTGAAATATATATATATACATACATAAATGTGTACGAGGGGCACTATTTATATTTTGAACCTTGGCAACCCTGAATGTTGTAGGTGCCATCTGACGTTTCCAATGGAAAGTTTGACACCTTTTACCATAATGTACTTTAAACATTTTGTCAATAAAGCGTCATTTGTTTTGTTTACACTAACTTCAAAATTGTTTGTCAACAAAAACATTGAATTAGCTCGTGAAAATGTTCGTGCAATGATTTATTACGAGTTTCGACGTGGATTATCAAGACAAAGGTGCATCGAAAAACTAACTTCCACATTTGGTGACAAAGCCTTTGCCACTGTGAAACGCTGGTATAACGAATTTAATCGTGGCCGCCGTTCGCTCAATGCTGAAGTTCGTGAAGGTCGATCAAAATCAGTTGTTGTGCCGAAAACACTGATGCTGTGCAAAACCTAGTAATGAAAGATCGTCATGCGACATATTGTGAGATTGAAGCAACCCTAGGCATTAGTTCCACCAGCATATATAAAATATTGCGTGATTATTTAGCCGTGAAAAAGGTTTGCTCTCGTTGGATCCCACATAATTTGACGCAATCTCAAAAAGATGCTCGTGTCGATTGGTGTACAAAAATGCCAAAGAAATACAATGGTGGTGCCTCAAAAGACGTATATAAGATTGTAACAGGTGACGAATCATGGATCTATGCGTATGAGCCGGAACGTAAACAGCAGTCGACTGTATGGGTGTTTCAAGATGAAGCAAATCCAACAAAAGTTGATCGCACTCGAAGCACTTCGAAGCAAATGGTCGCCTGCTTTTTCAGCAAAACTGGCCATGTGGCAACAGTGCCTTTAGAGGAACGTAAAACGGTCAATGCCGAATGGTACATAACCATTTGTTTGCAGCAATTCTTCGGTGAAGTAAGGAAAACCAACAAGAACCGTAGGATCTTCATCAAGACAATGCGAGCGCACACACATCTCGTCTAATAACAGAGTATTTGAAGGCTCAAAAAGTCGAATTGATGGGTTATCCGCCATACAGTCCTGATTTGGCACCCAATGACTTCTTTTTGTTCCCAAACATAAAGAATAAATTGCGTGTACAACGATTTTCGTTGGCAAAAGAAGCCGTTGATGCCTTTAAAAGCCATGTTATTCTCAAGAAGAATGGAATAAATGCTTTGACAAATGGTTCAAACGGATGCAAAAGTGTATTGATCATAAAGGAGAATAGTTTGAAAAACAATAAAGCAGTTTTCAATCAGAAATTACTTTGTTTTAATTATTAGACTCAAAATATAAATAGTGCCACTCGTAATACACACACACAAAATAATATCGTAACGTAACGAATACTCTTCGAAATGTTACGATTGTGTGAAGTGAAACTGTAGGTTAAATCATATTCATGCAAGTTACATGAATAGGAGATAGGGATTGACTGCGAAGGAGGGTAAATAGAAAGGGAGAGAGAGTTTGAAAGAGAGGGGAAGAGAGAATGGTAGAAAAGGGAAAAGGATGAAGGCTGGAGAAAGTAACAGAGGAAGAAGGCGAGAATCGACAAAACCTCTGCATTTTAACGAAATAAGTTGACAAAAGCAGATAAAACAAATACTTCCAGGGAGTGAATAGAGATAGTCTACATGGTGCAGTTTGATAAGCATGCGTGTTCTTGAGTCTACATATTGGACAACTTCGTGAGAATGCACGCATTCTAACGGTAGTCGAAAATACCATGGAGGAAATTTCATCCTTTAACTGGAAAATACCAAATATTCTATTAAATATGACGATTAAACTCTTATTTGCAAGTTCGCTGTCACTGGTAAATAATAAAATATTCTTTTTATGAAATGGTGTTGAAATCCTTTTCTCCATTTTATAAGTTATTTCCACTTTGGGTCAGGTTTCCTTAATTAATTATTGTGAGGCAACATTTTATATCATAATATGCTGCAAATGCCAGAGTGATTGTACTGTAAATTAATATTATTGTATGTACATGATTTTAGATGTTTGTTAGCCATAAGTATTGTTTGGAAATAAGTTGCACGGCCTAACTGAAACTGACAATAGAAGTGGGCAACAATAAATCGAGGGGATGAGTTGTTTATCACCAAGAAGAGATAAACAAAATGAGGTCAGGGTAGCATGCCTGTTTTAGAAATGGACGGAATATCTTCCCTAGAGTATATTATATGTTAGTAGTAGTGATTGACTGACCAAAACAGACGCTAAAGTGGGCGCAATTTGGTAACCAATAGCAGCTATATTATAATGTTTAGGCAATTCGAGGTGAATGATTATATATTCTCGAGCCATAAGCAAGTGTCGCACAGTTCTGAAGAATCTCTCACGAGGTGCACGTCGCAGACTTAGTTACAAAAATGTAAAGTGCGCGAAGTAATTGGTGCGCGGCAACTGAAACGACTGTAGTTACATTCGTAAATATTGTCGTTTCAGTCAGGCGTGTATAAAGATTAAATATGTCAATTATTAATTAAGTGCGACGGCAATAAAATGTCTAGATTGAAATTTTTTTATCAGTGTTATCTTTTACAACTCCTTTCCGTTTATACACCCTGCTTAGAGACACGTGCTCGACTGAGTTATAATAGCTAGCCAAAGGACAAAGAACCCAAATAAAAAATAATTGAACAATAAGCGCCCAACAAATAAGATAACACAAGCCATTGAGAACTGCGACAATTGTTGTATGAAACTGTTGTTTAAATTATATGTTATCCGAATGATAGCAAATGAAGGTGAAAATTTCTACTCCTATTCATGCTCCATTTCATTAACTGGCATAAAGTAACATTTAATCACCTCTAATTTATGTTATTGGATTATTGAGAACTAGAAAGGATATTAACTACCGATGAAGTTGCGTTATTGTCGTTTTCAGCCTCCATCAATTGGGAGTCGGTCTTTCTCTGTTGCACCCTAGCTACAAGGCTTCCCCATTAGAACTTTTAAGTTGACCACTTGGAAAGAAAGAAGTTTCAACTGTAACTCGATATTGGGAAACAAGTAACAATATTACACGTCCTGGTTCGAACAGGATTACCTGCTCTGCTTCAAACACATTGTTAAATGTTTAATGCTTGTACAACCTAACCATGAAAATGGATGCCCAATTAAGTTTGTTTACTTCAAAAGCTGCCAAAATCTACCTGAAAGTTAACGAGTAGTTTTCTTGCACGTCATTAATTTCTCTACTACGTATAGTAAGTAGGAGAAGTATTGCATTCCACCCAAAAATTCGATACCGAGATTTCACCGGAAATGCACGTTTTAAGGCACCTGAATCCAAGAAAATCACTCTTAGTAAAAGGTCCGCGTATGTGTCTGTGTATGTCTCTGAACAGCATAACCCAAAAATGAAAACTCGGATAAATACCAAACTTCGTATTTAGTATCTCTCAAAGGTGCCATAAAAGGTTTTCAACAAAAACCCCACCCCAGACTACATGGAACATTTTTCGAAAATTTTGGTTTTCTCAAAAATGCCTAACATTTTTGATTAAAAGATCATACATTGAAGATATTTTCATAACAAATAAAATCTATGTCTTGAATTTTCTCCTCTTTCTGAATAGATTTTGCATAACTGGTAAACCGTAAGAGATAGACAACCTTTTTCTACACAAAAATTGTAGAGCTTGTTACAACATACAATTTATGTGATACTTTTTGTGGAGTGAACCATTTCCGAGATATTTCTTATTTGTTTGTTTTCCAGTACTTATACTGTTTCTCAAATAGGAATTCGATATGAAAGTTTTATTGTCCTGAACTTGCAAAGAGAATGGAATGTTCCACATTGCAACCACCACTTAAAAGTTTGACTATCGCTTAAATCCTACCATATTTCCCTTGTACCTATAAGAAAATTATCAATAAGATAGTTTCTGCAAAGGTTTATCTCGATTTAATATGAAGTAGATGGAGAGTAGGCGTTTGTAAAAATAGTTTGTACAAGAATAGAGAATCAGAATTTTTTATACTGAATGGAGTATGTCTGAAAAAAGTAGAATGTCTATTGTCTATTGTAATTATTCTAATTTATGAGATCTTAAATAAATTTATATTTTTTGTTATTTCAGGATACAGCTTCAGTTTTTCACAATCTTTACATTATAATGTACACATAATTTTATACAACTAAAATTACTTTAAAAATTCGCTGTAGAAAGCCTACTATATAGGGAATTTTCAACTTCAACTACAATAAATGCTCCATTATTCTAAAATTGTATTACAGAAAGATATAAATATGAAGTTTTGCTGATACAAAGAGTGATATCAACAAAGACGACCTTTTCTCTCGTTTGTTTTGATGAAATTCGGGGCAGTCTTATTGAGAATATTCTGTTTATTAATTTCAAATTCATGTATTTAATGAATGCAGGAAACTATCGTATGCGTAACATTCACATTATCTACACTAGTCGTAACCAGCTTGCAGGTATCAGTCTTACATTACAGTGTTCACAAAAACAGGCATTTTTATCCGTATTATGATAAATGTTTCCCATAAATATGTTCAAACCAAATAATACGCATTGCAATGAACATTCAACTCGTTCGAGACTGGAATTAGAATTCCACTGGTGGCTAACCCGAGGCGGAGTAAGCATTTAGACCCATTTGTGTAAATAACAACACAGAAAAAGACAATAAATCTTGGGGACAACTGCCATGTTAGAGCAGGGACGGGCTTTATACAGCGAAATGCATACTAAGTTAAATATATTGAAACAAGTGTAGAAAATATCAGAATTACGTATACCTGTCTGGTAAATATGAAAGTATAGATATCAATACAAATTCTCTTACAAAGGTAATATTGTGGCAGCATGTACAACATAAATTAATGGTAAACCCTTTCAGCAAATATTGCCGTTCAATATAAGCAGCAATAAGGAACAAATATTCTTTCAATGGCAGTGTTTACAAAAAGTCAAATGGCTATACTCACTAAAAACAAATTTGCTGTGTTACACTCACATGACTTTCTCTACTCCTGTACAAACTATTTTTACAAACGCTTATTCTCCATATGCTTCATGTTAATCTTATTGCTAATTTTCTTGTAGGTGCAAGGTGAGTATGGTAGGCTTTAAGCGATAGTCAAATGTTTTAAGAACTGGTTGCTATGTGGGGCATTCCATTCTCTTTGTATGTCCAGGACATAAAAAATTAATAACGGATTCCCATTTGAGAAAAAGTATTGGAAAATTTAAGGGAATAACAAGCAATATCTCGAAAATTGTTCACTCAACAAAAAAAATGTATACGACATAAATTGTGTATTTTAATGCGATCTACATTTTTGTGTAGTAAAATTTGTCTCTTATGGTTTACCAGTTATGCAAATGTCGTTCACAATGAAGAAGACTTTGGAGACATTCCCAGAAAATTCGAGATATACATTTCATTTGTCATGAAAATATCTTAAACATATGATATTTTAATCAATATCGTTAGAGCCATTTTTAAGAGAATTAAAATTTTCTAAAAATGTTCTATGTAAAGGGTAATCTGGGGGGGGCATTTTCTTGAAAACCTTCGTGTCCCATCTCTGGAAGATACTGAATCTAAATGCCAAGTTTGGTGTTTATCGGACTGTTCGTGTTGAGTTATGCTGTTCACAGACACACACGGACATGTTTCCAAAAATGCTTTTTTGGATTCAGGGGTTCTCAAAACATATATTTCCAGTGAAATGTCGTTATCCAATTTTTGAATGGAATACAATACTTGCCCTACTTACTATACGCAGTAGAGAAAGTAATAGCCCCAAAGATTTATTTGCATTGCAAGGTAACTATGTACTCATTTAAAAGTATGCTCAATATAAGTAGCAACACGAAACAAATGTTTTTAACCGCATGTGGTTACACAAAGTCAAATGGCCGTAACCACACAAATGGCTCCAGAGGCTTGCTTATAGTTTTATGACAATTATGTACTCATTTAAAATGTATCATAACAGCCAACAGGAATTAAAACTAGCTTAAAGTGCAAGCCATTCAAACTTTTACAAAAACCCAAGCAACGATCAAATAGGGTCGACAATAAAAATAAATGTTCACCAACAGAACATACCTTGAAACTTCAAAGAGGCAAACACAAAATAAAATAAAAAACTCGCTAGTGAACGACTCTGAAGTAGACGAAATCCCTGCTCTCCCAACCGTCGTATTCCAGATTCACTGCCTGCCAGCAATCTGGGTTCAAAGTACATAGATCAAACCACCAAGCTTCAAGGAGTCACGTGGTGACAGACGAAGAGCAATACTAACAACCTAAAAATCTACAAAGTAAGTTTTTCTTAAATAAAAAATAAAAATAAGCTCATAGTACATCTCGGAAAATAAAACTGTTTTAACCCAGCGTGATGTTTAATGCTGTTTTCAAACGTTGAATTTTCGAGCAATCGGCGCGTGAAAGGAACATAAAAATCTTATGTGTTACATTTACATGCCTTTCTATACCTACTGTTGTTTATGTTTGTATAACTTCTACAAACTATCGTTACGAAAGTTTATTTTTCTCTCTACTTCATGTTAATCGAGATATATATTTGCAGAAATAGTTATATTACACATTTCTTTGAAGATACAGGGAGATAGAAGAAACCGAAAGTAGTCAGATGTTTAAAAACCGGGTCGCTATATGCTGGCCTAGAAATTCCACCACATCGCGAGAAACAACTTAACAGCGACATTACTTTTGAAAAATCTGATGTATTCACCTAACTTTCTCTACCCTTATTAGTGGGTAAACAAATTATTCTTACGAGAGTTTATTTTCCTATCTTCTTCATTTTAGTCAAGATAAAACTTTCCAGAAATAACTATTACACATTTCGTTACAGATACAAAGGGAACAGCGATAGTCAAATGTTTAAGAACTAGACGCTGGTGCCTTAAAATCCCATACCCTTTCCACGACATCGCGAGAAACAACTGAATATTGAAACGACCCTAAAGAATGACCAAGTATTGACTAATACGAGCCATTATGAGAAAAGAATGTGAAACGATAGAATAGTAAGAATGGTGCTAAAATGGAAAGCTAATGGAAACAGAGGACCGGGAAGACCAAGAGAACAATTAATGAATGGAGTCGAAGAAGCATGGCGTCTAGAGGACTAATAAATGAAGATCAGGGGATGAGGATTTATGGAGAAATAAAATTATAAATGTGTTGTAGAAAAACTGCTGCATGGTAGATCCTGTCTCCTAAGTTTTGGGCAGCTGATTTGGAAAGGGATTTGAGGAGAATAGGCATGGGGTCAGTATGGCAAAGAGCTGAAACAAATGACAAAAACATATGGAAAGGTGTCAAAAGAAGACAAAGAGACATCAACCAACAGGAAATAGAATCGGATTGTAAAATTAAACCTTCTCTAGGTCTAGAAAATGAAATAAAATTGAATTGGAGTAAACAGGCATATGTACTTAACTTAGGAAGAAAGGAAAGATCAGGAATGGCATGGTTTAGACTGGGGAGGGGGCTGGAGGGCACAGAAAATGACTGACGATTCTGGCAGGAGAATCTACCCATTCTGTGATTTGGAAGAGGACTGGGCACATATTTTGGCGGAATGTGCACAGTGGGAGAACCAGCGAACAATTAAACTCAAAGAAAAATTCTTATGTCCCTCAAGAAAGAGATTAGCATGTTGGGATCTACTGGCTGACCAGAGGAATTGGCAAAACATGGGCAATTTCTTGGCTAAAGTGCGCGAAGCTAGGTAAATTGTCCTTTTCCTTCTTTTTTACTTTCTCTACTACGTATAGTATGTATGGGAAGTATTGTATTCCACCCAAAATTTCGATATCGAGATTTCACCGGAAATACATGTTTTGAGACCCCCTGAATCCAAAAAAAGTATTTTTGGAAACATGTCCGTGTGTGTTTCTGTGTATCTGTGAGTGCTGTGTGTGTCCGTATGTCTGTCTGTGTATGTGTGTCTGTGAACAGCATAACTCAGAAACGAACAGTCAGATAAACACCAAACTTGGTATTTAGGCTCAGTATCTTCCAGAGATACGACACGAAGGTTTCCAAGAAAATCCCCCACCCCAGATTACCCTTTACATGGAACATTTTTCGAACATTTTAATTTTCTCAAAAATGGCTCTAACGATTTTGATTAAAATATCATGTTTCAGATATTTTCATGGCAAATGAAATGTATATCTCGAATTTTCTGGAAATGTCTCCAAAAGTATTCTTCATTGTGAACGACTTTTGCATAACATAAACCATAAGAGATAGACAAAATTTTACTACACAAAAAATGTAGTACGCGTTAAAATACACAATTTATGTCATATACATTTTTTGTTGAGTGAACCATTTTAGAGATATTGTTTGTTATTCCCTTAAATTTTTCAATACTTATTTTCTCAAATGGAAATTCGTTATTAATTTTTTTATGTTCTGGACATGCAAAGAGAATGGAAGGCTCCACATAGCAACCAGCTCTTAAAATATTTGACTGTCGCTTAAAGTCTACCATATTCCCGTTGCACCTAAAAGAAAATTAACAATAAGATTAACATCTCGATTAACATGAAGCATATGGAGAATAAGCGTTTGTAAAAATAGTTTGTAAAGAGTAGAGAAAAGTCATGTGAGTGTAACACATCAGATTTTTTTGTTTTCTTTTACTGTTGTTTATTTTGTCACCATACTTGTATCTTAAATATGCATGTACGGTCAATGACCCATGCACTAAATACTTGTGTAATAACTTCAATAATTTCAAGCCACTAAAGATATCCTCTCTATTTATCTATCTATCTGCTTCCTAAATAAAAAGCTGAACTAGAAAAGATTATATTTAACAGATATTTCGAAAAACGAAAACTTCCGTCGGAATATTCTATTTGGATAACGGATATAGAAAACTTGAAAATAGATACATGTAACTGGGCAGCCTGGAGATACATTAAACACACAAAGGGAAATGAATGGAAATTCCAGACGCGGCACCTGAGGCGCATCTACGCCCTCGGCACTGCAGTTTGCATTCACACTCTTCTTCTTCTTCCGTTTCTCATTACCATCGCACAGTACTGGAGATATTATCGATTCGAAATAAACGAGCCAAGTTTATCTATTTTATTGCTGATAAATATTGCGGATTTTATTGAACTTAAATAAAGTCACTTTGGAAGAGCGGTAAACCTTAGCTCAACTTTATGGGGAACTTTTGTTCCACATATTAGTACTGCATACTATTAAGAGTCGGAGTAGACATCGAGCATGTATATTAAAATTGGTAATATGAAGATACAACAATTTGGAAGAAAAAACAGCTTGGATTAAATTTTTTGGTTTTTGAAATTTGCAAAATTAAATATAATTCAAGAAAAGAAAATGATTCAAAGATTGTTAAATCAATATTAAGGATGGAGTGATAAAACTAGGAAAAAGAATCGTCCTCCGTTGTGTAGTGGTTACCATGCTAGCCTCTAGTTCACGAGGTCGTGGGTTCAAACCCGACGGAGGGCGATGGATTTTTTCGGGCGTAAAAATCCTTAGCATGGCTTCCCGTGTCGTAGATTTACGGCACGTAAAAGAACCTCAAGCCTGATAAAGAGGCCTCTGAGCAAAATTTCCGGTCTTTCACACCAAATATAGAATGGAAAACTAAGGACCATAGCAGTTAAAGAGCGTTCATAAATGAAGCTCAGTTTAATTTAATTTCTAGGAAAAAGAAGTTGTCTTAAATTAAAAAATACAAAATGGTTTAATCCAAGGAAAGTGTTAAAGCTAGTAGGATTAAAAAATGAATATTAAAATTCCTATAAGTACAAACTAAAATAAGAGTGAAAATAAAGTGCTAATTAATAAAAGTAATATTATTATTGTTATTGTTATCTTTATTATTATTTAAGGTAAACGTGAAGCTTTTAAAAAAGTGGAAATGTGATATAAGAAATATAAATTCATTTGAAGCAAAACAAAAGACATATTTAATTAAGTAAATAAAATCTTCATCCATAAGCATAAAACAAGATTTACTAGAGAACGAAACATTGGTAAAACAAATGAGAAAAAGAAGAAAAAGAATGACAAATACAGTCTTATTCAAATAAAAGATAATTGAAGTAATCAATATATTATTAAATGAATTGATCCTGAAAAATAAAATATAATAAGAGTTTAATTTAATGAATTATTTAATAATGCTGGTGTACGACATTAAAGGCTATCTCAGTACGTCGTTAAATAAGGAGGAGGAGAAGAAGAAGAAGAGCATGTATACAAATAGAGAGTGAATGGCTCGAACTCTCACATGCTGAAACTTAAAACCAACATCAAAATCACGTGGCAAAGGTAGAAAAGCGCAATTGGCCCATAAGTTGTAATGGAAAGGTGGAATGAAAATGTTAAAATAAAGCTGAATTTTCGTATCGACAAGCAAACTGTGTAAATGTAAGAGTCTCTTGTGGTTCTTTATTAATATAGAGCACTAAATAATTGCATTCCATGTTTAAAACTTGAACCTGACCAGAAAACGTAGTAAGGTCGAAGATAGATTATGTAGTGAAAATCACATTAGTTGTTTTAGTAAAGAATTTAAATACATACCAGTGGCATAGCTTGATACTGTGTTCTGGGTATACTGAATTTTAAAAATTGAATTTAGAATTTTTTAAATGATCCGCAAATTCCCATACATTAGCGCTTCATAAAATAGTGTGAATTCTCTATTCCGATTCGATTATTATTGTTATTATTATTATTATTATTATTATTATTAGTAGTAGTAGTAGTAGTAGTAGTAGTAGTAGTAGTAGTAGTAGTAGTAGTAGTAGTAGTAGTAGTAGTAGTAGTAGTAGTAGTAATTAGCATCACTATTAATTTCCAGAATCGACTGAATACATTTTAAACTAAATTATAAAAATATAGCGTTAGGTGTAACTTTACCAAATGCCTACAAACTGCTGTATGATGTAAATCATGAAAACAATGTGGGTACTCACTTAGATTTTCTTATATATATAAGCTCTAGTCGGCGATTTTTATTGCAAGCTTTTCTTTCAGTATTTTTAATATTTGATATTCCTTCAACACTCCATTCCTTTTCCCCGCCAAAAAGCAAACATACGAAGCAACACAGTTTGTTATGAATGTGACTGCCAGTTAACCAATTAAAATTACTGTACCAGGATGTTTGAATTGTCCGTTTATTGGTTATTTTCCTGGAAGACAATGCCAAGCTTAGGAATTGGACTTTTGTCTATAAGTTGACACTTTTTCTCATAAGATAGAGCCGAAAACTGAGTTTTTAATAAGTAACCCACTAAATCAATGGAATTGTCCATATTTCTAAAATATAAATGAAACAGCCACAATGAAATCAATATACAGGTTTAAGTAAAATTAACACTGTACTGCATTGCACGGTTGCACGCACATAATGCTGGTTCGCCAATAACTCAGGAATGAAATGTTATGTTAACTGCCTTGCCCTACCCTTGTCTCCAACCCCTATTGTGCTGTCTCCGGAGCTTCGAGAGAGCAAGTACACAGAGACTAAACCCCTCATTAAACGTGTTAAGTCTCTGCTGCTGCCTTTGTGCCCTTAATGCATAACAAAGTGTAGGCATGTCTTCCTACAACGAGAAGTAAAGTTTAGTGGGAAAAGCTATACAAGTGCACTCTTGATGAGACTAGCACTCGCTCAGCCATCCCAGTCTCTACTCCACTTTGCTGCCGCATCATTAGATTTCGAAGCTGTCTAAGAACGTAGCACTACAATCTGAACTTAGCAGTAGGGGTTGGGGCGTTAGGGTAAGCAGCGGTGAAGGTGATTGTATTAATTGCTTTTCGTCACTTGTTTGAAGCTGTGTTTATTTATATGTTTAAAAATTTACTTACTTTCTTGGCAATTTATTTAGGTACACTTCAGTTTCAAAGTCTACACTTACGCTACGCCACTGATACATACAGTGATGAAAAATCTGTTTGTGTTTAACCACAAAAAGGGACTTTACCTCAGCATGTTAACGTGCTAAAAAAATGTGGGTTTATATTATTTGTGTTGAATTATTAGCGAGTGTGTTTTGAAGAGTTCGTGTTTTTGTGGACTGCACAGTGATAACTTAAACTGAACTTGAGAAATCATTATGAAACGTTATTAAAGTAGTGTTTGTAGCGGGAAATCGATGATCCTTAGGTCGTTGTTGCCTGTTGCAGTATTTTTCTTCCTCGGCTATTGGTGCTCGTCGGTTGTTGAGTATTCCATTCCTAACTATCTCTAATTATTAAATCTCAGGTTCTAGTGGGTAAGGCAAGTTAAAAATACACTGCAAGTTTCCCTTAATCAATGAAGTTTATTTCACAGTTTGAATAATTATGGGCGGCTAGCTTTTCCCATTATTGTTATAATCCCACCACGTTAAGTTAATCAGGAGCCTAGCTATATCCACACGCACCCCGCCCTTGTGGGGTGGGGCATCTGTAGCACCTCGTGTCGACTGACTTCTCGATGAGTCAGATTTAGAATAAGAGCGGGCTCTGGGCTTTGCCTGCCCTTATATATGGGAGCGTAGTGACGCTTCTCACCGCGTTTGAAAATGTAACGACGTTTCCTATTGGCCCTCAGGCCGCGTTACACTGACATGTATGAGAATGTGTGGCTTCAGATCCGTGCACTTAGGCGCCATCATGTAGCGTTGTACCGCTCAGTGACAGGTACGGTCTTTATGATTTCTTGGAATTCTTGCTAGCTCGCTCGTGTCTTACTATCAGCTCTGTACAAATGTTAGATGTTGAATATTTTAACATGTTAGTGAATTAAATTATTACTGTACAATTCTTATATGTATAGTTCCCCTTTCATATGTACAATTCCTCTAAATATGTATAATATATCCCCTTTCATGTTCATCCCTTACATCGGAATTGCCCCTGTTATATGTGACGAACAAACAGTAACGTAAGAATTAACCTACAACGCTCTTCAAATGTTAAACCATGTAAACAAATAAACTTATTTCTTTACATTTTTCTATGTAAGCTATTATTTATCGCTTCTACTTTTATCATAAAAAGCTGTCCTGATTTTATTCGTATTTATGACATTTTTAATTACAGAATGATTTAGAAAGCTTCAGATAAAGCAGTTAAAGTTATAAATGAAATTTAACATCCAAAACAACACATTTAATTCGAAGAACATAGAATGAGGTTCTGAGTTCCATGCTGTTTCATTTAACATCCCCATTAATTTCGTAGAGGCAATTGACAACAAAATATCTGCGTCTTCCTGAGAACAATTTTTGTTAACGCAAAAATACTGCTTCGTATTCTGTAAAATTGACCTAAGCAAAAGAGCATGTTCACCTTTTTTCCTCTCAAGAGTCCTCTATTTATGTTGACATCGTTAATATCCTAAATAAGAAAGGGTGGAGGTGAATCGGCAGCTTCTAGGGTAACAGTTTTCGTTTTTTCTTTTTTTTTCTTTCTTTTCCAGGTTTTTCACATTATCGTATTTAGACGAGATATGAGTACAAGGCTGTCATAAGGTGTTACGAACCTGAATATCAACAACACAAAGCAATTTAACCAAGCATATTTTGTTAGACTCTTAACTCTTTTTAATTTCAACTTTTTCTTTCTTCCCGTGTACAGTTGTTTTAAATGATGTAAAATTGTATACCCGCGTCTTCTTTATGACTGTAATAGACTGAACAAATTTTATACTTTAATTCTGACAAAAAAATGGATCATTACTTTTAACTGTGCTATTTAAATGCTTCCTTGCAGCCCTAAGCAGTACAATAAGAGACTCTAGTGTTGTTGGCGCGTACAAATCTTTAATTTAATTGAACTACAGAAAAAAGATCACGCGCTAAGTTCGTCCTGCATTCACTGCTTATACCTCAGCCAGCTGATCGAGATGGTTTCAAACGCGTGACTTTTTTGTGGGGGCGGCGGGTGTGGGGCGGTGACGATCATCCTCAGAGGCTACATCGTCTCACCATGCACAAGCGGTTAGTAACATAATCATGCGTGTCTAGGGAGACAGGGTGCTATATTAGTAAGAGGGATTTCATGCAGTTAGTGGTCGGGTTCCGCGTTAGCACCCCGGTTAGTAAATGTTAGTTCCTAGCTGGCATGCAGTGCATGTGAGCGCGTGAATTGTATCCTGGGAGGCAGCACATACCTAAGTCTGTGCAGCACCTCGGGTGATACAAGGTGATGTTAGTAGGTTAGTGGTTAGTTTAGAAGTTTGGTTTAGAAGGGGTTGTGCAGGTATGAGGTTAGTGCGAAATAAGATTGTCTACTTGTGATGCGGAATGAAACGTGGTGGTGGGGGCAGGTGTTTGCGTGTTGTGAAATACCTGTAGTTTAGAGTTCAGTAGCGCTTGTTGCCGGTGTTGTTCCTTAGTGGACCTGGTTTTGGTGGTGATCAGTACAGTGAGCTGCAATGAATTGCCTGTGAACAGGAGGGGCTATGGTATTAGTCGTGGTTCATGAGTCTAAACAGGTAGACTGCAGCGTCGATAGTTGAGTTGTCATTGTCTACGGATCGTTCAAATAAGTGGAGTGGAGTTTTGTGCCTCTGTAAGTCCGGGTCATAGTTGCCTAAGTTTGAGATGACTGCATTGGAGTTTCGCGTGGTTCTGGCGTAAAGGTCGGAGGCTAGCTTCTGGATAAATTCTTCGACGGTATGCATGTGTAGTTCTTCGTGTAACTTGTACGCTGGTGCTATTCTGGGTACTCCGGTGATGATTCGTAGTACCCTGTTTTGGAAGCTGTTTAACTGTTTAATGTAGTGGCGGCTGCATACCCCCAGAATGGGGCAGCCTAGGTAAGGATAGGTCGAATCAGCGTTTTGTATGGTGTAAGTCCGAGTCTGGGGGAGATGTGTGAGCCAGTTCGGAGGAGAGGATAAATTCGACGCAGTTGAGCTTGCACTTTGTGCCTGGTTTGTTTTATGTGGTCGTTCCAGGTGAGACCTTGCGTCATGCTCTCTCTCTCTCTATCCTATATATGCGCGAAAAAGTAGGATTAACTGCGGAAAGGGACTTAAAACACCTAGACCTACAAGATGTTTTGCACCTAACGCCCCTGACGGTGGGCTGAGTTGAGAGGAGTTGAGAGGAGACACAACAGGGCAGTTCCTACATTTTACAGATTGAAACTCCCCAGATGGCAGCTGGTGCAACCGGCTTCCCTCCCCTGCAGACGTACACTTCCCACTGAGGAGACTAGGACTCGGAGACCGCCCCCATTCCGAGGGACGAAGGGTTACATAGAGCATCCTTTTCCCCTGCCGTGCAACGCCGAGACTCTCGACGACATTGTCAACCCTGAAACAAACCAAGCAGATGAAATGTGAAGTGAAATGAGAAAGGAGGTGAAATGTAAGGGACAGGAAATTCGGGGATGAACTTTCCCAGCATTCGCCTAGCCACCTGGATAAACCTCTGAAAAAACTCATGGGTCGTAAGGTCGCCACGGGAATCGAAACCACGACCTCCTGAATGCGGGCTACGGACGTTACCGCCTGAGCCATTCCGCCTGGTTACTACTATTAAGTGTGGTGGCTTCTGTATACTCAACCCACGTGGTTTCTTTGTTTGTAAATACATGCGAGTTTGTTTTCTCCATCTTTGCGTTGAACAGATTTTAATGTGAATGACATTTTCTGATATTAGTGACCCGCTGGATTAAATTTTAGGATTATAAAATAAATCTCTAAGTGTTGATAACAGCGTTGGTTTCTTTTAAAAATAAAAATTTCTGATACATTTGAACCAAAGGATTGTATAATTAAGAAAATAAGCCTATCTTTCCTAATAAACCAACTTATTTGGTAAAATTAGATCAGTGAACCTAGAAGAAAATTTTCAGTGTGATGTCTTAAATAGCTTTTTAGATAATGGGTCAATTGAGCGGACAACATTGTCAGGATACGGCTTTTAATTTACGCTTAAAATAAAATTTGCTGAAATGATCTCGGTAACTTAGCGGGTATATTTTTGTGGTCAATATATTAATGACGTCATATGTTACAAGTACATTATTAGATGAGTTTAGTGGTATTTTAGCAGACAGCGGCATCATAGATAACACTAAATTTCTATTGCAAATTATTTCCTGATAAAATTACTCGAAGCAAATTGGAAAACAATAATTGGGTAGCACCTGTGTGGATAAAGACCACTAAAAAATCAGAAAATTGCACTTGTTGCTCTATAAAGGTGTATATTGATATTTACCATTCGTGTATTTCTGTTCTTGTCTATCAGTTAGAAACGACTACTGAATAGACATCTGTCAGTCTAGGACGTTTGTAACAAACTTGCTCTGATAAAATTGTGTTCTGATCTTCTTGTTTACCCAAAACTTTATGTTAAAAAGTGCATGATTTCGATCTGCTATACCGGGTGTTGCAGAGCAAATTTTTTCCATCTTCTAGTGTTTACTCACAAATGAACGATAGACTTCCTCGTCAACATTTTGCACCAGTTGCTTGATATTACTCCTCTGGTTGTACGGTTACTGATGTGGCTTCAATAGAATGACTGCCCGACTCACTTTTAACTTAGGGCTTGTTTTCTGGAAGATGGATTGAACGAGGAGGGCCAGTACGTTGGCCGGCCCAATCTCCTGAAACTTTGAAATTTTAAATGGGAGCATGGGTTGTTTAAGGTTTCATTAAAATGAAACCTCTTTTACCAAAACTTTTTTTTCTATCTTCTGTGTTTACTCACAAATTAAAGACAAAAGTAAACAAATTAATGACATCTGAAAAATGTTGTACATACCGATGGTAATGATTGTGAACAGTCACTCTAAATGTTCAAAATGTCCACCTCCCTGTGCTATACAACGCTGTGATCTAATCGTAATATCATTAGTGGCATGGAGAAGTTCATCACTGCTGAGAGACGCATAGGCTGGTCGAATTCTTTCTTTCATATCTTCTCTAGTTGTAGGAGTACCTGGTATACAATATATTTAATTCTCCCCCACAAGAAGTCGTTTGGTGCTAAGTCAGGAGATTGTGCCGGGCAAGTACTGGTCCTCCTCGTCCAATCCACCGTCCAGGAAACAACTGGTCAAGAACTTGCCGAGCCCTAAGTGAAAAGTAAGTCGAACAGCCATCTTTTTGAAGTCACATCGGTAATCACATAGCCAGAGGAACACCATTAAGCAACTGGTGCAAAATGTGATGAGCAAGTTTGTCGTTCATTTGTGAGTAAACATTGGAAGATAGAAAAAAAGTTTTGAAGTGCTATCCAACGATACCTTAAACAACCCATGTTTCCATTTAAAATGTCAAAGTTGACCCCCACTTCCGGTTTGCTCCGGAAAATGGAAATATCACTAATCATTCTTCACATGGGTTTTAATTATCAAATTGTTTTTGCGAGCAACAAGTACCTTGTTTTAGAGAAAAAGGGCTGATATTGGTGCTCTGGAACATCCGCCATAGGAACGTTGTTACCATTATATTCATATAAGGGAGTGGAATCCAGAAGTTTGTAGACGTGCTGCAGGTAGTCATGCCGAAATTTTCAAGCGTGTGACTTGCCTTGCAACTTGATTTATAACATACCATTAGTACCTCAAAAACTAAGACAAATATAACTGCTTCTGTCCTGAAAAGATCGACACTTCTCTGACTTAGAGAAACTGAACTAAAACAGATAGTTCAGTCGAATAGCATTGGTGATTTTCGTAGCACGTAAAACCCCACTAATGTAACAGGTAGCTGGGGAGACAGATGATAATCCACTTTTGAACCAAACAGTACATAATAATGTGGCTCCAGCAGAGGGACTGATTGAGTAGTAACATGCCATCGTGGCATCGCCCGTGCTACTGCCACCAATATGTAACCTTTGGTGTATCTGTAGAACTATCGTGATTGCATAGCATAATAAAGACAAACTAATTGCTACAAACTTAGGCCAAAGTCATCCCATCTTGTGGTACTTAAAAGGGAAATAAGCTTAAGGAAAGTTGCTGATTCAGTACACCGATAAATCACACCAAGAACTGACTAGTAGCCTAATATTGACAGATGTACTGAAGCATTAATAACGAGTAATAGTTTCGACGCACATTGTGCACAGAGAACAGTAAGATATTATATCTTAAAGATTGCCTTACAGACTAGTTCAATAAGCTTATTGTGAGGCAGGAATATGTCCATTATGATCTGACCTCTGTTGTACTGTAAGACGAGAAAAATCTACTCAAGTCACAACGATATTAATCAATAATAAGCTATATTCAGATTTTCATAACAATCAAGTAACGTTTTTTATTGTTTCCTTTCAATGCAATACAATACTACTCTGGTAAAGTTCAATTACGAACTTTCATTTGATTTTTAAAGAAGCTGTCGAAGACACACAGCACCTCAGTGATAGGATTTTTGTGTGCTCCTCATTACCTTCATAGATATAGATATATTTTTTCTAAAAGATTTAAGATCTTTCCTATAACTTTTTTATATATTCTTCTCCTGAAAGTCGAGCTTCTCGGAAATGTATAAATCTACATCTCTATAGATAATTACATTCTAGAAGAATGTGTTCAACAGTTTCTGTTGATTATTTACAAAGACGAAAAAGAGGATTGTAATCAAAGGGCTGCATTGTCTGAAGATGTTTCCTGAAGCGTTCATGTTTAATAATTATGGCAATTAGTTTTCTAAATTGCTTGCAGTCCCTTAAAATTATGGCTTGGTTCAGGTGTATATGTGACGATTTGACCATGGTTTTACCCATTTTTTGCCCAAGAAAGTTCTGCCATTGGCGTGAATGTTCCTTGTTAGTCCATTCGTCTAGCGCGGTTCTAACAGCAGCTTTACTTACTAGTAAGACTGGTTCTGGTGCAATAAAAGTGGTATTGGCCCCTCTTTTGGCAAGTTTATCTGCTTCTTCATTGCTAATGATAACGCAATGACCAGGTATCCAATGGAATTATGAACTTACTTTGAACTTGCATCCTAATACCTACGATTTCAGGTGCATTACACCATATACTGTTAGCAATGTTCATGAAATGTACACAGCTTACGAATAAATCTTCCCTGTGTTAGACCTGAACTTCAGTTTTTAATTTCTTCTTGTTTAACGGATAACCCTCCTCTCTGTGGACTTACACCCTCCCCAAGGACTTATAAGCCAATGCCTTGGGTCAGTAGCCTGTCGAGGAGCAAGTAAACTCTAGATCATAGCATATCCATTATGGGTGATCAACCCAATGTCTGGTATGGCAGTGAAGAAGAAGGAAATGAAATGTAGTGATGAAAGGGATGATAGGAAAATTCGCGGATCAAATTATCCAATCCCACATTCGTCTAGCAACCGCGGAAAACCGCGAGAAAACATTCGGTCAGTTTGCTCGGACCCGGGGGCTTGAACACGGACCTCTCAAATACGGGCCACAGACGTTACCCCCTGAGCCATCCCGCTCGGTCAGTTTTTAATTAATTGGTGTAACTTTGCAGCAGTTCGGATGCTTATTTGTTAGTAAACTCCTGTAAGAAAACGAGGAAAATATTGGGATTATGGAAGTTTGCAGAAATGAGATTTCTGGCATCCTAACCCGCTCACGTATTACTGCCATAAAGACACGATATCTTTTATCCGGTGTTATCTCAACAGGAATGATCTAATCTCGTTATCTTCCTGTAGGCAGTGTTTACTCAGTACTCTGTGCGACCTTAACGTTGTACCTGTAGCCATTACCACAAAGGCAGCTTGGGAGATGTCATGTGGCAGCCATGTGGAAATGGATACCGAAGACACACGCTGATCAAAACCTTGGCCACGTGAGTAGAGTATTCTCTAAGAAACTAGTTATTATCTCAATTAGACTTTTGATAGCTTTTAGTTCCAACCACCAGATTTAAGTTCACTGTGGCAGAATAGCGCCATTAATTACTAGAGCCCGCATTTATATACATAATCAAATAGTAAAACATGCATGTAAATATGCCGAAAGGTGTAAAACAAAAAAATGTGCATTATAGTATTCAAACAAATTAATAAAAATCAAACAGATTAATGGTTTTGTAATCTTAACTTATTCGTGGCTGTTGCAATAGAAAAGGAACGTAGTCCGGTGGTCTTCTGTGAAGAAAGTTTTGTACATCGCAGGTGCATATGAAAAACACTAAAACTCTTCTGTGTTGAATTCCTCTTCTGTTAAAGTGTTTTTCACCATCAACAGACAACATTCTCCTAATTTGAATAGATTGTTTTGTAATCCGGAATTTTATTTAATATCTGACTAAGCTTATCGAATCTTCTCTAGAAGGTTCTATAAAGTTATATTCATTCTTCAAAACATTTTACAGGGTTATTTTTATCCCTTCAAATTTCCACAAGCTGATACAGATATGGAGTTCTATTCGTTTCCACAAACTTCTAGAAGGTTCTACAGAGTTCCATCCGTTCCCTTCGACCAAACTTAGACTTAAATATCATCGGACTATCAGCAATAAACTTAGTAACACCAAAAACTATGGATTCGACCTAATCTTGACCATTTTGTATATATTCCACCCCATGTTTTTGGAGGATGAACTTGGGAACTTAGATTTATGGAATTGGGAGTATCTCTATTCATCTCAATGACCCTCAAACCCATGAATTCGTCACTAAAAATCCACCTTTCTGGTGTTAATTCTATGTCACCCTTTCCCACCCCCCACAGTTTTGTTTTCCAGATTGTAAGTCATATGTGTAGCGATTTTGGTTGAAATTGCTCCCGTGTTCCAAAGTTGGGCTGGAAAATATACCACACATACATATACCTACATCCATTGTGTGTGTGTATTACACGGGACATATAACTTTGCGCTCGGTTTGGTGTCGCTGTTATCGTGTTTACGTGTAGCGGCTGGTAAGCCATCATTTACAACACGGTACTCCCTCCTTTGGCCACGGATAAACAAACGCAAAGCTATCTGTCCCAGGTAGTATGTATGTTGAATATTGATTGCAGAGACTTTATTAATTATTAATAATTACTGATCAGCTAAATGGGAAAATTATAATTTAATACCACTGTCAAGGGTTTAACATGCATTTTTCATCAACAATTTAAAGTGTATATTTTCCCTCTAATGTGCATTTATATGCATTATCAAATTGTCTGTGAAAGTGTACTTCCGCATACATTTAAATACACAAAAAGGAACATGCATTTTGCTTCAGGTATTTCCGTCGCTTTATATGCAGTATGGTAAGTACTGTAAAGTCCAAAACTCCTTTAGGTTTCGCGAACTCCATTACGATACAAGTATTTTGTTGCCAAACCTCTCTGTTTTGGAAGAATGTTGAATATCGTTCGAAAGGAAAGGCTGACCAGTAGGTGTGCTTGATGTTCCCCTATCTTTAGAGAAGGACTTTGCTAATAGAGAAGCAAAGGATCCAAATAAGAATAAAAAAATCATATATTGTCGCTTACTGCTATATTTCATATTAACAGCGTCACGAATTAGCATTGTCTGATTAGCTATGTAACAATGTGGGCAGTGTAGTGTTTTTATTTCAGATACCGTCAATGGCACTAAAAATGTCTTTAGGTGTTACTGTATCAATCTTTTGCTTCTTTCTTACCAAACTTCTCTTAGACCACGGATAGATGAATATTAATTGCATCTATTATAATATACAGAGTTTTGCATGGAAAGTACCCACATCACGGTTTTGTATTGAATTATTTATACTTTACGCATGTTTTCAATCGATTCTTGGTACCGACTTGAGTGTCCGAAGTCGTTTAGGCATGGGCTCTTGAACGGAAGGTCCGCGGTCCCAATCCCGCCAGGACCATCATCCCTGAGAGCTTTTTTTTCAGGTTTTTGTTAGTCCTCATAACTAGAGAATGTAGGGGAGGTACCCAAACTTAGGCCTGGAACATTTCCTTCCAAATTGTATTTCCTAATTATCATTTTATTTCATGCATCATCAGTGTTCACCGCCTGTGGTGCCGTAGTGTTAAACACCAGCAAAAATCATCATTTCTTGATGTTTGATCTCGAATACAATAACCACAGCCATGAAATGTTCTTTAACGGAGCAAGCAAGAAACGTTACACAAGAAGAATATATCCTGAGCCACCAACAATCTCTAAAATAACCTGTAAAATATGGAGTAAAGATTTTCAGATCAGAAGGGCTTCCAGATGAAATTTGGTAGTCCTATGTCTAAGGACATGAAAAAGAATTTATATATCTACCCCACCATTGCGTTAGCCTCTTTCGACCCTTTCTCTCATCCGTAAAACACAGCACTCGTCACCGTTTGCTCCATATTTACATAGCGAATTTACTAATGACGGAACTAAGATTGTACTAGTGTTTAATATATTCACTACACCAGTGGGCGTTTAGTTCATATTCCTCGGATGTCAAGAAGCTTGAGTTCTTCCACAGACGATGTTACCTTTATCCAATGCATTTTCAAACTGCCTAAATAATTACATTATCAAATACTCTGCCTGCTTAAACTTTGTATGCCGCATTATTATCATAATGTCATTATAGATAATATCGGTCGTTTTCAAGTTGAAACCAAAAAAGAAAGATAATGAAGAAAAGTACCGGCATTCTCTCTTACAGACACTAATTTGACAGAAGATAAGCTATTAACAGCTCGGTCTTAAGTTCTGTCTTACATTCATAATGTGATACGGTGCATGGTCGACGTAGGCGCCAGTTCAGGAATGGTTAAGTGGTGGAAGCCAGTACAAGCAGGGGGCATCCTAAACAGGGACGACTAGAAGGACAATGCCCTCGTACCATGGCACTAGCTAAGTAAAGCAAGATAGAGATGCATATCCTTTTTACTTTCTATATAGTAAGCAGGGGAAATATTGTATTCCACCCAAAAATTCGACATCTACGTTTCACCGGAAATACATGCTTTGAGGCGTAAAAATCCTTAGCATGGCTTCCTTCGGAAGGGAAGTAAAGCCGGTGATCCAGTGTCGTAAATTTATGACACGTAAAAGAACCTCAAGCCTGATAAAGAGGCCACTGAGCAAAATTACCGGTCTTTCACGTCCAATTTAGAATGGGACGCTAAGGACCAACGCAGTTAAAGAGCTTCTGTAAATAAAACTCTATTTAACTTTCAGAACGAAATGCTCCACATAGCAGCCAGCTATTAAAATATTTGACTATTGCTTATATTCCGTTTGCATCTATAAGAAAATTCGCAATACACTAGTTTCTGTAAATTTTTTATATCGACTAACAAGTAGATGGAGAATAAGCGTTTGTAAAAGTAGTTTGCACAAGAGTAGAGAAAGTCATGTAACACGTATGTTTTATGTACAATACGAATACATTCCTCAAAGAGTATTGCACGACACGCATGACTTGGAGAACTAACAAAGAAGTAACATCAACATAATACTCTATGGATTCGTGCTGGATAGCAGTGACACGTGTCATACATACGCATTCAGGGCTTCCATTTCTAGAGTTGTATGAGTGTCGAGGGGTAAAAGGATAGCACATATTCGCGCCGATTATCCTCTGACACGTTCCATGTGGCAGCACGTGTACATAGAGGTGCAAATATTTCGTTATATAAAGAGTTGTGGAGATGCAAATTAAGGCATCCATCGATGTATTGCGCTGTAAAAGTAATGCGCAAAAGCATGCTTTATTTCACATTTTGGCTGCGCTCTTGCCTCTTTAACTATATTTCAAATTAGACACGAAGTCGTTTCCAATAATGTGTCAGCACTGTGTAGAGAATTTTTTTCCAAACGTGGGTAGGAGGTAATCAAAGAGGATTTAAATGCTTAATCTTCGTAATTTCTACAAGCCTTCATAAAAGCGCAACGAGAACGTAGGCAAACGCAGCTATATGCTAAATTTAATAATAAACTGTATGGATTTATCCGGAAAGCTAAAGCTTGCAATCAGAAGGGATCAGAATCGTTTCTAATTTCCAGTAGGTAAATAACTGTTGGCACGTGGCAGCACCGCTTCGGTTGCCACTGATCCCAGATTACTGTGTCACAGCGCTAAATCACACGTATACTAAGAATGAAAAGTATTTGCATTCTTTCTTTCAACTATTTTATCGTTTACTCTTTGTAAGTTTATTTATTTCATCACCTCCAAATTACAAATACAATACATTAATTATTCTGCTCTCTAGGAGTTGCTTGAGTTTCGGATTTTATAGGAGGGCGGATCGAAAAGTAACGCACAATAATATTTTTTTTTCTGCCTTGGTGTTGCAGCTGGAATGTTGAAATTTCACACAGATATGCTTTAAAGTTTTCACTACAGATGGTATTGTTTGTTTCATGTGCAGCTCTAGCGAGAGAAGCGTGAACTACGCAACTAAGATGGCGCGCATGTTACTGTCGTCCACGTGTGAAGAGCAGAGAGGTGTGGTTCGATATTTGTGGGCCAAAGGGCATAAACCGAGTTATATTCACAGGGAAAAGCGTAGCGTGTATGGGGATGATTGTATGGACCGTAGCAATTTCTCCAGGTAGTGTGCATTCTTTCTAGAGGGCCGTGTGAACCTTAGCGATTCGCACGCTCCGGGAGGCCGGTAACAGCTGCAACCCCGTAGAATATCAGAGGCATTGAGGGGGCAATTTTGAACGACCGGCGTGTGCAACTGCGAACCTTATCGCAACAGTTCAACATTTCCTATTTGCAGTGTACGATATTGTTCATGACACGTTGAAATTTCGTAAAGTTAGTGCTCGCTGAGTACCTAAGAACCTGACAGACAACCACAAGGACCAGCGAATGATGAGCTTGGATCACCTAACGCGGTACATCGCAGGAGGGCATGCCTTTCTGAAAGGAATCGTCACTGGTGATGAGTCGTGGGCATACCACTACACGCCCGAAACCAAGCAGGCAAGCATGGAGTAGAAATACGCTGGTTCCCCAGTGAAGAAAAAAATTCAGAGTGGCTCAATTTGCTAGGAAATTGCTTGCGACGGTGTTCTGGGATATACATGGTGTTGTATTGGTGCACTTTGCTGAACACGGGACCACTATGAATGCTGCAGCCTACATGAAAACTTTGTGAAGTTGCGTCGTGCCCTTCGTGACAAACGTCACAACATGAATGCTGACGATGCCAAAATTCTTCATGATAATGCTCGCCCCCCATGTTGCTGCTGCTGTTCGTCAGAAAATCACCAAATTTGGTTGAGAGGTGCTCCAGCATCCACCATACAGTCCGGACCTTGCATCCTCAGATTTATCTGTTTGGTCCCATGAAGAAATTCCTGGCCGGTGACAGATGCGAAAGTGAAATCAGCAGTCCGCAGATGGCTACATTCCAAGGAAACGGACTTCTACGAACAGGGCATGTTTAAACTTGTATCACGATGGGAGAAATGTGTTGGGAAACTTGGTGACTATGTCAAAAAGTTGGTAAAAGGTGCATGTTCATCTGTGATTATTGTTGTTTTAACTATTAAACTTTTTTGTAAAAAAATTATTGTGCGTTACTTTCGAGCCGCCCTCGTACACTTAACACCCTGGTTCTTTGTGTATATGTATCCTTCATTTTACTGTACACATTTTCACACAATTTCCAACTTATATTAATTTCCTCTTCTATAAATTACCTACATCCTCATTTCCGTTATTAAGATCCTCTTTTTCTTTAATGGTTTTCCTCCAAACCTTATCGCTTACCTTTCCTGTATATTTGCTTAGTTGTTTCAGAAATTCTTTCCTGTTGTTTCCAAAAAGTTTTAAGTACGGTTTCTTTTCTTTAGCTTATCCCACTTTCTATTCCATGTTTCCTCTCTGCAGACTTTGGTTTCTGTACAATCAGTTATACAGTGCAACTTTTTATCTTGCATTGTCACATAGTCGGCACACATCCTTGTCAACTTTGAAACCCCTTAACAATATTGTTCCTGTTCTTGGCCATGCCAGGCCCTCCCTTTCCATTTTATCACAAACATCAACGTATTTTTCCCTTCCCTATCTCTCTTAAAACTCCATTAGTACCTATATCAGAGTACTCTTATCCCTTAAGCTACCGATACTTCCTGTTTCTCTATGTCGTCAACCCTATATTTCACTTTATTCCATAGGCTCTTCACTTATTGTCTGCATATTAGCTAACTCGTCCATTCTAATTTTCCTCGCTATTTCCTTTAATCGAAATAACCAGTTTCTTTCCCTTTTGCTTTTTCTTGTGCTCTTAAACAGTCTTTGGCAATATTTCCTTCCTCCGGTGTTTGGATCCTAATATAATATTTCTTTATACGTTTTATCATTAATCCTTTCCTGCCAACTTTTCCCAAATCAACTAGGGTTATACCATTTGGAGCTGCTCGGTAACCCAAATATTATTTTACAAAAGGTTCTGTGAATCTGTTGCATACATTTCCGCCCTTTTTCTGTCCCCCTAAACTCTATCCCGGCCATCATTCTTGATTCCACTGTAGCCGTATATATTCTCTTTAGCTCATTTACTGTCATATTTGGTATTTTCTTCAAGAAAGTTCTTATGCTGTTGATAGCTAGCTTTCCGTTGCGTAGTGCATTTTTCCTTTGCTCTGTCCACTCTTCCCCTAACCATCACTTCTCATCCCTGCTGCGTTTATTCTCGTTTTTGCAGACCATAATTTTGTATTTACGTTTATTTATCTTTACACCCTATTCTTTGCAGCATTTCCCTGCTGCATCTATTGCCTTCTTTAATTCTCCACTTGTAATTGCTGCTGCTACTATATCATCTGTAAAGAGCAAACCTGGGACGTCTTTATTATTAATCAATGGACAATGTGAATTTTCCTCCTTATCTCCTTCAGTATGTCATCTAAAGCAAATTCAATAAAATGGGACTTAATTTAAATCCTATCTTAAGCCAATTGTATTCGGTACCCAGTCCATTACTTTCTTATTGCCAGGCCTAATACAAAATGTATTATCTGTATACGCCTCTCTATCAGTTCTATGAGCTTCTCATTCACTTCGTTTACTCTAAACTTGCTGAAGAATGTCTCTCTAGTCTGCAAAAAAAAAACAAATGTACATTTCTTCTTTCTTACTTAGGCATCTTAACTATAATTTTTCTTAAAATAAACATATTGTCCACCGTGGATTTCCCTTTTCTAAACCCCCCCTTGAAATTCTGATAATTTTCCTTCTCCCTCTCTCTCTCTCTCTCTCTCTGCCCATTCCTGTAATCACTTTGCTATTATCCCTGTAAACACCTTGCCTCTCATTGATAAGAGATTAGTGCCTCTATAGTTGCTCGTGTTGTTCATCTCCCCTTTCCCTTTAAATATTGGTACAATCACTCCAATTTCCAATTCTGTGGAATCTTTCCTCCCTCTAGTGTCACAATAAACAATTTTTCTAATACTGCTCGTCTTTTCATATCTTCACACCAGACTTTCCAGAACTCCCCCGGTATTCCATCTATCCCATTAGCTTATTTAGTTTTCAATTTTGTGACCAGTTCTGCTATCTCATTCTCCAATAGTTTCTGATCTAGTGGCTCGGCATAATTGTGAACTCTCCTGACATATTTGCCTGCCCTACCAAGTTACATCCACCAAGTAGTTTCTCGAAGTAACCCCTCCATTTATTAGGGGCAATTTTATTCTCTGTTGATCTTACCCTACATACTTTTTTCACCAATTCCCATATCATTTTACTGTCCTCTTTTGCTGCCTCATAAAACTTCTAGCCAATTCTTCTTTCACTTTTTTTCCTCGATTAGACATTTTGTTAGCAAGCTGCAGAATAAGCACAATGCGCGTGCCCTGTATATGCTTTACTTCTGTAGAAGCATTCCTCCCATGTCCTTTGCTTCTTGGACAGTGGTTTATCACGAACGCGAAACACAGGACGGCTGGTCCAAAGTAATGATTCCACATGGAAGACTGAATGGTATAGATTTCCGCCTCCCCCCATGAGTTCTAGATTCGCCGTAATACTGGATCTTCGCTCGCACGGTGTTGTGCGTCAGAGCCAATGCCGGCTGGCTTCCTGCGCTCCCCACACCCCGCACTCACGACAAGCTTTCTGTCCTTCAGTTACCACGTAATCAATAGCATCAGTAGTCCACTTTCATTTACGAAAATGGGAAAACAGTTATCCTTAGAACAACGTATATTTGTATGTAAATGTTATTTTAAATATGAATCGGCTCGTCGCGTACATAAAGAATTCATCCTGATGTTTCCTACACAGTTTCCTCCTACCAGAACTTAAATTCACGATCATGTGAATAAATTTGAGACTAATGGCTCAGTGCAAAACAAGAAACACATGTGAGGGTGTACTGTGTTAACAGAAGAAACATTAGACAAGATTGCGAAAATCTTGAATGTCGCCACGAAACTTGCTATCGAAGTTGGCACAAGTTCGGGTTTCAGTGACTTCTGCACATACAGCAGTAGACTTGTTAAAACTCAAACCTTTCATATGCCGGCGTGATTATAATTTAAAACCAGGTGATCCCGTAGCAGGCGAGCGCTATTGCGAGTGGTTTCTGTCATCAGTGATTGAAGGATTAACTGACACTCAACTTGTGTCCTTTACAGACGAAACATGGTTCCATCAAACGGGCATGTGAGTACTAAAAACATACGCTATTGGTGCTCTGAAAATCCCATTGCGGAGAGGAATTGCGTCTTAATGATAGGAAAACTGGAGTTTAGTACGCAATTAGCGCAACACGCATAATCGATTCGAATATTTAATGAGAATACAGTAAATGGAGAGCAGCACCCATTTTTCAATCAGCTAACGGAAAAATAAAAATCATATCCGTGATTTTAGCAAGATTACACAACTGATCATGCAGCAGAGCAATCATGAATACAAACATGGAAGTGTTTAACGATAGAGTGATTAGCGCTGGTTGCAGCCCTCCCGCTCCCCAGATCTAACAGTCTGTGATTTTTACCTGTGGGGTACCTGGAGGACAAAGTATATCAAATAAATCCTCACACATTTGAGGAACTTAAGGAATACATACGAACTGAAATATAAAACATTACAAGGCCGATTGATACATCGTATCAATCTAAATGTTTACTCGGTACAGTGCGGTACTCGGTACAAATGTAGCTGCGGAAGGGAATTTTCAGCATTTGCTATAAGGTAAGAGTTAATTTTGTTATATTTTATGTTCGGGTTTATATGAACACAGATTTAGGGAGCGAAGACAGAGTCCTGGCACGGCAGGCTGTGGCATGTCGTGCTACCCAGATGCTAAATTCGTGCGAGCGGTCAGGTTTTATACCGAAGACCCTAAAGTATGTTGCTATGCAGGTGTGGAGAAGAAGGAGGAAGGAAGAGTTTTGAATTTCGAGACCAAGTCTTGTATGTTCTACTTTCGGGATTCTAATGCACCTAACACATTTTATGTTTTACACAGTTATTATTCTTTTCGACGATGGTGAATAACAGAAATAGTGCTTATGCGAGAAAAAGTAATCACTACCAGCTGTAGAACATTGGTTCTAGTAGCAAGATCACTAATCTTGATGGCAAATTGAGATTGATTAATTATTCATGCCTGGTTATTGACTTAAACAAATTAATAAATTGTAGCTCATACTTAGCTGCTGTATGAATTAATTCGTATGTGAACATTAAAAAATATAAAAGAAGTAAAGACGAAGGTAATATTTAAATGCGAAAATTCAGCTATCACATACGATTATATTCCATGTCTGCAATAATAAACATATCAAAAATTAGAGGATTCAATATAGATCATGTATATATGTGCAGTAAAAAATCTTATGTAATACATTCACATGACTTTCTCTAACTTCGATCTTCATTAGTGGGTATACAAACTATTCTTACTAAAGCTTATTTTTCTATCTCCACATTTTAATCCAAATAATCATTTGCAAACATAGCTACATTACATATTTCGTTATAGATACACAAGTTGTTCGTAGAACGTTGCCTCGATGCGTAATTCTCTTCTTTCTCCGGCTAGCGTTGTGCAGTGTCGACTCTGTAAAGTCTACAGGGTGTGGTGAAATTATATCGATTACGATAATAACAACATCGGCTCTGGTGAATATTGACTTTATTATACTGTTATATTACGCATTCAAGAACGCGAACCTCCACTTCGTTAATTATCCGCGACTGACATAGTGATGCTTTGTAGTCGGCAGTATTAAGATGTATTGAATAAGTTTTCCCTGCGTTCATAGCCGCGGCCTGACTTGTACGGTGCAGAGTTCAGCTAAGAGTGTTACTTGTCGTAAGATTCAGCGAAGAAGTGAAGTTACATGTAGCAGGTAGCAATGAAGATCGAAGAGTGTTACCTATCCTTGGGTTTAGCGAAGAGTGTAATTACATGTAGCAGGTTGCAGCGTAGAGTGAAGAGTGTTACTTGTAAAGTTCAACGAAGAAGTGTAGTTACTAGTATTTTGTGAATTTCGCCATGTCTGATATTATTCAACTTGCACGGCGCGGAGTCCAGCTACGAGAGTTACTTGTCGTAAGGTTAAACGAAGAGTGTCGTTACTAGCATTTTGTAAATTTCGCCATGTCTGATTTCATCCCTACTCCGCATTCGATTTTCAATCATGTGACGATCTCCTGTTTTCGGATTCGTCAGTTTGTATTTTTTGGCATTCCATTTACTGGCTAAAATTTTCAGTTCTGCACAGCTTTCTCTTCCCACGGTACTATTTTCAATTTGTTCATTTATGCTGTAGCACATACGTATGTTTATGGCTTTAAACCTTTTCTCGGTACAAACCTCATGTTTCTTCCGCTTTGAAAAGAAACAAGCACTTTCCTTGTAGACCCTTTTTAATGGCTCTACGCTTTGTATTCATTTGCCGACGAGCCTTTCCTGTCCCAAGAAAAAGGGTTCGGTCGTCGAACCTTACTTCCTCAGGCAATTTGCAATATTTCCATATGAAGGTTTTTTTCTCGAGTTATAATATTAAATACAATATGTTACGTCTTTGTTTAATCTATATACAACCATTTCGAATACGGAGCCGAGTTGACATTTTACATCTTTATTTAATCTATATGCAATTAAATCAAATACGGGGCCTCGTTGAACCGTATCAATACAAACAGAACAGCGATAGTCAAATGTTGAAGAACTGGACGCTATATGCTGGCCTTAAAATTCCATACCGTTTTCATGCAATTGTGTGAAATAACTGAATATCGATGGGACTTAAAAGAATGACAAGCACTGAACAATTCGAACCTTTAATAATGGTTATCTCAGAAATGGCTTATGCAACAAATAAACTTATTTCAAATAAATTGTGTGTTTTAAACAGATTACATTTATGTGTATGTTTTCGTCTATCACTTAACGTTTATCAGTTATACAAGATTACACAAAATTCTTTCCGAATGAAGAGGACTTCCTAGGCTATTCACAGAAAACTCAAGATATACATTTTATCTGTTATGTAACTATCTTTCATGCGGTATTTTAATCAAAATTGTTGCAGCAATATTTTATAAAATCAAAATTTTCAAAAATTGTTCCATGTAAAGGGTAGGTAGTTGGAGTGGGGGATTTTCTTGAAACTCTTCGCGTCACACATCCTTGGAACACACGGAACTCAAATACCAAATTGAGTATTTATTCCGACTTTTCGCTTTTAGTTTATGCTGTTCACAGATACACGGATATGTTTCCAAAAATGTTTTATTTGGATTCAAGGTGCCTCAAAACATGTATTTCTGTGAAATCTCGGGTGGAATGTAATATCTTCTCTGCCTAAATACTAGGTAGGTGGTAGAGAAAGTAATTGACAAAACACGCAGGTAAGTTAGGTTACCAACACTGAATACAGGAAATTCAACGTTCCACCACAACAGCATGAACGGGAAGTGAATCAAAAACACTCTTCGAAAAGAAATGATTTGTATGGGGTAATAAGCATCATTCCATTGCTCTGCAAGCGTTTTAATTTTATAACAGGGACAGTTTAAATGAAATTAAGTCAATTTTATCTCTGGGAGCTTATTACTTTCTCTACTACGTATAGTAAGTAGGGGAAGTATTGTATTCCACCCAAAAATTCGATACCGAGTTTTCACCGGAAATACATGTTTTAAGACCCCCTAAATCTAAAAAAAAAAAGCATTTTTGGAAACATGTCCGTGTGTGTGTCTGTGAACAGTATAACTCAGAACGAACAGTTGGATAAACACCAAACTTGATATTTGGGTTCAGTATCTTCCAGAGATGCGTCACGAAGGTTTTCAAGAAAATCCCCCACCCCCGATTACGCTTTAAATGGAACATTTTCGAAAATTTTAATTTTCTCAAAAATGCCTCCAACAATTTTGATTAAAATATCATACGTTTAAGATATTTTCATGACAAATGAAATCTATAATTCGAATTTTCTGGGAATGTCTCCAAAAGTATTCTTCATTGTGAACGACTTTTGCATAACTGGTAAACCATAAGAGATAGACAAAATGTTACCGCACAAAAAATGCAGATCGCGTTAAAATACACAATTTATGTCATATACATTTTTTTGTTGAGTGAACCATTTTCGAGATATTGCTTGTTATTCCCTTAAATTTTCCAATACTTAACACTTTTTCTCAAATGGGAACTCGTTATTCATTTTTTGTCTTGGATATGCAAAGAGTATTAATCTGTGGCAAAGAGAATGGTGCTGAACATAGCAATCAGCTATTAAGAGTAATGTCAATGCTTAAAGGCTACTGCATTTCTATATTGCCCTTGTAAATATATATTCCCCTTACATCTACAAGAAACTTAGCAATAAGATAGAGTCTGCAAATGTTTATCTCGATTAACATGAAGTAGATGGAGAATAAGCGTTTGTAAAAATAGTTTGTACAAGAGTAGAGAAAGTTATGTGAGTGTAACACATCAGATTTTTTTAAAAGCAGTATGTTTCACATAATTTACCATTGATAGGGTACCTATGCGGGGTGCGGATATGGATGTGGAAGGTTTGGGATTCGGATCAGAGGACGGGACGGCTTCCTGGGATCTTTTTTACCTTCTGGTCCGGCTGTAGATCTCGATGTGGTGACTATCGATCTCTCCTCGGTGTGTCGAATTTGAAGTCAGCTAAATGAATGTTCACACTGCTGCTTTTATTATACTTCTTGATCTGTTTATCTCTGCCAAAATCTCACACGCAACACAAACATCTTACCGCTATCACGTCTTTCTCGCAGGCTACAGATGCTTGCACTCGCCCTGATTTGATTCGACATATTTGTGCATTTCTTTCGGCAATCCTACCTCTATAAGTTGTTACTGCATGAATATCGTGATTACTGGCTCATTATAGCACGCGTGCCCATAATAGCAATGTTTATTTCCTATCGTAATGAACCAATGATGTAATACCAGTACTCTAAGTTGCTTGACTTATAGAAAGAAGATGACATCATTTTGCGACATTTTTTTCTCTGAGCAACGACATGCAAAAACCTCTGTGCATTATTAAATGTAGAATAATTAAGATATGAATTTACAACTACTTACCATGCTGTTCTGGTAATAGGCTACATCACAGTACATAACACATGATCACTGTTCTCCCAGAAAGGGCATGCAAGTCCATGTCTTATCGCTTCAACTCGCCAGGTAATAACAAAAGAAATGCAGAGAGAAAACCTAACGCTTCATAAACAAATGAAGAATCTCACTTATGGCAGCTGTGCCGAATTACCTATTTATTCCCTACAATTTATAATGGTAACATTGCATAAAATGTTTTATCCAACTCGTGGATAGATAACATAACCTAAAACCCTTCGCTTCCATAAAGGAAAACAACCTACTCCTACTATGACAAAAATAATTACAATTAAACCTACCATTATCAAACTTAATGATTGTGACACTCATGAAAATTGTCACACGCAACAAACACTCACTCGTGCCATAATCATCAAGATTACCCTCTGGTTGCATAAATTATTACTTGTATTATTCGCCTACGATGGCTTAAATGTCTAGGTGACCTTTTGTCAACAATTTGTTGTTTTTCACCGCATACCAGACGCACGTTTACACGCGTTGACAGCTTAAATATCCCTAGCCATTCTGAATTTCTTAAAATCTCATTGCCGCCTTTTTATTACTTTCTCTACTACATAAAGTAAGTAGGGGAAGTATTCTATTCCACCCAAAAATTCAATACCGAGATTTCACTGTAAATACATGTTTTGAGGTCCCTAAATAAAAAAGCCTTTTTAGAAAAAGGTGTGCGTGTATGTATGCGTAACTCAAAAACTAAAAGTCGGATAAGTACCAAACTTGGTATTTAAGTTCCGTATCCTCCAAGGATACGAGACACGAAGATTTTTAAGAAAATCCCTCCACCCCAAACTACCCTTTACATGGGACATTTTTCGAAGTTTTTGATTTTGTAAAAAATGGCTCAAACTTTTTTGATTAAAATATAATAAGATATTTACATGACAAATACAATGTATACCTTGAATGTTCTGGGAATAGTCTGTGAAGTCCACTTCAGGTGGAAGAAAGTTTGTATAACCTTGTACAACTGCTAAACGTGAAGCGATAGACGAAAACGTACTACACAGAAAATTTATGTTCATCTGTTTAAAACACACAGTTTATTTCAAATTAGTTTTCTGTGGTATAAGCCGTTTCCGATATGAATTAAAAGTTCGAATTGTTCATTACTTGATCATTCTAGAAGCCCTTTCAGCATTCATTTGTTTTTCGCGATTGCATAGAAACAGTGTGGAATTTTAAGGTCAGCGTATAGCGTCCAGTTCTTAAAAATTTGGTTATCGCCGTTTCTTTTGAATCTGTAACGAAATATGTAATGTAGCTATTTCTGCAAAGGTTTATTTCGATTAAAATGTAGTAGATAGAAAAATAAGCTTTAGTAAGAGTACTATGAATACCCACTAATAAAGATAGAGGTTAGAGAAAGTCATGTGAATGTATCACATCAGATTTTTTTCCCTACCACGTAGGAGAAGTATTGTATTTCTCTCAAAAACTCCATATCGAGATTTCGCCGGAAATATATGTTTTGAGACCCCTGAATCCCCACCAAAAAAAACATTTTTAGAAAGGGGTCCGTGTGTGTGTGTGTGTGTGTGCCTGTGTGTGTGTCTATGAATAGCATCGCTCAAAAACGAAACGTCAAATAAGTACTAAACTTGGTATTTAAGTTTAATATTCTCCAAGGATATGACACTACATTTTCAAGAATATACCCCCGTCCCAAACTACCCTTTACATGGAACATTTTTCGAATTTTGTTATTTTCTAAAAAATGGCTCAAACTATTTTGATTAAAGTATAATAAGATATTTACATAAATAAAATGTATATCTTGAATATTCTGGGAATAGCCTGTGAAGTCTACTTCATTTGGAATAAATGTTGTATTATCTTGTATGGTAAACGTTAAGCCACAGACGAAAACGTACTACACAAAAAATGTAGATCTCTTTAAAACACACAATTTACTTAAAATAAGTTTTGTTGTGGTATAAGCCGTTTCTGAGGTATCCATTATTAAACGTTCGAATACTTCATGTCTTGAGTCCCTTCAAAATTCAGGTGTTTCGTGTGATTACATGGGAACAGTACGGAAGGCCAGTGTATAGCGTCCAGTTCTTAAAGTTTGACTATCGCTGTTCTCTTTGTATCTATAACGAAATGTGTATGCAGCTATTTCTGCAAAGGTTTGTTTTGTGGATTAAAATGTAGTAGAAAGAAAAATAAGCTTGAGTAAGAATAATTTGTATACTTGCTAATAAACGATGGGGGATAGTTAAATTAAATTGAGTTTTCTATTTATGGGCGCTCTTTAACTACCATGGTCCTTAGCGCCCCATTCTAAATTCGGCGTGAAACACCGGAAATTTTGCTCAGAGGCCTCTTATCAGGCTTGAGGTTCTTTTACGTGCCGTATATCTACGACACGGGACCACCGGCTTTACTTCCCTTCCGAAGGAAGCCATGCTAAGGATTTTTACGCCAGAAAAAAATCCATCGCCCTCCGCCGGGTTTGAACTCGCGACCTTGGGAATTAGAGGCTAGCACGGTACCACTATTCCACGGAGGACAAGGATAGGGGGTAGAGAAAGTCATGTGAATGTAGTACAGAATTGTTTTCTTTCTTTTTATTTCCTTCCACTACTGTCACGTAATATATTAGTTCAAATCCACTGGTTCAACCCACTTTACATACTATGCTTTTAAATTGTTAAAAGCCCAATGACTTTGCCTTTTTCGATGTTCCAGAGAATTCCCGAAGTTCGTTTTATTTCCCCTACTACTTACCTATAGCAAATAGAGGAAGTATTGTATTCCACCCAAAAATTTGATACCGAGATTTTACTAGAGATACACTTCTGAGGCTCCCACAAAAAACATGTTTAGAAGAAGGTTCGTGTGTGTCCATCTATTTGAGAATATAAGCCAAAAATAAAAAATATATTAAATACCAAGTTTCACATTTAAACTTAATTTCTCCCATGGAAATGTCAGGAAGATTTTCGAGAAAATCCTCCCAACCCAAAATATACTTTACATGGAAAAAATTTCGTCATTTTGGATTTTCTAAAAAATTATTAAATCACCTTATGTTTAAGATATTTGCATGACAAATAATATATATGTAGCATTATCTGCAAATAGCCTGTGAAGCCTTTAATCTCAATAGCTTTTGTATAATTGGTAAACCATAAGAGAAAACATCTTACTAGAAAAATAATCTGATGTGTTACACTCACATGACTTTCTCTACTCTTATACAAACTATTTTTACAAACTCTTATTATCCATCTATTTCATATTAATCGAGATAAACATTTGCAGAAACGATCTTATTGCTAATTCTCTTGTAGGTGCAAGCGAAATGTGGTAGGCTTTAAGCGATAGTCAAATCTTTTAAGAGCTGGTTGCTATGTGGAACATTCCATTTTCTTTGCTTGCCCAGGACATACAAAAAGAAAAGAAAGAAAAACAAAACGAATAATGAATTCCCATTTGAGAAAAAGTATTAATATTGGAAAATTCAAACAAATAACAAGGAATATGTCGGAAATGGTTCACTGCACACAAAAAAATGTTTATGACATAAATTGTGTGTTTTGTGGTAAAATTTTGTCTATCTCTTACGGTTTACCAGTTATCCAAAATTCATTCAGAATGAAGACGACTTTTGGGGATATTCCCAGAAAATTCTAGATATCCTTTCATTTGCCATGAAAGTGTATTAAAATATGATATTTTGATCAAAATCGTTATTGCCATTTCCGAGAGAAAAAAAATCTTCGAAAAATGTTCCATGTAAAGGGTAGTCTGGAATGGGGGGATTTTCTTGAAAATCTTCGTGTCGCATCTTTTAAAGATACTGAACCTAAATACCAAGTTTAGTATTTATCCGACTTTTTGTTTTTTAGTTACGCTGTTCACAGACACACGGACACACACACGAGCCCCTTTTTTTGCATTATGGGGCTTCAAAACATGTATTTCCGGTGAAATCTCAATATCGAATATTTAGGTGAAATGCAATATTTCTACTTACTATACGTATTACAGAAAGTAATAAGCTTAAGTAAAAATACTTTGTATACCCACTAATAAACGATAGATGGTAGGGAAAGTAATGTGAATGTATCATATCAGATTTTTTTTCTTCTAGTTTACTGCTTTGCTGGAAACACGTGCTGCCTCACTTGTACCTTAATTTTAGCCTTATCCGAGTGCACTTCCGCTCGTTTATAATCACACCTTGCTTTATCCACACACATCAGTGCTTCCGTTCGTATATAATCATATCTTGCTCTGTTTTGGTTTTTGGTATCCTTGCTTGTATTACAAATATCATTTTGACTGTTATTACATTCTCATTTCTCTAACGCCCACAAAATATTTTTTTTATGTTCTTGACATGCAAAGAGAATTACATTTTACACATAGCGACAAGTTCTAAAAATATTTGACTAACGCTTAAGGCGTACTATGTTCCCCTTGTTTGGTATTTGCAAGTGCAATATAGAAATACAGTAGCCTTTAAGCATAGACATATCTCTTAATGGCTGGTTGCTATGTGCAGCACCATTCTCTTTGCCACAGCGTAATACTCTTTGCATATCTAAGACAAAAAAATGAATAACGAATTCCCATTTGAGAAAAAGTGTAAGTATTGGAAAATTTAAGGGAATAACAAGCAATATCTCGAAAATGGTTCACTCAACAAAAAAAATATATATGACATAAATTGTGTATTTTAACGCGATCTATATTTTTTGTGTAGTAAAATTCTGTCTATCTCTTATGGTTTACCAGTTATGCAAAAGTCATTCACAATGAAGAATACTTTTGGAGACATTCCCAGAAAATTCAAAATATACATAAGTATCTTAAGTATATGATATTTTAATCAAAATCGTTAGAGCCATTTTTGAGAAAATTAAAATTTTCGAAAAATGTTCCATGTAATGGGCAATCTGGGGTGAGGGGATTTTCTTAAAAACCTTCGTGTGGCATCTCTGGAAGATACTGAACCTAAATACCAAGTTTGGTGTTTATCCGACTGTTCGTTTCTGAGTTATGCTGTTCACAGACAGACACACACGCGGACATGTTTCCAAAAATGCTTTATATGCATTCAGTGCACCTCAAAACATGTATTTCCTGTGAATTCTCGGTACGAATTTTTGGGTGGAATGCAATACTTCCCCTACTTAATATACGTAGTATAGAAAGTAAAAAATATAAATGGCATTAATGCACACAAATTGCCACAAATATTTTGTGGAGTTAGCATTTTCAAGATATTCTTTGTTACTAGTCTGTTAAAATACTTACACTTTTTTCCAAGTGGTAAGTCGCTATTTGGTTTTTCTTAGGCCGTGGTGCAGGGAGCATGGAATTTTAAGCCATCACATAGCAACCCACTTTAAAAAGAAAGAAAAAAAAATATGACTATTGCTTTAGCATACTCTATCCTTCTTCTGTATAATGAAATGTGCAAATGAACTATGGAAGGTCATCTCAATTAACAAGAAGTAGATAGAAGAATAGGATTTTGTAACAATAGTTTGTAGAAGAAGAGTAAATAGAAAAATTCATGTGAATGTAAGATATCACAAATTTTATTTTAACAAAGCGTTCTGTTTACCTCCATTACATGGAACTTTTTGTATTCTTTTCTACTATAATTACATTGTCTGCTCACCCTTCTAAAAGGTCAACTGTACTGTTGTTTTGTGAGGTTAGCTGCTTTCTCTAACGGCTTTGCACTTTCCAAGGCTAGCACTTTTCAGCCAGCAAAACCAAAGACAGGCACCTATCATGCATGACCCAACTTTGGCCTAAGTTGACAACAGTTGAACAATGTGTGGATTATAAACTAAGGGCAAGAGTATAATAAAATAATACCGATTTGAACCCTTCCACAAATTGGTGATACTTAAAATTATGAAGTATGCAGAAGTGGTACATAGCAGTTTAGAACATCTAGAATTTATATATTGTGGCACAAGCTTTAGTATCCGTTGCAGATATAATAATAATAATAATAATAATAATAATAATAATAATAATAATAATAATAATAATAATAATAATAATAATAATAATAATAATAATAATAATAATTCTTTATTGAGTGTTGAGATTTTACAATTCATTTGGGCATGATCGGCATCGAACCCTGGCTCATTTTGCTTCACACCCAAGCTTACAGTGTTTGAGTGAATAAATGAATTTTTATTTGTACAACTTCTTACGCTTCTTTTACGTTAGCTTTTCTAACATACTATATACAATTATTCATTAACCTTATTACTACCTCGGTTTGCCTGGCACCCAGGCCATTTGTCTCCCATATCGCCCTTCAACCCTCCCCACATGGCAGATATGGGAAGTGTGGCTTGTTACACCAAAGACCACAAAGATCTCCCAAACATTTTTGGAACAGCAGGGAAATGTACTTTGTAGCTGGAAGTATAAGATCCGGAAATGAATGGAGAAACAGCTTAGCTGTTGTGCTTCATGAATGTATCATACATGTGAAGTGAAATTACCCTGTACATTACAAATGTAATTATTCCTATGATATATTTGTTAATAATTGGTATAACAAATTCTAGAATTCATGTGTCTAATGCTTTTAGCGCATGAACCACGTTTTGCAAAACCTTTATCTTTAGTTTTCAGAGCAACATTTTTCCATGCATATGCTCACTTCTGTGCTAGCGGGGTACACCTGGAGTCCAAGTTCATATCTCAGTTGGGATGGTTGTTTTTCTCTGGATCTTCCCCTTAGACTCATAAGATGAATGTTATGTAACAATTGGACTCCAGGCACCTCTGAGCATTCATTCACCATCACTTGAGCATTTAAAAGGAGCATTAACTGCTTCCAAAAAACAATTCCTCAAAAAGTGTATTAATGTCAAACCCAAATATTTATTTTTTGTTACACTACAGATAGGTGAAAAATGTAAGCCCACATGCACTCTATCCCTACCTTTATCCCAGCAAGAGCAGTGGATAGCATATGCCATTGCTGGCTTCATTCTTATTGCACCTCTATACCTAGCCTGTCATGACAAGCAGCATATTGTGTGGTTCAGGGGTGCAATGCTGTCAAATATTATACTACTCTTTAGCAAAGGTCCAAGTTAGTCCAAAGCTTTGCTCCATTTCACAGCTGTTCAAGTTCAAAGGTGGACCCCTGTACCCCTTCGATGCACATAAAAGTATAACCTGCTTTATGTTTATCCCAATTCACAAATTACATAAAACTTCATTTTCAATTTACTTTCATATTATCACAAAATGCATATCATTTTCCATAATGTGTGTGTTTAAGAAGCAATATTGACTTCTCACCCTCCCAAACTACCAAGACCAATGGGGCAGAGAATGTTGGAGTATTATGCACTGCACATAATATATCAATTAACAAGAAACACAGAAACAAACTCTTATGAAAATAGCTTCTCATATTCAGGTCTACACTTATATACTCCTGTTGTTTGTTATATAAGATATACTGAATTCCAACATAAATTCAGAGAGGTTTTATTTTATTTTATTTCTTACTCGACTGTAGCTTTTATAGTGTAGTTAAATTCCTACATCATGAAGTAGTGTAAAATTTAAATTTGTAAATGTTTTTATAACTCAAATCTGTATAGTCTTGCATGTATCTTGTTATTATTTTCCTTTTTATTTTAAATTTTTGTTGAATCTTATATCTCTACATTTGTAATCATTTATGTACCATGGTATATTTTCTTTGTATTTTAAATTGACATGCCCTATAACATATGTGTCATGTTTGTATGGATGAAATAAATACAATAAACACAATACAATGAATAGAAATTCAGTTGAATTAGACATACACGATACATCACTTAATGCCTTCTTAATGGAACACTTTTAGAAGAATTTTTTCCATCATCAACCTGATGCCAACTGCTGCTGAACAGAACATGGCGCTACTGCTGTTCTGTGGTGATGTTTCAAGGAATTTTCATGAGGTCTCCGATAGGCGTCTCAAAGTTGGATTGGATTATGAAGCAGAGGGGATGCGGCACCGATCTAGGAATGAAGATTTTGCACCGACAACCCACAAGAGGGTGCCCCCAGGAGGAAGGGAGGAGAGGGTGAAGGGAGACACTGAGTGGTCAGAACCAGGAGTGACGGCAAAACAATGACAGGGTCCCAACAGTTTCTAGATATATATGCCATGGCAGTCCAATAGGCAGACTGAGGAATCTGTCCCACACAGAGGCTAACCCCTCTCCCAAGGGGACTGTCCTTATAGCCCAGTAACCAGCCAAAGTTCGGCTGGAGAAAGCTCCAGAGAGCATCCTTTTCCCTGCCACACTGCACCAAAACACTATCACCGACACTTCCAACCCTGAAATAGATCAAATGGACTGAAGGACGAATGAAGGGACAGAAAATTCGGGGGGATGAAAGAAACTGCTCCAGCATTCGCCTGATGGTCTGGGAAAACCCCCATGAAAACCACATGAGTCAGAGTGAGCAGTCTCAGGGGACATCTCAAATTTGACTAAATGGTGTTGATGTGTAAGGATTAAAATGTTTTCCCACGTCTTTTGTTGTCTATGATATATTTTAACAGTTGCGGTTCTGGGTTTATTTGATGATTTTCTTTGTATAAAAGTGCTGCTACTGATGATTTTTCTTCTTGCCTATATTTTATGCTCCGGATATGTTCTTTAACACATGTTTCTATACTACTTTTAGTTTTACTGATATACATAGAATTTCAAAGTTCTTTTTTATTATAGACACTCTACTTAATTCTTGCATATGGCAAAATGGGCATTTCCCATAATATTTGGGATGTTTGGTGTGTCTACAACTTATGTTATATATTTAGACAATGTTAACACACTAAGATACAGACACTGGCAAAAGTCATAAGAGTATTGTTAAGAAATGCCTATATATCACAAATCCTCCTTATATAGTTTGCTCTTTGCAGTTCAACCCATTTATAATCCCTGAATCATGAACATGAGTATCTTATCTGAAGCCTTTCAGCATGTGTCTATCACTCAATTTACCGCATTTACTCCAGCTCTCATTTTTTTCTGATGGTATTAATTTATCTGATGTTATTTTAAGCTTATGCTTATCTCTGCATTTCCTCTCTCTTTTCAACTCACACTTTATTGAGGTTTCAACTTTTACAATAGATAAAGATGCATTCCATTTGAATAACAAGCATATACAGTAATACTGATCACCATGAAGGAAGTTTATGCTTGTCTTAAGACTGAGGCTATTGGAAAGGTGCAAAGAATTAATAGTACATAACAGTATTCATTCCTCTTTCACTACCTAAGAACATTTTATAGCTCCCAAATCACAGTTACAGTAATATATAATTTAATGCATTCTCTGCTTTATTGATTGTATGATGGTATGTCCTGTGAGGTTAATGATACTTAAACTTGCATAAAACAAAGAATACATACAGCTCATACTACTATTGCATACAGGTAAAAAAAAAAAAAAAAAAATTCTGATGTTACATTCACATGACCTTTCCTACCCACTGTTCTAAAAACTATTCTTACAAAAGCATATTCTTCTAACTGTTAATTGAGATAAACATTTGCTGAAATGGTTTGTTACACAATTCATTGTAGGTACAAGGGAAATACAGTGGGCCTAAGTGATAGTCAACTCTTTTAAAAGCAGGTCGCTATGTGACAGCTTAGAACTACCATGAGCAATAAAAACTTAGGAGTTGAAAAAAGTATAGGTACTTGATAATTTAGACCAGTAATACAGAATATCTTGGATATGGTTAATGCCAAAAAAAAAGTTTTGTAGAAATTGTATATTTTAATGAGACTACATTTTTTTTTTGTGTATTAAGTTTTTGCCTATCTCTTAGTTATACATCATTCATTCAGAATGAAGAGGCCTTCACTTTCTATTTGCAGAAAATTTAAGTTAATAATTTTAGAGATTGTAGAACATGTCTTATATAAGCAACTTGAGATAGGCTGTGCATGGTTCACAGTTAAATATAATGCAATTATATGATATTAAACATATTGGTATCAGATGCTGAAGTCTGTGTTAAAGCAAAGCTGGATGAAAAATTGGCTTAGAATGTCTTTAAAGCTGATGCACAAATATAGAAATATCAATTTTTAGCAGCTCATTATTAACATTCTCAAGATTTAATGCCACAAAAATCTCCCAAATCTCGAACTAATCACTGCAACACTGAACACTGATTAACTGCCTTTTTGCATTATGCAGTTTACTCTAGAGGTGTTTCTATTGCTTGTGTGGCTTAATGCATAATGTCAAAAGCTAATGTCCCTAAAGTTTGTTTCCTGTCATGCAGATCTTTTTTAATTTCTTTTTAATTCCATATGAAGAAATGCTGCGATACATATACTCAGGATGCGATTCTGATTGGCCAGTGCAATAAAGCTACTATATTTCCTTGATTTGGTTCACTGAGGTTAGTATGCTGAGGACTGTCTGAGAGAACGTGGAGAACATATACTTCTCCTTGTTCTCACAGTCAGTTCCTTCTCTGAACTTGCAGATATGCATCTTTTATAGCGAGTCAAGAAATACTGGTTTAGCTGCTGCAGCACTGAACAGGGTACGGTATCCCAATAGGCGCCAACCACATTACTCCACTTTCCAGTCCATCTATAAGCATTTGCAAGAGTATGAAACCTTCAAGGGAGATATGGATGTTACACAAACTCGACATACAATATTATTTGAGAATGCTTTGCAAGAAATTGCAGAAGTACCATCTTCCTGCACACATGCTATTGTACATGCACTGGTACTAACCAAGATAGCATAGGGCAAGCCATACATGAAAAATAATTTCACCCATTTCACCGTCAGAAGGTGCAAGCGCACTTAGGAGACTTTGGCCCTCAGGTACAATTTTGTAACTGGGCTGTTTCAGCAGCCTGAATTCTTTTCATTGGTACTGCTTATTGATGAGGCCTTGTTCACCAGGGATGGTCTAGTTTTCAATTCAAGAAACAGCCATCTAAGTGACTATGTCAATCTACAAGCTGCTGTGGAGAAGAGTTACCAGCAGACGTTTTCATTGAACATGTGTGTCAGAATTATTTCAGATGTCATCTGCTTTCCTCTCTCAGTTAAATGGACATGTTTAGCTTTATTTGTTGCAGAACAATGCAACTCTATTTTAGAAGATGTACCTCTACATATTCTCATTGAATGTGGCTACAGCACGATGGAGATATGTCCTACTTCTCCTTGGCTGCGAGAGGATTTGAATCAAGTTTTTCCTGCTCTATGTAATTGGAAGGGGAAGTAACTTGGCCACCGTACTCTCTGGATCTCAGTCCAATTTATTTCTTTTTCTGGGATCAACTCAAGCCTATGGTGTATAAAACACCTATCACCTCAAAAGAGGACTTAACTGCCCGAATAATAGCAGCATGTGACATTATTCGACACACAGCAGAAATCTTGGACAGAGTACAATTGTTCCTTCACCAGTCAACTTTGCCTTCCTTGAAAATGCAGGTCGCACTTCCTATAAAACTGACAAAGACGTTCATGTTTTTATTTTTTCTTTCAGCCTTTAAACCTCTTCCCATTTTGAAGTATAGCATAAGAATGTATTAAGTATGATTCAACCTTTTGTTAGCAAGGATTATATTTAATTATACTGATATGTTGAAATTAAAATTGACATGAATTTAAAACTTAAACTAAAACTGCATTAATATGCTTGTTTAAAAAAAAAGTAAAACAAATATGGTGAACAAGACTCAAACTCAAAAACAATGACTTCCTTTTACCCGAAAGCTATGGTCCTAACTATTACTCTGGAGAGTTACACTCAGAAATGTCCCTTTGTTTTCTTCAATGGTATCATCATTAACCAGTGGCATACTGGCACCTTAGAAACTTAAAGCTGTAACTTTGAAATCTGAACGAACTTGTCATACGTCTCCTATCTCAAATTACTTGTTTAAGACACCTCCATATTCTCTGAAAACATTTCAGTGTAGTTCATTAACATCCTGTATGTATATTCTATTTGTCATGGAAATATCTTAAACATAGGGTATTTTAATTAAAATCATTAAGAGCCATTTTTTTACAAAATCAAAAATATCAAAAAAATCTTTTACGTAAAGGGTAGTCCAGGGTGGGAGGATATTCTTGAAAATGTTTGTCGCGTCTCTAGAAGATACTGAACTTAAATACCAAATTTGGTATTTATCTGAGTGATAAACGGTATTTAACTTTTGAGCTATGCTATTCAGAAACATTGACACAAATATCTTTCTAAAAATGCTTATTTGAACTCAGGGAGTCTTAGAACATGTATTTCTGCTGAAATCACGATATCAAATTTTTGGGTGGAACGCAATACTTCCTCTGCTTACCATAGGTAAGTAGTAAAGAAAGTAAAAAAGGAAGCTATAGGTCATTTTTACTTTCTCTACTACGTATAGTAAGTAGGGGAAGTATTGTATTCCACCCAAAAATTCGATACCGAGATTTCACCGGACATATATGTTTTGAAACCCCCTGAATCCAAAAAAATCGTGTGTGCGTGCGTGTGTGTGCATGAACAGCATAACTCAGAAACGAACAGTCGGATAAACACCAAACTTGGTATTTAGGTTCAGTATCTTCCAAGGATACGACACGAAGGTTTTCAAGAAAATCCCCCCATCCCAGATTACCCTTTACATGGAAGATTTTTCGAAAATTTTAATTTTCTCAAAAATGGCTCTAACGATTTTGATTAAAATATCATATGTTTAAGATATTTTTATGACAAATAAAATGTATATCTTGAATTTTCTGGGAATGTCTCCAAAAGTATTCTTCATTGTGAACGACTTTTGCATAACTGATAAACCATAAGAGATAGACAAAATTTTACTATACAAAAAATGTAGATCGCATTAAAATACACAATTTATGTCATATACATTTTTTTTTGTTGAGTGAACCATTTTCGAGATATTGCTCGTTATTCCCTTAAATTTTTCAATACTTATTTTCTCAAATGGGAATTCGTTATTCATTTTTTAGTCTTGGATATGCAAAGAGTATTAATCTGTGGGAAAGGTAATGGTGCTGCACCTAGCAACCAGCTATTAAGAGATATGTGCTTAAAGGCTACTGTATTTCCAAATTGCCCTTGTAAATATATTATCCCCTTACACCTACAAGAAAATTAGCAATAAGATAGACTCTGCAAATGTTTATCTCGATTAACATGAAGTGGATGGAGAATAAGCGTTTGTAAAAATAGTTTGTACAAGAGTAGAGAAAGTCATGTGAGTGTAACACATCAGATTTTTTGCACTATCTCCTATAAATTTCATTTGGTTTTTCACTTAATCGTCATCCAATTGACCTGCATGACAAAACAGACAGTGCCAGATGCCTAAATTCCAGTTAAGTATTTAACACCATTAAGCAAACGTTAATATCCACTAAATTTTATACTGCGCCAAGAAATTAACCACCATAAAAGTAAATTAATGGCTGCAAACTTTAATAGCTCTTGCTGAACTGCTAAATTGTTGTAAAGTTTAAACAAAAACTGTCTGGCTTCTTTAACAGTGAGTTGTATTTAAATTATCTTAATCAGTTGGAAGGTTATCCTTGGTTGGAGTGATTCTTAGAGTACATCCACTCAACTTCTACACAATGGAATATGCCAACTAAATAAAAATGCAGCTGAATAACATAAAAGCTGCACCGGATGGTCTTTTTATATTTACCAAATTATTAAATGCTACAGACTGCACAAATAAGGAAAAAATCATAGTGGAAATTTTGCAGCACTTTCTACATAGTATGGTTACTTCTCCATGTTTTTCAAATTTGAAGGGACCACAATTCATTGGATGTGATACTGTGAGCCACTGACCAGGTTCCATTCAATAACCATAATTTTCAGAAGTTTTGAACAGAAAAGTAATAGATGGATACCTAAAGGAGAAACAAATTATCTTCGTCAATTTCATTTCAATAATGTTATTGTCAATCCATGAACTCGAGCACAACAGGGTCATAATAGTTATGAGATTACTTTATAAGCTAAGAAATTGGTAAGGTATTGTCTTAGAAAATGAATGACTGCACAATGCAGACATACACATCAGCAGGGCTCTTTCACAAACATGTATTACTTGAATAGGTATTTCATGATGGGTCCAATTGGCATGTTTTCCAATATTTACCTTCTGTTGCTTTTGTGTTCGTAACATGGAGTGGCATCTAGAATGAAAGAACCGAACATTGCTTCAGTTTACTGTATAAGTTTTATCTAAAAATATTGAATACTTCAAGAAATGGCCCCATTACTGTAATAAGGCCAGTATTCAACTAAATGACTATGTAACTGGGCCATTCTTGAATTCAATGGCATAGGTAATAATTGGGATTAAATATATTGAAAATGTGTTTGTACTTGCAAAAGTACCATCAAGAAGTTTATCTTGCACTTCATTTTCCTTATAAAAATGCTAAAAGTATAATCTCATGTATCACTTTTACAATAACTATTTTAAAGGTAAATTTAACTATTCTTTAAATGTAAAGGACCAATTTATGATGAAAGCACATTCAACACTGTATGCATTGGTTACTTGTAATTTCAAGATGGTAAAACCAAATTATTATTTCATAAGTATGCCCACATTACCTGTTTATTCAAGTGAGTTACCGATAAAAGCTCTTAACTTGAGGGATGTTTTAAAATAAGGTTACCACATTTTTTTACCTGATTTCTGGAGACATCTCAGCTCCAGAATAAGGTGATTAGTTGCTTGGATCTGCAGCCAGAGCTTATAAGGAAAAACTGCACACATGCAGCATTGTCATACTTTAAAAAAGTTGCAACTCAGATTGATCATTATTACACAATATTAAACTACTTGGCGATGGCAGTAATAATAATATAGCTATGAAGTAAAATCATTTAATTAACTTTAATTAAAAGACGAACAAAACATCTTAATTATTCAGACACAAAATCACAACATTTGTGACACTATATCACAATATTGAAATACAAAATCATACATATGTTTCTGACGATTGAATCTTTTTAGCGTGTCTTTTCAGGCCAGTTTTGCAGGACATTCCTGATATGTCCTGGGGAAGTTTGTGATGACAGTCAACAAGGATTGAACTGTTTTAACATACAGCCTTGAACAATGGGATGTCCACATTATGTTCATGGCTGAAAAAACTCTCTCCACAGATGCATTACTTCCCAGCTAACTGGAAGCAGTGATAAATTAAATGTGTAGAAATATTACACATGTGATTATCTCCCCATCTAGTGAAGAAATGTATCAATTGCATCTGCTGGCACCAATGTCTTAATCGATATACACGATTTTTCGTTTAACATCTTTCATCTTTATGGCTTGATAATGATGAAATCACATTCAAAAACAACCACATTTTTGGAAGTTTATTAATAGTCGGGGACAAAAGTATGAATTCAGTGGCTCTCCCCAGAAACTGGGGACGTCTGATAACCTTATTTTAAAACTATACAATACTAAAATCTGATAAAATAAAACAAGTCAATAAAATTGTCTGAACCTAACTGATCTCATAAATCAAGTATGCCACTGCTAACATTAATATTATGTGAAAACGTTAAAACTACATGTTTAAGATAGTCCAATAACAGCCTATTGTGATCTTCACTTGTTTGTAGGAAAAGAATGGCAAGTTCTAATAAATGTTGCTTGAGAAAAAAGCATACATAAATGCCCTCTTTCGTGTGAAACTTGCAAACATTAGAATTTCACTTTAGTTTGGAAGGAAAATAGTTTTCTCACTCCTATAAAAAGTATTTTTTGAAGCCCTCCTGAAATACCCTCTTCAATTGTGGACTGTCAGTTGCATATATAAACATGGTAAAATGCAATTATATTCTCAATTGTATGATCATCTATGGTTAAAAAGGAGCTTTCAACATCACTTGCTCAAACCAAAAGTGGCTGGTCTCTTGAGTAATTAAAACTTTTTCAAAGTCCCTTAGAGTGAGCACGCGATTCACAACCGTCAACTTCTGTGCGCCAGTTTGGCTAACTCCACAAGCCACAAGACACTGATTTTAGCTACCTCCACACCGTGTTTGACATGGAGCAGCGGTTAAGCTACTTAACTTCTACACAAGCAGCTTGAGTTTAATTCTCCAAAGTGTTAGCTTTTATTTTTTAAAACTCATTTTACTGTTCTATAGCTGAACAATATTGCTTGTATTACTTCTCTTTACTTACAAATATAATACAATAATGGTGATTTTGCAGTTATAAGATTAAATTCATTGAGTATGAAGCTCCTCCCGATAGATTGATGTCATGGTTGCCATTTACCAGTATGTGCTAAATAAATCCCACATACCTAAAAAAAAGAAAACCTGTTGTATTTTTACTCATGTATTTAAAATGAAATAGAAAAAAGTTGAGTAGCCCCACAGAGATATAAACTTGCAACCTCAAGAACAGAAAGCTAACCCTCTACCACTGAGCTGAATGCCGCAGTAAACATGCATTGTAACGAGCTTTGGTCATATTTCACTTGAAAACCATAAATTAATAAAGCATGTTTTGGTTACAAATATTCAATGTTGAAACACACTAATACATCTGTACGTTTGAAATCTTGTATATGAATTATTTTCTCAAAAGACTTACGTGATTATAGTTGTATTCCCCATTATAACTACTACAAGAATATATGCAGTCTTCTGAACAAAGCCTGGCTGTTCCGAGCATTCACAGAAGCACCCAATTCAAGTTCTGTCTCTCAGATGCCAGCCAGTTTTACACTGAGTGTACATGGTAAAACAAAATTGATTTTTCGGTTCAGTGTAAGACAAGATTTAAAGCTTTCCATTTCCCTGAGAAATTTTATGCCATGCAAACAAGACTGGCTCCCCATCCAAACAAGACCAAGAAACTCTTTGAAAGAGCAACTTCAATTTCTATATCAGAATGAAATAATGCTAATTTTCAACTTTCATTTTCAGCCACTTACAAGAAAAGCCACTATCAAGAAGGATTCTAATAATATTCAGAAACCTGTATGGCTGAACAATCTACCTTATCCAGATTCCGAATTACCTGCAGATCAACAAGAAAATACGTTAACTACCAATAGCAATGGAAGATTCAAACGAGGAATATATGGGACTTATCTTGACACTGGCACATATTTCTGAACTAATTATATTTATTAAGCTTGCTGTATACTGCTTGATTTTGTAATTTGAATAAAGTAATATGTAACTACTTCTTTATTTTATGTTCTATCTTTATACCACCAAAATAAAAATACCATTCTTCCCTGCTTCAACAGATAGTGTTGCAATTAATAAGAGAAATAAAACTAACTTATTCAGCTGAAACGGTCAAGACGTTAAACATTTAAGAACAATTTAATAGCCTTTAGCAAGAACAATAATCAGAAAACTGTGGAACTTCTTGCATGTTTTTATTGACTGGGCATATTTCTTTGTTGATCATTAATATTAGTGCAAATATGTATTTTTTACTGTAGGTTTTTAGCAATTCTTTAAAATGTTGAATATCTCTACCTTAATAATTCCATGGAATTTCAAAGCTAACACATAGCAATGCACTTTATAGACGTCTTATCATTTTAGCCTACTGTATCTTCTTATACCTACAATGAAATGTGCAATTGTGTAATGAAAGTTTCTCTATATTAACAAGAAAAAGTCATGTGAATGCCACTTTCCCCTCAAAAATAGGTCTAATAATTTGGATTAATTTTTTCGAGGGGGAGAGCCTTTGGTTTTCCAAGACCAATTAGTCATAAGGATGTCATATTTCTTGTTTGCTCTGACGATTAATTAATGTCTTTTAACCAGGTAAGTCACATCAGATGGTGAATGAACAAAATGGTTGAAATGATGCTCAAATGGGGCTGGAGTCCCTAGAGCTTAGAGTTACCTGACATTCATCATCTCAGGATAAGAGAAAACCCCCAAAAAAATCTTATCCAGGTAGCTCACCCTAACCAAGATTCAGATTCATGACCTCTTGAATGTGGGGCAGACACATTAACCCCAACGCCACAGAGATGGGCTTTATACATGTTTGAAAGAATATGAAAAATAAAATGTATATATCGTGAATTGTCCATAAGCAGTGTGTGAAGTTCTCTCTACTCTTATGGAATTTTACCCAATGTTCATACAGTAGGGAAACTAAGCAATGGACAGAAATTTACTACAGAAAAATGTGAAACTTATTAAAATAATCTATTTGTGTTAAATAATTTATTTTTGCAGCTTTAGCCATTTAAGAGATATTTCCTATTGCTGGTTTGAATTTTTCAGTCTGTTCTTTTGTTCCTCATTAACTCATGCAAACAGTATGCAATATACATGCCACCATATAGCACACTGCTTTTTAAACATTTGACTGCAGTTCTAGCATCCTGTATGCTTCTATGCAGCTATAACAATATGCATACTGATAACAATTATAATTATGATTAGTGAGAAATGAACAGAACAGCTTTTTTTTTAAGAATAATTTGACAATAACTTAGAGTAAGTCACATGACCACACAATATCAGATTTTTTTTTTTTTTTTTACAGCATGTTTTGACAATTTTAATGCGTAGCTGCATGCTGTAGTTTTGTAGCATAATCATCATTGTTCTAAAGGTAGCAGAAAAAGGTTAAGTATTCTAATGAGAACAAGTTGATCTAAATGTATTTAAAATGCAATGAGAAAGAAACAGAAAAAGCATTATGATTTAAAGCACCAATAATATAGATAAAAACATAGTGAAGTAACATAAATGCAAGAATTATTTCAATGTGACACACACACTCTATTAACTTCACTATATTTTTAGTTACCTAGAACTTGTTTCAGGAACATCTGCCTCCATTGTCAGCTAAGAGTCACGACGTATTTCCTGGTTTTCGTGTAGGTATCACTTGTGGCTTTGTATTTAGTGCTGGGATCCTTGTCTGTTGTAAAATTGAAATTCATAAGATAATCCTTGTTCTTTTGTATCCAGAGTTTTTCCCATATGATTAAATCTATTGGCTTTTGAACCACCTTTATTAATTTTACCTCTTTTTGGATATTATGATTTTTTGTCTGGAAATGGTTAGCAATCGGAGATTTTTCTGCTCCCTTGTATTTAACATGGTTTAGATGTTCTTTAAGCCTCAAACCAATGTTCCTTTCTGGAACATTGGTTCGAGGCAACATTCCTCATTGTCACTTGTCTGTTTTAGGATAACTGGTTTATATCAAAATGTTTGCAAATTCATACTGTATATATATTTGTTCCGATGGAACTAATTTTGTTACAAAAATGTAATAATAAAACAAACTATACAAAAATATACATAGCATCCTCTCAAAATCCTTTCAGCCTGGCAGATCATGCAATTTTTCAAAAAAGGGTTTTCTATGAAGACATTCATTTCCCAAAAGACTGGCATTTGCACTCCAGTAGTTGACCAGTTCCTGAACAGCTTGCCTGTCCAACATGCTAGGTGACTGGTGAATTATTCTGACTGCCTGACCCTGAAACAAAAGAAAGAAAAAAATCATAAATAATGGTAGTATTGCCTCAGCACTGTAAAGTTTTGAAAATCTTATACAAATGCTCTCTCTTTCTATTCCAAGAGGTCAAGCTCTGTCTTTATCCAGAATGCATTGTCAAAACACTACAAAATACAATGAGAATCACTAATTGCCTGCTGTCAAGCTGATTTTGTAATACATATACTTTTTCCTTTCGACTTAGGATTGTCACATTTTGTTAAATGTTTTTATTAACATTTCTTTCCACCACACTGTTAAAAATCTTATTTGTTACACTTACATAACTTTCCTGCCCACTTTTCTAGACGATTCTTATAAAGGTTTTTTCCATTTTATTTCTATCCACTTCATTTTAATCAAGATAAACATAAATATCTTGGATATGGTTAACTTAACAAAAACTTTATTTGGCATAAATTATGCAGATTAATGAGATGTACATGCTTTTGTGTATTAAGATTTTGTTTATTTCCTATGGTACCAATTATAAAAATCTGATGTAATACATTCAAATAACTTTCTTTCTCCTCTATGGTTTATTAATGAGTATACAAACTAGTCTTAATAAATCTTATTTTTATATCTACTTCATTTTAATCCAAATAAACTTTTGCAGAAATAGCTACATTACACATTTCATTACAGATACAAAGGGAATAGCATAGGTCAAATGTTTAAGAACTGGACGTTATATGCTGCCTTAAAACTGCATACTGTTTCCATGCAATCACAAGAAATAACCGAATGATGCTGAAAGGACGTAAAAGAATGACCAAGTAATGAGCAATTCGAACCATTAATAATGAATACCTCAGAAATGAGAGATACCACAAAAAAGTTATTTGAAATAAATGTTGTGTTTTAAAGAGATCCAGATTTCTTGTGCAGTACGTTTTTGTCAATCGCTTAACGTTTACCAGTTATACAAGATTATACAAAATTCCTTTCAAATGAAGAAGAATTTAAAGGCTATTCCCAGAAAATTTCAACTATTTTATTTGTCATATTA